>OX421894.1:98007163-100507163 GCA_949128065.1 Beris chalybata
CATTTTCCATCTTACATTTTCCATTTTCCATTTTCCATTTTTCATTTTCCATTTTCCATTTACCATTTTCGATTTTCGATTTTCGAGTTTTGATTTTCGATTTTCGATTTTCCTTTTTCGATTTCCGATTTTTGATTTTCGATTTTCCTTTTGCGATTTTCGATTTTCAATTTTCGATTTTCGATTTTCCATTTTCGATTTTCCATTTTCCATTTTCCATTTTCCATTTTCCATTTTCCATTTTCGATATTCGATTTTCGATTTTCGATTTTCAATTTTCCATTTTCCATTTTCCATTTTCCATATTCCATTTTCCATTTTCGATTTTCGATTTTCGATTTTCGATTTTCGATTTTCGATTTTCGATTTTCGATTTTTCATTTTCGATTTTCGATTTTCCATTTTCCATTTTCGATTTTCCATTTTCGATTTTCCATTTTCCATTTTCCATTTTCCATTTTCCATTTTCGATTTTCGATTCTCGATTTTTGATTTTCGATTTTCGATTTTTCATTTTCCACCTGTACGCCACTACCACCCCAGCAAAAATTTCTTACAATCCCTTCAGTGTTTCCTGACGCTTTTTCGTTTCATCCCTCGGTTTCATCTCTCGGATTCATTCAATTGGGTCACGGTGACGCGAATTTATGAAATTTACCCCATACAAAAATCGCTCAACGCGCCTAAAGAAGTTTTCATTTCAAAAAATTTTTTTTTCTTTCTATAGTTAAATATATATATAATCAGAAATGTGAACTCAACAATTAAATTTTTTTTTCACCATATAACCTTCATAATAATTTTTAAAATTTACTCGATTTTCAGGGCGTTCAGAGTTATATGAGCCCTTGAGTGTTAAAGAAAATATGCTAAGTCAGCGTCTGGTTCAGGTTAATATTCTTTGGGAAAGGTGCATACGTTTTAAATTTAATAAAAGTGCATTTAAGAGAATTGTGCAATTTGGAATATGAAATTTTGCTGATTACATGTTATGATTATGCTATTCGTCGAGTCGTGTGAACTTGTTGCTTGGACTTCGAGGCGTGGGAATCATGCCGTAACTCGCGCTGTGAATGTCAACTGTACCCACTGCACGTTTTATTACGAGCTTGTGAGTAGAACGGCAAGAAGCTGCTAACGTGCAGCCATGCTTGATGGATACGGTTTTAATGCAATAAGCAATAAAGCGGCCAGCTCCTTGTCTGTTTTCCATTTGAAATGGAAAGCTTCGTAGCTCGTTAAGGGTTTTTTGTTTGTTTCAACATAGAATAGAGGTATCTGTACCTAATGTGGAGGATAGATTTAGTTTACAATTGGGGCTACAACATGTAAAGGATCATCATAAAATTATTTTCGTTATTGCCTGCCCTTATCTTCGGGGTTTTCTCCCAAATCCAGCAGAGCATCTAGAGATGCGAAACCATTAGTCGGTGCTCCTTGACTTTTTCTGATGATCTTGTCATGTTGAAACGGTCCCATCTAATAATGAATAGGTATACTTGTTTTCTACTATGTTAAATTTTAAGAATAAAATTAGTCTTGATTGTCATCCGAAAAGAAATGTGGTCCAACGAGAAAGTAAAGGATTTGATTTCCGAAATTGAATTAAACCCAATTATAATGGATGTCTCGAGCTCGGAATCGAAAAACAAAGTAAAAAAAGAGACATATTCGATAAAAAAGGAAAACATTTTAACTACGATGGTCCGGAAATAGAACGCAAATGGCAAGTGACTCGTGGCCAGTACAGAAGGGAAAAGGAGACAAAAAAGGGAATCCGGTGCTGGCACAGATGACATATTCAAATCAAGATGGTTTGCGTTCCCTTTCTTATCATTTTTGAATAAAGCATTCACGCCAATCACAACAGTCGATACTTCCAAGCCAATAAAAGACCAAGTAATTTCATTTTATTCTATTTTGCTATCAAATAAAATTATGCCAAATCATTTTGCCATGGAGCTGACCCATCTTCCAATAAAAAAAATATAGCAATAATTTTCGCGGTTGCAGATAGTCGCCTTACAATTGGCTCGAACGAAAATAAATTACTGTCGTTATAGTCCATTCGCCAACTTCCTTCGACGACTTCATGTGTGTCACTATTTTCGTAAACATAGCTTCCCATAGGACTATATATGTAAGTGTGAAGATCGATTACTCTTCGGCAAGAAGCTCTGGAAATAGATACAGCATAAAGTTATAATCTTAACTTTTTCTAGATATTATAGCATTGGTTTCCTAAAGATTCGAAAAACCTTTGCCATAATTTCAAAAGCATTTTCAGAAAGGAAGGAAGGAAGCAATAGTTATAATCCAATTTAGCCATTAGGACTATGCTGAATGAGGATTTGTAGGTGAAGTACATGCTTACAGTTTTGGCAGGTGCAGTTATTACGATATGCTTTCCGTTTAAATCACCAATACAATAGTCCACTTTTATTTGCTAGTACATCCAAATCACTTGTGCAAATCCTTGCGAAATTCCGAAAACCACTAAGTCCATCAACTCTAAAGTCGTTTAGTTATTGAATTCTACCATATATTCTCTTACTTTTTGCGTATGGGCGAACCCAAAAACGATGTGGTATTTTCTTTTTCACTTGATCCTGCTACACAATAAGTGCCGCCGCTAAAACTTCAATATCTTCGGATGACATATTAATTGTTCCAAGCTTGCTGTATTACTTTTCAATTTAGTACTCCTTGAATAACATCAGCGAGCTGTTGAGCTTCTCACGTTCAGAACGCGAGCACACAAAAAAATGAATCCGTCAAAATTCTAAGCGTGCAGCAGCTCGCCGGTTATAAAAAACAACGTGCACAATGTAAACAGATGTTGCACTAGCATTAAGGCACCAGGAGTCCGGTACGATCAATTTTGATGATTTATGACTGTTTTTGTTTACACACACACAAATTTCATAACTTCATATTGTAATATGCTAGTGTCAGCAAATCATGAGCAGAACCTTCTTATCAATCATAAACACCTAACACATGGTTTGCTGACACTAGCATAAATTTAATCTACTACCTAGAAGTAGTGTCTTGGTCGTTAAATGCCCGGTAATTTAATCCGGACATTCCTGACCAACCGAACTTTCCATGCGCATTCAGACTATGCTGATTAGGCATTTGTTTTATATAAATTCACCGGCATCACAATAAAAATCTCTCAGTCAATTAAAAGCAGTCTTCAAGTTATTTTCAAAGTTATCGGTATGAATCACAACCGCGTAATTGTTATTAAGTGCCGGATATTTGTTCTGACGAAAAGAATCCTGCATCGTGACAGTGACGGTTCAAGTGCCGTGCATTGCGATCGAATACAGTACCAGATACCTTTTATTCCGACGATAATAATCCTGCACCTTGACGGTGACGGTTCAAGTGCCGTACACCGCGATCGGTTACAATACCTGATACTTTTATTCCGACGACAACAAATCTGCATATTGACGGTGACGGTTCAAGTGCCGTACACTGCGACCAAGTTAATTTCAAGTCTACCGTGCCGGACACTTTTACTCCGACGATAATAAACTTGCATCTTGATGGTGACGGTTCAAGTGCCGTACACTGCGATTTGATTTATCTAGAAAAGCAACGGTTCAAGTGCCGTATGCTACATACACGTGCAAGCAAAAGAGCTTGCCCGTCAACATTTGGCGACCGTGACAGGACACGGATTATCGCAATCGCGAACATTTCGGTTGTGAAAAGGCGGTGTTCTTCAACCAATTTCATTCAGCCACGAACCTGCAATCGTAGCTTTATTACGTGACATGGAGGAATTAATTGCGCAACAAGAGTCGTCGGGAAAAGAAATCCAACGATTAATCACCAACTTTAACAAGGACTCGAATCAACGTAAATCATCAGCCGAGTATTTCCAGATTCGGCTACAACAACTGGATGACATCTGGGAAGGCTTTGAATCTACGGATTCAACCATAAGAGATCATCCCGATGTCAACACTATCGACACGTATTTTATGAGCGACTACTACGCATCAATATCCAAGATGTACAATCAGTACAAGGAAATCTTTGCTAAAAGACTTACAGAACTCACAGCATCGAAGCCAGCGCCATTACGGCAAGAGGCGTACGGTACGCCATTGGATCTGTTGAGATCCTGGAATATCCCTGTGATATTCCAGTTGTTTTTTATTTTGTTTCTTTGAAAAAAAACCTGAAAAATGGTTTCGGCGCTCGTAAGAACGCCTCAGGTGAAACCGTAAAAAGAGTACAGGCGCCTCAATTAGAGACGCAAGTTACCCTTGAGTATTTTTGCTGAAAAAGGAACAATTTTAATTAGTAGTTTTGTACCTGGAATAAAATCAAAATCGGCTGCTTTAAAATAAACTTTTAATTACTTGTATATTGTTTGCGGGTTAAAAAATTACTGAGACTTAATACTAACATCGAAAAAACTTATATAATAAATTAATGCTTATTATGCTAACCGTAATTGGGCCAGTCGTTCAACCCATGGCAAAGCCCGAGAAATCGAGAATTTGTCGATTCAAACAATCGGCAGTTTAAGCGACCCACAAATGGTTCATTTCACTGAAAGTGCAATGCGCTCATTTGCCGGTCGCGGCAATTTTGTACACTTGCAGTTTGATCGCGTAAATCGAGGAGAAAAAAAAATATAATGTGATTAAAAAAAGAAAAACAAAACAATCAAGGTATCAGCTCGGCCATTCCCAGTACCTGTGGCACGCGACATGTTATGACTTAGCAGTTGGGATTCCCTGAGCTGCGTCATAATGTAGTACCTCGGCCGAGAATTGTAATATGATCTGTTTATAGTCGAGCTAATAGGTTGTTGTTATTTAGGAATTTAAGTGAATGAAAATAATTTTGATGCGTCAGGGGCGGAACGACTGGTCTGGCTTAAGTTAATGATTACCGAGAGTAAATCCAAACATGGAATTTGTGCTGGGCACAACAGATCAGCTACTACGGCTGCATCTCGCCTTAAGGGCACTGCTCGATCACACATTATCAGGAGCAGCGTCGGCTCCTCCGACTCTGTCAATGACGCATTGCCAATTAAACCTCAAAGCCATCAATGAGTACTGGAGCCAGCTGGACGCACTTCATCGTCAGATTCATGAGACAGCTGAAATTCCCAGGATCAGGATATGATGTCAAGGGATTTCTCAAGCTTCAAGGAGAGGCTCTTCAAGCCACCATCTCGCTATCAGAGCAACTGGAAAAACTCAATGTGCCAGGAATGCAAAAGCAGAAAAGTACACCGAGTGCAACAACATTAAAATTGCCACAAATTGAGCTGCCAAAATTTGATGGCAACTATATAAAATGGCGACAATTTCACGATTTATTCGTCGAAATCATACACAAGCAACACATCGCTGCTTGTGAAAAACTGTGGTACCTGCGTTCGAACATATCTGGCGAAGCAGAAGCTCTCGTGAAGCATTTACCACTTTCGGAAGAAAACTACCTTTCAGCATGGAATCTGCTAAAGGAACGTTATGAGAATCCTCGACTATTAGTATCAGCTTTAATCACAAAGCTATTATCGCAGCCATCTCACAGCACTGAAACATCATTAGCACTCAAGTCCCTTCATGACACTACACGAGAATGTCTGATGGGATTAGAAAACATTGGAGTATCTTCGGATAGCTGGGATCCTATACTCCTCCATATCCTCATAAGAAAGCTCGACAAGAATACACACACATTATATGAACAATCTCTAGATAATCCAAGAAAGTTGCCGTCACTCAAGGACTTCTTGGCTTTCATCGAGACACGATTCCAATCATTGGAAGCACTCGGGTCAAAAGCAAAAACTTTCGACGAACGGAAGGCAGCAACCAGATCGTTGACCTCAACTGTATCAGAATCCGGCAATTGCATCGCCTGCAAAGGAACACATCCGGTTTTCGCGTGTCGAACCTTTTTAAATCTACTTGCTACTGAAAGATTGAAGCTGATCCAGAAGCACCAACGATGTGTAAACTGCTTGCAATCAGGACATGCAGCCAAAGTTTGCACCAGAGGTACCTGCAAACACTGCTCCAAACGACATAACACATTGTTACATTTGACAGCAACTCAACTCAAACCAACTCACGTTCAATCCCCTCAATCAGGAGGGAGCAAACCAGAAACTAGCATCTCAGCATCAAACACTTCAGCCTCACCAGTGGCGAAGCCAGCCATTCCAACAACCTTGTCAACGCGAGCCATTCATTCCCGGCCAAGGTACATGATGTTGGGCACAGTGATGGTAACTATTCAAGTAGCTGCAAGTTCACCTATGAAGTGCAGAACCATCTTGGATTCAGGCTCGCAAATCAATATAATCACAGAAAGGATGTGTAGGAGCCTGGAGCTTGCACTAAAACCCAGTGACATGAAGATTCAAGGAATCGGGAGTGGACGACAATTCACAAGATCTCAAGTAAACTTCGTATTGACCTCAAATGTGACAGCGTTTACCACCACGGTAGAAGCCTTCGTACTACCACACATAATCTCACCACAAACAACGCGTGAATTCAACATCAGCGATTGGAACATTCCACACAATATACAACTGGCAGATCCTGAGTTCTATAGACCAGATCGAGTGGATCTACTTCTCGGCATTAAATTTTATCATCAACTGTTATCCATAGGTCAAATCAAGTTGGGAATTGATCTTCCTATTTTGCAAAATACCGTGCTTGGCTGGATAGTTGCAGGACGAATTGGTGGCAGCACAACCAATGAGGTCACCTGCGCAGTTGGATTCATGGATCACACATTGTCCGACCAAGTCGAACGATTCTGGAGCATGGACACTCTACCTCCAGCTATACAACATTTATCCCCGTCTGAAAGACAGTGCGAGGCACATTTCGCTCAGCACACAACGCGAATGGCAGATGGGCGATTCATGGTCGCTCTTCCATTCAACTCTGACCCGGCAGGGCTTGGAGAATCGAGGGAAATGGACACGCGCAGATTCTATTCACTGGAACGAAAATTAGCACGTCAGCCAGAATTACGTGAAGAATACATTAAGTTCATGAACTGGCACTAGGTCACATGCAGTCGGTGGAAAACGTGTCATCTCCACATTTTTACTTGCCACACCATTGCGTAGTCAAACCGGAGAGCACCACCACCAAGGTGAGAGTCGTCTTCGATGCGTCAGCAAAAACAACTTCAAATAGCTCACTCAACGACATTTTAATGACCGGACCAACGGTTCAAGATGAACTCTCCGCCATTCTGTTGAGATTCCGAGTGCCAAGGTACGTGCTAACTACCGACATTGAGAAAATGTACCGCCAAGTCAGCTTGCGAACAGAAGATCGTCCTTTCCAAATGATCCTTTGGAGAAATCGTCCGACCGAACCTCTTAAGCATTATCAACTGAACACAGTTACATAAGGCACACGATCAGCCCCATATCTTGCAACCAAATGCTTGCAACAATTGGCAAAGGAAGGACAATCTAGATTCCCGTTGGCGGCAAAATCAATTCTACGAAACTGCTATGTGGATGACATCATGACCGGCTGCGACACTTTATCAGAACTGTTGAACACGCAAACTGAGCTCATGACACTACTCGCCGAAGCAGGATTCAAATTACGAAAATGGTGTGCGAATCCTCAACGACCATTATACCAAGTCCCTCCAGAAGATGTCCAATTAAGCGTTGAATTCAATGAACGTTCAGACGAGTATGTCAAAACTCTGGGTTTAGCGTGGCTACCAAAAACAGATATGCTCAAAATTAAAACCCAATCACCCAATACAGATAAGGTCACAAAGCGCACAATAAGCTCAGACATATTTCGAATCTTCGATCCTCTTGGACTGGTTGCTCCAGTGGTCACAACAGCAAAGATATATTTTCAAGAGGTATGGGAACTCAAGCTGGACTGGGATGCCGGGGTACCGGTAGAACTACACACAAAATGGATAAAATTCCGCGATGAACTAACAACCATAGAAGATATACACATTCCTAGGCATATTTTCGTCAACAGCACAGCAAAAACAAAACAGCTACACATATTTGCCGACGCTTCAACAGAAGCTTATGGAGCAGTTGTATATCTTCGATCAACCAATCAGGACAACACTCTTGTTGTCCGCTTGCTATGCGCAAAATCACACGTCGCACCAATGAAGAAAATCACCTTACCAGCAGCAATCAGACATTGTACGACATTTTTTGACAGAGAAAGAAGGGTTGTATCGCTCGCAACATCAAGCTCTACCCACTTCGTCTACGAAATCCAACATAGGAACTCCTATCGAAGGCTAATTCGAATCACTGGATATGTGTGTCAGTCGCTGCAAAACACAAAGTAGTGAAAACGTCGGTCCGATTCGCGTACTTAGCCAGCAAGAAAGACACAACGCCATGCAATGCATCGTTAGAGCCATGCAGCAAGACGACTTCAAGGATGAAATCGTTCACTTACAACGATTCAACCAACTTCACTCCTCCAACGCCCTCAGTCACCTCACACCGTTAGTAGACGATCATGGAATCCTAAGAGTGGGAGGCAGACTAGAATCATCGAACCTGCCATTCGATGCCAAACATCCGATATTACTACCATATTCAGACCCCATAACGAAACTGATAATGGAAGACATACACACACGACATTCACATGTGGGACCACAATCGCTACTATCGATAACAAGACAGAAGTTCTGGCCCATCAAAGGCAAGATCATAGCTCGATCAATCGTCCACAGCTGCATTCGGTGCACCAGAGCTAAACCACAAATGCTCACACAGCTCATGGGCAACCTACCAGCCGAGAGGGTTCAGCCAGCACGTCCGTTTATAAATTCAGGAGTGGACTTTTGTGGTCCTGTTTACTCGCATTTCCAAATCAGAGGGAAGCGTCCACAGAAGACCTATATTGCAGTCTTCTGTTGCTTTGCTACGAAGGCTGTTCACTTGGAACTAGTGTCAAATCTAACTACAACTGCATTTCTTGGAGCGCTCAGAAGATTCATTGGCCGAAGAGGACACTGTAAGAACATTTTTTGTGACAAAGCTACGAATTTTGTGGGAGCAAGGAACCACTTGCAAGAACTTCGAGAGACCATCCACTCAGAGCAAGCTCAAAATTGTATTACATCAACATGTAGTGAAAAAGGCATAGATTTCCATTTCATACCACCCAGAACACCACACTTCGGAGGACTCTGGGAAGCGGCTGTCAAAAGTGCAAAAACCTTGCTACAAAAGGTGATAGAACCAGCATCGCTCACTCACGAAATACTAGAAACCGCATTAGTCGAAATAGAGGCCATCCTAAATTCAAGGCCGTTAACTCCGACGTCCTCTGATCCGAACGACTTAAGTTCCTTAGCTCCTGGCCACTTTCTCATTGGGGAACCGTTAACGGCACAAATTGATCCAGATCGGCAGGTGAAGAGAACTGGACTTGAAGACGGATGGCGACAAATCAGCAACATTAAAACCGAATTTTGGCAACGATGGTCCAGAGAGTACCTACATTTGTTACAGCACCGCTACGGTTGGAAAACTGCTATACCTAACATCGCACTAGACACCATAGTCATCATAAGAGATGACAATCTACCAGTCATGAAATGGCCACTTGGACGCGTCATACAGACGTACCCAGGAAAGGACGGTTTCGTGCGTGTGGTCAAGGTACAGACAGCTTCAACTACGTTAACCAGACCAATACATAGACTGGCACCATTACCAATAGAATCGTCTACGCCAGAATCTACCATTCCAACTGCCACAACCGACGGTCAGCAGCACCACAGTGAACGCCGCGGTGCAGTGGAATCCCAAAACACACCAAGGAAGAAAGCAAAATTGACTCCAAGATCAATACTTACAACCTTGTTGGTCACCTGTCTTCTAATACCGTTCTGCCCTACATCCTCATCAACTGAAGTCAATATTCAGCAATTCAACAGCACGTTGGGAATACACTACGAAAATCTCGGAACTGTTTTACGGACCGTCAGTGAATGGAAGCTCATAGTGTACTACGATTTGTATTGGAGAGAAATGACGGCATTAGTGAATGGAACTGCGGCATTACGAAGATTATGCGAAACAATGCACACAAGATCACGTAAGTGCGATCATTTGGCTAGTCATTTCGAACAAGATGAACGAGAATTAAGATTGGACAACAGTTTGTTTACAATAAGGCGTGTTAGGCGGGGAGCTCTCAATGTAGTCGGCAATATTGCAAACTCCTTATTTGGGGTACTAGATTCCGAGTACGCCAATGAAATGTCAGCTACAATTGATAAACTTCAAACAAACGACGGGCATTTACTGAGGCTATTAAAAAATCAAACCTCAGTAATCGACTCAACAATCAACATAATCAAGATGGATCAATCTGAGGTTGAACAGAAGTTCAATAGAATCGACTGGAAGATTAACTCAATTCTGAATGACATACACACTAACGGCACGGAAGAACACAACCTGATGAACATCCTATCACTTCAGCTAATGGCAACAAGCACCAACTTACGCCGCATCCAATCGGCAATAATCAATCTGCTGACAGACACTCATCATGGAGTCCTCAGCACCTCTCTGATGTCTCCTCAACAATTGTACCACGAAATCCAAAACATAAAAAACAACTTACCGCAACAAGTCTTGCTTCCCATAGATAGCAAAGACATCCTTGAACTATATCGCCTGATGACAGCCAAAGGACGAATCACAAACAAATATTTGGTATTCACACTACAGATACCACTAATCGATCGAACAACGTTTGAATTATACAAATTAACGCCAATCCCTGCCAAGATCAACGACATGTTAGCGGTGATCATGTTAAGCACAAAATTCTTAGCTGTGACCGCACACAGGGATTCGTATCTCAGAGTGACCCAGGAAGAGCTGAATTCCTGCGACGTCATAGAGCCGCAGTCGTTCTTATGCCAACAATCGGGTCTAGTTCATAACAAGAATGCCCAAATTATGTTCTGCGAATTCAACCTATTTCTGAACGAATCATCATCAAACTGTCAAATTGAACCCATCCTCACAGAACAACTTTGGACGCAGCTGAACGATAAAAACAAGTGGATATATGGACTTAAATCCCCAATATGCCTACAAGCTGTCTGCGGTCCACGAAGCATGCTGGTTCCATTAGAAGGAACTGGTTTACTGTCAATTAAGCCAAATTGTGTAGTAAAGCATGATCTTATCACAATCACTGGACACAATGTATTTTCAGATCAGAACACATCGTCGTACAATCCAATCAACGTTCTGGAAGATCTCCCCAAGACGCACCTCGCACGAACAAGAATTGAAGACGTCAAAAATTACAGCTCTAAGTGGACAGAACTAAATAATCTCCAGCAAACACTGGCCAGCGATACTGATGATATTCTAGAGTTCTCATCACCAAGTAGATACAGTCATCACTTCATCCCAGGGTATCTGTCCATGGCATTAACCACCGTCATCATAGGCGCCATACTTTGGAATTACCGCCGCAGACTTTTCACATGCACGAAGCAGCCTATTCCAGCGCCTAGACCATCCCGACAGCCTGACTTCTCCATCAATGTGTAACCAGGACATTTGAACGCAGTTCAACGCGGGGAGAATGTGTGACAAAAACCATTCTTTTATAAAATATTTTAGATTAGATTTCTTGCAAAACCAACTTAAGTTATAATTACGTGTTCTAGTTTTAGTTTTTTCCATGATCCTCTTCTCTCCAGTTCTTCCTATGATTTTTTTTCGAGTATATCAATGAGAATTACCTTTCTGCACCGGAATTATTTTTTTGATGCTATGTATATTACCTTTATTTATATTTAAGAAAATTGTAAAATTATAATCACATCACCGCTGTAAATTAATACTAATAATAATCATCACCCAAACAACGAGAACGACATCTAATGGCAAAATTTGTGCCCAGGGAAAATTCAACGAACAAAAAGAAGATAGCCCAAAAAGGAAAAATTTCGCATCAAAAATCGATCTACGAAAAAACCGTTTTTCTCTGGCGGTGAAAAAACGAGAAGAAAAAAAGAGGGAAGGCTGGTGATCTTGGAGTAGGTCGGTTGGAGACCTCGTTTTGTGTGATCGGAAAACCCCCCCCCCCCCCCCCCCGGAAGAAAATCATTTAAGTAAAATTCTCAGTATTAGGGGAGGACCAGTGTGAACCATAAAAAAAGTGAAATTTAACATCAGAAAAAAAACTAATTATAAGTGGCCACTAACTAGTTCGAAAAAGGAAAAAACCCTTTAAACTGAATAAAATATATTCTAATACACCAGTGACTTGTGACAGAGAGAAAAATTCCGAAAGAATCCACTTATTTTTTTAATAAAGATCCCCATAAGTGCACCCCCCACGTAACACGTAACGTAAAAGCATAATTAACAACAATAAACAATATACGAAAAAAATTCTTCGTCGAACGCAGAGAGTCGCAGGACGTATGGGCCCCATCAGGTACCTAGCTTAAGCATAATATATGTAAAAACATTATAATGATCGCAAACTTAATATTTAAAATTTAAATTTTCTTTAATATCAATAACAATTAATAATTCTTTTAAAACAAAGTCAACTTGGTTTTCTTTTGTTGTGTAAAAGTCGTTTGTTCAATTTCAGAGCAGAACGGTAGTGTAGAATTCTGTTAGTGTTTCCTTTTATTGATTTCCTTCTAGAGAATTTTGTTTAGCCACATCTAAGAAAGATGACGGGAGAGTAGCGTCCCCATTTGAGGATCTTGGAAGATTGACGCTGTACGGTAAGTAAATCAGGTCTCTTGAAGCGTAGATGTAAGAAGTGTCCGTATGGAAGGGTCATTGCTCCAGAGGTACCGGTGTGTCGAATACCGTGATAGCGGCAGAGTGAATACGCACGGTCCCTAGTTACCGCTGGAGCGCTGGAACTGCAATCGAGTCAAGCAACTCCAATCCATTTTTTTTCCCTCTCCTTATCTTAGTATAATATACAGCACATCAAGGATGGTGTCTCTTCTGAGTTGAGTTTTTGTCTTCCCGCCCCCAAGCTCCTGAGAAGCCGGCAAATCGTGCTGTAGGACTCAGAAGAGCTCATTAATTCTGGCAAGAAAATACAGGCGCATATTGTCGTCTAAGGAACTTTTCTTACAGTGGCGCCCAAACGTATTAATGGCATACGAAACTTTTGAATTTTAATAATTTTTTTTTGTAACATACATTTTTTTTATACACCGTATTCCCATGATAGCATATTGTCTTACATGGTTCTTAGAAGGTCACGTTATGAGTATAGAGTAATTTAAATGTTATTTTTCTTGGGAAGTAATAGGCGAGCAGAAGTCAACCAGACAAACTGGTGTTTTGAACTTAGTGCGCGATTCAGCAGAATTTATCAAATTCATCGATTTACCGACCCTCAGTGATACATAATGTTGGCTCGAAATTAAAACAGCCTGAAGGTAGAACGAATTTTAACTTCGGTAACAGGCAAGCAGAAAATTAAGCGGTCACGAGAAATTTTAATATTCACTTGGGAATTATACATAACCAACGAATAAAAATATAGCTAATCAGCTGTGGCGCTAAGTCTGAGTGTTTCGATATCCGATTTACAGCGCATCGACCCAAATTTCCGACGGGTAAAAATGTTTTCGGTTGATCTGTTGGCTTTATTAGACACTAAACCAGCTGTATGTACAACAACAATACTATAGAACGATTAAAACAATTGCTGTCCTATAGCATTTATTTGTGCGGAGTTTTTTTCTCTCCGCGTATATTTGAATTTTTTTTTCTCGTTGCGATTATGGGAATTAGCTTCGTGTGAAGGTACCAAGCTACCTGCATTGATAGAACTTCAGGTTCCAGAGCATGTTTATTGCATTTAATTGACTTTTGCTTCGTTGGGGATACGATGGTTCATTTCATACCTTTCGAAAAGTAGTTTTAAATTCACATTTATTTTTTTTTCTGATTTTATTTCCCTCTGTTACAATTTTTTCCCTAAGTCATTAGATCGAGGATTTTATTTCATGTCGCGCGCTATTAGACATGTAAGTGAGATTCGCCAGAGCATCTTCAATGCGAAATCTACTTTAGATTTCATTTCGCTGGTTTGATTTAAATAGTCTCGCGGTAGTATTGCCAATCAAAGATGTTCGCACCGATTATCCGCTTTGTGCGTCGATGCAATATGGTCATCTCACGAAGTCGGTGTTTGTGACATCGCGATTTGGCATCGGTGAATACCTGCGGTTTGGTCTCTTGCAAATTATATCCGGATAAATTCCGTCGGTGACTAGTTAGTTTAGCACCTCACGAATAGTTTTGGTCAGTTATAGGGATCACACTGTGATGGTGACGTATTTAGTTGTTGATTACACATGACTTAATAATCTCCATTTCTTGATATTCCTTCCCCTCTTTTGCAGTTCTAGCGCACACACTTTTGGATATCGCTATCGACATTATTGATATTATTATTTTTCGAGAAAGAGTACCTGATTTGCTTTCCGGAGGCGCTAAGTGCTTTCAGGATCCTCAATATTTGTTTGTTTGTTTTACATATACATATTTATTTATTGAGTAAGGTATATTTTTTTTTCTTGTTGCAGTACATAATATATTTTTTTTTCGGTTTATACACATAATTATAAGTCGCTTGGTTTCTATATTAATTGGTTATAATTACATATAGAATATTACTAAATTTTGATTTGCTTTGTAGTTTGCGTTCATAAATAATTATGTCTGATTTCAATATTAACCATTTGGAACCTGATGAGTTTCAGATGGAGTGCCTTATCCGTCACATATGTGGGAATGCCCCAGCTCAATATGATGAGTTAGAGTCTAGATTGAAGTTGGAGGAAGCTAGACCAGTTCTTCGACCATCCTCTAGGTTACCTAAAGAAATTTTGCAAGATTTACCACGAGAGTTGGAGGCTTGTCAAAAGGGTCTGGAGGAAATTTCTGTGGTATTAAAGAGTACTGGAGGTACTACGTCAAAAGAATTTTTTTGTTGTTATTCAACCCGTTTAGTACATTATGCGGTTAGATTAAGTAGGCTAGTAGGCTCGGCGTCTGAACCATTATTGTCTGTGGGTAGGGAGTGCTTGGCGAAATTAAATCAGTTAAGAATGTTAATTTCGGACATGCCAAAAACGGAACAAGAGGAACTAGACACCTTTTATAGTAAGTTGGCAGAAATAGACTTTAGAACCACTTCTATCATTTGTTCTCCACGAAGGCATTCTGTGAGCCAAGCAGTAGTTGGAAACACAGCGAACAATATGGGTATGGATAATCTACCACAAGATAGGGGTTCAGGAAATAATGTCCGTCAACATTTTGAACCACAACCATGGCTGCACAGTAGTACTCACCGAGAGATACCTCCACCGGAGCCCACTTTTACTGTTGGACAAGCTCCTTTTTCACAGCGGAAGTGGTTTGTGTCGGTATCGAAATGGGGAATTATCTTCGAAGGATCTAATACGGGCCTAAATGTTAATCGTTTTCTTTTTAGAGTTGAAACGTTGGCTAAGTCTAATGGAATATCTGAAATAGACCTTGTATCAGATGTTTATTTGTTGTTGCGCGGTCCAGCGACCGAATGGTACTGGACATTTCGTGAAGCTTCGCCCAATATTACTTGGACTCAGTTCTGTGGTGCTATTCGCGAACGATTTGAGACACAAGTAACAGATTTAGATGTGCGTCGATTAATCGATGCTCGGTATCAGAAGCAAAAGGAGACATTTTGCGATTTCGTTGATGCCATTGAGAAGCTCGCGCTGCAACTAACGACGCCCTTGTCAGATGACTACCTCCAACAAATCCTTTTCAGGAATATGCGACCAGGTTTGCAAGCACATTTGGCTGGAGCGGAATTCCCAACAGTCCAGTGTCTTAAGAGGAAGTGTGTTGCCATCGAGAGTACTTGGCGTAGGATCGGGTATGATTCTGATGCCAATTGCACAAGTCGGCGACAAGTTAATGAGATTGATGTGGATCTAGATGAGTTTAGGAACGAAGTTGCAGCTTTAACTTATAAGAATTTTTCCGGACGGGACAAAATGGTAATATGCTGGAATTGTAAGGATATAGGGCATGTTTTTTCTGATTGTCCCAATTCAGTTAAAAACATTTTTTGCTTTGGGTGTGGTGCGACGAATGTATTGAAACGGAACTGTACAGTTTGCCAAAATCGATCCTCGGGAAACGGTTCGAGGAGTGCGATTCCGAGTGGGACGAGTCGTGCTCTAGTGCCGGGGAGTTCCACCAATTCAGTGGCTCAATCCAATCTGAATCCGAACTCAAAAGTTCATCAAGCTCAATAGATTCTTCAGATTGTTTAGATTCTTCGACGATTAGTTATCAAACTTTATACAAATCTCGTCGCAACAGAAGGCTATCACGTTCCACACGATATTGGCAACTTAGAAGGCGTTTAAAACAAATAAATCTAGAAGCCATATTTAATGTTACTGGGGATAATCGTCCGTATGCCCAAATATTTATTGGCGGTCGTTGTTTGGGGGGACTATTAGACAGTGGAGCTAGCTCTAGTATATTGGGGGCGAATTCTCTGCAACTAATTGATGAGCTTTCATTACCTCTGCATTCATTACGCACGCAAGTGTCCACAGCATGTGGAAAAAAATTTGAGGTTTTGGGATATATTCGTACGCTTGTGTCGTTTTCGGGTAAATCTAGAATGATGCATTTTCTTGTAGCGCCATCTCTTAAAAATCCTATTTATCTTGGAATTGATTTTTGGGACACTTTTGGTTTGGCTCCATCAGAGGTAAATGATTTAGAATGTTTTCCTTCACCCCTTACCAATCTTAATCATCAATTAACCGAAAAAGATCGTCATGAACTAAATCAGATCATAGAAGTTTTCCCATCGTTTAATCGGCTAGGATTAGGCAAGACTGCGTTACTTGCACATCACATTGATGTCGGGTCAACTGTACCCATTAAACAGAGACATTACTCCGTGTCACCTGTAGTGCAGAAGCAACTATACGACGAGTTGGATCGAATGCTGGGTCTAGGTGTGATCGAGGAAAGCGCCAGTTCCTGGAGTTCTCTCGTAAAGCTGGTTTGTAAACCAGGAAAAGTACGATTATGCCTGGATGCTCGTCGTCTAAATGAAGTCACTGTTAAAGACTCCTATCCACTACCTTTAATTGATGGACTACTTTCACGCCTTCAATCCACAAAGTTTATTTCCAGCCTAGATTTGAAGGATGCCTTTTGGCAAATACCATTAGACGTCGCTTCACGAGACAAAACCGCATTTTCTGTGCCAGGGCGACCTTTATACCAATTTACGGTCATGCCTTTTGGCCTATGTAACGCGCCTCAGACTATGTATCGATTGATGCATAAGGTCATCCCTCACCAATTGCATGACAAAGTATTTGTATATCTGGATGACCTTTTGGTAACTTCCAGTACTCTTGAGGAACACTTTGATCTTCTTCGAGAAGTTGCACGTCTTCTAAGGGTGGCCAAGTTAACAATAAATGTGGAAAAGAGTAAGTTCCTGCTTTGTGAGGTTAAATATCTCGGTTATGTGGTTGGCGATGGCATACTGAAGACCGATCCGGAGAAGCTATCGGCCATTACATCGTGCCCTGTTCCCAAATCGGTAAGGGATGTGCGACGGTTTTTAGGCATGGCTGGCTGGTATCGCCGGTTCATACCAAATTTTGCCTCGGTAGCTGCGCCAATAACAGACTTACTAAAGAGGAATAAGAAATTTGTTTGGTCGGAAATTTCTGAGGAAGCATTTCAACGTCTCAAAAGTTTGCTAACGTCAGCGCCAGTTTTGGTGAATCCCAACTTTAAGAAGCCATTTTTCATTCAATGCGACGCGAGCGCGACCGGCATTGGTAGCGTTGTGTTCCAGCGCTCTGATGAAGGTGCAGAAAATCTAATAGCGTTCATGTCCGCCAAACTCAATGCTGCTCAACGCAATTACAGCGTGACAGAATTAGAGTGCTTGGCAGCAGTGCAAAGCGTCAAAAGGTTCCGGGCATATATTGAGGGGTTAGAGTTCACCATCATTACTGACCATGCCAGTTTAAAATGGCTTATGTGCCAAAAAGATCTTTCCGGACGTTTAGCTAGGTGGAGCCTTAAACTTCAGGGATTCAATTTTAGTATTGAACATCGTAAGGGTTCTTTGAATGCTGTCCCGAATGCGTTGTCACGTGTGTATTGCTCCGAACTGGATACAATAAATCCTTTACCATCCATGCTAGATTCGAATTCGGAAGGGGTTTTAGATGAAGAGTATCGGGAACGGATTAAGCATGTACAAGAAAATCCGAATCGTTTTAACAATTTAAAGATTGAGCATGGCAAAATATTTATAAATCAGC
Source organism: Beris chalybata (assembly GCA_949128065.1). Classification (NCBI taxonomy): domain Eukaryota; kingdom Metazoa; phylum Arthropoda; class Insecta; order Diptera; family Stratiomyidae; genus Beris; species Beris chalybata. Next base: position 98,025,581 of record OX421894.1, read on the forward strand.
CCTCTACGTTGTTGAGTCGCCGCAGTAAGGAAAAAAATAAAAAGTCTCTGTGGAGCTGTTGCGATCATATTTCAATTTTGCGATGAATTATGATCGCATCAGCTCCACTGTCACCAACTTCACCGTGTACGGTGACAGGAGAAGAAAGATTGACACGCGGCTTAGCTGATAACCATAAAAGAGAGAGTGGAATTTTTGACTTCAATGACTAAAACACGTACTCAAATTCGATTAATTGTGTAATCCGATTCGAAATTAATGTGAAAAGGTTCTTTTCGCGACTGTTGAAGTTTCTTTTGTTGAAACAAAACCAAAAGCTGGGCGAGGAGCCGGCCAAGAAAGTGATTTTGTACTGCGGTTGTTTTTCGCGACCTCCGTTGACGATAGTTTTACACAAATTTCGATATCGTCGCTCAGTGGCTTTTTGGGCAATTCTCAAGGCCGTCAATTTTGAAAAACGTGTAAAAGAATGGCACGAAACTAGTCATTTATGAATAATTGATGGATTCTGTGGCAAAGTAATTTGACTTTCTGGGATGAAATTCGATTAGACGATCGCGCCGGGACACGACGTTTGGGCTACGGTTCTATTTCGTTGCGAGATCGAATATTGGATATGTTTTTTTCGCCCTGTCTGGATTGCGGCCATTTATAACACGCGTGTATGGAAATTAGCGCGCGCGAGTGACTAAGTGTGGTTGATTGATTATCCCCGTGAATGATTTTCTTGGAATCGAAAGTTTTATTTGATGATTACTTGAGGAATATTAGGAATGTTTCACATCCGCGAGTCGCAAAATCGGCAACAAAATTTTCTCTAAGAGTTTTCCCGTGCAAATCAATCGGCAAATTGATCGCTACGTAAATAAAAAAAGGCGATTATCGAAAGTCGAGTACTCGCGTCCGCTTATCTAGTGCGTAATTGCGTAAAGAACGCGCTGGCTGCCATCAAAGTTCACCGTCGAATGAATTAAGAATTTAAAAAAAAAAAAAATATAAAAACCAGCTCAAATGAATGAATCAAGAATTTTAAAAAAAAAACCATAAAATTATAAAAATGAATTAAGAATTATAAAAAAAAAAAAAAAAAAACGACAAAGGACTGGACAAACGAAGACAGAAATAATTTAAATCAAACTTAATAAAAAAATAAATTAAAATTAGAAAGGAGAAGCAGAAAAAATAAATAAATGGGGTGAGTTAAATTCAATTTTATATATTTCTATACCAAATATTTTTTTTTTCTTGTTATATTTTTTTGGGCTTTACAGATTGTGGTTATTTTTTTTTCTTCTCTTCGGTTTGAATTGAAATTTTTTGTTGTTGCCAGTAAGATGCTTAAAGGCTAGAAAGAGCCGTTAAAATGAACCCGAGCGTCTAGCTCCTTAGCCCCGAACCTCAATAAGGGGCCACGACGCGAAAAATGTTATAAGGACAGTCGTGGCTGAGGTAGGGTGGGCAGAGCAGGGCGCTATTAACACCAGAGCGCCCTGACAAATCGCGGAGCCGCGCCATCCAACCGCTTCTTGGTCTTTCACGACCAATTGGGAAAATAATCCCAATTTTTACCTACCCTTGGATAAGTCGGCGCTTACAATTTTTGTTGTACAGGCCTAGGGTTTAATGGCCTGAGTTCAAGCAAGTACCCCCCCACACTGCCGTAGCTAGTCCCGGCCGCCAGCAAGAGCGTCGCACCAGCTGAACTCAGACACCAATTCGGACTTAGGTGGAATTGGCCCTTCTGTCCCGAACCTTCTTTTTCCTTTCGACTATTTTGACTTTTTCAAGTCGAAATAGTCCTTCCAAGGCCTTAAACACAACAAATGGCGCCCAACGTGGGGCTAGCCTCAGCTACGCTACGTGCACAAAGCGTAGCCCATCAACACGCGCGAGCTCTGAAAAATTCCGTGCAAAAAAAGTTGATGGGCAAAAAGGTCTTAAATTTCGTCGTTCTGCGACAGTATTTTCGCCTGAACGGCTACAAAAGCCTAAGTGTACAAACTTTTCTGAGTTTTATCAGCAAATCATCATATTGATCTTGGATGGAGACAATGTGGAACGATCCTATCGACGAACCGTTTTGGCAACCTTTAGGCGCCAACTCGGTTCCATAGGAAAGGGAAACATTGTCTGTATGCAAGACTGATTTGATGTAAGTTGGGTCAGACTTTATTTTCTTTTGCCATTCCACTTTTGGTTCGTGAGTACCCAACTGAGTGCTGGGCATGCCCTGACTTAGCGGGCGTGTCGTCAGACAGTTGGGAAACATACTTGCGAAAAATTGATGAGTTTGGTTATAGAAGGTATCGTCGAAAAAATTGTTAAGTACCTTATTTCCTTATCCATCCTTTTAGAGTACCTTATTAACGTAGAGTATTTTTTTTTGTAGAAATAACGTAGAGTTTTTTTTGTATTTAAAATTTTTCTAAGTCTTTTGTTGACAGACTTTAACGTAGTTTTATTTTGCTGATTTTTGATTTATTTTTGTGTTGCTAATTTTTCCCCAATTTTTTTTTCTAATTACAAATTTTATCGCGTTCCGGATTTTCCCGATGGAGCGAGGAAGATCAAGATCGGCTTCGCGATTTGTTCTGCATATGAGGGGAGGGGAAAGGTTGCGACGACGTGAGGGTTCATTGTTTTTTTTTGTCGAATTAAGATCATGTAATCACTCATTCGTTTTTTTTATCATTACAGTTATTACAATTATTCAATCTTTCATTCAGCAATTATTCTTTTCATACTTTCATTCACACGTTCAATCATTCTTCCGGAAATCTAAATTACGTATACATACATTCAATCATTCGTTCATTTCCTTTTTGATGCATTTACTCGTTCAATTGTTCAATCATGTATTCATCGAGTTGCACATTCATTCGATTAAATTTTAATTCATCACTCACTCGTACAATAGCATTCATTCAATCACTCACTCAAGCACGCAGTCGTATCATTTGATCATCCATTCATGCAGTAAATTATTCACTCGTTAATTTTTTTTTCTCTCGCTCAATTATATGGTCCTTCAAGCATTGATGTGTTCATAGCTCTCTCGTTCAATACTTCATACGTTCACAACTTTCTCGTTCACAACTCTCTCGTTCACAACTCTCTCGTTCATAACTCACTCGTTCATAACTCTCTCGTTCGTTTGTTATGAATTACGAAGGAATACCAGCGCCAGTGCGCACAAATCCACCTGTGGGACGAGCCGAACTTGGAGTGGACCAATTAGTGGAATTGGTCAGGACGGTTTTGAGGGAGGAGCGGACGTCACAAGAACCAGTGGGGCCCATTATTCGGCAGCGGATGGAGGCTCGCGTGCCGGGAGGGTGGTTCAGCGGATCGAAGCAGCCGCTGGGGCTAGCGATCGTGTTTGGCAAAGCCCTATCTATCGACAAAGAAATTCCTGCAGCCCATTAAGGCATTGGCGTCTTCGTTTTAATGGAGATAGTCAATCCCTACGCGCAGAAGAAATGGTTTTTAGGGCCGAGGCTCTCGCGATGAGTGACTTGGGCGGCGACTTAGATCTGCTGACGCAAGGCTTTCATCTGCTGCTGGATGGTCGGCCCAACGAATGGTACTGGTTGGGGCGTCGATTCACCACCAATGCGACATGGGGTACCCTGAAGGATGCATTCGTGCAGGTCTGGGGTGAGCGAAGAACGGATTGGGAGGTGCGCCAGCAGATGCTTGACAGACGGCAATCTCCAAATGAACCCTTCTTGTCTTTTGTACAGGACATGATGGAGCTTCGCACATTGCTGCGCACTCCCAGGATGGAGTCCGATTTCGTGGATCTGGTGCGTGGAAATCTAGTAGCCAGCACACAGCAACAAATGTGCTTCCACTCAGTCCTAACAATGGACCAATTACGTCGGCTTGTCCTTCAAGTGGAAGACACGCGCAAGGCTACTAGACCATCACCTTGGAACCAGGCCAGAATTCACGAGGAGCCAATCGAAGAAGAACATACGGTTACGACTTCTTCAGTCGATTTGGCCGGACTAACGAACCCCTGGACTTGCTGGAATTGTAAGCGGGAAGGGCACGGATATCGTGACTGTTCGGAGGCCATAAAGAGCATCTTCTGCTTTGGATGTGGGCGGGCTGACGTTCTAAAGCCCAACTGCGTCCATTGCAAGGCGGGAAACGGCCGAAGGGACGGAAGAACAACAGGTTCCTCTCGTCCGAGTACTGCAACACGAAATATAGTTCGACACCCCGATTCCAATTCCCAATGTTATTTAGAAATCCCTATTAAAAAAACTTTAACCATTTTTTCAACCCCTACAAATACCCCTCCAAATTTTAATACCCTACCTACAACATTTTCTGAACCCAATTCCCATCCTTTTAGCGTAAAATCATCCCTACCCAATTCCTCTGCATTAAATACTCCGCACGTCAAATTATTAACGAGACCAAGCGATAAAACGGAGCCGGCTGTTTCCCGGCCTGAAGATGCCTTTATCGCAAAAGAACATCCAAGACGACATTCCCACCATCCTCTCAAGCCATACCATCTTCGGCTAAAGGAATATATGGAGGCTCGAGAGCGAATTTTCGCGCCTACTTCAGTCGCAAGTGTTGATCAAGCATCAACACTAACGAGTGGATCCGGTCGCAGAAAATCAATCTTGCGCCTTCGTACATTCTGGAGGATGGTGCGTGAAAAAAAGAAAGCGATCCTCTCTACCATCATTACCAATCCGTTGGACATACGTCCGTACGCCATGGTATCCTTGTACGGAGTGGACGTTGAAGGACTCCTCGATAGTGGGGCGAGCATCAGTTGCCTGGGGGCAAACGCTTTACAACGTCTCCATGATGCACAGGTTAATTATCGACCGGTCTGTCAGGAGGTGAAGACCGCTGATGGTGCATCGCAAAAGGTATTGGGCACAGTAACTACCGATATTACTTTTCGTGGTATTACCAAACCCATTACACTATACATCGTGCCGAGCCTGTCGCAGAAATTGTACCTAGGGGTAGATTTCTAGCGATCATTCCAACTAGCTCCTAGCATCATCAGCGTGGTCGATACTCCCGATACTGCATCGCAACTGATAGCTCCGGATGCCCACCATTTAACGCCCACAGATGTAAAGAGGTTAGAAATGGTAAAGTCCAAATTTCCATCATACGAAGTATACGGACTCGGTGTGACCAACGTCGAACAACACAGTATAGACGTTGGTGATGCAAGTCCCATCAAACAGCGACATTATCCTGTGTCTCCTGCGATCCAAAAACTCTTATATGACGAGATCGATCGCATGAGGGCACTTGGCGTTATAGATACCAGCCAGAGTGCATGGAGCTCGCCTGTGGTTCTCGTGAGGAAGCCAGGCAAGGTCAGGTTATGTTTGGACTCGCGCAAAGTCAATAGTGTGACGAAGAAGGATGCTTATCCATTACCACACATTGATGGTATCTTAAGCCGTTTGCCGCGAGCCAATTTTATTACTAGCCTGGACCTCAAAGACGCCTTTTGGCAGATTCCTCTCGAGAACAAATCCAGGGAGTATACAGCGTTTACCATTCCTGGCCGGCCTCTATATCACTACACGCGCATGCCTTTTGGGTTATGCAACGCGCCGCAAAGGATGTGTCGTTTGATGGACAAAGTCATCCTACCCGAGCTGAAGGAGCAGGTATTCGTATATTTGGACGATCTGCTGTTAATTTCTGAGGATTTCGATTCACATCTGGTTTTATTGGCAGAAGTCGCAGAATGTTTGCGAAAGGCTGGCTTGACCATTAACGTCAACAAGAGCAAGTTTTGTCTGAAAGAGGTGAAATATCTCGGATACATCGTTGGAGAAGGAGGCCTGAAAACTGATCCCAACAAAGTTTCAGCCATCGTCGATTACCCTTCGCCTAAGTCCGCACGTCAAGTTCGACGCTTTCTTGGTATGGCAGGCTGGTATCGACGATTCGTTCCCAACTTCGCTGCGACTGTTTCATCAATTTCAGACACTCTAAGGAAGTCCAACCAGTTTGCTTGGACTACAGAGGCACAAACTTCCTTCCTATTAGTGAAAGACTTGTTGACGAAAACCCCCTTATTAATCAATCCTGATTTTAAGAGGTCTTTCGTAATCCAGTGCGACGCCAGTAAATCAGGGGTGGGTAGCGTTCTCTTTCAGGAAAACGACGACGGATCGGAATCTCCAGTGGCGTATATGTCACAGAAGCTCACTTCCGCTCAACGCAACTACAGCGTAACCGAACTCGAGTGTTATGCAGCTGTGTTGAGCGTGGAAAAATTTCGAGCCTATGTAGAAGGGACTGCGTTCAAAATCATTACGGATCACGCAAGTCTCAAATGGCTCATGTCGCAGAAAGACCTACAAGGACGGTTGGCAAGATGGAGTTTAAAACTCCAAGGTTACGACTTCACAATTGAGCATCGAAGAGGGAGCCTGAACGTTGTACCCGACGCTCTCTCTCGTGTATACGAAGAGGGATTAAATGCGCTAATCGACGTAGCACCGATGGTGGACATGGATTCTCCAGAATTCTCTGGCAAGGAATACAAAGAATTAGTGTCCACTGTCGATGCAAACGCCGATCGGCTTCCTGACGTATGCGTCAGAGACGGCTTCGTGTATAAGCGCACAGAGCCTCACAACGGTGACCCGATTGCCGAAGACAGGGCCTGGAAATTATGGATTCCATCGAGCCTTACGTCAGCTGCGATCGCTCAGGCGCACGAGGCAGACACCACGGTCCATGGTGGCTATGCCAAAACGCTAGAGCGAGTCAGGCGATTTTTGTACTGGCCCGGAATGGCTACACAAGTACGCACCTACGTTCTGGCGTGCGACACTTGTAAAGAGACAAAGTCCCCAAACAGACCTCTACGAGCGCCAATGGGAGAACCTTTCCAGACAGATCAGCCATTCCAGCACCTTTACATCGACGTGCTTGGACCATATCCGCGTACCAAACGGGGTAAGATCGCTATCTTGATCGTCTTGGATCACTTCACCAAGTTCCCACTTCTACATCCTTTGGGGCGGATCACTGCTGAAGAGATCACAAACTACTTGGAGGGGCAGGTCTTCCATACGTTTGGAACACCTGAGACAATCCTCTCCGATAACTGCTCTCAATTTAGGTCGAATGTGTTTAACACCATGCTGAACAAATACGGAGTTAAACACCTGTACACCCCGAGCTACTCACCGCAAGCAAATGCTTCGGACCGTGTCAATCAGTCCATCCTGGCCGGAATTCGAGCATTCATCACTGATGACCAAACACGATGGGATGAGAGTCTAAGCAAAATTGGATGTGCTCTTCGTAGCTCACTCCACCAAGCCACTGGATTTTCTCCTTATCAGGTTTTGTTTGGAAATCACATGATGTTGCACGGGAAGGACTACGAACTGCTGAAGCATTTGCGAGCGTTGGGAGAGTCAAATGTACAGCTTCGACCTCGAGAGGGAATTCCTATCGTGAGACAACTGGCGCAGACGAAAATAAGGGTCGCACATGAGGACAGCAGCAGGCGTTATAATCTGCGTGCTGCTAAAACACAATTTTGTGTAGGACAGGAGGTATTCCGTAGAAACTTTTCCTTGTCCACAGCCGCGCAGAATTATAATGCCAAGCTGGCGAAGAAGTTCCTCAAGTGCAGGATTCGTCGTGTGCTAGGCAGCTCACGGTACGAATTGGAGGATTTAGGAGGCAAACGTGTGGGGATCTACCACTCGAAGGATCTTAGGCAGTGATCCGAGGGGCGCTGACACCTAATGCCCGGCACTCAGTCGTGCGCACGAGACTCAGCACGGCGACTTTCTTTAGTCGGTTCTGCGTTGGGAAACCAACGGCGAACCGCCTATGTTGTTGAGTCGCCGCAGTAAGGAAAAAAATAAAAAGTCTCTGTGGAGCTGTTGCGATCATATTTCAACTCTGCGATGAATTATGATCGCATCAGCTCCACTGTCACCAACTTCACCGTGTACGGTGACAGGAGAAGAAAGATTGACACGCGGCTTAGCTGATAACCATAAAAGAGAGAGTGGAATTTTTGACTTCAATGACTAAAACACGAACTCAAATTCGATTAATTGTGTAATCCGATTCGAAATTAATGTGAAAAGGTTCTTTTCGCTACTGTTGAAGTTTCTTTTGTTGAACCAAAACCAAAAGCTGGGCGAGGAGCCGGCCAAGAAAGTGATTTTGTACTGCGGTTGTTTTTCGCGACCTCCGTTGACGATAGTTTTACACAAATTTCGATATCGTCGCTCAGTGGCTTTTTGGGCAATTCTCAAGGCCGTCAATTTTGAAAAACGTGTAAAAGAATGGCACGAAACTAGTCATTTATGAATAATTGATGGATTCTGTGGCAAAGTAATTTGACTTTCTGGGATGAAATTCGATTAGACGATCGCGCCGGGACACGACGTTTGGGCTACGGTTCTATTTCGTTGCGAGATCGAATATTGGATATGTTTTTTTCGCCCTGTCTGGATTGCGGCCATTTATAACACGCGTGTATGGAAATTAGCGCGCGCGAGTGACTAAGTGTGGTTGATTGATTATCCCCGTGAATGATTTTCTTGGAATCGAAAGTTTTATTTGATGATTACTTGAGGAATATTAGGAATGTTTCACATCCGCGAGTCGCGAAATCGGCAACAAAATTTTCTCTAAGAGTTTTCCCGTGCAAATCAATCGGCAAATTGATCGCTACGTAAATAAAAAAAGGCGATTATCGAAAGTCGAGTACTCGCGTCCGCTTATCTAGTGCGTAATTGCGTAAAGAACGCGCTGGCTGCCATCAAAGTTCACCGTCGAATGAATTAAGAATTTAAAAAAAAAAAAAAATATAAAAACCAGCTCAAATGAATGAATCAAGAATTTTAAAAAAAACCATAAAATTATAAAAATGAATTAAGAATTTAAAAAAAAAAAAAAAAAAACGACAAAGGACTGGACAAACGAAGACAGAAATAATTTAAATCAAACTTAATAAAAAAATAAATTAAAATTAGAAAGGAGAAGCAGAAAAAATAAATAAATGGGGTGAGTTAAATTCAATTTTATATATTTCTATACCAAATATTTTTTTTTCTTGTTATATTTTTTTGGGCTTTACAGATTGTGGTTATTTTTTTTTCTTCTCTTCGGTTTGAATTGAAATTTTTTGTTGTTGCCAGTAAGATGCTTAAAGGCTAGAAAGAGCCGTTAAAATGAACCCGAGCGTCTAGCTCCTTAGCCCCGAACCTCAATAAGGGGCCACGACGCGAAAAATGTTATAAGGACAGTCGTGGCTGAGGTAGGGTGGGCAGAGCAGGGCGCTATTAACACCAGAGCGCCCTGACAAATCGCGGAGCCGCGCCATCCAACCGCTTCTTGGTCTTTCACGACCAATTGGGAAAATAATCCCAATTTTTACCTACCCTTGGATAAGTCGGCGCTTACAATTTTTGTTGTACAGGCCTAGGGTTTAATGGCCTGAGTTCAAGCAAGTACCCCCCCACACTGCCGTAGCTAGTCCCGGCCGCCAGCAAGAGCGTCGCACCAGCTGAACTCAGACACCAATTCGGACTTAGGTGGAATTGGCCCTTCTGTCCCGAACCTTCTTTTTCCTTTCGACTATTTTGACTTTTTCAAGTCGAAATAGTCCTTCCAAGGCCTTAAACACAACAAATGGCGCCCAACGTGGGGCTAGCCTCAGCTACGCTACGTGCACAAAGCGTAGCCCATCAACACGCGCGAGCTCTGAAAAATTCCGTGCAAAAAAAGTTGATGGGCAAAAAGGTCTTAAATTTCGTCGTTCTGCGACAGTATTTTCGCCTGAACGGCTACAAAAGCCTAAGTGTACAAACTTTTCTGAGTCTTATCAGCAAATCATCATATTGATCTTGGATGGAGACAATGTGGAACGATCCTATCGACGAACCGTTTTGGCAACCTTTAGGCGCCAACTCGGTTCCATAGGAAAGGGAAACATTGTCTGTATGCAAGACTGATTTGATGTAAGTTGGGTCAGACTTTATTTTCTTTTGCCATTCCACTTTTGGTTCGTGAGTACCCAACTGAGTGCTGGGCATGCCCTGACTTAGCGGGCGTGTCGTCAGACAGTTGGGAAACATACTTGCGAAAAATTGATGAGTTTGGTTATAGAAGGTATCGTCGAAAAAATTGTTAAGTACCTTATTTCCTTATCCATCCTTTTAGAGTACCTTATTAACGTAGAGTATTTTTTTTTGTAGAAATAACGTAGAGTTTTTTTTGTATTTAAAATTTTTCTAAGTCTTTTGTTGACAGACTTTAACGTAGTTTTATTTTGCTGATTTTTGATTTATTTTTGTGTTGCTAATTTTTCCCCAATTTTTTTTTCTAATTACAAATTTTATCGCGTTCCGGATTTTCCCGATGGAGCGAGGAAGATCAAGATCGGCTTCGCGATTTGTTCTGCATATGAGGGGAGGGGAAAGGTTGCGACGACGTGAGGGTTCATTGTTTTTTTTTGTCGAATTAAGATCATGTAATCACTCATTCGTTTTTTTTATCATTACAGTTATTGCAATTATTCAATCTTTCATTCAGCAATTATTCTTTTCATACTTTCATTCACACGTTCAATCATTCTTCCGGAAATCTAAATTACGTATACATACATTCAATCATTCGTTCATTTCCTTTTTGATGCATTTACTCGTTCAATTGTTCAATCATGTATTCATCGAGTTGCACATTCATTCGATTAAATTTTAATTCATCACTCACTCGTACAATAGCATTCATTCAATCACTCACTCAAGCACGCAGTCGTATCATTTGATCATCCATTCATGCAGTAAATTATTCACTCGTTAATTTTTTTTTCTCTCGCTCAATTATATGGTCCTTCAAGCATTGATGTGTTCATAGCTCTCTCGTTCAATACTTCATACGTTCACAACTTTCTCGTTCACAACTCTCTCGTTCACAACTCTCTCGTTCATAACTCACTCGTTCATAACTCTCTCGTTCGTTTGCTATGAATTACGAAGGAATACCAGCGCCAGTGCGCACAAATCCACCTGTGGGACGAGCCGAACTTGGAGTGGACCAATTAGTGGAATTGGTCAGGACGGTTTTGAGGGAGGAGCGGACGTCACAAGAACCAGTGGGGCCCATTATTCGGCAGCGGATGGAGGCTCGCGTGCCGGGAGGGTGGTTCAGCGGATCGAAGCAGCCGCTGGGGCTAGCGATCGTGTTTGGCAAAGCCCTATCTATCGACAAAGAAATTCCTGCAGCCCATTAAGGCATTGGCGTCTTCGTTTTAATGGAGATAGTCAATCCCTACGCGCAGAAGAAATGGTTTTTAGGGCCGAGGCTCTCGCGATGAGTGACTTGGGCGGCGACTTAGATCTGCTGACGCAAGGCTTTCATCTGCTGCTGGATGGTCGGCCCAACGAATGGTACTGGTTGTGGCGTCGATTCACCACCAATGCGACATGGGGTACCCTGAAGGATGCATTCGTGCAGGTCTGGGGTGAGCGAAGAACGGATTGGGAGGTGCGCCAGCAGATGCTTGACAGACGGCAATCTCCAAATGAACCCTTCTTGTCTTTTGTACAGGACATGATGGAGCTTCGCACATTGCTGCGCACTCCCAGGATGGAGTCCGATTTCGTGGATCTGGTGCGTGGAAATCTAGTAGCCAGCACACAGCAACAAATGTGCTTCCACTCAGTCCTAACAATGGACCAATTACGTCAGCTTGTCCTTCAAGTGGAAGACACGCGCAAGGCTACTAGACCATCACCTTGGAACCAGGCCAGAATTCACGAGGAGCCAATCGAAGAAGAACATACGGTTACGACTTCTTCAGTCGATTTGGCCGGACTAACGAACCCCTGGACTTGCTGGAATTGTAAGCGGGAAGGGCACGGATATCGTGACTGTTCGGAGGCCATAAAGAGCATCTTCTGCTTTGGATGTGGGCGGGCTGACGTTCTAAAGCCCAACTGCGTCCATTGCAAGGCGGGAAACGGCCGAAGGGACGGAAGAACAACAGGTTCCTCTCGTCCGAGTACTGCAACACGAAATATAGTTCGACACCCCGATTCCAATTCCCAATGTTATTTAGAAATCCCTATTAAAAAAACTTTAACCATTTTTTCAACCCCTACAAATACCCCTCCAAATTTTAATACCCTACCTACAACATTTTCTGAACCCAATTCCCATCCTTTTAGCGTGAAATCATCCCTACCCAATTCCTCTGCATTAAATACTCCGCACGTCAAATTATTAACGAGACCAAGCGATAAAACGGAGCCGGCTGTTTCCCGGCCTGAAGATGCCTTTATCGCAAAAGAACATCCAAGACGACATTCCCACCATCCTCTCAAGCCATACCATCTTCGGCTAAAGGAATATATGGAGGCTCGAGAGCGAATTTTCGCGCCTACTTCAGTCGCAAGTGTTGATCAAGCATCAACACTAACGAGTGGATCCGGTCGCAGAAAATCAATCTTGCGCCTTCGTACATTCTGGAGGATGGTGCGTGAAAAAAAGAAAGCGATCCTCTCTACCATCATTACCAATCCGTTGGACATACGTCCGTACGCCATGGTATCCTTGTACGGAGTGGACGTTGAAGGACTCCTCGATAGTGGGGCGAGCATCAGTTGCCTGGGGGCAAACGCTTTACAACGTCTCCATGATGCACAGGTTAATTATCGACCGGTCTGTCAGGAGGTGAAGACCGCTGATGGTGCATCGCAAAAGGTATTGGGCACAGTAACTACCGATATTACTTTTCGTGGTATTACCAAACCCATTACACTATACATCGTGCCGAGCCTGTCGCAGAAATTGTACCTAGGGGTAGATTTCTAGCGATCATTCCAACTAGCTCCTAGCATCATCAGCGCGGTCGATACTCCCGATACTGCATCGCAACTGATAGCTCCGGATGCCCACCATTTAACGCCCACAGATGTAAAGAGGTTGGAAATGGTAAAGTCCAAATTTCCATCATACGAAGTATACGGACTCGGTGTGACCAACGTCGAACAACACAGTATAGACGTTGGTGATGCAAGTCCCATCAAACAGCGACATTATCCTGTGTCTCCTGCGATCCAAAAACTCTTATATGACGAGATCGATCGCATGAGGGCACTTGGCGTTATAGATACCAGCCAGAGTGCATGGAGCTCGCCTGTGGTTCTCGTGAGGAAGCCAGGCAAGGTCAGGTTATGTTTGGACTCGCGCAAAGTCAATAGTGTGACGAAGAAGGATGCTTATCCATTACCACACATTGATGGTATCTTAAGCCGTTTGCCGCGAGCCAATTTTATTACTAGCCTGGACCTCAAAGACGCCTTTTGGCAGATTCCTCTCGAGAACAAATCCAGGGAGTATACAGCGTTTACCATTCCTGGCCGGCCTCTATATCACTACACGCGCATGCCTTTTGGGTTATGCAACGCGCCGCAAAGGATGTGTCGTTTGATGGACAAAGTCATCCTACCCGAGCTGAAGGAGCAGGTATTCGTATATTTGGACGATCTGCTGTTAATTTCTGAGGATTTCGATTCACATCTGGTTTTATTGGCAGAAGTCGCAGAATGTTTGCGAAAGGCTGGCTTGACCATTAACGTCAACAAGAGCAAGTTTTGTCTGAAAGAGGTGAAATATCTCGGATACATCGTTGGAGAAGGAGGCCTGAAAACTGATCCCAACAAAGTTTCAGCCATCGTCGATTACCCTTCGCCTAAGTCCGCACGTCAAGTTCGACGCTTTCTTGGTATGGCAGGCTGGTATCGACGATTCGTTCCCAACTTTGCTGCGACTGTTTCATCAATTTCAGACACTCTAAGGAAGTCCAACCAGTTTGCTTGGACTACAGAGGCACAAACTTCCTTCCTATTAGTGAAAGACTTGTTGACGAAAACCCCCTTATTAATCAATCCTGATTTTAAGAGGTCTTTCGTAATCCAGTGCGACGCCAGTAAATCAGGGGTGGGTAGCGTTCTCTTTCAGGAAAACGACGACGGATCGGAATCTCCAGTGGCGTATATGTCACAGAAGCTCACTTCCGCTCAACGCAACTACAGCGTAACCGAACTCGAGTGTTATGCAGCTGTGTTGAGCGTGGAAAAATTTCGAGCCTATATAGAAGGGACTGCGTTCAAAATCATTACGGATCACGCAAGTCTCAAATGGCTCATGTCGCAGAAAGACCTACAAGGACGGTTGGCAAGATGGAGTTTAAAACTCCAAGGTTACGACTTCACAATTGAGCATCGAAGAGGGAGCCTGAACGTTGTACCCGACGCTCTCTCTCGTGTATACGAAGAGGGATTAAATGCGCTGATCGACGTAGCACCGATGGTGGACATGGATTCTCCAGAATTCTCTGGCAAGGAATACAAAGAATTAGTGTCCACTGTCGATGCAAACGCCGATCGGCTTCCTGACGTATGCGTCAGAGACGGCTTCGTGTATAAGCGCACAGAGCCTCACAACGGTGACCCGATTGCCGAAGACAGGGCCTGGAAATTATGGATTCCATCGAGCCTTACGTCAGCTGCGATCGCTCAGGCGCACGAGGCAGACACCACGGTCCATGGTGGCTATGCCAAAACGCTAGAGCGAGTCAGGCGATTTTTGTACTGGCCCGGAATGGCTACACAAGTACGCACCTACGTTCTGGCGTGCGACACTTGTAAAGAGACAAAGTCCCCAAACAGACCTCTACGAGCGCCAATGGGAGAACCTTTCCAGACAGATCAGCCATTCCAGCACCTTTACATCGACGTGCTTGGACCATATCCGCGTACCAAACGGGGTAAGATCGCTATCTTGATCGTCTTGGATCACTTCACCAAGTTCCCACTTCTACATCCTTTGGGGCGGATCACTGCTGAAGAGATCACAAACTACTTGGAGGGGCAGGTCTTCCATACGTTTGGAACACCTGAGACAATCCTCTCCGATAACTGCTCTCAATTTAGGTCGAATGTGTTTAACACCATGCTGAACAAATACGGAGTTAAACACCTGTACACCCCGAGCTACTCACCGCAAGCGAATGCTTCGGACCGTGTCAATCAGTCCATCCTGGCCGGAATTCGAGCATTCATCACTGATGACCAAACACGATGGGATGAGAGTCTAAGCAAAATTGGATGTGCTCTTCGTAGCTCACTCCACCAAGCCACTGGATTTTCTCCTTATCAGGTTTTGTTTGGAAATCACATGATGTTGCACGGGAAGGACTACGAACTGCTGAAGCATTTGCGAGCGTTGGGAGAGTCAAATGTACAGCTTCGACCTCGAGAGGGAATTCCTATCGTGAGACAACTGGCGCAGACGAAAATAAGGGTCGCACATGAGGACAGCAGCAGGCGTTATAATCTGCGTGCTGCTAAAACACAATTTTGTGTAGGACAGGAGGTATTCCGTAGAAACTTTTCCTTGTCCACAGCCGCGCAGAATTATAATGCCAAGCTGGCGAAGAAGTTCCTCAAGTGCAGGATTCGTCGTGTGCTAGGCAGCTCACGGTACGAATTGGAGGATTTAGGAGGCAAACGTGTGGGGATCTACCACTCGAAGGATCTTAGGCAGTGATCCGAGGGGCGCTGACACCTAATGCCCGGCACTCAGTCGTGCGCACGAGACTCAGCACGGCGACTTTCTTTAGTCGGTTCTGCGTTGGGAAACCAACGGCGAACCGCCTATGTTGTTGAGTCGCCGCAGTAAGGAAAAAAATAAAAAGTCTCTGTGGAGCTGTTGCGATCATATTTCAACTCTGCGATGAATTATGATCGCATCAGCTCCACTGTCACCAACTTCACCGTGTACGGTGACAGGAGAAGAAAGATTGACACGCGGCTTAGCTGATAACCATAAAAGAGAGAGTGGAATTTTTGACTTCAATGACTAAAACACGTACTCAAATTCGATTAATTGTGTAATCCGATTCGAAATTAATGTGAAAAGGTTCTTTTCGCTACTGTTGAAGTTTCTTTTGTTGAACCAAAACCAAAAGCTGGGCGAGGAGCCGGCCAAGAAAGTGATTTTGTACTGCGGTTGTTTTTCGCGACCTCCGTTGACGATAGTTTTACACAAATTTCGATATCGTCGCTCAGTGGCTTTTTGGGCAATTCTCAAGGCCGTCAATTTTGAAAAACGTGTAAAAGAATGGCACGAAACTAGTCATTTATGAATAATTGATGGATTCTGTGGCAAAGTAATTTGACTTTCTGGGATGAAATTCGATTAGACGATCGCGCCGGGACACGACGTTTGGGCTACGGTTCTATTTCGTTGCGAGATCGAATATTGGATATGTTTTTTTCGCCCTGTCTGGATTGCGGCCATTTATAACACGCGTGTATGGAAATTAGCGCGCGCGAGTGACTAAGTGTGGTTGATTGATTATCCCCGTGAATGATTTTCTTGGAATCGAAAGTTTTATTTGATGATTACTTGAGGAATATTAGGAATGTTTCACATCCGCGAGTCGCGAAATCGGCAACAAAATTTTCTCTAAGAGTTTTCCCGTGCAAATCAATCGGCAAATTGATCGCTACGTAAATAAAAAAAGGCGATTATCGAAAGTCGAGTACTCGCGTCCGCTTATCTAGTGCGTAATTGCGTAAAGAACGCGCTGGCTGCCATCAAAGTTCACCGTCGAATGAATTAAGAATTTAAAAAAAATATAAAAAACCAGCTCAAATGAATGAATCAAGAATTTTAAAAAAAACCATAAAATTATAAAAATGAATTAAGAATTTAAAAAAAAAAAAAAAAAAAACGACAAAGGACTGGACAAACGAAGACAGAAATAATTTAAATCAAACTTAATAAAAAAATAAATTAAAATTAGAAAGGAGAAGCAGAAAAAATAAATAAATGGGGTGAGTTAAATTCAATTTTATATATTTCTATACCAAATATTTTTTTTTCTTGTTATATTTTTTTGGGCTTTACAGATTGTGGTTATTTTTTTTTCTTCTCTTCGGTTTGAATTGAAATTTTTTGTTGTTGCCAGTAAGATGCTTAAAGGCTAGAAAGAGCCGTTAAAATGAACCCGAGCGTCTAGCTCCTTAGCCCCGAACCTCAATAAGGGGCCACGACGCGAAAAATGTTATAAGGACAGTCGTGGCTGAGGTAGGGTGGGCAGAGCAGGGCGCTATTAACACCAGAGCGCCCTGACAAATCGCGGAGCCGCGCCATCCAACCGCTTCTTGGTCTTTCACGACCAATTGGGAAAATAATCCCAATTTTTACCTACCCTTGGATAAGTCGGCGCTTACAATTTTTGTTGTACAGGCCTAGGGTTTAATGGCCTGAGTTCAAGCAAGTACCCCCCCACACTGCCGTAGCTAGTCCCGGCCGCCAGCAAGAGCGTCGCACCAGCTGAACTCAGACACCAATTCGGACTTAGGTGGAATTGGCCCTTCTGTCCCGAACCTTCTTTTTCCTTTCGACTATTTTGACTTTTTCAAGTCGAAATAGTCCTTCCAAGGCCTTAAACACAACAACGTCTTCACAGTGTTCAGATATCAGATATATATAAGTTATGGGTTCCAGCTTCTCTTACGGGTCAACTTATTGAGAGCACCCACTGCAGTCCTTTATCCTCTCATTGTGGTGTGGCGAAGACAGTAGAGTTATTACAGCGATACTATTATTGGCCGGGACTCCGACAAGATGTCGTCAAATATATCGCTGCTTGTATTCCGTGCAAACAATGCAAACCGCCGAATTTTAATATGAGACCACTAATGGGAAACCAAATTGAAGTAGATAGGCCTCTGCAGCGGTTATATGTAGATTTCCTGGGCCCACGCTCGCGAAGTGGAAACCGATATATCTTCGTAGTATTGGACCATTTCACCAAATTTGTATGGCTTAAACCGTTTCCAAAGGCAACAGCAGAAAATATCACCAAATATCTGGAGCAGGAGATATTTTTAACGTTTGGAGTTCCAGAGTATATCCATTCGGATAATGGGGTGCAATTCGTCTCAAAAACCTTTGAAAGTCTTATGAAGGCTTATGGAATTCAGCATACAAAATCACCCTATTATGCTCCTCAATCAAACGCTTCGAAAAGAGTCAATCGTTCCATTTTGGTTGGGATTGGAGCTTATTTGGGAGATGACCATAGGTATTGGGATGAACATTTGCATGATATATGCGCAGCCTTAAGAAATGTCGTACACGGTTCCACAGGGTTTTCGCCTCACTACTTAATGTTCGGATCCCATTCTATAATGCATGGGTCCGATTACAAACTTTTACGTTCCTTGAGCGCGCTTAGTGAAAGGGAAATTCAGCTAAATCCTCATATAGAGCGTTTAGGTGTGGCTCAAGCTCAAGTTAAGGCTCGCCTAAAAGAGGCCTATAAGAGATCGTCACATACATATAACTTACGGAGTAGAGATAAGAATTTTGCTCCAGGACAGGTCGTATATGTAAGGAATTTTGTGCAAAGCAATGCGATAGAAAATTTTGCCGCTAAATTAGCACCAAAATTTGTCACAGCTATCGTGCGGAAAAAGATCGGCAATGTCTCCTACGAGCTGGAAGATGAAAAGGGAAACAAGATGGGAATTTATCACGGAAAGGACACCAAGCCGTAGATTATTATCAAGGAAAATTAGCATCTGTACAATATCTCTTGGTGTTGTTCTTGCCCGGCTGAGAACATGAGACTCTTCTCCTGGGTCTGGGTCGTCCCCACGATTGTGACAAAAACCATTCTTTTATAAAATATTTTAGATTAGATTTCTTGCAAAACCAACTTAAGTTATAATTACGTGTTCTAGTTTTAGTTTTTTCCATGATCCTCTTCTCTCCAGTTCTTCCTATGATTTTTTTTCGAGTATATCAATGAGAATTACCTTTCTGCACCGGAATTATTTTTTTGATACTATGTATATTACCTTTATTTATATTAAAAAAAATTGTAAGATTATAATCACATCACCGCTGTAAATTAATACTAATAATAATCATCACCCAAACAACGAGAACGACATCTAATGGCAAAATTTGTGCCCAGGGAAAGTTCAACGAACAAAAAGAAGATAGCCCAAAAAGGAAAAATTTCGCGCCAAAAATCGAGCTACGAAAAAACCGTTTTACTTTATTATTTTAATAATTAAGTATTGTGATTGATTTTTTAAAAAAAAAATTTGCTACCCTCAAAGTTTTTATTTTCACGTTTCATAACTAGTAGACGCGAAAAAAGCAATAAAAATTTTCAGTCCGTCTGTCCGCCGTACGCTTTGAGATATTAAATTGAAATTTTTTTAACGAATAGACGGGGTAGGCGTCTTGAAGTGACCAAATTTTTAGGGGTGGGGTTGTGAGGGGGAAGAAGGGGGAAGTGTTTTAGACCGAAAATTTTGGTTTCCAGATCTCAGTAACCCCTAATGTTAGGAAGCTGAAACTTGGAATTTCTATAGAGCTCTGATAGTAGACCCATTTGCAGAAAAATTGCCAATATTGATCAAGGGGTGTGGGAGTGGGGGGAAATGTAATGCGTCCGAAACCCAAAAAAGGCGAGATAGACACATTCTAAAATCCATATCTCCTAAACCGTTAAGGGCACACTATTCAAACTTAAGAAATATTTGTAGTTATACTAGGAGAACAGAATGAAGAAAAATTTTGGGTGGGGGAAGTTGTGTATGGGGGTGGGGGGTGAAAAACTTAAGATTACGATATCTCATGAACCAATTGCTCTAGAAAAATAAAATTTGGTTTGGGTATAAAGGTTGACAAACAAAGATTGATCAAAGTTAAATTTTTTAAGTGGGAGGTGGAGCATAGAAGTGGAGGGGATGAGAATTTTTCAAATCAAACACATTTCATATCTCAAGAACAGTGTAAGATAGATGCTTAGAATTTTTACCAGAAGTAGCGCTAATCAAACCCTTGTAGGGAAAAAAGTTTTGTGGTTGTGGGTGTAGAAAGGGAAGGTGGGGGAAGGTGAAAAGGAAAAAGTTCCGATGCTTATATCTTGAGAACCTGTAATGATATAAGCCTTAAACTTGGTATTTAGATAGAGCTAAAGTAGCGGAATGTTGGAAAAATATTTTTTTTCTTAGGGGTTGTATGCTACGGGGGTAGGGGGTGTTTTTCCTAACTATTAAACGGTTCATGCTAGAAAGTTGAAACTCGGTGTGTATATGTAAATCAACTAGAAAAGTAATTGTGATAAAAAAAAATTTGAATATTCATTGGCGTTCAGAAAGGGGGGCAAAAAAAATTATTTGTAAATATAATAAATATAAAATGCATATATTTTCACGATTTTCGTCATATCTACTAGGTCTTTCCAAATATTGAATTCATTTTTATTCTACGGATTCTTCGTATGAATACCTAGAAAGCGTTTTAAAGGTTTTTTGAAATTCGACCCCTAAGGGTAGTGTGGTACAAGTGGGGGTGTTTTTCCTATATATGGAACGGCTTAAGCTACAATGTTGAAACTCGGTGTGTATATGTAAATCAACTAGAAAAGTAATTGTGATAAAAAAAAATTTGAATATTCATTGGCGTTCAGAAAGGGGGGCAAAAAAAATTATTTGTAAATATAATAAATATAAAATGCATATATTTTCACGATTTTCGTCATATCTACTAGGTCTTTCCAAATATTGAATTCATTTTTATTCTACGGATTCTTCGTATGAATACCTAGAAAGTGTTTTCAAGGTTTTTTGAAATTCGACCCCTAAGGGTAGTGTGGTACAAGTGGGGGTGTTTTTCCTATATATGGAACGGCTTAAGCTACAATGTTGAAACTCGGTGTGTATATGTAAATCAACTAGAAAAGTAATTGTGATAAAAAAAAATTTGAATATTCATTGGCGTTCAGAAGGGGGAAACAAAAAAATATTTGTAAATATAATAAATATAAAATGCATATATACAAATTCGACCCCTAAGGGTAGTGTGGTACAAGTGGGGGTGTTTTTCCTATATATAGAACGGCTTAAGCTACAATGTTGAAACTCGGTGTGTATATCTAAATCAACTAGAAAAATAATTTTGAATAAAAAAAACGAATATCTAATGGCGTTCAGAAGGGGGGCAAAAAAAATTATCTGTGAAAATAGAATGCATATTTTTCCACGATTTTCGACATATCGACATACTACCTCGTCCCAAATAATGAATTTAATTTTATTCTATGTATTCTCCATATGAATACCAAACAAGTGTTTTCAAGATTTTCTGAAAATTGACCCCTAAGGGGGTGTAAAGTGATTGTGTACTTTTTCATAAACTATTCCATATCTCTCAGATCCAATCAGATTTTCACTTCCATGATCTTGTTCTTTTTGATAGGTTTTCAGTCACATAGTAGCCTACACCGCATTTCAGAATTGAACGCGTTCCTTACTTCTGCCGGAAAAATAATAAAGTTACGCCCAGATTGTTGGCAGATTTTTTTCTCTGGCGGTGAAAAAACGAGAAGAAAAAAAGAGGGAAGGCTGGTGATCTTGGAGTAGGTCGGTTGGAGACCTCGTTTTGTGTGATCGGAAAACCCCCCCCCCCCCCGGAAGAAAATCATTTAAGTAAAATTCTCAGTATTAGGGGAGGACCAGTGTGAACCATAAAAAAAGAGAAATTTAACATCAGAAAAAAAACTAATTATAAGTGGCCACTAACTAGTTCGAAAAAGGAAAAACCCTTTAAAGTGAATAAAATATATTCTAATACACCAGTGACTTGGGACAGAGAGAAAAATTCCGAAAGAATCCACTTATTTTTTTAATAAAGATCCCCATAAGTGCACCCCCCACGTAACACGTAACGTAAAAGCATAATTAACAACAATAAACAATATACGAAAAAAATTCTTCGTCGAACGCAGAGAGTCGCAGGACGTATGGGCCCCATCAGGTACCTAGCTTAAGCATAATATATGTAAAAACATTATAATGATCGCAAACTTAATATTTAAAATTTAAATTTTCTTTAATATCAATAACAATTAATAATTCTTTTAAAACAAAGTCAACTTGGTTTTCTTTTGTTGTGTAAAAGTCGTTTGTTCAATTTCAGAGCAGAACGGTAGTGTAGAATTCTGTTAGTGTTTCCTTTTATTGATTTCCTTCTAGAGAATTTTGTTTAGCCACATCTAAGAAAGATGACGGGAGAGTAGCGTCCCCATTTGAGGATCTTGGAAGATTGTCTCTGTACGGTAAGTAAATCAGGTCTCTTGAAGCGTAGATGTAAGAAGTGTCCATATGGAAGGGTCATTGCTCCAGAGGTACCGGTGTGTCGAATACCGTGATAGCGGCAGAGTGAATACGCAAAAGTCAAAATAGTTGAAGGATGGGTAAAGGTTCGGGACAGAATGGGCCAATTCCTCCTACGTCTGAATTGGTGGCTAAAGTAGAACGGAAGCGACACGCTTGCTGGCGGCCGCGCCTAGCTACATCAGTGTAGGGTGGTTCTTGTTCTAGGTCAGACCATAAACCCTAGGCCTAGACAACAAAAATTTCGTGTCGGCTTACTCCAGGGTATTTAAAATTGGAATATCTTCCCAATAGGTCGTGAAAGACCATGAAGCGGTGGAGTTGCGCGACTTCACGATTTTTTAGGGCGCTTAGGTGTTGATAGCGCCCTGTTCTGCCCACCCTACCTCAGCCACGACTGTCCTTTAAAACATTTCGCGTCGTGGCCCCTTTTAGAGGTTTGGGGCGAAGGAGCTAAACGCTCGGGTTCATTTTATTCGGGCAATTCTAGCCTCAAATCATTTCTAAAAAAAAACAACCACAAGAAAAAAAATCCTAAAAAAATTATATGCAAAAGACACAACAACACAAATCAAAGTATATAAAAATAGAGACAAAAAAAAAAACTCACCCCATGTTTATTCTTTTTCGATGTAGTGTTGAATTATTATTTTTTTTTTTTTAAATTTAATTGCTATTTTAATTTATTCCGTCCCGTCCTTGTCTTGTCATTTGTCATTTTATAAATTTTTTATTTTTATTTAAATTTTAATTTAATAACTTTCCGATATTTTTATTTTTTTTTTTGGTTTTTTCTTATATTTATTTATTTCATTAATTTTAATTCATTTTACTAATTGCTGTTTTATTGATTTTAATTCAGCTCAAGTGGAATGCGCACGTTAAATCTTCTTGACCCAGGTGTTTCGGACCGATGCCGCAACGTGAAAATGAAAGTTTGGGTCAGAAAAGAACGAGGGGGATTTTACCTGTCGACGGAACAAAGTTCTTGCGACGATCACACAAAAATAGAAATTTTCAGAAATTTTCCGGCTTCGAATACTATGGTGATTTTTTTTTACGACTTGCGGAACGTCAAAACGCGCTTTTTCCTGCTGGACTGCCGCGATTCGGTTAAGCAAAGCAAAATGCTGACGAATCTTCCGTCGGGAATGGATTTGAAACGAATTAACGGATTTATTATCAATTGACTAGAACAATGAACTTCAATCTTCTGTTTGATTTGTCTTATTTTTCTGAAATTCCGAACCCCAAGGTTCCAGTTCCAGCAGCACTTTCTCTTGTTCGTCTTGTCCGACGACGTCTTGTATTATGAAAACTCGGTAGCAGCTCAAATTTGCACCACACTGAATCACAATCAGTTTTTGTAAGGAAGTCCCCAGACACAAGGCTGAACGTTGAACGAATGTCCAGAATTCGCCGATACCAAAATTAATAAAGTCGCTTACGCACAAATACTTTTAATCGCGGTTTCGAAGCAAGGATCGTCTGTGCGATTCAATTGGAACTCAACATGCCCTTCAGGAAGTTTTTCGCGCGTGAAATTATCGAAAATATGTGAAAACACGCCGCACAGAGTCGAGAATCCCGACGAACTCCTCCACCACTGACACCAGCCCACTGATTCGGGCACGCATACATCGATAGGTCTTCTCTCACCACTCGCGCTTCCGGCCTCTAACAGCTAACGGTCAAACTTTTCGCTAAATTTTGCGTCTAGTTTGTTGCAGCTGTAGACGTGCTATAGCTGTAGATGTGCTCTATTTACACGATCTTGTAAACAGAACACATCCACGGTGAAATTGGAACATTCGGGGCTCGGAATATTTGCAAACAACGGCCTGCATAATGTTGCGATGAACAACTTCAGCTTATTTGAAGAGCTGTTTGAGCCCAGCGTTCTGAGATTCGTGCGTGTGGTAACTAATGTGTAACAGTGGCGTACGCAATTACGATCCAATAAAAAAAATTAAATCCTCATTGCGCCCGCCACCGTCCAGCAAAATTTTGTTGTTGTGTTTTGGGCGACACGCAACAGATAACATATCACCCGTTCCCCGTCTGAGTGGCTTTGAGATAATACTGCTCCCAGGCCAAAGCTCGACGCATCCGTCTGGATTACAAATGGCAAATCGTAGTCGGGGCAGGTCAGTATGGGTGCCGTGGAAAGCCTAACGTTTGCTTGCGAAAAAGCCCGATCTCTTCACTCCACTCGAATTTGCGATTTTTCTTCAAAGGCGCAGTTAATGGTGCAATAAATATTGCAAAGTCCGGTATAAATCGGCGATACCACGACACCATACCCAGGAATTGGCGAACTTCCTTGACATTCCGTGGTGCTGAGAAGTTTCTCAAACTCTCCACCTTCTCGGGATCTACATGGAGACCGCTTTCATATCCGACATAACCCAAGTATCGCAATTCTGACCTACAAAATTCGCATTTCTCCCGTGACACACGTAACCCTGCTGCAGTCAGACGACGAAACACTCTCTCAATATCTCTAAGTGCTTTTCGAAACTCTGCGCTACCAGGATTATGTCGTCTAGATACACGAACACGTATGGTTCCAGATCACTTCCCAAAACCCTATGAATTAATCTCTGCCACGTTGCTGGTGCATTTTGTAAACCAAACGGCATGCGCAGAAATTCATATAACCCCCTACCATGCACAGTAAAAGCAGTATATTGACGCGATGATTCCGCCATCGGGACCTGCCAGTATGCGGATTTGATATCCATAGAGGACAAATATTTTGCATCGCAGAGTTTGTCGAGAGTCGCCGAAACAGATGAAAGCGGGTACGCATCTCGCTCTGACACCTTGTTAACTTTTCGAAAGTCTACGCAAAACCTTACAGTTATAGCATTTCGTCTGTCTCGGAGCTTGACCTGGTGAGCTATTCCTCGTCTCAGTACTATGTACCTCTGGCCTAGTTTCTTCCTTCGACTCGACATATTCTAAGTCTCGTTCCAACAAACTACCTGTTCGATGGCCTGGGAGAGGTTGAAACGCCTCCGCTGAAAGTCTCGTGGCCTCCAAAGACCGACCCAACTTAATCAATTGCGCAATTGTTTTAATCTCCACCAACCCGAGCTGATGTTGATAAAACGGACTAATATTTCTCTACTTTTACTTTTTTCGCTTCGGTACAAGTTGTTGAAAGACTATTAAATAGACTTTCCACTTTAGCCACGTAGACCCCTATAGACTCGTCCATACCTTGCGCTCTTTTTTTATCTTATGGAGTTTGTACTCCATATTATTATAATATATATAGACTTCAATCTTACAGCTGGAATAATACTTGTTAAAATAAAAAGCACGACTGATGTCGTCGACGGTTGCTACTTGACTCTGAAAATTTTATTATTCTATCCTTATAACTAAGTTCACAAATTTACAGTTTTGGGTTTTTGGTTTTTGAAATTCTAAATGCGCGACTACAATGTGGTACCGGTTTGAAAATCGGTTTATATCGAAATTCAATTTTGGTACATTTTACTTAACGGCAAATGACAATAGTTTTATTCTGCAAACGAGAATTTTCGTTTTGAACAATTTTATTTTTGATGATTATATTTTATTGCGATGATTGAACATCCGCTACACACTCCCTTCCCAGCGGAGCGCTATATTAAAAGTTTATTTAAAATTTGTATTTCGATCTTACATATATTTAATAGTTCAATATATTAATTTTATATAAGCAATTCTATATTTATTAATTCACTTTTTTAAAATTTTATATTTGTAATTTTATATCTATTATTTCATTACTTTAAAATTTTATATTTGTAATTTTATATCTATTATTTCACTCTTTTAAAATTTTCATTAAATATTTATTCTGTTAGCGTGTAAGCTGGTTTAAGTCGATCTATAGCGACTGATTTCGATTTTCCGTTAATTTCCAATACGAATTGTTTTCGAAGGTGGCGAAGGACTTTGTATGGGCCTTCATATGGCGGAGTCAGACCTATTCGTACTTTGTCTACTCTTAGAAAAACGAAATTGCAAGTGTTTAGGTCAGCTGAGAAATACACGTTTTTTTGATTATGGGTTCCTGTAGTTACTGCTTTTAAATTTTCCATGGATCTTTTTAATTTAGAAACAAATTCAATGGGTTCGCTATTGTTTTTGGTTCTAGGTATGAACATTTCTCCTGGTACCTTGATACTTTGTCCGTATACCAGTTCTGCAGGTGAGCACTGTAAGTCGTTCCTAATCGCGGTTCGAATTCTTAGCATTACTAAAGGCAGTTCTTCGTACCAATGTGTAGAGTTATCTCTGGCCATTATTGATGCTTTCAGATGTCTGTGGAAACGTTCTACTAGCCCGTTTGACTGTGGGTGATATGCGGTTGTATGAATTCGGCGTGATCCTAGGGTCTTGGTTAATTCTGCGAATAATTTCGATTTAAATTGGCTACCTTGGTCGAGAGTAATCTCTAAAGGTATCCCAAATCGAGAAATATATTGTTGCACGAAGGTTTCAGCGATGGTTATGGCAGACATGTCTTTCATTGGATATGCCCCTGGCCATCTCGTGAATCGGTCTATTAAAGTTAGGATATATGAGTTTCCTCCAGAGGGTGGAAGAGGTCCAACAATATCCATGTAAATATGTTCAAATCTCTGGAATGGTAATTCGAAAGAGTCGAATTTTGTTTTCGTATGTCGGTGTATTTTTGCCTTTTGGCAGCCGATGCACGATTTTGACCAATTGTTTGAGTCTTTATTAATCGAGGGCCAAAAGTATCTGGAAGTTAATGGTTTCCTAGTTGTACGTATACCGGGATGTGATAGATCAGGTATGGTGTTGAACACTTGTTTTCTCAGTTCTAAGGGAATGTATGAACGGTTCTTATTTGTATTTGTTTCGCACCAAACCTTTTTCTCTGATAGAGGCACTGTCAATAATTCTAGCTTCACTTTGGATTTCGCTTGAGTAGGATTCTCTAACATATCCTTTAGCTCCTTGTCCGCCATTTGCATATCTGACAAGTTTTGGAGATTAAAGGTGACATCATTTATGTCAATGCTGTCAATGCGTGAAAGTGCGTCAACAACATGATTACTTTTTCCACTAATGTGTCTTATATCAGTAGTAAACTATGAAATATATTCTAAGAGTCTGGTTGGTCTGATCGTTCAGTTTTAGAAGGAATTGCTGTTGATAATGGCTTGTGGTCTGTGAAAATTGCGAAAGTTCAACCTTCGACAAAATATCTGAAATGTTTAATTGCAAGATAAATTGCCAGTAACTCTCTATCGAAAGCTGAATATTTTGTCTCGGCTGGAGATAGTTTCTTTGAAAAAAATGCCAGTGGCTGCCAATGTCCTGCGTTAAGTTGTTGCAAGACTGCTCCTACACCAGTATTTGATGCGTCTGTAATGATGCTAAAAGAGGCTCTCTCTATAGGATGCGAGAGAAGTGTAGCGTTGGTGAGCGCTTCTTTTGTCTGTTTAGTTCGGCAAGGTGATTATGGATTGGTGTTAATAAAGTTGCTAGTTGTGGTATGAATCTATTGTAATAATTTATCATACCTACAAATTTTTGAATTTGTTTTATTGAAGTAGGTGTTTTTAAATTTTTTATTGCCTGCACCTTTCCAATTGATGGCAAAATTCCTTTTGCAGATATAGTGTGACCTAGAAAAGTCAATTCCGGAACTCTGAATAAACACTTGGATGGCTTAATATTTAAGCCGTATTCAGATAGTCTCTGAAAAAGTTGCTCTAGATGATTTACATGTTCGTTTTCGTCGCGACTAGCAACGAGAATGTCATCGATATATACTAAAAATCTGCCAACACTCTGGACGCAACTGTATTATTTTTCCGGCAGAAGTTCAGAACGCGTTTAATTCGGGGATGCGGTGTATGTTACTATGTGACTGAAAACCTAACAAAAAGTTCGGGAAGCGGTTAGAATATGGTGTAACATATGAATTAAATAATTTGGTCATATTCCGAGATGCGGTCTAGAGGTTGAAAAAAACAAAACTTAGAAATAGGTGATTATTAAACAAACCTGGTGAAGTAAAAAGATATTCGATATCTGATCAGACCTGAGAAACATGGTGGAATTCATGTAAAAGTATACAACCAGTTTACACCCTCTTAGGGGTCGAATTTCAAAAAATCTTGAAAACGCATTCTAGGTATTCATATGAAGAATCCGTAGAATAAAAATGAATTCAATATTTCGAAAGACCTAGTAGATATGACGAAAATCGTGAAAATATATGCATTTTATATTAACCGATATTTTTATTTGCCCCCCCTTCTGAACACCAATGAATATTGGAATTTTTTTTTATCAGAATTACTTTTCTAGTTAATTTACATATACGTACCGAGTTTCAACTTCCTAGCATAAGCCGTTCTGAAGTTAGGGAAAACACCCCCCCCCACCGTAGCATACTACCCCTAAAAAAAAATGTATTTTTCCACCATGCCACTACTATAGCTTTATCTAAATACCAAGTTTCAGCTTCCTATCAATATAGATTTTTAAGATATAAGCATCGGAACTTTTTCTTTCTCACCCTTCCCCACCCTCACCCTCTACACCCACACCCCGAAACTTTTTTTCCCTACTAGGGTCCTATTAGGCCTACTTCTGGTAGAAATTTGAAACATCCATCTTACACTGTTATTGAGATATGAATCGTGCTATTTTTGAAAAAATTCTAATCCCTCCCACTTCCGTGCTCCTCCACCCCCTTCAAATATTTTACTTTGAGCAATCTTTATTTATCAAGCTTTATATCCAAACCGAATTTTGTTTTTCTGGTGCCATTAGTTTGTAAGATATCATAATCTAAAGATTTTCGCCTCCCACCCCCGTACGCTACTACCCCACCCAAAAATTTTGTTTCAATCTACTCTCCTAGTATAACTACAGATATTTGTTAAGTTTTAATTGCTTGCTATTAATGGTTTAGGAGATATGGATTTTAGAATTTGTCGATCTCGGCATTTTTGCGTTTTGGACGCATTATTTACCCCTCCACTCCCACACCCCTTCACCCATATCTGTTTATTTTTTTGCAAATGGGTCCATTATCAAAGCTTTATAGAAATTCTAAGTTTCAGCCTCCTAACACAAGCGGTTCCTGAGATCTAGAAACCTAAATTTTTCGTCTAAAACGCTTACCCCGCCTTCCCCCTTACACCTCCTCCGCTGAAAATAATGTCAATTCAAGGGGTCTACCAAGTCTATTCCTAGAAAAAATTTGAATTTAATAGCTCCACTGGTTTGAGAGCTACGAGCCTTCAAAGATTTTGGGGCGGTCGACGTACGGCGTACGGCGTACGGCGTACGGCGTACGGGGTACGGCGTACAGACGGAGTGAAAATTTTTATTGCTTTTTTCGCGTCTACTAGTCATGAAACGTGGAAAAAAAAATTTTGAGGGCAGCAAATTCGTTAAGTCCAAAAGGAGTTGTTATGGCGGTTTTATACACGTCCTCGGGTGCAATTGCTATTTGATGGTATGCCCTTACCAAATCGATTTTTGAAAAATTTTTGCAACCGTTTAAATTCATGGAGAAATTTTGTATGTGTGGTACTGGATACTGGCATTCAGGCGACGGTAGTCCCCACAAGGACGCATATCCCCACAGTCTTTTTTAGGCACCAAATGCAATGGAGATGAAACAGGTGATGAGGATGGTCGACAAATACCTAGCTGTATATCATATGCTCGAATTCGAATTTTGCAGCTTTATGTTTTAGTGGCTCTAATCTTCTTGGACGGCTTGAAGGAAGTGTTCCTTGGGTCACAATATGATGTTGAACCGTATGCTTAATGGCGCAGTTAAAATTTGGTGCTGTACATACTGAAGGAAATTTTTTAAATAATGCTTCGAATTTATTCTCGATGCTGAAATGTATTGGGGTTGGTGTATCTGAATTAATTTCACTTGTTTCGGCAGCTAACTTTGTTGTGTTGTCAATTAATTTCTTGTTTCGAACATCGACAAGAATAGTAACTTTTCTAGAAAATCTGCTCCGATTATTGGTTTGTTGATTGAAGTGATTAAGAAAGGATGTATAAAATCTCGACGGAGACCTAAGTTTAATTTTAGAAACTTGGTTCCAAAAACTTGGATTCCCAAGCCGTTTGCTGCCGTTAAATTATGTTCGCATTTCTTGCTAGTGGCTGGAAATAAGTACTGGGGTACTGCTGAAACATCAGCTCCTGTGTCTATCAGAAAGTTAATTTTATTGTTATGATCTCGTATATAAAGACGGCGAGTTTTAATGCTCCCTCCCCTATTTGCCGCTGCTATAGAAGAGTTATTTAGTTTTTTGGTTCCTTTGTAGCCTCGGATTTCGTGGCTAAGGGTAAATCGTTGAACTTGCGAGGCATAACACACTTCTGCGCCTTTGTTCCGTATTTCTCATGATACCAACAGGTCTCTTCGCATTCCTTTTTATTAAATTTGGTATTTCGAGAACGACTGCGTGAGCGATTATGACTGTGATTTTTATTGAAAGCCAATAAACGTTAAATTTTTTCTTTAATTTCGGAAATTTCCTGCTGCAGGGAAAAAATTGTTGGTTTATTTTCTATAGCGCATATAGAACTAAAATTTGGGAGAGCATCCCAAATTTTATCTGCTAAAGAAGTTGATTCCTTAATTGGCTTATCGCTTTGAGATATCAAAGCGATAGCAATTGGCTGTGGCATACGGCACATCCAAAGATTGCGAAGAAGTTTTTCGCTGAAAGTATCATTAGAACCAGCCATTTTGAATAATGAACGATAAAAATCTGAATGTTTCTTATCTCCCATCTCAATATTGCCTAACAGTTGTTCTATCCTTCTTTCTTCGCTCACCGTATGTCGTTTAATGAGGGTTGTTTTGATATTGTCATATAAGTTTTGTTTGGGGGTTTTTGAATTGTATCGTTAACTGTCTCTATCACTTCTTGAGGAAGTGCAGCTAACGTATAATTATATTTTGTGAGATCTTATTTTATCCTTCCGATCTCGCATTGAGCTTCTGCTTGAATGAACCACGACAATGGTGAG
This sequence comes from Beris chalybata, assembly GCA_949128065.1. Classification (NCBI taxonomy): domain Eukaryota; kingdom Metazoa; phylum Arthropoda; class Insecta; order Diptera; family Stratiomyidae; genus Beris; species Beris chalybata. The sequence continues at coordinate 98,056,888 of OX421894.1, forward strand.
TGTGTCCAGAATGAAGGCAGTCTTACATGGTACGCAGAAATTTCTTGGGAAGTATCTTCCTTCCTTGCTGAAATATTACTACTACTTGAGTCCGTGTTTTCGTCTTTTGCATTACCATCGTCGTTGTTCATTTTAAAAAAAAATCCAAATTTTACAGAGAAAAATAAATATTACTTTCACTTTATGCTTTATGTCTAAGAGGCGTTTTATAAACTTTGCCCGCTTATCATATAAATTCGATAGTTGAGTTTATGCATGTAAATATGGATTCACATTTGCTCCTTGTATTTGGTGTTCGAATTTTGCACGCTTATGAAAGCAACTCGATTTTGGCAATTAACGGATGGAAACAAGAAACCAATTTGATAGGTTTTATAAATAAGAAAAAATTTCTTGTTTATGTTCTGAATGTAGTTCGGAATAAATATCAAATTAATTGCAGTTGATAGATATAGTTGATAGATATATATTTATAAATTTACGATTCGTAATCTCCAGGCATAATATAATCCTGTAATTCGCACAATTTTAATTTAGCTACAACTATTTACTTCGATTTCGGTCAAGTTATATTTTCGATTAACTTTTCCGTACGCTTTTCTAAAACAAAAAAAATATTGTTCAATTTATTGTACTCGTCAGAAATTATCATTTCAGTTTTCAGCCTTTTGTCATTTCCGTTATGATTATGCACTTATTATTTTAAAAATTCTTTGCAATATTGATTTTCGGGTTAAATTCACACTATTCTAGTTTTAAATTTAATTTTAAGTGTTCACTGCTACTCTTTTCTTTCTTTTAAGTTAAAAGAGAATATATTTTTAATACTTTAACTCGTTTCCGTGCGTTGTGGTTTTATTAGTTTCTCCTGCATTATGTATTTCTTCTGTTTGCCTTGTTATATTCCTAGATGTTTTTGTTGTTCCCGTGTTGGGTGATGATTTCTTCTTGTTACCGTGCTGGATGCCGATTGTTGTTGTTCCCGTGCTGGGTATCGATTTGTTGCTGCTTCTGTGTTGGGTGTCGACGATATTTAAAAAAAAAAATTTCTTTTATTGCGAAATCATTTGTATTTCGTTGCTTTTAATATTTGTTACACTTATGGCTTTAGTAACTATGAGCACTTTTGAATAATGATTTATGTAGTTTTAATTTTGTATTTTAAAAATTGCTCGTTTTTTAAAATTTCTATTTTAGTTTGAAACAAAACTTCTAAACTTTTGTGTTGTATGTAAAATTTGAAACTTTGGATTTCCAATTTATGGGAGTTTCAATTTTAAAACTGGTATAAACTTGTTAGAGTTTTAAACTTTTGGGTTTTTATTTTATTTTTACTAAACGTTGTTCGTTTCCGTATTTTTATTAACACTTATGGGGTTTATAAAGGGTTTTCCAATAAGGACTTGACAACTTTTTTTCAAAATAAAATGCAAACCATTTGAGATATTTCAAAAACTTTATTATCGGGTTGAAGTACAATCAAAACATTTATGAATGGAACTCGACTTCGTTCATATGGCCACCGCGGGCACGTTTGCAGCGGTCGATTCGTTGGACCCAATTTTCGATGACTCGGCCACACATTTCGGCCGAAACGGCTGCTATTTCGTGTTCAATGTTGGCTCTGAGCTCTTCCAACGTCATCGGCTTGTTGGCATAGACCAACGACTTGACGTGGCCCCAAAGAAAAAAGTCCAGAGGCGTTAAATCGCACGAACGAGGCGGCCAATCGACTGGTCCATTTCTTGAGATAACACGCTCATCAAACTTACTCTTCAATAAATCGATTGTAACGTGTGCTGTGTGGCTTGTGGCACCGTCCTGTTGAAACCACATGTTGTCCAAGTCCATATCTTCCAATTCGGGCCAAAAATAATCGGTAATCATGGCGCGATAACGATTACCATTCACAGTAACGTGACGATCATTATCGTCGACGAAAAAATATGGATGAAGTGGTCTTTCATGAAGCACATGTGGATTTTCACCAGACCAATAACGCATATTTTGCTTATTGACGAACCCACTGAGCCAAAAATGAGCTTCGTCACTGAAGATGATTTTGCGATGAAATTGATCATCTTGGCGCATCTTTTCCAGAGCCCAATCGGAGAACGTACGTCGCTTCAAATGGTCCATCGGCTTCAATTCTTGAGTCAGCTTGATCTTGTATGGGTGTAAACCAAGATTCTTACGCAAAATTCGCCATAACGTGGTCTGGGCGATGCCCAACTCTTAAGAACGCCGTGGAATTGACTGATTTGGATCATTTGCTACGGACGTTTCAACGGCAGCGATATTTTCGACACTTCACCAACTCGTTGTCTCACTGGCACGGCACCATCACACAACGAATATGTAGACTAAAATTTTTGCACTAAACTTGTTACTGCCTGTCTACTAGGGCGAGAATTACGACCGAAAATCGGAGTTAACGCTCTTAAAGTAGCGGTCACCGACTCCGAATTTCTGTAGTAAATTTTTATAATTTGCAGACGTTGTTCCTTCGTGTACTTTACCATGATAAAAATGTTAAGTGTACTGAATAAATTGACAGTGACAGTTCGATGATTAGTGAAAGGGTGCGTTCACAAATTGAATTCAAAGCTGTCAAGTCCCTATTGGAAAACCCTTTATTTTAATTTAATTATAATTTTTACGATGTTTGTTGTCGGGGTCACCACTTATGGAGTTTGTACTCCATATTATTATAATATTTATAGACTTGGAATCTTACAGCTGGAATAATACTTGTTAAAATAAAAAGCACGACTGATTTCGTCGACGGTTGCTACTTGACTCTGAAAATTTTATTATTCTATCCTTATAACTAAGTTCACAAATTTACAGTTTTGGGTTTCTGGTTTTTGGTTTTCAAATTGTAAATGCGCGACTACAATGTGGTACCGGTTTAAAAATCGGTTTATATCGAAATTCTGTTTTGGTACATTTTACTTAACGGCAAATGACAATAGTTTTATTCTCCAAACGAGAGTTTTCGTTTTGAACAATTTTATTTTTTGATGATTATTTTTTATTGCGATGATTGAACATCCGCTACAATCTCCCCCATTAATCGGTCATCGTAGTCGGGAGGGAGAAATTCGGCCCGCAATTCCGTAACTAATTCATCCCAACTGCTGCACTTTGACTTGTTCGTTCTCAACCATACAAGGCCTTTGCCCTCAAACAAATCAATGAAAGATCTAAAAAGGATGGACTTGGATACTCCTCGAGCCACCCTTAACTCCTCCACCCTTTCGAGAAATGAGCCGACCATATTTCTCTCCCCCGAAAATTTTAATTCCCACTTCGCAATAGACACTTTATTTGAAAAAAATTTTACGCATTGAAACGTCATCATCTTCCTCTTCGGAAGAAACTTGCCCTGACATTTCAAATAACGTCCCCAACTGCAATAAAATAGACGATTTCGCCCGCATTTTCTGCGTAACTTCCTCTTTTGATGGTTCAGCACCTTCCAAACGTATTAGACAAAACTGAAACATTGTCCAAATTCTTTTGTACTCCCCAGATGATTCCACCCCTTTAAACTTACTCAACAGAACCTCAATTTTCTTCTGCTTTGACTGTATCGCAAGTAAATCTTCTGCAAACTCAAATGGGTATTGTGGCAAAAAAAAGGACCCTTCGGCTTCTTTTTCTTCACGCAATGCTGTTCTGAGTGATTTTCGCTACTGTATCTGACATTGCTCCCTGAATCGTCAACTCATACACCAATTCGTCCTGACTCAGTCTGTCTAGAAAAATTTTCACCTTACTTGCCATTTTAGACACGGTTGTCCCTCGCAATAAAAATTCCTTCCCAAAAAAAAAATCTGCCCACAATCTGGGCGTAACTTTATTATTTTTCCAGCACCAGTTCTATGTATTGATACGAAGAATCCGTAGAATAAAATTAAATTCAATATTTGTGACGAGCTAGTATTTATGACGAAAGTCGTGGAAAAATATGCATCCTCAGGGATGGCGGTTAGTCCACAGTCGGGGACTCCGTGTTGGAGTTTCACTCCACTGACACCGGAAAGAACAACTAACTCCTAATCAATATGCATTCTATTTCCACAGATATTTTTTTTTACCCCCCTTCTGATTGCCAATACATATCTAATTTATTTTTATCAAAATTTCTTTTCTAGTTATTTTACATACACACACCAAGTTTCAACATTGTAGCTTAAGCCGTTCTATATACAAAGGAAAAACAACCCACACACAAGTACCACACTACCCTTAAAGGTCGAACCTCAAAAAACCTGGAAAACACTTCTAGGTAATCATAGGAAGAATCCGTAGCATAAAATTAAATTCAATATTTGGGACAAGCTAGTAGATATGACGAAAATCGTGGAAAAATATGCATTCTATTTTCACAGATATTTTTTTTCTGAACGCCAATACATATTTGAATTTTTTTTTAATCAAAATTGCTTTTCTCGTTGATTTACATATACACACCGAGTTTCAATTTTCTAACATGAACCTTTTAATCGTTAGGAAAAACACTCCCTACACCCGTACCATACTACCACCAAAAAAAATTATATTTTTCGAACATGCCGCTACTATAGCTCTACCTAAATACCAAGTTTAAGGTTTATATCATTACAGGTCCTTAAGATATAAACATCGGAACTTTTTCCTTTTCACCCTCCCCCACCCTCACCCTCTACACCCTCAACCCCAAAACTTTTTTCCCTACTAAGGTTTAATTAGCGCTACTTCTGGTAAAAATTCTAAACATCTATGTTACACTGATCTTGAGATATGAAATGTGTTTCATTTGAAAAATTCTTATCCCCTCCACTTCTATGCTCCACCTTCCACTTAAAAAATTTTACTTTGATCAATCTTTATTTGTCGACCTTAATACCCAAACCGAATTTTATTTTTCTAGAGCAATTGGTTCATGAGATGTCAGAATCTAAAGTTTTTCACCCCCCACCCCCATACACAACTTCCCCCACCAAAGTTTTTTTTTTCATTCTGTTCTCCTAGTATAGCTTCAAATATTTCATAAGTTTGAATAGTGTGCCATTAACGGTTTTGGAGATATGGATTTTAGAATGTATCTATCTCGCCTTTTTTGAGTTTCGGACGCATTATATTTTCCCCCACTCCCATAACCCTTGATCAATATTGACAATTTTTATGCAAATGGGTCTACTATCAGATCTCTATAGAAATTTCAAGTTTCAGCTTCCTATCATAAGCGGTTACTGAGATCTAGAAACCAAAATTTTCGGTCTAAAACACTTTCCCCTCCTCCCCCTCAAAAAAAAATTTGGTCACTTCAAGAAGCCTACCCCGTCTATCCGTGGAGTCGATCTTCGACAACTGAAGCGTTCAGACGTGTTATTAACCGAGCTCCGCTAAATATACTGAAAACCTAAGAAGTACGGATACCCTGCACCGGCAGGTACGTAAGAATTCTTTGATAGGGTAAAACCTATTTAAACCTGGCGCGCTGTGATTTGTTTAGTAACAGTGCAGGTAGAATTGACAGTGAAAATTAGGAAAAATACTGAAAGTGAGTGCCCCAATGGGCAAAGAAACAGTCGGAAAACAAGGACGGAAACAGAAGAGAGTGCGGTCTAGGGACAAAAATCTCTCGACAACCGACACAGACAGTGAAGGTGCTGTGGCCAAAAAGGATAAGATGGATAGGAGTGATAACGAGGGCGGTGCCTACAGCGCCTCCGACGGAAGTGAGAGTGAGATGGAAAGCGCCAATGCTGGTAAGACTGGACACAAACTTTCGATTCGAGAGGTTGAATTGGTAAGCCAGATCACGGAAAGGGATCGTATAATCGAAAGTCTGCAGATCCAAATGCAGAAAATGCAGGCGGCGCTTGATAAGCTCTTGCCAAATAAAAAACCATTCGAGGAGAAGGAGAACGTGGTTGAGATGACCACAACCGAAAGTTCGAGCGAAAAATCAAAGGAAAAATCAAGAAAAATCGGGTGTGATCCAGCCAAAACAAGTGTTTTCGGCAACAACAACTACCAACGGTAAAACACCAGAGATGAGAAGCCAAACGACGAGTAAAAAGAACGCGTTTAAAATGCCACCCATCCAGACCTTCAACCAAAACCCGAAGGATATTATTAAACTGCTTAAAAAAAGCGCTGGCATCGAAAACTTCGAAGTGAAAAACATCTCCGATAAAAAGATATCGATAAAAACGGCCAATATCGAGGTCTTTACGAAGGCGAAAGAAGTACTTGGGAAGTCGGAGTCCGACTTCTTTACTTATACCGCCCGCGAAGAAAAGACGAGCACCTTCCTATTGAAGGGGCTCAGTAGCCATGCAGATCCGGCCGAAATCATGGCTGAAATGAAGGCACAACTCCCATTAATGGATATATTAACCGTATCGCGCTTCTCAACGAGAAAATCAGCGCTAGAACGTAGAATCCTGCCGATCCTTATGGTCCAAATCGGACACAAAAGTAGCGCAACGGACTTGCACCAAATCCGTTACCTAAACCACCAGGTGGTGCGTTTCGAGAAATTGAAGAAAACGGAAATCAAACAATGCCGCCGATGCCAAAGGTACGGCCACTCAGTGGCAAACTGCAGCATGAAATTCCGGTGCGTGAAATGCGACCAATCCCACTCACCAGGCGAGTGCAAGTTGGAGTCCACAGCGGAGAAGACTAAGACGTTTTGCGTAAATTGCAACACTCATGGACACCCAGCATCGTACAAAGGATGCCCAGCGCATAAAGCAGCGAAATCCAGGAGGACCACAGCCCAGCAAGAGAAAGCAGCGACAACGAAGGCAGCAACAACAAATCAACAGTATCAGCGTATCATCGAAAGTGTAGTTCGACCTGGAGTAAACTTCGCAGATGCCGTGAAAGGAAAAAATCAAAATACGAAAGCTCTACCAACCCAGGATTGCGTACGAGAGCACACAGGTAAGGAAAATAATGCTAATCAAAATTCCTTTAAATCTTTCCAGGACAACCTTATTAAGTTATTAAATAATAAGTTTGAGCGTTTCGAAGAAGCCATTGGCGCTCACGCTCAACAACTTAGCTATATAAGTAACGCTCTCAACTTGTCCAATGTCTGTTGATGGCCAGGTAACACAAAGCCTTCAGATGACCGAGCTCAGGCTCATTTCTGTCAATGTTAACTCCATTAAGTACCTAAATAGAAGGATGAATTTAGACGATCTCCTAAAAAAAGAAAAACCCGATCTCCTCCTTTTAAACGAAACAAAATTAAAACCACACCATACCCCCCAATTCACTAATTACGACTTTATAAGAACGGATCGACCGAACTCCGGAGGTGGAGGCGGCACGGGTATTCTTATAAAAAAACCTTTAAACTTAACTACAATAAACCGGCCGGAATTCGCCCCTTTTGAATGTTTAGAACTGACCTGTATAAAAATCTCCCTGCAGAATAATGATAATCTTTTCGTTATTAGCACCTATGCCTCAAAAAGAAATTCCGAAAAATTCAATGACGAATTTCATTCACTATTCCAGACCCTTGAATTAAATAGCCTTAGAAACTACTATGTAATAGCAGGGGACCTCAACGCGAAACACAAATCCTGGCTTAACCGAGATAATAACACACGTGGAAATTTTTTGTTTAACTGGGTCTTAGACAACCAAATTGAATTCAAATCTGTACTCTACGGCCCCGACTCGCCCACCCTACCAAGAGCAAATTCATACCTTGATATTTGCATAGCAGATGCCCGATTGAACTTCACGTTCGCAGGAAGCCAAAATAAATTAGAAACCATAAATTACGATAGCGACCACCAAGCCATACTCATGACATTTGGTCATGAGAAAGACGATCATTTCGTCATTAATTCTCAAGCGGAAAATATTATCCTTAATTATAAAAAAACTAACTGGAAATTGTTTCGAAAGAGAATAGCGAAAGCTCACTCAGAAACAATTTCAGAAGAAGAAGAATTCATGACCCCCCACAGATAGGAACCAACAAACTCGGAGATAGAACACTATCTCCAAATATTAGAAAATCTCACAATTGCCACAATAGAACGAACTGTCCCAAAAAGAAAAATCCGAAATACCTTAGACAATTACGAAAACCCTATTATCCGAAAACTCCAAAGACTTAAAAGTCATTTGCTCACGCGAATTAACAACATTTATCGTAGATTTTTAGATTACAATAACCCCAACTTGAGTAGACTAAATTCAATCTTAAAAAATGTTAAAACTCTAATTCGACAAAACTTCGCGAGCGAAAGTAATAGGCAATGGAGGGAAAAAATTCAATCTGTTAGACCCAGCGACTCCCCCGGGATGTTTGCCCAAATAAATTCTATATTCAGGAAAAAGAATAGTGCAAGTGTACCCACGATTAAGGTACCGGCCGACTCCCAAAAACTCCTGGAAGACGCGAATATCGATATCACAAGTGCAAACCGTGATACAAACGGCTACTTCGTGATAACCGACGAACCCCAAAAGCTAGATCTAATAGGGACCCACTTAGAGGGAATTCATACACAAAACTCCAACTTGGGAAGGGAAAGACTAAATCAATTAGTTACGCAAAAGGCCACAGAATTCAAAAATGAGAGCGAAGGCAGTGAGCCCTTACTCACTTTTAGCGAAAATCTGATGGCCAATCAAATTCCAGACAACCAACTATCAGACTACTTCGTTTCATTTGAAACAATCCAATTTTTATTCAAACGCCTCAATAATAAAAGATCATCCGGCTTGGATGGAATTCCAAATTTATTGTAATTATTCAGGAATATTGCACCCTTTTTAATAACCTATTAAACAACTCTCACTACCCTGAAAAATGGAAACGCGCGAAAACATTCCCGATCCTTAAGAAAGGGAAAGATCCTTCAGATCCAAAAAGTTACAGACCCATTAGTCTTCTACCCAACATAAGCAAAGTCTTTGAATCCATCCTCAATGACTCCCTGAATTCCCATATTCGACAGAATGATCTGATACCGAATTGTCAATTTGGCTTTCGAAATAGACATTCTACCATACACGCCATAACGAAGGTTACATCCGACATCTGCTGGAATTTGAATAATAAAGAATGCGTAGGTGCCTGTCTAATAGACATGGAGAAGGCCTTCGACACAGTCTGGCTTGACGGTCTGATCTTTAAATTAATCCGAAAAAAATTCCCCAAACACTTGATAAAAATCCTAATACATATGATATACAACAAAAACTTTGTGCTAACAAACGGGAAAATTGTTACCACACAGACCTTTAATGTTAGGGAAGGGCTCCAACAGGGAACAGTAACTGCACCCACTTTATTCGCGATCTACATTAGCGATCTTTTGGAAGCATTTGATTTTAATAAATCACCCAAGAGATCTATTGTAGCCTTCGCAGACGACCTAAGGCCCAAGAGGAACTTCAGAAAATGTTTAATGATGTTCAGTTCTACACGAACTCCTGGAAGATGAAAATTAATTCACAGAAATGTTAGACTATCCTATTCCACACCACTTTAGCACATGCCAATAGAGATTTGAAGCGCAATTGGAAGAAATTCCATATTGTAGCTGAGGAGGGAAGCCACGATAAAATTCCGCACAAAACTTGTGTTAAATATCTAGGAGTAAACTTAGATCAACACTTATACTTCAACCAACACTCTAATATCCAGATTGTAAAGGCGCGTAACGCATTCATGGCTATAAAACGACTTTTTTACGCGAAACATTTATACCCTCGCGTTAAAATCATTTGTTACCAAGCTTTGGTGAGATCTATTCTCACTTATGGCTGCCCCATCTGGTTCAATATTAGTCCATCTTATATGGAAAAATTTAGACTGTTCGAAAGAAAATGTCTACGCACGTGTACCGGCATCTATAGAAAAGCAGAGACAGATTTTCTGCATTACATATCGAACGAGGAAATATATGAAACGGCAGAAATCTCCCGGGTTGATACGACAATCATAATATTAATTAGGAACCATATAGCTGGAACCACCTCAGATCAAGACCTTAATCCATGGATCCAACAACCCTTTCCCAAACCCACAATATATTGAAAAAACCATGTCAACTGGTTTTATTCCACCTGAAGCCTTCGTCTACCTTGACGAAAACGGCTACATTTTAGATTCCGACTACGTACCAATCATTTATCACGCATATAGGCGCGTGACCGATAAAAAAATAGAATACGACCCCAATATCGAAACCACCCCCTGCCCTTATGGCGTTACTCCACCGCGAACTATGTTGACATTGACAGACATGAGCGTGAGGCTACGCGATACTGGTGGCTTAATCAACAAGACATTTAGTTAGTTTTTCAAGTATAGGTTAATTAAGTAATTAAGCTAACCAAAAAAAAATATAAACGAAACTAGAATAAGTACTAACCTTGTTAGCAGCTTCCCTAGTTATAAGGCATGCCGGACCGAGACAATTGCTACAGGAACTGATAGCCTTCAGCTATCGGTCCAGGTGACGAATGGCTCGGCCCGGAATAGTTATAAGGAAAAATTATGTATGATATATTTAAGGAACATTGTAATAAATTAAATAAAGTGATTCGTATCCCACCTAAATATTCCCTTCTCGATGCATTCTTAAATGCAATTATTGTATACTGGACTGAGCTGTCCGCGGCCGGGAACGGTGGTTTCTGCTCTACTATTCTCGAATATTGGAGCATGATGCTGCTTCTATCCCGGCGGCGGAGAGTTCGGCTCAAACCCTAGTTTTAAGTTAGTATGTAAGAATTGTATATAGTTTAAGTAGAGTAGAGTGAAATTGATGTAATATTGGGTTTTTTTTGCCATTTTCCCTATAGTTTATTTTATTTAATGATAAGTATACATTAAGAATGTAATTGAATAAAGAGACTCTGATCCCCCCAAAAAACATCCCCCCGATAAAATGTATATCTAAGAGTGCCCATTGAGGCCATTAAGAACGGTAGCAGCTTAGATATAGACTAATCTTAGCTTTAGGATTAAGATAGAAAACCTGTTAGCATTAAGAACTTACGGCAAATAAAGCACCTTTTAAAACGTAAAAAAAACCCCGTCTATCCGTAAAAAAAATTCAAAACGATTTTGCTTACGGCGGACAGACGGACTGAAAATTTTTATTGCTTTTTTTGCGTCTATTAGTTATGAAACGTGAAAATAAAAATTTTGAGGGAATCAAATTTTTTTTAAAAAATCAATCACAATACTTAATTATTAAAATAATAAAGTAAAATCTGCCAACAGTATGGGCGCAACTTTATTATTTTTCCGGCAGAAGTTCAGAACGCGTTCAATTCGGGGATGCGGCTTCTGTTACTATGTGACTGAAAACCTAACAAAAAGTTCGGGAAGCGGTTAGAAAAGGGTGTAACATATGAATTAAATAATTGGGTCATATTCCGGGATGCGGTCTAGAGGTTGAAAAAAACAAAACTTAAAAATAGGTGATTATTAAACAAGCCTGGGGAAGTGAAAAGATATTCGATATCTGATCAGACCTGAGAAACATGGTGGAATTCATGAAAAAGTATACAACGAGTTTACACCCTCTTAGGGGTCGAATTTCAAAAAATCTTGAAAACACATTCTAGGTATTCATATGAAGAATCTGTAGAATAAACATACGCAGTCACGATCGCCTGGAAGCCAATCGTATAATACTCTAGATGATACTGAACTCCGATTTATATTGTAGTTGGGGCTAAAGTAGAATTACGTATGTACATGTTGTATGTCCTTTATTAAGGACCTCCATTCAGTTGCTACTTGAAACTTAAAAACAATATCATCAATGTTTAAAATAATTTCTTGAACTGTGTGTGCCATCGGGAATAAGATGTCATTTTTGAAGGACTTTCACATGTGAGGTGCAGGAAGGACTCACTCGATTTCTTATATATTTATCCCTTTTCTTGGAACCATCCACAAATTAATGTGTACAAAATTTCAAATTCGTAGTTTGACGCGTTCAAAAGTTATGGGAAAATATTGTTCAATACGTATCTTAAGGATTTTTTGTATGGAAGGTACCAGAAGGAGTGAAAGGGTTTCGATGACTAGTAAACTCGAAAGTCGTTTTCACTCAAAACTAATTTGTACAAAATTCTAAATTTACAGCCAAACGATTACTTGAGTTATAGTGAGTTCCATAAATTAAGTGAAGACATTTTGAAAGGATATTTGTATGGCTGTTACGCGAAGGACTAATAGGATTTTCAAAGATATACATTTAACTTCAACTATTGGAAAACAAACGGATACAAAATTTTAAAGAAACAGCTAAAATGGTTGTGAAGCCATCGACAAATTTTCTAGAATACTGTCTTTTCAAGGTATTTTTTGTATGGAAGCTACTCGAAGGAGTCAAGAAATTTCACTGACAAACGCAGTCTAACTTCCTTTTTGCTTAAATCTTATTTGTACAAAATTTAAACTTCGTGGCTTAACGATTTCTTGAGTTAAAGTGAGTTTTGTGAATTAAATGAAGATATTTTAATACAAAATTTTAAAACCATAGATTAAGCCTGTCTGAAGTTATCGGCCAATATTCTTGAACACATGTTTTAAGGACGTTTTATATGGCAGGTACCAGAAGGAGCAAAAGTAGCCTAGTAAACTCAAACTTTGTTTTTACTCAAAACTAATTTGTGCACAATTTCGAATTTGTATCTAAAAGATAACTAGAGTTATAGTGAGTTTCGTAAATTATGTGAAGACATTTTGGTAGGATATTTGTATGGCGGCTGCACGAAATACTAAAAGGACGTTTTTCATAATCATAGACTTAGCTCCAACTAATGAAAAACCAACGTATACAAGATTTCAAAGTCCTAGCTTTAGGCATTCCGAAGTTATTGGTCAATATTCTTAAACACATGTTTTGAGGAAATCTTATATGGAAGGTACCAGAAGGAGTAAAATGATTTCGCTGATTAGTAAACTCGAACTTTGTATTCACTCAAAACTAATTTGTACAAAATTCTGAACTCGTAGCTAAACGATTACTTGAGTAATAGTGAGTTTCGTGAATTGTATGAAGATATTTTAATAGGATTTTTGTATGGCAGCCACTCGAAGGACTAATAGGATTTTCTTCATAATCATAAATTTAACTCCAAATATTGGAAAACTAACACATTCAAAATTTCCAAGTCGTAGCTTAAACCCTTATGAAGTTATCGGCAAATACTCTTGAACACGGACATTTTGTATGGCAGCTTCCCGAAGGAATAAAACGATTTTGCCCGTTAACGAACTTAGCCTTACAAATTTAACCAAACACTCAAATTCAAAATTTCAAGATCCTAGGTCAAGGCGTTCTTGGGTTAACGTGTGGGGAAGCGTTTTAGACGAAAAATTTTGGTTTCTAGATTTCAGCAACCGCTTATGTTAGGAGACTAAAACTTGGAATTTCTATAAAGCTTTGATAGTGGACCTATTTGCAAAAAAAATTATGATACGGGTGAAGGGGTGTGGGAGTAGAGGGGAAAGCAATGCGTCCGAAACGCAAAAAAGTCGAGATCGACACATTCTAAACTCCATATATCCTAAACCGTTAACAGCAAGCAATTAAAACTTAACAAATAACTGAAGTTATACTAGAAGAGTAGATTGAAACAAAATTTTTGGGTGGGGGGTAGTGGCGTACGGGGGTGGGGGTTGAAATACCTGACATTACGATATCTCCCAAACCAGTGGCACCAGAAAAACAAAATTTGGTTTGGATATATAGCTTGATAAATCAAAATTGCTCAAAGTAAAATCTTTGAAGGGGGCGGGGAAGTACGTAAGTGGAGGGGATAAGAACTTTTCAATAATAACACGTTTCATATCTCAATAACAGTGTAAGATGGATGCTTTAAATTTTTACCAGAAGTAGGCCTAACAGAACCCTAGTAGGAAAAAAAAGTTTGGGGGTGTGGGTGTAGAGGGTGAGGGTGGGGAAGGGTGAGAAAGAAAAAATTCCGATGCTTATATCTTAAGAATCTATAATGATAGGAAGCTGAAACTTGGTATTTAGATAGAGCTACAGTAGTGGCATGGTGGAAAAATAAAATTTTTTTTCGGGGTAGTATGGTACGGTGGTGGGTAGGGATGGGAATCAATTGCTCAACAATCGATTGTTGCATGATCGATTATTTTAAAATGTTCGATTAAGATCAATCGATTAATTGATGGGATTTAAGCAATTAATCGATTAATCGCGTAATTCTTAAGTCCCAGGGTTATCGTATAAGTATACGTAGACTTACATAATAGGTAGATTTGAATTGAAATGTCTAGGTTCATTATACGTTTAGCATACCTATAGTGATTGTCAAAGAGGTATATAACTAATGGAGATCGCAAAGCGCCGTTTCTGTATAAAGCACTGTGCAGCATTTCGCAGTTTAAGCGACTGTTTTGTATGGAGCGTTTCATACCCGGTGGTAGTAAAATGCAAATATTAGCCTAGTATTTAAAGGTTGGGCTTTTTTTCTTTTCAATACCGGGGTTTAACATATATGTGAGTAAGATGCTGATAGTAGCATAGTGAATATCGCCGGTCCTTTGCGAGAAAACTTCCGGCTTCAAAAAAGTCGCTGCACGTTATCTCCATTATACATATACCTCTATGGTGATTGTCCATAAATCAAATTTGAACTACATATTTAACTATGGATGTATGGATGTATGGATGTATGAATGTGGCTATGTTCCCTATGAACTCCTAAACCGCTCAGGGAACGTGTAGAATAGTTCCGGGATAGTTCCTGTGAAATTTGGATCGAATAAAAACAAATTGTTTTTTTTTGTTGACATTTTTCAATTTTTTTTCCGATTTTAGTACCCTGGTGCTCTAATTCTTTGTTTGTTTGTTTCGTATGCTTTCCTATATCATTCATCGGATTACGATGAAACTTCGTTTCTGCATTAACAAAATCATTTTACAATTGGTGGTTCGAGAGTTATTTCAACATTTGATATTATTTAGCGGCAGTTCGTTCGTTTTTGGTGTAGTAGTTATGCATTCCCATTACTAAATGGTAAAGATGGATGATGAATGTTGGATAGTGGATGCAGGACGGAGGATTGAAGGTGGAGGATGCTGGATGGAAATTAAGATATGTATGTAAAGATTTTTTCTATTTTCCTCTCACTTGTGACGCTAAATGTCCGTTAAAAATGTGTGTGAATATGAGTTTTCAACGTACATACATATATGTATGTTCTTTTTAATGGTTAAATAAATAATATCCCATGCTAAAAATGAGAAAAAAATAAATAAACTTAAATAATAGACATAAAATAATGGAAATAAAATTCGTAGATATTATATCTTCGTATATATCTTTTTTTTATAAAATAAAATTTTTTCATAGAAACAAAAAAAATTAACTAAATTCTCTTGAAACTGAAAAAAAAAATAACCATTTACATAATTTCAAAATTAATTGTTTGTACTGCTACTTCCTTCACAACCAAAACATTTCGTCTATTGACGACAGAAAAATTAGCATTGATAAATTTGAACCTGTCAACCTGTTCCTCATATCAGTAGCAATTAATCCAGCCCCTGAGAGCAATCTTTCTGCAGGTACCGAAGATGCAACTGTAGTACTGATAAGTATTTAACTGCAAGGGTATGCGTCCGTGGAAATTGAAACTTGAGTGTTTCTCAAATTTCATAAGGACTTTTTGTTCTATTCACTACAGGTTGACATAAAAACTGACTGAGCTCTTCAGAAATTCCATTTAAGTCTTCATCTGCATGAGCTTGAGAAGCGCTCTGACACGCAAGTGAATGATGGAGCGCCCAAAGATCAGCTGCATTACCTTAATGATAAAGGTTCGGATTCCATCGAAAAAAGAGGAGACGTGGAACCCCAACTGTTTCGCCATATAATATAGTGATCACCTCGCGAATTGCAACCGGATTATACTAGATGGTACGAATACGATACTCGAAGGTATCGTAATATTTAACACATTTGCAGTTAACTTGACATTCAGATCAGTGCTATCAGCTAATTTTTTGTTAACTAATGTAGGAAAATCTATCGTGCATCGAATCTTTTAACTGTTGAAATTCGTTCGATTATTTAACGTTAACTAATCGATTATGTCGATTAATCGACAACACTCCAATCGATTGCAAAAATCTATTTTTTTTTAAAAATTAATCGATTAGTCGATTAATCGAATCGAAATCGAACATCCCTAGTGGTGGGGGGTGTTTTTCCTAACTTTAGAACGGCTTATGCTATGAAGTTGAAACTTGGTACGTATATGTAAATTAACTTGAAAAGTAATACCGATGAAAAAAAATTTGAATATTCATTGGCGTTCAGAAGGGCGGGGGGGGGGTGGCATTTTTATTTTACGGATTCTTCATATGAATACCTAGAATGTGTTTTCAAGATTTTTTGAAATTCGACACCTAAGAAGTTGTAACGTGGTTGAATACTTGTTCATAAATTCCACCATGTTTCTCAGGTCTGATCAGATATCGAATATCTTTTCACTTTCCCTAGGCTTGTTAAATAATCACCTATTTTTAAGTTTTGTTTTTTTCAACCTCTACACCGCATCCCGGAATATGACCCAATTATTTAGTTCATATGTTACTCCCTTTTCTAACCGCTTCCCGAACTTTTTGTTAGGTTTTCAGTCACATAGTAACAGAAACCGCAACCGCAACACCGAATTGAACGCGTTCTGAACTTCTGCCGGAAAAATAATAAAGTTGCGCCCAGACTGTTGGCAGATTTTTTCTCATGATTTAACTTTATTATTTTGATAATGAAGTATTGTTACCGACTTTTTTTTAAAAAAATTTGATACCCTGAAATTTTTTTTTACACGTTTTATTACTAATTAACACCAAAACAGCAATAAAAATTTTCAGTCCGTCTGTGCGCCGTACGCCGTACGCAAACTCATTTGAGGATTTATAGTTCCCAGACCCTATGAGCTAATAAATTTTTTTTTTTTATGGATAGACATGATAGACCCCTTGAAGTCAGATTTTTTGGAAGGGTGAGGGTATGAGGGGGAAGGTAGGGGAAGCGTTTTAGACGAAAAATTTTGGTTTCTAGATCTCAGCAACCGCTGGTAGGAGGCTAAAACTTGGAATTCCTATAGAACTTTGATTGTGGACCCATTTGCAAAAAAATTGCTGATATGGGTGAAGGGGTGTGGGAGTGGAGGGGGAAATAATGCGTCCGAAACGCAAAAAAGTGGAAATCACCACATTCTGAAATCCATAACTCCTTAACCGTTAATAGCAAGCAATTAAAACTTAACAAATATCTGTAGTTATAATAGGAGAGTAGATTGAAAAAATTTTTGGTGAGGGTAAAGGCGTACGGGGGTGGGGGGTGAAAAAACTTTAGATTACAATATCTCACAAAAGAATTGCACCACAAAAACAAAATTTGGTTTGAGTATAAACGTTAATAAAAAAAGGTTGTTTAAAGTTAAATTTTTGACGGGGGTTTAGGAGCATGGAAGTGGAGGGGATAAGAATTTTTCAAAAATTACACATTTCATATCTCAATAACAGTGTAAGATAGATGCTTCAAATTCTTACCAGAAGACGGCCTTATAGAACCCTTGTAGGGAAAAAAAATTGGAGTTGGGGGCGGAGTGGTTAAAGGTGGGGAAGGGTGAGAAGGAAAAAGTTCCAATGTTTATATCTTAAGAACCTATAATGATAGAAAGCTAAAACTTGGTGTTTAGATAGAGCTATTGTAGTGGAATAGAACCAAGCATCGAACGAAAAAAAGTTGTATAACATTTTTTGTTTATTTGTGGCCAAAAAACTCAAATCCGCTTGACGTCCGTCCGTCCGTCCGTCTGTCTGTCCGTGAACACGATAACTCAAGAACGCCTTGATCTAGGATCTTGAAATTTTTAATCTGAGAGTTTGGTTGAATTTGTAAGGCTAAGTTTGGTAACAGGCAAAATCGTGTTACTCCTTCGGGTAGCTGCCATACAAAATGTCCTTAAAACACGTGTTCAAGAGTATTTGCCGATAACTTCATAAGGGTTTAAGCTACGACTTGGAAATTTTGAATGTGTTAGTTTTCCAATATTTGGAGTTAAATTTATGATTATGAAGAAAATCCTATTAGTCCTTCGAGTGGCTGCCATACAAAAATCCTATTAAAATATCTTCATACAATTCACGAAACTCACTATTACTCAAGTAATCGTTTAGCTACGAGTTCAGAATTTTGTACAAATTAGTTTTGAGTGAATACAAAGTTCGAGTTTACTAATCAGCGAAATCATTTTACTCCTTCTCCTTCAAAACATGTGTTCAAGAATATTGACCAATAACTTCGGAATGCCCAAAGCTACGACTTTGAAATCTTGTATATGTTGGTTTTTCGGTAGTTGGAGCTAAGTCTATGATTATGAAAAAGTCCTTTTAGCCTTTCGTGTAGCCGCCATACAAATATCCTACCAAAATGTCTTCACATAATTTACGAAACTCACTATAAATCTAGTTATCTTTTAGATACAAATTCGAAATTGTGCACAAATTAGTTTTGAGTAAAAACAAAGTTTGAGTTTACTAGGCTACTTTTGCTCCTTCTGGTACCTGCCATATAAAATGTCCTTAAAACATGTGTTCAAGAATATTGGCCGATAACTTCAGACAGGCTTAATCTATGGTTTTAAAATTTTGTTTTAAAATATCTTCATTTAATTCACGAAACTCACTTTAACTCAAGAAATCGTTAAGCCACGAAGTTTAAATTTTGTACAAATAAGATTTAAGCAAAAAGGAAGTTAGACTGTGTTTGTCAGTGAAATTTCTTGACTCCTTCGAGTAGCTTCCATACAAAAAATACCTTGAAAAGACAGTATTCTAGAAAATTTGTCGATGGCTTCACAACCATTTTAGCTGTTTCTTTAAAATTTTGTATCCGTTTGTTTTCCAATAGTTGAAATTAAATGTATATCTTTGAAAATCCTATTAGTCCTTCGCGTAACAGCCATACAAATATCCTTTCAAAATGTCTTCACTTAATTAATGGAACTCACTATAACTCAAGTAATCGTTTGGCTGTAAATTTAGAATTTTGTACAAATTAGTTTTGAGTGAAAACGACTTTCGAGTTTACTAGTCATCGAAACCCTTTCACTCCTTCTGGTACCTTCCATACAAAAAATCCTTAAGATACGTATTGAACAATATTTTCCCATAACTTTTGAACGCGTCAAACTACGAATTTGAAATTTTGTACACATTAATTTGTGGATGGTTCCAAGAAAAGGGATAAATATATAAGAAATCGAGTGAGTCCTTCCTGCACCTCACATGTGAAAGTCCTTCAAAAATGACATCTTATTCCCGATGGCACACACAGTTCAAGAAATTATTTTAAACATTGATGATATTGTTTTTAAGTTTCAAGTAGCAACTGAATGGAGGTCCTTAATAAAGGACATACAACATGTATATACGTAATTCTACTTTAGCCCCAACTTCAATATAAATCGGAGTTCAGTATCATCTAGAGTATTATACGATTGGCTTGCAGCCGATCGTGACTGCAGTATGTTTACTCTACGGATTCTTCATATGAATACCTAGAATGCGTTTTCAAGATTTTTTGAAATTCGACCCCTAAGAGGGTGTAAACTCGTTGTATACTTTTTCATGAATTTCACCATGTTTCTCAGGTCTGATCAGATATCGAACATCTTTTCACTCCTCCAGGCTTGTTTAATAATCACCTATTTTTAAGTTTTGTTTTTTTCAACCTCTAGACCGCATCCCGGAATATGACCCAATTATTTAATTCATATGTTACACCCTTTTCTAACCGCTTCCCGAACTTTTTGTTAGGTTTTCAGTCACATAGTAACAGAAGCCGCATCCCCGAATTGAACGCGTTCTGAACTTCTGCCAGAAAAATAATAAAGTTGCGCCCAGACTGTTATATATTCTACCCTCAAAATTTTTATTTTCACGTTTCATAACTAGTAGACGCGAAAAAAGCTATACAAATTTTCAGTCCGTCTGTCCGCCGTAAGCAAAATCGTTTTGAATTTTTTTTTGTGGATAGAGGGGTAGGCTCCTTGAAGTGACCAAAGTTTTAGGGGTGGGGGTGTGAGGGGTGAGGAGGGGGAAGTGGTTTAGACGGAAAATTTTGGTTTCTAGATCTCAGTAACCGCTTATGGTAGGAAGCTGAAACTTGAAATTTCTATAGAGCTCTGATAGTAGACCCATTTGCATAAAAATTGTCAATATTGATCAAGGGTTATGGGAGTGCGGGATAATATAATGCGTCCGAAACCCAAAAAAGGCGAGATAGACAAATTCTAAAATCCATATCTCCAAAACCGTTAATGGCACACTATTCAAACTTAAGAAATATTTGAAGCTATACTAGGAGAACAGAATGAAAAAAAAATTTTGGTGGGGGAAGTTGTGTATGGGGGTGGAGGTGAAAAACTTAAGATTATGATATCTTATGAACCAATTGCTCTAGAAAAATAAAATTCGGTTTGGGTATTAAGGTCGACAAATAAAGATTGATCAAAGTAAAATTTTTTAAGTGGGAGGTGGAGCATAGAAGTGGAGGGGATAAGAATTTTTCAAATGAAACACATTTCATATCTCAAGATCAGTGTAACATAGATGCTTAGAATTTTTACCAGAAGTAGCGCTAATTTAACCCTAGTAGGGAAAAAAGTTGTTGGGTTGAGGGTGTATAGGGTGAGAGTGGGACCTGTAATGATATAAACCTTAAACTTGGTATTTAGGTAGAGCTATAGTAGCGGCATGTTGGAAAAATATAGTTTTTTTTAGGGGAAGTATGGTACGGAGGTAGGGGGTGTTTTTCCTAACTATTAAACGGTTCATGCTAGAAAGTTGAAACTCGGTGTGTATATGTAAATCAACTAGAAAAACAATTTTGATTAAAAAAAAATTCAAATATGTATTGGCGTTCAGAAGGGGGGCAAAAAAAATTATCTGTGAAAATAGAATTCATATTTTTCCACGATTTTCGTTATATCTACTAGCTCGTCGCAAATATTGAATTTAATTTTATGCTACGGATTCTTCGTATGAATACCTAGAAATGTTTTCCAGGTTTTTTGAAGTTCGACCGCTAAGGGTAGTGTGGTACGGGTGTATGGGTAGTTTTTCCTTTATATATAGAACGGCTTAAGCTACAATGTTGAAACTTGGTGTGTGTATGTAAAATAACTAGAAAATAAATTTTGATAAAAAAAATATAAATATGTATTGCCATTCCAAAAAATATCTGTGAAAATAAAATGCATATTTTTCCACGATTTTCGTCATAAATACTAGCTCGTCACAAAGATTGAATTTAATTTTATTATGCGGATTCTTCGTATGAATACCTAAAACTTGTGCCGGAAAAATAATAAAGTTACGCCCAGATTGTTGGCAGATTTTTTACTCTATTATTTATAATACAGTATTGTTATTGATTTTAAAAAAAAAAAAAAATTTCCTGCACTCAAAATTTTTTGTGTACATTTCATGACTAGTAGACACCAAAAAAGCAATAAAAGTTTTCACTCCGTCTGTCCGCCGTACGCCGTACTTCGACCGCCCCAAAATCCTTTGAATGCTCGTAGCTCTCAAACCAAAAAATAAAATTTTTTCTAGGAATAGACTGGGTAGACCCCTTAAATTGACATTATTTTCAGGGGTGGGGTGTGAATGGGAAGGTGGGGGAAGCGTTTAAGACGAAAAATCTTATTTTCTAGATCTCAGCAACCGCTTATGTTAGGAGACTGAAACTTGGAATTTCTATAAGGCTTTGATAGTGGACCCATTTGCAAAAAATTGATGATATGGGTGAAGGGGTGTGGGAGTGGAGGGGGAAGCAATGCGTCCGAAACGCAAAAAAGTCGAGATCGACACATTCTTAAATCCATATCTCCTAAACCGTTAATAGCAAGCAATTAAAACTTAACAAATATCTATAGTTATAAAGGGTTTTCCAATAAGGACTTGACAACCTTTTTTCAAAATAAAATGCAAACCATTTGAGATATTTCAAAAACTTTATTATCGGGTTGAAGTACAATCAAAACATTTATGAATGGAACTCGACTTCGTTCATATGGCCACCGCGGGCACGTTTGCAGCGGTCGATTCGTTGGACCCAATTTTCGATGACTCGGCCACACATTTCGGCCGAAACGGCTGCTATTTCGTGTTCAATGTTGGCTCTGAGCTCTTCCAACGTCGTCGGCTTGTTGGCATAGACCAACGACTTGACGTGGCCCCAAAGAAAAAAGTCCAGAGGCGTTAAATCGCACGAACGAGGCGGCCAATCGACTGGTCCATTTCTTGAGATAACACGCTCATCAAACTTACTCTTCAATAAATCGATTGTAACGTGTGCTGTGTGGCTTGTGGCACCGTCCTGTTGAAACCACATGTTGTCCAAGTCCATATCTTCCAATTCGGGCCAAAAATAATCGGTAATCATGGCGCGATAACGATTACCATTCACAGTAACGTGACGATCATTATCGTCGACGAAAAAATATGGCCCTATGACGCCGCCGGCATGCAAACCGCACCAAACAGTTATTTTTTGTGGATGAAGTGGTCTTTCATGAAGCACATGTGGATTTTCTCCAGACCAATAACGCATATTTTGCTTATTGACGAACCCACTGAGCCAAAAATGAGCTTCGTCACTGAAGATGATTTTGCGATGAAATTGATCATCTTGGCGCATCTTTTCCAGAGCCCAATCGGAGAACGTACGTCGCTTCAAATGGTCCATTGGCTTCAATTCTTGAGTCAGCTTGATCTTGTATGGGTGTAAACCAAGATTTTTACGCAAAATTCGCCATAACGTGGTCTGGGCGATGCCCAACTCTTGAGAACGCCGTGGAATTGACTGATTTGGATCATTTGCTACGGACGTTTCAACGGCAGCGATATTTTCGACACTTCACCAACTCGTTGTCTCACTGGCACGGCACCATTGTTACTGCCTGTCTACTAGGGCGAGAATTACGACCGAAAATCGGAGTTAACGCTCTTAAAGTAGCGGTCACCGACTCCGAATTTCTGTAGTAAATTTTGATAATTTGCAGACATTGTTCCTTCGTGTACTTTACCATGATAAAAATGTTAAGTGTACTGAATAAATTGACAGTGACAGTTCGATGATTAGTGAAAGGGTGCGTTCACAAATTGAATTCAAAGTTGTCAAGTCCCTATTGCAAAAACCCTTTACTAGGAGAGTAGATTGAAACAACATTTTTTGGTGGCGTACGGGGGTGGGGGATAAAAAACTTTAGACTTTGATATCTCACAAGCCAGTTGCACCAGAAAAACAAAATTCGGTTTGGATATAAAGCTTGATAAATAAAGATTGCTCAAAGTAAAATTTTTGAAGGGGTCGAGGGGTCCCGTTTTCACGGCGATAGTTTTGTACGATAGTACTTTCGCGAAAGTATGGCACGAAAGTGTGATAGTGTGGCGTAAGTGGAGGGGATAAGAATTTTTCAAAAATAACACGTTTCATATGTCAATAACAGTGTAAGATGGATGCTAGCAGAACCCTAGCTGAGGAAAAATGTTTGGGGGTGTGGGTGTAAAGGGTGAGGGTGGGGAAGGGTGAGCAAGAAAAAGTTCCGATGCTTATATCTTAAGAATCTATAATGATAATAAGCTGAAACTTGGTATTTGGATATAGCTATAGTAAAAAATAAAAAATAATTATAATAATTTTTTTTAGGGGTAGTATGGTACGGCGGTGGCGGGTGTTTTTCTTAACTTTAGAACGGCTTATGCTAGGAACTTGGTACGTATATGGAAATTAACTAGAAAAGTAATTCGGATAAAAAAAATTTCCAATATTTATTGGCGTTCAGAAGGGGGGGGGGGGGGCAAAAAAAAATATCAGTTAATATAAAATGCATATATTTTCACGATTTTCGTCATATCTACTAGGTCTTTCGAAATATTGAATTCATTTTTATTCTACGGATTCTACGGTTTGGCTATTTTTGTTTTCAAAACCAGAATATAACATACCATACATTTGAGTAAGAAGCTGATAGTAGCATATTTAGTCCAGTAAATCTAGGAATTCTTAGAGAAAAAAATAAAAGTCGAAATGTTTTGACGTTGTCCCAGTTTTACACCAAAATTTGATATGGCGTGTGCTCGAAATTTTGAGTTTTCTGTTTTGTCGATTTGTAGCCGTATTTTGCATTTATCGCTAAAAATAGTAAGAGCCAAGTTTATAGAGAATTAAATTTTCTATCTTTTTTATCTGAGCAACTTTTTTGTAAAATCATTATTTATTGCGTTATTAAGCGTAAAGTGCATAAAATTAGGAGATTGTCCCTGTTTTTTAAACTTTTGGACCATTTTTATTAAAAATAGGTGACATATTTATTATTATTATTATTATTATTATTATTATGAAATAATTAGGCAGGCAGCATGCTGATATACCTAATATCCAATGTGGTATACAAATTTACATTTTAGACTTATATATCTAGATATAATGATATGAATTATATGAAAAAAGAAAAGAAGAAAAATGTATAACGAAAATAAACAAGAAAAAGTTAAATAAAATTCAAATGTAAAATTCAATTTCAAAAGAATGTTTTGACCAAAAAATAGAAGAAAAGTAAAAACAAAAAAACAAAAAAAAACTATGTTGCATTAAAGAGAGAGTTGAAGTTATCCAAACGATTTTTAAAGCTGATAGTAGTAGATGCGCCAATTACTTCACTTGGTAGGTCGTTCCACATGTCCACTAGCCGATTGGGCAGAAAATTGCGAAGAGGAATTGTACTCGAACTTTGGATTGACTTTTTAATTTTATCTTTATGTCCTCTTAGCTGACAATTTGTGTTTTTAGTATACAACCTCGTAATATCTTCACAATTGTAGTGACCGTTTAAAATTTTAAAAGTTTTGATAATATCGCCTCGTTGACGTCTATTTTCCAGCGTCGGAAGACGAAGATACTGCAACCTTTCTTCGTAGTTTAAGTTTTTTACTTCCCGAGGGATTTTTGTCGCACGTCGTTGCACTTGTTCTAGTAGGTATATATCCTTCTTAAAATATGGATTCCATATTTGGAACGCAAATTCCAGAATTGGTCTAACGTAAGCTTTGTAGATTTTTAGAAACAAGTCCGCATTAATATTCTTAAATGTTTTTCTAACCAAATATAGCACTGAGTTCGCCTTTTTCGTTATGTTCACTATATGGTCTTCCCATTTTAAGTCACTTCGAATAGTTACGCCAAGATCATTTACACTGTCTACTGACGCGAGTATAGCTCCATTTAACAAGTACTGTATTTGGGGATTTGTTACACCAATATGGAGCACTGAACACTTTGAAGAATTTAAACTTATACACCATTTGTTTGACCATTCTATTATTTTGTTTAAGTCCGATTGTAACACAGCACTGGCTGCCAGCGGATTTCTGAAAACTTTCGTATCATCTGCGAAAGTGGTCAACTGCGATTGGCAGCAATACTGCAGGTCAGCTGTGTACAGTATGTACAGCAAAGGACCTAACACTGAGCCTTGTGGTACGCCACTTAGTACTTCATGCGTAGTTGAAAAAGTTCCTCCGATTATCACTGAAAATTGCCTCTCGGTGACAAATGCTTTAATCCATTTTAAGAGGGATCCTCGAAATCCTAAGTGTTCTAATTTCGCCAGCAGTCTGTTGAATGGAACACGATCAAACGCCTTTTCAAAATCCAGATAAAAAACATCAATGGCTGCCTTTCATCAAAATTTCGAACCCAGTTGTCTAGTGAACAAAGCAGGTTAGAAATTACTGATCGTCCGGGTGTGAAACCATGCTGGTTTTTAGGAAGTATGTCTTGTTCGTACATGAATTGCCGCATTTTCGAAACTATAATTTTTTCCATGGTTTTACATACCGCTAAAGTTAATGATATACATAGGTCTGTAATTTGATGTCAACATCTTATCGCCCTTTTTAAATATACACGGAGAAAAATTAACCTAGTAAATTAGAACAAAAGTAAGAGGAAATCTCTACTCATTTTTGCCAAAAAGAGAGGCATTTCAAAATTGAGTAGTTTTTCTCATTGAAATTTAAAATTACATTCCCTTCATTTTGAACTGTTATCTAGTAAGTATAATATGTTATCATTTTGGTAATAATAAGCAATCTTCTTAAAGCACAAGAGGATATCATCTTATCACTGAGGAGAATTCATTTAAAAATATAAAAGGATTTCACGTTGTTATTGAGAAGATAGCAACTTAAAATTTAGTAGACAATCTCTTTACAATTAATTGACTATCGTGTTAATTTTTTGGTGTATATACAGGTAGGAATCACCCTGTACTCTGAACCGAGAATAGGGCCGAGCCGAGAAGACGAAGTTGATGCCAGACCACTCGTCGGGTACCACTCATTGTGTGACAAAATCGTTACCTGGTTGTTTTCTTGTAAATCCCACAATAATATATATTTTTTATAAAAATAATATATACTTTTCCTCGATAAAGCTGTAGATTAAAATATGTAAATAGTAAAAATATGTCAAGTAAATGAAGACATTAATTTATTAGAAGAACAAAATTTTTTTTATTTCAATAAAATATAATAATATACATTATGTATTTAAGAATTATTAGTTCAATATTTTTTTAACCGAATCAGTTTCAAACCATTGAATAACATATAAAAATGAATAGGAGGGCCATCAAATAAATACGGCACTATAGGTAATAAAATGTAACTATTTTCTATGACTTTATCAATAATAACTTGAACTGTCTTGCAAGTCTCTATTACTTTATATTCAAATTCATTTTTTATTAGCAAAGAAGAGAATTTTAAAGAAGATTTTTTAGCAAGTGACAGAGGTATATTCACACGGGAAAATATGTTCCGGGCGTATGTTTTGTGCAATCTATGTGCAGCTTCAAAGCGAAAACACCACAAGTTTCTTAATGGACCAAGGTGCTTTATTATTGTTTTGTAGTGAACTAAATTGTGAAACTTTGGTTTTAATACTTCGTCAAATAAATGTACATACGATTCGTTATGGATTCTTACTCAGTTAGGTCATGGATTCTTACTCAGTTTGGTCATTAAGATCGTTTTCGGTAAATGAAGGTAGCATAATTGTATCTACTAGTTTGATTAAAATTATTAAAAATTGGTAAACGGAATCGTCTGAGGGAACTAAATCCTCAATTATTAAAGTAACGAAATGAATGAATGTTTTCATTTCCTTAGCACTCATTTTAAAAGAAACATGTCGAATGTGTAATTTTTGTATAGGTGGACTTAAGTTTTTAACTTCTGTGTCCCCATATGAAAACATTTGTTTTCTGTAGTTGAAGGTCTCCAAAGAGAAATAGTTTTTAACATATGTATATGAAATGATTCAATATTTTAGCTAAATCATATTTACATATGCCATGAAAAACATCGTGCATTACATCGCAAGCGATGTTCTCTGTTACGTGGAAATAAGTTAAAGTGCCTCGTTTAGTCCTAGATTGTCTCCAAGTACTTGAGCTAAATGAATATATATTTTTAGTTCGCCTTGATTTGTATTAATAGAAATTCCATTTTCTGATAACTGTTTAATAATATCTACCAAAGGACGCATACAACAATTGAAACCCAATTGAGAAACGTCATATGATTTTATGAATCCAGCTACAAAAATGTTTTTTTTGTTTTGACATACATATGTTCTGGTGGAAGGGTAGGAAAGCTGTAGTAGATTGCACATATTTTATGTCGCCCGGAATGAGAACCCAAAGGGTCATTGACCTCAAAATCATCAAAATAAAAAAAAAAAATGCAGAACAATATCAGAACAATATCAGAACCAAAAAATTGTTTTTTTCTTTTCCAATATGCGCTATTTAAGAAGTGACTGTATGAAGGACTATTATCTACAGTGCGCATGAAGTTAATCAAAATATCGAATGTAGATTGAGTTTCCAAAAACTTTTTTATCTGATACTGAATATTATTTAATGAAATATCAATATTCGTTGAAGAAATAGTTGGTATATTATTAAGAACAATTTCAGAAAGTTCATTGTTCAAAATAATGTAGTCAGGTGGTTTAAACAAGTCATGGGCCTCAAGATTTTTCAATAATCTATATTCTGACGAAAGGTCGTGAAATGGGTCTTTTAAGAGAGATATAATATCTTCATTTATAATGTCAGTAGAAGTTTGTAATAAATTTATAAACGGATTTGTAATATACTTTGTGACCAAACCGGAAATACCTCTAACATTTTTTCTTGAAATTTCCATTTTTCCATGTAAATGCAATTGAAAAGACATTAATGACTTTTTAAATACTTCTAAATTCGGAACAATATTGGAAAATGGTTTTGTATCAACAGACAAAATAATTGGAACAATTATGGAAAAATTATTAGTAGCTCTTTCTTTAACTATTAATGAATTCAAATATACTTTTTCATGCTTCAGTAAATGTTTTTTAAATGAATATATATTAGTAAATTGTTGTTCGCATGAATTTTGTTTACATCGAAAAACAGCTAAACTTGGAAATCCATGTGAAATTCTTAAATGCTCTATTAATTTTTGCATTTGAACAAACGTTCCATCACACTCAAAGCAAATTAATTCGGACATTCCGCTCTATTTGGTTTTATTTTATTTATGAAGTTAATAACTTCCGAAAATTTTTCTGTGGTAATATCAAAAAAATAATTTTCAAAAAATGCCCAAATTAATTTGTTTTTTTTTCGAATATTGTAGATTATAAACGTAATGTATTTTAAGACATACGTCAAGGGCCTTTATGAATGTGGGAAGCTTATACCTTATAGCGTCGCAGAATACGTAAAACTCGGTGAGCTGGGTCTTGGATTCTCCCACGTAGCCTTGTTTTTCGTACAATTCTGTCGGATCCTTCAATGGTGTTACGTAAATTATTCACGCAATAAATATGTGTGACAAAATCCGATTGACCATCGAGTATAGTCGGTTTCTCCGTCCTGCTTAGCCGTCTAGGTTGCAAAATAACAAACAATAAAATTGCTGCAAAATAGTTTCTAGAGTCTGAAAATTTTAATAAAATTTCACTAAATGTTAGATCGTCTAAGAGATGTGCTATTACCGGTATTTACAGTAGATTCATTAAACAGCGCCAGGTATTCTCGTGATGTTTTATCCTTTTTTTCTTGTCGAAAAAATGAGATAATCTTTTCTACAAACGCATCAAATTTAAGAACTAATTCGTTCCCCTTTTTCGGGAATAGCGTTTCAAAATCAATGTCAATCTGTAATTATGTAATAAATTGAACCATCAACTCTAACATTGTATAAGATAAATTTTACCAGTTGATATCCATCACTATCATTAAATCGAGGCCAGTCTTTTTGTATGATTTCCGTGCTTAAATTTTTAAGTTCTGCTGTCCTTTGAATAGATGTACTTTTCCAATAATCAAAAACTAGGTACATATATCATATATGCATTCGTTGTACACTCCGAATTGCGCACTTCAGTCTAATATATTATAATAAACATAATTACCGCAAATTTATACACAATACACTAATCACTAATCACTGATCACAACACAATGAAACTCTGCCTTCGAATAAAAACCGACAATTTTTGAACTTTCTGTTCGCGTTCCTTTTTTTCTTAGAATTACAGTTTTCAAGCAGCAAAATTAAGCAGTCTCCTTATTAATTTCAATGGAAAACTTCTCAACTGCTGACTTTAATCTGTTCATCTACTTAATTACCTTATATTTAGGTGAACATCTTATTATTCACAAACGTTGACGGTTAAAAGGAAAATGCATATCAAATTGAAAGGAATATTAATAAAAATTAATTGGGATTCAATTTAATTTTCAAACATTTAAAAAGAAATCTCTATAAAACATTTAAGAGGCAGATCTTCTTAATATTTTATCAGATATTTTTATCATAGTAGGAGTGATATTAGCAACCTTCCCATCATATGGTAAGATACCTGATAAGAAAGACGTTTCCATTAGGTTTGAGATGGTTGGAGCAAGTGCAGCCGACCATTGCTTCAGTACAATCGTTGGTATCTCGTCTGGCCCAGCCGCTGATCCTTCTCCCAAACCAAGAAGTGTTTGGTATACAATATGTTCTGGAAATTCTATGGTCTCTAATGATGCCTGGATTCTCTCAGTCTCTGTTATTTCGGGTAAGTTTCCATCTGGTTCCAACGTAAAAATTGTTTCAAAGTATTTTGCAAACTTATCTGCAATAGCATTTGGCTCCGTAAGTAATTCTCCTGTTTGAACGTCACGAATTGTTGGGGGAATGGAAATTCTGCTGGAAACATTCTTCCGTATATAACCGTAAAACGCCTTATTACCCATTCTGACTATATTTGCTTCGAATTCCATTCTGGCTAGTCTTCTACCGATATTAACAACATTATTTTGGTGCATGTAACTTTTGTAATCCTCTATTGATCCAGTTTGCCTATATTATTTCCATAATTTAGCTTTCGTGGATATTTCGGTAATTAATGTCTTACTCATCCATGGTTTATTATTAATTCTCCTTTCTTTGGTAATCGGGGTATACTGCTTCGTTTCATCCAAGACGATTTGCCTGAAAAGCCTCCATTGCTCCTCGATTGGTTTATTATAATTAGTAGCTGGTAAGTTAGTGACGAGTGCGTTTGATATAGCTTCAAAATTTGCTTTAAAATAGTTAAGACGAGGTTCGAAACTACTGGTTCTCTTCTGCGTTAATTGAAATTGTAATGTGCATATTATTACGATGTGATCGCTTTTTCCTAATGGTGGGCGGTATTCTACTTCAGACACTAAATCAGCATCATTAGGTAAAACTAAATCAAGCAGTGATGGTTTATTACCCTGACGGAATCGTGTTGGCTCCTAAACAAATTGCGTTAAGTTGCTTTCTAAAAACATTTGTTCAAACTCTTTTCCTGAACTAATACTGGGATTGCAGTTAGTAATAGGCCATGTAATTTCTGGATAGTTAAAATCACCGATTAAAATTATTGGCTTCATGCTGTTTGAAATTGTCTTAATAGCTTCGTGTAGTAGTAAAATGTCTTCTTTCTGCAAGGTATTAGGTCTATAAACACAACCACAAATAAATTCAAATGAGCCTATGCGAATATCATACCAGAGAGAGTCCACCTTTAGTGGTAAACAGTAATCGCTAATTTTCATGCTGTTTGAAATTGTCTTAATAGCTTCGTGTAGTAGTAAATTGTCTTCTTTCTGCAAGGTATTAGGTCTATAAACACAACCACAAATAAATTCAAATGAGCCTATGCGAATATCATACCAGAGAGAGTCCACCTTTAGTGGTAAACAGTAATCGCTAATTTTCGTGAATGAAATTGGGTGTTCTAGTATTTTGTTCGCAAAGTAGATAGCCACTCCACCACCCAGCTGACCCTCGCGATCTTTTCTGCATAAGGTATAACCAGGAACATTGACTATTGAATCGGTAATTTTCTCGCTCAGCCAGGTCTCTGTAATTGCTATTATAGCTGGTTTCGTTTTTTGTATTTCGAGTAGTAGTAAATCAAATTTGGCGGTAATTGATGCATCATTGGTGTATAGTATTGGAAAATTAATTAATGTGGTATTATTGCTTAGTTTTTTGTAACGATCTTCGGCAGCCCTCTAACATAGCGGATAGTTAGGTTATTCTCGCAAAAGTTGTAGAGAACTGAATTCCATAGAAGTTTTGTTTACAATAGTTTTTCGTACGAAAAACGGATCACGAGCGGGAGAACGGTAAACATACAAATTTGTAGCGTATATAATAATAATAAATAATGATTTTACAAAAAAGTTGTTCAGATAATTTACAGAAATTTTGTCTCTGATTACTGGACTTTATGCCGGTCCTTTGCGATAAATCTTCCAGCTTCAAAACAGTCGCTGCTCGTCAGCTCCACTACCTACAAGATTTAGTGAAGAAAAATATGGTTTCAATTTTTCTTCTATCTCATTTTTTTGTTAGCTATAGTATGTTAAAGATTTTACAAAAATGGTGTCCGAGTCCTCTTCGAAAATGCATATCTCTGGTACTTAGTCTTTACCGTAGAATAATGAAGTAGGACTTATTTTAAAGTTCAAGGTTGTCGCAACATACAAAATCTGCCAACCGTCTGGACGCAACATTATTATTTTTCCGACAGAAGTTCGGAACGTGTTTAATTCAGCGATGCGTTGTATGTTACTATGTGACTGAAAACCTAACAAAAAGTTCGGGAAACGGTTAGAATATGGTGTAATATATGAATTATATAATTGGGTCATATTCCAGGATGCGGTCTAAATGTTGAAAAAGAAAAAAACCTAGAAATAAGTGATTATTAAACAAGCCTATGAAAGTGAAAAGATATTCGATATATGATCAGACTTGAAAGATATGGTAGAATTTACGAAAAAGTATGCAACCACTTTACACCCCCTTCGGGGTCGAGTTTCTAAAAATTTTGAAGTCACTTTCTAGCTATTCATATGAAGAATCCGTAGAATAAAAATGAATTCAATATTTGGAAAGACCTAGTATATAGACCCAGTATATATGACGAAAATCGTGAAAATGTATGCATTTTATTTTTACTGATAAATTTTTTTGCCCCCCCCTCCGAACGCCAATGAATATTCAAATTGTTTTTTCTCACAACTACTTTTCTAGTTGACTTATATAAACGTGCCGAGTTTCAACTTTCTAGCGTAAGCTCGTAGCTCTCAAGCCAGTGGAGCTATTTAATTAATTTTTTTCTAGGAATAGACTGGGAAGACCCCTTGAATTGACATTATTTTCAGGGGTGGGGGTGTGAGGAAATTTTGGTTTCTAGATCTCAGCAACCACTCATGTAAGGAAACTTGGAATTTCTATAAAGCTTTAAAAGTGGACCCATTTCCAAAAAAATTGATGATATGGGTGAAAGGGTGAGGGAGTGAAGGGGAAGCAATGCGTCCTAAACGCAAAAAAGTCGAGATCGACACATTCTAAAAACTATATCTCCTAAGCCGTTAATAGCAAGCAATTAAAACCTAACAAAAATCTGTAGTTATACTAGGAGAGTAGACTGAAACAAAATTTTTGGGTGGGGGTAGTGACGTACGGGGGTGGGGGTTGAAATACTTCACATTACGATATCTCCCAAGCCAGTGGCACCAGAAAAACAAAATTCGGTTTGGATATAAAGCTTAATAAATAAAGATTGCACAAAGTACAATCTTTGAAGGGGGCGGGGGAGTACGTAAGTGGAGGGGATAAAAGTTTTTCATATATAACACGTTTCATATCTCAATAACAATGTAAGATGGATGCTTCAAATTTTTACCAGAAGTAGGCCTAATAGAACCCTAGTAGGAAAAAAAAGTTTGGGGGTGTGGGTGTAGAGGGTGAGGGTGGGGAAGGGTGAGAAAGCAAAAGTTCAGATGCTTATATCTTAAGAATCTATAATGATTGGAAGCTGAAACTTGGTATTTAGATAGAGCTATAGTAGTGGCATGGTGGAAAAATATATTTTTTTTTTGGGGTACTATGGTACGGTGGGGGGGTATTTTTTTCCTAACTTTAGAACGGCTTATGCTACGAAGTTGAAACTCGGTACGTATATGTAAATTAACTAGAAAAGTGATTCTGATAAAAAAAAATTTGAATATATATTCAGAAGGGGAATTATGGGTAGGGGTAGACGCGTATGGGGGTAAGGGGTGAAAAACTTTAGTCTACGATATCTTACAAACCAATTCCACCAGAAAAACCAAATTTGGTTTGGGTATAAAGCTTTATAAAAAATCTGCCAACAGTCTGGGTGCAACTTTATTATTTTTCAGGCAGAAGTTCAGAACGCGTTCAATTCGGGGATGCGGTGTATGTTACTATATGACTGAAAACCTAACAAAAAGTTCGGGAAGCGGTTAGAAAAGGGTGTAACATATGAATTAAATAATTGGGTCATATTCCGGGATGTGGTCTAGAGGTTGAAAAAAACAAAACTTAAAAATAGGTGATTATTAAACAAGCCTGGGGAAGTGAAAAGATATTCGATATCTGATCAGTAGCTCAGTTCTGTAACACATGAGTGAGAAATTTCCCACCAAAACGTCATAGCGAGAACGAACTCATGCAATTTTGTGTCTGCATCCTCACCCAATGAGAAATCAGTGTAATTGACGTCATACACTGGAATAATGTTGGAAACACGTGAGAACAATGTTTCTGTAAGCAAGTGATTGCAAGTTGGTTCTCACATATAGTGAGCCGATTTTCACGCTGTTTGTAGCTAGTGAAAATAACAATAGCTGAAAAATCTCGCAACAATCTGGGTGCAATTTTTTTTTTTTGGGTAGAAGCCCAGAACTCTGCGACGAGGTGTAAGTTATTGTGTGACTGAAAACCTAAAAAAAATTCGGAAAGAAGTTTAAATGGTGTCGCGCTAAAATACTTGCGTCGCTGCCACATATAACATTTATGAATTACAAAATTGGATCATGTCATACTCCGGGACGGGGTCTATTGTATGGTATGGTATAAGGGATGGTGATGCAGTCATCCTCCTTCACTTAGACTTTATTGTTCGTCCACTGTGCTCCCCGTGGAAGGAGGTGTCCAAGCCGTAGTATAATATCAGTTGTTAATTTTTTCTGATTTAACTGGTTTGTGAAACATCGCAATGCAATGTTTTTTACCACTTGCCCACGCCACTATCAACTATAAAAAAATTATTTTCGATCTATTCGCCTAGTTCTTAGTCTATAAGCAAATACCAAGTTACAATTTTGTGACATTAACCATTCAGTAGATATGGATTTTAGAATGTGTCGGATTAAGTAATACGGACACATTGTTTTTCTCCAAACTCTAGACCGTCTTAAATCATATAAAATTTGTTATTGTAAATGGGTAAAATATCATAGATCTATGTAAGTTCCGAGTTTCAGCTTCCTAGCATGAGCAGTTCCTGAAATATAGAAACCAAAGCTTTTTGTCTTAAACGCCACCGCTCCCCTTAGCACTCTCTCTCCACGAAAAATTCTTCTCTTGAAGGGGTCCATTTAATCTACACTACAAATAAATTTAAATTGAATAGCTGCAAGAGTTCGGCAGTGGAAAGTCTTCAATCGACTGTACGCACTGTAAAATCACACACTCAGAAAACTATAGGAATCGAATGATTCTTGTTGAACATGTAACCTGCGCATCATACACATAGTTTGTACTGCTCCTAGCTTGGCAACCATATTAAAATCGCTGGAAATAAAGATAACTTTTCCTGAAATACAAATTTAAATTTTTACAGAAAAGAAAAATGTTACATTCTGTAAATAATTAATTAATTTTTGGCATTTGATTGGAAAAATAATGGAAATATGGAAAACTAGCCGCTAAGATATTCTGACCTATGAAAGGAATAATACACATTTATACCCAGAGAAATTAACTAATGATCAAAGTATATATCCCAGATAAGCTAATAGCTGGTTGAGGCGAAAATAACCTGAGGGAATAATACGGGCCTTAAATTTAACCCTTAAATGCCCACATGTCTATTTTGGGCACGCACTCTTTGAACAGAAGGTTTGTCCAACGGAAATATTTCAGACTGCGTGCGAATATTTTTAGTACGTTCTACGATACAAGCGACACAGTTTGCACCGGTTGCCGCTTGAAACCAACTACATTTGAAAACTTGAAATTCAGTTGAGTTTGCGCCGCACGACGATACGCATTTTTTTTGAATTTGCGATTTTCAAACATACATACATATTTGTGGTAAATTGGTCGAATCCGACGCTGAAAGAATTATTTCCGTGTTTATTATTGTGTCTAGAAAACGATGTGAGTATTCAAAAAAAAAAATTTCAAAAATTTCATCCTTTTTTTGTGAGTTATGACCAGTGTGTACGCACTACCTGAAATTACCTGTCACATACCCAAGTGAGTTATATGAAAAGTCGTAGAAGAAAAGTTGTTCAGAATTGTCTCCTCTACAACATATAAATCTTTGCCCGAAAAAACAAAAACTTGGGCATTGAAGGGTTAAATTCTATGCAAACTGCCATTTAAACTCCATTGGAAAGTTTCCACGGTAGATTGGAACAATGAGAACTATCATAATCGTTCTCAGGTGCGATAACAGAAACCGTTTTCATTTCCAGGTGAGAAGTACGTGCGAGAATTTTGGACTACGTCCTAGCCGATTCACTTCTCACTAAAAATTACAGAACTGAGCTACAGACCTGAGAAACATGGTGGAATTCATGAAAAAGTATACAACCAGTTTACACCCTCTTAGGGCTCGAATTTTAAAAAATCTTGAAAACACACTCTAGGTATTCATATGAAGAATCCGTAGAATTAAAATGAATTCAATATTTCGAAAGACCTAATAGATATGACGAAAATCGTGAAAATATATGAATTTTATATTAACTGATATTTTTTTTTGCCCCCCTTCTGAACTCCAATGAATATTCAAATTTTTTTTTATCAGAATTACTTTTCTAGTTAAAATACATATACGTACCGAGTTTCAACTTCCTAGCATAAGCCGTTCTAAAGTAAGGAAAAACACCCCCCACCACCGTACCATACTACCCCTAAAAAAAATTTTATTTTTCCACCATGCCACTTTGAGCAATCTTTATTTATTAAGCTTTATATCCAAACCGAATTTTGTTTTTCTGGTGCTACTGGTTTGGGAGATATCGTAATGTTAAGTATTTCAACCCCCGTACGTCACTACCCCCACCCAAAAATTTTGTTTCAATCTTCTCTACTAGTATAACTACTGATATATGTTAAGTTTTAATTGCGTGCTAATAACGGTTTAGGAGATATATATTTTAGAATGTGTCGATCTCGACTTTTTTGGGTTTCGGACGCATTGCTTCCCCCTCCACTCCCACACCCCTTCACCCATATCATCAATTTTTTCGCACTATCAAAGCTTTTTAGAAATTCCAAGTTTTAGTCTCCTAACATAAGCGGTTGCTAAGATCTAGAAACCAAAATCAGCACTAGGGAAGGATTTTGCGAGGATGTTTTCATACATATATCATTAGCCTATGCTATTGGATGGTTAGGTTTAGGTTTAGGTTTCAGTGGCGGCCAAAGGCCTCCCATAGACCCACAAGGGTCCATAGTGATACCACATAAAAAAAAATCTGCCAACAGGCTGGGCGCAACTTTATTATTTTTCAGGCAGAAGTTCAGAACTAGTGCTGCGACATCGACCTCAAAAAATCGATGTTTTATAACATCGATGTTTGAAATTAACGACATCGAAGTTGATAAAACGTCGGTGAAAAACATCGATGTTTCTAAACATCGATGTTTTTAGAATTTTAGGTGAGACATTAGAGAAGAAGCAAATGCTCCATGAAAACCGAGAAGGTTTTTGTCAAAGAAAGGGACAGCGAATAAAAACCGTCTCCGTAAAAATGTACGTTAAAGGCCAACATACACTATATTTCTTGCATGAATACATATTTGAAGTAATGCTAGAGTTCATGCCATCATGCAGCCCCATACACGAGATTTTCGAGAAAAATTCATATATCCATTCAAATTTTGAATCTGGATGTTTGGTTGAATTTGTAAGGCTAAGTTCATTCGGGTAGCTACCATACAAAATGTCCTTAAATAACGTGTTCAAGAATATTTATCAATAACTTCGGGACGCTTAAAGCTACGACTTTGAAATTTTGTGTAAGTTGGGTCTTCAATAGTTGGAGCTAAATGTATGATTATGAAAATAATCCTATTAGTCCTTCGTGTAACTGCTATACAAATATCATGTGAATATATCTACACTCAATTTACGGAACTCACTATAACTACGAATTCGGAATTTTGTACAAATTAGTTTTGAGTGAAAACAAAGATCGAGTAGTGAACTAGTCAGCGAAATTCTTTTAACACTTCTGGTGCCTTCCATACTAACATCCTTAAAACACGTGTTCAACAAAATTTTCCGATCAATTTTGAACTCGTCAAGCTCGAATTTGAAATTTTGCACACATTAATTTTTGAATGGTTTCAAAGAAAAGGATAAATTTATAAGAAATCGAGTTAGTGAAATCTTTCAAAATCTTTCCATGTGAAATCTTTCAAAATGAAATTTTTTTTTTGATGACTATGGCCATCTCAGGATATGAAATTAAAGACTGATTATTATCTTTTCGCTTTGAGTAGCAATCATACAACATGCACACACGTAATTCTACATTATCCTCAACTACAATATAAATCTTTATCTAGAGTATCATAGGATTGGCTTGCAGCTGATAGTGACTGCAGTATGTTTTTTGTAAGATAAAGTATTTTAAAGTTTTAGTAAAAATGGTGTCCAAGTCCTCTTTGGGAATGCATATCTCCGGTAATGTTTATTCTAGAACAATAAAATATAGCTTATCTTAAAGGGGAAGGTTGTCGCAATAAAAATTATCCTTGAAATTTTTTTTAAGTATAAATACTTTGTTCTTTATCCTTGAAAATCCGAAAAAGTTTTTTTTTATTTTTTGATTTTGTGGGTTATTCTGTTTTTCGAAACAAGCTAAAAAACTAACTTGGGATCTCAATGGGATCGGGGTCAAAAAAATCGAAGAAGATTATAGTGGTTCTCAATTATTTTAGAGATAAAGGGTCATTTAATCAAGA
Source organism: Beris chalybata (assembly GCA_949128065.1). Classification (NCBI taxonomy): domain Eukaryota; kingdom Metazoa; phylum Arthropoda; class Insecta; order Diptera; family Stratiomyidae; genus Beris; species Beris chalybata. The sequence continues at coordinate 98,095,605 of OX421894.1, forward strand.
ATCGCTGAAATTTTGACCTTATCGTCTTCAATTCTTTTAAAATTTGTGTACTCGAAGAATTAGTGAAAAAAAACATGATATAAGTTTTTTGTTTCTATCTTATTGTTTTGTTAGTTATAGGGTCATTCCATGAAAAATCGCAAAAAAAGGCCAATTTTGTGACCTTACCATCGCCGATTCTTTTGAAAATTTTTTTGCTTGAAGAACTAGTGAAAAAAAAAATATAATTTCAATTTTTTTTTTCTATCTCATTTTTTTTGTTAGTTATAGTATGTTAAAGATTTCGCAAAAATGGTGTCAAAGACCTCTTTGAAAATTCATATCTCTGTTAATTTTTATCACAGAATATTAAAATAAGACTTATTTTAAAGGGGAAGGTTGTCGCAAAATAAGAAAAATACCAATAAAATTTATCCTTGATTTTTTTTTCAAGGATAACGATTTTGTCCTTTATCCTTGAATATCTCAAATTGCCGATAATTTTTTTTTTTTATTTTTTTATATTTTGTGTATTATACTGTTCTTCAAAACATATCAAAAAATCAACTTGGGATCGCAATGGGATCGGGGTAAAAAAATAGAAGAACATCAGTGGTTCTCAATTATTTCATAGAAAAGTTACAATTATTTTGATTACTTACGAGTACTCGTACGTAAAGAGGATTTAATTTTATGATACTAGATTTATGGCCAGCTATTAAAATCATAAATTTAAGATAGTTTAGTTCAATAATAATTTAATTGAGCAACTATTTCATTAAAAATTGTAATGTTTTATAATATGTATAATATATTAAAAAAATTAAATTTGGTTTAGAAAATTACAATTTCTACGGAGTATTTTATTAATGCTATTCATTCCAGGCAACAGTAACTACATTTAAAATGATTTGACATTGAATAATAATATTTGAACAAGTAGAAACATAAAAAATTAATAAAAGATTCAACAAAATGTATATATATGGTATTCTATTATGGTAAACATAACAAATTAAAACATAAAATAAAAAATTAAAACATGCTTTACATGCATTACATTCAATTTTGTTATTTTTACATGCTAGTTACATAATCTATTTAAACAAAATATGTTCATCTTCTTCAGAAGATAGAGAAAACTTTTTAATTTTCACGCATCCTTTCCTCACAGGTATAACGCAATGTACTGTTTGAGTTGAAGGAATTGCTTGTATAAGATTGTATTCTTCACTCAATAAATTTTCTTCATTTTTATATTTTTCGCAGTCGATGAATTGGAAATTAATATTTACTATATTATCCTTAGCCCATTCGAAAAGTTTTAATGGAGTTGTTATTTGGTCTTCTATTGGCCGCTGTAAACTTGCTCTTGCTGCAAGTCGCTTTACTGTACCACCAAGACCATCGCAGATATATTTACCATGGGCGGTGGCAAAAAAATTCCATTCTGCATCAATTTCGAATTCCTCAGTGTGCTTGCTCAAATTAAAGAAATTTTTCCGGTTTTTATATTGAGCGGCTGAACCATCCGAAAAATAATGTATTTTCTTAACATTAAAACACTTATCTGTAAAGAATTTTATTAAATAGCGTTGAAATAGATGAACGGCTATAGTGTTATGTTGCAAACAATCGCTAATAATTACAAAATTTGTGGTTTGAACGTCCTGTTGTCCCTCAACCCTATAATAAATCCCAAACGGATGGATTGTGGCTTGAGAGTTATTCCAGTGAAACGCTTGCACCGCATCTTGTACAACGAAGGAATAATTTTCTGAAAAATCCATAACCACAACAACCTCATTTACTGGTAACTTATTCTTTTTCTCTTGAAAATATTTGGCTTGTTGTTCAGTGAAGAATGCGTGCCAAAGTAAAGAAGGAAGTCGTTGAACAAAGCAATCTATAAACTCATCTCAAGATTGTATTTTAGTCTCTAGCGTTGACCGGTCTGTTGACGTTCATTGGTTGTAGGTAACACTTTCTACATTATTGTTACTGAAAGCATTCTGAAAAAGTTCTTTTACTTTTTCATATCCTGGACATTCGATACATTGGTTTAAAAAGCAACCAATATTGGGAGGATTGCATATTCCAACAGCAAGGCACGACCGGTAGTCGTAAATTCGAGTATCTTCATTTGCAGTAAAATATTTAATACCGCAACCTTCCAGCATAAGCCTTACATTTTGATGGATGACACACACACACACCGAATGTGTTCCAGGAGATCCAGCCAAAACACAGTATTTGGGTCGTAGGGAAGCAAATTTGGAAAATCCTATCTTCAGTTCAGGATAAGTTTCCTTAAAGTGCTGGTACACTTCCTTCAAATTCCCCAAAACCAAACGTTTTTGGACGTGATTTTTCTTGCCGTCTATTTTAATTGCAATAAAATCCTTTTTACCAGGCATGACTCGACTTATATTATCCTTAGTGTAGAAGTCTTCCACTGCCTTGATAATATCGGAAGTAAGGCTTCTCCGGTGCGGGATATGTACATCTCCTTCAGAATCTAATGTCCGTTTGTATTTTCGAACTGCATACGAAGATGTTCCGGGAAATTCCTCACAAGTTCTTTTTCTAGTCCATTTATCAGGACTTACAGATAAAATAAATCTACAGGAACTGATGGCCTTCAGCTATCGGTCCAGGTGACGAATGACTCGGCCCGGAATAGTTATAAGGAAAAATTATGTATGATAAACTGTTATATTTAAGGAACATTGTAATAAATTAAATAAAGTGATTCGTATCCCACCTAAATATTCCCTTCTCGATGCATTCTTAAATGCAATTATTGTACACTGGACTGAGCTGTCCGCGGCCGGGAACGGTGGTTTCTGCTCTACTATTCTCGAATAGTGGAGCATGATGCTGCTGGCCCCGGCGGCGGAGAGTTCGGCTCAAACCCTAGTTTTAAGTTAGTATGTAAGAATTGTATATAGTTTAAGTAGAGTAGAGTGAAATTGATGTAATATTGGGTTTTTTTGCCATTTTCCCAATAGTTTATTTTATTTAATGATAAGTATACATTAAGAATGTAATTAAATAAAGAGACTCTGATCCCCCCCAAAAAACATCCCCCCGATAAAATGTATATCTTAGAGTGCCCATTGAGGCCATTAAGAACGGTAGCAGCTTAGATATAGACTAATCTTAGCTTTAGGATTAAGATAGAAAACCTGTTAGCATTAAGAACTTACGGCAAATAAAGCACCTTTTAAAACTAAAAACTAAACAGATAAAATAAATTGCTTGATATTCTTCTCACTGGCGGTTGAATATTCAGTCCTCAATCTGTCAATCATCTCGTCCTCTCGTGGTTGGTCCTTTTGATCTTCTAGTCCAAAATTTTGTTTAATACGATTCTTTTCACATCTTCAAGCTTTTTCCGGATGTAGTTTTCTCTGGTAAATCGTCTTTTGTCGAAAGGTTCTTCTCCTAAATATCGAAGACATTCATTTAATGAGTTTAATGCGGCTTCCTTACTGATGAAATTTTGGTGTAGCGCTTCATCGTCGCCGGGCTCCTCATCTGTATCCAAAGAGAAAGGTTCTTCTTCGTGGTCGAACATATCATCATCAGTAATCTCCGTTGATGTTCCTGGTAGCATTTTAACCCTTTTTCTACAGGAAGAGCAAATTTTTCCTGCTGAAGTCATCGCTGGTACTCTAGAAATCATCCATGATTGCACAGGTCGTAAATCCGATATTTTTGGCCAATGTATTGATTCTCCAAAAGGATTACAGCAACGCGATTTTGACCAGTTAATTTTTTTCATGATTTGTAAAATAATAAATTAGATTTTGTCTTCTTAATACTGCAAGCACGACTGAATTGTATTTGAGGTAAGCCCATATTTATATACATACCTACCAAAAAAGGACATTTAATTGATATTCATTTTTTTATTGCCTTACCTGCCTACCTATTATTTTCTGGTTAGTAAGACATTCCAAATGAGATAATTCTTGTTATTTTAAATTTAATGGTTTATGGGATAAATTTATTTAAACACTCACAATTAGTTGCTCAATTAAGTTATTATTGAACTAAACTATCTTAAATTTATGATTTTAACAGCTGGCCATAAATGAAGTATCATAAAATTAAATCCTCTTTACATACGAGCACTCGTAAGTAATCAAAATAATTATAACTTTTCTATGAAATAATTGAGCACCACTGATGTTCTTCTATTTTTTTACCCCGATCCCATTGCGATCCCAAGTTGATTTTTTGATATGTTTTGAAGAACAGTATAATACACAAAATATAAAAAAATAAAAAAAAAATCATCGGCAATTTGAGATATTCAAGGATAAAGGACAAAATCGTTATCCTTGAAAAAAAAAATCAAGGATAAATTTTATTGATATTTTTTTTTATTTTGACACAACCTTCCCCTTTAAAATAAGTTCTATTTTATTATTCTGTGATAAAAATTAACAGAGATATGAATTTTCAAAGAGGGCTTTGACACCATTTTTGCGAAATCTTTAACATACTATAACTAACAAAAAAAATGAGATAGAAAAAAAAAATTGAAACAATATTTTTTTTTTCACTAGTTCTTCAAGCAAAAAAATTTTCTTAAGAATCGGCGATGGTAAGGTCACAACTTTTGCGATTTTTCATGGAATGACCCAAATAGTGAAAATTTCCCATTTCTCTTTGAAAATTCATATCCCTGATAATTTTTATCCTTGGATAATCAAGTTGGGCTTATTTCAAAGATTGTTGTTGTTTTTGTTAGTTAAAAAATGAATAGAAAAAAAAACTTGTTTTTCCATTATTGTTTTCACTAGTTTTTCAAGAACAAAAATTTTCGAAAGAATCGGAGATGGTAAGGTCACAACTTTGGCGATGAAAACAATATGATCCCGTCAGATGACCTTTTTTTTTGCTAAGTGCTACATATGTAGCTAAAATCACACAGAACTTAATCAAACAAAAATTCAAATCAAAAAAATTCCGTCCCCAACAGCAAAGTCTAGATCCTCCCCTGCTGCCAATGGCCATCGAAAAGTCCTGAAATAACATATATGTATAGTATGTAAGTGCTGCGATAGGGATGGCATATAGGTACTCAAAAGACTCCGTACAAATGTAAGGAAAATTCAATAGATTTTCTATACATATCTATCACACACTTAAGAAAAGGATATCATCTACGTAGCCAAACAAATGCATGAAGCTAGAAAATTTTCAAGCGTCAAGTCAAATAAAATTGATTGCGACGCATACGAATTTCGTCACATGCATTTTCAGAAACTTTGCCTGCTTAGTAGTTTCGTTTCATTTGGTCCCATCGATGTTTTGCGGCTTTAAATCGGCTAGTAAATCCAAATGGAGAGGGATAGAAGATGTAACATACAATTTTGGCTTTGGTGTGAGAGAGACAGTCCGAGTAGTATAAAGTGAGTACTGTCAAAAACTAGCCGCAACATAGTCGCAAAATAGCCGCAACATAGCGCATTCGAGCAGTGTTTCGCAACATTCTAGCACTTAATCCTGGGAAAATCTTTCTACCAGTGGATTTTTGACCTGCTACAAACTTGTTGTTGTTAATAGTTCGGTACGTATAAATTGTGGAAAGTACCATGTTATGTTATGAAACGCGCTAAAATCGGCATTTTTCTTAACAATGCAGGTGTTAATTTCGGTTACTAGATGCCGCTAGCGTCGGAAAGAGTGGTATCGCTTTCTTTTAATGTTGTTCGCCTTGTCGCACGATGCGGCAGTAGTTGTACTTTTATTGCACTTAAGATATAGCCGCTAAATAGCAAGTGTCACAACAGCATAAGAGATTGGTGTGAGGATAAAAAAAACTGGATGTGCCTGAAACATCGATGTCGATGTTTTTATAAGACATCGATGTTTGAAAAACAACGAAGTAAAAACATCGATGTTAAAAGTACCCGATGTTTTTGCAAAACATCGATGTTTTAGAAACATCGATGTCGATGTCGCAGCACTATTCAGAACGCGTTCAATTCGGGGATGCGGTGTATGTTAATATAAGACTGAAAACCTAACAAAAAGTTCGGGAAGCGGTTAGAAAAGGGTGTAACATATGAATTAAATAATTGGGTCATATTCCCAACTTAAAAATAGGTGATTATTAAACAAGACTGTGGAAGTGAAAAGATATTCGATATCTGATCAGTAGCTCAGTTCTGTAACACATGAGTGAGAAATTTCCCACCAAAACGTCATAGCGAGAACGAACTCATGCAATTTTGTGTCTGCATCCTCACCCAATGAGAAATCAGTGTAATTGACGTCATACACTGGAATAATGTTGGAAACACGTGAGAACAATGTTTCTGTAAGCAAGTGATTGCAAGTTGGTTCTCACATATAGTGAGCCGATTTTCACGCTGTTTGTAGCTAGTGAAAATAACAATAGCTGAAAAATCTCGCAACATTCTGGGTGCAATTTTATTTTTTTGGGTAGAAGCCCAGAACTCTGCGACGAGGTGTAAGTTATTGTGTGACTGAAAACCTAAAAAAAATTCGGAAAGAAGTTTAAATGGTGTCGCGCTAAAATACTTGCGTCGCTGCCACATATAACATTTATGAATTACAAAATTGGATCATGTCATACTCCGGGACGGGGTCTATTGTATGGTATGGTATAAGGGATGGTGATGCAGTCATCCTCCTTCACTTAGACTTTATTGTTCGTCCACTGTGCTCCCCGTGGAAGGAGGTGTCCAAGCCGTAGTATAATATCAGTTGTTAATTTTTTCTGATTTAACTGGTTTGTGAAACATCGCAATGCAATGTTTTTTACCACTTGCCCACGCCACTATCAACTATAAAAAAATTATTTTCGATCTATTCGCCTAGTTCTTAGTCTATAAGCAAATACCAAGTTACAATTTTGTGACATTAACCATTCAGTAGATATGGATTTTAGAATGTGTCGGATTAAGTAATACGGACACATTGTTTTTCTCCAAACTCTAGACCGTCTTAAATCATATAAAATTTGTTATTGTAAATGGGTAAAATATCATAGATCTATGTAAGTTCCGAGTTTCAGCTTCCTAGCATGAGCAGTTCCTGAAATATAGAAACCAAAGCTTTTTGTCTTAAACGCCACCGCTCCCCTTAGCACTCTCTCTCCACGAAAAATTCTTCTCTTGAAGGGGTCCATTTAATCTACACTACAAATAAATTTAAATTGAATAGCTGCAAGAGTTCGGCAGTGGAAAGTCTTCAATCGACTGTACGCACTGTAAAATCACACACTCAGAAAACTATAGGAATCGAATGATTCTTGTTGAACATGTAACCTGCGCATCATACACATAGTTTGTACTGCTCCTAGCTTGGCAACCATATTAAAATCGCTGGAAATAAAGATAACTTTTCCTGAAATACAAATTTAAATTTTTACAGAAAAGAAAAATGTTACATTCTGTAAATAATTAATTAATTTTTGGCATTTGATTGGAAAAATAATGGAAATATGGAAAACTAGCCGCTAAGATATTCTGACCTATGAAAGGAATAATACACATTTATACCCAGAGAAATTAACTAATGATCAAAGTATATATCCCAGATAAGCTAATAGCTGGTTGAGGCGAAAATAACCTGAGGGAATAATACGGGCCTTAAATTTAACCCTTAAATGCCCACATGTCTATTTTGGGCACGCACTCTTTGAACAGAAGGTTTGTCCAACGGAAATATTTCAGACTGCGTGCGAATATTTTTAGTACGTTCTACGATACAAGCGACACAGTTTGCACCGGTTGCCGCTTGAAACCAACTACATTTGAAAACTTGAAATTCAGTTGAGTTTGCGCCGCACGACGATACGCATTTTTTTTGAATTTGCGATTTTCAAACATACATACATATTTGTGGTAAATTGGTCGAATCCGACGCTGAAAGAATTATTTCCGTGTTTATTATTGTGTCTAGAAAACGATGTGAGTATTCAAAAAAAAAAATTTCAAAAATTTCATCCTTTTTTTGTGAGTTATGACCAGTGTGTACGCACTACCTGAAATTACCTGTCACATACCCAAGTGAGTTATATGAAAAGTCGTAGAAGAAAAGTTGTTCAGAATTGTCTCCTCTACAACATATAAATCTTTGCCCGAAAAAACAAAAACTTGGGCATTGAAGGGTTAAATTCTATGCAAACTGCCATTTAAACTCCATTGGAAAGTTTCCACGGTAGATTGGAACAATGAGAACTATCATAATCGTTCTCAGGTGCGATAACAGAAACCGTTTTCATTTCCAGGTGAGAAGTACGTGCGAGAATTTTGGACTACGTCCTAGCCGATTCACTTCTCACTAAAAATTACAGAACTGAGCTACAGACCTGAGAAACATGGTGGAATTCATGAAAAAGTATACAACCAGTTTACACCCTCTTAGGGCTCGAATTTTAAAAAATCTTGAAAACACACTCTAGGTATTCATATGAAGAATCCGTACAATAAAATTGAATTCAATATTTCGAAAGACCTAATAGATATGACATAAATCGTGAAAATATATGAATTTTATATTAACTATTATATATATTTTTTTTTGCCCCCCCTTCTGAACTCCAATGAATATTCAAATTTTTTTTTATCAGAATTACTTTTCTAGTTAAAATACATATACGTACCGAGTTTCAACTTCCTAGCATAAGCCGTTCTAAAGTAAGGAAAAACACCCCCCACCACCGTACCATACTACCCCTAAAAAAAATTTTATTTTTCCACCATGCCACTTTGAGCAATCTTTATTTATTAAGCTTTATATCCAAACCGAATTTTGTTTTTCTGGTGCTACTGGTTTGGGAGATATCGTAATGTTAAGTATTTCAACCCCCGTACGTCACTACCCCCACCCAAAAATTTTGTTTCAATCTACTCTACTAGTATAACTACAGATATATGTTAAGTTTTAATTGCGTGCTAATAACGGTTTAGGAGATATATATTTTAGAATGTGTCGATCTCGACCTTTTTGGGTTTCGGACGCATTGCTTCCCCCTCCACTCCCACACCCCTTCACCCATATCATCAATTTTTTCGCAAATGCGTCCACTATCAAAGCTTTTTAGAAATTCCAAGTTTTAGTCTCCTAACATAAGCGGTTGCTGAGATCTAGAAACCAAAATTTTTGTCTAAAACGCTTCACCCACCTTCCCCCTCACACCCCAACCCCTGCAAATAATGTCAATTCAAAGAGTCTACCCAGTCTATTCCTGGAAAATTTTTTAATGTAATAGCTCCACTGGTTTGAGAGCTTCGAGCCTTCAAAGGATTTTGGTGGTCGAAGTACGGCGTACGGCGGACAGACGGAGTGAAAATTTTTATTGCTTTTTTCGTGTCTACTACTCATGAAATGTACACACAAAAATTTGAGGGCAAAAAATTTGTATAGAAAACACCAAGAATACTGTGTTTTTTTTTTTTATTGCTTTTTCCTGTAGATAGTAGGCTAGAATATAGATTTTAACCGGAATAGTAGCCTCAGTAAGCTTACTTGGGTAGCTTTTCGCGATAAACTCTCGAATCAAGCCTACTATCTACAGGATAAAGCAATAACAACATGAAAAAACAACAGTATTATTAGTGTTTTCTATACAAATTTGAATCACTACTCTCGATCTGGATAAATCGCAAAAAAACACTCTTAATGTATTATAAATAATAAAGTAATAGGAGACCCAATGTACTTATGGTAGGTGCGCTTGCGTTTTGATCTGTGTTGAGAGTTCCTCGTTTAATTCAAAGGTCCCTGTAACCATAGCAAAGTTGATTAGACTCTGCATGCTGTTAAAAGAAACTTCTTTAAGGTTTGCGAAGGTAGAAGCACCCAGAGCTTTCAGCCGTCTTCTAGCGAGAGCTGGGCAAGCACAGGAGGTGTTCTAGCTATTGGGTGGACTTGAACAGTAGTGTCTCATTAGTGTCGACCAGGGTTTTCTGATGACATTCTCTAGTGCCAAGTTGAAAAGCATGGGTACTAGACCATTTCCCTACTTTAAGGGGGATTATCTGAGTAGAATTTGTTTTTGTTCATCTCAAAGTTTATAGTCTTAGGAATGTTGTCTGTAAATTTTATGTTAAAATTTCAACAATTGTGGAAGCTATGGGCAATTAACCGGGATGGGCCCTTCGTGAATTCTTCGTCATTCAAACGCGATTATCTCGAATCATACTTTTCAAAGACCGTTCCCAAAATCTTCGGAACCGATTTTTTCCAAAATTTCACACATTATTTTAAGATAGGTTTTATTGTTTTTGAGATAATAATTTCTAAAATTCACCTATTTCTTCTGCTTTCTACTCAGATGATCCCCCTTAAGTCATAATCAGTTCGAAAACTGGTTGTGGAATCGTTTTGTATTCCTTGTAAGCTAAAATTTTCTTAGTGTGTAAATCAGGTGGGCTTTCTTAAAGTGACTGTGGTCAATTGTAAGCGGAGATTTTAGATATTCTCAATCGTTTATACTACATAGAAAGCAGAAACTTGAATTTAATACAATTTGAAACTTGAATAGTTCGCAAAAAGTTTTCGATATTGGTGAAGAGTGTGGGAGTGAGAAAAAACAATACCTCCGAATTGCTCGAGATATACTGATAGATAGATAGAGTTTATACGGGAAAAATATGTAGGGCTTCCGAGTTTTATATCTCAAGAATCGCTTCATTGAGCTCGAAAGAGAGCTCTATTACTTACAAAATACGTTGGAAAATTTACTACTACACGAAGCTATTAAGACAATTTCTAACAGCATGAAGCCAATAATTGTAATCGGTGATTTTAACTATCCTGACATTACATGGCCTATTACTAATTTCAATCCTGGTATTAGTTCAGCAAAAGAGTTTGAACAAATGTTTCTAGAAAGCAACTTAACGCAATTTGTTCAAGAGCCAACACGATTCCGTCAGGGCAATAAACCATCACTACTTGTAAAAGTTGTAAAATAATATGCACATTACAATTTCAATTAATGCAGAAACGAATCAGTAGTTTCCAACCGCATCTTAATTATTTTAAAGCAAATTTTGAAGCTATATCAAACGTACTCTTCACTAACTTGCCAGCTACTTATTATAATAAACCAATCGAGGAGCAATGGAGGGTTTTTAAGCAAATCGTCCGGGATGAAATAAAGCAGTATACCACTAATGCAAAAAAAAGGAGAAATAATAATAAGCCCTGGATGAGTAAGACATTAATTACTGATATATCCACGAAAGCTAAATTATGGAGGAAATATAGGCCAACTGGATCAATAGAGGATTATAAAAGTTACATGTACCAAAATAATGTTGTTAATACTTGTAGAAGGCGAGCCAGAAAGGAGTTTGAAACAAATATAGTCACAAGTGGCAATAAGGCGTTTTACGGTTATATTCAAAAGAATGTTTCCACCAAAATTTCCATTCCTCCAACAATTCGTGACGTCTAATCAGGAGAACTACTTACGGAGCCAAATAGAATTGCAGATAAGTTTGCGCAATACTTTGAAACGACCTTTACGTTGGAACCAGATGGAAACATATCCGAAATAACAGAGACTTAGAGAACCGAGGCATCATTGGAAATTATAGAATTTGATGAATTTGTTGAGAGAGGGATCAGCGGCTGGGCCAGACGAGATACCAACGACTGTACTGAAGCATTGTGCAGCTGCATTTACTCCAACCATCTCAAAACTTATGGAAACGTTTTTCTTTAAGTTTGAATTCTTCAAAGTGCTCAGTGATCCATATTGGTATAGCAAATCCCCAAATACAGTACTTGTTAAGGGGTTAGGTGGGTTTCAAAGGCCAAAAAAAAAATGGTATTTTCACTAATTTTTTTTAATATATCTAACGAAGTATTTTATATGAAAAATTTAGTACATCAAAGATACGTATTTCATAAGTATTTTGTAAAATTTTTGTTAAAAAATTTTGGAAATTCACCCGTTTTCTTGGTCATACAATTCTTTTAAAACTTAATTTTAAATTTGAATTTTATTTAACTTTTCATAACTATTTTCTTTATGATTTTTTTTTTTTTTTAACTTATTTTATAGTTTATATCATTATATCTATGTCTAAAATGTGAACTTGTATGCCACATTAGATATTAGGCATATCAGCATGCTGCCTGCCTAATTAATTCTTAATAATAATAATAATTATAACCCTCCAGTTAACCCTAGTCCCTCGCGCACGATTATGAATATGGATAACTTAAAAAAAAAAGTCTGCCAACAATCTGGGAGCAACTTAATTATTTTTCCGGCAGAAGTTCGGAATGCGTTCAATTCTAAGATGCGGTGTAGGTTACTATGTGACTGAAAAATTAACAAAAAGTTCGGAAGCGGTTAGAATAGGGCGTAATATATGAATAACATGATTTGGCCATACTCCGGGATGCGGTCTAGGGGTTGAAGAAACAAAACTTTAAAATAGGTGATTATTAAACCAGTTCGTGGAAGTGAAATGATTCGATATCTGATCAGACCTGAGAGATATGGAAGAGTTTATGAAAAAGTATACAATGACTTTAAGCCCCCTTAGTGGTCAATTTTAAAAAAAATCTTGAAAACGCTTTCTAGGTATTCATACGAAGAATCCGTAGAATAATAGGGAATTCAATAGTTAGAAGACCTAGTAGATATGACGAAAATCGTAAAAATATATGCATTTTATTTTGACGGTACATTTTTTTTGCCTCCACTTCCGAACGCCAATGAATATTTGAATTTTTTTTTATTAAAATTACTTTTCTAGTTGATTTACATATACGCAAAGAGTTTCAACTTTCTAGCATAAGCCGTTTCATAGTTAGGAAAAACACACCCCACCCCCGTACTATACTACCCCTATAAAAAATTATATTTTTCTAACATGTCACTTTTATAGCTCTATCTAAATACCAAGTTTCAGATTTTTATCATTATAGGTTCTTAAGATATAAACATCGGAACTTTTTCCTTTTCACCCTCCCCCACTCTCACCTTCTACACCCACATCCCCGAAAACATTTTTCTCTGCTAGGGTTCTATTGGGCCTACTTCTGGTAAAAAATTTGAGCATCCATCTTATACTGTTCTTGAGTTATGAAACGTGATGTTTTTGAAAATTTCTTATACCGCCACTTCCATGTTTCACCACCCCCGTAAAAAAATTTACTTTGAACAGTCTTTATTTGTCGACCTTTCTACTCAAACAGAATTTCATTTTTCTATAGCAATTGGTTCGTGAGATATCGTAATCTAAAGTTTTTCACCCCCACCCCCACTCAAAAATTTCTTTTCAATCTTTTCTCCTAGTACAGGTTCAGATATTTGTTAAGTTTGAATTTGGTGCCATCAACGGCTTAGGAGATATGGATTTGAGAATGTGTCGATCCCGGCATTTCGCATTTCGGACGAATTAATTCCACCCCCCCACTCCCACACCCCTTCATCCATATCAACAATTCGAAGTGCTATAGAAGTTCTATAGAAATTCCAAGTTTCAAATAATAAAGTAATAGCTGATTAGGGTAGTGTACCTCTTAACATGGATTGGCTAAGGCAACTAATTGACACACTGCAGCCATGGAAGGGAGCGTCTCTTATTGTAGTCGATAAGGATGACGTTCTAGCAGCAAGTGATAGTAAGCAGGGTGGATCGACCTCTCGTGGTGAGAAGTCGATAATCACCAAAACGGTCCTGCCTGTAGCTTCAGGCTCCAATGGCCAGGCGGAGCAAACCAACGCTTGCTGTCAACACAAAGGGTAAAAGCAGGCCAGTTGTAAAGACCGCGGGCAAGGTCAAACCTCATATCACTCCATCTGGTGCACCTGGGCTTCTGGCAGAGCGGGTGGTACTGGAAGAGAAGACCCGTTTATCTAACACAAGTGTGAAGCACAGTGAAGAAGAACGGGATTCCAAGTAGGCCCCCGTCCCTCAGCTGTATGCAAGGAAATGCACATCATGCCAAGGCTGCTAGCAGCATTTTCGGTCGCAGATTTGTGTTGGAACAGTTTGACCTCGGACTTATTCAAGAGCCCTGGGTTTTACATGGTGACATTAATGGCCTGTCAAACTCAGGTAAACTCGTTTATAGCAGCCAGGATGATAATCCAAGGGTTGCTTTACTAATAAGGAAGAAAATAAAATATATTCCGCTGACACACTTTATAACTAAGGATCTGGCGGCAGCAATAGTCATCACTCCAACAGGGGAAGGTGGAACAGAAGAGTTGGTGGTTTATTTTCCCGGAGATAACGATAAAGTGCCTCCAGATGAGGTACAGAATCTAGTTAACTATTGCTCAATTAATAACAAGCGGCTCATCCTCGGCGGTGACGTGAATGCGCACCATGTGGCCCGGGGTAGCAGTGGCAATAACACAAGAGGTGAGCTACTACTGGATTACTTATCTTCTACCAATATTGAGATAATTAATGAAGGTAATAAGCCAACCTTTAGAAATGTTATAGGGAAGAAGTCTTAGATTTGACTCCCAGTGACCCTTTAACCGCTCAAAACATCTACAATCGTGGGATGTCGAGAGACGCATTCCAAAATGTGCAAATTGGTCTGTGTATAAAGCAGTCTTGGAGGAATTGCTCCCGAATTTCAGTCCTTATGGGCCTATCAGTAGTGAATGGAAAGCTGATCGAGTAGTTTTCACGATACAAAGAGTGATACTTGATAGCTATGAAGCTAGTTCTCCACTCAAGAAGGCCAAGGCCAAGGCCAAGGCCAAGGCCAAGAGAGGTGTGCCTTGGTGAAATGGAGAACTTCAAAAACTCCTGACAAGTGTTCGGAAACTGTTTAATAGAATTTAATTCCTTTTCAAGAACAATAACTAAATAGTGTACCGAAATAATCCGCACCGCTATTTCAAAACGGCAAAAGCCATGAGTTTAAGATTAAAATGAAATAATGTACATACAGTGGCTCACAGCTTATTTCATAAAGCACGTAAAAAAAACTTTAACTGCCTATAAAAGCTAAACTAAAGAAGATATCAATGTTATTTAAACGCAGGTTATTAGTCCAATGTTTAAACTAATCAAATATGACTTCATTTATTTTTTTTATATTTTTTCAATATTCTAAAACAATTAAAAACGAAAAATGCATCAAAAAACAATGCCACAGCTTATTTCAACCAAACACTTTGCAGGTATGCAATGATCCTTTATTTTGCAATGTAGCGGTTATTTTTTTTTCTGTGAGTTATTATATTCGTAATGTATTCAAGTTCATTCTTCCCGAATTCTTTGATCGAAGGATCGTTCAGAAAAATTAGTTTTGCAAAATGGGACCACGTACAACAATTGATCAGCGAGAACTTGTTCTCAGTAATTTTAAAAAAGGTCATTGGCGCAGGAAAATTAGTGAGATGGTTGGACTAAGTGATTCTACTGTGAAGAACATCATATACCGATCTATCCGCGAAAATAGAACGCACGATAAAGGGAGAAATACCCCCAACAAAATTTTCAATCCAACGGTAGATCGTTATATTGTCCGGAAAATCCGGGAAACCCCAAGACTATTGGCTCCCAAAATTGCCAGTAGAGTGGAAGCTGAGTTGGGCCAGTCATGCCACCCGTCAAACTATTCGTTGTGTGCATAGAGAGCATAAGACCAATGGTAGAATAGCGCGCAAGAAGCCATTTATAGGCGCCAAAAATCAGACGTGATGTTTGAAATTGGCCAAGGAACATTTATATAAGGTTTCTAAATTTTGGAATACCGGTATATTCGCTGATGAGTCGAAGTTTAATATTTTTGGCCTCATATGTTTGGCGTAAGCCAAATACAGAATTGCAAAACAAAAATTTGAAAGCTACAATCAAATACGGAGGTGGTAACTTTATGTTTTGGGCTGTATGTTCGCCGCGGGAGTTAGAAATTTGCAATTTATTGAGACTACAATGGATAGGTTTCATTATCTCGAAATTTTAATGTCCAATTTGCTTGATAGTCGGAAAAAAACTGGGCCTTCGCGATGACTTCAGATTATATCAAGAAAATAACCAGAGGCATAAGACGGTATTGTACAGACAAGGCTGGTTTGGAACTGTCCGCATGTTATGAAACCACCGGCAGCACAGTCGCCCGACATTAACGTCATCGAAAATTTGTGGGCTATTTTGGATAGAAACATCCGAAAACAGAAAATATCCAACAAAAGCGATCCGCAAAATGCATTCAATGAAGAATGGGTCAAACTTACCCCAGAAGAGACACAAAAACTGGTCGATTCAATGCTTAAGTGGCTTAAAATGGTAGTTGACCAAAAGGGTGGTCATACCAAAAATTGAAATTTTTTGTTGTGCCTTTTAACTTAATTTAAACATTGAATCTGTTACTTGGCTGAAATAAGCTGTGGCATTATTTTTTGTTGCGTTTTTCGTTTTTAAATGTTTTAGCATAGTAAAAAAATATAAAAAAATAAATGAAGTCATATTTGATTAGTTTAAACATTAGACTAACAACCTGCGTTTAAATAATGTTGATATCTCCTTTAGTTTAGTTTTTATAGCAGTTAAAGTTTTTCTTACGTGCTGGTTGAAATAAGCTGTGAGCCACTGTAGTTTAGTTTGTAAGTAGATGGATAATAAATTTTTAGTCATAATTTAGCTGCCGACGACGCAAGTCGTATTCTTTTATTTTAAATAGTTCCTATACCCGATAAATGATGACCCCAAAGTTCCAACAGTAAACGCGCTTTAATAATTAAAAGTTTCATCTTAAAATATTTTTACAATAATCGGTGAAATAAGTTTCGATTATTATAAAAAAATTTAAATAAAATCACACGAAGCATAAGATCACATACAATGTCGACCAGTACAATTCAATAAAATCCATAAAGTCTCAACTAAACGATCAAATGCAGCATCAAGATCACATCACAGGCCGATAAAATTTAGAACAAAGTCGACACAACGCCAGAACATAGAAAGCAGCATAGACAGCAGCATCAAAAAGACTCGAACCAACATAATATTGACCGACACGCTTCGAATTAAGAAGAAAAAATCTGGCAACAGTCTGGGCGCAACTGTACTATTTTTCCGGCAGAAGTTCAGAACGCGTTCAATTCGGAGATGCGGTGTATGTTACTCTGTGACTGAAAACCTAACAAAAAGTTCGGAAAGCGGTTAGAAAAGGGTGTAACATATGAATTAAATAATTGGGTCATATTCCGGGATGCGGTCTAGAGGTTGAAAAAAACAAAACTTAAAAATAGGTGATTATTAAACAAACCTGGGGAAGTGAAAAGATATTCGATATCTGATCAGACCTGAGAAACATGGTGGAATTCATATAAAAGTATACAACCAGTTTACACCCTCTTAGGGGTCGAATTTCAAAAAATCTTGAAAACGCATTCTAGGTATTCATATGAAGAATCCGTAGAATAAAAATGAATTCAATATTTCGAAAGACCTAGTAGATATGACGAAAATCGTGAAAATATATGCACTTTATATTAACCGATATTTTTTTTTTGCCCCCCCTTCTGAACACCAATGAATATTGGAATTTTTTTTTATCAGAATTACTTTTCTAGTTAATTTACATATACGTACCTAGTTTCAACTTCCTAGCATAAGCCGTTCTGAAGTTAGGGAAAACACCCCCCACCACCGTACCATACTACCCCTAAAAAAAATTTATTTTTCCACCATGCCACTACTATAGTTTTATCTAAATACCAAGTTTCAGCTTCCTATCACTATAGATTCTTAAGATATAAGCATCGGAACTTTTTCTTTCTCACCCTTCCCCACCCTCACCCTCTACACCCACTCCCCCAACCTTTTTTTCCCTACTTAGGTTCTATTAGGCCTACTTCTGGTAAAAATTTCAAACATCCATCTTACACTGTTATTGAGATATGAATCGTGTTACTTTTGAAAAATTCTAATCCTTCCCACTTCCGTGCTCCTCCACCCCCTTCAAATATTTTACTTTGAGCAATCTTTATTTATTAATCTTTATAATAAAACCGAATTTTGTTTTTCTGGTCCAACTAGTTTGTGAGATATCGTAATCTAAGGTTTTTCACCCCCCACCCCCGTACGCTACTACCCCACCCAAAAATTTGGTTTCAATCTACTCTCCTAGTATAACTACAGATATTTGTTAAGTTTTAATTGCTTGCTATTAATGGTTTAGGAGATATGGATTTTAGAATTTGTCGATCTCGGCATTTTTGCGTTTCGGACGCATTTTTTCCCCCTCCACTCCCACACCCCTTCACCCATATCTGTTTTTTTTTTTGCAAATGGGTCCATTATCAAAGCTCTATAGAAATTCTAAGTTTCAGCCTCCTAACACAAGCGGTTCCTGAGATCTAGAAACCAAAATTTTTCGTCTAAAACGCTTACTCCGCCTTCCCCCTTACACCTCCTTCCCTGAAAATAATGTCAATTCAAGGGGTCCACCAAGTCTATTCTTAGAAAAAATTTTAATTTAATAGGTCCACTGGTTTGAGAACTACGAGCCTTCAAAGGATTTTGCTTGGGGCGTGGGGTGGTCGACGTACGGCGTACGGCGTACAGACGGAGTGAAAATTTTTATTGCTTTTTTCGCGTCTACTAGTCATGAAACGTGGAAAAAAAAATTTTGAGGGCAGAAAATTTTTTTTTTTTAAAAATCGATAACAATACTGTATTATAAATAATACAGTAATTAGCAGTCAGTAAGTATCACGAAAATAATGGAGGAAACAAGTAAAATTCATTACATTTATTAAGAATTTCAGAAATAAATATCAAATTTGAAATATTCAACATTATACAAACATTTATAAAATAAAATACAATTTCTGCACATAAATATTACATACACATAATTCAGTGGCGTCTTCTCAGGGTGTGCAAGGTGTGCACTGCACACCCAGTTACCGTAGCAAAAATTCCTGCACCGAAAGTTGCATACAAAAGTTACACCATTCTCATATCGACACCATGATGACAACGAAAATAGCGCCGACGAAAAAGATTGAGCCAAGCTCAACTATCAGTGCTGACGGAAGCTATGTCAATCGCGTAAACCCACCAAACTTTCACGTACCTTGTTCTGTGATATTCAGAGCACATCACCCAAACCCAAACCCAACATGGGACGTCGAAACAAGCAGCAACTCATCAAACATTGCTTTCGTATCCAAAGAACACACACATGCAAATATTCAAGCTTTGATCGCTTCTTGCATTTTTACACAGGGCTCGGTGCTGTCGGCTGCACAGCCCAATCAAACCTGGGGAAGCTTGAAAGTTCTGCATATTTTTTCTACATGTAGTCCAATTCATGCAGCGAGAAAATTTTTCCCCACGTATTAAACTGCAAAAGTCGATGCAAGCGCAGCGCAGTGTCCCAAGAACAATTGTTTTACTGCACTTTGCAGCGGGAGCTGACATTTGAATTGGAGGAAAGAAAAACGTTACAACTTTTTCAGTTTCGGTCGTGGACAAGGAAACAAGTAATTTGTTTCCTACTTCAAAATAAAGTGTGTTGTGAAATATAAAGTTTGATCTTTTAACAGTTTTCACAGGTGATACGAGATCGCGCAAAAGGAAAAACTAAACGATAAGTACCTAAGTATCTCATTTGAAATAATTTTCTATCGTTGATCAATTTTTGTTTTGGTTTTATATAATGGAGTGCAATTGTGTTATTGAAGCCCTTTTGTCCACTCCCTTCAACCGGCTCGATTTTACTAAGAAAAAAGAAATAGTATTAAACGGCCGCCCGATGCCAGTTCTTTCGGAGCTAACATCAAAATCTTCGTCAGCGGGGAAATCATATACTCGCCATTTTGATTGTCGTTATTATGACAATTCTTCCTGGATAGCAGGTTGTAGCAAATTGAATAAATTGTATTGCTGGCCATGTATACTTTTCTCAGGTAGTGTTAAAACTATTTGGACTAGTGAAGGATATTCTGATTTGCATCATTTTTCGCAAGCGAAAACTAAACATGAAAAGTCCGAAAGTCATATAAGAAACGGTCTTTCCTTGAAATTGTTTGGTGAGATCCGAATTGAGTTACAGTTAGATCGTCTTACTGCTCAATCGATCACGAAGCACAACGAAGAGGTTTCTAGAAACAGAGCCATATTAACTCGCTTAATAGACTGTATATGTTTCCTTGCGGTGCAAAATTTAGCTTTCAGGGGTCATGAAGAGGGGATATTGTCTTCAAATCGCGGTAATTTTAAAGAACTTTTAACATTACTTTCTGGATATGATGAATTGCTGGCGACACATTTGAGAACGTCTACTATTTTCCAGGGTACTTCGGCAACAATTCAAAATGAATTGATTGAATGTATTAGTAATGTTCTCACTGGGCACATTGATTCTGAAATATTGGATACTCAATTTTTATCCGTGTTAATGGACGAGACATCCGATATTTCTACAAAATCTCAGTTATCTGTTATGTTTCGGTACACAACAAGCAGTGGAATTTCAGTGGAAAGGTTTTATTGTTTCCTTGATGTAAGTAGTGATCGCTCAGCAAAAGCAATTTCTGATCACATCCTAGAAATTATAAAAGTCCTTCGCTCAGAAACCAAGCTTGTAGCCCAAGCTTATGACGGAGCAGCGGTGATGGCTGGAACAGAAGGAGGGACTCAAGCATTAGTTCGTTCTGTGTGTCCTCATGCCAAATTTGTACACTGTACAGCACATGTGCTAAATCTAATATTATCGCAGTCTGTAAGCTTTATTAAGGAGGCGAAAATGTTTTTCAACACACTTTCAGGACTTTCTTCATTTTTCAAACATTCAACAAAGAGGATCAATTTGTTGGATAATGTTGTCAAAAAAAGGTTACCATCAGTAGCTCCAACTCGTTGGAATTTTACGTCAAGGCTGGTACATATATGCTACAACTTTCGAGAAGCATTAATCGAAGTTTTCAGTAGCATTGTTGAAAATCCTCATGACTGGGATAGTAATACTACCATAATTGCTCGGGGTTTCTTGCATTTTTTGCGATGTTTCGAAACAACCTTTCTACTGGAAGTTTTTTCTCAAATTTTTTCTTTTACTGATATTCTTTTTGATATTCTCCAAAAGAAGTCGATAAATATAGAATATTGCATCAGCTCTGTAAAAATGGCAGAAGATAGTATTGCATTGATCAGGGATAAATTTGACACAATTTATGAAAATGCTAAAGTAAAGTCTGGTCCCCCTGAAAATAAGAGAAATGTTGATGCTAATATTTATTATAAGCAAATCTTTAATGAGATAATAGATACGATTCTTACTCAAATGAGTTCAAGATACAAGTCTCTGGATAAATTAAAATTTGTCCAGCTATTGGATTCCTCAAAATTCAATTTATACTGTCAGTCTTTTCCAAATGAAGCCTTCAACAATCTTAAAACGGAATACAGTCATGTTTTTGACCCAATAAAATTAAAAAACGAGTTGTGTGTCATTTATGGTTCCGACGTGTATAAAAATAAAACAATAGATCAAATTTTACATCATATAATAGAATTACAATTAGAAGATATTTTTTCCGAAACAAAATTATTGGCTTCCTTAATTCTAACAATACCATCAACAACAGCTTCCGTTGAACGTTCATTTTCGGCACTAAAAAGAATTAAAACTTATCTTAGAAGCAGCATGGGTCAAGAAAGATTAAGTAGCTTATCATTGTTAGGCATTGAAAGTGAGTTACTAAAAGAACTTAAATCGAACCCTGTTTTCATTGAAAACGTTATCGAAAATTTCGCCGAAAAACTGAGAAGGATCCCGCTAAAATACAAATAATAAATATAAAAGGAATAAAACAATAATTCGTATAAAAACATTTAACATGGAATAGTAAATATTTATTGCCATTATGACCTTCTCATGAAACATAGTCTATTTCGTTACGTACATACATACTATATATAAATTTTTCCAAATACATGAATTATGCATTGAACACCCACCCAACTCAACCACGAGACGCCACTGACATAATTCAACACAATAAAATTTGGCACACATAAAATTTTAAAAGTTAGGAATAATACAACATTACAAACATTTGTCACATATTAAAACACAGTTTTGTTTAACCCTTAAGTACACGTGCATCGGCACTCCATAATCAGTATAATAACCAAGTGAAGGTTCAGGACCAGGAAATCAGTCGGTTTATAGTAGAAATGTAGTTGCGGCACTGAGTGCCGCGCGCGTGTACTGGCGTAACATGCCGCTGCGCGTGTACTCAAGGGTTAAAAGGATGTAAAGTACGGTGCGGATTAATAACGCGGTTTATATATATCATAAAAGTGAAATAGAAAATATTTACGACTCCCACAAAGTTGCGTTACTGTAGGGTATTAATGTGAAACTATTTTCTTGCTAATTAAAAAATTCGAAAGATATTAATAGCACAAAATTAGCTAAAATTCGGAATAAAGAATATAATTTAAATTAAATAAACTAGAAAAAAAGCAAAGTAAAATACAAGCATGCAACAGGCATAAATTTAAAACGGTTCTTACGTCAACAATTGAATTTTTTTTTATATATAACTGAAGAACTGAAGAACTCAAGTTTTCAAATCGTATGAAAGTTCAAACAATTTGCAATGTATAGATGGTATCAAACTATCGCAATTCATTATTTTTTCCACTAAAAATAGTAAGAGTAAACCAACAAAAATTGCAAGAAATATAAGTCACAGGTATATAAAGTGAAAGTGAATATAATATTGCACTCTTGATTGTTTTAATTTAGAATAAAGTAATCAGAGTTTATCGAAGATAAGAACGTTTTTGCAAAACGAATAAAATCCACACACATTTCTACATTTTTAAGTTCGCGCAACCAGAGATACCAAGGTAGCATAAAGAATCGGTGATTCTTCTAAATAATTTGAATTCATTGCAATTAAGGTTTTTTTTGTGATCTTGCGGTTTTCGTCTAACCCATTTTTGGCAAAATACTAAACCCACCCTGGATCAAACGCTGTGATAGTTATAGTGATTAAACTAGTACAATAGTGAATGAAATCATAATATATTTATTTGAATTTTACAAGTCCGGTGTTTTTTATTTGCAAGGAAAAGTTAATTATTTCAGCAAAGTAAAAAGTAACGTTTTTTTATTGGTCCGTCGAGCCGGATATATTGTAAAACAAATGATTTGTTAATTTGATTGCATTCACATGTTTATCACATCTTATCAAACAAAAACAAGCGTTTGATCCATCCGAAACAAGTGATTTAGCCAACAACAAATTGCTGACCAAAAATTCGAATTTTTCGACATCAGGCTTATCGCTTCGTCACGTTGAAAAATCAACGACCGGCGGCACCAGTTAGTCTTCATACCGAAATTCTTATCACCGCAGTTTAATTGCAGCCCGAAAGCAATTTCTGCACTTACTATTCATCCCGGAATAATTCTTGCGTAAAACCTACGATCATTTTCGCCGAGACAAATAACCAACGAATTATTTGCTTGATTCGATTTTTTTTTGCGCTCAAGCCGTGATCAACGGCAACAATTATCCGTCCGAAGGTAATTTGCGTAGAGCCCACTACGATCGTTTTTGCACATAAAAAAATAATCATCGGATTATTTGTTCGAATCAAGCTCTCGCGACCAATCCGTGATCAACGGGAATAAACTATTCTTCCGAGAAGAAATACGCCGCTTTACGCCAAACCAAAATAATCACCGGATTATTTGTTTGATTCGACTTTCTCTTACGCTCAAGCCGTGATCCACGGCAATACTCCTGCTCCAAGCAGGGCAAAAAATTCGTTGCGATTCGATCTGCTCTCCGACCACACGACACGGCATCGCAACAATTTATTGATCGTAAAAGTAACTTACTTTATCGACCGAGATAGCGCCAGGCGACAAAGCTCACAGCTTAAACAAATAGACCATAAAGAGAATCGCAAATTAACCATGGCGAACGGAGTGAGCGAGCAAATGGTTATTTTCGCGACAATCAGACAAGCTCTGTCCAATTTCAAAAAAACGTCTGAAAGCCGCAGAACTTCTGGGTACGCGACTGCTCGTCTCAAGAACATCGAGCAAACCTGGGATCGATGCACACAAAAACATAAAAGCATCATCTTGGCTGCCTCAGGTTGAGAATGCTTATGAGGAATATACGGCTCAGTATGCGCTCGTTGAGGAAGCGGTATTTGGTTATTTGGGTGAGCTAAATGAGATCATTAGCAAACACACCAATACCAATTCCAATATCAAAGCTTTTAGCCCTGACCAGAATAGACTTAAGGCACCTTAAGGCAGCTTAAGTTTTTCTACGACTGTATAGAAATGCACGTAGACAGCCAGAATGGACTTAAGGCATCTTTCGTTGACTTTTCCAAACTTTCGTTAAAACTTAAGTGTACGGTTCTGAGCGTAGAAACTTAAGCAAACTTATGCGTTTGACATTTATTCACAGATTTTCCGAAATTTTTGTACTTTGTGACTTCAGACTTGTGATTTATAGTTAACTCCACTTTAAAAAAGAAAAATTTATTTTAGTTTACACTCTCTTGATGAGTATTTGACGGCCGATATTTGACTTTTTTAGCTGTCAAACTTCTCTTACCTTAAGGCTATTGTGGTTGGGTATAAGATTCATTAAGTTTTGCCACAAACTTTACGTGCCTTAAGGCGTTTGACGAAAAGTTGTTAAGATTCCTTAAGTCTATTCTGGTCAGGGCTATTGTGGTTGGGTATAAGATTCATTAAGTTTTGTCACAAACTTTACGTGCCTTAAGGCGTTTGACGAAAAGTTGTTAAGATTCCTTAAGTCTATTCTGGTCAGGGCTATTGACATTCCAGATATACCCCAAACTAAGCCCGATATTAAACTGCCACGCATCGAGATCCCAATTTAATGGAGAATACGTCAATTGGAGAAGTTTTTACGATCTGTACAAAAGCATTATCCATGACAACAACCAATTACCAAAGGTACAGAAGCTTCACTATTTAAAGAGAGTTGTCACAGGTGAAGCATCGAAATTTTTACAGCAGTTTGATATCACAGATTCGAACTATAATGCAGCTTGGAAATTGTTGGTTCAGCGTTACGATAACAAACGAATTTTAGTAAGTACACACATCAAAGCTCTATTTAATTTACCCGATATTCGCACGGAGTCCGATAAAGAATTCAAACTACT
Source organism: Beris chalybata (assembly GCA_949128065.1). Taxonomy (NCBI): domain Eukaryota; kingdom Metazoa; phylum Arthropoda; class Insecta; order Diptera; family Stratiomyidae; genus Beris; species Beris chalybata. The sequence continues at coordinate 98,120,759 of OX421894.1, forward strand.
AATCGAGAACTCAAATGAAGCTTTACACGAACTAAGAGCATTAGGCCTCGACACAAGCAGCTGGGATGCCATGATCACATATTTTTTGACAAAGAAACTGCCGACACAGACGCGTAATATGTGGGAACAACAGGTATCTGATTTGGACTCGCTACCTACTCTTAAACAATTCGAGAGCTTCATTGAAGGTCGGTTCAGAACGCTTGAGGCAATTGCAGAATCACCAACACCAATAATAATATAACAAAGGATACAGTGCAAGAAACCCAATCCACAACGTGCAACCTACAGACAATAAATAAGCAAGCCTTGTTGGCGACTGCGATGGTCAATATTATGACCTCAAACGGCAACGAAATATCACTTCGAGCGCTAATTGATTCAGGATCCGAAAGTTCGTTTATATCGCAAGCCGCGTATCAGTTAACTAGAATTAAATCACGCTTAACTTCACTTGCAGTTACCGGCTTAAACTCAGTGAACGTGAGTAATTCCACTCAAGTTATCGATCTAAGCATCATCCCGAAATTCGGCAAAGGAAACGATGTCCGCACACAAGCCTACGTAATTAAGAACATCACAAAGATCTGTTCATCTTCAGCAACTTCGGTATGTGAATGGCCCCATCTGAAAGGAATCACACTCGCTGATCCTCATTATCTTGAACCTGGTTCAATAGATCTACTTCTTGGAGTTCAAGTTTACGCCCAAATACTTCGAAGAGGCTTGCGACATGGCCCATAAAATAGTCCGGTAGCGCAGGAAACAACTTAAGGATGGATTTTATTCGGTCAAGTGCCGGTAGATTCTTCAAAGGTTGCAAGCACCACCATGGAATTCACAACACAAATTCAGCCTGATTTGAATCTCAATGAAGAACTCAGAAGGTTTTGGGAAATGGAAGAAGTCCGATCGGAACGACAGTTCACAACTAGCAAGAAACTGTGTGAAAGCTTGTATGACTCGACACATGTACGACGTCCAAACGGGACATATCAAGTAAGCTTACCGTTCAACCCAAACCCCCGGCTCTCGGAGAGTCAAAGTATATGGCAAGAAATCGATTTCTATGCCTCGAACGCGAACTGCACAAAAATCCAGAGCAACGAGAACTGTATTCAAAGTGCATACATGAATATATGGAACTAAAGCATATGACTACTATCAAGAAAACCAACGAGCACACAGACCATAATCTTCGAAATTATTATTACCTACCACATCATGCAGTCTTAAAGGTATTCGACGCATCGGCAAAAACGTCTAATGGAAAAAATTTGAACGAGCAAATGTTGATTGGACCAAGTTTACAACCGAAACTCTTCGCCATCATGATGAAATGGAGATTGTATAGGTATGCAATCACAGCCGATGTGGAGAAAATGTATCGGATGATAGGAGTTGACCAACAAGGTCAGCAATATCAGCGAGTGTTATGGTGAGACAATACTGACCAGCCTATCCGGGAGTACTGTCTTACTACGGTAACATTCGGGACCTCATCCGCATCCTACTTAGCCATAAAAACCATGCAACAACTTGCTCACGACGATCGGAATAAATACCCATTAGGTTCACAAGCCGTACTCGAGAATTTTTACGTCGACGACGTGTTAACAGGCAGTCATGACATCAACGAGGCTCTCAATGTGCAAACGGAACTAATCAATCTCCTAAAGGGTGGAATGTTCCACTTAAGACAGTGGACCAGCAACAACTCACGTTTGTTGGAAAACATACCTCTCGAAGATCGCGAAATCAACATCCCAGTATCATTCGGAGAAAACAATTACATAAAAGCATTACGCATCTTGTGGAATCCCAAAGACGATTACTTTACATTGGCGATGAATTCGTCAGACGTTAAAGACCTTAAGTGGACTAAGTGGAATATTCTAGCAGATATTGAAAGATTATTCGATCCATTAGGTTGCGTTTCGCCAGCCATCATAAAGGCAAAAATATTAATGCAAAAGTTGTGGATGTCCGGATGCAATTGGGACGATCCAGTGCTAGCGGAATTAGAAATCGAATGGACAACCTTCAAGTCGGAAGTTCATCACTTATCGGAGATTCGAATTCCAAGATGGATGCATACCAACGTCAATTCCACCAGTAACATTCAACTTCATGGATTCTGTGACGCATCAAATCGAGCATTTGTCGCTGTTTTGTATGTTTGAGTAACAGACAGTACCAACCACGTTCATGTTAGTTTGATCATCTCGAAGACAGTCACCCGATCAAGCCAACAACGTTACCACGGTTAGAACTTTGCGCTGCTGAGCTCTTGGCAAAGTTGATCAAGTTGACAAGAGAAGATCTGAACTTACGGGAATCTCAATGTTTTGCGTGGACTGATTCGCAGATAACACTAGCTTGGATAAAAGGATATCCAACCAAATGGACTACATATGTTGCTAACAGAGTAGTAACAATTCAGGACAACGCTTCTTTTACTCATTGGGGGTACGTGCCATCTAAGGAAAATCCTGCCGACGTCGCATCACGAGGTATAAACCCTAGCGAGTTGTCAAGACATGATAGGTGCTGGAACGGACCCGAATGGCTTATACTCGATAGTACACAATGGCCGCAACAACGGCCTGAAAAGAGCTCAAGTACAAACCTGGAAATGAGGAAAACCAAAACGTTGCACACATTCGTACCAACCAAGGATTTTTCGCTGTTTGAACGGTTCTCGGCCCTAACATCCTTGATGCGATGTGCAGCATACTGCCTAAGGTTCAGTCACAATTGTCGTCAGAAAGACAAAGGCACGAGGCTATTTGGAAGCTTGTCAGCGAGGGAATATCAAGGCGCAAGAACGGCGCTGGTCAAACTGGTCCAGAAAGAAGCATATTCGGACGAATTAAAGCGGTTGAACGAGAATAAACAACAGCCACGCAATAGCCAGCTCAACAGTTTGAACCCGTTTCACGATATTGACGGCGTTTTGCGGGTTGGTGGTCGGTTACAACATTCAGCCCTCGCCTATAATCACAGACACCCTATTATTTTACCCAAAAAACATCGATTCACAGATTTAGTTGTGGACGAATGTCATCAACGCACGCTTCATGGAGGATCGAACTTGGTTATCAATACTATTAGACATGAATATTGGATAATCAATATAAGACATATCGTACAACTTAAAATTCGGAATTGCAGTAAGTGTCACCGGTTCCAAGCTCGGCCGAACGAACAATTGATGGGTGACCTACCCAACGCAAGAGTCACTATGTCGAGACCGCTCCAGCATTGTGGTGTCGACTTTGCTGAACCCGTAGAAATTAAGGAATCAAAGCTTCGAAAAGCACGTCGCACTAAAGGATACTTCTGTATTTTTATCTGCTTGGATACAAAGGCGACACATAGAAGTTGTATCCAATCTGTCGTCTGAAGCCTTTTTAGCATCCTTTCGACGGTTCGTTGGCAGACGTGGTTTATGCACGGATGTATACTCAGATTGCGGTACGAACTTTGTGGGATCTGACCGGATCCTGAGAGAGGAATGTAAAAAAGCAATAAGGGGTGGAGCGACTTATACAGCAGATGCCACACTAAGCAATGGCATTACATGGCATTTTGATCCTCCTGCCGCCCCACATTTTGGTGGACTCTGGGAGTCATTAGTCAAATCAATCAAGCATCACCTGAGGCGCATGATCAGTAATGCAGCATTAACCTTTGAGGAACTGAGCACAGTCTTAGTACAAATCGAAGCCTGTTTGAACTCCAGGCCGCTCTGCGACTTAACATCAGATCCAGACTACGAATTTCTGACACAAGGTCATTTTCTCGTCGGATCACCATTGATCGCGATACCTGAGTCATGCGTATTGGACGCTAAGGATCACACATTGAAACGCTGGAAATATTGCCAAAAACTGTTCCAGGGGTTCTGGCACAAATGGTCACACGATTATCTTCAGCAGCTACAAGAAAGGCAGAAGGGGAGAACTCAAACAGACAACTTGAAGGTTAACGGCGTTGTGCTCATCAAAGAAGAGAACACTCCACCACTAAAATGGCACTTGGGAAGAATTGATGCCATACACAAAGGGAGCGATGGTCTTGTGCGAGTCGTAACAGTGGAATCGCAATCAAAGATGCTCCACAGACCGATCTCGAAGATTTGCGTTCTATCTGTCCTACGTGTTGTAGCCATTCCGGTCCATTCCAGCATAACGTATGATTTTGTAATTTATTAGGACCGATTCCTCTTGAAGCACAGTCGGCTGGATTGTCCTTTGACTTTGCGTGATTCCATTTCTAATATCCGCCATCGAAGTTCTGAATCTTTGATACTCTATTGCCAACGTAGGTATCAAAAGAAGCTGGGTCTCTTTTGATCCATCCTAACGTTATCATTGAGTCACCCCAGGTAAAGATCTGTGTGTCCTGTATGGACATCGAATTTGCTGTTTGGTGAAGCAAATTTCCCAGCAGTACGGCTGCGTTTAGTTCAAGCTTTAGTAGTGATATCTTGGCCTGTATGGGAGCCACTTTAGTTTTTGCACAAAGAAGTGTGATCCTTATCGATCCATCAGAGCTAATAGATTTGCTATAGACCACTGATGCATATGCTGCTTCTAATGCGTCGCAGAAGCCATGTAGTTCAACTTTACAGTTGCTAGCTTAAAGAATCCGACGTGGAATTCTGATGTTTTCTAAGCTTCGTAGTTCGCCTTCGAAGTTAATCCAGCGATCTAATATTTTCTCGGAGGGAGCTTGGTCCCAGTCTATTGCTGACTTCCAGATATCCTGCATCAATATTTTAGCTCGAATTGTTACAGGACCAAGCCATTGTAGACGATAATAAATTGTTGCAATATTGGATAGCAACTGTCGCTTCGTTAGTTTTTTTGATTTGTCAAAGTCTGCTATCTTTAGTTGGAGCTCATCTCGGGCTGGATTCCAAATTATACCCAATGTTTTTAACGAAGCGTCATCGGTAATATGTAGCAAACCCTTATCTTTTGCTTCTTCAGGTATGTTGGCTAGTAATTCTGCGTTGTTGCTTGTCCATTTTCTGAGATTGAACCCACCTTTTTTGAATAGATTCGTTATTTCCGTTTGTAGGATCATGGCTTGTTCTTTCGTGGCAGCACCGCTCAGCATATCGTCGACGTAGAAATCATTTTTTAATGTATTCGAGGCAAGCAGATATTTTTCTTCCTCATCGTCTGCTAGTTGCACCAAGCATCTCACGCCTAGATATGTAGCACTAGCTGTTCCATACGTGACAGTGTTGAGTCGATATTCTTCCACCGGTAGGGTTTTATCTTTTCGGCATAGGATACGATGAAAATCTCGGTCTTCCACTGCAAGGCTTATTTGGCGAAACATTTTTGCGATGTCGGCAGTATAAACGTACTTATGCTTCCTCCATCTCAGCAAAATTTGTGATAGATCCTGTTGCAACTTGGTTCCGGTGTAGAGTAAGTCGTTCAAACTGCTTCCGTCTGATGTTTTGGCTAAAGCATCGAAGACAACTCGAAGCTTTGTAGTAATGCTGTCTTCTTTGAGAACCGGATTGTGAGGCAGGTAAAAAACGTTTCGAGTATCACCAACATAAGCTGGAACTTTGTCCATATGCCCAAGCTCAAGATACTCCTCTAGGAATTCATTGTAGGTTCTTCTCAAATCTGTATTCTTTTCAAGCCTATTATCGACTTGTCTGTATCTTAACAAAGCACCTGTTTCTTTACTCTCCGCAAGTGGTTTTAAGTACTTCTCGTCTTTAAATGGTAGTTGCACTGTATATCTTCCATCGGTATTTCTGCTATGGGTTGATTGAAAGTGTTCTTCGCACCTGATTTCATCTATTGCAGGTGCTCTCTCGCCTTCTTCATTATCCATCTCAAAAAATCTTTCTGCTGTCTTATGAAAATCTGTCATAGATATGTGAGAGGATATCGTTTTCAATTTTGGTTCAGCATTGGGTCTGGTTTTTCCTGACAAAATCCAGCCAAGCTTCGTTTTTTGTGCGAGTAACGGATTTTCTTTTCTAAGTCCCTCTTCAATTATCTCTTCGAAGGCATCCGCACCAAGAATCATATCAATTCTGCCAGGTTTTGCAAAACTGGGATCTGCGAGATTTAATGTACTGAGTCGACTGGAATTGCTTTTGTGCACCCGCTGATCTTATATCAACGTAGTGAGTTTTGGCATGATCAGTGCCTCCATTAGCAGCGTAAAATTCGAAGAAAATCTTGGCGAAACCGTAAGAATGACCTTGCTTCGAACTGTTGAGGAAGTAGTTCCACCGATACCAGATATGCTGGCCAAAATACTTTGGGTTGGAAGTCCAAGCTGCTTAACAGTTGTTGACGTCACAAAGGATGGTTGTGAACCAGGACCAATCAAGGCTCGTAGTAGGAGTTTCTGTCCAGATTTTGCTGAAACGTTAAGTTGAGCAGTTGCAAGGAGAACATTCGTATTTGAAAAAACCTTAAATTTTCTCTTTGCTAAAATAATTATATATCCCTTTGCAAATAAAAAACACCGGACTTGTCAAATTCAAATAACTATATATAATTTTATTCGCTATTGTTGGATATGCTACTTTTACTTTGTAGCATATGCGACTATTTTTTATCCAGACGATCGAAATAGGCTGGGAGAAAAGACGATCGATTATAGGATTGGAAAACGAAAACTGAATCTTGAATTTGTGTATTGAATTATATAAATTGTATATTGAATTAAAAATAAATATATATCTTAAATACGTAACATATTTGGCGACGAGGATTACGAAATGGATTCAGCAATGCTAGAATTCTTCAAACAGCAACAAAATTGGATGCAGAAGCAAACAGAAGTTTTGAATGCTGCCGTTGCTCAATTAACTTCACCAAGCTCAGCAGCTACCGATGTTCTTGATACGCAGTCACCGGTGGAAAAGACAATGGAGTCCTTATCAAGAAGCATGGGTGGGTTTAATTATGATCCCGATAATGGAATAATTTTCGAGACTTGGTACGCTCGATATTCGGATTGGTTTGAAGAAGATGCGAAGCATTTAAATGACGCTGCAAAAGTTCGTTTGCTGGTGAGGAAGCTAGATTCTGTAGCTCATATACGCAAATTATATTTTGCCACAAGAGCCACGCGACCTCAGTTTCAAAGACACAAAAACTAAGTTGAGCGAGATTTTTGGCAAGCAGATGTCACTGTTCAACTCCCGCTATAACTGTCTAAAGCTACAGAAGAAGCACAGTGATGACTTCATAACATATGCAGGCATAGTGAACAAACACTGCGAAAATTTTGATTTAACAAAGCTTACTAACGCTCAATTTAAGTGCTTAATATTTGTGAGTGGATTAAGTGCAAGCTCCGAATCAGATATTCGCACGCGGCTCCTATCCAAAATCGAAACGGATCCCGAAGTGACTATTCATGCACTTACTGAGGAGGCAAATCGTTTGATGTCATTGAAGCATGACACAAAGATGATTGAGAAGCAGTCACCTGCAGTTCAATAGGTAAAAAAGAACGATCATAACAACAAAAAGGACTCAAACGAACATCAGAGTTCTTCGACAAAACCATTACGCGCATGCTGGTTTTGTGGTGACATGCACTACGTTCGATTTTGTTAGTTCAAAACACACAAGTGTACTCAATGTGAAAACATTGGACACAAAGAAGGTGTTCAGAAAAGCTAAATTATGCCGTGACTAAATGCGCAGAAACGGCTCACTAACTTATGCCGTGACTAGCTGTCAAAAAAGAAAACACGTTCTCGCTGTCTCTCGACTTCCGTTTTTGTTGTAACAATAGACTTCTCGTGTGTAATCTCGACCTGAATAAATATCGTGTAAAGAAAATCGAAAGTCTTCGCTTGTTTTAATTCGAAATCTAAATTTCTACCTCATCCTAACATTCTGGTCCGTCGCGCCGGGTTTTATTTAAAATGAGTGTCGACTTTTTAATCGAACAACAGCTCGCATTATTCGGGCTTATTTCTCGGGCTACAGATAACCTAAAAATGGTTGGAATAGCAAATATCACGCTACAGCGAATCGAAACACGGTTGAAGGCGATCTGGGATAAATTCAAAGCCAATCACGATCGAATTGGCATTGGTAAGTTCGCGCTGGAGGACGATGACCAAGCTAATCTAGAAAAATCGCATTATATCACCGGAAACATTTATGGGGCGTGTGAGGAGTCATACTTGGACGCAGTCGAGTCCATGCAAATCATGTTGGACGAAAGAAAGGAGAAGGCCAGTTCAAAAAACGACATCGTGTCGCCCGTCAACAAAAGCCTCTAATTCTTCGATTCCCTCGAACATTTGGCTGCCGCGGTGGGGTGACATAAGGTCCACGGACATAGCGTCCATGGACATTATGTCCACTCCAAACGGACATAATGTCCATGGACGTTATGTCCATTTCAAAAAAGGCATAATGTTCATGGACTTTATGACCGATTGACGTGAACAGGGACACAAGAGGACATAATGTCAAATACGAAATATATGTGATATGTGATGGAAAATGCGATAAAACGAGCACTAATTTGTATCAACACTGGCGCCAGCCACTTGAAGGATATCACATTTTTCACTTAACAGAAAAAATTATAAAGGTCTAAATTAAAATTTCTATTACTCAAAATAATTTTTTCTTATTTAGTAAAGAAGTTATTCAAAAACAAAATTGGATGATTAATTTTGCGCCACCTTGTGTAAAACAACTCACATGGTCAAGATATTCTACGTGAATAATTAAAAGCTGCTTGTAACCGCAAGAAGGTAACACACTGAAAGTAGCATCTTAAATTAATTTCCTTTTAATTTGCCGATGTGAATTTAAAATTTCCGTAATTGTTGGGGAAACAAACACGGAATACAAAAAATTTGTTTCTATAATTGTGTCTCTATAGAAAGTATCCTTTGTAGAGTACTTCGCGCTTCCAAATTTTTCGAGAATTTCTTTCGTTGCAAACATTTCTTGCACTTGTATTGGACTTGATGGATTTTTTGGTATTTGGTCGCTTTTCAAACGGCAAAAATGTCTTCGAATTTTACCAAACTGCACCAGGGAGGCAGAATCCTCATTTTCGATACATTCCTTATCGAATACCTCTCTTGTAGAGTTTCTTTTCAAGGAAACTTCCATACATCCAGATTTTATTTTGTTGATCATGATCATTTTCTTCACAGTCTCTTCTTGAGAACCATGATTGTGAACCATATTTTGTCCTTTTAATATATTACTATCTCTGCATAGGATCACAAAAGCACAACATTTTTTTTCGTAGCAGACATATCTCGTACGGTCTTCATAAACGTTTTTTTGGCGAAACAATTGTTGATCTGCTTTTAAATGAAGTAAAGCACTATTTTTTTTTAGTCACTTGCAGATTCCATATCGATTTTATTTATATATAGTACGTAAACGACAAGACAAATCAAAAACTTTACTGAAAGAAATTTCAAATGTTCAACTGCAATGCGTTTAAATATTTAAAACTGCAGTATTTAGACAGTTGCACCTAACAGTAACATTTTTGTTATTCATGGTAATTCATGGCGAGCTGCAAAAAATCATGGTGGACCTTATGTCCGAACCATATTTATCGTTGGACGTTATAGCCGATTCAGTATGGACATTGTAAGGACGGAAATCTTACGGTAAATTTCCGCTTACAACAACGACAGTGCTGTAGAAACAAAATACCGAAAGAGAGCTATAATATAAAAACATCATGTATTTTTATATAACCGATATAATTCGCAGCCAGTGCATGTTCTGGCCAGTATAAAGTCCAAAACGATCGAACACAAATGGAGAGTCGGCGGCATCCGTGAGTAGCCGCGGGTCGAGGTAAAACTCTTCCCAAAGCGAAAGCTGACGCCAATTTTGAACGAACTGACCTATTGTTTGAGTCTGTGGCTTATAGAAGTCCGTCAAATCTTTAGGCTCAAAGTACTTCAGAGGAGCTACGACGCTACGGTTACTCCTGGCCATGCTGAAGAAGTCTGTGGCTTATAGAAGTCCGCTTAGATCAGCCAACCAGTTCCCGTGAACATAACCATGGAACCGTGCTCCACCAAGACTAAGACGCCGAGAGAAAAACGCAAGACGAAGAGGCGGCGCGACCGAAGATCCCAAACGGAACGCAGACGGCCACCCGAGGACGATGACCTAGGGACCCGAGGATCTTGGAGGACACCAGCGGCAGCACCGAGCAAACGCACGAGAGAAAGCACACACGGAATAACGAAACGCAGCGCCATGCGACGCACAGAGCTACGCCACGCACGAAGCAACGCAACGCAGCGCCACGCGACGCACAGAACTACTCCGCGCACGAGCAACGCAACGCACGGAGCTATGCAACAATGCCCAGCACGAGGCTTCGCAACGCACCGAGCATCGCAACGCAGAGAGCAACGCGACGTGCCCAGTAACGCAACACGACGGGCAAAGCAACCGAATATCATAACGTCTAACTCATATGAAATCGGAAATGTATTAATAATTATAAATAGTAAGAAACACATGAATAAATAAGATGAAGTCCAACTAAATAAATTTTTGTAACGAACCCTTGGCGCCCGATGAGCCTACCCCGGAAATCGAGTCGTTACAACATTATGTCTCGTTTGAAACGGACATAGCGTCCATGGACATAGCGTCCATGGACATTATGTCCACTTAGCGCGGACATAATGTCCATGGACGTTATGTCCGTGGACCTTATGTCACCCCACCGGCTGCCGCGCTTTGATCTGCCGAAATTCAGCGGAAATTATTCTGACTGGGTACCTTTCCGAGATCTATTTTCATCTCTCGTCGGAACACATCACACGCTTACGGGCATCGAAAAATTACAATATCTGAAGTTCGGTCTCACTAGAAATGCCGCTCTACAGATAAAAAACATCGCTCCGGTTTCATCTAACTTTCAACTTGCCTGGGATACCATTCTAGGATATTACGATAATGATCGTATTCTCGTTGACGCCTCGTTAACCTCATTATTTTCGCACAGTGAACGTTGTAGCCTATACAAGTATTTTGGTCAAACATTTATTTCCTTCGATCGAAAATCATTTATCGTTCACCGATGAGTGCATATTTCAAGATGATTCTGCACCATGCCATCGCGCCAAATTGGTAAGTTTATATTTTTTCCTAATACTGGCAACGTTCTGAATTGGTTTCATACGAAAAGATATAATTTTTTTATCTCCTTCCTTCGTAGATCAAGGATTTTATTTCCGAAGCTGCACTTTCAACGCTCGAATGGCCCGGTAATAGCCCCGATCTCAACCCCATCGAGAATCTATGGTCCATTATGAAGGTCAGAATATCAAAAGCAAAACCGACTTCAAAGAAAGAGCTCTTGAAATTGCTCGAAAAAGTTTGGTATGAGGAGATAACCGTTGAAACACTCCAGGATCTGATGAACTCTATGCCTAGAAGGATAAAGGCGGTCATCAAAAGTAAAGGAAGCACCACAAAATATTGAAATCGACTTATTTCACATTATTATACTACATATCCTATGAAAAATAAAAAAGATATTCAGAAAAATTAAATATTGAGAAGTTATTTGCAGTATTTCATGTTACACGATTTCGATAAAATTTGAGTAGAAAGTGAACAATTCATATATCTGCCCAATACTTCCGTAAACAAAACTCAAACTATATATCTTATATAGTTAGTAATATTATTTAATATTGTAAAGAACGTATTTTATCAACCGATCAAATTTTTTATAATAATTTCGCACTTATAGATAATTTTTTGGGTGGAAACATTTCACTTCTCGCCACTGTAGTTCTTGTAACTTAGTGTCGGCAAAACAATGTTGACTTGTAGTAACCACCTGAGATGAACTTAGATTTTTCACTGGAGCTGTTCCAGAAAGAATCCATCCAAGCGATGTTTCTTGACCAATAGGAGCATCAATAGGCCCCTTACGAAGACCACTTTCAAGAAGATGACCGTAGACGTCGGCTCCAAGAAGTAGCTCAATACGTCCAGGCATGTTAAAGTTGGGATCTGCTAACTCGAGACCTTGAAGATGCGGCCAGTGATTGTTGGATAGTGATGAGGAAGGCAAATAACCAGTAATTTTTGGTAAAACGAAAGCAGTTACCGGAATTTTAAGCGATAATTTTATCCGAGATGATAGATTTAAAAGCACCGATCCATGACACTAACGAGACGAGACCCTTCGGTTGAATAATCAGTGGCGAGCTCGAGGTGTACTGCTGATGATGAAAAGCATACAAAGACTATCAGATAGGTTTTGTAGGTTTTTGCTGATCTTCCTTTCCAGGTTTTGACGGTAAATGGGCCAGCATAGTCTACTCCTGAGTGCAAAAAAGGGCGAGAGGGTGCGGTTCGATACCTTGGCAGTTGCCCCATAAGTTGAGTTGAAGTGACTGCTTGATGACGAGCACAAATGACGCATCGATGTATGAAGCTTCGGACTGGATTTCTTCCTCCAATGATCCAGTAATTACGTCTGAGTGTAGCTAGCATGATTTGAGTTCCACCGTGTAAAGTTTGTTTGTGCACTTTATCTAAGATTAGTCGCGTAAGTGCGCAATCACGAGGTAATATTATCGGATGAATGACATCAGGATCCAAGGCAGCATTGCGAAGTCTACCCCCTATTCGGAGTAATCCTTGTGCATCGATAAATGGCACAAAACGATATATTGGACTGGATTTGTCCAGTGGTTTTTTGATAGATAGCTGCTCAAATTCTTTCGGGAAATAAGCATTTTGCGTAGATTTAATCCAGAAATTTCGAGCTGCGTTAATTTCTTCAGGAAATAGAGTCAGTTGATTTATATTCGATGTACCTTTCTCATGATGACGGTAGCGACTGACTCTTTGACACCATGCGGTAACACGTAGAAGTCAGTTGAGCGAGGAGTAGCGATCGATGAGATTCCATGTGAATGGTTTTGCTGATCGCGTAGTAGTAGTAGCGACAATGTGGGTTCTTTCTTCTAGATCCACATCACTTCCTATGAGTGGTATTACAGATAGCCAATTAGCGGAGTGACCATGAAGCCATGTCGGGCCGTGCCACCAGAGAAGATTTGCTACAAGTTTTCGAGGGGAAGTTCCTCGTGGTGCGAGATCAGCCGGGTTTTCTTCTCCAGGAACATGATGCCAATGGGCTTCCGGCATGATTTCTCGAATCTGTGAAACTCGATTTCGTACGAAGTCTTTCCAACGAGATGAAGGGCTGCGGATCCAGTAGAGAGCATTCGATGAATCAGTCCATAGATGAACGGGTGATTTTTCGAGTTTGAGTACGCGCTGTACATGTGCGATATGACGAGCGAGAAGCAAGGCTGCTGAGAGCTCAAGTCTTGGAGTTGTAATTCGAATTGTTCTAGATCTCTTTGATGCTGTCGATGTCTTTTTGCAATGAGTTACTTTTGATTTGGCGGATACTAGTGTGACTTTTGCTTCATTAAAGTCGAGAAGAACGCGAATATAAACAGCTGCGCCAAGTGCAGCCTGAGAGGCATCCGAAAGGCCATGTAACTCAATAGCAGTTGGTTGAATCCCAATCAAGCGAGGTATCGAAATAAGTCGTAAATCGTCGAGATGAGTTAAGTAATTTTTCCAACGAGTATCTAAATGATGCGGTAAAGGTTCGTCCCAGTCGAGATTTGCTAACCAAAGCTCTTGCATAAATATCTTCGCTTGCACTACTATAGGAACGAGTAAGCCGAGAGGATCAAATAATTGAGCTATTCGCGAGAGCACATTTCTCTTCGTATATTGTGTGGGCTCGCAGCTTGGAGGGTTGAGAAAAACGAAGCGATCTGTTGCCGGTTGCCAAAGTAAGCCAAGAGTTCGGTGTAGTGGCCCATCTTGGATTGATATAGATGAAGACTTTTCCTTTGCATCGTCAGGAATGCATTCGAGAAGTTCATCGTAGTTGGAAATTCACTTTCGTAACGGAAATCCGCCCGCCTTGAAAAGTTCGATAGTTTGATTAACTTTTTCATGGGCCTCTTCGATTGCAGATCCTCCAGAGAACACATCGTCGACATACGTACCTTCACTGACGATTATTCGAGCTAGCGGAAATCGATGTCCTTCGTCAATGGCGAGTTGTTTCAAGGTACGGTTGGCGAGGTAAGGAGTTGAAGTGAGGCCATACGTAACTGTTGTAAGGCAATATTCGATCATTGCGTTGAACTCATCCACCCAGAGTATGCGTTGATAGTCCCAGTCATAGTGGTGAATGCGAATTTGACGGAACATTTTTGTTACGTCAGCTGAAAACGCAAATTCGAATTGACGCCACTGAATAAGAATCTCTGCCAGATCGGTAAGAAGCTTCGGACCTTCATGAAGGAAATCGTTAAGGGATATACCGCATTTCGTCTTCATAGAGCCGTTGAAAACTACACGATACTTAGTGCTGGAACTTGTGTCGCGTACAACGCAGTGATGTGGAAGATAGTACACTCGATTAAGCGATTGTGGAACGCTATTTGCAAGTTCCATATGCCCGAGTTCCTTATACTCAGTCATGAACTGCAAGTAAGCTTCCTCAAGAGATGGTTTCTGAACGAATTGATTCTGTAGGCGCCTTAGCTGTCTGAATGCTGAAGATCGAGAATCGCCAAGTTCTGGTGCTTGATGTTTGAAGGGCAAACGAACAACGTATCGCCCGTCTGATGTGCGAGAATGAGTAGAAGCGTAATGAGCTTCACAGTTTGCTTCTTCTGGAGACATTTCTTCTGCTTTTATTGAGAAAACTTCTTCCTGGATCCAAAATTTTTGAAGTAGTTCTTGTAACTTAGTGTCGGCAAAACAATGTTGACTTGTAGTAACCACCTGAGATGAACTTAGATTTTTCACTGGAGCTGTTCCAGAAAGAATCCATCCAAGCGATGTTTCTTGACCAATAGGAGCATCAATAGGCCCCTTTACGAAGACCACTTTCAAGAAGATGACCGTAGACGTCGGCTCCAAGAAGTAGCTCAATACGTCCAGGCATGTTAAAGTTGGGATCTGCTAACTCGAGACCTTGAAGATGCGGCCAGTGATTGTTGGATAGTGATGAGGAAGTAACCAGTGGAAACCAGTAACCAGTAATTTTTGGTAAAACGAAAGCAGTTACCGGAATTTTAAGCGATAATTTTATCCGAGATGATAGATTTAAAAGCACCGATCCATGACACTAACGAGACGAGACTGCACCTATACCAACAATAGGAACCGATGACCGAGATCGAGGGAGTCTGAGAGATTGTGTGAGATATTCCGATATGAGCGATATTTCAGACCCTTGATCGATGAGAGCGCGAGCTTCGCGATAATATCCATCGTTTACAGAAACTTTAACTACTGCTGTGGCAAGCAGTACTGACGAGCGAGAACATACCGATTGAGCAACATTGACTGAACTGGAAGTCGATGGTTGCACATTTGGCTGAGGTGACTGGAGTGGTTGAGTTGACTGAGGTGGCGGAGTTGAGACTGCTGAATTGTCAAACCTTTTTGAGCTATGTATAGATGTGTGGTGTTGCGAATTGCAGATTTGGCATCTTTTTTGAGATCGACAATTCTTCAATGAATGTTGACCGAGACAATTGAAACATAGCTTACGACTTACGATGAGCTCTCGGCGTTGATCAGGTGCCATAGCCTGATATTTTGGACATGTTGAAACGTAATGTGTACTATTGCAGAGCGAGCACGTCCGGGATGGTTGAGGAGCTGTCACATGATGAGATTTAGCATTGTTGTATCGTGGGTTGTTGGACGATTTTTTTTGTGGAGTATTGTCCGCAACTGAGAGCTCGTAAGCTTGTAATGAGCGAATTCGTGAAAGCATGAAACTCTTAAGGAGTTCCCACGTTGGCGGTTCAGATGATGTTCCGATTGATTTTTCCCATTCTTTTATAGAGATTGAGTCGAGCTTGCGTGTAGTCTTAAAGACGAACACGTCATCCCACTGATCCACAGGTCTTTTAAGAGCTTCCAGTGAACCAATGGCTTGATTTATTGCAGAATACAGGTTTTCCAGCTCGCTCGAGGATTCGTTTTCCACTTGTATTAACGAAAATATTGAGGTTAACGAGGCGTCAACGAGAATACGATCATTATCGTTATATCCTAGAATGGTATCCCAGGCAAGTTGAAAGTTAGATGAAACCGGAGCGATGTTTTTTATCTGTTGAGCGGCATTTCCAGTGAGACCGAACTTCAGATATTGTAATTTTTCGATGCCCGTAAGCGTTGGATGTGTTCCGACGAGAGATGAAAATAGATCTCGGAAAGGTACCCAGTCAGAATAATTTCCGCTGAATTTCGGCAGATCAAAGCGCGGCAGCCGAATGTTCGAGGGAATCGAAGAATTAGAGGCTTTTGTTGACATATCGGGTGACACGATGTCGTTTTTTGAACTGGCCTTCTCCTTTCGTTCGTCCAACATGATTTGCATGGACTCGACTGCGTCCAAGTATGACTCCTCACACGCCCCATAAATGTTTCCGGTGAAATAATGCGTTTTTTCTAGATTAGCTTGTTCATCGTCCTCCAGCGCGAACTTACCAATGCCAATTCGATCGTGATTGGCTTTGAATTTATCCCAGTTTTCAAGAATCGCCTTCAACCGTGTTTCGATTCGCTGTAGCGTGATATTTGCTATTCCAACCTTTTTTAGGTTATCTGTAGCCCGAGAAATAAGCCCGAATAATGCGAGCTGTTGTTCGATTAAAAAGTCGACACTCATTTTAAATAAAACCCGGCTGATCTCGCATCACGAGGAACTTCCCCTCGAAAACTGCGAATCAGCCAAACCAAGAACCAGTAACGGAAAATACAAGCCGAAGACTAACAAGCCCAAAACAAACAGTTTGTTTATGGTGTCCAAGATGGACTACGAGAAACGCCGTAAGTTTGTCAGCATCAGGGTAAATTCTGTTCCTGTTCGATTACAAATCGACACTGCTTCGGATATTTCTATCATTTCACGATCGACGTGGAAAACAATCGGCAGTCCAGCTCTTACGACGGTTGACCATTCAGCAAGGAATGCATCCGGTGATATTTTTCAACTAACATCTTTGCTCAAATGTGGAATCGAATTTGACGGAAAATCAACATATGGCGAATGTTATGTTTTCCGATACCAATCTGGACATTATGTGCATCGACTGGATCGAGGAGTTCGGCTTATGGGAAGTTTCGATAAGTTCGATCTGCAATAATATCACTTCTGCTTCCAGTAACCATTCTTCTTCAAATGCTCAGAAGACTGTCGAGCTTTTAGAACAGCAATATCCTGAAGTTTTTGAAACCACACTTGGTTTCTGCACAAAGACGACCGCTGTCCTACATTTGAAACCTGGTGCTCAACCAGTTTTTCGACCGAAAAGAACGGTTTCATACGCCGCTCTTCCTATTGTGGAAAAAGAGCTGCAGAGACTCGAAGATCAGGGAGTCATAAGCAAAGTTGAATTTTCAGCATGGGCCGCACCCATCGTAGCGATTAAGAAGTCTAACGGAAATGTTCGCATCTGCGCGGATTTCTCAACCGGTCTTAAAAGTATGGTGGAATCATACAACTATCCGCTTCCTGCTCCAAATGACATATTTGCTACGCTAGCAGGTGGTATTTTTTTTCGAAGATTGATTTAGCCGATGCGTATTTGCAAATACCAGTCGACGAGGTTTCACGCTCTCTGCTGACAATCAACACTCACAAAGGATTATATCAATACAACCGACTTTGTTTTGGTATAAAGTCGGCTCCAGGAATTTTCCAACAGACGATTGACACTATGTTAGCTGGAGTCACTGGCGCTGTTAGTTATCTGGACGATCTAATTGTAGTGGCGAAAACAGAGAAAGAACACGAAGAAATCTTAACGAAGGTTTTTCAACGTTTAAAAGAATGGGGGTTTCGTATCAAAGCAGAGAAGTGCGCATTATTTCTTCCTCGAATTAAATATCTAGGATTTATTATCGACAAAGAAGGAAGACGACCTGATCCTGAGAAGATCCAAGCCATCCAAAATATGCCACCGCCAACTAATATAACGACTTTACGTTCGTTTATTGGCATGATTAATTATTACGGACAGTTTGTACGACAAATGCGGGAACTTCGATGGCCTTTGGATAAACTTCTAATTAAAGACGCCAAATGGGACTGGTCAGCAGAGTGTCAACGATCATTCGAGAAAACTAAAGAAATTCAAAATTCTGATCTGTTACTTACTCATTTTGATCAGCAATTTGAAGTTAAAGTAGCAGCAGATGCCTAGAACTATGGTCTCGGAGCGGTTATCTTACACCGTTATCCTGACACATCGGAAAAAGCCATCGCACACTCAGCGCGCGCTCTTCTACCCGCAGAAAAGAACTATAGCCAGATAGAAAAGAAAGCACTAGCATTGATTTTTGCAGTAACCAAATTTCACAGGTTCCTGCATGGACGTAAGTTCACGTTATCAACGGACCATAAACCGTTGCTATCAATTTTCGGAAGAAAAAAAAGGAATTCCAACTCATACCGCTAACCGTCTACAACGTTGGGCGTTGATTCTCCTTTCTTACGACTTTACAATCGAGCATATTGGTACCACCAAATTTGGTCATGCCGATGCGCTATCCCGATTATTGACTCAACAACCTACGGAAGTTACTGACGCTGTCATCGCATCCACTTCTATGATTGACGCCGAAGTCAATCAAATCATTGTCGAAAATGTGCGTCAGCTTCCAATCACATTTCCAATGATCATAAAGGCAACATCTGAGGATGAATTACTGCAGAATGTTTTACAATATATGCGTACATCTTAGCCTTCAATAATTGACGAACCGAACCTGAAGATTCTGTACAATCGACGAGAGTCGCTTGCCGAATCAAAGGGCTGCATACTAATGTCAGATTGTATAATCATTCCGTATACATTACAGATGGCTGTACTCAAACAGCTCCATGCCAGCCATCCTGGAATGAACCGAATGAAGGCATTGGCTCGCAGCCATGTCTACTGGCCAAACATTGATCAACACATCGAAGATATGGTTAAGAAATGTTCACGATGCGCTACAGCTGCCAAATCTCCAGTAAAAACTATGCTGTCTTCATGGCCGATAGCTATTAAACCATGGTCCAAAATACACATAGACTATGCCGGTCCTTTCCAAAACTTAAATTTCTTGGTTATTGTGTATGCATACAGCAAGTGGCCAGAAATTTTTATACTGCAATCTACTGCCACGACAGCAACGCTAAGCAAACTGGAAGAAGTTTTTGCTAGGTTTGGATTTCCGGAAATATTGGTTTCCGATAATGGAACACAGTTCTCATCACATCAATTCGAGGAATTTTGTACATCCAGCGGAATTCAACACATTCGTTCTCCGCCGTATCATCCGCAATCGAACGGTCAAGCGGAACGATTTGTTGATACTTTTAAGCGAGCATTAATAAAAGCAAAAGGGGAAGACATGACGGCTTCCACGTTGCAACTCTTTTTGAGGTGTTACCGTACCACACCAAATGCAGAACTGACAAATTCAGCAACACCTTCCCAACAGATGTTCGGCAGGAATATACGAACGTTGTTGGATTTGATGCATCCTACTGAATCAACAGTTTCATTGCAACGTAATACCGAAATGGAACAACAATTTAACGATCGACATGGCGCTGTTACTCGTAACTACCAATCTAACGATGCAGTCTACGTATTGAACTACAAGAATAATAAAAAATCTTGGGTACAAGTAGAAATAATAGAGCGCGTTGGAACGGTCACTTACAAAGTTCGAGTGAATAACGAAGTTTGGGTTCGATTCGCAAACCAAATTCGACGCCGTCAATCCAATTCTACTGCACTGTCAACGTCGGAGATTCCATTGGACATTTTACTTGACACATTCGAGGTTAAGCCTATCGCTGACAATCACAGTCTTCCATTAATGGAAGAACCTGTCAACTTTATCTCAGAATCCGTAACCGAAGAACATAGTATACAGCCAATGTTACGGAAACATGAATATCCGCAACGTCAGCGTGTAGCACCTAGACGCGTTCAGCCAACACACCATGGCAAACGACATCCTTCGAATTAAGAAACTTCATCAGTTCCTTTAGTAACCCTTTTTTACCTACTTTCATTTGTATATATAACAGTTGTAGAGATATTGTCGATCAGTTTGATAAAGGACTCAGTCGAGTCCGAAACGTCACACAAAATAAATTTAACAGTATTTACCGGAAAACCTTGTATTTTCAATTCAAAATGTACTGTGAAAACATTCATCAAAAATTAAGAGAGCTCTACGGGGAGCATTATCTCAAGGAAGCGAGGAAGTTGGAGAAAATAAAATTAAAGATCGACAATATTCTGAACCAGATTGCATTTGAAAAGAGGTGCCGTGATAAGAACACCATCCCCAACGGCTTTGTTCTAACAAACATCTGGAACAACAAAGGCAGTCTAAATATACTCAGGAAAGCGAGTATGCAACTATTAAGGAACGACATCAAGTACAAGAGGACCAAACTAACGCATCTCAACAAGGAAGCCCTAGATCTTCAGCTACAACTAAGCAATCATCTGTCCAGGGACATCTTCGAACAGCTTGACAGGATGATATCAGAGCGACGAGACATCAATTCCGACAGGATTAAAACAATACATAAGAAGAAATTCGACAACCTATGGACCCCCCCAACCATCATACCATTGCCACAACTCAACAAGACCAAAGTGGTGGTAAACCTTTCCACTGTGACATTATCGGAAGAACAGGAGAACATATTAAGCAAAGGTTTCAACTTCGCCATTACACCCAACAAAATCCCAACTGAAGAGATCATCCAACAAATTGAACCTGCAATCAGAGGTCTCCCTCAGGCAATGCAAATCCGGCACGAAGTCTCCCACATTATAAGCCGTGCAATCCCCCCTGCAACGAACATATCACACAATGAGCGAAAAGCTCTTAGAGAGCTAAAGGAATTGTAAGACATCTCTATTATGCGAGCTGACAAAGGAAACGCCACAGTAATCATGGACACGACGCAATATGAAGCTAAACTCCAGAACATTCTACAAACAGGACCATACACGGAAATTAAAAGAGACCCGACTACTTCGCTCCATCGAAAACTATCACTATTGATTAAAACGGATCCTAACTTAACGTCAACGTATTCAAAATTGATCCCTTCTGATCCACATACTCCGAAAATGTACGGTTTACCAAAGATCCATAAGCCGGATGCTCCTTTTCGCCCCATTGTTAGTTCCATCGGAGCGCTTACAAAAGGTTTGGCCAAAGCTCTCTCAGCTGAGGTACGCCCTTTCGTCGGAAACACACCCAGGACCGTGAAAAATTCTACACATCTAGTTGAAACATTAAGAAACATCGAAATAAATCCGGAGGACATACTAGTAAGTTTAGACGTCGAATCCTTGTTCACCAATATTCCGATCAAGGACACTATGAATCTCATCAAAAAACTCATACCGGATAACAGAGTGGATTTAATCGAATTTTGCTTAACCAACACTTATTTCTCAGCATTAGGCAAACTCTACAAACAGACGGAAGGCGCCGCCATGGGTTCTCCATTATCCCCAGTAGTTGCGGAAATTTTCATGGAAGAATTCGAAAAGAACGCTCTCAACTCAGCATCACTAAAACCGAAACTATACCTTCGATATGTTGACGACACCTTCATTATCTGGCAGCATGGAAAAGAGGAATTAGATAAGTTCCTAGACCACCTCAACTCACAACACAGCAACATCAAATTCACAATGGAGATGGAAAAAGACGGCAAACTACCCTTTTTGGATGTACTAGTCGAAAAAGCTGTACCATCTTTACATTTCGCCGTATACAGAAAACCTACTCACACTAACAGATATCTACATGCGTCTTCCCACCATCATCCCAAGCAGAAGGAAGGAGTACTTAGAACACTTATCCACAGAGCACAATGTATCACCAACGATAACCCACACGCACTTCGCAACGAAATGGAACACCTACAGAAAACCTTTGCAGCCAACGGATACACTAGGAGCACTATCAACAAAGTATGCAAACAGAAACCCAAAGCCATGAAGAACCAGGAAGAAAAAGATACGAACGAGCATAATATAAAAAGATGGGTGACATTACCTTACATAGAGGGTACAACAGATCGAATCGGCAGGGTACTCAGGAAAGCCGACATACGTACGACCTACTCTACGGCAACCACGCTTCGAGGTTTCTTAGGAAACCAAAAGGACAAAAATCCCACTGGAAATGGAGGGCATTTACAAAGTTCCCTGCGGGTCTTGCAACAAAGTCTACATCGGAGAAACAGGACGGACCATCAGAACAAGGATTCGTGAACATCAACGCTGCACACAAAAAAAACAGGTCCACTCATCAGCAATTGCGGAACATGCAGCGGTAGAAAACCATTCAATCGATTTCAACAACGTCAAAATATTGGCCAGGACGAAACACTATTTTCAAAGAATTGTAAGAGAAGCAATTGAGATAACCAAACATCCACAAAATTTTAACCGAGACGCTGGATACAACCTCTCTTCACTTTGGCTACCTTGTCTACGTTTTGGAAAAAACAACGTTTACCAAAAATCTTCGATCCCAAAAACTAATTAATTAATTTCAACTTTTATAACTATTTCCCTTCTTATAAACCCCCGCCTCTGTTTAATGTTTTTATGACCTCCCTTATCACCGTAAATTCCCCCCCCCCCCTTTTGTCTTCTAATTGACCCTTCTATTAGTTAATTTTGTAACCCCCTTTTTTACCTGTTTTTCTAATTGACCCTTCTGTTAGTTAATTTAGTAACCCTTTTTTACCTACTTTCATTTGTATATATAACAGTTGTAGAGATATTGTCGATCAGTTTGATAAAGGACTCAGTCGAGTCCGAAACGTCACACAAAATAAATTTAACAGTATTTACCGGAAAACCTTGTATTTTCAATGCTACTTTTACTTTGTAGCATATGCGACCATTTTTTATCCAGACGATCGGAATAGGCTGGGAGAAAAGACGATCGATTATGGGATTGGAAAACGAAAACTGAATCTTGAATTTGTGTATTGAATTATATAAATTGTAAATTGAATTAAAAATAAATCTATATGTTAAATACGTAACTATTATTATAGTGATTATAAGGAAAACGATCTTTTTGTTATTACAGTCAGAATACAATTATTTATTTTAAACTATTTTCCTTACCTCATTTTTACCGAGGTTACTGTATTGAAACTTTTTTATATAACATCTCGACCAATCTGACATATGATCGACCCGATCCAATATTACAATAACAATAATAATATAATAACAATATTAATAACAATATGATAATAACTAATTGACAATGAAAAAGTTAAATTTAAGTTGTTGAAGTATTGCTAATTTTGAACAAGTCTTTTCGGAAGTACTGAATCATCAACCCATTTCCTAATGTGAGATGCCTCAATGATACCATTATATGGAAGTTGAGTTAATAATAATAATAGATTTAGTCCCTTCATGCAAAATGGGCGGTTCCTTCCCAACTCGAGAGTTGTAAAAGAGATCCCCATTTGGGCGCACTTTCTCAGCTTAGAGAACTGGTGAAAATGCTGTCACTCAGCTCAATGAACTGGAAATTTTTTCACCTAGTCAATATACTCATGCATGTATGCTGACATTAGGCTCACAGTCCAATCAAATTACCGTAACCCAAAGGTACTCCCCAGTCAGTGCAACTCACTGGTATAATGGGTCCTACCGAGAAATATAGTTTTCAAATATTTTAATAACAAGAAAAAAATATAATAATAAAAAATAAAAGTTATTAATAAATGTAAATGGGGAGGGGTGGGGACTATGAACAGTTTTTAAAAAGGAAAATAATACAAATAAAAATAAACACGTAAACATGCAATACATGCAACAACCCCATCTACAACCTTTCTTTAGAATCTTCGAGAATCTCGAGAATCCGCCTGAATAATTCTCTGTTTCCAGGTCGTTTATAATTTTAATAATACTTAATGCCTTTTTTAGTTTTGACATAAAAGATGCTTTTTTGCAATTCGTTTCAACTGAAACACATTCTTTGCCATTTGTATATTTGTCGGTAAAGCTTTATATTCTCGTATTGCCTCAAAGATAGGATCCTTTCTAAGTCGATCTGTCCTTGGAACATGTTGCTGTTTAATAGATTTCGCACTTCTTGTGTTAAAGTTGTGTGTTTCTTGGTTGTGAATCAATTTGATGGAGGACTTAAGTTTTTTGTTTTTTATATTGTGAATTAGCTTTATTCGTTCTAGGCTTATGTGCTGGTGTATGGTTAGTTTCCCATAGGTAGGGTTAAGTTCCATCGATGGTGTCAGATGTGGTAAATTGAAGACGGCCTTAATGCCTCTATTCATCAGTCTAGCGATTTTATCCAAGTTATTTTTCGAGGTCTGGCTCCATACAAGAAGGCCGTAGCTTACGTTCGATAGAATGAAAGCATTATATATCATGTTCTTTATTGGGACTTTAAGGTATTCGTTCCGTCTTATTACTCCAATAATCGGGGCAATTTTATTTCTCAGTTTAGATATGTGAGGAGTCCAATTGTCAGCCCTAAGTATTTTGTTTCCTGTACTCTCGTTAGTTGCATTCCTTCTATTTCTAGTTTTAAATGTATGTCTAGTTTGTTAGTTTGTCTAAAGAGCATATACATAGTTTGTTTTTGCAGTATTTAATGTAAGCCTATTGCCTAATAGCCAGTTTTTAAAAATTTTTAGGTCGGAATCTATTAATATTTCTAGTTGGTCTGGATTTTTACCTTTGTAAAGAAGTAATGTGTCATCGGCATAAGTTATACATTTGGCTTTAAGTCCTTTGAACTGTAGATTGTGTATATACAGAAGATACAATCTAGGTCCCAGAATTGAACCTTGTGGAACTCCTATATTGACTGTCCTAGTTGAGCTTAGTGTGTCGAGATTTTTGGTAATGTTCTGTCGGTTAACTAAAAAGTTTTTTAATATGTCGTTGACCTCTCCTCTAATCCCAATTTCCTTTAAAGCTTCTAGCAATATTATATGGTTTACAGTGTCGAAGGCTTTTTTTAAATCTACAAATATCGCAGTAACGTAGGAACCTTCATCGAGACCTTCGTTTATAAGCTGAATAGCGTCAACCAAGGCTGACGTTGTGTTGCTGCCTTCGTGAAACCCGTATTGGTTATTATCAAAACCAGAGTATTTTTTTATAAATTGCAAGAGCCTCCTGTTGATAACTTTTTCGAAAATTTTGCTTAACGCGCTGATTAAGGCTATTGGTCGATAGTTATTTGGATCTTTGGTTGAACCACCTTTATAAATGAGAGAGATCAGTGCTGTTTTCAAGCAGGTTGGAAATGTTCCTTTGTTTAAATGATTATTTATGTCTATGCTAAGGGGGCTTGATAAGATTGACCTTAATATTTTTAGATCATTTGTTGTAATACCATCGATACCAAGGGCTATGTTAGATTTAAGTTCAGCTGTGATGTTTTCCACTTCATTAGCATCCGTTGGAAAAAGAAACATTGCATATGATGCCATAGGACAGCAGGTTCTTTGAAAATTCTCCGCACTACTTTGAGTCTCAAGTTCTTCTGAGAGAGTTGTACCAATCGTACTGAAGCAGAGACGTCATTTCAGTTTTTTCCAGGGGGGGGGGGGCAATATACATATGTTATATATATGTAATATATGAAAATACAAAATTCAGGGGGGGGAGGGCAAATGCCCTCCCTGTCCCCTCCCCGCAAATGACGTCCTTACTTGTCAACAAACGTTATGCTTCCTTGTGCTTCGGAGTATTCAATCCATGTTAATTGTTCAAACTAACTGCATTGAAATCGGCGCTTCGCTATCTGGGGGTATTCCTTCAGTATTGGCTGAACGAGGTCATTGTGATAAAAACGTGATATATCAATAATTGACACATCATTTTCTGGTAATGCTTCTGAATGAACTTTATCTTTTACATTTTTACTTGTAGATGGTATTGCATCAACTGATTGCGCAGATTGGTGGGAGTCTAGCTTCTTACTACCATTAATGGTTTGCTCGGAATCAAGAATTTGTTGTTATTTGTTTCATCTGGGTTTGGTACACTCTTTCATTTCAAAAAGTTATACATCGACGACTGTATTGATTTTTTTGACAATATCAGTCTGAAATAGACAAAAGTAAATACCCGAAATCTTTTTTTATTTTATTTTTAATTTCTTCGTAATATAAACACAAAAATATCTGATTTCTTTATATTAAATTTTTTTTTAATTTCTCATGCATGGAGGAAACAATATATAACTTTATCTTGTTCGAGGCTTCAATCTATGCGTTTCTAATTTTTGAGTAGAATTGAACTTAAGCCCTCAGATTTCATCTGAAAACTAAAAACCTTAAAGAAATACATTTTTGACTCCAAGTGGTCAATTTCATCTATTTGCAAATGTTGCATTATAAAAAGAAGAAATTAAATTTAAATATATACTAAGGGCTCGTGGATACTAGTAAGTAAATGAATAAGCTTGCGTGAAGATCGAATCTCGCAAGAAAGTTTGGGATCGATGGTCTGACGATATTTTTTTGAATGAGATTTGACTTTGACGTAGGAGGTGAATTTGTCTCAACGTTTAATTGATTAATTTAATTGTTTATTTATATTCATAAACATACAATAGTACTATAAGATTTTTGAAGTGAAAAACGCAAAAACCACTTGCAAAACACTTGTTACAGCAGATTCCTAGAGAAATTTTAATGCAATTTGCTAATGATAACGTTATGGAAAGAAATTTCGCAAGTGCTAGTGTACACGAGACTTTAGAAACTTTAAGATTTAGAATTACTAAGTTAGAAGAATTCGAAGAAATTCAAGAATAGATAAAATTATTTATTTTATTTTCGATCAGTGGAAAAATGTTGTATGTTATTTTTAATAAATTTTGATAACTGAAGGCAGTCATCCCGTGTACCGGTTTCCAAAAATTTTTTTTTGCATAAATTACATCCAAATATAGTGTTGAATATGTGGGCGGAGTGATATTCCGATATTCGGAGCCATTCGGAAGTTACAGGGCGTTATATGAACTTACCTCCTATGTTGTTTCGAATATGATGAAAAGTTTAGTCGCGTTTTTCTCAAAACCATGTTTTTCAAATCGGTAGACACGTTATCTCAAAATTTATCGAACGAATATCTTTGAAATTTAGTGAACTTATTCAGTACTAATATGTAGTCTCCAAACTAGGATAATTGTGATTCATTAGGCCGTTTTTTTTGTAGACCTGAAGAAGTCGTAAGAATACACTAAAATTGACTACAAAAAGTTCCATAAGCTGCCAAAAATTCACTGTTCAATATTTTTTGATAATCCTAGTTCCGAGACTAGTTCAAACTTCACATATTAAAATGCTGTTTGATTTTTTTATTTGAGATAAACAGAACACCCGCTATGGTGTCCACCGAAAACAAGGTTTTTTGAAAATGGGTGGCTAAGTTGCCATGTATCTCAGCAATGACCGACAATTTGGGGTTGAAAAAATTCTTAACTTTGCTGAACATGTGCATAAATATATGGTAAAAATTTCACAGTTCTATCATTATTAAGATCAAGCCGAAGTGTACCCGATGCAAAACAAAAAAACCGACCGAAGGACGAAAGGTTTCCGAGGCCTTCTCGCCCAGTGACCAACAATCCGCAAGCCCGACCATCATAGACGGTTCGACGCAGACTGTCAGCGATTCCCAATTCCAATTTCATTTTGATACTCCCAATAAAAACATTTTATCCCTTGTTACTACCCCCTTAATAGCCCCTCCCAATCTTACAACATTTTCATCACCAACCTTTTCCGACCGTAACTCCCATTCTTTTAGCGTAAAATCATCCTCCCCTATTTTCCCGACAACAAACAAAACGCGTGTCACGATATTGGCGAGAGAAAACACTACTACAGAGCCGGCTGTTTCTACGTCAGAAGAAGACCCTATAATAAATGATGATTCAAGACGACCTTCCCTCCATCCTCACAAGCCATACCATTTTCGGCTGAAGGAATATATGGAGGCATGGGAGCGAATTTTCTCAACTACTCCAGTCGCAAGTGTTGATCAGGTGTCAGCACTAACGAGTGGATCCGGTCGCAGAAAGTCAATCGCGCGCCTTCGTATCTTCTGGAGGATGGTGCGTGAAAAAAAGAGAGCGATTCTGTCAACCATCATTACGAATCCGTTTGATATACGTCCATACGCCGTGGTATCCCTGTACGGAGTGGACGTTGAAGGACTCCTAGATAGTGGGGCAAGCATCAGTTACCTGGGGGCAAACGCTTTACAACGTCTCCATGATGCACAGGTGAGTTGTCGACCAGTCTGTCAAGAGGTGAAGACCGCTGATGGTGCAGCACAAAAGGTATTGGGTACAGTAACCACCGATATTACTTTTCGCGGTATTACCAAGCCTATCACGCTATACACAGTGCCGAGCCTGTCGCAGAAATTGTACCTGGGGGTAAATTTCTGGCGATCATTCCAACCAGCTCCTAGCATCATCAGCGCGGTCGATACTCCCGATACTGCATCGCAACTGATAGCTCCGGATACCCACCATATAACGCACACAGATGTAAAGAGGCTGGAAATGGTAAAATCCGAATTTCCATCATACAAAGTATACGGACTCGGTGTGACCAACGTCGAACAACACAGTATAGACGTTGGTGATGCAAGTCCCATCAAACAACGTCATTATCCTATGTCTCCTGCGATCCATAAACTCTTATATGACGAGATCGATTGCATGAGAGCACTTGACGTTATAGAGACCAGCCAAAGTGCATGAAGCTCGCCTGTGGTTCTCGTGAGGAAGCCAGGCAAGGTCAGGTTAGTTTGGACTCGCGGAAAGTCAATAGTGCGACGAAGAAGGATGCATATCCATTACCACACATTGACGGTATCCTAAGTCGTTTGCCGCGAGCCAACTTTATTACCAGCCTGGACCTCAAAAACACTTTTTGGCAGATTCCTCTCGAGAACAAATCCAGGGAGTACACTGCGTTTACCATTCCTGGCCGGCCTCTATACCACAACACTCGCATGCCTTTTGGGTTATACAACGCGCCGCAAAGGATGTGTCGTTTGATGGACAAAGTCATCCTACCCGAGCTGAAGGAGCAGGTATTCGTATATTTGGACAATCTGCTGTTAATTTCTGAGGATTTTGATTCACATTTGATTTTATTGGCTTAAGTCGCAGATTGTTTGCGAAAGGCTGGCTTGATAATTAACGTCAACAAGAGCAAGTTTTGTCTGAGAGAGGTGAAATATCTCGGATACATCGTTGGAGACGGAGGCTTGAAGACAGACCCGAACAAAGTCTCAGCCATTGTCGAGTACCCTTCGCCTAAATCCGCACGCCGAGTTCGACGCTTCCTTAGTATGGCAGGCTGGTATCGACGTTTCGTTCCCAACTTTGCTGCTATCGTATCACCAATCTCGGACACTCTAAAGAAGTCCAACCAGTTTGCTTGGACTACAGAGGCAGAAACTTCCTTCCTATTAGTGAAAGACTTGTTGACGAAAGTCCCCTTATTAATCAACCCAGATTTTAAGAGGCCTTTCGTAATACAGTGCGATGCCAGTAAATCAGGGGTGGGTAGCGTTCTCTTCCAAGAAAACGACGAAGGATCGGAATCTCCGGTGGCGTATATGTCACAGAAGCTCACTTCCGCTCAACGCAACTACAGCGTAACCGAACTCGAGTGTTATGCAGCTGTGTTGAGCGTGAACAAATTTCGAGCCTATGTAGAAGTCTCAAATGGCTCATGTCGCAGAAAGACCTGCAAGGACGGTTGGCAAGGTGGAGTCTGAAACTTCAGGGTAACGACTTCGCAATCGAGCATCGACGAGGAAGTTTGAATGTTGTACCGGACGATCTCTCTCGTGTATACGAAGAGGGATTAAACGCGCTGATTGACGTGGCACCGATAGTGGACATGGATTCTCCAGAATTTTCTGGCAATGAATACAAAGAATTTGTGTCCACTGTCGATGCGAACGCCGATCGGCTTTCTGACGTATGCGTGAGGGATGGTTTCATATACAAACGCACAGAGCCTCACAACGGTGACCCGATTACTGAAGATAGGGCCTCTAAGTTATGGGTTCCATCAAGTCTTACGTCAACTGCGATCGCTCAGGCGCACGAAGCAGACACTACGGTCCATGGTGGTTATGCCAAAATGCTAGAGCGAGTCAGGTGATTTTTGTACTGGCCCGGGATGGCTACACAAGTACGCACCTACGTTCTGGCGTGCAACACTTGTAAAGAAACAAAGTCCCCGAACAGACCTCTACGAGCACCAATGGGAGAACCTTTCCAGACCTTTCAGCCATTCCAACATCTCTACATCGACGTACTTGGACCATATGCGCGTATCAAACGGGGTAAGATCGCTATCTTGATCGTCTTGGATTATTTCACGAAATTTCCCCTGGTTCATCCTTGGGGGCGGATCACTACTGAAGAGATCACCAACTATTTGGAGGGGCAGGTCTTCCATACGTTTGGAATACCTGAGACGATCCTCTCCGATAACGGCTCTCAATTAAGGTCGATTGTGTTCAACTCCATGCTGACCAAAGACGGGGCTAAACACCTGTACACCCCGAGCTACTCACCGCAAGCGAATGCTTCGGAACGTGTCGATCAGTCCATCCTGGCCGGAATTCGAGCATTCATCACTGATGACCAAACACGATGGGATGAGAGTCTAAGCAAAATTGGACGTGCACTTCGGAGCTCACTCCACCAAGCCACTGGATTTTTTCCTAATCAGGTTCTGTTTGGAAATCATATGATGTTGCACGGGAAGGACTACGAACTGCTGAAGCAATTGCGAGCGTTGGGAGAGTCAAATATACAGCTTCAACCTCGCGTAGGAATTCCTATCGTGAGGCAACTGGCGTAGACGAAAATAAGGGTCGCACATGAGGACCGCAGCAGGCGTTATAATCTGCGTGCTGCTCAAACACAATTTTGTGTAGGACAAGAGGTATTCCGAAGAAATTTTTCCTTGTCCACAGCCGCGCAGAACTATAATGCCAAGCTGGCAAAGAAATTTCTCAAGTGCAGGATTCGTCGTGTGCTAGGCAACTCACGGTACGAATTGGAGGATTTAGGAGGCAAGCGTGTGGGAGTCTACCACTCCAAGGATCTAAGGCAGTAATCCGAGGGGTACAACACCTATTGCCTGGCACTAAGTCGTGCGCACGAGACTCCTGAACACGGCAACTTTCTTTAGTCGGTTCAGCGTTGAAAATCAACGGCGAACCGCCTATGCTGTTGAGTTGCCGCCGGAAACCGAAATATTTCTTCCGGTGCTTGCAATGCATACCATGTTCGAAAATTCGTCAAATACTGAACGCATTAGCAAGCACTGGAATGATCGGAAACCTGCTGGGCTGCGAAAAGCACCGTTACCTGATAGATGCCGCGAGAGAGAAAGAAATTCGGATCGAGGCTCGACTAGGAACTCTCCGTGGGGGTTTTTTTTTTGGCTACTTTCTTGAGTTCAGCGATGAAATGTTTCGGACGGGAGTAAATTTTGTGCGATCATAATTCGCGAGCAGGAAAACTCTTGAAGTGCATCGAATTCCTTGCAGTGTCTGGCGTGATCGAAAGAAAAGAAAAGAAAATTTAACAAGAGCCTCGGGAGTAGTTTTTTTGGTTGTTGTTTTTTTTCCCCTTCGGTTGGTGTGTGCGAGTGTTTCGAGGTTTTGGGCGCCATCGTTTTCGTTTGGATCGGGGAAAAAGCAAATTGATTTACTGCTAACAAAAAGTCGCAAGATCAATTAGGTTTTTCTTTAAAAGAAAAGTGTATTACGCGTGAAACAGAGTGAAATAAGGTACAACTTTCTGTGCAGGGTGATGCAACATAACCTCCAAAACAATAGGCGCTGTCGTATTCATTTCGAGCCCTACCTTGCACTTGAAACGGGTTCACTGTGAGCTTGTGTAAAACCTTGTTACGGGCAGTTATCGGGTTGCGAAGCGCCCCGTCCAGCGGAGCACCCCAAGGCGTGCAAGGAGTCAAAATTGTCGTGCAACGTTTCGTTCCACCTGCTCATTTCGTGACTTTTGTCACTGCTCGCTTCAGTTGCCAGTAAATTTCTGTAATTTTACGAAATTTCTTCGAGAAAACCGCGCTTTCGTCCGCGTTGAAAAGGGCAAATAAGTGAAAGTCGTGGAAAAATGTTAATCTATCGCGAACTCAGACATGACGAGAGAATGTATAAATTGTACTAAAGAAGGAAAAAATTAATGAACATATAAATAGATAAATTTTAAGAATGAAATTACCCGAAGAGTTGCACGGATTACGCGTCATTTGCGGCGAGTTTACCCAAGAATACACAGTGCACTTGATTGTATAATAAAATCGACCACATTCTGGTGTTGGTGAATAAAATATTAAAATACAACATACAATACAAATTTAAATAATAAACCCTGAGTAAACCAAAAAAAAAAAAAATTGGAATCTCTAACTAAAAATAAATTACAAAAAAAAATGAAAACGCATTGTTTAAACTAAAAATAATTGAAGTAAAAGTAAATTAATTTTAAAATTAAATGACAAGACGGGACGGAATAAATTAAAATAATAAATTAAAATAAATAAAACAAAATAAAAGAAAGTGACAAACAGAAAATTACATAAGTGGGGTGAGTCTCCTTTTTTTTAGTACTTCCTTGCCTATATATTTTTTTTTGTTGTTGCGTTTTTCATTTTTGTCTTCTTATTTGGATGACATTTTGTTTACTTTTAGAAATGATTAGAGGTTAGAAGAGCCCGAATAAAATGAACCCGAGCGTATAAGCTCCTTCTCCCCGAACCTCAATAAGGGGCCATATCGGAATGCGTTTTAGGACAGATATGGCTGAGGTAGGGTGAACAGAGCAGGGCGCTAAAAACACCTAAGCGCCTTGACAAATCCCAAAGTCGCGCAACTCCACCGCTTCCTGGTCTTTCACGACCTATTGGGAAGATATTCCAATTTTAAATACCCTGCAGTAAGCCGACACGAAATTTTTGTTGTCTAGGCCTAGGGCTTATGACCTGAGTCGGAACAAGAACCACCCCACACTGCCGTAGCTAGTCCCGGCCACCAGCAAGCGTGTCGCTTCCGTTCTGGCTCAGTCACCAATTCGGACGTAGGTAGAATTGGCCCTTCTGTCCCGAACGTTTTAGTACTAACTGGCTATGGTTTATAATCATTGTTGACTGATGAAGTTGACGGGCGACGTAAAACCGAACCAGATTTTGCAAGAGACAATTGTTGTATATGGTATATCCTTAAACTATTGGATCGTTGTTGCTGTATATAAAATAGCCGTGGCAGAACTTGGATTCCGAATACCACGGATAATGATATCAATTAAATCAATTTCATCAATGTGTGCTATAGCTGCAATTTCTTGCATAGCGATAGCATAAGAAAAAATTCGTTCTTTTGGTCTTAACGTTCGGAGTGCCGATTCCTGATAAATTTCCCGACGTGTCACACTTTTATCAAATTCTTTTAAAAAATTTTCTTTTAATTCTTCCCAGCTATTTATTCTAATCGTGCGGAAAAACGATTTAGATGTGCCAACCATAAGCTTACGTGCAGTAGTATATCGAAATAATTCAGTACAATTTGACAATTTTCAAAATCGGTAATCCAATCACTAATACGATATGCATCATCACCGCTAAATTTTTCTACTAAATGCTCGAACTCAAAAAAAATTTTAATTTTTAAAAACTGGAGTCGGACCAAAATCAGAACGATTTATACTTTCCATGTCAGCAAGCTCTTTTGCAGATTTCTTCCGCAACATATCTAGCTGCTTATCGAGGTCTTAGCATACAACATTTTCCGGATTATATTCAGGTAACTGCTCTATCACATCACACTCAAAAATATGATAACCAGCACCAGCGGAAACTTCCGCTTCATAAATCACACGCAATTGAGGCACCGTTGCCGTCTTCGGGAATTCAATTCCTTTTTCCTGGAGGAACTGCACCAATTGATTCTTATTGAGTCGATCACACATTTTCCAATTTCTAATTTCAATTATCAATTATATCAATTATATTAATTATTTCCGTATCAATTATATTAATTATTTTCGTAATGACACATTTGAATTATTATAGTGATTATAAGGAAAACGGTCTTTTCTTTATTACAGTCAGAATACAATTATTTATTTCAAATTATTTTCCTTACTTCATTTTTACCGAGGTTACTGTGTTAATACTTTTTTATATAACACTATTGTATTATTTTATTCACTATTACTATCACAGCGTTTTATCCAGGGGGGTTTAATCTTGCGCCAAAAAAATGGGTTAGACGGAAAACCGCGAGATAAATTGCAGATAAAAAAAAAACGATAATTGCGATAAATTCAAATTACTTAAATTCAAATTACTTATTTTGGCGGTCAACGTACGGCGGACAGACGGAGTGAAAGTTTTTATTGCTTTTTTCGTGTCTACTAGTCATGAAATGTACACAAAAAAATTTTGAGGGCAGCAAATTTTTATTTTTTGAAAATCAATAACAATACTGTATTATTACTAATAAAGTAATATGTAACAAAAATTAATTATTATTAATTATTAATTTAGTGCATCCAACTGAAAATGAGAAACAGCATTCTTTGCTTCTCCTTGCAAATAACTTAACAGATACTGCATCTTCTGGATCGATCCTAGGTAGGGGTTGTTATGTATGACCGTCTTGAATAGGTCAATGAAAACCCTCCATTCCCTGTAGTCGCCGTTGAACGTCGGAATGGTTATGGGCGGTTGTTTTGGCACGCTGTGGTCTGGTGCATTGAAGTTCGGAATTGCTCCTGTTAAAAGATTCGATGTGCGCCATGGCTCGGTTGATGGCATCGTGTTTGTTGTTGAATCTTGCCTCACGGTAGGATTTACCGTTCCTGGCCATACTAGCGATTTTGTTTCGTGGGTACTAGTCGTAGATAGTGGCCAAGCGAAGGTATTGGCAATAGAAGTAACTAGCATTGATGTAGTTACAGCAGGAGTGTGACCAATGATAGGATTATATATCCTGTGGTGGAGTAGAAGACGTTGTCTTTCGTCATACGTTGCTTTCGTCGCCTCGTATTGGACTCTAGTGGCCTCATACCATTCTTCTTTAAAATACGGGTGATCGCCACTCAAATTGGCTAGAAGATTGTCATGATTAGCCTGGAAACTCTTCCAGAGCTCTTCAATACTTGTAAGTTTCTTATTGAAGTACTCTCTGCCTTTTCGGGAACTGCTGTCTTTCTTGAGGTTCCTCTCCAAATCTAGTAAGGATTCAGCAGCCTTTTGCTGATCCCTAAGAAGGACGTCAGTATTCATAGTTTAAAGCTCGACGACACGGCGATCCTTTTTATGCAGTCAAGAACGATACTAGAACTAAAGTGCAAGAATCAAATGCTGATGGTATTGTATTGCTCGACGACAACAGCTTCTACAACGGTGTCCGGTATATTGCAGTCAAAAACAATTTGTGAATCTGAGTGACAAAAAATATCGTACAGCGCAAACGGACAAAAGACTGTCCTGAAGACTCGACGGACTGCAGATCAATCAATAAATCTGGCTCGACGGACCAATGTTTCGGCGGCAGGGAACTTTTAAAACCAGCCACACCAGCTGTTTTAATCGTATTTTGCAGCCGATAAAGTATCTTCAGTCGAGAACGGGGAATCGGAACTCGAGTGAAGCGGGCTATCATAAAAGAGGGATTTGCAGAAACCGGCCACAAGTTGAAGGTTTTTGGGATACTTGGGAGTGACAAAAGAAAATACTTTTCGTTAGCCGGTTTTAGGTTAAGTAATTTATTTAATTCTCTTAACATCTATTTATAATAATAAAAAATCTGCCAACAATCTGGGCGTAACTTAATTATTTTTCCGGCAGAAGATAGAAACGCGTTCAATTCTGAAATGCGGTGGAGGCTACTATGTGACTGAAAACCTATCAAAAAGAACAAGATCATGGAAGTGAAAATCTGATTGGATCTGAGAGATATGGAACAGTTTATGAAAAAGTACACAATCACTTTACACCCCCTTAGGGGTCAATTTTCAGACAATCTTGAAAACACTTTCTTGGTATTCATATGGAGCATACATAGAATAAAATTAAATTCATTATTTGGGATGAGGTAGTAGATATGTCGAAAATCGTGGGAAAATATGCATTCTATTTTCACAGATAATTTTTTTTGCCCCACTTCTGAACGCCAATAGATATTCGTTTTTTTTATTCAAAATTATTTTTCTAGTTGATTTAGATATACACACCGAGTTTCAACATTGTAGCTTAAGCCGTTCTGTATATAGGAAAAACACCTCCCACTTGTACCACACTACCCTTAGGGGTCGAATTTGAAAAAACCTTGAAAACATTTTCTAGGTATTCATACGAAGAATCCGTAGAATAAAAATGAATTCAATATATGGAAAGACCTAGTAAATATGACGAAAATCGTGAAAATATATGCATTTTATATTTATTATATTTACAAATATTTTTTTTTGCCCCCCCCCCTTCTGAACGCCAATGAATATTCAAATTTTTTTTTATCACAATTACTTTTCTAGTTGATTTACATATACACACCGAGTTTCAACTTTCTAGCATGAACCGTTTAATAGTTAGGAAAAACACCCCCTACAACCGTAGCATACTACCCCTAAAAAAAATTTTATTTTTCCAACATTCCGCTACTATAGCTCTATCTAAATACCAAGTGTAAGGCTTATATCATTACAGCAAAGGGTGGCCATATCCGGCCTAACAAAACTACTCATCGAGACCGAAGCGGAAGCTGCTACAAGTCAATCCCAGGCCTACTTCAAACATGGAAAAGAAACGATTACAGAGCAGGATCGTTGGAGCATTGGAGCAGGATCGTCAACTTGCATTACGACATAATGGGAGAAATCCTGCAACCGGGCTACGAATCAGAACAGTTCGCGGATGTAGAAAGGCAGATGC
Organism: Beris chalybata; assembly: GCA_949128065.1. Lineage (NCBI taxonomy): Eukaryota > Metazoa > Arthropoda > Insecta > Diptera > Stratiomyidae > Beris > Beris chalybata. Next base: position 98,157,908 of record OX421894.1, read on the forward strand.
GGCGCGTCCTGATTATACTACAAGAAAAGCTAGATGGAGCACTTCAAATTGCAGCCACAGCAACCGCAATCCCAACAGTTCAGTCCACCAGTATATCTGTAAATTTACCAAGGATCACCTTGCCGACATTCTCAGGTGATTACTTGCAATGGACTCAATTCCACGAACTGTATCTGTAATTAATTCATAATCAACCAACTACAAAGACTCAAAAGATGTTCTATTTAATGAGCAACCTATCAAGCAAGGCACGAAGTTTGGTACAGCATTTAACGATCACGGATCAAGGATATGACACAGCGTGGAACATCTTGACCGCCAGATATGCAAACACGCGGTTACTAGTAAATTCTGTGATCCAGCGGTTACTGTCACAACCAGCAGCCACCGTTGAAAAAGCTGGAACTATTCGAGCGCTCCACGACACTACGAACGAATGCGTGCGAGCGCTATCAAACCTCAAGATGCCGGTAGACAATTGGGATGCGATTCTTGTCTACATCATATTGCAGAAGCTAGATCACACTACGCGTGCACAATATGAGCAACAATTAACTTCGCCACGAGAAGTGCCATCATTACAGCAGCTGTTGGAGTACTTGGAGCTACGGTTTCAGGCCCTCGAAGTTCTAGGCGTGAACATGGGCAACACCGCGGCAAGTTGACGTGGAAACAAAACAATGGCTCCAACAGCACGATCTACGTTGTTAGCAACAGGCAGCACTCCAGAATGTGTCCTATGCAAGAAGGACCATGCTCTGTTCAAGTGCCAGAGTTTCTTAGCGCAAGTTCCAGCAACAAGGTACCAGACAGCAAAGAAACACAAACTATGCATCAATTGTTTGAAAGAAGGTCACATTGCCTCCGTATGTTCAGCGGGAAGTTGCAAGAAATGTCCCAAAAAGCATAACACAGGAGGAGCCTTCTACTGCCAATCAGGCGTCCACAAGTCAACGCAACAACAATGCCGCGATGGCACCAGTGCCTACCGCCAGTGCATCAGAAAACTCAACAGTATCCCTAGCAGCGGAAATATCGTCGTCGCAAGTTTTGTTGAGCACTGTTCTTCTCAACATAATGAACAGCAAAGGAGAGCCAACATCGTTCAGAGCCATTTTGGACTGTGGCTCACAAATCAGTCTGATTACGGATGCTGCAGCCAAAAAACTCGGTCATAAAACAACACAATCCAAGATTTACATCCGAAGCATTGGCGGCATCTCACAACAAGTGCATCGGCGAATAAGCGTCTCGCTGCATTCAAGAATTAACCGTTTTTCTACCCAATTGGAAATGCATATTCTACAGCAAGTTACGTCGCCTCAACCACTCCAAGGGTTCAACAGAGAAAGGTTGAGCATTCCAAGGAACATCGAACTCGCAGATCCAGCCTTCGAACAATCAAAACAAGTAGATATCCTTATCGGAGCAGAGTTATACTATCAGCTGCTCTCTGTTGGCCAGATTAATCTGGAAAGAGGACTACAAATTCTTCAAAATACTGTTTTCGGATGGATCGTAGCCGGAAAGATGAATACAGTAGTACCCAAGGCAGTAGATCAACAACCAATGTGTAGCATGAAGAGCGCCGCAGATGTACAACTAAACGAACAGTTAGAGCGATTTTGGAAGATGGAAGACAATCAAACCTCGGTCAAACATATGACGCCACGCGAAATCAAGTGTGAACCACATTTCCATCAAAATACTAAAAGGACAAGTGAAGGACGCTTCGAAGTAAAAATACCGTTTTTGCACGACAGCAAACGGTTAGGAGACTCGAAGGAAAAAGCTTTGCACCGGTTCTTTCAACTCGAACGGTGACTTGCAAAACAACCCGAATTGAAGGCCATGTATATCGATTTCATGGAAGAATACCAGAGCTTAGGACACATGAGCGAAGTCAATGCTAGTCAAATCAAATCGCCGCATTACTTTCTTCCGCATCATTGTGTCTTAAAACCAAACAGCACAACAACAAAACTGCGAGTAGTTTTCGATGCCTCGGCAAAAACGACTTCTGACACCAGTCTCAACGAGATTCTTCACACCGGTCCAACAATCCAAGACGATCTGTTTACCATCCTGCTACGATTTTGGCTACATCGTTTTGTATTCACGGCCGATGTCGAGAAGATGTATAGGCAGATCATAGTTGCCCCAGATGACAGAAGATTTCAACTTATTTGGTGGAGAGATAGCCCCACTGGACCATTAAAATGTTTCCAACTCAACACGATAACGTATGGTACAACGTCGGCACCGTATTTAGCAACAAAGTGTCTACAGCAACTAGCCATTAATGCTGCAAACAAATACCCGCTAGGTGCTCCAGCTGTTAAAGAAGATTTCTACATGGACGACTTGATGACCGGCGCAGACAGCCTGCGTGAAACTATCTGGAAGAAGGAGGAAATCGTGAAAATACTGGATCCAGCGGGCTTTAAACTGCGCAAATGGTGCGCTAACCACACCCATATCATTCAAGACGTGCAACCTGAAGAGACAGCGCTCCAATTAGAGCTTGGAGATGATGACCAAATCAAAACATTGGGCCTGACTTGGTTACCGAAAAGTGATGATTTCTCAATTCGTGCGTTCCAGAATGAGTCAACTAGAATAACGAAAAGATCAGCTTTATCCGATATCGCACACGTGTTCGACCCGCTAGGCTTGATCAGCCCAGTCACAATAACGGCAAAAATCTTTATACAACGACTTTGGAGTCTGAAATTGGACTGGGACGCCGCTCTCCCAGTAGAAATGCATACAACATGGGTTAAATTTCGGCAGGATCTAGAAAAACTCAGTGAGATACGGATCCCACGGCATGTTTTTGGTGGGAAGGTACCGAAAGAACAACAGTTACACGCCTTTGCGGATGCTTCCGAAAAGGCATACGGCGCCGTAGTATGTATACGTTCGAGCAACGCATCAAGATGGAACGTTCACAGTGCGCCTCTTATGTTCAAAATCGAAGGTCGCACCATTAAAGATTACAACGATCCCGCGCTTGGAGCTATGTGCAGCTAAACTAGCAGTAGAACTGGTGGACCGGTTACGCAGAGATCTCAAAATGATAAACAATCGTTGTTTTTTCTGGACGGATTCGCAAATTGTTCTAAACTGGTTGCACGAAGAAGCAGCGTCTTATCAAGCATTCGTCGCCAATAAAATAGCAGCTATCCAAGAATGCTCATCACCCAATCAATGGAGACATGTTGACACCAAGGAAAATCCGGCAGATGTGGTCTCTCGAGGAATCGCACCAGACAGATTACAAGGTTCTACGGGCCCTTCTTCTTGCATGGGCGGGAAGACACCTGGGACCGCAACTATAAGGGAGAGGATATTGATCTGGAGAAAAAACGGTCCAAGGTAGTGCTGGTCGCAGTCCAGAATTCGCAACATTTCGTCTACAGTGTCGACCATCAAAACTCGTTCAGAAGACTCCAGCGTATAGTCGCATACGTCGTTCGTTTTACGCAAATAGCCCGGAAAATGACGGATGGTACCTTGGAAGGTCACTCCCTATCTGTCCAAGAACTCGAAAAAGCAACTGAGGTAATCGTCAAGGAGATTCAGCGAGAAGAGCTTAAAGAGGAAATACATACATTGAAAGCCATAGGGCAGCTGAGTAACAGCAATCGTATAAGCAACCTTACCCCGTTTCTCGACAAGACAGGAGTATTAAGTGTTGGCGGACGTTTGGAACACTCAGACCTGTCATACGATAGCAAGCATCAAGTACTTCTTCCCTATGGAAACGTCATTACAAAGCTGATATGTACGCAAATCCACAACGACAATCTACATGCAGGTCCACAAACTCTGCGTGCTTTACTACGACAAAAATATTGGCCCCTCAAAGGAATGACGATCGCCAGGTCCGTCGTTCAGAACTGCATTCGATGTACAAGGAGTAAACCTAAAATGATGAATCAACTAATGGGAAGTTTACCAGCTGACCGCGTTCAACCAGCTAGACCATTTTTGCATTTCGGAGTCGACTTCGCTGGACCCCTCTGGACACACTTCAGAATTCGAGGAAAGCGTCCTCAAAAGACATATCTTGCGGTTTTCTGTTGTTTTGCCACCAAGGCTTGTCATCTGGAATTAGTGACAGACCTAACTACGGAGGCCTTTATCGGCGCTCTGAAGCGGTTCTCTGGAAGGCGCGGACGGTGCCAAAGATTATATTGAGACAACGCTACTAACTTTGTAGGTGCCAAAAATCAACTTGAAGAGCTGAAGGAAGCACTATACGCCGAACCAGCGAAACAGAACATTACCAATTTCTGTGCCTCTAAAGGAATGGAGTTTCATTTTATTCCACCAAGATCACCGCATTTCGGAGGTCTGTGGGAAGCGGCGGTCAAGTCTGCAAAACAATATTTATTGAGAAGTATTGCATCCGCCAGTCTAACCTATGAAGAACTGGAGACCGTCATTATCCAAGTGGAGGCCATTCTCAATTCACGGCCCTTGACACCATTGTCAACAGATCCGAATGACCGATATGCGCTGACACCCGGTCATTTCTTAATAGGTGAACCATTAACCAGCACGGCGGATAGTTGCACTCAAACCGCAAAACTGAGCTTATCACATCGATGGAAAATGATATCCGAGATCAAAAATCAGTTCTGGCAAAGGTGGTCCAACGAATATCTAAGCGAACTTCAGAACAGATACAAATGGAAGCAACTCTGCGACAACGTTACGCGCGGAATGATGGTCATATTGAAAGACGACAACTTGCCAGTGCTGAAATGGCAATAAGGCAGAGTTCTTCGTGCTATCAAGGGTAGAGATGATCTAGTCTGAGTCTTGGAAGTGAAAACAACATCGGGTGTATTAAAACGACCAATTTATAAGATTGCACCTCTACCAGTCGAAATAAGCCCGGAACCAATCGAATCTACGACAATCAGCAATCCAGGAGTTTCACAGCGCCAAAAACCAATCAAGCATAAGGCCGCCACCCTCACAGACGAGGAGGCAGATGGCGATGAATCACGACCAACACCTGTCATCAGAAAGAAGACATACCGCACATACAAAATTTTTCCAAGAATCTAAACGGTTGTAAAACTTTTTATAAAATCGATTTAATATAGAGAGTATCATCAAATACCTGTCGCACCAGAAGATATACATAAGACAGCGATAATAACCCCTTTCGGATTACCCGAGTAGAAATTTTATCCGGCCCATGTCCGGCCCAGATCAGGCGTGCCGTAAGATAAATCCGGCCCAGATCAGAGAACCATGTCTGGATGTAACGCTCGCGCAGTTCTGGGCCGGATATGGTGCCTGACGTACGCCGGACCTGGGCCTATCTTGGGCCGGAGTTGGCTGGACATGGGCCGGACTTGGGCCGGACATGGGCCGGACATGGGCCGGACATGGGCCGGACATGGGCCGGACATGGCCGGACATGGGCCGGACTTGGGCCGGACCAAGCTCAAACATGAAATAAAAAAAAAACAAATTTAAAAAAAAACAAATTTCACAAATTTTTTTTTTTTTTTTCTTACTACGGAGCTTATTTTGGTATAAATTATTATTTTTTGTTGGAAAAATGCGAATGGATTTACTTGCATTAATTTGAACACTCTCGGATTCGAACCATGGACCCGTCGCACATAAGTCCGATACGCTTACCACTCGGCCAACCTGAAACTTCTTGGAGCATGCTTATATTTCATCAAGAATAGCCAAGAATGATGTAAATTGACAGTCATAAAGTAAGTACTAATAGAGACACAACACTCTAACATTGTCTGATCTGTTACTTATGGGCAACGAAAGCGACTTTGGGGGAACAGTAAGGAGGTAACTGTTTTCGTACTTCAAAGCTTTATTCAATGCGGACGATTCCAGTTCCTTGATATTTTAAATTTTTGTTTAACGGATACTAGACCTCAAAATTTCCCGCCATTTGTTTTCGAATGCAAGTATCTTTTGATCTATTGAGTTTTAGAAACTGCTGATAAGATGGTGGTAAGGGGAGAGAGTATCACCAACCGCTTACTAAAGGATGTTGAAGCTTGGAGCTTATGTAGATTTTTGATTCTGGAGCCATTTGAAAAATATGATATTAAAAAAAATGTTTCAGGCCTGAAAAGTACATAACGCAAATAATGTTCAGCTATGACCAAAAACACTTGCCCGTTCGTTTTTTGGCAGGTTAGCTCAGGAGCGGATAACGGTCACAATTTTTTACGATTAAGTATTGCTTATAATATCAGTCAATAACGCTTTCGCGGCTTGTAGGTTCGGTAGACTCCCTATCCCGTACTCTCCGCGTTCTAATTCTAGACGATTCCACTATTCCATTATAAGGAAGCTGAGTTAGTTGGCAGTATTCAATGTCACGAATAACATATCGATCATTAGGTAGGGTTTTGTGAATAATGTAAGGTCCTCGATATTTTGAAATTAACTTTTTATTAGTTCCAGCAGCTGTGTGAACATTTTGTATAACTACATAATACCCTTCTTTAAAAACTACCGCAGGTACATGATGTTTTTGGAAATATTGAAGGTTATGGCTCTGTATTTTCTTCATCGCAAGGGAAGCCATCCAACACACATCTAAAGGGAATTTCGGAACGCCTAGTCACAATCATTCTGGTAATTAGCCGAGACACAAAACGGAGGGGTAAAGTTGACCAACTTTCAACTTCTATCCGTTCCGACGATGAGAGATGAATTATTGAATTTCACCACCTCCTTCGCCACACTAAAAATCAAAGTTATACCTCGATAATGTCACTTTGATGGGTTTCGGAACGGAATCATTGTGCCTAGAAAATTTTGTCCTCCGAGGTTGCCGGATCAGATCGGAACCATTATTACTGAGGCTTAACCCTTTCTACCTGTCCGTTAGCATGTAGGGAAGCGACAGCAACTTTTACATGTGACACATTTGATTTAGTTAAATAACTTCTAAATTCAGCAGAAGTGAAGCAGGTTCCCCTATCGGTAATTATTCGACGAGGTCGGCTATAGTAGCTAAAATATTTCTCAAGACAGCAGATGACTTCTCTAGTACTAGTAGAATTGAAAGGATATAGCTTGACAAATTTCGTAAAGGCATCTACAACAAGCAATATATGTTTTCGCTTCGAGTTTACAGCGGGAAGTGGACCGAAATGATCTAGATGGACTGTGTCAAAGGAGACTGGCTCCTTGGGTATGTTAAAGAGATTAGGTTTATTTGTCCGGGGGGGGGGGGGGGGGGGGGTGCAGAATACATAATACATTTGATGCAGTTTTTGATAAATCGATCAACCTTCACTCTCATGTTAGGGAACCAGTAATTTTTTTTTATCTGATCACAAGTCTTGTCTATTCTTAAGTGTTCTATTTTCTCATGATTCAATCTGATAATATTTTCTTCCATTTCGGAGGGGACATATAGTCGTGGTCTTCCGGAACTATCTGTTCGTGATTCTAATTCATCAACCATTTCATATTTGGCAATCGGACCATGACTCAGCAGTTCTCCTAAAGAACATATCCTTTCGTCTCGACTCTGGGTAACCTGGATCAGGAAGTCCAATTCATCGCTATCCATATAAGCAACTTGGTTGTCTATACCAGCAGGGACTGCAGTGGCATAAGGTGCTTTGGTTGGGACGCCATTGGCTAGGTTTCCCAGGCACGAGCGGTCACGATCAGTTGCATCAGCAGAGGTATCATAAGTGTTGTTCACAGCAATGGTTTTTCGGTTAGCGTCTGGGGACGGCAAAAGATTAACAGCAGTCTTAGGATGTGTAACATAACGACACTGGGTACCAGTGACAGCAGAGTTTTGACTGGCTTCGACAGTTTTGTTTGCTGATTCAGGACAGACTTCATCAGTGGCATCTTTCCCATTAGTGGACCCATTTGGATGACATCTACTTAGTTCATCGACATGTCCCATAGATACACATGCTAGATGCTGTATGGTATAATGGTAGTTTTCTAGCTCAAGGGCCAACCTGGAAATTCGCGGGTTGGTCTGTTTCTTACTTAATGTTTGTACTATTTAAGGGAACTACAATCGGTAACTATTTTGAATGGGATTCCTTCAAGATACACACGGAAACGTCTCAATGCATAGATTATCGCTAAGGTTTCTAGTTCAAAGCTATGTTATCTAGATTCAGCTGGAGTTGTGAGTTTTAGAAAAGAAAAGGACTGGATGAAACTTTCCATCATCTTGCCTTTGCATTAGGACGGCTCCATAGCCGACCGCGCTTGCATCACAATGTAATTCAGTCTCTCTCACTGGATTGTATATTGCAGGGAGGTGACAAGAGGCTAACTTATCTCTCAGTTCTTCGAAGGCAGCAGTGCATTCATCATCAAACTTATAGGGTACACCTTCACGTGTCAGATTCAATAGAGGTTTGGCTATTTTTGAGAATGAGTGTATAAACCTACGGAAATATGAAAACAATCCCAGACAAACTTTTAGCTCGCGCAGATTCTCAGGTACTGGGTATTGTTTTATTGCCTGTACATGTGAACTTCCCGGACGTATTCCCGATGCACTTACGGAATAACCCAAATATTCGATCTTTTCGTATCCGAATTGACATTTACTCAACTTAAGTTCCAATTATTTTTCCGACGTTCTCTTTAAAACTTCACCAACTAATTTCAAATGTTTATCATAAGAAGCAGTTGCTATTAGCATATCGTCCATATAAATGACAATTGCTCTCGCATCCAGCATATCTCTAAAAATTTCACAAATAAACCGTTGGAAGATAGCAAGGGCGTTCTTGAGACCAAAAGGCATTCGCACATATTCATACTGACCAACATGTGTGACAATAGCCGTATACTTAATGGATTCCGGAGCCATCTTCACCTGGTGAAAACCATTTCTCAAATCTAACGTCGTAAAATAACGCTTTCCTTCCAGGTAATCAATGCAATCTTCTATTAGCGGCAGTGGATAATTGTGACGGATCGTCAACTGATTAAGAGCTCTATAATCTACACACATCCTCAATTCCCCATTTTTTTAACAGTACGCCAGCTGAAGCGTAAGGAGAAATACTTGGCCTTAAAACCCCTTGGGATATCAAGTCTTTAATAATTGCTTGCATTTGCAAGCGTTCACTATAACCCAGTCGGCGGGGGGCACAATGAAATGGGGCTTCACTAGTCAGGTGAATTTTTTTCTCATAATTATGCGGTTTCTGTGACACATTCTTTGGACTTAGGTAATTATCTTCGATAATTTTTGTCAAGCTGTCATTACATCTCTTTCTTATATATGGGTTTACGTCAATAATCTCAGGGGTCTCTGCGTATGTCGGACTTAGATTCAGGATTGATTGGGGACTGCATGTGATTGGTTCGGTACGGCAGTTTTTACGGTTTGATTCAGCGATATGTTGTTGACATCATCTTGCTTGAACGTATCTGAAATGCATAAGTGCAGCTGTTTTTCAAGTAATAACTCATGAGGTTCCGAACTAAACCAATTTCTTTTATTTCAAATCGACAGAATCTAGCAGGGTTGCGGGGGCAACAGGCGACTTTGTGGTTACAGCAGTGGACACATATTTGACAGCAGTTGGTACAGCAGGTCGGGTAGGTACCCGAGTGGTAGTCGTCGGAGCAGCGGCTTCAGCAGTTTTCCTCAGATTTGGACACTCCGTTAAGGCGATGTCCAGTCTTCCAACATTTAAATTAGATTTCTGGCGGTCTCCTTTCGTATGGGCAGTGCGATTGATAATGCCACAACCTTGAAAAGTTAAAGAATCTAATGGTGACTTCCTCTTGTTCGCTAGCAGTAGATCTAACAAGTCTTCGAACAGCAGTTCCATATTGCGGAATTCATTTTGACTCAGCAGAACTGTCTTTACTGACAGGAACCAGTAGGACAACCGACACCGAAGGGCTTAACAATCGCCTCTCATGCATATCCATGAGACTTTTCAGATTTTTGATAGACTGAGCATTCAACAGCACATTCTAGGCTCCGAATATCTTCGTGAAGCTGCAGCAATTCTTTTTTCTTCGTCAGATTACTTAACATCAAGGCGGACAGTGGTGACCGAATAACCGGCTTGAATATCAATTTCACCACGGTTGGAACCGGAGGCGGCAGAGATATCAGGGGCAGCGGAGACTTCCGGGGCAGCAGATACCGCAGTTTCGGCATCAGTTGGAGCAGCACGTGAATTTATTGATATGTAAAACATACGCAGTTGTGACACAGTGTCAGCGGAGGCAGCCTCCACTCCCGCGGCCTCTAGGGCTTCAATAAGATGCCCTCTTGTTAGGCACGACGCTATTTTGTAGATGTTTTTTTGGAGATTACACTTGAGCGTATCACTTTCTGTGGTGTGTATTTTCCCGAATGGATATTATCGTGGTTTAATCTACATCTGAAATAAAAAATCAAAAGGTTAACGTTTCGTATTGATTCCGATTATTGTTTTTCTCTGACAGAAATACGCGCTGCGCTTGTTATTCGTTTTTCTTCTCCTCTTACTAACACATGTTAAAACTTGTCGCGCTTCTATTTCGCCACTGTTGATTTCGCTTTACCACCTAGAACTCCATCTGTTGGCTCTTTGACAATTACTGCGATGTTACATGTGAATTTACTAAAAACTGTCATAACATATTATAATATCTTACGTAATACCATAATAAAAAGAAACTAATATAGGTAGTTTGATACATTGGTGAAAATACGTGTAATTTTGATAAAACATATTCAACACCAACGCTACTATTAAATATTATATAGTTACTGTTAATAATAATATATACCTTTTACTATTATATTATAGATGAATCGGAAAAAGCGGCTATTATTTTAAGCATCTAATATACAAAACTAATAAATCAAGTTGTGTTTCTTGCAATCAAATAAAAAAGACCAATAACCAGCGCATACGTAACTATAAATTGCAAATGTATTAATAAATTAGTATTTTATAGAAATAAAAGGATAATGAAGAACATTATGAACAAAATATCGAGATTAATAATATCTTAAATAACATAATAATAAAAATCTGCCAACAATCTGGGCGTAACTTTATTATTTTTTAGGTAGAAGTTAGAAACGCGTTCAATTCTGAAATGCGGTGGAGGCTACTTTGTGACTGAAAACCTATCAAAAAGAACAAGATCGTGGAAGTGAAAATCTGATTGGATCTGAGAGATATGTAATAATTTATGAAAAAGTACACAATCACTTTACACCTCCTTAGGGGTCAATTATGGAGAATACATAGAATAAAATTAAAATCAATATTTGGGACGAGGTAGTAGATATGTCGAAAATCGTGGGAAAATATGCATTCTATTTTCACAGATAATTTTTTCTGCCCCCCTTCTGAACGCCAATACATATTTGAATTTTTTTTAATCAAAATTGTTTTTCTAGTTGAGTTAAATATACACACCGAGTTTCAACATTGTAGCTTGTAACGACTCGATTTCCGGGGTAGGCTCATCGGGCGCCAAGGGTTCGTTACAAACAATTTATTTCTTTGGACTTCAATTTATTCGTACTTCATTGGTTTTATAATTCACATTTAATTCATCGTACTCTCAATGCGTCGTTTGGTTATTAGGTTTATTATATTATATTAGAGATTTTTAACTCGTTTGTTCTTCGTGGCGCTCCTTGTGGTACACTCGTTCCGTTCATGTTCGGGTGGTATCCTGTGTGTTCGCGTGGGTCGATTCCGGTTCCGGTAACTTTCCTTTGGTTAGGTTCTTGGCTGCCGTTCCGTCTCGTTGCGTGTCCTTGCTGGTGGGTGCTGTCGATCGTCATAATCTGATGTGCGTGCTTGCTTGACCTCCTCCGCTCTGCTCCTGCTCGTCCGTCTCGTTGTATAGCCTCGACATCCCTTGTCCGCGTCTCGTCGTGTCGCCTGGCGCTTCCTGTGTTCACCCCTCTGGGCGATTTGTACCTGTTGCCTGCACGTGTCGCTTCGCGGTGGTCTTCGCAGCTCAGCGGTCAGTTCCTGGCGTCGTCCGTGGTGCTTATCGGCTGTCGTAGCTCGATCTATGGCACCCCGCCTCTGCCTCCTTGGTCCTGTCCTGGTGCTACATCTCTCTTGTGTTAGACGTCGTCGCTCGTCTATGCTCCTGTTGCCTGAGTTTCTTCGGGTCGTCTTCGTTGCCTGCGTCTCGGCCCGTCGTTGCTCTCTCCTCCTGTCAGATATCGTCTCTTCGTTGCTGCTCACGTCCGGATTTCGTCGTCGCTGCGTCGGTCTGGTCCTTTGCTGGTTGCGCTCGATCCTCTGTCGTCTTTTTCTGGCTCCTCAGGCTCCCTTGGGTTCGGCACCGTGCTTAGGAACACGTACACTAACTGGCCTCCTACTTAAGCGGACTTACAAAGCCTCAGACCTTAATGTAAGTGGCATCGTTAGTGGAAGCCTCTTCCAGTCGCTTTCAGGTTTGGCACCGTGAGTATATCCACGTGAGCTGATTGGCCCCCTTCTTAAACGGACTTACAAAGCCGCAGACCTTAAGAAAGAAAGGCATCATCAGTAGAGCCGTACCTAGTCGGTGCGTTTTCCTCGAGGCTATGATTCGGCGGACTTACAAAGCCGCAGACCCGAATGCATAGGTCGAGTCGAACGAGTAGCTTTCGCTTCAGGGAGTTTAGAGTTCCCCTCCACTACCGGCTGCTCGTTGCCGACTGCTTGATTTTTGGTCGATCGTTTTGGGCTATATATTGGCCATAACATGCACTGTCTGCGAATTATGTCTTCATATATAAAATATATGAAGTTTCCAATATTACCGCTCTCTCTCTGGTATTTTGGTCCGTAGCGTTGTCGTTGTTGTAGGTGGAAATTTGCTGTAAGATTTCCATCCTTACAAGCTTAAGCCGTTCTATATATAGAAAAAACACCCCCCACTTGTACCACACTACCCTTAGGGGTCGAATTTCAAAAAACCTTGAAAAAGCTTTCTAGATATTCATACGAAGAATCCGTAGAATAAAAATGAATTCAATATTTGGAAAGACCTAGTAGATATGACGAAAATCGTGAAAATATATGCATTTTATATCTATTATATATACACATAATTTATTTTGTCCCCCTTTCTGAACGCCAATGAATATTCAAATTTTTTTTATCACAATTACTTTTCTAGTTGATTTTCATATACACACCGAGTTTCAACTTTCTAGCATGAACCGTTTAATAGTTAGGAAAAACACCCCTACCCCCGTAGCATACTACTCCTAAAAAAAATTATATTTTTCCAACATTCCACTACTATAGCTCTATCTAAATACCAAGTTTAAGGCTTAAATCATTACAGGTTCTTAAGATATAAGCATCGGAACTTTTTCCTTTTCACCCTCCCCCTCTACACCCTTAACCACAAAACTTTTTTCCCTACTAGAGTTTAATTAGCGCTACTTCAGGTAAAAATTCTATGCATCTATCTTACAGTGTTCTTGAGATATGAAATGTGTTTGATTTGAAAAATTCTCATCCCCTCCACTTCTTTGCTCCACCTCCCACTTAAAAATTTTACTTTGATCAATCTTTATTTGTCGACCTTTACACTCAAACCGATTTTTATTTTTCTAGAGCAATTGGTTCACGAGATATCGTAATCTAAAGTTTTTCACCCCCCACACCCATACACAACTTCCCCCACCCAAAATTTTTCTTGATTCTGTTCTCCTAGTATAACTACAAATATTTCTCAAGTTTGAATAGTGTGCCATTAAAGGTTTAGGAGATATGGATTTTAGAATGTCTATCTCGCCTTTTTTGGGTTTCGGACGCATTACATTTCCCCCCACTCCCACACCCCTTGATCAATATTGACAATTTTTCTGCAAATGGGTCTACTATCAGAGCTCTATAGAAATTCCAAGTTTCAGCTTCCTATCATTAGGGGTTACTGAGATCTAGGAACCAAAATGTTCGGTCTAAAACCCTTCCCCCCTCTTCACCCTTCTTCCTCCTAACACCCCCACCCCTAAAAATTTGGTCACTTCAAGGAGCCTACCCCGTCTAGTCGTTAAAAAAATTTCAATTTAATATCTCAAATCGTTTGGCAGCTACGAGCCTCCAAACGATCTTGCGTACGGCGTACAGACGGACTGAAAATTTTTATTGCTTTTTTCGCGTCTACTAGTTATGAAACGTGAAAATAAAAATTTTTAAGGTAGGAAATTTTTTTTTTTTTTTTTTTTTAAAATCAATCACAATACTTAATTATTAAAATAATAAAGTAAAATTAAACAACATAGTTAATAGGTCAAATACATCCCCCTCGTGGATCCCTACCTTGTCGTGGTGGGGGGGCTTGTGTCGCGAACCTAGAGTTAGTTGGGGGTGGCTCTGACTACTCTAGAGGAGCGGTGAACGAAAAGAGATCCACACTTAAGCCAAGGTGTTTACGCATTCGTGCCGAGGGCTGCATGGTATCAGGTGGCTAAAAGTGATACCTTGAATGATCTCCTGGGGGCACCGGGCGAAACCCCCTTGTAATGTAGCCTTACGTCCGTATTGGGGGCTCTGCGGATGCGGACCTTCCTTTCTCGCCATACTCGTGGGATCAAAATAGACATAGTATCCAAAACCGACGAAGTGTCTTCTGGTATTAGCACCCCAGTCGACGTGGAACTCGCTGTGGGCACTGAAAGCGGAATGGATGTAGAGTGTGAAGACACCCTACTACTCACACCGACCGACCATCATGAAGAGGGGAACTTGCTCACCCCATCTCTGTGCAGAGGAGTGGTAGTAAGCACGAGTGACGTCAGCATTCAGGAGCCAATGGTTCCAAATGCAGTAGTTGTTCCTGTGGACTTACCGCAAATCGAATCAGAGAGGCAATGAATATTTCTCCGGAGCCTCTAAGAGACGTATCAGGGCCAAAATTGCCAGTGGCGTTTATCCAGAAGAAGCGCGGAGACAAGTCAGAGAACTTGTAGCCAAACGCGCCTCAGAAGGTGCCAAAACACACATTGGCAAAAGAGGCAGATCTGATGGTAGCACACCAGAACAGATCTTGAAAAAGTTGCAGAAAACTGAAAAATCTGTGGCAGTCGTCGACACGGTTCAGGTTAGCAAAACCAAACCAGTCGTCGATGACAAGGTTCAGGTCTCCTCGACAAAGACCAAACTAGCCTCTGCAGTAAGTGCAAAAATAACCAAAGGAAAGCCGGTGGTAGAACAGAGCTCGCTCAACCCAGCACCGCGCACTTCCAAGCTTTCATACAGAGACGTAGCGTCTCAAATGAAAATAGCTATTACGCATTCAATGCACCCTGTGGTCACTCTCACCGAAGATCAAATGAGAGACGTCAAGCGATCGATCATGGACGAAGTGGACAAGATCGAAGTTGGCGGACCGCATCCGCAATTTATTGCACAAAGTCAGACTAGCGGCTGGCTTAGCATCACGTGCAACAATAAGCCGACCAGGGACTGGATCATCAGGATCACCCCAATGCTAAAGCCCTGGAAGGATGCACGGCTAGTTGCGGTAGATAGGTCCGAACTACCGAAGGCAACTACCTGCGTAACTTATGTCCCACCAGGATTCGAATTGACGGGTGATAAGTTCAAGCTCCGTCAAGGCAAACAAAACCCAAGCCTCAGGACTGAATCATGGCGGGTTCTCCGCATTGCGAAGGAAAAGAATGGCGGACAGACTTTTGTCTTCTCTGTAGATGACGCTTCAATAGCTGAGCTAGAATCACTAAAGTGTCGTCTATTCCTGAACTTTTCAGACATCCAAGTGAGGATCAAAAAGGAAGGGACAGAGAAAGGCAACACCAACAAGGAAACCACAAGTATCAGGACAGAAACCGCTAAGTGTAAGGATGCCCAGGTCAGAGACTTGAGCCCCCAACCAGGACCATCCAAACCAGCAAGTAAAGCAGATGTTCAGGGCAGAGAAATCAATTCTCAACCTGCAACATCACAAGCTCCTATACCCATGGATGTAGAGTCTAGAACGGACAAAAACCAAAAGGTTCAGGACACCTACAACACGTCACAACCCGGACCGACACAATGTCCCTTGGAGTGGACTAGAGTCCAGCGCAGAGTTAAACCTCACGCAGGCTCCTCTACAGGCCCAAAAACTGGTGCACTTACTTCCAACAAAAAGCAGCTCAAGTCACAGAGCAATACTCCCAAAGGTCTAAAAGCCGGAGGAAAGAAGGCGGATAAAGGCTCAGAGTCAGCGAGGACACCAGTGCCGTCGGCATTGCAGAGGCGGATTCAGCACATCAGAGATGCGGCTCATGCAGCTAACTCTGACAGGGCCAACTCGACTGCCAATCAATGACCGCCTTCAGGTGCCTTCAAGTGAACCTGCAACATGCAAAAGCATCGTCAGCAGTCCTTTCTCGCAGGTTCACTGAAGCTCAACTTGACGTCGCTCTTATCCAGGAGCCATATCTAACGGAGGACCAGGTAAGAGGCTTGACCATGGGTGAGCTCTTGTATGACTCTACCAATATTGGTAGACCCAGGGCATGTTTACTTTTCAAAAAGAATACTAAATATGTTCCAATTCCAGGTTACTGTACGAAGGACGTTGTAGCGGCCTTTGTAGAGCTGCAGTTCCCGGAGGGCAGGACAGAAATCATTATATGCTCAGCCTACTTTCCCAGAGACTGCACTGAACCAGCGTCGCCCGTCATCAGGAACATCGTTGACCTATGCCGGAGGACAAACAAGCAGCTGGTACTTGGCTGTGATGCAAACGCACATCACACTATGTGGTCAAGTTCTAACATCAATGAACGGGGTGAGTTGCTTCTAGAATTTATTCACACTAACAACCTATATATTCTAAATAGAGGTAACAAACCCACTTTCATAAACAGAGTCAGGCAGGAGGTTTTAGATCTTACCATTTGCACTCAATTCCTGAGCACAAAAATCTGCAACTGGCACGTCTCTAACGAGACTTCTATGTCAGATCACAGGCATATCCTATTCAACATAGAATCTAACATTATCTTTTCCGAAACGTACAGGAAGCCACAAACGACGAACTGGGAACTTTACGACCAGAAATTTTTGGAATGCATGACCGGCAACATACGAAATATTAAGGACATTGATAGCATAGAGATAGCATCAGAACAAATACGCAATGCTATTGAAACTGCTTTCAACTCATCCTGCCCGGAAAGGTCCAGAGCAAGTAACAGGAAAGTAGCTTGGTGGAACCCAGCATTATCTAAGGTCAGATCTCAAACTAGAAAGCTCTTCAATAGGGCCAATAAAACTGGTGAGTGGGAATCGTACAAAAGGGCTCTAACAGAGTACAACTACGAAATTAGACGTGCAAAGAGAAATTCGTGAAAATTGTTTTGCCAGGGTATAAATGATTTGCCCAGCAGCGCAAGAGTACACAAAATACTTTCTAAAGCACATACTAACAAAATGGGCTTATTAGAGAAACCTGATGGCACGATAACCGAAAATGGGAAACAGACGTTAGAACTTTTAGCCCAAACTCATTTCCCAGGATCCTCAACGACAGAACCAAGCAATGAAGAACGATACACCACCCCAAAGCCGAGTAAACCTACCATATTGGACTGGAAAAACTCAGCCAAGATCTTCACTGCTAACAAGGTTAAATAGGCTGTACGTAGTTTCAAACCATTTAAATCCCCTGGAGAAGACATGATATTTCCCGCTTTACTGCAAAGAGGAATGGACCATCTTCTACCAACACTATTTTCCATATTTAGAGCAAGCCACGCATGGAGTTATATACCCATATCCTGGCGTAGCGTTAGGGTGATACACATACCAAAAACAGGGCGCCGTCCGAGCAATGATCCTAAGTCGTATCGTCCTATCAGCTTAACGTCATTTCTTTTAAAAACTATGGAAAAGATTATTGATAGGCATATCAGAGATGGGGCTTTGAAGTCTCAACCCTTACACTCCAATCAATATGCATACCAACCGGGGAAGTCAACAACCCACGCCTTACAAAACCTAGTCACAAAAATCGAGAAATCGATTATGGACAAGGAAATAGCGGTGGGTTGCTTCTTAGATATCGAAGGGGCTTTTGACAACACTGCCTACGAAAGTATCTATTCTGCAGCACAAAAGCGTGGTATTGATCCAAAAACCTGCAGTTGGATCAAGGCCATGCTAGAACGCAGGAAAATAACTTCGACACTAGCCGACTCAACAGTCACTGTCACAGCTGCGAATGGCTGTCCACAGGGTGGGGTACTATCACCCATCCTCTGGTGCTTAGTAGTGGACGATCTTCTTCAAGATCTAACAAGTTCTGGAGTAACGGTACAGGGTTACGCTGACGACCTTGCCATCCTTGTTAGAGGTAAGTTTGAAAAGACTGTGGCAAGTCTAGTTCAGAATACCCTTAACCAGGTAGCAACCTGGTGCACCAAAGCAGGATTGGGTATCAACCCAAAGAGAAGCACAATTGTTGCATTCACCAAAAGGAGGTTTAAGGACAAACTATCTAAGCCTACTCTTTTTGGAGAATCCATAGAGTATGCCAGGGAGGTAAAATTCCTGGGAATCATCCTAGATGAAAAGCTCACTTGGAACACTCATCTGGACAAAGTTCTTGAACGGGCCAGAATCTCTCTCTGGACCTGCAGGAGCCTTCTCGGAAAAAACTGGGGACTGAGTCAAAAACTCACCTACTGGATGTATACCGTCGTTGCTAGGCCTATTATAACTTACGCGGCATCCGTCTGGTGGAAGAAAACAAAGCGGAAAACTGCTCAGCTTAAGCTGACCAAACTACAGAGACTGGCATGCCTGGGTGTTACTGGGGCGATGCGCACCACTGCCACAGCCACCATAGAGGTGCTTCTCAACCTAGCACCTCTACACTTAGAAATACAGAAAGAAGCTAGGTTCACCACATACAAACTTTTGAGCTCGGAGGACGAGTCAGAGCGCAAAATAGCTTGTCCAACTCTTTCCGCAGAACTCAACAAGGACCCCATACTAGCGATACCTCTTTCTGATTCAATGGTACCGAAATTTAATTTCACAAGGCCATTCAAAGTTGCCCTACCTGAAAGGGAGGATTGGGCCACAAACAAACCCACTCCAAAACCAGCATCCTTAATCTGGTACACAGATGGATCTAAAACAGATCAAGGTGTAGGAGCAGGTGTTTATGGTGTGCGCCCAAATGTTAAGTTCTACTGTAGCATGCACACAACATCCACTGTTTTTCAGGCGGAGACTCATGCTATTGAACTATGCATTAGAGAAAATATCAGACGGGGCTACAAAAACCAACAAATATATATTCTCTCGGACAGCAAGGCTGCAATAATGGCACTCCAGTCCGATCAAATACACTCCAAACTTGTTTGGAATTGCCTCCAATACCTAATTGAACTCGGAAATAAGAACAGAGTTACCCTCATTTGGATTCCGGGTCACAGCGGCTATGTAGGTAACGAAATGGCCGACTCAATGGCTAGAAAAGGTTCAGAAGCGGACTTCAAGGGACCATACCCATTTTGTGGGATACCATTAAGCACAGCTAGAATGAACATCCGAATATGGCTTAAATCGCAAAGTGCCATTTACTGGGACTCGGCACCGGGCAACAGGCACTCAAAGCTCTTTATGCCAAAGCATTCGGAAAAAAGAACATCTGACTATCTAAAACTAAGCAGATATCAGACCCGAACCCTAGTGGGAGCTCTGACTGGGCATTGTCACATGAGGAAACATCTCAATAGGATTGGTCTCTCTGAGACCAAAATCTGCAGAATATGCAATGACGAAGACGAAACACCGGAGCATATCCTCTGTGAATGTGAGGGTTTAGCTCACAAAAGACTTCGTCACTTCGGTCAGGGTTTCATGGAACCATCGGAATTCCTGTCCATTTCTCTTCGCAAAATACTAAGCTTCATTGAAAGCGCAGGGATTGAAGAGGAATCATAACCAATTCGGGGGACGTCACAATAAGCCCAACTGTGGCTTCAGTGACAGCGGTTAACCCCACCGACCCCTATCTCCAATCTATCTATCTAGGTCAAATACATCAAATTAAAAAAAAAATCTGCCAACAATCTGGGCGTAACTTTATTATTTTAGGAACGCGTTCAATTCTGAAATGCGGTGTAGGCTACTATGTGACTGAAAACCTATCAAAAAGAACAAGATCATGGAAGTGAAAATCTGATTGGATCTGAGAGATATGGAATAGTTTAAGAAAAAGTACACAATCACTTTACACCCCCTTAGGGGTCAATTTTCAGAAAATCTTGAAAACACTATCTTGGTATTCATATGGAGAATATAGAATAAAATTAAATTCATTATTTGGGACGAGGTAGTATGTAGATATGTCGAAAATCGTGGGAAAATATGCATTCTATTTTCACAGATAATTTTTTTTGTCCCCCTTCTGAACGCCAATAGATATTTGTTTTTTTTATTCAAAATTATTTTTCTAGTTGATTTAGATATACACACCGAGTTTCAACATTGTAGCTTAAGCCGTTCTATATATAGGAAAAACCCCCCCCCACTTGTACCACACTACCCTTAGGGGTCGAATTTCAAAAAACCTTGAAAAAACTTTCTAGATATTCATACGAAGAATCCGTAGAATAAAAATGAATTCAATATTTGGAAAGACCTAGTAGATATGACGAAAATCGTGAAAATATATGCATTTTATATTTATTATATTTATTTACAAATAATTTTTTTTGTCCCCCTTTCTTAACGCCAATGAATATTCAAATTTTTTTTTATCACAATTACTTTTCTAGTTGATTTACATATACACACCGAGTTTCAACTTTCTAGCATGAACCGTTTAATAGTTAGGAAAAACACCCCCTACCCCCGTAGCATACTACCCCTAAAAAAAATTATATTTTTCCAACATTCCGCTACTATAGCTCTATCTAAATACCAAGTTTAAGGCTTATATCATTACAGATTCTCAAGATATAAGCATCGGAACTTTTTCCTTTTCACCCTCCCCCACCCTCCCCTCTACACCCTAAACCCCACAACTTTTTTCCCTACTAGGGTTTAGTTAGCGCTACTTCTGGTAAAAATTCTAAGCATCTATCTTAAACTGTTCTTGAGATATGAAATGTGTTTGATTTGAAAAATTCTCATCCCCTCCACTTCTATGCTCCACCTCCCACTTAAAAAATTTAACTTTGATCAATCTTTATTTGTCAACCTTTATACCCAAACCAAATTTTATTTTTCTAGAGCAATTGGTTCATGAGATATCGTAATCTTAAGTTTTTCACCCCCCACACCCATACACAACTTCCCCCACCCAAAATTTTTCTTGATTCTGTTCTCCTAGTATAACCACAAATTTTTTTCAAGTTTGAATAGTGTGCCATTAATGGCTTAGGAGATATGGATTTTAGAATGTGTCTATCTCGTCTTTCTTGGGTTTCGGACGCATTACATTTCCCCCCACTCCCACACCCCTTGATCAATATTGACAATTTTTCTGCAAATGGGTCTACTATCAGAGCTCTATAGAAATTCCAAGTTTCAGCTTCCTAACATTAGGGGTTACTGAGATCTGGAAACCAAAATTTTCGGTCTAAAACACTTCCCCCTCCTTCCCCCTCACACCCTCACACCCTCACCCCTAAAAATTTGGTCACTTCAAGGCGCCTACCCCGTCTATTCGTTAAAAAAATTTCAATTTAATATCTTAAAGCGTTTGGCAGCTACGAGCCTCCAAACGATCTTGCGTACGGCGTACGGCGTACGGCGGACAGACGGACAGACGGACTGAAAATTTTTATTGCTTTTTTCGCGTCTACTAGTTATGAAACGTGAAAATAAAAATTTTGAGGGTAGCAATTTTTTTTTTTTTAAAATCAATCACAATACTTAATTATTAAAATAATAAAGTAAAACTAACAAAAGCCATTGTGTGATAAAAATACATGCTTTATTTATTTTGTCCCATTTCGAACCCTAGTACAGTGCAACCCAGTTGAAACGTACCTTAAGGGAACCACAAAAGTAGAACATTATAACCGATACTATAGCTATAGCTATAATATAACTTTTTTCGCAAAAGGACCGAGTAGAAGGATTTTTCAAGCGGGATCTTCATATAAATACAAAAACTTTTCAGTTGTGCTGAAATAAAATGGGATTTTGTTGCTATAAGGCACTCATTTATAATGTGTGCTCTAATATTTCACATATGAAGAGTATTATCGACTGTTTGTTTGAAAATATTTAATACTACATAAAAAATTTTCATAAAATAGTCTGAAGGATTTCTTAAATACCATTTATGCAGATCATTTTCATCTGTTTCTTGTCCTTGAATGGGTGTTTGTGTTTTATATTCTTCATCGAGTTTGCATTCTTCATTTCTCCCATAGTTTCGGTAATATAATAATTTTTTGGAGGGATTTGATGAGTTGATGTAGTCTTTCATAAATCTTTACTCGCAAGCCTCGCAGTTATGTTTGTGGTAAAATTTATATTAAACAAAACCAGCAAAATATCTCGTAGAAGCAATGTTAATAGGTTGTGGAATAACTTCAATTTCAATGTCTTCTGAATTTAAAATTTCTGGAATAATATCATCAATATAGTTTTAGGAAGCTGGGAACGTGTTGTCCGACTTTGTGCTTTCAGCATTATCTTCGCCAAAACAGCTACTACCTGCGTTTGAGGATGGGTCTATATGAGGAAAAATTTTTCAGCCACAGGAACAGACATTTGCTTATCTCCTATCCGGTAAATGTGAGATGGGGTCAATCTTGTTGCAGATTTCGTTGGGCAATGATGTTCTAACTCGTATAATTGAACTATAACGTCCCACATCGCCATTACTTCTCCTCGTACATGACGTTCATTTGTTTGGCCCTTCCATACAAAATTATGTTTGTACAAGGACTTCTACAATTTTTTTGATCCTTATATTTAGATGTAATATGGTGAATCTTTTGTAATCCTTAAACTCTTGTACAGAGCTCTATTATTACTTACTTGGTCACATGTTATGCACACAATATTAGTACCAATATTTTGGCGTTTTCTTTTACTTCAAACAACAATTCCTTAAGCCTATTGCCATTTATTCCATTGACGGATACAAAATACCCGAAAACATGTTTCCACGGCTTAAGCAAACCACGAACCATGAAAACTAAAATCCAATTGATAAGAGATGTTTTACAAAGAAGATTTCATTGTAAATAATTTCTTATAAATCGGCATGTTGGAGAACGTAAAAAAATACTCACTGCAACTGTTATTTCATCGGTGGAATAAGGAATTTTTTTTTCCTCGTCAATAGTTTTAGAACTGTTTTTGTATTTTTGTTATAAGCCTTAAGGCGGATTTACATGATGACAGTAAATAATATTTACTGAAAAGTGAGGGAGAAGGAAGGTCTCTTATGAGAAACTGATCAGGAGTAAAACGACTAAAAACTATCCGCAGTAAACAATTCAATTTACAAAATTTTTCTCAAAGTGCGCGGCTTTGCCTGGTACTGCCCGGCCTGCTCCGGTACATCACTAAAGACACTGGAGTCTAAAATAGACTTTCTTGCGACGACACTGAAGGAACTAAGTGCAGTTGTCTTGAGTAATACCATTCCAGGAAATCCTGGTAGCATGGGTGACTATACATGCACGCCCACATCCGTCACAAGGAACTGCAATTCGCTAAAACTTCCAAAACTTCCATCCGCCGCTACAACTACCAACATCAACAGCAGCAATAATATACAACACCACCGAAAAACGTAGGTCTCTATCACTCTTCCACTCATCGTCATCGAACAAATTTAAATTACCGAAGCAAAATTCTACATCACCGCTCCGTCGCATAACTCGACTGCAGTCGCAATCGCAGTCACAACAAGCGAAAACGGGATCATCTAAGCTGAAATCTAAAACAGTACAAAATTCTATCGCCACTACGAACTCCGCCAACGATGTACCCGTTACATCAGCTGGCACTGTCTCTGTGGATGACGATACATCAGCTGATTCTGTCTCTGTTGATGACGTTATCGTCGACACGCTCCACTCAGCCCCTGGCGCTGGTTGTGACCGTCGATCAGCTGCTGCTGTGACTTCTGATCCAAATCTTCGCTGTGGACCGAAACCTAATGTACTCACGGCTGCTCCTGCTACACTTAAATACCACTGGCTGTATATTTCTTAGTGCCCTAAATATACATCGGCGGACGATATCCTCTTATATATCCAGCATAAGCTGAACATAGATGACATGAAGGCATTTCTATGTTATCGACTCACAAAACGACTTGCGGATATTGACCGGCTAAACTACGTCTCGTTTAAAGTTCGTGTCCCCGTGCAGCAGTCTGTGAGCATCTCATCAGCTGACTTTTGGCCCACTGGCATAACGCATCACAAATTTACCTTCGAACAAAAGTCGAATTTTTGAACGGGCCGTACGCCGGCTTCAACACCGTAATTGCATCACAGAACAACCTGATAAGCGCACTATTAGACCTAAGTCGTAAACTAACCTCCCTGAATTTGTACTATCAAAATGTACGTGGAATGAGGACCAAACTTGAGGATTTCAGACTCTCGAGTTTCATTTCAAACGACGATATTATATGTCTCTCAGAAACCTGGCTAAACGATAGCATTCTTAGTTCTGAGCTTACTCCTAATTACTCAATTTTTAGAAAAGATAGGGATCTGACCTGTACGAGGAAATCTGATGGCGGTGGAGTCCTTGTAGCCGTTAAGGCCATGTTTCCTAGTACACTCTGCGTTGACTTCCCAGGGAAGGTTTTTGATTGTGTTCTTGTTAAAATCAATGTGTCCCAGTTCTCTGTTATCTCTGTTGCCTGTGCCTATGTTCCTTGTGGAAGTATTCCTGATGTCCTCGAGGATTTGTTTTCCTCGCTTTCCAATTACATGAATATTCATTACCCAACCGCTGTATTTTTTATTTGTGGTGACTTTAATTTGCCCTCAATAACCTGGTCATCAGACTTCACATTAATTACAGTTCCTTCATGTCCTCTCTCTAGCTCCTTAGAATCCTTTATGTCCCTTTGCTGTCTTAAACAAATTAATACTTCCAAAAATCATCAGGGAAAGCTGTTGGATCTGGTCCTAACCAACTCTTCCAACACATTATCTGTTCCTGACCCACATCCTTATGTCCGTATAGACCCATATCATCCACCTCTGGCTTTCTCATTACGTGTATCAGCTATGCCAGCAGCACGGAAATGTGGGAACCATCTCCAAAGGTACAACTTTCGTAAAGCTAATTTTCCGGCTTTGGAACTTGCCTTGGGCAATGTTGACTGGGTATCAATATTTGCTTACCGTGACATCGAATCTTGTATTGACTTATTCTATCAGTTTTTGAACGATGTCATTCAACGTTTTGTTCCATTACGAAAGTTGCCCAGAAACTGTGCCTGTTTGGTTCAACTCTGAGGTGGCTAAAGTGTTGAAACTGAAAAATATTGCTCGGTCCCGTTTTCTCCGTACTAGGTCAGAGGAACATAGACATGTATTTGTAAATCTTCGTTCGCTGGCTAAGTCCGCAGTTAAATCAGCCATAAGGACTTACATTGAAAGAGTGGAGTCATCGATCCAACGAAATGAGATCAAGCATTTTTGGTCATACATTCGCACTCTCAGATCCTCCTCCTCCTTTCCGTCGCAAGTTTGTTACAATAATTTTATCTCTCGTAACTCTCAAGAGTCATCTGAACTGTTTGCGTCATACTTTTCGTCTGTCTTCTCTACAACATCAACACCTTCGACGGAACTACCTGAGTCTTTTCCAGATTCTTATCCAGCTACCATTCCTCCACTCTCGGTTACTTCAAGCGAAGTGGAGGGTCTTGTCGCAACTCTCGATGTTAGTGTAAACGGTGGTCCTGATGGTATCCCCAATTCGTTTGTTAAACCGCTTTCCTCTAGTCTCAGTTATCCTCTTGAACTTCTATTTAATAGAAGTATCAATGATGGTATTTTTCCTTCTCGCTGGAAGCAAGCCATCATTACTCCTATACATAAGAAAGACGACAAAGCATTAGTAACAAATTACAGTCCTATCTCTGTGCTATCCCGCTTTGCTAAATTGTTTGAAAGATTAATATATGTTCATGTTTTTTCAAACCTCAATCATCTTATATATAAAGACCAACATGGCTTCTTTAAAGGTAGATCAACTTCATCTAATCTACTTGAATTTACAAATTCAGTTTCCAAAGCTTTGGATAATCATAAACAGGTGGATGTAACTTTCACTGACTTTTCAAAAGCGTCTAATTCAGTAAATCATTGCCTATTACTTTCTAAACTTAAAGGCTGTGGTTTTTCAGGTTTACTATTTCAATGGTTTGTTTCGTATTTGGTCAGTCGTAAATCGCGTGTTTGTTTCAATGGTTCACTGTGGTCGGAGTTCACTTCTCTCTCTGGTGTCCCCCAGGGTTCCATCCTGGGTCCACTTTTATTCATCATTTTCATTAATGACTTGCCACTAATAATTAAATTTCCTTGCCTCCTCTATGCGGACGACGTGAAAATTTATAGGGAGATCAGTTCTTTGCACGATTGTAATGTATTACAATCAGATCTTAAAGCTCTTGCCCTGTGGTGCTCCAATAACTGTCTTCCACTTAACATCTCTAAATATCGCAAAATGTCCTTCGTACGTAAGAGAACCATGATCTCTTTTGATTATGTTATTAATTCAGAAGTACTCCTTCAAGTCTCCCACATTCGTGACCTGGGTGTTACCTTTGACGCTAAACTTAAGTTTGACCTTCATTTTCACAATCTTATAAGCAATGCATCGAAATTATCAGGGCTAATTCTAAGATCATCATATAGTATGTTCGCTAACATCCAAACTTGTATCAAGCTCTTTGTAACTCTAGTGCGAAGTGGTTTGGAATATTGCTCCGCTATCTGGTCCCCTAACTACAGTTGTCACATTACTGCTCTGGAATCTGTTCAACGTAAGCTTACTCGTTCTTTCCTGTACAAATATAGGATCCCGTATTGTCCTTACAGTGAACGTCTTTCCTTACTCGGGATCCCATCCCTCGAACAACGCAGACTGTACATAGATGAGTGTGTTCTCTTTAAAATTTACAATGGTGATGATAGTTCAGCCTTATGTTTAAACTTGGTTTTGCGCCAACCAACTTGTCCTAGCAGGTCAGACTCCATATTCGCCCCTTCTTTGGCGCGTACAAACGTTTATTTCTTTTCCCCGTTTATTCGGTTACAAAGAAATCATAATGAGCTCAATATTGGTCCTCTGAACACATCCTATTCACTTTTCAAAACAAAATTAAAATTTTTATTTTTTTCACAAACTAATTTCTAATTGTATATTACCTTTCAATCTTTAATTATTATTTTTATTAGTATTACCGTTTTCTCTCCTTGTATGCTGTTGTGTAATTGGATAAGTTTTTATCTGTACAATGGATTTTAATTAAATGAATAAATAAATTAAATAAATAAATTAAATAAACAATACTGTCGATATTTTTGTGAATGAATGTGTGTCAGTATTTTTTGTTGCCATGAAAAGTTCTCGCGCTGAGGTATGTTTATGGTTACTGCTCGTAATTTGTATACTCTGGCATCTCTATTTCGCCATAAGTTCGATATTTCTAGCTACTTGCAACACTAAATTGTATAGTTACTTGGAATAAACGTCAAGATGAACCGTAAAAAATGTAAGTACAAAAACACAATATTTCAATATTTTACATTATTCATATTTCAAATTAATTCCTTTACAGCCAAATGCAGCATAATTTCACAATCGGTCTTCAACGAAGACTACGAAGACTGTCAGCAGCGATCATTAGCAGAAAAAGCTGTACCGATTGACAGTCGAATTATCGGTTTGTACATACATAGTAAAATTCATAAACACTTTCGTTCTAATTTTTTTTTAAATTTTATTTGTAGTTGAAAATTTAATCGAGGCAGTGAGGGCGCGTGAATTCCTGTGGGATGTTGGTAAATCCCAATATAAGGACCACGTTCAAGGACCGCAACTCTGAAAGGAGGTTGCCCGTGAGTTGAGTATGTACGCAAATCGATTATAAACATAACGCAGTCACGATCGGCTGCAAGCCAATCGTATGATACTCTAGATGAAATATTAAACTCCGATTTATATTTTAGTTGGAAATATATCAAAAGAATGAGGTAGAAATTATTGTATAGTGGCTACTCGATTTTACTTTATTAGTAATAATACAGTATTGCTATTGATTTAAAAAAAAAAAAAAATTTGCTGCCCTCAAAATTTTTTTGTGTACATTTCATGACTAATAGACACGAAAAAAGCAATAAAAATTTTCACTCCGTCTGTCCGCCGTACGCCGTCCGCCGTACGTCGACCGCCAAAATCCTTTGAAGGCTCGTAGCTCTCAAACCAGTGGAGCTATTAAATTTAAATTTTTCTAGGAATAGACTGGGTAGACCCCTTGAATTGACATTATTTTCAGGGGTGGGGTGTGAATGGGAAGGTGGGGGAAGCTTTTTAGACGAAAAATTTTGGTTTCTAGATCTCAGCAACCGCTTATGTTAGGAGACTGAAACCTGGAATTTCTATAAAGCTTTAATAGTGGACCCATTTGCAAAAAAAATAATGATATGGGTGAAGGGGTGTGGGAGTAGAGGGGGAAGCAATGCGTCCGAAACGCAAAAAAGTGGAGATCTACACATTCAAAAACTTATATCTCCTAAACCGTTAATAGCAAGCAATTAAAACTTAACAAATATCTGTAGTTATACTAGGAGAGTAGATTGAAACAAAATTTTTGGGTAGGGTTGGTGGCGTACGGGGGTGGGAGGTGAAATACTTAACATTATGATATCTCCCAAACCAATGGCACCAAATAAACAAAATTCGGTTTATATATAAAGCTTGATAAATAAAGATTGCTCAAAGTAAAATCTTTGAAGGGGGCGGGGGAGTACATAAGTGGAGGGAATAAGAATTTTTCAAAAATAACACGTTTTATATCTCAATAACATTGTAAGATGGATGCTTCAAATTACCAGAAGTAGGCCTAATAGAACCCTAGTAGGGAAAAAAAATTTGGGGGTGTGGGTGTAGAGGGTGAGGGTGGGGAAGGGTGAAAAACAAAAAGTTCCGATGCTTATATCTTAAGAATCTATAATGATAGGGAGCTGAAACTTGGTATTTAGATAAAGCTATAGAAGTGGCATGGTGGAAAAATAAATTTTTTTTTAGGGGTAGTATGGTGCGGTGGTGGGGGGTGTTTTTCCTAACTTTAGAACGGCTTACGCTAGGAAGTTGAAACTCAGTACGTATATGTAAATTAACCAGAAAAGTAATTCTGATAAAAAAAATTTGAATATTCATTGGCGTTCAGAAGGGGGGGCAAAAAAAATTATCAGTATATATAAAATGCATATATTTTCACGATTTTCGTCATATCTACTAGGTCTTTCCAAATATTGAGTTCATTTTTATTCTACGGATTCTTCATATGAATACCTAGAACGCGTTTTCAAGATTTTTTGAAATTCGACCCCTAAGAGGGTGTAAACTGGTTGTATACTTTTTCATGAATTCCACCATGTTTTTCAGGCCTGATCAGATATCGAATATCTTTTCACTTCCCCAGGCTTGTTTAATAATCACCTATTTTTAAGTTTTTTATTTTTCAACCTCTAGACCGCATTCCGGAATATGACCCAATTATTTAATTCATATGTTACACCCTTTTCTAACCGCTTTTTGTTTGTTATGTTTCAGTGACATAGTAACATATGCCGCATCCCCGAATAAACCACGTTCCGAACTTCTGCCGGAAAAATAATAAAGTTGCGGCCAGACTGTTGGCAGATTTTTTTGATTTATAGTGAGTTCCATAAAGTAAGTTAGGACATTTTACAGAATTTTTGTACGGCAACTACATTAAAGACTTTTGTGATATTTTTCATATTAATAGTTTCAGCTGCGATTATTATAAGATTAATGTGTATAAAATTTCAAAGTCGTAACTTAAAGTGTTCTAAAGTTATCGTTCAATATTGGTGAACATGTTTATTAAGGACTTTTGTATGGCAGCTACCCGAAGGAGTCAACAGATGAAGCTAATTAATGAACTCCGTTTTGGTTTTGGTATAAAACTAATTCCTGTAAAATTTTAAATTCCTGCTTTAACTCGTTCTAAAGTTATAGTGGATTCAGTAACATGCATACATTTTTGAAGGACTTTTCTAGGCTGCTGCACGTAAAACTCATTCGATTTGCATCATATTCAGAACTTTTGATTCAAACATCGTCAACCTTAAGTATGCAAAATTTCAAGTTCCTTACTTGAAGCATTCGAGCAATAATTGTGAAAACGTGTTTTAAGGACTCTTGTATGGGAGGTACCCGAAGGAGTGAAAGGATATCGCCCATTAACGAACTTAGCCTTACATTTTCCATTTTACAAGTTGTGACAAAATTTCAACGTCCTAGGTCAACGCGTTCTTGAGTTATTGTGCTAACGGACGGACGGACGGACGAACGGACGGACTGACGCACGGACGGACGGACAGCAAACGGATTTGGGGGTTTTGGCCAAAAATAAACACGAAATACTGTACAACTTTTTTTCGTCCGAGGCTCGGTTCTATGCGTTACAAACTTTTCGGCTGGATTAAACTTATAATACTCTATATGTTCATCTTGAGTATAAAAACATAACTTCAGTATTACCTTTCTTTTTTTAGACTACAGTGAAGAAAACTATATGGACCTGCGAAAGAAGTGGGGAATGGTTAAATGTGCGTACGCTAGAAGCAAGATAGGTGCTCCTAGCGGTTCTGGCTGCTTCCGGAAACCATATAAGTATACCCGCTTGCTGTCATTCTTACATTCTTAGATGATACATGCTGGCCTCGGTCGTAAGTGAAACATCTGGCATCTGTTAAGTGAAACGTCTGGCTTGCTTATATTATAATATAAACAATACTCTTGAATTTTAGAGAAATTACTACAGTACGAACTGTGGAGCCCTGTTCGCCATCGCCATCTTCGAGTGAAGTGTCGTCCTGGAACTCCTCACAACCGGCATCTAACCCTGATGTGGAATCTTCCTCGCTGAAAAGGCGAGCAATTGAAATTCTCAAAAGCCGGGAGAAGAAGCAATTGCGGTCCGAGGAGTTGTTCGAACAGCGGAGCTGTTACAAATTTCAAAAAAGAGCAGATCTCAGCTGCAACTTAAAATAATGCAGTGTATTGTAGAAGCGAAGGGCGAAACCACTGAATAAATTTATTTATATCTACTTAAAAAAAACTTGATTAACTTTTATTTCTGTTTAAATTCTATCAGTTTGCCACGCCACAGCTCCCTCTGATTGGAAATAGTCAGCAAAATTCAGCCGAACATACTTATCTGCTGTATTTGAGTTGTACGTGTTTGGCTCAAAAGGAAGCATTGCTGACACCTCATCCCTCCAGGTTCTCGAAATAATGGCGCCATTTCCCTCGCGATCCACAAAATCGTGCGGGATGCGATCCTCTTGCGTCTCTCGTAGGCAGTTATGTAGACATACACATGCCCCATGCACATGCTAAATTGCTGAGGAAAAACAATCATTTTAACCTTAAACAATAACTAACTACAAGCGTGACGGCTTCCAAGACGTAGGAGTAAATTGATTAATACTTTATTTACATATTATCTTACCGTAAAGTAAGTGACAATCTTTCACTAGCACTAATGGATTCGCGGACGAAATTACTTTTAGTTATGTGCGGGCCGACTATCTCCAAAAGTTTTTGGAAAACATCAGGAGTCTTTCGCAAATAGTTTCTGAATAGTTGCGGATCGCTTACACTTAGTCCTTTCACTATTATGCTATGTGCACCATATTGCTCGCGGTTTTTATAAAAATCACGAACCCACATTTTACGTTTTCTCTTATTTTTTTTGAAGGCAAATCTTTTTTATCTTGTTCACATTTCAAGTCTTCAAAAATAACACCAACCAAAAACGTAATTTCTTCGTCGGAATTCATTTTACTTTATTATTTTAATAATTAAGTATTGTGATTGATTTTTTAAAAAAAAAAATTTGCTACCCTCAAAATTTTTATTTTCACGTTTCATAACTAGTAGACGCGAAAAAAGCAATACAAATTTTCAGTCCGTCTGTCCGCCGTACGCCATACGCAAAATCCTTTGGAGGCTCGAAGCTCTCAAACGCTTTGAGATATTAAATTGAATTTTTTTTACGGATAGACGGGGTAGGCTCCTTGATGTGACCAAATTTGTAGGGAAGGGGGTGTGAGGGGGAGGAGGGGAAAGTGTCTTAGACCGAAAATTTTGGTTTCTAGATCTCAGTAACCGCTTATGATAGGAAGCTGAAACATGAAATTTCTATAGAGCTCTCATAGTAGACCCATTTGCATAAAAATTGTCAATATTGATCAAGGGTTATGGGAGTGGGGGGGAAATATAATGCGTCCGAAACCCAAAAAAGGCGAGATAGACACATTCTAAAATCCATATCTTCAAAACCGTTAATGGCACACTATTCAAACTTAAGAAATATTTGAAGTTATAAATACTAGGAAAACAGAGTGAAAAAAAAATTTTTGGTGGGGTGGGGGGTACAAAACTTTAGATTATGATATCTTATGAACCAATTGCTCTAGAAAAATAAAATTCGGTTTGGGTATTAAGGTCAACAAATAATGATTGATCAAAGTAAAAAATTTTAAGTGGGAGGTGGAGCATAGAAGTGGAGAGGATAAGAATTTTTCAAATGAAACACATCTTATATCTCAAGATCAGTGTAACATAGATACTTAGAATTTTTACCAGAAGTAGCGCTAATTAAACCCTAGTAGGGAAAAAAGTTGTGGGGTTGAGGGTGTAGAGGGTGAGGGTGGGGGAGGGTGAAAAGGAAAAATTTCCGATGCTGATATTTTAAGAACCTGTAATGATATAAACCTTAAACTTGGTATTTAGGTAGAGCCATAGTAGCGGCATGTTGAAAAAATATATTTTTTTTAAGGGGTAGTATGGTACGGGGGTAGGAGGTGTTTTTCCTAACTATTAAACGGTTCACGCTAGAAAATTGAAATTTGGTGCGTATATGTAGATCAACTAGAAAAGCAATTTCGATTAAAAAAAAATTTAAATATGTATTGGCGTTCAGAAGGGGGAGCAAAAAAAATTATCTGTGTAAATAGAATGCATATTATTCCAAGATTTTCGTCATATCTACTAGCTCGTCCCAAATATTGAATTTAATTTTATTCTACGGATTATTCGTATGAATACCTAGAAAGTGTTTTCAAGGTTTTTTGAAATTCGACCCCTAAGGGTAGTCTGGTACGGGTGTGGGGGGTGTTTTTCCTATATATAGAACGGCTTAAGCTACAATGTTAAATCTCGGTGTGTATATGTAAATCAACTAGAAAAGCAATTTTGTTAAAAAAAAAAATTCAAATATGTATTAGCGTTCAGAAGGGGAAGATAAAAAAAATTATCTGTGAAAATAGAATGCATATTTTTCCACGATTTTCGTCATATCTACTAGCTCGTCCCAAATATTGAACTTAATTTTATGCTACGGATTCTTCGTATGAATACCTAGAAAGTGTTTTCCAGGTTTTTTTGTAATTCGACCCCTAAAGGTAGTGTGGTACGGGTGTGGGGGTTGTTTTTCCTTTATATATAGAACGGCTTAAGCTACAATCTTGAAACTTGGTGTGTGTATGTAAAATAACTAGAAAAGAAGTTTTGATAAAAAAAAATTTAAATATGTATTGGCATTCAGAAGGGGGGCAAAAAAAAATATCTGTGAAAATAGAATGCATATTTTTCCACGATTTATGTCATAAATACTAGCTCGTCACAAATATTGAATTTAATTTTATTATGCGGATTCTTCGTATGAATACCTAGAACTTGTGCCGGAAAAATAATAAAGTTACGCCCAGATTGTTGGCAGATTTTTTATTTCGCTATTATTTATTATTAACAAATCATAAACAACTTCACAAATTTGTCAACTCAATTTTATATCTTTGACGTTTATAGTCTGACCGAGATAAATTACGAATTTTTGCTTGCTTCAGATTCATTACATTTCTGTTCGTTGTCTCGCTCTTAACTAAAATGTTTGCCATTAAGTGGAAGGAGTGTACGTGAATGTCGTCGCAGCGGTTGCTTCTACTCCGTTGAGAGTTCGATAAACTATCTCTCTCACACTTTCACTAAATATTATTTACTGTCGTCATGTTAATCCGCCTTTAGAAGTTGAATCTATATACAGTAGAATCCGGATAGAACGACCCTCAAGGGACCGGCGATATTTGGTCGTACTAACCGGACGACGCATTAAACGGCTTCATAATTTAAGCTTGTTTTTCATTATTAATAGATATATATTACTATAATTCTCTTTAAATAATATACATAGTGTAGATTAATTTCGATGAAAATAAATAAATAATAATAATCAATGGCGCAACAGCCCAAATCGGGCCTAGGTCTTGAAGTAATGCTAGAGTTACTTCATTACTAGACCAACGGAACACTAGGAGGTGAAGTGGTCAGCTACACGCTCGTCCGTGATTATTACCCCGATCTTAACTCAGGTACTCATTTACAGCTGAGTGAACTGGTAGTCCGGCACCCAATCCCATTCTCGAAAATTATTTGTTGCCAAGCAGATTCGAGCCTGGTGCTAGGTGCACCAAATGCAAGTGCTCCAGCCTCTAAGCCACCCTGACTACTTCCCCTTCTGGTATCCTGCAATGTAATTTACCCTTTTTCCAGCACCTATTCCCTTACCCTTTCTAGACCTTCCCAAACTCCTTTCAAAATTAGGTTTTTGAAAAGCGCCTCGATGTGCAACCTAAGATCGCAAGGTTTGTTGCAAGTAAAGTTGAAAATAAAGCAAATACAAATTAAAAGAAAATAAAGAATTTTTTGTTTTTGTTGCATTATTTTAATTTTAATTCTATAAATGTACATACATTAGTGACGAAAAAAGTTTATGATTTTGGTTTGTTTGCCACCTATTTTTATACTCTAGATGAACATATAGAGTATTATAAGTTTAATCCAGCCCGAAAAGTTTGTAACGCATAGAACCGAGCCTCGGATGAAAAAAAATTGTATAATATTTTGTGTTTATTTTTGGCCAAAACCCCCAAATCCGTTTGCTGTCCGTCCGTCCGTCCGTCCGTCCGTCCGTCCGTTAGCACGATAACTCAAGAACGCGTTCACCTAGGAAGTTGAAATTTTGTCACAACTTGTAAAATGGAAAAAGTAAGGCTAAGTTCGTTAATGGGCGATATTCTTCCAATCCTTCGGGTACCTCCCATACAAGAGTCCTTGAAACACGTTTTCCCAGTTATCGCTCGAATGCTTCAAGTTAGGAACTTGAAATTTTGCATACGTATGGTTTAAAATGTTTAAACTAATTGTTTCGAATATGATGCAAATCGAATGAGTCCTTCGTGTACCAGCCTAGAAAAGTCCTTCAAAAATGTATGCTTTTTACTGAATTCACTATAACTCCAGAACGAGTTAGAGCAGGAATTTAAAATTTTACAGGAATTAGTTTTATACCAAAACCAAGACGAAGTTTATTAATTAGCGCCATCCGTTGACTCCTTCGGGTAGCTGTCATACAAAAGTCCTTAATAAACATGTTCACCAATATTGCACGATAAGTTTAGAACGCTTTAATTTACGACTTTGAAATTTTACAAACATTAATTTTATAATAGTCGCAGCTGAAACTATTAATATGAAAAATATCCCATAAGTCCTTCATGTAGTTGCCATTCAAAAATTCTATAAAATGTCCTAACTTACTTTATGGAACTCACTATTAATCAAAAAATCGACCACTATACAAAAGTTTCTACCTGTAAGTAAAAGGTCATGTAATAATTGCTTGTGCTCTCCTCATTCTTTTGATATATTTCCAACTAAAATATAAATCGGAGTTCAGTATTTCATCTAGAGTATCATACGATTGGCTTGCAGCCGATCGTGACTGCGTTATGTTTGATTTATAGTATGAACTTCGAATTGCATTATGAATACTAGACATCATACTTTTCTTAAAGTCATAAAAATCGGTTTGATGTCGTGTAGGATGTCGTGTTGGGAGGCAGAAACACCAGGGTTATGTTTCTCAGGTCAGCAATGTGGGGATGTGCAGGGCAGTTGTCAACCAAAAGCAGGATTTTCTTTTTCTGTAGCTCACGATCCCAAGCGCGAACCCATTTGGTGAAAATTTCGGCAGTCATCCAGGCTTTGCGATTGCTTTCATAATCCACTGGTAAGTGACGTAGATTTTTAAAACATCTAGGATGTTGAGATTTCCCTCACATCACTCTGTCGAACCGACAAGGACTCGCCAGCAATTTTACCGACGACGATGTTGTGTCTTACTTTAAAACGGCTTATCCAACTCATTGAGCAATTTAAGTTGGGAATATTCAACTCTTGAGCAAAAAAGTTAGCTTTTTCTTGAAGCAGAGGTCCATTTACGGGTATTCCCCGGTTACGCTGAAACTTAAACCACTGTAGTATGGCTTGATCCACTTGTTCTTGAGTGGATACCCTCACACGTTTAGGTATCAAAACATTGGCATTATGCAGGGTTTCTATTTTATGTTTATTTTTCTTGATGGTGGATATTGTAGAGTGAGACACGCCGAGCTCCTTCGCAAGGACTACATTTGATTCACCAGTTTCTAAACGGTACAATATTGCACTTTTTTCTTCAATGGAGAAACACTTTCGCTTCATGGAACTCGTTTTAGCGCGCGTAACAAGTCCTATCAATAGATGAACACTGACTGTGACTTATGCGCGTTAGACAACGGAGAGAGGAGCAACCGGGAACGTTGGGAACGGGAATGTTTGGCTGTAAACAAAAGAATGCGCGTTGTTCTAACCGGACGGATTAGGTCGCTAAAAGCGGTTGGTCGCTTAAACCGGAGTCATACTATACGGATATGCTTTCATAGTACGCCTGTATGAAACCAAACTTCAACCTGCATTTACGTCGCTAAAAACGGTTGGTCGTTATAAGCGAAGTCGTAATAAACGAATTCTACTGTAATTGGAGTTATGTTCTGTGTGAATGATGCCTTTCTTTTTGGGTTGATTATCTTTCTTTTAAAATTTTTTTTTTGGTTTGCTTAATGCGACTTGTTCTTTTTTAAGTTTGTTAATAAACTGAAAAGGTATAAAATTTTAAATTGTTTGCGCATTTTTCGCAATTTGAACAAGAAGCTTCGATTTCGTCATCGCAAAAATTCCTGCGTATTTTCTTAGCTGGGGTCCGACAGTGAACTTGTGGTCGATTTGTAGTTTGATAACTATTTTCTTCCTTAACTTGAATGTCTTCTGGATTTCTAATTTCATAAAAAGAAGGCAGATTTAATGTTGGCAGCGTATTTGCATATAACCGGTACCGTCTAAGAAATGAATGTGTAAAATGATTTTCGCAAATGTAAAATCGATTCGAGAGATCAAAGATCAATCCATTTTTTACGTTTAATTTTGAGTAGGTACTATAAAAATTTAGTTTCGGGTTATCATCTTTTGCAATGTTGCATGTAGGAACTGCACATTTGATACCACGTAATGTCGACAATTTAAAAAAAAATAACTTCAAATATTTCTTACCCTCATTTTATCCTATAAAAAAAAATTTCACCAGAATTAAACTAAAACAACAATGAATGAACTTAACATCATTTAAAATTGTTCCCCTTTTCGGTAAAACTCAAGCTTTTACAACTAGTGGGTAGGAAAGCTTTTTTTATATGAAAGTAGCTTTCCAGGACAGAACTTTCAAATCGAATGTATGAAAAACGAATCAGTAGAGAACGGTTATGGGTTTGTTTCTCTATTAGGTCTTTCTCTATGTTGAGACCCTCAGATTCTTTTGAAAATTTTTGCACTTTTAGAAGTAGTGTAAACTCATATCTCTGGTAATTTTCATCCTAGAACAATAAAATAGGGCTTATTTTAAAGAGGAGGGTTGTCGCAATAGAAAATACTTTATTATTAAAATAATTAAAGTAAAATTTATCAACAGTCAGGGCGCAACTTTATTATCTTATGGGTAGAAGTCCGAACCGTGTTTAATGCTGAGCTGCAGTGTAGGTTACTAATTTGTGGCTGTTCGCTTGGATACCTATATTAAATTCAACGCTAAAGGCGCTGCATCGAATCCCGTCAACAGCAATTTATTTTTCCTTAAAATTTTATTTTATTGTTTTAATAATAAAGTATTTACTGTCATCGATTTTAAAAAAAAAAAATCTGGTACCATTAAAATTTTTTTTTACACGGACTAATAGACACCAAAAAAGCAACAAAAAAATATGTCAGTACGGAAAAAGCTTATAGCTCTGAAACTCTTTGAGCTATTAAGCTGAGTTTCTTTTGGTAGACTGAGTAGACTAATTTTTGTGGTCACCTTTTCGGTGGTGGGGGTGTAAAGGGGGAGGTGGGGGAAGGTGGGGGTGGTGGGGGGGGAGGTGGGGGTGGTGGGGGGGAGGTGGGGGTGGTGGGGGAGGCGGGGGAGGTGGGGGAAGCGTAATATATGGTAAATTTTGGATTTTAGATAAGTAACCGCTTTGGCTAGGAGGCTGAAACATGGAATTTATATAGAACACCGTCTGTCGACCCATTTGCAAAAATATTATGATATAGGTAAAGAGGTGTGGGACTGGGGGGAATAATAATGCGTCCGAAAATCGAATGCCGAGATCGAAACTTTCTAAAATCCATATCTCCTAATCGGTTAATGTCACGAGATTAGAACTTAATAAACAGCAGTGGGAATACTAGGAGAATAGATGGGAAACAAACTTTTGAGTGGGGGCAGTGGCGTACGGGGGTGGGACTTGAAAATCTTTAGACTACGATATCTCACAAGCCAATTGCACTAGAAAAATAAAATTCGGTTTGAGTATAAGGCTTGATATATAAAGATTGTTCGAAGTAAAATCTTTAAAGGGGGCAGGGAAACATAAAAGTGGAGGGGACAAGAATTTTTCTAAAAAATCACGATTCATATTTCAAGAATGGTGTAAGATAGCTGCTTAGAGTTTTTATCGGAAGTAGCGCTTATAGAACCCTAATAGTGAAAAAAAATTTTGGTGTGTGGGTTTAGAGGTAAGGGTGAGGGAGGGTGAAAAGAAAAAGTTCCGATGCCTATATCTTAAGAAGCTATAATGATATAAAGCTGAAACTTGGTATTTAGATAGAGCTATAGTAGAAGCATGTTAGACAAATATAACGTTTTAAGGGTAGTATGGTACGGGGGTGGGGGATATTTTTCCTAACTATTGAACGGCTTATGCTACAAAGTTGAAACTCGGTGTGTATGGTAATGTATGTGAACTAGTAACGTAATTTTGATAAAAAAAAAATCGAATTGCCATTGGCATTCGGAAAAGGGCGACGAAAAAAAAGATCAGTGAAAATTGAATGTGCTTATATTTTCACGATTTTTGTCATATATACTAGGTCTTCCAAAATATTGAATTCATTTTTATTCTACGGATTCTTGATATGAATACTTAGAAAAATGTTTCAAGATTTTTTGAAACTCACCCCTTAAGAGGGGTTGCATACCTGTTTATGAATTCTTCCATATATCTCTGATCAAATCAGGTATCGAATATGTGTTCACTTCCACGGGCTTGCTTAATAATTGTTGGAAAAGTTCACCAACTTATTAATTAAAAGATCCCGGATCAAAGTTAAATTCAAGTTTTTATTCTTAATTTGTTACTTGTACGAAAATAGCGATCAAATTAATCAAGGTTTTGAGAGTAACCGCGTCGATAGCGATTTCGTAACCAACTGAATTATGCGCACGGCTTTCAATCTAACTTCGACGGCTTCCCAAGTAGAAATTTTATCCGGCCCATGTCAGGCCCAGATCAGGCGGCCGTAAGATAAATCCGGCCCAGATCAGGCAACCTAATCTGGGCCATGTCTGGATGTAACGCTTTCGCAGATCCGGGCCGGACACGGGGCCTGACGTACGCCGGACTTGGGCCGGATCTGGGCCGGACTTGGGCCGGACATGAGCCGGACTTGGGCCGGACATGGGCCGGACTTGGGCCGGACATGGGCCGGACTTGGGCTGGACTTGAGCCGGACTTGAGCCAGTTCAAGCTCAAACATGAATTATTAAGAAAAAAAAATTTTTTTTTCACAATGTTATTAGATTTTTCGTGGTAAGCTACCAAAGAAGCTATTATGATTAAGAGTAAGTTGTTCTTTCCGGTGTCAGTAGAGTGAAACTTCAACACGGAGTCCCCGACTGTGGACTAACCGCCATCCCTGAGGAAATAACAAATTTGGAAAGAAACTTCACTGGAGAAACCAGCTCATCATAAGATTGTGTTGGACTAGGTCCGAAGGAGCTGTTTCGTAATCGGAGGGCATAAACTCTTCAGAAGGTGTATTCTTGCCTACTAACCGAAACACCTTGACAGCTGGTGGGATCGCTGAGGTAAATTCTATATAGCCACATCCCATTCCAAATTTATTACCGTGCAGAATGTAATAGTCAAGAAACGCCACACACCCAAATTTCCCCTACTAGGGTTCTATTAGGCCTACTTCTGGTAAAAATTTGAAGCATCCATCTTACAATTTTATTAAGATATGAAACGTGTTATTTTTTAAAAATTCTTATCCCATCCACTTACGTACTCCCCCGCCCCCTTCAAAGACTTTTCTTTGAGCAATCTTTATTTATCAAGCTTTATATCCAAACCGAATTTTGTTTTTGTGGTGCCACTGGTTTGGGAGATATCGTAATGTTAAGTATTTCAACGCCACTACCCCTACCCAAAAATTTTGTTTCAATC
Organism: Beris chalybata; assembly: GCA_949128065.1. Lineage (NCBI taxonomy): Eukaryota > Metazoa > Arthropoda > Insecta > Diptera > Stratiomyidae > Beris > Beris chalybata. The sequence continues at coordinate 98,198,814 of OX421894.1, forward strand.
TACTCTCCTAGTATAACTACAGATATTTGTTAAGTTTAAATTGCTTGCTATTAACGGTTTAGGAGATATGCATTTTAGAATGTTTCGATCTCGACTTTTTTGCGTTTCGGAAGCATTGCATCCCCCTCCACTCCCACACCCCTTCACCCATATCATCAATTTTTTTTGCAAATGGGTCCACTATCAAAGCTTTAAAGAAATTCCAAGTTTCAGTCTCCAAACATAAGCGGTTGCTGAGATCAAGAAACCAAAATTTTTCGTCTAAAAAGCTTCCCCCACCTTCCCATTCACACCCCACCCCTGAAAATAATGTCAATTCAAGGGGTCTACCCAGTCTATTCCTAGAAAAAAATTTAAATTTAATAGCTCCACTGGTTTGAGAGCTACGAGCCTTCACAGGATTTTGGCGGTCGACGTACGGCGTACGGCGGACAGACGGAGTGAAAATTTTTATTGCTTTTTTCGTGTCTACTAGTCATGAAATGTACACAAGAAAATTTTGAGGGCAGCAAATTTTTTTTTTTTAAAATCAATAACAATACTGTATTATTACTAATAAAGTAAAATTGATCAACAGTCTGGGCGCAACTTTATTATTTTATGGGTAGAAGATAGAAGTCCGAACCGAACAAATTTTTGGCTGGATTTATGAAATTCAATGCTAAAGCCGCTGCATCGAATCCCGTCAACAGCCATTTTTTTTTCTTCCAATTTTACTAATTTTTTAATAATAAAGTGTAAAGTATAAAGTAATAAAAATTTGCTACCATAAACATTTTCTTACACGTTTTATGGCTAATCGACACCTAAAAAGCAAAAAAAAAATCAGTTCGGAAAAAGCTTATAGCTCTGAAACTCTTTAAGCTATTAAGCTAAATTTTTTTTTGTTGGTAGGCTGAGCAGACATCTTTATGTGGCCACCTTTTAGCTGGTGGAGGTGTAAGGGGGAAGTGAGGTGGGGAAGCGTTTTAGACGGAAAATTTTGGATTCTAGATCTCAGTAACCGCTTAGGCTAGGAGGCTGAAACTTGGAATTTATATAGAGCATCGTCTGTCGACCCATTTTCAAAAAAAATTATTATATAGGTAAAGGGGTGTGGGACTGGGTGGAAAAATCATGCGTCCGAAACACTCGCAAGCCGAGATCGAAACATTCTAATCGGTTAATGTCACGAGATTAGAACTTAATGAATAGCATTGGGAATACTAGAAGAGTAGATCGGAAATAAACTTTTGAGTGGGGCAGTGGCGTACGGGGGTGGGAGTTGAAAGTCTTTAGACTACGATATCTCAAAAACCAATTGCACTGGTAAAATAAAATTCGGTTTGAGTATAAACCTTGACAAATCAAGATTGCTCAAAGTAAAATCTTTTAAGGAGGCAGGGGAGCATAAAAGTGGAGGGGATAAGAATTTTTCAAAAAAAATCACGATTCATATCTCAAAAATGGTGTAAGATATGCTTAAGATATTTATCGGAAGTAGAGCTATATATGGGCCAGACAAACGCTATCGCGAATATGGGCCCGACATGACGCCTGATGGAATTAGATTTTGATTTAGCCTATAAGTCTGGGCCGAACTTGAATGTGATCAAGCAAAAACGTGAGCCAGAACTAGCCCAGATGGTGATAAAAAAATCTGCCAAAACTCTGGGCGCAACTTTATTATTTTTCCGGCAAAAGTTCAGAACGCGTTCAATTCGGGGATGCGGTGTATGTTACTATGTGACTAAAAACCTAACAAAAAGTTCGGGAAGCGGTTAGAAAAGGGTGTAACATATGAATTAAATAATTGGGTCATATTCCGGGATGCGGTCTAGAGGTTGAAAAAAACAAAACTTAAAAATAGGTGATTATTAAACAAACCTGGGGAAGTGAAAAGATATTCGATATCCGATCAGACCTGAGAAACATGGTGGAATTCATGAAAAAGTATACAACCAGTTTACACCCTCTTAGGGGTCGAATTTCAAAAAATCTTGAAAACACATTCTAGGTATTCACATGAAGAATCCGTAGAATAAAAATGAACTCAATATTTGGAAAGACCTAGTAGATATGACGAAAATCGTGAAAATATATGCATTTTATACTAACCGATATTTTTTTATGCCCCCCCTTCTGAAAGCCAATGAGTATTCAAATTTTTTTTTATCAGAATTACTTTTCTAGTTAATTTACATATACGTACCGGGTTTCAACTTAACAGCATAAGCCGTTCTAAAGTTAGGAAAAACACCCCCCACCACCGTACCATACTACCCCTAAAAAAAAATTTATTTTTCCACCATGCCACTACTAAAGCTCTATCTAAATACCAAGTTTCAGCTTCCTATCATTATAGATTCTTAAGATATAAGCATCGGAACTTTTTCTTTCTCATCCTTCCCCACCCTCGCCCTCTACACCCACACCCCCAAATTTTTTTTCGCTACTAGGGTTCTATTAGGCCTACTTCTGGTAAAAATTTGAAGCAACCATCTTACACTGTTATTGAGATATGAAACGTGTTATTTTTGAAAAATTCTTATTCCCTCCACTTATGTACTCCCCCGCCCCCTTCAAAGATTTTACTTTGAGCAATCTTCATTTATCAAGCTTTGTATCCAAACCGAATTTTGTTTTTCTGGTGCCACTGGTTTGGGAGATATTGTAATGTTAAGTATTTCAACCCCCACCCCCGTACGTCACTACCCCCACCCAAAAATTTTGTTTCAATCTACTCTCCTAGTATAACTACAGATATTTGTTAAGTTTAAATTGCTTGCTATTAACGGTTTAGGAGATATGGATTTTAGAATGTGTCGATCTCGACTTTTTTGCGTTTCGGACGCATTGCTTCCCCCTCCACTTCCACACCCCTTCACCCATATCTGTTTTTTTTTGCAAATGGGTCCATTATCAAAGCTCTATAGAAATTCTAAGTTTCAGCCTCCTAACAAAAGCGGTTCCTGAGATCTAGAAACCTTAATTTTTGGTCTAAAACGCTTTCCCCGCCTTCCCCCTTACACCTCCTCCCCTGGAAATAATGTCAATTCAAGGGGTCCACCAAGTATATTCTTAGAAAAAATTTTAATTAAATAGCTCCACTGGTTTGAGAGCTACAAGCCTTCAAAGATTTTGGGGCGGTCGACGTACGGCGTACGGCGTACGGGGTACGGCGTACGGCGTACGAAGTACGGCGTACGGAATACGGCGTACGGAGTACGGCGTACAGACGGAGTGAAAATTTTTATTGCTTTTTTCGCGTCTACTAGTCATGAAACATGGACAAAAAAATTTTGAGGGCAGCAAATTTTTTTTTCTTAAAAATCGATAACAATACTGTATCATAAATAATACAGTAAAAGAAATGTGTTTCCAAGAAAAAAAAATTTTTAAATTAAAAAAAAATACATTTCAGAACACATTAATTAAATTCATAACGATAAACACATTTCATTAATTCATGCATTTTACTGTATTATTTATAATACAGTATTATTATCGATTTTTAAAAAAAAAAAATTTACTGCCCTCAAAATTTTTTTTCCACGTTTCATGACTAGTAGACGCGAAAAAAGCAATAAAAATTTTCACTCCGTCTGTACGCCGTACGCCGTACGTCGACCGCCCCAAAATCTTTGAAGGCTCGTAGCTCTCAAACCATTAAAATTTTTTTCTTGGAATTGACTTGGCGGACCCCTTGAATTGACATTATTTTCAAGGGAGGAGGTGTAAGGGGAAAGGCGGGGTAAGCGTTTTAGACGAAAAATTTAGGTTTCTAGATCTCAGGAACCGCTTGTGTTAGGAGGCTGAAACTTAGAATTTCGATAGAGCTTTGATAATGGACCCATTTGCAAAAAAAAACAGATATGGGTGAAGGGGTGTGAGAGTGGAGGGGTAAATAATGCGTCCGAAACGCAAAAATGCCGAGATCGCCAAATTCTAAAATCCATATCTCCTAAACCATTAATAGCAAGCAATTAAAACTTAACAAATATCTGTAGTTATACTAGGAGAGTAGATTGAAACAAAATTTTTGGGTGGGGGTACTGGCGTACGGGGGTGGGGGGTGAAAAACTTTAGTTTATGATATCTTACAAACTAATGGCACTAGAAAAACAAAATTCGGTTTGGATATAAAGCTTGATAAATAAAGATTGCTCAAAGTAAAATATTTGAAGGGGGTGGAGGAGCACGGAAGTGGGAGGGATTAGAATTTTTCAAAAACAACACGATTCATATCTCAATAACAGTGTAAGATGGATGTTTCAAATTTCTGCCAGAAGTAGGTCTAATAGAACCCTAGTAGGAAAAAGTTTAGGGGTGTGGGTGTAGAGGGTGAGGGTGGGGAAGGGTGAGAAAGAAAAAGTTCCGATGCTTATATCTTAAGAATCTATAATGATAGGAAGCTGAAACTTGGTATTTAGATAAAGCTATAGCAGTGGCATGGTGGAAAAATAAATTTTTTTTTAGGGGTAGTATGGTACGGTGGTGGGAGGTGTTTTCCCTAACTTCAGAACGGCTTGTGCTAGGAAGTTGAAACTCGGTACGTATATGTAAATCAACTAAAAAAGTAATTCTGCTAAAAAAAAATTTGAATATCCATTGGCGTTCAGAAGGGGGGCAAAAAAAAATATCGGTTAATATAAAATGCATATATTTTCACGATTTTCGTCATATCTACTAGGTCTTTCGAAATATTGAACTAATTTTTATTCTACGGATTCTTCATGTGAATACCTAGAATGTGTTTTCAAGATTTTTTGAAATTCGACCCCTAAGAGGGTGTAAACTGGTTGTATACTTTTTCATGAATTCCACCATGTTTCTCAGGTCTGATCAGGTATCGAATATCTTTTTACTTCCCCAGGTTTGTTTAATAATCACCTATTTTTAAGTTTTGTTTTTTTCAACCTCTAGACCGCATCCCGGAATACGACCCAATTATTTTATTCATATGTTACACCATATTCTAACCACTTCCCGAACTTTTTGTTAGGTTTTCAGTCACAGAGTAACATACACCGCATCCCCGAATTGAACGCGTTCTGAACTTCTGCCGGAAAAATAATACAGTTGCGCCCAGAGTGTTGGCAGATTTTTTATACTCTAGATGAACATATAGAGTATTATAAGTTTAATCCAGCCAAAAAAGTTTGTAGCGCATAGAACCGAGCCTCGGACTAAAAAAAGTTATATAATATTTTGTGTTTATTTTTGGCCAAAACCCCCAAATCCGTTTGCTGTCCGTCCGACCGTCCGTCCGTTAGCACGATAACTCATGAACGCGTTGACCTAGGAAGTTGAAATTTTGTCACAACTTGTAAAATGGAAAAAGTAAGGCTAAGTTCGTTAATGGGCGATATCCTTTCACTCCTTCGAGTACCTCCCATACAAGAGTCCTTAAAATACATTTTCACAATTATTGCTCGAATGATTCAAGTTAGGAACTTGAAATTTTGCATACTTAAGGTTTATAATGTTTTAATCGAAATTTCCGAATATGATGCAAATCGAATGAGTCCTTCGTGTAGCAGCCTAGAAAAGTCCTTCAAAAATATATGCTTGTTACTAAATCCACTATAACTCCAGAACGAGTTAAAGCAGGAATTTAAAATTTTACAGGAATTAGTTTTATACCAAAACCAAAACGGAGTTCATTAATTAGCTTCATCTGTTGGCTCCTTCGGGTAGCTGTCATACAAAAGTCCTCAATAAACATGTTCACCAATATTGAACGATAGCTTTAGAACGCTTTAAGTTACGACTTCGAAATTTTATACACATTAATTTTATAATAGTCGCAGCTGAAACTATTAATATGAAATATATCCCATAAGTCCTTCATGTAGTTGTCATACAAAAATTCTGTAAAATGTCCGAACTTACTCTATGGAACTCACTATAAATCAAAAAATCGAGTAGCCACTATACAATAATTTCTACCTGTAAGTAAAAGGTCATGTAATAATTGCTTGTGCTCTCCTCATTCTTTTGATATATTTCCAACTAAAATATAAATCGGAGTTCAGTATTTCATGTAGAGTATGATACGATAGGCTTGGAGCCGATCGTGACTGCGTTATGTTTTATACTCTAGATGAACATATAGAGTATTATAAGTTTAATCCAGCCCGAAAAGTTTGTAACGCATAGAACCGAGCCTCGGACGAAAAAAAGGTATATTATTTGTGTTTATTTTTGGCCAAAACCTCCAAATCCGTTTGCTGTCCGTCCGTCCGTCCGTCCGTCCGTCCGTCCGTCCGTCCGTCCGTTAGCACGATAACTCATGAACGCGTTGACCTAGGAAGTTGAAATTTTGTCACAACTTGTAAAATATAAAAAGTAAGGCTAAGTTCGTTAATGGGCGATATCCTTTCACTCCTTCGGGTACCTCCCATACAAGAGTCTTAAAAACACTTTTTCACAATTATTGCTCGAATGCTTTAAGTAAGGAGCTTGAAATTTTGCATAATTAAGGTTTATAATGTTTGAATCGAAAGTTCCGAATATCATGCAAATCGGATGAGTCCTTCGTGTAGCAGCCTAGAAAAGTCCTTCAAAAATGTATACTTGTTACTGAATCCACTATAACTCCAGAACGAGTTAAAGCAGGAATTTAAAATTTTACAGGAATTAGTTTTATACCAAAACCAAAACGGAGTTCATTAATTAGCTTCATCGGTTGGCTCCTTCGGGTAGCTGTCATACAAAAGTCCTTAATAAACATGTTCACCAATATTGAACGATAACTTTAGAACACTTCAAGTTACGACTTTGAAATTTTATACACATTAATTTTATAATAGTCGCAGCTGAAACTATTAATATGAAAAATGTCTTATAAGTCTTTCATGTAGTTGCCATACAAAAATTCTGTAAAATATCCTTTTACTTACTTTATGGAACTCACTATTAATCAAAAAAATCTGCCAACAGTCTGGGCGCAACTTTATTACTTTTCCGGCAGAAGTTCAGAACGCGTTCAATTCGGGGATGCGGTGTATGTTACTATGTGACTGAAAACCTAACAAAAAGTTCGGGAAGCGGTTAGAAAAGGGTGTAACATATGAATTAAATAATTGGGTCATATTCCGGGAGAGGTTGAAAAAACAAAACTTAAAAATAGGTGATTATTAAACAAACCTGGGGAAGTAAAAAGATATTCGATATCTGATCAGACCTGAGAAACATGGTGGAATTCATGAAAAAGTATACAACCAGTTTACACCCTCTTAGGGGTCGAATTTCAAAAAATCTTGAAAACACATTCTAGGTATTCACATGAAGAATCCGTAGAATAAAAATGAACTCAATATTTGGAAAGACCTAGTAGATATGACGAAAATCGTGAAAATATATGCATTTTATATTAACCGATATTTTTTTTTTGCCCCCCCTTCTGAACGCCAATGAATATTTGAAGTTTTTTTTAGCAGAATTACTTTTTTAGTTAATTTACATATACGTACCGAGTTTCAACTTCCTAGCATAAGCCGTTATGAAGTTAGGGAAAACACCCCCCACCACCGTACCATACTACCCCGAAAAAAAAATTTATTTTTCCACCATGCCACTACTATAGCTTTATCTAAATACCAAAATTCAGCTTCCTATCATTATAGATTCTTAAGATATAAGCATCAGAACTTTTTCTTTCTCACCCTTCCCCACCCTCACCCTCTACACCCACACCCCCAAACTTTTTCTCCCTACTAGGGTTCTATTAGGCCTACTTCTGGTAAGAATTTGAAACATCCATCTTACACTGTTATTGAGATATGAATCGTGTTATTTTTGAAAAATTTTAATCCTTCCCACATCCGTGCTCCTCCACCCCCTTCAAAAATTTTACTTTGAGCAATCTTTATTTATTAATCTTTATAATAAAACCGAATTTTGTTTTTCTGGTCCAATTAGTTTGTGAGATATCGTAATCTAAAGTTTTTCACCCCCCACCCCCGTACGCCAGTACCCCCACCCAAAAATTTGGTTTCAATCTACTTTCCTGGTTGGTTGGTTTGGGTGGCAGCTCTGTCCCTAGACAGAGCACAATTAGCTCAAAGGCCGTTACCACAAACTCGTTAACCTGGATGTTAGGGGTTAGGGGTTGTTGTGACTGGGAAATTAAGGGGTGAGTGCGGGGAAAAATTGATCCAGTTATAGCCATCCTGTACTGTCCAGGAAAAGTAATAACTCACCGATCTTTTTGGTAGAAATCTCCCTCAGGTCCCCGTAGAAGGGCTTGCCAAATGCTCGCTCTCGTGCTCTAGCTAATGCCGGGCAGTCGCAAAGGAAATGAACGAGTGACTCTCGCTCGTTTGTGTCCTGACAGCTGCGGCAGTGTGTGTTAAATGGAATGCCCAATTTGGCCGCATGGTATCCAATTGGCCAGTGACCCGTGCTAATCGCCGTGATTCTGGAGATGTCTGCACGGGTCTTATTTAAAAGTTCGTCTGACTTGGCTCTATTGTAAGATGGCCATATCTTCCTAGATATGGCACAGGTGGTAAGGCTCTTCCATCTGGAATTAGCCGCTGATTGGAAGTGTGAGAGTACGTCTCTCTTGACAACTCCTAAAGGAACGTGGACTGGTTCCGCAGAAGAGCCGGGAAGAGCGGAGCCCCTCCTGGCCAGTTCATCAGCCTGCTCATTTCCCTCTATGTCTCTGTGCCCCGGGACCCAGAGCAAGGAAACTTTGGTTCGCTCCGCTAAACCTACTAGTTCGCTGCGGAATTGCTGTACCAGTTTAGAAGAGATGTAAGCCGAATCTAGTGCCTTGATTGCGGCTTGGCTATCGGTGAAGATAACGATGTTGCGTTTTGGCGATAAGCTTTGTTTCAAAGTCCGACAAGCCTCACGGATCCCCAGTATCTCTGCCTGGAAGACGCTAGCGTGGTCCGGTAGGCGATAGGACTTAGCAACATTGTGTGTGTTAGAGAATATTCCCGCCCCGACCCCACAGTCCATTTTTGAGCCGTCGGTATATATTATCGCGTCGAAGTCTGTTTCCACCGCACCATTCTTCCAGTCCTCTCTAGTTGGGAAACCAACAGAAAAGCCTTTCGTGAAGCTCAGTTTGGGGGTGATGTAGTCAGTCGGTGACGTGACCAATTCCTTTGGTAGCTATCCCAGGATGTTACTATGTCCATACGGTTTAGCCGTCCAGCACCCAGATTCTTTGAGTCTGACGGCATTGTTTGATGCAGTGTTTTTTATATAAAGGTCGATTGGCAGGAGGTGAAGTAGCACGTTCAGAGCATCGGTCGGACATGACCGCATAGCACCTGTGATGCCTATTACCGCACTTCGTTGGACCCTACTGAGCTTGGTTATGTTATACGCCTTACTCAAAGCTGGCCACCAGACTAGTGACCCGTAATTGAGAATTGGACGTATTACGGCAGTGTACAGCCACAAAACCATCCTAGGTTTGAGTCCCCACTTCTTGCCGAAGGCTCTTTTGCAGGCGTAGAAGGCCAGACGGGCTTTCTCCACCCGGTTTTCTATATTAAGTTTCCAGCTCAGCTTAGAATCAAGGATAACGCCAAGATACTTTGCCCTAGAGGAGAGCTGGAGCGGTTGGCCGTTGAGGCGGGGGAGGTTAAAGTTTGGTATCTTGGTTTTCTTGGTGAATAGCACCAGCTCAGTTTTTTCTGGATTTACACCGAGGCCACAGACGGTAGCCCAAGTGCTTACCTTACCTTACTCTCCTAGTATAACTACAGATAGTTGTTAAGTTTTAATTGCTTGCTATTAATGGTTTAGGAGATATGGATTTTAGAATTTGTCGATCTCGGCATTTTTGCGTTTCAGACGCATTATATCCCCCTCCACTCCCACACCCCTTCACCCATATCTGTTTTTTTTTTGCAAATGGGTCCATTATCAAAGCTCTATAGAAATTCTAAGTTTCAGCCTCCTAACACAAGCGGTTCCTGAGATCTAGAAACCTAAATTTTTCGTCTAAAACGCTTACCCCGCCTTCCCCCTTACACCTCCTTCCCTGAAAATAGTGTCAATTCAAGGGGTCCACCAGGTCTATTCTTAGAAAAATTTTTAATTTAATAGGTCCACTGGTTTGAGAGCTACGAGCCTTCAAAGGATTTTGTTTGTGGCGTGGGGCGGTCGACGTACGGCGTACAGACGGAGTGAAAATTTTTATTGCTTTTTTCGCGTCTACTAGTCATGAAACGTGTAAAAAAAAATTTTGAGGGTAGCAAATTTTTTTTTTTTAAAAATCGATAACAATACTGTATTATAAATAATACAGTAAAATCGAGTAGCCACTATACAATAATTTCTACATGTAAGTAAAAGGTCATGTAATAATTGCTTGTGCTCTCCGCATTCTTTTGATATATTTCCAACTTAAATGTAAATCGGAGTTCAGTATTTCATCTAGAGTATCATACGATTGGCTTGCAGCCGATCGTGACTACGTTTTGTTTATATAATAAAACTTATAATTATTCTTGGTTTCTTTTTTTGCGGATCTCGCGATATCCGTCCTAATCAAGAGCGTTGTTAATGACGTGGCCAATTGCATCGGTGATGCTTTTTTCGGTAATGAGTTGTGATGACCCCCCCAGGGACTCCCGACAGTACCGCATCTGTAATTTGATGAATTTAATTGTGATTAATAATAAATATATAAAGATTTAGATACCTACCTCGTATACAAGTGGTAAAAACCGTATCACTTTTCATCATTTTTTTATTGCTGGATCGCTTTACCGCCGTATATTGCATAATTACTTTTCTTCCCATGAACTTTTGAATAATGTCCCGGACTGTTCTTGGCATAAGCTTCGGATCTGAGTTGATCAAAAATGACATTCCACTTATCTGAAAAGGAAAAAATGCAAAAATCAGCATACTACAACAATCTAATCATGCCATCGGCAATGCATTAAAACTTACGATCTCCGATCGAAATTATGGACCGACTTCAGTTGCTCGTCGAAAGCCTCGAACTCGCTCATACTTTCAAATGGCAACTGCCCCATGCGATATTTTGCCATGCAAATTTCAATCGTGCTTTCTGCATCTCGCGGTTTCGAGCTACTACTCAGAGTCATCGCTTCTAATTGATTCTGGCGAATCCTTGCGTCAGTAAGTTGTGCTCGCATTTGTGTTAATTGCATACACACACTGCGGTGGCACTTCAACACTACAACGGTTTTGACGTCGTCTGAATCTGAAATGTTAAAATTAGGTTTATAAATAGATGAGTCATAAGCATAAGAGTAGAAAAATTGTCAAACTAAAAATTTTTGTACTCATTTATATCCATGCCAATTTCATTTTCACTCGACTGGTCCGGAAGTGAAACTTGCTGTACATGCTGAATTTTCGAGGTGAGACCCAAATCCTTGGGTTGCAATTTAGAATTGCCTTCGCGCTCCGATGACATGATTTCGGGCGTTACGGGCAATGTTTCATCGTCTGTACAGAGTTTGCCCTCGTCAAAAGCTTCATAACTGGAATCGGTATCAATTCCTTGTCCTGTTGACGTAGAAGGTTGTGCTGGGTCGGTTTTTCTTAATTTTCCTCTCGGCGTCATAACTGCGCATAAAACAATATCAGAATTATTATAAAATTAACGAAGACAAATTTGTCGTAGAGAAAGTTTTTGATTGTTGTACAAAATGAAATTGTGTCTACTCACCGAATTCATTTGGTAGCTTCACTGTATCAATACCTCTAATCTTTCGCGCACTTATATTTGTCTATGAAATTTTCCGATCACATTTTGAAGGTTCCTTAACAGACGATGGTATATCAAAATTGAATGCAGCGTCACTCAACATTTTGTCCACAGGTGCTTCGTCATGCGGTCTTTTACGATTCTTTACTATGCTTGGGGTTATTACTTTATTTTTTTCATTCGTTGCCATTCCGAGTTTTACCAACATCTTCTTGGCTTCTTCGAACGTTCCTGAGTGATAGACACGAGAAAAACTCATATAAACAATATACAGTTGGGGACAAAACTCTCCATACACCCTCAAAATTTCATAAATTTTGTAGAAAACGCAAATACTTATGAGAATTTTATATGCAACTTTACTGCAAATGTATTTTTATTAACATAAATTAAAAAAAAAAATACATTAATTAACTTATGAACGTAAAAATGAGCAAGCGTAAGGAAGTTAGTGTTGAAATAAAAAATTTAATTATTGCTGAGCACAGAAATGGAAAATCATACCGCGCAATTGGAGTTTTCTTTAATTTATCCCATGCCACTGTCCAATACATTGTTTAAAAGCATAAAAACACAGGATCAGTGGAAAATAAGCCAAGAAATGGTGTTACGGTTTTCCACGCGAAAAACCGATTTATAACACGCGTAACGAAGGGGCTCAAGCCCAGAGATGGGTCGTGGGGCGCCAGTGAATTCAATGAATTCAATGTAAAACAAAGGAATCCAATTTATTGAGCTAAAATTTCATAATTAAATAAATTTCAATTAAATTTCTTATATTACTTAGCCTAGGGCGTCTCGGGTGTTGTCCGCTCCTCCGCCACCGTCCTCGGAAAACTGCTTTCCGCAACTCCTTCAGTCCACGACGTTACAAAGGAATCAACACATTTAACCACCGCTTCTTCGTTGCGCGTGGCCACCGTTTTATTAACGCACTTCGTTTTTCTTTCCCGGCAAAAGTTTTATTTCTAAGGCGCCTTTGTCACCGACTTGTGACCTCGCAGCGTTTGCTTAATACAAAAAAATTAACCACTTCTTCCACGATTCAAAAGTTTTATTTCTAAGGCGCCTTTGTCACCGACTTGTTTGCTTAATACAAAAAAATTAACCACTTCTTCCACGATTCGGTTCCAAACGAAAGTCCGACTTCCTTGTAGCACTATCAGTTCCAAAGAGACCCGTAATCCTTTTTCCACTCTCCGCGAAAACTACTAGCGGGGAAAGTTTACTGGCTTTTATCCCGTTTTCCTAGTTCAAGTTCATTGTTCGTTTCGCGCATATTTTTTACGCGCATACTCGAATCGAATTCAAACGTGAACAGCCTTAACCCGAGACACACTGTTGAGTGCCGCTGGAATTTTGTTTCCGGTGCTTGCGAGTGCTTCGATACTTAATAAAGTACCGAACGCACTTGTAAGCACTGGAACGAACAAAAAGAAGTCGGCTTGGAACGAAAGTCCCGCTGCTCGATAGATGCCGGCTAGAGTGCGCGAGGAGGTGGTTTTTGGAATTGAGACGCGCGCGGTTCGTATTCGGTTGCCGATTCGATTTTTCTACGGTCGACTGGTTTCTTTGCGGTTTTTTTCAATTGTTGTCGGAAAAAAGAAAAAAAAAAGAATAAATCTTGCAATTTCGTACACGTCCCGGTGTGAGCGAGCAACGTTCTTCGCGACACGGTGTACATTTCCTTGGTTTTGGTAGTTTGCAAACAATTGGGTTTTGCGGTTCTTTTGCTGCATTTTTTTTGTTCTGCGGTGTCTTGTGTGTGCCGATGTTCAATATCACCCAGTGTGCAGTGCGTGTAGAGAGAAATTGTGTCAGATTTTCCAAAGGAATGATCTTTCGGTGCAGTGGTTAAGAACCCGTGCCCCGCGGTGCATTTTTTTTAATTGTTCTGGAAAAAAATAGAAGTTTGACGGTGATGGCAGGGAGGTGAAGAGTTGGTGTTAAAGGAAAAATTTTGCTTACGGGGTCCAAGAATGGGAATGTGAAATGTTAAGTCGTTTTTTTCGGAAACAAATATTCGGTTATAATAACCAAGCATAACGCGTTGAGTGATTGCGATTCGGAGCAGGAGGAGGAATCGAAAAAGAAGCGCTGGATTGAGGAATTGTGAATCGTTTTGAATTTTTCTGTGTCGGAGAAATTTGATGTCGCGGTCAAACGATTTATACGTGAAGTTTGTATGTTGAAAATGCGTCGCTTTGAAACGAAATAATTTACAAAAAAATATTCAAGAATGAAATAGGAAATATTGAGGAATGAAATAGGAAATATTGAGGAATGAAATAGGAAATATTCAAGAATGAAATAGGAAATATTGAGGAATGAAATAGGAAATATTCTCTATGTCTCTGTGCCCCGGGACCCAGAGCAAGGAAACTTTGGTTCGCTCCGCTAAACCTACTAGTTCGCTGCGGAATTGCTGTACCAGTTTAGAAGAGATGTAAGCCGAATCTAGTGCCTTGATTGCGGCTTGGCTATCGGTGAAGATAACGATGTTGCGTTTTGGCGATAAGCTTTGTTTCAAAGTCCGACAAGCCTCACGGATCCCCAGTATCTCTGCCTGGAAGACGCTAGCGTGGTCCGGTAGGCGATAGGACTTAGCAACATTGTGTGTGTTAGAGAATATTCCCGCCCCGACCCCACAGTCCATTTTTGAGCCGTCGGTATATATTATCGCGTCGAAGTCTGTTTCCACCGCACCATTCTTCCAGTCCTCTCTAGTTGGGAAACCAACAGAAAAGCCTTTCGTGAAGCTCAGTTTGGGGGTGATGTAGTCAGTCGGTGACGTGACCAATTCCTTTGGTAGCTATCCCAGGATGTTACTATGTCCATACGGTTTAGCCGTCCAGCACCCAGATTCTTTGAGTCTGACGGCATTGTTTGATGCAGTGTTTTTTATATAAAGGTCGATTGGCAGGAGGTGAAGTAGCACGTTCAGAGCATCGGTCGGACATGACCGCATAGCACCTGTGATGCCTATTACCGCACTTCGTTGGACCCTACTGAGCTTGGTTATGTTATACGCCTTACTCAAAGCTGGCCACCAGACTAGTGACCCGTAATTGAGAATTGGACGTATTACGGCAGTGTACAGCCACAAAACCATCCTAGGTTTGAGTCCCCACTTCTTGCCGAAGGCTCTTTTGCAGGCGTAGAAGGCCAGACGGGCTTTCTCCACCCGGTTTTCTATATTAAGTTTCCAGCTCAGCTTAGAATCAAGGATAACGCCAAGATACTTTGCCCTAGAGGAGAGCTGGAGCGGTTGGCCGTTGAGGCGGGGGAGGTTAAAGTTTGGTATCTTGGTTTTCTTGGTGAATAGCACCAGCTCAGTTTTTTCTGGATTTACACCGAGGCCACAGACGGTAGCCCAAGTGCTTACCTTACCTTACTCTCCTAGTATAACTACAGATAGTTGTTAAGTTTTAATTGCTTGCTATTAATGGTTTAGGAGATATGGATTTTAGAATTTGTCGATCTCGGCATTTTTGCGTTTCAGACGCATTATATCCCCCTCCACTCCCACACCCCTTCACCCATATCTGTTTTTTTTTTTGCAAATGGGTCCATTATCAAAGCTCTATAGAAATTCTAAGTTTCAGCCTCCTAACACAAGCGGTTCCTGAGATCTAGAAACCTAAATTTTTCGTCTAAAACGCTTACCCCGCCTTCCCCCTTACACCTCCTTCCCTGAAAATAGTGTCAATTCAAGGGGTCCACCAGGTCTATTCTTAGAAAAATTTTTAATTTAATAGGTCCACTGGTTTGAGAGCTACGAGCCTTCAAAGGATTTTGTTTGTGGCGTGGGGCGGTCGACGTACGGCGTACAGACGGAGTGAAAATTTTTATTGCTTTTTTCGCGTCTACTAGTCATGAAACGTGTAAAAAAAAATTTTGAGGGTAGCAAATTTTTTTTTTTTAAAAATCGATAACAATACTGTATTATAAATAATACAGTAAAATCGAGTAGCCACTATACAATAATTTCTACATGTAAGTAAAAGGTCATGTAATAATTGCTTGTGCTCTCCGCATTCTTTTGATATATTTCCAACTTAAATGTAAATCGGAGTTCAGTATTTCATCTAGAGTATCATACGATTGGCTTGCAGCCGATCGTGACTACGTTTTGTTTATATAATAAAACTTATAATTATTCTTGGTTTCTTTTTTTGCGGATCTCGCGATATCCGTCCTAATCAAGAGCGTTGTTAATGACGTGGCCAATTGCATCGGTGATGCTTTTTTCGGTAATGAGTTGTGATGACCCCCCCAGGGACTCCCGACAGTACCGCATCTGTAATTTGATGAATTTAATTGTGATTAATAATAAATATATAAAGATTTAGATACCTACCTCGTATACAAGTGGTAAAAACCGTATCACTTTTCATCATTTTTTTATTGCTGGATCGCTTTACCGCCGTATATTGCATAATTACTTTTCTTCCCATGAACTTTTGAATAATGTCCCGGACTGTTCTTGGCATAAGCTTCGGATCTGAGTTGATCAAAAATGACATTCCACTTATCTGAAAAGGAAAAAATGCAAAAATCAGCATACTACAACAATCTAATCATGCCATCGGCAATGCATTAAAACTTACGATCTCCGATCGAAATTATGGACCGACTTCAGTTGCTCGTCGAAAGCCTCGAACTCGCTCATACTTTCAAATGGCAACTGCCCCATGCGATATTTTGCCATGCAAATTTCAATCGTGCTTTCTGCATCTCGCGGTTTCGAGCTACTACTCAGAGTCATCGCTTCTAATTGATTCTGGCGAATCCTTGCGTCAGTAAGTTGTGCTCGCATTTGTGTTAATTGCATACACACACTGCGGTGGCACTTCAACACTACAACGGTTTTGACGTCGTCTGAATCTGAAATGTTAAAATTAGGTTTATAAATAGATGAGTCATAAGCATAAGAGTAGAAAAATTGTCAAACTAAAAATTTTTGTACTCATTTATATCCATGCCAATTTCATTTTCACTCGACTGGTCCGGAAGTGAAACTTGCTGTACATGCTGAATTTTCGAGGTGAGACCCAAATCCTTGGGTTGCAATTTAGAATTGCCTTCGCGCTCCGATGACATGATTTCGGGCGTTACGGGCAATGTTTCATCGTCTGTACAGAGTTTGCCCTCGTCAAAAGCTTCATAACTGGAATCGGTATCAATTCCTTGTCCTGTTGACGTAGAAGGTTGTGCTGGGTCGGTTTTTCTTAATTTTCCTCTCGGCGTCATAACTGCGCATAAAACAATATCAGAATTATTATAAAATTAACGAAGACAAATTTGTCGTAGAGAAAGTTTTTGATTGTTGTACAAAATGAAATTGTGTCTACTCACCGAATTCATTTGGTAGCTTCACTGTATCAATACCTCTAATCTTTCGCGCACTTATATTTGTCTATGAAATTTTCCGATCACATTTTGAAGGTTCCTTAACAGACGATGGTATATCAAAATTGAATGCAGCGTCACTCAACATTTTGTCCACAGGTGCTTCGTCATGCGGTCTTTTACGATTCTTTACTATGCTTGGGGTTATTACTTTATTTTTTTCATTCGTTGCCATTCCGAGTTTTACCAACATCTTCTTGGCTTCTTCGAACGTTCCTGAGTGATAGACACGAGAAAAACTCATATAAACAATATACAGTTGGGGACAAAACTCTCCATACACCCTCAAAATTTCATAAATTTTGTAGAAAACGCAAATACTTATGAGAATTTTATATGCAACTTTACTGCAAATGTATTTTTATTAACATAAATTAAAAAAAAAAATACATTAATTAACTTATGAACGTAAAAATGAGCAAGCGTAAGGAAGTTAGTGTTGAAATAAAAAATTTAATTATTGCTGAGCACAGAAATGGAAAATCATACCGCGCAATTGGAGTTTTCTTTAATTTATCCCATGCCACTGTCCAATACATTGTTTAAAAGCATAAAAACACAGGATCAGTGGAAAATAAGCCAAGAAATGGTGTTACGGTTTTCCACGCGAAAAACCGATTTATAACACGCGTAACGAAGGGGCTCAAGCCCAGAGATGGGTCGTGGGGCGCCAGTGAATTCAATGAATTCAATGTAAAACAAAGGAATCCAATTTATTGAGCTAAAATTTCATAATTAAATAAATTTCAATTAAATTTCTTATATTACTTAGCCTAGGGCGTCTCGGGTGTTGTCCGCTCCTCCGCCACCGTCCTCGGAAAACTGCTTTCCGCAACTCCTTCAGTCCACGACGTTACAAAGGAATCAACACATTTAACCACCGCTTCTTCGTTGCGCGTGGCCACCGTTTTATTAACGCACTTCGTTTTTCTTTCCCGGCAAAAGTTTTATTTCTAAGGCGCCTTTGTCACCGACTTGTGACCTCGCAGCGTTTGCTTAATACAAAAAAATTAACCACTTCTTCCACGATTCAAAAGTTTTATTTCTAAGGCGCCTTTGTCACCGACTTGTTTGCTTAATACAAAAAAATTAACCACTTCTTCCACGATTCGGTTCCAAACGAAAGTCCGACTTCCTTGTAGCACTATCAGTTCCAAAGAGACCCGTAATCCTTTTTCCACTCTCCGCGAAAACTACTAGCGGGGAAAGTTTACTGGCTTTTATCCCGTTTTCCTAGTTCAAGTTCATTGTTCGTTTCGCGCATATTTTTTACGCGCATACTCGAATCGAATTCAAACGTGAACAGCCTTAACCCGAGACACACTGTTGAGTGCCGCTGGAATTTTGTTTCCGGTGCTTGCGAGTGCTTCGATACTTAATAAAGTACCGAACGCACTTGTAAGCACTGGAACGAACAAAAAGAAGTCGGCTTGGAACGAAAGTCCCGCTGCTCGATAGATGCCGGCTAGAGTGCGCGAGGAGGTGGTTTTTGGAATTGAGACGCGCGCGGTTCGTATTCGGTTGCCGATTCGATTTTTCTACGGTCGACTGGTTTCTTTGCGGTTTTTTTCAATTGTTGTCGGAAAAAAGAAAAAAAAAAGAATAAATCTTGCAATTTCGTACACGTCCCGGTGTGAGCGAGCAACGTTCTTCGCGACACGGTGTACATTTCCTTGGTTTTGGTAGTTTGCAAACAATTGGGTTTTGCGGTTCTTTTGCTGCATTTTTTTTGTTCTGCGGTGTCTTGTGTGTGCCGATGTTCAATATCACCCAGTGTGCAGTGCGTGTAGAGAGAAATTGTGTCAGATTTTCCAAAGGAATGATCTTTCGGTGCAGTGGTTAAGAACCCGTGCCCCGCGGTGCATTTTTTTTAATTGTTCTGGAAAAAAATAGAAGTTTGACGGTGATGGCAGGGAGGTGAAGAGTTGGTGTTAAAGGAAAAATTTTGCTTACGGGGTCCAAGAATGGGAATGTGAAATGTTAAGTCGTTTTTTTCGGAAACAAATATTCGGTTATAATAACCAAGCATAACGCGTTGAGTGATTGCGATTCGGAGCAGGAGGAGGAATCGAAAAAGAAGCGCTGGATTGAGGAATTGTGAATCGTTTTGAATTTTTCTGTGTCGGAGAAATTTGATGTCGCGGTCAAACGATTTATACGTGAAGTTTGTATGTTGAAAATGCGTCGCTTTGAAACGAAATAATTTACAAAAAAATATTCAAGAATGAAATAGGAAATATTGAGGAATGAAATAGGAAATATTGAGGAATGAAATAGGAAATATTCAAGAATGAAATAGGAAATATTGAGGAATGAAATAGGAAATATTCAAGAATGAAATAGGAAATATTCAAGAATGAAATAGGAAATATTGAGGAATGAAATAGGAAATATTCAAGAATGAAATAGGAAATATTGAGGAATGAAATATTAGTGAACAGGAATTGTTAGGATAGAAAAAAAAAATAAATTAGGAGCTCAGGTACTAGGAGATAGAAAAGGGCCAAGTAAAAACAAAAAGGCGGCCGCATTAAAGGAAAATGAGGTGAGTCGTATTTTTTTTTATAATTTTTTTATTTTTTCATTTATTTGGCTTACATTGTTTTGGTGATGTTTTTTTCAGTTTCCTTTTCTTGATGTTTTTTTTTTGTTTAGTTTTTTTGGTAAAATGCTGGTAGGCTAAAGGCCTTTTTTTTAAATGAACCCGAGCGTCTAGCTCCTTCGCCCCGAACCTCAATAAGGGGACACGACGCGAAAAATGTTTTAAGGACAGTCGTGGCTGAGGTAGGGTGGGCAGAGCAGGGCGCTACTTACACCTAAGCGCCCTGACAAATCGCGAAGTCGCGCAACTCCACCGCTTCTTGGTCTTTCACGACCTATTGGGAAGATAGTCCCAATTTTAATCACCCTGGAGTAAGCCGACACGAAATTTTGTTGTCCAGGCCTAGGGTTTATGGTCTGAGGTAGAGCAAGAACCACCCCACACTGCCGTAGCTAGTCCCGGCCGCCAGCAAGCGTGTCGCTTCCGTTCTACTTCAGCCACCAATTCGGACGTAGGCGGAATTGGCCCATTCTGTCCCGAACCTTCCTATCCTTCAATTATTTTGACTTTTCTAAGTCAAAATAATTCTTCCAAGGCCTCAAACACAACAAATGGCGCCCAACGTGGGGCTAGCCTAAGCTACGCTACGTGCACAGAGCGTAGCCCATCAACACGCGCGAGCTCTGAAAAATTCCGTGCAAAAAGTTGATGGGCAAAAAGGTCTTAAATTTCGTCGTTCTGCGACAGTATTTTCGCCTGAACGGCTACAAAAGCCTAAGTGTACAAACTTTTCTGAGTTTTATCAGCAAACCATCTTATTGATCTTGGATGGAGACAATGTGGAACGATCCTATCGACGAACCGTTTTGGCAACCTTTAGGCGCCAACTCGGTTCCATAGGAAAGGGAAACATTGTCTGTATGCAAGACTGATTTGATGTAAGTTGGGTCAGACTTTATTTTTTTTTGCCATTCCACTTTTGGTTCGTGAGTACCCAACTGAGTGCTGGGCATGCCCTGACTTAGCGGGCGTGTCGTCAGACAGTTGGGAATCATGCTTGCGAAAAATTGGTGAGTTTGGTTGGAAAAGGTATCGTCGAAAATTTGCTAAGTACCTTATTTCCTTATCCATCCTTTTAGAGTTCCTTTGTAACGTAGAATATTTTTTTTTGAAATAACGTAGAGTTCCTTTTTATACTTAAATTTTTTTGATAAGTCTTTTGACTAAAATTTTTAACGTAGATTTTTTTTTCTTATTGCTGATTTTTGATTTTTGTTTGCTAGATTTCCCCAAATTTTTTTGTTGAAAATTTTTATCGCGTTCCAGATTTTCCCGATGGGTCGGGAAAGAGCAGGATCGGCTTCGCGATTTGATCTGCATACGAGGGGAGGGGAAAGGTTGCGACGACGTGAGGGTTCATTTTTTTTTTTTAATTTAAATCGCAATCATAACCATACATACGATCATCTCGGTCATTCGATTCATTCGTTCAATTCTCTTTGTTCATGCATTTGTACGAACATAAAAGGATTTTTTTTTTGTTCGTGCAAACATTAATTTTTGGTTCAAATATCACTTGCTTGCATACATTTGCACTCATATATATATTCACTTAACGCATATATTTGACATCGTTCAAGCAGTCATTCGTTCGATGTGCATACACCCAGTCATTCAGATATAATTATACACACATTTCTTTCCTCGATTCATTCGTTAAATTTTTTTTCTCGGCAGTCATTCATCTCACTCGTTCACAGTTCTTTCACTCAGTCATACACGCAATCATCTAAGCATTCATTCGTTCGTTTGGTTTTTTTTGGATAATCACTCAGATCGTCCACTACCACACAATCATATCTACAATTAGGCATTGTACATCGATCATTCACTTATTCAGTTTTAAACACGTACATCCATTCACTCGGTTTTTTTTTCTTCCGAACACTCGTTCACTCGGTTGCACATTCACTCATTTTTCTGATATACGTCCATCTCTCACTCGTTCATTCACCTGTCTGCTATGCCACTGCCAAGGTCGCCTTTGAGGCGGAATGATGACGAGATATGCACGATGTGCCAACATGTCGTGGGGGGCGAAGATGAAGCGCGGACGAAATGTGGGCACACTTTCCACCTGCATTGTGTGGAGGAGTGGGTGCTGAGCCACAAAACGTGTCCCAATTGTCGCCAGGCACTGGAGCCGCAGGACTATTGGACCGTTAGGGGCGTGGAGGGCGCCACAGCGAGAACCGGAGCCGTGACACGCAGCAGAGCGAAATCAGCGGCCGGCGGACTTTCGCCAAGGCGGTTAAATCTCGATTTTCCGCTGGAAACGGTCGGCGGTGGGGTCTTTTACGCCCCTGACGGTTCAATTGGCCAAGAGCAGGGGGTGAACCAGCTTGTGCATCCAATCCCACAATCACCGGAAAGGGTAGTAGGCGAACGACCACGTTGGTCCGATATACGTGACACAGGTATCCCAGCTACGACGAATCCAGCGCCAGGGCGTACACGTTCGCCAGTGGGGCGAACTGAGCTGGGAGTAGATCAGCTAATAGAGTTGATGAGACGGGTTTTTCAGGAAGAGCAGGCGTCTCAGAGACCGGTGGGGGCCCATTATTCGGCAGCAGAGGGAGACTCGCGTGCTAGGAGGGCAGATCAGCGGACCGGAGCGGCCGCGTTGGTCAGCGATCGCGTTAGCCACGGCCCTAATCATCGTGTAAGAAATTCCTACAGCCCATTAAGGCATTGGCGTTTGCGTTTTAACGGGGATAGCCAACTCCTACGTGCAGAGGAGCTGATTTTTCGGGCCGAGACTCTCGCGATGAGCGACTTGCGCGGCAATTTAGATCTGCTGACGCAGGGCTTCCATCTGCTGCTGGATGGTAGGCCCAACAAGTGGTATTGGTTGTGGCGTCGGTCCAATAACAACTCGTCTTGGGATACTCTGAAGGTAGCATTCTTGCAGGTCTGGGGAGAACGCAGCACGGATTGGGAGTTACGGAAGCAGATGCTTGGTAGACGACAAGCGCCACACGAGCCCTTCATGTCCTTCGAACAAGACATGACGGAGCTTCGTTCACTGCTGAACGCTCCCATGATTGAGTCCGAATTCGTGGCTCTGGTGCGCGGAAATCTGATGGGCAGCACACAGCAACAGTTGTGCTTCCACTCTGTACTCACTATGGACGAGTTACGTCGGCTTGTAGTGCAGGTGGAAGACACGCGAAAAGCCACCAGACCATCCCCTTGGAACCAGGCCAGAGTCCACGAGATACATGAGCCAATCGTGGAAGAACATCAGGATACGACTTCTTCCGTCGATTTGGCCGGACTATCGAACCCCTGGATCTGCTGGAATTGCAGGAAAGAAGGACATGGTTATCGGGAGTGTGCGGAACCTGCGAAAGGCATCTTCTGCTATGGATGTGGTCGGGCTGACGTTCTAAAGCCCAACTGCGTCCATTGCAAGGCGGGAAACGGCCGAAGGGACGGAAGGACAGCGGGTCCCTCCCGTCCGAACACTGCATCCCGACAGCAGTAGGAAAAATTGTTCACCACTCCAATTCCACGTCCCAATTTCAATTAGACATCCCAAATGAAACAACTTTACCCAAATTTTCAAACCCTAACAATACCCTTCCAAATTTTAATACCCTACCTACAACATTTTCTGAACCCAATTCCCATCCTTTTAACGTAAAAGCACCCAAACCCATTTCATCGACGATCAACACTCCGCACGTCAAATTATTAACGAGATCAAGCGATAAAACGGAGCCGGCTGTTTCCCGGCCTGAAGAAGCACTTATCGCAAAAGAACATCCAAGACGACATTCCCACCATCCTCTCAAGCCATACCACCTTCGGCTAAAGGAATATATGGAGGCTCGAGAGCGAATTTTTGCGCCTACTTCAGTCGCAAGTGTTGATCACGCATCAACACTAACGAGTGGATCCGGTCGCAAAAGGTCAATCTTGCGCCTTCGTACATTCTGGAGGATGGTGCGTGAAAAAAAGAAAGCGATCCTCTCTACCATCATTACCAATCCGTTGGACATACGTCCGTACGCTATGGTATCCTTGTATGGAGTGGAAGTTGAAGGACTCCTCGATAGTGGGGCGAGCATCAGTTGCCTGGGGGCAAACGCTTTACAACGCCTCCAAGATGCACAGGTGAATTATCGACCGGTCTGTCAAGAGGTGAAGACCGCTGATGGTGCTGCACAGAAAGGTTTGGGCACGGTAAACACCGATATTACTTTTCGTGGTATTACCAAACCCATTACCTTGTATATAGTGCCGAGCCTGTCGCAGAAATTGTACCTAGGGGTAGATTTCTGGCGATCATTCCAACTAGCTCCCAGCATTATCAGCGCGGTCGATACTCCCGATACTGCATCGCAACTGATAGCTCCGGATGCCCACCATTTAACGGCCACAGATGTGAAGAGGTTGGAAATGGTAAAGTCCAAATTTCCATCATACGAAGTATACGGACTCGGTGTGACCAACGTCGAACAACACAGTATAGACGTTGGTGATGCAAGTCCCATCAAACAGCGACATTATCCTGTGTCTCTTGCGATCCAAAAACTCT
This sequence comes from Beris chalybata, assembly GCA_949128065.1. Classification (NCBI taxonomy): domain Eukaryota; kingdom Metazoa; phylum Arthropoda; class Insecta; order Diptera; family Stratiomyidae; genus Beris; species Beris chalybata. The sequence goes on from OX421894.1 coordinate 98,223,066, forward strand.
TATATGACGAGATCGATCGCATGAGGGCACTTGGCGTTATAGAGACCAGCCAGAGTGCATGGAGCTCGCCTGTGGTTCTCGTGAGGAAGCCAGGCAAGGTCAGGTTATGTTTGGACTCGCGCAAAGTCAATAGTGTGACGAAGAAGGATGCTTATCCATTACCACACATTGATGGTATCTTAAGTCGGTTGCCGCGAGCCAATTTTATTACTAGCCTGGACCTCAAAGACGCCTTTTGGCAGATTCCTCTCGAGAACAAATCCAGGGAGTATACAGCGTTTACCATTCCTGGCCGGCCTCTATATCACTACACTCGCATGCCTTTTGGGTTATGCAACGCGCCGCAAAGGATGTGTCGTTTGATGGACAAAGTCATCCTACCCGAGCTGAAGGAGCAGGTATTCGTATATTTGGACGATCTGCTGTTAATTTCTGAGGATTTCGATTCACATCTGGTTTTATTGGCAGAAGTCGCAGAATGTTTGCGAAAGGCTGGCCTGACCATTAACGTCAACAAGAGCAAGTTTTGTCTGAAAGAGGTGAAATACCTCGGTTACATCGTTGGAGAAGGAGGCTTGAAAACTGATCCCAACAAAGTTTCAGCCATCGTCGAATACCCTTCGACTAAGTCCGCACGTCAAGTTCGACGCTTTCTTGGTATGGCAGGCTGGTATCGACGATTCGTTCCCAACTTTGCTGCGACTGTTTCACCGATCTCAGACACTCTAAAGAAGTCCAACCAGTTTGCATGGACTACAGAGGCACAAACTTCCTTCCTATTAGTGAAAGACTTGTTGACGAGAGCCCCCTTATTAATCAATCCTGATTTTAAGAGGTCTTTCGTAATCCAGTGCGACGCCAGTAAATCAGGGGTGGGTAGCGTTCTCTTTCAGGAAAACGACGACGGATCGGAATCTCCAGTGGCGTATATGTCACAGAAGCTCACTTCCGCTCAACGCAACTACAGCGTAACCGAACTCGAGTGTTATGCAGCTGTGTTGAGCGTGAAAAAATTTCGAGCCTATGTAGAAGGGACTGCGTTCAAAATCATTACGGATCACGCAAGTCTCAAATGGCTCATGTCGCAGAAAGACCTACAAGGACGGTTGGCAAGATGGAGTTTAAAACTCCAAGGTTACGACTTCACAATCGAGCACCGAAGAGGGAGCCTGAACGTTGTACCCGACGCTCTCTCTCGTGTATACGAAAAGGGATTAAACGCGCTGATCGATGTGGCACCGATGGTGGATATGGACTCTCCAGAATTCTCTGGCAAAGAATATAAAGAGTTAGTGTCCACCGTCGATGCGAACGCCGATCGGCTTCCTGACGTATGCGTGAGGGATGGTTTCGTGTATAAGCGCACAGAGCCTCACAACGGTGACCCGATTGCTGAAGACAGGGCCTGGAAATTATGGATTCCATCGAGCCTTACGTCAGCTGCGATCGCTCAGGCGCACGAGGCGGACACCACGGTCCATGGTGGTTATGCCAAAACGCTAGAGCGAGTCAGGCGATTTTTGTACTGGCCCGGAATGGCTACACAAGTACGCACCTACGTTCTGGCGTGCGACACTTGTAAAGAGACAAAGTCCCCGAACAGACCTCTACGAGCGCCTATGGGAGAACCGTTCCAGACTGATCAGCCATTCCAACATCTGTATATCGACGTACTTGGACCATATCCGCGTACCAAACGGGGTAAGATCGCTATCTTGATCGTCTTGGATCACTTCACCAAGTTCCCACTTCTACATCCTTTGGGGCGGATCACTGCTGAAGAGATCACAAACTACTTGGAGGGGCAGGTCTTCCATACGTTTGGAACACCTGAGACCATCCTCTCCGATAACGGCTCTCAATTTAGGTCGAATGTGTTTAACACCATGCTGAACAAATACGGAGTTAAACACCTGTACACCCCGAGCTACTCACCGCAAGCGAATGCTTCGGAGCGTGTCAATCAGTCCATCCTGGCCGGAATTCGAGCATTCATCACTGATGACCAAACACGATGGGATGAGAGTCTAAGCAAAATTGGATGTGCTCTTCGTAGCTCACTCCACCAAGCCACTGGATTTTCTCCTTATCAGGTTTTGTTTGGGAATCACATGATGTTGCACGGGAAGGACTACGAACTGCTGAAGCATTTGCGAGCGTTGGGAGAGTCAAATGTACAGCTTCGACCTCGAGAGGGAATTCCTATCGTGAGACAACTGGGGCAGACGAAAATAAGGGTCGCACATGAGGACAGCAGCAGGCGTTATAATCTGCGTGCTGCTAAAACACGATTTTGTGTAGGACAGGAGGTATTCCGTAGAAACTTTTCCTTGTCCACAGCCGCGCAGAATTATAATGCCAAGCTGGCGAAGAAGTTCCTCAAGTGCAGGATTCGTCGTGTGCTAGGCAACTCACGATACGAATTGGAGGATCTAGGAGGCAAACGTCTGGGGACTTACCACTCCAAGGATCTGAGGCAGTGATCCGAGGGGTACAACACCGATTGCCCGGCACTCAGTCGTGCGCACGAGACTCTTCTACGCGGCCACTTTCTGTAGTCGTTTCGGCGATGAAAATCATCGGCGAATCGCCTATGTTGTTGAGTGCCGCTGGAATTTCGTTTCCGGTGCTTGCGAGTGCTTCGATACTTAATAAAGTACCGAACGCACTTGTAAGCACTGGAACGAACAAAAAGAAGTCGGCTTGGAACGAAAGTCCCGCTGCTCGATAGATGCCGGCTAGAGTGCGCGAGGAGGTGGTTTTTGGAATTGAGACGCGCGCGGTTCGTATTCGGTTGCCGATTCGATTTTTCTACGGTCGACTGGTTTCTTTGCGGTTTTTTTCAATTGTTGTCGGAAAAAAGAAAAAAAAAAGAATAAATCTTGCAATTTCGTACACGTCCCGGTGTGAGCGAGCAACGTTCTTCGCGACACGGTGTACATTTCCTTGGTTTTGGTAGTTTGCAAACAATTGGGTTTTGCGGTTCTTTTGCTGCATTTTTTTTGTTCTGCGGTGTCTTGTGTGTGCCGATGTTCAATATCACCCAGTGTGCAGTGCGTGTAGAGAGAAATTGTGTCAGATTTTCCAAAGGAATGATCTTTCGGTGCAGTGGTTAAGAACCCGTGCCCCGCGGTGCATTTTTTTTAATTGTTCTGGAAAAAAATAGAAGTTTGACGGTGATGGCAGGGAGGTGAAGAGTTGGTGTTAAAGGAAAAATTTTGCTTACGGGGTCCAAGAATGGGAATGTGAAATGTTAAGTCGTTTTTTTCGGAAACAAATATTCGGTTATAATAACCAAGCATAACGCGTTGAGTGATTGCGATTCGGAGCAGGAGGAGGAATCGAAAAAGAAGCGCTGGATTGAGGAATTGTGAATCGTTTTGAATTTTTCTGTGTCGGAGAAATTTGATGTCGCGGTCAAACGATTTATACGTGAAGTTTGTATGTTGAAAATGGGTCGCTTTGAAACGAAATAATTTACAAAAAAATATTCAAGAATGAAATAGGAAATATTGAGGAATGAAATAGGAAATATTGAGGAATGAAATAGGAAATATTCAAGAATGAAATAGGAAATATTGAGGAATGAAATAGGAAATATTCAAGAATGAAATAGGAAATATTCAAGAATGAAATAGGAAATATTCAGGAATGAAATAGGAAATATTGAGGAATGAAATAGGAAATATTGAGGAATGAAATAGGAAATATTCAAGAATGAAATAGGAAATATTGAGGAATGAAATAGGAAATATTCAAGAATGAAATAGGAAATATTCAAGAATGAAATAGGAAATATTCAGGAATGAAATAGGAAATATTGAGGAATGAAATAGGAAATATTGAGGAATGAAATAGGAAATATTCAAGAATGAAATAGGAAATATTGAGGAATGAAATAGGAAATATTCAAGAATGAAATAGGAAATATTGAGGAATGAAATAGGAAATATTCAGGAATGAAATAGGAAATATTGAGGAATGAAATAGGAAATATTCAAGAATGAAATAGGTAATATTCAAGAATGAAATAGGAAATATTGAGGAATGAAATAGGAAATATTCAAGAATGAAATAGGAAATATTCAAGAATGAAATAGGAAATATTCAAGAATGAAATAGAAAATATTGAGGAATGAAATAGGAAATATTCAAGAATGAAATAGGAAATATTCAAGAATGAAATAGGAAATATTGAGGAATGAAATATTAGTGAACAGGAATTGTTAGGATAGAAAAAAAAAATAAATTAGGAGCTCAGGTACTAGGAGATAGAAAAGGGCCAAGTAAAAACAAAAAGGCGGCCGCATTAAAGGAAAATGAGGTGAGTCGTATTTTTTTTTATAATTTTTTTATTTTTTCATTTATTTGGCTTACATTGTTTTGGTGATGTTTTTTTCAGTTTCCTTTTCTTGATGTTTTTTTTTTGTTTAGTTTTTTTGGTAAAATGCTGGTAGGCTAAAGGCCTTTTTTTTAAATGAACCCGAGCGTCTAGCTCCTTCGCCCCGAACCTCAATAAGGGGCCACGACGCGAAAAATGTTTTAAGGACAGTCGTGGCTGAGGTAGGGTGGGCAGAGCAGGGCGCTACTTACACCTAAGCGCCCTGACAAATCGCGAAATCGCGCAACTCCACCGCTTCTTGGTCTTTCACGACCTATTGGGAAGATAGTCCCAATTTTAATCACCCTGGAGTAAGCCGACACGAAATTTTGTTGTCCAGGCCTAGGGTTTATGGTCTGAGGTAGAGCAAGAACCACCCCACACTGCCGTAGCTAGTCCCGGCCGCCAGCAAGCGTGTCGCTTCCGTTCTACTTCAGCCACCAATTCGGACGTAGGCGGAATTGGCCCATTCTGTCCCGAACCTTTCCTATCCTTCAATTATTTTGACTTTTCTAAGTCAAAATAATTCTTCCAAGGCCTCAAACACAACAACACACCAACGAAAATTTGCAATAAAGCACTTGGGGGATCACCCACTGTAATGTCTCTTATCGGCTGGGTCATACTTGAGGTACGAGTCACAGTGTGTGGGGCAAACTTCACAGTAGTTATTGCTTATATGTCACCCGGGAGTGTTGGGATGTAAGTTATTCGCTAGTTCTTAGTTTCATTAAAGCGATATACTGTTCTCTACGCTTGCGCGCCGTACTTCCCGCTCGATCGGCTCGTCGATAGTTTTTCTTACAAAGTTACCTAGCTCCTAATAATCTTATTAATCTTATGTTCTTTTCTTTTTCCTGCTAATTTAACAAGGTTCTAACCTTACCCGTCTACCAGTCCTTCCTCGCTCCAGAGTTATGGTTCCTTCAACGATTGAAATTTAAATTTACTCATTTTCTTTTTCTTTAAGTCTGTGCCATGAGTTGGGGGTAGGACCCCAAGAAACTACATTTGCAAGAGGTCTTCCCTTGCATGATTATTCGGTGAGTTACTTCAGTAAAATGCTTCCAAAATAAATTATTAACCTTCCTCTTCTCTTCCCTTCAGGCGGTCCGTAACAATGGACGACCAAAGAAACTTTCCAGGCGGGATATCAGCATGGTCTTAAAAGAGGTTGACAAAAACCCATGGAACACCGGTCGGCAACTGGCGGAACATGTCGCTAATACTTAGAATAAGTGTGTTTACCCTAAAACCATCCGAAGAATCTTACGTTCCGATGGATATGCAAGTAGAGTTCCTCGTAAAAAACCACTAATATCTGAAAAGAATAGGCAGCTTCGACTTGAATTTGCAAAGCGATATTTAGGAAAGGATTTAGAGTTCTGGAAAACTGTCTTATTTACTGATGAAAGCAAGTTCAGCTTGTTCGATAATGATGGCAAAGAAAGAATCTGGCGAAATAAGGGAGCAGCATTGCAACTGAAAAATTTGATACCAACAGTAAAACACGGCGGTGGCAATATGATGGTGTGGGGTGGAATTGCAGCTGGTGGGGTTAGCAGATTGGTCTTTATAGACGGTATTATGGATCAATACTATTATAAAAGACTGTTAGAAGAAAACTTGCAACCTTCCGTGGACAATTTGGGTCTTGGCCGGCATTGGATATTCCAACAGGACAACGATCCCAAACATACTGCACGCTTTGTAAGGAACTGGTTGCTTTATTATGCACCAAGGCAGCTGTATTCTCCTCCTCAGTCGCCAGACTTAAGCTCCATCGAACATATTTGGGAACTTATGAAAAGAAAAATCTCCAAAATTCACACCAGCAGCAAGGAATCACTCAAAACTGCGCTTCAACAAGCCTGGGGAGAAATAACTCCGGAAGTCACTAAAAATTTGGTGGATTCAATGCCACGACGGTTGCAGGCTGTTATTGATGCCAAGGGTGGCCCAACAAAATATTGAAATATAAAATTTTATTAAATAATGTGGAATTTTCAGTTCAATTACATAATGTATGAACACTTTTGTTCCTACTGAATTTTTTTTTTTTTTGTGTTTTTACGGTTATAAGTTAATTAATGTAATTTTTTTTTAATTTATTTTAATAAAAATACATTTGCAGCAAAGTTGCATATAAAATTCTCATAAATATTTGCATTTTCTACTAGATTTATGAAATTTTGAGGGTGTATGGAGAGTTTTGTCCCCAACTGTACATATCTCCAAAATATTGTTTAAAACACTGCAAGGACTTTACTTGCGGATCCTCGAATCTCAACTGGAAAAGTTGGCCATGTGTCTGGTGCGTTCTTTTCAGACTTCACCAACTTAGTTAATAATTTTAAATTGATCTTCGCTGCGGTCGGAATATAGGGCGTGACGAGATGCTTTTTGTTGGTATCGAAATAGATCTAGTTCACTGGGACGAAATCCACACGCAACCATTCTTCGGGATCATCGACGAAGACCACCAACATAAATTTTGTGTCACGAGCCATCATAATGGCAAGAAAAAAGCCCAGTCAAAATTAACTACTTATTACCGAAAGTACTCTTAAGCGCAAGCGGCTTATTTAGTTTTTACGATTTGTTTGCCTTTTATTTACTCGTATAACAAAAGAAACAGCGTTTTCGACGTCCAGTACTCTTCGGCACGAACTCAATGTTCACTCGACACCACACACGCACACCCGTACAGAACTTGTGAATAAGAAAAAAAAACCTGAAAAACACTTGATAATCGATCTTGTCAATATGAGAACTACCGGATGACTGTGATATTTTAATTGCTTGTCGAAGAGTTTTCATTTCTTCCGCCGCAGCATGAAACGGGTAGTTGCAACAAAGTTTTAGGCCAGGCGAGTAGGGCCGATGCCCGGCAGGTAGCAATTGCCCTTCGTATTCTTTTCGAACGTTTAAATCCTTCTTTAAAAGGTTTGTTGATCCGCATGTCGCCGAGGCGCCGCGCTATCGGGTAAGTTTATTACCTCAAAAATACATTCGGGTTTTTTCGTGACACGCCTCGGTCTTACCATAAAGTTTATTGCCCCAGATGTTCATTCGGGTTTTTCCGTGTTGTAAAACCGTCCTTTGCAACACGGACTGTCTTTAGTGCGTCGACATCTGGTCGTCATTAATTTTAGACTCGTTGTTCCTAACATCCTTTTCCAAGAATTTCACATCCTCTTTTTCTATACCTCTCTTTTACATGTTTCTTGCGAGATTCTTTTTTCTAAAACTCCCAGTCGTGTTTCAAACTCTCCGTTAGTTGATTAATCTTTAATTAGGAGTGTTGGAGTTTGCATAGTGACAAACAAGGTTCAAGTGATTCTTGTAAAAACAATAGAGTTATCGCAATTCGTGGAAAACAGTAAAATATTAGTGCACAAGGTGGCATACTCTTTTGCAATAACAGAACTATGAATGAGAATCAACGGAAAAAAACGTATGCTCACCCGCTTACGCGTCGAAAGACATCGTGAAACAATACAACCCAAAACGGATGACGCCAAGGCTAATACCTATGAGGGATATTTGCAACACCCTTCGTGCTCAAAATCTTTTGTACTGGAGAATGCATCACCGTGTGATAATAACACTTTCGAGGACTCGGTAAATAACATAGAAGCAGAAGCAAGTATATTATCTGAAGGAGTTAGCGGAGATGAATCAGGAATTATTAGCGGTACTGATGTCGACGATGAGGATAGTGAAGCCGATTATGATGAAGTGGAAGGACTTCGTCAGTGGGTGCACCGATCAAAAATACCTCAGAAACAACTCGACGATCTTCTTGGTATTTTACGTAGGAGGTTACTTACTCAACTACCCAAATCATCGAAAACATTTCTTGGAACAGCATCCATCGAATACACAATTCAAAAGCTTGACACACCAAACAGAGATGGCGGTGAATTTGTATACTTCGGTATGACTAACATTCTTCAAAGAACGGTGAACGAATCCTTACATAGAGAACATGTCATTTATTTACTTTTCAATGTAGACGGTTTGCCTTTGTTTAAATCAAGCTCTAAATAATTCTGGTCAATACTGTGCAAAGTTTACTCTGAACATGATTTATACAAAGTATTTCCGGTCGCAATATATGTAGGAGATCAAAAGCCATTAAATTTGGAGGAGTATTTTAAAGATTTTATCTAAGAATTAAATCAGATATTACAGAATGGTATTATGATCGACAACACGTTGCTCCAGATCAGGATCAAAACTTTCATTTGCGATAGGCCTGCTCGATATTTGCTTAAATGTATAATCAATCACGGAGGATATTATGCATGCGAGCGCTGCATTGTCAAAGGAGAGAGAGTTGAAAATCGGACTGTCTATCCTGCAGTCGATTCTCATAATAATTTATTTGAACAACGAACTGGAGAGACATTTCGAACGCAAGACAATCCCGAACATCACACCGGAACATCACCTTTGCTTCGCATTGAACCGTCGATTAGCATGGTGACTCAATTCTCGCTTGACTTCATGCACCTTTGTTGTCTCGGAGTCATGAAGAAAATGCTTGTGGATTTTTGGTTGAATAAGAAAGCGGCAACGCAGCTGAGTCCATCTAGTAGACAAATTTTGTCGAATGCCTTGATTTTGATGCAATCACAAATTCCAGACGAGTTTCAACGCATAACTAGATCATTGCATGATATTGCGAAATAGAAAGCAACTGAATTTCGGTTTTTTCTCTTATATTCCGGTCCAATTCTGTTGAAAATGGTTTTAAACAGGCGATTGTATCGGCATATCGGCAAGATGATGTATCGGCAAGATGAAGCTAAGAAATTGCTGTTGCAATTCGTGAATATTGCAGCCATCGTGTACGGAAGCTGGTGTCAAATAATGAATATGCACAATTTAATACACCTCTCTGACGACGTAATAAACATGAATGGTTCTCTAAGTCACCTGACAGCGTTCCCTTTTGAAAGTATGATTGGGAAACTCAAAAAAATTATTCGTAGCGGTAATCGACCATTAGCACAGGTCTGTAGGTGGTTATGCGAAATCCGGGATTCAGAATACGCACAAGCGATATTGCCACCGGACAATATGATATTGAAAAAAACAAGTCGAAATAAAGATGGCTCACTAAAAATCAAGAAAGTAAGATATAAAGACTTTATTATCTCGAATAGTCCTCCTAATAATACGGTTTGTCCGATGGAACTATTATTGAAATCTCCCATCTATACAAAAGACCAGAGTCAGACGATATAACATTCTCAGGAAAGATTCTGCACACAATTGAATCAATTTTTAAGTATATTTTGTTGCATCATACCGAATAAATGAATATTAGTACCATCCATACCATCTTCAGAATTAAATTCACGGTTGTTCTTCCACCTTGTTGCATTATCAGCCACGTTATCCCTGCTGGGAATCCATCTCCAGTTTTCTTTCTCTGTTTCTTCCAGTATTTCACCAACTCTGAAGGCTACGAAGTGTTTGTATTTGCGGTGGCCTAAGTTAATCCAACTCAGTACAGTTCTTGAATCGGACCAAAATATTCGCTCCGTAACTTAAAACGAATGTCCTTCTACGACTGTTTGGGCTAGTCTAGTACCTAGCACAGATGCTTCTAGTTCCATTCTTGGCACGGAAATCGTTTTAATGGGAGCGACTTTAGTCTTGGCACTTACTAGTGCGCATTCCACCACCATTCCGTGGATATTCTGAAGTATGCCACTGCAGCGTATGCGGATTCACTTGCGTCTACGAATATGTGTAATTCAACGAGGTAGCCGTCGCAAGCCCTTAGGTTTTGAAAGTATGATCTCCTTATTGTGATGTCTTTTATTGTGGGAAGTAAGCAGGTCCAATTTTTCCACTTTTCAAAATGATCGGCTTCTACTTCTTCGTCCCATTGAACTGAGGCACACCAGATCTCATGTAGAAGAATTTTTAGTTTGACCATGAAGTGGGCGATTAGCCCCAGAGGGTCGAAGACGCACATTAATGCTTTTAGCACTTCTCTTTTTGTAGGACAAACGTTTCCGGATAATAAGTTTTGGCTTATTTTGTGCGATTTAAACAAATAAGAGAATGTGTCGTTTGTGGGTGATCACCACATTCCCAGCAGCTTCTCGGCACTATCAGAGCTATTTAATTGGACAAGTTGTACAAGTTGTGCATTATTGTCTGCCACTTATCTCTTAAGGCGTTCAGTACCGTCTTTGAGTTGGATACAAAATTTCGCCTAAGCTATGACAAATATAATATCCTAAGCAAGTTTTATGACTTCGTTTTCATCGTCGAGACTATCCAGGTAATCGTCGACGTAATGGTTATTGATGATTGCCTTGGCTGACATTGGGTGTGTTGACATGATTTTCGTAGCGTTCTTACTTTTGATAAACTGTGCACAAGAGGGCGAGCAAGTTGAACCGAATGTCATTACCTACATAACGTATACTTCAATCGCATTAGTAGATTCTTTGCTGCGGCATCCCTAACAATTCTGACTTTATTCGGTTTATTAGGGTTCATGACTAGAAATATCGGTAAATACCAGATGGGAAAATCCTTATTAGCGATTTCTTCAGTATTAAGTTTCCTTGCGTAACCTTTTTGTACGTATTCTTTCATTTGTGCATTAAAATTTTTAGCAATTCCTGGCTCTTTTTTCAATCTTCTATCGAGACAGTCCAATCTCCGCTCTGCCATTGACCTGCTATTTGGTAACGAGAGGTTTTCGAACTTCCACAGAAGTGGCACGGTATATCTTTCACCGTCAGAGGTTGTCTTTGTTTCTAGAAGATTGACGGGCTTTTCGTCCTCGAAGGACATTAATTTTTTAAAAGGTTTTGTTCCCACCGTTTCAATAGAGAAATACTCCTTCATCGTTTTATGCATTTCTTGATCTATATCCTTTTGGCATTGGGCGATATGGAAGTTGTAGTTGATATCTCTTGTGGAGTTGTAAGTTTTAGAAATTGGCCCGAAAACACACCAGCCCAATCGCGTCATTGTTGCTACTGGTTCATTAGGTCTGCCTTCTCGAGTACGAAGCGGAATTTCTAGATTCCAATGTTGTAGGCCAATGAGAATACTGGGCCTCGCGTCTTTATACGATTCCAATGGAATATTTTTAGAATGTTTCAAATTATGTGCTTAATCTTTAGCCTCAACCGATTGGACCGGTAGCTGCAGTGAACTCACGGTGTGAACGTTTGACATTGTATGTTTTCGTTGCGTGCCGTATGCAGATATTTCTATGTTGATATTTCTCGATGTGTTTTCAGAGCGATGAGTATTTGATGTGGTTCAATATCACCTTCGACTTGTAGTGCTGATGCGATATCATCGTCTATTAACGTAACGGATGAACCGTCGTCGAGAAATGCGAATGTATTGATTTTATTATTGTTATTAAATATTGTGACAGGCACAATTCTAAACAAGACCGAGCTTATGCTTTTATTATGGACATTGCAATTAAACTGCGTATTTACTACTTCTGTACTTGTCACCTGCGTATTTGGAGGCTCCGACTTTTTGTGTAGGAGCTGATGATGTCTGAAGGAACAGCCGTCGATTCCGCATAATTGGGATGACATACATCGTCGTTTTCCATGGCGTTTGAGGCAAATGCGACAGAAAAAGAAGCGTTTTAATGCTGACCATTTGTTGCCTAAACTCATCTTAACGAATTTATCACATAGGTCTAATGATTTGCACTTCGCTTCACATATTGGACATTTAGCCGTTTCCTTAGTAATTTCCTCATGCATGTTTATATGTCCTTTTGAATTGCGATCCGACTTGTACTGTAATTGGCTTGAGACGGTTGGAATCGTAACCTCTGAAGCCGCTTGTGCTAATTGTGAGAGCCATTCACTAAACGTAGAAAGGTTTACGTCTCCCATACTTTGTTTGTAAACACCCCAGTTTAGTCTTATTTGAGACGGTAGCTTTTCAGAGAGTTCTTGTAATAATGAAGGGTTATTAAAATGAGAATGAAGACCAGTTACCTGCATTGTACTGCACACATTTTGAACTGCAAGCGAAAAATTTATGATGCTTTCAAATTTATCCACTCTAGGTGAAGGTTCACTTCGAATTTTTGACAAGAGCATTTGAATAATAATTTCTGGGCGACCGTACAACATTTTAAAGGTTGAAATAACGTTTCGCACTTCACTTGGATGTAAAAGTCTGCACCTCACTACATCGAGCGCTTTTCCTTTTAAACATCATTGCAAGCGAAGAAGATTTTCATAATCGGAATTCCCACAAGTAACAGTTGAGCTTTCGAACCAACTAATAAATAGGGGCCACTCTTCTGGTCGACCACTGAAACTCAGGTGTTCCTTTGATATAACCTGTAGTGCGGCCAGTTGTTGCTTGCTTAACTCGTGAACTCCGAGCATTTCTTCCGGGGTATTCATGTTAGTTTGAGGTAAAGCGTATGAGGTGGAATTTTTCAGTTTATCTGACGGTGATATTCCGCCCATCCACTTAACACTTAGGATTTTTGGCACTGCACCTTGCAAATTAACAATTTGGTGTCCACTCACATCATACTTTTCACTTTTATTTTGGTTAATCCACTTTTCCACTCTATCTTTCTTGATATTCGGGAGATCACTAACTGATTCACCTTCCTCGGAAGAGTAGAGTAATTCAAGAAGCTTATATTTTTTATTTAAATAATCCCTATCACGACGTTCCTGCAGCTCACGTTCTTCTTCCAGCTTTTTTAATTCCAATGACACTGACTTATGGTGATTTCTTTTCTCAAAAAAAATGTGACCTGTAAATATGCAAGATTATTGCAGTTCTGCCGTCTTTTTTGACAGTTCCGTCCGACAGGTCAATTTACAATAGAACGCTTTCAGGTCAAAAAGCTATTATCAAAATTGAAATAAATTTTCACTACACTCCGTATGTTTTTTAATTACCGTATGACCCGTTGGACAGTTTAATTTATGCTTTTAAATCGTTTGCCGCTGTGTCGTAGGATATTTTTTTCTTATTTTTTCTAGCAGGTCAAAAAAAATTGAGAATAGAACAGCGGAACTGCTAGAACAAAAATTGAGGGCAGAAACGGGTCACATTTTTTTTGAGAAAAGAAATCACCATTAGATATTTTTGACGTTACCGACGGCGCTTTTGCAATCTGGACGTCAGATTTTACCGCAGCTCGCTTTGTCTGGTCGTCGTCAAGTGGTGCGAATGTGTGCGTCGACAGTGGAGGAGGCATTGGCAAAGTTGGGTTAGGGGCTCCGCCGAGTGACTTTTTTGGCAAGGTTTGGGCTTTACTCTTACACGACTTGGCATTCGTTTTAGATTGGCACTGTAAGCACTTCCAATCATGATCTGCTACCTCTGCGGTAACGTTGGCGCAAACGAAGTGGTACCAACGATCGCAATTGTCGCATTGGACCATGTCGTCGTCGTCGGGTTTGGAGCAATTTTGGCAACTGGATTTTGCATTGATGGACTGGGATAAAAAAGACATTTCGCTTACCTTTTTCCAATTACTTATGGTACTTATTCCAATCCGGGAGCGCTGCTTTAATTGTTGTTGTTGTTGTTGTTTGGGGTGGGGAAGACACACTGAAAGGTGAGTCTTGAGCATTCAGGCCACAATGGCCCATTATACTCGAATCCCCAACCTTTACCCGAACTTTTTCGTCCTCCTCACGAATTTCAAAAGCTCAGGTAGGGAGCGAGAACGGAGTTCCTCCATCCTCATAACATCGACGCCGTATACATGCATTCTTGCGAAAGAGTAAGCTGGACACTCGAGAAGAAAATGTTCCGTCGTGTCGTCGCTCTCGTCGCAAGCAGTGCACATGGGGTCGTCAATGATTCTCAGTCTGACCATGTGTAGGCCACAAGAGTTATGCCCTGTGAGGACACCAACCATACTACTACATTCCTTTCTGCTCAGTTTGAGAAGAAAAGCAGCGGTTCGTCCACTTGGTCCCTCAACAAGGTTTCTGGTCTGCCGCATTCCCGGAAAAAGCCGCCATCTCTCAATGTGTGATTTACTCACCCACTCAGCAATGGCAGACCTAACAGAGGCAACTGGCACACCGAAAGCTGGCTCTGGTCCAACCATGGCTGACTCCGATCCAGTTTTTGCCAAAGCATCCGCTATTTCATTGCCATTTATCCCTTGGTGACCCAGAACCCATATGAGCATTAAGTCATTGAATTTTCCAACAGAGTTCAACCGTTCTTTACACTCACGTACCATCTTCGAATAGACGATTGGGTTATCTAAAGATTGTAGAGCGGCCTGACTGTCGCTGCAAATGCAGATCCTCCTGCCCCTCAATTTTCTTTCTATAATCCATTCAACCGCCTTAAGGATCGCATATACCTCAGCCTGAAATACTGAGGAATGTTTTCCTAAGGCGAAAGAGTACCTGAGATCCTCGGTCTGCAGGTACATTCCAGCTCCAAACCCTTCTTCAGTCATTGAGCCGTCCGTATAGAATATATCAGTGAATCCGCTAGGCGGAGCGGACTGGTTTACCCACTCCTCCCTGCTCGGAATCTCAACCTGATATCTCCTTTTGAGCATATACATCGATGTCATAGCATCCGAAGGCATATCGAAGATAGAGTTCTCAGACAACCTTCGGGCCATTTCTCCATGACCATTGCAATGCCCTTTTCTCCACAGGCCCAGTCTAATTAGTCTGTGGGTAGCTCTCATTGCTTCTGCCTGAACAACAATATCAAGCGGTGGCAGATTGAGCAGCGCATCGAGTGCCACTCCCGGTGTGGTACGAAGAGCACCTGTTACACCGATGCAGACGGTCCTCTGTAGTTTAGCGAGACTAGCTCGGATGTATGCACATTCGGACTTGGTCCACCAAACCACTGATGCATAGATTAGGATGGGTCTTATAGCAGCTGTATATAGCCAATATACCATTGAAGGCCTAAGACCCCATGTTCGTCCAAAAGCTCTCCTGCACTGCCAGAAAGTTACTAGCGCACGGTTCACCTTTGTATCTACATGTTCCCTCCAGAGAAGCTTGCTATCCAAGATTACTCCCAGATATTTCACTTTCTCCGAAAGCTGAATGGTTTCACCCTTCAGCATTGGTAACACTAAACCTTCAGTTTTCCTTTTCCTAGTAAACAAAACTAGAGCTGTTTTGCTAGGACTAACAGAAAGCCCATGTCGTTCGCACCAGCCATCGATAACCCCCAGGACTCTTTGCATTTTACTACAAACCTCCCTAAGCGATAGCCCGACAGCAAGTGCTGCCACGTCGTCAGCGTAAGCTTGTACGTGAATATTCAGATCCTGCAGTTCGAGGAGCAGTGAGTCGATGAGCATACTCCACAACAGTGGCGAAAGAACCCCGCCCTGAGCACAGCCCTTACTGACCCCTGTCGTAGCATACTGCCCATCCCCAGTCTCCGCGAATAGCATTCTCTGTGTGAGCATGGAGTGAATCCATTTAACTAAAGTGCCATCCACCCCATGTCTATTGGCAGCATCACACAGTGATTCAAAGGGCGCACTATCAAAAGCACCCTCAATGTCCACAGCCCAGTGCGTACTTTTTCCGGTCCAGCGCCTCTTCTATTCTGGATACCAGAGAGTGAAGCGCTGAATCACAAGACTTTCCGCTTTGATACGCATGTTGTTGGGAACAAAGAGGATGCGCTCTGAGAGACACTTCTCTGATGTGTTTTTCTACCAGTCGTTCCAGACTCTTCAGAACAAACGATGTTATGCTGATTGGTCTGAAACTTTTGGGCAAAGTATAGTCGTCTCTACCTGGTTTCGGGATGAACGCTACTCTGACCGGTTGCCAAGAAGATGGGACGTATCCATGCGCCAAGCATGCAGAAAATATCTTTCTGAGGATAGGCACTAGAACATCTGCCCCCTCTTTTAGCATTATTGAATATACACCGTCCACTCCTGGTGACTTGAAGCTATCAAATGATGAAATAGCAAATTTCACCGTTTCAACTGTCACAACAGCAGACGCCATATACCAACTGCGCCTGGGCACTCTGTCTTTGGTCGGACAGAGTGTCTTAACCAAGCATTGATCGCTTTCGATCACCTGATTTCCTGGAAAATGGGCCTCAAAGAGGGTTCTTAGTGACTCAATTCTCGAAGTAGTATATGTACCATCAGGTTTTAGCAGGGAATCCAGCCTAGCCGTGTTGTCTTTCTGAAAGACTTTGTGCAGCCTAGCCGTTTCCCTGGTCCCTTCCAAACTCTCACAGTAGTTCCTAAAAGAGGCTAGTTTAGATGTCTTAACCAGCTTCTTGTATTCCCTCTGCACTGTTCGGTAGTGATCCCAGTCGGCCGCTGCGCCACTCTTAAGTGCGCGATTCAGAAGCCTTCTGGAGCTTTTTCTGAGCGTCTGCAGGTCCGCAGTCCACCAAGGAACTGTGGTGCCACATCGGCTCTTGCTGACAGGACACGATTCCGCAAAACACTGACCTAAGGTTAGACTTAGACGAGAAGTCACTTCCTCAATCATATCTGGCGTCCTCATTTTTTTTGGTATTTGAGACCTCTCCTGTAAGAGAGATCTGAATAAATTCCAGTCAGCCTTCCTTGGATTCCGTATAGCCGGTATGACAGGATTGTCAGCCGCCAGTCGGAATTCCAGATATCTATGATCCGACAGAGTCTCCTCTTCCAGGACGCGCCAGTTTGTTATTGATTCTGCGATCCTAGAAGAGGACATCGTCATGTCTATCACTTCCGTCCGCCTGGTTGTAACAAACGTTGGCTTATTGCCTCTATTGTTTACCACGAGGCACGACGACATAATGAACTCCAATAACCGCTCACCCCTAGGATTGCATTTGCTGCTGCCGCAAACAGTGTGTTGAGCATCAGCATCACATCCAATGACAAGCTGTAAGTTGTTTGTGTCCACGAATCTAACGAGCTCGGTCAGCTCCCTGGATGGGGGAGGTAATAACGAGTCATACGGAAGGTAAGCCGACACTACTATTATGTCTTGTCTTCTACCCCCCAATACGTTAGACATTTTGACCGCTACGACATCTTGACAGGTGAACTGCCTCAACATCGTCGCCTCTATCATATTTGATATGAAAAGACAGGCACGCAGTCTTTCAGATCCTTCATCATAAAAGATCCGGCCTCCCAGAATCGAATCTAATCCACACACTCGCCTATTGCGAATCCATGGTTCTTGTATTATTGATATATATGGGGATGTGTGCAGTATGTTAAGTCTCCTACTTAGTAATGCGGTAGCAGCCTTAGCATGTTGCAAGTTGATCTGGTTAAATATGATGCCGCAGTTAGCCATTTCAAGATAATCACCCACACATTACATCCACATGCTACTACTACCTGGGAAGATTAAATTTAATCCTCCCAAGGAACAGATATGGACGCATGTCATATCTAGTTCGCAGAACCTCTACACTACCGCTATCTATGCCCAGTACAAGAGTACAGCCTTCAGTGCCGTCGGGACTGCTGCTCTTAATCTGTTCATAAACGCGCCATTTGGTAGTGTCAACTCCTGCGTTCTGGATACGAAGCCGGGCAAGTATTTCCTGGGGTTTCCTAGGTTTACCAGGAATCCAGCATACTGCCCGAATCAGCTTCAGAAAGGTGCCCCCTTTCGCAACCACGAAATTGACACGATTCTCCGCCGAAACCTTCCCCACGGCATCCGTCAGCCACTCGAATGCCAATGAATCTCCACAACGAACTTGCATAAGCCCGTCATAGACATTCATGCCCAGCTTTAATTACTTCGGGTTCGGTTCACTTATGCGATAGCCAAATCCAGAAGCGTTGTAGCAGTCTTAGACATCCAATTCGGTGCGATGAATTTAATTCAATTCGATGCGATGAATGTTTAAACGATAAATTTAAGCTGTTGACGTAGGTCTGATTGTAGAATTCAATTCCAAATACAATTTGTTTCCGATAATTTAACCTTTTATTTTCCGGTCGAGTGAGGATAAATTTATCTTTGAAATGGACAAATTTCGATTATTACAATAATTAACTTAAAATTCTAGTTATAATTCAATTGTATTAAGTTATTTACTTACGTTTAGTGTTTAATTAGCTTAGACTTAAGTTTAATTTCACTTTATTTTAATAATTTGCGATGAGTAGTTCCTTTTGTGCCTCGTGCAGCTTCCAAAGTTGGAGAAGAAAAATGAAACACGAACGGTACCTACTTCGTTTAGTTTGTGTAGAGTTATGAGAAGTGCTGCCATGTTCGGCAACAATTAAAGTTCTTAATAATAATATTAATTTTTTTTGTCCCCGATCCCATTGAGATCCCAAGTCCTGGTCTCCTAAATTCTTCACCTCAAACCGTCTCGATTTAAACACCTCATCTTCCAGTAGCTAAGTTTTAAGATAGCTTTGCTTTCTTCCTCAACTGAGTATAATACGATTTTTTTGCTATCGATGAATCATCGTCGATTGATTTTGTCCGTTTCGTAGCAATTTTTTTCTAGATTAGTCTCAAAATATATGAAATTATCTATACTCTTCAAATTGTACTCCAAAATTGGTATATGGCAGAGTTAAGATTGATAAATACCTCCTCAGCACTAGGGAAAGAATCTTGCGAGGATGTTTACATATATTTTCAGTCTATGCTATTGGGTAGACTTGAATAGTAGTGTCCATTAGTGTCGACCAGGGTTTTTCGGATGACATTCTCTAGTGCCAAGTTGAAAAGCATGGGTGCTAGACCATCTACCTGGTTTAAGCCACATTCAGTTTGAAAGCTGGTTGTGGAATCGTTTTGTATTCCTTATAAGCTGAAATTTGTTCAGTGTGTAAACCAGGTGGATTTTCTTTAAGTGACTGTGGTCAATTGTAAGCGGAGATGGAATACCTATATTTTTTTTTAGACTCCTTCAAATTTGACGTAACAAAAAAAATAGAACACGGAATGTTTTGACGTAGTTAGGTTCCAATGATGGAGTAGAAAAGGGAATCACAGTTGTAGACCAAAATTTGATATGGCGTGTGCCCGAAATTTTGAGTTTTCTGTTTTGTCGATTTGTAGCCGTATTTTGCATATCTCGCTAAAAATGATAATAAAACCAAATTTATAGAGAATTAAATTCTCTATCTTTTTATTTGAACAACTTATTTGTAAAATCATTATTTATTGCTAATAATAAGCGTAAAGTGTAAAAAATTAGGAGATTGTCCCAGTTTTTTAAACTTTTCGACTATATTTTTGAAAGATAGGAGACATATTTACATGGCAAAGTTGTAGAGAACTAAATTCCGTACAAATTTTGCATAAACAAGCACGGTAAACACACAGGTGTAGTCCAGTAATCAGAGATAAAATTTCAGTACATATCGGAAATAAATAGAAAACGAAATGTTTTGACGTAGTTAGGTTCCAATGATGAAATAGAATAGGGAATCACAGTTTTAGACCAAAATTTGATATGGCGTGTGCCCGAAATTTTAAATTTTCTGTTTTGTCGATTTTTAGCCGTATTTCGCACACGCCATTTCAAATTTTGGTCTAAGACTGTGATTCCCTATTCTACTTCATCCTTGTAACCTAACTACGTCAAAACATTACGCCTTCCACTTATTTCCGATATTTATTAAAAATTTTGTATCTGATTACTGCACTATGCCTGTTTACCGTGCTGCCGATCGTAGTTCGTTCGTCGTACGAAAAACTAGATATGAAGGAATTCTGTTATCAAAGGTATAGTGAAATTTTACGGGCTTTTCGAAAATGTAATAAAACTTGGTGGTTAATCAGGTCCTTCTTGGAGAAAACAGGACTTTTTTGTATTTTTTTGTATTTTTTATTATTTTTGTGTCATTTAAATGAATTTTTCTCAAAAATTATAACACTGATTGACACAGTTGAATGCAATTAGAAAGAAGAATTTCTGTCCTTTCCAACGAGCCTGAAATTATTACCTTACGCTAAGTACAGCAGAAGTTAGAGATCAAACAGTGATCACAGGTACGATGAAAATCCTTCGTCCTTAAAATCGCACTATCTCCTTAACGGTGCCAGAACGGGAGTAAGTGTGGAACGATTTTCTACTAAGGACAAGTTCCTTTATCTCTCATTTTCGTTTGAACCTCAGTACTAGTTACACCCTGTATAAACAAATTAAAATTTTCTAGGAATTTATAATAACAATAACAAGAATCCAATAAAAAGATCAAGCATCAATAATTTCTTGTTCAGTTTAGGATGTTTATTTTTGGAAATTGAAAAGCTTTCCAATGAATCAAGCAAAGCACTTTACAATAGACTAGAAAAAGCACTTCGTAATTGCTTAGGGAATGCGCTTTGCATTTGCTTAAGAAAAGCGCTTTATAAGCGTTGAAATATTAGCGATTCCCAAGCGCTTTATAAGCGTTGAAACGATAGCGAGGCCCAAGCGCTATGTAGCAATGACATGCAATGTTAAATTTGAGTGAACCCAAAACATGTTCAAAACAGTTTGCTGCTTTAGCAAAGCGCTTGCATATCGATTATAAAGGGATTTTTTTTCCGCTGGGTGCTTAAGAGGGCTGTAAACGGAAGACGGTGTCTTTGTAGTAATCACACGTTTAACAACTCTCTATCAAAACGGACTGGCTATTAAAGGTTCAGAGTTTTTTTTATTTACATGGTTAGTCTCACAGATGTTCTTGGTAAGTAGGCGACCGCCCCCCAAGAGCGATTCCGAATTTTTGAAACATACTTTACATACTTGAACCGTTCTCAGATTTTTTTCTACACTGCAATGTGGACTGGAATTAGCATATACTGTAGTAAATAGAAGCGTGATAAAAATTATACAAGACAACATATTGCGTAGGTTATAGGGTCATTTAATCAAGAATCGCTAAAAATGACGAAATTTGTAACCTTGCTATATCCGATACTTTTGGAAATGTTTGTACTTTAAGAACTAGTGAAAAAAATAATTGAAAGTCAATTTTTTTACTCTAGAATCTAGATGAAATCAAATAGAGTATTATAAGTTTAATCCAGCCTAAAAGTTTGTAATGCATAGAAACGAGCCTCGGACGAAAAAGTTATATATTATGTTTTGTTTATTTGTGGCCAAACACTCTAAATCCGCCTGACGTCCGTCTGTCCGTTATCATGATAACTCAAGGATCTAGACCTAGAATTTTCAAATTTTGAATTTGGATGATTGGTTGAATTTGTAAAGCTAAGTTCGTTCAGGTAGCTGCCATACAAAATGTCCTTATATAACGTGTTCAAGAATATTTATCAATAACTTCGGAACGCTTAAAGCTATGACTTTGAAATTTTGTGTACGTTGGTTCTTCAATAGTTGGAACTAAATATAAGATTATGAAAATAATGCTATTAGTACTTCGTTTAACTGCTCTACAGATATCATGTGAATATGTCTACACTCGATTTACGGAACTCACTATAACTCAAGTAATTCTTTAGCTACGAATTTGGAATTTTGTACAAATTAGTTTTGAGTAAAAACAAAGATCATTAGTGAACTAGTCAGCGAAATTATTTTACCACTTCTGGTACCTTCCATACCTTCCACCTTTGAATGGTTCCAAAGAAAAGGATAAATTTATAAGAAATCGAGTGAGTCTTTCCTACACCTTCCATGTGAAAGTCTTTCAAAATGAATTTTTTTTTTGATAGTTAAAGACTGATTATTGTCTTTTTGTTTTGAATAGCAATCATACAACATGCACACACGTACTATAATTATACGTTATCCCCAACTACAATATAAATCTGAGTTAAGTATTTATCTAGAGTATCATAGGATTGGCTTACAGCTTTTCGTGACTGCAGTATGTTTTTGTTAGATGTAGTATGTATGTACAAATTTTAGTAAAAATGGTGTCCGAGTCCTCTTTGGAAATGCATATCTCCGTTAATGTTTATCCTAGAACAATAAAATATGGGGAGAGTTGTCGCAATAAAAAATTATCCTTGAAATTTTTCTTAAGGATAAATACTTTATTCTTTATCCTTGAATATCTCAAAACGTTTTTTTTTTATATTTTGTGAAGTACTGTTTTTCGAAACAAACTAAAAAATTAACTTGGGATCTCAATGGGATCGGGGTCAAAAAAATCGAAGAAGATTATATTGGTTGTGAGGATGCAAATTTGAAACACAAATTTTCAAACACAAAACAACACTGGAAGTGAACTTAAAGCTAAAGAAGCAGTACGGTAACACTGAACTAAATACCGAGTGGCAATAGAAACAGCACGGTACCACGGAATTCCAAGCTTAAAGGTAAAGAAACAGCACGGTAACACTGAATTAAAACGTAGAGAAACAACAACATATATCATATAAAACAACATAAAAACAGCACGGTAGCACTAGATTACAATATAGAAACAACAACAGCATGGGACAATTAAGACACACATGGGAAAACACAACAAGGAAAACATAAAACCTGTAAGAAAGAAATCGCACACTGGCGGAATAACCTGAAAAGTCGGTGGGACCCTAACAATGCCTCAGGTGACACAGTACGGCTGGATAAACCCACCGACAAAGGTACGAAACTCACAAAAGACTATATACTGACGACTAAAATAGTGAAAACCCAAAGTTATCAGAAAAACCGGTTATGGCGATCACCTATAAAAGGAATGGCGAACAAGCATCAGGAGGTCAGTCGGCAGTAGACAGTCTGCGTTCCAAGGTATTGTGGACTTACCGGTTTCTGTTGGACGTAACTTATGGTATAAACACAATTGAGACGAAGTTTGCCAGCGGCGGCGAAGTTCGCTGTCAAAATTTTAAAATTGTACCGCAACACACGTACTGAAGTACAATTACGGCGGCGAGCGGTTGTGCGAACATTTCGTTGCCGCTGGATAACATCTAACTTCTAGTTTTGCCGTCGCCGCCACAGATGTCAGTGTGTTTTCTGTCAGATTCGTTGACAGTGAAACGCAACGATTTATTCCGACACGGTTTTTTTAAAAGTGATTTGTAGTTTTTTTAATTCTTTGGTAAGTAAAAAGCATAAAATGTATTCTAAATAATTATTTATGAAACTAATCTACATTGCAGATTCCGAAATGTCTTTTGATTAAAAATTGATCGAGGCTGTCCGGGCAAAGCCCATTCTTTTTGATTTAGGGCACGCAGAATATAAGCGCGTAGATAAAAAGTCTAAAGTATGAGAATGTGTAGGAAAGGAAATGAATGTGACAGGTTTACTTGAGTTCAAAATATTCCATATCTCCATTAGCGAAAACGAACTTCTTTGATGAAATTCGCTCGCCGCCTGCGAAGTTCGTCTGAATTGTGCTTATACCATAGCGACAGCGAACTTCTTCAACGAACTTCGTCTCAATTGTGTTTATACCATATGTTTACTAAGCTGACAGGGGCTATCATCTCTGATAGTTTACAGGCTGGAGAAGGTATTGCGGACTTACCGGTTCCTCTTCGAACACAACGCACAAAGCAACGCAACGCACAGAGCAACGCAGCAACGACACACAGGGCAACGCAACGCACAGAGCAATGCCACGAACAGAGCAACGACGCACAGAGCAACGCAACGACGACGCACAAAGCAGCGCAACGCACAGAGCAACGCAACGCACAGAGCAACACATCGTACAGAGCAACGAAGCACAGAGCAACGCAGCAACGATGCACAGAGCAACGCAGCAACGACGCACAGGGCAACGCATAGAGCAACGCGACGCACAGAGCAAGCAGCAACGACACACAGAGCAACGCAACGACGACACACGGAGCTACGCAGCGACAACGCCCAGAGCAACACAACAACGAAGCAAACAGTAAACGCAGACCAGCGCAGTGCAACGTAACAACCACAAGAAGACAAACAAGACCGATGAGGACGTAACGTCGAACAACGCAAGCACGAGATGACACACAGAGACGGAAGGATGGCAAGCAGAGGCGTGCCAAGAGCCGAGTTGCAACCAGCCACGACCAGGACGATGAACAAGGCCAGAAAATCGGGACCAACCGAAGAAATAAGGCAACCACCGCAATGCACAGAGATTAACGAGAACAAAGGAGGCACACAGAGGGATGGAGGCAGAGAGAAGCAAAGCGGAGGATGTCGAGTCGAGTGAGCAGCATCGAACGTGTAAAGCAACGAAACGGAACGACGACGGTCAGCGCGACGCGACGTTGACAACGCAACAGGAGGCGAATGTGACGACGCAAGTCAGCGTAACGCAGCGTAGCCAGTACAGCAAGAGACGAAAGAGAACGACAGAAGTCAATGAAGTAGAACGCGCAGGCATCGCAACAAGATTAGTGAATAGAACAACAAAGTAATTGAAATCGAAATAGTGTATAAGTTTTAATGAAATAATACGAATTAATAAACGAATTGAAGTCCTTGAAGCAAACAAATATTTTGTATACGATTCTGGCACCCGACGAGCTTACCCATTTATTACGAGCATACTCATTTATTTTAAATAAAAAGGGTAATTTAACCGAGAATCGCTGAAAGTGTGACCTTATCGTCTCCGATTCTTTTAATATTTTGTGTACTCGAAGAATTAGTGAAAAAAACCTGATATAAATTTTTTGTTTCTATCTTTTTTTCTTGCTAGTTATAGTAAAGATTTCCCATTTCTCTTTAAAAATTAATAACTCTGGTAATTTTTATCCTTGGATAATCAAGTAGGGCTTATTTCAAAGATTGTTGTTGTTTTTGTTAGTTAAAAAATGAATAGAAACAAAAACTTGAATTTCCATTATTTTTTTCACTAGTTCCTCAAGAACAAACATTTTCAAAAGAATCGGAAATGGTAAGGTCACAAATTTGGCGATGAAAACAATATGTCATCAGATGACCTTTTTTTTGCTAAGTGCTATATATCTAAAATCTCACTAAACTTGATCAAACAAAAAATTCAAATCAAAAAAAATTCCGCCCCCCACCCCCCCAGCAGCAAAGTCTGA
The DNA here is from genome assembly GCA_949128065.1 of Beris chalybata. NCBI lineage: Eukaryota > Metazoa > Arthropoda > Insecta > Diptera > Stratiomyidae > Beris > Beris chalybata. The sequence goes on from OX421894.1 coordinate 98,248,407, forward strand.
ATTGAACATCGAGTAGATGTGTTGATGCCTAGCACAGCTTCTCGTCAGACTCACCACAAAAATCCACCCGCAACCTCAACTGAAAAGTACTTTCGCAGATCCGTCTAAAATCCCTTATTCGATGAAGTAGTTTGAGATTAGAGGAAACTTAAAACATGGCTAATAGCTAAATAGCTTTGACTGGGCTAGCTTGAATGCATGTCCATCAAGACATTGAGTTGGATGTTGAAAAAATTATTACCAGGTTCGCAAAAAAAGTCCGGCAAGCGTCTAGAACCTGTTATTTCAAAAATAAATAATATTATCCACTATACTTCCAAATTTAATATCTTAGCACTGTCTTGATTTTTTTAGCAGTTGACTTCCCGTTCCCGTTAGTTCATGTAATGTACACGCGAGCGTTTTTGGCGTAGTCGTGCTGAAGTGATTCGGTGGCGCTATGAAATGAACTGAATCACTCCATGGTATCCGCTCCAACCAGATCTTCGACAACATCACCATCCAAGTAATCATCTCAGCCATCCATACGTGTAATTCCATTACCCCGCCCTAGAACTATTAGTGGGAGAAAGTCTCCATCACCAATTGTCCCAAGTTGGTCAGGATTTACACATAGGTGAAGATGATTTCCGTCCGGTGACCAAGCCACAGTTGGGTGACTTGAATCCCATGGTGTCCCGAAAGGTAGCGTGCATCTAGCTTTAGCACGTGCGTAGCTCGTCGGAAGGGGCGTCAGTGGCTACCTGTAACCATGGACAACGTAATTTATGCACGGTTGGGCTGAAAAATTTGAGTTGAGAAGATCGAATTCTATCTTCATCGGGCTGGAAGGTACAGGAGAAGGAAGAAAAAAAAAAGACGGTGAAAAGGATGGTGGAAATGAAAAGAAAGGAAATGAAGGTTAAAAAGCACAGAAAACAAACTTTCGTCGGGAAGGCCGATGCCATACTCAATCATACATCATTGAGATGGTACAACTCAAAAGAGTTTGAAGTAAAGAAGACTAAAAGGCTCATTGAATAGGGACTACGATATGCCTGTACTCGATTTTGCTAGAACATACGTCTTAATCTTCTATGGGGCGCCATGTAACGCATACAAACGCCGTATCTGACGGCCCAATAAACGTTGGGCGCCATGTAGTGTGCTGAAACGTTGGGCGACATGTAATGTATTGCCCGTACTCTCACGTTGAGCGCCATAAAATGGTAGCCCCAGCCAAGTAAATCTTATCGGCAACAATTAACGGTCAGCAGTTGACCAAATCCCGTTTGGGTACCATAACATTTGGGCATTATGTGCCCGAAACCGTGCTCGGCAACGACGCCATAAAATAATCCATAGCCATTTCGTTAAAAAGGGAACATCTATCATTTTGCTCCAAAAATGCCATATAAAGTGGTACGCATTAGAAGCCGTGTAGTTGGGCCCAACGGATATATATGCGAAAGATGACCAATAACTCCTACCAATACCGAAGCTAGTTACTAGAACCTAGCCCTTATACATCGCGTGGTGCCAAAAACACAAAAAAAATAACCTACAAATGTACTAAAACTAAAAGACACTAGCCATACTGTAAAATAGCATTTATCACAAACAATTCTCCACATGTGCTCATGTGCGGCTTTTCTGCATTAAATTTCACCTGTTATAAAAGCTATTGGTTTCTTTACACACAAAAAAAGGAATCCGGTCTGTGCTTCTCTTTTTGGAACCAAGTTCAGGTACGCTAGCTGAAAAGATCTACAAGAAATAGGGTACACACTTTTCAAGTGGCTAACACTGATCCAGCAGGTGTATATTTGCAGTTGCCGCATATTGTCATCCTATACTTTCAAAGGTAACTCAATAAGGAGCGCACTACACCCTATAGGATTGCACGGACCCCAAACTAACCATACAAGAGTCTTCTCACTCTCGAAGCCACGAAGAATTCGAACCTAAGTAAAATTTGCCACCTTTTCCCAGCCAATGTCTTAAGGAGATCCCATAAAAGGATTTTCCGACAGGCTAAATGGGGGTTTAAGGCATAAAAGTTGCACGGAGCACGCGGTTGAGCGTCACCTAACGGTGAGATAGTAGTGGTAAAAGAATTCGCACCATAGCTATGGAACGCGACGAGCACAAAAGGGTGCACCGTTGCATTTAACGGCATTGAACGCCGCGTGGTTAGGCAAAGAAAATTACACCGGTAGCAAACGAAAAAATATGTGTCAAAGCTGAATTAATTACACATTTCCCGATTCGTGCATGATGATGAATTTAGAAAAAAAAAATAAGTCGAAAATGACATAACCAGGCCGGATGCGCCTCAAGAGGGCTCCGGAGCCTACCGCACGCCTATTCTCAAGCACTAATTTGTCTCTCCGTGGAAATCGTTCGTTAAAAAAAAAACTAAAATAGACATACCGAACGAGATCGGAACCGCCGAACATATAGTAGACCAAACTTTCTAGGCGCATTAATACAAGACCCAATTTAAATTTCGCCGAATCTTCGCCCGAACGCGGTACATCGGGGATCCGTGGGGCTGCCGATCAAAAGGGGCGCCATTATAGGGAGAACAGACCAACAAGACAAAAAAAACTAAACGCGCGCGCACTGAAACCATAAGATAGAACTCACAAAATAAAATTAAGAAAAAAAATTACAACGCATGTTTTAAGCATAAAAAGATTTTTCTTGTTTGTATCAATTAAATCACACTTACATTTTTCTTAATTTTCCTCGTAGTGCTCCTTATTCTTCCTATTCTGCGTCTTATATTTCTTGGATCCCAGTTGCGGGTGCCTGTCTCAGGGCCCGTTACAATCCCCGGGGTGCGTTTTTGCCTCCGGCCGAAGAAGCCACGCCAATTACACTTTTCCTTCTTATTTTACTTTTTATAGGAAAAGAAAAAAGCGATCGTACCGGTCCATCGATGAAATCAAACTCTCTGACGTTTTACATTTTTCCCTCCCAGCACACTGCACGATCGGCATCATCTGCGTTTTCCAGTTTACCTGCTCAGTGGGCAAATTGTCCTCGGTGCAAGTTCACTGAGGTACTGAAGATTAACTTTTTTGGTTGGTGTTGCGAGTGTACGATGGCTTGTGAACTCCGAAGGCTTAATTGCCGATGCGTTCCTTTACATTCATCTTGTCTTTACGTTCATCTTGTGACCCATCCTAAGACATAATTCTGCGTACGCCCCTGCGTCAGTTGCCGCATTCCATATTTACCTTGCTCAATAGGGTAAGGTACCCAGTCCTGAGCCCTCATTAGAAAAATTTTTAGTTTGAGTCTTCCGCATCTTGACATATCAAAATATTTTGGTTACCTGTTTTTTTTTTGTTCTAAGGACTAAGTAAGTAGTTATTAAACTAAATAAATAGTTGCAAATATAATTATTTAAAAAATTGAGTAATAGTGAAAAAAGACCAGCGTGTCCAGTAACGAGCCTTTTTTTTCCTATGCTGAGCCATGACCGACCCAATACTGAGCCCCCCCCCCCCCAAGAAGGTGCGAATATTTGTAGAATATGGTTTTTAACGATGATATATACATGGTTTCCGGTACTCCGTGAATAGCCTTGTAAGTTGTTATTCCTTGATAAATTTTCAGACATATATTGCTGTCCAGGGATGATCAATTTTCAATATCCGCATCTGTACTCTCACTCACTAAAAACGTTTTATCTTGAAAACTAATAATCAAAATTTAAAGTATTATTGCTTGTTTTTCAGGTAATTGAATTACCTTTCATTTGATGTAAAATTGTAACTACGCCCGATCTTGAGATATTTACTTCGAAACACAAATTTTGCTACTTCTATTCTAAAAGTTTCGTGATCAATAGTTTTTCTCAGAAAACACCATTATAAAAAAGCCATTTTAATTTAATTGTTTTTTGTACCATAATAGGTGTGTTTTAATGCTCTCTAGAGTAAAGGACCTAATCGGCAGGCGAAAAAAACGATCCAGGGTATTATCTGGAGTACATTTTATTGTTAAGATTTGGCAGCCCTGCGCTGTTAAGTTTGAAATTTAGTTACATTTCCGTTTCGGTGTATTACATTCAATTTGAAAAATATTTTTGAAAGTACGACGAGATCTGTTAAAGATAGTCAAAATGTTAAGTTTTGTTTTAGTTCCTTCTCATAATAAGTAAATAAACGGCGATTCGAGAGACACATTTTTTCGACTTCTCACATCTTATTATGGACGAAATTTTATTCAAACAATGCAATCACTCACCTTTTCTTTTCTTGCTTATCCATTTCACTTTAATTTCCACTAATTTTACTATGTTATATATCCTACTTCGTACATGTTGTTTAAACTGAAAGAATTTAATAATTGTTTGTATGCTTTATTTCCAAATTTGTTGCTTACAATATATGTTCAAAATGACCACCTTTATTTTGAATGCACGCTAGATTTTTTCGTTTTGCAAGTGTTCTCATACTCCTGAGCTCCTGCATTAGTTCTGTTACTGACGCATTAATCCTGGTACTTTGATCTTTCAATGCAAGTACTGCAATACAAGATTCCTCATCCCACATATAAATAAATCCACAATAGTAGTAATATAAGGAGATTTCGCATGCCATTTCTACCGATCCAGTGATTGCTATAATTGGATTTTAACCACCAATCTGTGATTTATCGGCCGTTATGAGCTGGAGCCACATCGTGTTGGTAAAACATTAAATTGGTAAAACATTAGAATATCATCATAAAAGTCCTGTAGATTTGTTAAAAAATATAAGTAATTGAAACTATTTAAAGAAAGCGATGGACAGTCTGGGCGCAACTTTATTATTTTTCCGGCAGAAGTTCGGAACGTGTTCAATTCGGGGATGCGGTGTATGTTACTATGTATGATGAATGAATATTCGAATTTTTTATTATCATTATTACTTTTCTAGTTCATTAATAAATACGTACTGAGTTTCAATTTTCTAGCATAAGCCATTAAATTCGATATCTGGTCAGACCTGAGAGATATGGTGGTATTTGTATAAAAGAATACAATCACTTTACACCCTTTTAGGGGCCGAATTTAAAAAATCTTGAAAACACTTTCTAGGTATTCATATGAAGAATCCGAAGAATAAAAATTAATTCAATATATGGAAAGACCTAGTAAATATGACGAAAATCGTGAAAATATGAGCATTTTATTTTAACTGATAATTTTTTTTGCCCCCCCCCCCCCTTCAGAACGCCAATGAATATTCGATTTTTTTTTTATCAGGATTATTTTTCTAGTTTATTTACATATACGTACCGAGTTTCAACTTTCTAGCATAATCCGTTATGTTCGATATCTGATCAGACCTGAGAGATATGGTAGTATTTACGAAAAAGAATACAACCACTTTACACCCTTCTTAGTGGTCGAATTTAAAAAAATCTTAAAAATTCTTTCTAGGTATTTTTATGAAGAATCCGTAGAATAAAATGAATTCAATATATGGAAAGACCTTTTAAATATGACGTAAATCGTGAAAATATGTGCATTTTATTTTTTCTGATAATTTCTCTTGCCCCTCTCTTTTCGTACGCCAATGAATATTTTTTTGTATATTGATTAATATTATATATATGTATATTGAATATATTTTTTTTTATCAGAATTACTTTTCTAAATGATTTACATATACGTACCGAGTTTCAACTTTCTAGCATAAGCCGTTCTAAGTTAGGAAAAACACCCCCCACGCCGTACCATTCTACCCCTAAGAAAATTATATTTTTCCAACATGCAATAACCATAGCTCTATCTACATACCAAGTCTCAGCTTCATATCATTATAGATTCTTAAGATATAAACATCGGACTTTTCCTTCTCACCCTTCCTCACCCTCACCCTCTACACCCACCCCTCCAATTTTTTTCCCTACTAGGGTTCTTTTGGGCCTACTATTGTTAAGAATTTGAATCATCTATCTTACACTGTTATTGAGATATGAAAAATTGAGATTTGAAAAATTCTTATCCCCTCCACTTGAATGCTCCCCTACCCCGTTCAAAAATTTTACTCTGAGCAATCTTTATTTATCAAGCTTTATACTCAAACCGAATTTAATTTTCCTTGTGCAATTGGTTTGTGAGATATCGTAATCTGAAGGTTTTAACCCCCCACTCCCATACGCCACTACCCACACACAAAAATTTTATTTCAGTCTACTCTCCTAGTATAACTACAGATATTTGTTAAGTCTTAATAACTTGCCATTAATGGTTTAGGATATATGGATTTTAGAATGTGTCGATCTCTACTTTTTTGCTTTTCGGACACATTATTTCCCTCTCCACTCCCACACCCCTTCACCCATATCATAATTTTTTTTTTGCGAATGGGTCCACTATCAGAGCTCTATAGGAATTCCAAGTTTCAGCCTCCTAACATAAGCGGTTGCTGAGATCTAGAAACCAAAATTTTTCGTCTAAAACGCTTCTACCACCTTCCCAACCACGTCTATTCATAAAAAAAAATTTAATTTAATAGCTCCACTGGTTTGAGAGCTACGAGCCTTCAAACGATTTGGGGCGGTCAACGTACGGCATACGGCGTACGGTGTACGGCGTACGGTGGACAGACGGACTGAAAATTGTTATTGCTTTTTTCGTGTCTACTAGTCATGAAACGTGTAAAAAAAATTTTGAGGGTATCAAAATTTTTGTTTTTAAAAATCGATAACAATACTATATTATAAATAATAAAGTAAAATAAAGATTATGAGTAAATTATTGCTTTATTGATATATTATAGAATGTGATACAATTTCATTTAATGTATTTATATTAGATTATTTTGTTTTCATGATGGTTCTGATTATATCTTTTTTATAAAATAGGTTTTAACAATTCATTCATTTTTGAGATTCGTTGCTGAAATCTAAAGCGATCTATTGCGTAGATTTGCTACTTTCCTTTCCTACTGCTCCTATATGCATATTCCCAGGCAATCATGTGTTTGATAGACACCTGATCACAAAAACGGACATGTTTACAATCTAGCGAAGGCATTGCACAGATTGAGCAATACGACGATCAAGAAAAATATCACAATTATCAGTAGGAAATATCAAGCACTGTAGGTATCGATAACGACCAATGTGTTTTTTTAACAGGCTTGTTGTACGGTCCACAAACGTCTTTGCCGTTAGCGAACACACAGTCAGGAGACATGCGTAGATGTTCTGCTTCCACATCAGAAGGCGTAGCAAATGCACTCATTATCAGGGAGCAGAAGAAGCATCTGACGTAATCCTTCAAGTTGGTGTAAAAGAATCCGCTTTTTACCAGCTTAAGAACCTTCCTCTCCCCCAGATCCAAATTTTTTAATGGCTTTAGACGATCGTATTCGTGTCTTAAGTTCAGCAAATTGACTAAATTCGAATGTTATAGCACGTCTTTTATACCAATCCAGGAATTATGAACTGATGGAAAACCAAGCCATTTTACGTAAACCTGATTACCTCTCCTTTTTAGAATCTCTTCTACAAGGTATATATCGGGGTGTTTGACCCTTATTAGCTCTAGCTCGTAGAACCCTCCTTGTATTGTGTTCCCCTCATAGTTTTTGAGTATGTAAGTACGCGGCTCTGTATTCTTCACTCCTTTAATCTGAAATATTTCGGTGGACCAGTTGTTCCTTTCTCGGAGACATGCTTGTACTTACACTTACACGTACATGATCTCCTTTTTTGTATTTGGGGTGGACGAGACCTTTACCTTACAGTAGACATCTCCATGAAGCTGAATTTCATTTGATGGCCCTATAGGACATCTATAGCACGCATTTTTATGGTACGATGTTTTGTCCTATTGTACTTATTTATTAACTCTTTTAGTAACCCACATCATATTTTTCAAAGTTCTGTTAAATCGTTAGTAGGTAACGCAGCACCTGAGGCAGACAGTCGTGACGTCACAGGTAGTGTTGCCAGAGGTCAAGGACCTTAGGGCAATAGTCCAAGATCATAAGGCGGAGGGCTAATGACCTTTAGTGGGGGCTAATGACCTTTGGTGGGGGCTAATGACCTTTGGTGGGGGCTAATTACCTTTTGATGGAGGCTAATGACCTTTGGTGGAGGTTAATAACCTTAGGCAGTAGGCCAAGACCACATACATAAGTGTAGGCCTTATGCAGTAGGCCAAGGTCACAGACATTAGTGTAGGTAGATGGCTTTTAGCAGTCGGCTAAAGGCAGTGTAGGTAGATTGCCATAAGTAAAAAGACAAGGGCATAAGGCAGCGTTAATGACCTTACGCACTAGGGCAAGGCAAGGAACTTTAAGTCTGGAGCCTGGAGCTGGACTTAGTTAACGCTAACTGGACGAGGGCTGGCTTGATCTGGGATGATGTGATCGAAGTTGTCGAGTACTCTATTTGTGTGTTTTATTTTATGCAGGATGATTCATACAGGATGATGATGATAATGTTCGTGTCATAAGATCAGGTTTGCGTTATTTTTTGCTGTACTATTAAGGTTAGCAATGGGTCAAGTTCGAGGTGGTACAAGCGTATATCTTAGAGAGATACTATCATTTTGCGTATTCATTTTTTCGTGCTGTACTATTAAGGTTGGCACTGGATCAAGTTCGAGGTGGTACAAGTGTATATCTGAGTGAGATATTATCAGTTCTGCTTATGCATCGATTTTTGCGTATTTCTTAGTTTTTGATGGCAATGATGTACCACTTTAGCCGATATTATTGCTTAATGTTATGAAATTGAGCCTGAAAACTTCAAAAGTAATGAATAAAACAGCTTTATTTCCGTTTTTAGGTTTTATAGGTACAGCAGCTAAAAAGAATTACCCAGAGAGTTTAAACAACTATTTTTAGATTATGTAATGAGTTGCAGTAACTTTATACATTTTTACATCCATTTTTCTGGTTCGTGTGACAATATCGGATTTGAGATGCTATACTATTAAGACTGGTATTGGGTAAAGTTCGAGGGGATACAAGTGTATATCTGAGCGGATTATAATCAATTTTACTTATGCGTCAATTTTCGCGCGATTATTTTCGTTTTGTTTGAGGTGTTACATCTTTTTATCCGATTTTACTGCCTAATGTTGTGAAGTTGTGCCTTAAAACTTCAAAAGTATTGAATGAAACAGGTTTTTTCTGTTTTTAGGTTTTATACAGCAGCTAAAAATAATTACACAGAGAGTTTAAACAACTATTTTTAGAATGAGTTGCAGTAACTTTATACATTTTTACATGCATTTTTACGGTTCATGTGACAATTTTTGCGTGTTTATTAGTTTTTGATGATTATGATGCACCACTTTGTCAGTATTATTGCTTAATGTTATGAAACTGTGTCTGAAGTTTAAAAGTTTTGTACGAAACAGGGTTTTTTCGCATTTTTGCGGCTCATTAGTCAATTTTCGCGTTTTATTATTTTCTGATTGAGAGATGCATCATTTTAACCAAAATTACTGCCTAATGTTGTGAAATTGGGCATGAAAACTTCAAAAGTATTGAATGAAATAGGTTTTATACAGTCTTAGCCTTTATTCAACATCTAAAAAATAACTACTCCAGACAGCTTAAACCATTATTTTTAGATTATGTAATGAGTTGCAGTAGTTTTATGCCCTTATACATGCATTTTTTTCGGTTAATGCGTCAATTTTCGCACGTTTTATTATTTTCTGATTGAGGAGATGCATCACTTTAACCAAAATTATTGCCTAATGCTGTGAAATTGCGCGTGAAAGCTTCAAAAGTAGTAAATAAAATAGGATTTTTTCGCATTTTTACGGCACATGCGTCAATTTTCGCGCGTTTTACTATTTTTGTAGGAGACGATGCAACACTTTAGCTGCTGTTATTACGAAATTACATATGTCTAAAAAATTTAAAAGTATTGAATGAAAGAAGTTTTATTCGCCTTTTTTCGGTTCATGTTACAATTTTTGCGTATTTATTAGTTTTGGATGGCGATGATGCAACACTTTAGCCTATATTATTGCGAAATAGTACCTGAAAAACTTCAAACGTATTGAATGAAACAGGATTTTTTCGCATTTTTGCGTGACTATTTTGTACTTTTTTACATGCATTTTTCCTGGCCTGTATGATAAGAGCAGGTTTGCGTAATTTTTTGTTGTGGTATTAAGGTTGGCATTGGGTCATGTTCGAGGTGATACAAGTGTATATCTGAGAGGGTTATCAGCAATTTTGCTTATGCTTTAATTTTCGTGCGATTATTTTTCTTTTGATTGAGTTGATTCATCTTTTTGTCCAATAATACTGCGTAATATTGCGAAATTGTGTCTGAAAACTACAAAAAGTATTGATTGAAACAGGTTTTTTCGCATATTTCCGGTGCATGTGACAATTTTCGCCTGTTTTATTTTTTTTTGGTAGAAGACGATGCAACACTTTATTTGATATTATTGCGAAAATGTGTCTGAAAACTTCAAAAGTAGTAAATGAGGTAGGATTTTTTCGCATTTTTACGGCTTATGCGTCAATTTTCGCCCCGTTTATTTTTTTTTTTATTGAGGTGTTGCACCGTTTTTATCCGAAATTATTGCGAAATGGTGCCTGAAAACCTTTTATCCACATTGTTGCATCTAAATATTTAGATAAGAATTATCTTCGCAGAAGCAGATTGTCATCGATTTTTCTCGTGTATATATTCTTCTCGTAGATCATTGCACCTGCCATATTCATTATGGTACAACCAAGTACCTACACCTTACCCAAAGAGCTATAACTAACGGAGATCGCAAAGCGCCGTTTCTGTATAAAGCACTTTGAAGCATTTTGATGCAAAATTGAACATTTTTGTATGGAGCGTTTTATGCCCGGTGGCAGGGAAATTCAAATAGTAGCGAAGTATTTAAAGGTTGGGCTTTTTTTTTTCAATACCGGAGTATAACATACATGTGAGTAAGATGCTGATAGTAGCATAGTGAATATCGCCGGTCCTTTGCGAGAAAACCTCCGGCTTCAAAAAAGTTTCTGCACGCTATCTCCATTATACGTATAGCTCTATGACCTTACCCATAATAACAACAATAATCACAAAGCAAAACAACCAACAACAAACAAACTGTGAACTTGTTTTAAGTACTTCATATAAAAGGGATCATAGCGCAGTATGACCCTGAACCTGGCTTGTAAACGCAAAAGGCTACAGACGAAGATGTTCGCATTTAGCAGTAGCCATAGCTACACAGCAAAGAATTGCGTCAGGTATATCAGGCTAAGACATATGTAAGGGATACCGCGTTATAAGAAAAGTCGATTATTTTATTCAATAACCATACTAATGCTTAGATAAGTCTTATTTTAAGGTATATGTAAGGTTTTAAATATCAAGAATATAAAAAAATTCGAAAATTTTATTGAATATCCATACTAATGCTTAAATAAGTCTTATTCTTAGGTATACCGTTCAGTTATCAGGAATACAGAGAATATGCGCTATTTTGTTTTGTCATCCGAGTGCGAATTGTTGAGTTTTTGAGTTTGCAGTAAAGTGGAATAAAGTGAAATAAATAAAATAAAATAAATAAAATTAAATTAAATTCGGTGAAAAAAAATTAAATTAAACTCGGTGAAAAAAAATTTTATGAAGTAAGTGGAAGTAATGGCTTCTTTAAGTAACGATTTTTTTTACTTTCATATAACTATTTTATATGTATGATATATATGTATATTATTTTTAAAAATAAAAATATTATTTTTCTTAAATGTGGAACAAGAATTAGCTACAGAATAAATTTAATTTCGTGTGGCATACGGTGTTTTTATGAAAGTCCGTAATAAATTTAAAAGTTTTTAATTGAATCGTACCTATTGTCTTTTATTATTATTACTCCCCTTACAGCAACAAAACCCATAATAGGTGTTTTTAATAACCTATCTGCTTAAATAATTCATTGTACGAGAACTTCGAGAAAAATCTTCAAGAAGAAGTAAGAAAGAAAAAAAAAATCATTTAGATCGTTCTCATAAGCAAGTAAGAAGTTGTCATAAGTTTAAGGTGGTCCCTACAAAGCGCTTTTTACCAAATCTTTAACCTAATCGTATTACTAAGCCTGACCATTGATAAAAGTAAAGGTTAGTGTAACTGGTATATAAGGCTTAACCTAATCCTTGTATTAAGCCTGATCAGTAACAAATTCAAGCTTAGTATAAGCCTTAACCTAATATTTACATAAGCATTATCATTAATAAAAGTTAGTTTAGTATAAGGCTTAACCTAGTTCTTACATAAGCATGATCATAAGGTACATACTATAGTATCCACTCTATACCTGATTGCCAATGACATGGCCCATGTTAGAATCAGGGATAATATAAGGTAATTCGTTTGCATTCAAGTTTCCCTTACAATTCATAGGCCTTATCCACTAAGGAATAGATTGTACGCAATTAAGGCTTATATAATGATTACGGTATTTGCTGGGTATGTAAAAACTCATACAGCCTTGTAGAATAGTGCAATATTTTCCGTAATTAATGTGATAGATGTAATGGCTGATTATGCAGACGACGTTGTAGATTGTTTGGAAGGGGTATTGTGAAATTGTATAAAAGTGGCAACTAAAGATGTTGTAGAGCAGGGGTGGCCAACCCGCGGCCCGCTTTGATTATTTTTTCGGCCCGCGAGATTATTCACACTAAAAACAAAAATTTCTTGCGATACTATATTTTGACAAAAAGTGTATTGTGTCCAGGGTTTTACAATTGTAGTAGCTCTACTACACTTTCATTACCTTTACTACGCCACTACGGTCACACTTAAATCTACTACAGTTTTGAGGTGTCAACTGTCGCATAGAATATCCGACAAGCATGATCTACTCCGGAAATCAACTTATCAAGTGACAACCCTGATTGTGTCGTATGTGTGTTCAAACTTCTTCTTCGACGAATTTCGCTCGCCGATTGAAAACAGTGATCATACCTACATAGTACATAGATACGATTGTTGATAGCAAGTTTCAAGTGAAAATTTGGATTTTGGTTTTGTTTTATCTGCTTTGAAGATAATTATTTTAATACACCTGTTGCTTCAACAACATGTTGAAAACAACCACAACCAGGTATTTAAGCCTGGTGGGTTATTCCATCAATTTTGTGACCGTTCCATCGCCGATTCTTTCGAAAATTCGTGTCCTTGAAGAACTAGTGAAAAAAAAACTTTAATTCAAATTTTTTTTCTATCTCAATTTTTTTGTTAGTTATAGTATGTTAAAGTTTTTGCAAGAATGGTGTCCAAGTCCTCTTTGAAAATTCATATCTCTATTAATTTTTATCATAGAATAATAAAATGGGACTTATTTTAGAGGAGAAGGTTGTCGCAAAATAAGAAAAATATAAATCAAATTTATCCTTAAATTTTTTTTTTTGTCAGGGATAATGATTTTGTCCTTTATCCTTGAATATCTCAAAATACAAACTTTTCATTTCCTTTATTTTTTTTAAATTTTGTGTATTATAGTGTTTTTTAAAACGGTAAGGGGTCATTCCCTCAAGAATCGCCAAAAGTGTAACCTTAACATCGCCGATTCTTTTGAAAATTTATCTACACGACGAATTAGTGATATTTAAATCTTTTCTTTCTATCTATTTTTTTTAGTAGTTACAGTATGTTAAAGATTTTGCATAAAAGATGGCCAAATCTTCTTTAAAATTTCATATTTCCGGTAATTTTAATTCTAAAATAATAAAGTACGTCTTGTTTTAAAGATTTTTGTTGTTGTTTGTGCTGTAATAAAAAAAAATACGAAAAAAGTTATCCTTCAAAGTCTTTTTTCAAGAAAAAGGATTTTGTCCTTGAATATCTTCCTTGAATATCTCAAATTGCGTTTTTTTTTATTTTTTTATCGGTATTTTATAGGTTATACTATTTTACACAACATACCAAAAACTTAACTTGGGAACTCAAGGGGATCGAGAAAAAAAAACTGCCAACAGTCATGGGTGCCTCTTTATTATTTTTCCGGCAGAAGTGCGGAACGTGTTAAAAACTTAAAAATAGGTGATTATTAAACAAGCCCGTGGAAGTGAAAAGATATTCGATATCTGATCAGACCTGAGAGATATGGTGGAAGTTATGAAAAAATGTACAACCACTTTACACTCCCTTAAGGGTCAAAATTAAAAAAATCTTGAAAACGCATTCTAGGTATTCATATGAAAAATCCGTAGAATAAAAATGAATTTAATATCTGGAAAGACCTAGTAGATATGACGAAAATCGTGAAAATATATGCATTTTATATTTACTGAAATTTTTTTCTGCCCCCCCCCCCCTTCTGAACCACAATGAATATTGAAACTTTTTTTTATCGGAATTACTTTTCTAGTTGGTTTACATATACGTACCGAGTTTCAACTTTCTAGCATAAGCCGTTCAAATGTTAGGAAAAACACCCCCACCCTCGCACCATGCTACCCCTAAAAAAATCTTTATTTTTCCACTATGCTACTAATATAGATCTATCTAAATACGAAGTTTAAGGTTTATATCATTACAAGTTCTTACGATATAAGTATCGGAACTTTTTCTTTCTCACCCTTCCCCACCCTTCCCCACCCTCACCCTCTACACCCTTACATTTAAATTTATTTTTCCCTACTAGGGTTCTATTGGGCCTAGTTCTAGTTCAAATTTGAACCATCTACCTTACACTGTTATTGAGATATGAAAAGTGAAATTTTTGAAAAATTCATATCCCCCCCACTTCTATGTTCCCCCGCCCCCTTCAATGATTTTACTTTTAACAATCTTTATTTATCAAGCTTTATACTCAAACCAAATTTTGCTTTTCTCGTACAATTAGTTTGTGAGATATCGTAAACTTTACTATTTCAACCCCCACTCCCGCACGCCACCACCCCCACCCCCGCACGCCACCACACCCACCAAAAAATTTTGTTTCAATCTACTCTCCTAGTATAACTACAGATATTTGTTAAGTTTTAATTGCTTGCCGTTAACGGTTTAAGAGATATGGATTTTAGAATGTGTCGATTTCGGCATTTTTGCGTTTCGGACGCATTATTTCCCCCTCCACTCCCACACCCCTTCACCCATATCATCAATTTATTACTTTATTAGTAATAATACAGTATTGTTATTGATTTTAAAAAAAAAAATTTGCTGCCCTCAAAATTTTTTGTGTACATTTCATGACTAGTAGACGCGAAAAAAGCAATAAAAATTTTCACTCCGTCTGTCGGCCGTACGCCGTACGTCGACCGCCAAAAATCCTTCGAAGGCTCGTAGCTCTCAAACCAGTGGAGCTATTAAATTAAAAAAATTTCTAGGAATAGACTGGGTAGACCCCTTGAATTGACATTATTTTCAGGGGTGGGGGTGTGAGGGGAAAAGTGCGTTTTAGACGAAAAATTTTGGTTTCTAGATCTCAGCAACCGCTTATGTTAGGAGACTGAAACTTGGAATTTCTATAGAACTTTGATGGTGGACCCATTTGCAAAAAAATTGATGATATGGGTGAAGGGGTGTGGGAGTGGAGGGGGAGGCAATGCGTCCGAAACGCTAAAACGCCGAGATTGACACATTCTAAAATCCATATCTCCTAAACCGCTAATAGCAAGCAGCTAAAACTTAACAAATGTCTGTAGTTATACTAGGAGAGTAGATTGAAACAAAATTTTTTGGGTGGGGGTAGTGACGTACGGGGGTGGGGGTTGAAATACTTAACATTACGATATCTCCCAAACCAGTGGCACCAGAAAAACAAAATTCAGTTTGGATGTAAAGCTTGATAAATAAAGATTGCTCAAAGTAAAATCTTTGAAGGGGGCGGGGGAGTAAGTAAGTAGAGGGGATAAGAATTTTTCAAAAATAACACGTTTCATATCTCAATAACAGTGTAAGATGGATGCTTAAAATTTTTACCAGAAGTAGGCCTAACAGAACCATAGTAGGGAAAAGTTTGGAGGTGTGGGTGTAGAGGGTGAGGGTGGGGAAGGGTGAGAAAGAAAAAGTTCCGATGCTTATATCTTAAGAATCTATAGTGATATGAAGCTGAAACTTGGTATTTAGATAGAGCTATAGTAGTGGCATGGTGGAAAAATAAAATTTTTTTTAAGGGTAGTATGGTACGGTGGTGGGGGGTGTTTTTTCTAACTTCAGAACGGCTTATACTAGGAAGTTGAAACTCGTTACGTATATGTAAATTGACTAGAAAAGTAATTCTGATAAAAAAAAATTCGAATATTCATTGGCGTTCAGAAGGAGGGGCAAAAAAATGATCAGTATATATAAAATGCATATATTTTCACGCATATCTCCTCGCATATAGCAAATTTTTTTTTTTAAAAATCGATAGCAATACTGTATTATAAATAACACAGTAAAATGCATGAAAAATGACTCATTTCTTAGCGTCTAAAGGGTTTTCTCCCCTTAAATATGTAGTGTGTACAGAACACTTCCATGTTTGACTGATAAAATTTAGGATTAAAGTGCATTGTACGATGAAATCTCCCTCGGTTTTTTGTGGTATGGCACGATTTTTTAGGTTTGCAAATCTGGCAGCACTGGTTCCACGTTATTTGGCACGGTCTGAATTTTGAACTCCAATTTACTCCCCCGCACATTAAATCGTTTGACTGGCTACCAAAAAGTAGACTTTGCACATCATCTTTTTGCCACGACGAGCGATTGTCGAGTTTCTTGGAAAAATGAAAATATCACAAATTTGAATACGAGCGTAAGTGGAAATATTCAATAGAAAGAAAGCCGACTCTGTGAATATCATACCTTTTTGTTGAACCCGACACCTTTTTTTTACATTTTTTAAAATGTTTTTTTTTTATATATATCACTTCTTTTTGTTGCCTGTTGATAACATTAACAACAACAGAGCTAAACGTTATCTGACTTGACTGACTTTATTGTTTTATTGTTGCTGTACTTTAGGGAATTTCACTTTTTTCATATCGATGTGAGGAAAAAGCTTCCCGATGAACATTTTGATCTCTTTGCATAGACCGTAGTTGGCAGAATCGTATACAAAGACGTTTTTACAATCGAAATAGCTACAAACCCAATGACCAATATCCTTCTCATCATTTTCTGGTGGTGGAATGAAGACGAATTGAATATATGCTTCATTCATCGGGATGGATTTGATACCGTCAGCCAACAAATACATTTGTGGTGGTTGCGGGAGTGGAAAATCAGTTAATTTATCAATCATCCCAGAAAAATGAAGAATGTGTGAATCTTCAAGAGGTCCAGATCTGACAATTTCCATGTCTTCTGCTGTAAGATTGAAGAATCGCCAATCATAGAATCCATATCTTTTGAAATTGCTTGTCTAAATAATTGATTGATAAAAATAAACGAATTTTACTGCGATGACAACGAACAGTTAATTCAAAGACAATCTGTTAAATTAACTAAATAAACAAATTCGCAAATTCTCAACGAAAATAGGTCAACTATTTTGGATTTTTAAGAAATTTAGCATCAACGAGTTTGCACACGGATCTCTGAGTATCAACGATTTTACTACAATGACAACAGTTAGTTCAAAGACAATCCGTTTAATTAACAAAATAAACAAATTCGTTAATTCTCAACGAAAATAGTTCAACTATTTCGGATTTTTAAAAAATGGAGCATCAACGAGTTTGCACTCGGATCTCTGAGCATCAACGAGAAGTATCTCGGAGCAATTATGATGACGGGCGAGATCCGAATCTGAAATAATCAAAAATTATTTTTTTTTCCTTTTTTTTTAAAATCAACTTGAACTCCCGTCAAATGATCACATTGCTTCTTCATTCACATTCACATGAAAATGGTTGTATTTTGTAAAATAATAAATAAAATAATGTAAACAAATGTAAACCGTAAAGCTCAGTACGGACCTCGATCAAAATTTTGATTCGCAAATTTACTATATATCTCTCCCATCTCCACAAATGAAAAAATCGTTGTGTAGAATATTGTGGAGAAGTAAACAGCTGATCTGCTGTGTGACTTTTACAATTGTCAAAGTGACGATTTTTTGTAAATGTAGGTTCATGGACATTAATATATGGGCACTTTTTTAACATAAAAATTAAATTGAAGTCACAAGAGAATTTTTAAAATAAAAGCACAACTCAAAATATCCACTTCCGACTTCAAAAATATCCACTTCCGACAAAACACACACTTCAGTCGGTTTGAAAAAAGAAACTGACAAATAAATTCAAATGAATGACATGAGATGTCAAAATTTTCATCCCGGCAATGAAAATTAAATAGTGGCACATTTAAATGGACGACAAAAATGAGGTCTCCATGGTTTCAGCGCCATCTGGTGGTTCACCACGTCAACTGTCAGAACGAATGAAAATTTTGATTCGAACTCCGTACCGCAAACAGAAACCCAACGCAAAAATTTTCATTCAAAATTTTCATCGGTTTTTTTTACATGCATTTTGTATGGGAATCAAAATTTTGATCGAGGTCCGTACTAGGCTTTACCGAAAAAACGTCAGAAAAGAAGTAAATAATCGCGAATACGTATGTAGTGCCGAGATGCGATAGCCTGCAGTTCAATTTTCGAAATTTACGTTCGACACTTCTATTGTTATTGTCACAACATCAAGAATGCATGTTCATTTGTCAAAATGCGAAAATAGTGGAAGTTTCGATGCAGTAATAGCGGAGAAATTACCCAATTTTGATCCCATTTCCCATTATGATATGATACGTACTGTTTAGGGCAATTAGTACCCGCCATTTCGGTTTTTGCCACGGCTACTCTGATGTGGAACCTGGAACTCATTCCACAAAATTTTACGCCGGCCGCGATACGAACGACATATCGAGAGACTTTTTCAATCAGCTGCGACTGTATCGAGAGACTTTTTCAATCAGCTGCGACTGACTTGAAAATCTTAGCCGAGCTTTTCACGCACACACATCTGAACACACTGAAAATCGTATGGGAAACTCTCATGTACACACGCAGACAGATAAAGACGCCGTGTCCATGTGAGTTGTGCCCAGTAAAAGAACATAGCAAGTGCTTGGGGGTGAACCCGACAAGAACTTACGACCGTATGTTCTGATCCTGGAATAATAAAATAGGGCTTATTTTAAAGAATGAGGTTGTCGCAAAACTATCCTTGGAATTTTTTTTTTCAATGATAACGATTTTGTCATTTGTCCTTAAATACCTATTTCACAATACGTTTTTTTTAAAATATTTTTTTATATTTTATATTACTGTTTTTCAAAACATACCAAAAAATTAACTTGGAATTTCAATGGTCAAAAAAATCGGAGAGCATTATAGTGATTCTCAATTAATTTTATAGAAAAAGGGTAATTTAATCAAGAATCGCCAAAAGTGTGACCTTATCATCGTCGATTCCTTCGAAAAGTTTGTGTACTCGAAGAATTAGTGAAAAAAAAATATGATTTTAATTTTTTGTTTCTATCTCATTATTTTTTTTTAGTTACAGTAGATATGTTAAAAATTTCCCCAAAACGATATCCGAACACTCTTTGAAAACTCATATCTCTGGTAATTGTTATCCTTGAATAATAAAGTAGGGCTTATTTTAAAGATTGTTATTGTTTTTATTAGTTAAAAAATTAGATAAAAAATAGATAGTTAGAAACAAATCCTTAAATTTTAATTATTTTTTTCACTTGTTCTTTAAGTACAAAAATTTTCAAAAGAATCATATGATAAGGTCACAACTTTGGCGATTCATAATGAATGACCCATAATAAGATGAAAACAATATGATCCCTTCTTCAGATGACCCTGTTTTTGCACACAGAAACGAAAAAGCCAAATTAAAAAAAAAATCTGCCACTGTTATGAAGTATATTTTATTTTATTATTTTAATAATAAAGTAATGCTATCGGTTTAAGAATCTGCCAATAGTCTGAGCGAAACTTTATTATTTTTAGGGCCAAAGTTCGTATTTTTCGATCAAAATCAGTTGTTTCGAGATTATGACTTCTTGGAAAATTAATTTTGTTTTAAAAATAAAAATAGTGAAAATAGAAATAATCAATTTCATATCTCATCAGAACTAAAGGATGGCAAAAATTGTGAAAACCTATGCAAACCCTAGGAAGTTGAATATCGAAATATTGTGAAATGAGTTTGTAGGCGATTATATTTATAAAAAGTCTGTGGAAGTGAAAAGTGATCAAATATCTCATCAATCCTAAGAAGTCGAAGTCGAAGCTTCAAAAAGCATACATGAAAATGACTTTTTTGGCGTTTATATTGGAAACTATAGAAATTAAAAAGGAATTCAGCTCAATATGTATGCAAGAATCTGTGAAACATGGAACCTACTTTGCACCCACTTGGGGGTGGAATATCCCAAAATCCTGAAAAAAGTTAATAGATAAATATAAAGACAGCACGAGAAAGTAAAAACCCATTCTATTTCTTACCACTTCTAAAAGACATTACGGAATTCGTGAAAACGTATTCAACCCTTTTATACTCTCTTAGGGTTAAAAAAGGCAAAAGCTTAATAGCTATTATAGTTTTAGGCGATTATTACGCAAGCCCATATGAAAGTGAAGAGATATTCGATATCATACCAGGGCTCGGGGATATGGCAGAATTCATGAAAATGTATACCTTCTTGCACCCCCTTAGAGGTAGAATTTAAGAAAATCATGAAAACACTTTCTACATATTTACGAGTATGTATATGAAAAAGTCGTAGAACAAAAATGAATTCAATATTTGGGAAGACCTAATAGATATGACGAAAATCGTGAAAATATATGAACTTCATTTTTCCTGATAATATTTTTGGTCCTCCTTCCAAACACTAATGGATTTTAAGGGGTTACATCTAGTTGGCGGCCGAAAAAAGGCGTGTTTTTGTGAATAATTGCAGGTTTCGAATTTTTTTTTTCATAGTGAAGGGTATATCTTTGACTATGTTTCATAATTTTTTTATTGGAAAAATTTCACAAATGTAGCAGATATAATATAATTCCCGGACCGCTGTTAAAAAAAGCGTTCCGCGGTGACCACTGTAACTTCCACACCAATGATTTTAAATAAAAAAACCAAATAAACTAAGATGGCACGAAATTCATACTTAACAAATATCTGTACCTGTACTAGGAGACAGGATTGTATGAAATTTTTGATTGGGGGAAGTGGCGTACGGGGGGAGGGTTGAAAAACTTTAGATTGCAATATCTCACGAACCAATTGCTCTAGAGAAATGAAATTCGGTTTGAGTATAAAGGTCGACAAATAAAGATTGCTGAACGTAAAATTTTTTAAGGGGGTGATGCAACATGGTAGTGGGGGGAATAAAAAATTTTCAAAAAATTCATGTTTCATATCTCAGGAACAGTATAAGATAGATGCTCAAATTTCTTACAAGACGTAGGCCCAATAGAACCCTAGCAGAGAAAAAAAATTGGCGATGTGGGTGTACAGGGTTAGGGTGGGGGAGGGTAAAAAGGAAAAAGTTCCGATGTTTATATCTTAAGAACCTATTATGACATAAAGCTGAAACTTGGTATTTAGATAGAGCTATAGTAGTGGCATGTTGAAAAAATATAATTTTTTATTTGGATAGTTTGGTCGGAGGGGGGGGGGGTGTGTTTTTCCCAATTATGGAACGGCTTATGCAAGTTTAAACTCGGTGTGTATATGTAAATCAGCTAGAAAAGTAATTTGGATTAAAAAAAAAGCAGTGCAGTCATTAGGACTGTCGACAGAAGTGAAAACTTGAAACTATGAAATTGAAGTGTTTTTGTTTTTGCATTTTCAAATTAATTGTAGTATCAAAAATTAGTCTGGTTTTCGCATCTATCGGCACTCCGAACAACAATTATTTCAGCTACCATATTAATATTTATTTTAGTTACCATAAGCCTATTGTATCCCTTTTAGAGAAAGTAATGAAATGGTTGAAAGTACAAATAATCTAAGAATTGTTGAAATAATATAGATTTATATTAATTATTATTATATGAACTAACTTGTGGTTATATTTTGTATTTGGATCGCGTAACCCATCATACATATGTTTTGATCAATAAATAAACTATATTTAAAATTGTATATAATTGTTGTTCAGAGTGCCGATAGATGCGAAAACCAGACTAGTTTTTGATATAACAATTAATTTGAAAATCCAAAAAAAAAAACACTTAAATTTCATAGTTTCACTGCACTGTTTTTTTTAATCGTATTATCTAGTCCTTAATCGAAGGATTTGATAATATATTAATTTTTGAAAGAATGGTCGGCGATCGAAAGTGAAAGTCTAATTTTCGGTGAAAAATTCACTTCATTTTCCTTGATATAAAAAAAAGTATGCATCGAAAAAAGAAATCCTTCGATTAAGGATTTCGATTAAGGATTTCCCTACAAGGGTTCTATTGGGCCTAGTTCTAGTTCAAATTTGAACCATCTATCTTACACTGTTATTGATATATGAAAAGTGAAATTTTTGAAAAATTCATATCCCCCCACTTCTATGTTCCCCCGCCACCTTCAATGATTTTACTTTTAACAATCTTTATTTATCAAGCTTTATACTCAAACCAAATTTTGTTTTTCTGGTACAATTGGTTTGTGAGATATCGTAAACTTTACTATTTCAACCCCCACCCCCGCACGCCACCACACCCCCCAAAAAATTTTGTTTCAATCTACTCTCCTAGTATAACTACAGATATTTGTTAAGTTTTAATTGCTTGCCGTTAACGGTTTAAGAGATATGGATTTTAGAATGTGTCGATTTCGGCATTTTTGCGTTTCGGACGCATTATTTCCCCCTCCACTCCCACACCCCTTCACCCATATCATCGATTTTTTACTTTATTAGTAATAATACAGTATTGTTATTGATTTTAAAAAAAAAAAAATTTGCTGCCCTCAAAATTTTTTTACTGTACGCTGTACCGTACGCTGTACGTCGACCGCCAAAAATCCTTTGAAGGCTCGTAGCTCTCAAACCAGTGGAGCTATTAAATTAAAAAAATTTCTAGGAATAGACTGGGTAGACCCCTTGAATTGACATTATTTTCAGGGGTGGGGGTGTGAGGGGAAAAGTGCGTTTTAGACGAAAAATTTTGGTTTCTAGATCTCAGCAACCGCTTATGTTAGGAGACTGAAACTTGGAATTTCTATAGAACTTTGATGGTGGACCCATTTGCAAAAAAAATTGATGATATGGGTGAAGGGGTGTGGGAGTGGAGGGGGAGGCAATGCGTCCGAAACGCTAAAACGCCGAGATTGACACATTCTAAAATCCATATCTCCTAAACCGCTAATAGCAAGCAGCTAAAACTTAACAAATGTCTGTAGTTATACTAGGAGAGTAGATTGAAACAAAATTTTTTGGGTGGGGGTAGTGACGTATGGGGGTGGGGGTTGAAATACTTAACATTACGATATCTCCCAAACCAGTGGCACCAGAAAAACAAAATTCAGTTTGGATGTAAAGCTTGATAAATAAAGATTGCTCAAAGTAAAATCTTTGAAGGGGGCGGGGGAGTAAGTAAGTAGAGGGGATAAGAATTTTTCAAAAATAACACGTTTCATATCTCAATAACAGTGTAAGATGGATGCTTAAAATTTTTAACAGAAGTAGGCCTAACAGAACCATAGTAGGGAAAAGTTTGGAGGTGTGGGTGTAGAGGGTGAGGGTGGGGAAGGGTGAGAAAGAAAAAGTTCCGATGCTTATATCTTAAGAATCTATAGTGATAGGAATCTGAAAATTGGTATTTAGATAGAGCTATAATAGTGGCATGGTGGAAAAATAATTTTTTTTTTAAGGGTAGTATGGTACGGTGGTGGGGGGTGTTTTTTCTAACTTCAGAACGGCTTATACTAGGAAGTTGAAACTCGTTACGTATATGTAAATTGACTAGAAAAGTAATTCTGATAAAAAAAAATTCGAATATTCATTGGCGATCAGAAGGAGGGGCAAAAAAAGTGATCAGTATATATAAAATGCATATATTTTCACGCATATCTACTCGCATATCGCAAATTTTTTTTTTTTAAAAATCGATAACAATACTGTATTATAAATAACACAGTAAAATGCATGAAAAATGACTCATTTCTTAGCGTCTAAAGGGTTTTCTCCCCTTAAATATGTAGTGTGAACAGAACACTTCCATGTTTGACTGATAAAATTTAGCATTAAAGTGCATTGTACGATGAAATCTCCCTCGGTTTTTTGTGGTATGGCACGATTTTTTAGGTTTGCAAATCTGGCAGCACTGGTTCCACGTTATTTGGCACGGTTGTTGTGTTGCCGTATCATGCGGCACCATAAATTCAAGGTGCACCGTAAACTGCCACCAATATCGCTACAAGCGACGTTTAATTGCGTGGTGTCATAGCGCTGTGGTTGTGCTCTAGGTACATAGAATCCAGCCTGTGTACATAGAACACGGACTATGTGCCTGGAGCACAACGACAGCAGCATCAACTATCAGCGGTACGACGTATTTTACATCGAGTGCGGGAGCGAATTCGTGAGTTTTACAAAGTTATTAGCAGATAAAAGTCCTCCGCTGGCTAATTAAATCCACTCGATATTGTTATAAACTAAACGCGAAACGTTTTCTTAGTGATTTATTCGAATTCCGGTGGTTTTTATCGTGCAGAGCAGAGGAGTGTTCGTCGAAATTTCAAACGCGATACTATCATTAAAGATTTAACGCGCTTATCACGCTTCTGCGTACTATCGATTCAATTCATTTTTTTTCGCCGTTTTCTGTTTCTTTCCGATCGTTGTTCTGGAATGGACAAAATCATTTTCGTGCGGTGAAAGGTGCATAAGTGCGTAGAATTTTAGCCAGGCAGTTTTCACGAGACAGCCAACGAATTCGTAACGCTCAGCTACGAAAAGCTACAATAGTCAGTGTGCGCATCTCAAGTCCGACGTGTTTTGCAATAACCTTGCACCTACGAACCTCGAAATTAGTTTTCTCCCGTCGTGCCCATTAAAAATCAACCTCGCCATTTCGACGGGTGTTTAGTGGTTAATAATCGAAAATAGAATCGAACTCGTCCCGAACCGCCCCAAAGTTTCGCGCGTAATTATTTTCACCAAAATCTCCGCGCTCCTCGACAGCCATTTTGAATGTACGACAAGCTGTTCGAAAATTGCTGAGAAATTTCCAGAAGAAAAGTTTTCCCGCGGCGTGTTTGTAGTGTGAAAATCACACGGCGTCCGTATTGAAGGGCAGAGAAATAATTCGTCTCTGAATTTCTTCACGAAATTGCATGGCCGTGCGCAAAGACTAGACTTGCAGTTGCCGGTCCATCAGCATCAGCTACTAGCATGACATATGAATTTCCGCAAAACCATTTAATCGCGCCACAACAAGTTCGGCTATAACTCCAGCTCCGCTATATCTACCGACACAAGGTGGATTGAGCACAACTAGTCCTTATAATCCGTGCGGTTTCATTTCAACAACAACAAACCCAGCAGCTTACGATCAAGTTTTTTTTTTCAATTATTTCATCGCAACCTAACGAAATTGGCCACACTACAATGTAAGAGTGAGAACGATCAAACGACGTACGCATCATTCTACGATCAAAATGCAACGCGGAAACGTCTCGCAAATATGGGAAAAATCATTTAATAAAATAAATAACGCACCCATACAAAAAAAAATAATTAGATAGAAATCAAAAATGAATTATTAAATTAAATTTACAAATAACGCAACCATACAAAAAAAAATAGTTAGATAGAAATCAAAAATGAATTATTAAATTAAATTTACAAATAACGCACCCATAAAAAAATAATTGATAAAAAATCAAAAATCATTTAATTAAATTAAATTTACAAATAACGCACCCATACAAAAAAAAAATAATTAGATAGAAATCAAAAATAAATTATTAAATTAAATTTACAAATAACGCACCCATAAAAAAATAATTGATAAAAATCAAAAATGAATTAAATTAAATTTAAAATGACATGACAGGACCGACGGACGTCTAAATAATATAAAAATAATAAATAAAATTAACAGTAAATAAAACATTTAAAAAAAACAAAAAAAAACAAAAAAAAAAAAGGAACGCGATTACATAAATGGGGTGAGTTTTTTTTGAATTGTTTCTTTTCATTATATTTTGTCATATTTTTTTTTCAGCATTTTCTTTGGTATTTGTATCGGTTTCCTTTTGGTTTTTTTTTCATCGTATAATTTTTTTTATGATGATTGAAGGCTAGAAGAGCCATTGTAATGAACCCGAGCGTCTAGCTCCTTCGCCCCGAACCTCAATAAGGGGCCACGACGCGAAAAATGTTTTAAGGACAGTCGTGGCTGAGGTAGGGTGGGCAGAGCAGGGCGCTATTAACACCAGAGCACTCTGACAAATCGCGGAGCCGCGCCATCCAACCGCTTCTTGGTCTTTCACGACCAATTGGGAAAATAATCCCAATTTTTACCTACCCTTGGATAAGTCGGCGCTTACAATTTTTGTTGTACAGGCCTAGGGTTTAATGGCCTGAGTTCAAGCAAGTACCCCCCCACACTGCCGTAGCTAGTCCCGGCCGCCAGCAAGAGCGTCGCACCAGCTGAACTCAGACACCAATTCGGACTTAGGTGGAATTGGCCCTTCTGTCCCGAACCTTCATTCTCCTATCAATTATTTTGACTTTCTCAAGTCAAAATAATTCTTCCAAGGCCTTAAACACAACAAATGGCGCCCAACGTGGGGCTAGCCACCGCTACGCTTAGTGCACAAAGCGTAGCTCATCAACACGTGCGAGTCAGAAAAATTCCGTACAAAAAGTTGGTGGGCAAAAGGACTAAAAACTTAATCGTTCTGCGACAGAATTTTCGCCTGAACGGCAATCAAAGTCCAAGTGTACAAGCTTTTCAGATTTTTCCACAGCAAAACATTTCATCAAACCTATATGGAGGCAATATGGAACGATCCTATTGACGAACCGTTTTGGCAACCTTTAGGCGCCAACTCGGTTCCATAGGAAAGGGAAATATTGTCTGTATACGAGATTGATGTGATGCAAGTTGTGATAAACTTAATCTTTCTGATTCTTTCCACTTTTGTTTTACAAGTTCCCTTTTGAGAGCTGGGCATGCCCTGTCTTGGCGGGCGTGTCGTCAGACAATTGGGACTAGTACTTGTAAAATATTGGTGAGTTTGATGATAGGAAATTTCGTCGGAAATTTGTTAAGTACCTTATTTCCTTATCCTTCCTTTTAGAGTTCCCTTATAAAGTAGATTTTTTTTTGTAGAAATAACGTAGAATTTTTTTTGTATAACTTAAATTTTTTTTGATAAGTCTTCGGACGGAAATTTTAACTTAGACTTTTTTTTGCTGTTTAAATTTGGTTTTTCTTTTGTTTGCTAAATTTTCCCATATTTTTTTTTGTTGTTGCAAATTTTATCGCGTTCCGGATTTTCCCGATGGAGCGAGGAAGATCAGGATCGGCTTCGCGATTTGCTGCATAGAGGGGAGGGGAAAGGTTGCGAAGACGCGAAGGTTCATTTTTTGTTTTTTTGAATTCATACAGTAAATTTACAACATTCATTCGTTTTTTTTGCTGTTCAAGCATACACCCATTCTCATTCACACGTGTGTTCGATCATTCATTCGGGTTTTTTTTTTTATTATCGCATAAGCGTTCATTTTTTTTTTCTCGAACAATCGTTTAAACATTCATGCAACCATCCATTCATTTTGTCAATACACCGCTTTAAAAATTCATCCCTAACTACACATTCACTCAATCATTCACACAAGCACGCAGATTGTATTATTCTCAAACAGTCAACCATTCATTCGTTCGAACTTTAGCGCAACCACATAACATGTCCCTGCTACATTCACCAACGACGGGAACGAATGGCATGTGTACAACATGTCGGGAGCCAATAGACGCAGAAAGTGAGGTGCGGACCAAATGTGGCCACCGATTCCATAAGGAATGTTTGGAGTTGTGGATAGTGGATAACCACAATTGTCCGAATTGTCGGGGATTTTTGGGTCCTCAGGACTATTGGTCCACCTTGGGCGTAGAGGGCGCGTCCGCTAATCCAGGCCCATTGACTCGCGGCAAAAAGAAGTCACAGGCGAATGCTCAAAGAGATGGTATGTCGCCTAGAAGGTTAAATTTAGATGTACCACCCGAGACAGGTGGCGGACGAGCCTTGTATGCCCCGGATGGATCAATAGTACCCGAGTCCGACCTGGTATTGCCATTAATAGTGGAGACAGACAGGGTGGAGAGAGAAGACAGAGTGAGGTGGGCAGAGGTGAGAGACGAACCGCGGCCAGCGTCAGTATCCGCGCCGCCGGTAGCAGTAAATTCTTTGGGGGTGGATGATTTGGTGCGGCTAATACGCACAGTGTTGCGGGAGGAATTGGTTCAGCAACAACCACGAGCCAATTTAAACGCAGGGTTGCCACCACCACCACCACCATCTCGTCGAGAACCACAGGATGAATACGTGCGAATTCGGGGTCGACCGGCCCATGCGACCGCCCAGATTGGCGATCGCAATGGCAACGGCCCTAATGTAAGATACTGCAACTCTGGTAGTCCAATCCGGCACTGGCGACTACGCTTCAATGGAGACAGCCATTCATTGCGAGCGGAAGAACTCGTTTTTAGGGCCGAAGCTTTGGCGATGGGAGATCTGGGCGGGCGAATGGCCCTGTTAGCCCAGAATTTCCACCTATTGTTGGATGGGCGTCCCAACCAGTGGTACTGGCTCTGGAGGCGTTCCATCACAGATATTCATTGGTCAGTCCTGAGACCTGCTTTCCTTCAAGCCTGGGGCGAGCGCAGTTCAGACTGGGAAGTACGCAGGCGGATGCTGGGGCGACGCCAAACGCCGAACGAGCCGTTCCTGTTATTTGAACAGGATATGACGGAACTCCGAACATTATTGCGCAATCCCATGTTGGAGGGCGAATTCGTCGATCTGGTGCGCGGGAACTTGCTGGCGAGTACGCAGCAACAGATGTGCTTGTACGAGGTTCACAATATGACGCAGTTGCGTCATCTTGTGAACCGCGTAGAGGAGGTGCGGAAGGCTTCGCGGGCAAGTTCTTGGCAGCAGGGAAGAATTCATGAGATTGGCGATCCCCAGGCTGAAGTGGTAGCGGAGACCGAATCCGACGAAGTGGCCGGCCTATCCAAGTCTTTGACCTGCTGGAACTGCGGGAAGGATGGTCACGGCTACCGTGAGTGTGAAGAAGCACCGAAAGGCATCTTCTGCTATGGATGTGGGCGGGCTAACGTTCTAAAGCCCAACTTCATCCATTGCAAGGCGGGAAACGGCCGAAGGGACGGAAGGACAGCGGGTCCCTCCCGTCCGAACACTGCATCCCGACAGCAGTAGTTACACTCAGTCAACACCCTAATTTCAATTCCCAATTTCACTCAGAACTCCCAAATAAAAAAACTTTACCCAATTATTCAACCCCTACAAATACCCCTCCAAATTTTAATACCCTACCTACAACATTTTCTGAACCCAATTCCCATCCTTTTAGCGTAAAATCATCCCTACCCAATTCCTCTGCATTAAATACTCCGCACGTCAAATTATTAACGAGACCCAGCGTTAAAACGGAGCCGGCTGTTTCCCGGCCTGAAGATGCCCTTATCGCAAAAGAACATCCAAGACGACATTCCCACCATCCTCTCAAGCCATACCACCTTCGGCTAAAGGAATATATGGAGGCTCGAGAGCGAATTTTTGCGCCTACTTCAGTCGCAAGTGTTGATCAAGCATCAACACTAACGAGTGGATCCGGTCGCAGAAAATCAATCTTGCGCCTTCGTACATTCTGGAGGATGGTGCGTGAAAAAAAGAAAGCGATCCTCTCTACCATCATTACCAATCCGTTGGACATACGTCCGTACGCCATGGTATCCTTGTACGGAGTGGACGTTGAAGGACTCCTCGATAGTGGGGCGAGCATCAGTTGCCTGGGGGCAAACGCTTTACAACGTCTCCATGATGCACAGGTGAATTATCGACCGGTCTGTCAGGAGGTGAAGACCGCTGATGGTGCAGCGCAAAAGGTATTGGGCACAGTAACTACCGATATTACTTTTCGTGGTATTACCAAACCCATTACACTATACATCGTGCCGAGCCTGTCGCAGAAATTGTACCTAGGTGTAGATTTCTGGCGATCATTCCAACTAGCTCCTAGCATTATCAGCGCGGTCGATACTCCCGATACTGCATCGCAACTGATAGCTCCGGATGCCCACCATTTAACGCCCACAGATGTAAAGAGGTTGGAAATGGTAAAGTCCAAATTTCCATCATACGAAGTATACGGACTCGGTGTGACCAACGTCGAACAACACAGTATAGACGTTGGTGATGCAAGTCCCATCAAACAGCGACATTATCCTGTCTCTCCTGCGATCCAAAAACTCTTATATGACGAGATCGATCGCATGAGGGCACTTGGCGTTATAGAGACCAGCCAGAGTGCATGGAGCTCTCCTGTGGTTCTCGTGAGGAAGCCAGGCAAGGTCAGGTTATGTTTGGACTCACGCAAAGTCAATAGTGTGACGAAGAAGGATGCTTATCCATTACCACACATTGATGGTATCCTAAGTCGTTTGCCGCGAGCCAATTTTATTACTAGCCTGGACCTTAAAGACGCCTTTTGGCAGATTCCTCTCGAGAACAAATCCAGGGAGTATACAGCGTTTACCATTCCTGGCCGGCCTCTATATCACTACACTCGCATGCCTTTTGGGTTATGCAACGCGCCGCAAAGGATGTGTCGTTTGATGGACAAAGTCATCCTACCCGAGCTGAAGGAGCAGGTATTCGTATATTTGGACGATCTGCTGTTAATTTCTGAGGATTTCGATTCACATCTGGTTTTATTGGCAGAAGTCGCAGAATGTTTGCGAAAGGCTGGCTTGACCATTAACGTCAACAAGAGCAAGTTTTGTCTAAAAGAGGTGAAATATCTCGGTTACATCGTTGGAGAAGGAGGCCTGAAAACTGATCCCAACAAAGTTTCAGCCATCGTCGATTACCCTTCGCCTAAGTCCGCACGTCAAGTTCGACGCTTTCTTGGTATGGCAGGCTGGTATCGACGATTCGTTCCCAACTTTGCTGCGACTGTTTCACCAATTTCAGACACTCTAAAGAAGTCCAACCAGTTTGCTTGGACTACAGAGGCACAAACTTCCTTCCTATTAGTGAAAGACTTGTTGACGAAAGCCCCCTTATTAATCAATCCTGATTTTAAGAGGTCTTTCGTAATCCAGTGCGACGCCAGTAAATCAGGGGTGGGTAGCGTTCTCTTTCAGAAAAACGACGACGGATCGGAATCTCCAGTGGCGTATATGTCACGGAAGCTCACTTCCGCTCAACGCAACTACAGCGTAACCGAACTCGAGTGTTATGCAGCTGTGTTGAGCGTGAAAAAATTTCGAGCCTATGTAGAAGGGACTGCGTTCAAAATCGTTACGGATCACGCAAGTCTCAACGGCATGGGTGTTGTGCTCGGGCGGATCACGGTTCGTTTGTTGTGCCTGAATTGTTGTTGTGTCGTACTTTGATGTGCATGATTGTTGTTGTCGATGCGTTTCGGCCTGTACCACCTTTTATTTATTTTTAAATTTCAATGGTTAATTTTGTTATTGACCAAATAAATATTCGGGGCCTAAGCACTGCCTATCTTTCTGTGTATATTCACACCCAAACCTCAAGACCGGATATTCTTGCAATTAGCGAATGCAAGGTGTTGCCAGGTAATGAACAATTCTATGTCTTACCTGGATATCACATTATACCAACTTTTTTCCGTCAGCGGGGTCTCGCAATATATATCCGCGATGATGTAGCTTTTCATTTAGTTCCACATTTAGGAACTTGCTCCAATCCAGAATTCAACTTTAGCTGGATAAAAATTCATACCCAAAAGCACATCATATTCTTTTGTTATGTTTACAGAAGCCCGGCACTGAATGCATTAAATACCACCTTTGAATTGGATAAGTTGTCTGACTCTATTCAATCCATATATACTGCAAATCCAGACGCTGAAATCGTTGTCGCGGGCGATTTCAATGTTCATAACACTGCCTGGCTTAAACATTCTACCCATACGGATCAGCAGGGTCGGGATACTGAGCTTTTTGCTTCCATTAACGGATTAGTACAGTTGGTAGACAATCCCACCCGTCTACCTGACATTGCAGGTCAATCATCAAATCTACTTGATCTTTTTTTAACTAATCAGCCAGTCAAATACAACGTCTCAATTTTGCCACCAATTGGAACGACCGACCATTTATTGGTTCGTGCACAATTTCCAATTTCGACATTAAAATCGCCAGCTTCCAAAGCACCTCGAAGACAGGTTTGGCACTTCAAGAGAGCTGATTGGGGAGCCCTTGAAGAGTTTTTTCGTGCTTTCAACTGGAAGTTGTGCTTTGAATCTGGAAATTGTGACTTGGCATGTCAACTAGTAACAGAGACAGTCCTTAAAGGAATGAGTCTTTTTGTTCCTTCCAACCGCAAAAGAATCAGGCCGTCGAGGGATTCTTGGTTCAATAAGGACTGTCTTGGAGCAATTAAAGCCAAAAAGAACACGTTCCAAATATTTAAAGACAACCCGACTGCTGAAAATAAGATCGCACTAAAATTATCAAGAAATTCCTGCAATAGTATCTTAAAACGTGCTAAGTTTGCATATGATCAAAATCTTCGGCGGAAGATCGTCGACAACCCTAAGAGCTCGAGATCTTTTTGGTCATTTGTTAAATCGGTCAATAACAACTTTGTAAAAACTTCTACACCACCTCTTCTCGATGGTGACCGAACCGTAGTAGATCCTGTGGAAAAAGCTAACCTCTTGGCGGCAAGTTTCGCTAGAAATTCTAGACTTCCACCTTCGAATCAGAGTCTCCCCAACCCCCCCATCACTGATTCCTTGTTGCCACCCATTCGTTTTCGAACAAGGGTTATTTCCAAGATCTTGCAAGGGCTCAGTATTCACAAGTCTGCTGGACCTGATGGTATCCCCCCCATAGTCCTCAAGAAATGCTTTTCCTCTCTGGCTAAACCGCTTCGCAATCTCTTTTACCTTTCATACTCTTCAGGGTGCTTTCCTCAGATGTGGAAAGTTGCGAATGTTCAACCAATTCCCAAGAAAGGAAGCAAAGCGGATCCCGCTAATTACCGCCCAATAGCCATTACATCCGTGCTCGCAAAAGTAATGGAAACTGCTGTCAATCGCAAAATAGTCAAATACCTGATGGACAGAGATCTGATCCACGATCGCCAATATGGGTTCCGTTCCGGTCGTTCTACAGGTGACCTTTTAGTTTACCTAACGGAACGCTGGAACTCGTGCATTCACAAATTTGGTGAAGGTCAAGTGCTTGCCCTTGACATTGCTAAAGCATTTGACAGAGTTTGGCACCAATGTCTCTTAGTAAAACTTAAAGCCTTCGGCTTTAGTTCAACCTTTCTTAAATGGATTGAGAGTTTTCTCTGCAAACGTTCAATACGAGTCGTATTAGACGGAATAACTTCATCCTCATTTCCAATTGATTCCGGCGTACCCCAGGGCTCTGTTTTATCTCCCACCCTATTTCTCATCTTTATAAACGACCTTCTGTCGTCAACTCTCAATCCAATCCATAGTTTTGCAGATGATAGTACGTTAGACAATGTCTTTAATTTCGATTCGGCTGCAGAGGCACGTCCGACTTCGGTGGCCTTACAACGCACTGAGTTATTCGGCTCATTGAACTCAGACCTCAATCTCATCTTGGACTGGGGCAAGAAAAATAGAGTAGAGTTCAATGCCTCCAAAACACAGTCCTGTCATCTATCCCTTAAACGAGATGTTCCGACGTCGGTCCCAAGTATATCCTTTGGTGGCGTACAAATTTCTTCTTCTGATGACTTCCAATTACTAGGCGTAAAAATCAACAACCACCTAAACTGGAGCCAGCACATCTATGATGTCGCTATTGATGCTTCTAAACGCCTTGGAATTCTACGGAAGTGTAAGAAATACTTCTCAGCGTCCGATTTAGCTACAATCTACAAGGCATATATCAGACCACGTCTTGAGTACAATTCGCATATCTGGGCTGGGGCCCCTAAATCCCATTTAGCCTTGCTCAATCGTGTTCAAAAACATGCGTTCCGACTAATTGGAGACGAAGCCATTTCAGCTTCTATAGACTCCCTTGAGCATCGCCGTAATGTCGGAGTACTCAGTATTTACTACCGATATTTTCATGGTAAATGTAGTAAGGAACTAAAAGAACTTATTCCCCCACTCTTAGTCGCCCCCCGTAACACTCGCCAAGCTTCACGCGCCCACGAGTATACCGTTCAGCCCCATTCGTGGAGAACAGTGAAATTTAGGCAGTCCTTTATCCCCCGAACATCAGTAATGTGGAACGCGTTGCCATCCGATCTATTCCCTGATAAGTATGACCTTCAGCGGTTCAAAAACAACGTCCACCGACACTTTAGACGTTTCCCTCCTGTTCCACCGACCTAAATCCCCTACCACACCATTTTACTCCCACCCTATGTCGTTATAGCTGTGCAATCGCATTAAAGGGTGACCCCCTAAGTTATAACGACGGCCGTAAAAAAAAAAAAAAAAAATGGCTCATGTCGCAGAAAGACCTACAAGGACGGTTGGCAAGATGGAGTTTAAAACTCCAAGGTTACGACTTCACAATCGAGCACCGAAGAGGGAGCCTGAACGTTGTACCCGACGCTCTCTCTCGTTTATACGAAGAGGGATTAAATGCGCTGATCAACGTGGCACCGATGGTGGACATGGATTCTCCAGAATTCTCTGGCAAAGAATACAAAGAATTAGTGTCCACTGTCGATGCGAACGCCGATCGGCTTCCTGACGTATGCGTGAGAGACGGCTTCGTGTATAAGCGCACAGAGCCTCACAACGGTGACCCGATTGCTGAAGTCTTACGTCAGCTGCGATCGCTCAGGCGCACGAGGCAGACACCACGGTCCATGGTGGTTATGCCAAAACGCTAGAGCGAGTCAGGCGATTTTTGTACTGGCCCGGAATGGCTACACAAGTACGCACCTACGTTCTGGCGTGCGACACTTGTAAAGAGACAAAGTCCCCGAACAGACCTCTACGAGCGCCAATGGGAGAACCTTTCCAGACAGATCAGCCATTCCAACACCTTTAAATCGACGTGCTTGGACCATATCCGCGTACCAAACGGGGTAAGATCGCTATCTTGATCGTCTTGGATCACTTCACCAAGTTCCCACTTCTACATCCTTTGGGGCGGATCACTGCTGAAGAGATCACAAACTACTTGGAGGGGCAGGTCTTCCATACGTTTGGAACACCTGAGACAATCCTCTCCGATAACGGCTCTCAATTTAGGTCGAATGTGTTTAACACCATGCTGAACAAATACGGAGTTAAACACCTGTACACCCCGAGCTACTCACCGCAAGCGAATGCTTCGGAGCGTGTCAATCAGTCCATCCTGGCCGGAATTCGAGCATTCATCACTGATGACCAAACACGATGGGATGAGAGTCTAAGCAAAATTGGATGCGCTCATCGCAGCTCAGTCCACCAAGCCACTGGATTTTCTCCTTATCAGGTTTTGTTTGGAAATCACATGATGTTGCACGGGAAGGACTATGAACTGCTGAAGCATTTGCGAGCGTTGGGAGAGTCAAATGTACAGCTTCGACCTCGCGAGGGAATTCCTATCGTGAGGCAACTGGCGCAGACGAAAATAAGGGTAGCACACGAGGACAGCAGCAGGCGTTATAATCTGCGTGCTGCTAAAACACAATTTTGTGTAGGTCAAGAGGTATTCCGAAGAAATTTTTCCTTGTCCACAGCCGCGCAGAACTATAACGCCAAGCTGGCAAAGAAGTTCCTCAAGTGCAGGATTCGTCGTGTGCTAGGCAACTCACGATACGAATTGGAGGATCTAGGAGGCAAACGTCTGGGGACTTACCACTCCAAGGATCTGAGGCAGTGATCCGAGGGGTACAACACCGATTGCCGGGCACTCAGTCGTGCGCACAAGACTTAGCGACACGGCAACCTTCTTTAGTTGATTCGGCGCTGAAAATCAACGGCGAACCGACTATGTTGTTGTGTTGCCGTATCATGCGGCACCATAAATTCAAGGTGCACCGTAAACTGCCACCAATATCGTTACAAGCGACGTTTAATTGCGTGGTGTCATAGCGCTGTGGTTGTGCTCTAGGTACATAGAATCCAGCCTGTGTACATAGAACACGGACTATGTGCCTGGAGCACAACGACAGCAGCATCAACGATCAGCGGTACGACGTATTTTACATCGAGTGCGGGAGCGAATTCGTGAGTTTTACAAAGTTATTAGCAGATAAAAGTCCTCCGCTGGCTAATTAAATCCACTCGATATTGTTATAAACTAAACGCGAAACGTTTTCTTAGTGATTTATTCGAATTCCGGTGGTTTTTATCGTGCAGAGCAGAGGAGTGTTCGTCGAAATTTCAAACGCGATACTATCATTAAAGATTTAACGCGCTTATCACGCTTCTGCGTACTATCGATTCAATTCATTTTTTTTCGCCGTTTTCTGTTTCTTTCCGATCGTTGTTCTGGAATGGACAAAATCATTTTCGTGCGGTGAAAGGTGCATAAGTGCGTAGAATTTTAGCCAGGCAGTTTTCACGAGACAGCCAACGAATTCGTAACGCTCAGCTACGAAAAGCTACAATAGTCAGTGTGCGCATCTCAAGTCCGACGTGTTTTGCAATAACCTTGCACCTACGAACCTCGAAATTAGTTTTCTCCCGTCGTGCCCATTAAAAATCAACCTCGCCATTTCGACGGGTGTTTAGTGGTTAATAATCGAAAATAGAATCGAACTCGTCCCGAACCGCCCCAAAGTTTCGCGCGTAATTATTTTCACCAAAATCTCCGCGCTCCTCGACAGCCATTTTGAATGTACGACAAGCTGTTCGAAAATTGCTGAGAAATTTCCAGAAGAAAAGTTTTCCCGCGGCGTGTTTGTAGTGTGAAAATCACACGGCGTCCGTATTGAAGGGCAGAGAAATAATTCGTCTCTGAATTTCTTCACGAAATTGCATGGCCGTGCGCAAAGACTAGACTTGCAGTTGCCGGTCCATCAGCATCAGCTACTAGCATGACATATGAATTTCCGCAAAACCATTTAATCGCGCCACAACAAGTTCGGCTATAACTCCAGCTCCGCTATATCTACCGACACAAGGTGGATTGAGCACAACTAGTCCTTATAATCCGTGCGGTTTCATTTCAACAACAACAAACCCAGCAGCTTACGATCAAGTTTTTTTTTTCAATTATTTCATCGCAACCTAACGAAATTGGCCACACTACAATGTAAGAGTGAGAACGATCAAACGACGTACGCATCATTCTACGATCAAAATGCAACGCGGAAACGTCTCGCAAATATGGGAAAAATCATTTAATAAAATAAATAACGCACCCATACAAAAAAAAATAATTAGATAGAAATCAAAAATGAATTATTAAATTAAATTTACAAATAACGCAACCATACAAAAAAAAATAGTTAGATAGAAATCAAAAATGAATTATTAAATTAAATTTACAAATAACGCACCCATAAAAAAATAATTGATAAAAAATCAAAAATCATTTAATTAAATTAAATTTACAAATAACGCACCCATACAAAAAAAAAATAATTAGATAGAAATCAAAAATAAATTATTAAATTAAATTTACAAATAACGCACCCATAAAAAAATAATTGATAAAAATCAAAAATGAATTAAATTAAATTTAAAATGACATGACAGGACCGACGGACGTCTAAATAATATAAAAATAATAAATAAAATTAACAGTAAATAAAACATTTAAAAAAAACAAAAAAAAACAAAAAAAAAAAAGGAACGCGATTACATAAATGGGGTGAGTTTTTTTTGAATTGTTTCTTTTCATTATATTTTGTCATATTTTTTTTTCAGCATTTTCTTTGGTATTTGTATCGGTTTCCTTTTGGTTTTTTTTTCATCGTATAATTTTTTTTATGATGATTGAAGGCTAGAAGAGCCATTGTAATGAACCCGAGCGTCTAGCTCCTTCGCCCCGAACCTCAATAAGGGGCCACGACGCGAAAAATGTTTTAAGGACAGTCGTGGCTGAGGTAGGGTGGGCAGAGCAGGGCGCTATTAACACCAGAGCACTCTGACAAATCGCGGAGCACGCCATCCAACCGCTTCTTGGTCTTTCACGACCAATTGGGAAAATAATCCCAATTTTTACCTACCCTTGGATAAGTCGGCGCTTACAATTTTTGTTGTACAGGCCTAGGGTTTAATGGCCTGAGTTCAAGCAAGTACCCCCCCACACTGCCGTAGCTAGTCCCGGCCGCCAGCAAGAGCGTCGCACCAGCTGAACTCAGACACCAATTCGGACTTAGGTGGAATTGGCCCTTCTGTCCCGAACCTTCATTCTCCTATCAATTATTTTGACTTTCTCAAGTCAAAATAATTCTTCCAAGGCCTTAAACACAACAAATGGCGCCCAACGTGGGGCTAGCCACCGCTACGCTTAGTGCACAAAGCGTAGCTCATCAACACGTGCGAGTCAGAAAAATTCCGTACAAAAAGTTGGTGGGCAAAAGGACTAAAAACTTAATCGTTCTGCGACAGAATTTTCGCCTGAACGGCAATCAAAGTCCAAGTGTACAAGCTTTTCAGATTTTTCCACAGCAAAACATTTCATCAAACCTATATGGAGGCAATATGGAACGATCCTATTGACGAACCGTTTTGGCAACCTTTAGGCGCCAACTTGGTTCCATAGGAAAGGGAAATATTGTCTGTATACGAGATTGATGTGATGCAAGTTGTGATAAACTTAATCTTTCTGATTCTTTCCACTTTTGTTTTACAAGTTCCCTTTTGAGAGCTGGGCATGCCCTGTCTTGGCGGGCGTGTCGTCAGACAATTGGGACTAGTACTTGTAAAATATTGGTGAGTTTGATGATAGGAAATTTCGTCGGAAATTTGTTAAGTACCTTATTTCCTTATCCTTCCTTTTAGAGTTCCCTTATAAAGTAGATTTTTTTTTGTAGAAATAACGTAGAATTTTTTTTGTATAACTTAAATTTTTTTTGATAAGTCTTCGGACGGAAATTTTAACTTAGACTTTTTTTTGCTGTTTAAATTTGGTTTTTCTTTTGTTTGCTAAATTTTCCCATATTTTTTTTTGTTGTTGCAAATTTTATCGCGTTCCGGATTTTCCCGATGGAGCGAGGAAGATCAGGATCGGCTTCGCGATTTGCTGCATAGAGGGGAGGGGAAAGGTTGCGAAGACGCGAAGGTTCATTTTTTGTTTTTTTGAATTCATACAGTAAATTTACAACATTCATTCGTTTTTTTTGCTGTTCAAGCATACACCCATTCTCATTCACACGTGTGTTCGATCATTCATTCGGGTTTTTTTTTTTATTATCGCATAAGCGTTCATTTTTTTTTTCTCGAACAATCGTTTAAACATTCATGCAACCATCCATTCATTTTGTCAATACACCGCTTTAAAAATTCATCCCTAACTACACATTCACTCAATCATTCACACAAGCACGCAGATTGTATTATTCTCAAACAGTCAACCATTCATTCGTTCGAACTTTAGCGCAACCACATAACATGTCCCTGCTACATTCACCAACGACGGGAGCGAATGGCATGTGTACAACATGTCGGGAGCCAATAGACGCAGAAAGTGAGGTGCGGACCAAATGTGGCCACCGATTCCATAAGGAATGTTTGGAGTTGTGGATAGTGGATAACCACAATTGTCCGAATTGTCGGGGATTTTTGGGTCCTCAGGACTATTGGTCCACCTTGGGCGTAGAGGGCGCGTCCGCTAATCCAGGCCCATTGACTCGCGGCAAAAAGAAGTCACAGGCGAATGCTCAAAGAGATGGTATGTCGCCTAGAAGGTTAAATTTAGATGTACCACCCGAGACAGGTGGCGGACGAGCCTTGTATGCCCCGGATGGATCAATAGTACCCGAGTCCGACCTGGTATTGCCATTAATAGTGGAGACAGACAGGGTGGAGAGAGAAGACAGAGTGAGGTGGGCAGAGGTGAGAGACGAACCGCGGCCAGCGTCAGTATCCGCGCCGCCGGTAGCAGTAAATTCTTTGGGGGTGGATGATTTGGTGCGGCTAATACGCACAGTGTTGCGGGAGGAATTGGTTCAGCAACAACCACGAGCCAATTTAAACGCAGGGTTGCCACCACCACCACCACCATCTCGTCGAGAACCACAGGATGAATACGTGCGAATTCGGGGTCGACCGGCCCATGCGACCGCCCAGATTGGCGATCGCAATGGCAACGGCCCTAATGTAAGATACTGCAACTCTGGTAGTCCAATCCGGCACTGGCGACTACGCTTCAATGGAGACAGCCATTCATTGCGAGCGGAAGAACTCGTTTTTAGGGCCGAAGCTTTGGCGATGGGAGATCTGGGCGGGCGAATGGCCCTGTTAGCCCAGAATTTCCACCTATTGTTGGATGGGCGTCCCAACCAGTGGTACTGGCTCTGGAGGCGTTCCATCACAGATATTCATTGGTCAGTCCTGAGACCTGCTTTCCTTCAAGCCTGGGGCGAGCGCAGTTCAGACTGGGAAGTACGCAGGCGGATGCTGGGGCGACGCCAAACGCCGAACGAGCCGTTCCTGTTATTTGAACAGGATATGACGGAACTCCGAACATTATTGCGCAATCCCATGTTGGAGGGCGAATTCGTCGATCTGGTGCGCGGGAACTTGCTGGCGAGTACGCAGCAACAGATGTGCTTGTACGAGGTTCACAATATGACGCAGTTGCGTTGCGTAGAGGAGGTGCGGAAGGCTACGCGGGCAAGTTCTTGGCAGCAGGGAAGAATTCATGAGATTGGCGATCCCCAGGCTGAAGTGGTAGCGGAGACCGAATCCGACGAAGTGGCCGGCCTATCCAAGTCTTTGACCTGCTGGAACTGCGGGAAGGATGGTCACGGCTACCGTGAGTGTGAAGAAGCACCGAAAGGCATCTTCTGCTATGGATGTGGGCGGGCTAACGTTCTAAAGCCCAACTTCATCCATTGCAAGGCGGGAAACGGCCGAAGGGACGGAAGGACAGCGGGTCCCTCCCGTCCGAACACTGCATCCCGACAGCAGTAGTTACACTCAGTCAACACCCTAATTTCAATTCCCAATTTCACTCAGAACTCCCAAATAAAAAAACTTTACCCAATTATTCAACCCCTACAAATACCCCTCCAAATTTTAATACCCTACCTACAACATTTTCTGAACCCAATTCCCATCCTTTTAGCGTAAAATCATCCCTACCCAATTCCTCTGCATTAAATACTCCGCACGTCAAATTATTAACGAGACCCAGCGTTAAAACGGAGCCGGCTGTTTCCCGGCCTGAAGATGCCCTTATCGCAAAAGAACATCCAAGACGACATTCCCACCATCCTCTCAAGCCATACCACCTTCGGCTAAAGGAATATATGGAGGCTCGAGAGCGAATTTTTGCGCCTACTTCAGTCGCAAGTGTTGATCAAGCATCAACACTAACGAGTGGATCCGGTCGCAGAAAATCAATCTTGCGCCTTCGTACATTCTGGAGGATGGTGCGTGAAAAAAAGAAAGCGATCCTCTCTACCATCATTACCAATCCGTTGGACATACGTCCGTACGCCATGGTATCCTTGTACGGAGTGGACGTTGAAGGACTCCTCGATAGTGGGGCGAGCATCAGTTGCCTGGGGGCAAACGCTTTACAACGTCTCCATGATGCACAGGTGAATTA
Source organism: Beris chalybata (assembly GCA_949128065.1). NCBI lineage: Eukaryota > Metazoa > Arthropoda > Insecta > Diptera > Stratiomyidae > Beris > Beris chalybata. Next base: position 98,290,288 of record OX421894.1, read on the forward strand.
TCGACCGGTCTGTCAGGAGGTGAAGACCGCTGATGGTGCAGCGCAAAAGGTATTGGGCACAGTAACTACCGATATTACTTTTCGTGGTATTACCAAACCCATTACACTATACATCGTGCCGAGCCTGTCGCAGAAATTGTACCTAGGTGTAGATTTCTGGCGATCATTCCAACTAGCTCCTAGCATTATCAGCGCGGTCGATACTCCCGATACTGCATCGCAACTGATAGCTCCGGATGCCCACCATTTAACGCCCACAGATGTAAAGAGGTTGGAAATGGTAAAGTCCAAATTTCCATCATACGAAGTATACGGACTCGGTGTGACCAACGTCGAACAACACAGTATAGACGTTGGTGATGCAAGTCCCATCAAACAGCGACATTATCCTGTCTCTCCTGCGATCCAAAAACTCTTATATGACGAGATCGATCGCATGAGGGCACTTGGCGTTATAGAGACCAGCCAGAGTGCATGGAGCTCTCCTGTGGTTCTCGTGAGGAAGCCAGGCAAGGTCAGGTTATGTTTGGACTCACGCAAAGTCAATAGTGTGACGAAGAAGGATGCTTATCCATTACCACACATTGATGGTATCCTAAGTCGTTTGCCGCGAGCCAATTTTATTACTAGCCTGGACCTTAAAGACGCCTTTTGGCAGATTCCTCTCGAGAACAAATCCAGGGAGTATACAGCGTTTACCATTCCTGGCCGGCCTCTATATCACTACACTCGCATGCCTTTTGGGTTATGCAACGCGCCGCAAAGGATGTGTCGTTTGATGGACAAAGTCATCCTACCCGAGCTGAAGGAGCAGGTATTCGTATATTTGGACGATCTGCTGTTAATTTCTGAGGATTTCGATTCACATCTGGTTTTATTGGCAGAAGTCGCAGAATGTTTGCGAAAGGCTGGCTTGACCATTAACGTCAACAAGAGCAAGTTTTGTCTGAAAGAGGTGAAATATCTCGGTTACATCGTTGGAGAAGGAGGCCTGAAAACTGATCCCAACAAAGTTTCAGCCATCGTCGATTACCCTTCGCCTAAGTCCGCACGTCAAGTTCGACGCTTTCTTGGTATGGCAGGCTGGTATCGACGATTCGTTCCCAACTTTGCTGCGACTGTTTCACCAATTTCAGACACTCTAAAGAAGTCCAACCAGTTTGCATGGACTACAGAGGCACAAACTTCCTTCCTATTAGTGAAAGACTTGTTGACGAAAGCCCCCTTATTAATCAATCCTGATTTTAAGAGGTCTTTCGTAATCCAGTGCGACGCCAGTAAATCAGGGGTGGGTAGCGTTCTCTTTCAGAAAAACGACGACGGATCGGAATCTCCAGTGGCGTATATGTCACGGAAGCTCACTTCCGCTCAACGCAACTACAGCGTAACCGAACTCGAGTGTTATGCAGCTGTGTTGAGCGTGAAAAAATTTCGAGCCTATGTAGAAGGGACTGCGTTCAAAATCGTTACGGATCACGCAAGTCTCAAATGGCTCATGTCGCAGAAAGACCTACAAGGACGGTTGGCAAGATGGAGTTTAAAACTCCAAGGTTACGACTTCACAATCGAGCACCGAAGAGGGAGCCTGAACGTTGTACCCGACGCTCTCTCTCGTTTATACGAAGAGGGATTAAATGCGCTGATCAACGTGGCACCGATGGTGGACATGGATTCTCCAGAATTCTCTGGCAAAGAATACAAAGAATTAGTGTCCACTGTCGATGCGAACGCCGATCGGCTTCCTGACGTATGCGTGAGAGACGGCTTCGTGTATAAGCGCACAGAGCCTCACAACGGTGACCCGATTGCTGAAGTCTTACGTCAGCTGCGATCGCTCAGGCGCACGAGGCAGACACCACGGTCCATGGTGGTTATGCCAAAACGCTAGAGCGAGTCAGGCGATTTTTGTACTGGCCCGGAATGGCTACACAAGTACGCACCTACGTTCTGGCGTGCGACACTTGTAAAGAGACAAAGTCCCCGAACAGACCTCTACGAGCGCCAATGGGAGAACCTTTCCAGACAGATCAGCCATTCCAACACCTTTAAATCGACGTGCTTGGACCATATCCGCGTACCAAACGGGGTAAGATCGCTATCTTGATCGTCTTGGATCACTTCACCAAGTTCCCACTTCTACATCCTTTGGGGCGGATCACTGCTGAAGAGATCACAAACTACTTGGAGGGGCAGGTCTTCCATACGTTTGGAACACCTGAGACAATCCTCTCCGATAACGGCTCTCAATTTAGGTCGAATGTGTTTAACACCATGCTGAACAAATACGGAGTTAAACACCTGTACACCCCGAGCTACTCACCGCAAGCGAATGCTTCGGAGCGTGTCAATCAGTCCATCCTGGCCGGAATTCGAGCATTCATCACTGATGACCAAACACGATGGGATGAGAGTCTAAGCAAAATTGGATGCGCTCATCGCAGCTCAGTCCACCAAGCCACTGGATTTTCTCCTTATCAGGTTTTGTTTGGAAATCACATGATGTTGCACGGGAAGGACTATGAACTGCTGAAGCATTTGCGAGCGTTGGGAGAGTCAAATGTACAGCTTCGACCTCGCGAGGGAATTCCTATCGTGAGGCAACTGGCGCAGACGAAAATAAGGGTAGCACACGAGGACAGCAGCAGGCGTTATAATCTGCGTGCTGCTAAAACACAATTTTGTGTAGGTCAAGAGGTATTCCGAAGAAATTTTTCCTTGTCCACAGCCGCGCAGAACTATAACGCCAAGCTGGCAAAGAAGTTCCTCAAGTGCAGGATTCGTCGTGTGCTAGGCAACTCACGATACGAATTGGAGGATCTAGGAGGCAAACGTCTGGGGACTTACCACTCCAAGGATCTGAGGCAGTGATCCGAGGGGTACAACACCGATTGCCGGGCACTCAGTCGTGCGCACAAGACTTAGCGACACGGCAACCTTCTTTAGTTGATTCGGCGCTGAAAATCAACGGCGAACCGACTATGTTGTTGTGTTGCCGTATCATGCGGCACCATAAATTCAAGGTGCACCGTAAACTGCCACCAATATCGTTACAAGCGACGTTTAATTGCGTGGTGTCATAGCGCTGTGGTTGTGCTCTAGGTACATAGAATCCAGCCTGTGTACATAGAACACGGACTATGTGCCTGGAGCACAACGACAGCAGCATCAACGATCAGCGGTACGACGTATTTTACATCGAGTGCGGGAGCGAATTCGTGAGTTTTACAAAGTTATTAGCAGATAAAAGTCCTCCGCTGGCTAATTAAATCCACTCGATATTGTTATAAACTAAACGCGAAACGTTTTCTTAGTGATTTATTCGAATTCCGGTGGTTTTTATCGTGCAGAGCAGAGGAGTGTTCGTCGAAATTTCAAACGCGATACTATCATTAAAGATTTAACGCGCTTATCACGCTTCTGCGTACTATCGATTAAATTCATTTTTTTTTCGCCGTTTTCTGTTTCTTTCCGATCGGACAAAGTCGATCAATGTGTGCTCGTTGTTCTGGAATGGACAAAATCATTTTCGTGCGGTGAAAGGTGCATAAGTGCGTAGAATTTTAGCCAGGCAGTTTTCACGAGACAGCCAACGAATTCGTAACGCTCAGCAACGAAAAGCTACAATAGTCAGTGTGCGTATCTCAAGTCCGACGTGTTTTGCAATAACCTTGCACCTACGAACCTCGAAATTAGTTTTCTCCCGTCGTGCCCATTAAAAATCAACCTCGCCATTTCGACGGGTGTTTAGTGGTTAATAATCGAAAATAGAATCGAACTCGTCCCGAACCGCCCCAAAGTTTCGCGCGTAATTATTTTCACCAAAATCTCCGCGCTCCTCGACAGCCATTTTGAATGTACGACAAGCTGTTCGAAAATTGCTGAGAAATTTCCAGAAGAAAAGTTTTCCCGCGGCGTGTTTGTAGTGTGAAAATCACACGGCGTCCGTAGTGAAGGGCAGAGAAATAATTCGTCTCTGAATTTCTTCACGAAATTGCATGGCCGTGCGCAAAGACTAGACATGCAGTTGCCGGTCCATCAGCATCAGCTACTAGCATGACATATGAATTTCCGCAAAACCATTTAATCGCGCCACAACAAGTTCGGCTATAACTCCAGCTCCGCTATATCTACCGACACAAGGTGGATTGAGCACAACTAGTCCTTATAATCCGTGCGGTTTCATTTCAACAACAACAAACCCAGCAGCTTACGATCAAGTTTTTTTTTTCAATTATTTCATCGCAACCTAACGAAATCGGCCACACTACAATGTAAGAGTGAGAACGATCAAACGACGTACGCATCATTCTACGATCAAAATGCAACGCGGAAACGTCTCGCAAATATGGGAAAAATCATTTAATAAAATAAATAACGCACCCATACAAAAAAAATAATTAGATAGAAATCAAAAATGAATTATTAAATTAAATTTACAAATAAAGCACCCATACAAAAAAAATAATTAGATAGAAATCAAAAATGAATTATTAAATTAAATTTACAAATAACGCACCCATAAAAAAATAATTGATAAAAAATCAAAAATCATTTAATTAAATTAAATTTACAAATAACGCACCCATACAAAAAAAAAATAATTAGATAGAAATCAAAAATAAATTATTAAATTAAATTTACAAATAACGCACCCATAAAAAAATAATTGATAAAAATCAAAAATGAATTAAATTAAATTTAAAATGACATGACAGGACCGACGGACGTCTAAATAATATAAAAATAATAAATAAAATTAACAATAAATAAAACATTTAAAAAAAAAAAAAAAACAAAAAAAAAAAAAGGAACGCGATTACATAAATGGGGTGAGTTTTTTTTGAATTGTTTCTTTTCATTATATTTTGTCATATTTTTTTTTCAGCATTTTCTTTGGTATTTGTATCGGTTTCCTTTTGGTTTTTTTTTCTTCGTATAATTTTTTTTATGATGATTGAAGGCTAGAAGAGCCATTGTAATGAACCCGAGCGTCTAGCTCCTTCGCCCCGAACCTCAATAAGGGGCCACGACGCGAAAAATGTTTTAAGGACAGTCGTGGCTGAGGTAGGGTGGGCAGAGCAGGGCGCTATTAACACCAGAGCGCCCTGACAAATCGCGGAGCCACGCCATCCAACCGCTTCTTGGTCTTTCACGACCAATTGGGAAAATAATCCCAATTTTTACCTACCCTTGGATAAGTCGGCGCTTACAATTTTTGTTGTACAGGCCTAGGGTTTAATGGCCTGAGTTCAAGCAAGTACCCCCCCCCCCCACACTGCCGTAGCTAGTCCCGGCCGCCAGCAAGAGCGTCGCACCAGCTGAACTCAGACACCAATTCGGACTTAGGTGGAATTGGCCCTTTTGTCCCGAACCTTCATTCTCCTATCAATTATTTTGACTTTCTCAAGTCAAAATAATTCTTCCAAGGCCTTAAACACAACACGGTCTGAATTTTGAACTCCAATTTACTCCCCCGCACATTAAATCGTTTGACTGGCTACCAAAAAGTAGACTTTGCACATCATCTTTTTGCCACGACGAGCGATTGTCGAGTTTCTTGGAAAAATGAATATATCACAAATTTGAATACGAGCGTAAGTGGAAATATTCAATAGAAAGAAAGCCGACTCTGTGAATGTCATACCTTTTTGTTGAACCCGACACCTTTTCTTTACATTTTTTAAAATGTTTTTTTTTTATATATATCACTTCTTTTTGTTGCCTGTTGATAACATTAACAACAACAGAGCTAAACGTTATCTGACTTGAGAAATCGCAAATACTCCACAATCTTTATTGTTTTGTTGTTGCTGTACTTTAGGGAATTTCACTTTTTTCATATCGATGTGAGGAAAAAGCTTCCCGATGAACATTTTGATCTCTTTGCAGAGACCGTAGTTGGCAGAATCGTATACAAAGACGTTTTTACAATCGAAATAGCTACAAACCCAATGACCAATATCCTTCTCATCATTTTCTGGTGGTGGAATGAAGACGAATTGAATATATGCTTCATTCATCGGGATGGATTTGATACCGTCAGCCAACAAATACATTTGTGGTGGTTGCGGGAGTGGAAAATCAGTTAATTTATCAATCATCCCAGAAAAATGAAGAATGTGTGAATCTTCAAGAGGTCCAGATCTGACAATTTCCATGTCTTCTGCTGTAAGATTGAAGAATCGCCAATCATAGAATCCATATCTTTTGAAATTGCTTGTCTAAATAATTGATTGATAAAAATAAACGAATTTTACTGCGATGACAACGAACAGTTAATTCAAAGACAATCTGTTAAATTAACTAAATAAACAAATTCGCAAATTCTCAACGAAAATAGGTCAACTATTTTGGATTTTTAAGAAATTTAGCATCAACGAGTTTGCACTCGTATCTCTGAGTATCAACGATTTTACTACAATGACAACAGTTAGTTCAAAGACAATCCGTTTAATTAACAAAATAAACAAATTCGTTAATTCTCAACGAAAATAGTTCAACTATTTCGGATTTTTAAAAAATGGAGCATCAACGAGTTTGCACTCGGATCTCTGAGCATCAACGAGAAGTATCTCGGAGCAATTATGATGACGGGCGAGATCCGAATCTGAAATAATCAAAAATTATTTTTTTTTCCTTTTTTTTTAAAATCAACTTGAACTCCCGTCATATGAGCACATTGCTTCTTCATTCACATTCACATGAAAATGGTTGTATTTTGTAAAATAATAAATAAAATAATGTAAACAAATGTAAACCGTAGAGCTCAGTACGGACCTCGATCAAAATTTTGATTCGCAAATTTACTATATATCTCTCCCATCTCCACAAATGAAAAAATCGTTGTGTAGAATATTGTGGAGAAGTAAACAGCTGATCTGCTGTGTGACTTTTACAATTGTCAAAGTGACGATTTTTTGTAAATGTAGGTTCATGGACATTAATATATGGGCACTTTTTTAACATAAAAATTAAATTGAAGTCACAAGAGAATTTTTAAAATAAAAGCACAACTCAAAATATCCACTTCCGACTTCAAAAATATCCACTTCCGACAAAACACACACTTCAGTCGGTTTGAAAAAAGAAACTGACAAATAAATTCAAATGAATGACATGAGATGTCAAAATTTTCATCCCGGCAATGAAAATTAAATAGTGGCACATTTAAATGGACGACAAAAATGAGGTCTCCATGGTTTCAGCGCCATCTGGTGGTTCACCACGTCAACTGTCAGAACGAATGAAAATTTTGATTCGAACTCCGTACCGCAAACAGAAACCCAACGCAAAAATTTTCATTCAAAATTTTCATCGGTTTTTTTTACATGCATTTTGTATGGGAATCAAAATTTTGATCGAGGTCCGTACTAGGCTTTACCGAAAAAACGTCAGAAAAGAAGTAAATAATCGCGAATACGTATGTAGTGCCGAGATGCGATAGCCTGCAGTTCAATTTTCGAAATTTACGTTCGACACTTCTATTGTTATTGTCACAACATCAAGAATGCATGTTCATTTGTCAAAATGCGAAAATAGTGGAAGTTTCGATGCAGCTGTAATAGCGGAGAAATTACCTAATTTTGATCCCATTTCCCATTATGATATGATACGTACTGTTTAGGGCAATTAGTACCCGCCATTTCGGTTTTTGCCACGGCTACTCTGATGTGGAACCTGGAACTCATTCCACAAAATTTTACGCCGGCCGCGATACGAACGACATATCGAGAGACTTTTTCAATCAGCTGCGACTGTATCGAGAGACTTTTTCAATCAGCTGCGACTGACTTGAAAATCTTAGCCGAGCTTTTCACGCACACACATCTGAACACACTGAAAATCGTATGGGAAACTCTTTTTTTTAGTTACAGTAGATATGTTAAAAATTTCCCCAAAACGATATCCGAATACTCTTTGAAAACTCATATCTCTGGTAATTGTTATCCTTGAATAATAAAGTAGGGGTTATTTTAAAGATTGTTATTGTTTTTATTAGTTAAAAAATTAGATAAAAAATAGATAGTTAGAAACAAATCCTTAAATTTTAATTATTTTTTTCACTTGTTCTTTAAGTACAAAAATTTTCAAAAGAATCATATGATAAGGTCACAACTTTGGCGATTCTTAATGAATGACCCATAATAAGATGAAAACAATATGATCCCTTCTTCAGATGACCCTGTTTTTGCACACAGAAACGAAAAAGCCAAATTAAAAAAAATCTGCCACTGTTATGAAGTATATTTTATTTTATTATTTTAACAATAAAGTAATGCTATCGGTTTAAGAATCTGCCAATAGTCTGAGCGAAACTTTATTATTTTTAGGGCCAAAGTTCGTATTTTTTGATCAAAATCAGTTGTTTCGAGATTATGACTTCTTGGAAAATTAATTTTGTTTTAAAAATAAAAATAGTGAAAATAGAAATAATCAATTTCATATCTCATCAGAACTAAAGGATGGCAAAAATTGTGAAAACCTATGCAAACCCTAGGAAGTTGAATATCGAAATATTGTGAAATGAGTTTGAAGGCGATTATATTTATAAAAAGTCTGTGGAAGTGAAAAGTGATCAAATATCTCATCAATCCTAAGAAGTCGAAGTCGAAGCTTCAAAAAGCATACATGAAAATGACTTTTTTGGCGTTTATATTGGAAACTATAGAAATTAAAAAGGAATTCAGCTCAATATGTATGCAAGAATTTGTGAAACATGGAACCTACTTTGCACCCACTTGGAGGTGGAATATCCCAAAATCCTGAAAAAAGTTAATAGATAAATATAAAGACAGCACGAGAAAGTAAAAACCCATTCTATTTCTTACCACTTCTAAAAGACATTACGGAATTCGTGAAAACGTATTCAACCCTTTTATACTCTCTTAGGGTTAAAAAAGGCAAAAGCTTAAAAGCTATTATAGTTTTAGGCGATTATTACGCAAGCCCATATGAAAGTGAAGAGATATTCGATATCATACCAGGGCTGGGGGATATGGCAGAATTCATGAAAATGTATACCTTCTTGCACCCCCTTAGAGGTAGAATTTAAGAAAATCATGAAAACACTTTCTACATATTTACGAGTATGTATATGAAAAAGTCGTAGAACAAAAATGAATTCAATATTTGGGAAGACCTAATAGATATGACGAAAATCGTGAAAATATATGAACTTCATTTTTCCTGATAATATTTTTGGTCCTCCTTCCAAACACTAATGGATTTTAAGGGGTTACATCTAGTTGGCGGCCGAAAAAAGGTGTGTTTTTGTGAATTTTTCTTGGGAATATAATTGCAGGTTTCGATTTTTTTTTTTTCATAGTGAAGGGTATATCTTTGACTATGTTTCATAATTATTTTATTGGAAAAAATTCACAAATGTAGCAGATATAATATATTTCCCGGACCGCTGTTAAAAAAAAGCGTTCCGCGGTGACCACTGTAACTTCCACACCAATGATTTTAAATAAAAAAACCATATAAACTAAGATGGCACGAAATTCATACTTAACAAATATCTGTACCTGTACTAGGAGACAGGATTGTATGAAATTTTTGATTGGGGGAAGTGGCGTACGGGGGGGGGGGGGGGTGAAAAACTTTAGATTGCAATATCTCACGAACCAATTGCTCTAGAGAAATGAAATTCGGTTTGAGTATAAAGGTCGACAAATAAAGATTGCTGAACGTAAAATTTTTTAAGGGGGTGATGGAACATGGTAGTGGGGGGAATAAAAAATTTTCAAAAAATTCATGTTTCATATCTCAGGAACAGTATAAGATAGATGCTCAAATTTCTTACAAGACGTAGGCCCAATAGAACCCTAGCAGAGAAAAAAAAATCTGCCAACAGTCTGGGCGCAACTGTATTATTTTTCCGGCAGAAGTTCAGAACGCGTTCAATTCGGGGATGCGGTGTATGTTACTATGTGACTGAAAACCTAACAAAAAGTTCGGGAAGCGGGCAGAATAGGTTGTAACATATGTATTAAATAATTGGGTCATATTCCGATATGCGGTCTACAGGTTGAAAAAACAAAACTTAAAAATAGGTGATTATTAAACAAAGCTGGGGAAGTAAAAAGATATTCGATATCTGATCAGACCTGAGAAACATGGTGGAATTCATGAAAAAGTATACAACCTGTTTACACCCTCTTCAAAAAATCTTGAAAACACATTCTAGGTATTCATATCAAGAATCCGTAGAATAAAAATGAATTCAATATTTCGAAAGACCTAGTAGATATGACGAAAATCATGAATATATATGCATTTTATATTAACCGATATTTTTTTTTGCCCCCCCCTTCTGAACGCCAATGAATATTTGAATTTTTTTTATTAGAATTACTTTTCTAGTTAATTTACATATACGTACCGAGTTTCAACTTCCTAGCATAAGCCGTTCTTAAGTTACGGAAAACACCCCCCACCACCGTACCATACTACCCCTAAAAAACATTTATTTTTCCACCATGCCACTACTATAGCTTTATCTAAATACCAAGTTTAAGCTTCCTATCATTATAGATTCTTAAGATATAAGCATCGGAACTTTTTCTTTCTCACCCTTCCCCACCCTCACCCTCGACACCCATACCCCCAAACTTTTCTTCCCTACTAGGGTTTTATTAGGCCTACTTCTGGTAAAAATTTGAAACATCCATCTTACACTGTTATTGAGATATGAATCGTGTTATTTTTGAAAAATTCTAATCCCTCCCACTTCCGTGCTCCTCCACCCCCTTCAAATATTTTACTTTGAGCAATCTTTATTTATCAAGCATTATACTCTAACCAAATTTTGTTTTTCTGGTACCATTGGTTTGTGAGATATCGTAATCTAAAGTTTTTCACACCCCACCCCCATTCGCCGCTACCCCCACCCAAAAATTTTGTTTCAATCTACTCTCCTAGTAGAACTACAGATATTTGTTAAGTTTCAATTGCTTGCTATTAATGGTTTAGGAGATATGGATTTTAGAATTTGTCGATCTCGGCATTTTTGCGTTTCGGACGCATTATTTCCCCCTCCACTCCCACACCCCTTCACCCATATCTGTTTTTTTTTTTGCAAATGGGTTCATTATCAAAGCTCTATAGAAATTCTAAGTTTCAGCCTCCTAACACTAGCGGTTCCTGAGATCTAGAAACCTAAATTTTTCGTCTGAAACGCTTACCCCGCCCTCCCCCTTACGCCTCCTCCCCTGAAAATAATGACAATTCAAGGGGTCTACCAAGTCTATTCTTAGAAAAAACTTTAATTTAATAGCTCCACTGGTTTGAGAGCTACGAGCCTTCAAAGATTTTGGGGCGGTCGACGTACGGCGTACGGGGTACGGCGTACGGGGTACGGCGTACAGACGGAGTGAAAATTTTTATTGCTTTTTTCGCATCTACTAGTCATGAAACGTGGAAAAAAAAATTTTGAGGGCAGCAAATTTTTTTTTTTTAAAAATCGATAACAAAACTGTATTATTAATAATACAGTAAAATTGGCGATGTGGGTGTACAGGGTTAGGGTGTGGGAGGGTGAAAAGGAAAAAGTTCCGATGTTTATATCTTAAGAACCTATTATGACATAAAGCTGAAACTTGGTATTTAGATAGAGCTATAGTAGTGGCATGTTGAAAAAATATAATTTTTTATTTGGATAGTTTGGTCGGAGGGGGGGGGGGGGGGTGTGTTTTTCCTAATTATGGAACGGCTTATGCAAGTTGAAACTCGATGTGTATATGTAAATCAGCTAGAAAAGTAATTTGGATTAAAAAAAAACAGTGCAGTCATTAGGACTGCCGACAGAAGTGAAAACTTGAAACTATGAAATTGAAGTGTTTTTGTTTTTGCATTTTCAAATTAATTGTAGTATCAAAAAATCTGCCAACAGTCTGGGCGCAACTGTATTATTTTTCCGGCAGAAGTTCAGAACGCGTCCAATTCGGGGATGCGGTGTATGTTACTATGTGACTGAAAACCTAACAAAAAGTTCGGGAAGCGGTTAGAAAAGGGTGTGACATATGAATTATATAATTGGGTCATATTCCGGGATGCGGTCTAGAGGTTGAAAAAAACAAAACTTAAAAATAGGTGATTATTAAACAAACCTGGGGAAGTAAAAAGATATTCGATATCTGATCAGACCTGAGAAACATGGTGGAATTCATGAAAAAGTATACAACCAGTTTACACCCTCTTAGGGGTCGAATTTCAAAAAATCTTGAAAACACATTCTAGGTATTCACATGAAGAATCCGTAGAATAAAAATGAACTCAATATTTGGAAAGACCTAGTAGATATGACGAAAATCGTGAAAATTTATCCATTTTATATTAACCGATAATTTTTTTGCCCTCCCTTCTGAACGCCAATGAATTTTTAATTTTTTTTTTTATCAGAATTACTTTTCTAGTTAATTTACATATACGTACTGAGTTTCAACTTCTTAGCATAAGCCGTTCTAAAATTAGGAAAAACACCCCCCACCACCGTACCATACTACCCCTGAAAAAAATTCTATTTTTCCACCATGCCACTACTATAGCTCTATCTAAATACCAAGTTTCAGCTTCCTATCGTTATAGATTCTCAAGATATAAGCATCGGAACTTTTTCTTTCTCACCCTTCCCCACCCTCACCCTCTACACCCACACCCCTAAACTTTTTTTTCCTACTAGGGTTCTATTAGGCCTACTTCTGGTAAAAATTTGAAGCATCCATCTTACGCTGTTATTGAGATATGAAACGTGTTATTTTTGAAAAATTCTTATCCCCTCCACTTACGTACTCCCCCGCCCCCTTCAAAGATTTTACTTTGAGCAATCTTTATTTATTAAGCTTTATATCCAAACCGAATTTTGTTTTTCTGGTGCCTCTGGTTTGGGAGATATCGTAATGTTAAGTATTTCACCCCCACCCCCCTACGCCACTACCCCCACCCAAAAATTTTGTTTCAATCTACTCTCCTAGTATAACTACAGATATTTGTTAAGTTTTAATTGCTTGCTATTAACGGTTTAGGAGATATGGATTTTAGAATGTGTCGATCTCGACTTTTTAGCGTTTCGGACGCATTGCTTCCCCCTCCACTCCCACACCCCTTCACCCATATCTGTTTTTTTTTTTGCAAATGGGTCCATTATCAAAGCTCTATAGAAATTCTAAGTTTCAGCCTCCTAACACAAGCGGTTCCTGAGATCTAGAAACCTAAATTTTTCGTCTAAAACGCTTACCCCACCTTCCCTCTCACATCCCCACCCCTGAAAATAATGTCAATTCAAGGGGTCCACCAAGTCTATTCGTAGAAAAAATTTTAATTTAATAGCTTCACTAGTTTGAGAGCTACGAGCCTTCAAAGATTTTGGGGCGGTCGACGTACGGCGTACGGGGTACGGCGTACGGCGTACGGCGTACGGCGTACGGGGTACGGCGTACAGACGGAGTGAAAATTTTTATTGCTTTTTTCGCGTCTACTAGTCATGAAACGTGGACAAAAAAATTTTGAGGGCAGCAAATTTTTTTTTTTTAAAAATCGATAACAATACTGTATTATAAATAATACAGTAAAATTAGTCTGGTTTTCGCATCTATCGGCACTCCGAACAACAATTATTTCAGTTACCATATTAATATTTATTTTAGTTACCATAAGCCTATTGTATCCCTTTTAGAGAAAGTAATGAAATGGTTGAAAGTACAAATAATCTAAGAATTGTTGAAATAATATAGATTTATATTAATTATTACTATATGAACTAACTTGTGGTTATATTTTGTATTTGGATCGCGTAACCCATCATACATATGTTTTGATCAATAAATAAACTATATTTAAAATTGTATATAATTGTTGTTCAGAGTGCCGATAGATGCGAAAACCAGACTAGTTTTTGATATAACAATTAATTTGAAAATCCAAAAAAAAAAACACTTAAATTTCATAGTTTCACTGCACTGTTTTTTTTAATCGTATTATCTAGTCCTTAATCGAAGGATTTGATAATATATTAATTTTTGAAAGAATGGTCGGCGATCGAAAGTGAAAGTCTAATTTGGGTGAAAAATTCACTTCATTTTCCTTGATATAAAAAAAAGTATGCATCGAAAAAAGAAATCCTTCGATTAAGGATTTCGATTAAGGATTTCCCTACTAGGGTTCTATTGGGCCTAGTTCTAGTTCAAATTTGAACCATCTATCTTACACTGTTATTGAGATATGAAAAGTGAAATTTTTGAAAAATTCATATAACCCCCACTTGTATGTTCCCCCGCCCCCTTCAATGATTTTACTTTTAACAATCTTTATTTATCAAGCTTTATACTCAAACCAAATGTTGTTTTTCTGGTACAATTGGTTTGTGAGATATCGTAAACTTTACTTTTTCAATGTGGAACCTGGAACTCATTCCACAAAATTTTACGCCGGCCGCGATACGAACGACATACCGAGAGACTTTTTCAATCAGCTGCGACTGACTTGAAAATCTTAGCCGAGCTTTTCACGCACACACATCTGAACACACTGAAATAAAGACGCCGTGTCCATGTGAGTTGTGCCCAGTAAAAGAACATAGCAAGTGCTTGGGGGTGAACCCGACAAGAACTTACGACCGTATGTTCTGATCCTGGAATAATAAAATAGGGCTTATTTTAAAGAATGAGGTTGTCGCAAAACTATCCTTGGAATTTTTTTTTTCAATGATAACGATTTTGTCATTTGTCCTTAAATACCTATTTCACAATACGTTTTTTTTAAATATTTTTTTATATTTTATATTACTGTTTTTCAAAACATACCAAAAAATTAACTTGGAATTTCAATGGTCAAAAAAATCGGAGAGCATTATAGTGATTCTCAATTAATTTTATAGAAAAAGGGTAATTTAATCAAGAATCGCCAAAAGTGTGACCTAATCATCGTCGATTCCTTCGAAAAGTTTGTGTACTCGAAGAATTAGTGAAAAAAATAATATGATTTTAATTTTTTGTTTCTATCTCATTATTTTTTTTAGTTACAGTAGATATGTTAAAAATTTCCCCAAAACGATATCCGAATACTCTTTGAAAACTCATATCTCTGGTAATTGTTATCCTTGAATAATAAAGTAGGGGTTATTTTAAAGATTGTTATTGTTTTTATTAGTTAAAAAATTAGATAAAAAATAGATAGTTAGAAACAAATCCTTAAATTTTAATTATTTTTTTCACTTGTTCTTTAAGTACATAAATTTTCAAAAGAATCATATGATAAGGTCACAACTTTGGCGATTCTTAATGAATGACCCATAATAAGATGAAAACAATATGATCCCTTCTTCAGATGACCCTGTTTTTGCACACAGAAACGAAAAAGCCAAATTAAAAAAAATCTGCCACTGTTATGAAGTATATTTTATTTTATTATTTTAACAATAAAGTAATGCTATCGGTTTAAGAATCTGCCAATAGTCTGAGCGAAACTTTATTATTTTTAGGGTCAATGTTCGTATTTTTCGATCAAAATCAGTTGTTTCGAGATTATGAATTCTTGGAAAATTAATTTTGTTCTAAAAATAAAAATAGTGAAAATAGAAATAATCAATTTCATATCTCATCAGAACTAAAGGATGGCAAAAATTGTGAAAACCTATGCAAACCCTAGGAAGTTGAATATCGAAATATTGTGAAATGAGTTTGAAGGCGATTATATTTATAAAAAGTCTGTGGAAGTGAAAAGTGATCAAATATCTCATCAATCCTAAGAAGTCGAAGTCGAAGCTTCAAAAAGCATACATGAAAATGACTTTTTTGGCGTTTATATTGGAAACTATAGAAATTAAAAAGGAATTCAGCTCAATATGTATGCAAGAATTTGTGAAACATGGAACCTACTTTGCACCCACTTGGAGGTGGAATATCCCAAAATCCTGAAAAAAGTTAATAGATAAATATAAAGACAGCACGAGAAAGTAAAAACCCATTCTATTTCTTACCACTTCTAAAAGACATTACGGAATTCGTGAAAACGTATTCAACCCTTTTATACTCTCTTAGGGTTAAAAAAGGCAAAAGCTTAAAAGCTATTATAGTTTTAGGCGATTATTACGCAAGCCCATATGAAAGTGAAGAGATATTCGATATCATACCAGGGCTGGGGGATATGGCAGAATTCATGAAAATGTATACCTTCTTGCACCCCCTTAGAGGTAGAATTTAAGAAAATCATGAAAACACTTTCTACATATTTACGAGTATGTATATGAAAAAGTCGTAGAACAAAAATGAATTCAATATTTGGGAAGACCTAATAGATATGACGAAAATCGTGAAAATATATGAACTTCCTTTTTCCTGATAATATTTTTGGTCCTCCTTCCAAACACTAATGGATTTTAAGGGGTTACATCTAGTTGGCGGCCGAAAAAAGGCGTGTTTTTGTGAATTTTTCTTGGGAATATAATTGCAGGTTTCGAATTTTTTTTTTTCATAGTGAAGGGTATATCTTTGACTATGTTTCATAATTTTTTTATTGGAAAAAATTCACAAATGTAGCAGATATAATATATTTCCCGGACCGCTGTTAAAAAAAAGTGTTCCGCGGTGACCACTGTAACTTCCACACCAATGATTTTAAATAAAAAAAATCTGCCAACAATCTGGGCGTAACTTTATTATTTTTCCGGCAGAAGTAAGGAACGCGTTCAATTCTGAAATGCGGTGTAGGCTACTATGTGACTGAAAACTTATCAAAAAGAACAAGATCATGGAAGTGAAAATCTGATTGGATCTGAGAGATATGGAATAGTTTATGAAAAAGTACACAATCACTTTACACCCCCTTAGGGGTCCATTTTCAGAAAATCTTGAAAACACTGTCTTGGTATTCATATGGAGAATACCTAGAATAAAATTAAATTCATTATTTGGGACGAGGTAGTAGATATGTCGAAAATCGTGGGAAAATATGCATTCTATTTTCACAGATAATTTTTTTTGCCCCCCTTCTGAACGCCAATAGATATTCGTTTTTTTTATTCAAAATTATTTTTTTAGTTGATTTAGATATACACACCGAGTTTCAACATTGTAGCTTAAGCCGTTCTATATATAGGAAAAACACCTACCACTTGTACCACACTACCCTTAGGGGTCGAATTTCAAAAAACCTTGAAAACACTTTCTAGGTATTCATACGAAGAATCCGTAGAATAAAAATGAATTCAATATTTGGAAAGACCTAGTAGATATGACGAAAATCGTGAAAATATATGCATTTTATATCTATTATATTTACAAATAATTTTTTTTGCCCCCCCCCCCTTCTGAACGCCAATGAATATTCAAATTTTTTTTTTATCACTATTACTTTTCTAGTTGATTTACATATACACACCGAGTTTCAACATTGTAGCTTAAGCCGTTCCATATATAGGAAAAACACCCCCACTTGTACCACACTACCCTTAGGGGTCGAATTTCAAAAAACCTTGAAAACGCTTTCTAGGTATTCATACGAAGAGTCCGTAGAATAAAAATGAATTCTATATTTGGAAAGGCCTAGTAGATATGACGAAAATCGTGAAAATATTTGCAGTTTATATATATTACATGTACAAATATTTTTTTTGCCCCCCTTTCTAAACGCCAATGAATATTCAAATTTTTTTTTATCACAATTACCTTTCTAGTTGATTTACATATACACACCGAGTTTCAACATTGTAGCTTAAGCCGTTCCATATATAGAAAAAACACCCCCACTTGTACCACACTACCCTATGGGGTCGAATTTCAAAAAACCTTGAAAACTCTTTCTAAGTATTCATACGAAGAATCCGTAGAATAAAAATGAATTCAATATTTGGAAAGACCTAGTAGATATGACGAAAATCGTGAAAATATATGAATTTTATATCTATTATATTTACAAATAATTTTTTTTGCCCCCCTTTCTAAACGCCAATGAATATTCAAATTTTTTTTTAATCACAATTACTTTTCTAGTGTATTTACATATACACACCGAGTTTCAACTTTCTAGCATAAACCGTTTGATAGTTAGGAAAAACATCCCCTACCTCCGTAGCATACTACCCCTAAAAAAAATTTTATTTTTCCAACATTCCGCTACTATAGCTCTATCTAAACACCAAGTTTAAGGCTTATATCATCACAGGTTCTCAAGATATAAGCATCGGAACTTTTTCCTTTTCACCCTCCCCCACCCTCCCCTCTTCACCCTCAACCCCAAAAACTTTTTTTTCTTCTAGGGTTTAATTAGCGCTACTTCTGGTAAAAATTCTAAGCATCTATCTTAAACTGTTCTTGAGATATGAAATGTATTTGATTTGAAAAATTCTCATCCCCTCCACTTCTATGCTCCACCTCCCACTTAAAAAATTTTACTTTGATCAATCTTTTTTTGTCAACCTTTACACCCAAACCATATTTTATTTTTCTAGAGCAATTGGTTCATTAGATATCGTAATCTTAAGTTTTTCACCCCCCACCCCCATACACAACTTCCCCCACCCAAAATTTTTCTTCATTCTGTTCTCCTAGTATAACTACAAATATGTTTTAAGTTTGAATGGTGTGCCATTAACGGTTTAGGAGATATGGATTTTAGAATGTGTCTATCTCACCTTTTTTGGGTTTCGGACGCATTACATTTCCCAACACTCCCACACCCCTTGATCAATATTGACAATTTTTCTGCAAATGGGTCTACTATTAGAGCTCTATAGAAATTCCAAGTTTCAGCTTCCTAACATAAGGGGTTACTGAGATCTGGAAACCAAAATTTTCGGTCTAAAACACTTCCCCCTCCTTCCCCCTCACACCCCCACCCCTAAAAATGGTCACTTCAAGGCGCCTACCCCATCTATTCGTTAAAAAAATTTCAATTTAATATCTCAAAGCGTTTGGCAGCTACGAGCCTCCAAACGATCTTGCGTACGGCGGACAGACGGACTGAAAATTTTTATTGCTTTTTTCGCGTCTACTAGTTATGAAACGTGAAAATAAAAATTTTGAGGGTAGCAAATTTTTTTTTTTAAAAAATCAATCACAATACTTAATTATTAAAATAATAAAGTAAAACCAAATAAACTAAGATGGCACGAAATTCATACTTAACAAATATCTGTACCTGTACTAGGAGAAGGGATTGTATGAAATTTTTGATTGGGGGTAGTGGCGTACGGGGGGAGGGTTGAAAAACTTTAGATTGCAATATCTCACGAACCAATTCCTCTAGAGAAATGAAATTCGGTTTGAGTATAAAGGTCGACAAATAAAGATTGCTGAACGTAAAATTTTTTAAGGGGGTGATGGAACATGGTAGGGGGGGGGGAATAAATAATTTTCAAAAAATTCATGTTTCATATCTCAGGAACAGTATAAGATAGATGCTCAAATTTCTTACAAGACGTAGGCCCAATAGAACCCTAGCAGAAAAAAAAATTGGCGATGTGGGTGTACAGGGTTAGGGTGGGGGAGGGTGAAAAGGAAAAAGTTCCGATGTTTATATCTTAAGAACCTATTATGACATAAAGCTGAAACTTGGTATTTAGATAGAGCTATAGTAGTGGCATGTTGAAAAAATATAATTTTTTATTTGGATAGTTTGGTCGGAGGGGGGGGGGGGGGTGTGTTTTTCCAAATTATGGAACGGCTTATGCAAGTTGAAACTCAGTGTGTATATGTAAATCAACTAGAAAAGTAATTTGGATTAAAAAAAAACAGTGCAGTCATTAGGACTGCCGACAGAAGTGAAAACTTGAAACTATGAAATTGAAGTGTTTTTGTTTTTGCATTTTCAAATTAATTGTAGTATCAAAAATTAGTCTGGTTTTCGCATCTATCGGCACTCCGAACAACAATTATTTCAGTTACCATATTAATATTTATTTTAGTTACCATAAGCCTATTGTATCCCTTTTAGAGAAAGTAATGAAATGGTTGAAAGTACAAACAATCTAAGAATTGTTGAAATTGATGATGATAATGATGCAATCAATGAAAATAATGTTGAAAATCAAGTTCATTAAAATTCACATAAATACAAATACTATGAATAATATAGATTTATATTAATTATTATTATATGAACTAACTTGTGGTTATATTTTGTATTTCGATCGCGTAACCCATCATACATATGTTTTGATCAATAAATAAACTATATTTAAAATTGTATATAATTGTTGTTCAGAGTGCCGATAGATGCGAAAACCAGACTAGTTTTTGATATAACAATTAATTTGAAAATCCAAAAAAAAAACACTTAAATTTCATAGTTTCACTGCACTGTTTTTTTTAATCGTATTATCTAGTCCTTAATCGAAGGATTTGATAATATATTAATTTTTGAAAGAATGGTCGGCGATCGAAAGTGAAAGTCTAATTTTCGGTGAAAAATTCACTTCATTTTCCTTGATATAAAAAAAGTATGCATCGAAAAAAGAAATCCTTCGATTAATAATTGTATTTTGATGTAAGAAAAAGGTGTGCAAAATTTCAAGTAAATCGGTCCACTCGTCTTTGAGATATCGTGGTCACCGGTTTGTAAACAGCCATTTCGAGAAAAATTTGTGAAATTTTTTAAAAAAAAAAATTATCAAACATAGTCAAAGATATACCCTTCACTATGAAAAAAAACCAGTTCGAAACCTGCAATCATTTTCCCAAAAAAAAATCACAAAAACACGCCAACTAGATGTAACCCCTTAAAATTTTTTTTATCTAAATTATCTACTTTTCTGGTTGATTTACATATAGATACCGAGTTTCAACTTTGTAGCAGAAGCCGTTCTATATAGTTTTTGATGAATGTTTTCACAGTACATTTCGAATTGAAAATTCAAGGTTTTCCGGTAAATACTGTTAAATTTATTTTGTGTGACGTTTCGGACTCGACTGAGTCCTTTATCAAACTGTATTTACCTGAAAACCTTGTATTTTCATTCCGTTCTATATAGTTAGGAAAATCACATCCAGAGGTGAACAATTTTTGATTACAATATCTCACGAACCAATTGCAATTAAAAAATAAATTCGGTTTCTGTATAAAGTTTGACAAATAAAGTAAATTTTTTTAAAGAGGTGATGAAGCATGGAAGTGGAAGAGATAATTTTTTTTTGAAGTACAGAAACTACGAGTATAGGGCGAGAAATATTAGCAATCTATGAAAACATTGCCACATTCTCGAAATATTACCGCTGTCCATTCATTAATCGCTGCACTAATTTTGGCAATAGTCGTCGGACAATTAATTGTTTGAAAAATTGCTCGTGTACGCTCACCTTTACGACTGGGGATTTGAGCGATTTAAGCGTTCCGAAGTTATCGGCTAGTATTCTTGAACGTATGTTTTAAGGCCTTTGTATGGACCCGAAGGAGTGGAACGATTGTGCCCGTTAACGAACTTACGTTAAAATTACAACTATAAGTTCAGATTCTAAATGGAGTGTGGGGCTATCTTACGAACTTTTTGCCTTGCTCCCCCCTGGAAGAAGTTGTATGGGCGCCCTTGTGTAGTGCCACATATTTTATAGGATTAATGAAACCCCCAAATCATTCGTGCATAATGTCTATTGTGACATGCGCTGTGAGGCATGTAGCGCCATCCTGTTGGAACCACATATCGTCGGTATCTAGATGTATCATCCAGTTTAGGACACGAGAAGTTGCTTATCATCGATTGGAAGAAGCTCGGACCGATGATTTCACCACACCAAAATTCGTACCAAACAGTTATTTTCCTGGGACGTATTTGGTGCTGGTGTATCACGTGTGGATTGGTATCGTCCCGAATCCAACAATTTTGGCTGTTCACGCATCCATTCATCAATAATTCGCAATATAAAATACAAGACAGTCCAAAATTCTCCGATTCAAATAAAAAATAGCCCAAGTTAGATAAATCAAAACCTTGATTTTTTTGTAGCGACAACAAGATCTTTGTAGCCCAATTGGCGATAAATAGCCTGACCTGGCAACCATGAGTATGATACAGATTCAGTAGTTTACATAGAAAGAGAGGGCGAGTACGAACCACCAACAGGCGAGTTTATAGGAGATATGGTAGACGAATTTGACTCTTATGGTACTGACAGTTTTATAACCAAGTTTGTGAGTGGTAACCCAAAGAACTATGAATATAAACTTTTTAGCACGAGAGAAAACACTAAAAAGATAGTATGCAAGGTTAAGGGCTTTTGCTTAAACTACGAGGCCTCAAAACTGATAAATTTTGATACAATAAAGAAAGTGGTTCTGTATCCCGAGGAAGAGCAATATATTTTACTGACCACCCAAAACTTTCGACGAACAAAAGACCATTCGGTTATAACAAAATATGAAATAAGGAAATACAGACCCCTATCCGAAAAGCGACGATTTCGAGAAGACACCAGCTCTGTTCCCTACGGCTATAAGAGAAAGAAGCTTTTATAGAGTAAATATCTAATTCTAAATAAGATTTAGTACCAGTAATTAGTTTTTATTACACTTTTATATTACTTTCATTTAAACTTTATAACCCCTGAATTGGTATTAATTTAATTTTTGCACTATTTTTAGACATTTAAAAAAAAAAGATATTCGAAAAAATCTGTAGTAAAATCGTGATAACTGTAAACGATTTCTATGTGTATAAGGTCTAACATGTAAAGTATTCAATTTATAAGATAATAACGAATATAATAAGGTTCTTAGACTAAACAAATAGTCCAAGAGCTCGCGACAAAAAATCGCAACAGTTTTGAGAAAGCTAATATTTTGGTATTTGGTTACATTTAGGGTGTATGTGAATATACTAGCGTCAGCAGGTCTGACGTCGGGACACCTGGCTTTAGTGACCTGTCAAAGATGTCAAAAAAATCTAAAAATTTAACAGTTTTGAGAAAGCTGAAAATTTGCCAACACGTAGTTTTTACAATGAAAAACTGAAAATCAATGGTCAGACACCCCAACAGTGGGACCCACCCAGTCAGCCCCCCCGCAAAGATGTCAAAAAAATCGAAAAATTTAACAGTTTTGAGAAAGCTGAAAATTTGCCAAAACTTGGTTTTTACAATGAAAAACTGAAAACCAATGGTCAGACACCCCAACAGTGGGACCCACCCAGTCAGCCCCCCCCCCCCCCGCAAAGGTGTTAAGTAGAGTGAGTGCGATTTCTCTTACTATGCGCGTTATAACCATGCAAGATTTTTGAGAAAGCTGAAAATTTGACAAGACTTAGTTTTTACAATGATGAACTGAAAAAAAATGGTCAGACACCCCAACAGTAGGACCCACCCAGTCAGCCCCCCCGCAAAGGTGTTAAATCGAGTATACGGGCGATTTCTCTTACTATGCGTGCAATAACCATGCAAGAGTTTTGAGAAAGCTGAACATTTGCCAAAACTTGGTTCTTACAATGAAAAACTGAAAACCAATGGTCAGACACCCCAACAGTGGGACCCACCCAGTCCGCCCCCCCGCAAAGGTTTTGAATCGAGTATACGTGCGATTTCTCTTACTATGCGCGCAATAACCATGCAAGAGTTTTGAGAAAGCTGAAAATTTGCCAAAATTTGGTTTTACAATGAAAAACCGAAAAACAATGGTCAGACACCCCAACAGTGGGACCCACCCAGTCAGCACCTCCGCTAAGGTGTAAAGTCGGGTACGCGCAATTTCTCTTACTATGCGCGCAACAATCAAAACTAGTGTCATGAAAGAGTTCTAAAAAAGCTGAAAATTCACCACGGGGTAGTTTGTACAATGACAAAAAAAAACACAATTGTCAGACACCCCAACAGTAGGACCCAGCTAGTCAGCACCCCCGTAAAGGGGAGTGCGCGTAAGAGTTTTAAGAAAGCTGAAATTTGGTACAAATCGATTAATTATAGTTTACATGCACGTAATACCTATAAAAGATACGTTTATGTCATAATGTAATAAAGTACCTAGTATCACTTTAAGGTATTGTACATTTTCCATACGGAATTATGTTTTCATATAAATATGTAACTAAAACTTTAAAGAATCAACGCATTGAAACATAGAGAAAATGTACCTACATACGAGTATTTTATACCCATCCATGCAAATTGTTGTTTACGCGTAATCGTTTTTTGCAGCACCTTTGCGGGGGTGCTGACTGGGTGGGTCCTACTATAGGGGTGTGACTATTGTTTTTCAGTTGTTTATTGTAAAAACTACGTCTTGGTAAATTTTCAGCTTTCTTAAAGCTCTTGCATGATTATTGCGCGCATAGTAACAGAACGTACCCGATTTAACACCTTTGACTGGGTGGGTCCCACTGTTGGGGTGTCTGACCATTGGTTTTCAGTCTTTCATTGTAAAAACTAAGTTTTGGAAAATTTTCAGCTTTCTCAAAACTCTTGCATGGTTATAACGCGCATAGTTAGTGAAATCGCACGTATACCCGATTAAACACCTTTGCGGGGGGGGGGGGGGGGGCTGACTGGGTGGGTCCCACTGTTGGGGTGTCTGACCATTGATTTTCAGTTTTTCATTGTAAAAACTAACTTTTGGCAAATTTTCAGCTTTCTCAAATCTCTTGCATGGTTATAACGCGCATAGTAAGAGAAATCGCACGTACTCCATTTAACACCTTTGCGGGGGGGGGGGGCTGACTAGGTGGGTCCCACTGTTAGGGTGTCTGACCATTGGTTTTAAGTTTTTCATTGTAAAAACCAAGTTCTGGCAAATTTTCAGCTTTCTCAAAACTCTTGCATAGTTATTGCGCACATATTAAGTTAAATCGCACGTATACTCGATTTAACACCTTTGCGGGGGGGCTGACTGGGTGGGTCCCACTGTTGGGGTGTCTGACCATTGTTTTTCAGTTTTTCATTGTAAAAACTAAGTTTTGCAATTTTTCAGCTTTCTCAAAACTCTTGCATGGTTATAACGAGCATAGTAAGAGAAATCGCACGTACTCGCTTTAACACCTTTGCGGGGGGAGGGGCTGACTGGGTGGTCCCACTGTTGGGGTGTCTGACCATTGGTTTTCAGTTTTTCATTGTAAAAACTAAATTTTGGAAAATTTTCAGCTTTCTCAAAACTGTTAAATTTTTCGATTTTTGTGACATCTTTGCGGGGGGCTAACTGGGTGGGTCTCACTGTTGGGGTGTCTGACCATTAATTTTCAGTTTTTCATTGTAAAAACTACGTGTTGGTAAATTTTCAGCTTTCTCAAAACTGTTAAATTTTTAGATATTTTTGACATCTTTGATAGGTCACCAAAGCCAGGTGTCCCGACGTCAAACCTGCTGACTCTAGTATATTCACATACACCCTAAATGTAACCAAATACCAAAATATTAGCTTTCTCAAAACTGTTGCGATTTTATGTCGCGAGCTCTCCGACTAAAATATTGTAAGTTTATAAATAAGTTTTGTATTATATCACTGCATTGCATTATATTAAGGGCTCATATAACTTTGAAAATCGATTTATTTTTTCTTACAAATTTTTATATCTTATACTTTCATGAATTATAAAAAAAAATGGAATTTAGAAAATTCTACTCTATTACAAAGTTATAGCACTAAATGTGACCATACATCGGTTTAAAGCTGCTTCCTGGCTATTTGCCGCTCCACTCTTAACAGCAGCGTTTAAAATATATTTTTTCGCAAAAGCCGAGTATCATAGAAAACAAGGTCATTCATAGGACCATCTGTGAAAAACACGAAGATAAAAGACCAAGAAAGCGTACAGTACGAAGATAGAATGGGAGACTAGCCGTAAGTTAACATTTTACCTATCAAAAACTTTAAACGCATTTTTCTCGAAACTATGTTTTATGACCTGATCGGCACGAAAACTCAGTTTTCAAAATTTTTCAACTTTTTTTTTTTAAATTTTGATAACTGTTTTCTCTATAGTCTATCGAGAGCTTTTTTCAATTTTTTGCTTGGAAATTTTTTTATTAATTATTGAACGCAAATTTTTCTTAAAAAAACTGATTACTAAAGTTTGAAATACTGTAGCTTATTTATTTTTTAAAAAATTAAAAATTCCCTCCGAGAGACTATAACTACTACAATCTTTTACAAGATTCTTTTTCAGTTTTGCCGACCAGCAGGCGCCATCGTTTTCATAAGTAGTCAATTTATACCAGTAAAAACCAATGTTAATATTAAAAAACAAAAAAATTTTTTTTTTTTCTATAGTTGAATATATAATAAGAAATGTGAACCTAACAATAATTTTTTTTTTCACCATATAACCTTCATAATAATTTTTAAAATTTACTCGATTTTCAGTGCTTTCAGAGTTATATAAGCCCTTAAAACAACTTGTATTATACAGACATGTATAAATAGACGTATTTTGAAAAAACTAAAAACCTGTTTCATTCTGTACTTTTGAAATTTTCAGGCAAAAATATCGTTTCGTTCAATACTTTTTGAAGTTTTCAGCTACAATTTCACAACATTAAGAAATAATTTTGGTTGAAGTAATGCATCTCCTCAAACAGAAAATAATAAAACGCGCGAAAATTAACGCATAAGCCGTAAAAATGCGAAAAAAAACTGTTTTATTCAATACTTTTGAAGCTTTAAGGCATTATTTCACAATAATATTGACTAAAGTGTTGCGTCGTCTCTTACAAAAATAATAAAACGAGCGAAAATTGACGCATGAGCCGTAAAAATGCGAAAAAAATCCTATTTCATTTCCTACTTTTGAAGTTTTCAGGCATTATTTCACAATAATATTGACTAAGGTAGTGCATCATTGCCATCAAAACTAATAAATACGCAAAAATTGACACATGAACCGAAAAAGTGCGTGTAAAAACCTACAGCAACTCATTACATTATCTAAAAACTAGTTGTTTAAACTGTCTCGGTAGTTATTTCTGATTGCTAAAAACGTAAAACCTGCTTCATTTAATACTTTTTGAAGTTTTCAGGCACAATTTCGCAATAATATTAGCTAAAGTGTTGCCTCATCCCTCACAAAAAATAAAAAACACACGGTAAATGCGAAAAACATGTTTTCATTCAATACTTTTGAAGTTTTCAGGTAAAATTTCGCAAAAATATCAGCAAAAGTGTTGCATCGTCCCCTACAAAATAATAAAACGCGCGAAAATTGCCGCATGAGTCACAAAAAAAATGCGAAAAACCTTTTTCATTCAATTCTTTTTGTAGTAAAAACCTGTTTCATTTACTGCCTTTGAAGTTTTCAGGCACTATTTCGCAATAATTTCGGATAAAAACGGTGCAACACCTCAATAAAAAAAAATAATAAACGGGCGAAAAATTGACTCATGAACCGTAGAAATGCAAAAAAATCCTATTTCATTTACTACTTTTGAAGTTTTCAGACACAATTTCGCAATAATATCAAATAAAGTGTTGCATCGTTTTCTACCGAAAAATAATAAAACAGGCGAAAATTGTCACATGAACCGGAAATATGCGAAAAAACCTGTTTCAATCAATACTTCTTGTAGTTTTCAGACACAATTTCGCAATATTACGCAGTATTATTGGACAAAAAGATGAATCAACTCAATCAAAAGAAAAATAATCGCACGAAAATTAAAGCATAAGCAAAATTGCTGATAACCCTCTCAGATATACACTTGTATCACCTCGAACATGACCCAATGCCAACCTTAATACCACAACAAAAAAATACGCAAACCTGCTCTTATCATACAGACCAGGAAAAATGCATGTAAAAAAGTACAAAATAGTCACGCAAAAATGCGAAAAAATCCTGTTTCATTCAATACGTTTGATGTTTTCAGGTACTATTTCGCAATAATATCGGCTAAAGTGTTGCATCATCGCCATCCAAAACTACTAAATACGCAAAAATTGTAACATGAACCGAAAAAATGCGAAAAAAACTTCTTTCATTCAATACTTTTGAAGTTTTCAGACATAGTTTCGTAATAACAGCAGCTAAAGTGTTGCATCGTCTCCTACAAAAATAGCAAAACGCGCGAAAATTGACGCATGTGCCGTAAAAATGCGAAAAAATCCTATATCATTTACTACTTTTGAAGTTTTCAGGAGCAATTTCACAACATTAGGCAATAATTTTGGTTAAAGTGATGCATCTCCTCAATCAGAAAATAATAAAACGCGAAAATTGACTAATGAGCCGCAAAAATGCGAAAAAACCCTGTTTCGTTCAAAACTTTTAAACTTCAGACACAATTTCATAACATGAAGCAATAATACTGACAAATTGGTGCATCATAATCATCAAAAACTAATAAGCACGCAAAAATTGTCACATGAACCGTAAAAATGCATGTAAAAATGTATAAAGTTACTGCAACTCATTCTAAAAATAGTTGTTTAAACTCTCTGTGTAATTATTTTTAGCTGCTGTATAAAACCTAAAAACAGAAAAGACCTGTTTCATTCAATACTTTTGAAGATTTAAGGCACAATTTCACAACATTAGGCAACAAAATCGGATAAAAAGTTGTAACACCTCAAACAAAACAAAAATAATCGCGCGAAAATTGACGCATAAGTAAAATTGATAATAATCCGCTCAGATATACACTTGTATCCCCTCGAACTTTACCCAATACCAGTCTTAATAGTATAGCAAAAAATATCTCAAATCCGATATTGTCACACGAACCAGAAAAATGGGTAAAAATGTATAAAGTTACTGCAACTCATTACACAATCTAAAAATAGTTGTTTAAACTCTCTGGGTAATTCATTTTAGCTGCTGTACCTATAAAACCTAAAAACGGAAAAAAGCTGTTTCATTCTGTTTGAACCTCAAATCAAAGTTTGAGATTCAAACATAATCGATCACGCAAACCTCATAAATTAATTCACCTCAATCAAGTCATGTACAGTTTGGTACAAAAGTATGTGGGTCAGCGGTGGGCAATAAGCTTATATCAGCTGTTGTTGGAAGGACCAACGGCATTGCAAGCTGCGTGGCCCTATAAATGGCCCGGTCACTTTGACTCGGGCTCTCTTTCTTTAGAAGTTTGATTTTGGTCCAAAAAAAAACCGTCCTAGCAGCAATCAGCTCGAGGCCTAGTGGGCGTTCGGTTAATCTGAATCAACATCAAAGGCAAATTTTGTTCACATTAAAATCAAAATCTCAACGGAAGCCTATTAGGAATCGCTCTTGCGCTGTCTCAGCTGGGGGCGATTCTTCATAAGCAGTACGTTGCCCCAACAAAAAAATATATTTTCACCAGCCGTGCTAGTGATGAATGGTTGGGTGCAACCCAAAATTGCACCTTTTTAAAAAACAATTAATTCTGATCAAAGTTTTGGTAGTCGATTCGCTTCGATCTACGCTAAACTCGGGAAACTCCATTCCCATCATTTTTTCCCACCATTCTCCCTGCTTCAAAGGCGCGTCTCTAGCGGGCATCGTATTGAAAATTACAAATCCAGTTCCGAAATCTCGTCAAAGTCCAACCTTCTAGCAAGTTAATTCTTACTCACGATCCTTGATCGTAAACATTGGTCCGTCGAGCCGGATCTTGACGAGACCGGAAATAGAATTGTTTAAAGTAAACTTCTACTCGAAAAAAGAAGGAGCAAAACGTGCCGAAAAACGTGCATAAATACCCACAGCAGTGCGCACGCATCGAATCGAAATCTCCGTGATTTCACGTATCATCCGTGTCGCAAAATTAGCTGCAGCAGTACGTCTACGCCAAGCCGAAAATCCTGCATTTTCGCATCAAATCAAAATTTCGTTCTTTCAAATCTAACCGAAATTCTCATCATTACGCGTGTAGCAATTCTGTCGGCATAACACCGTATAGAATTTACAAGCACAGGTCAAATTCTCGTTAAATCGGTTCCTACGGCACATCACCGTACGAAACTGGTAAACAACTCAGCTGAAATCGCCGTGGTTTCACACAAACAAGATCTCGTCGGCAGGTCGTCGTACTCGTTTTCGTTGACACGTAGTCGTACGAAATTTGCAAACACGTCGAAAATTTGACGAGTGAGCGCAATTCCGTGTGCAATCTGCCACACGGAAATCACATATCACATCCAGCCGAACCGTGATTTCGCGTAACCGCATTCCCGACGGTATACCACCCGTCCGGAATTAACATAAAAGCCAGAAACTTCGTGTTTTTGCACTTAGCCGAAATTCTTCGTAATTTCGCACAAAGCCGAAATTTCCGTAATTTCGCACAAAGCCAAAAACTTCGTGTTTTTGCACTTAGCCGAAATTCTTCGTAATTTCGAACAAAGCCGAAATTTTTCGTAATATCGCACAAAGCCAAAAACTTCATGTTTTTGCACTTAGCCGAAATTCTTCGTAATTTCGCACAAAGCCGAAATTTCCGTAATTTCGCACAAAGCCAAAAACTTCGTGTTTTTGCACTTAGCCGAAATTCTTCGTAATTTCGCACAAAGCCGAAATTTCCGTAATTTCGCACAAAGCTGAAATTGTCAGTAATTTCGCAAAAAATCGAAAATCGTAGTTTCGTCAGCACGTAGCCGTGCGAAATCTATAAAACCAAAGCAAAGTTTAGTAATTGTACACAATTCCGTCGATAATTTACCGCACGGAATTATCACAGAAATCACCGAAATCACTACGATTTCAAATTTCCCGTTGGCAATTGCCGTACGGAATTCGCACAAAACTCGCAAACCAAGTCGAAATTTGAATAATTCCGCACAATTCCGTTGGCAATTTTTGGCACGGAATTCACAAAAAAAAAAAAAAACCAACCGAGAGTCCCGCAATTCCGAACAAAAACGATCCCGTTGCCAATTTACCGCACGGAATTTACAACGGTGAAAGCGAAAATTCTATTTTTTGAACAAATTTTCCGCAACGAAATTTTGTAGCATCACGTATTCGCATCGCGAAAGCAAAATTTGTCGCTTCACACAAGCAAACTTTTTACAGCGCAACCTTACATCGCGTAAGGTAAACGCTCCGTGAGTTCGAAACATTTTCATCGGACTACACGGCAAGATTCACTCGAAATCTCCGCGATTCCGCTAAACCAAATTCCGTCGACACGGCACCGTACGGAGTCTACGAAGAAGAACGCTACAAACAAGTACACGGAACGTGCTTCCGACAAGCAAATTTTCGACGCTCGTCGAGCAAGTAAAACTCCTAATCAAACAACCAACGGAGGTTCGAGTTATTCCGACCAACCTCGTATATTATCGGCCGTTTGTTTGCAAATTCAAAACAAACAATCAAAGCCATCTCGTGTAGTATCGCACCTCTCCATTTGCCTTATACCTGTATTGGATCATAAACATCAGCCATGGAGCAGGCAATCGATGAGCAAACAGGTTATTTTGCTCTCGTGCGACAGGCGATCTCCAATTTCAAAAAGACCGGGGAGACGCGGAGAATGGTTGGGTATATTAATGGTCGACTCGGAAATTAACAAAACATGGTCCGAGTGCGAAAAGGCGCAAGGGCAATTATAACAGGCAAGAGCGTGACTGATGCCACAGTTAAGGACCAATACATGTCAACTTACGGAGATACAGAACAAGCCGTGTTTGACTATATTGGTGAGCTAAAACAACTGCTGACAAAAACCAACGATCCAGAACTTCCCAAACACCACACCGAGTCGAGACAAGAACCGCCACCATTTAAGGTTCTGAACTTGAGTGTGCCAAAGTTTGACGGCAACTGCAAAAACTGGAGAACTTTTCGAGATATGTTTCAATCAATCATCCATGACAACAACCATCTTCCAAACGTGCATAAGCTTCATTATTTGAAAAGTAGTCTGGTTGGGGATGCTGCTAGAGTGCTGAATCAGTTCGAAACCCTGGACGCAAACTATAAACCGGCTTGGACTTTACTAGTCAACAGATTCGATAACAAACGCATTACATGTAACGCGCATTTAAAAACTCTGTTCAGCATACCCGAGATTCAAACAGAGTCTGAACAAGCCTTTAAAAACATGCTTGATGAAACTAATGAGTGTATGCACGAGCTTCAGCAACTAGGTCTGGCTACGAAAAATTGAGATCCACTCATTTTATACATTCTAACTGCTAAACTGCCAACACTAACTCGAAGCCTCTGGGAACAACAAGTATCGACAATAGAGTCGTTACCGACTTACAAAGAGTTCGAAAAATTCATCGAATGTCGCCACAGAATGCTGGAAGTCTTAGCTTCAGCTAAGGCACAATCTCAACCGGCAGCACAAAGCAATAACAATCAACGCAAAAGTTCAAGCAATTTCACAAAGACATCCCAACCATCATGTATTTATTGCAAAAAGGATCATTTCCTTTTTAAATGTCAAACATACCACAATCTCGACACATCTACGAAGTGGGATTTTGTAAAGACCCAACATTTATGCTTCAATTGTTTAAATAAACACCCCCCGAACGAATGCAAGAGTAAGAAAGCTTGTTTTACTTGCAACAAAAAACATCATACTACCCTACACAGAACTGATAAGTCCTCTTTGCACGCAACGACAACGCCCACAATTAATCCACAGCCTGCGCCTGTTTTAAGTACCGAGGCTCTCTGTTCAAAGTCTGTAACGTTCAACAAGGAATTTAAGCAGGCTCTGTTAGCAACCGCCATCGTCACCATCAAAACTTTGGAAGGAAACATCCTTTCACTTCGAGCATTAATAGACTCTGGTTCAGAAAATTCCTTCATATCCAATGCTGCTCATCAACTGCTACGAACAAAAGCCCAACCTACATCCATATCTATTACTGGCTTAAATTCCACAAATGTAAGTACTTCAACTCAAGAGATCAGCTTTAATATCATACCGAAAATAGGAAACCGGAAAGAAATTCAAACTCAAGCCTATGTAATCAAGAATATAACGCAGATGCGCTCTTCATGCAGCATTCCAGCAAAGCAATGGCCTTATATAAATGATATTGTCCTTGCGGATCCAAAATTCATGGAACCAGGATCAATTGATTTGCTACTTGGGGTCCAGACCTATGCGCAAATTTTGCGATCAGGTCTCCGATATGGACCGAAGGATCATCCGATAGCACAAGAAACCTCATTAGGTTGGATTTTGCTCGGACAAATGCCACAAAATCCTGTAACAAACCTAAACCGAAATTTGCCGGTTTCACCATGGTCACAAATCCAAACGCAATATTGAACGAGCAACTGAGAAAATTTTGGGAAATCGAGGAGTTGCAGCCAGAACGGCAGTTAACCGCCGACGAAAGGTTGTGCGAAGCACTCTATTCGTCCACACATGAGCGTCTTTCAGGTGGAACATACAGAGTATCCATTCCTTTCAAGCCAAACGCTCCAATCTTGGGGGAGTCGAGGCACATTGCTATGAAACGGTTTCAAAGTACTGAACAACAACTCGACAGGAATCCAGAATTAAAAGAATTATACTCCAGTTGCATCAACGAATATATAAAATTGAAGCATATGGTACCAGTTCATATAGGTTCTACCACGAATGAATGCGACAAGCGATATTATTATTTGCCGCACCACGCGATTCTTAAGGACAGCACAACTACTAAACTAAGAGTAGTCTTCGACGCGTCCGCGAAAACTTCAAACGGAAAATCCCTGAATGAGCAAATGTTGACCGGTCCCACCTTGCAAAGGAAACTCTTTGCAACAATCATGAAGTGGAGAACGCAACGTTATGCACTCTCCGCCGACATCGAGAAAATGTACCGAGTGGTAAAAGTGGATTCAAGAAGTCAAAAGTATCAACAAATACTTTGGCGGGAACATCAAACTGACCCTATCAAGGAATTTTGCCTCACTACAGTGACGTTTGGATTAACGTCAGCTCCATATTTAGCAATTAAAACTTTACAACAGTTAGCTACTGACGACGCTTCAAAATACCCTCTGGGTTCAAAGGTGGCTCAAGAAGATTTCTATGTCGATGATCTGCTGACAGGAAGTCACGATATCGACACCGCACGAAGTTTGCAAGCCGAAGTTAGTAAGTTATTGGTTGGTGGGGGCTTTCATTTAAGAAAATGGTCAAGCAACGAACCAAGCCTTCTAGATCACGTTCCAGTCGAAGATAGAGAATTCCAGTCGCCAATAAAATTCGGCGAAAAGGACTGTGTTAAGGCATTAGGAATTATCTGGAACCCAGAACGAGACCATTTCACGCTATCCACGAATAA
The DNA here is from genome assembly GCA_949128065.1 of Beris chalybata. Lineage (NCBI taxonomy): Eukaryota > Metazoa > Arthropoda > Insecta > Diptera > Stratiomyidae > Beris > Beris chalybata. The sequence goes on from OX421894.1 coordinate 98,324,416, forward strand.
AACATTAGAACACGAATCGAAACAACCAACGAAACGAACTATTCTATCTGAGATCTCAAAATTATTCGACCCACTCTCCGTCAATCATCACGGCAAAAACCCTGATGCAAAAATTATGGGTATCAGGTTGGACCTGGGACGGTCCGGTGCCCCCAGAATGAGAACGAGAGTGGCTAGAATACAAAAACGACGTCCATCACTTAGGCAAAATCCAAATTCCACGATGGATGCATACGAATTTTAAGGACCATAAAGCTGTGGAACTCCATGGTTTTTGCGATGCTTCTATTCGGGCATATGCAGCGGTTCTATACCTACGAGTCCTTGATTCGAAAGACACAGTGCACATCTATCTAATTGCATCCAAGACAAAGGTGACACCACTCAAGCTCGTTACCTTGCCACGACTAGAGCTATGCGCAGCCGAGTTGCTTTCAAAATTAATGAAAAATACAAGGGAAGACCTTGACATGAAGGAAGTTTAAAGTTTCTCCTGGACGGACTCTAAGATAACACTGGCCTGAATACAGGGACACCCTACCAAATGGATAACATTTGTAGCTAATAGAGTGGTAACAATACAAGATAACACGAACAACAATCAATGGAGGTACGTACCGTCCAAAGATAATCCTGCTGACATAGCTTCCCGAGGGATGAAGCCCAGCGACCTCAAACACAATGCACTATGGTGGAACGGGCCTAAGTGGCTAACAAACAAAGAGGAAGATTGGCCATCAGTCGAACAAAGTTTAGATTTTCCAACAGCGACACTGGAGGTTAAGTCACCCATAGCGTTAATCACTCAACATGAAAACATAAACGCTTTTTCGCTAGTGGAGAAATTTTCTTCATTAATTACTCTAATCAGAGTAACAGCTTATTGTTTTAGATTTGTCCGCAATTGTCAAAAACGGGACAAGAATCAACGAACAATGGGAACTGTACAAGTAGCAGAATACAACTCAACTAAGAAAGCATTAGTGAAAGTCGTTCAGGCGGAAAACTACGCCAAGGAAATCAGTCTGCTACAAAAGAAACAGCTTTTGCCACCCAGCAATCAACTCAGCAGCCTAAATCCATTCCTCGATGATGAGGGAATCCTTCGAGTGGGTGGTAGGTTAAAGCATTCAGCTTTACGCTTCGACAATCGTCATCCCATGATTCTTCCAAAGAAGCACCATTATTCTGATCTGGTCATACGCGACTGCCACATGCGAACACTTCACGGAGGTCACAATTTGGTCATCAGCACAATTCGACATGAATATTGGATAATACGCATTCGACATGTCGTGCAGCACATCATCTCAAAGTGCACCACATGCTACCGCTTTCGGGCTAAGCCAGCCGAACAACAAATGGGGGATTTGCCCTCTGCCCGCGTTCAAATGTCAAGACCATTTCAACATTGCGGTATTAATTTTGCGGGTCCTTTCGAAATCAAGGAATCAAATTTAAGGAAGTCACGATGTACTAAAGGGTCCTTTTGTCTTTTCGTTTGCTTCGCGACCAAGGCAATTCACATTGAAGCTGTTTCCGACTTGTCGTCGGAAGCCTTCCTCGCAGCCTTCCGGCGTTTCGTGGGAAGACGCGGTTTATGAACCGACATATATTCCGACTGTGGAACAAACTTCGTCGGAGCCGATCGAATCATGAAAGAACATTTAAAGAAAGCCATCAAGGAAGGCTCTCTTCATGCCATGGACAAAACGGTCAAAGATGGGATAAAATGGCACTTCAACCCCCCAGCCGCTTTGCATTTCGGCGGGCTCTGGGAATCAGGCGTCAAATTGGTGAAACGTCATCTCAAACGCATCATAGGAATCGCAACGCTGACTTTCGAAGAAACATCCACGGTCCTAACTCAAATAGAAGCATGTTTGAATTCTCGGCCCCTTTGCATACTTAGCTCTGATTCAGACAACATTGAGGTCCTGACTCCAGGACATTTCCTCATAGGATCGTCTCTTATATTGCCTCCTGAACCTTCTTTAGTGACTACCAATGATCATCCTGTAAGGCGTTGGAAATACTGCCAAAAGCTGGTGCAAGCCTTTTGGACTAAGTGGTCCCAGGAATATTTGCAACAGTTGCAACAAAGACAGAAGTGGTGATTGTGCAACAACAATCTCAAACCAAACGGTATCGTATTGGTTTTTGAGACCGAAAACGACCTGGTTTGCCCTAAAAAGGAAACAATCTTGAAAATGGTTTTTATTTTTTTTTTTTTTTCTATTCAGCACTATTTCGCATGTGAATTTTTATATGTACTGATGTATATTATTTTGATCTTTTCTTTCCACTCTATCACGCATGAATTATGAATTATAATTTTTATTCACCACTTCCTTTTTTTTGAATTTTTCTTTCCCTTCAACCACTCATACTCGACTGAACGAGGTTCCCAACCCTTTCCACTCATCGTTTCGTTCTCCGGGTTGACGTGGGTCGTACAAGTCATCAATCTTTGATCTTCATCCGTCGCGCCCGGGAGAATGTTTGAACCTCAAATCAAAGTTTGAGATTCAAACATAATCGATCACGCAAACCTCATAAATTAATTCATCTCAATCAAGTCATGTACAGTATGGTACAAAAATATGTGGGTCAGCGGTGGGCAATAAGCTTATATCAGCTGTTGTTGGAAGGACCAACGGCATTGCAAGCTGCGTGGCCCTATAAATGGCCCGGTCACTTTGACTCGGGCTCTCTTTCTTTAGAAGTTTGATTTTGGTCCAAAAAAAAACCGTCCTAGCAGCAATCAGCTCGAGGCCTAGTGGGCGTTCGGTTAATCTGAATCAACATCAAAGGCAAATTTTGTTCACATTAAAATCAAAATCTCAACGGAAGCCTATTAGGAATCGCTCTTGCGCTGTCTCAGCTGGGGGCGATTCTTCATAAGCAGTACGTTGCCCCAACAAAAAAATATATTTTCACCAGCCGTGCTAGTGATGAATGGTTGGGTGCAACCCAAAATTGCACCTTTTTAAAAAACAATTAAATCTGATCAAAGTTTTGGTAGTCGATTCGCTTCGATCTACGCTAAACTCGGGAAACTCCATTCCCATCATTTTTTCCCACCATTCTCCCTGCTTCAAAGGCGCGTCTCTAGCGGGCATCGTATTGAAAATTACAAATCCAGTTCCGAAATCTCGTCAAAGTCCAACCTTCTAGCAAGTTAATTCTTGCTCACGATCCTTGATCGTAAACACATTCATTACTTTTGAAATTTTCAGGCTCAATTTCATAACATTAAGCAATAATATCGGCTAAAGTGGTACATCATTGCCATCAAAAACTAAGAAATACGCAAAAATCGATGCATAAGCAGAACTGATAATATCTCACTCAGATATACACTTGTACCACCTCGAACTTGATCCAGTGCCAACCTTAATAGTACAGCACGAAAAAATGAATACGCAAAATGATAGTATCTCTCTAAGATATACGCTTGTACCACCTCGAACTTGACCCATTGCTAACCTTAATAGTACAGCAAAAAATAACGCAAACCTGATCTTATGACACGAACATTATCATCATCATCCTGTATGAATCATCCTGCATAAAATAAAACACACAAATAGAGTACTCGACAACTTCGATCACATCATCCCAGATCAAGCCAGCCCTCGTCCAGTTAGCGTTAACTAAGTCCAGCTCCAGGCTCCAGACTTAAAGTTCCTTGCCTTGCCCTAGTGCGTAAGGTCATTAACCCTGCCTTATGCCCTTGTCTTTTTACTTATGGCAATCTACCTACACTGCCTTTAGCCGACTGCAAAAAGCCATCTACCTACACTAATGTCTGTGACCTTGGCCTACTGCATAAGGCCTGCACTTATGTATGAGGTTTTGGCCTACTGCCTAAGGCTATTAGCCCCTATCAAAAGGTAATTAGCCCCTACCAAAGGTCATTAGCCCCCACTAAAGGTTATTAGCTCCCACTAAAGGTCATTAACCCTCCGCCTCATGATCTTGGACTATTGCCCCAAGGTCCTTGACCTCTGGCAACACTACCTGTGATGACACGACTGTCTGCCTCAGGTGCTGCGTTACCTAGGGTAAAGTACCCAGTCCTGAGCCCCCTCACCAGTAATGAGCCCCCTTTGCAAAATTTCACCTATAGCTAAGAATATGATTGGTTTAGCTAAATTTTGTTTTTTTCGTTAAATACCATTATTCTTTATTGTCAGTTCGACATCACTTTCCATTTGGAAGGAGAACTGTCGGAAGAAATATTTCGTGCTGAACGGACTGACCTCCTTAGTGATTTGAAAAATTAACTATTTTTGAGCAAATGTATAAGGACTTCATTTTGATTCAAACAGCGGGTAAGTACCGTTTTTCGATCTGAGGTTTCACTATACTTTTGTACTGATAGATTTATTTATTTCCTACACATTTAAAATAAAAAGTTCTATAATTAAAGAATTTCTTGCGAAATTAAAGGGGGCTCAATACTTGATCAAAAATTTTGCATAATTTCTAATAATGAGCCATAGGGGGCTCACTACTGAATTAATGGAAAAATGTAGCGTTCCAGTAATGAGCCCTATGATATTTTATAGTTAAGATGAAGTCTATATGGGGTGTACCGTATTCCGTGCACAACTTTGAAAGGGGTTATTCCTTGATGTATTTTGAGACAAAAATCATCTTACAGTGAGGGTCAATTTTCAATATCCGTGGAGATACAGGATAGTCAAGAAATGTGTTTCGGACCTGTACTCTCACTCATTTAAAACGTTATATCTAGAAAACTAGTAATCAGGTTTGAAATTGTTATAGCTTCTTTTTTAGGAAATCGATTGGCTCCTTGAACGACAAATATGTAGTTGACGAGTATTCTATGAACAACGTTTTTGGAACGGATAATTCCCAATTTACCAGAGACGGTATCAGACACTTCCACAACCTACATACGTGGGCTGAGAGCAATAGACACACAATAGAATAGTGGCACAATTTCAGCACAGATTTAGTGTCGATTTATGGACAGGTGTGATTCGCAACAATTTTATAATATATATGTACCTATTAGACTTCCGCCTTCTTTAAATAGTTTCAATTACTTACATTTTTTAACAAAAACGATCTACAAGACTTTTATGATGATGATATTCTACTGATACTATTGGCTCCATGTTTTACCAACACGATGTGGCTCCAGCTCATTACGGCCGACAAATCACAGATTGGTGGTTAAAATCCAATTATAGCAATCACTGGATCGGTAGAAATGGCATACGAAATCTCCTAATATAAATATTATGAACTTATTTATATGGTGGGATAAGGAATATTTTACCATACAAGCAACGGTAGTAGTAGCATTGAAAGATCAAAGTACACGGATCAATGCGTCAGTAACAGAACTAATGCAGGAGTTCAGGAGTACGCGAACACTTGCAAAACGAAAAAATTTAGCGTGCCGTTAGATTGGTAGTTACGAGTAACAGCGCCATGTCGATCGTTAAATTGTTGTTCCATTTCGGTATTACGTTGCAACGGAACTGTTGATTCAGTAGGATGCATCAAATCCAACAACGTTCGTATATTCCTGCCGAACATCTGTTGAGAAGGTGTTGCTGAATTTGTCAGTGCTGCATTTGGTGTGGTACGGTAACACCTCAAAAAGAGTTGCAACGTGGAAGCCGTCATGTCTTCCCCTTTTGCTTTTATTAATGCTCGCTTAAAAGTATCAACAAAACGTTCCGCTAGACCGTTCGATTGCGGATGATACGGCGGAGAACGAATGTGTTGAATTCCGCTGGATGTACAAAATTCCTCGAATTGATGTGATGAGAACTGTGTTCCATTATCGGAAACCAATATTTCCGGAAATCCAAACCTAGCAAAAATTTCTTCCAGTTTGCTTAGCGTTGCTGTCGTGGTAGTAGATTGCATTATAAAAATTTCTGGCCACTTGCTGTATGCATCCACAATAACCAAGAAATTTAAGTTTTGGAAAGGACCGGCATAGTCTATGTGTATTCTGGACCATGGTTTAATAGCTATCGGCCATGAAGACAGCATAGTTTTTACTGGAGATTTGGCAGCTGTAGTGCATCGTGAACATTTCTTAACCATATCTTCGATATGTTGATCAATGTTTGGCCACTAGACATGGCTGCAAGCCAATGCCTTCATTCGGTTCATTCCAGGATGGCTGGCATGGAGCTGTTTGAGTACAGCCATCTGTAATGTATCCGGAATGATTATACGATCCGACATTAGTATGCAGCCCTTTGATTCGGCAAGCGACTCTCGTCGATTGTACAGCATCTTCAGGTTCGGTTCGTCAATTATTGAAGGCCAAGATGTACGCATATATTGTAAAACATTCTGCAGTAATTCATCCTCAGATGTTGCCTTTATGATCATTGGAAATGTGATTGGAAGCTGACGCACATTTTCGACAATGATTTGATTGACTTCGGCGTCAATCATGGAAGTGGATGCGATAACAGCGTCGGTAACTTCCGTAGAGTCAATAATTGAGATAGCGCATCGGTATGACCAAATTTGGTGGTACCAATATGCTCGATTGTAAAGTCGTAAGAAAGGAGAATCAACGCCCAACGTTGTAGACGGTTAGCGGTATGCGTTGGAATTCCTTTTTTACTTCCGAAAATTGATAGCAACGGTTTATGGTCCGTTGATAACGTGAACTTACGTCCATGCAGGAACCTATGAAATTTGGTTACTGCAAAAATCAATGCTAGTGCTTCCTTTTCTATCTGGCTATAGTTCTTTTCTGCGGGTAGAAGGGCGCGCGCTGCGTGTGCGATGGCTTTTTCCGATGTGTCAGGATAACGGTGTAAGATAACCGCTCCGAGACCATAGTTCGAGGCATCTGCTGCTACTTTAACTTCAAATTACGGATCAAAATGAGTAAGTAACAGATCAGAATTTAGAATTTCTTTAGTTTTCTCGAATGATCGTTGACACTCTGCTGACCAGTCCCATTTGGCGTCTTTACTTAGAAGTTTATCCAAAGGCCATCGAAGTTCCCGCATTTGTCGTACAAACTGTCCGTAATAATTAATCATGCCAATAAACGAACGTAAAGTCGTTATATTAGTTGGCGGTGGCATGTTTTGGATGGCTTGGATCTTCTCAGGATCAGGTCGTCTTCCTTCTTTGTCGATAATAAATCCTAGATATTTAATTCGAGGAAGAAATAATGCGCACTTCTCTGCTTTGATACGAAAACCCCATTCTTTTAAACGTTGAAAAACCTTCGTTAAGATTTCTTCGTGTTCTTTCTCTGTTTTCGCCACTACAATTAGATCGTCCAGATAACTAACAGCGCCAGTGACTCCAGCTAACATAGTGTCAATCGTCTGTTGGAAAATTCCTGGAGCTGACTTTATACCAAAACAAAGTCGGTTGTATTGATATAATCCTTTGTGAGTGTTGATTGTCAGCAGAGAGCGTGAAACCTCGTCGACTGGTATTTGCAAATACGCATCGGCTAAATCAATCTTCGAAAAAAATTTACCACCTGCTAGCGTAGCAAATATGTCATTTGGAGCAGGAAGCGGATAGTTGTGTGATTCCAGCATACTATTAAGACCGGTTGAGAAATCCGCGCAGATGCGAACATTTCCGTTAGACTTCTTAATCGCTACGATGGGTGCGGCCCATGCTGAAAATTCAACTTTGCTTATGACTCCCTGATCTTCGAGTCTCTGCAGCTCTTTTTCCACAATAGGAAGAGCGGCGTATGAAACCGTTCTTTTCGGTCGAAAAACTGGTTGAGCACCAGGTTTCAAATGTAGGACAGCGGTCGTTTTTGTGCAGAAACCAAGTGTGGTTTCAAAAACTTCAGGATATTTCTGTTCTAAAAGTTCGACAGTCTTCTGAGCATTTGAAGAAGAATGGTTACTGGAAGCAGAAGTGATATTATTGCAAATCAAACTTATCGAAACTTCCCATAAGCCGAACTCCTCGATCCAGTCGATGCCCATAATGTCCAGATTGGTATCGGAAACATAACATTCGCCATATGTTGATTTTCCGTCAAATTCGATTCCACATTTGAGCGAAGATGTTAGTTGAAAAATATCACCGGATGCATTCCTTGCTGAATGGTCAATCGTCGTAAGAGCTGGACTGCCGATTGTTTTCCACGTCGATCGTGAAATGATAGAAATATCCGAAGCAGTGTCGATTTGTAATCGAACAGGAACAGAATTTACCCTGATGCTGACAAACTTACGGCGTTTCTCGTAGTCTATCTTGGACACCAAAAACAAACTGTTTGTTTTGGGCTTGTTAGTCTTCGGCTTGTATTTTCCGTTATTGGTTCTTGGTTTGGCTGATTCGCAAAAACCTTCTTTGTGTCCAATGTTTTCACATTGAGTACACTTGTGTGTTTTGAACTTACAAAATCGAACGTAGTGCATATCACCACAAAACCAGCATGCGCGTAATGGTTTTGTCGAAGAACTCTGATGTTCGTTTGAGTCCTTTTTGTTGTTATGATCGTTCTTTTTTATCCATTGAACTGCAGGTGACTGCTTCTCAATCATCTTTGTGTTATGCTTCAATGACATCAAACGATTTGCCTCCTCAGTAAGTGCATGAATAGTCACTTCGGGATCCGTTTCGATTTTGGATAGGAGCCGCGTGCGAATATCTGATTCGGAGCTTGCACTTAATCCACTCACAAATATTAAGCACTTAAATTGAGCGTTAGTAAGCTTTGTTAAATCAAAATTTTCGCAGTGTTTGTTCACTATGCCTGCATATGTTATGAAGTCATCACTGTGCTTCTTCCGTAGCTTTAGACAGTTATAGCGGGAGTTGAACAGTGACATCTGCTTGCCAAGAATCTCGCTCAACTTAGTTTTTGTGTCTTTGAAACTGAGGTCGCGTGGTTCTTGTGGCAAAATATAATTTGCGTATCTGGTATGAGCTACAGAATCTAGCTTCCTCACCGGCAAACGAACTTTTGCAGCGTCATTTAAATGCTTCGCATCTTCTTCAAACCAATCCGAATATCGAGCGTACCAAGTCTCGAAAATTATTCCATTATCGGGATCATAATTAAACTCACCCATGCTTCTTGATAAGGACTCCATTGTCTTTTCCACCGATGACTGCGTATCAAGTACATCGGTAGCTGCTGAGCTTGGTGTAGTTAATTGAGCAACGGCAGCATTCAAAACTTCTGTTTGCTTCTGCATCCAATTTTGTTGCTGTTTGAAGAATTCTAGCATTGCTGGATCCATTTCGTAATCCTCGTCGCCAAATATGTTACGTATTTAACACATATATTTATTTTTAATTCAATTTACAATTTATATAATACAATACACAAATTCAAGATTCCCGTTTACGTTTTTCAATGTCATAATCGATCGTCTGTTCTCCCAGCCTATTCCGATCGTCTGGATAGAAAATAAACGCATATGCTACAAAGTAAAAGTAGCATATCCAACATATATTAACCGATATTTTTTTTTGCTTTTCTAAATAACTTACATATACGTACCGAGTTTCAACTTCCTAGCGTAAACCGTTCTGAAGTTAGGGAAAACACCCCCCACCACCGTACCATACTACCCCTAAAAAAATGTATTTTTAAACCATGCCACTACTATAGCTTTATCTAAATACCAAGTTTCAGCTTCCTATCATTATAGATTCTTAAGATATAAGCATCGGAACTTTTTCTTTCTAACCCTTCCCCACCCTCACCCTCGACACCCTCCAAACTTCTACTAGGGTTTTATTAGGCCTACTTCTAGTAAAAATTCGAAACATCCATCTAACACTGTTATTGAGATATGAATCGTGTTATTTTTGAAAAATTCTAATCCCTCTCACTTCCGTGCTCCTCCACCCCCTTCAAATATTTTACTTTGAGCAATCTTTATTTATCAAGCTTTATACTCAAACCAAATTTTGTTTTTCTGGTACCATTGGTTTGTGAGATATCGTAATCTAAAGTTTTTCACACCCCACCCCCATACGCCGCTACCCCCACCCAAAAATTTTGTTTCAATCTACTCTCCTAGTAGAACTACAGATATTTGTTAAGTTTCAATTGCTTGCTATTAATGGTTTAGGAGATATGGATTTTAGAATTTGTCGATCTCGGCATTTTTGCGTTTCGGACGCATTATTTCCCCCTCCACTCCCACACCCCTTCACCCATATCTGTTTTTTTTTGCAAATGGGTCCATTATCAAAGCTCTATAGAAATTCTAAGTTTCAGCCTCCTAACACAAGCGGTTCCTGAGATCTAGAAACCTAAATTTTTCGTCTAAAACGCTTACCCCGCCTTCTCCCTTTCACCTTCTTCCCCTGAAAATAATGTCAATTCAAGGGGTCTACCAAGTCTATTCTTAGAAAAAATTTTAATTTAATAGCTCCACTGGTTTGAGAGCTACGAGCCTTCAAGGATTTTGGGGCGGTCGACGTACGGCGTACGGCGTACGGGGTGCGGCGTACAGACGGAGTGAAAATTTTTATTGCTTTTTTCGCGTCTACTAGTCATGAAACGTGGAAAAAAAAATGTTGAGGGCAGCAAATTTTTTTTTTAAAAAAATCGATAGCAATACTGTATTATAAATAATACAGTAAAAAGAATTGAAACTCAATTTTTTGTTTCTATCTAATTTTTTTGTTAGTTTTTGCGAAAATTGTGTACGAGTCCTCTTTGAAAATTCATATCTCTGGTAATTTCTATCCTGGAATAATAAAATAGGGCTTATTTTAAAGAATGAGGTTGTCGCAAAACTATCCTTGACATTTTTTTTTTCAATGATAACGATTTTGTCATTTGTCCTGAAATACCGATCTCACAATATGTTTTTTTAATATTTTTTTATATTTTATTTTATTTTATCCCTTTTTTTTGCTAAGTATGTAGCTAAATTCACACAGAACTTTATCAAACGAAAAAGCCAAATTAAAAAAAAATCTGACACCCCCAACAGTGAGGTTTAGATCTGCCATAACAGTTTACTTTATTATTTTAACAATAAAGTAATGTTATCGATTTAAAAATCCTACCAATATTCTGTACGAAACTTTATTATTTTTCGGGTCAAAGTTCGGGAGCGATCAAAATCGGAAAATTAATTTTGTTCTAAAAATAAAAAATCTGCCAACAATCTGGGCGTAACTTTATTATTTTTCCGGTAGAAGTAAGGAACGCGTTCAATTCTGAAATGCGGTGTAGGCTACTATGTGACTGAAAACCTATCAAAAAGAACAAGATCATGGAAGTGAAAATCTGATGAGATCTGAGAGATATGGAATAGTTTATGAAAAAGTACACAATCACTTTACACCCCCTTAGGGGTCAATTTTCAAAAAATCTTGAAAACACTGTCTTGGTATTCATATGGAGAATACATAGAATAAAATTAAATTCATTATTTGGGACGAGGTAGTAGATATGTCGAAAATCGTGGGAAAATATGCATTCTATTTTCACAGATAATTTTTTTTGCCCCCCTTCTGAACGCCAATAGATATTCGTTTTTTTTATTCAAAATTATTTTTTTAGTTGCTTTAGATATACACACCGAGTTTCAACATTGTAGCTTAAGCCGTTCTATATATAGGAAAAACACCTACCACTTGTACCACACTACCCTTAGGGGTCGAATTTCAAAAAACCTTGAAAACACTTTCTAGGTATTCATACGAAGAATCCGTAGAATAAAAATGAATTCAATATTTGGAAAGACCTAGTAGATATGACGAAAATCGTGAAAATATATGCATTTTATATTTATTATATTTCCAAATATTTTTTTTGCCCCCCCCCCTTAACGCCATTGAATATTCAAATTTTTTTATCACAATTACCTTTCTAGTTGATTTACATATACACACCGAGTTTCAACATTGTAGCTTAAACCGTCCCATATATAGGAAAAACACCTTCACTTGTACCACACTACCCTTAGGGTTCGAATTTCAAAAAACCGTGAAAACACATTCTAGGTATTCATACGAAGAATCCGTAGAATAAAAATGAATTCAATATTTGGAAAGACCTAGTAGATATGACGAAAATCGTGAAAATATATGAATTTTATATCTATTATATTTACAAATCATTTTTTTTGCCCCCCTTTCTAAACGCCAATGAATATTCAAATTTTTTTTTATCACAATTACTTTTCTAGTTGATTTACATATACACACCGAGTTTCAACTTTCTAGCATAAACCGTTTAATAGTTAGGAAAAACACCCCCTACCCCCGTAGCATACTACCCCTAAAAAATTTTTTATTTTTCCAACATTCCGCTACTATAGCTCTATCTAAATACCAAGTTTAAGGCTTATATCATTACAGGTTCTCAAGATATAAGCATCGGAACTTTTTCTTTTTCACCCTCCCCCACCCTCCCCCTCTTCACCCACAACCCCAAAACTTTTTTCCCTACTAGGGTTTAATTAGCGCTACTTCTGGTAAAAATTCTAAGCATCTATCTTAAACTGTTCTTGAGATATGAAATGTGTTTGATTTGAAAAATTCTCATCCCCTCCACTTCTATGCTCCACCTCCCACTTAAAAAATTTTACTTTGATCAATCTTTTTTTGTCAACCTTTACACCCAAACCGAATTTTATTTTTCTAGAGCAATTGGTTCATGAGATATCGTAATCTTAAGTTTTTCACCCCCCACCCCCATACACAACTTCCCCCACCCAAAATTTTTCTTGATTCTGTTCTCCTAGTATAACTACAAATATGTTATAAGTTTGAATAGTTGCCATTAACGGTTTAGGAGATATGGATTTTAGAATGTGTCTATCTCACCTTTTTTGGGTTTCGGACGCATTACATTTCCCCCACTCCCACACCCCTTGATCAATATTGACAATTTTTCTGCAAATGGGTCTACTATCAGAGCTCTATAGAAATTCCAAGTTTCAGCTTCCTAACATAAGGGGTTACTGAGATCTGGAAACCAAAATTTTCGGTCTAAAACACTTCCCCCTCCTTCCCCCTCACACCCCCACCCCTAAAAATTTTATCACTTCAAGGCGCCTACCCCATCTATTCGTTAAGAAAATTTCAATTTAATATCTCAAAGCGTTTGGCAGCTACGAGCCTCCAAACGATCTTGCGTACGGCGGACAGACGGACTGAAAATTTTTATTGCTTTTTTCGCGTCTACTAGTTATGAAACGTGAAAATAAAAATTTTGAGGGTAGCAAATTTTTTTTTTTAAAAAATCAATCACAATACTTAATTATTAAAATAATAAAGTAAAATATAGAAACAACCAATTTCATATCTCATCAGAACTAAAGGATGGCAAAAATTATGAAAACATTTCCAAACCCTAGGAAGTTGAATATCGAAAAATTGTGAAATGAGTTTGTAGGCGATTATATAAAAAGTCTGTGGAAGCAAAAAAGTGTTCAAATATGTCATTAATCCTAAGAAGTTGAAGTCGAAGCTTTAAAAAGCATACAATATATTGACTTTTTGGCGCTTATATAGAAAACCATAGAAATTAAAAAGGAATTCGATATATCATCAGATTTAAGCAATATGTAAGAATCTGTGAAAACATATGCAACCTACTTACACCCACTTGGGGGTGGAATATCCAAAAATCCTGAAAATAGTTAATAGGTAAATATAAAGACAGCACGAGAAAGTAAGAACCAATTCAATTTCTTACGACTTCTAAAAGAAACAACGGAATTCGTGAAAACGCGTTCAAACCTTTTATACTCTCTTAGGGTTAAAAAAGGCAAAAACTTCAAAACTATGATAGTTTCAGGCGATTATTACGCAAGCCCATGAAAGTGAAGATATATTCGATATCATATCAGTCAGGGTTGGGGGATATGGCAGAATTCATGAAAAAGTATACCTCCTTGCACCCCCTTAGAGGTAAAATTCAAGAAAATCATGAAAACGCTCTTCATTTTTACAAATATGTATATGGAAAAGCCGTAGAATAAAAATGAAATCAATATTTAGGAGGACCTAGTAATAGATATAACGAAAATCGTGAAAATATGTGCATTTCATTTTCCCTGATAATATTTTTCGACCTCCTTCCAAACACTAATGGATATTTAAAATTTTTTTTAGTCTAAGCTATCTACTTTTCTAGTTGATTTACATATTTATACCGAGTTTCAACTTTGTAGCAGAAGCCGTTCAATATAGTTAGGAAAAACACCTCCAGAGGTGGGGGCGAACAATTTTTGATTACAATATCTCACGAACCAATTGCAATTTAAAAATAAAATTCTGTTTCTGTATAAAGTTTGACAAATAAAGTAAATTTTTTTAAGGAGGTGATGAAGCATGGAAGTGGAAGAAATAATTTTTTTTTGGAAATACTGAAACTACGAGTTTAAGGCGAGAAATATCAGCAATCTATGAAAACATTGCCACATTGTCGAAATATTGCCGCCATCCATTAATCGCTCCACTAATTTTGGCAATAGTCGTTGGACAATTAATTGTTTGAAAAATTGCTCGTGTACAAGCACCTTTACGACTATGGGATTTGAGCCATTTAAACGTTCCAAAGGTAACGGCTACTATTCTTGAACGCATGTTTTATGGCCTTCGTATGAACCTGAAGGAGTAGAACGATTGTGCCCGTTAACGAACTTACATTAAAATTTCAACCATAAGTTCAGATGCTAAATGGAGTGTGGGGTTATTTTATAAACTTTTTGCCTTGCCCCTCCCACCCTGGAAGAAGTTCTATGGGCGCCCTTGCTAGGTCATCCGTTGCGAACTAGTTCGTTCGGAGCGGTATGTGATGTACTACACAGTACTACCTCGATAATTCGACCCCCCGCAAATGTGAATTCTTCGATAATGTGAACAACCAAAAATTTGTATTATGTCCCTTGTAATGTGAATTTCTTGGCATTATTTTGCCTCTTTAATGTGAACTTATAAAGTCCAATGATTTCATGCTCATTTGTTTGAAATTTTAACGTCAAAACAAACGAAATATCATTCCTGGGGGAAAGAGATCTACATATGCATAGCACATCTATGAATGCGAAGTTTAACCCTTTGCCCTCCAGCCTATATCTCATGTAGATATACCTGCAACTCCACGATTTAATTTGTGTATCGCTTGCTGCAAATTCAAATGAAAATGCAATTCAGGAAGTGCAAGAGCTTCTTTTCACTTTTTTGGGAAATGCAGAAATTTCGCATGGTGAGATCCAATCTTGGCTGCATGAGGAGAAAAATAGCTTATGCGATAGTTCTTCCGAGGATGAAAGTCTAGGAAATCAGGATGAAGTAAAATCTATCGTATCGCATACTTCCTCTATACAAAGCGATGGATGGGCACAGGGAAATAATATAAGCGCAAACGCCTTATTAACATTGCACGACATACGGAGTACTGCAATAAAACTATTTGCCCTGCTTTGAGTCAGACAAAAGTAACATCATTTTTTTCAGAACAATAAATAATGTTAAATTTAAGAAATAATTAAACAAATAAAATACTTTCTTTTCTATGCTTCGATTAATATGTATGAATTGAATTCACGATACCCTTGAACAATGTTTTTTTAAGTCTGGACTGTAAGCTTAATTTTGCCATTTTTTTCAACTAAAATAATTAAATACAAATTATTAACTTTAAAAAATGTTTGTAATTATTAATTTACATATTATGCCAATACGATTGTACTATTATATTGCTGTAATATGCTAACTAGTTATGTCTCCGCTAATGTGAATTTCTCGATTAAGTGAACTACCCTCGTCTTAATTAGTTCACATTATCGAGGTAGTACTGTATTCCATAATGTGTGGTTTTATATTGAAAGAGTTTAATATCACATAGGGGACTATAACATAATTAAACTCAGTCAAGTTCAGCGAAGCCCAGCATTAGGCATCACTAAAGCTCTAAACGTGCTACTCTACCTCCTACCAATCGACCTTTATATAAGAAACACCGCATCATCATTTTTTATCATTTATAATCATTTTTACAATTTTTTATCATTTTTTACCGTTTTTAATCATTTGTTATCATATTTTCTTTTTTTTATCATTGTGTACCATTTTTATCATTTTTCTATCATTTTTTATCATATTTCATTATTTTTTATCATTTTTATTATATTCTATCATTTTATATCATTTTCTTTCGTTCTTTATAATTTTTTATCATTTTTTATCATTTTTTATCATTTCTTATCATTTTTTATCATTTTTTATCACTATTTTTCACTTTTCACCATTTTTTATCATATTTTATCATTTCTTAATCATTTGCTATCATTTTTTATAACATTTTTTACCATTTTTTATCACTTTTTCATTTTTTCATCATTTTTATAATTTCTTATCACTTTTTATAATTTTTTATCATTAATTAATCTTTAATCTTTAATCTTTAATCTTTAATCTTTAATCTTTAATCTTTAATCTTTAATCTTTAATCTTTAATCTTTAATCTTTAATCTTTAATCTTTAATCTTTAATCTTTAATCTTTAATCTTTAATCTTTAATCTTTAATCTTTAATCTTTAATCTTTAATCTTTAATCTTTAATATTTAATCTTTAATCTTTAATCTTTAATCTTTAATCTTTAATCTTTAATCTTTAATCTTTAAACTTTAATCTTTAAACTTTAATCTTTAATCTTTAATCTTTAATCTTTAATCTTTAATCTTTAATCTTTAATCTTTAATCTTTAATCTTTAATCTTTAATCTTTAATCTTTAATATTTAATCTTTAATCTTTAATCTTTAATCTTTAATCTTTAATCTTTAATCTTTAATCTTTAATCTTTAATCTTTAATCTTTAATATTTAATCTTCAATCTTAAATCTTTAATCTTGAAAATTTTTTTTACACGTTTTATGACTAATAAACACCAAAAAAGCAAAACAAAATTTCACTCCGTCTGTGCGCCGTCCGCCGTACGCAAACTCATTTGAGGAATTATAGTTGCCAAGCCCTATGAGCTATTAAATTGAATTTTTTTTCTTAATAGACATGGTAGACCCCTAGAAGTGAAATTTTTTTGAGAGGTGTGGGTGTGAGGGGGAAGGTGGGAGATCTCAGCAACCACTAATGGTAGGAAACTGAAACTTGGAATTTCTATAGAGCTTTGATAGTGGACCCATCTGCAAAAAAATTGCTGATATGGGTGAAGGGGTGTGGGAGTGGAGGGGGAAATAATGCGTCCGAAACGCAAAAATGCCGAGATCGACACATTCTAGATTCCATATCTCTTAAACCGTTAATGGCAAGCAATTAAAACTTAACAAATATTTGTAGTTATACTAGGAGAGTAGATTGAATTAAAATTTTTTGGTAGGGGTGGTGGCGTACGGGGGTGGGGGTTGAAATACTTAACATTACTATATCTCAGAAACCTATTGTACCAGAAAAACAAAATTCGGTTTGGGTATAAAGCTTGATAAATAAAGATTGCTCAAAGTAAAATCTTTGAAGGGGACTGGGGCAAAGAAGTGGGGGGGGGATAAGAATTTTTCAAAAATAGCACTTTTCATATCTCAATAACAGTGTAAGATAGATGCTTCAAATTTTTACCAGAAGTGAGCCCAATATAGCTCTAGTAGGGAAAAAAAATTGAAGATGGGGGTGTAGAGGGTGAGGGTGGGGAAAAGTGAGAAGGAGAAAGTTCAGATGCTTATATCTCAAGAACCTGAAACTTCGTATTTAAGTTGAACTATAATAGTGGCATGGTTGAAATATAAAATCTTTTTTAAGGGTAGCATGCTACGAGGGTGGGGAAAGGTGTTGGAAAGGTGAAATTCGGTACGTATATGTAAATCAACTGGAAAAGTAGTTCTGATAAAAAAAATAAGAATTTTCATTGGCTTTCAGAAGGGGGGGGGGAGGCAAAAAAAATTATCAGTAAATATAAAATGCATATATTTTCACGATTTTCGTCATATCTACTAGGTCTTTCCAAATATTGAATTCATTTTTGTTCTACGGATTCTTCATATGAATACCTAGAATGTGTTTTCAAGATTTTTTGAAATTCGACCCCTAAGAGGGTGTAAAGTGGATGTATTCTTTTTCATGAATTGTACCATATCTCTCAGGTCTGATCAGATATCGAATATCTTTTCACTTCCCCGGGTTTGTTTAACAATCACCTATTTTTAAGTTTTGTCTTTTTCAACCTCTAGACCGCATCCTGGAATATGACAAAATTATATAATTCATATGTTACACCATATTCTAACCGCTTCCCGAACTTTTTGTTAGGGTTTCAGTCACATAGTAACATACTCCGCATCTCCGAATTGAACACGTTCCAAACTTCTGCCAGACTGTTGGCAGATTTTTTATCATTTATCTCATTTTTTATAATTTTATAATTTTTCATCATTTTTTATCATTTTTATCTTTTTTTCTAATTTTTTATCATTTTCTATCTTTTATCTTTTATCTTTTGTCTTTTGTCTTTAATCTGCAATCTCCAATCTAAATTTTCCAAATCCTCCATCCTCCATTCTTCAACCTCCATCCACCATCCTTCATCCACCATCCTCCATCATTCATCCTCCATCCTCCATTCTCCATCCACCATCATCCATCCACATCCTCCATCCTCCACCATCCATCCTCCATCATCCATCCTCCAACCTCCATCATCCATCCTCCCACCTCCATCATCCATCATCCATCCTCAGCCCACAATCCTCCATCGTCCATCTACCATCCTCCATCCTCGTCCTCCATGATCCTTTATCCATCCACAATCCTCCATGCTCCATCAAACGTCCTCAATCATCCATTCTCCATTTTCAGTATGCCATTCTCCAATATCCATCTCCATCCTCAATCCCTTTCTATATGCCTCTGTACATCATCCTCCATCCATTATCCACCAGCCTCCTGCTTTCAGTATAGTTCTTCATAGTTCGCTAACTAAGACGAAATATATTTCCTCATATAGTTCTTTTAGTTCGTTTTAGTTCGTTTTAGTTCGAAGGAACTATGCAGTTCCTTTTAGTTCGTTTTAGTTCGCGAACTATGAGGAACTATATAGTTCCTCATAGTTCTTTTAGTTCGTTTTAGTTCGAAGGAACTATATAGTTCCTTTGAACTAACACGAACTAAAAGAACTATATGAGGAAATATAGTTCCTTTTAGTTCGATTTAGTTCGCGAACTATGAGGAACTATACTGGAGGCTGGAGGATGGTGGATAGTGGATGGAGGGTGATGGATGGAGACTGATGTACAGAGGCATATAGGACTGTGGATGAAAAATAAGAGATTGAGGACGGAGATGGATATTGGAGAATGGAGAATGGAATTCTGAGAATGGAGAATGGTTGATTGAGGACGATTGATGGAGCATGGAGGATTAGGGATTGAGGATTGGGAATTGAGGATTGAGGATTTAGGATTGACGGATAGAGGAGCTCCTCATAGTTCACGAACTGTGAGGAACTATAGCTGGACGGTGGAGAATGGTTGATGGATAATGATGGATGGAGGATGGTAGATGGTAGATGGAGGATGAAGGATTGAGGATTGAGGATTGAGGATGGATGATGGTGGTGGGAGGATGAAAGATGGTTGATGGAGGATGGAGGATGGAGGATGTGGATTGATGATGGTGGATGGAGGATGCAGGATGGAGGATGGATGATGGAGGATGGATGATGGAGGATGGTGGATGGAGAATGGAGGATTGAGGATTTAGAAAATTTAGATTGAAGATTGCAGATTAAGGATAAAAGACAAAAGATAGAATATGCTAAAAAATTAGAAAAAATTAAAAAAATTTTAAAAAATTTGAAAAAGTTAGAAAGATGATAAAAAATTATAAAAAATGATGAAAAATGATAAGAAATGATAAAAAGTTTTAAAAAATGATAACAAATGATAAAAAAATGATAAAAATTATAAAAAAATTATAAGAAATGATACAAAATGATAACAAATAAAAAAAAATGATAAAAAGTAGTAAAAAAAATTGATAATATATGATAAAGAATGATAAAAAACTCTACAAAATAATAAGAAATGATAAATGATAAAAGTTTATATATTAAAGATTAAAGATTAAAAATTAAAGATTAATGATTAAAGATTAAAGATTAAAGATTAAAGATTGAAGATTAAAGATTAAAGATTAAATATTAGAGATTTAAGATTCAAGATTCAAGATTTAAGATTTAAGATTATAGATTAAAGATTAGAGATTAAAGATTTAAAAATTAAAGATTAAATATTATTGATTAAAGATTATAAATTGAAAATAGGAGGTAGAAGATAAATTTAAGAAATTCCCGAAATTTTTAATTATCTGTTTTATCGATTTGAAGCCGTATTACGCATTTCTGGTTAAAAATGGTAGGAACCAAATTTATGGAGAATTAAATTCTCTATCTTTTTTATGCACTTTTTCATTTAAAATAGGTGACATATTTCAATGGCAAAGTTGTACAGGACTAAATTCCCTAAAAGTTTCGTACTGCGGTTGGGACAATAAAAGGAATTAATCAATATGAGAAGAATTGATCCTTTCTCAATTTGTTGAGCAAAAAAAAAGAAGAAAAAAGGAGAAATAGAAATGAACCAGGAGCGTGACACACTGCGAACTAGTTCGTTCATTTCACTTCTGGGAACGCTCTTCGGAACTAGTTCGTTCGCGAACTACACAAGCCTACTTTGCATGTGTTTTCTATAGAATCGATTGTAGAAAATAATACAGTTTGATCATCCGTTTACCATGATGGTTGCAGGACCGTCAGGTCAGACGACATTTATTGAAACATTCCTGAAACATACATCGCTAATTAACACTCCGATAAAAAAGATTATCTGGTGTAATGCTGAACAACGAGCGATACCATCACAATTACCATTTAAAACTATTGAGTATTTAGATTCAACACCGGAAGACTTTATAAATGAGACCAATGAGCCAACATTAATAGTACTAGATGATATGATGCTAAATGCATTTTCAAAGCAGGTTTGTGAGTTTTTAACAAAAGGGTCACATCATAGGAATTTTACAGTAATACTTGTAACACAGAATGTCTTCCATCAGGGCAAGTTTTGTTGAGATATTTCGCTTAACTGCAAATATCTGTGGTTACAAGGCAAAACAGCACAAGTCTCATTTTCAACTTTTTGAGTTATCGACGTTTAAAAGTTAAGCAACTGGCTTGCTCTGTTTCCATTCGGGATTCAGATTAAATTGAAAGTTGTGTATACGTCATAACATAACATAACATGTATGTTTTGATGCGTTATAGGATTCGCGATTTGTGCCCATGAAACACCGGAAGTCGCCCGCGGCTTCAAGCAGAACAGCTCAAGTCCAGTGGACTTGCGCGGTTCTGCTTTAATAATGCCGAAAATTCGATTTCTTCGGCGATCAAGTGTATTATTATCGCGTGTTGCTAGCCACGGCACAGTGACGTAGCTACACATGATTTTCGGAGGGTGGGGAGAGGGGGTGGCGGAGACTGGTTTTCAGCAAAAAAATTTTAATATTAACAAATTCGAACTTTAAATTGACCAGTAAGGTTCGATATTATCTACAAGTAGTAGTAGTAGTAGATATTACATACTACAATAAAAAAAAAAATTTGTAAGCAATGGAAAAATAATTCTAAGTAATGGAGATCTTTTTCGAACTCTATCAGAGCAATTCTCGAGATATGAAATTCGGAAGCCCTACAATGTTTTTCCGTATAAATTCTAAGCTTCATTCTTAAACTGTTCTTGAGATATGACACGTGATTCTTTAAAAAATAATAAGCTAATCATTTCGGGGGGGGGGGGGGGGGGGGGTTCTCCCAAAACTCCTGCTATTACTACGCCACTGCCACGGCAGTCTGTTTGTTTTGGGGAATAGCACAAAGGCTTTTTCTAAATATATTTCTAAAAATGCATCATTTGTTTCTACTTTATTTTAACTCATTCCTCATTCTTTTCAATAGTCAATGTTTAAAAGCACGTATACCACCCTCACCGATACTGCAAAAACATTAAACATTCGTCAACGAACTCTACAGTTGAAAGTTTCCACGATAAGCCACAATAACGTACTGGTCAATCACGTAAGTAATTGTTCAGTGACATTAATATCATTCGAAAGATGAGCGATTGTCGTTTCCAAATGATGTAATATGTTTATTACTTACGAAAATATCTAATAGTAGTAGCAAAATCACGCATAGAAAAAAAAATTTTCCAACAGTATGGGCACAACTTTATTATTTTTCCGGCAGAAGTTCGGAATGTGTTTAATTCTGGGATGCGGTGTGGGTTACTATGTCACTGAAACAAAAAACTCGGGAAGCTGTTAGAATAGGGCGTAACATATGAATTACATAATTAGATCATATTCCGGGATGCGGTCCAGGAGTTGAAAAAGGAAAAAACATACAAATAGTTATTTTTTTAAAGAAGCCCATGGAAGTGAAAAGATATTCAATATCTGATCAGACCTAAGAGATATGGCGGAATTCATGGAAAAGTATACAACCACTTTACACCCCCTTAGGGGTCGAATTTGAAAAAATATTGAAGACACTTTCTATGAAGAATCGTATGAAGAATCCGTAAATTAGAAATGAATTCAATATTTGGAAAGACCTAGTAGATATGACGAAAATCGTGAAAATATATGCATTCCATTTTCACTGATCATTTTTTTGCCCCCATTCCGAACGCCAAATGGATATTAGAATTTTTTGTTTATCAGAATTACTTCTCTCGTTGATTTACATTTACACACCGAGTTTCAACTTTCTAGCATAAGCCACTCTAAAGTTAGGTTAAACACCCCCCACCCCCGTACCGTACTACCCCTAAAAAATTATATTTTTCCAACATGCCACTACTATAGCTCTATCTAAATACAAAGTTTCAGCTTTATACCATTAAAGGTTTTAAAGATATAAGCATCTCAACTTTTTCCTTTTCACAATCCCCCACCCCCTTACGCCACTACCCCCACTCAAAAATTCAATTTAAATCTACTCTCCTAGTATAACCACAGATATTTGTGAAATCTTAATTTCGTGTCACTGGATTTTAAAATGAGTCGATCACAGCATTTTTGTGTTTCGGACGCATTATTTCCCCCTCCACTCCCACACCCCTTCACCCATATCTGCAATTTTTACTGTATTATTTATAATACAGTATTGTTATCGATTTTTTAAAAAAAAAATTTGCTGCCCTCAAAATTTTTTTTTCCACGTTTCATGACTAGTAGACGCGAAAAAAGCAATAAAAATTTTCACTCCGTCTGTACGCCGTACCCCGTACGCCGAACGTCGACCGCCCCAAAATCTTTGAAGGCTCGTAGCTCTCAAACCAGTGGAGCTATTAAATTAAAATTTTTTCTAAGAATAGACTTGGTGGACCCTTTGAATTGACATTATTTTCAGGGGAGGAGGTGTAAGGGGGAAGGCGGGGTAAGCGTTTTAGACGAAAAATTTAGGTTTCTAGATCTCAGGAACCGCTTGTGTTAGGAGGCTGAAACTTAGAATTTCTATAGAACTTTGATAATGGACTCATTTGCAAAAAAATAACAGGTATGGGTGAAGGGGTGTGGGAGTGGAGGGGGAAATAATGCGTCCGAAACGCAAAAATGCCGAGATCGACAAATTCTAAAATCCATATCTCCTAAACCATTAATAGCAAGCAATTAAAACTTAACAAATATCTGTAGTTATACAAGAAAAGTAGATTGAAACAAAATTTTTGGGTGGGGGTAGTGGCGTACGGGGGTGGAGGGTGAAAATTTTTAGATTACGATATCTTACAAACTAATTGGACCAGAAAAACAAAATTCGGTTTTATTATACAGATTAATAAATAAAGATTGCTCAAAGTAAAATATTTGAAGGGGGTGGAGGAGCACGGAAGTGGGAGGGATTAGAATTTCTCAAAAATAACACGATTCATATCTCAATAACAGTGTAAGATGGATGTTTCACATTTTTACCAGAAGTAGGCCTAATAGAACCCTAGTAGGAAAAAAAAGTTTGGGGGTGTGGGTGTAGAGGGTGAGGGTGGGGAAGGGTGAGAGAGAAAAAGTTCCGATGTTTATATCTTAAGAATCTATAGTGATAGGAAGCTGAAACTTGGTATTTAGATAAAGCTATAGTAGTGTCATGGTGGAAAAATACATTTTTTTTAAGGGGTAGTATGGTACGGTGGTGGAGGGTGTTTTCCCTAACTTCAGAACGGCTTATGCTAGGAAGTTGAAACTCGGTACGTATATGTGAATTAACTAGAAAAGTAATTCTGATAAAAAAAATTCAAATATTCATTGGCGTTCAGAAGAGGGGGCAAAACAAAATATCGGTTAATATAAAAAGCATATATTTTCACGATTTTCGTCATATCTACTAGGTCTTTCGAAATATTGAATTCATTTTTATTCTAAGGATTCTTGGTATGAATACTACTTTTCATGAATTCCACCATGTTTCTCAGGTCTGATCAGATATCGAATATCTTTTCACTTCCTCAGGTTTGTTTAATAATCACCTATTTTTAAGTTTTGTTTTTTTCAACCTCTAGACCGCATCCCGGAATATGACCCAATTATTTAATTCATATGTTACACCCTTTTCTAACCGCTTCCCGAACTTTTTGTTGGGTTTTCAGTCACATAGTAACATACACCGCATCCCCGAATTGAACGCGTTCTGAACTTCTAACGGAAAAATAATACAGTTGCGCCCAGACTGTTGACAGATTTTTTTCAAATGGGTCCACTATCGAAGCTCTATAGAAATTTCAAGTTTCAGTCGCTTAACATAAGCTGTTGCTGAGATCAAGCAACCTAAATTTTCCGTCTAAAACGCGCCTCCCACCTTCCCCCTCACACCCAGAGCCCTCAAAAAAAGATCACTTCAAGGTATACTACCCTGTCTATTCAGAAAAAAAATATAATTTAATAGCTGATAGGGTTTATTAACTGTGAGTTGATTAAAATAATAAAGTAAAAAGGACTTATGCTGTTTTTCTTGGCACCGATTGGTACATTTGGATTTGTGCTGTTTTGCATGGCACCGATTGAGAAATTTGGACTTATGCTGTTTTTCATTCTCTATTTTCGCAAAGAAAAATCAATACAATATGCTTGATACTTGTCGAAAAGTTGCAGTCGACCTCTCTGACTTCAAAAATGACCCTAACTCAATTTCGGAAAAAATGTGACTTGTGCTGTTTTGCCTTGTGACCACAGATATATGGTCGTTTTCAAAAACCCCAGCGATAAAAGTCAGTTCCTTCATTTGGCCAGACAGATTTACCCTAGTGCAGAGCTAGTAAGAATATATAAAGAGATTACTCAGGCTCCACACGGGTATTTGCTAATAGATCTGGCTCAGTCTACTAACGATTTATTTAGATTCAGAACGGATATCTTAAATAAAAAAATTGTAACGTGTTATTGGTCAGGGACTGATTTAAACAGTAGAAATGGTGTCACGAATGAAACGCTTGAAGGACAACAAACATATGCTATATGTTCTCAAAAATGCTAGTCCATGTTTAAAAAAGGCTATCATGAAAAAGGCAGATCCTGAAGTGATCAAGACTATTTGTGAAATTGCATTAAACACGCTGAAGGGGAATCATGTGCCATGTCGTAAAATATTTAACAGTCTATGCAAGTATAAGAAGAGCGTGCGAAGGTTAGTTGATGCTAGACGATCTATTCCTAGACAGCGTAAAATCTTAGTACAGCAAGGAGGCTTTTTACCAATCCTGATAGGGAGTGTACTTTCAATTGTTATTGGCTCGTTGATTGAAAAATATGCATAGAAAGAGAGTTCTTAATAAGATGTTTCTTCTTTCACCAGAAGTGTATGAACAGTTAAGGGGGCAGATAGAAGATGGAGTTTGCCTGTCCATCTTCGATAAGACTATACACGACATAAAGTCGTTCTTCGACATTCAAAGTGGTAAGACGTGTTTTAAACGTGCTCCTAGTTTAAAATAAATGTATAGAAATACGGGTACTCTGCACCAGCAGGTACTAAAGACGATACCTTAAATAGGATACAGCCTATTTAAAACGAAGCGAGCAGAGTGTGTGCAATAGGGTTCGTGCTAGTGCCTAGAAGGACAGAGTTCAGGTACCTGTGAAATTGAGGACAAGAGCGGGAGGCTGGACTAGTCAGCCAAATTAAGAAAAGAGACATCATCATCGAAAGGCTGCAAGCGCAAATGCAGAAAATTCAGGAAGCACTTGCTGTGCTTCAGGCAAACGAAAAAAATAGGGCACCTGATGTTGAAATGGTTGCCAAGGAAACGAGCGAGATGGACTACGTCGAATTTGTCCAAAAAAAACGAAAAAAAATCGGCCATGACTTCCAAAGAACGCGTGATGCCCAAGATGTCCAGCTCAACAACAAAAAAAAAAAAAATTTTACCGCCACGAAAAGCTCGACAACACAGCAACCCAAGAAAAACGCGTACAAGATGCCTTCCATCAAAACGTATAACCAGAACCCAGAGGATATAGTGAAACTACTGCAGAAAAAAGCCGGCATTGCTGATTTTGAGAAAAAAATATCAGCAGCTCAAAAATCGCGATTAAAACGATCAACATCGAAGACTTTAAAAAAGCAAAGGAAGTACTTGGAAAGTCCGAGTCAAACTTCGTCACATGCACTCCCCGTGAAAAAAAGACCACGACCTTCCTATTGAAAGGTCTGAGCAGCCACGCGGCCCCATCCGAAATTATGGCTGAAATAAAAGTCAAACTACCGGCGATAGAAGTTTTGTCAGCCTCGCGCTTCACGACTAAAAGATCATCGCAGGAAAATAGAATCCTGCCGATCCTTATGGTTTAAATCGGACACAACAGCAGCGCAGCGGATCTGCACCAAATCCGTTACCTAAATTGCCAAGTGGTGCGATTTGAGAAGTTGAAAAAGACAGAAATCACACAATGCCGTCGGTGTCAAAGGTATGGCCACTCAGCGGTTAACTGCAGTATGAAGTTCCGTTGCATGAAATGCGACCAATCCCACTCACCAGGCGAGTGTAAGTTGAGTCTACAGCGGAGAAGACAATGACGTTTTGCGTAAATTGCAAAACACACGGAAACCCAGCATCGTACAAAGGATGCCCATCGCATAAAGCACCGAAATCCAGGAGGATCACAACCCAGCAAGAGAAAGCAGCGACAACGAAGGCAGCAACAACAAATCAACAGTACCAGCGTATCATTGAAGGTGTAGTTCGATTTGGAGTGAACTTCGCAGATGCCGTGAAGGGAAAAAATCAAAACACGAAAGCTCTACCAACCCAGGATTGCCGACGAGAGCACACAGGTAAGGACAATAATGGTAATTAAAATTCCTTTAAATCTTTCCAGGACAACCTCATTAAGTCATTAAATGAGCCGTTGTATTTGAAAGTGGAATAAGTCCATTTTGAAAAAAATATTTTTTGTGACATTGTAACATTATTCTATACAACACGAAGCAACTTTCTGAGAATACAAATACAACAAATACAAGTAAATTTTTCTGAAAGATGGCATAAATATTTTTAAACATCTTAAAACGTAAACCGTTAAGCATGTCGATTTAAAAACGAAATGGACTTATTCCACTTTCAAAATCAACGGCTCAATAATAAGTTTGAGCGTTTCGAACAAGCCATTGGCGCTCACGCTCAACAACTTAGCTGTATAAGTAACGTGCTCAATTTGTCCAATGTCTGTTGATGACCAGCTAACACAAAGCCTTCAGATGACCGAGCTCAGGCTCATCCCTGTCAATGTCAACTCCATTGTGTACCTAAATAGAAGGATGAATCTAGACGATCTCCTAAAAAAAGAAAAACCCGATCTTCTCCTTTTAAACGAAACAAAATTAAAACCACACCATACCCTCCAATTCAATAATTACGACTTTATAAGAACAGACCGACCGAACTCCGGAGGTGGAGGCGGTACGGGTATTTTTATAAAAAAACCTTTAAACTTCAATACAATAAACCGGCCGGAATTCGCCCTTTTTGAATGTTTAGAACAGACCTGTATAAAAATCTCCCTGCAGAATAATGATAATCTTTTCGTTATTAGCACCTATGCCTCAAAAAGAAATTCCGAAAAATTCAATGACGAATTTCATTCACTATTCCAGACCCTTGAAATAAATAGCCTAAGAAACTACTATGTAATAGCAGGGGACCTCAACGCGAAACACAAATCCTGGCTTAACCGAGATAATAACACACGTGGAAATTTTTTGTATAACTGGGTTTTAGACAACCAAATAGAATTCAAATATGTACTCTACGGCCCCGACTCGCCCACCTACCAAGAGCAAATTCATACCTTGATATCTGCATAGCAGATGCCCGATTGAACTTCACGTTCGCAGGAAGCCCAAATAAATTAGAAACCATAAATTACGATAGCCACCACCAAGCCATACTCATGACATTTGGTCATCAGAAAGACGATCATTTCGTCATTAATTCTCAAGCGGAAAATATTATCCTTAATTATAAGAAAACTAACTGGAAGTTGTTTCGAAAGAGAATAGCGAAAGCTCACTCAGAAACAATTCCAGAAGAAGAAGAATTCATGACCCACACAGATAGGAACCTAACGAACTCGGAGATAGAACACTATCTCCAAATATTAGAAAATCTCACAATTGCCACAACAGAACGATCTGTCCCAAAAAGAAAAATCCGAAATACCTTAGACAATTACGAAAACCCTATTATCCGAAAACTCCAAAGACTTAAAAGTCATTTGCTCACGCGAATTAATAACATTTATCGTAGATTTTTAGATTACAATAACCCCAACTTGAGTAGACTAAAATCAATCTTAAAAAATGTTAAAACTCTAATTCGACAAAACTTCGCGAACGAGAGAAATAGGCGATGGAGGGAAAAAATTCAATCTGTTAGGCCCAGCGACTCCCCCGGGATGTTTGCCCAAATAAATTCTATGTTCAGGAAAAAGAATAGTGCAAGCGTACCCACGATTAAGGTACCGGCCGACTTCCAAAAACTCCTGGAAGACGCAAATATCGATATCACAAGTGCAAGCCGTAATACAAACGGCTACTTCGTGATAACCGACGAACCCCAAAAGCTACATCTAATAGGGACCCGCTTAGAGGGAATTCATACACAAAACTCCAACTTGGGAAGGGAAAGACTAAATCAATTAGTTATGCAAAAGGCCACAGAATTCAAAAATGAGAGCGAAGGCAATGAGCCTTTACTCATTTTTAGCGAAAATCTGATGGCCAATCAAATTGAAGACAACCAACTATCAGATTACTTCGTTTCATTTGAAACACTCCAATTTTTATTTAAACGCCTCAATAACAAAAAATCATCCGGCTTGGATGGAATACCAAATCTAGTATTAAAGAATCTGCCGGATGTAATTATTCAGGAATATTGCATTCTTTTTAATAACCTATTAAACAACTCTCACTACCTCGAAAAATGGAAACGCGCGAAAACATTCCCAATCCTTAAGAAAGGGAAAGATCCTTCAGATCCAAAAAGTTACAGACCCATTAGTCTTCTACCCAACATAAGCAAAGCCTTTGAATCCATCCTCAATGACTCCCTGAATTCCCATATTCGACAGAATGATCTGATACCGAATTGCCAATTTGGCTTTCAAAATAGACATTCTACCATACACGCCATAACGAAGGTCACATCCGACATCTGCTGGCATTTAAATAATAAAGAATGCCTAGGTGCCTGTCTAATAGACATAGAGAAGGCCTTCGACACAGTTTGGCTTGACGGTCTGATCTTTAAATTAATCCAAAAAAAATTCCCCAAACACTTGATAAATATCCTTGTACACATGATATACAACAAAAACTTTGTGCTAACAAACGGGAAAATTGTTACCACACAGACCTTTCATGTTAGGGAAACGAATGGCCCGGAATAGTTATAAGGAAAAATTGTTTACGATAAATTGTTATATTTAAGGAACATTGTAATAAATTAAATAAAGTAATTCGTATCCCACCTAAATATTCCCTTCTCGATGCATTTTTAAATGCAATTATTGTATGCTGGACTGAGCTGTCCGCGGCCGGGAACATAATGCTGCTGGCCCCGATGGCGGAGAGTTCGGCTCAAACCCTAGTTTTAAGTTAGTATGTAAGAATTGTATATAGAGTGAAATTGATGTAATATTGGGTTTTTTTTGCCATTTTCCCAATAGTTTATTTTGATGATAAGTATACATTAAGAATGTAGTTAAATGAAGAGACTCTGATCCCCCAAAAAACATCCCCCGATAAAATTTATATCTTAGAGTGCATATTGAGGCCATTAAGAACGGTAGCAGCTTAGATATAGACTAATTTTAGCTTTAAGATAGTAAGATAGAAAACCTGTTAGCATTAAGAACTTACGGCAAAAAATAAAGCACTTTTTTAAACCTTAAACCAATACACGACATATTGAGAAACAAAAAACTGTCTGACGAGGACAAATGGTATAATTATAGGAACAGTTTCTTAATGCAAAGCGTAAAGGAAGACAGATCCGTGAAGAAAAATCTCTCGCGTTTACGCCAGAAGTAAAGTTAGGAAATAAGAAAAATTTACGAGATAATGCGACACAGACGAGGTTTGCTTTCAAAGAAGAAATGTCATCACAAACTTCTACGATTAAGAATCCCGATCCGTTTTACAGTATGGCTGAAGATATCTTTGAAACAGGTGACATAACTTCACAAAAGTATAATAGCTCTAGTGCAGAAGAGATAACCCCGCTAAGGCGATCACTATCGCCTCGTTTCAAAAGATGATTATCTGTAAGCGGTATAGCTAAAAGTTTAAAACCGGCTTCAAAGTTTCGTAAGACTACTCCTGAAGTCAAGAGCGTGGACAAAGAATATAGAGTTATAACAGCTGATGACGGTATAACGCAGTATACTATACCGAGTGAAATGGAGGTTGACGAAGCTGCCCGACTTATAGACGAACTAGAGCAGAAAGAAGGAGCAGAGAAACCAGAACAGAGAACGGCTGCCAAACAGCTTATATAAAGGACTTCACGACTAGAAAATGCTTCATTAAGTACAGACGAACAGTAGGGGAAGGTGCTGTACCTTGGACCAAATGTACCTCGGTCCAAACGTCAATTCCAACTAAACTTTAGCTGCTGGAAAACAAGTATCTTCAATGAAAGATTGCCAAATGCGTAGGCTTTAGTTTCAGTTCATTAAAGTGAGCCTAGAAGATACATTAATTCAGATAAAACAAAAGAAGTGATTTTTGGACATAAAAGTATTTATTTGTTAGTTCAGTTATTTTTTTTTTTTCTAAGTCGTGTATAATTATTTCTACTATACAGCAGTTTTAACTGGTAAGACAACTAATTCATCGTGGTCTTGACCGTAAATTTAATCCTTCCTTACCATAAGAAATAATTTAAAAAAATATGTTTGTAGTATTGGGTGATGGGATGTACCTTGGACCGTTTTTTTGGTTGTACCTTGGACTATGGAAACTACATACATTAAAAAAAAATTGTAGCCAAAAGGGACTTTCTTGCTGAAATAAAATCCTCAGAGGTAGTAGGGGGATTTTGAAGCAGACAGCAGCGAATCCTCTTTTACACTACTGTTTATTTCAGCTAGACAAACCATTTTCTAAAGTTGCTTATTCTTATTAAGAATTTTAATTTTTTTTTTTTTAATTTATAGCTTTACTAGATTTTTCTTTTCAAAGAAAAACATATATTAAATTATATAAAAGAATGTTATAATATTACTCAGGATTTCGACTTTAAAATTGAATTATTTTTTATTAGGTCCAAGGTACAAATAGCAGCGGACCGAGGTACAACCTATAGTTGTACCTTGGTACGTTTGAGGTTCACTCCAAAAACCGTTTCAGGATCCACCAAATTTAGTCACAGCAGTTCCAGCTATAATTATAAATTATTAAACAAATAAGCTTTCATATGTACTATTTCCTAATTTACATTTGCTATTGGTTTAATAGATTTAAGGGTTAATGTAAAATTCGGACCGAGGTACAGCATCTTCCCCTACCCTATAGCTGGGCGTTTAAGAAGAAGAACTGAACGAACCGGAAGTGCACCAAATATTTTCTGGGAAAGAGTTATTTAAAAATGCCTGTAAGCATAAGAGAAAACGAATTTTACGTAGTAATAATTCTATGGTTATATACAATGAAAAAACTTTGTCGGCCTTCACAAATATACTTAATAATAATAATAATAATTCTTTATTTAGATATTTTCCATAATACAGCAGTTTCTTAAAATATTTGTTTGACATAGACTTTCTTTACGCTAATGAATTTTAATATAGACTCTTGATTTTACTTTATTATTTTAATAATTAAGTATTGTGATTGATTTTTTAAAAAAAAAAATTTGCTACCCTCAAAATTTTTATTTTCACGTTTCATAACTAGTACACGCGAAAAAACCAATAAAAATTTTCAGTCCGTCTGTCCGCCGTACGCCGTACGCCGTACGCCGTACGGCGTCCGCCGTACGCAAGATCGTTTGGAGGCTCGTAGCTGCCAAACGCTTTGAGATATTAAATTGAAATTTTTTTAACGAATAGACGGGGTAGGCGCCTTGAAGTGACCAAATTTTTAGGGGTGGGGGTGTGAGGGGGAAGGAGGGGGAAGTGTTTTAGACCGAAAATTTTGCTTTCCAGATCTCAGTAACCCCTTATGTTAGGAAGCTGAAACTTGGAATTTCTATAGAGCTCTGATAGTAGACCCATTTGCAGAAAAATTGTCAATATTGATCAAGGGGTGTGGGAGTGGGGGGAAATGTAATGCGTCCGAAACCCAAAAAAGGTGAGATAGACACATTCTAAAATCCATATCTCCTAAACCGTTAATGGCACACCATTCAAACTTAAAACATATTTGTAGTTATACTAGGAGAACAGAATGAAGAAAAATTTTGGGTGGGGGAAGTTGTGTATGGGGGTGGGGGGTGAAAAACTTAAGATTACGATATCTCATGAACCAATTGCTCTAGAAAAATAAAATTTGGTTTGGATGTAAAAGTTGACAAAAAAAGATTGATCAAAGTAAAATTTTTTAAGTGGGAGGTGGAGCATAGAAGTGGAGGGGATGAGAATTTTTCAAATCAAACACATTTCATATCTCAAGAACAGTTTAAGATAGATGCTTAGAATTTTTACCAGAAGTAGCGCTAATTAAACCCTAGTAGGAAAAAAAGTTTTGGGGTTGAGGGTGAAGAGGGGGAGGGTGGGGGAGGGTGAAAAGGAAAAAGTTCCGATGCTTATATCTTAAGAACCTGTAATGATATAAGCCTTAAACTTGGTATTTAGATAGAGCTATAGTAGCGGAATGTTGGAAAAATAAAATTTTTTTTAAGGGTAGTATGCTACGGGGGTAGGGGGTGTTTTTCCTAATTATTAAACGGTTTATGCTAGAAAATTGAAACTCGGTGTGTATATGTAAATCAACTAGAAAAGTAATTGTGATAAAAAAAAATTTGAATATTCATTGGCGTTTAGAAAGGGGGGCAAAAAAAATTATTTGTAAATATAATAGATATAAAATTCATATATTTTCACGATTTTCGTCATATCTACTAGGTCTTTCCAAATATTGAATTCATTTTTATTCTACGGATTCTTCGTATGAATACCTAGAAAGTGTTTTCAAGGTTTTTTGAAATTCGACCCCTAAGGGTAGTGTGGTACAAGTGGGGGTGTTTTTCCTATATATGGAACGGCTTAAGCTACAATGTTGAAACTCGGTGTGTATATGTAAATCAACTAGAAAAGTAATAGTGATAAAAAAAAATTTTAATATTCATTGGCGTTCAGAAGGGGGGGGGGGCAAAAAAAAATATTTGGAAATATAATAAATATAAAATGCATATATTTTCACGATTTTCGTCATATCTACTAAGTCTTTCCAAATATTGAATTCATTTTTATTCTACGGATTTTTCGTATGAATACCTAGAAAGTTTTTTCAAGGTTTTTTGAAATTCGACCCCTAAGGGTAGTGTGGTAAAAGTGGTAGGTGTTTTTTCTATATATAGAACGGCTTAAGCTACAATGTTGAAACTCGGTGTGTATATCTAAATCAACTAAAAAAATAATTTTGAATAAAAAAAACGAATATCTATTGGCGTTCAGAAGGGGGGCAAAAAAAATTATCTGTGAAAATAGAATGCATATTTTCCCACGATTTTCGACATATCTACTACCTCGTCCCAAATAATGAATTTAATTTTATTCTATGTATTCTCCATATGAGTACCAAGAAAGTGTTTTCAAGATTTTCTGAAAATTTACCCCTAAGGAGGTGTAAAGTGATTGTGTACTTTTTCAGAAACTATTCCATATCTCTCAGATCCAATCAGATTTTCACTTCCATGATCTTGTTCTTTTTGATAAGTTTTCAGTCACATAATAGCCTACACCGCATTTCAGAATTGATCGCGTTCCTTACTTCTGCCGGAAAAATAATAAAGTTACGCCCAGATTGTTGGCAGATTTTTAATCTCACCCGGCAATGAGTTATACAATTTTATACCTCTATAAAATAAGGAATTTTGACTGCACGCCTTTATTAAATTGGGTAAACTAATTTCATTGGCGTTTCTAAGCGTTCTAATTTGGTTTTCATTATTTTATTTAATTCGTTCGGTCAAATATGGGGGTGCCTGCCCAATTACTATTTTATGTATAAAGATCAAAGTTCTAAAATTAATTAATTGCACAATACTCATTAACTCTAACGTATTTAGCATCACATGACTTTCAGTATAGTTATTAACTCTTAAAATCTGTCTAAGACATTTGTTTTGAATGACTTGGAATCTACTTAGAGCGGTTGAGTTTGACAAAAACAATATAGTTGCACAATGGTTAAAATGTGGTTCGATTATTGATTTATATAACGTCAATTTTTGTTTGAGATTTAATTCATTTCTTAATCTATTAAGGACATTCACTTTTTGGCCAACCTTTCGGCATACATGATTCACATTTTGGTTAAAGCTAAGTTTGTCGTCAATAATTACACCTAAATATTTAATTTCATGTTCAATTTCTAATTTTTCACCATTAATATTTAACTCTACAGTATTTTTGTCAATATTCCTATTTGTAATTATCATTGCTTTGGTTTTGCTGACATTAAGTTTAAGTTTATTTTGGCAAAGTTTATGTGAAATTATGCTGAGATCATGATTCATTTTTGTATTGGCATCCTCGATAGAGTCAGAAACGATATAAATTAGTGTGTCATCAGCAAATAATCTAGCTTGGCAATGTTCTAAAAATAGTGGAATGTCATTAATGTACAAAATAAATAAGAGGGGGCCCAAAATGGAACCCTGGGGGACACCCAGTCTATTGCTAAGTTCATTTGAAATAAAATCTCTTAATTTTACGACTTGCTTGCGATCCGTTAAATAACTTCCGAACCAATCCAGAGTTTTCCCACGAATTCCGCATTTGGCCAATTTCTGCATCAAGATGTTTGGATCGATGGTTTCGAAGGCTCGTTGAAAATCGAGGAAAATTGCGATGATTATATATGAGTTATTTAGAGCGACCTTCCACTCAAATAAAACGTCGTTGATCGCCGTTTCGCATGAGTGTTTGGTGCGAAAGCCGGATTGAATGTTGTCCAAAATTCGATGTTTTTCGATGAAATGCACTAACTGATTGTATGCTAGCGATTCCAGAAGACGCTCGAAACACGGAAGCATATGGATCGGTCGGTGGTCGTTGATTTGAATGGAGCCTGGTTTTTTGTGAATCGGCACAATGGTAGACTTCTTCAGCATATCAGGAAAAACACCAGTTTCAAATGATTGATTGACGATGTTGACAAGTTGATGGCCAACTACAAAAACCGCATCAAGAAGAACTATTGGATTGATGAAGAACTCGTCTGTGTTGTTTTTGAGCTCTCTTAAACATGTTTTTATTTCCCTAATCGAAACGCCTCTGAATTCAAAATGAACAGTTCGGTTGAGCTGAATGTCGTCAACAAATTGGATATCCGGAATATTTTCATTTAGTTGCAAAATGCTATCAACGAAATAGCAGTTGAATCTGTTGGAAATTTCGCCATCATCTTCGATAATTTTACCGTTCACTTCAACGCGAGTCACCTCATCGCACTCTTTATTTAAAATCGAATTTAGAACTTTCCACGTCGCCTTGCTGTTGCCATGCACTGATTATGTTCGAATTTTTTTGTTTGAATCGTCTTTTTAAACTCGTTTTTGAATGTTCTATATTGATGCCATTTTTCATTAGCTAGAGCCATGTCAGTGTTGAACTGCGCGACCTTGTACAAACGGTTTTTTTCCCGACGCATTTGTTCTAATTCATTGTCGAAGAAGTCTGGATTTGTTGCAATTTCTTTTGTCGCTTTAAAATTGCTGGTCGCCGACTGCACCGTTTCCACAAACCACCTCACTTTCGTGTTAAGGTCACAGTTTTCAACAGCACTCCACGATATCATTGAGTTTTCGAGGTGTTGCCACAATACAGCCTCACTATAGTTTTTCCAGAATTGTATTTTTCGTTTTTTGAGCACATTATTATCACTGTGGCCTAGTAAAGTAATATACAAGTTCGCATGGTCAGAAATTTGGTCGTCATTTGAAACGTTGCACGATATTTTATTGTCAGTAAGATTGGACAGGCACAAATCAATTAGCGTCGATGTATTGTCAGTGATTCTCGTTGGAGAAGTCACCAAAAGTTTCAAACCGTTATCATCACAGATATTGCTGAGTCGACGACTGTGTGTTGAGTCGGCGCTCATGTCTATATTAAAATCACCACAGATCATAACAGCTTTATTCACTGAGATTGATTCAAACCAGTTTTCAAACGAATCTATTGTTTGATTCTTATGTTCAGATTTTGCCGATAAATATACACACGCAACAACAGTCCGAAATTTATTTATATTAAGTTCAAAAGATAAGTACCAAGCTATTTGTTGACATTCTGCGGACACATTATGATATTTAATTGTTTTGCTTATATATGCACAGACGCCACCAGTATGTTTAGAATGAGACACACAATTCACAAATTCATATCCACTTATGCTCAAATCGCTAATATCACAGTCATTTGTCACATGTGTTTCGTTCAAAAAAATAATTTTAGGTTTTTTATCACGCACAACGTATTTCAGTTCAATGAAGTTATTCCGGAGACCGTTTATATTCGAACACAGGATTGATAACTGTGATTCTCGTTGCTATTCTTGTTCATTGTATTCTATTTTATTTCTCACGGATGTTTGTCGACGTTTGTAAATTGGGCATTCACTGTTCCACGCATGATGATTGGTGTCAAGATTTAAGTTGAATTTGTCGTTGGCATTTTTGCAGTTTACGCAGCAATTACGTTTGTTTTTGCATTCTGAATGCTTATGCGGGCCGGCACAGCGACTGCACTTTTGGCTTTGTGTACATTCGGTCGATTTATGAAAGAAGCCGCAGCATTTGTAGCAGCGCTTGACGTGCACGTGATCAATTATTTTGCACTCTCTCCATGGGAGCACCAAAACGAACATTTTCATCAGTTTATTGAACGATATACAACTAACTTCGACGACGGCCTCATTGGTTGTGATCGAACGGATTTACGTGGAATAACCGTGACTAATCGCATTTCCATATCCATGATTGGCTCATTGTACTTCTTGAGCTCATCGATGATTGAATCGTTCGGAATGTCCGGCGAAATGTTTGTGATACGAACTCTCGGCTGTTTGATTTTTGGTACAATCACCTCATAGTATGACCCCAGTTTATCGTTCACAATTTGCTTGGCTTTGAGTGTTTCGGATGCATTTGCACAGCGTAGAACGATACCACCGTCACGAGCATTACGCGTGCCACACACATTGAGATCTTTCTTGTCGATCTTGCTCGAAATTTCTTCGAGCGTTTTTGAGCTGGTTTGTTTTGATTTTGGCTTGATGACAATTGCCGGTTTGACGTGTACATTCCTTACAACGCTTGCGTAAGAAGCATTGACAGGTCGGTGGTTCATAGCAGTGACAGGTGGTGCGATGTTTGATGTTAATTTGCTGCTCAGCGCATCAAGTTTATGTTCAATGGTTGAGGTCACTCTCGATGTTTTTTGCTCTTGCAAGCACATATCCATTCGATACAGCAAAGATAAGACTTCTTTGAGTTTAGCCGATGTTCCCTCCTCCTTTGCATTGAAACAATCTGGACAATACAATTTTAGGCATTTGCTGTTTTTGCGAGCCGAAACGTCTATCTTTCTGGCATTAACCGATCCCGTACATTCTACGTGAAAGAGCGAATCGCATCCATCGCATTGCGTGTATGTGTCTTCTCCTTCAACATCTTTCTTACACAAACAGCAAAACGACGCCATCGTTGTATTTCAGCAAGCGAATTTTCATTCGCCTTTCACACTTTGTTTGCTCACTAAAAGAATCAATCTTGATGTTTTCGACGAAAATTTACATGAACAAACTAGAGTAATTACAAATCCGCACAAAATAATGATAATAAACACTTTATTTTTAATTTTTCTATGCGACAATACAAAATTACGACTAGACCGCACGACACACTTTATATGGATTTGTATAACAGCTTGGTAACTGATTCTACTATTCGAGATATCCCTTATAGAGCGGAAGATTTCTATTTACACATTTATCAGGATGGTGACGTTGCGGATATTGTAACTTTCGTTTCATTATCTTTTCCACAGTATAATTGAACAGATTTCTTGAGAAAAGAGCAATTATAAAGCCCTATTACGCATGATAGACTATTACATACCTCCAGCACTCAGTATAAGTGAAAAGCTCAGGGAAAGTGTTCCGAAGAAGCTTGACTCTTTAGATTTAGAGATAAAAGACTTGAAGATTAAAATAAAGATAAAGTATCCGCTGCCAACGCCCATTAATGTTAATGATTTAGTCGGGCTTTTTGTCGCGAATATACAGTTTGATGACGAAACTATATCTGTTGCAGCTCGGAGGAGAAAATCAGATCAAATTAGGAAAAAAATTCTTGAAACTCTAACTGACCTGGGGAAAGAGGCATCTTCATCACCTTTGAAATACCGCACAAGCGCACAATTACGTATAAAAGTATAATATTGAATGTTCCCTATAAAAAACTATCCGGTGGTACCCTATTAACTACAGAAGTGCCTATAGATTTGAAAAAGAAAGAGTTATCGGGATTCATTATCGATATATTCTTTCAAACGCCTGTGGAGAAGCGTGATGCTAGTCTCCTTACCGAGGAAGTGGGCAAGTCGTTTGAAAAAGCCTCAGTAGAAGAGAAGAAGGAGAAGGGTACTTTAGACAGAATCGCCGTATTAGAAGATTCCATTATCGAAATAAAAAGCAGATTTCCCCGAGAACTAACAACTGTAGCTGCAGTAGAATGCATGGATGTAGGGATAATACACGTTTACACTGATATCAGGGACGTCATTTCAGGAGGGCATGAGTTTGAAACCTCAGAAATATTTTAATTGATTATGACACCAACGAAAAATTTTTAAAGGAATAAATCTGAGAAAACTATTAATCCTTGGATCACCCTGTATAAAACTATAATGACAACCAAGTATATGAATTGGTCTAGAGACAGGGTCGTCATTTCAGTCTTTTCCAGGGGGGGGGGGGGGGGGGCAAGATGTTATGAATGTATGTATTTTTATATATAAATCTCCATATGTTATATATAATATATGAAAATACCAAATTCAGGGGGGTGCAAATGCCCCCCCCCCTCAAATGACGTCCCTGACTAGAGACGCGGCTGTGTTGGTGGCGTTCTTCGATCGGCTGATCGTAGGTTCCGGACAACTCAGAAAAGCAAAACAAAAAAAGCGGAATCATAAAGAATTTCGCTGGTATTTCGCGGCTGTGTTGGTGGTCTTGTTCGTTCGGTTGATTGTAGGTTCTGCAAAACTCCGAAAAGCCAAAAAAAAACCGGAATCATAAAGAAGAACACAAACTCGTGCAAGGTGTACTTAGCTCTAACGCATGTTCTGATCGAAGATCTGAGATTTGATTTTCATCAGTTTTTAATTTAATAAAAAAGTGTTTTAATTTTTCTCGCTTCCTATATTATTATAAGCAGTAGCTGGCAATTTTGTCATACATAATACCTAAGTGCTGTTCGTTATTTTTTGCTTTAAGGGAAGAAATATTTTCACATTCTCTATCTAACCCTTCAAAGCTCGCGCATATTCTAATAAATGTTCTCGTGTGTCTCAGTTAAACTTTCCCTACATCTATTACTAATAGAAATTTCAATATTCAATATTTCTTAAGGGGGTCATCCCGTGTGCAGGTGTTTTTGGTAGACACGATTGCATGCGTTCTGTTTATTTCAAATAAAAAAGTTAAGCAGCATTTTAATCTGTCAAGTTTGAACCAGTCTTGGAACTAGGATTATCAAAAAATATTGAACAGTGAATTTTTGGCAGCTTATTGAACTCTTTGTCGTCAATTTTAATGTATTTTTACGACTTCTTCAGGTCGACAAAAAACGGCTTGATGAATCATAGTTATCCTAGTTTGGAGACTGTATACTAGTACTGAATAAGTTTACTAAATTTCAAAGATATCCGTTCGATAAATTTTGAGATATCGTGTCTACCGATTTGAAAAACATGGTTTTGAGAAAAACGCGACTAAACTTTTCATTATATTCGAAACAACATAGGAGGTTAGTGAATATAACGCCCTGTAACTTCCGAACGGCTTCGAATATCGGAATATCACTCTGCCCACATATTCAACACTATACTCGTATTTGGATGTAATTTATGCAAAAAAATAAATCAATTTTTGGAAACCGTTACACGGGATGACTGCCTTCAGCTATCAAAATTTATTAAAAATAACATACAAAATTTTTCCACTGAAACTGATCGAAAATAAAATAAATAATTTTATCTATTCTTGAATTTCTTCGAATTCTTTTAACTTAGTAGTTCTAAATCTTAAAGTTTCTTAAGTCTCGTGTACACTAGCACTTGCGACATTTCTTTCCATAACGTTTACACTAGCAAATTGCATTAAAATTTCTCTATGAATCTGCTATAACAACTGTTTTGCAAGTGGTTTTTGCGTTTTTCACTTCAAAAATCTTATAGTACTATTGTATATTTATGAATATAAATAAACAATTAAACTAAACAATTAAACGTTGCGTCAAATGCACCTCCTACGTCAAAGTCAAATCTGACTCAAAAAAATATCGTCAGACCATCGATCCCAACTTTCTTGCTTTCGATCTTCACGCAAACTTGTTCATTTACTTACTAGTGTCCAGGAGCCCTTAGTATATAATTAAATTTAATTTCTTCTTTTTATAATATAACATTTGCAAATAGATGAAATTGACCGCTTGGAGTCAAAAATGTATTTCTTTAAGGTTTTTAGACTTTAGATGAAAATTGAGGGCTTAAGTTTAATTCTACCCAAAAATTAGAAACGCATAGATCGGAGCCTCGAACAAGATAAAGTTATGTATAGGTATATATTTTCCTCCATGCATGAGAAATTAAAAAAAAAAATTTAATTTAAAGAAATCAGATATTTTTGTGTTTATATTACGAAGAAATTAAAAATAAAATAAAAAAAGATTTCGAGTATTTACTTTTGTCTATTTCAGACTGATATTGTCAAAAAAAACAATATAGTCGTCGATGTATAACTTTTTGAAAAGAAAGAGTGTACAAAACCCAAATGAAACAAATAAAAACAAATTCTTGATTCCAAGCAAACCATTGATGGTAGTAAGAAGCTAGACTCTCACCAATCTGCGCAATCAGTTGATGCAATACCATCTACAAGTAAAAATGTAAAAGATAAAGTTCATTCAGAAACATTACCAGAAAGTGATGTGTCAATTATTGATATATCACGTATTTATCACAATGACCTCGTTCAGCCAATACTGAAAGAATACCCCCAGATAGCGAAGCGCCGATTTCATTGCAGTTAGTTTGAACAATTTACATGGATTGAATACTCCATTAATCAAAATGCTGTGTTTTGTTTTAGTTGTCGTCATTTTTGTTCCAAAAAAAATTCATAGTGGTGAAGCACTAGGAAGCATTACGTTTGTTGACAAGCAAGGACGTCATTTGTGGGGAGGGGACAGGGAGGGCATTTGCTCTCCCCTCTGAATTTTGTATTTTCATATATTATATGTAACATATGTATATTTACATATAAAAATATATACATTCATAACATCTTGCCCCCCCCCCCTGGAAAAGACTGAAATGACGTCCCTGACTGTAGGAAACAAATTAGTGAGAAATCTGCGTATGATTCCGTTGAAAGAATGTGATAATATCTTCAGGTTTGAGCATGTAGAATACTATCCTCTGGAAAAGACCTATATTGAAAGTATCTCCATACAGATAACCGATGATCAAGGCGAATTAATCGACTTCATTCCCGGCTATACCCCGACATATGTGATGCTTCACTTCAAAAGACAATAAAGTATAAATATTCAGACGCGTATAAGGGATCTTCATAACTAGCGCACATTCAAATCAGAATGAACTCATCTTATACAAGGTATTATTTAATTCAAAGCGGAGCTGGTTTGTCGGATATAGGTGATATTTATTGATCGCCACTTATGTACCAGCGTGGAAGAGGTATCGGTAGCTTCTTCAGCGGATTACTACGTTATTTACGACCTTTAGTTTCCTCAGGTCTAAAAACTATAAAGAAGAAAGCAATAGAAACTGGAAAAACAGTATTATCAGAAGTGGGAGTAAGCCTCTCAAAAATATTTTAAAAGAACAAGGGCACGCTGCTACTCAAGAACTGATGCAAAAAGGTGTGAAAAAACTCTTTGATAGTATGGGTGGTGAGGGTATGAAAAGCCGCATGGCTATAAAAAGGGCTAATCCGTTTTCGGTAGCACAGTTAAAAACAACTCCTAAACATGGAAAACGTACCAAATCAAAGAAAAAATCTATTAAGAAAAGACCGGCAACCAGTAAAAATGAAAAGGTTAAAAGTAAAAACCGTAAACGTGTATTAGATATATTCGACAGGTAAGGAGAATGACCTCGTACAGAGAATGTATGAAATCTGAATTAGATATATATTTTAAAAACCGAAGAAGTTTTTTACAAGCCGATAGCATATCTTGATAACTCTTCAGTTCTGGAATTCGTATCGCTGGGACCTGGGGATACGTACCGTGATTTATCCAGTATCTACCTTCGCTTAAAAGTTCAGCTTATTAAGGCTATAGGCGGGAAAGAACAATTTTACATAGGAAAAGAATAAATCAATGTTAAGGATGCAAAGGGTGATGAACGTGAAGAGTCAAGTGACCCAATCGGCGTAGTTAACAACCTAGTGCATTCACTTTTTAGACAATGCACAATACAATTAAATGGCAGACCTATTGCGCAAACTGACAACAACTACTATTACAGAGCTTACATCGAGAACTTATTGAATTACGGTAGAGATACATCAACAACACATTTAGAATCTGTAGGATGGTACCTCGACCAAGCTAAGATGGAAATGATTGAAGATGGAAGCAAAAGCACTGATCCTAAGGAATTTATTAAAGGATATCTCAAACGATCTGATTTGCTTTCGAAAAGTAATGTGGTTGAGTTTATGGGAAAGATTCACGGTAATTTACTCAATCAAGAAAAGTTACTTTTGAATGGGGTGGATTTCAGACTTTCACTTTCTCTGGAAAAACCCGAATTTCATCT
Source organism: Beris chalybata (assembly GCA_949128065.1). NCBI lineage: Eukaryota > Metazoa > Arthropoda > Insecta > Diptera > Stratiomyidae > Beris > Beris chalybata. Next base: position 98,368,200 of record OX421894.1, read on the forward strand.
TTACTTAAAAGATGACGGACACTCTCTGCAAATTAAAATTATAGATGCAACAATGTATATGAACCATGTAACTTTCAACATCAATATTTGAATGGCGCATGAAACTATTCTTCAACGTTTCAACGTGATATATCCGTACAAGCGCGTCAAGGTAAAGAGTTATACGCTACCAGCTAACAGTTCAACACTATCTTTAGATAATGTTATAACATCCGAAATTGTTAATTTTCGGCATGGTAGATAATGACGCCTACAGCGGTAAACAGACGAAGAACCCATTCCACTTTAAACACAATGATATTACACGATTCAATTTATCCGTCAATGGAACCCAAGTTCCAAACCAAGCTTTAGAAATTGATTACTCTCAGGAGAAACCTATAAGTACACGAGGGTACCTTTCACTATTTAAGGGTACAGGTATTCATTATTTCGACAAAGGTAACCAAATCTCAAAGGAATTCTTCGATAATCGATGCTTTCTAATGGCGTTCGATTTAACTGCAGACAATTCATACGGTTCATATTGTGGCGGCTTATTAAATCAAGGAACAGTGTGGATCGAAGTAAGGTTTAAGAAAGCGCTGGCAAAAAGTGTAACTTGTATAGTTTATGCCGAGTATGATGGAAGTCTTGAAATAGACATACTTCGCGGAATTCATACTGTTTATTGAAGAGTATAAAAATAACCATTTAATCTCACGCTCTTCATATTAGCAGCAGACGGAGGGGAATAAAAGAGATGGCCTATTGTATTGTAAATGTCGAATGTTTTAATGAAGGTAATCTAACCTTCTTAAAAAAGGTTTCGTTTGCCAGTTTCTCATTGCAAGATAAATTATTCTCGAAGGAAATAACGTATAAAAATCCCACATCATCGGCTGGCATAACAGATCAGACAGGCGTATTTGGAAATTTGGAACTTAAGCGTCTGGATGAAAATCTTATTACGACATTAGCGAAATTTGTTACCGTTTTTGTCTATAGCGCAATAACAAAGGAATTTGTCCGGGATTCTATGGCAACGACAGCACCGGAATGTGATCAGTGACATTCTATGGCAACGACAACACTGCTGCATCGTTTGTTTTTGGACTCAACCGTTTGTTCTTGGGATAACGCGTAATCGTGTCGTGGCTTGCCCTTGCGTTATTTTCGGAAAATATTTGGGCATTTTTCGATTGTGGCTTGGCAGCAGGTAAGGACAGTGCTGATCCGTTGGATCAATTTGGAAATAGGCTTTTGGGTGAGTCTTTTTTGCAATACGTTACCTACGTCTCCGGTTTACGAGGCCATGGCGAATTTGAATAAGCGTTTAGCCGCCGTTAATGCGATTCGGCGTATTTCAACGACTGTTATGGCGGACGACTACTAACAAGAGGAACATGGATAGGCGCAACAGCTTAATAGCTTACAGATGCACTTCGATCGCTTCATAGCGTCACACGATGGCTTATTGGCAGAAGCTCAGGAAAATGAATTGGCATCGCATGAGACTTTATGGACGGAAATTGAAGGCCTATTTAACAATACCGTGGCAAAAATTAAGCGTCTCATGGCAACGCAGTCTTCTTCTGATGAAACCGAGTCATCACGATCGACCGTCGTGGACTTGCGGATGGACCCTTTGATTATTCCAACTTTCCATCGCACGTTACAAAATTGGCTGGCATTTAAGGATACTTTCGAGACGCTGGTGCATGCTCCCGAATATCCGGAACCATGTAAATTGGTGAAATTGAGAGCTGCCGTAAAAGGCGACGCGACATCACTCGTTGGAGGAATGTACACTGGCGGATACGAGGCCGCTTGGAAGGCGTTAAAGGCGCGCTACGACAATCCAAAACAGTTGGCTGAAATCCATGTCTCGCGATTCATATCAATGAAGGCAAAGACGCAAGAGTCTACTACGATATTACTGGCTATCGTCGACATAGTGCGTGAGTCGCTTCATGCGCTCACAGTCATGAAATTGCCGGTGGATAAGTGGGACGCGCTCTCCGTTCCCATCGTAACAACGAAACTTCCGTCACCTACACAGCAGGCTTGGGGTATAAGTTTGACGTCGAACGAAATACCCACCCTGGAGGCATTGCTCTCGATCATCGAGAAACGAGCTTACAGCTTGGCATCAGACATTCTTCGCTGGCCAACAGCTACTAGAAGCCATCTCTGGCAGGCGCAGCTGGCATACAAGCAGGTGCGCGGCGTGCACTGGTAACACCTACGCATTCCGCGCGACTCATAAAGTCGAACTTGGCTCCATGCGCTCCCGGTCATTGCGATTACTGCAATAACACATCGCATAGCATGGGGCGCTGTCCACAGTTGCTCGAGTTACCCGTGGCAGAGTGGTTTCAGCGACTGAAAGGCTCCGATCTGTGTTTTAATTGCCTCAAACCAGGCCATGCGGCCAAAGCATGTCAGGCTGGCAATTGCCGCACCTGTAATGGCAGGCATCACACACTACTGTGTCGTCGTTCAGTGCCCATCACATCAGAAACAGCACGCTTGGCAACCTCATCAACCTCTACTCTGGCATCAAGAACAGCAGCACCTGCATCAACTGGAAGTGGCAACACGCATGATTGGCAACACCTCTTAGAACCTTTGTTGTCATCAGCGAGCAACTGGTTCTCTTGGCGACAGCTTACGCTGATATCAAAGATGGCTTTGGAGATCGGCACAGATGTCGTTTGCTGTGCGATCCAGGCTCGCAGGCGAGTCTCATCACCTCCCGCTTCTTCAATAATTTGGCGATGACAGAAAGCGTTACGAGTTAAAGGTGGAAGGCGTTGGCTCATCTTCAACTATCTACACGTGTGGCCGATCTGTTTGGCGAGTAGACTCCCTTACCGAGTCTACATTCAGTATGGAAATCGACTTCCATATCCTGGACAACATCACTTCACCGACTCCTGTGGCTAACATTTCGGAATCTTGCTGGCTTCACTTGCGCTCCTTGCAACTTGCAAACTCAACATTCGGCATAACTGGTCGTATTGATGCTTTAATTGGCGCTGATGTTTGGGGTAAAATCCTCCAAGAAGGAATTGTTAAAGGCACCGTTCACGAACCATTTGCACAGGGAACAAGACTTGGTTGGGTAGTGTTTGGCCCCGCTGCAGTTGACTCAAACACCTCAATGGCTGTGCGTTCACTGCACCTATAGACTGGCGATAGCGAACAACGACTGGACGATCTTTTACGCAAGTTCTGGGAGATCGAGGAGGCAGCAGCTGTGCCATCTGAATTGTCCCACGATTCGGATATTTACAGTAAACTTTTCCTGGCGACTCACCGGCGCGATGCAGATGGCAGATACGTGATTCAGATACCATTTCGTTCTGACGCACCGGCATTAGGCAACTCACATCCGTTGGCTTTGCGACAATTCCATCATCTGGAACTGAAGTTGGATTCAGACCCAGCACTCAAGAAAAAATATCTGGCTTTTCTACGAGAATACATTGCACTTGGACACATGAGAGAAATTGACAGAACATCAGGTGATCCAACACAGGCCTACTATATACCACATCATGCAGTTATTGGCAAGTTTCGCGTGGTGTTCAATGCATCAGCGAAAACCACAAATGGCGTATCACTTAACGAAACTCAACTGGTTGGCCCTACAATGCAGGCACCCTTGGTGAACATACTGCTGCGGCTTAGGAAATTCTTGGTGGCATTTTCAGCGGACATCGAGAAGATGTTCAGGCAGGTTCGGGTTGACGAACGACATCAGGCATGGCTGCAGATACTGTAGCGCGAGGATCCATCTAAACCATTGCGGACTTATCAACTCACGACAGTGGCATATGGCATGGCATGCGGATCATACGATCCGTTCATTGCAACAATGTGCTATGGACAATTCCACTATCATTAATGACTTCATCCGGGCAGAGGCTGCCCAAAATAGCATACTCCGAGACCTCTATGTGGACGACTACTTAATGAGCGCAGAATCATTGGAAGGAGCAGTTCAACTGGCTGGCGACGTAGCATCCATTCTACGAAAGGGACACTTTGAATTGCGAAAATGGCGATCAAGCCACGAATCAGCTTTGGCGATGCTCACTAATGCACCGAATCCGGACGTCGATGTGGCATTACAGTCTCCAGATACAACGGTACTAGGCTTACATTGGAATCCTGGCCTAGATCAGCTCTTCTATAAGATCGAGTTTGATGAATTGCCCTCCACAACGAAACGACAGGTGCTTCGCGACATTGCGAAACTGTACGATCCTCTCCACATGCTGGCTCCAGTCATAATTGTGGCGAAAATCTTCATACAGAGGCTATGGCTCAAAAGCTTAGCATGGGACACACCGTTAACGTCACATCTACTGTCAGAATGGCTGAACTCTCGCAACATTTCATGCAAACTCGAGGCGATACGTATACTACGATGGCTTAGCCTAATCTCAGACGTGCAGTTACGTCTACGTGGCTTTTGCGATGCGAGCGCTAAGACCTACGCCACTGCTATATACCTGTGCAGCGTTAATCACGATGGCACCCGCACATCGCAGCTTATTACGTCAAAAACAAAGGAGGCTCTAGTGAAAGTAATAAGCATCCCACGTTTCGAACTCTGTGCCACGCAGCTATTGGCAACCATAATGGACTTCATGAGAAACACTTTGGAACTGCATCACACCAGCGACTGAACTTCCTCCACTCACTGAATCAGAAGTATTTGATATGGCAATGGAAGAAAAACCCATTATGGCAACATTGGTTCATGGCAAGAATCTACACAGCATTACTACGAGGACTGCAGATGGCACTATTTTGGACTTGCTCGAACGTTTAAGCAGCATTGATCGGCTACTTCGTACCACATCTTACATTTTGCGCTGCCGACCTGCTAGTCATCACTATCGGCATCATCCTGTAGTCAGTCCTGAGGAAATGGACGAGGCATTGGCATGGCACATCCGCAACGAGCAATATAAATTCTTTGGTACGGAGATCAATCAACTTCGAAATCACAATAGCCTTGCGACTTCAAGTCCACTCATCGCGTTTGGTCCTTACTTGGAACGTGGCATCCTCCGAACGGGTGGCAGACTAAAGCATACTGACCTTGATCATAATCAACGTCATCCGATTCTTTTGGCAAATCAGAGTACACTTACAGTGCTCATCATTCGTAAAACTCATCAATCGACCTTGCATGGTGGCATCCAGCTTATGTTGCCAACACTACGTCAAAAATATTGGATATTACATGGCAGAGCAATGGTGAAACAATGCGTTCACAAGTGCGTGACGTGTCGAAGGCATCAGCAGGTGATATCGCGGCAGCAAATGGCATCGCTGCCCAAATCTCGCCGCATCTCACCGCATCACCACCATTTTCTTCATCAGGCGTGGACTATTGTGGTCCATTTAATATTCGCGTTGGCACAAAACGATCCAGAACAGTGATCAAAACTTACGTGGCAATTTTTTTTTGCATGGCAACCAAGGGTGTTCACATCGAGTTGGCTGAGGATTTATCGTCACAAGCATTCCTCAATGTATTTACACGCTTCATCAGTCGACGTGGTTCTTGTCAGCATTTGTTCAGTGCCAACGGCACCGCGTTCGTTGGAGCAAACAAGATCCTTCAGGCGGATTTGGCTGAGTGGCACGCTGTATACACCAGGCAACAGTTGGCGAATTGCGGGACTACTTAGCACTTTATAGCGCCTGGGGCGCCACACCAAGGCGGGCTCTGGGAGGCGGTAGTCAAATCTGCAAAGAAACATCTATTGCGGGTCGTTGGCAAGCAATCATTATTCTTTGACCACCTGCACACATTGCTGACATGTATCGAGGCGTGTCTGAACTCGCGTTCACTTGTGGCGTTACGCGATGGCATCGACGATCAACTGGCACTCACACCAGCTGATTTCCTGATTGGCATATCCTTGGTGGCCGTACCTGCGGCTCCTACCTCGGTGGGTCCTACTAATCGACTGAAGCATTGGCAGCATCTACGTCAGATTCACCAGCACTTTTGGGAGAAATGGCACGACGAATACTTGGCGTCGTAACAAATCCGTAGCAAATGGCACCAGGCAGCAGACAACCTGAAACTGAATGATATCGTAGTCATTCGAAAGGAGAATCTACCCCCAACACAATGGCGACTTGGCAGGATTACGGCTCTGCATCCAGGCGACGACGGTCTCGTCAGAATCGTCACTATCAGGCATAGCAATGGAACATGCACGAGACCCGTGCAGAAAGTATGCTGGCTCATCAGCGATTGTCCTGAGCCTCCCGGTCCAGCCGGGCTGGTTGTCCGGGATTCTATGGCAAGGATAGCACCAGAATGTGGTCAGTGACATTCTATGGCAACGACAACACTGCTGCATCGTTTGTTTTTGGACTCGACCGTTTGTTCTTGGGATAACGCATCTTCTTTGTTTTTTTGTACAGCCCTTTTTTCTGGGCTCTTTCTCTTTTCAATTGCGCATGCGTACGGTCGCATATTTTTTGGTACAATTTTGGATGCAATAAAATATCGAAATTAAATAGTTTTGGTGGCTTTTAATTGTAAGAATTCAACCCCCTTTTCGCGTGTATGCGGCAATTATTCGGGTTCCCATACAGAATTCTTAGAAAGTTACACTACCAGTCACACTAAGATCATTGACATTGAAGCTATCGCCTCAAAAGAGCAGGTATGAACACGATCGAACTTGTTAATGCCTTAAGGAAAAACAGAACTACAAAAAGATTGTTCAAAGGTGTGTTTCCATGCGATCGGTTACCTTATAAAATTTAAAAACCTTATTGTGTTATTGCAAATACTGATCCCTCAAACAAAAAAGGTACTCATTGTGTGGGATTTTTTTTTTCCCGAGGACAGGTCCAGCTGAATTTTTTGACTCCTTTGGCAGATACCCTAACAATAAATATTTTTATTTCCGTTTGTTTGAAATGATGGAATTCGTCAACATCGTAATGTTTCACAATAAAAGCGCTTCGGAAAGTGTAAAGGAATACTACAAGGAATATGTAAAGAAGTGTAAGCAGAAAGATGTGTTCAAGTTATCAGCAGAGGACTTTTTCATACCAGTCCGCAGCTCTTACGTTCACATAAATTACTCTCGACTTTCTCATGAGCTTCCATTCTTTTGTAGCATTAATATTATCTTTAGTGTAACTGTTTTGTAATATAAATACGAAAAATAAAAAAACATCGTCTTTTTACCATATTTAGTGGCTCCATTTATTAACAAATGCAGGTAAATATTGATACAGTTTGGTACAGGACATCTGTAGGTTGATCCTTCACTGTGAACTTTACAGAATACTTGAAATTTGTTTAGATCACCTAATCTAGGTATTTCAAGTTGTTTTATATCGGCGCTTGGCTTGGCTGAGAAACTTCTCTTTCGTTTCACACTTGATATGTATTTTACTATCGGCATAATTTCTCAATACCTCTGGAAGAGTGTTGTATCTAAAGTCTCCATCACACCACCTTAAACCATTTATATTCTCCACATCAAACTGATTTTGGCTGCAAGCTTTCGGTACCATCTCCTGATATGGGTACGGGGGTGCGAAGTTATAAAGTAATGGTGAGACTGATCCGAAAGGTAGGATAGCAAGTTCCTTAATATAGTATTGACGATTATTACCACATACAAATTGAATATAAATAATAATCTCACTCATGTTCACTGTCAGACCGTTCCGAATAGAAGAGAAAAGATGATTTTACATTGCTTCTTTATATATTTTCTAAAAGCGTTATCAAAAGTAAAATTATGTTATCAACTATTTCTCTTACATACAACTATAACATTACGTACAAATCTGAAATTACATAAAACAGTATTTCACAATTCTTTTATATTGCTTAGTCTTATTTTCTTGTATCCATATTTATACGAAAAATTTCCTGCTTTTACTACTCTCTTGTCAAAAGTGAACTGAAGATGTTTTTTCTCTATTGAAGAGATGACAACTCCCGGTCGTTTCCTCTTAATCTTTGACTTATTCTCTACACAAACACGATCCTCGCTATCTCCAATTACTAAGGATTTTAGACGTTGAAAGTTATCGATCCCCTCCAGTTGAAAAATTAACAATATTTGCATTAAGCTGCATGATATCATCAGAGAGAAAAGCACTATTGGATTGATTGACATTGGAAATCAGCCAAATAATATATTCGCCGCTTAATTCTTCAACCGATCGCAAGCTAGCCCATATTGGCTTTATACGAGGGGAATTTGGGAGAGTAATTGTGAAGCTGATCTTACTATCACGAGCGGAACTGTTAGCAACCTCTTTGATAATATTGTTGTTTGAACCTCAAATATAAAGTTTGAGATTCAAACATATCGTTTACGCAAACCCAATATAAATTAATTCACCACATTCAAAGTTCATGTACAGTATGTGGGTCACGCTGTGGGCAACAAGCTGGCGCCGACTATCGTTGGAAGGACCAGCGGTATCGCAAGCTGCGTGACCCTATAAATGGCCCAGTCGCTATGACTCGGGCTCTCTTCTGTTCTTGATTTTATTTGAGACAATCGTCCTAGCAGCATTCCACTCGAGGCTAGTTTGGCGTTCGATTGACTGGAATAACATCAAAAGGTAATTGGTATTCTCGTTCGTGTTAAGCAATATATCCAACGGAAGTTCATTAAGAGTCGCCTGTATGCTGAATTTAGCTGAGGGCGATTCTTCATGAGTAATACGTTGCTCAAAAAAAAAAGTTTATCACCAGCCAAAGCTAGTGAAGAATGGTTCGTGCATCCCATAATTGTACCTTCAAAAAAAATCTTTTTTTTGTCCCTCGATCAAGTTTGATAGTCGATTCGCTTCGACCCACTTTCTAAACCTTTTAAGGGAATATCGGAGTCTTGGAAACGAAAGATAATTTTCACACCCTCCATGTGAAACTTCTTAAAAAATACCGTGCTTTTAGACAGCATTTCATAGCCCTGTTTTAAACCAATCCACACTGAACAACCTTCACATTTGATTGATTATACTGTGTAGAGGTCCTTTCAACCAGGGAGTTGTCTTCCTCTTTATCTTCAATAAAGTCAAGAGCTGTTTTCAGTACATCATGCAAAAATGAGATGTCATATGCTCTAGAAAAGCAGACAAGTAATTTTTGTAAGAGATATTTCTCCCCGTCTGAAAACTTAGTTTTTTTAACTTTAAGTGCTTAATTAAAATACTTAAAAATAATTCGGAACCTAAGGCTAGACTAGATTCCAGATGTTTAACTATATTTTCAACATCCATTTTTAGCTATTTTCTATTATTTTTATCTCGAAATACTTTTATTCTTTCTAAAAAATTTATGTTATTTTCCTCTTAAAAATTTCTTAACTTTATCAAGCTGTGCCTTCAGCTTAGGTTTCTGTGTCTCGAACCAGCATGGACTGATCGGGTGAATTTTCCGCCCTGCCCTTCTCCTCAAACATAAAATATTCATGTTAATTTTTTGTATACTTTTAGCGGCAACATACAAGTGATCTGTATTTGCAACTTTATAGCGATTTAATGAAAACATTCAGACTATGCAAGTGATATTAGATAAATTTGAAACTGCAAGCGATCTTCATAATTCAAACCCACTCTAATTCTAGATAACTGGAAGAGAAATAAGGTATGTGTATTCACAATTTCTAGTATAAATAATCCAGCAATTTTCTTGTAAAATCACTTTCAAGTTAGACAGAGGTATGGTCACATACTCTCTTACTCGATGTTAAAAAATCTGCCAACAATCTGGGCGTAACTTTATTATTTTTCCGGCAGAAGTTAGGAACGCGTTCAATTCTGAAATACGGTGTAGGCTACTATGTGACTGAAAACCTATCAAAAAGAACAAGATCATGGAAGTGAAAATCTGATTGGATCTGAGAGATATGGAATAGTTTATGAAAAAGTACACAATCACTTTACACCCCCTTGGGGGTCAATTTTCAGAAAATCTTGAAAACACTTTCTTGGTATTCATATGGAGAATACATAGAATAAAATTAAATTCATTATTTGGGACGAGGTAGTAGATATGTCGAAAATCGTGGGAAAATATGCATTCTATTTTCACAGATAATTTTTTTTGCCCCCCTTCTGAACGCCAATAGATATTCTTTTTTTTTATTCAAAATAATTTTTCTAGTTGATTTAGATATACACACCGAGTTTCAACATTGTAGCTTAAGCCGTTCTATATATAGGAAAAACACCTCCCACTTGTACCACACTACGCTGAGGGATCGAATTTCAAAAAACCTTGAAAACCCTTTCTAGGTATTCATACGAAGAATCCGTAGAATAAAAATGAATTGAATATTTGGAAAAACCTAGTAGATATAACGAAAATCGTGAAAATATATGCATTTTATATTTATTATATTTACAAATATTTTTTTTTGCCCCCCCCCCCCCTTCTGAACGCCAATGAATACTCAAATTTTTTTTTATCACAATTACTTTTCTAGTTGATTAACATAAACACACCGAGTTTCAACATTGTAGCTTAAGCCGTTCCATATATAGGAAAAACACCCCCACTTGTACCACACTACCCTTAGGGGTCGAATTTCAAAAAACCTTGAAAACACATTCTAGGTATTCATACGAAGAATCCGTAGAATAAAAATGAATTCAATATTTGGAAAGACCTAGTAGATATGACGAAAATCGTGAAAATATATGCATTTTATTTTTATTATATTTACAAATAATTTTGTTTGCCCCCCTTTCTAAACGCCAATGAATATTCAAATTTTTTTTTATCACAATTACTTTTCTAGTTGATTTACATATACACACCGAGTTTCAACTTTCTATCATGAACCGTTTAATAGTTAGGAAAAACACCCCCCACCCCCGTAGCATACTACCCCTAAAAAAAATTATATTTTTCCAACATTTCGCTACTATAGCTCTATCTAAACACCAAGTTTAAGGCTTATATCATTACAGGTTCTCAAGATATAAGGATGGGAACTTTTTCCTTTTCACCCTCCCCCACCCTCCCCCTCTACACCCTCAACCCCAAAACTTTTTTCTCTACTAGGGTTTAATTAGCGCTACTTTTGGTAAAAATTCTAAACACCTATCTTAAACTGTTCTTGAGATATGAAATGTGTTTGATTTGAAAAATTCTCATCCTCTCCACTTCTATGCTCCACCACCCACTTAAAAAATTTTACTTTGATCAATCTTTATTTGTCAACCTTTATACCCAAACCAAATTTTGTTTTTCTAGAGCAATTGGTTCATGAGATATCGTAGTCTTAAATTTTTCACCCCCCACCCCCATACACAACTTCCCCCACCAAAATTTTTCTTGATTCTGTTCTCCTAGTATAACTACAAATATTTTTCAAGTTTGAATGGTGTGCCATTAACGGTTTAGGAGATATGCATTTTAGAATGTGTCTAACTCGCCTTTTTTGGGTTTCGGACGCATTACATTTCCCCCCACTCCCACACCCCTTGATCAATATTGACAATTTTTCTGCAAATGGGTCTACTATCAGAGCTCTATAGAAATTCCAAGTTTCAGCTTCCTAACATTAGGGGTTACTGAGATCTGGAAACCAAAATTTTCGGTCTAAAACACTTTCCCCTCCTTCCCCCTCACACCCCCACCCCTAAAAATTTGGTCACTTCAAGGCGCCTACCCCATCTATTCGTTAAAAAAATTTCAATTTAATATCTCAAAGCGCTTGGCAGCTACGAGCCTCCAAACGATCTTGCGTACGGCGGACGCCGTACGGCGTACGGCGTACGGCGTACGGCGTACGGCGTACGGCGTACGGCGTACGGCGTACGGCGTACGGCGTACGGCGTACGGCGTACGGCGTACGGCGTACGGCGTACGGCGTACGGCGTACGGCGTACGGCGTACGGCGTACGGCGTACGGCGTACGGCGTACGGCGTACGGCGTACGGCGTTCGGCGTACGGCGGACAGACGGACTGAAAATTTTTATTGCTTTTTTCGCGTCTACTAGTTATGAAACTTGAAAATAAAAATTTTGAGGGTAGCAAATTTTTTTTTTTAAAAAATCAATCACAATACTTAATAAATAAATAAATAATAACAAAATATATAAAAAAATTTCTTTGACTCACCCCATTATCAAATTTTCCGTTTCCGCTTCAAATTACGATATACCTTTTTTTGTCTTTACTATTATTTTTTTTTTTGTTATATTTCAGTCCTCGTCCTGTCCGTCTGTCTTATTTTTATTTTTTTAATTTTTAATTTTTCTGATATTTTAATTCATTGTATTTTTAATTCATTTTTTTGATTCAATCCTCCTTTTATGACTCGCTTTAATTTTAATTTTTATTCATTCAGTCGTTATCATTTTTTTAGTTGGCCATAATTTCTTCAGACACACACGAAGACAAAATTCCGATTATGTTTGTATTGGAAATCAAACCAAATTTTTCCCGACGTAGGGGAGTTTTCGACGGACGAAAAACGATCACATCGATTGAAGCTGCGTTAACTTGGCGGTAAATCGCTTACTCGCTTCCCGGCACTTGCCAAGCAAAAAAATGCGAAAATTTGTATTTTGCGATTTAATTTAAAAAAAAATCATTTTTCTGATGCTCCGGATGCAGATACGAGACCTCGGACTGTTCGAAGCGTCGGTAATCCTCTTATCCAACGGTTCACTGGTCGGCAGTTAGGAAAATACACTAAGTAGAAGAAGTAATTCCACCATTAGTGGTCGTGACGGTCACACAAAAGATTTTAACACATTTCCATTTAGCACTCAATTGGCGCCAATAGCGAAAGAACTAGCAAATTGCACAACATTCACAGCCGAAATTCAAAATTTAACCCGCGCGACTGCCTCAGATTTACTCAAGCATCGATTTCGCTCCCTTTTCCGCTTCACTCTCGATCTTTAGCGAAATTTCTTTTAAAACACTTTTCTTTTCTCAATATTATACGGCCGTATGTTCCGATAACGCACAAAAACCTTTTTTTATCATTCGCTCTGATAACACTCGCGCAGTTCTCGCAGTTGTCACGACGCTCAAATTATCGCGAATTTTTAGTGATTCCCATTTACGGGTTAATAGTCCGAACGACTTTATTTTTTTTCCCACACCGCGATTTTCCACCACATTCAGTGGTTTGGTATGTGGTTCTACAAGGAAGTGGGTAATGTGTTTCCAGTTTCCCTTTTATTCGACGACACCACAATGTCGTCGATTTATTACACAATCCCGTACACTATCGTGAAAGCACGATCAGCGAGAAAACCCGCGAACTTTTCAAAGTTTCTAGATGCAAGAAAAAAAACCCCAGCGCTAAGAAAACTTTTATTATATTTTCATATAAGTCACTATCGCACTGTTTCGTGTATATCAACGGCTCACTATACTTTTACGAGCATTTTATATCGCGATAGGGAAACAGCACCACCTGATCGTTCCGTTCTTCAAAGTAGACTCCCGATCGCAATCATTTACTCTCCCACCAGTCGCCAAGCCGAAATAATCAACCAAAAAAAAACTCCCAATCCGTAGCCCTGCTCGCACCAATACAGTCGCCACGACACGATCCGCAACAACATCCAATACCAAATTTGGTCATTCTCTTCGGACCTTTTGCTGTTGTTTTGTTTTTTTATGCTCGATCGGTGCCGAGTCGTTCAGGTCGTTTGTCGTTGGGAGTACCACAGTTGCACTCCATGTACATAGTTATGCACATAGAAGCAACTACGGCACCAGACAAACCGGTATTGTCTATAGGGGAGACGAATTAAAACATCTAGCTGGATGGATGTCGTTTAATTTTTTTATGTTTCTGCGGATCTTTGGTTGTGGCTATTTAGGAAACAGTGGCGGACACAATCACGATCCAACGAAAAAATTGAATCCTGATTGTGCTCGCCACCGTCCATCGAAATTTGTTGATGCTTTTGGAGACAGCCCAACACCTTTGAAGAGAGAAGGTAAGATTGGTTGATGATGCTGATATATTCATGAATGCATCACGTGGGTATTAAGTCAGGCCCTATTGTGGTGGGGATAAGTCGCAATCGACTTGGCTTGTAGATATTTTGATCGGGCTCGGTGTGTTGGGGTGTAACTGCAAGTCTTGTTGATTAGAGCCTCGGCTCCAATTGTTATTTACTTTCATCCTTATCCATCCTTTTAGAGTTCCCTTTTAACGTAGAATGGTTTTTTTTTTGAAATAACGTAGAGTTTTTTTTTGTAATTAAATTTTTTTTCTAAGTCTTTTGACGTAAAATTTTAACTAAAAAAAAATTTTTTTTGCTACTTTATTTTGATTTCTTTTGTTTGCTAAATTTTTCCCCAATTTTTTTTATAGTTGCAATTTTATCGCGTTCCGGATTTTCCCGATGGAGCGAGGAAGATCAAGATTGGCTTCGCGATTTGTTCTGCATATGAGGGGAGGGGAAAAGTGCGAAACGTGAGGGTTCATTTTTGTTAATTTTTTGTTGAAGTCATCATATTATACATATTGTCATTCATTCGTTTTTGTGGTAATTCGAGCTTTCACGCAACAATTCAATCTTACCTTTACTTATCCACATTTGCGTATTTATTCATCACACAATCATTTATTCATGCGCTAGAAATTTATTCATTCAATCGTTCATTAATTCGTTCATTCGTTTTTTTTTATCACGATTCATTCTATATACACACATTTTTTTTATTCACTCGAATCATTAATTTTTATATTTTTTTTTCTCGACATACATCCATCTCTCACTCGTTCAATTGTTCGTTTATTCAGTTGGCAGTCAATCGTACACTCAATCATTCATACATACAGTCAAGCATTTTCTGTTGAATATAAGTCGCTCGATTGTATAGTTTCATTCATTCATAATTTTTTTTTATACATACAAACTATCATACCGGCATTCGAACTTTCACGCTGCAATTTTATTATACATTTGTTTATTCACATTTGCGCAAATATTTCGCAATTCATTCATTCATACTGTCGATCACCCACGCATTCGTACAACTATACAGTAATACGGTAACAACCACACAGTCCAAACCGTCATCCGTACAAATCTCATTTATTTTTTTTTATTCTTATACCACTCGATCTAGTTTGTACAATCAATCGTACATTCATTCCTCCGTCACACGATCATTAATCTTATATACAAGAAGTCATTCATTGAGTTGCACGGTCATTCTACTGAACACCTTCATCCAAGTAATTTGTTTCATCACTCAGTCGTACAATAGTTCACTTTTTGGAATACATACAAAAGTTATTCATTCGTTCGATTGATTGTTTCATTCATTCGAAAAATTTTTCCCATCCAACCAATCGTTTCTCTTGATTGGCAGACTCGTTCATCACTTTTACTCATCACTCTTTCATCATATTGTTCGTTTCTCATACCTCATAACATCAGTCATCCATTCGTATCTATTCTTCAACATGCCCCTAGAACATTCACCTACTAGGGAGGCGGAGGTGATCTGTACGCCGTGCATCAGCAAGGTAGATCCGGACCAGGGTATGACCACCAAGTGTGGTCACCAGTTCCACAGGGACTGTCTGGAGCGGTGGATTGTGGACAATCACAACTGTCCGAACTGTCGTGGTCATTTGAGTCCGGGGGATTATTGGCCCACTCGGGGTGTGGAGGGTGCGACCGCTATATCCGGCGTGAAAACCAGAAGACAGACTCGCGAGGATGTCGCAAGGTCTCTAAGCGATGTAGTTTCTCCGGGTAGGTTTAATTTGGATTCTGCACTAGAGACTGCGGGTGGACGCACTCTATACACTCCGGATGGGACAATTATCCAGGAACGAGGCACACAAGTGCTAGGTAGTAGGCCATCGGATGTTCTGGAAACCGATCAGCAGCACAGAGTTAGGTGGGCGGAGATCCATGACGTTCAGACACCCGTCGGTACACCAGCAGCTTTCGGGGGGGGGGGGGTCTTAGCAGTTTAGGACTGAGTGACCTGATTCAAGTGATTCGTTCGGTTATACGAGAAGAACGAGAGCAAGGGCCAATTGTGTCAAACACTTCTCAACCACCGCCTGTTATTCATCCCGCACAACCGCCACAATTCTTATCTAGACCGAGCGTATCGACTGCGCACCAATTTCCGCCACCACTGTATCCGCTTATTCGACAACCACAACGTGAGCAAGTTCGGGACCAACGGACCCATGCGAACGCCCAAATGCCCATTCGCGATAACAACCGCTCAAATTATATTCACCATAACGCAGGCGGCCTTATTCGCCATTGGCGAGTACGATTTAACGGTGATGGCCAGTCGCTACGCGCCGAAGAGCTAATTTTCCGAGCGGAATCATTGGCGTTGTCTGATTTGGGCGGGCGCATGGATTTGTTGGTCGCGAACTTCCATATGCTGTTGGATGGCCTGCCAAACCAGTGGTACTGGTTATGGAGGAGAACCAACCCTGATTCGACTTGGTACTCGCTTAAAACCACCTTCCTGCAATACTGGGGCGACCGTAGCACCGACTTCGAGGTGCGGAAAAATATAATAACCAGACGGCAAGCTCCTGGTGAACCGTATTTGGTATTCGAGCAAGAGATGACCAGGTTTCGAACGCAATTGCAAGTCCAAATGACAGACGCAGAATTCTTTGAGCTGGTCAACGGAAATCTACTAGGCAGTATTCAGCAGCTAATCTGCTTCCATGAGATACGAGACCTCGCACATCTTCGCGCTCTAGTGTCTCGCTACGAAGAAGTTAAAAAGGCGAACTGTGTAGCAACCTGGCAACAGCCTCGGGTTCACGAGCTGGAACCGCCGTTGGTTGCTACCGAAGAAGTCGAAGATAATGTAGATGTGGCCGGCTTATCCACTCCTCTAAAATGTTGGAATTGCCGTAAAGAGGGTCACGGATATCGAAACTGCGAAGAGACGCCAAGAAACATCTTCTGTTACGGTTGCGGGAAGGCCGACGTGATCAAGCCGAAGTGTACTCGGTGTAATTCAAAAAACGGACCGAAGGACGAAAGGTTACCGGGGCCTTCTCGCCCAGTGACGGACAATCCACCGGCCCGACCATCTTAGAGGGTTCGAAGCAGGATGTCAGCGATTCCCAATCCCCCTTTCACTTAGTTACTCCCAATAAAAACATTTTACCCCTTGTTAATACCCCCTTAATAACCCCTCCAAATTTTACAACACCTTCATCATCCCTTTCTGAACCAAACTCCCCTCCTTTTAGCGTAAAATCATCCTCCCCTAATTTTCCAACCACAAACACATCGCATGTCACGATATTGGCGAGAGAAAACGCTATTACAGAGCCGGCTGTTTCCAGATCTAAAGAAGACCCTATAATAAATGAAAATTCAAGACGACATTCCCGCCATCCTCTCAAGCCATACCATCTTCGGCTAAAAGAATATATGAAGGCTCGAGAGCGAATTTTTTCACCTACTCAAGTCGCAAGTGTTGATCAAGGTTCAGCACTATCGAGTGGATCCGGTCGCAGAAAGTCAATCTTGCGTCTTCGTATGTTCTGGAGGATGGTGCGCGAAAAAAAGAAAGCGATTCTGTCAACCATCATTACGAATCCGTTTGATATACGGCAATACGCCTTGATATCCTTGTACGGAGTGGACGTTGAAGGACTCCTCGATAGTGAGGCGAGCATCAGTTGCCTGGGGGCTAACGCTCTACAACGTCTCCATGATGCACAGGTGAATTATCGACCAGTCTGTCAAGAGGTGAAGACCGCTGATGGTGCAGCACAAAAGGTATTGGGCACAGTAACTACCGATATTACCTTTCGTGGTATTACCAAACCCATTACACTATACATCGTGCCGAGCCTGTCGCAGAAATTGTACCTGGGGGTAGATTTCTGGCGATCATTCCAACTAGCTCCTAGCATCATCAGCGCGGTCGATACTCCCGATACTGCATCGCAACTGATAGCTCCGGATGACCACCATTTAACGCCCACAGATGTAAAGAGGTTGGAAATGGTAAAGTCCAAATTTCCATCCTACGAAGTATACGGACTCGGTGTGACCAACGTCGAACAACACAGTATAGACGTTGGTGATGCAAGTCCCATCAAACAGCGACATTATCCTGTGTCTCCTGCGATCCAAAAACTCTTGTATGACGAGATCGATCGCATGAGAGCACTTGGCGTTATAGAGACCAGCCAGAGTGCATGGAGCTCGCCTGTGGCTCTCGTGAGGAAGCCAGGCAAGGTCAGGCTATATTTGGACTCGCGCAAAGTCAATAGTGTGACGAAGAAGGATGCATATCCATTACCACACATTGATGGTATCTTAAGTTGTTTGCCGCGAGCCAATTTTATTACTAGCCTGGACCTCAAAGACGCCTTTTGGCAGATTCCTCTCGAGAACAAATCCAGGGAGTATACAGCGTTTACCATTCCTGGCCGGCCTCTATACCACTATACTCGCATGCCTTTTGGGTTATGCAACGCGCCGCAAAGGATGTGTCGTTTGATGGATAAAGTCATCCTACCCGAGCTGAAGGAGCAGGTATTCGTATATTTGGACGATCTGCTGTTAATTTCTGAGGATTTCGATTCACATCTGGTTTTATTGGCTGAAGTCGCAGAATGTCTGCGAAAGGCTGGCTTGACTATTAACGTCAACAAGAGTAAGTTTTGTCTGAGAGAGGTGAAATATCTCGGAAACATTGTTGGAGAAGGAGGCTTGAAAACTGATCCCAACAAAGTTTCAGCCATCGTCGATTACCCTTTGCCTAAGTCCGCACGTCAAGTACGACGCTTCCTTGGTATGGCAGGCTGGTATCGACGATTCGTTCCCAACTTCGCTGCTACGGTTTCACCAATTTCAGACACTCTAAAGAAGTCCAACCAGTTTGCTTGGACTACAGAGGCACAAACTTCCTTCCTGTTAGTGAAAGACTTGTTGACGAAAGCCCCCTTATTAATCAATCCTGATTTTAAGATGCCTTTCGTAATTCAATGCGACGCCAGTAAATCAGGGGTGGGTAGCGTTCTCTTCCAAGAAAACGACGACGGATCGGAATCTCAAGTGGCGTATATGTCACAGAAGCACACTTCCGCTCAACGCAACTACAGCGTAACCGAACTCGAGTGTTATGCAGCTGTGTTGAGCGTGAAAAAATTTCGAGCCTATGTAGAAGGGACTGCGTTCAAAGTCATTACGGATCACGCAAGTCTCAAATGGCTCATGTGGCAGAAAGACCTTCAAGGACGGTTGGCAAGATGGAGTTTGAAACTTCAGGGTTACGACTTTACAATCGAGCACCGACGAGGGAGCCTGAACGTTGTACCCGACGCTCTCTCTCGTGTATACGAAGAGGGATTAAATGCGCTGATCGACGTGGCACCGATGGTGGACATGGATTCTCCAGAATTCTCTGGCAAAGAATACAAAGAATTAGTGTCCACTGTCGATGCGAACGCCGATCGGCTTCCTGACGTATGCGTGAGGGATGGTTTCGTGTATAAGCGCACAGAGCCTCACAATCGTGACCCGATTGCTGAAGACAGGGCCTGGAAATTATGGATTCCATCGAGTCTTACGTCAGCTGCGATTGCTCAGGCGCACGAGGCAGACACCACGGTCCTCGCTAGAGCGAGTCAGGCGATTTTTGTACTGGCCCGGAATGGCTACACAAGTACGCACCTACGTTCTGGCGTGCGACACTTGTAAAGAGACAAAGTCCCCGAACAGACCTCTACGAGCGCCAATGGGAGAACCTTTCCAGACTGATCAGCCATTCCAACACCTTTACATCGACGTACTTGGACCATATCCGCGTACCAAACGGGGTAAGATCGCAATCTTGTTTGTCTTGGATCATTTCACTAAATTTCCCCTGTTACATCCTTTGGGGCGGATCACTGCTGAAGAGATCACCAACTTTTTGGAGGGGCTGGTTTTCCATACGTTTGGAACACCCGAGACGATCCTTTCTGATAACGGCTCTCAATTTAGGTCGAATGTGTTTAACACCATGCTGAATAAATACGGAGTTAAACACCTGTACACCCCGAGCTACTCACCGCAAGCGAATGCTTCGGAGCGTGTCAATCAGTCCATCCTGCCCGGAATTCGAGCATTCATCACTGATGACCAAACACGATGGGATGAGAGTCTAAGCAAAATTGGATGCGCTCTTCGTAGCTCACTCCACCAAGCCACTGGATTTTCTCCTTATCAGGTTTTGTTTGGGAATCACATGATGTTGCACGGGAAGGACTAAAAGCTGCTGAAGCATTTGCGAGCGTTGGGAGAGTCAAATGTACAGCTTCGACCTCGCGAGGGAATTCCTATCGTGAGGCAACTGGCGCAGACGAAAATAAGGGTCGCACATGAGGACAGTAGCAGGCGTTATAATCTGCGTGCTGCTAAAACACAATTTTGTGTAGGTCAAGAAGTATTCCGAAGAAATTTTTCCTTGTCCACAGCCGCGCAGAATTATAACGCCAAGCTGGCAAAGAAGTTCCTCAAGTGCAGAATTCGTCGTGTGCTAGGTAACTCACGATATGAATTGGAGGATTTAGGAGGCAAACGTCTGGGGATTTACCACTCTAAGGATCTGAGGCAGTGATCCGAGGGGGGGGGCGCAACACCTATTGCCCAGCACTCAGTCGTGCGCACGAGACTCATGAGAGTGACAACCTTTTTTTAGTCTGTTCGGCGCTGGGAAACCAACGGCGAACCGACTAACGGTGTTGGGTTGTCTCCAAAAGCATCAACAAATTTCGATAGACGGTGGCGAGCACAATCAGGATTCAATTTTTTCGTTGGATCGTGATTGTGTCCGCCACTGTTTCCTAAATAGCCACAACCAAAGATCCGCAGAAACATAAAAAAATTAAACGACATCCATCCAGCTAGATGCTTTAATTCGTCTCCCCTATAGACAATACCGGTTTGTCTGGTGCCGTAGTTGCTTCTATGTGCATAACTATGTACATGGAGTGCAACTGTGGTACTCCCAACGACAAACGACCTGAACGACTCGGCACTGATCGAGCATAAAAAAACAAAACAACAGCAAAAGGTCCGAAGAGAATGACCAAATTTGGTATTGGATGTTGTTGCGGATCGTGTCGTCGCGATTGTATTGGTGCGAGCAGGGCTACGGATTGGGAGTTTTTTTTTGGTTGATTATTTCGGCTTGGCGACTGGTGGGAGAGTAAATGATTGCGATCGGGAGTCTACTTTGAAGAACGGAACGATCAGGTGGTGCTGTTTCCCTATCGCGACATAAAATGCTCGTAAAAGTATAGTGAGCCGTTGATATACACGAAACAGTGCGATAGTGACTTATATGAAAATATAATAAAAGTTTTCTTAGCGCTGGGGTTTTTTTTCTTGCATCTAGAAACTTTGAAAAGTTCGCGGGTTTTCTCGCTGATCGTGCTTTCACGATAGTGTACGGGATTGTGTAATAAATCGACGACATTGTGGTGTCGTCGAATAAAAGGGAAACTGGAAACACATTACCCACTTCCTTGTAGAACCACATACCAAACCACTGAATGTGGTGGAAAATCGCGGTGTGGGAAAAAAAAATAAAGTCGTTCGGTCTATTAACCCGTAAATGGGAATCACTAAAAATTCGCGATAATTTGAGCGTCGTGACAACTGCGAGAACTGCGCGAGTGTTATCAGAGCGAATGATAAAAAAAGGTTTTTGTGCGTTATCGGAACATACGGCCGTATAATGTTGAGAAAGGAAAAGTGTTTTAAAAGAAATTTCGCTTAAGATCGAGAAAGTGAAGCGGAAAAGGGAGCGAAATCGATGCTTGAGTAAATCTGAGGCAGTCGCGCGGGTTAAATTTTGAATTTCGGCTGTGAATGTTGTGCAATTTGCTAGTTCTTTCGCTATTGGCGCCAATTGAGTGCTAAATGGAAATTTGTTAAAATCTTTTGTGTGACCGTCACGACCACTAATGGTGGAATTACTTCTTCTACTTAGTGTATTTTCCTAACTGCCGACCAGTGAACCGTTGGATAAGAGGATTACCGACGCTTCGAACAGTCCGAGGTCTCGTATCTGCATCCGGAGCATCAGAAAAATGATTTTTTTTTAAATTAAATCGCATAATACAAATTTTCGCATTTTTTTGCTTGGCAAGTGCCGGGAAGCGAGTAAGCGATTTACCGCCAAGTTAACGCAGCTTCAATCGATGTGATCGTTTTTCGTCCGTCGAAAACTCCCCTACGTCGGGAAAAATTTGGTTTGATTTCCAATACAAACATAATCGGAATTTTGTCTTCGTGTGTGTCTGAAGAAATTATGGCCAACTAAAAAAATGATAACGACTGAATGAATAAAAATTAAAATTAAAGCGAGTCATAAAAGGAGGATTGAATCAAAAAAATTAATTAAAAATACAATGAATTAAAATATCAGAAAAATTAAAAATTAAAAAAATAAAAATAAGACAGACGGACAGGACGAGGACTGAAATATAACAAAAAAAAAAATAATAGTAAAGACAAAAAAAGGTATATCGTAATTTGAAGCGGAAACGGAAAATTTGATAATGGGGTGAGTCAAAGAAATTTTTTTATATATTTTGTTATTATTTTGCTGGCATGTTTTCACCGATTCCAGGACTTATTATTTTTTTGATTTCGGACCATTGAGTGGTTCTTTTGTTGTTATGATGATGATTAAAGGCTAAAAGGCCATTCGTAAATGAACCCAATCGCTTAGCCCCGAACCTCAAAGAGGGGCCACGACGAAAAATGTTTGAAGGACAGTCGTGGCTGAGGTAGGGTGGGCAGAACAGGGTGCTAATAACACCAGAGCGCCCTGACAAATCGCGAAGCCGCGCCAATCCAACCGCTTCTTGGTCTTTCACGACCTGTTGGGAAACTAATCCCAATTGTTACGATTCCCTTGGATAAGTCGGCGCTGATAATATTTTGTTGTACAGGCCAAGGGTTTAATGGTCTGAGTCGGAGCAAGTACCCCCCCCCCCCCCACCCACACTGCCGTAGCTAGTCCCGGCCGCCAGCAAGAGCGTCGCACCAGCAAAGACTCAGCCACCAATTCGGACTTAGGTGGAATTGGCCCTTCTGTCCCGAACCTTCCTTTTCCTTTCGACTATTTTGACTTTCTCAAGTTGTCGCTACTACCGACCTCCTCACACCATAGACTTTTACCTTCACTACAAATCCCATCACAACGCCTTTCAAAAGGTACAACTTTTGGCCACATTAAGTCCATACGGAAACAGGTCTTAGGCTCGAAAGGTAGAACTTTGGATACCAAAAATTAAAGAAATTCCACGCAAAAATAGGTGGAGTTTAGTGCGGATGTCCCCTTTGCACGTAGAGCATAAGATACGAAAGTTGTACCCTTACTACTTGAGACTAATGCTTAATTTACACTTATGCGATACGTCGGGTAATCGTTAGTAAAGGATAGTACTACGGGAAATGTTCACGGGGCAGTCCGCAGAAAAAGACCGACTTTATAGCAAATATACTCGAACATAATATTTTCATGGCCAATTCGCTGACTTTTTTATTAACACATTTTCAAACGGAGAATAAATATAAGTACACTAGCCGCGTACCGCGGCTTCGCTCACTACGCTCACGTTGTTTTATCGTCCCTGTTACTCCCGTCTTTCCCGTTGATCCCGTTTCTCCGGTTGATCCATTGGTCCAGTTCCTCCCGTTGCTCCTGTTTCTCCCGATGCTCCTGTTACTCCCGTTGCTTCTGTTATTCCATCCTTTATCAACAATCTTCTATCCAATACCCTTGTAGCGGGTATCCGAAATCGGATTTAAATTGGTAGATAACAGCTAGGTTTTCGTTTGGATAATTTTAGAATTCGTTTTGGCTAAGGTAGTACTTTAAAATTGTTTCTTCAAAAGGCCTAACGGCAGAAGCGTTTGGATGCAATCAATAGGAAAAATAAGCCATAAAATCGACCCTCCGGTAAATTGATGAAAAGGCAGCGAAATATGAAACCGAGTATTAAAATGTTTAAAAATGTATATGAGTATGTATTTGTAACCTTAGGCTAAGTAGGAAATGAATAGTAGAAATAAAGTTAGTTGAATTTGAAAACTGGAACAAGCAAGTTGTTTAATTTAATAAATAATAAAATATGGGTCTGCACACCCATAACTGGTGACCCCCGAGTATTTTAGTAACACAAAGTACCTTTCAATATCTAAATAACTAAATTAAACATAAAATCGGGACATAAGCACCCAGTTTCTTTTAAACGCAATACAATTGTGTCGCAAATTAAAATATAAAATCGGAACATAAGCATCCAGCATCATTTAAAATAAAATTGTGTCGCACATTAAAATATAAAAAACGAACATAAGCATCCAGCATCATTTAACGCAATACAACAGTGTCGCAAATTAAAAGTTTTAAAATTAAACGAGACGAATAATTGCACTTTATGGTACGGCGAGATATTGTTCAGCATATCAAAATACAAAATTCAAACGAGCGACGAGCGGCTTGGAAGATCGAAAACATTGACCACATTTAAGCGGAAGCATCACATAAGCAGTAGTAATTGTCCAAATTGGTAAAGCAGATCGGAAATTACAACAATCAACTCAAGAAGAGCGAAGCAAACGAAATCAGCGAAGCAGACGAAGTCTTCAAAAGGTACTGCACTAGGTACTTCATATATTTCATATTTCTTTTTATTTATTTCAATATCGTAGAATTGAAAATTTAAAAAAAAAATTTATATTGTGAAATTATTACGGTTAAATATAGGTAGATTAAATTAAAATGAAAAGGTCAAATTATACAGTAATACAGTGAAGTGTAATTAAGTGTAAAGGTTTCATATTTCGTTTTTTTTCTTTCCGCGTATGTCGAGCTGAGTGAAATAATATCAAAAATAACAGCACATTTTTTTTCCCTCTGAGTGAGCATCCATTTAGTCCAGGCAACGAATGATTATAGAGGGAAATTTTAGGGACAGAAAAATTGACTTCGGAACTTTGTTTGGACTGGTCTGGAGATGAACATATCAAAAGTCCCAACTCCTAGGAGGTGAGCGGGGGGGAGGGGGGCACTCGAAAGGTCCCTTTTTTGGGTTTTTCGCTTATATCTCGGAAACTATGCGTCGTAGCGGCTTGATCACTATATTCAAATTTGAAGCTGACAAAATTTGCTATAAGAATCACTACTTACATTTGTCGATATGTTGTTCTGTTCTCGAGTTATCCGCCCTTGAAAATCGTAAATTTCGGAAAAAAAAAATTTTTATCACGTTTTTTACTCTATTTGTTAAGATATGTCTTCAAATATTGTTCCCACGAAAAAGTCGTGAGAGAAAAAGTTGTAGACCATTAAATTTTCTTCAAAAGTATATATTACTTTGATTTTTTAATTAAACTGTTCAAAATTTATTTCCGAAATACGAGGTTTAGTAAGAAAACTCAACTTTGGTTCTTTCAATTTTTCTTTATTCCAACTTTGCAGCTAAATTTAAAATTTTTAATTTAAGATACATGTTTATAAACACCTAAACCTATAATCAAGTTATAAAATTTTTTTTTTTATTTACTCCGGGCTCTCTTTGGGCAGGAGGGTCCTGGCTCTTCGGAGGAACAGGGTTTAATTCTATCTGAATCGGTTTCATCCTCATCGAGGATAGCCGGGAGTGGATCTGTGTCCTCTTCTTCTTCAACCGTGTCAAAGGCAACAGTTCCTCCATTGAAACAGTTCCCCTGGCAGTTTTGGCAGGCAAGAGAACACTTCAGAAATGATTTTTTGCAACCACATTTTGTGGTTGCACAATCTTTTGTGCACCTACAAAATATCATTTTTAAAATTTCGTCAGGGGCAGCCGGCAACTCGCTGTGCACTGGGGATAGGACATTGTTTTGACGGTTCCATCCATACATGTGAGGAGACAGGTCATTTCCCAGCCACAATTGAACTTGGTGGAAGGTTCTGAGGGAATGTTGTTTCGCTGCCCCCTCAGAAGGTGGAAGGCAAGAAATGTCCGGTCTGATGTTAGCAACTGATTTGACGAATGATTGGTACCGGTAAGCGTTGAGAGATTCTTCTTTGGGTGGGGCTCCATACCATTTCAAAAGGCACTTCTTCCCAGCGTTTTCTATGTCTTCTTTTGTTGCTGAAGCATTTGTGAAGACTGCAGCAGCCTGTTGGACGTCGGAGGACTTCAGGTAAAGATTTGCAAATGCAACCTTGCTTTTACGGAATGCAGACGAGGTCGTATCGCACCCTGTGAAGGCATGCAAGAACAAAATATCTCGCAGGCCCTGCGTCTGAAGCTCCTGGGTAGAAAAATATGAGGTTTTGATTTTTCCACGCCCAGGCTTAATAAAAATGATGTCTTGATCTGGAGGTGTTTTTGCCATCAAGAGTACTATTAGGTCGACGTCCTCACCAATAACACCTACAGTGGTTGTTTCAGATAACTCCACTGCCGTGTCTACAATGAGAACGTCTGCATCGTTCTGGGCTTGAAGCACTGTGATTCCCTTTGCCTGTAACTTCAATTTCAGCATGTCGATGAGTCGGCTTTTGTTAAAGATGTTTGAAAGAAAATCTTCCTGTTTCACATTTATCTGTGTATCATCACCGAAATTAATGTTGGTAGATTTGCTGAGGCGGTACCTCCTTTGCTGTTCAGTGACCTTGGTACTTGATGAACTTCACGGCGTTGGAAATAACAAATAATCAACAAAAGTTGAGAATGAACTAAGCGCCGAGCGGCTCTTCTATTGTTGCGATGGTAGGGTACCTTGTGCGGGCCTCGGGGGTGGTGGGTGGCGGAGGGGGAACACAATGGTGTTTCAAGGACAGGTGACCCTCTCAAAGCACCCTTCCTACCTGAAGCCTAGAAAGACAAGAACCGAACTAAGACAAAAATATTTAACATATTTTTGTCATTTATATGGTATATGCATAATGTACACTATACATATATGATCTCGGAAATATACTAAAATAGCTATAAATTTTGAACGGTTTGATTAAAAAATCAAAGTAATATATACTTTTGAAGAAAATTTAATGGTCTACAACTTTTTCTCTCACGACTTTTTCGTGGGAACAATATTTGAAGACATATCTTAACAAATAGAGTAAAAAACGTGATAAAAATTTTTTTTTTCCGAAATTTACGATTTTCAAGGGCGGATAACTCGAGAACAGAACAACATATCGACAAATGTAAGTAGTGATTCTTATAGCAAATTTTGTCAGCTTCAAATTTGAATATAGTGATCAAGCCGCTACGACGCATAGTTTCCGAGATATAAGCGAAAAACCCAAAAAAGGGACCTTTCGAGTGCCCCCCTCCCCCCCGCTCACCTCCTAGGAGTGGGGACTTTTGATATGTTCATCTCCAGACCAGTCCAAACAAAGTTCCGAAGTTAAATTTTCTGTCCCTAAAATTTCCCTCTACACCCTTTTTTGAGCATTCATTGCCTGGGCTAATTCGTATAACTCGAATAACAAAATTGAGACAAATTTGTGTCTTGATTGTAAAACAATTTTAAGTACATATTTAGTACATACTTAGTTAGTGATTCTGTCGAACATAAAATATTAAATTAATATAATGACAGTCGAAAATTTAGAGAATACCAAAAATCCCATTAAGAAGACCCAAAACCTTTCGGTTACAGATGAATTCATGAAAGAAATTTCATCCTTCTCGATAAGGCTCCCTCAATTCTGGTCAAATTCGCCAGCTGTCTGGTTTGTACAGGCAGAGGCACAATTCGCGATTGGAAGGATAAGTACAGACCTTAGAAAATATATTTACGTCTTAGCTTCTTTACCCCAAGAAATACTGGAGACGGTACTCGATACGATTTTGAATCCACCCGAAAACAATCTGTGTAACAATTTAAAAGAAACACTCATAGCTCGTCATTCCTTAAGCGAGGAGAGACGAATTGAAAAACTTTTGAATAACGTTGAATTGGGAGATCGAACACCTTCCGAATTCTACAGATATCTTTATAATTTAGCAGGCTCAAGTGAAGCTATAAGTGAAAAATTAGTCCGAAATCTTTGGTTAAAAAGAATTCCACAGCCAATTAGCATAGCATTAATAGCTCATGGCGATCAACCAATTAATGTCATCCTAAGTTTGGCAGATAAAATTTGGGATGTACTTCCGAATACAAATGCCGTTTTGGCAATCAAGTCTGAAGATAGTTTTTCCTCTCTAAAAAAAGAGGTAGAAGAGCTTAAAAAAACAGTCGAACGCTTATCAAGAAAAAATAACAATAAAACGGGTGCAAAGCAATTTTAAAGTGAACGTAATCGTTCTCAATCAAGAAAGAAGGAATCCAACGAAAACCAGGAAATTTGCTGGTACCACCAAAAATATAATGAGAATGCACACAAATGCATTAAACCGTGCAAATTTTATAAACCTAAATCACAATCACAATCAGAGTCAGTAGAAAAAAACTAACTAAACCCTCTGTTATAGCGGAAAACAGAGGCGCGAAAATAAATAATCACCGCTTGTATATTAAAGATTTAAATTCTGCGAGAAAATTTTTAATCGATACAGGTGCAGACGTCTCGATAATACCTCGCAGTTTTTGTAGAGAACATAGCAAAGGATCAGATTTGGCATTAACAGCAGCGAACGGAACCAACATACACACGTTTGGCTCTTAATTGTTAAAACAAAATCTGGGACTGCGCCGTGAATTCATTCACCCATTCATAATCACTTCAATTGCAATTCCGATAATTGGAGCAGACTTCCTGTCTAAATTCAACCTTTTAGTGGATCTCACTAACAAACGCTTGTTAGATTCGGAGACAAAAATTACGTCTCAGATTTCTTGTAAAAATGGTGTTACATCAACTCCTCTCAATTTTTGTATCGAAAGCAAATACGGAGAACTAATTAAAAGATTTCCATTAATTTTTGAAACACCAAATTTCAATTCTCCCATAAAGCATACCGTACAACATCATATTTTAAGCGAAGGACCACTTCCTTCGGCCAGACCACGAAGATTAAATCCCGATAAGCATAAAAGCGCCAAATTCGAGTTTGAGCATATGGTTAGCTTGGGAATCTGCAGGCCAAGCGCATCTCCGGCATCGTCTCCTTTACAATTGGTAGCCAAGAAAGACGGGAACGACTGGCGACCGTGTGGAGATTACAGACGGCTAAATGCGATTACAGTACCAGATAGATATCCCGTACCAAACTTTCATAATTTTACCATGAACTTGCACAATTGCAAAATATTTTCGAAGATAGATTTGGTACGAGCCTATCACCATATCCCGGTAGCGCCAGAGGATGTGCATAAAACTGCTATTACCACGCCTTTTGGTCTGTATGAGTTCACTCGCATGCCATTCGGACTCAAAAATGCGGCCCAAACGTTCCAAAGGTTCATGAACCAGGTTACTAGCGAACTAGATTTCGTCTTCATTTACATAGACGACATACTGGTGGCAAGTCGAGACGAAGCAGAACATAAAATACATCTAGAAAAACTTTTTCAAAAACTAACGGACTACGGTTTGAATATCAAACCGACCAAATGTTTGTTTGGTGTCTCAGAACTTAATTTTCTCAGTCACACAGTATCGGATAAAGGAATTATTCCGACGCAAGATAGAATAGAAGTTATCAAAAATTTCCCAACGCCAATAACAATTAAAAAAATACAACAGTTCATAGGGATGGTTAATTACTATAACCGTTTTGTTCCCCAGCTAGCAGAATTGTTGACACCGATTCACAACCATCTAGCTCAACTTATCAAAGAGCGAAAAACCACAAAAAAAATTTCGTGGCCAGAGGAATGTAATAACAATTTTGGTCTAATAACTTCTGCACTTTCAAATGCAACCCTTCTTGCTCATCCGAATGAAGAAGATTCATACAGCATTACAACAGATGCATCTAATTTAGCAGTAGGAGCCGTACTGCAACAACGTATATCCGGAAATTGGCAACCACTGGGATTTATTTCTAAAAAGCTATCACCTGCGGAGATTAAGTACTCAGCGTTTGATCGCGAGCTGTTAGCCATTTACCTTTCTATTAAGCATTTTAGGTACTTCTTAGAAGGTCGCATCTTCAAGGTATATACCGACCACAAACCATTATGTAGGGCAATTTCTTCAAAAACAGAGCGTTCCCCAAGGCAAATTCGCCATCTCGATTACATTTCGCAGTTCACTACAGAAATAGAACACGTAAGCGGAAAATCAAACACGGTAGCGGACGCTTTGTCTCGCATACAAGATGAAAATATAAGCGCGATTACTTTAAATTTAAAAAGCTTAATCGAAGCACAACAAAAAGATGATGAATTAAAACAAATCCTAGATAATCCGGCAAAACCTGATTCAAAATATAAAATGGAGTTAACGACTATTCCTGTTACGAAAAAAAAAAGTTTGGTGCGAGATAAGCACAGGAAAAAACCGTCCTTACGTTCCAAAAGAATTACGAAGACAAGTTTTTGACTTCATACACAACTTATCCCACCCAGGGATTAAAGCAACAGGAAAACAGATAACTTTAAAATATTTTTGGCCCTCAATGAACAACGATTCAAACGGTTGGGCAAAAACTTGCATTGGGTACCAAAAATCAAAAGTTTATCGACACACACGAACAGTGGCGGCTCGCCGCGAAAGCTAGGTGTGCAGTGCTTTAAGCTTGTGTTACACTGTTCGCATTTTCTCAGTTTTTTGCATATATTTTCGTGAAATGTATGGCGAGCTTGTAGAAAGCTCTCATTGATCATACAGTGTAACACAAGCTTAAAGCACTGCACACCTAGCTTTCGCGGCGAGTCGCCACTGCACACGAACAGAATACGATCGATTCAGTTTACCAGCAAAACGTTTTGAGCACATTCATATGGACCTTGTAGGACCGCTACCAACTTCTGGCGAATATAACTATATCCTAACTATCATCGATAGGTTTACCAGATGGCCAGAGGCGTATCCGATAAGGGACATGTCAGCATTAACAGTAGCTGAAACTTTCGTAAACGAATATGTAAGTTGGTTTGGAGTCCCACTCGATCTTACGACAGATCAAGGAAGACAATTTGAGTCCAAACTATTTTCCGACCTGACAAAACTTCTAGGATCGCACTGCATTCGGACCACCGCTTATCATCCACAAGCCAATGGTCTCGTCGAGCATTTCCATAGACATCTAAAATCGTCTCTCATGGCACGGGGAAATACTACTAATTGGAGTAGCGAACTTCCAATAGTTCTTTTAGGAATAAGAACTGCTGTTAGAGAAGATCTAAAATGTTCGCCAGCAGACCTTGTGTATGGACAAAGTCTAAAAGTTCCAGGCGAAATTTTTATACATACACCAACCATAATAGACTTACGAAACTTTGAGGTTCTAAAGTTTCGTAACGAATTTAAAAGAAGCGATGAGCAAAATACAACCCACTGACACTCGTCAAAACTCCCAGAAAAATGTAAGTTTTTCGACCGATCTAGACAAGTGCAATTTTGTTTTTGTAAGGGTAGATAAAGTAAGGAAAAGACTGAACCCTCCATACGACGGACCATATAAAGTGGTACGCCAATTTAGGAAACAGTTCGTCGTTGAAATCAACGGAAAAAATTCCTCAATTTCGATAGACAGGTTGAAACCAGCTCATACCCAACCTGTGTGAATTCCAATAAAATTTAAAGTCCATGAAGGAACTCAATCAATATCAATATTTTTTTTTTCTTCTCTTATATATAATTTTTTTTTTACATACGCTGCGCTGGAGGGGGAGTGTGTAGCGGGTATCCGAAATCGGATTTAAATTGGTAGATAACCGCTAGGTTTTCGTTTGGATAATTTTAGAATTCGTTTTGGCTAAGGTTGTACTTTAAAATTGTTGCTTCAAAAGGCCTAACGGCAGAAGCGTTTGGATGCAATCAATAGGAAAAATAAGCCATAAAATCGACCCTCCGGTAAATTGATGAAAAGGCAGCGAAATATGAAACCGAGTATTAAAATGTTTAAAAATGTATATGAGTATGTATTTGTAACCTTAGGCTAAGTAGGAAATGAATAGTAGAAATAAAGTTAGTTGAATTTGAAAACTGGAACAAGCAAGTTGTTTAATTTAATAAATAATAAAATATGGGTCTGCACACCCATACCCTCCAACCCTACTTCATCCATTATCACCCATCCATCATCTACGATCCTATATCTACCATCCACCATCCCTTTTCCACCATCCTCCATCCACCATTCATCATTCTCCATCCTCCATCTTCCACCCTCTATCCACCATTCACCATCCCATATCCAACATCCACCATCCTCCATCATTTATCTTCATCCACCATCCTCCATCTAAAATTCTCCATTCCCCATCCACGTTCGTTCTGCTCGAACTTGTGAAATATGTATGCGTCTGAGCTGAGCATCTCGTGCGTAGAGTCACTTCATACGAACTAACACAAACATCCATTATCTTGAGTACGGACAATGTGTGTTTCATTTGAAACCAGTAAATTTAAAATTTTTTGGCAGTTGTTTCGATTTTTCATTTTAAGGATCTCCACTAAAGTGGATAAACGCTGTATTTAGTTGACATTTCATGAGACATATCTCGATTCCGTGAAACGTCAATCAAAATCCATCTGCTACACGTACACACACTAAAACTATGTCATTTAAGGAACCCACGATTTTTTAAATTCGCGGGTTTTTAGTACTAAATATGTACCAAAAGTGGTCATAATAATGGATGTTTGTGTTAGTTCTTATACAGTGACTCTACTCGTGCGCGCTCTTCAACAGTTTGACTCGCACGAATATTCACAACTCTTTTTGCATTACGACTCCGTTGTGCAATGTTTGATCTCCTTGATCAATTGTACCTCGCCTGTAGGAAAACACATGACCACATGGTCATACATATCCATATACATCCATATCTTTATACATAAAAAAAAATTCCGGACGAACGGAAATCAACGGAAATGGCATACATACAGACATTTACATATTTTTGTATATATGTATGTATATGTATGACCATTTGGCCGTGTGTTTTGATTTGCGTTCGTCCGGAATTTGTTTTTATGTGTAGAGATAGAAGAGACTATTCCGAAAAAAAAGTATCAGAGTACATCAGGGAGTCAAACTGAACTGGTCTTATATATTTTCCATACAAGTGTTGAAATTCTGGTTGGATAATTAACTGAAAGAACGTTAGGAGTATATACTTTGCCTGCCTGAAATGTCCGAAACGCTAGATATTTTACAATTTTAGATTTCATTAATTAATTAATTACCATATTAATAATCAGTATAATAACCAAGTGAAAGTCCAGGACCCGGAAATCAGTCGATTTATAATAGAAATATAGTTGCGGCACTGAGTGCCGCGCGCGTGTACTGGCGTTATATTTTGCTGCGCGTGAACTCAAGGGTTAAATGAGACGAAACACACGCTTATTCTGCATGCAGCGGAGCGCTGCAAGATGTCTCTACTTCTACTTTTGCGCTGCAGCGGCAGTATTATCACAACTTGAGGTTGAAATTTACCAACACAGAAACATAAAAAAGTGGTTTGACAGTTAATGTTTAGTTGTAATTTTGTAGCTGTGGAGTGGAGTATTAATGAAGGAGCGTTTCATCGAACTAAGAACATAAAACAAATTTTTTTTCGATAAAACCAGTCCAAATTACAAAATATAAGATGATTTCTTGTCAATTAAAACAAATTCAAACTCAAACTCACAACTGGCTATAGGAAAATGCGGTGATTTGGGACAAATACAAACAAAAGATCTGTCAAAAAATTCTGCACATCTGTTTCACATGCAGAGATGTCTGCATTGCTGCGTGCATATATTCTGCACATGTATTTCAGGCTTATATGGCTCTTGTTTATATCGGGTGATTTTTTCAAAAGTCGTCGCAGTGTATGGTGAATGCGGCATAATGCAGTAGGCGTGATAGCACAGTTGCTATAATTTTATTATGAACAAGGGGAAAGTAAACAGCATACTTTGGCAATTAATTTTTGCAATAAAAGTCAGATTACATAAAAATTTCGTAAAAAACCCTAATTCAAAATTTCAAATCATTTTTGGATACTATTTTGGAAATTGAAGAAATTACTAGAATTCAAAAATTTCTGACCGTGTTCTCAAATTAATTTGTTTCTGATGGCACAATTGGCAAATTAATAAAATATTAATACATAAAGCTTTCATTTAAAAATGTTTTATTTGTTTCAAAAATTATATTCATAGTTTTTTCCTTAATCTCGTTATTTATATGTGAAGTGTATTTTTCTAAGGACTATGTAACAAATATTCTAAAAATGTTATTCAACGTCTGATCACATTTGAAATTTTCTTTTGAAGCTGTGCTGTTAACCAATTGCTCAACACATTCCAGCACTCTACTTTTTATACATTTGTGATCTTCGTTTAATTTCATCCTTGTTTTTATCCCTCTTCATAACCGTCAATTTTGGTTCTATTATTCTAAAGAAAGAGCCACAAATCTATATCTTGATAAAAATAAATGCAGGAAAGACATTACATCTTTACCATAGCAAAGCGGCCTCGGCCAATCTCTTAGCGCTTTTCGACGAAGAGCATATTGACACCGCACTAATTCAAGAACCATGGATACACTGTAACCAGATCCAAGAACTGAGGAGGCGTGATCTCAATATATACTAAAAAAAACTCGCTCCTGCATTCTTGCAAGGAAGTGCTTCCATCTTTTCTTTGTCCCGTCCTATAGCTCTGGCGATCTTACGGTCACCAGATGCGAAAGGTATAGCTGCCTGGAACCATTCATTCTGACTTCTGCATACTTGTCCCACGACAAGGACGCACCACCGGAAGAATTGGTTAAACTGGTAGATATGGTCACCGAAAAGAAACTCGACCTCATAGTGGAATCTGATGCGAATGCGCATCACACCCAATGGGGTAGTAGTAATACAAACGAGAGAGTTGAGTCCCTTTTTCAATTTATTTTATTTTCCTCTCTGCTAATCTGTAATCGGGGTAATACCCCAACTTTTATGAATAGTATTAGAAGAGAAGTTCTTGACCTAACCCTGGTATCTGACTCAGAGCGACTAAGGGTCGAGAATTGGAGGGTATCGGACAAGCCATCCCTTTCGGATCACTGTTTGATAACCTTCAACGTAGAATATCAAGTAACTCCCCCCAAAATATTCAGAAACCCCAAGAAAACAGATTGGAAAAAGTTTACAAATTTAGTTGATGGACAACTGAGCACACGAAGTATGGACAGACCTTCTACGAAAAGACTCCCTGTCTGGTGGAATGCCGAGGTTCAGACCCGACGTGCAGAAGCTAGAAAACTCTTCAACAGAGCTAAATTTAGCGATTCAGCAGAAGACTGGCAGCTCTACAAACAGGGTCTTAAATACCTCAAGAAGACTATTAGGCAAGCAAAGAAGTCGTCCTGGATGAACTTCTGCGAGTCAATAGAATCAACAAACGAATCGGCAAGATTGAGGAAGGTTCTTTCTAAAACTCCACTGATGAATACCTTCATCCAGGATGGTGGAGGGAACTGGACAGAATCTCCGGAGGAAACTTTAGAGCTTCTGATGACCACTCATTTCCCTGACTGCTCACCAGCTAGCAGCACTGACTCTGTCAGCTATGATCATAGTCAAGAAGAAGGAAACCAAGACTTGTCCAACTCAATAATTGATACTGACAAAATAAGCTGGGCAATCGGATCCTTCTCTTTGTACGAATCGCCAGGACCCGACGGAATTATACCTGCAAGGCTGCAACACGCGGCAAATTCGGTAATTCCTCGGCTAATGGTGATTTTCACAAGCTGCATTCGACTCAACCATGTCCCATCGCAATGGAACAGGGTACGAGTAGTTTATATACCCATGGTGGGTAAACCTAGTCACACGACTGCGAAAGACTTTAGACCGATAAGTCTCACGTCCTTCATCCACAAAACCTTTGAAAGGATTCTGAATAACCAAGTTCGCAACGAAATTCCGCGCAATCTACTCTCACAGTCACAACATGCCTATACAAAGGGAAAGTCTGTGGATACAGCCTTACATGAGGTAGTGCTAACAATCGAAAAATCGCTCTCATACAAGGAATATACTCTCGCCGCATTCCTTGATATAGAAGGCGCCTTCAATAATGTTCGTCTTTCGACTATTAAAAGCGCACTACTAACGATGGAAGTGGAACCCGAGATTTGCAATTGGCTTGACCAAATGCTACACAACAGGATCATTGAATCCGAACTGGGGCAATGTCTTATTACAAAGACAGTCTCCAGAGGCACTCCGCAAGGAGAAGTGATCTCGCCCTTACTTTGGCTTCTTGTAGTCAACGAGATCCTTGTTGAACTTGAGAACCGCGGAATCAAGGCATGTGCATACGCCGATGACGTGGTCATACTTGTCTCAGGGAAACATTTACCGACAATTAGTAGTTTGATGGAGACAGCCCTCAACAAACTACGAGAATGGGCTAGCAACTGCGGTTTAGGGGTTAATCCCTCTAAAACTGTGCTGGTCCTCTTCACGAAGAAGTACAAGATCCCAGTTTTTGCGTTACCAAAGATGGGAAGCGACGAGCTTCATCTTTCCGACAGCGCTAAATATCTTGGGGTTGTTCTAGACAAGAAAGTCAGCTGGAAACTTAATCTGGAAGAACGCGTTAAAAAAGCGTATAACGCATTTTACGCCTGCGGAAAGTTGTTCGGTAACAGGTGGGGTCTACAGCCAAAATTAGTACATTGGATGTACAAAGCCATAGTAAGACCAATCTTAAGCTATGGCGCGATAATCTGGTGGGAGGCGACTAGGAAGTCCACGTATCTTAGCAAGCTGACAAAAGTACAGCGCTTTGCATGCATTGGGGTCACTAGCGCCCTCAGAACCACACCCATGGCAGCACTGGAAACTATCCTCCACCTGCTGCCAATGGTCATGCACATAAAAAACATGGCTGCAAAAGGCGCTCTTAGACTCAAAGAGTTAGGTTACTGGAGAACCAGACCTGCTGGTCACAGTACCATACTCAATGACTTCTCGGAGTGTAATATGAACAGGGAAATGGACTATATTATGCCAGAATTAGATTTCAGTAGGGAATTTTCCGTTAAAATCCCACACAGGGTCGACTGGAATGTAGAACGCAACCTAGACAACAGGACCATATTGGTATTTACCGACGGTTCGAAAATGATTTCTGGAACAGGCGCGGCGGTGTTCTCACAGGAACTCGATATTAATGAGTCCTTCAGGCTGCCGGACCATGCCAGTGTATTTCAAGTGGAAGTCTTTGCAATACTTCAAGTATGCAAAATTATTTAAGCAAAGGTGAATGCAACAGAAGACATCACTATTTGCATTGACAGCCAAGCAGCCATTAAGGCCCTTAGCTCAAACACAACACGATCAAAACTAGTTAGACAATGTCGTTGTTTTCTTAACACCATCGGCACATGGCACAATATTATCCTCTGCTGGGTGCCAGGCCACTGTGGAATCCAGGGGAATGAGCAAGCTGATGAACTCGCTCGAGCAGGCTCCAGCCTAAGCTCACCAGTGATGGACCAGCACATTGATATTCCCATCGGATCCATAAATCAGTCTATCGACTCACTATGCTTGCAGCGGATGGTCAAACCTAACTACATGCTCAATATCAAGAACTCTTTGGCCATTAAATCTGCATATTTGTAGGCTTTCTTTTCCATCCTAGAGCATCAACTGAGACCAGGTTTCAAACTTCTGGTCTCTCTCACGGAGTCGCACAGATTTCTTACTTTAAGGAAGTGCGATCAATCACCTGTAACATTAAAACAATTCGTCAAAAGTTAAAAATCCACAAATCATTCCTCACTTAAAATCTCGAGAGCGAGTTCTCGCCACAGTAATTACTTTATTATTAATAATACAGTGTTGTTATCGATTTTTTAAAAAAAAAATTTGCTACCCTCAAAATTTTTTTTTCCACGTTTCATGACTAGTAGACACGAAAAAAGCAATAAAAATTTTCACTCCGTCTGTACGCCGTACGTCGACCGCCCCACGCCCAAAACAAAATCCTTTGAAGGCTTGTAGCTCTCAAACCAGTGGACCTATTAAATTAAATTTTTTTCTAAGAGTAGACTGGGTAGACCCCATGAATTGACATTATTTTCAGGGGATGGGGTGTGAGGAGGAAGGTGGGGGAAGCGTTTTAGACGAAAAATTTTGGTTTCTAGATCTCAGCAACCTCTTATGTTAGGGAGCTGAAACTTGGAGTTTCTATAGAGCTTTGATATTGGACCCATTTGCAAAAAAAATACTGATATAGGTGAAGGGGTGTGGGAGTGGAGGGGGAAATAATGCGTCCGAAACGCAAAAATGCCGAGATCGACACATTCTAAAATCCATATCTCCTAAGCCGTTAATGGCAATCAATTAAAACTTAACAAATATCTGTAGTTATACTAGGAGAGTAGATTGAAACGAAATTTTTGAATGGGGGTAGTAGCGTACGGGGTTGGGGGGCGAAAATCTTTAGATTATGATATTGTACAAACTAATGGCACCAGAAAAACAAAATTCGGTTTGAGTATAAATATTGATAAATAAAGATTGCTCAAAGTAAAATATTTGAAGGGGGCGGGGGAGCACGGAAGTGGAGGGGATAAGAATTGTTCAAAAATAACACGTTTCATATCTCAATAACGGTGTAAGGTAGATTCTGAAAGTTTTTACCAGAAGTGGGCGTAATGGAATCCTAGTAGGGGAAGAAAATTTGGGGTTGTGGGTGGTGAGGGTGTGGGTGGGGAAGGGTGAGAAAGAAAAAGTTCCGATGCTTATATCTAAAGAACCTATAATGATAGAAAGCTGAAACTTAACAATTAGATAGAGCTATAGTATTGGCGTGGTGAAAAAATATTTTTTTTTTAAGGGATAGTATGGTACGGTGGTGGGAGGTGTTTTTCCTAACTTTAGAACGGCTTATGCTAGAAAGTTGAAACTCGGTACGTATATTTAAATCAACTAGAAAAGTAACTCCGATAAAAAAAAATGCAAATATCCATTGGCGTTCGGAATGGGGGTTAAGAAAATTGTATGTGAAAATAAAATGCCTACATTTTCACGATTTTCGTCATTTCTACTACATCTTTCCAAATATGGAATTCATTTTTATTTTACGGATTCTTCATATGAATAAATAGAATTTTTTTCAAGATTTTTTGAAATTCAATTTCTAAGGGGGTGTTAAGTGGTTGTATACTTTTTTATGAATTCCGGAATATCTTTTAGGTCTGATCAGATATCACATCCACGGGCTTGTTTAACAATCACCAATTATTTTTGTTTATGGATTCTTCATATGAATACCTAGAATGTGTTTTCAAGATTTTTTGAAATTCGATCCCTAAGGGGGTGTTAAGTGGTTGTATACTTTTTTATGAATTCCGGAATATCTCTCAGGTCTGATCAGATATCACATCCACGGGCTTGTTTAACAATTCTTCACATGAACACCTAGAATGCGTTTTCAAGAATTTGAAATTCGACCCCTAAGAGGGTGTGAAGTTGTTGGTGGGGGGTTAAAAAAAATGGTATGTGAAAATAAAATGCCTACATTTTCACGGTTTTCGTCATATCTACTAGGTCTTTCCAAATATTGAATTCATTTTTATTTTACGGATTCTTCATATGAATGCTTAGTATGTGTTTTCAAGATTTTTTGAAATTCGACCCCTAAGGGGGTGTTAAGTGGTGGTATACTTTTTTATGAATTCCGGAATATCTCTCAGGTCTGATCAGATATCACATCCACGGGCTTGTTTAACAATCACCAATTATTTTTGTTTATGGATTCTTCATATGAATACCTAGAATGCGTTTTCAAGATTTTTTAAAATTCGACCCCTAAGAGGGTGTGAAGTGGTGGTATACTTTTTCATGAATTCCACCATGAGCCACCTGAGAGATTCAGGTCTTATCAGATATCGAATATCTTTTCACTTCCACAGGGTTGTTTAATAATTACCTAAGTTAAGGTTTTTTTCTTTTTCAACCTCAAGACCGCATCCCGGAATATGACCCAATTATATTATTCATATGTTACACCCTATTCTAACCGCTTCCCGAACTTTTTTTTAGGTTTTCAATCACATAGTAGCCTACGCCGCATCCCGGATTGAACGCGTTCTGAACTTCTGCCGGAAAAATAATAAAGTTGCGCCCAGACTGTTGGCAGATTTTTTTTTCTTAGTACTGTTCCGATACTCTAGAGCTTCTGTATCCTACAGCCCCCTACTCTATCACGCACTGTTTTAATAAGATTCGCTGAAAATATGAAATGGTTTCTGTTTAGATGCATTTCAAATGTAATATACTATTTAGGGCCGTATTATTCACGTCGGGTTATTTATAAAGTCTGGGTAATTCCAGTTTTCCCCGAGATTTGGTATTATTCACGTCGGGTTATAGTTTTTCGCTGAGTTTATAATCAAGTGATCACAGTTACCCAGGGAAAAATTTAACTTGTCAACAACTTCCAGTTTTCTACGATATCCAGGGATTTAAACGACGATTTGACAAATTTTGTATTATTCAAGATTGAAGTTATGGCAAAAACTCATTTGTGGGAAAATTGG
This sequence comes from Beris chalybata, assembly GCA_949128065.1. NCBI lineage: Eukaryota > Metazoa > Arthropoda > Insecta > Diptera > Stratiomyidae > Beris > Beris chalybata. The sequence continues at coordinate 98,408,874 of OX421894.1, forward strand.
ATTGATTCTGAGGAAGATTACGACAAAATAGAAAATGGAACAACGAATCGACACCGACATATGGGACGACAAATACAGTTGCTGTTGTTTCCAATGTTCAAAGCCAATTGAATTGTTTCCTTTACACCATTTTACACCCTCACCCCTTACACACGCTCCCTACAATTTTCAGCTAGGTATTTAACAGATCAAACTCTCGTATTAATTGTAAGACCCTATCTTATACAGTTTTTGAGATATGAGATATGATTTTTAGGAGAAAAATGGTTATCCATTGTCTTGCTGAAAAATACTTTCAGTCAAGTCCTATTGTCCATCTTTAAACATAAAACACATTTCCTGTTTCTGGTTCAATTAGTTTGTGAGACATTGCAATGCAAAGTTTTTTACGCATAGTTCCTAGTCTAGCATGCTTCAAGTTACAACTTTGTAATATTACCCGTTCAGGAGATATGATTCTAGAATTTTTCGACCTAAGCTTTCAAGCGTTTCGAACACATTGTTTTTCTCAGAACTTCCAAATCATTTAACTTGTATACAAATTAAGCGAGCAAGTGGATACATTATCATAGATCTATGTAAGTTCCAAATTTCAGGTATCCAGCATAAGTGGTTCCTGAAATATTAAAACCAAAGTTTTTATTCTAACATTCATTCCACCCAGCCCCTTCACCACTCCATTACAAACTTATCAGTTGACGGGGTCCACTCAATCTACCATACCAATAAACTTAAATGCAATAGCTCTAAGGATTTGGGAGATGCAAGCCTTCAATCGACTGCTCGCACTGCCGAAATCCAATCACTCGGTAGCACTCAATCAGAAAACTATCGGGATCAAATGGGATGGTTCTCGTTGAACGTGTAAATCGTGCACCACACAAAACGTTTGTACTGCTCCCAGGTCCGCAACCACGAAAAAATTGCAGCCAATAATTGATATTTTTCCTGAAATACACAAATTTTTATATTCAAAAAAAGAAATTTGTCACATTCTGTAAATAATTAATACAATTTTTGACGTTTGATTGGAAAAATAATGGAAAAATGGAAAACCAGCCGATAAAATTAACCGGCCTACTAAATTGCTAACTAGAGGTGAATAATACAATTTTTCAACCAGAGAAATTAATCAGTGATTAAATTTAATACCCCAGATAAGTTATTAGCTAGATAAGGCGAAAATAATCCGAGGTGAATAATACGGCCCTTAATGTGTACTTACTGCAGCTATTGTTTTCCATTTTGTTATTGCACGAGCACGCACCATATAACTGCTAAATACACAACAATTTTACGGAATACTCCCCTCTAGAAAAATGTGCATACCTTCTTATATTTATTCTCCGTTTGCAAATGTGTGAGAAAAAAATCGGCGAATCAGCCATGAAAATACTATCTTCGAGTATATTTGCTAAGGGCCGTATTATTCACGTCGGGTTATTTATAAAGTCTGGGTAATTCCAGTTTTCCCCGAGATTTGGTATTATTCACGTCGGGTTATAGTTTTTCGCTGAGTTTATAATCAAGTGATCACAGTTACCCAGGGAAAAATTTAACTTGTCAACAACTTCCAGTTTTCTACGATATCCAGGGATTTAAACGACGATTTGACAAATTTTGTATTATTCAAGATTGAAGTTATGGCAAAAACTCATTTGTGGGAAAATTGGATTGATTCTGAGGAAGATTACGACAAAATAGAAAATGGAACAACGAATCGACACCGACATATGGGACGACAAATACAGTTGCTGTTGTTTCCAATGTACAAAGCCAATTGAATTGTTTCCTTTACACCATTTTACACCCTCACCCCTTACACACGCTCCCTACAATTTTCAGCTAGGTATTTAACAGGTCAAACTCTCGTATTAATTGTAAGACCCTATCTTATACAGTTTTTGAGATATGAGATATGATTTTTAGGAGAAAAATGGTTATCCATTGTCTTGCTGAAAAATACTTTCAGTCAAGTCCTATTGTCCATCTTTAAACATAAAACACATTTCCTGTTTCTGGTTCAATTAGTTTGTGAGACATTGCAATGCAAAGTTTTTTACGCATAGTTCCCGGTCTAGCATGCTTCAAGTTACAACTTTGTAATATTACCCGCTCAGGAGATATGATTCTAGAATTTTTCGACCTAAGCTTTCAAGCGTTTCGAACACATTGTTTTTCTCAGAACTTCCAAATCATTTAATTTGTAAAAAATTTAAGCGAGCAAGTGGATACATTACCATAGATCTATGTAAGTTCCGAATTTCAGGTATCCAGCATAAGTGGTTCCTGAAATATTAAAACCAAAGTTTTTATTCTAACATTCATTCCACCCAGCCCCTTCACCACTCCATTAGAAACTTATCAGTTGACGGGGTCCACTCAATCTACCATACCAATAAACTTAAATGCAATAGCTCTAAGGATTTGGGAGATGCAAGCCTTCAATCGACTGTTCGCACTGCCGAAATCCAATCACTCGGTAGCGCACACTCAGAAAACTATCGGGATCAAATGGGATGGTTCTCGTTGAACGTGTAAACCGTGCACCACATATAGTGTTTGTACTGCTCCCAGGTCCGCAACCATGAAAAAATTGCAGCCAATAACTGATAAATTTCCTGAAATACACAAATTTTTTATATTCAAAAAAAGAAATTTGTCACATTCTGTTAATAATTAATAAAATTTTTGACGTTTGATTGGAAAAATAATGGAAAAATGGAAAACCAGCCGATAAGATTATCCAACCTATTAAATTGCTAACCAGAGGTGAATAATACAATTTTTCACCCAGAGAAATTAATCAGTGATTTAATTTAATACGCCAGATAAGTTATCAGCTAGATAAGGCGAAAATAACCCGAGGTGAATAATACGGCCCTAAGTCAATCATTTTCAGCCGATTAATTAATTTTAAAAATGTCAAATAATTAAATTGTTTAGTATGTTGTTTTCCTAGTTTTTTGTACAAGGCAAGTCATCTGTTTCTTATAAGAGTACCTACATCAAAATAAAATTTAATTACAATTAACGAACCCACCCGCTTACGAATCTGACAGGATATAATATATATAAGCAAACGCAAAAGAGATTTTTCAATGTTTTAATAAAAAATTTCATATATCAGAAGTTAATTGAAACATTAATAATAATAAATGCTCCGAATAAAATTAAGTCTATATTATTCTTTTTGTTTCATAAAAATTATCTTCAGTTAATCTTATTAATATCATGAATTAATTTTGTTGTTCATTGCGTACTACTTAAATAATTTTACTTTAATTTTAGTGGTAAGCATAAAACTTCTAGTCTACAATTTTTTTTTAATTGCAAAAATAAATTTTTGACAAATTGCTTTCTTAAAACTTTTATATTCTTTCAGCAACAAGTAAATATGATTCTGATTTAATGGAATCACATCTCTTATGATTTATTAAATTTTTCAATTTTCTCTTAAACTTGAAATACGTCTTATATTGCTAATTTTAGTAGTAAATTTAATGTTATTATGTATAATGCTAGTAAACTATTCATGGTGATGAAACAACAACTCGATCCATTTCTTATCCAGATTAATCCTGGGAAATTAATATTGGGTGATTTCGAATCTGTGGAATATAGAAAATTTTCAAAGGTTATTTTATGGTGAACTTTAAGGTTTAAATTTAACTTATAACTATTTAATCATTTGTAGTAATATTTACCTTTTCAGTCATATTTACTGCTGGCGTGCGATGGCAGTATTGGTAAAATAGATTCTAACAATCAAGAAATATATAAAAAGAAAACAAAATTAAAATAAACAAAACCTGGAAAATATAAATATATACGAAATACTTTCCCAAAATGCAATATTATAATATACTCAAGATTAGGGATGAGAATCAATAGCTCAAAAATTAGTTTATTAAAATTTTTTTTGATTTATATCAATCGATCTATTACTACCTTTTTATCGATAACGTTAATCAGAAATCGCATAAAAGTCTTTGCGTCCTTGAAGAATTTGCGGATGGCTTATAGATTAATACGTAAAGCTTTAAGGATAGTTTTTAATGAAATAATTAGTTTCTTTTGCGTATAATATCGTGGTTGTGAAACTTAAATTAATTTTGTTGCAGTTATCTTAATCTTTTTGTCTTACATCTTACGATCACTGTTAGTAGGAAAGGAAAAATTGAGGCTTGTTAGTTCCAATGCTTTTTCAAAGACATTCGCATTCACAGCAGCCTCTAACACATTGCACACAAATGATCAGTATAGTTCGAACTTTCACTCTAAGTGCTTTTGCTTTATCTAAATCCCTATCTCACATATTTAGCTAAATGTGCGGTTGAAATTATGTAAGATTTTAAAGACTTTTAACCCTAATTTACTAACAATACGTCTTTTTGACGTGTTGTCTCACATAATTGTGCGCATGAGCAAGTTCGCGAGTCCGAGAGACCTGCAACTCAAGCAGTGCTTTCCCCAGCTAGTGGATCGAAATCAGTGTGAATATCAACATCATTTCTCCAATTTAGTAATGCAAGTTCAGCCATTTTCTATAAGCCACTACGCTTATTTGACGTGTTGTTAGTAATAAGAGTAAAAGTTTACACGTCATTTATACGTGTTGTTAGTAATACAAGTATATTTGAAGGCATTACTTATACGTGTTTTCAGTAATATTAGTACATCCATGTGATATAATTTACTGCTATTAGTAAGCTGCTAACTAAAAAAATCGTGTTTGTATAATTATTGTACTATTGTAAGTATATTGATATAATAAACTTGCATTTTAAAAAATAAATTGTCTGTTAATAATTTTGTTGACAGAAATCTACCTTACTATGAGTGATAAAAAAATAACAGCCGAAGAAATCGAAAGAATTCTTTCTGAAATTTGTTCAGATGTGAACATCTCCGGTGATGAAGAGGACATTGCAGAACAAGATGCTGGCATAAGCAGCGATGACAGCAATGCTGATCCTGTATTGGTACTTCCACAACACACTGACTCGGATATAGAAGACACGATTATTGCCAACATTGAACAGGAGGGTAAGTCCGATCGTCCACCCCGTAAAAAGGCAAAACAACATTTTACTAGTACGTGTAAAAATTTGATTATAAAGCCAGTAAGGGACATGCTTACCTCCAAGTCTGGATATTGTTGGACTTCTGAACCCCAGACTTGCGCTTCCGGAAAAATACATTCCAGAAACATAATTCACATACGGCCAGAACCAACTGCTAGAGCAAAAAACTGTTCAACTCCATCGGAATGTTAAAACCTTTTTATATGTGACGAAATGATACAAATTATTATGACACACACCAATATATAAATGGAGCGTCAACGTCAAAAAAATAAAAACACTAACGGTTCGTCTCTGAGGCCCACATGCCTTATAGAGTTGAAAGCTTATTTTGGTCTGTTGATTTTATCTGAGGCACTGAAAAATAATCATTTAAGCGCTGAAAAATCCAAGATTCTGTAGTAACAAGTCTAAGATTACTATGTCTCTAGAAAGATTTAGCTTTATCACAAACTGTCTTCGTTTTGACAATAAGTCAACAAGACAGGAGAGGTTAAAAACATCCAAATTAGCTCCTATAAAAGAAATCTGGGACATGTTTACTGACTACTGCAAAAACACTTATCATACTTGACAAAAGACGAGCAACTTGTAGGCTTTCGAGGGCGATGCGGTTTTAAAATGTATATTCCATCAAAGCCTAATAAGTACCTATATGTTAAAAATAATTTTCATATGCGATAACAGCACTAAATATATGATGAATGCAGTTATATACACAGGGAAAGGTACAGTTCCTGAGGGAGTTCCTGCAGGACAATTTTTCGTAAATTTATTAACACAGAGTGTGGAAGGTACCAACAGAAATATAGCGGTAGATAACTGGTTTACGAGCATCCCTTTGGCTGAATCGCTTCTTGAAAAAGGGTTAACTTTGATAGGAACAATCAAGAAAAATAAAAGAGAATTGCCCGAAGAACTAACTGCTACTGACAAAAATAGACCTGTAAACACTTCCATGATTATTTTTTCAGATAAAATAACAGGTGTGTCATATACGCCCAAAGTTAACAAACTGGTCACACTTATTTCTACTGCACATTCCTCTGCTGCTGTGAATCCTTATTCTAAAAAACCAGAAATCGTATTGAATTACAATGAAACAAAGGGCGGAGTCGACACCTTCGATCAAATGTCCCAATCAACTAATGTAATCAGAAAGTCTAAGCGTTGGCCTCTAACAATTACTGTATTATTTATAATACAGTATTGTTATCGATTTTTTAAAAAAAAAAATTTGCTGCCCTCAAAATTTTTTTTTCCACGTTTCATGACTAGTAGACGGGAAAAAGGCAATAAAAATTTTCACTCCGTCTGTACGCCGTACCCCGTACGCCGTACGTCGACCACCCCAAAATCTGTGAAGGCTCGTAGCTCTCAAACCAGTGGAGCTATTAAATTCAAATTTTTTCTAAGAATAGACTTGGTGGACCCCTTGAATTGACATTATTTTCAGGTGAGGAGGTGTAAGGAGGAAGGCGGGGTAAGCGTTTTAGACGAAAAATTTAGGTTTCTTAATCTCAGGAACCGCTTGTGTTAGGAGGCTGAAACTTAGAATTTCTGTAGAGCTTTGATAATGGACCCATTTGCAAAAAAAAACAGGTATGGGTGAAGGGGTGTGGGAGTGGAGGGGGAAATAATGCGTCCGAAACGCAAAAATGCCGAGATCGACAAATTCTAAAATCCATATCTCCTAAACCATTAATAGCAAGCAATTAAAACTTAACAAATTTCTGTATTAATACTAGAAGAGTAGACTGAAACAAAATTTTTGAGAGGGGGTAGTGGCGCACGGGGGTGGGGGGGGTGAAAAACTTTAGATTACGATATCTCACAAACTAATTAGACCAGAAAAACAAAATTCGGTTTTACTATAAAGATTAATAAATAAAGATTGCTCAAAGTAAAATATTTGAAGGGGGTGGAGGAGCACGGAAGTGGGAGGGATTAGAATTTTTCAGAAAGAACACGATTCATATCTCAATAACAGTGATGGATGTTTCAAATTTTTAACCAGAAGTAGGCCTAACAGAACCCTAGTAGGGAAAAAAAGTTTGGGGGTGTGGGTGTAGTGGGTGAGGGTGGGGAAGGGTGAAAAAGAAAAAGTTCCGATGCTTATATCTAAAGAATCTATAATGATAGGAAGCTGAAACTCGGTATTTAGATAAAGCTATAGTAGTGGCAAAATAAAAAGAAATACATTTTTTTTAGGGGTTCAGAACGGCTTATGCTAGGAAGTTGAAACTCGGTACGTATATGTAAATTAACTAGAAAAGTAGTTCTGATAAAAAAAAAATTCAAATATTCATTGGCGTTCAGAAGATTTTCGATTTTCGTCATATCTACTAGGTCTTTCGAAATATTGAATTCATTTTTATTCTACGGATTCTTCATGTGAATACCTAGAATGTGTTTTCAAGATTTTTTGAAATTCGACCCCTAAGAGGGTGTAAGCTGGTTGTATACTTTTTCATGAATTCCACCATGTTTCTCAGGTCTGATCAGATATCGAATATCTTTTCACTTCCCCAGGTTTGTTTAATAATCACCTATTTTTAAGTTTTGTTTTTTTCAACCTCTAGACCGCATCCCGGAATATGACCCAATTATTTAATTCATATGTAACACCCTTTTCTAACCGCTTCCCGAACTTTTTGTTAGGTTTTCAGTCACATAGTAACATACACCGCATCCCCGAATTGAACGCGTTCTGAACTTCTGCCGGAAAAATAATACAGTTGCGCCCAGACTGTTGGCAGATTGTTTTTTATAATCTTATCAACCAATCCTGTATTAATCCTTGAGTGCCCGCGCAGCGGCACTCCATGCCGCAAATTTACTAAACATGAATTTTCTTTTCTGTTATTAATAATCAATGACTGAGCGCTCTAGTATCTTTCAAGGACATGTCTAGGAACCACCACAAAAGATTTCAGATTTATCTAACATCTTATCAGTCTACATGAGGGAGTCAAACTGAACTGGTCTTATATATTTTCCATAAAAGTGTTGAAATTTTTGTTGGATAATTAAATTATCCAGCAAGAATTTCAGTAATTTATTAATTAATTAATTGCTAAATCAATCAATAAATTAATCAGTATAATAACCAACTGAAGGTCCAGGACCCGGAAATCAGTCGATTTATAGTAGAAATATAGTTGCGGGACTGAGTGCCGCGCGCGTGTACTGGCGTAACATTCCGCCGCGCGTGTACTTAAGGGTTAATGCATATGTTATTTACTTACATAATTACTACAGATGCACGAATACACGTTCAAGACCAGTACCTCGAATGGAGTTCTTGCTCCAGTTAGCTGAAGAATGGATTGTGCCGTGGCAACAAGAAAGGCTAAAAACTAATATTACACACGAACTAAGAACAGCAATTAGCCAAGTAGGTGTGCAAGCAGCATCTAGTGAGGTAACACTTGATAAAAGGGCGTATTGCAGTATGTGCAATTGGAAGAAGAAAAGAATGACCAAAGTCTGCTGTGCGATATGCAAAAAGCCTATATGTGGTGAACACTCAGTTAAAAAGTGCCATAATTGTTGAAGGTCATTTATTTGACAATTTTTTTTTTGTTCTTTTTGAAAAAATGAAAACATATTACGTTACATATTTTACAGTATTTTAAATAAGAAAAAAGTTTCCGTTTCCTTTACTTGTAACTAGGTTGCACTATTATAAGTTTATACGATAAATTTTAAGTTAAAAAGATGAGAATATTATATTATATATTTTTAAAGAAAAATAATAATAAATAACTTTGGAATGTTGACATTTTTTAATAAGACCGTTATTTATGTTGAGAGAGTAGCTGGGTAACACAATACGCAGACTAAAGGTATGATTTACTAGAAAATATTGTGAACACGCCATAATGACGTGTTGTTAGTAATACCGTACTAACCAGTAGTGTTAGTAAATTAGGGTTAAAAGTATTCATTCTTTTTATCTGGAACTTGAGATGAATCACCGAAAGTGAAATTAACCTTTTTAAATGATTTTCACATGGAGGCCCCAGGAAGAACTCCCTCGATTTTTAGTATCTATTTATATCCTAAACTGGGACGATGTAAAAATTAACGTGTACAACATTTTGAATTCCCAGTTTGAAGTGTTCTGAAATTATCGGCCAACACTCATAGACACGTGTTCTAAGGAGGACCTTTGTAATTTTGTATGGGAAGTACTCCAAGAAGTGAGGGGATTTAACGAAACCGATTCTGCTTTCAGCTTAAAACTAATTCCATAAAATTTAGACTTCCAAAGTAGGGATGTTGAAAAAATTACGATATATCGAAATTGCAATGTTTTTTGAACGATGTATCGATCCTATTGACCGATATTTTTAAAAGCGATATGTCGATATTGAAATTCGACAATCGGACCCAATATTTTTTGTAGTGTAGCATATTTTAGAACTCGAATGGCATTTTTCATTTCTGCTTATTTTTGTGTATGTGTACCTACCATAGAGAAAGAACTAATAAGCCTCGTATCCACAGCAGCTCGCAAGCAGATCGCGAGCAGCATTTTCGGAAATGGCGCTCCGTAAATAAGCATTTCATGCGCAGCAGACATGCTATTGCATCATCTGTTTCTGGAGCGTATCCATTGTGCACGTTGCTTTTTATAACGAGCGAGCTGCGGCACGCTTAGAATTTTGACGGATTTATTTTTTTGTGTGCAAGCGTTCTGAACGTGGGACGCTCAACAGCTCGCCGATGTTACTCAAGGAGTGCTAAATTGAAATAGTAGTACAGCAAGTTTGGAATAATTAAGATGTCATCCGAAAATATTCAAGTTTTAGCGGCGGCATTTATTTTGTTGCAAGATCAAGTGAAAAAGAAAAGATCACATCGTTGTTGGGTTCGTCCATACCTAAAGAGTAGGAGTATATATGGTGGAATTCAATTGCTAAACGACTTGAGAGTTAATGGACTTAGTGGTTTTCGGAATTTCGCAAGGATTTCCACAAGTGATTTCGATGTACTAGCAAAAAAAATTGGACCATTTGTCAGGAAAAAACATATACAAATTTTAGGAGATGCGTGACTGTAGATGAAAGACTCGCAATAACATTACCATTTTAGGGCAGGTAGTTAAGAAAATAATTTTATGATATCCTTTAAATGTTGTAACACCAATTGTAAACTAAATCTATCCTCCACATTAGGTACAGAAACCTCTATTCTATGTTGAAACAAACAAAAAACCCATAACGCGCCTCGTAGCTTTTCATTTAAAATGGAAAACAGAAAAGCAGCTCGCCGTCGTTAAAAAACAAGCCTGTTATTGCTTTTAAACCGTATCCATCGAGCATGGCTGCGCGTTAGCAGCTTCTTGCCGTTCTATTCACGAGTTCGTAATAAGACGCTCAGTGGGTACAGTTGAAATTCACAGCGCGCGAGCTGCGCGTGATGCAATTTTTGGTGAATACGGCAGTCACGTGCAGAGCGCGCGAGATTTGCTCGCGGACAATCTCAGTGGATACAAGGCTATATAGAGAAACAGACTTATAACCGTTGTCTACTGATTTGTTTTTCATACATTCGATTTGAAAGTTCTATCTTTGAAAGCTCTTTCACTCTTTCTATCTTTGAAAGCTCTTTTTTTGCCGAAAAGGGGAACAATTTTAAATGATGATAAGTTCATTTATAAAATAAACACGAAACCAGAGTCCGGATCTCTCAAAAAACCGGTCGGAGAGATGGACGGAAGTCTCCTCTCCTCCACCCCAATGGTCCGAGCAACTCACCCGCAAGGACTCCGGCAACCAAACCTGGTCCCAGCGACTCATCTGCGAGGACTGCGGTCATAGAACCTGGTTCGAGCAACTCTCCCGCAAGGACTCCGGCAACCAAACCTGGTTCAAGCGACTCAACATCCACGAGGACTCCGGCCACCAAACCTGCTCCAGCACCTGGGTAGCACCGACACAAACGATAGAGGGGAGTCACTTTTTGACTACTTTTTAAGCATGAAAGACGTTTGCAACCGGGACTCCTGCAAAGGATCCCTTCGTTAATACAAATATAAACTGAGAAAGGTGCAGCGTAAGTCCTGGGGACTCTTCTGTTGTGAGATAGAAGATACCTCCAAGCAACTCTATAAGATGTCTCAAGGCATTTAAATCGAACAAAAGAGCTTTCAGATCAGTGACACGATGAGCGGTTATTGAAAAAAACTTTCGCAAACTGCCTAGCTACCCTGTTCACAAAACTGCCAAATGCGGTTTCCTTGGAGATCGTAAAAGGGGAAGTTTGTTTGCATTGTTGCCTTTTTCCACATATTTTCATTTTGATTTTCTGTTCTAGATTGCATTGGAATTGAATATTTTGCGACTTTAGAAAATATTTAGGATTTTTTTTTTTAGTTTTCCGATAATCAAAGTAAAAAAAAATGGATCTTGTCAATCAAGTCTATAGTATCGCAAACTAGATTACTCGGAGGTTCGCTAGATGGTAACACAGAAGAAAAAAATCTACCAGTGGTCGTGTTGGACGATGGATGGAGGATAGAAAATAGTGGATCAAAGAAGGAGGATGGAAGATGGTGGATAGAGAATGGATGATGGTGGTTGGGGGATGGTGGATGGACGAAGGTGGATAGAGGATGGTGGATGGATTATAGAGAATGGAGGATGGGAGATGGTACACAGAGGATGGTAAATGATGGATAGAGAATGATGGATGGAGGATGAATGGATGGAGGATGGAGAATGGGAAAAAAACGCGATATAATATTCGCTGTCTGAATACCGGATCATAATAAAATTTTGAAACTCAACGAAAATGATAAGATCTTGAAAAAAATTAAGAAACACAAAGTGCCGAAAAGACTGAATACGACGAGAGTAAAAAGGTGAAACAGACATTTTATTGTGAGTCTTTTATTGTAGGTGTACTAGGCTAGATAGGAAACAAATTTTTGAGTGTGGCAGTGGCGTACGGGGGTTGGGGCTTAACAATTTTAGATTACGGTTATTCACGAAGTGATTGCATTAAATAAATAAAATTTGGTTTGTGTATAAGGGTTGACTAATGAAGTTTGCTGAAGATAACATTTTTTATGAGAGCAGTGGAGCATGAAAGTGGTGGGATAAGAATTTTTCTTAAAAAATCACGACTCATTTTTCAAGAACAGTGTGAGATAGATTCTTTAATTTTTTACCAGAAGTAGGTCACTAATAGAACATTTTTTTTGACGTAGAGGCCCAATTAGAAAACAAACTACGCATTTTTATTTGAAAACTTAGCAATACTGTGGAACATTTTTTTTCTCAAAATATAACAAGGAATCACTCATGAAAAAAAGAATAAGGGCCGTTATTACGACCTTCAGTCAAAATTTAGCCAGAACTTTGACTGTAAGTTTCGTATAAGCATCGGTCAGTTAAAGTTTCAGTTAGAACGTTACTGACGATCGTTGGAACGGGCATAAGTATATATCATTATTATTTAAATCATTTTGATATGATTGTGTTTGATGATTGAAACATTCATTTGGTGGTATATGTGAACTTTTGATCTTGGCTACTAGGGTAATTGCATTTTGCAAATGCCAGATAAAACAATTGGTTGTGATTAGATTTTGTGATTGTACAAGCTGTCTGCTTTCATGAGTTTTTCAAATAATTGTTTAGTGAAATGAGTAATTCTTCGGAAAAAAATAAGAAATTTTCATTGCTAAGCGAAAACGGTATGAGCATTGTTGCATAGCTGGTTGCAGAATCAACCCTAGTGATGACAAAATAAAACTGTACCGTTTTCCTTAGTGCGAAAAGATTCGAGCAAAATGGGTACGTATTTGCAAAATAAGCCCTAAAGATGCTGGAAAAAAATATGTTTGTGGTAAGCATTTCCAAAATAATTTTATATATCGCAAAAAACTTAGTTCTGGTGCTATACCGGACCTTAATTTAAATAAGGACAACGTGTCTGAAGATCAGTGTGCAAAGAAGAAAAATAGAATAAGGCATTGTTTTTTATCGAATTGTGATGGAAACAGTACAACGTGCAAGTTGTTTAAGTTTCCGGAACGATCAGATATTCGTCGTAAATGGATGATATCGTGCAATATTCTGAAAAATACAAAGGGGAAACTTGTTTGTCAAAAACATTTTCATGGTAAGGATATTGGACTAAAAAAAATTCTACTTAATGGCATTCCTTCTTTAAATTTGCCAAAGAGTGAACGTGTTTTCGATTATGATGAAAATACTGATGGAAATAGTAATGATTATTCTGAAATTTTGCAATCACCTGAAAATATTTTAAAAGAAACTTGTAGCAGTACAACTTCATGTCAGTTAAATACTTGCGGTGCAATTTCGCCGAATATTTCATTATTGGAATATTCTCATAATGTTGTAGAATCAGATATGTTAGATGAGATGTATGTAAACGATGTTTGAAGAATGAGAGAAATGTGGTCTACTACAGAAGGAAATATTTTAAACTGCTTAAAAGAAATAAAGAATTGGAGAAGCAAAATATTAACCTACTCAACGAAATGAAGCACTTAAAAAAAATTTCTAAGAAAAGGTTTGAAGTAAAGAAAATAGACGCCATTGAATATGTCGATGAAAACGCAAAAAAGTTCTGTAAAATGCTTTTAACCGAGCGATCAAAAACTACAGAATGGACCGATAAACAGAAACTTCTTGCACAAAATATTAGTTATAAGTCTAGTTCCCCTTATATTTTTATGCGTGACAATTTAGGTTTTACCCTTTCCTCTAAGGCATCGTTGTATAGGTAGAGTCCATTAAAAAAGTTGCATCCGGGTTTTAATATGGATTTAATAACGAATTTGAAAAATGTTGTTAAATGGACGAATTTACGAAAGAAGCTGTACTAATCTTTGATGAATTAAAAATTCGGAAGGAATTGGTATATGACCCATTTGTTGATCAAATAGAAGGGGTGGTTGATTTTGGCAATGGAGATCGCAGTAACTTTGTAGGGAAAACTGTTTGTGTTTTCATGATAAGAGGTCTGCTAGCTAATTGGAAATGTATTGTTAGCTATTTTGTATCGAAAGAAGTTATTGTTGGAGATAAACTTGAAGACATTATACGACAAAACCTGAATATCACTTTGAATATTGGTCTTAAAATTCGAGCCATTATTTGCGATCAAGGATCCAATAATCGGAAATGCTTTAAGCTTATGGGAGCGACGAAAGAAACCCCGTATTTCGTATTTAATGAAAAAAAAATTTATTGTATTTTCGATGTTCCACATCTAATAAAATCTTTTAGAAACACACTTTTGGAAGGAGACATCGAAACTGAAAACGGTGTTATTAGTTGGAATGTGATTAAAGAGTTTTTCCAATTAGATTCCACTGCGATTGTTAAAATGTGTCCTAGTAAATTAACAAAAAAACACATTTACCCGGGACTTTTGATAAAATGCGGGTTAAATATGCAACGCAAATTTTCAGCAGAAGCCTATCTGCAGGTATACATACATGTATACAGTTAAATTTATTTTCTCCTTTGCAATCCCAAAATGCACTTTCCACTGCAGAATACCTTTCAACGCTTGATAAAATTTTTGACTGTCTGAACAGCAGAAACGTTTCTGAGCGAAACATGTATAAATCTCTCCTTAAAGGCAATAATGAAGTAGCAATCTTTTTGAAGGATTCTATAATTTATTTAGACAAAATTAAACTTAAGAAAAGAGAAATAATTTTTGCATAAATGGATTGATTCAATCGATACAAGCCATTTTGTTGCTGGGAGAGGAGTTATTTTCTTCTGAAATGGAAGTTCATTATTTATTAACTTCGCGGTTGAATCAAGACCCAATAGAAAACTTGTTTTCTCAAATTAGGGCTAAAGGCGGAAATAATCGAAATCCTTCAGTATTTGAATTTAATCACTAAATTGCAAAAATTATGTCAATGCGTATATTAAGCTCCTCATTTGGAAAAAACTGTGAGGATGATGAGGATGTGCAATTGGACTGGATCGAAAGTAGTGTTGTGCAGCAAATTGACGCTAATGACATAGTTAATATAGGTAGTATTAATTGTCAAGAAACAGACGAACCAAATACCCTTAATTCTGTGATTTTTCATGGTATTACTACAAATTCTACAGATTTTCTTCTTGAAAGCGCTAGTCGACGTTACTTTGTCGGATACGCACTTTTAAAGACAATAATAAGAAAATTTAATTGTCATTCCTGTGCTAGTAGCATGATAATATCAGGTGAGTTACTTTCTTTGCCGAGTGAATTTTTACTTTTAAACAGAGATTACTCTAATACGATATTGACTGAACAAATGTACTTGCAAGCACCATCAGATGATTTTTTCAAAATATGTGAACTCCATTTTGATATTTTTAAAGAATTTTTCTCTCAATATCTATCAGCACTCAATATAAAAAAAAAATTTTAAAATCTGTCTAGAAAAAACAAATGAAAATTTTCCTCTCTGGTTTGATAAGTGTAATCCATGTATTGAACATCGAAAATTTGTTCTAGACTTTATGCTACTTGTTCTGTTGCGAAAAAATTGCATTTGGAAAACTAAGGAAGCTGAAGGTATAACTAAAAGTTCTAGACTGCGAGTGCTAAACCAATGATGGAAATGTATGTATGTGGTGTATATAAGAATTAATTATCAATATTACTAGCCGCGAACTGCGCTATGCTCACGTTTGTATGGTGCTATACTACCGTTTCTCTCGTTGATCCATTGTTCCTGCTTCTCCCGTTGCTTATGTTGCTCCTGTTTTTCTGTTGCACCTTTTGCTTTCGTTGCTTCGGTTGCTTTCGTTACTCTCGTTGCTTCCGTTTTTCACGTTTCTCCCATTGCTCTCGTTACTCCCACTACTCCGTTGTTAATTTCGTTGCTCCAATGCTCCCGTTGCTCCCTTCATTCCCATTGTTTCCGTTGTTTCTGTTGCTTCGTTGTTCCCGCTGCTCTCGTTGCTTTATTGCACCCATTGCTTCAGTTGCTCGGTTTTTTCCGACGTGTAAACCGAAAATACACTCATTTGTTTGTGTCGCTCCCCACCTATTGTAAAATCGTTTTACTAAAACAAAACGCACGTCCGCTAAGCGTTCAATATATCAGCGAAGATTCGTCGTAATTGGAATGATATAGGAAAGCACTTGGGACAAACATGTTCCCTGAAAATGATATCGGTTGAGCGGCTTAGGAACTTCTACATTGAACATACCTTCATACATACATATAAACATAATCCTTTTTTTATATACCTATATAGAATAATTAATTAATTAATACAAAATAATATAATATTTAATATTTTGAACATTCGTATCTTCCTTATTAATTACTTTATTAGGTACTTTAAACTCTCTTAATTATTAATATAAAACTTGACTTATTTATTTTTGCACTACCTCCTATACCGGTGCGCTGTATTGAGTGAGAAGCACTGGGGGTTAAGGTAGATATTAGGTATTTAGCCTAATATCATCATACCTGCATGTGTTTGTTGATATGGTAAATATTTTTTAGCTTATTGAGCCCGGCGCCAGTTTTGTCTCCAGCTTCTTGAGCTGAGAAAGTATACCGGAAACGGGGCATTTATCTACTGTTCCAAAAATAAATTAGACATTTCATATGTTTTCATTTCTGAATATTGTAAGAGAAAGTCAGTATTAAGATATACATGGAATGGTAGTGTTTCGAGCGTTGGAAGCGGTAAAGCTCGCAGTTCTGCGTTTCCTTCCAGCTCTTTTCTTCGTGTTGTTGGATGCGTACGAATTGACTCGCGCCCATCTAGCGGTCGACGTCATATCCTGTAAGGAAGGGAAAAGCTTATGTGCTACGAAAGCGGGTATTGAAGTTGATCTCAGATCGGGTATCTCTCGCCGGCGCTTACTGCTGCCGTCCGCTGTCTTGAGTGGATCTTTTGGACGAGTACTCCTTGGAAGTCAAATCTTGAGGTCCTCCGTATCACAAAAGCAACACTGCATATTTCTCCGGTAGCAGGACAAGCTAATTTCCATCAGTCCGGCCCCGATCCTCACGAGTTATGTTTCCGTATGTGAATTCCGGAAGCTCGGGACCGGCTCAAGCATCCAACGAAAACGAATAGAAAGTTCACCTTCCTGTTCCCTTCAAAGTTTAAAACTTTGGAAGAAATATCTCATTAAAGACGTGTTGGAGCGAAATGGCTGGCGATAGCCGAGGAACCTAAGCTATTGCTTCTGATAGTTCAATCTTCACTCGCAAGTCTTACGGAAGCCTTATCAAACTTAAAATGTCACAACCTGCGCACAACAGTCTTACCGAAGTCCTATATCGTTATAGCCTCCGGAAAATAAAAATGCGACATTTGTGTGCTAGTTGGGCCTTTACACCAACATCCTAAATAAAAAAAATTGTGGTCGATTAGGCATACTACTGGTAAAAATTGAAGAATCTATCTCACACTGTTCTTGAAATATGAACGTAATTTTTTAAAAAAATTCTTATCTCCTCCACATTCACGCTTTTTTTTAAGGGGGAAGTGGACTCCATAAAAAATGTTACTTTTAGCAAACTTTGTTAGTCAACCCTTATACACAAACCGAATTTTATTTGTCTAATGCAATCACTGCGTGAAAAACCGTAATCCAAAATTGTTAAGCCACAACCCCCGTATGTCACTGCCACGCTCAAAAATTTGTTTCCTGTCTATTCGCCTAGTACACCTAGAATAAAAGACTCACAATAAAATGTCTGTTTCACCTTCTTACTCTCGTCGTATTTAGTCTTTTCGACACTTTGTGTTTCGAGAATAATTGCCAGTTCTTAATTTTTTTCAAGATTTTATCTTTTCTGTTGAGTTTCAAGATTTTATTGGATGCGGTATTCGGACAGCGAATATCATATCGCGACTTTTATTCACCATCCCCCATCCATTCAACCTCCAACCATTATCCTCTATCCATCATCTACCATCCTCTGTCCACCTTCGTCCATCCACCATCCCCCAACCAACATCATCCATCCTCTATTCACCATCATCCATCTTCCATCCTCCATCTTTCATCCGCTATTCTCTATCCTTCATCCATCGTCCAATTTTATCATTTAATAATAGGAACGCATAACTAATACACCCGAAAAATAATAAAGTTTCGCCCTAACCACTGGTAGTTTTTTTTTCTTTCGGTGTTATACTAGCGACCTCCGAGTAATATAGTCCGGAAGCCCATACAAAGTTTTCCATTAGGTTTATATTGAACGAACGATCATTTATTTACTTACATTTCCATTACCGGAATACACCATTCCACATATATACCAATATGTATGTATGCTCACAAATTACTAAGGGCCGGTTTCACAGTCGAAGTTTGAACCAAAAATTTGGTTTAAACTTAGGATCTTACGAACAAATTCCTAAGTTTAAATCAAATTTATGGTTTCAACCTCGACTGTGAAACCGGCCCTAAGATACAAATTTTTTGAAAAAGCAAGGATTAAATATTTAGAATTCCTGTACTTATTTGCTTTCATTTTCTTCAGTGGTTATGTAAGCTGAGGAAATAATAATAATAGTGCAAAGTAAAAATAAAATGGCAATTTTAAGTTTTAAGATAAAGCGTTCTCGAATTATCGTGCAATGTGCTGAATAACGAGTTCTGCTGTCTTTCGTTTGTAGAATCCGAATGAATGAGAGATTTTTGCCACTAATAAACTACCGACGAGCAATAATGATTTCCAAGCATTGCAAATTTCTCGGCTTGAATTAAACTTATAATAGTGATTCACTTCGGAGTACAAGTACATAAATGTATATTGTTTAAACTCTATTAACCGAATAGATCAAGATAGGTATTATTTTCCGAGGCGAATGGGGCAATGGATCGGTCATTTCTGGATCAAAACCTCTAAAAAATTCAAAAGGAAAGCGTAGACTGGGTCGTCCAAGAAACATATGCAGATGAACAATCCAGAAGAAAATACGAGGAGTAAATAAGTCCGGCGAGAGGTAATGGCTATCATAATCGCCCATAACACGACTTTCGGAAGAGAACTGTTGCTGCCCTATGACCCATCGTCATACTGAAACTGAACGTACATAGGCACATATAACATACAAAACGGATAAGAAGTCATACTGAGAAATGTTTGTAAATTGCGGTTATTTGTGAAATCATCGGGTTGATTTACAATATCAGTCGAAAAACCATTTTTTTAATTCGATTGTTCGATTAACGGAATATTAAAAAAAAAAATCCTAAGTATTTTCTAAAGTCGCAAAATATTCATTAGAATTGAATATCAATCTAAAACAGGAAATCAACATGAAAATGTGTGGAAAAAGGCAACAATGCAAACAAACTTCCCCTTTTACGATCTCCAAGGAAACCGCATTTGGCAGTTTTGTAAACAGGGTAGCTAGGCAGTTTGCAAAAGTTTTTTTCAATAACCGCTCATCGTGTCACTGATCTGAAAGCTCTTTTGTTCGATTTAAATGCCTTGAGACATCTTATAGAGTCTATTGTCTTTGCTCCAACGCATCGAGGCTCCGTAAAAATCTCTCCAAAAACGCAACCACACCATTGTACCTGAGGAGACCGGACGGATCTTAGACTACCTTAAGTAGGGAAACCACTGATCTTCTCCTGGACACCTGGAAGCTCGCACGTTGAATCGGAGCTGGTAGGCATTGCAAAAAACCATGCACCGTTCAACTCTGACGCTCTTATAGTCGGAAACAAAAAATCGCAACAATTTTGAGAAAGCTAATATTTTGGTATTTGGTTACATTTAGGGTGTATGTAAATATACTAGAGTCAGCAGGTCTGACGTCGGGACACCTGGCTTTGGTGACCTGTCAAAGATGTCAAAAAAATCGAAAAATTTAACAATTTTGAGAAGGCTGAAAATTTGCCAACACGTTGTTTTTACAATGAAAAACTGAAAATCAATGGTCAGACACCCCAACAATGGGACCCACCCAGTCAGCCCCCCGCAAAGATGTCAAAAAAATCGAAAAATTTAACAGTTTTGAGAAAACTGAAAATTTGCTAAAACTTGGTTTTTACAATGAAAAGCTGAAAACCAATGTTCAGACACCCCAACAGTGGGACCCACCCAGTCAGCCCCCCCGCAAAGGTGTTTAATCGAGTACGTGCGATTTCTCTTACTATGCGCGTTATAACCATGCAAGAGTTTTTAGAGAGCAGAAAATTTGCCAAAACTCGGTTTTTACAATAAAAAACTAGAAACCAATGGTCAGACACCCCAACAGTGGGACCCACCCAGTCAGCCCCCCCCCCCCCCCTGCAAAGGTGTTAAATCGAGTATACGTGCGATTTCTCTTACTATGCGCGTTATAACCATGCAAGAGTTTTGAGAAAGCTGAAAATTTGCCAAAACTTAGTTTTTACAATGAAAAACTGAAAACCAATGGTCAGACACCTCAACAGTGGGACCCCCCAGTCAGCTCCCCCCCGCAAAGGTGTTAAGTCGAGTACGTGCGATTTCTCTTACTATGCGCGTTATAACCATGCAAGAGTTTTGAGAAAGCTGAAAATTTGCCAAAACTTAGTTTTTACAATGAAAAACTCAAAACCAATGGTCAGACACCTCAACTGTGGGACCCACCCAGTCAGCTCCCCCCGCAAAGGTGTTAAATCGAGTACGTGCGATTTCTCTTACTATGCGCGTTATTACCATGCAAGAGTTTTGAGAAAGCTGAAAATTTGCCAAAACTTAGTTTTTACAATGAAAAACTGAAAACCAATGGTCAGGCACCCCAACAGTGGGACCCACCCAGTCAGCCCCCCCCCGCAAAGGTGTTAAATCGAGTACGTGCGATTTCTCTTAGTATGCGCGTTATAACCATGCAAGAGTTTTGAGAAAGCTGAAAATTTTGCCAAAACCAGGACTGCGAACACAAAGCTGTGCGAGTCCTCCTCTCGAAGATTTGTCAGCAGAGGTACACCACAAGGGGGTGTGCTCTCCACTCTTCTTTGGAATTAAGTGGTTAACAATCTACTATTGAGACTGGAAGGGGCGGGCTGCAGAGTGATTGCTTATGCCGATGATCTTGCAATCGCTGTCTCGGGGAAGCACCTCATAACACTTAGTGAGATATTGCAGAATTCTCTCTCTATCCTTTCTAATTGGCCTTCTCAATGCGGGCTGGGCGTGAGCCCACGCAAAACAGAATTAGTCCTCTTCACCAGGAAATACAAAATTCCTCACGTTGACCCCCCATCTCTAAATGGTACTAGTCTAGTTTTCACCGATAGTGCAAAATACTTGGGTCTTATTTTGGATAGGAAACTTCGCTGGAAACCTAACATTCAGAAACGGGTAAGGAAAGCAACAGTTGCGCTTTACTCATGCTAAAAGACCATTGGCAATAAATGGGGTATGCAACCCCGGATAATTCATTGACTCTACGTGTCCATCATCAGACCTATACTTATGTATGGTCTTGTTGTCTGGTGGACGGCCTTAGACAAAGCGGTTCACCACAGTGCAGTGCAGCCATTCGACCTGTGGAAGCTGCCACGATGAGGAGAAGACAGAGACAGTCCTTCACTTTTTCTGTACTTGTCCAGCTCTGTCAGCCAAAAGGAAAGCTCATCTCGGAGCTTACTTCTTCACTTTCTTGGCGATCTTGCCACAATGGAGGTCACGAGAATCCAAAGCTTCATTACAAGCTCTAAATGGTTTGACGAGTAGGACCGGGTTCGATGATCCTGTGGTATCATAACGGACCTTTTAGGTCTAAGTGTGTCCATGTTCTCACGGACAGTCACGCGTACCTAACCTAACCTAAGCCCTAATGATAGCTCTCGCAGGTTATATGAGGAAGCATCTTCATAGGAGTAGTCTCTCTGATAGCAAAATATGCAGGATTTGCGGTGATGAAGACGAAACACCAGAGACATTCCCTGTAAATGTGAGAGACTTGCTCATAAAAGACTATCAATGCGGTCAGGGTTTTACGAAACCATCGGAATTCCTGGCTATTGCTTTTCGAAAAATACTAAGCTTCACTGAAACCGCAGAGAACGAAGAGAAATCATAGATAATCCAAAGGGACGCAGCAATATGCCGAATTGAGGCTTCAATGACAGAGGTGACCAAACCAAACCTAGCACAAAAAATCTGCCAATGGTTTGAGCGCAACTCCATTATTCTTCCGGCAGATGTTCGGAACGCGTTCTATTCTAAGATGTGGTTTAGGTTACTATATGACTGAAAAACTAACAAAAAGTTAGGAAGCGGTTAAAGTAGGACGTAATATATGAATACCATGATTGGGTCATACTCCGGGATCTGGTCTAGGGGTTGAAAAAGGAAAAAACTGAAATATAGGTGATTATTAAACCAGCCCGTGGAAGTGAAATGATATGCGATATCTGATCAGACCTGAATGATATGGAAGAATTTATGAAAAAGTATACAATCACTTTACAAACCCCTAGGGGTCAATTTTCAAAAAATCTCGAAGACTCGAAGACCTACTAGATATGACGAAAATCGTGAAAATATATGCATTCTTTTTTGACTGAAAATTTTTTTTGCCCCCACTTCCGAACGTTAATGGATATTCAAATTTTTTTTTAATTCAAATTACTTTTCTAGTTGATTTACATATACACACCGAGTTTCAACTTTCTAGCATAAGCCGTTCCATAGTAAAAAAAAACACCCTTCACCCCCGTACCATACTACCCCTAAAAAAATTATATTTTTCTAACATGCCACTACTGTAGCTCTATCTAAATACCAAGTTTCCACCTTCTATCATTATTGGTTCTTAAGATATAAGCATCGGAACTTTTTCCTTCCCCCACCCTCATCCTTTTTAACCACATCCCCCAATTTTTTCCTCTGCTAGGGTTCTATTGAGCCTACGTCTGGTAAAAAATTTGAGCATCTATCTTATACTGTTCTTGAGATATGAAACGTGATTTTTTTGAAAATTTCTTATCCCCCCACTTCCATGCTCCACCTCCCCTTCCAAAAATTTTCTTTGAGCAATCTTCCTTTGTCGACCTTTCTACTCAAACCTAATTTCATTATTCTAAAGCAATCGGTTCGTAAGATGTCGTAATCTTAAGTTTTTCACCCCCACCCCCATACGCCCCTACCCCTACCCAAAAAAATTTTGTCAGTCCTTTCTCCTAGTATAGGTAGAGATATTTGTTAAGTTTGAATTTCGTGCCATCAACGGTTTAGGAGATATGGATTTTAGAATGTGTCGATCTCGGTATTCTTGCGTTTCGGAAGAATTATTTTCCCCCCACCCCCACACCCCTTCAGCCATATCAACAATTTTTTTCGCAAATGGGTTCACTATCGATGTTCTATAGAAATTTCAAGTTTCAGCCTCCTAGCGTAAGCGGTTGCTGAGATCTAGAAACCAAAATTTTTCGTCTAAGACCCTCCTCACTCCCCCCCCCCTATTTTTGCGTACGGCGTACAGACGGAATTTTTTTTTTATTGTTTTTTTTTCTACTAGTCCTAAAACGTGAAAATACAAAATTTCAGGGTAGCAAATTTATTTAAAATTTCAGGTCGAGTTTAATACATACTTTATTATTAAAATAATAAAGTAAAATCTAAAATATTGTAATAATATGTAGAGTAGAGATGTCAGAAAGGTTGAAAATAGTACACTGACTCAATTCTGGGTAAAACTGAAAAGTTTTATTTTTTTTACGTTTCATATATTTTCTCAAAAATCACTCATGTCACCTCTGAGATGCATTCGGAAATTAGAGTTACCTTTAGAGTTACCTTTAGAGTTGACTAACACATTCAGTTAGAGGAAAACTCTACTCTACTATTTCAGAACGGATAGTTGTACGAGAGTAATATTCTGAGTTATCGTGAGATCGAAGGTTGAATATGTATGTATGATTTTACTTTATTATTTAAATAATAAAGTATTTTAATAATAAAGTATTGTTATCGACTTTTAAAGAAAAAAATTTGCTACCCTGAAAATTTTTTTTATACGTTTTATGACTAATAAACGCCAAAAAAGCAATAAAAATTTTCAGTCCGTCTGTGCTCCGTACGCCGTATGCCGTACGCAAACTCGTTTGAGGAATTATAGTTCCCAAACCCTATGAGCTATTAAATTTTTTTTTTTTTCTGAATAGACATGGTAGACCTCTTGAAGTCAGAATTTTTTCAGGGGTGGGGGTGCGAGGAGGAAGGTAGGAGAAGCGTTTTAGACGAAAAATTTTGGTTTCTAGATCTCAGCAACCACTTATGGTAGGAGGCTGCAACTTAGAATTTCTATAGAGCTTTGATAGTGGACCCATTTGCAAAAAAATTGCTGATATGGGTGAAGGGATGTGGGAGTGGAGGGGGAAATAATGCGTCCGAAACGCAAACATGCCGATATCGACACATTCTAAAATCTATATCTCTTAAACCGTTAACGGCAAGCAATTAAAACTTAACAAATATCTGTAGTTATAGTAGGAAAGTAGATTGAATTAACATTTTTTGGTGGGGTGGGGGCGTGCGGGGTTGGGGGTTGAAATAGTAAAGATTACGATATCTCACAAACCAATTGCACCAGAAAAACAAAATTCGGTTTGGGTATAAAGCTTGATAAATTAAGATTGCTCAAAGTAAAATCTTTGAAGGGGGCGGGGGAGCATAGATGTGGGGGGGATAAGAATTTTTCAAAAATATCTCTTTTCATATCTCAATAACATTGTAAGATAGATGGTTCAAATTTGAACTAGAACTAGGCCCAATAGAACCTAGTAGGGGTGTAGAGGGTGAGGGTGGGGAAGGGTGAGAAGGAAAAAGTTCCGATGCTTATATCTTAAGAACTTGTAATGATATAAGCCTTAAACTTCGTATTTAGATAGGACTATATTAGTGGCATAGTGGAAAAATAAAATTTTTTTAGGGGTAGCATGGTGCGAGGGTTGGCGGTGTTTTTCCTAACTTTTGAACGGCTTATGCTAGAAAATTGAAACTCGGTACGTTTATGTAAATTAACTAGGAAAGTAATTCCGATAAAAAAAAATTTCAATATTCATTGGGGCTCAGAATGGGGGGGGCAGAAAAAAATTTCAGTGTATATAAAATGCATATATTTTCACGATTTTCGTCATATCTCTACTAGGTCTTTCGAAATATTGAATTCGTTTTTATTCTACGGACCTAGAATGTGTTTTCAAGATTTTTTGAAACTCGACCCCTAAGAGGGTGTAAACTGGTTGTATACTTTTTCATAAATTCCACCATATCTCTCAGGTCTGATCAGATATCGAATATCTTTTCACTTCCACGGGCTTGTTTAATAATCACCTATTTTTAGGTTTTTTCTTTTCCAACCTCTAAACCGCATCCCGGAATATGACCCAATTATATAATTCATATACAGTAGAGTCTCGCTAATCCGGATCAATTAAAACCACCCCCAATCCGGATTATGCGAGAATTCGAATTACCAAAGGTATATGCAAATTATTAAAGATAAACATTTACAAACGCTTATTCATTTATTACAACAAATAAAACATATAGTAGCTCCAAAAAACAAAAACAATACTTTCAAGATAAACGTTAGAAATAAGTAAGAAGTAATGAAATATACTTGTAAGAGACGGCAACGAACGGGACGAAGTAAATCAACGGATCACACTAGCAAATAAGGCATATTTCACGGTTCTCCCGATCTTAAAATCGAAAAAAGTGCACAGGCTGAGCAAACTTCGCATATACAAGACCATAATAAGACCTGTGCTACTATATTTTAAACTTTTAAACTTTAATATTTTAAACTTTTTTTTTGGATTTTTTTTTTTTTAATTAAATGAAATTTAAATGAATGTATAACATTGCAAGAATGTTGTGTCAAAATGTCAAGTCGATCGGAGCAAAACTGTTACGTATTTAACACATATATTTATTTTTAATTCAATTTACAATTTATATAATACAATACACAAATTCAAGATTCCGTTTTCGTTTGACGATGTCATAATCGATCGTCTTTTCTCCCAGCCTATTCCGATCGTCTGGATAGAAAATAGTCGCATATGCTACAAAGTAAAAGTAGCATATCCAACATCTCCCTCCTTTTAAAAAGAAACTGATAAAGTTTCTTAATTCGAAGGATGTCGTTTGCCATGGTGTGTTGGCTGAAGGCGTCTAGGTGCTACACGCTGACGTTGCGGATATTCATGTTGCCGTAACATTGGCTGTATACTATGTTCTTCGGTTACGGATTCTGAGATAAAGTTGACAGGTTCTTCCATTAATGGAGGGCTGTGATTGTCAGCGATAGGCTTTACCTCGAATGTGTCAAGTAAAATGTCCAATGGAATCTCCGACGTTGACAGTGCAGTAGAATTGGATTGACGGCGTCGAATTTGGTTTGCGTGTCGAACCCAAACTTCGTTATTCACTCGAACTTTGTAAGTGACCGTTCCAACGCGCTCTATTATTTCTGCTTGTACCCAAGACTTTTTATTATTCTTGTAGTTCAATACGTAGACTGCATCGTTAGATTGGTAGTTACGAGTAACAGCGCCATGTCGATCGTTAAATTGTTGTTCCATTTCGGTATTACGTTGCAACGGAACTGTTGATTCAGTAGGATGCATCAAATCCAACAACGTTCGTATATTCCTGCCGAACATCTGTTGAGAAGGTGTTGCTGAATTTGTCAGTGCTGCATTTGGTGTGGTACGGTAACACCTCAAAAAGAGTTGCAACGTGGAAGCCGTCATGTCTTCCCCTTTTGCTTTTATTAATGCTCGCTTAAAAGTATCAACAAATCGTTCCGCTTGACCGTTCGATTGCGGATGATACGGCGGAGAACGAATGTGTTGAATTCCGCTGCATGTACAAAATTCCTCGAATTGGTGTGATGAGAACTGTGTTCCATTATCGGAAACCAATATTTCCGGAAATCCAAACCTAGCAAAAATTTCTTCCAGTTTGCTTAGCGTTGCTGTCGTGGTAGTAGATTGCATTATAAAAAATCTGCCAACAATCTGGGCGTAACTTTATTATTTTTCCGGCAGAAGTAAGGAACGCGTTCAATTCTGAAATGCGGTGTAGGCTACTATGTGACTGAAAACCTATCAAAAAGAACAAGATCATGGAAGTGAAAATCTGATTGGATCTGAGAGATATGGAATAGTTTATGAAAAAGTACACAATCACTTTACACCCCCTTAGGGGTCAATTTTCAGAAAATCTTGAAAACACTGTCTTGGTATTCATATGGAGAATACATAGAATAAAATTATATTCATTATTTGGGACGAGGTAGTAGATATGTCGAAAATCGTGGCAAAATATGCATTCTATTTTCACAGATAATTTTTTTTGCCCCCCTTCTGAACGCCAATAGATATTCGTTTTTTTTATTCAAAATTATTTTTTTAGTTGATTTAGATATACACACCGAGTTTCAACATTGTAGCTTAAGCCGTTCTATATATAGGAAAAACACTTACCACTTGTACCACACTACCCATAGGGGTCGAATTTCAAAAAACCTTGAAAACGCTTTCTAGGTATTCATACGAAGAGTCCGTAGAATAAAAATGAATTCAATATTTGGAAAGACCTAGTAGATATGACGAAAATCGTGAAAATATAAGCATTTTATATTTATTATATTTACAAATATTTTTTTTTGCCCCCCCCCCTTCTGAACGCCAATGAATATTCAAATTTTTGTTTATCACTATTACTTTTCTAGTTGATTTATATATACACACCGAGTTTCAACATTGTAGCTTAAGCCGTTCCATACATAGGAAAAACACCCCCACTTGTACCACACTACCCTTAGGGGTCGAATTTCAAAAAACCTTGAAAACGCTTTCTAGGTATTCATACGAAGAATCCGTAGAATAAAAATGAATTCAATATTTGGAAAGACCTAGTAGATATGACGAAAATCGTGAAAATATATGCATTTTATATTTATTATTTTTAGAAATTTTTTTTTGCCCCCCCCCCCTTCTGAACGCCAATGAATATTGAAATTTTTTTTTATCACAATTACTTTTCTAGTTGATTTACATATACACACCGAGTTTCAACATTGTAGCTTAAGCCGTTCCATATCTAAGAAAAACACCCCCACTTGTACCACACTACCCTTAGGGGTCGAATTTCAAAAAACCTTGAAAACACTTTCTAGGTATTCATACGAAGAATCCATAGAATAAAAATGAATTCAATATTTGGAAAGACCTAGTAGATATGACGAAAATCGTGAAAATATATGAATTTTATATCTATTATATTAACAAATAATTTTTTTTGCCCCCCTTTCTAAACGCCAATGAATATCCAAATTTTTTTTTATCACAATTACTTTTCTAGTTGATTTACATATACACATAGAGTTTCAACTTTCTAGCATAAACCGTTTAATAGTTAGGAAAAACACCCCCTACCCCCGTAGCATACTACCCGTAAAAAAAAATTTATTTTTCCAACATTCCGCTACTATAGCTCTATCTAAATACCAAGTTTAAGGCTTATATCCTTACAGGTTCTCAAGATATAAGCATCGGAACTTTTTCCTTTTCACCCTCCCCCACCCTCCCCCTCTTCACCCACAACCCCAAAACTTTTTTCCCTACTAGGGTTCAATTAGCGCTACTTCTGGTAAAAATTCTAAGCATCTATCTTAAACTGTTCTTGAGATATGAAATGTGTTTGATTTGAAAAATTCTCATCCCCTCCACTTCTATGCTCCACCTCCCACTTAAAAAATTTTACTTTGATCAATCTTTTTTTGTCAACCTTTACACCCAAACCAAATTTTATTTTTCTAGAGCAATTGGTTCATGAGATATCGTAATCTTAAGTTTTTCACCCCCCACCCCCATACACCACTTCCCCCACCCAAAATTTTTCTTCATTCTGTTCTCCTAGTATAACTACAAATATTTGTTAAGTTTGAATAGTGTGCCATTACCGGTTTAGGAGATATGGATTTTAGAATGTGTCTATCTCACCTTTTTTGGGTTTCGGACGCATTACATTTCCCCCCACTCCCACACCCCTTGATCAATATTGACAATTTTTCTGCAAATGGGTCTACTATCAGAGCTCTATAGAAATTCCAAGTTTCAGCTTCCTAACATAAGGGGTTACTGAGATCTGGAAACCAAAATTTTCGGTCTAAAACACTTCCCCCTCCTTCCCCCTCACACCCCCACCCCCAAAAATTTGATCACTTCAAGGCGCCTACCCCATCTATTCGTTAAAAAAATTTCAATATAATATCTCAAAGCGTTTGGCAGCTACGAGCCTCCAAACGATCTTGCGTACGGCGGACGCCGTACGGCGTACGGCGTACGGCGTACGGCGTACGGCGTACGGCGTACGGCGGACAGACGGACTGAAAATTTTTATTGCTTTTTTCGCGTTTACTAGTTATGAAACGTGAAAATAAAAATTTTGAGGGTAGCAAATTTTTTTTTTAAAAAAATCAATCACAATACTTAATTATTAAAATAATAAAGTAAAATTTCTGGCCACTTGCTGTATGCATCCACAATAACCAAGAAATTTAAGTTTTGGAAAGGACCAGCATAGTCTATGTGTATTCTGGACCATGGTTTAATAGCTATCGGCCATGAAGACAGCATAGTTTTTACTGGAGATTTGGCAGCTGTAGCGCATCGTGAACATTTCTTAACCATATCTTCGATATGTTGATCAATGTTTGGCCAGTAGACATGGCTACGAGCCAACGCCTTCATTCGGTTCATTCCAGGATGGCTGGCATGGAGCTGTTTGAGTACAGCCATCTGTAATGTATCCGGAATGATTATACGATCCGACATTAGTATGCAGCCCTTTGATTCGGCAAGCGACTCTCGTCGATTGTACAGCATCTTCAGGTTCGGTTCGTCAATTATTGAAGGCCAAGATGTACGCATATATTGTAAAACATTCTGCAGTAATTCATCCTCAGATGTTGCCTTTATGATCATTGGAAATGTGATTGGAAGCTGACGCACATTTTCGACAATGATTTGATTGACTTCGGCGTCAATCATGGAAGTGGATGCGATGACAGCGTCGGTAGCTTCCGTAGGTTGTTGAGTCAATAATCGAGATAGCGCATCGGCATGACCAAATTTGGTGGTACCAATATGCTCGATTGTAAAGTCGTAAGAAAGGAGAATCAACGCCCAACGTTGTAGACGGTTAGCGGTATGCGTTGGAATTCCTTTTTTACTTCCGAAAATTGATAGCAACGGTTTATGGTCCGTTGATAACGTGAACTTACGTCCATGCAGGAACCTATGAAATTTGGTTACTGCAAAAATCAATGCTAGTGCTTCCTTTTCTATCTGGCTATAGTTCTTTTCTGCGGGTAGAAGGGCGCGCGCTGCGTGTGCGATGGCTTTTTCCGATGTGTCAGGATAACGGTGTAAGATAACCGCTCCGAGACCATAGTTCGAGGCATCTGCTGCTACTTTAACTTGAAATTGCGGATCAAAATGAGTAAGTAACAGATCAGAATTTAGAATTTCTTTAGTTTTCTCGAATGATCGTTGATACTCTGCTGACCAGTCCCATTTGGCGTCTTTACTTAGAAGTTTATCCAAAGGCCATCGAAGTTCCCGCATTTGTCGTACAAACTGTCCGTAATAATTAATCATGCCAATAAACGAACGTAAAGTCGTTATATTAGTTGGCGGTGGCATGTTTTGGATGGCTTGGATCTTCTCAGGATCAGGTCGTCTTCCTTCTTTGTCGATAATAAATCCTAGATATTTAATTCGAGGAAGAAATAATGCGCACTTCTCTGCTTTGATACGAAAACCCCATTCTTTTAAACGTTGAAAAACCTTCGTTAAGATTTCTTCGTGTTCTTTCTCTGTTTTCGCCACTACAATTAGATCGTCCAGATAACTAACAGCGCCAGTGACTCCAGCTAACATAGTGTCAATCGTCTGTTGGAAAATTCCTGGAGCTGACTTTATACCAAAACAAAGTCGGTTGTATTGATATAATCCTTTGTGAGTGTTGATTGTCAGCAGAGAGCGTGAAACCTCGTCGACTGGTATTTGCAAATACGCATCGGCTAAATCAATCTTCGAAAAAAATTTACCACCTGCTAGCGTAGCAAATATGTCATTTGGAGCAGGAAGCGGATAGTTGTGTGATTCCAGCATACTATTAAGACCGGTTGAGAAATCCGCGCAGATGCGAACATTTCCGTTAGACTTCTTAATCGCTACGATGGGTGCGGCCCATGCTGAAAATTCAACTTTGCTTATGACTCCCTGATCTTCGAGTCTCTGCAGCTCTTTTTCCACAATAGGAAGAGCGGCGTATGAAACCGTTCTTTTCGGTCGAAAAACTGGTTGAGCACCAGGTTTCAAATGTAGGACAGCGGTCGTCTTTGTGCAGAAACCAAGTGTGGTTTCAAAAACTTCAGGATATTTCTGTTCTAAAAGTTCGACAGTCTTCTGAGCATTTGAAAAAGAATGGTTACTGGAAGCAGACGTGATATTATTGCAGATCGAACTTATCGAAACTTCCCATAAACCGAACTCCTCGATCCAGTCGATGCCCATAATGTCCAGATTGGTATCGGAAACATAACATTCGCCATATGTTGATTTTCCGTCAAATTCGATTCCACATTTGAGCAAAGATGTTAGTTGAAAAATATCACCGGATGCATTCCTTGCTGAATGGTCTATCGTCGTAAGAGCTGGACTGCCGATTGTTTTCCACGTCGATCGTGAAATGATAGAAATATCCGAAGCATTGTCGATTTGTAATCGAACAGGAACAGAATTTACCCTGATGCTGACAAACTTACGGCGTTTCTCGTAGTCTATCTTGGACACCAAAAACAAACTGTTTGTTTTGGGCTTGTTATTCTTCGGCTTGTATTTTCCGTTATTGGTTCTTGGTTTGGCTGATTCGCAAAAACCTTCTTTGTGTCCAATGTTTTCACATTGAGTACACTTGTGTGTTTTGAACTTACAAAATCGAACGTAGTGCATGTCACCACAAAACCAGCATGCGCGTAATGGTTTTGTCGAAGAACTCTGATGTTCGTTTGAGTCCTTTTTGTTGTTATGATCGTTCTTTTTTATCCATTGAACTGCAGGTGACTGCTGCTCAATCATCTTTGTGTCATGCTTCAATGACATCAAACGATTTGCCTCCTCAGTAAGTGCATGAATAGTCACTTCGGGATCCGTTTCGATTTTGGATAGGAGCCGCGTGCGAATATCTGATTCGGAGCTTGCACTTAATCCACACACAAATATTAAGCACTTAAATTGAGCGTTAGTAAGCTTTGTTAAATCAAAATTTTCGCAGTGTTTGTTCACTATGCCTGCATATGTTATGAAGTCATCACTGTGCTTCTTCTGTAGCTTTAGACAGTTATAGCGGGAGTTAAACAGTGACATCTGCTTGCCAAAAATCTCGCTCAACTTAGTTTTTGTGTCTTTGAAACTGAGGTCGCGTGGCTCTTGGGGCAAAATATAATTTGCGTATCTGGTATGAGCTACAGAATCTAGCTTCCTCACCAGCAAACGAACTTTTGCAGCGTCATTTAAATACTTCGCATCTTCTTCAAACCAATCCGAATATCGAGCGTACCAAGTCTCGAAAATTATTCCATTATCGGGATCATAACTAAACTCACCCATGCTTCTTGATAAGGACTCCATTGTCTTTTCCACCGATGACTGCGTATCAAGTACATCGGTAGCTGCTGAGCTTGGTGAAGTTAATTGAGCAACGGCAGCATTCAAAACTTCTGTTTGCTTCTGCATCCAATTTTGTTGCTGTTTGAATAATTCTAGCATTGCTGGATCCATTTCGTAATCCTCGTCGCCAAATATGTTACGTATTTAACACATATATTTATTTTTAATTCAATTTACAATTTATATAATACAATACACAAATTCAAGATTCCGTTTTCGTTTGACAATGTCATAATCGATCGTCTTTTCTCCCAGCCTATTCCGATCGTCTGGATAGAAAATAGTCGCATATGCTACAAAGTAAAAGTAGCATATCCAACATCTCCCTCCTTTTAAAAAGAAACTGATAAAGTTTCTTAATTCGAAGGATGTCGTTTGCCATGGTGTGTTGGCTGAAGGCGTCTAGGTGCTACACGCTGACGTTGCGGATATTCATGTTGCCGTAACATTGGCTGTATACTATGTTCTTCGGTTACGGATTCTGAGATAAAGTTGACAGGTTCTTCCATTAATGGAGGGCTGTGATTGTCAGCGATAGGCTTTACCTCGAATGTGTCAAGTAAAATGTCCAATGGAATCTCCGACGTTGACAGTGCAGTAGAATTGGATTGACGGCGTCGAATTTGGTTTGCGTGTCGAACCCAAACTTCGTTATTCACTCGAACTTTGTAAGTGACCGTTCCAACGCGCTCTATTATTTCTGCTTGTACCCAAGACTTTTTATTATTCTTGTAGTTCAATACGTAGACTGCATCGTTAGATTGGTAGTTACGAGTAACAGCGCCATGTCGATCGTTAAATTGTTGTTCCATTTCGGTATTACGTTGCAACGGAACTGTTGATTCAGTAGGATGCATCAAATCCAACAACGTTCGTATATTCCTGCCGAACATCTGTTGAGAAGGTGTTGCTGAATTTGTCAGTGCTGCATTTGGTGTGGTACGGTAACACCTCAAAAAGAGTTGCAACGTGGAAGCCGTCATGTCTTCCCCTTTTGCTTTTATTAATGCTCGCTTAAAAGTATCAACAAATCGTTCCGCTTGACCGTTCGATTGCGGATGATACGGCGGAGAACGAATGTGTTGAATTCCGCTGCATGTACAAAATTCCTCGAATTGGTGTGATGAGAACTGTGTTCCATTATCGGAAACCAATATTTCCGGAAATCCAAACCTAGCAAAAATTTCTTCCAGTTTGCTTAGCGTTGCTGTCGTGGTAGTAGATTGCATTATAAAAAATCTGCCAACAATCTGGGCGTAACTTTATTATTTTTCCGGCAGAAGTAAGGAACGCGTTCAATTCTGAAATGCGGTGTAGGCTACTATGTGACTGAAAACCTATCAAAAAGAACAAGATCATGGAAGTGAAAATCTGATTGGATCTGAGAGATATGGAATAGTTTATGAAAAAGTACACAATCACTTTACACCCCCTTAGGGGTCAATTTTCAGAAAATCTTGAAAACACTGTCTTGGTATTCATATGGAGAATACATAGAATAAAATTATATTCATTATTTGGGACGAGGTAGTAGATATGTCGAAAATCGTGGCAAAATATGCATTCTATTTTCACAGATAATTTTTTTTGCCCCCCTTCTGAACGCCAATAGATATTCGTTTTTTTTATTCAAAATTATTTTTTTAGTTGATTTAGATATACACACCGAGTTTCAACATTGTAGCTTAAGCCGTTCTATATATAGGAAAAACACCTACCACTTGTACCACACTACCCATAGGGGTCGAATTTCAAAAAACCTTGAAAACGCTTTCTAGGTATTCATACGAAGAGTCCGTAGAATAAAAATGAATTCAATATTTGGAAAGACCTAGTAGATATGACGAAAATCGTGAAAATATATGCATTTTATATTTATTATATTTACAAATATTTTTTTTTGCCCCCCCCCCCTTCTGAACGCCAATGAATATTCAAATTTTTGTTTATCACTATTACTTTTCTAGTTGATTTATATATACACACCGAGTTTCAACATTGTAGCTTAAGCCGTTCCATACATAGGAAAAACACCCCCACTTGTACCACACTACCCTTAGGGGTCGAATTTCAAAAAACCTTGAAAACGCTTTCTAGGTATTCATACGAAGAATCCGTAGAATAAAAATGAATTCAATATTTGGAAAGACCTAGTAGATATGACGAAAATCGTGAAAATATATGCATTTTATATTTATTATTTTTAGAAATTTTTTTTTGCCCCCCCCCCCCTTCTGAACGCCAATGAATATTGAAATTTTTTTTTATCACAATTACTTTTCTAGTTGATTTACATATACACACCGAGTTTCAACATTGTAGCTTAAGCCGTTCCATATCTAAGAAAAACACCCCCACTTGTACCACACTACCCTTAGGGGTCGAATTTCAAAAAACCTTGAAAACACTTTCTAGGTATTCATACGAAGAATCCATAGAATAAAAATGAATTCAATATTTGGAAAGACCTAGTAGATATGACGAAAATCGTGAAAATATATGAATTTTATATCTATTATATTAACAAATAATTTTTTTTGCCCCCCTTTCTAAACGCCAATGAATATCCAAATTTTTTTTTATCACAATTACTTTTCTAGTTGATTTACATATACACATAGAGTTTCAACTTTCTAGCATAAACCGTTTAATAGTTAGGAAAAACACCCCCTACCCCCGTAGCATACTACCCGTAAAAAAAAATTTATTTTTCCAACATTCCGCTACTATAGCTCTATCTAAATACCAAGTTTAAGGCTTATATCCTTACAGGTTCTCAAGATATAAGCATCGGAACTTTTTCCTTTTCACCCTCCCCCACCCTCCCCCTCTTCACCCACAACCCCAAAACTTTTTTCCCTACTAGGGTTCAATTAGCGCTACTTCTGGTAAAAATTCTAAGCATCTATCTTAAACTGTTCTTGAGATATGAAATGTGTTTGATTTGAAAAATTCTCATCCCCTCCACTTCTATGCTCCACCTCCCACTTAAAAAATTTTACTTTGATCAATCTTTTTTTGTCAACCTTTACACCCAAACCAAATTTTATTTTTCTAGAGCAATTGGTTCATGAGATATCGTAATCTTAAGTTTTTCACCCCCCACCCCCATACACCACTTCCCCCACCCAAAATTTTTCTTCATTCTGTTCTCCTAGTATAACTACAAATATTTGTTAAGTTTGAATAGTGTGCCATTACCGGTTTAGGAGATATGGATTTTAGAATGTGTCTATCTCACCTTTTTTGGGTTTCGGACGCATTACATTTCCC
Source organism: Beris chalybata (assembly GCA_949128065.1). NCBI lineage: Eukaryota > Metazoa > Arthropoda > Insecta > Diptera > Stratiomyidae > Beris > Beris chalybata. The sequence continues at coordinate 98,444,951 of OX421894.1, forward strand.
CCCACTCCCACACCCCTTGATCAATATTGACAATTTTTCTGCAAATGGGTCTACTATCAGAGCTCTATAGAAATTCCAAGTTTCAGCTTCCTAACATAAGGGGTTACTGAGATCTGGAAACCAAAATTTTCGGTCTAAAACACTTCCCCCTCCTTCCCCCTCACACCCCCACCCACAAAAATTTGATCACTTCAAGGCGCCTACCCCATCTATTCGTTAAAAAAATTTCAATATAATATCTCAAAGCGTTTGGCAGCTACGAGCCTCCAAACGATCTTGCGTACGGCGGACGCCGTACGGCGTACGGCGTACGGCGTACGGCGTACGGCGTACGGCGGACAGACGGACTGAAAATTTTTATTGCTTTTTTCGCGTTTACTAGTTATGAAACGTGAAAATAAAAATTTTGAGGGTAGCAAATTTTTTTTTTAAAAAAATCAATCACAATACTTAATTATTAAAATAATAAAGTAAAATTTCTGGCCACTTGCTGTATGCATCCACAATAACCAAGAAATTTAAGTTTTGGAAAGGACCAGCATAGTCTATGTGTATTCTGGACCATGGTTTAATAGCTATCGGCCATGAAGACAGCATAGTTTTTACTGGAGATTTGGCAGCTGTAGCGCATCGTGAACATTTCTTAACCATATCTTCGATATGTTGATCAATGTTTGGCCAGTAGACATGGCTACGAGCCAACGCCTTCATTCGGTTCATTCCAGGATGGCTGGCATGGAGCTGTTTGAGTACAGCCATCTGTAATGTATCCGGAATGATTATACGATCCGACATTAGTATGCAGCCCTTTGATTCGGCAAGCGACTCTCGTCGATTGTACAGCATCTTCAGGTTCGGTTCGTCAATTATTGAAGGCCAAGATGTACGCATATATTGTAAAACATTCTGCAGTAATTCATCCTCAGATGTTGCCTTTATGATCATTGGAAATGTGATTGGAAGCTGACGCACATTTTCGACAATGATTTGATTGACTTCGGCGTCAATCATGGAAGTGGATGCGATGACAGCGTCGGTAGCTTCCGTAGGTTGTTGAGTCAATAATCGAGATAGCGCATCGGCATGACCAAATTTGGTGGTACCAATATGCTCGATTGTAAAGTCGTAAGAAAGGAGAATCAACGCCCAACGTTGTAGACGGTTAGCGGTATGCGTTGGAATTCCTTTTTTACTTCCGAAAATTGATAGCAACGGTTTATGGTCCGTTGATAACGTGAACTTACGTCCATGCAGGAACCTATGAAATTTGGTTACTGCAAAAATCAATGCTAGTGCTTCCTTTTCTATCTGGCTATAGTTCTTTTCTGCGGGTAGAAGGGCGCGCGCTGCGTGTGCGATGGCTTTTTCCGATGTGTCAGGATAACGGTGTAAGATAACCGCTCCGAGACCATAGTTCGAGGCATCTGCTGCTACTTTAACTTAAAATTGCGGATCAAAATGAGTAAGTAACAGATCAGAATTTAGAATTTCTTTAGTTTTCTCGAATGATCGTTGATACTCTGCTGACCAGTCCCATTTGGCGTCTTTACTTAGAAGTTTATCCAAAGGCCATCGAAGTTCCCGCATTTGTCGTACAAACTGTCCGTAATAATTAATCATGCCAATAAACGAACGTAAAGTCGTTATATTAGTTGGCGGTGGCATGTTTTGGATGGCTTGGATCTTCTCAGGATCAGGTCGTCTTCCTTCTTTGTCGATAATAAATCCTAGATATTTAATTCGAGGAAGAAATAATGCGCACTTCTCTGCTTTGATACGAAAACCCCATTCTTTTAAACGTTGAAAAACCTTCGTTAAGATTTCTTCGTGTTCTTTCTCTGTTTTCGCCACTACAATTAGATCGTCCAGATAACTAACAGCGCCAGTGACTCCAGCTAACATAGTGTCAATCGTCTGTTGGAAAATTCCTGGAGCTGACTTTATACCAAAACAAAGTCGGTTGTATTGATATAATCCTTTGTGAGTGTTGATTGTCAGCAGAGAGCGTGAAACCTCGTCGACTGGTATTTGCAAATACGCATCGGCTAAATCAATCTTCGAAAAAAATTTACCACCTGCTAGCGTAGCAAATATGTCATTTGGAGCAGGAAGCGGATAGTTGTGTGATTCCAGCATACTATTAAGACCGGTTGAGAAATCCGCGCAGATGCGAACATTTCCGTTAGACTTCTTAATCGCTACGATGGGTGCGGCCCATGCTGAAAATTCAACTTTGCTTATGACTCCCTGATCTTCGAGTCTCTGCAGCTCTTTTTCCACAATAGGAAGAGCGGCGTATGAAACCGTTCTTTTCGGTCGAAAAACTGGTTGAGCACCAGGTTTCAAATGTAGGACAGCGGTCGTCTTTGTGCAGAAACCAAGTGTGGTTTCAAAAACTTCAGGATATTTCTGTTCTAAAAGTTCGACAGTCTTCTGAGCATTTGAAAAAGAATGGTTACTGGAAGCAGACGTGATATTATTGCAGATCGAACTTATCGAAACTTCCCATAAACCGAACTCCTCGATCCAGTCGATGCCCATAATGTCCAGATTGGTATCGGAAACATAACATTCGCCATATGTTGATTTTCCGTCAAATTCGATTCCACATTTGAGCAAAGATGTTAGTTGAAAAATATCACCGGATGCATTCCTTGCTGAATGGTCTATCGTCGTAAGAGCTGGACTGCCGATTGTTTTCCACGTCGATCGTGAAATGATAGAAATATCCGAAGCATTGTCGATTTGTAATCGAACAGGAACAGAATTTACCCTGATGCTGACAAACTTACGGCGTTTCTCGTAGTCTATCTTGGACACCAAAAACAAACTGTTTGTTTTGGGCTTGTTATTCTTCGGCTTGTATTTTCCGTTATTGGTTCTTGGTTTGGCTGATTCGCAAAAACCTTCTTTGTGTCCAATGTTTTCACATTGAGTACACTTGTGTGTTTTGAACTTACAAAATCGAACGTAGTGCATGTCACCACAAAACCAGCATGCGCGTAATGGTTTTGTCGAAGAACTCTGATGTTCGTTTGAGTCCTTTTTGTTGTTATGATCGTTCTTTTTTATCCATTGAACTGCAGGTGACTGCTGCTCAATCATCTTTGTGTCATGCTTCAATGACATCAAACGATTTGCCTCCTCAGTAAGTGCATGAATAGTCACTTCGGGATCCGTTTCGATTTTGGATAGGAGCCGCGTGCGAATATCTGATTCGGAGCTTGCACTTAATCCACACACAAATATTAAGCACTTAAATTGAGCGTTAGTAAGCTTTGTTAAATCAAAATTTTCGCAGTGTTTGTTCACTATGCCTGCATATGTTATGAAGTCATCACTGTGCTTCTTCTGTAGCTTTAGACAGTTATAGCGGGAGTTAAACAGTGACATCTGCTTGCCAAAAATCTCGCTCAACTTAGTTTTTGTGTCTTTGAAACTGAGGTCGCGTGGCTCTTGGGGCAAAATATAATTTGCGTATCTGGTATGAGCTACAGAATCTAGCTTCCTCACCAGCAAACGAACTTTTGCAGCGTCATTTAAATACTTCGCATCTTCTTCAAACCAATCCGAATATCGAGCGTACCAAGTCTCGAAAATTATTCCATTATCGGGATCATAACTAAACTCACCCATGCTTCTTGATAAGGACTCCATTGTCTTTTCCACCGATGACTGCGTATCAAGTACATCGGTAGCTGCTGAGCTTGGTGAAGTTAATTGAGCAACGGCAGCATTCAAAACTTCTGTTTGCTTCTGCATCCAATTTTGTTGCTGTTTGAATAATTCTAGCATTGCTGGATCCATTTCGTAATCCTCGTCGTCAAATATGTTACGTATTTAACACATATATTTATTTTTAATTCAATTTACAATTTATATAATACAATACACAAATTCAAGATTCCGTTTTCGTTTGACAATGTCATAATCGATCGTCTTTTCTCCCAGCCTATTCCGATCGTCTGGATAGAAAATAGTCGCATATGCTACAAAGTAAAAGTAGCATATCCAACATCTCCCTCCTTTTAAAAAGAAACTGATAAAGTTTCTTAATTCGAAGGATGTCGTTTGCCATGGTGTGTTGGCTGAAGGCGTCTAGGTGCTACACGCTGACGTTGCGGATATTCATGTTGCCGTAACATTGGCTGTATACTATGTTCTTCGGTTACGGATTCTGAGATAAAGTTGACAGGTTCTTCCATTAATGGAGGGCTGTGATTGTCAGCGATAGGCTTTACCTCGAATGTGTCAAGTAAAATGTCCAATGGAATCTCCGACGTTGACAGTGCAGTAGAATTGGATTGACGGCGTCGAATTTGGTTTGCGTGTCGAACCCAAACTTCGTTATTCACTCGAACTTTGTAAGTGACCGTTCCAACGCGCTCTATTATTTCTGCTTGTACCCAAGACTTTTTATTATTCTTGTAGTTCAATACGTAGACTGCATCGTTAGATTGGTAGTTACGAGTAACAGCGCCATGTCGATCGTTAAATTGTTGTTCCATTTCGGTATTACGTTGCAACGGAACTGTTGATTCAGTAGGATGCATCAAATCCAACAACGTTCGTATATTCCTGCCGAACATCTGTTGAGAAGGTGTTGCTGAATTTGTCAGTGCTGCATTTGGTGTGGTACGGTAACACCTCAAAAAGAGTTGCAACGTGGAAGCCGTCATGTCTTCCCCTTTTGCTTTTATTAATGCTCGCTTAAAAGTATCAACAAATCGTTCCGCTTGACCGTTCGATTGCGGATGATACGGCGGAGAACGAATGTGTTGAATTCCGCTGCATGTACAAAATTCCTCGAATTGGTGTGATGAGAACTGTGTTCCATTATCGGAAACCAATATTTCCGGAAATCCAAACCTAGCAAAAATTTCTTCCAGTTTGCTTAGCGTTGCTGTCGTGGTAGTAGATTGCATTATAAAAATTTCTGGCCACTTGCTGTATGCATCCACAATAACCAAGAAATTTGAGTTTTGGAAAGGACCAGCATAGTCTATGTGTATTCTGGACCATGGTTTAATAGCTATCGGCCATGAAGACAGCATAGTTTTTACTGGAGATTTGGCAGCTGTAGCGCATCGTGAACATTTCTTAACCATATCTGCGATATGTTGATCAATGTTTGGCCAGTAGACATGGCTGCGAGCCAACGCCTTCATTCGGTTCATTCCAGGATGACTGGCATGGAGCTGTTTGAGTACAGCCATCTGTAATGTATCCGGAATGATTATACGATCCGACATTAGTATGCAGCCCTTTGATTCGGCAAGCGACTCTCGTCGATTGTACAGCATCTTCAGGTTCGGTTCGTCAATTATTGAAGGCCAAGATGTACGCATATATTGTAAAACATTCTGCAGTAATTCATCCTCAGATGTTGCCTTTATGATCATTGGAAATGTGATTGGAAGCTGACGCACATTTTCGACAATGATTTGATTGACTTCGGCGTCAATCATGGAAGTGGATGCGATGACAGCATCGGTAGCTTCCGTAGGTTGTTGAGTCAATAATCGAGATAGCGCATCGGCATGACCAAATTTGGTGGTACCAATATGCTCGAAAAAAAATACCCGTCGACTGGCGCCAAAGCATTATATGTCCAATCTACAAGAAAGGAGATAAATTGCGATGTGAAAATTACAGAGGCATATCATTGTTGTGTACGTCCTACAAAATACTGACGAAAGTAATTCATAATCGATTAAAGCCTTATACAGAAAGTATTATCGGCGAATACCAAGGTGGTTTCAGAACCGGACGATCTACTATTGACCAGATATTCTCAGTCAAACAAGTGCTAGAAAAATGCTGGGAGTATAACATTGACGTGCACCAGATCTTCGTGGACTTCAAACAGGCATACGATAGTATAGATTGTAATGTACTATATAAAATAATGCTCGACTTTGGAATCCCATCAAAACTCGTCCGATTAACAAAAATGACCATGACTGACACTGAATCCCAAGTAAGGATACAAAACGAGCTAACCCAAAGCTTCCGAACAGAATCCGGCCTGAAGCAGGGAGATGGACTCGCTCCCATGCTCTTCAACCTTGCCCTGGAATATGTCATCAGAAAGGTACCCGTTGATACCAGAAGTACCCTACTAATCAAGTCCACTCAACTAGTGGTGTACGCGGATGACGTAAACATCATGGCCAGATCTGTTCCAGACGCAAAGGAAGTCTTCCACTGTCTAGACTCAGCAGCAAAGGATGTCGGGCTAAGGGTCAATGAGAATAAGACCAAGTTCATGACCCAAACAAGAAGAAACGCGCCAACTAGACAAAATATGACCTTGGGGGACTACAATCTGGAGAATGTGGATCATTTCTCATACTTGGGATCACACCTTGTAAGAGACGGCAACGAACGGGACGAAGTAAATCAACGGATCACACTAGCAAATAAGGCATATTTCTCGGTTCTCCCGATTTTAAAATCGAAAAAAGTGCACAGGCTGAGCAAACTTCGCATATACAAGACCATAATAAGACCTGTGCTACTATATGCAAGTGAAACGTGGACTCTCACCCAAGCGTCTGAAAAATCAATAGACGCTTTTGAACGACGAATTCTTCGAAGAATTTTGGGACCAGTAAGAGAAGGCACTGAATGGCGTATTCGGTACAACAACGAGCTGTATAACATCTATGACGACCCAGCCGCATCGACTCTTATAAAATTCCGTAAGCTGCAATGGGCAGGTCATGTGGAGCGAATGGATGACGGAAGAATTCCCAAGCGCACATTGAAAGGTAGAGCCCATGGCAAGCGACCGGTGGGAAAACCGCGAAAAAGATACGAGGATTCAGTTGACGCAGATTGCAAATCGCTTCTTAGATGCACAAACTGGAGGACGCGGGCGCTGAACCGAGATGACTTCAGACAATGTATCCTGCAGGCCCTGGCCCGATTTGGGCTGTCGCGCCATTGATGATGAATATGCTCGATTGTAAAGTCGTAAGAAAGGAGAATCAACGCCCAACGTTGTAGACGGTTAGCGGTATGCGTTGGAATTCCTTTTTTACTTCCGAAAATTGATAGCAACGGTTTATGGTCCGTTGATAACGTGAACTTACGTCCATGCAGGAACCTATGAAATTTGGTTACTGCAAAAATCAATGCTAGTGCTTCCTTTTCTATCTGGCTATAGTTCTTTTCTGCGGGTAGAAGGGCGCGCGCTGCGTGTGCGATGGCTTTTTCCGATGTGTCAGGATAACGGTGTAAGATAACCGCTCCGAGACCATAGTTCGAGGCATCTGCTGCTACTTTAACTTGAAATTGCGGATCAAAATGAGTAAGTAACAGATCAGAATTTAGAATTTCTTTAGTTTTCTCGAATGATCGTTGACACTCTGCTGACCAGTCCCATTTGGCGTCTTTACTTAGAAGTTTATCCAAAGGCCATCGAAGTTCCCGCATTTGTCGTACAAACTGTCCGTAATAATTAATCATGCCAATAAACGAACGTAAAGTCGTTATATTAGTTGGCGGTGGCATGTTTTGGATGGCTTGGATCTTCTCAGGATCAGGTCGTCTTCCTTCTTTGTCGATAATAAATCCTAGATATTTAATTCGAGGAAGAAATAATGCGCACTTCTCTGCTTTGATACGAAAACCCCATTCTTTTAAACGTTGAAAAACCTTCGTTAAGATTTCTTCGTGTTCTTTCTCTGTTTTCGCCACTACAATTAGATCGTCCAGATAACTAACAGCGCCAGTGACTCCAGCTAACATAGTATCAATCGTCTGTTGGAAAATTCCTGGAGCTGACTTTATACCAAAACAAAGTCGGTTGTATTGATATAATCCTTTGTGAGTGTTGATTGTCAGCAGAGAGCGTGAAACCTCGTCGACTGGTATTTGCAAATACGCATCGGCTAAATCAATCTTCGAAAAAAATTTACCACCTGCTAGCGTAGCAAATATGTCATTTGGAGCAGGAAGCGGATAGTTGTGTGATTCCAGCATACTATTAAGACCGGTTGAGAAATCCGCGCAGATGCGAACATTTCCGTTAGACTTCTTAATCGCTACGATGGGTGCGGCCCATGCTGAAAATTCAACTTTGCTTATGACTCCCTGATCTTCGAGTCTCTGCAGCTCTTTTTCCACAATAGGAAGAGCGGCGTATGAAACCGTTCTTTTCGGTCGAAAAACTGGTTGAGCACCAGGTTTCAAATGTAGGACAGCGGTCGTCTTTGTGCAGAAACCAAGTGTGGTTTCAAAAACTTCAGGATATTTCTGTTCTAAAAGTTCGACAGTCTTCTGAGCATTTGAAAAAGAATGGTTACTGGAAGCAGAAGTGATATTATTGCAGATCGAACTTATCGAAACTTCCCATAAACCGAACTCCTCGAACCAGTCGATGCCCATAATGTCCAGATTGGTATCGGAAACATAACATTCGCCATATGTTGATTTTCCGTCAAATTCGATTCCACATTTGAGCAAAGATGTTAGTTGAAAAATATCACCGGATGCATTCCTTGCTGAATGGTCTATCGTCGTAAGAGCTGGACTGCCGATTGTTTTCCACGTCGATCGTGAAATGATAGAAATATCCGAAGCATTGTCGATTTGTAATCGAACAGGAACAGAATTTACCCTGATGCTGACAAACTTACGGCGTTTCTCGTAGTCTATCTTGGACACCAAAAACAAACTGTTTGTTTTGGGCTTGTTATTCTTCGGCTTGTATTTTCCGTTATTGGTTCTTGGTTTGGCTGATTCGCAAAAACCTTCTTTGTGTCCAATGTTTTCACATTGAGTACACTTGTGTGTTTTGAACTTACAAAATCGAACGTAGTGCATGTCACCACAAAACCAGCATGCGCGTAATGGTTTTGTCGAAGAACTCTGATGTTCGTTTGAGTCCTTTTTGTTGTTATGATCGTTCTTTTTTATCCATTGAACTGCAGGTGACTGCTGCTCAATCATCTTTGTGTCATGCTTCAATGACATCAAACGATTTGCCTCCTCAGTAAGTGCATGAATAGTCACTTCGGGATCCGTTTCGATTTTGGATAGGAGCCGCGTGCGAATATCTGATTCGGAGCTTGCACTTAATCCACACACAAATATTAAGCACTTAAATTGAGCGTTAGTAAGCTTTGTTAAATCAAAATTTTCGCAGTGTTTGTTCACTATGCCTGCATATGTTATGAAGTCATCACTGTGCTTCTTCTGTAGCTTTAGAAAGTTATAGCGGGAGTTAAACAGTGACATCTGCTTGCCAAAAATCTCGCTCAACTTAGTTTTTGTGTCTTTGAAACTGAGGTCGCGTGGCTCTTGGGGCAAAATATAATTTGCGTATCTGGTATGAGCTACAGAATCTAGCTTCCTCACCAGCAAACGAACTTTTGCAGCGTCATTTAAATACTTCGCATCTTCTTCAAGCCAATCCGAATATCGAGCGTACCAAGTCTCGAAAATTATTCCATTATCGGGATCATAACTAAACTCACCCATGCTTCTTGATAAGGACTCCATTGTCTTTTCCACCGATGACTGCGTATCAAGTACATCGGTAGCTGCTGAGCTTGGTGAAGTTAATTGAGCAACGGCAGCATTCAAAACTTCTGTTTGCTTCTGCATCCAATTTTGTTGCTGTTTGAAGAATTCTAGCATTGCTGGATCCATTTCGTAATCCTCGTCGCCAAATATGTTACGTATTTAACACATATATTTATTTTTAATTCAATTTACAATTTATATAATACAATACACAAATTCAAGATTCCGTTTTCGTTTGACAATGTCATAATCGATCGTCTTTTCTCCCAGCCTATTCCGATCGTCTGGATAGAAAATAGTCGCATATGCTACAAAGTAAAAGTAGCATATCCAACAAAAACTAACAGAGTTATGAGCAGTTTAGAGGTGTACGCAGTCGTATGTGACGCTTTGTGTGCAAAACATTAAAGAGTTTTTCTGAAACTTGTCATTTTTGAAGTCGGTGTACGTTGTAACTCAAAATGTATTGCACCGATACTTTTCAATTTTTTTTTACTATTTCTACACATAAATCACCAGGTAGTGACGTCAAGTTTTTTTTAATTTATAATTATTTTTCATTCTACAATAAAAAACTTAACGATTTTTTTTATAGCAAAAATCGCGTTTTTGACTTCCAAGTGCCACCAAAAATGGAAAAATCGTTAAAAAAAAAAAATCGACGTTATTACCTCGAGAAACATTTCACTTATAAACGCAATTAGTTTTTTTTTGTTTCGCATGATCTAGTCACGAGTTGTACCGTACACTGCAAATCAGCTTTTTTTCGATACGCCTGGAGATTTACTGCAAGCGCCTTATTTATAAATATTTTGAAATGAAAATTTTTCAAAATGTAGTTCAGATGTTGTAATAAATGAAATAAAACAATCCAGCATTACCGGTATCGTCTAAAAAAATTCTTGAAAATATGCCTTATTTTCTCCGAATTAACCTTAACCCGCCCTTAAAGTGACACGCAACATATGTAAAAATACTGACCACTTCAGGCTTCGAGTAACATGACTAGAGTTATTCCTTTTACTCTACTCTTGCAATCGATTTTGAACGCAATTTGGTACATCATTTGAGTAAAAATTGACTCTACTCCACATTTTCGAAAGATTTTTTTTACTTCACTTTTACTCGAGTGCTGTCAGATAGAGTAAAAGGAAAAAAAAAAAAAAAAAAAAAATTGCGCTATATTCCCCTTACAGTTAAATTTGATGCGTGAAGGGAGATAAGAATTTATTTTTTCTTGGAAAATTTATTCGATATATCGGTATTTTTCTTCGATATACCGCCGATAATTCTTTTTTTTTCAATATTGATATATCCAATTCCAAGCTTAACGATTTCTCGAGTTTTTTCCATTTAGTATTGGTTAACACGTGTTTTAGGTACTACTGTATGTCAGCTACATGAATTAAGAAAGTCAGTTTTGCTTCTACCTTAAGTCGATAACAGGTTCCGATGTCGAATAGCAAATCGAGGACACCCTAGAACACAACCGATCCCTAAATTCGACATTGCAAAGCTCAAATGAGAAAATAGTTGCGAAATACACTTCAGCCTTGGAGGCATTTCGCGACAATACTAAACAACACCAGCATACCAATCGGTGAAATGTGGCAAAACATCAAAGATGGCATCACATCCGTCGCAGAGGAGGTGATAGGACAACAACCCCGGCGCAAAAGAAAGGAGTGGTTCGACAACGAACGTCAAGATGCATTAAAGAAAAAAGACGAAGCTTACAAAATATTAACGGAACGGCCGACACGAGCCAAACAGGACAAATATATTGATCTCAAACGATTTTCAAACAAAATCTGCAGACAAAAAAAGCGTAAGTGAAATAATAACGAAATTAAAAACATGGACGATCAATTAAAATTACACAACACAAAAGCCGCATACTCCCTAGTTAAAAGGATGAAAGAGGGATACCAATCGAAGACGAGCCTCAGAAGGCAACATAAGAAGTAAAACTAAGATGGCCATAATATTTTGAACACCTTCTCAACCCGAGCCCGTCATCAGCACGAACAGCAGCAGCAGGCATAGCAACAACGGAGGTAGCAGCTGAGGAAGGATCCTCTTCGAGTCCTCCCACACTCCAAGAATTAAAAACAGCCCTAAGGAACCACTCAAACAACAAAGCGTCGGGCGCTGATCAAATTCGAGCTGAACTTATGAAAACCGGCGACACCTGCATACACCAAACAACATTGATTTCATTGAATTTCATCCGGGATGAAAATCCCTGGATATCCCATCCCTTCTTCCCCAATCCACTCTACTTTGAAAAGGCTATGGCTACAGGATTTATCCCTCCCGAAGCCTTCCTTTATCTAGAAAGCCAAAATTACATCCTTGACTCCCAGTACGTCCCAAAAATTTATCACGTCTATAGACATGCGAACAATAAATCTATCTCGTACATCAATAGCATTGAAACGATCGATGACCTGCCAATATGGAGGTACTCTATGGCAAACTATCTAGATAAGGAAGAACTTGAAAAGGCATCCTTGCGATATTGGTGGTTAGACAATAGGTAAAACTTAGCATTTTATATTTAAGTATAGTCATAGATATAGGACGTAGATTAAACTTACGTAGTATTTATAAGAGTAGGCTTAGAACTAGATCGTAAGATAGTTTTAAGAAAGTAGTCATAAGATTAAAAAAAAAAAAATATATATTATTATAGGATAAGAGTAGGTTAATAATCAAATGTGTTAGGATTACATCTAGGAGTAGATTATATTAATATAGGTAAGTAGTATAGGAAAATATAATATCTCAGGATCCCAGCCCTAAGCTAGGCCATTATTAGTATGTAAGTTAGTTGTAAGTAGTTTTAGGTTTTGCATTTTATATCATAGAGACGGGTTTTTTTCTTGCCATTTTCCCGAACAAAAAAACAAAAATAAATATGTATAACGTAAAATTGATAAAGTTGTGTAAGCTGTTTAAAGCTATTACCTAGCAACTTAGAGAGCACATCAGTGCCATTAAGTTTAGTTCTAATTTTACTTTATTATTTTAATAATTAAGTATTGTGATTGATTTTTAAAAAAAAAAAATTTGCTACCCTCAAAATTTTTATTTTCACGTTTCATAACTAGTAGACGCGAAAAAAGCAATAAAAATGTTCAGTCCGTCTGTCCGCCGTACGCAAGATCGTTTGGAGGCTCGTAGCTGCCAAACGATTTGAGATATTAAATTGAAATTTTTTTAACGAATAGACGGGGTAGGCTCCTTGAAGTGACCAAATTTTTAGGGGTGGGGGGGGGAGAGAGGGGGAAGTGTTTTAGACCGAAAATTTTGGTTTCTAGATCTCAGTAACCACTAATAATAGGAAGCTGAAACTTGGAATTTCTATAGAGCTCTGATAGTGGACCCATTTGCAGAAATATTGTCAATATTGATCAAGGGGTGTGGGAGTGGGGGGAAATGTAATGCGTCCGAAGCCCAAAAAAGGCGAGATAGACACATTCTAAAATCCATATCTCCTAAACCGTTAATGGCACACCATTCAAACTTAACAAATATTTGTAGTTATACTAGGAGAACAGAATCAAGAAAAATTTTGGGTGGGGGAAGTTATGTATGGGGGTGGGGGGTGAAAAACTTTAGATTACGATATCTCATGAACCAATTGCTCTAGAAAAATAAAATTCGGTTTGGGTATAAAGGTCGACAAATAAAGATTGATCAAAGTAAAATTTTTTAAGTGGGAGGCATAGAGTGTGGAGGTGGAGGGGATTAGAATTTTTCAAATCAAACACATTTCATATCTCAAGAACAGTGTAAGATAGATGCTAAGAATTTTTACCAGAAGTAGCGCTAACTAAGCTCTAGCAGGGGAAAATTTGGGGTTGAGGGTGCAGAGGGGGAGGGTGAAAAGGAAAAAGTTCCGATGCTTATATCTTGAGAACCTGTATGGATATAAGCCTTAAACTTGGTATTTAGATAGAGCTATAGTAGCGGAATATTAGCAAAATATAATTTTTTTTAAGGGTAGTATGCTACGGGGGTTTGAATATTCATTGGCGTTCAGAAAGGGGGCAAAAAAAATTATTTGTAAATATAATAAATATAAAATGCATATATTTTATATTTTTTTAATATTGAATTCATTTTTATTCTACGGATTCTTCGTATGAATACCTAGAAAGTGTTTTCAAGGTTTTTTGAAATTCGACCCCTAAGGGTAGTGTGGTACAAGTGGGAGGTGTTTTTTCTATATATAGAACGGCTTAAGCTACAATGTTGAAACTCGGTATGTATATGTAAATCAACTAAAAAAGTAGTTGTGATAAAAAAAATTTAATATTCATTGGCGTTCAGAAGGGGGGGGGGCAAAAAAAAATATTTGTAAATATAATAAATATAAAATGCATATATTTTCACGATTTTCGTCATATCTACTAGGTCTTTCCAAATATTGAATTCATTTTTATTCTACGGATTCTTCGTAGGTATTCACCTAGAAAGTGTTTTCAAGGTTTTTTGAAATTCTACCCCTAAGGGTAGTGTGGTACAAGTGGGAGGTGTTTTTCCTATATATAGAACGGCGTAAGCTACAATGTTGAAACTCGGTGTGTATATATAAATCAACTAGAAAAATAGTTTTGAATAAAAAAAACGAATATCTATTGGCGTTCAGAAGGGGGACAAAAAAAATTATCTGTGAAAATAGAATGCATAATTTCCTACGATTTTTGACATATCTACTACCTCGTCCCAAATAATGAATTTAATTTTATTCTATGTATTCTCCATATGAATACCAAGAAAGTGTTTTCAAGATTTTCTGAAAATTAACCCCTAAGGGGGTGTAAAGTGGTTGTGTACTTTTCATAAACTATTCCATATCTCTCAGATCCAATCAGATTTTCACTTCCATGATCTTGTTCTTTTTGATAGGTTTTCAGTCACATAGTAGCCTACACTGCATTTCAGAATTGAACGCGTTCCTAACTTCTGCCGGAAAAATAATAAAGTTACGCCCAGATTGTTGCCAGATTTATTATTCTTATATTCTTAGCTTTATTTGAGTAGTCTTCTAAGTATTATTGTTTCAATTTGGCCTAAATAAAGCGCTTTAAAACTTAAAAAAACTCATTGAATTTCATCTACAATAGCTGCCTTAAACTAAGCTACTTTCCTATTGCCTGAAAACTTGCTCACGTATTCCCCATTCCTAAGACCGGTGTTGTACCTTGGACTCCTTCCTGAGCGGAAATTACGTCGTCCCGGTACATAAATCATCTAACGTTCATGTAACATTCTAACTACATCACATTTCCACACACAGTATTTTCCGCATTGTAAATAAACATACGAATGCAAGTCTATGTTTATTTACAATGTTCATATTTATTTCCCTGTTAAAAGATTCTTCTTTCCGCGTTGTAAACAAACAGGTAAACGCGAGTCAGTGTTTGTTTACAACGCATCAGCCTCCAAATTCAACGACCTTCTTGTGCGAAATGCAAGTCGGCCCTACCGCCCGGTCAGCAGTACCCAGGGAATGCCGGTTTGAATTTCGTACAACAACACACAATAATACTACCGGATGACGTAATGACCAGAAGTGCAATCGACTCATAATATGTTGACCCAATGCCTACCGGCGTAACATAACAAGGTCAGCGTTATGGGTCGAATGCACTTTTTAAGAATATAAAAGTGTGTCGCGACCGAGATCTAATTCAGTATTTTACCAGTTATTAGCAGTTTTTATGAGTTTTTATTAGTATTTTTTCTTAACACGACGGAGTAGTTTTTTTGTAATGTAAACCAGGTCGAGTTGGTGAAGTTTTGTTTTTGTGTAATAAAGTGTTTGAATTGATAAAAAGGTAATTTTGACGTAAGAAATACCTCCCCTCATGACTAACGGGCTTCCTTCGGGTCGCTAGGTCTTCCTGCTAAATAGCTTCGGAAGAAGCTAGGCACATCCTCTCCCCTTTCAGGTACATCATATAAGATGATGCACACATTTAGGTACATCTTCATAGATGACACAACACCGGTAAGGATGCAAGCTGCCCTAAAAACTGTTGTCCCATCAGTCTTTTACCTACGTTAAGTAATATCTTTAAGCGGATTATCTTACACGGGATAAATGATTTCCTCGATCTCAACGATATCGGCTTCAGGTCAGGACTCTCAACAACTCATCAACTTCACAGGGTAACTAACGACATTAGGTGTGTTTTAATGCTCTTCAGAGTAGAGCACCTAATCGGCAGGCGAAAAAAAACGATCCAGGGTATTTTGTGGAGTACATTTTATTGGAAGATTTGGCAGCCCTGCGCTGTCAAGTTTGAAATTTTATTCAAACATTGCAATCACTCACCTTTTCTTTTCTTGCTTATTAATTTCACTAACAAATATCTGTAGTTATACTAGGAGAATAGATTGAAACAAAATTTTTGGGTAGGGGTAGTGGCATACGGGGGTGGGGGTGTAAATACTTAACATTACGATATCTCCCAAACCAGTGGCACCAGAAAACAAAATTCGGTTTCGATATAAAGCTTGATAAATAGAGATTGCTCAAAGTAAAATCTTTGAAGGGGGCGGGGAGTACGTAAGTGGAGGGGGTAGGAATTTTTCAAAAATAACACGTTTCATATCTCAATAACAGTGTATAATGGATGCTTCAAATTTTTACCAGAAGTTGGCCTAATAGAACCCTAGTAGGGAAAAAAAGGTTGGGGTGTGGGTGTAGAGGGTGAGGGTGGGGAGGGGTGAGAAAGAAAAAGTTCCGATGCTTATATCTTAAGAATCTATTGTGATAGGAAGCTGAAACTTGGTATTTAGATAGAGCTAGTACTGGCATGGTGGAAAAATAGCATTTTTTTTTAAGGGGTGGTGGGGGTGTTTTTCCTAACTTTAGAACGGCTTATGATAAGAAGTTGAAACTCGGTACGTATATGTTAATTAACTAGGAAAGTAATTATGATAAGAAAAAATTTGAATATTCATTGGCGTTTAGAAGGGGGGCAAAAAAATATCAGTTAGTATAAAATGCATATATTTTCACGATTTTCGTCATATCTACTAGGTCTTTCGAAATATTGAATTCATTTTTATTCTACGGATTCTTCATATGAATACCTAGAATGGGTTTTCAAGATTTTTTGAAATTCGACCCCTAAGAGGGTGTAAACTGGTTGTATACTTTTTCATGAATTCCACCATGTTTCTCAGGCCTGATCAGATATCGAATATCTTTTCATTTCCCCAGGCTTGTTTAATAATCACCTATTTTTAAGTTTTGTTTTTTTCAACCTCTAGACCGCATCCCGGAATATGAACCAATTATTTAATTCATATGTTACACCCTTTTCTAACCGCTTCCCGAACTTTTTGTTAGGTTTTCAGTCACATAGTAACATACACCGCATCCCCGAATTGAACGCGTTCTGAACTTCTGCCGGAAAAATAATAAAGTTACGCCCAGACTGTTGGCAGATTTTTTTGTTAATTATGGTATGTGAAAGATTCCGCATAAAAAGTGGTCAAGTCTTCTTTGAAAATTCATATCTCTGGTAATTTTAATCCTAAAATAATAAAGTATGGCTTATTTTAGAGATTTTTGCTTAAAAATTTCTGTAATATAAAAAAAAAATCTGCCAACAATCTGGGCGTAACTTTATTATTTTTCCGGCAGAAGTTAGGAACGCGTTCAATTCTGAAGTGCGGTGTAGGCTACTATGTGACTGAAAACCTATCAAAAAGAACAAGATCATGGAAGTGAAAATCTGATTGGATCTGAGAGATATGGAATAGTTTATGAAAAAGTACACAATCACTTTACACCCCCTTAGGGGTCAATTTTCACTTTCTTGGTATTCATATGGAGAATACATAGATTAAAATTAAAATCATTATTTATTTTAGATATTTCGAAAATCGTGGGAAAATATGCATTCTATTTTCACAGATAATTTTTTTTGCCCCCCCTTCTGAACGTCAATAGATATTCCTTTTTTTTATTCAAAATTATTTTTCTAGTTGATTTAGATATACACACCGAGTTTCAACATTGTAGCTTAAGCCGTTCTATATATAGGAAAAACACCTCCCACTTGTACCACACTACCCTCAGGGGTCGAATTTAAAAAAACCTTGAAAACACTTTCTAGATATTCATACGAAGAATCCGTCGAATAAAAATGAATTCAATATTTAGAAAGACCTAGTAGATATGACGAAAATCGTGAAAATATATGCATTTTATATTTATTATATTTACAAATATTTTTTTTTTGCCCCCCCCCCCTTCTGAACGCCAATGAATATTCAAATTTTTTTTTCACAATTACTTTTCTAGTTGATTTACATATACACACCGAGTTTCAACATTGTAGCTTAAGCCGTTCCATATATAGGAAAAACACCGCCACTTGTACCACACTACCCTTAGGGGTCGAATTTCAAAAAACCTTGAAAACACATTCTAGGTATTCATACGAAGAATCCGTAGAATAAAAATGAATTTAATTTTTGGAAAGACCTAGTAGATATGACGAAAATCGTGAAAATATATACATTTTATATATATTATATTTACAAATCATTTTTTTTGCCCCCCTTTCTGAACGCCAATGAATATTCAAATTTTTTTTTATCACAATTACTTTTCTAGTTGATTAACATATTTACACCGAGTTTCAACTTTCTAGCATGATCCGTTTAATAGTTAGGAAAAACACCCCCTACCCCCGTAGCATACTACCCCAAAAAAAAATTATATTTTTCCAACATTCCGCTACTATAATTCTATCTCAATACCAAGTTTAAGGCTAATATCATTACAGGTTCTCAAGATATAAGCATCGGAACTTTTTCCTTTTCACCCTCCCCCACCCTCCCCCTCTACACCCTTAACCCCAAAAAATTTTTCCCTACTAGAGTTTAATTAGCGCTACTTCTGGTAAATATTCTAAGCATCTATCTTAAACTGTTCTTGAGATATGAAATGTGTTTGATTTGAAAAATTCTCATCCCCTCCACTTCTATGCTCCACCTCCCACTTAAAAAATTTTACTTTGATCAATCTTTATTTACCAACCTTTATACCCAAACCAAATTTTATTTTTCTAGAGCAATTGGTTCATGAGATATCGTAATCTTAAGTTTTTCACCCCCCACCCCCATACACAACTTCCCCCACCCAAAATTTTTCTTCGTCCTGTTCTCCTAGTATAACTACAAATATTTTTCAAGTTTGAATAGTGTGCCATTAACGGTTTAGGAGATATGGATTTTAGAATGTGTCTATCTCGCCTTTTTTGGGTTTCGGACGCATTACATTTCCCCCCACTCCCCCACCCATTGTTTAATATTGACAATTTCTCTGCAAATGGGTCTACTATCAGAGCTCTATAGAAATTCCAAGTTTCAGCTTCCTAACATTAGGGGTTACTGAGATCTGGAAACCAAAATTTTCGGTCTAAAACATTTTCCCCTCCTTCCCCCTCACACCCCCACCCCTAAAAATTTGATCTTTAAAAAATTTCAATTTGATATCTCAAAGCGTTTGGCAGCTACGAGCCTCCAAACGATCTTGCGTACGGCGGACGCCGTACGGCGTACGGCGTACGGCGGACAGACGGACTGAACATTTTTATTGCTTTTTTCGCGTCTACTAGTTATGAAACGTAAAAATAAAAATTTTGAGGGAAGCAAATTTTTTTTTTAAAAAATCAATCACAATACTTAATTATTAAAATAATAAAGTAATATGAATAAAAGATATCCTTCAAAGTTTTTTAAAGAAAAAGGATTTTGTCCTTTTTCCTTAAATATTTCAAAATGCTTTGTTTTTATTTATTTTTCAAAAGAATCAGCGATGGTAAGGTCTCAAAATTGGCCTTTTTTTGTGATTTTTGATGGAATGACACTAGGTAATTATATGAAGTCTGTAAAAGTCAAAACCAATCTGATAGATCATAGAACTTTAGTAATACGGCTAAAGCTGTGAAAGAATGGAATATCCTGATGTATTACGTAGGTTGATACTATAGTTTTGAGATAGACAAATAGAAATAAATATTTATAATCAAAAATAACTTCACTGTTTTTATAATATTTGCATTTAATAATGCATGAAAAAAGGATTATATGTATAGGTGAGATATGAGTCGCTTTATTTAGTGTAGAATTTCTTAAATATAACAATTTATCACACATTAATAATTTTCTTATAAGTAGTCCAAGCTAAGTCGTTCGTCACTTGTACCGATAACTGATGGCTATCATACCGAATATCTCGGTCCAGCATGCTTTACACATGAAAGCTGCTAACAGTGTTAGTACTTATACTAGTTTCTTTTCTTTCTCGTTTTCGGTTAGTTTAAAGTTATTTTATTCTAGGAAAAATAAATAAATGTCCTGTTGATTAAACCACCAGTACTTCGGTGTCTTACGCTCATCCCTGTCAATGTCAATATTGTTCGCAGTAGAGTATCGCCATAATAGACGGAGAGCTCGCGACAAAAAATCGCAACAGTTTTGGGACAGCTAGAATTTTAGTATTTGGTTACATTTAGGGTGTATGTGAATGTACTAGAGTCAGCAGGTCTGACGTCGGGACACCTGGCTTTGGGGACCTGTCAAAGATGTCAAAAAAATCTGCCAACAGTCTGGGTGCAACTTTATTATTTTTCCGGCAGAAGTTCAGAATGCGTTCAATTCGGGGATGCGGTGTATGTTACTATGTGACTGAAAACCTAACAAAAAGTTCGGGAAGCGGTTAGAAAAGGGAGTAACATATGAATAAAATAATTGGTTCATATTCCGGGATGCGGTCTAGAGGTTGAAAAAAACAAAAATTAAAAATAGGTGATTATTGAACAAGCCTGGGGAAGTGAAAAGATATTCGATATCTGATCAGACCTGAGAAACATGGTGGAATTCATGAAAAAGTATACAACCAGTTTACACCCTCTTAGGGGTCGAATTTCAAAAAATCTTGAAAACACATTCTAGGTCTTCATATGAAGAATCCGTAGAATAAAAATGAATTCAATATTTCGAAAGACCTAGTACATATTGTTGTATACAACCCTAACAATATCGTATTATCGTACGAGCTTACGTTGACAATAAAGAGGCAGTCGCATTCCAACTAGCAAAGAACACTGTCGTTTTACATTATACATACAATACATTCCAATACATTACAATAGTGGCGATGACGAAATGGAGTACCAGTTCAGCATTGAAAAGTTCGATAAATCGAAAACACAGTGGGCGAGATGGGTGCAGCGATTCGAGGGAGCCCTGGAAATTTTCGCCCCAGAAGATGGAAAAAAGTGCATTTGCTTCTCCACTTCATAGGACAAGAGTGCTACGATGTGCTTGCAGACAAAATGGCGCCGGTTTTGCCAAAAGAAAAATCGAATAAGGAAATCATCGAAATTCTTGGTAACATTTACGACCCGGCACCTTTGGAGATCGTAGAAAACGATCGTTTCCATTTGCGGAAACAAGCCGACGACGAGTCGGTGGAGGAATTTTCAATCGCCTTACGAAAATTGGCCCTCAACTGTAAATTCGGTACGTACTTCAATACGGCGTTGCGTAATCAGCTGGTGTTCGGAATGCGAAGCGCAAAAACTCAGCAGCGGCTACTCGAGGCATCGGATTTGACCCTGGAGAAAGTTCTATCGACGGCAAAGGCAATGGAATTATCTGCAAAAAACGGCGCTGAGATTCAGCAAGGGAAGTCGGTTAGCTACATTCGCCAGAAAACTCAATACCTTAAAAGTTCTGGGAAAGGTAAAAAGGTAACTTTAACGACAAACAAATTGAATCCACAAAACAGTTCGGCAAAGCATAATTACTGTTATCGGTGCGGCAGTACAGAACACATCGCCAACAAGTGCAATCATACAAATACCAATTGTTCTTTTTGCAAAAATAAAGGTCATTTACAGAAAGTTTGTTTTCAACGAAATAAAAACATAAAAATAATTTCTTAGAATCAATAGATCCAGAAAATACGGTTATAGAAGAAATGTTTAATTTGGATTTTGAAATTTCAAGCATTAATAATATACGTTCAAAATTTTTTATTAACCTCAAAGTTGAAAATGTCATTTTAGGTTTCGAGATCGATAGTGGGTCGCCTGTGAAGATTATCAGCATGAATGATTGGCGGAAATTTTTTCGTAAGGAATCGTTGCACGCGTCGGATACAAAATTAATAACCTATTGTGGAAATGAAATTAAAGTGCTTGGACATAGCGTAGTGAGAGTGAATTCAGGGGTCGAATGTCGTGATTTAAAATTGTATGTTGTCGATTCCAGGCGAAGTCCTCTACTAGGACGTGAATGGCTACGTAGTCTAAAACTGAATTGGAATGAGATCTTAAATTCAAAAGAAGAGGCCGTATCATCAGTAAACACGATAAGTCTTTCGGATAAGATCGAAAAACTGAAGATTAAATACGCTACCGTTTTCGAGGCCACGATGGGCAAAATAAATAATGTGCAGGCACGAATTAAACTTCGTAGTGATGCACAGCCAATATTTGTTAAAGCGAGGAAGTTGCCATTTTCCTTGCGGGAGTCGGTTGATAAGGAACTTAACGAGTTAGAACGTAATGGTATCCTAAAGAAAGTAGATTCCTCCACATGGGCTACGCCGATTGTCCCAGTAAAAAAGCATGGAAACAAAGTTAGACTGTGCGGTGATTACAAAATAACGGTGAATCCTCGCATTTTAGTCGAAGAGTATCCATTACCAACGATTGAAGAGCTATTCGAATCCATGGCAGGAGGAAAAAAATTCACGAAAATTGACCTTACAAAGGCATATTTGCAAATGGAAGTTCACGAGAACGATCGCGAGATCCTAACATTGAGTACACATCGAGGGCTATACCAACCAACACGTTTAATGTACGGTATTGCATCGGGACCAGCGAAGAGGCAACGGGAGATTGAGCAGATCCTTAAAGATATAGAAGGTGTTTCTGTTTTTCTCGACGACATCAAGATTACAGCCCCAAATGACGAAATGCATTTGGAGAGACTCGAAATCACGACTAGATTCATGCAATATGCGAGTGAATTTTGATAAATGCGATTTCTTTAAAGATGAAATAGAATATTGCGGTTTCAGGATAAACCCGCATGGCATACATAAGGTAAAAAGCAAAATGGATGCAATCACAGAAATGCCAAGACCTACATATATGTATAGATGAAATTCGCGCATTTATTGGAATGATAAATTATTATGGGAGATTTTTCGGAAATCTTAGCACAACTATATATCCTCTTAACAATTTACTGAAAGAGAATATACCATTCGTATGGAACAAAGAATGTGAAAAAGCATTCCAAGATATAAAGGTGCAAATGCAAAAGGAAATAAGCCTGGCGCACTACGATCCTAAATTACCACTAATCCTAGCAACTGATGCAAGCTCAGTTGGAGTAGGTGCTGTGTTGAGCCAAATCTCCGAGGACGGTAATGAAAGACCAATCCAGTTTGCTTCACAGACGCTGTCACCAGTTCAGCAACGGTACACGCAGATCGATAGAGAAGCTTATGGAATTATTTTCGGTATCAAGCGATTTTATCAATACGTTTACGGGCGAAAATTTATTCTTATTACAGATAATAAACCGTTGACACAGATATTATCTACAAACAAGGGATTGCCTATACTATCAGCAACTCGAATGCAGCATTACGCTATTTTCCTACAGTCTTTTGATTACGAAATTCGCTATAGGAAATCAAAGGAACATTCAAATGCAGACGCATTATCTCGTCTGCCAACAGCTGACGTAAATACGAAAACCGAAGAGAGTTTGAAGTGATCGAATTAAATTCAATTGAAACATTACCATTAACAGTCGCACAGCTCACTAAAGCGACTCAGGAGGACTATATTGTAAAAGAGCTTGTGGCAGGATTGACAACGGGAACTGCAGTAAACTCAGAAAAACGATTTAATATCGATCAGACAGACTTTACGTTACAAAGTGATTGCTTATTACGGGGGCTACGTGTTTATGTACCGCAAATATTACGCAAGAAGGTACTAGACGAATTGCACACGGCACATTTTGGCATTACAAGAATGAAAGCACTGGCTAGAAGTCATTGCTGGTGGCCAAGAATGGATGCTGACATTGAAAATATTTCGAAAAATTGCCTCCAATGCCAAATGGTAAGAACAAATCCGAAGAAGATCTCAACACACATTTGGGAGCAAGCGAGTACACCATTCGAAAGAGTGCATATAGATTTCGCGGGACCATTTATGGGAAAATATTTCTTCATAATGATTGATGCATATACGAAATGGCCTGAAGTTTACATAATTCCATATATAACAACAACAACAACGATTGAAAAATGTCGGGAGATATTTGCCAGATTCGGGATACCAGAAATATTGGTAAGTGACAATGGCAGCCAGTTTACATCTACTGAATTTCAAAACTTCCTGAAAATGAATGGTATTGAACATAAACGGAGTGCGCCATATCATCCAGCGACGAACGGTCAAGCAGAAAGAAACGTTAACAATCAAAAACAAATTGAAGATTATTAAATGTGATTGATCGGAACTGCAAAAAGAATTACAGAACATACTGCTCAATTACCGTAGAACACCACATGCAACGACAGGAGAATCCCCATCACAGTTAACATTCAATCGTCAAATACGTTCTAGACTCGACATAAAATCCAAACAAAATATAACCAAGAGCCAAACAAATAATCAACGAAAACTAAATGTAGGAAACAAAGTATCCATCAGGGACTACGCAAGTGATGACAAATACCAGTTTGGCACAATAACCGAAATTTTAGGATTGTTACACTACATGGTACAGCTGGATGACGGACAAACGTGGAAGCGACATATAAATCAAATACATCGAGTTCGACCAGAAATCGGAAAGATGAATAAGGATCCAATTCCATACCACTACGACATCAGTGAAAATAGTGACATGGCGCCTGAAACCACTCAAACCGACAAACAGCCAAGCCAAGCGACACTTTTTGAAACCGAGTTTGAAAACATGCCTATGCCAATCGTCACGGACAGCGCACCGATCTCTGAACTAAGAAAATCAGAACGGGTAAGAAACAGACCAAAGCGTTTAGGCTATGATAAAAATTTTGAACCTATAAATTCATAAGAAAATTAATTAGTTAACACTAAAAATAAATTTCTCATTGTATTTTAAATTTTGACCTGTTTAAGATCATTGTAGTTTTAAATATTTATAATAATACTGTATGTAAAAAAAAAAAACTTATATAATTTGAATTAAAATTAATTATTAAGCTTAAATTTTGTCGTAAATTGAATTAAAAATTAATTGTATAATTTGAATTAAAATTAATTATAATAGTAAGCTTAAGTTGTTACCTGCGGAAGGGGAAACGAAGGTGTTTCGGGGATGCACTGAGCGGAAACCTGGGGGTTCTTTACACATGTAATACGCGACGACTGTTGCCGGCAAGGGAGCTCTGGCGGAGGTGCGGCCGGCCCGGGATTTATCCCGGGGTTGGGCTAACCAGACAAGGTCACTGCTGGCGTGTGCTCTTGGAGTGGAGGGGAGATGGAAGAAAACCATGAAACAGCTAACAACTGCGGCACCTCGAAGCCCCGGGTTTCTTTATTTTCGTATTAATGATTTTCTTTTCATATTGAACCGCGCGCTTGACGAAGTAAAGGAAAGAACGACGACCAAGGTAGGTGGTCGGTTGAATTGGTTTAGGTCGAGAAGCAACACATTGACTCCACGACAGTCCGAAACCGAATCACAGATTTTCCTGCCAGAGCCGACACCGGGTATTGTCAACCGAACCCACTTCGTCACATCGAAGCCGCGATCGCCCGGAACCGATGAGCTATTTCACCTGCTACAGCAAATGCACCCGAAGACGACACACGACGCGGAACGCTCCGCCTTTTTTTCGGAACAAAGAATAAGCTCCCGAGACTAGAACCAACCAGTGCGACCTACGCGACATCTCACCGACCACCGGCGGATAGCCGCAACGAAACGAACAAACCCAAGAGCACGGCACGCGCAAGCTTACTGGCTCCCGAGGCGGGCATTCACCCAGGATCAACGAGGCCGCAAGCCCTGGAAAGATTGCGCTAACCCAAGGAAGAGCTAAGGCAATTGGCAGAGGACGATCGGGCTCTCGATTCTGGACCGCCGACGCAGCAACACCGACCGCAGCATCGTTCTTTTGTTATTTTTGCTCACATCAAGTGTTGAATTTTGTGTAGAGTAGTTTACTCGATTGATGTCGCCTAACGACAGGCTAAAGTGTAACAAAGTTTGAAAATTGCAAAATTACTTTTTCCTTTCATTCTTTTTTTTCCTCCTGACTATCCCTAGGTCTTCATCCACCCCAGGAGTGCACCCCAGGGAACCGCTAGTGGTTTGGTATTTTAACCAAGGAAAAAATACCTGGCTCCTAACTTAAGAGGAATCTCGTTCCGGTATCCGCCTTCCGTCAACCCGCGCCCACTCCGACAGCACTTGGCCGGCCGCCGAAAAATAATTGTAACATTTGGCGCCTAACGTGGAGCACGATTTCGGAAGACGCGTGGATCGAATCGAGCGGAAGTGAAGAGCCCCAAGGAAGAATCGGTGAGTCTTTTTTTAAAAAAAAAGATCAGAATCATCCGAGACACATCCGTTTTCTTTCGTCGGGTACAAAAGTGTTAGATATATTCGGCCAGAACGCGTGCATTACGGGGTTTTTGCGGTACCGGTACAACGGTTCCGGAAAATTTTCCGACTAGGTTACAGGATTTTCCCAAGTTAACTAAGAGGAAGCAACAACAAGTTTTTGTATCAACTCGTTAGAGTACATCGATAGGTAAAATTTCTCGGGTTTTTTTGGATTGTCACACGAGTGGTTTTTGGTGGTGTTCTCGACTGAGCCACGAAAACTCCAGAATTTCATAATGTGAGGTTAATCTTTGGTGACACGGTTTACCACAGACTCGCGGCAGAGCGCTGCGTTTGCTCTGGGAGAAATAAAAATCTTTAAGTCATTTTGATTGGAGCATTTAGAATCATTAAAATTCGTCTGGACCAATAAACAAGAAAGGGAGTGGCCCTTTAAGCGAGTTACGTACGTCGTGCAATAGCGATCGTACACTAGGCCAACAAATTAGAGGATCCCTTTGAGTTTTTATTTTTTTCCCTCATTACTTCTGTGATCCAGTAGAGATTTGGTTGGTTGATCGGGTTTTTTCCGCTATAAGAAGAGCGTTTCAGGTGCACATTTTAAGTTCGGTTAGCGTAACATCCGCGAGATGGAAATAAACCGACTGAGCCGAGAGGAGTTGATCTACGAAATGGCAAGCCGAGCGTTGCCGGAGGGCAGTGTCGAGTCAATGAGGGCCGCCTTGCGTAGTGCTTTGAAACTTGAACAAGAGGGGACCAGTCTCATTATAACCGATTATCCTTTCACCGTCGCAGATGATTTGCGTGAGGTTCCGGATAAATTGGTAGAAATTGAGGAGCTTACTTCTACGACGGTGGGCGGGGTAGGATCGGCGGCTTATCGGAAAATCCGTACGAAAATTCATTGGTCTTTCAATAGACTGGAACGCTGTGAAGCAAAAGGGGACGAAAAGAAGGCTGTTCTAGAGCTGAGAGCCAGAGTGCTGGCGGCACTGACCAAGCTGGACGGGTTGGGTAGGGACGAAGCAAATGAGGACTTCGCCCACTCACCGGCAAGGCCACCCGGTGGCCGGATTGAATAATCAACCCCATTTGCCGAACGGAGAGCGGAATCAATGACAGTCCGTGATGCCATTCCAGTTTCAAAATGGGGTATAAGTTTTTCGGGCGAGGCAAAGGGCCAATCAGTAACTTCATTTCTCGAAAGGGTTGATAAATTACGAGTAGCGCGAGGGGTCTCAAAGCCGGATCTGTTCAAATCTGCCCTCGACCTTTTTTCGGGTGTCGCTTTAACTTGGTTTCGCTCTATTAGGGCGGACATTTCGAATTGGGACGAGCTTGTACAAGAGGCACGAGATCAATTTTTGCCGGCCGGTCATGATGACCGCCTAATGGAGGAAATCAAACGTCAGACCCAAGGCGAGCACGAAAAATTTACAAAAAAAAAAAATTTACAATAAACAATAAAAATTTTGAAAAGGAATATACACCCGGGGTTGCTGATGCATTTAGCTCTAGAACTAGCAAAAATCACCAGCGTGGTTGAGTTGTTACGGTTGGGCCGTACACTGGAAACGGTACGAACATCAGTACAAGCTTTCGCTCCATCTCCATCGAGGCGTACGACCAGCCTTTTAGAGCCTGATTTGGCCTACGTGGAAGCAATCAACAGCAAGTCACCAATGGTTGCAGTCGCCGCCCCACAGGCAGGTCAAGATAAACGCGGGAACGGCTGCTGGAATTGCAACCAATCGGGTCATCTAATGACGGCATGCCCTCTTCCGAAAAGTTGTTACAACTGTGGGAAAAAAGGGGTAATTCGGAGGAATGGCCCTAAGTGCACAGCCCAGTCGGGAAACGCCAGCGGGGTTTGCTAAGGCACGGCCCAGCAACCCCCAAACAAGACGCCGCGAGCGGGAAGTCTTCCCAAGAGATGCTCCGATGGATTGAGTCAATTATCCATAGCTCTGGAGCCAAGGTAGAAAATCTCTGCCCCGGCACGATCTATTGCCAACTCATGAACATACTTTATCCTGACCTTATCCCATTGACTGATGTGAAATTCAACGCAGAGTCGGATCATGACCTTACCAGTAATTGGAAGTTACTTCATGAGGCTCTGAGCGTGGCTAGAGTGGGGACGACGGTTCCGATTGCGCGGTTAGTTAGAGGAAGACCGAGGGACAATCTTCGGTTCCTGCGGTGGTTCAAAGCATTTTTCGACAGCCATGAGTTAGGAACAGAGTTAAATAATGGGGCAGTAATAGGGAGTGAAACTCAGGTTGGGTACATTACGGCGTATCATCAGACACTCAAGTTCGGAAAGAAAACAAGGTCGAAGAGAACCTCAAAAGCTGTTAGTCCTCAGAAGAAATCGCAGGCTCGTGCAATCTTTGACGTACCCACGCCACTCATTCTGGAGCAAAATTTTGGGAACCCGACAAAGCCGGAAGAAGCAGCAGTACGACCCAGTATGGTAAATAAATCGCACGAGCGGATTGTATCAATGAACCCTACCCCAATGGTAGATTATCTATTGGAACGTACTGGCGAGGATGAGCGACCATACATTCGGGTATCAATCCTGGGAGCTGGTCTAATGGGTCTGTTGGACTCAGGAGCCTCCCGGACTATCCTGGGAGCTAAGGGTTGGGAACTGGTTCAGAAACTAGGGTTCACAACGACGAAGTCCAGTTTGACACAGGTCGCAATGGCCGATGGTAAGAGGGTTGGGGTGAATGGCTCCGTAGAGGTGCCAATCGCGCTAGAAGGGCGCATGCGAATCCTCCAAGTGCTGGCAGTTCCGACTGTGACGGTCGATCTGATACTTGGAGTTGATTTCTGGAAAGGCATGGAAGTCGTACCCAATTTAGGTACGGGTGAATGGCATTTTCATACAGCCAGTACGATGGAAGTAGAGTCTGTGGCTATGATTCATGATAGGTCTAGCCTAAGTAGTCAGCAACAGTCGGAACTTGACGCGTTGGTGAAAGATGCTTTTGAACTGATGGGTGATAAGTTGGGATGTACGTACCTTGTCGAACATGTCATACTCGCTAAGGGGGAGCCCGTTAAGCAACGATATTACCAAATAGCACCGCCTGTCCAGCGTCACATCGATGCCGAATTAAACGACATGGTTGAAAAAGGAGTGGTTGAAAAATCCTCCAGCCCATGGTCGTCACCGATTTTACTTAAGAAAAAGAAGAACAATAGCTTCCGGTTTTGCATCGATTTTCGCCAGGTGAATAAAGTGACAGAGAGAAATACCTACCCGCTACCCTATGTGTCAACTACCTTGGACAAGCTGTGAGACACCCGTTTCCTTTCATCTCTAGATATTAAGTCGGGGTATTGGCAGGTGCCGATAGAAGAAGCCTCCCGGAAATTCACGGCCTTCACTGTGCCTAACCAAGGCCTTTTCCAGTTCAAACGGATGCCATTTGGGCTGCACAACGCGCCAGCGATTTGGCAACGTCTGATTGACCGGGTTTTGGGACCTGAATTAAAGCCTCACGTATTCGTCTATCTCGGCAATATTATCATTGTCACGCAATCGTTTGAGCAACACTTAGAGTCATTGAATGAAGTATTTCGCCGACTACACGCTGCGGGGTTGGTGCTCAGCAAAGAAAAGTGCTATTTTCGCAGGCAGGAACTGAGATATCTTGGCTACGTGGTGGACCAAATGGGACTTCATGTGGATCCGGAAAAAGTAGAAGCAATCCTGAACATTCCAGCCCCAGAGAATGCGTCAGAACTACGTAGGATTATAGGCATGGTCTCCTGGTACCGACGGTTCATCCCTACTTTTTCGACCCTGATAGCGCCGATGACAGATCTCCTTCGGAAAACAAGTTCGTTTGGAGCGAAGACTGCGCACAAGCTTTGGCCGAAACTAAAGAAAAGCTGGTATCAGCACCCATCCTTTCCTGTCCAGATTTCGAACTCCCATTCGTCATTCAAACCGATGCTTCCGGTTATGGTCTCGGGGCAGTTCTCTCTCAACCGCACCCCGAAGGCGAAAAGGTGGTAGCCTACTTAAGCCGATCTCTCACGCGCACGGAGCGAAATTATTCCACCACGGAAAGGGAATGTCTGGCCGTAATTTGGGCAGTCGAGAAGTTGCGGCCATATGTCGAAGGGTGTAAATTTCAGGTTGTGACGGACCATTATTCTTTAGGATGGTTGGCTAATCTGAAGGAGCCGAACGGTCGTTTGGCCCGGTGGGCCGTAAGGTTACAACAATTTGATTTCGAGATAGTTCACAGGAGGGGAAAAGAACACCTCGTACCGGACGCGCTGTCAAGAGCAGTGCCGATAGCGTCGGCCAACGCTACTGCATCTACCGATAAATGGTATGATCTGATGGTCGGAAGAGTCAAAGCTAAACCACAAAAATTTCCAACTTGGCGATTGGAAACAGGGGTTTTATACAAGTATCGCCAAGTAACGTACCCAGAACTAGCCAGCGAGGAGGACTCCTGGGTGAGGGTCGTACCAAAATCTGAACGAAAAGCCATATTATCGAAATTACACGATTTACCGACTGCAGGTCACTTGGGAGTAGCGAAAACATTGGACCGGGTTCAGAGACAATATTATTGGCCAAAAATGCGAACCGATGTAACGCGTTTCATAAAGAAATGCCAAATATGTCAAGCCACGAAACCACAACAACAGCTTCCGGCGGGTCTGATGGTATCACGTCCACAGGTGCAACGACCGTGGGAGATGGTAAGCGCTGATCTTATCGGCCCACTGCCTAGATCAACCCAGGGCTATTGTTACATTCTCTCAGTACTAGATGTTTTTAGTGAATTCCCCATGTTCTTCCCGTTGAGGACGGCCACCGCTAACAAGGTAAGGGAATTATTGGAAAGGGATGTATTCCTGGTTTTTGGAATACCGCGGATTTTAATCGTCGACAACGGCAAACAATTTCGTAGCAAAGAACTACAAGCCATGGCTCAGGAATATGGAATTAACATTTCCTATACAGCCTACTACCACCCCCAAGCAAACCCCACGGAAAGACTTAATCGCACAGTGAAAACTGCGCTGAGAACATACGTTTCGGAGAACCATCGCAAATGGGACGTTAATCTGGCCAAGGTAGCTTGTGCTATACGAACGGCGAAGCACGACACAACAGGACTCACCCCATATTTCGTTAATTTTGGCAGGGAAATGGTCATTCATCGCGACCCTGAACCCAGCATAACCCCATCATCTGAAGAATTCTTGGTTGAGGAACCCCAATTAAATCCGTCTCGGGTAGAGGGTTTAGCCAGAATGTTTGAGGACATCCGAACCAAAATTAAGGAGGTAGCAGGGAAAGCTACCAAGAGGTACAACCTTCGACATCGAGATGTAGGATACCTTCCTAACGAGTTGGTTTGGCGAAGAAATTTTGCGCTGTTTAATGCAGCTAACTATTTTTCTGCAAAGTTAGCTCCAAAGTTTTTCGGGCCCTGTGTGGTGCTCAAGAAGGTGTCCGCATGGACGTATGAACTAGACGACGCAGACCGGAAGGCCGTGGGCACCTGGCATGCTAAGGACCTAAAACCGTACACGCCAGATCCAGACTAACGGGAAGAGGAACCCTTTTTAACTACCCATCAACCGCCACTTGAAATCGGAACAACTTTAAGGACAGGAATGGGTTTTAAACCAAAAAATTCGAGACAGCACCATGCAAAGGAAGTAAATCTAGGACACGGGACCGAGATTTAACCCAGGTTCACAGCAATCCGTAATTAAGTTTTACAGAATCAAAAGTAGGTTTTACATAATCATAGCTAATGAATAATAAATTGACGGGGTAAGTAAGAAACCTTGATAGAATAGGCAGGATTTAAGACAGACATAATTAGAATTAGGTATCACATAATTATAGGGAATGGAATAGAGTAATGAAATGATAAATCAACGGGGTAAGTAAGTGAATTGAATAGGACTTAGAAATATACTAGTTTTCAGTTTTACTCATATGAGGAGTTTACAGGTAAACTCCTGGAAGAAAGGGTGGGATTGTTACCTGCGGAAGGGAATACGAAGGTGTTTCGGGGATGCACTGAGCGGAAACCTGGGGGTTCTTTACGCATGTAATACGCGACGACTGTTGCCGGCAAGGAAGCTCTGGCGGAGGTGCGGCCGGCCCGGGATTTATCCCGGGGTTGGGCTAACCAGACAAGGTCACTGCTGGCGTGTGCTCTTGGAGTGGAGGGGAGATGGAAGAAAACCATGAAACAGCTTACAACTGCGGCACCTCGAAGCCCCGGGTTTCTTTATTTTCGTATTAATGATTTTCTTTTCATATTGAACCGCGCGCTTGACGAAGTAAAGGAAAGAACGACGACCAAGGTAGGTGGTCGGTTGAATTGGTTTAGGTCGAGAAGCAACACATTGACTTCACGACAGTCCGAAACCGAATCACAAATTTTCCAGCCAGAGCCGACACCAGGTATTGTCAACCGAACCCACTTCGTCACATCGAAGCCGCGATCGCCCGGAACCGATGAGCTATTTCACTTGCTACAGCAAATGTACCCGAAGACGACACACGACGCGGAACGCTCCGCCTTTTTTCGGAACAAAGAATAAGCTCCCGAGACCAGAACCAACCAGTGCGACCTACGCGACATCTCACCGACCACCGGCGGATAGCCGCAACGAAACGAACAAACCCAAGAGCACGGCACGTGCAAGCTTACTGGCTCCCGAGGCGGGCATTCACCCAGGATCAACGGGGCCGCAAGCCATGGAAAGATTGCGCTAACCCAAGGAAGAGCTAAGGCAATTGGCAGAGGACGATCGGGCTCTCGATTCTGGACCGCCGACGCAGCAACACCGACCGCAGCATCGTTCTTTTGTTATCTTTGCTCACATCAAGTGTTGAATTTTGTGTAGAGTAGGTTACTCGATTGATGTCGCCTAACGACAGGCTTAAGTGTAACAAAGTTTAAAAATTGCAAATACACTCGTGTTAAATTCATCAATCGTGCGTTTTTGGCTGGTTTACTTTTTCCTTTCATTCTTTTTTTTTCCCCCTGACTATCCCCAAGTCTTCATCCACCTCAGGAGTGCACCCCAGGGAACCGCTAGTGGTTTGGTATTTTAACCAAGAAAAAAATACTTGGCGCCCAATTTAAGAGGAATCTCGTTCCGGTATCCGCCTTCCGTCAGCCCGCGCCCACTCCAACAGCAGCTGGCCGGCCGCCGAAAAATAATTGTAACATTGAGTTTGTTGTTAATTGAATTAAAATTTTTTTTATTATGTAATTTGAGTTACACTTATGTGGGTTAAGACTGCTATATAACTGGAACAAAAAAAAATTTTATTATGGAATTGAATTAAAATTAAGGGGGGAAAACTGTTGTATACAACCCTAACAATATCGTATTATCGTACGAGCTTACGTTGACAATAAAGAGGCAGTCGCATTCCAACTAGCAAAGAACACTGTCGTTTTACATTATACATACAATACATTCCAATACATTACAATAGATATGACGAAAATCGTGAAAATAAATGCATTTTTTATTATTTGATATTTTTTTTTGCCCCCCCCCCCTCCCCTTCTGAACGCCATTCAAATTTTTTTTTATCAGAATTACTTTTCTAGTTAATTTACATATACGTACCGAGTTTCAACTTCCTAGCATAAGCCGTTCTAAAGTTAGGAAAAACACTTTCCACCACCGTACCATACTACCCCGAAAAAAAAATTTATTTTTCCACCATGCCACTACTACAGCTCTAAATACCAAGTTTCAGTTTCGTATCATTATTGGTTCTTAAGATATAAGCATCGGAACTTTTACTTTCTCACCCTTCCCCACCCTCACCCTCTACACCCACACCCCCAAACTTTTTTTCCCTACTAGGGTTCTATTAGGCCTACTTCTGATAAAAATTTGAATAATCCATCTTACACTGTTATTGAGATATGAACCGCGTTATTTTTGAAAAAATTTTATCCCCTCCACTTACGTATCCCTCGCCCCCTTCAAAGATTTTACTTTTAGCAATCTTAATTTATCAAGCTTTATATCCAAACCGAATTTTGTTTTCTGGTGCCACTGGCATGGGAGATATCGTAATGTTAAGTATTTCAACCCCCAACCCCGTACGCCACTACCCCCACCCAAAATTTTGTTTCAATCTACTCTCCTAGTATAACTACACATATTTGTTAAGTTTTAATTGCTTGCTATTAACGGTTTAGGAGAGATGGATTTTAGAATGACGCGATCTCACCTTTTTTGCGTTTCGGACGCATTGCTTCTCCCTCCACTCCCACACCCCTTCACCCATATCATAACTTTTTTTGCAAATGGGTCCACTATCAAAGTTTTATAGAAATTCCAAGTTTCAGTCTCCTAACATAAGCGGTTCCTGAGATCTAGAAACCAAAATTTTTCGTCTAAAACGCTTCCCCCACCTTCCCCCTCACACCCCACTCCTGAAAATAATGTCAATTCAAGGGGTCTACCCAGTCTATTCCCACAAAAAAATTTAATTTAATAGCTCCACTGGCTTGAGAGCTACGAGCCTTCAAAGAATTTTGGCGGTCGACGTACGGCGTACGGGGTACGGCGGACAGACGGAGTGAAAATTCTTATCGCTTTTCGTGTCTACTAGTCATGAAATGTGCACAAAAAAATTTTGAGGGCAGCACATTTTTTTTTTTTAAATCAATAACAATACTGTATTATAAATAATAAAGTAAAATCGAAAAATTTAACAGTTTTGGGAAAGCTGAAAATTTGCCAAGACTTAGTTTTTACAATGAAAAACAATGGTCAGACACCCCAACAGTGGGACCCACCCAGTCAGCCCCCTCCCCCTGCATATATGTTAAATCGGTTACGTGCGATTTCTGTTACTATGCGCGCAATAATCATGCAAGAGATTTAAGAAAGCTGAAAATTTACCAATACATAGTTTTTACAATGAACAACTGAAAAAAAATTGTCAAACACCCCAACAGTAGGACCCACCCAGTCAGCCCGACCGCAAAGGTGTGTTAAGATTTGCTGTTTTGTACAACTCCGTGTAGCCTGGGATAAATTCGCTGAATGCATGCCACCCGAATAACGGATGCTATTTAATACTTCCCAAACTGCACGACAGTTTTTAATATCGAGATAACGAATTAATGTACCACGGTTCTCGCTAATCAGCAAATTTACTTCAGGCTGCATGGAGCAAAAAACAACTAGCGCTAAACACGGGAACCGAGCATATTTCAATGCACATAATTCCAAGTGGGATATGCTTGGTGTCCTATTTCTTATTGGGTCTTGTGACATCGAGAAAATCTTGACTCCCACGATCAGGTGGAGTCAGCACTTTCTCGATGCACAAGACATTATCACATCTAGCAATATGGAGAAAAAATATTTTTACTGTTGTCGTTTTCTTGCCTTGATCCGAGTCAGTCGATCTAATTAGAATTGCCTTCAGCCCTTTTTACTACCTTGGCCGTTTCTCTAAATTCAAATTTACTAAAATAAAATATAATTGTGTGAAGTGTGTGATTGTGACTAAATTCTTCTTACTACCTTGGCCGTTTGTCTAAATTCAAAATTACTAAAATAAGAAATAATTGTGTGAAGTGTGTGGTTGTGACCAAAAAATCAAGAGAAATAATAAAGCTGGTAATATTCTAAAAAGGTTCCGTTGTGTTGATAATAAAATTAAAGATTATAATAAACCCATGGCAAGAAAAACGCTTCTTGTACACGATAAATAAACACTGGAGACCCCGACGTGATTTTTTCGGTATTTGTGTTGTGGAAATATTGAAGAATGGACAACTTCGTGAACCTAGCTAAGGAGCAGGCGACCATCGGTAAGAACCTGGAACCGCTGCTGTCCAACTACAAGAAGGATGGCTCAGCTCGGAACACCGTGGAGTCTTTAAGGACCAGGAAGGCAAGGCTCGAAGAACTATGGGTCGAGTTTATGACCAATCATCAAGAAATGCAGCTCTTCGAGGACGATCAACCAGATCATCCTTATTTCCTGAAGAACTACTTCCTCAACGTACAGGAGGAATACCAACAGGTCATAAGTGATATCACTCGACGGCTTGAGAGCTTCACTAATTCACTGCAAACCACTTTCAGCGGATGTGATGAGGCAGGTCACTCACAAGCCAAATCATCCTTGGCTTCACAACAACAGCTGGATGACAACGAGCAGACACAGAAGCACTCGATGAAGAATGCTCCACAAGCATTGCACACAATACCACCTGAGCAATACCAACTCGAGCTGCAGAGACGAGTTCGGGTGCAACACCATCTCATCGAAGCATTGAGGAGATTGATCGATGGTGTCGCAGCAAATAGTGAACTTCTGACAAGACAGTATTCCATGGTAAAAACAAAGACCATCAGCGAGTATTGGGCCAACATCCAGCTCATTACCCAGGAGATCTGGGATATGCCGTACATCTACGAGCATATGGCGTTCGACGAGGCCAATTACTACGCGCTTGAGGATCGAGTGCTGAACACATTGTTAACACTTGCGGGCAACGCAGCTGATAACCAACCAATGCGTATAATCGATAAAGCAATCTCCTTGCCAAAAATCACCATCCCACAGTTCGACGGAGATTACCTCAAGTGGCAGCAGTTTCACGATCTTTTCGTGCAGACGGTGCACAGACAACCTATTGGGAACGCACAAAAATGTTCTACCTGAAGACGAACCTAACTGCACAGTAAAAAATTTTTACTACTTTAAAAGTAGGCAATGGGACGCCAACCTTAATTATAGTAAAATTACACTGCATTGTGTACGCTACACAATAGTGTGTAAACTTTAATTACATGCTGACTCTGTATACTTTACACACTAGTGTGTAAAAAAAAAATAATTTAAAAAATTTGTTTTTTTTTTTCCCTGCTTGAAAACTTTTATGTAATTTTTACAGAAATTACACAATTTACACATTTTATAGCAAATAAGCATATTAGTTCTTTACATTTACGTTCTAATTGTAAAATTACATTGACCCAACAGTAAAAATTACTATACAAAAAATATTACTTTTTCTGAAATTTTTTACTGTGTGGCAGCGCTGAGAGACTCATTCGCCATTTTCCAGTATCGGATGCAACATATACTACAGGTTGGGATACTCTGAGGAATCGATACCAGAATAAGCGCATTATCGTTAACACACTACTGGAGAAGCTCATAACGCAGTCCGCCACCAGCAGTGAATCAGCAGAGTTCATCAAGGGACTGCATGACACAACAAGAGAATGCATGCGAGGCCTACAAAATCTCGGACTGGATGTACAATCGAAGGATCCAGTTGTTCTGCATATTGTACTCAAAAAAATCGACAGGCACATTCACGGGCTATACGAACAATCCTTGGGCAGCCCGAGGGAGCTTCCTTCGTTAGAGGACTTCTTGAATTTTCTAGAGACGCGCTTTCAAGCTTTAGAAGTGCTAGGCGACAAGCAACCAAGCAGCAAATATAAGAAGACGACTTCACTCATAACCAATTCTGTGAACCAAACATGCAGGATGTGCAAGCAGAATCATCAAATATTTGGCTGCCCGCAGTTCTTGGCACTTTCTCCAGCGGACAGATTCAAGCAAATACATACTCTCAGGCTTTGCCGAAATTGCTTGAAGGATGGCCACCACGCTCAGCAGTGTACAGCCAGATGCTGTCTAAAGTGTTCTGAGAAACACAAGACGCTGCTTCATCGTGACACAATCAGTAACGAAGATCATCTAAGACAGTCAAGTGTCAACTCAACATCAAGCCAAGGGAGCTTCCAATGCTCTCTTCAAGAAAATATACCATCGTCTTGTGAACCACCACAACAGTCAGGCCAGTCAGGCACATCATTAACCACTCAAGCGGCCAAGAAACCTGGAACTCGTCAAGTGTTACTTGGCACTGCATTAGTATCAGTTGTTGGTCATGATAGCGACTGCATAATTGCAGAGCAGTTCTGGACTCCGCATCGCAGTTGAACTTCATAACAGATCGGCTGCTTAAAAAGTTGAAGATCTCTAGCAGCAACCACCGAGCCACCGTCTCAGGCAGTGGTCAGTCCAGTCTGGCCACATCGAGAAGGGCAAACATCAGAGTGAACTCCCTACACACGGGATTCACAACCACATTAGAAGCCGTAACCATTCCGGAAATCTGTGGCCAGCAGCCACCATTATTCATCGACACGTCCGACTGGATAATTCCCTCAAACATCAAACTAGCGGATCCCAACTTCAACACACCGCAGAAGATTAACCTATTGATTGGAGCGGAATTCTTCTATGATCTTATGTCAATCGGGCAGATCAAGATCGGCCGCGGATTGCCATCGATGCAGAACACGTTGCATGGATGGATAATTTCAGGCCAGGCACCTACGACTTCCTCGAACGCAACATTTTGTGGAATCAGCAGTGCAGAATTAAACAACCAGCTAGAGAAGTTCTAGGCCCAGGAGGAACGGCTACCAGGTTCAAGTACACCAAGAACCGAACCAAACTTCGTCACAACAATCACTCGACAAGCAAATGGGAGCTTCATGGCCGAAGTTTCCCTTCGTGAGGATCTTATCGCCTTGGGAGAATCACGGAACACGGTGATCAAGCGATTTCTCGCTCTAGAAAGGAAACTGGCCTAGGACGTTGCGCTGAAGAACGAGTACTCAAGGTTCATAAGTGAATACCTCATGCTGAACCACATGGAAGAAATAAACGCATCAGAAATTCCTAAAATTCACTATTTCTTGCTGCATCATTGCGTGTTGAAGCCCACTAGCAGCACAACAAAGCTTCGCGTTGTATTTGACGGCAAAGGCGACGTCAAACAAATCTTTGAACGACATCATGCATACAGGACCTACGATTCAGGATGATTTGTTTTCTGTGTGCTTGCGATTCAGAACACACAAGTACGTTTTCACCGCAGATATAACGAAGATGTACAGGCAGATTGACGTCACACCTTCCGCCAGAAATCTCCAACTGATCGTCTGGAGAGATCACCCTGATGAACAACTGCACTACTATCGATTGCGAACCATAACATATGGGACTCCTACCTCACTACAAAATGTCTTCATCTATTAGCAGAAACCGGTCAATAAACTACCCGCTAGGAGCTCAAGCAATAAGTGACTTTTATGGTACCTGGTTACTTTGTTATCTTGAGGTACCCTTTTATGTTGCAGAAGCAAACCTGGGAATTTAATAAAAGATTAAATAAAACGGCCCGGCTCGGACGAGAGTTGCTGATAAACTGATTTATTTTTCACATCAATTGTGTCTACTTATTCTATTTCCTTCTACTTAGTTTCTATTTCAAAGCTGTACATAGTACATATTTCAATTGTTCTATTGTTACAAAAATTCAAATTTTATTTAACCCCCTTCTACCAAGCGGTGCGGATTAAATATTTTCGTGCATTTTAGAATACTATTGTTTTTCGAATTCACGGTTAGGTCGATATTTAATTTTTCGTCAATATTTCATTTTTGTATTACTTCATTTTTCGTATTATTATATATGTTGGTTTTTATGTTAAATTGTTTGGGGCAATATGTTGGCATCCACTACAACTTCTATGTCGATGACGTAATGACCGGAGACAACGACCTCGGAACGGCCTTGCAGATACAAAGGCAGAAAATAGCCCTACACAAATCAGCTAAACTTCATCTTCGTAAGTGGTGCGCGAATCATACGGCGCTACTACATGACATACCGAAGGAAGACGTGGAGTTGCAATTAGATATTGCTGATGAACCAACAGGTCAGGTTAAAACACTAGGTCTCACCTGGCATCCCAAACGCGATGTCTTTGCGGTGACTACATCATGGAAAGAGCCACGACAAATCACCAAACGTACGATTCTTGGTGATATCGCCCACTTATTTGACCCACTGGGATTCGGGAACCCGGTCATCACCGCTGCAAAAATATTCATGCAGCAACTATGGTGTCTAAAGCTGGATTGGGACGAAGCAATACCGGCAGAGCTACACACGCGTTGGTTAAGAATCCGGCAAGAATTGAACAAGCTAAACACAATTCGGGTTCGAAGGTACCCGGACACGAAGGATGCAACTATCAGCCTGCACGCGTTCTCAGACGCAAGTGAACGAGCTTACGGAGCAGTGATATATGTGTGCAGCCCAACCAAGGGGTGCGAGGCAACGAAAAACTTGCTTTGCTCCAAGTCGAGGGTAGCACCGGTTCGAGCCATAACCTTGCCAAGATTAGAGCTATGCGTCGCCAATCTAATGGTGCATCTGGTCAGTAAGGTAAAATCAATACTGAAGCTGGACAAAGCTGAAACCCACTATTGGACAGACTCGCAGATATTACTCGGCTGGATTCAGTCACTGTCAATTGCCTATCACACGTTTGTAGCCAACCGGATTGCTGCTATTCAGGACTTGACCAATTCCATTGAATGGAGGCACATTAGCTCAAAAATAAATCCAGCAGATCTAGTATCCCGAGGATGCCACCCAGATGAACTTATAGGATCCGCTCTCTGGTTCAATGGTCCACTATTTCTATTGAAGGAAAAGATCGACTGGCCTTGTGTGCTCGCAGAAAAACCAACAACCCTCCCTGAAACCAAAATTATGAAGATATTGTTGAGTCTCGAACGCAAGGACCACTTCATTGAGAGGATCAACCATCGAAACTCCTTCGATCAACTTAAGAGAACCATCGCTTACGTCATCAGAGCAGCCGACGCATTTCAAGGCAAGCGGAACAAATTTTCATCTGCCTTGCTTACGATAGCAGAGCTTGAGTACGCTCTCATCATAATAGTCAGACAGATGCAGCGCCAAGAATTTGTTAAGGAACTCACCAGCTTACATAAGGGAGCAACTGTTGACAGGCAAAGCAAATTACACAATCTTGAGCCATATCTAGATACGTGTGGCATCATACGAGTTGGTGGCAGACTACATGAGTCAACATTGTCAGAGGACGCCAAGCACCCCATGCTACTGCCAAATTCTCACCCATTCACGAAACTTCTCATGGCCGATCTGCATAAACTGAATCTTCATGCAGGTCCTCTGGCGCTCCACGCACTTGCTCGTCAAAGATTTTGGATCCTACGCGGCAAATCAATGGCAACTTCAACTGTACACAATTGTGTGCGATGCGCTAGATTTAAGCCCCAGCTGTTTGCACAGATGATGGGAAACCTACCCGCCGCACGAGTTCGGCCATTTAGGCCGTTCATCAATGTAGGAATTGACTTTTGCGGGCCGATCTACACACATTATCGCATCTGAGGAAAAAGCCCAACAAAAACGTATATCTGCGTATTCTGCTGCTTCGCTACGAAGGCATGTCACCTGGAGGTTGTCACGGATTTAACTACGGACGGCTTCATAGGCGCCTTGAAGCGTTTCGTGGCCAGACGAAGCTGCTGCGAAAACATCTATTGTGACAGCGCCACAAACTTCGTAGGTGCACGAAACCAGTTGGAAGAACTGGAACGTCTGTTTCACCAGCAACAGTCGCAGGATGCCATCACTAAAGACAGCAGCCAAAGAGGAATACAGTTCCATTTAATTTCACCCCGTAGCCCACACTTTGGAGGGCTATGGGAGGCTGCTGTCAAATCAGCTAAACATCTCCTTCACAGAAGTATGGCATCAGCATCCCTAACTTACGAGGAGCTATGTACCGTCACAACTGAGGCCGAGGCAGTACTTAACTCTCGTCCAATAGCACCCATGTCCAACGATCCAAACGACCTCAGAGCGCTGATGCCTGGCCACTTCTTAATCGGAGCACCCCTCACAGAAGTCGCCGATCGAACCCCCACGTTAACTAATCCAAACATCGCTACCAGATGGAGGCTCGTGGAATATATTCGAAACGAATTCTGGCGCCGTTGGTTCCTTGAGTATCTCAATGAGCTACAACAGAGATCAAAATGGAGGACCGGATCTAAAAATATTCAGCCTGATATGTTGGTGCTAATCAAGGATAATAAAATCTTCCCACTCAAATGGCAACTGGGCAGGATTTATAATGTCATCCCTGGGAAGGATAACATGATAAGAGTAGCTGATGTAAGGACATCAGGAGGCCTATTTCGTCGAGCAATACATAATCTGTGCCCAGTGCCAATGGAAGAAGAAAGTATGGATCCGGGGAATCAACAGCCTCGAGAACTAATAACAGTATGAAAAAGGAAGGCGCAAAAACATCGAGCACGAAACATCCCAACAAGGGGAAGTTTCATCCAATCGACGCGAGCTGGACTCAATCGGAGAAAATCGAAGAAAATCCAAACACTTAAGCCGGTCCCAGCAAACGACTTCGCCACACCGCGCTACTTGTCATGGCTAAAATTGGACTGCTCATCATTCCGGTACTTGGGCAAGGCAACCCAATAGATGTCAGCCTATTCGAGCACCATCCTGAAGTCTATTTTGAAAATATGGGACAAGTGGGACTGGTCAGCAGTGAGTGGAATAACATTGTATTTTACGACATGAAATTCTACTGGCAGGAACTCGTTGGAATCAGAAAGGGAATAGCACAAATGAAGCAATTCTGCAGCACGGTGAGCACAAGAGAGCAAATGTGTACTCAGATTCAACTACATTTTCAAAAGCAGCTAGAACAAATCGAGGAGATGAACGCAGTTCTTCACGAACGAACGAGAGGATCCGACTATCTCGCAAGAAAAAGGCGATCTCCTTTGGACCTTGTCGGAACTTTTTGGCGTCCTGCACAACGAGTACGCTCAGTTCATAGAAGCCAAGATAAAAAACCAAAACCGAAACGATCATGCGCTGCACAGTCTGATCAAAAATCAAACCTCCTTAATTGAAGCGACGGTAAATATATTTAAAAAGGATGAAATACACATTCAAAGGCAATACCACCAAATATCGGACCAATTAAAAGAAATGGAGCGCGACCTGAGTTCCACCAACCAGCAGCAGGCATTCCTGACACTTTCCGTACAAACCATGCTGGCATTGCAGCAGTACGAAAAAACTCAGAAGGCAGTGTGGGATGTACTAACCGATCTACATCATGGAGCAATCAACTCATTACTAATCACTCCAGGACAGCTGCACAACCAACTGGCGCTGATTAAAGAAGCCTTAAAACATGATCGTCCCGCCCACGATAGCTACAGAGGACTTCTCCCTGTTCAAGGTAATGACGATCCGAGCTAGGATGATGAAATCAAGAGAAATATTTTGAATAAACTTGCCACTCATCCATGCCGATCACTTACAACTGTACCATCTCACAACGGTTCCCTTCATCGATGCTGATCATTATTCACTAATTCAGCCGTCTACGGAATTGTTGATCACGAATCTACTTAGAACTCAATACTACCCTCTAACGCAGCGGGAGCTCGACAAATGCACCGACCTAAGTGATGAGTTCTTCCTGAGTGTTCAGAATCTCCCTCTATACAACAAGAACTCACACGTCAGCAGCTGCGAAGTAGCCCTCCTCGATCACCGGCCAGCATCAGAAGCCTGCCAAGTCTTAAATAGTAACTCATCAAGGATCTGGGTGCAGCTCCATCATCCCAACAAATGGATTTATGCTTTGAAGAAAAAAAAACACCTTCGATGTCATATGCGGTTCCACTATTAATGCAACCACGCTAAGTGTAGAAGGAGCCATCACGATAAAACCAGGCTGTGAATTGAAGCAGGCTACGATGACCATACGCGGACGAGACCATCATCAGACCAACATCAACGGTTCATTCACATCAAAAGTAGGATTAAAGCACCTGCTCAACACCGATCAATTCAGGGACCACAAAACGGCGCGATTCTCTTAAAGTCATCAAACAAGGAATGGGACGAAATAGCCAACAAGCTAAAAACCTTGCAGCACGATTCCTTGCCAACGGACGAACTCGATCATTACCACGTTCATCACTATATTTTAGGATATGTGTTGATGAGTGTGTTGTTAACGACTCTTATGTGGATAGTAATTAAAAAAATAAGGATACGCTTTCCCTCGAGAAGATACACCACATCAACTCAACCAACGCCTGCCCCAAGAAGGATGGAAGCAGTGAAACCACCAGAATCGTTCTCCTTTGAACTTGGACAGTTCAAGGAGGGGGAGGATGTTTAGACTCGCTGTTTTGTACAACTCCGTGTAGCCTGGGATAAATTCGCTGATTACATGCCACCCGAATAACGGATGCAATTTAATACTTCCCAAACTGCACGCCAGTTTTGATTATCGAGATAACGAATTAACGTACCACGGTTCTCGCTAATCAGCGAATTTACTTCAGGCTGCATGGAGCAAAAAACAAAAAAAATTATAATATACTAGCGCTAAACACGGGAACCGAGCATATTTCAATGCA
Source organism: Beris chalybata (assembly GCA_949128065.1). Classification (NCBI taxonomy): domain Eukaryota; kingdom Metazoa; phylum Arthropoda; class Insecta; order Diptera; family Stratiomyidae; genus Beris; species Beris chalybata. Next base: position 98,489,589 of record OX421894.1, read on the forward strand.
CATAATTCCAAGTGGGATATGCTTGGTGTCCTATTTCTTATTGGGTCTTGTGACATCGAGAAAATCTTGGCTCCCACGATCAGGTGGAGTCAGCACTTTCTCGATGCACAAGACATTATCACATCTAGCAATATGGAGAAAAAATATTTTTACTGTTGTCGTTTTCTTGCCTTGATCCGAGTCAGTCGATCTAATTAGAACTGCCTTCAGCCCTTTTTACTACCTTCGCCGTTTGTCTAAATTCAAAATAACTAACATAAGAAATAATTGTGTGAAGTGTGTGGTTGTGACCAAAAAATCTAGAGAAATAATAAAGCTTGTAATATTCTAAAAAGGTTCCGTTGTGTTGATAATAAAATTGAAGATTATAATAAACCCGTGGCAAGAAAAACGCTTCTTGTACACGATAAATAAACAGGTGTTAAATCGAGTACGTGCGATTTCTGTTACTATGCGCGCAATAATCTTGCAAGAGTTTTAAGAAAGCTGAAAATTTACCAAGATATAGTTTTTACAATGAACAACTGAAAAACTATAGTCAGACACCCCTATAGTAGGACCCACGCAGTCAGCACCCCCGCAAAGGTGTCGCAAAAAACGATTACGCGTGAACAACAATTTGAATGGATGGGTATAAAATGCTGGTAGGTATATGTACATTTTCTTTATGTTTCAATGCACTAGTTCATAGAACTTTTACTTATTTATATGAAAATATAATTCCGTATGGCTAATGTACAATACCTTAAAGTAATACTACTTTATTATATTATGACATAAACGAAACTCTTATAGGTATTTAACATACGTGCATCTAACCGATATTTTCATAAACTATATTTAATAGATTTGTAACAAATTTCAGCTTCCTTAAAACTCTTACGCGCACTCCCCTTTTCGGGGGTGCTGACTAGGTGGGTCCTACTGTTGGGGTGTCTGACAATGATGTTTATGTTTGTCATTGTACACACTACCCCGTGGTCAGTGGCGTGGCGTGGCAATTTAACTTGGGGAAGCAATTAGTTAATATCAAAAATTTACTACAATATTCATATGCTTTCTAAAAATTTACAGCGTATTAATTAAACCCCTCTCGTTAGCTACTTTTAACATTACTAATGTAAAAGCACCCAGGAATCACGAACGGGGACGTGAGAGTAGGTATACTGCCCTATATCAGCATTTTAATTCCCATGCTACCAATATATAATAATATACTTTTTAAATAAATAATTGTAAAAATTATATATTGGTAGACTTATCAAAAAAGCAAAGCTAAGTATATCAATAAAGCATATTTGAATATAACTTATAATATATAACTATTGAATAAAGCCGAAAAAAATTGAAAAATAAATATATATTAACAGGTAAAGAAAGTAATCATATTCTAAACATCACCAATAAAATAAAAAATCTAATAACAATAAAAATTAAAAATAGTTCAACATATTACCACACATATCTACCCAACAATAATATCTACATAAAAAATCACAGTTAGGAAATAAAATAAAAATGAACAATATATTATCACATAACGAAAGTAATCATATTCTATAAATTAAAAAAACAACAACAAAAAAACACTAAAAAATTAAAAATAATTCAACTATTTACCACACATACCCAACAACATAAACATTAAACATTATATATATTATTATAACTCAAAATAAATAACAAAATTCGCACATACTACTGTTTATAATTTAATTCTATACGTCTTCCTTTTTTTGCAAACTCATCTATAACATCGGAGTAAAAACTTTGTTCACACAAACATGATTTAAGAAAAACCTTTTCAATGGACATTATTGCCAAGTCGCTAAGCCGTTGTTCACCTGTACAGTTCCTAAGATACGTTTTAATTCTTTTTAAACAAGAAAAACTACGCTCTGCAGACGCACTGGTTACCGGTAATGTTAAAACCAAACATATTTATTTATAAAACTGAGTGAAGCTATCTTTTAATTTATTGTTAATGACATAGTTAAAAATTTCTTGAAAAGATTTTCCTTGCTAGTCAGAATCTGAATAAAGCACAATGAGTTCAGTCTTTAATGAAATAGGGTCAAATAAATCAGCATAAGTTTTAGTTAAATTAAGTAAAAGATTGTCTGGAAATGTTTTTAAGTATTGATTAAATTTAGAAGAATCTAAAAGGTTTAAAAATGTGAAACTGGCTAGGGATGAAAATTTTGAATTTATTTCTGCTGTAATATTATCTATAATTTCGACATAAATACGTGTAAAGAATAGTTCAACATTTTCATTACTGTCAACCAGGCACCTTGCTTTTTTCCGACGTTGTGGTATTTCGCAAATAGATGAGGTTTGGGTCCAAATTTCGGTGAAACTATTTCTTAATAATTGAAGTTAATTTTTAAATTCGTTAATTTTTTGAATGCAGTACGTTATATCAGTTTGTTTACATTGAAATATATCGAAAAGTACGTCGGTTTGTGGAAAAATGTTTGAAAAAACATTGAGCTGAAAAACAAACTGAAAATCTGTAAGTAAAACAAGAAGTCCCCTTAAACTATTAACAGTCTCGCCGTCCCACTTTCCACTCTCATTTTCAATGATATATTCAAAGAGTTCTTTCAATTGATCTAAGTTATTAAAAAATGGTTAAAACTAATCGACCATTAAAAGTCCAACGTGTTGGAGCTAATTTTGGGAGTCTTTTTTTGAGGAATAAATCTAGTGCAACTGTTCTCTTTGTTGAGTGATTAAAAAATGTTGGAAAACAAGTAATAGATTGAAAAAAAATTCGACATTCACGTATTTTATCGCATGATTTAGATAAAACTAAATTTAACCGGTGAGCGAAGCAATGAATAAATATTGCGTTTTTATACACATCCTTTACACGTGTTTGTAAGCCAGTTATATTGCCAGACATTACCGCAGCTCCGTCATAGCTTTGACAAATAAGTTTATTACCGCAATTAAATTTTTGAACAATATCCAAGACATGGTTCAATAAACGTCTGATCATCGTTTGATCATAAGTTTATTACCGCAATTAAATTTTTGAACAATATCCAAGACATGGTTCAATAAACGTCTGATCATCGGAAATATCTGTAAAAGCTATGAAAGTTTCCTTAACTATTCCGGAAGAAGTAATGTAGCGAAAGGTTGTTGAGAGTTGAGAACGACATGAAACATCAGTTGTTTCATCTAATATTATTGCAATAAACTTAGTGTCCTGAATTTCATTGTAAATCTGTTTTAATAAAATTTTAGAAATGCTACTAATGAGATCATTTTGAATATAATTTGATATTCCGGAAAAAACAGTTGCTTGCTCTAAGTGAGCTCGCAAGTCCAGATTATATTTAGATAAAAGATTTAAAAGTTCAACGTAATTTCCTCTGTTGCAAGAATTGACATTTTCATTGTGACCACGGAATGCCTGTTCTTGACATCCTAAGTGACACACAACGTCTATTAACATTTTAATAATATCTCTATTTTTTGTAACTTTTTCATTGTGCAATATTACAGACGACCTATGTTGGCTACTTAATAGCTCTTCAATTCTAGGACCGGAACCGAACTTGGAAAGAAGAAGGACTGATTTTAAATGATCAACGCTTTTCGTACCATGCCTGTCCACTGCTTTATGCAAATTATTTAAATCACAAAACCGGTAGTTCGCCAAACATTTGAATCATTTGAAAATAACAGGCATGGCCAACAAAATAATTTTTGCTTGGTCTTACAACCGGTAATCCATTTCGTATCTTGATAAATTTTAACATTAAAATACCTAGTACATGTTTTTGTATTGGAAACAATTTCCAAAATCGGTTTCGGTCGACCCTTTTCGATAATATCTTTTTTTTCTGCGAAAGATCGAGATCCAAAAGACAATCGAAAAAGATCATCAATAATGCTAAATTGATCCATGCTACTTTAAAAACAAATAAAAATACCTGAAGCACTACAACAGCAAAAAGCATGCAAATCGGCCTACACCTACGATAAAGCACTGCACTAAAGCACTACGCTAGAGCAAATGAGTTTGAAATGTAACGGCTCATTCAATTCCTTATGACGTATATGGCGGCTTGAAGCAGTATTACCAACTCTCACTTGTTTTTTTTTAGTTTTCCGTAAAAAATTTTCTATTAAATATAAATTATTGAAATATGCGTAAATACTAAAATTTAAATTTAGTCTCTTACTAATATACTAATATACACTAATTCTAAGCGTAATTACTTCTTTTAGAATCTACCAACAACAATTTTTACCGTCGACGTCGATATACAATATTTCATTCAAATCGGAACTTTATCCATAATTCTATTCACATCCTATCTGGTAACCCTCGTGACACTTCCCCTTTTCATAAATTCTTATAGGACATGCGCAGAGCAACACAGCAAACATTCTCCAACCGTACGGAATGGAATGCGGCTGAGTGGCAGAGAAGACTTTGGAAGCACATAACACAATGCATCTCCTCCAGCGAGTAGGTTTTTTTTTTTTTAAAGACTTCACAGTGGCTTCAGTACGGAAAGAAGTAAAAGCCCGTACAAGCAGAATTTGAAATGCTTCCGTGAAGGTTTCTTCTTGGTTTCTGTTCGTTTCCTTTTCGGAGTGCTGCCAACTCGGCTGTGCGAGATATTCGCGTTCAGTTTCTTGGGAAATTTTATTTAGACTGTGCTGAAGAAATGGGGAATTCTTCTCCGACTTTTTTAGTTGGAAGGAGTTGTCCATTTTGCACTCAGGGATTAACTCAATTATTATTATATAAAATTCTTAAGACATGTATTTTTCGCAACTATTTTGCGTGATTTGGAAAAAACATTTTAAGTATTTTTTAGTCAAATGTAAGGGAAGCAATGCTTCCCTTGCTTCCATGGACGCCACGCCACTGCCCGTGGTGAATTTTCAGCTTTCTTATAACTCTTTCATGACACTAGTTTTTATCGTTGCGCGCATAGTAACAAGCGCGTACCCGAGTTTACACCTTAGCGGAGGTGCTGACTGAGTGGGTCCCACTGTTGGGGTGTCTGACCATTGTTTTTCAGTTTTTCATTGTAAAAACTAAGTTTTGGTAAATTTTCTGCTTTCTTAAAACTCTTTTATGACTATAGGGCGCATAGTATCAGAAATCGCACGTACTCGTTTTACCACTTTTGCGGGGGTAATAACTCGAGTTAAATCACGGAAGGCGATTTAAATGACTGGGTGTGGCCCACTGTTGGGGTGTCTGACCATTGTTTTCCAGTTTTTCATTGTAAAAACTACGTTTTGGCAAATTTTCAGCTTTCTTAAAACTCTTTTATGACTATAGGGCGCATAGTAACAGAAATCGCACTAACTCGATTTAACACCTTTGCGGGGAGGCTGACTGGGTGGGTCCCACTGTTGGGGTGTCTGACCATTGTTGGCAAATTTTCAGCTTTCTTAAAACTGTTAAATTTTTAGAATTTTTTGACATCTTTTAGGGGGGGGGCAGACTGGGTGGGTCCCACTGTTGTCATGGTCAGACACCCCCATTATTTTTCAGTTTTTTATAGTAAAAACTACGTCTTGGCAAATTATGAAATTTCTCAAAACAGCCAACCGCGATTCGTACCGCAATTGGAAGAAAATTCATATTGTAGCTGCAGAGGGAAGCCACGAGCAAATTCCACACAAAACTTGTGTGAGATATCTCGGAGTATACCTGGATCAACATTTATATCAATGATCATTTCAACATCCAGCTTGAAAGGGCACGTAAAGCATTCATGTCCCTATAACGACTTTTTTACGCGTAATATATTTATGCCCTCGAGCTAAAATCATTTGTTATCAAGCTTTGGTTAGATCTATTCTCACTTATGGCTGCCTCATCTGGTTAAATATTAGTCCAACTAATATGGAGAAACTCAGACTATTTGAGAGAACATGCCTACGTGCGTGTACTGGCTTCTACAGAAAGGCAGAGACAGATTTTCTTCATTATATATCGAACGAAGAAATATATAATATGGCAGAAATCTCCCGGGTCAATACGACAATCATTAGATTAATTATAAGCCATATTGAAAGATGCACTATACAGGGTGTAGCTAGTACTGAGGTTCAAGTGAAAATGGGAGACAGAGGAACTTGTCCAGAGTAGAAAATCGTTTCACACATACTCCCGTTTTTGCACCGTTAAGGAGATAGCGCGGTTTTAAGGACGAAGGATTTCCATCGAGCCTGTGATCACTGTTTGATCTCTAACTTCTGCTGTACTTAGCGTAACGTAATAATTTTGGGCTCGTTGGAAAAGACACAAATTCTTCTTTCTAATCGCTATCAACTGTGTCAATCAGTATTATACTTTTTGAGAAAAATTCATTTAAATGACACAAAAATAAGAACAAAAAAAGAAATACAAAAGAGGCCTTTTATCTCCAAGAAGGACCACCAAATCTTATTACATTTTCGGAAAGCCCATAAAAATTCACTACACGTTTGATAACAGAATTTCTTCATAGGTTGAATTGTAAAGGAGCGGGGCTAACAGTTATCAAGCACGTTCCCTTTAAGTAAATCTGGTTTGACACCCATCATTCGCCGTAGGAGTATGATTAATAATAGTGAGGAAGAAATGAAAGAGTTGAAGTATAGTTTATTACGTTTTTTTAGTTTATTACGTTTACAAATAATTTTCAATATGTCCACCGTTGTGGAGCAAGCAGAAGTGGTATCGCCGACGAATGGCATTGGTATTTCTTCCCCCAATTCTCAATTCCACCAATTATGCCAGATTTTTGGAGGAAACTTTACCAGACCTCATAGAGGATATACCACTCCACAACGGCGAACATGTTGAAAATTATTTGTAAACGTAGTAAACTAAATAAACGTCATAAACTATACTTCAACTCTTTTATTTCTTCCTCACTATTTTTAATCATACTCCTACGGCGAATGACGGGTGACAAACCAGATTTACTTGAAGGGAACGTGCTTGATAACTTCTCCTCCACAGTTCTCCTCTCCTTCACAGTTCAACCTATGAAGAAATTCTGTTATCAAACGTATAGTGAAATTTTATGGGTTTCCGAAAATGTAATAAAATTTGGTGTTTAATCAGGTCCTTCTTGGAGAAAACAGGACTTTTTTGTATTTTTTTTTAATATTTTTTCTTAATTTTGTGTTATTTAAATGAATTTTACTCAAAGAGTATAACACTGATTGACACAGTTGATAGCGGTTAGAAATAAGAATTTGTGTCTTTTTCAACGAGCCCAGAATTATTACGTAACGCTAAGTACAGCAGAAGTTAGAGATCAAACAGTGATCACAGGTACGATGAAAATCCCTCGTCCTTAAAATCGCGCTATCTTCTTAACGGTGCAAAAACGGGAGTATGTGTAAAACGATTTTCTACTTAGGACAAGTTCCTCTGTCTCCCATTTTACTTGAACCTCAGTACTAGTTACACCCTGTATAATGCATCTTTCAATATGGTTTATAATTAATCTAATGATTGTCGTATTGACTCGGGAGATTTCTGCCATATTATATATTTCTTCGTTCGATATATAATGAAGAAAATCTGTCTCTGCCTTTCTGTAGAAGCCAGTGCACGCACGTAGGCATTTTCTCTCAAATAGTCTGAGTTTTTCCATATTAGATGGACTTGGACTAATAAGGGTCGGCAGCACTCTCTTTTCCAACGCTCATCTTCTCGTCGAAAATCTCGACACCGGAAGGATTTCGGTCTCCGGCAGTTGCTTTTTCAGCTTAACCTTTATCTCCTCGGGGACCGCGTGGCTGCTCTGTCCCTTTATTAGGAACGTTTCGGTTTTCTCTTCACGCGGAGTATAGGTGAAGAATTTCGATTCGCTCTTTCCAGGACTTCCTTCGCTTTGCGGAAATCATCGATATTTCGATTTTCGATGCAGTGACGTTTTTTACCCGAAAATTCTCGATGCCGGCACTTTTCTCCAATACTTTCACTTACGTTTCCGGATTTTGGTTAAACGTTTTTATTGGCGGCATTTTAGACGCTTTTTTATTTTCGGTCGTCTTATTTTTCGTCGCGGGTATTTTCTCTGCTGGCAGGGCCGACTTGGGCTTCGTGCTTGCTGCTGGCTTAGCGCGGTTCTTACGATGCACTACTTCAACAAAGTACGTCTCCGTTGTTTCATTGGCGACCATTTGTACGTTGGCCGCTTTTTTCTCGGGTGCTCTCTTTTCTTTATTGGCCTGGAACTTGCCAAGCGCTTCCTGCATCTGTTGCATTTGGAGTTATAGGGCCTCTATAATGCTATCGCGCCTTTTGATCTCGCTCACCAGTTATGCTTCACGCACAGTAAAACCGCCATTCGCTGATTCCCTCTCGGTCCCGTTCTCATATTCACTGTCGCTTTCCTTCTCTGCGAGGGCACTGTAAGCTCCGCCCTGGTCTCTATTTTATCTCTTTTTTACGCAACAGCGACGTTACTGTCCGTGTCACTCGCGTTACGGGTTTGGTTCTCATGGAAGGCCTATATACGAACTTTCTACAAATCGCAACGATCTGCCTTCTAACAGACACTTTTGAGCCTGACTGTCATTGCGCTATTACTACCATGCAATGAACGAACGATAGTCACCACACACCTAAAAGATACTCGAAAGTTGAGCTATCAGTCAGAAGTGACAAGGAAACGAAGAATTAAAAAATCGAAGAGTTGAAGTGCAACATTGAAACGCGTCGGTTGTTTCCAAAAAAACAGAGTGTTCAGCTACCAAGTGGTGGAGTGAAAGTTACTTTTTTGGAGTGTGCGCTCGCTGGGTGGACTCGAAAAAAGGGAAAAGACTGCTCCCGCCCGGAATTCTGAATCCCTACGAGAGCAAAGCTCGTTATAACTTTTATAATTCATAATTTTGTTTGGAAGATTATTAAAGGAAATGAAGAAGAAAAAGAAAACTCAAGTTCATTCTTTCCATATATAAAATGCTTTTTTTTAGTTTGTACCCTATCTAGTATCGTAACTATGTGTGTTCCGTGAGTGCAATTTTTCTTTCTTTACTTTTTTTTTTTAGTCCTGCGATTGTATCGTTTTTTTTTTTAAATGAAGATTGATTTAATTTTTGATGAATGTTTTTACAGTACATTTAGAATTAAAAATACAAGGTTTTCCGGTGAATACTGTAAATTTATTTTGTGTGAAGTTTGATTTCTTGGCCAAGAGTTCCTGCCTTGCTGGTGCCGTGATACTTTAATGGAGCCCAGAAGGCTCCTCTTTGAATTTTCTGATTTTAGCGCGTGTCGGGCAACGAGAAGATCGGTGGCGTCTGAAGGCCCCCTTTTCTCCGCAGCATGGTAAAGTGCGTTACTTTGCAGGCATGAATCGCCTGATTGGGGTTAATTTATTTAATTTTCCGTGAGTGGAACATTTTGGTACATTTTCCACGATTACTTTGGAATGCTCCGGTTCCATTTTGGTCGGGAAAAAATCGTTCCGTTTTCACATGCAAAGCAAGTACGAGTTCCGTGCTTCGACCACGGAGCCCCGAAAGCCCTTTTTGGGTGATCAGTCTCATTGTTAGATTAATTTGAATATCGGTTACTACAAAAAGCCCTTTTTCGGTGAAATTAGGATTGGTGCGCGATATGTGCGGCATTTGATGCCTTTCAAACTTTCTTTTTTGGGTAATTTTAGAGACACGCGGTGCAGAAAAGTGAACAGTTAGAATAACGGTGACCCTCTTGAAAAGAAACGGGTTCTTTTCTGCAGGTACCATTGGCTTATTCCTTTCGGCGTGGGTGACGAGTGGATAACATTTTTGGATAGTTTTCTTAATTTTATTTTTTTTAACGAATTCTACGACAATTCGCAAAAGATAAATTAATCGAATTCGAAGGGAGATCAACCAAGTCAAAGTTATCGTTGTAGTTGTTTTTTTGTTTCTCTTTGAGTGAATTTTGGCAAGCCCACCCTTCGTTCTGTTATAAAATCGTTGCAAATCAAGACCCAAGTCAAAACTTTTTTCTTTTATCAAGCCCATGAAATAGACCAGAGGACTTCGAAGAACCTCCTAAAAGTCAAGAAGATTATGAGAATATCGACCTTTCCCTTCTTGGTAAATTTTCAGCGTATCTAATTTGAAGATGACCATGCGGTATGATGTTTTATTTATTTATTTATTTATTCGAACACTAAATTGCTAGTGATAATTTTTTTTACAATTATATTACACCGGTAAAGAATGCTATTTTAAACGTTATTGATTTTAAGTTATCATCAAAAGAAAAAATTAAATTAAGGTATTTGTTAAAAACCTTTGACAGTTGATATAAGGGGTTATTTACTCCTTAGTTTGTTCGATAAAAAGAAAAATGTCAGCAAATTACTTTATTCTTTATAATACAGTATTGTTATTGATTTTCAAGAAAAAAAAATTTGCTGCCCTCAAAATTTTTTTGTGTACATTTCATGACTAGTAGACACGAAAAAAGCAAAAAAAATGTTCACTCCGTCTGTCCGCCGTACGCTGTACCTCGTACGCCGTACGTCGACCGCCAAAATCCTTTGAAGGCTCGTAGCTCTCAAACCAGTAAAGCTATTAAATTAATTTTTTTTCTGGGAATATACTGGGTAGATTCCTTGAATTGACATTATTTTCAGGGGTGCGGTATGAAGGGGAAGGTTGGAGAAGCGTCTTAGACGAAAAATTTTGGTTTCTAGATCTCAGCAACCGCTTATGTTAGGAGACTGAAACTTGAAATTTCAATAGAGCTTTAATAGTGGACCCATTTGCAAAAAAATTTATGATATGGGCCAAGGGGTGTGGGAGTGGAGGGGGAAGCAATGCGTCCGAAACGCAAAAAAGTCGAGATCGATACATTCTAAAATCCATATCTCATAAACCGTTAATAGCAGGCAATTAAAATTTAACAAATATCTGTAGTTATACTAGGAGAGTAGATTGAAACAAAATCTTTTGGTGGGGGTAGTGGCGTACGGGGGTGGGGGTTGAAATACTTACCATTACGATATCTCCCAAACCAGTGGCACCAAAAAAACAAAATTCGGTTTGGATATAAAGCTTGACAAATAAAGATTGCTCAAAGTAAAATCTTCGAAGGGGGCGGGGGAGTACGTAAGTGGAGGGGATAAGAATTTTTCAAAAATAACACGTTTCATATCTCAGCAACAGTGTAAGATGGATGCTTCAAATTTTTACCAGAAGTAGGCCTAATAGAACTCCAGTAGGGAAAAAAAGTTTGGGGGTGTGGGTGAAAAGGGTGAGGGTGGGGAAGGGTAAAAAACAAAAAAGTTCCGATGCTTACATCTCAAGAATCTATAATGATAGGAAGCTGAAACTTGGTATTTAGATAGAGCTATAGTAGTGGCATGATGAAAAATAAAATTTTTTTTAAGGGTAGTGTGGTACGGTGGTGGGGGTTGTTTTTCCTAACTTTAAAACGGCTTATGCTAGAAAATTGAAACTCGGTGTGTATATGTAAATCAACTAGAAAAGTAATTTGGTTAAAAAAAAATACGAATGTCCATTGGAGTTCAAAAGTGGGGGCAAAAAAATGTTCAGTCAAAATGGAATGCATATATTTTCACGCTTTTCGTCATATCTACTAGGTCTTCCAAAATATTGAATCCACTTTTATTCTGCGGATTTCTTGTATGAATACCTAGAAAATATTTAAAAGATTTTTTGAAAATTGACCCCTAAGGGGGTGTAAAGTGATTGTGTAATTTTTCATAAATTATTCCATATCTCTCAGATCCGATCAGATTTTCATCAGATTACGTATATGTAAATTAACTAGAAAAGTAATTCCGATAAAAAAAAATTCGAATATTCATTGGCGTTCAGAAGGGGGGGGGGGGCAAAAAAAATATCAGTATATATAAAATGCATATATTTTTACGATTTTCGTCATATCTATTAGGTATTTCGAAATATAGAATTCATTTTTATTCTACGGATTCTTCATATGAATACCTAGAATGTGTTTTCAAGATATTTTGAAATTCGACCCCTAAGAGGGTGTGAAGTGGTTGTATAATTTTTCATGAATTCAACCATATTTCTCAGGTCTGATCAGATATCGAATATCTTTTCACTTCCCCAGGCTTGTTTAATAATCACCTATTTTTAAGTTTTGTTTTTTCAACCTCTAGACCACATCCCGGAATATGACCCAATTATTTTATTCATATGTTACACCCTTTTCTAACCGCTTCCCAAACTTTTTGTTAGGTTTTCAGTCACATAGTAACATACACCGCATCCCCGAATTGAACGCGTTCTGAACTTCTGCCGGAAAAATAATAAAGTTGCGCCCAGACTGTTGGCAGATTTTTTTTTTTAATATTGATCAATTTGACTTTTAAATTGACCAGTAAGGTTCGATATTATCTACAAGCAAGAAAGATAAATTTGTCAGTAATGGAGTCTGAAGCGATTCTCGAGATATCAAACTCGGAAGCCCTACATATTTTCCCGTATAAATTCTATCTATCTACCATTATATCTCGAGCAATACGGAGGTATTGTTTTTTCTTACTCCCACACTCTTCACCAATATCGAAAACTTTTTGCGAACTATTCAAGTTATTGTATTGTATTAAATTCAAGTTTCAGCTTTCTAGTATAAACGATTGAGAATATCTAAAATCTCCGCTAAGAATTGACCACAGTCACGTAAAGATAATCCACCTGGTTTACACACTGAAAAAATTTCAGCTTACAAGGAATACAAAACGATTCCACAACCAGTTTTCGAACTGAGTGTGACTGAAGGGGGATCATCTGAGTAGAAAGCAGAAAAAATAGGTGAATTTTGGAAACTATTATCTCAAAAACTATAAAACCTATCCAAAAATAATGTGTGAAATTTTTGAAGAAATCGGTTCAGCCGTTTTCCGAAGATTTTAGGAACGGCCTTTAAAAAGTGTGTTTCGAGATAATCGCGTTTGAATGACGAAGAATTCACGATGGGCCCATCCCGGTTACTTGCCCATAGCTTCCACAATTATTGAAATTTTAACATGAAATTTACAGACAACATTCCTCAGACTATATTTAAACTTTGAGATGAACAAAAAAAAATTTCTACTCAGATAATCCCCCTTAAAGTAGGGAGATGGTCTAGAGAATGTCATCCGAAAAACCCTGGTCGACACTAATGGGACACTACTATTCAAGTCCACCCAACACCTCCTGTGCAACTGCCCAGCTCTCGCTAGAAGACGGCTGAAAGCTCTGGGTACTTCGACCTTCGCAAACCTTAAAGAAGTCTCTTTTAACAGCATGCAGAGTCTAATCTAATTTGCAATGGTTACAGGAAAATTTGAATTAAACGAGGAACTCTCAACACAGATCGAAACTTAAGCGCACCTGCCATAAGTACATTGGGTCTCCTATTGTTTATGTGGTATCCAGTGGCGGTGCTAATAGTTTTGGCACCCGGCGCAGTTTCAACGTTTTGGTGCCCCAAATTTTATAGTTTGTTTTCGAAAAATGAAGGATAGTTTGCAAGATTAAGCCCCCTAACTATTATTATTCCATAATAATAGATACCATTTGTATAGTTACATACTAGATATCCCACCTCAAAACAGATATAAGCGCACCATGGAGTAAAACCGAAATGCAATAAGGTACCGAAAGTGGTAAAAATGAGGCTTCTTCTGAATACAATTCGAACAAGGGCGTCATTTCAGTTTTACCCAGGGGCAAGATGTTTTTCACTTGCTATAAATGAATGCATGTGCGTCGATATTAAGGCCGCGGCCCAAATTACACTCATGCTACTTACATTATTAACATTACTTACAATCGGCCCGAATTGCTGGTACGCTTATGGAGCTTTCAATTCGGACCGATGAGCACACAGTTTACTCACAGTACCTATTCTCGAAACCGTTAGCTGGAGATGGGAAATTCGGATCTTTTCAGTGTACCGGCTTCAGTGTAGGGGAAAGTGGGGCAGATTCGCACGATTTTTCCTTTTTTGCTGAAAAGTAAAAAACTAACAGCTCTTTCAAACTAACTAGTATGCAGTTCAATAGACACAATATTAGGCTTCTAAAATAATGTAGGTTAAAGTTGATACGATGTACCATATTTGTGTAATGGCAGATTTTGTAGAGGAACTGAAAATGTACGAATGTACCCCATATGGAGGGTACATTCGTACATAGTGTGGGCACATACATATAATGGAGAACCTCTGTACATGAGCAAAATAAAGAACAAATTTACTGACAGTTATCATTTATTATAATTATTTTATAGTTTATTATAATATAATTTGAAGAGTTAAATTTTGAACACTTCCTTCTTTTTGATTTTGCTGCTGGTCCCCTTTCGCTTGTAATTTCGTACCATAGTTCTAAAATAATATAATTATTCAAGATAAATGTAAATTAGAGTGCATGTGTTTACAGAGATTTCAATAAAAATAACAAAAACCCCTAATGACTGCTTTGGGGCCCCTTTCGTACTGTACGAATGTACCCGACAACTGTATGTACGAATGTTCCCCAAAGCAACCAACAATAGTTTTTGTTATTTTTATTGAAATCTGTTAACAACATCACATAACTAGTACACACACAGTAAAATAACACATCATCTTATGAAAAAACGGAACTACTATAAGCTTTTAGCAAAAATTCAATACCGTTAACCGAAGTTGAAGTCACATGAAAAAAATACTTCTGTACTGAAAAAACACACAACGACTTGTCCAAGCAAAGTTAACAATCGCACTGCTGCCTCAATTGACGTACTAACTGCGTGCAAAAGCACGAGTCTTCCATGCAAGCGCGAACATGTCAACGTGTATAGTTTCCTTATTACAGCCACAGTACGAATGTGCCCCATGTACGAATGTACCCCACCTTCCCCTACTCTTTTCAAAGATCCAGGTGGCACTGGCGTGCTAAATAGGCTTGCGCATTTTAGTTCACCATACGACTGAATTTCAAAGAACTCCGTTAGTGTGTGAGTAGCTCTTCACAAGGCCGACTGAGAAATTCCTTTCGTCGTACGAAAAACGGGTTTATACCAAACTGCCATTTAAACTTGTCACCTATTTTTGATAAAAATGGTTCAAAACTGGGACAAACTTTAATTTTTTACCCTTTACGCTTTAGCAAAAATTTGTTCAGATAAAAAAGATAGACAATTTAATTCTCCATAAATTGGTGCTTACCATTTTTAGCGAGAAATGCAATATACGGCAACAAATCGACAAAACATAGAATTCAAAATTTCGGGCCTTTTTTAAATCTATCTCTTATTTTCAATTTATAATCGTTAATCTGGTGTTTGTTATCATTTTTTTATTATTTTTTATCATTTTTTAACATTGTTATCATTTCTTATCATTCTTTATAATTTTTTACAATTTTTTACAATTCTTCACCATTTTTTTATCATATCTTACCATTTCTTATCATTTTTTACCATTTTTTATCACTTTTTATAATTTTTTACCATTTTTTATCACTTTCTATAATTTTTTAACATTTTTTATAATTTTTTTACCATTTTTTATCATTTTTTCCTCTATCACTCAATTCTCAATTCTGAATCCTCAATCCTCAATCCTCAATTCTCAATCCTCAATCCTTTTTTCGTTATTGACTACCGGACATTTTCTTTGGATTCATGGTCATTTTTAGATTTAAGAAACAAAATATAGAAGGTAGCTCACTAAAAGTTTGTTAACACTACACTTGAAAGATATCGCCTATTGGCACTTGACACTGTTTTTCTTTCTTCCAATAAAACAAAGCCTATCAAGAAAAATATCACATATTTTTGGTCATTGAACAGTGCTCCCAATTCGTGAAAATTCTAAAATACATAAAGAACCGAAGTACTGGCACAGCGCATGCGCCTGGCCTCTGAAGTACCATTTCATTCATATGGAGGTGCAAATTTTTTATCTGCGCCAGATACATGCACTCAGCGGAATGCAACGCATGCCGTCGCGCATAACAATGTGTAGAATGTTCACCGTGCCGTGCGTGTGTTTGTCGAACCATGGCGCGGATAAAACTTTTGCACCAAAGAGTAAGACAGTGGATTCGCACATGATCATACATGAACTAGTTGGAAGAGTGTGATATGTGAATACGTAAGTTTGTATATATATATAATAATATCAAACCGCAACCGTTTGTTTAGGAGAATGAAGCAAATGTTTGGGTGTACGACGTGTTGTTAAATCATGTATTTGGATGGATAGGTACACTCGTATGTAGGTGTTAAAGAATTACAAAATTTACAATCACTGAATTTAGTGATAATTGCAGTATGAACCGTTGATATAGGAGGTGGAATAAGTCACTTTTTGAGGAAAAAAAATTTGTTGTGACATTGAAACGATGTTTTATACAACACGAAGCAACTTTTTGAGAATCTATTGATGCAATTGTTTCATTACACTTTTTACAAATACCTACAAATAGGTAATTTTCCCGAAAGTTGGCATGAATATTTTTAAAGATGATAAAACGCAAACACTAAACCATGTCGATTTAAAAATGAAATGGACTTATACCACTTTAAAAATAAACGGCTTAATTTTGTAGGTAAGTGAAACAGTAGGTGTGGTGGCCTAAAAATTTGGCGCCCGGCGCAGTTGCTCCACTTGCTCCTATGGAAGCTCCGCCCCTGGTGGTATCACTATGGACCCTCTTGGGCCTATGTGAGGCCATTGGCCGCCACTGAAACCTAAACCTAAACCTAACCATCCAATAGCATAGGCTAACGATATGTATATGTATGTAAACATCCTCGCAAGATCCTTCCCTAGTGCTGAGGAGGTATTTGTTAATCTTGACTCTGCCATATACCAATTTCGGAGTATAATCTAGAAAAAAATGGCTACGAAACCGACAAAATCAATCAACGATGATTCATCGATAATAAAATGAATTATACTCGGTTGAGGAAGACAGCAAAGCTATCTTTAAACTTAGCTACTAGAGGACAAGATCTTTAAATCGACACGGTTTGAGGTGAAGAATTTAGAAGACTAGGATTTAGAATCTCAAGGGGATCGGGGTCAAAAAAATTTAATATTATTATTAAGAACTACACTAATCTTAATTGAGAATCACAGATTTTCGTAAATTTTTTTTAACACGAGTTGAGATTGAGATATTCAAGGGAAAGAAAAAGTAGTTATCCTAAAAAAAAACTTGCAAGGATAAGTTTTAATCGTATTATTTTACTTTATTATTATTTAATAATAAAGTATTGTAATCGACCTGAAATTTCAAAAAAATTTGCTACCCTGAAATTTTGTATTTAGGACTAATAAACCCCAAAAAAGCAAAACAAAAAAATTTCCGTCTGTACGCCGTATGCCGTACGCAAAAATAGTTTGAAGGCGCGTAGCTCCCAAACCCGTTGAGGTATTATCATGAAATTTTTATAGTAAGTAGGTAGAGTGAACCTCTACGACTGGTATCTTTTAGAGGGGGGGGAGGAGTGGTGGTTTGGTTTGGTTTGGTTTCTAGATCTCAGCAACCGCTTACGCTAGGAGGCTGAAACTTAAAATTTCTATAGAACTTCGATAGTGGACCCATTTGCAAAAAAAATTATTGAAATGGGTGTGGGGGGGGAGTGGGGGGAAAATAATTCGTCCGAAAAGCAAAAATTCCGAGATCGACAGATTCTAAAATCCTTATCTCCTAAACCGTTGATGGCACAAATTCAAACTTAACAAATATCTGTACCTATACTAGGACAAGAGATTGAAAAAAAAATTTTAAGTAGGCGTAGTGGCGTACGGGGGTAGGGGGTGAAAAACTTTAGATTACGATATCTCACGAACCAATTGCTCTAGAAAAATGAAATTTGGTTTGAGTAGAAAGGTCGACAAATAAAGATTGCTCAAAGTAAAATTTTTGAAGGGGGTGGTGAAACATGGAAGAAATATTCAAAAAAATCACGTTTTTTATCTCAAGAACAGTACAAGAAAGATGCACAAATTTTTTACCAGACGTAGGCCCAATAGAACTCTATGAGAGAAAAAAAATTTCGGGGTGTGGGTGTAGAGGGTGAGGGTGGGGGAGGGTGGAAAGGAAAAGCTTCCGATGGTTATATTTAAAGAACCTATGTATAATGATAAAAAGCTGAAATTTGGTATTTAGATAGAGCTATAGTAGTGGCTTATTGGAAATATATGATTTTTTATGGGGTAGTATGGTACGATGGTGGGGGGTGTTTTTCCTAACTATGTAACGGCTTATGCTAGAAAGTTGAAACTCGGTGTGTATATGTAAATCAACTAGAAAAGTAATTTGGTTAAAAAAAAATACGAATGTCCATTGGAGATCAGAAGTGGGGGCAAAAAAATGTTCAGTCAAAATGGAATGCATATATTTTCACGCTTTTCGTCATATCTACTAGGTCTTCCAAAATATTGAATTCACTTTTATTCCACGGATTTGTCATATGAATACCTAGAAAGTGTTTTAAAGATTTTTTGAAAATTGACCCCTAAGGGGGTGTAAAGTGATTGTGTACTTTTTCATAAATTATTCAATATCTCTCAGATCCGATCAGATTTTCATTTCCACGGGCTTGTTCTTTTCGATAGGTTTTCAGTCACATAGCAACCTACACCGCATCTCAGAATTGAACGCGTTCCTAATTTCTGCTGGAAAAATAATAAAGTTACGCCCAGATTGTTGGCAGATTTCTTATATTGCGACGACTTTGAACTTTAAAATAAGTCCTACTTCATTATTCTACGATATAGACTAAGTACCAGAGATATGCATTCGGGGTTTGTCCCCAAAACACCCCCCCCCCCCCCCCCCCCCGTTCCTACGCCAGTGCCCCCTTCAATACGTTCACAGAAAAACAAAATTGAAGATATTGTCTACGTGCATAGAGCGATGGAATAGATGATAGTAGGAGACGATTCCCATATGGTGGTAAATCAAATAAATTATTCCAAGGAAGACTTCTTAGTGCGTAGTGCAGAAATCTCCTTTGGACAGATTCCAAGCGATCGATGTGATAGTACAGTATGATAGTATGGTGACCAAAGTATACATTCATATTCTATAATAGGCCTGTTGAAATCCATGAAACGTAAACAAACTAAATGTCAATCGTAGTAATGTCACTTCATTTTTTATTTTGTCAAAAGTAAATTTGTTCATAGATGTCACTCTCGCACTAAAGTGATTTTGTCAATGTACCGGAATTTTCACTTTGTATTATTTCTCCTGAACTTTACCGGAATTTTCACTTGGAATTTTTCGCAATCAATTTTACCGGAATTTTCAGTCGTTGATTTGAACTTGATCTAGAAACTAAATCGTGAACCTTTGTACTTTGAATTTTAAACTTTCGGTGAATTTTGTATGACATTGAATCAGTGTACATTGTGGCAATTAGAGAAAATATAAAGAGTTGTGAATATACGAGTGAAGTGTTTGTTTTGATTTCGAACAGTGGAGTTCAAAAAATTATAGCGATAATCGCATTGAACATTTGGCCCGTCGAGCCGGATATCGTCTTTAAGTCCTTTGATCCTTTCCTATATATATACCTATATACTCTATATTTCGTACATAAGTGTGATTCAATTTTATAATAGTCACGAAAAAGTACATTTTGAAATGGAAAAATTAGTGATACAACAAAAACTGACGATAGAGCAGTTGTTGCGGGCTCAAAGTAACTTCCGTAAAGATCCGAAATCGCGTAAAACGGTCGCATACCTCAACAGAATCTTTGCAAGGCTTGAATCCTTGCATGAAACCTTCACGGAAACGCATAAAGAAATTCTTGATTCGCTTAGTGGAAGCAAAAAGGAGTTAAAAATGCCGTATTTCGCGAGCGACGTGTACGGGAATTTTGAAGAAACGCTTTTAGTGTTTCAAGCGGAAGTCGATGACCTGATACGGATACAGGAAAATCAAGTGGCATGTGAAAGTTCGGTTGCAAACGTTTCTCAAGTAGCAAAAGGGGAACGCGACATAAAATTGCCTAGAATTTCACTACCAACATTTTCCGGGAATTATGAAGCATGGATGTCGTCCCGAGATTTGTTTTTCGCTTTAGTGCATGAACGTAAATCAATTTCCGATGTGGAGAAACTTCACTATTTGAAGTGCAGTTTAGAGGGTGAAGCACTAGGGCTTATCAAAGAATTCCCAACCACAGACACGAATCATAAGATTGCGTGGAAGATTTTGAACGACAGATTCGACAATAAAAATGCGTTATTCACGTCACAGTTCAAAAAGCTGTTCGGTACTGTGAATGCAAACGAATCTTTTTCGTCAATAAAGACCTTATTGGATCAAACCGTGGAGTCAGTACAAGCCATAGAAAACATGAAAATTCCAGATTTGTGGAATACATGTGTAGTTTTTATGACGGCACGACGTTTACCTTTAGAAACTCGGCCATTATGGGAACAACAACAAGCGATAGATTCGGAATTAGCTTCATTTGAAAAATTGAAACTCTTTCTACAAAATAGGTTCAGAGCATTGAAAGCTGCTGGACAGGAAAGCCCGAGATTTGGAAAACCATCGACAACTACACAACAGAACACTCGTAATACCAATACAACGAATATTCATTCCCATCACAGCGAATCGCAATCAGCGAGTCTAGTATGTAAGGAGTCACATTATTTGCGAAGTTGTGAACAATTCATTGCTATGGAACATCAATTGGGATTTCCATTGTCGTCGCATTTATGCGTCTGACAGAAAACTCATAGCAATTTAATTTTGCGGCACAGAAAAAAGCTGTCACATAAGGAAGAACGAAGCCTGATGTCTGTAGTGGAAGGTACTATTTCACCTGAAGCTTCAACTTCGCATGCAACAGCAGAATTTGTCGAAATCAATTCTCTTGCTGTAACGACGCAAAAACAAGTATTGTTAGCAACTGCATTGGTAACCGTAGAATCATCAAATGGTCGAGTTATCTTGCGAGCTTTGCTAGACCAAGGTTCACAAACTTCATTTATCACGGAATCTGCAGTGCAACAATTAGGCCTACAAAGGAGATCTGTGTGTGCTAATATCATTGGAATTGGGAAAACGAACGCTACCGTCGCCAAAGGATTAGTGCAACCAATGCTACTAGCTTGTAATGATGAAGCAATCAATTTTCAAGCCTGGATTTTAGACAAGGTGACGAATTTAATTCCAACTCAGACCGTTGTATTCTCCCAATGGGAAAAATTGAAGAATAGTGAATTGGCAGATCCTCAATTTGATAAACCATGTCGCATCGATTTATTACTAGGTGCCAATGTGTATGCTCTTGTGATCCTTGGTAATATTCGAAATTTATCAAATGGAACAATAGCACAAAATACGAAATTAGGCTGGATCATCTCTGGTGAAGTGAAGTCAGCACATACATCCAACTACCAAAGTTTCAAAGTCGAAATAGAAACCCAGCAAGACGTGAGTGATCAATTGCTGAAATTTTGGAAGTTGGAGGAACTGCAAGATTCTCGAAAACTGAGCCAAGAAAAATACGAATTATTCGAAAATCACTTTCTAGAGAATGTTTCAAGAGAAAATAGTGGACGGTTCATAGTGAGTTTACCATTTAAGGATGATAATGCTAAGAATACGCTTGGACACTCCCGCACAACAGCTGTAAAAGGTCTAATATCTATGGAAAATCGATTTTGTCGGGATGGAGAACTTGAACATGAATACAGAAAATGCATACAAGAATATATCGACTTGGGTCAGATGAGTTTGGCCACCAACAAAACCGATATTAGTGTTGAAAATGGAAACTCAGTGTGCACCGCGCATTACTTACCACATCATGCTGTTTTAAAAGATAGTAGCACAAAGCTTCGAGTAGTCTTCGATGCATCACGGAAGAGCAGCTCTGGAGTTTCGCTAAATGACACTTTGATGACAGGACCCGCGATTCAAAACGACATGATTTCAGTGGTATTGAAATGGAGATTGCACAAATATGCCTTTGTCGCTGATATAGAGAAAATGTATCGTCAGATCAACATGCACCCCAACGACGCTCATTTTCAACGGATACTATGGAGATCCAATCCGTCTGAAGACATTCAGGATTATTGCATGAACACGGTCAGATTCGGAACAACGTGCGCTCCATATTTAGCCATCAGGACTTTGCAACATTTGGCTGAAATCGAAAGACAGAACCATCCAGAAGTATATGATTCCATCATGAACGATTTCAACGTTGACGACGTATTGTCAGGAGAACTTGATCTCAAAGAGACCATAAAGCATCGCCAAGCGATTTCTCAAGTTTTGGAATCCGGAGAATTTAAGCTGCGAAAAGGATAGCTAATGATGCAAGAGTTTTAGAAGGTGTACCTAAAGCTGATATTGAAATAAAAACTCCGTTGGAAATGGATCTCAATCAAGGCTACAAATCTTTAGGCATCGTCTGGAATCCTGCGACTGACCATTTCACCTATCGAGTAAAACTTCGAATTCACAACGCACATTTCACTAAACGACAGCTGCTTTCGGACATCACACGTCTTTATGACCCATTAGGATGGTTGGCACCGACGATCATTATAGCTAAAATTCTACTTCAAACATTATGGTTACATGGACTGAAATGGGATGAGCCACTTCCAATCGAAATCCACAATCGCTGGAATATATTTAGAAACAAATTAGTGGAACATGAAAGAATTAGAATTCCGAGATGGATATTGATCGACGATTCTTACAACTTTGAACTTCATGGATTTTCTGACGCGTCCATGGAAGCATATGCCGCTGTAATCTATGGAGTAAGTCGCAGCTAAGGTAAGACGTGAAGATGCAACTTATAATGTCCAAGACGAAAGTCGCTCCTATGCGACCCGTTACTATTCCGCGACTAGAACTGTGTGGAGCTGTGCTACTTTCGAAAGCGATGAAAAGAGTCAAGGATTCGTTGAAATTAGCTGGTGTAAATTGTTGGCTGTGGACTGATTCGCAGAAAGTGCTTTCCTGGTTACGTGGTCATCCAACCAGATGGACTACGTTTGTTGCCAATCGAACGACGGAAATATTTGAACACACGGGAAATACACCATGGCGCCACGTGCCTTCACAACAAAATCCAGCCGACTTGGCGTCTCGAGGTGTAGAACCTACAGAGTTGCAAGATAGCATTTTATGGTGGAACGGTCCTGAATGGTTGCAACACGGTGAAGAACATTGGCCGAAAATTGAAGTTACTCCAGGTACTGAACTCGAAAAACGAAAAACTGCAGTGACATTCTTGAACAGCACTATAGAAAATGATGACTTGATCAACAGATTTTTGTCAATGACGTGATTGATCAGAGTGACGACATACTGTTACCGGTTTAGGAAGCTTTCATCAAAATTGGAATATAACAAAGGACATTTGACATCTAGCGAATTAAAGAAATCTTTTGAATTTTGGCTTAAATACATCCAAAACCAAGAATTTTAACAGGATCTTTGACATTTGAAAAAAAAGGAAGCTCACTTAGCAAGACCAGTAAGATCAGGAATTTGAATCCATTTATAGACAGAAATGGAATCTTACGTGTTGGCGGACGCCTCGCAAACTCCAATTGAACATTCGAAGAAGTTCATCCGATCATTTTACCCAGAAGTGGATAATTCACGGAGTTGCTATTGCATATTGCATCGAATACATAAGGCTATGTTACACGGGCAAACACAGTTAATGTTAGCATTTTTGAGAAGAAAATTTTGGCTTATTGATGGAAGAAATACCATAAAGAATTTCGTGCATAAGTGTGTAACTTGCTTTCGAACTAAAGCGAAGACTTCCACTCAATTAATGGGAAATCTACCTACATCCCGGGTCGCAATTTCTCGTCCGTTTTCACATGTTGGCGTTGACTACCGCGGACCATTTGACTTGAAGGATCGAAATGGAAGAGGAAGCAAAAGTCGAAAAGGTTATGTTGCCGTATTTATTTGCCTAACCGTTAAAGCGATACACATTGAAGTCGTTAGCGATCTGACGACGCAAGCTTTCCTAGCAGCCTTTCGACGTTTCATAGGTAGACGAGGCTTATGCAGCCACATCTATAGCGATTGCGGCACAAATTTCATCAGAGCCAACAGTGAGATTCAAAAAATACAACAGGCAAACATTGCCGTAGCTGAAAACTTGTCAAACGAAGGTATCACATGGCACTTTAATCCACCGGCAGCTCCTCATTTTGGAGGACTATGGGAGGCAGGAGTAAAATCGATTAAACTGCATCTACGACGCATTTTGGGAAACGCCGCTTTGACATACGAAGAACTTGCAACTACCCTTATCCAAATCGAAGCATGTTTGAATTCCAGACCATTATGTCCGCTTACTGACGATCCAACAGACGACACCGCTTTGACTCCAGGCAAAGACAATAGACTCTATAAGATGTCTCAAGGCATTAAAAACGAACAAAAGAGCTTTCAGATCAGTTACACAATCAGCGGTTATTGAAAAAAACTTTCCCAAACTGCCTAGCTACCCTGTTGGCAAAAATCAACAAAACTGCCGAATGCAATTTGCTTGGAGTCGGTAAAAGGGGAAGCTCATTTGCGTTGCTGCATATTGATTTCCTGTTTAAGATTGATATTCAATTCCAATGAATATTTTGCAACTTTAGAAAATACTTAGGATTTTTTTTTAATTTTCCGTTAATCGAACAATCGAATTAAAAAAAATGGTTATTCGACTGATATTATAAATCAACCAGATGGTTTCACAAAAATAGATATGTTATTCAAATAACTGCAATTTACAAACATTTCTCAGTATGACTTTTTATCCGTTTTGTATGTTATATGTATGTTATATGTTCAGTTTCAGTATGACTCCCGATGGGTCATAGGGCAGCAACAGTTCTGTTCCGAAAGTCGTGTTATGGGCGATTATGACAGCCGTTACCTCTCGCCGGACTTATGTACTCCTCGTATTTTCTTTTGGATTGTTCATCTGCATATGTTTCTTGGACGACACAGTCTACGCCTTCCTTTAGAATTTTGAAAGGTTTTGATCAAGAAATGACCGACCCATTGCCCCTTTCGCCTCTGAAAATTAATACCTATCTTGGTCTATTCGAATAATAGAGTTTAAACAATATATACATATGTACATTTATGTACTTGTACTCCGAAGTGAATCACTGTTAGATATAAGTTTAATTCAAGCCGAGAAATTTGCAATGCTTGGAAATCATCTCGTCGGTAGTTTATTGTGGCAAAAATCTCTAATTCATTCGGATTCTACAGACGAAAGTCAACAGAACTCGTGATTCAGCACATTGCACGATAATTCGAGAACGCTTTATCTTAAAACTTAAAATTGCCATCGGACAAATGTGAAGCGTATTTACATATTTCTTTCATTTTTACATTGCACTATTATTATTGTTTCCTCGGCTTACATAACCGCTGAAGAAAATGGAAGCAAATAAGTATAGGAATTCTAAATATTTAATCCTTGCTTGTTCAAAAAATTTGTATCTTAGTAATTTGTGAGCATACATATAGGTATGTACATATGTGGAATGGTGTATTCTTGGAAAAAAAAAATTAAGAATTGGAAATTATTCTCGAAACACAAAGTGCTAAAAAGACTGAATACGACGAGAGTGAAACAGACATTTTAATGTGAGACTTTTATTGTAGGTGTACTAGGCGAAAAGATAGGAAACAAATTTTTGAGTGTGGCAGTGGCGTACGGAGGTTGGGGCTTAACAATTTTAGATTGCGGTTTTTCACGAAGTGATTGCATTAAGCAAATAAAATTCGGTTTGTGTATAACGGTTGAATAATAAAGTTTGCCGAAAGTAGCATTTTTTATTTTATGAGGGTAGTGGAATGTGGAGGGGATGAGAATTTTTCTAAACAATCCGTCTCATATTTTAAGAACTTGCAAGGATAAGTTTTATTCGTATTATTTTACTTTATTATTATTTAATAATGAAGTATTGTAATCGACCTGAAATTTCAAAAAAATTTGCTTCACTGAAATTTTGTATTTTAGGACTAGTAGACCCCAAAAAAGCAAAAAAAAAAAAAAATTTTCCGTCTGCACGCCGTACGCCGTATGCCGTACGCAAAAATAGTTTGAAGGCGCGTAGCTCCCAAACCCGTTGAGGTATTATCATGAAATTTTTATAGTAAGTAGGTTGAGTGAACCTCTACGACTGGTATCTTTTAGAGGGGGGAGGAGTGGGGAGGGTTTAAGACGAAAAATTTTGGTTTCTAGATCTCAGCAACCGCTAGGAGGCTGAAACTTAAAATTTCTATAGAACTTCGATAGTGGACCCATTTGCAAAAAAAATTATTGAAATGGGTGTGGGGGGGGAGTGGGGGGAAAATAATTCGTCCGAAAAGCAAAAATTCCGAGATCGACAGATTCTAAAATCCTTATCTCCTAAACCGTTGATGGCACAAATTCAAACTTAACAAATATCTGTACCTATACTAGGACAAGAGATTGAAAAAAAAATTTTAAGTAGGCGTAGTGGCGTACGGGGGTAGGGGGTGAAAAACTTTGGATTACGATATCTCACGAACCAATTGCTCTAGAAAAATGAAATTTGGTTTGAGTAGAAAGGTCGACAAATAAAGATTGCTCAAAGTAAAATTTTTGAAGGGGGTGGTGAAACATGGAAGAAATATTCAAAAAAATCACGTTTTTTATCTCAAGAACAGTACAAGAAAGATGCACAAATTTTTTACCAGACGTAGGCCCAATAGAACTCTATGAGAGAAAAAAAATTTCGGGGTGTGGGTGTAGAGGGTGAGGGTGGGGGAGGGTGGAAAGGAAAAGCTTCCGATGGTTATATTTAAAGAACCTATGTATAATGATAAAAAGCTGAAACTTGGTATTTAGATAGAGCTATAGTAGTGGCATATTGGAAAAATATAATTTTTTATAGCGGTAGTATGGTACGGTGGTGGGGGGTGTTTTTCTTAACTATATAACGGCTTATGCTAGAAAGTTGAAACTCGGTGTGTATATGTAAATTAACTAGAAAAGTAATTTGGTTAAAAAAAAATATGAATGTCCATTGGAGTTCAAAAGTGGGGGCAAAAAAATGTTCAGTCAAAATGGAATGCATATATTTCCACGCTTTTCGTCATATCTACTAGGTCTTCCAAACTATTGAATTCACTTTTATTCTACGAATTTCTCACATGAATACCTAGAAAGTGTTTTAAAGATTTTTTGAAAATTGACCCCTAAGGGGGTGTAAAGTGATTGTGTACTTTTTCATATATTATTCCATATCTCTCAGATCCGATCAGATTTTCATTTCCACGGGCTTGTTCTTTTCGATAGGTTTTCAGTCACATAGCAACCTACACCGCATCTCAGAACTGAACGCGTTCCTTATTTCTGCTGGAAAAATAATAAAGTTACGCCCAGATTGTTGGCAGATTTCTTATATTGCGACGACTTTGAACTTTAAAATAAGTCATACTTCATTATTCTACGATATAGACTAAGTACCAGAGATATGCATTGGGGGTTTGTCCCCAAAACACCCCCCCCCCCCGTTCCTACGCCAGTGCCCCCTTCAATACGTTCACAGAAAAACAAAATTGAAGATATTGTCTACGTGCATAGAGCGATGGAATAGATGATAGTAGGAGACGATTCCCATATGGTGGTAAATCAAATAAATTATTCCAAGGAAGACTTCTTAGTGCGTAGTGCAGAAATCTCCTTTGGACAGATTCCAAGCGATCGATGTGATAGTATAGTATGATAGTATGGTGACCAAAGTATACATCCATATTCTATAATAGGCCTGTTGAAATCCATGAAACGTAAACAAACTAAATGTCAATCGTAGTAATGTCAATTCATTTTTTATTTTGTCAAAAGTATATTTGTTAATAGATGTCACTCTCGCACTAAAGTGATTTTGTCAATGTATCGGAGTTTTCACTTTGTATTATTTCTCCTGAACTTTACCGGAATTTTTACTTGGAATTTTTTACAATCAATTTTACCGGAATTTTCAGTCGTTGATTTGAACTTGACCTAGAAACTAAATCGTGAACCTTTGTACTTTGAATTTTAAACTTTCGGTGAATTTTGTATGATATTGAATCAGTGTACATTGTGGCAATTAGAGAAAATATAAAGAATTGTGAATATACGAGTGAAGTGTTTGTTTTGATTTCGAACAGTGGAGTTCGAAAAATTATAGCGATAATCGCATTGAACAAGGCCTAACAAACGAGATGTACAACAGCTTAAGGACAAATGGATCATGAAAGTCACGTGAAAAACGTTTGAGAAAACCCAGTCTAGCATTGGCTTTTTTAATTTTACAATCAAGATGAGGTAGGAAAGTTGGTTTAGGATCCAAAACAATGCCAAGGTCAACGACTGTGTCGAGTGATTGCAAAGATGTGGCGTTTAAACTATAATCATAACTTTGAATTGTGATTTTGCGGCTAAAGCTCATAACTTTGCACTTGTCTTCGTTCAAGAAAAGCTTGTTAACAGTGCACCACGTCAAGAAACTGTTAAGATGCTCTTGTACTTCAATATAGTGCGAAATATTATCAACAGTGCGAAAGATCTTAACATCATCGCGTAATATAGTAAGAATTTTAGAGTTCCTAATTATACTCGGTAAATCATTTATAAATAAAACAAATAATATTGGGCCCAGATGGCTACCTTGGGGGACTTCAGAGTTTACAAAAAATTTATTTGAACGAGTATTACGAAAAAGAACCTCATATGACCTGTCTGATAGGTAGGAACTAATCCATTTTATAAAGCCATCACCAAATCCAAAATTCTTTAGTTTCATTAAAAGCATATTGTGAGAAAGCTTATCGAATGCTTTACTAAAATCAGTGAAAATGCAGTCGACTTGTCTCGATTGTTATCAGAAGTAAAAGCACTCGTACAATATGCAACAAACTCAAGAAAATTAGAGGTATGATAACGCAAAGATATTTGAATCCCTTTATATAAGATGTCCCAACCATATTAAAAAAAATCAATAAAGCTCTATGATGGGCGACCAGTGCCAGTGTAGTATTACATAATTTTTTTTTCAGATTTATTTAAACGTCAGTGTGAGCTCATGTGCTCGAGTTGTGAGCGCAAATATTGGGAAATCCAAGCGATTCTTAAGTATTATTTTGCACATACTGAATTCAGTGCGATACTCCGTGCGCGAGTTTCCACCCCTGGTGGGCTGCTTTCTTAATTTCAAGTGCGATAGACGATTCAATCTAACTTACGATTTAGATTTAGTGCCAAACATTCGCGGCTAATTCAGTGACTATAAACTATTAGTGGCTCACTCAAAAACCTAGTTTTGATACACAAGTAATTTCTTTCCTTTGCACCAGACGCTTAGGACAATATACTATCACCAATCCATCCCAATTGCTGGCATGGCCAGCGCAAATAGATGCTCCACCGTGGCGGAACAACCGAACCCCTAATTCCGCTACCAATTCGCCCAAGAATAAGCGACAATGCTCCTCTAAACCCTGCGCGTCTTCTGCTTCTAATGAGTATTCGGTACAGTGACCAGACTCTACTAATACCGCATAAACCATCAGCACCCTCTCCCAAGTTTGTCGTGGTCCAATCCACCACGCCGACCCAATCCCTACGGCAATTCACCATAATTGTCGTGTAAAAATGGAATAGATCAGATCTCAACTCTCTATTCCAATGCTTCCTCCCTCTGGGACGGAAGTCTTCTTTTACTTGCTTTATACGAGAATACCGCCCAGAAATTTATTAAATCTATTCCTAACATAAATGGTATCCCAATCAAATGCAACCTCTATGGCAAACTTAACACCTGCAAGGGGCTTGTATATTCATCCTCAACGAGATTTCTCTCAGGAGGATTTATTTGAAGGGTATCTATATACATATGTACGTAGCTAAAAATGATGTGCCATCGACAATCTGATTAAAAAAACCTGCCTTAAATTGATTATTTCTTGTTAGTTGGCGAGCTTTCTCCAACATACAGTGGGTTACATCAAAAATTCTAAAATATTGCAATAGCCACTGGAGCTAGGTCACCCATCGAAGAGCTTTTGAAACTGATATTGACATGCTTGGGACATCTTATAGTTTCTATTATCTTTGGATAACGTAATAGGAACACCTATGGAGTTTAGTTACGTTGAAGGAGGTTGGAAGCACAAAAAACCGAATCTCTAATTTACGCACTTGTGCAGAAACGAATTCGTCAACCTTACCTATCTTTCTTTTTGGTTAGGATTTTAATGAATACCCGGTTATGGAGGGAATTGTGGATGCCGAATATTCGTCGGAAATTCGTCTACGCCACAGATTATCCCAATTCTAAAAGCTCTTGCCTCGAGGCGAAGCCAGAATATTCAGTAAATAACTGTCTTATAGAAAATTCGAGTTTGAGAAGTTTACTGTTCTCTTAGCTCCATTAGATGCCCCAACACACTCGGCATTTCAGTTAGTATAGAAAATAGAACCGGTGCTCATTTTTACGAATAGGTAGTCCTATTAGAGGGGCGCCCTGTTTTCCGATTTCTACGACACTAAAACTCTTTTGCTTTCGAAAATTTGAGGTTTGGATAGCAACCTAGAAATTGTACAAATTGTTGGAGATTCATCTACGCCGCAGATTGTCTCCAATATCGAAGCTTGTGCCACGAGGCGAAGCCAAAATATACAGTAACTGAAGACTTCGAGAAAATTCGAGTTAGAGAAGTTTACTCTTCTTTTGCTCCATTGGATGCCCAACACACGCGGCATTCCAGTTAATGGAAAAGATAGTATCGGTGCTCGTTCCTACGAATAGGGAGTCCTATTAGAGGGGCGCCCTATTTCCCGATGGCTATGAAACAAAAGCCATCATGTTTTCGGAAATTAAACTTAGTACCCTGTGCGTAAAACGTGGCTAAGAAATTCTTCAATTTTAATGCCTAATATTTTGGGTCGATCTTCGTCTTCGAGGAGAATTTTTTTTTTGTTGTACTCGCTTGGGTACGAGGCCTATTAACATCCTATGGCGATGAAATACCACCCTCCATCTATATGGTTACAGCCTCGGCCTTCCCGCCGAAAGTCTATCCTTATACTCTCCTCCTTCATTTCTGCTACATTCTTTACCAATCCTTTTCCAAGTCTGACTTCCTACTTTCCTTCCTCCTATACCTACCCAGCACGCTGAGGATAGAGTACGTACTTCTCAGACCCATATCATGCATAATATAACTACGATGTCCAGCAGGTAGCACCCCACGCCCCTTCCGACGAGCTTCGCACGTGCTTAATGCTAGATGCACACTACCCTCAGAGAATCCATGGGGCATTAGTCACCAAATTGTGGCTTTGTCACCAGTCGACAATTTTCTTTGCCGGTGTAAATGACACTGGCCGTTTTGAACAAGTGGTGATGGAGAACATCTTCCTCTACTTGTTTCAAGATGGAGTACCAGGTTATGTACACACGTGGCGATGAAAATTGCTTAGGCTACAATGGTGTAATATTTGCAGTTTGGTTGGATGGATACCTTGATATGATTCAGTTCATATTAGGCGCCCCAAATTAATTGCACTATTGTAACTTAAAAACGCTCTGAGTACATTGAATGGTCCCTAGACCGCACCCTTTTAGAATTCCGTCCCATTTCGAGCACTAACTCTCGCATGCTACCACGGTATGTTCTTCTTGTCCTTAATGTCACTGCTACTGGTACCTGTCTCTCGGTCACTTTTAGGCACTAGCGTTGACACTGGTCTACAGCGCGCTGCGTTTTTAACAGGTTTCATCCTGTTTAAATACTAAATTGTCCTTACCTGCCGGTGCAGGTATCCGTCTTTCTATTAAAATTCGAATTTTAACGAGCAGGTTAAAAACACGTCCGTTCTCTTCGAATGTCAGAAATCGACCGCCGGAGAATGATTCGTCTTCAGCGATAGGTTTCCCTGCACCGAAAAAAATACTTCGTATGATATCAATATTTTTTTCGTATAAATTTTACTTTTTAGTAATTTTCTCCTTATTTTATAAGAAAAACTACAAATTTATACGAGCCTTAATGTTTTCAATATTTTTCGCATACTATCTTTAGGAAAAACTTCAACTTAATACAGTGAATTTTGATTTCATAATTTGTTGTCTTATCAATATAAATTATTAATTATTATCAATTCATAACAAAATATTAATTGATAATCAAATACTAAAACATGTATGGTCATATGGTAGTCAAATATGGGGGTGTGCTAAACATACTCATTTTCAGAAAATTCAATTCTTCCAGAACAAAGTACTACATAATATAGTCAATGGTTCGTGGTATGTACCAAACAACGATCTAGACCGGGACCTAGAGATCCTTAATGTAGCTAGTGCAATAAAAAATAATGCTGTTCTTACAGAAATGAAGTATTAATTTTATATAAGACTGTTAAGCTTAATACGAGCTTGATTGATTTTACAAAAAATATGTATTTCATGTGATTACCCAAAATCATCAAAATGTTGGTATTATTTAAAATGGCTCCAATTTGTTTCGCGACGAATGCCGTCGAAGTGGTTGTTTGACAAATGAGTGTGATGTTTGCTCTGCAATCGGTGCCGTCAATATTATTAACGCGCAGCAAAAGATGAGTTCTGCAAATGTACAGTCAAGTGATCTCGACTTGGAAAAGTTTGGGGACTAAATTCTTTTTGAAGAAGTAAATAGCCCAAAGGATGATGTAGAATTATTGGAACTCCTGTCGAATTATATTTGCATTGGTAAGTACCTATAAGTGCGCATATCATTTGTGGCATAGTGTTGTTCTTATGTTTCCGCAGTACTATATGACGACTAAGCGAAGATTGATATTCTTAATTTACTTTCTAAGCTAAACTTTTATGTGTTTTAGTATGTAGTCAACCAGAACTTTAGACATTAGAGACGTAACACTATAAAAAAACTACTTAAAATTTTTGATTTTATTCACCCAGTACAATTATACGGCACTGCGGAGCTTAAGGGGCCGTGGGTCAGGTACGACCATTTTTTGTCCCTGTTTGATTTTTCTTGCTTGATTTCTTGGGTTTTAATCGTTTGAAATCGTTTTTTGTTCATGTATTTCGGCGTGTACAATACGCCTGCATCATTCGCTCTGTATCAGCGAACTAATTTTGATTTTACAGAAAAAAATAGTGTTATATGTTTTAAAATTTTTTCAAAAGCATAACTATTAAAAATCAATAATTTTTTCATTGATTTATCTTCTAGAAATACCAATTAATTATACTATCTATGATACTTTTCAATGAAATGCGGTCTTCTTATGTAATTCTTGCCATGAAAATCGTGAAAAATTGCTTCAGTTTGACCTCATATATTATTAACAAAAATGAATTTTTTTATGAAAGTCCTTTTTTGAGATTTTTTCTAGCATTATATTAAAGAAAAATGACATGTTAATTATTCAAGAAGTAGGAAATATTTGTTCAAAAAATTAGAATTTACGCATTTTACAAAAGGTTCAAGGGTTGTTGATCTAATAGCATTTTTTTTAAATACAGTTTTGAATTTTTTTTTTATGGATGTACTAGTTTACATACCAGCTAATAAAATGGTATAATTTTATTTTGTTTTTACTTTATTATTTATAGTATTGTTATTGATTTTCAAAAAAAAAAAAAATTTGCTGCCCTCAAAATTTTTTTGTCCACGTTTCATGACTAGTAGAAGCGAAAAAAGCAATAAAATTGTTCACTCCGTCTGAACGCCGTACCCCGTACCCCGTACGTCGACCGCCCCAAAATCTTTGAAGGCTCGTAACTCTCAAGCCAGTGGAGCTATTAAATTAAAATTTTTTCTAAGAATAGACTTGGTGGACCCCTTGAATTCACATTATTTTCAGGGGATAAGGTGTAAGGGGGAAGGCGGGGTAAGCGTTTCAGACGAAAAATTTAGGTTTCTAGATCTCTGTGTTAGGAGGCTGAAACTTAGAATTTCTATAGAGTTTTGATAATGGACCCATTTGCAAAAAAAAAAATCTGCCAACAATCTGGGCGTAACTTTATTATTTTTCCGGTAGAAGTTAGGAACGCGTTCAGTTCTGAAATGCGGTGGATGCTACTATGTGACTGAAAACCTATCAAAAAGAACAAGATCGTGGATGTGAAAATCTGATTGGATCTGAGAGATAGGGAATAATTTATGAAAAAGTACACAATCACTTTACACCCCCTTAGGGGTCAATTATGGAGAATACATAGAATAAAATTAAATTCAATATTTGGGACGAGGTAGTAGATATGTCGAAATTCGTGGGAAAATATGCATTCTATTTTCACAGATATTTTTTTTGCCCCCCTTCTGAACGCCAATTGATATTCGTTTTTTTTTTATTCAAAGTTATTTTCCTAGTTGATTTAGATGTACACACCGAGTTTCAACATAGTAGCTTAAGCCGTTCTATATATAGGAAAAACACCCCCCACTTGTACTACACTACCCGGGTCGAATTTCAAAAAACCTTGAAAACAATTTCTAAGTATTCATACGAAGAATCCGTAGAATAAAATAAAATTCAATATTTGGGACGAGCTAGTATATATGACGAAAATCGTGAAAAAATATGCATTCTATTTTCACAGATAATTTGTTTGCCCCCCTTCTGAACGCCAATACATATTTGAATTTTAAGATCTCTCACCGAATACGTCACAATTAGGAATACGAATTGGTATTAGTAAGAATAAAATGTATGTGATATTACAAATTTAGTTTTTAAATTTTTAGTTTCCTGAGGAAGAAACCAGGACAATAACAATGGCGTCAAAGATAGATTCGCGCATATAAAGTGGTTAGCAAGCACTTCATCTTCTTCTTCGTCATCTATACTGGAATACATACTAGTTCACCAATAAAAAAAATTACAAGGTTTTGCTTAACAGTTATGAATTCGCGAAATAAAATTTCTAAATTAAATTGATGTTATGAAAATATTTAAGTTAACATGTACAAACATTAAATATTTTTAAAACCTGATGTGAAGCACAATGTAATTGATTTGTAATGATAATAATGGTAAACTTAAATCAGCTTCCCTGCTGAGAAACCGTTAGAAAACCCCAGCACAAAGGGGGCGAACGGGCCTTGTCCGGCCAACCCAGAGAAGGGTAGTGGGCGCCAGTGATTCCTTGTTTTAAGGCTCCATTCTAGACTTTTCCCCCAACCGAATCACGAATTCGGGAAAAGTTTCACACGCGTACGCACCAATTGAACTAGCACAGAAAGCGAGCTGAAACACGGCACATTTGTAATGTGTGTTAACTGATGGAAAACAGATTGGATTTTCGTTCTTAAATAATGAATCTTATTAAAATTTCATACCTCGTGAATCTCCTTATCATTCCCTACTCTAGCTACCTGTCTCTGATTTCGTTGGTCTTAAAATTAGGGTGCCTCTGGTCCGTCTTCCCTCAACGTTTTCCAAGGTGTATGCTATTTCACCGCTCGATTCTCTGCCGTCTTGATTATTCGATTTTCCCACGAATTTCTGGTGCTTTCTCCTTGATACTCGTACCGCAGATTATACCTCCTCAATATCGTCCCGGATTCACTTTCGTTCTTTAAAAAACTATCCGTGCCGTCACCGACTTGTAACGCTCGATGCACGATCTTCTGGTTCGATTCAAACCGCAAGAAATTAATTAGAACCGCGTATTTTAAACACCGGCCGGTTTCGTTTGTTTACGTTTTCGCAATGAATGAATTGTCAGGCTACGTTTACGTTCGTGTGGCGCTGAAGTGTCGATATATTTTGTGATGTGTTTCGTATTGTGTTTCACGTTGTGTTTCGGGTGCAATGTTCGGTGTTTCGCGTAGGGTGTGGTGTATCGCGGGTAAGTTGCAGGATCCCAGGTGAGTTGAAATTACTTGATATATGTCCCGGTTCTTCTGGGTTATTTGTTCCGACGATGCGACGGGTCCGTTTCCGCTGGTTCGAAGATTTCTCGCCCCCTCGGCGGTAGTTAGTGACGCGACCTATCCTTTCAGATTTTAATCTTAATCCTATTCTTCCTATTCTAAAACTCTCCAAATACTCGTAACACTCCCCTTTACATAAAGAGAATTTCTCAAATTTAACTTAAGTAGCAACCTACATATCAACATTATTTTAAACTAGCATTATAAATCTATAATACAAGTACATAGTTAAATTCTTTTAAGTCCATTACCATTAATACTTTACTTTAATTTTGTAATCATTGCAACATTATACTTTTACCATAAATTTATTGCAAAAGAGCATATATGTATGTATTAGTACCTATATTGCTAGCAGTCATATTTTCTTATACAAAATCAATAAACACGGGTTGAATTGGATATTCAAGAGCTGATTTTGATTTTTGTCTCAAAATGTAAAGAACCAAGAGAGGGCAGTACAACATTTTTATCACAAATCAAGTTTTTATGAAATTCCAACATCGTAAATATAAGTATTTAACTACGAAAAATATGTTTTATAAGAAATTGTACAGTTCATAATTTCAAAAACATTATAATATTTAATTAAAATCCAGTAACGTTTAAACTACCACCAGTGGCTGTCCTAGGGCGGTTCCGTGGAGCAGCCGAACCAGGGCGCCAAGGCTCCAGGGGCGCCATAGGTAGGTATGAAGAGAGTGAAGACAACAATAAAAATATCGTACACATTGTTCGTCAATGCTCGCGCAACCAAAAAAAAATGTAAACAACGGTAACAGTAAATTTTAGCATAGGGGTGGATATACATTAACGCGCATGTGGAAAGGGCGTATGTACGCACATCTCGATTACATGCGCGCACTAACGCGAATGCGCCCTTTCCATATACGCAGGCGCGCTAATGTGTGTTTGTGGTCAATATTTTTATGACACAATAATTGAGTTTACTGTTTTGCATGAGAAAACATCTTACAAATAAAAAGTTTTAGTTCTCATATTGAGTATTTAACATTTCATTTGAAATGAGTTTCACTAAGAAAAACTTTCTGGAGCACAGAATAGAAAGAGAAAAGGTCAAAAAGATGCTGCTGCACTTGAAAATTCGCAACCTATTACCCGATTTATGCAATGTAAATTTTTTTCAATCAAATGAAATTGAATCTAAATAGCTAAATCGTTCAAATTGTTTGTCATGAAATGTTTCGCTT
The DNA here is from genome assembly GCA_949128065.1 of Beris chalybata. Classification (NCBI taxonomy): domain Eukaryota; kingdom Metazoa; phylum Arthropoda; class Insecta; order Diptera; family Stratiomyidae; genus Beris; species Beris chalybata. The sequence continues at coordinate 98,526,760 of OX421894.1, forward strand.
TCGATATTTATATTGATAGCGAGGAATTGCATTCTGAACTGATTGTAGTTTCGTCATTGATGAAAAATGAAAAATCCGTTCACATTATTGATGTACCAAATACCATTCAAAAATTTGGCATGGAAAATGTGGTTCCCAATTTTGTCATTGCTATGCGAATTTCACTCACAGTTTCGGTTTCTGTTGTAAGTGGCGAGCCAGCATTTTCAAAGCTTAAAATAATCAAAAACTGCCTTCGGAACAGGATGAATGAGGAGCGACTTAAGGGGTTATGCCACTCTAGAGGCTGAAAAATAGGCCTTTTTCGGAATTTTTTTTCAGAAAAACTACAAAATAAATCGATATTACAAAAATGGATATTTATAACACATATTATTGACTATGTACAGTAATTTTTTTTTAAGAGATTAAATTCAAAATGGCGGCTGTGTAGCGTTTTTGCGATGACGTCTCCGTTTTTCAAGGGTCCATGGCTGGACACCTAGTGCCTGTACTTTTCGAATTATGAAAAGCTAATAAATTTATTTCGATTATATATAACAACAGCCACAAGAGAACGTAGGATTTTTTCGATATTTTGATTTTTAGCCAAATGGCGCACTAAAGTGAAAAGTGTGAAATTTGCCTAAAAAATCGTCAGAAAATTGTTAATAACAATGAACTATGCAATATAAAAAAAAAAATTCTACGTACTCTGATGGACAATATAGTTTTAAAGATATATTAAAAATTTCAAGTGAATCGATTGAAAATTGTCTGAGTTACGTTTCCAGCCAGCTTGAAAAATGTAGTTTCGAGATAAGCGCGTTTGAAGTTTACAGTATGTAGAAAATCATGATTAATTTTGCAATATGCTTTATACTAAAATTCGAAAACCGAGTTGTTCGGGACTTTTATTGGTCATAATCTTTTGATCCAGCATTTTTGAGGTTCTAGGGGACCATTTAAAATAAAAAAAAAAAAATCGATTCCCCAAAACTCTAGAGTGGCATAACCCCTTAATGAATTAGCAATTATTTCAATTGAGAAAGATTTGGCAAAGGCAATCCCACATGATGACATCATTGATAAATTCGTGGCTTCGAAAGCAAGAAAAAAGCAATACTCGTGAAATGAGCTTATTATTTAATCTACTTTATCAGCAACATTGTGAAAATTTCAATAATAAACAATAAACAAAAATTTTTGCATTTTGGATTTATATGAATTTTTCAAATTAATAATTAGGGGCGCTTTTAAAAAATTGGAACCAGGGCGCCGAGGGGGCACGGACAGTCCCTGACTACCACTATATTGAATTGGAAAATTCAGAATCAGCTGTTAACGGCGAGACTTACTCTGACAAGTGCCGCTGGCAATATACACGGAAAAAAATTTACAATGCATATTTTCCACTTCAACATGGGAACGCATCTAATGGTGAAAAACGCCATGTTTATGGCAAATTATTCCATTTTGTACAGGTAATAATAATATAGTATATGGGAAAAAAACAATTGGTTTTTAAAATATTATTGAAATCCTATGTATATAGGATTTTTCCCTAACTATATTGTAATTTGCAAAATATTCCATGGGTAGTATTATCGATAGGATATTTTCCCTGACCTTATAGCTAATAGTTCTTTTTATTGTAGCGGACAATAGGTGAAATTCCTATGAACATAGGAAAATTTGCTACGTACATATGGATATATCAGTTATGTATTTTAGCTAACGCTAGACACGTTCAGTACAGTTTGTGTTCAGTAGTGCGCAGTGCATGTCTAATCTAAAACTCGTGTGAAAAATAAGTCCACAATATATTCTGTGAATTCGTGAAATATAATAAGTACATACATACGATAATTCACATTGGAAATGGAGGAAAATTTCGTTCGCGAAACCTTAGAGCAATGGGGGCTTCCCCAATTAATTTCCGTATTTGCCGGTAAGTCAGTAATTTTTTTTTAAGTTCACTAATATATATTGTACTTTATATATGTACATGTGTGTGTGGCTTTGTTTTCTGTAATTATTTTTATAAGATGAAGAATTTGATAAAGAAGCATTAGAATGCTTAGATTACGAAGCTCTGAGGAGCATTATCCCAAAGGCAGGACCGCGGCAAAAATTTTGGGCCATGTACAAAAAATTTTACATTGATGAGGTTAGTAAGTTTTCATTTTGGCTTAATTTGATGTGCAGTCAGTATCAAAATATACGTGAACTTGCTTCGCAAGGTTAATTTAATCCTTATTGTGAATTATCCACTTATCCCTTTAGGGTTCTTAAGGGGGATCATCTGAGTAGAAAGCACAAAAAATAGATGAATTTTAGAAATTATTATCTCAAAAAGTATTTGCTCGATTTTATTCAGATTGGTTTCTTTCGAAAGTAAAAATGTTGAGGTACGCTAATAATTTTTTTTTATAAATGTAGCGGCAATAATAGTCAACGAACAACTTATTATAATTTATTATTTTCATTTCAGTTTTTCATTTTTTATGTTTGTTAAATTTATTTACAATTATTCTATTTTTATGTAAGTGGTAACACTTTTTATAAATTTGATTTTACATTTAAATTGTTCATGGAATAAAGAGTTAAGCTTGTATTACACTGTATGACCACGCTGTCAAATTGCAGTAATATGCAATGCGAAGTAGGCGTATACCAATAAATATCACAGTAAGATTTATTTGTATTCGCCTACTTTGCATTGCATATTACTGCAATTTGACAGCGTGGTCATACAGTGTAATACAAGCTTTAAGCTATTTGGCTTCGCCTACTTCGCATTGCATATTACTGCCATTTGACAGCGTGAATTTTATTTGTATATTCGCCTACTTCGCATTGCATATTACTGCAATTTGATAGCGTGGTCATAGAGTGTAATATGTACAAGGTTTAGTCGCATTTGAACCTCGGATTTGTACAGTGGTAACCGCAGGTACCAAAATTTTAGCGAAAAATTCTTGTTGACTTTAGAACACGAATTTCGAGGCGATTCGTCGCTAAAAGTGCCGTAAATATATAAAACAGACTCCCAACAAAAGGCGTCCGTTTGTCACGTTCGACTTGACTTGATTTTTCGCCGAAATTCCATGCCGCTATCGCCTACGACGCAAAAAGCAAACGAAAAAATCCCAACGGGAATCGACGGCAGGCAGAAAACGAACGAACGAAAGGAAGGTCTCGTTGCGCTTTCCTCGCTTTCTACATTAAAGAAGTATGCATGAATGCTGTTACAATATGGTAAATAATTAATTTAAGTAGTGTTTATTTATAATAAATAAAAAAGAAACTAAAAAATATCGCGAACGTGTGTAAAAAAGAAAGTGCTCAGACGGAGTTGCCGTCGTCCAGCCCTACTGTTCCGAGACGGCCCCAATGTGGGGACCCATTGCCGCGCAACAGCAACCAGACTTTCACGTGTATTCGACCGAGCGGTGCCTCGTGCTCCGCTACTAACTGTCGCCACCGTCGCCGTTTCACCAATCGTTGAATAAATTGCGCACAGTTCGCCGTTTTCCCGTTCCGTCGTTGTCAACTTTTCTTTCTCGTTCTCGAGCGCCAGTGGAAACTTCTGCGCCGCTTGAAACCCGTAGTGGACGCCATTTGATGAAACAATATATCAGCCAGGGGCGCTTCTGTCAGGGTCGGCATAAAGAAAGTCCGTCGCTCGTACGCTCTGCGGTTCCCACGATTGCATGCAGGCGGTTGATCCAAAACAATAATTTCAAAATTATTCTGAAAATGTAAAGTATGATGCCCTTCGCTAAGTAGGGTTTCTGAAAAAAAAAAAAAAAAATTCACAAAATGGCGGCCGATTGAACTTTATTTTCAGTTTTTAACCTCAATTATCGACCTTTCTGGCTTGATATAAAAAAGTAAATATGTTTAAAAAAAATCCTACGTAGCGAAGGAGAAAACCTATCCAAAAATAATGTGTGAAATTTTGGAAGAAATTGGTTCATCCGTTTTCCGAAGATTTCGGGAACCGTCTTTGAAAAGTATGTTTCGAGATAATCGCGTTTGAATGACGTTCTAAACACCCTGTAAATAGAATTCACGAAGGGCCCATTTCGGTAAATTGCCTATAACTTCCACAATTATTGGAATTTCAATATGAAATTTACAGACAACATTCTCAAAACTAACTTTAAGATTTAAAAAAATTTTTTTTTTAAAAAAACAAAACTTTCTACTCAGATATTCCCCCTTAATATGGATATCACAAGTTCTGAGAGAAATGCTTATCTTGCGAGGTCAAATAATATTATATAGGTATTATAATACATACAATTATTTCTTAACTGAACAGAATTCTGCTGACGCTACAACCCTTTCACAACCTTCAACAATCAGTACCATTGACTCAGTGTCGACTAACTATGGTAGCGATAAGGAAATTATTGATGTTGTAGCAGATTCTATGAACACCTCAACTTTAGAAACTTTAAAAGAGGTTCGTACTTCGTACTAGTTTTATTTCGTTTTGCTATTAGTTAGTTCCTCTTTTCAATGTTATTTCAGCTTATTTCTACTGCAGACATTGATTTCTCCTCTAATGAGCAGGCAAGTTATAAACCCCGCCTAAACAATATATTAAACCAGACAACAAATGGCAAAATAATTGCAAATTATTTCAAAAAATTTGGCTTTTTGGAAAGAACTCATAAGAATCTTTTGGCTAGAGAACTAATAAGTGCCGAAATTGCAAACTGTGCTAATATTAAGGAATTTAAGATAACCACTTCCCGTTTCCAAGATATTTGCAAGGAAATAACAAACAATTTTCCTAATGAAAATGAGAGTACTTATTTTGTTCCATACAATAAATTATCAAAACGGAATGCGAGCGGAAAACTATGGGAAGCCTATAATCACTTAAAAAAACGTATCAGAAAATCTGAAATCGAAAAAACGCCTGTTGTGCTCGAAACATCGCCAACTTCGGAATTAATAGAAGCAAAAGTAGCTTTCCTTAAAAACAACTTGCAACCATTCAACAAAATTCAAGAGTTCTGGAAGGATACCTTTGAATTTCGAAAATCTTTACAACAGATACCAATTTCTGTATACTTTGGATATTTTCCGGTTCTAAAATCTGCTAAAGGCTGGTGTTTGCTCAGTCAGGATTTTGATGAGGAATATCCTGATTCGTCAAATTCTCTATTTTTTTCTTGGCCTACACTAAATGAAAATTTAATAAATCTGAGCAGAAAATTGAAGCAAGAAAAAAACTTAACAGCTATTTTAAGTAATACTACTGATATTACTGGGTTATTTTTATCACGAAAGCGAGCAAAGGGCGAAAGCAAACGCATAAAGTATACTAAGCAAGAAATATCAGAGGGATTTATTATTCATGTGACGGTAATTTTTAATAACTGGACTTGAACATAACTTTCATGAAAAATATTTCACAAATCAATAGGATACTTCACTAATCACGGAGACCCTTGAGGAAAAGCAAAAAAATTTGAGTCATACCAACCAAACACTTCAGCCAATTGTAATTTTGGTGGGTGATACATTCGGTAATTATCTATTTATCCAAGATGTATATTTTAACTATAACAAAATAAATTTTTTTTCAGCTGATATAACATCTGCCTATGTCGCTGTAGATGAAACTCTCTACCATTTTGATAGTCCACTTAAAGCAGTCGATGAGTGTTTTAAGGCAATAGTAGCTTTAAACGCTCAATATCCAGAGCCAAGTGCTCAAATATGGACCTTCTTTCAAAAAAAAAGTTTATAATATTAGTTTTGAACATTGCAAAATTGAATGAATTAATTCAATCAGAAAATTTAAAACTAATAACAAAATTGTACAGAGAAAAACAAATATGCAGGCAGTCCATACAACACATTATTGAAATATTCAGTTCTTATTTCAATAGCGAAATATTTGCCGTATGTAGAGATTTGGTACTCGGTCAATCGCAAGGGGACGATATAAAACAGATCTTTAAGTTAATCCAATCATCACTTTTAAATATTTCTACAGAATACAAACGCTTACAATTGCTGAAAAGCACATCTATTTACTCAGAATCTATTAATATAAAGCTAGGTACACGGTTAGGAACGAGAAATGTTAACTATAATGTAATATTTAAACCGATATCCAATACAGCCAATATCATTTGCTTCGAAAGTATGCTCCAAAGTTTTTTGTCTTCGAATGGGGTTTTAGAAGATATTATTGATTATAATACATTCCTTCGAAATCAAAAACACGTAATTTCAAATATAATGCAAACCAAGCACTGGAAACAAAAATCATTTAATTTGAATTTGGATAGAATTATTTCGCCCTTAATATTGAGCTACGATGATTTCGAAACCAACAATGCCATGGGCTCTCGAGCAGGTTTGCAAAATTTAGGAGCAGTTTATTTATCATTTCCGTTTATTCCTCCATGGTGCAGGTCAAAGCTAGATTATATTTTTTTTAATTTACTTATTTATTAGTTTAGACCGTAAACAATTTGGAAATCAAATTTTTCAGTAACTTATCAACCAATTTAAATGTTTGGAGACAGATGGTATTGTAGTAAATGGAAAAAGGATTACATTTATTCTTGTAATATGTGTAGGCAATAATAAGGGTTTAAATTCAATGCTTGGTTTCTCGGAATCCTTCTCAGCTAATTATTACTGCAGATTTTGCAAAATGAAGAAAACAGATTGTCAAAAAGCATGTGAACCTCAAGTCAATTTATTAAGAAATCCATCTAATTACAAGGAAGACTTACAAAAAAACAATTTTTCTTTAACTGGTATAGTTTCTGATTGCATATTCAATCAAATTGAATTATTTCATGTAACAGAAAACTTTTCGGTTGATATAATGCACGATATTTTCGAGGGAGTAGCTAACCATGAAATTGCACTTATTCTTTCCAATTTTATTAAAATCGAAAAATATTTTAGTTTAGAAGCATTAAACAATCGTATTACTAGATTAAATTTCTCTAATATATATGAACATATAAATAAGCCCCAAGAAATTTCAGAAGTGCATTTGAAAAATAAAAAACTGAAATATTCAGCTGCGGAAACAATTTGGTTAGTGAAATATTTAGGAATAGTAATCGGGGACTGGGTTCCAGAAAATAATCTAATTCGGAAACTATTTCAAAAACTAAATGCAAACATAGAAATTATAATGTTGGAATCTATAGACGATTATTCTATTCTCATTCATGATTCATTAATTTCTGAACACCATATATTATATCAGAATATATTTAATCTACCACTTAAGCCAAAACATCATTTTATGACCCACTACACTACTATTATAAAAAAAATTGGTCCCTTGGTTCACATTTGGTCAATGAGATTTGAATCTAAACATAAAGTTTTGAAAAACATTGCACATGCTACTACATCTAGGAGAAATACGTGTAAAACAATATTTAATAGATATCTCCTTAGTCGATGCAATTCTCTTCAAAATGGTATCACATTGACCAGTGAAGCACAATATGGTAAAACCCTTGATGATTCACTTTGGAATCTCTCCTATGAAATTCCTACTATAGATGGGAAATCTGTCAAATTTCTTTCTTGGGTTAAATCCAACAATATCAAATTTAAAATTGAAGCTGTCATACTAATCGGATACGATGATGACTTTCCAAAGTTCTGTGTCATTCAACATATTTTTATTTCTTTGGCCAAAGACGTTTATTTTGCAATAAATATACTACAAACACTATATTTTGACATTCATACATCTTCATATGTAGTCGAAAAAACTAATCAATATAATTACATAAAACTAGATAAATACATCACAAAAATTTATGCTTTACAAAAATTTAAATCAATCACTTACGTAATTTCATTATAAGTGATTTAAATCAATTACTAAAATAATTTAATTATAATATATTTTATTGAATAATTTTTTTTAAATAAAAGAACGAGTTTATTTTAAATTATATCAATATATGTTTGCTATTTTATTAAAGACGCAGACAATTATTATTTATCCAAAAATTTTAGGTTTTTTGTAGTTATACAATTTGTTGTCATCGAAAAAGTACTCTTGATATGCATTGTCGAATTAAAATTATAATTTTTTACTCCATTACTTGATAGTGATGAACTAACATTTAACATTTTGGAAGAGATTTTTTCCTGATTTTAAATACAATATTGCACTCTAAGCAAGGTTCAAATAGTGATCTTAAGTGCAATTTTCCCAATTAAATTGGGAAAATATACATCTAATGTAAAGGGATCTAACCTAAATTAACGACAGAATAATCTAGTCCTTTATTGGATTTCTTACTCTATAAATAGGAAATTTAACGATATAGGTCCACAATGACATTGGAAATTTCCCTTTTACAATATTCCAAAACGCTTTTTTTTATTGCAATTGTTGCTTTAAAAAATAGGGAAATATACAAGAATTGAAAGTAATTGCGCCAATTAATAAAGGATTATTTACTATTTTTTATCGAATTTTATCCAGTGCTGAAACTGTATTTAGCACTATCACATTGGGATTATTTCCTTGATCAGCATAGGAAAAAATCCCTTTTCAAAGGAACTTCTTACTCTATAAATAGGAAATTTTACGATATAGGTCCACAGTAACATTGGAAATTTCCCTATTACAATGTTCCAAAACGTTATTTTTTATTGCAATTATTCCTTTAAAAAATAGGGAAATATACCAGAATTTAAAGAAATTGCGCCAATTAATAAAGGATTTTTTACTATTTTTTATCGTATTTTATCCAGTGCAAAAACGGTATTTAGCACTATCACATTGTGATTAATTCCTGGATCAGCATAGGAAAAAATCCCTTTTCAAAGGAATATTAGCACTACGAATCATAGAAACAACTATTACAACATTGGAATTTGTCCAATGTTTTCCATGATTTTTCTCCCACAAAAACTATAGTAATTTTCCCCATTTAGGGCCGTATTATTCACCTCGGATTATTTTCGCCTTATCTAGCTGATAACTTATCTGGGGTATTAAATTTAATCACTGATTAATTTCTCTGGTTGCAAAATTGTATTATTCACCTCTAGTTAGCAATTTAGTAGGCCGGTTAATTTTATCGGCTGGTTTTCCATTTTTCCATTATTTTTCCAATCAAACGTCAAAAATTGTATTAATTATTTACAGAATGTGACAAATTTCTTTTTTTGAATATAAAAATTTGTGTATTTCAGGAAAAATATCAATTATTGGCTGCAATTTTTTCGTGGTTGCGGACCTGGGAGCAGTACAAACGTTTTGTGTGGTGCACGATTTACACGTTCAACGAGAACCATCCCATTTGATCCTGATAGTTTTCTGATTGTGTGCTACCGAGTGATTGGATTTCGGCAGTGCGAGCAGTCGATTGAAGGCTTGCATCTCCCAAATCCTTAGAGCTATTGCATTTAAGTTTATTGGTATGGTAGATTAAGTGGATCCCTTCAACTGATAAGTTTCTAATGAAGGGGTGAAGGGGGTGGGTGGAATGTTAGAAAAAAGACTTTGGTTTTAATATTTCAAGAACCACTTATGCTGGGTACCTGAAATTCGGAACTTACATAGATCTATGATAATGTATCCACTTGCTCGCTTAAATTTTATACAAGTGAAATGATTTGGAAGTTCTGAGAAAAACAATGTGTTCGAAACGCTTGAAAGCTTAGGTCGAAAAATTCTAAAATCCATATCTCCTGAACGGGTAATATCACAAAGTCGAAACTTGAAACATGCTAGACTAGGAACTAGTCTAAAAGATTGAAAATAATTTTGTTATAACGGTCAGTGGCGTGGGCGGTAGAAAACTTTGCATTGCAATGTCTCACAAACCAATTGAACCAGAAACAGGAAATGTGTCTTATGTTTAAAGATAGACAATAGGACTTGACTGAAAGTATTTTTCAGCAAGACGATGGATAACTATTTTTCTCCTAAAAATCATATCTCATATCTCAAGAACTGTATAACATAGGATCTTACAATTAATACATGAGTTTGACCTAGCTGAAAATTGTAGGGAGTGTGTGTAAGGGGTGAGGGTGTAAAACGGTGTAAAGGAAACAATTCAATTGGCTTTTTAAGTTGGAAACAGCAGCAACTGTATTTGTCGTCCCATATGTCGCTGTCGATTCGTTGTTCCATTTTCTATTTTGTCGTCATCTTCCTCAGAATCACTCCAATTTTCCCACAAATGAGTTTTTGTCATAACTTCAATCGTGAATAATACAAAATTTGTCAAATCGTCGTTTAAATCCCTGGATATTGTAGAAAACTGGAAGTTGTTGACAAGTTAAATTTTTCCCTGGGTAACTCTGATCACTTGATTATAAACTCAGCGAAAAACTATAACCCGACGTGAATAATACCAAATCTCGGGGAAAACTGGAATTACCCAGACTTTAAAAATAACCCGACGTGAATAATACGGCCCTAAGGGCCGTATTATTCATCTCGGGTTATTTTCGCCTTATCTAGCTGATAACTTATCTGGCGTATTAAATTAAATCACTGATTAATTTCTCTGGGTGAAAAATTGTATTATTCACGTCTGGTTAGCAATTTAATAGGTTGGATAATCTTAACGGCTGGTTTTCCATTTTTCCATTATTTTTCCAATCAAACGTCAAAAATTTTATTAATTATTAACAGAATGTGACAAATTTCTTTTTTTGAATATAAAAAATTTGTGTATTTCAGGAAAAATATCAGTTATTGGCTGCAATTTTTTCATGGTTGCGGACCTGGGAGCAGTACAAACACTTTATGTGGTGCACGGTTTACACGTTCAACGAGAACCATCCCATTTGATCCCGATAGTTGTCTGAGTGTGCGCTACCGAGTAATTGGATTTCGGCAGTGCGAACAGTCGATTGAAGGCTTGTATCTCCCAAATCCTTAGAGCTATTGCATTTAAGTTTATTGGTATGGTAGATTGAGTCGATCCCTTCAACTGATAAGTTTCTAATGAAGGGGTGAAGGGGGTGGGTGGAATGTTAGAAAAAAGACTTTGGTTTTAATATTTCAGGAACCACTTATGCTGGGTACCTGAAATTCGGAACTTACATACATCTATGATAATGTATCCACTTGCTCGCTTAAATTTTATACAAGTGAAATGATTTGGAAGTTCTGAGAAAAACAATGTGTTCGAAACGCTTGAAAGCTTAGGTCGAAAAATTCTAAAATCCATATCTCCTGAACGGGTAATATCACAAAGTCGAAACTTGAAACATGCTAGACTAGGAACTAGGCTAAAAGATTGAAAATAATTTTGTTATAACGGTCAGTGGCGTGGGCGGTAAAAAACTTTGCATTGCAATGTCTCACAAACCAATTGAACCAGAAACAGGAAATGTGTCTTATGTTTAAAGATGGACAATAGGACTTGACTGAAAGTATTTTTCAGCAAGACGATGGATAACTATTTTTCTCCTAAAAATCATATCTCATATCTCAAGAACTGTATAACATAGGATCTTACAATTAATACATGAGTTTGACCTAGCTGAAAATTGTAGGGAGTGTGTGTAAGGGGTGAGGGTGTAAAACGGTGTAAAGGAAACAATTCAATTGGCTTTTTAAGTTGGAAACAGCAGCAACTGTATTTGTCGTCCCATATGTCGCTGTCGATTCGTTGTTCCATTTTCTATTTTGTCGTCATCTTCCTCAGAATCACTCCAATTTTCCCACAAATGAGTTTTTGTCATAACTTCAATCGTGAATAATACAAAATTTGTCAAATCGTCGTTTAAATCCCTGGATATTGTAGAAAACTGGAAGTTGTTGACAAGTTAAATTTTTCCCTGAGTAACTCTGATCACTTGATTATAAACTCAGCGAAAAACTATAACCCGACGTGAATAATACCAAATCTCGGGGAAAACTGGAATTACCTAGACTTTAAAAATAACCCGACGTGAATAATACGGCCCTAAATGTTATAAACCCAAAATCAATGATGTAAATGGGAAGAACCGTATAAAAAAAACCGGAAAAAAACCCATAATTTTTTTCCGTGTATGTAGATACTAAAACATATATGATCAATTAAGTTCATTTTGTTCAATAATATAGAAATAGGCCAATAATTTGTTAAGTCCGCAATAAGTACCTCTAAATATTATCAATAAATTATACAGAGCTCAGGTTCGAAACAAGACTCATATTTTTAACATGGCGAACCCTACGGACAAATTTTGAATAAAGAGACGGGACTGCGCCATAATATTCTGGGTGAGGCAACCTAGGTGTCTATTATAACTATTCAAACATTTCAGGTAACCGAACCAGTCCACGGAAGAAACTTAATTCTACAAAAGCTACATCTACAATTCAGTAATTGACACAACAACAACAACTAGCACATGGAGGAGTTGGTAAACACCCAAATCGCTTGCTTTGAAGCCATTCAACGACTTAAAACAAGCTACAGGAAGAACTCCGACTCATCACGGCTGCATAAACTGGAATCTTTATGGGTGGACTTCTCTGATCAGGGTCTTCATATTGAAAATTTGCAGATACCGGATACTAAGCCTGACCATTACAATTTTTTTTAAAATTATATATTATTTAGAGATGTGATAGAGAAGAAGTTCACGCAAGGCAAGAAAGGTCACGAACAAGATCAAACCGCAATCACAGAACCAATGAGATCACCACGAGGCTCCTGAAAATGCAGAAGGAGAATATGCGACTGCTGGAGTGCATGCTTCGTAAACTTGATCAGAAGAACGTACGACAGCCAGCTTTCTATTACCTACGGCACCTTAACCTTATCCAAACGTACTGTGACACAGTCTCAATTAACCATTCAGACTTAATGGCATGATTAGATGACTCTCATGAGTACAACCGTGATGATTCTTTCGTAGATTTGGAAGATCATTACCAGAATCAGGCGCGAACGCAGGGGGTGGTTTTGGGGGTTTAACCCCCCCCCCCCCGAAATGATGTAGTTACATACGCAGAACTAAATGTAACTTGCACTCAACGAGTAAATTTGTATGAAACCCCCCCCCGAAATAATTATTTGTCTGAATCCCAAACCCCCCCCCCCCAAATATTTTTTTGCATTCGCGCCTGACCAGAATGTTGACTTTTGTTTGCAGGGAATGATAACCTAAACACAACGACTGGTGAAATCCGACTACCAATCTTGGGCAGCTTTCTATGACATTTCCGTGAAACTCATGCCGCATTTACACTTCGACGACTTTTGACAAAATCACCCGATATGAGCAAGAGCCATATAGAGTTTCCACATAATATGCAACATGATGTAGAACGAGAAGGCCTGATAGCAAAGTGGTAATAATTTTACTATAGTCAGTAAGGGGAAATTGATCAGCCGACTTTGGCAGTTTATTTTTTCAAATAAATGTATAAAACTTCTTGCAATTGTCATTCATTTCAAATTTAGTATGTGCTTACTGCAATCATTTCTTTACACTGGAGCCCACACTCTGCCATATAACAACAAACAATTTAATGGGATATTCCCCGCTACAAATATGTGTATACTTATATTTATTCTCCGCTTGCAAATGTGTTAGTAAAAAAGTCGGCGAATCGGCCATAAAAATACTATCTTCAAGTATATTTGCTATAAAGTCGGCTATGTTCAGCCGACTTTTATGGGAAAGGGGAACACATAAACACAACTAAATTTGATACGTCGGCCGATGTTTTTCAATTTCTGTTCTTGTCTAGCCTGTGAAAATTTCCCATAGTACTATCCTTTACGATTAAAACGATTAATTTTTTTTTATATTTTGCCCCTAACATCTTTAAACCAAACATCGATATCGGTGAAGAGGCGATGAAGAGGCAGCGAACAGTTTCGAAACTTATCCTATTTGAAATTGGAATGAGAATAAACGAGATGGCAATACGTGCACTCAGTGAACAGTGAGTTTGAAGTCAGTATGAAGAAGAGCCTACTGGTCATCGATGAGGGGTGCATCTGAATTGCATACGAAGTCCACCTGAACGATCATCGAGGATCGGTAGAAAGGATTTACATATGAATTGTGTACTACCGCTCATCGAATAATGAAGGGATGAAATGGCATACGAACTCTGTGGCATGCACCTTTCCGTTATTTCTTGCCGGTCAACGCTGCATCGATGATTGATCCTCGGCGTCGGGTCATGGCGCCGAATGCCATTTTGTTGTTCGTTGACAACTGCAATCGAAACACGACTTCCATTGCACTAGCCGGCAGATTTCTTTGTTCCGTGATCAGTTTCGTGAAGAGCTTTACGAACTGAACAGTTGGACGTCTAAGTTTGTATAGAATTTGCAGGTCGAGTAGATAAGATATGTACTTGATAATAAGCATGCGACGATCATACTTTAGCCTTTTTCACTCACTTAAGTTGGAAGAGGTCAGCATATGTTGAACACACTTCAGGAAAAGTTGGAGATTTAACCCAGTGGCGTGGCGTCCATGGAAGCAAGAGAAGCATTGCTTCCCTTACATTTGGTTAAAAAATACTTAAATACATTTTCCAAATCACGCAAAATAGTCGTGAAAAATACATGTCTTAAGAATTTTATAATAATAATAATTGAATAATTGAATAATTGAATCCCTTCATGTTAAATGGACAACGCCTTCCAACTCAAAAAGTCGGAGAAGAATTCCCCATTTCTTCGGCACAGTCTAAATATAATTTCCCAAACACGAATATCTCGCACAGCCGAGTTGGCAGCACTCCGAAAAGGAAACGAATAGAAACCAAGAACAAACCGCCATATAATCAATTCAAATTCTGCATGTACGGGATTTTACTTCTTTCCGTACTGAAGCCACTGTGACGTCATTAAAAAAACATAACGCAATCACGATCGTCTGTAAGCTAATCGTATGATACTCTATGTAGAGTATAAAAACCCTACTCGCTGGAGGAGATGCATTGTGCTATGTGCTTCCAAATTCTTCTGTGCCGCTCAGCAGGATTCCGTACGGTTGGAGAATGTTTGCTGTGTTGCACTGCGCATGTCCTATAAGAGTTTATGAGCGAACTTGTAAAGCGAAGTGTCACAAGGGTTACTATACCTTTTCAACATGTATTTCAGATAATATAATATTAATTTCAGATTAGGTAAATTGTATTTCAGAATAGTGAGTTGTATTTCAGATTATGTAAATTGTATTTCAGAATAGTGAGTTGTATTTCAGATTAGGTAAATTGTATTTTAGAATAGTGAATTGTATTTCAGATTATGTAAATTGTATTTCAGAATAGTGAGTTGTATTTCAGATTAGGTAAATTGTATTTCAGAATAGTGAGTTGTATTTCAGATTAGGTAAATTGTATTTCAGAATAGTGAGTTGTATTTCAGAATACGTAAATTGTATTTCAGAATAGTGAGTTGTATTTCAGAATCCGTAAGCTTGAATTCAGAAAACGTAAATTGTATTTCAGAACACGTAAGTTTGAATTCAGAAAACGTAAATTGTATATCAGATAGGTACCCTTGCATTCTTTATCAGAATGTTGACATTTAACGTAATTATTGTATTGAATAGAATATGTACCTTCTGACCGTATCAATTTATTTTAATTAGTAGGCCCTTTTTAAAAAGGGTACCTCTCATTTCTTAAATATGAGCTACTTTCCAAGAAACTTGGTTGGTTCTACTGTTCAGCTCTCGGTCACAAGTTCTCGGTCATAAGCTCCATCGTCGCGTTACCTTTTATACGATCTTATAAGGATCTTTTAGATAAGTTTAACTTATCCCACCACAGGTCAATAATATTGACTAAAACAATTTGTCATCTTCTAATCGAATGAGTCGGTTTTCCGGAGTGAAAATGATTCTCGGTACGATATCGGGCGTAGTGTTCCCTATCACGGTGATTGTTCTCTTTTTTCTGTTTTGACTTCTTTCCAGGGTTTATTATCCTGAAAAGGATTGGAAGCATGAATGAGGATTGAGCGCCCAAAAAATTCAACCAAGTTTCTTGGAAAGTAGCTCATATTTAAGAAATGAGAGGTACCCTTTTTAAAAAGGGACTACTAATTAAAATAAATAGATACGGTCAGAAGGTACATATTCTATTCATGAAACTCGGGAATGATTCCTGGAACAATTTCAGTAGCATATTCATTCATAGGTAAGAAAAAAGGGAAAAACCAAAAAATCGGCAGCCAAGAGTATTTAAGGGATTTTTCGAATTTCTAAAATGAGCCTATACTCCGCTTATCGATTTATAATGTGTTGTCTAAGGATCGGCTTTCGAATTATTTTTCTCTGGTGAATTATTGGCTGTTTTGTATTGTTATGTTTTCATGGAAAAATTGAAATTTCTTAAAATTTCTTGGAGGCACAATGAAAATCGATCATGCTCCGATCATCGATTTATAAAGTGTTGTCGTTCTAATTATTTTACTCTTTGTGTGAAGGATTGGTTGGTTTAGATAGATACATAGTCTTTGATGTAAATTTTAAAGTATTTTAAAATCGATTGAAGGTACAATCAAATAGAACCAATTTACAATAGTTTTTTTTTTTCGGTACAATCAAGTGCAAACAAAACTCTACCCGAAAACAATTTTTTTATTCGATTTGGTTAAAGTGGGGTGCTAAGCTCACAGAGGTTCTATCATGTAGGGGGAGTCCGGGAGAGTTGAACCAAGTTTCATTTGAAGGCCCATAACTTCATAGTGTATGCGATTAATCGATTCAACTTTTGTGTTACAAATAGCCACGTTACCTGACTACTATTTTCATTCTTTACCTTTACAATAAATTATCAGACGGAAGCACCAAAATGTTTTTTTATTAAAATCAGATTTGGCTCATGTCTCCCCAAGGGCAGGGAGATATGATCCACCTTGCCGTGAGATTTGACCATTCGAGGACAATTCATGAACAAATAAGTAAAATAACAATTCACACAAGTATATTTGCATTTTATACTAAATTACCACAAATTAAAAAAAATCCATACATTATATTGATATTATATGCTCTTTTCAATGAATTATAAAATAACAAAATAACAAAAAGAAAAAATAATAAACTTGCGCTTTCATTGTAAAGAAGCAATGCAAAATGAAACTAATATATCAAAATTTCCTTTCATCCTTGATCTCTGATCTTCTTTATCATTTTTTAGAATTTTTGGCTATCCTGTGCTTCAAATCTCCCACCAAGCACTTTCCCGACTTCGATGCAGTTTCCCGAAAAAATATAAACAATAGAATAATAAAACTTCGATTTTCTCAAACAGCGATAATTTATGGTGCAATTAAGATCGAATGTCTGTACAAATCTTTATATGTAGATAAAGAAATGGCGATGATATAAACAAGAAATTTTATTTTTGCTTCTGGAGCAATAATTCACGTTTGCTTCACTGACGGCCGAAACAAATTGCCGATTATCATCTTTTTCTGTAACATGCAAGTAACCGATGATCCGTATCGCGTGAACCTTAATCCCCCATCCTGAAGGGAAAATTGAAGGAGATATTTGAGATGGTTCATCTCTCCCATATGGTCAAGTCTCCCGGACTCCTCCTATACTTAATGCGATCTCAATACAATAATAACGTTAAATGTCAACATTCTGATAAAGAATGCAAGGGTACCTATCTGATATACAATTTACGTTTTCTGAATTCAAACTTACGTATTCTGAAATACAATTTACGTTTTCTGAATTCAAACTTACGTATTCTGAAATACAACTCACTATTCTGAAATACAATTTACGTATTCTGAAATACAACTCACTATTCTGAAATACAATTTACCTAATCTGAAATACAACTCACTATTCTGAAATACAATTTACCTAATCTGAAATACAACTAACTATTCTGAAATACAATTTACCTAATCTGAAATACAACTCACTATTCTGAAATACAATTTACCTAATCTGAAATACAACTCACTATTCTAAATGCAATTTACCTAATCTGAAATACAACTCACTATTTTGAAATACAATTTACCTAATCTGAAATACAACTCACTATTCTGAAATACAATTTACATAATCTGAAATACAACTCACTATTCTGAAATACAATTTACCTAATCTGAAATACAACTCACTATTCTGAAATACAATTTACATAATCTGTGTAGATGTAGATGTAGATAGGATGTGAATTAAATTATGAATATAGTTCCGATTTGAATATTGTATATCGACTTCGACAGTAAAAATTGTTGTTGGTAAATTCTAAAAGTATATATATAGTATTAGTATATATTAGTATATTAGTAAGAGACTAAATTTATTGTATAGGATTATTTACGCATATTTCAATAATTTATATTTAATAGAAAATCATTTACGGAAAACTCCAAAAAAAATAAGTGAGCGTAGGCAATACTGCTTCAAGCCATATATGTACGTCATAAGGAATTGAATGAGCCGTTACTTTTCAAACTCATTTGCTCTAGCGTAGTGCTTTAGTGCAGTGCTTTTTCGTAGGTGTAGGCAGATTTGCAT
Source organism: Beris chalybata (assembly GCA_949128065.1). Lineage (NCBI taxonomy): Eukaryota > Metazoa > Arthropoda > Insecta > Diptera > Stratiomyidae > Beris > Beris chalybata. Next base: position 98,545,246 of record OX421894.1, read on the forward strand.
GCTTTTTTGTTGTTGTAGTGCTTCAGGTATTTTTATTTGTTTTTAAAGTAGCATGGAATAATTTAGTATTATTGATGATCTTTTTCGATTGTCTTTTGGATCTCGATCTTTCGCAGAAAAAACATATTATCGAAAAGGGTCGACCGAAACCGATTTTGGTAATTGTCTCCAATACAAAAACTTGTACTAGGTATTTTAATGTTAAAATTTATCAAGATACGAAATGGATTACCGGTTGTAAGACCAAGCAAAAATTATTAATATTGGCCATGCCTGTTATTTTGAAATGATTCAAATGTTTGGCGAACTACCGGGTTTCGTGATTTAAATAATTTGCATAAAGCAGTGGACAGGCATGGTAGGAAAAGCGTTGATCATTTAAAATCAGTCCTTCTTCTGTCCAAGTTCGGTTCCGGTCCAAGAATTGAAGAGCTATTAACATAGTTCATCTGTAATATTGCACAATGAAAAAGTTACAAAAAATAGAGATATTACTAAAATGTTAATAGACGTTGTGTGTCAAGTGAAGTATATTGGCAGCCCTCAACTATTGATATAAGTTCCACTATTGATATAAATTCCACCATGTACATTTGTATCGCAGGCAGTCAGTCAGTAAAGACCCGCCCATGAATAAAGATCGAGCTAACACAACATGGCGCAGACGGTGAAAAATCTACAGAAAAAAAAAAGTTCCGTTCAGACATTTCGTTATTAAATTCACTCGTTTCGGGCATCAAAATCAAAATTAAAGGAAAAAGTTCCCTTCAGACATATCGATATTAAATTTCACTCGATTCGGGCATCAAAACCTAAAAGTGTGTGTTTCGACGCCATTGTCAAAATTCCTTCGAATTGTGCAAAAACCACGCTAGAGAGGAAATGGAGTTTACAAAACCGGAACCATTGTCCCTGTCGGGTAATTTAAAAGAGAATTTCTGAAAATTTATGGGACTCAACGAAATATTCGTATTAGCTACAAAAACAACTAGCGAATTGGAAACAGTGCAAATTGCGAGGTTTTTAAGCTGTGCCGGGGAGGACGCCATCATGCTGTATAAAACATTACCGTTAAGTGCACAACAACGAGAAAAGTTTGACGACGTGAAAGCGGCATTTGAAAATTACTGCAATCCGCGTGCCAATGTGGTCTTTGAACGGTTCAGTTTTTATTCCCGTTGCCAACGAGAAGGAGAGCCATTTGACCACTTCATGTCAGCTATAGTAAAACTAGCTGAGAGTTGCGAATTCGGAGCACAGAAAGATGAAATGCTGCGGGATAGAGTAGTGATCGGGATAGCGGATAGCAACATGCAGATGCAACCAATCAAGATGGATCAGCTAACTCTCGACAAAGCCAAAAAATTCTGTCAAATTGCGGAAATAACTGGACTCCAAGCGAAGGAAATGCAGCGATCAGCGGTAGAAGATGTCACAAGAATCAGGAGAGAAAATACAGCCAGGGAAGAAAGCACGCAAAACCAATATAATGAAAATTTAGGTAAGAAACATAAACAAAATAAATTTAATAATTTAAACAAAAATAATTACAATAAATTTCAGAATAAACTTTGTACAAATTGTAATAGGCAACATGTGATGGGAAACTGTCCTGCTTATGGGAAGAGATGTCTGGTTTGCGATATATATAATCACTTTGCAGTAGTTTGTCGGTCAACATTAAAGCAGGCAAGAGGCATTGATTGTAGAAGCGAAGAAGATATACTGTACTTAGACACGGTATACACGAGTGAAAAAATTAAAAGTTGGACGAATATTTTAAAGATTAATAATGTCGAAGTTGAATTCAAACTTGATAGTGGTGCCGAGGTGAATATAATCCCAAAATATTTATTAGGTGACCTCAAAATTAATAACGGCAAAGTAGTAGAAACCAATACTCGTTTAGAAGCATATGGGGGATTTAAGATAAAACTGGCAGGTTCCATTGTTTTGCCGACAGAATATAAATCGCGGAAAATAAATGTAGAGTACATCGTTGTTGAGGGTAATAATAAACACATTCTTGGATTAAATACATGCATTGCGTTTGGTTTAAATAAAAGGACACATGAAGTGAGTGGTATTAGTAGCAAAGAAAAATTCATAGCAAAAAACAGTGATATATTTGAGGGTTTTGGAAGATTCCCTGATAAGTGTCTATTGGAATTAATAGATGGGGCAGCTCCAACAAGTAAAGCGCCGCGGCGCATTCCTGTCAGTAGAAGAAAAAAGGTAAAAAATGCCTTAGAGCAGATGGAATATCGTGGGATTATAAGCAAAAAAATCTGCCAACAGTCGCAACTCTATTATTTTTGTTACGAATGCAGCATCGGCCGCGGTATTTTTCCTTAAACTTAAATTCTTTTCTGTTGTTCTATTCGGCATGTAGTGGTCTCAAACCCAAAGTGCGTTGTGGTGTCACACCGCGATCACTTCTTTAGTGATATCTCCTCCAACCTTTCTGACGCGATGCTCCACAAGGCATGTTATCCTATTTCTGTATACATGTAACAACAACAATAATAACAACAACAATAATAACAACAACAATAATAACAACAACAGTAATTACAACAATAATAAAAATCGTCGTCAGTTAAATCCATTCGGTCGAAAATAAGATTCGGATCCAGACTAAACCACTAGCGGCATCTATATGTACGAGGGAAAAATTAAAAGAACATCGCTTCCCGACGTGAATTACGAAAATCAAAGTGACTAAAGTGGAAAAGAAATCCCTATAAAAAAGTTTGTGTGGGGGATACCTAACGCCGAACTCTGAGTTGGACTCAGTGGGACACTTATTAAAGTTTACTAGTTAAAGTACAAAAACCGAAAAGACAATTGTATTGTCCACTCGAATCAGAAGCAAAAATCCTGCAGGTAATTTTTTTTTTCACATGCATATAAACGCCGCGTCGTAATGATGGATGAAAAGGGCCCCAACGAACAGCGTCAGCCAATCGACCAACACAGCTTTACTAATTGAAATTTCAATAAAAAAAAAACCTTTTGTTTCTTTATATTAAACATTTTTTTCTTTGAATTATTAAATCTCACATTTACGATTGGATTACATATGAATTTTTTTTTCTCTTTCACTTTTGCATGCTCAATCGATTTTTCTTTTAGATTCCAAGTGTTTTTTTGTACAGGTTCCTGCCGAGTGGAGAAGCGAAGCTAACGACGTAGTGCGTATTCCTTTCATTTTCGTTCCGACATTTTTTTTTGTGGCATAATGGAGTAGTTCTCCTATGAAAGGGCCCCTGGGGCTCCATCGGACAAGGATGGCCTTGAGTCTTACGAACTTTTCATTCTCTTTCTCTTTCACGCGTCGCGGTTCTGAAGTTATACTTGAGTCGAGACGGTAGTGGTGCGGTTGAGTCCTCTTTGTTCTCCTGAATTTCTTCCCTATTTTTTTTCATTATTAAAGTTTTATTGACAGCATCGACTAGGATGGTGCCCTCTTAGACAGATTTTTTTCGAAACCCCCCCCCCCCCCATCCGGCTCCTAAGCAGTAGGCCGATCATACTGTCCAGGTCCAAGGGGGCCCATCAAATTCTGAGGCGAATTGGAGGCGCCTATGGTGCCGAAAACCAATTTCGTAACAAAGTTCAGAACGCGTTCAATTCGGGGATGCGATGTATGTTACTATGTGACTGAAAACCTAACAAAAAGTTCGGAAAGCGGTTAGAAAAGGGTGTAACATATGAATTAAATAATTGGGTCATATTCCGGGATGCGTTCTAGAGGTTGAAAAAACAAAACTTAAAAATAGGTGATTATTAAACAAGCCTGGGGAAGTGAAGAGATATTCGATATCTGATCTGACCTGAGAAACATGGTGGAATTCATGAAAAAGTATACAACCAGTTTACACCCTCTTAGGGGTCGAATTTCAAAAAATCTTGAAAACCCATTCTAGGTATTCATATGAAGAATCCGTAGAATAAAAATGAATTCAATATTTCGAAACATCTAGTAGATATGACGAAAATCGTTAAAATGTATAATATAAACTGATATTTTTTTTTGCATTGCTTTCCCCTCTACTCCCACACCCCTTCACCCATATCATCAATTTTTTTGCAAATGGGTCCACTATCAAAGCTCTATAGAAGTTCTAAGTTTCAGCCTCCTAACATAAGCGGTTGATGAGATCTAGAAACCAAAATTTTTCGTCTAAAACGCTTCCCCCACCTTCCCCCTCACACCCCCACCCCTGAAAATAATGTCAATTCAAGGGGTCTACCCAGTCTATTCCTAGAAATTTTTTTAATTTAATAGCTTTACTGGTTTGAGAGCTACGAGCCTTCAAAGGATTTTGGCGGTCGACGTACGGGGTACGGCGTACGGCGGACAGACGGATTGAAAATTTTTATTGCTTTTTTCGTGTCTACTAGTCATGAAATGTACACAAAAAAATTTTGAGGGCAGCATATGTTTTTTTTTTTGAAAATCAAAAACAATACTGTATTATAAATAATAAAGTAAAAGAAGGTCCATCTGAATGGTCGCATCATTTGGTAGTTGTAGAGAAACCAGATGGTACCCTGCGATTATGTTTAGATCCTTCCGAGTTAAACAGAAATATAAAACAGGAACATTTTGTAATTCCAAACATTGAAGATTTCAGTTTTTCAATGAGGGAAAACAAATATTTCACAGTCCTGGATCTAAAAGAAGGATTGTGGCAAGTAGAATTAGAGCCTAAATCAAAGAAGTTGACAGTGTTTAGTACTCCATTTGGATCATATCCATTTAATGTTCTTTTTTTTTAGTGAGTGTCGCTCCAGAAAAGTTTCAAAAGTTAAATAGCAAATACTTCGGAAGTTTCGGGTTGTTTCGTCTATATTGGCGACATAATTGTTGGGGGTCGCACTAAAGAAGAGCATGACCAAAACTTAGGTGCAGTAATAAAGCAAGCAAGGGTTTTAAATATAAAGTTCAATCCCAAAAAATTACAATATTGTGAAAATCAGGTCAGGAATTTGGGACATATATTTTCAGGTGATACCATTTCAGTAGATCCAGAGCGTATTAAAGCAATTACAGGTATACAAGCACCCACTAATAGAAAGGATTTGGAGAAAATAATGGGCACCTTTAATTATTTGAGACCATTCATTCCAAATTTTGCAGAAATAAATGCCCCGCTTAGACAATTATTAAAGAAAAATATAGAATTTCAGTGGAGTCACAAAGAGGCTGATGTCTTACAAGGAATCAAAAACATACTAAGTAAGACAACAACTCTTCACACATTTGACTCTAGGAAGGAAATACTTATTCAAACTGATGCCTCAAAAAATGGTTTAGGTTGTTGTTTGATCCAAGATAGTAAGCCCGTAGCGTTTGCCTCAAAAAGTCTCTCGGAAACGAAATAGAATTACGCACAGATAGAGAAAGAACTTTTAGCTATTGTGTATGCTTGTGAAAAATTTCATAATTTCATTTATGGTTTTCGTACGACAATAAATACAGACCATAAGCCTCTTGTGGCTATTATGAAAAAAGATTTAAACCAAATACATTCCAATAGATTGCAGCGAATGAAAATTAAATTATTAAAATATAATCTGGAGGTTCTATACGTCCCCGGGAAATGTTTGCACGTTGCAGATTTATTATTACGACATTCCATGGCAGATAACTATATCAAAACGGATAGTTCTTTAAAGGACGTAGTTCACTCTGTCAATGTAAGTACCACGAAAAAGCAAATACTACAAGAAATGACACAGAAAGATGTGTTGTTACAAACAGTAATAGATTATGTTCATAAGGGATGGCCGGACCACAAGGATAAAGTACCAGATAATATTAATTTTTTTGGAATATAAAGGATAAACTATATACTGAAGAGAATTTATTATTCTACGATGACCGTATTTGTATACCAAAATCATTAATCGGGGATATGCTTCAGACTCTTCATGAATCTCATATGGGTATAACAAAAACTAAAAGTAGGGCTAAGTCATTACTATACTGGCCCCACATGAATTCGGACATAGAAAATATGATTCAAAAGTGCCGAATATGTGAAAAATTTCGCCCTTCGAATGAAAAACACAACCTAATACCACACTCCATACCAGACTATCCGTTCCAAAAAGTTGGTATCGACATTCTAGAGCAGTGGTGGCCAACCGAAATGATCTCGCGGGCCGCATTGGAAATGCATCATAGCTCTGCGGGCCACAAATCATTATATACCCCTATATTAGATTTTCCTACTCCAAAAAATCGCTTCGCGGTAACATTGCAAACAATAAACTTTTCGTCAAAATATGGTGTCGCAAGAAATCTTTGCGGAAAAATAATCTAGGCGGGCTGCGGGTTGGCCACCCCTGTTCTAGAGTATGGGGGGCAATACTTCTTAGTGTTAATGGATTATTTTTCTAAATGGTTGGAGTTACAACCAATAAAAAGCAAAACAGCCAAAAGTGTTATATCAGCATTAAAATTAATATTTACTACTCATGGCATACCAGAAACTGTCATAGCCGATAACCAGCCCTTCAACTCATTCGAATTGAGAAACTTTGCAGTAGAATGGAACTTTGACTTCATTTATTCAAGTCCAAGATACCCACAATCAAACGGGTTAGCAGAAAAGGCTGTTCACATTGCAAAAAATATTCTGAAAAAATCTAAGGAGGAGGGTAAAGATCGATATCTTTCTTTATTGGAATATCGAAGTTGAAATGTTAGTAAGTAGGAAACTGAGAACTAAACTACCAATTTCTAAACAGCAACTTATGCCTAAAATTGTTAGAAATATAAGAGATAACCTGGAGTTAAGCCAACAAAAGCAGATAGAAATATTTAATGCCTCTAGACGTAGACCGGACCTTTTCCTACAACCAGGGGATAATGTAGTTTACAAAGATAATAATAAATGGGAACCTGCAATAGTAGTAGGTAAACATTAGGCTCCAAGATCGTACATTATTCGAAACGAAGAAAATACTTCGTTACGGCGTAGTTCATATCATTTGCGCCCTTCATTTCATGAACCTGTAATTAAACCACCTATTTTACTAGAGGAAACTAGCCACAATGAATTTAAGGACACAGTTCCCCGCATGAATCTAAACGAGGATAACTCATGTCCATTACCAGGTTTGAGTTCAAAATCGAATTTTAATGATGAAGCCTCGACTTCTAAAGAACTAGTTACTACGCGTTACGGACGACAAATAAAGAAACCAGATTTCTTCAAACCATAGCAGGTACAGGTAAAATTATTAACATAAATCATCTTTGAAAAGAATCCTTATGAGATTGCTCTATAAATAGTATGTGCTATATACTAATATAATAATGTTAAGTTAAGATGAATTATTATGAGATTTTTTTTTTTTTTTTTTTTGTAGTTTAGTTAAAATGAATTATTATGAGATTGCTCTGTAAATAGTATGTACTATATACTAGTATAATAAAGTTAAGTTAACATGAATTATTATGAGATTTTTTCTCTTTGAATAATATGTAACGTAACTTAGTTTAGTTAAAGTGAATTATTATGAGATTGCTCTGTAAATAGTATGTACTATATACTAGTATAATAATGTTAAGTTAAGATAAATTATTATGAGATTTTTTTTCTTTGAATAATATGTAACGTAACTTTTTAAAAAGAGGGAAGATGAAGTATATTGGCAGCCCTCAACTACCGATATAAGTTCCACTATTGATATAAGTTCCACCATATACATTTGTATCGCAGGCAGTCAGCCAGTAAAGACCCGGCCATGAATAAAGATCGAGCTAACACAACAAGCATTCCGTGGTCACAATGAAAATGTGAATTCTTGCAACAGAGGAAATTACGTTGAACTTTTAAATCTTTTAGCTAAATATAATCCGGACTTGCGAGCTCACTTAGAGCAAGCAACTGTTTTTTCCGGAATATCAAATTATATTCAAAATGATCTCATTAGTAGCATTTCTAAAATTTTATTAAAACATATTTACAATGAAATTCAGCACACTACGTTTATTGCAATAATATTAGATGAAACAACTGATATTTCATGACGTTCTCAACTCTCAACAACCTTTCGATACATTACTTCTTCCGGAATGGTTAAGGAAACTTTCATAACTTTTACAGATATTTCCGATGATCAGACTTCACTTTAGAAAGCATATGAATATTGTAGTAAATTTTTGATATTAACCAATTGCTTCCCCAAGTTGAATTGCCACGCCACGCCACTGATTAACCCTCAATATCGCCACGAATACCAATACGCGTGCTATCGTGGTAGTAGTTTGTACATAAGAACCCATGAATTTTTCGTGTTTTTGGTTTATATGGAAAGAATATTAAAGGAGTGTTGTGCTCGATTTCTCAAATTTTGCACTATGTCATAAATCTTACGTGATATCGCTCGCTTTTATTTCCACGGTTTTTTTGAAACGGCCTGCGCCATATTTTAAATTTCACTATAACCTCTTGGTTTTGGCATGCATATAAATATTATCTAGTACTGCAACTAAACTTTAAGTTCATCCGGACTGGTTTCAGATATTTTAATTTATTATTTAATAAAAAGTAAAGAAAAATTACTATACGCTATTATTCGTTCGAAGTTCTACTTATATTTCTGTATTAAGGCAGTCATATCGTGTGACGGTTTCCAAAAATTGTTTTTTTTGTTTTTACATAAATTACATCCAAATATAGTGTAGAATATGTGGGGGGAGTGATATTCCGAAATTCGAAGCCGTTTGGAAGTTACAGGCCGATATATTCTCTAAGCTCCTTTGTTGCTTCGAATATAATGAAAAGTTTAGTTGCGTTTATCTCAAAACAGTAGTTTTGAAATCGGTAGACACGATATCTCGAAATGTATCGCACGGATTTCTTTGGCAAGCTTATTCAGTACTTAAATATGCAGTCTCCGAACTAGGATAATTGTGATTCATCAAGCCGGTTTTTTTTTTGGCGACCTGAAGAAGTCGTAAAAACACACCAAAATTGACGATAAAAAGTTCAACAAGCTGCCAAAAATGAACTGTTTAATATTTTTTGATAATCCTAGTTCCAAGACTAATTCAAACTTCACATATTAAAATGCCGTTTGATTTTTTTATTTGAGATAAGCAAAACGCCCGCAATCGCGTCTACCGAAAACAAGGTTTTTTGAAAATGGGTGGCTAAGTTGGCGTATACCTGAACAATTAGCAACAATTTGGGGCTGAAAAAATTCATAAGTGTGCTCAATATGTTCATAAATATGTAGTAAAAATTTAACAGTTCTATCATTATTAAGTTCGCCAAAACAAATCGCCAAAAATGGCGTAAAAAAAGAGCCTGCACACGGGATGACCCCCTTAAGTTCATTTCTATTGGTAAAATTCATCTAGAGTATACAAATAAAATTTATCAGGAAAGCTATTTAAGTTTCGCATTCGATCACAAAAACTTTACAATAAAAAATTATAAATGTTTAGGTAGTGAGGAAATATAATTGATGGCACTGAGTAAAACTTACCAAACAAATTAATTCTAATTTCAGCGTGACCCATTTTGTTTGTTGCATTACAATAATAATCTCCAAAGCTATATTTATCGACCGAATTAACACGAACCACTGAATTAGTAATTTCGAAAGCGGTGGCTATATGCGTTATCCTTTAAAGAAAAGTATTAACATTTATTTGAAAGTTGTTAAAATTTCAATAATATTTACCGGTAGTCCCCATTGCTCGTTAATGGACTACCATCTTTATACCACGCAACAGCAGGTGCGGGATAAGCTTCCACTTTACATTCTAACTCAACGTCATAATCCACTGCTTGCGCTACTTTCGGTCTCGGAGCTGTAATCTGTGGTGCAAACTCAACTTCCAAAGAGACAATCTTCTGGTCCGGTTTCCCAACTCCATTATCAGCAATACAGTAGTAGCTACCACGATCTTCCTTGTGTGTATTTTCAAATTTAAGAATCTTCCCTCTGAAAATGAGGGTTTGATTAATATATTGCTTCTAATAATATTGTTACATACTTACGCGTAAGTAGGTCCACCATGTGGCATTAAAGCAGTATATTCCCTTTTCCAACTAATGCTTGGCCTGGGATAGCCATCTGCGGAGCATGACAATTGAGCTGGAAATCCTTCCGCAACATTGACGTTGGTTGTCGTCTGAGACACTGATATAATAGGGGGATGTTTGACAAGAAGACTAACTGTCGAAGTATTCTTCTGCTGCGTTGATATGATTACCTGACATTCATATACTCCAATATCGATAGCTTCAATTTTGTTGATAGTTAACGAATAAATTAAGGTGGGTCCATTGTTTATTTCAGTTACTTCAAAACGAGGATCAGTGACTGTCAAATGCGTTCGAAAGGCTAATGCCACGCTATCTGATGGATGATCTCGATGCCGTTTCATCCACGAAACAGAATATTTTTCAGCAATATTTTCAATTGTGCAGTTTAATTGCACAGATTCTCCGATGTCCTTTATTTGTTCTGGAGAAATTGATGTAATTACCGGATTTTGATAAGACAAACCTAAAAAAAAGTGCAATGTTTGGTATTTGTATTTAGTAATTTTGGGATAGTTTTCGTACTGATATAAAAACAGGGAGATCGCTGAACATTGCTTTTCAAAACATGGTTGGCTGGTTAGTTTACGTGGTGGTCTGTCAGTCGAAATAGGGCTGAATTCATGGATGTAGTAGTATAACTGGATCGGCAGCAGCGTTGCCAACCGTACAAGAAAACCTGTACAAGTACAGGATTTGGGTGCTGCGTACAGGCGTACAGGTATTTGGAAATAAATACAGGTTTTACACTGTTCGACCAAGAGTCCAATTACAATTACAGTAATACGAAATAGAAATTGTTTCGATCCAAGTACTTTTTGTATCGAATCGAAACAATCATTCATATCCATACTCATGTTACCGTCATGTTCAAAGGCAGCCTGGCTGCTTTTGAATATGACTGGCCCAGGCATTTCACGGCATCCGTCAAGTGGCAATACTAAAATAACGTTTTCTTCGATCGCGTTTGCGTTTCACTTGTTTTTATCCACAAAAAATTCCGGAGCTGCCAAAAATATGTTCATTCTTGGAAATTAAACCCTACAAATTATTACATCTATCCGCAACAAGGTGGTTATCGTTAGAGTTAGTAGTGAACAGATTTCTGAAGCTACTTGAACCCCTGAAAATTTACTTTGGTATATTAGTTAACAGATGTAAAATCCAATAAGCAGAAAAAATTCTATACAACATATTGAATCCTGAATTTTAAATTTATTTACACTTTTTATCTTACAACTTGAAGAACATTAATTCCCTGAATAAACATTTTCAAAGTGAGCAACATATTATAAGTATTTTATATGACACTAGCAGCGTACCGCGACTACGCTCGCTACGCTCACGGTGTTCTATCGCTCCTGTTGCTCCCGTCTCTACTGTTGATCCATTAGTCCTGTTTCTCCATCCTCTATCTCACATCGTCCATCTTTCGTCCTATATCCACCGTCCCCTATCCTTCATCTACCATTTTCCATCCTCTATCCACCACCCCCCCCCATCCACCATCTTCCATTTTCCATCCTCTATCCACCATCCCCCATCCTCTATCCATCATCTAGCATCTTCCGTCTACAATCCTCCATACTCAATCCTACATCCACCATCCTCCATTCTCTATCCACCATCCTCCATTCTCTATCCACCATCCTCCATCTTCTATCCACCATCCTCCATCCTAACACCCTCCATCTACAATCCCGATCTATAGTATTTTACCTGCTCTATTCAGAAATGATCTCAGTTTTTATCAAAATGTGTTGGAATCACGGTAAGGAACGCATTTTGAAAAAAAAAAACAGATCATTTCTGAATAGAGAAAACCACAACTAATTTTTTTGAAAAATGGAAGAAGCTAGTTTTGCTGCAAACCGACCGCATAATCTGTATTATTTCAAAATTATTCCTTCTAAAGAAAAACTGACAAGTTATCTGTCTGACTTAACTAATCATAGCGTAAATCAAATTTTATTATTATTTTTTAAGGAGAATTTTTATGTTTGTTCTTTTACTTTATTATTTTAATAATTAAGTATTGTGATTGATTTTTAAAAAAAAAAAATTTGCTACCCTCAACATTTTTATTTTCACGTTTCATAACTAGTAGACGCGAAAAAAGCAATAAAAATTTTCAGTCCGTCTGTCCGCCGTACGCAAGATCGTTTGGAGGCTTTTATTTTCACGTTTCATAACTAGTAGACGCGAAAAAAGCAATAAAAATTTTCAGTCCGTCTGTCCGCCGTACGCCGTACGCAAGATCGTTTGGAGAAACGCTTTGAGATATTAAATTGAAATTTTTTTAACGAATAGACGGGGTAAGCGCCTTGAAGTGACCAAATTTTTAGGGGTGGGGGTGTGAGGGGGAAGGAGGGGGAAGTGTTTAAGACCGAAAATTTTGGTTTCCAGATCTCAGTAACCCCTAATGTTAGGAAGCTGAAACTTGGAATTTCTATAGAGCTCTCATAGTAGACCCATTTGCAGAAAAATTGTCAATATTGATCAAGGGGTGTGGGAGTGGGGGGAAATGTAATGCGTCCGAAACCCAAAAAAGGCGAGATAGACACATTCAAAAATTTGGTTTGGGTATAAAGGTTGACAAATAAGGATTGATCAAAGCTAAATTTTTTAAGTGGGAGGTGGAGCATAGAAGTGGAGGGGATGAGAATTTTTCAAATCAAACACATTTCATATCTCAAGAACAGTGTAAGATAGATGCTTAGAATTTTTACCATAAGTAGCGCTAATTAAACCCTAATAGGGAAAAAAGTTTTGTGCTTGAGGGTGTAGAGGGGGAGGGTGGAGGAGGGTGAAAAGGAAAAAGTTCTGTTGCTTATATCTTAAGAACCTGTAATGATATAAGCCTTAAACTTGGTACTTAAATAGAGCTATAGTAGCGGAATGTTGGAAAAATAAAATTTTTTTTAGGGGTAGTATGCTACGGGGGTAGGGGGTGTCTTTCCTTACTATTAAACAGTTCATGCTAGAAAGTTGAAACTCGGTGTGTATATGTAAATCAACTAGAAAAGTAATTGTGATAAAAAAAAATTTGAATATTCATTGGCGTTTAGAAAGGGGGGCAAAAAAAATTATTTGTACATATAATATATATAAAATGCATATATTTTCACGATTTTCTTCATATCTACTAGGTCTTTCCAAATATTGAATTCATTTTTATTCTATGGATTCTTCGTATAAATACCTAGAATGTGTTTTCAAGGTTTTTTGAAATTCGACCCCTAAGCGTAGTGTGGTACAAGTGGGGGTGTTTTTCCTATATATGGAACGGCTTAAGCTACAATGTTGAAACTCGGTGTGAATATGTAAATCAACTAGAAAAGTGATTGTGATAAAAAAAAATTTGAATATTCATTGGCGTTCAGAAGGGGGGGGCAAAAAAAAATATTTGTAAATATAATATATATAAAATGCATATATTTTCACGATTTTCGTCATATCTACTAGGTCATTCTAAATATTGAATTCATTTTTATTCTACGGATTCTTCGTATGAATACCTAGAAAGTGTTTTCAAGGTTTTTTGAAATTCGACCTCAAAATTTTTTTGTGTACATTTCATGACTAGTAGAAACGAAAAAAGCAATAAAAATTTTCACTCCGTCTGTCCGCCATACGCCGTACGTCGACCGCCAAAATCCTTTGAAGGCTCGTAGCTCTCAAACCAGTGGAGCTATTAAATTTAAATTTTTTCAAGGAATAGACTGGGTAGACCCCTTGAATTGACATTATTTTCAGAGGTGGGGGTGTGAGGGGGAAGGTGGGGGAAGCGTTTTAGATGAAAAATTTTGGTTTCTAGATCTCAGCAACCGCTTATGTTAGGAGACTGAAACTTGGCATTTCTATTAAGCTTTGATAGTGGACCCATTTGCAAAAAAATTGATGATATGGGTGAAGGGGTGTGGGAGTGGAGGGGGAAGCAATGCGTCCGAAACACAAAAAAATCGAGATCGACACATTCTAAAATCTAGATCTCCTAAACCGTGAATAGCAAGCAATTTAAACTTAACAAATATCTGTAGTTATACTAGGAGAGTAGATTGAAACAAAATTTTTGGGTGGGGGTGGTGGCGTACGGGGATGGGAGGTGAAATACTTAACATTACGATATCTCCCAAACTAGAGGCACCAGAAAAACAAAATTCGGTTTGGATATAAAGCCTAAAAGATTGCTCAAAGTAAAATTTTTGAATGGGCGGGGAAGTGGAGGGAATAAGAATTTTTCAAAAATAACACGTTTCACATCTCAATAACAGTGAAAGATGGATGCTTTAAATTTTTACCAGAAGTAGGCCTAATAGAACCCTAGTAGGGAAAAAAAATTTGGGGTGTGGGTGTAGAGGGTGAGGGTGGGGAGGGGTGAGAAAGAAAAAGTTCCGATGCTTATATCTTAAGAATCTATAATGATAGGAAGCTAAAACTTGGTATTTAGATAGAGCTATAGTAGTGGCATGGTGGAAAAATAAATTTTTTGTTTGGGGTAGTATGGTACGGTGGTGGGGGGTGTTTTTCCTAACCTTAGAACGGCTTATGCTAGGAAGTTGAAACTCAGTACGTATATGTAAATTAACCAGAAAAGTAATTCTGATAAAAAAAATTCGAATATTCATTGGCGTTCAGAAGGGGGGGCAAAAAAATTTATCAGTACATATAAAATGCATATATTTTCACGATTTTCGTCATATCTACTAGGTCTTTCGAAATATTGAGTTCATTTTTATTCTACGGATTCTTCATCAATGAGTTTTCAAGATTTTTTGAAATTCGACCCCTAAGAGGGTGTAAACTGGTTGTATACTTTTTCATGAATTCCACCATGTTTCTCAGGTCTGATCAGATATCGAATATCTTTTCACTTCCCCAGGCTTGTTTAGTAATCACCTATTTTTAAGTTTTGTTTTTTTCTACCTCTAGACCGCATCCCGGAATATGACCCAATTATTTAATTCATATGTTACACCCTTTTCTAACCGCTTTTTGTTAGGTTTTCAGTCACATAGTAAGCTATGCCGCATTCCCGAATAAACCACTTTCCGAACTTCTGCCGGAAAAATAATAAAGTTGCGCCCAGACTGTTGGCAGATTTTTTGATAGGTTTTCAGTCACATAGTAGCCTACACCGCATTTCAGAATTGAACGCGTTCCTAACTTCTGCCGGAAAAATAATAAAGTTACGCCCATATTGTTGGCAGATTTTTTTTACCTATTGTGAAATCTTGAGCACAGTGGAACCCGCTTATAAAATGCACTTTTATAACGTACTTTTGTTTATAACGTACTTTTTTGTAATCCCCAGTCACAAATATGAAAGGTTCTTATGTTGGTTATAACGTACTATCGGTTATAACGTTCTACTTTGGTGGTCCCCTCAAGGTACGCTATAACCGGGTTGCACTGTAATTGAAAAATTTGTTATTAGTACTTATTCGTACATTGTAACATTTTCAAGAATATCATGAAAGAAAATCTCCAGGCATTTGTAGTTTTAATTGATAATTGAAAGAAATCTAATCCCCGTAAGGTACGTTATAACCGGGTTGCACTGTATATCAAAAGAATGAGGAGTGCACAGTTATTGCATGACCTTTAATTTACAGGTTGAAACTATTGTATAGTGGCTACTCGATGGGTGGTTAAACGATCTCTTGAGTTATAGTGAGTTCCATAAATTAAATAAGGACATTTTTACAGAATTTTTGTATGGCAACTACATGAAGTACTTATACGATATTTATCATGTTATTAGGCTACAACTATTTTAAAATCAACGTGTACAACATTTTAAAGTCGGAACTTAAAGCGTTCTAAAGTTATCCTTCAATATTGATGAAGCCGAAGCAGTAGATGGCGCTAATTAATGAACCCATCTAGCTTTTGATATAAAAATAATGCCTGTAAAATTCTGAATCCCTGTGCTAGCCCATACTAAAGTTGTGGTGAATTCTGTAACTTGCATGAATTTTTGAAGGATTTTTGAGTAGGTATGGCGACACCTGAGGCAGACAGTTTTGCCTCAAGTGTCGCAGGGTCAATGACCTAAAAGGGGGCGGGGCTAATGACCTTGGATGGAGCTAATGACATTGAATGGGGGCTAATGACTTTGGATGGGGGGCTAGTGATCTTGGGTGGGAGCTAATGACCTTGGGTGGGGGCTAATGCCCTCTGGCGGGGACTAGTGACCTTGGGTGGGGGCTAATGACCTTATACAGTAGGCCAAGCTCACAGCCCTAGTGAAGGTAGTTGACCATAAGCAAAGGGGCGGGGCTAACAACCTAAACAACTGGCCAAGGACACAGAGCTTAGTATAGGTAGATGACTTTATACAGTAGGTAGATAGCTTTATGTAGCAGGTAGATGGCCATAAGCAAAAGGACAGGCCAAGAGCAATCAAGGAACTTTGAGTCTGGAACTGTATTTAGCTTACACTAAATGGGCGGGGCCGTGATGTTGTCAGTGAGACCGAGTACTCTAGTAAGCATAGAGTATACCTTTGTATCTATGTAAAAGGGGCAGAATAGACAGATGTTTACATCCAAGAAGAATGAAGAGCATGTACGGCTTCTTGATACAATTATAGTGCAGCGTTTTCTTTTTATGCAGCCTTTTAATCTTGCGAGATGATGAAGGTAGTTTATTATTTATTTTGTACGAGCTGAATTTATAGTATGACGATTATGCACTTGTACGTGCATTTTTCCTGGGCCGATCAGGTTTTGCGTAATTTTTTTTGTTATCAAGACTGGCATTGGGTCAAGTTCGAGGCGGAACAAGTGTATATCTGAGAGATATTATCAGTTCTGTTTATGCTTCGATTTTTGCGCGTTTTTTTTTTGATATATCATTAAGATTGGCATTGGGTCAAGTTCGAGGTGATACAAGTGTATATTTGAGAGGGTTATTAGCAATTTTGCTTATGCCTTAATTTTCGTGCGATTATTTTTGTTTTGATTGAGTTGATTCATCTTTTTTTCAATCATACTGCTTAATATTGTGAAACTGCGTCTGAAAACTACAAAAAGTATTGAATGAAACAAGTTTCTTCGCATTTTTTGTGACTCAAGCGTCAATTTTCGCCCGTTTTATTATTTTTGTGAGAGATGATGCAACAGTTTAGTAGATATTATTGAGAAATTGAGTCTGAAAACTTCAAAAGTATTGCATGAAACGGGGTTTTTTTTCGCATTTTTCGCGTGTTTTATTATTTTTTGTAGAAGAAGCTGCAACACTTTATCTGATATTATTGCGAAATTGTGTCTGAAAACTTCAAAAGTAGTATATGAAATAGGATTTTATCGCATTTTTACGGCTCGTGCGTCAGTTTTTCGCCCGTTTATTATATATTTGATTGAGGTGCTGCACCTTTTTTATCCGAAAAAATTGCGAAATAGCGCCTGAAAACTTCAAAGGTAGTAAATAAAACAGGTTTTTACTACAAAAAGAATTGAATGAAAAAGGTTTTTCGCACTTTTTTTGTGACTTATGCGTCAATTTTCGCCCGTTTATTATTTTTTGACTGAGATGTTGCACCTTTTTTATCCGAAATTATTGCGAAGTAGTGCCTGAAAACTACAAAAGTATTAAATGAAGCAGGTTTTACGTTTTAAGCAATCAGAAATAACTACCGATACAGTTTAAACAACTACTTTTTAGATTATGTAATGAGTTGCTGTAGGTTTTTACACGCATTTTTTCGATTCATGTGTCAATTTTTGCGTATTTATTAGTTTTGATGGCAGTGATGCATCACCTTAGCCAATATTATTGTGTAATAATGCCTGAAAACTTCAAAAGTAGTAAATGAAATAGGATTTTCTCGCATTTTTACGGCCCATGCGTTAATTTTCGCGCGTTTTATTGTTTTTCTGGTTGAGGAGGTGCATCACTTCAACCAGAATTATTTCTTAATGTTGTGAAATTCTAGCTGAAAACTTTAAAAAGTATTGAACGAAACGATATTTTTGCCTGAAAACTTCAATGGTAGTAAATGAAGCAGGTTTTTACTACAAAAAGTATTGAATGAAAAAGGTTTTTCGCATTTTTTGTGACTCATGTGTCAATTTTCGAGCGTTTTATTGTTTTGTAGGGGGCGATGCAAAACTTTTGCAGATATTTTTTTTTAAATTTGACCTGTAGTCTTACCTCGTGAAGCTGGGTATGTCCAGTGATAATCGATAATTATTTGTCATGCTGGCTCTATAAGAACCGTAAATTTTTTATAATTGTATGAAGTCTTAGTAGACACTATAGCTATGGCTACTGTTAGATGTGAACATCCTCGTCTGTAGCCTTTTGCGTTTACGAGCCAGATTCAGGGTCATACTGTGCCAGGACCCCTTTTATGTGAAGTGTTTAAAGCAAGTTCACAACCTGTTTGTTGTCGGTTGTTTTGCTTTGTGATTATTGTTGTTATTATGGGTAAGGTATAGGTACTTGGTGGTACCATAATTAATATGGCAGGTGCAATGATCTGCTTCAGGAATATACGACAAAAATTGACAATCTGCTTCGACGAAGATAATTCGAATCTTAATAGGTGCAACAATTATCCATTATCACAATTCCGGTGTCCTATAAATAATATGTTAGATGCAATAATTTCTTGCAAGAAAGTTTGAATTGCTTTCGAAGAAGATAATTCGAATTTTAATATATGCAACATTGTGGATACCATTACCATGGTACTAGGCACTCAATAATTCGTTGCAATGAACTGCTTCAAGAATATACGATATACTCTTATCACGGTGTTTGCTATTCTATAATTAATTTAGCTGACAAAAATAAATTAGTATAGGAATATACATATGAAGTGACCTTGACGGGATATTTCGAGGGTTTATACTGCAACATTGTAGAATAGTAATTGGCAGCCCATAATTAATTTGGCAAATGCAGTTAATTATCTGATGTAGTATTATAGCATGTAATAGTCCTAAGATTTTGATATAAAAGTTGTGCTCCAGCATACTAGGGTGTATTATCAACCAAGTCTTTAAGCAGGGTAAATATGGGTAAGCTAAAATATTTTTTTAATTTTTAAAAAGCTTATTTTTAATTTTAAACTATTTCAGCTAATACTACCGTTTTCGAAGTGATCGAGAATTGCATAAAGGGTCTAAGCGACGTCCTTAAACGGAAACGCACAGAGTGTGTTTCCGTGGCCACACAGACGGACGAGAGAGATCATTTAATATCTGAGGAGCCCGATGCGGACCCCAGCACTGATGAGGAAGACGTAACTGAGTCACTTAGAGAGGAAGATGAGCGCTGGAGACGGTGGGGTAGAATAGCAAAGAGAGCTAAACTAGCCGTGTGTGTTAGCCCCCCGCAGCTTGTGATCGAGACAATAGTAATAGAGTAAAATAAAAATATACTTAAATTAAAAATTTCGAAATAAAAGTAGTGCGCTTTTATTCACATGCCTTTTTTTACTCACATTAGCACATTAGTTCGTCTCCTGGCAGGTGGAAATATTTTTATTTTAAAGTATATTTTTTTTTGTTGAAGGGTTGAGGGTGTTACGAGACTAGGTATGGAGGCTCTAACAAACGAAGAGGCGTTAGCATATGAGGACCCCCGAGACTCACTCCAGAGAAGGAACCTCTGTGCGTAAAGTATTTAATTTATAAGATATTAATGAATATAATAAGTTTCTTAGGCTGACCAAATATTGTAAATTTATAAATAAGTTTTGTATTATACCGCAGCGTTGCTTTATATTAAAACAACTTGAGGAGATGCATCACTTTAACCAAAATTATTTCCTAATGTTGTGAAATTGCGCCTAAAAACTTCAAAAGTAGTAAATGAAATAGGATTTTTTCGCATTTTTACGGCTCATGCGTCAATTTTCGCCCGTTTATTATTTTATTGATTGAGGTGTTGCACCTTTTTTATCCGAAATTATTGCGATATAGTGCCTGAAAACTTCAAAGGTAGTAAAGGAAACAGGTTTTAACTACAAAAAGCATTGAATGAAAAAGGTTTTTCGCATTTTGTGTGACTCATGCGTCAATTTTCGCGCGATTTATTAATTTTGTAGGGGACGATGCAACACTTTTGCTGATATTTTTGCGATGTTGTGTCTGAAGACTTCAAAAGTATTGACTGAAACATGTTTTTTGCATTTTTCGCGTGTTTTATTATTTTTTTGTGAGAGATGGAGCAACACTTTAGCTAATATTATTGCGAAGTTGTGCCTGAAAACTTAAAAAGTATTGAGTGAAACAGGTTTTACGTTTTTAGCAATCAGAAAGAACTACCGATACAGTTTAAACAACTATTTTTAGATTATGTAATGAGTTGCTGTAGGTTTTTACACGTGTTTTTCTGTTCATATGTCATTTTTTGCGTATTTTTTAGCTTTTGATGGATGTGATGCACAACTTAAACCAATATTATTGCCTAATGTTATGAAATTGTGCCTGAAAACTTCAAAAAAGTATTGAATGAAGCAGGTTTTACGTTTTTAGCAATCAGAAATAAATACCCAGACAGCTTAAACAACTATTTTTAGATTATGTAATGAGCTGCAGAAACTTTTACGCGTATTTTTCCAGTTCATGTGACAACTCTTGTTTATTTATTAGTTTTTGATTAAGGTGACGCATCTTTTTAGCCAATATTATTGCTTAATATTATGAAATTGTAGCTGAAAACTTCAAAAAGTATTGAATGAATCATGTTTTTACGTTTTTGCAGTGAAAAAGAACTATCACAGACAGTTTAAACAACTATTTTTAGATTATGTAATGAGTTACAGTAAGTATTACGGGTATTTTTCCAGTTCATGTGACAACTTTTGCGTATTTATTAGTTTTTGATGGATGTGATGCACAACTTTAGCCAATATTATTGCTTAATATTACGAAATTGTAGCTGAAAACTTCAACAACTATTGAATGAAACAGGTTTTTACGTTTTTAGCAATCAGAAATAACTACCCAGACAGCTTAAACAACTATTTTTAAATTATGTAATGAGCTGCAGTAACTTTTACGCGTATTTTTCCAGTTCATGTGACAACTCTTGTGTATTTATTAGTTTTTGATTAAGGTGACGCATCTTTTTAGCCAATATTATTGTCTAATATTATGTAATTGTAGCTGAAAACTTCAAAAAAGTATTGAATGAAGCAGGTTTTACGTTTTTAGCAATCAGAAATAAATACCCAGACAGCTTAAACAACTATTTTTAGATTATGTAATGAGCTGCAGAAACTTTTACGCGTATTTTTCCAGTTCATGTGACAACTCTTGTGTATTTATTAGTTTTTGATTAAGGTGACGCATCTTTTTAGCCAATATTATTGCCTAATATTATGTAATTGTAGCTGAAAACTTCAAAAAGTATTGAATGAAACAGGTTTCTAAGTTTTTAGCAGCAAAAAAGAACTATCACAGACAGTTTAAACAACTATTTTTAGATTATGTAATGCGTTGCAGTAACCTTATACATTTTTACATGCATTTTTCTGGTTCGTGCGACAATATCAGATTTGAGATATTTTTTGCTATACTATTAAGATTGGTATTGGGTCAAGTTCGAGGTGATACAAGTATATATCTGCGAGGATTATTATCAATTTTACTTATGCGTCAATTTTCGCGCGATTATTTTTGTTTTGTATGAGGTGTTACATCTTTTTATCCGATATTATTGCCTAATGTTGTGAAATTGTGCCTGAAAACCTCAAAAGTATTGAATGAAACAGGTTTTTTCTGTTTTTAGGTTTTAAGCAGGAGCTAAAAATAATTACCCAGAGAGTTTAAACAACTATTTTTAGAATGAGTTGCAGTAACTTTATACATTTTTATATGCATTTTTTCGGTTCATGTGAACATTTTTGGGTATTTATTAGTTTTTGATGGTTATGATGCACCACTTCAGTCAGTTTTATTGCTTAATGTTATGAAATTTTGTCTAAAAACTTCAAAAGTATTGAATGAAACAAGTTTTTTGTCCTTTTTACGGCTCATGCGTTAATTTTCACGCGTTTTCTTATTTTTGTAGGAGACGATGCAACACTTTTGTATATAGCTACCAACCCCATAAGATTCTAATTCATCCACCATATCTCCTATAAACTCTCCAGTTGGTGGTTCGTACTCGCTCTCTCTTTCTATGTAAACTACGGAATCTGTATCGTAGTATAAAACGCGATCTCCTAGTTGATCTGAACACTGGTACAGTTTCAGACGGGTTTGTGTCATTGTGTAGGCTTCTACACATACTAGTACATTAACAGTAGGTAGACATTCTGGTAACTTCTTCCTTATATTCCTAGTTCACAATTAGAGTTTCCTCGTTAATGGGCAACACATGACAAACCTCGATAGATGGGTTGGTAAGCGATTCATACAATATTGAGAGCTGATTTATTATACTGACTTTTGGCAGGTTTTCCCTCTGTCCAAATTTTCCCCAGAACGAATTTAATATCAATTTAGCTAGAGATCTTAAACGGGGGTTGTCTACAATTTCATCGAACTCTAGTTTGACGTCTCAGTAGACAGAAAATCCTCAATATACTTTTCTTTTGCCTCTTGAGATGAGCATTTACTTGGCCAGCCTGAAGCCTGCTGTTTCATTTTAATAAACTTGTTCATCATAGCCGTGAACAAGCCTTCGGTAGATGTTATTTTATTGTACTGACTCATTTTCGTAGCTCCATATTTCATATATTTCGAGCAAACTTGTACTCTAACTCTACAGCTTTCTTCACTTTATCTATTACCCAGGTCCCAACTAAGGCTCTTTCTTCATTAGCGTGAGGACAAAGCTCATCCTGGTTTTAATTATCACTACATTTCTGGCATAGTGAAAACATCAACTTGTTGTTTTGTTTAAGAGGCAATACGGGGTGTAGTAAACCTTTTGGTGCCAGTATTTTGCACTTAATTATACCGTCTATCTTGTTTAAGTCGACATTCGAGCAGTTATCATCTCCAACATATAGCGTTGGATGCCCAGCAGGGAATTTGCCATTTTTGCAGACCCATGGGTAGAGGGAACACACGTCTAAATATATAACTTTTTCACCGGGCTTACACTTATAGTAGCTATAGGTATTCCCAGTTCGTCCACCATAAAAGGCATCTCTCGGTTTTAGGGGTGAACTATTCAACAGCGGATGATAGGTTAAATGATTCATCATCTTCTTATCGATACCGAGTCGTTTATCGAATTCACAGGCCCATATTTCAACTACTTCATATCCAAGAGCACGTAAACGATCAGTTTTTGAAGCAGTTCTTTCATATCGATGGTTTAACGTATCTGTTGGATAGTTATTTTTGGCTACTTAAAACGTAAAAACATGATTCATTCCATACTTTTTGAAGTTTTCAGCTACAATTTCATAATATTAAGCAATAATATTGGCTAATCAAAAACTAATAAATACACAAGAGTTGTCACATGAACTGGAAAAATACGCGTAAAAGTTTCTGCAGCTCATTACATAATCTAAAAATAGTTGTTTAAGCTGTCTGGGTATTTATTTCTGATTGCTAAAAACGTAAAACCTGCTTCATTCAATACTTTTTTGAAGTTTTCAGCTACAATTACATAATATTAGGCAATAATATTGGCTAAAAAGATGCGTCACCTTAATCAAAAACTAATAAATACACAAGAGTTGTCACATGAACTGGAAAAATACGCGTAAAAGTTACTGCAGCTCATTACATAATTTAAAAATAGTTGTTTAAGCTGTCTGGGTAGTTATTTCTGATTGCTAAAAACGTAAAAACCTGTTTCATTCAATAGTTGTTGAAGTTTTCAGCTACAATTTCGTAATATTAAGCAATAATATTGGCTAAAGTTGTGCATCACATCCATCAAAAGCTAATAAATACGCAAAAGTTGTCACATGAACTGGAAAAATACCCGTAATACTTACTGTAACTCATTACATAATCTAAAAATAGTTGTTTAAACTGTCTGTGATAGTTCTTTTTGACTGCAAAAACGTAAAAACATGATTCATTCAATACTTTTTGAAGTTTTCAGCTACAATTTCATAATATTAAGCAATAATATTGGCTAAAAAGATGCGTCACCTTAATCAAAAACTAATAAATACACAAGAGTTGTCACATGAACTGGAAAAATACGCGTAAAAGTTTCTGCAGCTCATTACATAATCTAAAAATAGTTGTTTAAGCTGTCTGGGTATTTATTTCTGATTGCTAAAAACGTAAAACCTGCTTCATTCAATACTGTTTTGAAGTTTTCAGGCACAATTTCATAACATTAGGCAATAATATTGTCTTAAGTTGTGCATCACATCCATCAAAAGCTAAAAAATACGCAAAAATTGACATATGAACAGAAAAACACGTGTAAAAACCTACAGCAACTCATTACATAATCTAAAAATAGTTGTTTAAACTGTATCGGTAGTTCTTTCTGATTGCTAAAAACGTAAAACCTGTTTCACTCAATACTTTTTAAGTTTTCAGGCACAACTTCGCAATAA
Source organism: Beris chalybata (assembly GCA_949128065.1). NCBI lineage: Eukaryota > Metazoa > Arthropoda > Insecta > Diptera > Stratiomyidae > Beris > Beris chalybata. Next base: position 98,569,822 of record OX421894.1, read on the forward strand.
TATTAGCTAAAGTGTTGCTCCATCTCTCATAAAAAAATAATAAAACACGCGAAAAATGCGAAAAACATGTTTCAGTCAATACTTTTGAAGTCTTCAGACACAACATCGCAAAAATATCAGCAAAAGTGTTGCATCGTCCCCTACAAAATTAATAAATCGCGCGAAAATTGACGCATGAGTCACACAAAATGCGAAAAACCTTTTTCATTCAATGCTTTTTGTAGTTAAAACCTGTTTCCTTTACTACCTTTGAAGTTTTCAGGCACTATATCGCAATAATTTCGGATAAAAAAGGTGCAACACCTCAATCAATAAAATAATAAACGGGCGAAAATTGACGCATGAGCCGTAAAAATGCGAAAAAATCCTATTTCATTTACTACTTTTGAAGTTTTCAGGCGCAATTTCACAACATTAGGAAATAATTTTGGTTAAAGTGATGCATCACCTCAAGTTGTTTTAATATAAAGCAATGCTGCGGTATAATACAAAACTTATTTATAAATTTACAATATTTGGTCAGCCTAAGAAACTTATTATATTCATTATTATCTTATAAATTAAATACTTTACGCACAGAGGTTCCTTCTCTGGAGTGAGTCTCGGGGGTCCTCATATGCTAACGCCTCTTCGTTTGTTAGAGCTCCTACGGATTCCTCCATACCTAGTCTCGTAACACCCTCAACCCTTCAACAAAAAAAAAATATACTTTAAAATAAAAATATTTCCACCTGCCAGAAGACGAACTAATGTGCTAATGTGAGTAAAAAAAGGCATGTGAATAAAAGCGCACTACTTTTATTTCGAAATTTTTAATTTAAGTATATTTTTATTTTACTCTATTACTATTGTCTCGATCACAAGCTGCGGGGGGCTAACACACACGGCTAGTTTAGCTCTCTTTGCTATTCTACCCCACCGTCTCCAGCGCTCATCTTCCTCTCTAAGTGACTCAGTTACGTCTTCCTCATCAGTGCTGGGGTCCGCATCGGGCTTCTCAGATATTAAATGATCTCTCTCGTCCATCTGTGTGGCCACGGAAACACACTCTGTGCGTTTCCGTTTAAGGACGTCGCTTAGACCCTTTATGCAATTCTCGATCACTTCGAAAACGGTAGTATTAGCTGAAATAGTTTAAAATTAAAAATAAGCTTTTTAAAAATTAAAAAAATATTTTAGCTTACCCATATTTACCCTGCTTAAAGACTTGGTTGATAATACACCCTAGTATGCTGGAGCACAACTTTTATATCAAAATCTCAGGACTATTACATGCTATAATACTACATCAGATAATTAACTGCATTTGCCAAATTAATTATGGGCTGCCAATTACTATTCTACAATGTTGCAGTATAAACCCTCGAAATATCCCGTCAAGGTCACTTCATATGTATATTCCTATACTAATTTATTTTTGTCAGCTAAATTAATTATAGAATAGCAAACACCGTGATAAGAGTATATCGTATATTCTTGAAGCAGTTCATTGCAACGAATTATTGAGTGCCTAGTACCATGGTAATGGTATCCACAATGTTGCATATATTAAAATTCGAATTATCTTCTTCGAAAGCAATTCAAACTTTCTTGCAAGAAATTATTGCATCTAACATATTATTTATAGGACACCGGAATTGTGATAATGGATAATTGTTGCACCTATTAAGATTCGAATTATCTTCGTCGAAGCAGATTGTCAATTTTTGTCGTATATTCCTGAAGCAGATCATTGCACCTGCCATATTAATTATGGTACCACCAAGTACCTATACCTTACCCATAATAACAACAATAATCACAAAGCAAAACAACCGACAACAAACAGGTTGTGAACTTGCTTTAAACACTTCACATAAAAGGGGTCCTGGCACAGTATGACCCTGAATCTGGCTCGTAAACGCAAAAGGCTACAGACGAGGATGTTCACATCTAACAGTAGCCATAGCTATAGTGTCTACTAAGACTTCATACAATTATAAAAAATTTTTGCATCGCCCCCCACAAAACAATATAACACTCGAAAATTGACACATGAGTCACAAAAAATGCGAAAAACCTTTTTCATTCAATACTTTTTGTAGTAAAAACCTGCTTCATTTACTACCATTGAAGTTTTCAGGCAAAAATATCGTTTCGTTCAATACTTTTTGAAGTTTTCAGCTACAATTTCACAACATTAAGAAATAATTCTGGTTGAAGTGATGCACCTCCTCAACCAGAAAAACAATAAAAAGCTCGAAAATTAACGCATGAGCCGTAAAAATGCGAGAAAATCCTATTTCGTTTACTACTTTTGAAGTTTTCAGGCATTATTACACAATAATATTGGCTAAGGTGATGCATCACTGCCATCAAAACTAATAAATACGCAAAAATTGACACATGAATCGAAAAAATGCGTGTAAAAACCTACAGCAACTCATTACATAATCTAAAAAGTAGTTGTTTAAACTGTATCGGTAGTTATTTCTGATTGCTTAAAACGTAAAACCTGCTTCATTTAATACTTTTGTAGTTTTCAGACACTACTTCGCAATAATTTCGGATAAAAGAGGTGCAACATCTCAGTCAAAAAATAATAAACGGGCGAAAATTGAAAAAATGCGAAAAACCTTTTTCATTCAATTCTTTTTGTAGTAAAAACCTGTTTTATTTACTACCTTTGAAGTTTTCAGGCGCTATTTCGCAATTTTTTCGGATAAAAAAGGTGCAGCACCTCAATCAAATATATAATAAACGGGCGAAAAACTGACGCACGAGCCGTAAAAATGCGATAAAATCCTATTTCATATACTACTTTTGAAGTTTTCAGACACAATTTCGCAATAATATCAGATAAAGTGTTGCAGCTTCTTCTACAAAAAATAATAAAACACGCGAAAAATGCGAAAAAAAACCCTGTTTCATGCAATACTTTTGAAGTTTTCAGACTCAATTTCTCAATAATATCTACTAAACTGTTGCATCATCTCTCACAAAAATAATAAAACGGGCGAAAATTGACGCTTGAGTCACAAAAAATGCGAAGAAACTTGTTTCATTCAATACTTTTTGTAGTTTTCAGACGCAGTTTCACAATATTACGCAGTATGATTGAAAAAAAGATGAATCAACTCAATCAAAACAAAAATAATCGCACGAAAATTAAGGCATAAGCAAAATTGCTAATAACCCTCTCAAATATACACTTGTATCACCCGAACTTGACCCAATGCCAATCTTAATGATATATCAAAAAAAAAAAACGCGCAAAAATCGAAGCATAAACAGAACTGATAATATCTCTCAGATATACACTTGTTCCGCCTCGAACTTGACCCAATGCCAGTCTTGATAACAAAAAAAATTACGCAAAACCTGATCGGCCCAGGAAAAATGCACGTACAAGTGCATAATCGTCATACTATAAATTCAGCTCGTACAAAATAAATAATAAACTACCTTCATCATCTCGCAAGATTAAAAGGCTGCATAAAAAGAAAACGCTGCACTATAATTGTATCAAGAAGCCGTACATGCTCTTCATTCTTCTTGGATGTAAACATCTGTCTATTCTGCCCCTTTTACATAGATACAAAGGTATACTCTATGCTTACTAGAGTACTCGGTCTCACTGACAACATCACGGCCCCGCCCATTTAGTGTAAGCTAAATACAGTTCCAGACTCAAAGTTCCTTGATTGCTCTTGGCCTGTCCTTTTGCTTATGGCCATCTACCTGCTACATAAAGCTATCTACCTACTGTATAAAGTCATCTACCTATACTAAGCTCTGTGTCCTTGGCCAGTTGTTTAGGTTGTTAGCCCCGCCCCTTTGCTTATGGTCAACTACCTACACTAGGGCTGTGAGCTTGGCCTACTGTATAAGGTCATTAGCCCCCACCCAAGGTCACTAGTCCCCGCCAGAGGGCATTAGCCCCCACCCAAGGTCAATAGCTCCCACCCAAGATCACTAGCCCCCCATCCAAAGTCATTAGCCCCCATTCAAGGTCATTAGCCCCATCCAAGGTCATTAGCCCCGCCCCCTTTTAGGTCATTGACCCTGCGACACTTGAGGCAAAACTGTCTGCCTCAGGTGTCGCCATACCTACTCTTTTGTAAGCAGCTATACGAAGGACTCATTCGATTTGCGTCATATTGGAAACTTTCGTTTCAAACATTGTAAACCTTCAGTATGCAAAATTTCAAGTTCCTAACTTGAATCATTAGAGCAATAATTGTGAATACGTGTTTTAAAGACTCTTGTGTATGAGAGGTACCAGAAGTAGTGGAAGGATATCGCCCATTAACGAACTTAGCCCAACTTTTTCCATTTTACAGGTGGTTTTTGAGTTCTTTATTGTTTTCTTTTTGTTTTTTTCTACTTTTTTCTTTGTTATCTTTTCAGTTTTTACTCTTTTTTTCTATGTATTCCATTTTTATTTCTTTTCTTTCGTGTCGTGTTTTCGCTATTCACAATGTATTTTTATACTCTAGATGAACATATAGAGTATTATAAGTTTAATCCAGCCCGAAAAGTTTGTAACGCATAGATCCGAGCCTCGGACGAAAAAAAGTAATATATTATTTTGTGTTTATTTTTGGCCAAAACCCCCAAATCCGTTTGCTGTCCGTCCGTCCGTCCGTCCGTCCGTCCGTCCGTTAGCACGATAACTCAAGAACACGTTGACCTAGGAAGTTGAAATTTTGTCACAACTTGTAAAATGGAAAAAATAAGGCTAAGTTCGTTAATGGGCGATATCTTTCCACTCCTTCGGGTACCTCCCATACAAGAGTCCTTAAAACACGTTTTCACAATTATTGCTTGAATGCTTCAAGTTAGGAACTTGAAATTTTGCATACTTAAGGTTTACAATGTTTGAATTGAAAGTTCCGAATATGATGCAAATCGAATGAGTCCTTCGTGTAGCAGCCTAGAAAAGTCCTTCAAAAATGCATGCGTGTTACTGAATCCACTATAACTCCAGAACGAATAAAAGCAGGAAGTTAAAATTTTACAGGAATAAATTTTATACCAAAACTAAGACGGGGTTCACTAATTAGCGCCATCCGTTAATTCCTTCGGGTAGCTGCCATACAAATGTCCTTAATGAACATGTTCACCAATATTGAACGATAACTTTAGAACACTTTAAGTTACGACTTTGAAATTTTATACACATTCATTTTATAATAGTCGCAGCTGAAACTATTAATATGAAAAATATCCCATAAGTCTTTCATGTAGTTGCCATACAAAAATTCTGTAAAATGTCCTAACTTACTTTATGGAACTCAGTATAAATCAAAAAATCGAGTAGCCACTATACAATAATTTCTACCTGCAAGTAAAAGGTCATGTAATAATTGGTTGTGCTCACCTCATTCTTTTGATATATTTCCAACTAAAATATAAATCGGAGTTCAGTATTTCATCTAGAGTATCATACGATTGGCTTGCAGCCGATCGTGACTGCGTTATGTTTTTTTTTCGTTTTATTATCCTGTTTTTGTATTTATACTCAAGATGAAATCATAAAGAGTATTATAAGTTTGATCTAGCCGAAAAATATGTAACGCATAGAACCAAGCCTCGGACGAAAAACAGTTATATACAATTTTTTCTTTATATGTGGCCAAAAACCTCAAATCCGCTTCACGTCCGTCCGTCCGTCCGTCCTTCCGTCTGTCTGTCCGTGAACACGATAACTCAAGAACGCCTTGACCTAGGATCATGAAATTTTGAATCTGAGTGTTTGGTTGAATTTGTAAGGCTAAGTTCGTTAACGGGCAAAATCGTCCCACTCCTTCGGATAGCTGCCATACAAAATGTCCTTAAAACACGTGGTCAAGAATATTGGCAGATAGCTTCATAAGGGTTTAGGCTACGACTTGGAAATTTTTTATGTGTTAATTTTCCAATATTTGGAGCTAAATGTATGATTATGAAGAAAATCCTATTAGTCCTTCGAGTGGCTGCCAAACAAAAATCCTGTTAAAATATCTTCATTGAATTCACGAAACTCACTATAACTCAAGTAATCGTTTAGCTATGAATTAAGAATTTTGTACAAATTAGTTTTGAGTGAAAACAAAGTTCGAGTTTACTAGGCAGATAAATCCTTTTGCTCCTTCTGGTACCTGCCATATAAAGTGTCCTTAAAACATGTGTTCAAGAATATTGGCCGATAACTTTAGACAGGCTTAAGCTATGGTTTTAAAATTTTGTATGTGCTAATTTTGCAATAGTTGGAGCTAAATGTATGATTATGAAGAAAATCATTTTAGCCCTTCGAGTGGCTGCCATGCAAATATCTTGTTAAAATATCTTCATTTAATTCACGAAACTCACTTTAACTCAAGAAATCGTTTAGCCACGAAGTTTAAAGTTTGTACAAATAAGATTTAAGCAAAAGCGTTTGTCAGTAAAATTTCTTGACTCCTTCGAGTAGCTTCCATACAAAAAAAATCCTTGAAAAGACGGGTTCTAGAAAATTTGTCGATGGCTTCACAACCATTTTAGATGTTTGTTTAAAATTTTGTATACGTTTGTTATCCTTGTAGTCCTTCGCGTAACAGCCATACAAATATCCTTTCAAAATGACTTCACTTAATTTACGGAACTCACTATAACTCCAGTAATCGTTTAGCTGTAAATTTAGAATTTTGTACAAATTAGTTTTGAGTAAAAACGAATTTCGAGTTTACTAGTCAGCGAAACCCTTTTACTCCTTCTGGTACCTTCCATACAAAAAATCCTTAAGACACGTATTCAGCAATATTTTCCCATTACTTTTGAACGCGTCAAGCTACGAATTTGAAATTTTGTACACATTAGTTTGTGGATGGTTCCAAGGAAAAGGATTAATATATAAGAAATCGAGTGAGTCCTTCCTGCACCTCCCATGTGAAAGTCCTTCAAAAATGAAAATTTTTTCCCGAGTAGGGAAAAAAAGTTTGGGGTGTGGGTGTCGAGGGTGAGGGTGGGGAAGGGTGAGAAAGAAAAAGTTCCGATGCTTATATCTTAAGAACCTATAATGATAGGAAGCTGAAACTTGGTATTTAGATAAAGCTATAGTAGTGGCATGGTGGAAAAATACTTTTTTTTTTAGGGGTAGTATGGTACGGTGGTGGGGGGGTGTTTTCCCTAACTTCAGAACGGCTTATGCTAGGAAGTTGAAACTCGGTACGTATATGTAAATTAACTAGAAAAGTAATTCTGATAAAAAAAAATTCAAATATTCATTGGCGTTCAGAAGGGGGGGCAAAAAAAAATATCGGTTAATATAAAATGCATATATTTTCACGATTTTCGTCATATCTACTAGGTCTTTCGAAATATTGAATTCATTTTTATTCTACGGATTCTTCATGTGAATACCTAGAATGTGTTTTCAAGATTTTTTGAAATTCGACCCCTAAGAGGGTGTAAACTGGTTGTATACTTTTTCATGAACTCCACCATGTTTCTCAGGTTTGATCAGATAGCGAATATCTTTTCGCTTCCCCAGGTTTGCTTAATAGTCACCTATTTTTAAGTTTTGTTTTTTTCAACCTCTAGACCGCATACCGGAATATGACAAAATTATTTAATTCATATGTTACACCCTTTTCTAACCGCTTCCCGAACTTTTTGTTAGGTTTTCAGTCACATAGTAACATACACCGCATCCCCAAATTGAACGCGTTCTGAACTTCTGCCGGAAAAATAATACAGTTGCGCCCAGACTGTTGGCAGATTTTTTTTTGTTGTTTTACTTTTCTTCTATTTTTTGGTCAAACCATTCTTTTGAAATTGAATTTAACATTTGAATTTTATTTAACTTTTCTTGTCTATTTTGTTTATACATTTTTCTTCTTTTTTAATTTTTCTTCTTTTCATTTTTTGTATAATTCGTATCATTCGTATTCGGAATTTTGTATAAATTAGTTTCGAGTGAAGACGAAGTTCAAGTTTACTAGTCAGCGAAATCCTTTATCTCCTTCTGGTACCTTCCATACAAAAAATCCTTAAGACACGTGTTCAACAATATTTTTCGATAACTTTTGAACGACTACGACTACGACTGCGTCCGCCGTACGCAAGATCGTTTGGAGGCTTGTAGCTGCCAAACGCTTTGAGATATTAAATTGAATTTTTTTTAACGAATAGACGGAGTAAGCGCCTTGAAGTGACCAAATTTTTAGGGGTGGGGGTGTGAGGGGGAAGGAGGGGGAAGTGTTTTAGACCGAAAATTTTGGTTTCCAGATCTCAGTAACCCCTAATGTTAGGAAGCTGGAATTTCTAAAGAGCTCTGATAGTAGACCCATTTGCAGAAAAATTGTCAATATTGATCAAGGGGTGTGGGAGTGGGGGGAAATGTAATGCGTCCGAAACCCAAAAAAGGCGAGATAGACACATTCTAAAATCCATATCTCCTAAACCGTTAATGGCACACTATTCAAACTTAAAAAATATTTGTAGTTATACTAGGAGAACAGAATCAAGAAAAATTTTAGGTGGGGGAAGTTGTGTATGGGGGTGGGGGGTGAAAAACTTAAGATTACGATATCTCATAAACCAATTGCTCTAGAAAAATAAAATTTGGTTTGGGTATAAAGGTTGACAAATAAGGATTGACCAAAGTTAAATTTTTTAAGTGGGAGGTGGAGCATAGAAGTGGAGGTGATGAGACTTTTTCAAATCAAACACATTTCATATCTCAAGAACAGTTTAAGATAGATGCTTAGAATTTTTACCAGAAGTAGCGCTAATTAAACCCTAAAAGGGAAAAAAGTTTTGGGGTTGAGGGTTTAGGGGGGGAGGGTGGGTGAGGGTGAAAAGGAAAAAGTTCTGATGCTTATATCTTAAGAACCTGTAATGATATAAGCCTTAAACTTGGTATTTAGACAGAGCTATAGTAGCGAAATGTTGGAAAAATAAATTTTTTTTTAGGGGTAGTATGCTACGGGGGTAGGGGGTGTTTTTCCTAACTATTAAACGGTTCATGATAGAAAGTTGAAACTCAGTGTGTATATGTAAGTCAACTAGAAAAGTAATTGTGATAAAAAAAAATTTGAATATTCACTGGCGTTTAGAAAGGGGGGCAAAAAAAATTATTTGTAAATATGATATATATAAAATGCATATATTTTCACGATTTTCTTCATATCTACTGGGTCTTTCCAAATATTGAATTCATTTTTATTCTACGGATTCTTCGTATAAATACCTAGAATGTGTTTTCAAGGTTTTTTGAAATTCGACCCCTAAGGGTAGTGTGGTACAAGTGGGGGTGTTTTTCCTATATATGGAACGGCTTAAGCTACAATGTTGAAACTCGGTGTGTATATGTAAATCAACTAGAAAAGTAATTGTGATAAAAAAAAATTTGAAATAAAAATATGTGTAAATATAATAAATATAAAATGCATATATTTTCACGATTTTCGTCATATCTACTAGGTCTCTCCAAATATTGAATTCATTTTTATTCTACGGATTCTTCGTATAAATACCTAGAAAGTGCTTTCAAGGTCTTTTGAAATTCGACCCCTAAGGGTAGTGTGGTACAAGTGGGGGTGTTTTTCCTATATATAGAACGGATTAAGCTACAATGTTGAAACTCGGTGTGTATATCTAAATCAACTAGAAAAATAATTTTGATTAAAAAAAAACTGATATCTATTGGCGTTCAGAAGGGGGGCAAAAAAAATTATCTGTGAAAATAGAATGCATATTTTTCCACGATTTTCGACATATCTACTACCTCGTCCCAAATAATGAATTTAATTTTATTCTATGTATTCTCCATATGAATACCAAGAAAGTGTTTTCAAGATTTTCTGAAAATTGACCCCTAAGGGGGTGTAAAGCGATTGTGTACTTTTTCATAAACTATTCCATATCTCTCAGATCCAATCAGATTTTCACTTCCATGATCTTGTTCTTTTTGATAGGCTTTCAGTCACATAGTAGCCTACACCGCATTTCAGAATTGAACGCGTTCCTATCTTCTGCCGGAAAAATAATAAAGTTACGCCCAGATTGTTGGCAGATTTTTTTAATTGTCTTTTATTTTTTAAGTTTCATTTTATGGCATTTTGACTTACCTTCTTCTCTTTTTCGTTGATTTTCCTTTGTTTTGTCTTATAAACTTCTTACTGTTTTTTTTTCATGGAGGAATGCATTTCGTTTTATTATCCTATTTCTGTATTTTTTAATTTTCATTCTATGGCTTTATGACACACCTTCTTCTTTTTTTTGTTGATTTTCCGTTTATGGTATACAGGATAAAAATTTTGTACTTAATTTACTTCTGACTTGTCGTAATTGTCTTCGTTTTTATTGTAGTCTCGGTGGCTTAGTGGCTAGAGCACTAGCTTTCGGTGCACCTGGTAACAGGTACGAATCTGCTTGGCGACAAGTAATTTTGAAAAATGGGATTGGGTGCCGGACTACCAGTTCACTCAGCTGTAAATGACTACCTGAGTTTAAATCGGGGTAATAATCACGGACGAGCGTGTAGCTGACCACTTCACCTTCTAATGTTCCGTTGGTCTTGCAATGATGTATAATAATTCTATTACTTTAAGGCCTATGCCCGATTTGGGCTGATGCGCCATTGATTATTATTATTATTAGATATTACTTTAATTTTACTTATAATTGTTTTTAGCGGGGTCTACAGTATGTCAGGCCGTTTAATGTAAGCACTTATTTAATTGAACTCTTACATTTTATTTAATATTCGATTATGTGGTTGACACTAGACTGAATCTTTTTATTTTTCTAATTCACAAAATTAAATTCTCAGGCTAGTGTTTCAATGTATTATTTTACAAATTTAAAATGAACTTGCACTTAAAATAGCATTTGCTGCTACAATCCATTCATCTTAAAATTAGGTATTATCATTGTATTTATATCTTATTGAAGTATCACGAAGCGCACTAAGATGTTTGAACCGGCTTACACTAGAGGCGCTGCATATGCTTTGCCAATTCCCTCTTAGCCTAAGCGTTCGTTTCATCAGTTCATTCATTTGCTATTTCTACTATCCGAGTCCGAGAGGTTAATTATTTCCGGGGTTGTGCACGAGGAAATTGGGGAGTGGAATCTTTCTCTGTCAGTCAGTCTCATATGGCTTAAGCGATGTCGAATTCCCATTTCTTGCAGTGCAGACTCGGCGGGGAAAGGAAAGTGAAGGCTTATGTCTCGTTTTTTTTCATTGTTTCGACGAGTATATGTGCCCGCAGCAAAGTTTTGGTGTCTGGATCTCAGCAACCGCTTATGTTAGGAGGCTGAAACTTGTGATTTCTAAAGAATTTCTGAAATTTCTAGAGTGGACCCATTTGCAAAAAATTACTATTACTGATACGGATGAAGGGGTGTGGGGGAAAATTCATGAGTTCGAAACTCAAAAAAGCCGAGATCGACACATTCTAAAATCCATATTTCCTAAACCGTTAATGGCATGAAATTAAAACTTAACAAATATCTGAAGTTATACAAGAAGAATAGATTGAAAGTAAATTTTTGAGTGGGGCAGTGGCGTATTTGGGTGGGGGTGAACAACTTTATATTACAATATCTCACGAATCAATTGCACTAGAAAAATAAAATTCGGTTTGAGTGTAAAGGTTGACCAATAAAGATTGCTCAAAGCAAATTTTTGCGGTGGAGTATGAAAGTGGAGAGGATAAGAACTTTTCTTAAAAATCACGTCTGATATCTGAAGAGCCGTGTTATACCATGGATACACTGCATGAACACATATTACTTTATTCAAATCATGATATGCGATACAAGCTGGAATGATACGCAGCTCATACTTGTTATATTTGGACATTCAGCTGTCAAAGACAAACTTTTTGATTTCAAGCGTCTATCAATCGTAGTATTGTTCTTATATAGGGTGTTTTTTTAGGTGCATGAGAACTTAAAATTATAATACAAGATAGAAATATTGTTGAAACGATTTTTTTTTACTATATTCTGGTAGATAATTTCATGCCATCTATTTTACTTTATTATTTTAAGAATTAAGTATTGTGATTGATTTTTTAAAAAAACAAATTTTGCTACCCTCAAAATTTTTATTTTCACGTTTCATAACTAGTAGACGCGAAAAAAGCAATAAAAATTTTCAGTCCGTCTGTTCGCCGTACGCCGTACGCAAGATCGTTTGGAGGCTCGTAGCTGCCAAACGCCTTGAGATATAAAATTGAAATTTTTTTAACGAATAGACGGGGTAGGCGCCTTGAAGTGACCAAATTTTTAGGGGTGGGGGTGTGAGGGGGAAGGAGGCGGAAGTGTTTTAGACCGAAAATTTTGGTTTCCAGATCTCAGTAACCCCTAATGTTAGGAAGCTGAAACTTGGAATTTCTATAGAGCTCTGATAGTAGACCCATTTGCAGAAAAATTGTCAATATTGATCAAGGGGTGTGGGAGTGGGGGGAAATGTAATGCGTCCGAAACCCAAAAAGGGCGAGATAGACACATTCTAAAATCCATATCTCCTAAACCGTTAATGGCACACTATTCAAACTTAAAACATATTTGTAGTTATACTAGGAGAACAGAATGAAGAAAAATTTTGGGTGGGGGAAGTTGTGTGTTGTGGGGGGTGAAAAACTTAAGATTACGATATCTCATGAACCAATTGCTCTAGAAAAATAGAATTTGGTTTGGGTATAAAGGTTGACAAATAAAGATGGATCAAAGTAAAATTTTTTAAGTGGGAGGTGTTGCATAGAAGTGGAGGGGATGAGAATTTTTCAAATCAAACACATTTCATATCTCAAGAACAGTTTAAGATAGATGCTTAGAATTTTTACCAGAAGTAGCGCTAATTAAACCCTAGTAGGGAAAAAAGTTTTGAGGTTGATGGTGAAGAGGGGGAGGGTGGGGGAGGGTGGGGGAGGGGGGAAAGGAAAAAGTTCCGATGCTTATATCTTGTGAACCTGTAATGATATAAGCCTTAAACTTAGTATTTAGATAGAGCTATAGTAGCGGAATGTTGGAAAAATAAAATTTTTTTTAGGGGTAGTATGCTACGGGGGTAGGGGGTGTTTTTCCTAACTATTAAACGGTTCATGCTAGAAAGTTGAAACTCGGTGTGTATATGTAAATCAACTAGAAAAGTAATTGTGATAAAAAAAAATTTGAATATTCATTGGCGTTTAGAAAGGGGGGCAAAAAAAAATATTTGTAAATATAATGTATATAAAATGCATATATTTTCACGATTTTCGTCATATCTACTAGGTCTTTCCAAATATTGAATTCATTTTTATTCTACGGATTCTTTGTATAAATACCTAGAAAGAGTTTTCAAGGTTTTTTGAAATTCGACCCCTAAGGGTAGTGTGGTACAAGTGGGGGTGTTTTTCCTATATATGGAACGGCTTAAGCTACAATGTTGAAACTCGGTGTGTATATGTAAATCAACTAGAAAAGTAATTGTGATAAAAAAAAATTTGAGTATTCATTGGCGTTCAGAAGGGGGGGGGGGCAAAAAAAAATATTTGTAAATATAATATAGGTATATAAAATGCATATATTTTCACGATTTTCGTCATATCTACTAGGTCTTTCCAAATATTGAATTCATTTTTATTCTACGGATTCTTCGTATAAATACCTAGAAAGTGTTTTCAAGGTTTTTTGAAATTCGACCCCTAAGGGTAGTGTGGTACAAAAGGGGGTGTTTTTCCTATATATAGTACGGCTTAAGCTACAATGTTGAAACTCGGTGTGTATATCTAAATCAACTAGAAAAATAATTTTGAATAAAAAAAACGAATATCTATTGGCGTTCAGAAGGGGGGCAAAAAAAATTATCTGTGAAAATAGAATGCATATTTTTCCACGATTTTCGACATATCTACTACATCGTCCCAAATAATGAATTTAATTTTATTCTTTGTATTCTCCATATGAATACCAAGAAAGTGTTTTCAAGATTTTCTGAAAATTGACCCCTAAGGGGGTGTAAAGTGATTGGGTTACTTTTTCATAAACTATTCCATATCTCTCAGATCCAATCAGATTTTCACTTCCATGATCTTGTTCTTTTTGATAGGCTTTCAGTCACATAGTAGCCTACACCGCATTTCAGAATTGAACGCGTTCCTATCTTCTGCCGGAAAAATAATAAAGTTACGCCCAGATTGTTGGCAGATTTTTTATTATAGATTTAAATTATATTTTGTTAATTATTATTCTGTCATTTCTGTACTGTATGTCAGTCATTTTAATTATTTAGGTTATTTAAATGCTTATTTAAGGTTGTTATTTGTTGTTAATTACTTTATTATTTTAATAATTAAGTATTGTGATTGATTTTTAAAAAAAAAAAATTTGCTACCCTCAAAATTTTTATTTTCACGTTTCATAACTAGTAGACGCGAAAAAAGCAATAAAAATTTTCAGTCCGTCTGTCCGCCGTACGCCGTACGCAAGATCGTTTGGAGGCTCGTAGCTGCCAAACGCTTTGAGATATTAAATTGAAATTTTTTTAACGAATAGATGGGGTTGGCGCCTTGAAGTGACCAAATTTTTAGGGGTGGGGGTGTGAGGGGGAAGGAGGGGGAAGTGTTTTAGACCGAAAATTTTGAATTCCAGATCTCAGTAACCCCTTATGTTAGGAAGCTGAAACTTGGAATTTCTATAGAGCTCTGATAGTAGACCCATTTGCAGAAAAATTGTCAATATTGATCAAGGGGTGTGGGAGTGGGAGGAAATGTAATGCGTCCGAAACCCAAAAAAGGCGAGATAGACACATTCTAAAATCCATATCTCCTAAACCGTTAATGGCACACTATTCAAACTTAAAACATATTTGTAGTTATACTAGGAGAACAGAATGAAGAAAAATTTTGGGTGGGGGAAGTTGTGTATGGGGGTGGGGGGTGAAAAACTTAAGATTACGATATCTCATGAACCAATTGCTCTAGAAAAATAGAATTTGGTTTGGGTATAAAGGTTGACAAATAAAGATTGATCAAAGTAAAATTTTTTAAGTGGGAGGTGTAGCATAGAAGTGGAGGGGATGAGAATTTTTCAAATCAAACACATTTCATATCTCAAGAACAGTTTAATATAGATGCTTAGAATTTTTACCAGAAGTAGCGCTAATTAAACCCTAGTAGGGGAAAAAGTTTTGGGGTTGCGGGTGAAGAGGGGGAGGGTGAAAAGGAAAAAGTTCCGATCCTTATATCTTGTGAACCTGTAATGATATAAGCCTTAAACTTAGTATTTAGATAGAGCTATAGTAGCGGAATGTTGGAAAAAATAAAATTTTTTTTAGGGGTAGTATGCTACGGGGGTAGGGGGTGTTTTTCCTAACTATTAAACGGTTTATGCTAGAAAGTTGAAACTCGGTGTGTATATGTAAATCAACTAGAAAAGTAATTGTGATAAAAAAAAATTTGAATATTCATTGGCGTTTAGAAAGGGGGGCAAAAAAAAATATTTGTAAATATAATGTATATAAAATGCATATATTTTCACGATTTTCGTCATATCTACTAGGTCTTTCCAAATATTGAATTCATTTTTATTCTACGGATTCTTCGTATAAATACCTAGAAAGTGTTTTCAAGGTTTTTTGAAATTCGACCCCTAAGGGTAGTGTGGTACAAGTGGGGGTGTTTTTTCTATATATGGAACGGCTTAAGCTACTATGTTGAAACTCGGTGTGTATATGTAAATCAACTAGAAAAGTAATTGTGATAAAAAAAAATTTGAGTATTCATTGGCGTTCAGAAGGGGGGGGGGGGCAAAAAAAAATATTTGTATATAATATAGGTATATAAAATGCATATATTTTCACGATTTTCGTCATATCTACTAGGTCTTTCCAAATATTGAATTCATTTTTATTGTACGGATTCTTCGTATAAATACCTAGAAAGTGTTTTCAAGGTTTTTTGAAATTCGACCCCTAAGGGTAGTGTGGTACAAAAGGGGGTGTTTTTCCTATATATAGAACGGCTTAAGCTACAATGTTGAAACTCGGTGTGTATATCTAAATCAACTAGAAAAATAATTTTGAATAAAAAAAACGAATATCTATTGGCGTTCAGAAGGGGGGCAAAAAAAATTATCTGTGAAAATAGAATGCATATTTTTCCACGATTTTCGACATATCTACTACATCGTCCCAAATAATGAATTTAATTTTATTCTTTGTATTCTCCATATGAATACCAAGAAAGTGTTTTCAAGATTTTCTGAAAATTGACCCATAAGGGGGTGTAAAGTGATTGTGTACTTTTTCATAAACTATTCCATATCTCTCAGATCCAATCAGATTTTCACTTCCATGATCTTGTTCTTTTTGATAGGCTTTCAGTCACATAGTAGCCTACACCGCATTTCAGAATTGAACGCGTTCCTATCTTCTGCCAGAAAAATAATAAAGTTACGCCCAGATTGTTGGCAGATTTTTTGATAGGTTTTCAGTCACATAGTAGCCTACACCGCATTTCAGAATTGAACGCGTTCCTAACTTCTGCCGGAAAAATAATAAAGTTACGCCCAAATTGTTGGCAGATTTTTTTATATATGATTTCCGTCATATGTCCGCAGCGGCTACGAGTTACATGATCCATTCGATCAGTAAAACTTTTTTCAATAAATCTGGCCGTATGGCGTCAATAGTGGCTTCCAATGCTTCAAGAGTTGCTGGCTTGTCAGTATAAGCGCGTGACTTAATATAGCCCCATAAAAGTAATCCAGAGGCGTTAAATCGCACGAACGAGGGGACCAGTTAACAAAACCACTTCTGGAAATCAAGTTGTCATCAAATTGATTTTGCAATAAATCGATTGTTAAGCTCGCAAGTTGAGCCGTTGGAACCAAATGTCGGCGATGTTTAGCTGATTAATTTTTGGAAATGAAAATTCAGTCAATATAGTTCAATAGCGCTCGCCATTCACCGTAACGGCAGCTCCTTCCTCATTTCGAAAGAAATAAAGACCGATAATGCCGCCAGCGCCAGCGCACCAATCAGTCAATTTTACTGGATGTAATTCTTTGTCTTGTTGATGGTTTTGAATCGAGAAGAGTAAAATTAATGCGGAAACGATCGATAACTGCGCGAATTGCTTGATCACTGTCGACCGTAAAATGAACGAAGTGCTCTATGAACTTCGCGAACAGATTGAAAGCGTTGTTCTGGCGTTAAACGATTCATGATGACTTGGCAAGCCTTACTGAACAGAAATGTCAACACAGTTTGACATTCTGTCAAACAACAGTTATCGATAGCGAAAACACCCTATATATTGATATTTTAAAATTAATTTGAATTTAACGCAGCAACAAAATTTATTGGAACTTTTAATTAATCTGTAACAGCTAAAAATGCATTCCAAAATTTAAGCAGGGAAGAAAAAAATACTTGGCCTGCTAGCTCTTCGCGCAAAACGTCGCAGCATGATGTTCCGACGAAAAGCACTTTTATTGAAATTTTGAAATTTTAACTGACGGAAGAATATACAAATCAACAACTGTCATTCATTGGAATTTCAGTTGATTTCAGTAACAGATTGCGCTAATGGCAGCTAAAAGAAGGCTTTATCAGCTAAAATCATCGAGTTTATATACAAGGAAAGGAGTTGGATATTACGTAGATATCAGTTCGTTAACGCACTATATGCACATTATTGGGTGATACACTGGTGATATTGACGATATTGTAATTTGTATACGAGCTGTGTATCCAAGGTATAGATGCTAAGAATTTTTACCAGAAGTAGGATTTGTAGAACCTTAGTAGAGAAAAATATTTTGGGGGTGTAGGTGTAGATGGCGTGGGTGGGGAGGGGGAAAAGGAAAAAGTTCCGATATTTTTATTTTAAGAACCTATAATGATATAAAGCTGAAACTTGGTATTTAGATAGAACTATAGTAGTGGCATGTTCGAAAAATATAGTTTTTATAGTGGCAGTAGTAGTGGTACCAGGGTGGGAAGTGTTTTTGCCAACTAGAAAACCGCTTGTGCTAGAAAGTTGAAACTGGGATTTTATATAAACATGTAAAGGAACGCATTGGTAATTAAGCATCCAGAGTTCTTGAAACGTTTTACACTCGCAACACCAAACCCAAAAGTTCATCTTCAGTACCTACATGAACTTGCACCGAGGACGATTTTCCCATTGGGCAAAATATTGGAAGGTAAAAATGGTGCCGATCGTGCAGTGCGCTGGGCGAAAAGATGATAAACGTCAGAGAGTCGGGGAGTTGGATTTGATCACTGGACCGGGATGGTCGAAATTAATGGATATGGTGAGATGGCGTCGGATGGAGAGGACGTGTCTGTGACAGCTAAGTGCAAAAAATGCAAAAAAGTTGTTAAGAATTGTGAAAGTGCTGTGCAGTGTGATGGGCTTTGTAAACAGTGGATGCATATTAAATGCGCAAAGTTTACTGAAGCAGATTATGCAAAAATTCAGCAACTTAGTGAAAAATTGTTGTGGATGTGCGACGATGATCGGCACTTTTTTAAAAAAATTGTCACTAGTAACCTCGGATCGTTGGCGAAGTCAGTGGACAATAATAATAAAAGTTTTGCCCAACTGCTAAAAAGCGTTGAACAAAACTCAATAAAACTTAGTGAGTTGAGTGAAAGGATTGAAACAATCCCGAAACAAGTTTCCGCCAACAATCCACGAAATCTGACATTTGCGGAGATCGTTACCAGAGGTAGCCAAACAAACCGCCACAGTCAGAGGTGGCCAAATTCAATAAAGGGATTTTGGTAAAACCAAAAGATACCCAGAGGTCCAAGGAGACAATGAGTGACATTGAAAAAAAAATCGAGCCGCACAAGTTAAAGACACCTGTCATTTTTAAAAAACCGATTCCTAAAGGCGGAATATTATTAAAAACAGACACGGAGGAAAACACAAAAAAATTAATGGCGGACATTAGGAAAAAACTTGGAGAAAAATACTCGATTGAGGAAACAAAACAACGAAAATCGAGACTCGTAATATATGGGTTAAACCAAAAATACGAAACGAATGATCTACGCCAGGAAATAATTAATTTGAATCATTCGATACCGGACAATTTTTCATTGGAAGTGGTACACAGTAAACAGAACAAAAACAATAATAAATGGTCAGTATACTTGGAAGTATCTGGTAATTTATTTACAAGGTTAGTAAACACATTTATTAATATTGGTTTTGCTAGCTATAATATTAAGGAGGACTTGAATGTTCTCCGTTGTTTTAAATGTCAGAAATATGGACATTCCTCAAAAACATGCAATAGTAAGAGTGAAGTTTCCGCTAAGTGCGCGGGATGTCATCACACAGCTGACTTCTCTGAAAACTCTATTGTATGTACGCACTGCAAAAGGAATTACCCACGGAATTGCCAGCATAGAGCAGATAGTACTGAGTGTCCGGAGTTCTTAAAATCGGTTCGAATTGCGCAGAGAAGAACTGATTATCTTGCTATCTAATAATGGCTAACCAAATTAAATTTTTATTTGCAAATTTACGTAGCATACGGAACAAAATGGCTGCTATAGAAGCTCATTTAGTAGAAAATCAAGACATTCAGATTCTAATATTTGGGGAAACATGGCTATATGAATCTGAAGTACAATACTTCAACTTGAAAGGATTCAATGCTATTCACAATTGCCGTGAACATAGTCGTGGAGGTGGCACTGCAATTTTTATACAGAAAGACATCGAATTCACGGTCTTACTTAGCGACAAGTCTTACAATACAATTGTAATTGAAGTCTTAATTGATAATGTCCCGACGAAAATAGCTACATTTTATAGACCAACAAATGAACCTGCTGATCTGTTTAATATATACTTAGACACATTATTGCAGAAATACATGCGACTTATAACTTTTGCAGATACTAATATTGACATAGTAACCGATAATCGAATAACGCAAAACTACATCGAAACTCTTGCAATAAATAATTTCACCATATTAAACAAGAGCTTACCAACTAGGAGCAATGTTCACTCCTCTTCCTTAATAGATCACGTCTCGACTAATATTCACAAATTTATACATTCGCATTCTATCAAATTGGAAGAATAGCCAGATTTAGACCACAAAGTTATTACGTTAACTGTCAACAGTACGAAGTTTGAGAAAGTTAAGATGAGTAAGACTAATTTAACATTCATAAACAGGGATATTTTCAAAAGAGGGACCGAATTGAATGTAAGGAAGATGAATAACATCACAACCGAGTCGATAATTCAGGCAATAATATCGGCCAAAACAACTACGACCTCAACAAAGGTAAGGAGAACTACAAATTCTACTTGGATAACTCATGACATTTTGGTACAACTGAGAAGGAAAAAGAAAGTGTACAGAAAACTGATTCATGATCCGACAAACCAAAATTACATCATTCAATACAGAACGATTTGGAATGAAACAACCAAAATGATAAAATCATCTAATCCTAGAAAATTGTGGAGTACAATCAGGGAAGCTAGTGGAATTATCGGCAGTTCACGTAAAAAAAATGAAGTAAGTACTTTAGATACGCCAAATGGACCAATTAAAGATCCCGCTTTAATTGGAAATACCCTAAATGAACACTTCAGCACGATTGGTACAACTCTCTCAGAAGAACTTAAGACTCAAAGTAATGCGGAGAATTTTCAAAGAACCTGCTGTCCTATGGCATCAAATGCAATGTTTCTTTTTCCAACGGATGCTAATGAAGTGGAAAACATCATTGCTGAACTTAAATCTAACATAGCCCCTGGTATCGATGGTATTACAACAAATGATCTAAAAATAGTAAGGTCAATCATATCAACCCCCGTTAGCATAGACATAAATAATCATTTAAACGAAGAAACATTTCCAACCTGCTTGAAAACAGCAATGATCTCTCCCATCTATAAAGATGGTTTAACCAAAGATCCAAACAACTATCGACCAATAGCCTTAATCAATGCGTTAAGCAAAATTTTCGAAAAAGTTATCAACAGGAGGCTCTTGCAATTTATAAAAAAATACTCTGGTTTTGATAATAACCAATACGGGTTTTAAGAAGGCAGCAATACAACGTCAGCCTTGGTTGACGCTATTCTGTTTATAAACGAAGGTCTCGATGAAGGTTCCTACGTTACTGCGATATTTGTAGATTTAAAAAAAGCCTTCGACACTGTAAACCATAAAATATTGCTCGAAGTTCTAAAGGAAATTGGGATTAGAGGAAAGGTCAACGACATATTAAAAAACTTTTTAGGTAACCGACAGAACATTACCAAAAATCTCAACACACTAAGCTCAACCCCCTTCCGTCTTTCTACCTTGTCGTGGTAAGGGGGCTTCAGACACTTGTGTCGACTAAAGGAAAGACAAAAACCATGATGAGTAAGCCTATGGAAATAGACTCTCCAAGTGGTAACCAGACCATGTCTGGGAATCCACCCGCTACGGCGGCCGGGGCTCGGAATTTGGAGGTCCCACCATCATGTATGACTGCAATGGGTGATCCAGGTTGTAGTGGGAGCACACTACTGGATCTCAGTAACTCCATGGAGGACTTACTGCTTGCCGATGAGGATAGTACTGACAACACAAAAACTGTTAATCCACTACGGCTCATGGAGAATAAATGTGCTGCAACCATTTCGGAGGCGGTCATTCAGACTCCAAAGTCTGAGGAGGAAAGTACCGGGATTGTGTCTTCGGTCAATCTGAATCGGCCCATGATCGAGGAAAGTACCAGTGCCTCTGGCGTGGTTAATCCGAAATCGATGGTTGCGGAGAGTACCTGTGCTCGTGGCGTGGGAGATCCGACATCGATGGTTGAGGACAGTACAAGTGCTTTTGGCACTGTTAATCCGACATCGTCGACTACGGAAATCACCGGTGCTTCGAGTGAGGTCTATCCGAAACCGGCAAGCTCATATCCTCTTGAGGATAAGTTGAGCAAAGGCCAGAAGAAAAGAAGAAGGTGGGCAAAAGCCAAGGCAAGAGCTGGGGCTGTTGCGACAGGTGTCGTAGCGGTCAGTGGTAATGTCGTGGAGAAGCCTGCCTGTGAAAACGTTGTTAAGCGCAATCGGTCTGTGGAGGAATCACCTGAAACAGCTCTTGCGGTTGATAGCGAATTCCGGACTTCTACTTCTGGTAGGACGAAGAGGATGAGGAGGACGGAAGCCATTAAAGCGGATGTTCCACCGTCTACTTCGAGAGCCGCTGCAGCTGGCAAACCGGACTGCTCCACCTTAGGAGAGACTGGTTCTGTATCGGCAGAGCGAATGCGCGGGGAGATTAGTGTAGCTGACCTAGCTGAAGCTGGATCCTCAGGCGCGAAGACCACTCTGAATACTGCTCGCGCGGAGACTGCCACCTCAAAAAAGGGCAAAACCTTCTCTGAGGTGGCGGCCTCCGCCTTGCTGGCGGTAATCGGCATTGGTCCACAGGGCAAACAGCTGACCAAGAGTCATATTGCTGCTCTGGAGAACGGCCTATGGAAGCTCCTGGGTGAAGCAAAGGCCTCACCTAGATTCGAGGGCATGAATGTCTATGACGGGCTTATGCAAGTTCGTTGTGGAGATTCATTGGCATTCGAGTGGCTGACGGATGCCGTGGGGAAGGTTTCGGCGAAGAATCTTGTCAATTTCGTGGTTGCGAAAGGGGGCACTTTTCTGAAGCTGATTCGGGCAGTATGCTGGATTCCTGGTAAACCTAGGAAACCCCAAGAAATACTTGCCCGGCTTCGTATCCAGAACGCAGGAGTTGACACTACCAAATGGCGCGTTTATGAACAGATTAAGAGCAGCAGTCCCGACGGCACTGAGGGCTGTACTCTTGTACTGGGCATAGATAGCGGTAGTGTAGAGGTTCTGCGAACTAGATATGACATGCGTCCATATCTGTTCCTTGGGAGGATTAAATTTAATCTTCCCAGGTAGTAGTAGCATGTGGATGTAATGTGTGGGTGATTATCTTGAAATGGCTAACTGCGGCATCATATTTACCCAGATCAACTTGCAACATGCTAAGGCTGCTACCGCACTACTAAGTAGGAGACTTAACATACTGCGCACATCCCCATATGTATCAATAATACAAGAACCATGGATTCGCAACAGGCGAGTGTGTGGATTGGATTCGATTCAGGGAGGCCGGATCTTTTATGATGAAGGATCTGAAAGACCGCGTGCCTGTCTTTTCATATCAAATATGATAGAGGCGACGATGTTAAGGCAGTTCACCTGTCAAGATGTCGTAGCGGTCAAAATGTCTAACGTATGGGGGGGTAGAAGACAAGACATAATAGTAGTGTCGGCTTACCTTCCGTATGACTCGTTATTACCTCCCCCATCCAGGGAGCTGACCGAGCTCGTTAGATTCGCGGACACCAACAACTTACAGCTTGTCATTGGATGCGATGCTAATGCTCAACACACTGTTTGGGGCAGCAGCAAATGCAATCCTAGGGGTGAGCGGTTATTGGAGTTCATTATGTCGTCGTGCCTCGTGGTAAACAACAGAGGCAATAAACCAACGTTTATTACAACCAGGCGGACGGAAGTGATAGACATGACGATGTCCTCTTCTAGGATCGCAGAGTCAATAACAAACTGGCGCGTCCTGGAAGAGGAGACTCTGTCGGATCATAGATATCTGGAATTCCGACTGGCGGCTGACAATCCTGTCATACCGGCTATACGGAATCCAAGGAAGGCTGACTGGAATTTATTCAGATCTCTCTTACAGGAGAGGTCTCAAATACCAAAAAAAATGAGGACGCCAGATATGATTGAGGAAGTGACTTCTCGTCTAAGTCTAACCTTAGGTCAGTGTTTTGCGGAATCGTGTCCTGTCAGCAAGAGCCGATGTGGCACCACAGTTCCTTGGTGGACTGCGGACCTGCAGAAGCTCAGAAAAAGCTCCAGAAGGCTTCTGAATCGCGCACTTAAGAGTGGCGCAGCGGCCGACTGGGATCACTACCGAACAGTGCAGAGGGAATACAAGAAGCTGGTTAAGACATCTAAACTAGCCTCTTTTAGGAACTACTGTGAGAGTTTGGAAGGGACCAGGGAAACGGCTAGGCTGCACAAAGTCTTTCAGAAAGACAACACGGCTAGGCTGGATTCCCTGCTAAAACCTGATGGTACATATACCACTTCGAGAATTGAGTCCCTAAGAACCCTCTTTGAGGCCCATTTTCCAGGAAATCAGGTGATCGTAAGCGATCAATGCTTGGTTAAGACACTCTGTCCGACCAAAGACAGAGTGCCCAGGCGCAGTTGGTATATGGCGTCTGCTGTTGTGACAGTTGAAACGGTGAAATTTGCTATTTCATCATTTGATAGCTACAAGTCACCAGGAGTGGACGGCGTATATCCAATAATGCTAAAAGAGGGGGCAGATGTTCTAGTGCCTATCCTCAGAAAGATATTTTCTGCATGCTTGGCGCATGGATACGTCCCATCTTCTTGGCAACCGGTCAGAGTAGCGTTCATCCCGAAACCAGGTAGAGACGACTATACTTTGCCCAAAAGTTTCAGACCAATCAGCATAACATCGTTTGTTCTGAAGAGTCTGGAACGACTGGTAGAAAAACACATCAGGGAAGTGTCTCTCGGGGCGCATCCTCTTTGTTCCCAACAACATGCGTATCAGAGCGGAAAGTCTTGTGATTCAGCGCTCCACTCTCTGGTATCCAGAATAGAAGAGGCGCTGGACCGGAAAAAGTACGCGCTGGGCCTTTTTGTGGACATTGAGGGTGCTTTTGATAGTGCGCCCTTTGAATCACTGTGTGATGCTGCCAATAGACATGGGGTGGATGGCACTTTAGTTAAATGGATTCACTCCATGCTCACACAGAGAATGCTATTCGCGGAGACTGGGGATGGGCAGTATGCTACGACAGGGGTCAGTAAGGGCTGTGCTCAGGGCGGGGTTCTTTCGCCACTGTTGTGGAGTATGCTCATCGACTCACTGCTCCTCGAACTGCAGGATCTGAATATTCACGTACAAGCTTACGCTGATGACGTGGCAGCACTAGCTGTCGGGCTATCGCTTAGGGAGGTTTGCAGTAAAATGCAAAGAGTCCTGGGGGTTATCGATGGCTGGTGCGAACGACATGGGCTTTCTGTTAGTCCTAGCAAAACAGCTCTAGTTTTGTTTATTAGGAAAAGAAAAACTGAAGGTTTAGTGTTACCAATGCTGAAGGGTGAAACCATTCAGCTTTCGGAGAAAGTGAAATATCTGGGAGTAATCTTGGATAGCAAGCTTCTCTGGAGGGAACATGTTGATACAAAGGTGAACCGTGCGCTAGTAACTTTCTGGCAGTGCAGGAGAGCTTTTGGACGAACATGGGGTCTTAGGCCTTCAATGGTATATTGGCTATATACAGCTGTTATAAGACCCATCCTAATCTATGCATCAGTGGTTTGGTGGACCAAGTCCGAATGTGCATACATCCGAGCTAGTCTCGCTAAACTACAGAGGACCGTCTGCATCGGTGTAACAGGTGCTCTTCGTACCACACCGGGAGTGGCACTCGATGCGCTGCTCAATCTGCCACCGCTTGATATTGTTGTTCAGGCGGAAGCAATGAGAGCTACCCACAGACTAATTAGACTGGGCCTGTGGAGAAAAGGGCATTGCAATGGTCATGGAGAAATGGCCCGAAGGTTGTCTGAGAACTCTATCTTCGATATGCCTTCGGATGCTATGACATCGATGTATATGCTTAAAAGGAGATATCAGGTTGAGATTCCGAGCAGGGAGGAGTGGGTAAACCAGTCCGCTCTGCCTAGCGGATTCACTGATATATTCTATACGGACGGCTCAATGACTGAAGAAGGGTCTGGAGCTGGAATGTACCTGCAGACCGAGGATCTCAGGTACTCTTTCGCCTTAGGAAAACATTCCTCAGTATTTCAGGCTGAGGTATATGCGATCCTTAAGGCGGTTGAATGGATTATAGAAAGAAAATCGAGGGGCAGGATGATCTGCATTTGCAGCGACAGTCAGGCCGCTCTACAATCTTTAGATAACCCAATCGTCTATTCGAAGATGGTACGTGAGTGTAAAGAACGGTTGAACTCTGTTGGAAGATTCAATGACTTAATGCTCATATGGGTTCCGGGTCACCAAGGGATAAATGGCAATGAAATAGCGGATGCTTTGGCAAAAGCTGGATCGGAGTCAGCCATGGTTGGACCAGAGCCAGCTTTCGGTGTGCCAGTTGCCTCTGTTAGGTCTGCCGTTGCTGAGTGGGTGAGTAAATCACACATTGAGAGATGGCGGCTTTTTCCGGGAATGCGGCAAACCAGAAACCTTGTTGAGGGACCAAGTGGACGAACCGCTGATTTTCTTCTCAAACTGAGCAGAAAGGAATGTAGTAGTATGGTTGGTGTCCTCACAGGGCATAACACGTGTGGCCTACACATGGTCAGACTGAGAATCATTGACGACCCCATGTGCACTGCTTGCGACGAGAGCGACGACACGACGGAACATTTTCTTCTGGAGTGTCCAGCTTACTCTTTTGCAAGATTGCATGTATACGGCGTCGATGTTATGAGGATGGAGGAACTCCGTTCTCGCTCCCTACCTGAGCTTTTAAAATTCGTGAGGAGGACGAAAAAGTTCGGGTAGAGGTTGGGGATTCGAGTATAATGGGCCATTGTGGCCTGAATGCTCAAGACGCGCCTTTCAGTGTGTCTTCCCCACCCCAAACAACAACAACAACAACAAGCTCAACTCGGACAGTCAATAAAGGAGTTCCACAAGGTTCAATTCTTGGACCTACATTGTATCTTCTGTATATACACAATCTACAGTTCATTGGACTTAAAGCCAAATATATAACTTATGCCGATGACACATTACTTCTTTACAAAGGTAAAATCCAGACCAAATAGAATTATTAATAAATTCCGACCTGAAAATTTTTAAAAACTGGCTATTAGGCAATAGGCTTACATTAAATACTGCAAAAACAAACTATATGCTCTTTAGACCAACTAACAAATTAGACATACATTAAAAACTAGAAATAGAAGGAATGCAACTAACAAGAGTACAGGAAACAAAATACTTAGGGCTGACAATTGACGACAAACTTACTTGGAATCCTCACATATCTAAACTGAGAAATAAAATTGCCCCGATTATTGGAGTAATAAGTCGGAACGAATACCTTAAAGTCCCAATAAAGAACATGATATATAATGCTTTCATTCTATCCAACATAAGCACCGGCCTTCTTGTATGGAGCCAGACCTCGAAAAATAACTTGGATACAATCGCTAGACTGATGAATAGAGGCATTAAGGCCGTCTACAATTTACCACATCTGACACCCTCGATGAAACTTTACCCTACCTATGGGAAACTAACCATACACCAGCACATAAGCCTAGAACGAATAAAGCTAATTTACAACATAAAAAACAAAAAACATAAGTCCTCCATCAAATTGATTCACAACCAAGAAACACACAGCCTTAACACAAGAAGTGCGAAATCTATTAAACAGTAACATGTTCCAAGGACAGATCGACTTAGAAAGGATTTTGTCTTTGAGGCAATACGAGAATATAATGCTTTACCGACAAATATACAAATGGCAAAGAATGTGTTTCAGTTGAAACGAATTGCAAAAAAGCACCTTTTATGTCAAAACTAAAAAAGGCATTAAGAATTATTACAATCTCAAACGACCTGGAAACAGAGAATTATTCAGGCGGATTCTCGAGATTCTCGAAGATTCTAAGGAATGGTTGTAGATTGTGTTGTTGCATGTTTACGTTTATATTAAATTTTTTCTTTTTTTTGTATTATTTTCCTTTTTAAAAACTGTTCACAATCCCCTCCCCTCTCCATTTACATTTATTAATAACTTTTATTTATTTTTATTATAATTTTTTTTTTTTTTTTTCGTTATTTAAATATTTGAAAACGATATTTCTCGGTACGACCCCTTATACCAGTGAGTTGCACTGACTGGGGAGTACCTTTGGGTTCCGGTAATTTGATTGGACTCTGAGCCTAATGTCAGCATACATGCATGAGTATGTTGACCAGGTGAAAATTCCAGTTCATTGAGCTGAGTGACAGCATTTTCACCAGTTCTCTAAGCTGAGAAAATGCGCCCAAATGGGGATTTCTTCTACAACTCTCGAGTTGGGAAGGAACCGCCCATTTTGCATGAAGGGACTAAATCTATTATTATTTATTTATTTAATTTTTTTTTTTTGTAAGTGAGTTCTGCAGTTTTCTGGAGTTAAGAAGGGAAACCGAATAAAAAGAGAGGAAAAGGTGCCGGATAAAGGATCAGGGTCCTGGTTGAGGTACCCTAAGCTCCCCACCCTGTGGAAGGATTTGAGTAGAAAACGTGGAAGGAATTGCGGTTGGCAATCATGTAAGTTCCATTTAATAAAAGAATTATGTAAAAAGAATTTTTTTTCTATTTTTTTGTGTGGCCTGTACAAAATGTGTGTTTTTAGTTTCTGTTTGGTTTTTTTTGTGTTCTTTGTTTGCGCTCACATCTTTCGAATGACGCCCCCTTTTGATCGGCAGCCCCACGGAGCCCCGGCGTACCGCGTGTTATGCCAATTTTGCGGAAATTTACGTAGTTTATCGCCAATACGCCTATACAATTTGGGTTATTTCGGCGGTTCCGTTCTAATTCGATGTGTCTAGTTTAGTTTGTCATTTTCGTGTGTATTTTATCGAACGATCTCCACGGGGATATAAAGTAGTGCTCCATTATCGGTGTACGGTAGGCTTCGGAGCCCCCGTGAGGCGCGTACGGCCTAATCTTGGGGCGATTCGATTTAGGGGATGCGGGAAATTCACATTAGGTGCAATTGAAGTGGGATAAGTGCCATAAAAAAAAAAAAAATTCCGCATTACAGATAGCATGTGATAATTTACGCCAATTCTGTTTTATTCGGGAATTTTCGGGCAAACAACGCGGTGTCCGGTGCCGTTATCTCCAACGGTGAATCTTTGGTGTTACACTCGGGGCGAAACCTATTGTGCGAAGGCATTTACCGCTACCAGCGCACCGTTATGAGACGCTCCACCGCGTGTTCCGGGCCTAGTTCAAGTTGTAGTGAACGCTAATTTTCACGAATTCGAGCCTTAACCCCAATTAGCCGGCTACCTAGTCATTTTTTTTGGACCTCTATATAACTTGGCTGGGATATGTGCGTGAATTACACATAAGCTCGAATATCATCCGGGCCTCGATACGTTAAAGGCCTTCTGTTTGGTTATTTCGAACCGCATGCTGTCTTTTGGGTGCTTCTTGAATTTTAGGTTTTTATCAAATACGATGACATCAGGCAGTAAAGGACGAAAATTCATCGGCTGGATCAAGATTAGCCATTATAAAAAGTGCCTGGCTTAATTTATATAACTTGGTTTAGGAATATAGTTGCGTTTACAGCCCCCTACTTTAGGCAGTGAGAGGAGACACCCAGAGCAACGAATCAACATGAAATCACGTCAGGGTCACCAAGTTCCGCATGGTCGAACACCGGAATATTTGAACCACGCAACCACTTTGAGGTTAACCATTTTTATTTTTGCCCCTTTTGAAGGTAGCCGCCACCTAGCTAAGGCGTAAATGACAAGGAAAAGCCGCACATGAGCACAGGTGAAGAATTGTTGGTGATAAATACCATATTACAGTATGTCTGCGTATTCTAGTTTTAGTCATTTGTGGCTTAGTTATTTTTTTTTCTGTTGTGGGCAGTACGCGAGGTACAAGAGGCTAGCTTTCGGAAAAACTAGCTACGGTATTGGAAGGAAGATTTTAGCCATCTTTGGCTTAAGTATTCGTTTGGCCCGTTTACACGGCTCCTAGAGCGCAATGATATCGTTTGAGCGAAATTTCAGATGCTTGCTTTTCCTTTTTAAATGACTCTGATTTAATTTACTGCGTTGATATCCGACCCGCTTCCGGTCACATAGGGCTCATATGTTATGATACCCAATCGAAGTAGTTTTCCTAAGCACAGCCTACCATTATCAGTACGACTTACTTTCCTCGAAATTAACAATAAATGGCGGCCAACGTATCGTACTTCATGTGTCGTTTGACGGCGAATATGGCGGTAAAAGACAGCCCCATAAATTACATGGTGACCAACGCGGTTGGGGGCCGTTCAAATCCGGCGCTCATGTACATTACATGCCGGCCAACGCCAGGGTGCCAGAAGGCGGAGCCAAAAGCGGGTATAACATTCATTACATGGCGCACAACGTCATAGCTCCTAGACGGCATACATTACCATGGTTTTTTTCGGGACAGTATGTCGTACGTACTACTAAGAATGAGTACAGGCATGTCATAGGCCCTATTCGTTTTAGGCTTCGTTACTTCAAACTCTTTTGAGTTATACATTCTCAATGATATGTGATTGAGTATGGCATCGGCCTTCCCGACAAAAGTCTGTTTTCTGTGCTTTCCACCTTCATTTCCTCTCTTTTATTTCCACGATCCCTTTTTCACCGTGTGTTATACCTTCCCTCCTTCTTCCTGTACCTTCCAGCCTGCTGAAGATAGAATTCGATCGCCTCAACTCGAATTTTTCAGCCCAACCGTGCATAAATTACGTTGTCCATGGTTAAAGGTAGCAACTTTCGCCCCTTCCGACGAGCTACGCACGTGCTAGAGCTAGATGCACGCTACCTATCGGGAAACCATGGGACTAAAGTCACCCAACTGTGGCTTGGTCACCGGACGGAAATCATCTTCGACTTTGTGTGAATCCTGACCAACTTGGGATAATTGGTGATGGAGACTTTCTCCCACTAATTGTTCTAGGACGGGGTAATGGACGTACAGGTATGGATGGCTAAGATGATTACTTGGGTGGTGATGGTGTCGAAGATTTGGTTGGAGCGGATACTATGGAGTGACTCAGTTCATTTCATAGCGTCAAAAAATCACTTCAGCATTACTCTGGAAAGTAATTTTAATTTTTGATGTTCGGAAGGAGTGCAAACAAAATTATCACTTTAAAAGCGGGTTCCACTGTACTCAAGTTTTCACAATAGGTCGAAAAACGAAAATTCGATCGGCCGTGAAAATTTTGGTAAATTTTTCTCACCGAGCACAAGCGAAAAAAATCTGCCAACAATCTGGGCGTAACTTTATTATTTTTCCGGTAGAAGTTAGGAACGCGTTCAATTCTGAAATGCGGTTGAGGCTACTATGCGACTGAAAACCTATCAAAAAGAACAAGATCGTGGAAGTGAAAAGCTGATTGGATCTGAGAGATATGGAATAATTTATGAAAAAGTACACAATCACTTTACACCCCCTTAGGGGTCAATTATGGAGAATACATAGAATAAAATTAAATTCAATATATGGGACGAGGTAGTAGATATGTCGAAAATCGTGGGAAAATATGCATTCTATTTTCACAGATATTTTTTTTGCCCCCCTTCTGAACGCCAATAGATATTCGTTTTTTTTTAATCAAAATTATTTTTCTAGTTGATTTAGATATACACACCAAGTTTCAACATTGTAGCTTAAGCCATTCTACATATAGGAAAAAAACCCCCCACTTGTACCACACTACCCTTAGGGTCGAATTTCAAAAAACCTTGAAAACCCTTTCTAGGTATTCATATGAAGAATCCATAGAATAAATTTAAATTCAATATTTGGGACGAACTAGTATATATGACGAAAATCGTGAAAAAAATATGCATTCTATTTTCACAGATAATTTTTTTTGCCCCCCTTCTGAACGCCAATACATAATTGAATTTTTTTTTATCAAAATTGTTTTTCTAGTTGATTTACATATACACACCGTGTTTCAACATTATGGCTTAAGCCGTTCTATATATAGGAAAAACACCCCCCACTTGTACCACACTACCCTTAGGGGTCGAATTTCAAAAAACCTTGAAAACGCTTTCTAGGTATTCATACGAAGAATCCGTAGAATAAAAATGAATTCAATATTTGGAAAGACCTAGTAGATATGACGAAAATCGTGAAAATATATGCATTTTATATTTATTATATTTACAAATAATTTTTTTTGCCCCCCTTTCTGAACGCATATGAATATTCAAATTTTTTTTTATCACAATTACTTTTCTAGTTGATTTACATACACACACCGAGTTTTAACTTTCTAGCATGAACCGTTTAATAGTTAGGAAAAACACCCCCTACCCCCGTAGCATACTACCCCTAAAAAAAATTATATTTTTCCAACATTCCGCTACTATAGCTCTATCTAAATACAAAGTTTAAGGCTTTTATCATTACAGGTTCTCAAGATATAAGCATCGGAACTTTTTCCTTTTCACCTTCCCCCACCCTCCCCCTCTACACCCTCAACCCTAAGACTTTTTTCCCTACTAGAGTTTAAATAGCGCTACTTCTGGTAAAAATTCTAAGCATCTATCTTAAACTGTTCTTGAGATATGAAATGTGGTTGATTTGAAAAATTCTCATCCCCTCCACTTCTATGCTTCACCTCCAACTTAAAAAATTTTACTTTCATCAATCTTTATTTGTCAACCTTTATACCCAAACCGAATTTTATTTTTATAGAGCCATTGGTTCATGAGATATCGTAATCTAAAGTTTTTCACCCCCCACCCCCATACACAACTTCCCCCAAACAAAATTTTTCTTGATTCTTTTCTCCTAGTATAACTACAAATATTTTTTAAGTTTAAATAGTGTGCCATTAACGGTTTAGGAGATATGGATTTTAGAATGTGTCTATCTCGCCTTTTTTGGGTTTCGGACGCATTACATTTCCCCCCACTCCCACACCCCTTGATCAATATTGACAATTTTTCTGCAAATAGGTCTACTATCAGAGCTCTATAGAAATTCCAAGTTTCAGCTTCCTATCATTAGGGGTTACTGAGATCTAGAAATTAAAATTTTCGTTCTAAAACGCTTCCCCCTCCTTCCCCCTCACACCCCCACCCCTTAAAATTTGGTCACTTCAAGGAGCCTTCGTTAAAAAAATTTCAATTTAATATCTCAAATCGTTTGGCAGCTACGAGCCTCCAAACGATCTTGCGTACGGCGGACAGACGGACTGAAAATTTTTATTGTTTTTTTCGCGTTTACTAGCTATGAAACGTGAAAATAAAAATTTTGAGGGTAGCAAATTTTTTTTTTTTAAAATCAATCACAATACTTAATTATTAAAATAATAAAGTAAAAGGGTGAAAACAACTTTTTTTTATATATTTTAAGCACTTTATAGTCTATACTATGATATATTGTCGATTGTGGTCAACCAAAATATTTGGCATTTTCCACCTATAACTATAAAAAAAATATTTTAAAAATGTTCAATTTACTTGCAAAAGTACAACACAAATCCAATTCAAACACTATGTCAAATGTCAAAAAGGAAGGGTTTAGAGCTTTGATCTTGACGTTTCTTTTCTTACCACTACTACCATATCCAAATTTACAAAACATGTGGACGCAATGTTTTGTAAATTTGGACATTTGACATGGTGGTTGAATTGTATTTGTGTTGTACTTTTGCAAGTAAATTGAACATTTTTAAATCGGTTTTCTTATAGTTAAAGGTGATGGAAAATGTCAAATATTTTGGTTAACTACACACGACAGTACATTAAAGTTTAGTTTATAAAGTGCTTAAAAAGTAAATAAAGCTGTTTTCACCTTTTTTACTGTTATCGATTTTTAAAAAAAAAAAATTTGCTGCCCTCAAATTTTTTTTTTCCACGTTTCTTGACTAGTAGACGCGAAAAAAGCAATAAAAATTTTCACTCCGTCTGTACGCCGTACGCCGTACGTCGACCGCCCCAAAATCTTTGAAGGCTTGTAGCTCTCAAGCCAGTGGAGCTATTAAATTAAAATTTTTTCTAAGAATAGACTTGGTGGACTCCTCGAATTGACTTTATTTTCAGGGGAGGAGGTGTAAGGGGGAAGGCGGGGTAAGCGTTTTAGACGAAAAATTTAGGTTTCTAGATCTCAGGAACCGCTTGTGTTAGGAGGCTGAAACTTAGAATTTCTATAGAGCTTTGATAATGGACCCATTTGCAAAAAAAAAAAACAGATATGGGTGAAGGGGTGTGGGAGTGGAGGGGGAAATAATGCGTCCGAAACGCAAAAATGCCGAGATCGACAAATTCTAAAATCCATATCTCCTAAACCATTAATAGCAAGCAATTAAAACTTAACAAATATCTGTAGTTATACTAGGAGAGTAGATTGAAACAAAATTTTTGGGTGGGGGTAGTGGCGTACGGGGGTGGGGGGTGAAAAACTTTAGATTACGATATCTCACAAACTAATTGGACCAGAAAAACAAAATTCGGTTTGGATATAAAGCTTGATAAATAAAGATTGCTCAAAGTAAAATATTTGAAGGGGGTGGAGGAGCACGGAAGTGGGAGGGATTAGAATTTTTCAAAAATAACACGATTCATATCTCAATAACAGTGTAAGATGGATGTTTCAAATTTCTACCAGAAGTAGGCCTAATAGAACCCTAATAGGGAAAAAAAGTTTGGGGGTGTGGGTGTAGAGGGTGAGGGTGGGGAAGGGTGAGAAAGAAAAAGTTCCGATGCTTATATCTTAAGAATCTATAATGATAGGAAGCTGAAACTTGGTATTTAGATAAAGCTATAGTAGTGGCATGGTGGAAAAATAATTTTTTTTTTAGGGGTAGTATGGTACAGTGGTGGGGGGTGTTTTCCCTAACTTCAGAACGGCTTATGCTAGGAAGTTGAAACTCGGTACGTATATGTAAATTAACTAGAAAAGTAGTTCTGATAAAAAAAAAATTTAAACATTCACTGGCGTTCAGAAGGGGGGGCAAAAAAAATATCGGTTAATATAAAATACATATATTTTCACGATTTTCGTCATATCTACTAGGTCTTTCGAAATATTGAATTCATTTTTTTTCTACGGATTCTTCATGTGAATACCTGGAATGTGTTTTCAAAATTTTTTGAAATTCGACCCCTAAGAGGGTGTAAAGTGGTTGTATACTTTTTCATGAATTCCACCATGTTCCTCAGGTCTGATCTGATATCGAATATCTTTTCACTTCCCCAGGTTTGTTTAATAATCACCTATTTTTAAGTTTTGTTTTTTTCAACCTCTAGACCGCATCCCGGAATATGACCCAATTATTTAATTCATATGTTACACCCTTTTCTAACCGCTTCCCGATTTTTTTGTTAGGTTTTCAGTCACATAGTAACATACACCGCATCCCCGAATTGAACGCTTTCTGAACTTCTGCCGGAAAAATAATACAGTTGCGCCCAGACTGTTGGCAGATTTTTTCGCTTGTGCTCGGTAAGAAAAATTTACCAATGCAATCAATTGGATAATTCTATAACATTTCGAAAAGAAAACAAATTTATTTCTGAAAGCCGAGTCTAATTCAATCATATTAAATTTTGTATTGCATGAAAGAGAAGCCTAAGTTTTGAAAGACAGACGAACTCAGCTGTTAGACAATTGACGGTCAAGTTAACACATGCGCCTATTCTACAAGTAAGCTGTTGGCTTAATGTACTGCCAGTCATAAACAATTTTAAGCGTCTCAACAACTACTTACATATGTTGTAGATCAGCATCAAAAGCACTTCGACAAATCCATACCATCTTGGTAGCATTTCTTATCAAAAACAGCAACACGGGTTAATAAAATTGCACTGTATGCACTGATAAAACGCAATCAAGTTTTATATGATACCGGGTATCACTTTTCACTTTCACTGCACAAAGCCACGATATAACTTCAAAACTAGAGACGAACTGATCCTTTTTATAGGCAACTAAAGACTCAAAAAACATAGATTCTGGTAAGCAAAGGTTAGCGATGGCATTAGAACACAGCAGAGTACAGCAGCCCCGAATACAAACAAGACAAGGTCCATGCGCACAGCATCCCAAACCCAATCCCATGCTCGGAATCAATTCATCATCACGCATACCATGTTAAATCTCATGCTTTTTAGTCTCACACATGGACTATACAAGAAGAATGGTGAACACATGTTGACTTTGAACGCGAACCGCGCGATGCTTGTGAACTCCACATGCTCAAAACGCCATAGACGTCTTCAATGATGGGGTGGAATTTCCCATTCCTGAGTCTGAGCCTTACCCTTCAATGTTTTTACGATAAGAGTCTCGCTTGTTACTGAATCCACCGCACCGTATGCACATTTAGAGACGAAGATTTTTGTCCAGCAGTAGGTGTTCTGGGTATTCTGTGAAAAGACAAGAAAGACAGGGAATTTTTTTTCTTTTTATTAGTTTCACATCAGCAGCAACGATTTAAGATTCTATGATTTCGGACATTAAAACTCGAATGCTTAAAATTTTAGTTTGAGTTGAGAATTCAAAAATATGTACAATAATCAAGAGAAAAATATTGTCTAATAGGGTCTGCAATGCAATCAATAAAAGAGATGTGGGGTGATTTGAATGTAAAAAGTAGAATAATCGGCTTAGAAAGAAATGAACGTAAACCCAGTTAACATAAGTACATACATATGTACATATGTACACACTAATTCCACTTACACTAAATTATGCAGATCAGCAGAGGTATAACCCAGTAGGAAACGGAAGTACTTCAACTATCAATTCCGTAAGTCATTCTAAGGAGGCGAATAAGTTATTCCAATTTGCACTCCACTGAATGTAAAATACGCATTACATTTAGCATTGCGTGTCATAGGCGGTAATCAATTGCTCCTCTCTGCATTACATGGAAGCAGTTCGATAATTAGTTCAACCAGTTCGATATGTAATTAATTATGTAATTACTTCTGAGCAGTGAATGGAAGTACACCGGTATTTCATTCTGTAAGTAATTACAAAAGTCTGAAAAGTAATTCCAAGTTGGCTGCCACTGTGTTAAATAGTCATTACTAGGGAACGGATTTTCTGAACCTAAAAAATTTTAAATTGACAAAATAATCTATAATCTATATCTCTAATAGTCTGGGCGAAACTTTATTATTTTTAGTGTCAAAGGTCTTGTAGCGGTTAAAATGGGGATGCGGTAGAATGCTTACGCCACTGACACATGTAGCACATGATTGACGTAATTGGGTCATACTTGGGGACGCGGTCAAAGTCGGAGTATAACATCAGATGTTTTGAGACTATTTTTTTCTTAAGTTTTTTTGTCCTAAAAATAGATAATATGGTACAATTGTAAAATATGTCAAATTTTCTAGCCGATTAAACATAAAAAATACCGTTATAAAGTAAAAACATTTTAGTCATCAAATTTTTAGGAATTGTGTAAATGTACGCAGCATCTTTACATCGCCTTTGAAGAAGGACATAAGAAAATCCTAAATTGGTTTGTAAGCGTTGTAAAAGTTGTGCGTATATATACAAAACTTACGACGTACATCGAAAACAAAACAGATTTTTTTTAGATAATATAATATCATTTATATCAAAAATAATTAAAAAAACTAAAAATTTTTCTTTGAAAAATCATATAAATCCGTAAAATTGAAATGAAAAAGTTAAAAAAAAACAATCTTATTTGGTAAAAAATTATTCGTTTTGTGCAGCTCTTTTCCTTGCAATGCATGCATTTTTAAAATGGCGATTGTTTGCGTTTTTAAATGCCTTTCGCATTTCCGATCTGAAATCGACCTCCTCTCCTACAGAGCCTGGAATTCAATACAAACATCAGTTTAATATATTTGAAATTCATTGCTTATGAATGCATTATTATGAACAATAACATACTTTCAAATATTTTGTTAATATTTTTCCACCTGCTAAAGGCACGTTTTCCATGCGTTCCGTCAAGGTTGTATCAATAATTACATTAGTCCCTAGTACCTTACTTAAATTGACTTTCATTCCTCCTCTATGAAATCTACGTTTTACCGCAGCAATCTGTAATGAAGAGCCCATATTATTTGAATAAAGAACATACGAGTATATCCAAATAGTTACATAAGATGGAATATTCTCTTCATTCAAACATTCAACCAACGTCTTTAAATCTTCTTCGGTTTCCAAGGGGAAGCTGCACAATTTTACGTCATCTTCTTTATGGAAGAGTTTTTTCAGAAGCACTGAATTCATGCCAAGTACCTCCATTATTGAATCATTCTGCTTCTGTATAATATCTAAAATCAACCTCAAAATGTAAGATAGATAAAGGTAAAGTCCAAAAGTAGTTTTATACTTGTTAACGTTTGGAATTTTGAGTCGATGTCTTTGATCTTTTAAATTTTCATTTTTATCATGTCTTTCATCTAAAGTTATTAATATATAAGAATAGATATTCACTTAGTGCAAAAATAAACAAAAAATCTGCCAACAATCTGGGCGTAACTTTATTATTTTTCCGGCAGAAGTTAGGAACGCGTTCAATTCTGAAATGCGGTGTAGGCTACTATGTGACTGAAAACCTATCAAAAAGAACAAGATCATGGAAGTTAAAATCTGATTGGATCTGAGAGATATGGAATAGTTTATGAAAAAGTACACAATCACTTTACACCCCCTTAGGGGTCGATTTTCAGAAAATCTTGAAAACACTTTCTTGGTATTCATATGGAGAATACATAGAATAAAATTAAATTCAATATTTGGGACGAGGTAGTAGATATGTCGAAAATCGTGGTAAAATATGCATTCTATTTTCACAGATAATTTTTTTTGCCCCCTTTCTGAACGAAAATAGATATAGATAGGAAAAACACCTCCCACTTGTACCACACTACCCTTAAGGGTTGAATTTCAAAAAACCTTGAAAACACTTTCTAGGTATTCATACGAAGAATCCGTAGAATAAAAATGAATTCAAAATTTGGAAAGACCTAGTAGATATGACGAAAATCGTGAAAATATATGCATTTTATATTTATTATATTTACAAATATTTTTTGTTGCCCCCCCCCCCTTCTGAACGCCAATGAATATTCAAATTTTTTTTTATCACAATTACTTTTCTAGTTGATTTACATATACACACCGAGTTTCAACATTGTAGCTTAAGCCGTTCCATATATAGGAAAAACACCCCCACTTGTACCAAACTACCCTTAGGGGTCGAATTTCAAAAAATCTTGAAAAATTATTCTAGGTATTCATACGAAGAATCCGTAGAATAAAAATGAATTCAATATTTGGAAAGACCTAGTAGATATGACGAAAAACGTGAAAATATATGCATTTTATATTTATTATATTTACAAATAATTTTTTTTGCCCCCCTTTCTGAACGTCAATGAATATTCAATTTTTTTTTTATTACAATTGCTTTTCTAGTTGATTTACATATACACACCGAGTTTCAACTTTCTAGCATAAACCGTTTAATAGTTAGGAAAAACACCCCCTACCCCGTAGCATACTACCCCTAAAATTTTTTTTATTTTTCCAACATTCCGCTACTATAGCTCTATCTTAATACCAAGTTTAAGGCTTATATCATTACAGGTTCTTAAGATATAAGCATCGGAACTTTTTCCTGTTCACCCTCCCCCACCCTCCCCCTCTACACCCTCAACCCCAAAACTTTTTTCCCTACTAGGGTTTAATTAGCGCTACTTCTGGTAAAAATTCTAAGCATCTATCTTAAACTGTTCTTGAGATATGAAATGTGTTTGATTTGAAAAATTCTCATCCCCTCCACTTCTATGCTTCACCTCCCACTTAAAAAATTTTACTTTGATCAATCCTTATTTGTCAACCTTTATACCCAAACCAAATTTTATTTTTCTAGAGCAATTGGTTCATGAGATATCGTAATCTAAAGTTTTTCACCCCCCACCCCCATATACAACTTCCCCCACTTAAAATTTTTCTTCATTCTGTTCTCCTAGTATAACTACAAATATTTTTCAAGTTTGAATAGTGTGCCATTAACGGTTTAGGAGATATGGATTTTAGAATGAGTCTATCTCGCCTCTTTTGGGTTTCGGACGCATTACATTTCCCCCCACTCCCACACCCCTTGATCAATATTGACAATTTTTCTGCAAATGGGTCTACTATCAGAGCTCTATAGAAATTCCAGCTTCCTAACATTAGGGGTTACTGAGATCTGGAAACCAAAATTTTCGGTCTAAAACACTTCCCCCTCACACCTCCACCCCAAAAAATTTGGTCTATTCGTAAAAAAAATTTTAATTTAATATCTCAAAGCGTTTGGCAGCTACGAGCCTCCAAACGATCTTGCGTACGGCGGACGCCGTACGGCGTACGGCGGACAGACGGATTGAAAATTTTTATTGCTTTTTTCGCGTCAAATTTTTTTTTTTAAAAAATCAATCACAATACTTAATTATTAAAATAATAAAGTAAAACATCAATGAAAGTACCTACATTGAGAAAAAATACGTTGCCCAATTGTGGCATCACACCTTTTTAATTTTGCTGCTGGTGGTGTTAAGTTAACTCGGTTTTCTTTATCTTGCTGCATTTTTTTTGTATGTGTCAATAAAAATATATGTTGAAATATTCTTCATTATCAACAATCATGCAGAATAGGTATTAACAAAAATTGATTTTGATATGGTAAGCACATTAGCTTGCAGCTCACTTCGTCGAGTTGAAAAATTTCGTCTTCTTCACTGGGCGTTTTACCGGCTAAAGATATACCCAAAGTAGGCATAGAATGAATTGGTTGCGTGAAGAAATTGTCCAAATTTAATAATCTTTTTTCAATAATCTGCTTTTCACCATCATCTACAAAGCCTGTTATTTTGATAGGTATGTAGGGTTGAATGCAGCAGTAATTGTCTGGATCTTTTAAACTTAAAAAATGTTCATCAGAAGTGTGGCTTACAATCTATTACAATGCATTGAAACTTTCTCTAGAAGGGCTGTATTTAATATACCAATCCATTAATTTCCTCCGCAAAGATATATCTTCCTCTTTAGATGGGTTCTCATTAATATTCAAGTTAATAGTCGTCTCGTTTTGTTCAAGATGACTCTGCAAATCAATGGTATTACTTGTTTCGTCACAACTTATTCTTGCATCGCATTCGTCATTATCCACAGAGTTCTTTTCACTAGAACGTCTGAGTTTTGCGATAAATTTCTTCCTTTCGGCTCGTATTAAACGAGACGAAGTCCGTTTGCTACTCGCTTTATTCATATCAACCTATATAGATATCATAATAACCTTTTATTAAATAACTTCATATGAACACACATTTTTATTTATAAGGTAGATAGAACTATAACAATCGAAAAAATCTGCCAACAATCTGGGCGTAACTTTATTATTTTTCCGGCAGAAGTAAGGAACGCGTTCAATTCTGAAATGCGGTGTAGGCTACTATGTGACTGAAAACCTATCAAAAAGAACAAGATCATGGAAGTCAAAATCTGATTGGATCTGAGAGATATGGAATAGTTTATGAAAAAGTACACAATCACTTTACACCCCCTTAGGGGTCAATTTTCAGAAAATCTTGAAAACACTGTCTTGGTATTCATATGGAGAATACATAGAATAAAATTAAATACATTATTTGGGACGAGGTAGTAGATTTGTCGAAAATCGTGGGAAAATATGCATTCTATTATATACACACCGAGTTTCAACATTGTAGCTTAAGCCGTTCCATACATAGATAAAACACCCCCACTTGTACCACACTACCCTTAGGGGTCGAATTTCAAAAAACCTTGAAAACGCTTTCTAGGTATTCATACGAAGAACCCGTAGAATAAAAATGAATTCAATATTTGGAAAGACCTAGTAAATATGACGAAAATCGTGAAAATATATGCATTTTATATTTATTATTTTTACAAATATTTTTTTTGCCCCCCCCCCCCTCTTCTGAACGCCAATGAATATTCAAATTTTTTTTTATCACAATTACTTTTCTAGTTGATTTACATATACACACCGAGTTTCAACATTGTAGCTTAAGCCGTTCCATATATAAGAAAAACACCTTCACTTGTACCACACTACCCTTAGGGGTCGAATTTCAAAAAACCTTGAAAACACTTTCTAGGTATTCATACGAAGAATCCGTAGAATAAAAATGAATTCAATATTTGGAAAGACCTAGTAGATATGACGAAAATCGTGAAAATATATGCATTTTATATATATTATATTTACAAATATTTTTTTTTGCCCCCCCCCCCCTTCTAAACGCCAATGAATATTCAATTTTTCTTAACACAATTACCTTTCTAGTCGATTTACATATACACACCGAGTTTCAACATTGTAGCTTAAGCCGTCCCATATATAGGAAAAACACCTTCACTTGTACCACACTACCCTTAGGGGTCGAATTTCAAAAAACCGTGAAAACACTTTCTAGGTATTCATACGAAGAATCCGTAGAATAAAAATGAATTCAATATTTGGAAAGACCTAGTAGATATGACGAAAATCGTGAAAATATAAGAATTTTATATCTATTATATTTACAAATAATTTTTTTTGCCCCCCTTTACAAACGCCAATGAATATTCAAATTTTTTTTTATCACAATTACTTTTCTAGTTGATTTACATATACACACCGAGTTTCAACTTTCTAGCATAAACCGTTTAATAGTTAGGAAAAACATCCCCTACCCCCGTAGCATACTACCCCTAAAAAATTTTTTATTTTTCCAACATTCCGCTACTATAGCTCTATCTTAATACCAAGTTTAAGGCTTATATCATTTCAGGTTCTCAAGATATAAGCATCGGAACTTTTTCCTTTCCACCCTCCCCCACCCTCCCCCTCTACACCCACAACCCCAAAACTTTTTTCCCTGCTAGGGTTTAATTAGCGCTACTTCTGGTAAAAATTCTAAGCATCTATCTTAAACTGTTCTTGAGATATGAAATGTGTTTGATTTGCAAAGTTCTCATCCCCTCCACTTCTATGCTCCACCTCCCACTTAAAAAATTTTACTTTGATCAATCTTTTTTTGTCAACCTTTATACCCAAACCAAATTTTATTTTTCTAGAGCAATTGGTTCATGAGATATCGTAATCTTAAGTTTTTCACCCCCACCCCCATACACAACTTCCCCCACCCAAAATTTTTCTTCATTCTGTTCTCCTAGTATAACTACAAATATATTTTAAGTTTGAATGGTGTGCCATTAACGGTTTAGGAGATATGGATTTTAGAATGTGTCTATCTCACCTTTTTTGGGTTTCGGACGCATTACATTTCCCCCCACTCCCACACCCCTTGATCAATATTGACAATTTTTCTGCAAATGGGTCTACTATCAGAGCTCTATAGAAATTCCAAGTTTCAGCTTCCTAACATAAGGGGTTACTGAGATCTGGAATTCAAAATTTTCGGTCTAAAACACTTCCCCCTCCTTCCCCCTCACACCCCCACCCCTAAAAATTTGGTCACTTCAAGGCGCCTACCCCATCTATTCGTTAAAAAAATTTCAATTTAATATCTCAAAGCGTTTGGCAGCTACGAGCCTCCAAACGATCTTGCGTACGGCGTACGGCGTACGGCGGACAGACGGACTGAAAATTTTTATTGCTTTTTTCGCGTCTACTAGTTATGAAACGTGAAAATAAAAATTTTGAGGGTAGCAAATTTTTTTTTTTAAAAAATCAATCACAATACTTAATTATTAAAATAATAAAGTAAAATCACTCTCATACAAGGAATATACTCTCGCCGCATTCCTTGATATAGAAGGCGCCTTCAATAATGTTCGTCTTTCGACTATTAAAAGCGCACTACTAACGATGGAAGTGGAACCCGAGATTTGCAATTGGCTTGACCAAATGCTACGTAAGAGAATCATTGAATCCGAACTGGGGCAATGTCTTATTACAAAGTCAGTCTCCAGAGGCACTCCGCAAGGAGGAGTGATCTCGCCCTTACTCTGGCTTCTCGTAGTCAACGAGATCCTTGTGGAACTTGAGAACCTCGGAATCAAGGCATGTGCATACGACGATGACGTGGTCATACTTGTCTCAGGGAAACATTTACCGACAATTAGTAGTTTGATGGAGACAGCACTCAACAAACTACGAGAATGGGCCGGCAACTGCGGTCTAGGGGTTAATCCCTCTAAAACAGTGCTGGTCCTCTTCACGAAGAAGTACAAAATCCCAGTTTTTGCGTTACCAAAGATGGGAAGCGACGAGCTTCATCTTTCCGACAGCGCTAAATATCTTGGGGTTGTTCTAGACAAGAAACTTAGCTGGAAACTTAATCTGGAAGAACGCGTTAAAAAAGCGCATTACGCATTTTACGCCTGCAGAAAGTTGTTCGGTAATAAGTGGGGTCTACAACCAAAATTAGTACATTGGATGTACACAGCCATAGTAAGACCAATCCTAAGCTATGGTGCGATAGTGTGGTGGGAGGCGACTAGGAAGTCCACGTATCTTAGCAAGCTGACAAAAGTACAGCGCATGGCATGCATTGGGGTCACTAGCGCCCTCAGAACCACACCCACGGCAGCACTGGAAACTATCCTCCACCTGCTGCCAATGGACATGCACATCAAAAGCATGGCTGCAAAAGGCGCTCTTAGACTCAAAGAGTTAGGTTACTGGAGAACTAGACCTGCTGGTCACAGTACCATACTCAATGACTTCTTGGAGTGTGATACGAACAGGGAAACGGACTACATTGTGGCAGAATTAGATTTCAGTAGAGAATTTTCTGTTAAAATCCCACACAGGGTTGACTGGAATGTAGAACGCAACCTAGTCAACAGGACCATAATGGTATTTACCGACGGTTCGAAAATGATTTCTGGTACAGGCGCGGGGGTGTTCTCACAGGAACTCGATATTAATGAGTCCTTCAAGCTACCGGACCATGCCAGTGTATTTCAAGCGGAAATCTTTGTAATATTTCAAGCCTGCAAAATTATTGAAGCAAAGGTGAATGCTACAGAAGACATCACTATTTGCATTGACAGCCAAGCAGCCATTAAGGCCCTTAGCTGGAACTCAACACGATCA
Organism: Beris chalybata; assembly: GCA_949128065.1. Lineage (NCBI taxonomy): Eukaryota > Metazoa > Arthropoda > Insecta > Diptera > Stratiomyidae > Beris > Beris chalybata. The sequence goes on from OX421894.1 coordinate 98,614,746, forward strand.
AAACTAGTTAGACAGTGTCGTGGTTTTCTTAACACCATCGGCACACGGCATAATATTATCCTCTGCTGGGTGCAGGGGAATGAGCAAGCTGATGAACTCGCCCGAGCAGGCTCTAGCCTAAGCTCACTAGTGATGGGCCAGCTCATTGCTATTCCCATCGGATCCATAAATCAGTCTATCGACTCACTATGCTTGCAGCGGGCAGGCAATAGATGGTCAAACCTAACTACATGCTCAATATCAAGAACTCTTTGGCCCGAATACGATAACGGGAAAAGCAAGTATATCCTGAGTCTGAGCAGGAAAGATGCTAGCACACTAATCGGAGTGCTCACAGGGCACTGCCTGATCGGTAGACATGCTAGACGACTGGGAGCCAACGCAAATAATCTTTGTCGTAGCTGCGGTGACCCAGAAGTGGAGGAGTCAATCTTTCACGTCCTATGTGAGTGTCCGGGCCTATCGAAAACGAGAAGACGGAACCTCGGCGCTTATTTCCTCGATGACCTCGGTAATATCGATACAGGAAAGCTATGTAACATAGCAAACTTTATAAAATCCACAAAATGGTTTTAGGTTCCATGAGTTCTTCAAACTCAAACGGGGAGCACAATGGACGAATTATAACGTCTAAGTAAAGGAGGATGATAGCATCACCACCCCTTATACCATACCATACCATAGAACTATACGGGTGCGGATCAATTGCAGTACCGATTAACTAGGCAATAATATTTCGAATGATTTTTCCAAACGAGTTATGTTAAGGGCCCGTGTATACCAAAACAGCATTTTTGTTGAAAATCATGCAAACGGGCTTTTCATAATCTCGAAAGCAGCAAAAGATAAGTCATTTCTGTTTGGACAAATATAACTAAAGATATGTTTTTAACTCAAACATGGATTAGTTTTTTGAAATTTTGGTTATAAGAAAAATTATAAGCGATTACGTTGAGCAAGTTTTTGAAACTATTGAAAACACACATTTGGTTGATGCGATTTTGCAAACATTTCTGAAGTATAAGTTTCATTATTTTTGTTTGCATTCAATTGAGAAAGATTAATCTACTTTTTGGAGCAATTAAAGTTTTTCATTTTTAATTATATTAGGAAATAATGCATTTTGAAAACTGTGATTTTTTTTAAAAAAAAACATGTTTTTCATTACTAAAATTTTGTATGAAAACCGATTTTTTTTTATTTAGTTTTTCCTTATATTACTTTATCAAAGCGTTCTTAAGCAACTTAAATTCAAATAGCTTCAAAAAAGTTAGCATAACAATATTTTTGCAACGATTTTTCAAACTACATTTTTCAACCAAATTTTTCATTCAGAACGCTCGCAGAGGTCGAGCTGTAAGGACGTGTGGCTGCGTCGCTTTTTTTTTCGGCTGTTTTGTTTTCATGCTACATTCGCTGAGAGAAAAGAGTTTACGGCGTTCCCCACTCCATTTCGAATCCTGCAATACACGTTTGGAAGGCGAAGTAGAGCAAGCTGTGTGTGTGCCTATTATTCGCCTACTTAGAATGAAAAGAGATTCTTAGCTTTTCTTCCTCATTGTATGTTATGCTTTCTTTGGGGCCACAACAAATTTTTTAAATTGCGATCGAGTTCCAACATACCGTGTTTCGTATTGAGTATTTTATTGATTATTTGATTTATTATTTTCCGAAATGGCAAATAAGACAAAATATAAATCGAAAAAAGAGAGGGAGTGTGGATGCGAATGGGGTACCTCTTATAACTGTCGTTGCTGATGGCTGCTGGTCTAAAAGGTCATACGGCTCAAACTACTCTGCCCCTTCAGGTGTTGCAGCTATAGTAGGCTTCAGTACTAAAAATGTACTATTCATGCGTGTCAGAAATAAGTATTGCCTTATATGCAAAAGAGCAGAAAACAAATCTGTCCTATCTCCAGACCATGTTTGCTACAAAAATCATGAAGGAAGCTCTACAAGTATGGAATCGGAAATTCTTTTAGAGGGATTTAAGTCATCAATTGAAAAAAGAGGCCTAATTTATGCACGCATGATAGCTGATGGTGATTCTAGCGCATACAATAAAATCTTACAGGCTCGACCATATCCAAATCTAACTATAGAAAAAATTGAATGCAAGAACCATTTACTGTGTAATTATTGTAGAAAACTTAAATTGCTCTCTTCCTCTACAAGATATCCTTTGCCGCTCAGAAAATTTCTTCAAAAAAATTTACAACGCCTTCGAGTCGGAGTGAGTTGCGCAATCAAATATTGCAAAAATGAGAAGTTTTCACTTAACCAAAAAGTAAAAAATTTGTATAAGGATATTATGAACGGTCCACTTCATGTACTGGGAGATCACGCACGGTGTGTCGATAGACCTTATTTTTGTAAAAAAACAGGAGTTGATAGTAATTTCATCACTGATTTTAAGCTCTGCGGTTTATTTGATGAACTTATGAAAGCTGTTTCATATTTAGCTCAACATTCCAGAAGCCTAATATATGATGTCGAGAGCAATATCGTTGAGTCATTTAATAATGTTGTGGCTAAAGCAGTGGGGGGAAAAAGAATTAATTTCTCAACTCGACGAGGCTATCAAACCCGATGTTCCGCAGCATTATTATCATTTAATACGAAATGTCGAGCATATTCTAAATTACGCAAAGAAATTTTTGGAAAATGCACGAGTTCTATAAGTAGTAAAATGGAAATGCGCATGGCGAAACACAATTTGACATGGGTTCGGAAGCGGAAATTTGCTGATATTCGAAACAAACGAGAAAAAAATAATTTTCACTATGGAGAAAACTGCTCTAAGCCCGATATGGATACCTTTGCGGCTGAGAAAAAAAAATTATTAGAGGAGCTGCAATCGAACGTTTCAAACCGAAAGAAAATAGAAAATGACACTATTTTGCAAGCCAATAGTAGCCAGTGGTTTGAAATGAGACGAAAACTTTTGACTGCCTCCAATTTTGGAAAAATATGTAAAAGAAGACAAAATATTAGTTGCGCCCCACTAGTACAGACCGTTTTATATCCCAAATTTATCAACTCTCCTGCAGTTAAACATGGAATTTTAAATGAAGCCGTTGCATTGCGAGCAGTTTCGGATAAGTTATCCATGGAGATCCATAAAGCTGGTCTTTTCTTGGATGATTGTCATACATATTTAGGTGCATCGCCAGATGGAAAAACCGATGACTTTATTGTTGAAATAAAATGTCCATACTCCGCTCACGGTCTACCAATTCAAGAAGCCATCGACCAAAAAAAAATTAAATTTTTGAAGGCTGTTAAAGGAGAGGTAGTGGTAAAACCGAAATAGCGACTGGTACTTCCAAATTCAGGGACAACTGCATATATGTAAAAAGGACTTATGCATCTTAGCCATTTGGACTGGAATCGATTTTCCAATTCACTTGGAATACATAAAGCGGGATGAAATATTTTTTAAAGAAAAAATGGAAAAACAACTCTCTCGGTTCTATTTTGAATGTGTGATTCCTGAATTACTGGACCCTAGACTGACAAGGGGAATGCAAATAAAAGATCCACCTTACATAGTGAATGCGATTAATTTGAAGAAAGCTAATTCGAAAACGCACGAACAGCAGCAGCAGACATAACAACAGCCGATACTATTATATATAACCTTATTCACTTTAAAATTGGATTTCACTTATCACTGCAAAATTACTTTCTTTTTTCTTGTCTCTGTGTGGTAGATAAGTCCCATCAAATGGCGGATAAGATGTCTGCCCAGATCGATGAAGTCCACATTTCTGTACACCTAGAGGATTTTGTAATAATGAATTATAGTAATTTTAGTTGAAAAAACTTCGTTTTTTCTTATGAATATTTTTATTTTCATAAATACTTACAATAATATATTTAATATAACGTACATATAAATAAATATAAAATAAGAGATTTCAATTCATATATGTACATACTATATTTATAATTATTAACACTTCAATTTTAAAATTTTAATTTCTCTTGAATACATTTTGCTTGTTAGAACATCTATGTATAAATAAACTCGTGAACTATAGGTACCTTTCACTGTGGAAGAAATTGTGATTTTCGACTTTTTATAACAAAATGGTTTAATAATTGCAATAACCATTATATGTTTGTAAGATCATCGTGCAAAATGGTACAAACCATAATATAGTTGTGAGAAATATTTAATAAATGTTTATAGTTGTCCTGATCATAGAATATAGTTGCTGTTATCATAAAATACTTTTATATCATGTAGCAAGCATGGTTAGGCTGACTTTATTAATTAAATATCACCAAATATGATAAAGGACTAAATCGTTATCGTGGAAAAAAAATTCAAGGGTAATTTTTATTCGTTTTTTTTTATACTAATTTTTTTAATTTTTTCTTATTATATTGTGACTACTTCCTCCTTTAAAATAGTCCCTTATTCATTATTCTAGGATAAAAATTACCAGAGATATGAATATTAAAAAAAAAGATTCGGACAAAAATTTTGCGAAATCTTTAACATATGTACTATACCTACTTAATTAACAAAAAAAATTCGGGGATGCGGTGTATGTTACTATGTGACTGAAAACCTAACAAAAAGTTCGGGAAACGGTTAGAATAGAGTGTAATATATGAATTATATAATTGGGTCATATTCCGGGATGCGGTCTAGAGGTTGGAAAAAAAAACATAGAAATAGGTGATTATTAAAAAAGCCCGTGGAAGTGAAAAGATATTCCATAACTGATCAGACCTGAGAGATATCGTGGAATTTATGAAAAAGTATACAACCACTTTACACCTCTTTAGGGGTCGAATTTCAAAAAGTCTTGAAAACATTTTCTAGGTATTCATATGAAGAATCCGTAGAATAAAAATGAATTCAATATTTCGAAAGACCTAGTAGATATGACGAAAATCGTGAAAATATATGCATTTTATTTTTAACTGAAATTTTTTTCTGCCCCACCCCCTTCTGAACGCCAATGAATATTAAAATTTTTTTTTTAACAGAATTACTTTTCTAGTTCATTTACATATACGTACCGAGTTTCAACTTTCCAGCATAAGCCGTTTAAAAGTTTGGAAAAACACCCCCCACCCTCGCACCATGCTAGCCCTAAAAAAAGTTTTATTTTTCCACTATGCCACTTATACAGTTCTATCCAAATACGAAGTTTAAGATTTATATCATTACAAGTTCTTAAGATATAAGCATCGGAACTTTTTCCTTCTCACCCTTCCCGACCCTCACCCTCTACACCCCCACCTTCAAATTTATTTTTCCCTACTAGGGTTCTATTATGCCTAGTTCTAGTTCAAATTTGAACCATCTATCTTATACGTACACTGTTATTGAGATATGAAAAGTGATATTTTTGAAAAATTCTTATCCCCCCACTTCTATGCTCCCCCGCCCCTTCAAAGATTTTACTTTGAGCAATCTTTATTTATCAAGCTTTATACCCAAACCGAATTTTGTTTTTCTGGTGCAATTGGTTTGTGAGATATCGTTATCTTTACTATTTCAACCCCCACCCCCGCACGCCACCACCCCCACCAAAAAATCGTGTTTCAATCTACTCTCCTAGTATAACTACAGATATTTGTTAAGTTTTAATTGCTTGCCGTTAACGGTTTAAGAGATATGGATTTTAGAATGTGTCGATCTCGGCATTTTTGCGTTTCGGACGCATTATTTCCCCTCCACTCCCACACCCCTTCACCCATATCAGCAATTTTTTTGCAAATGGGTCCACTATCAAAGCTCTATAGAAATTCAAAGTTTCAGCCTCCTACCATAAGCGGTTGCTGAGATCTAGAAAGCAAAATTTTTCGTCTAAAACGCTTCCTCCACCTTCCCCCTCACACCCCCACCCCTGAAAAAATTCTCACTCCAAGAGGTCTACCATGTCTATTCAGAAAAAAAATCAATTTAATAGCTCATAGGGTTTGGGAACTATAAAAATAAAATAATAAAGTAAAAGTGAGATAGAAACAAAAAATTGGATTTAAATTTTTTTTTCACTAAGTGTTCAAGTACAAAAATTTTCAAAAAAATCGGCAAAGACCACAAATTTCATAATTTTTGCCGATTCTTGATGATATGACTCAATTTGCAATATAATACGAAATTAATTTTCTCTTGGTCCACAATTACCTATAAAACATGAATGGAGACATGTCTAGTGCCTACATTCAATAACATGGTACTATGTCAGGTGAATGTCCACCGTTAAAAAAAAACCCAAACGTCCAATGAATGAATTTCCTTTTGAATCGATCAAATTGTATGCCTTGCTCCTTTTCATTCATACTTTCGCTATTTTTCTACATTCCTTTTCTCAACGATATTCATCTCACACACACATAAATAGCTCCGTATACACTCATTTCCCTTGGGCTTTGAACCGGTTGAATCGTTGTACATCGAGCGTGATCGTTCAGATTTAAATTTCCGATGCTCACGAATAATTTCTTACGCTCTCGAAGAAAAATCCAAGCAAACTAGGTGAAATTTTCGATTTTACTTTGCCACTCACGGGCCCTTAAGGACTGAAACATCCACCCTTATTTCCTCCTTACAAACCCACAAATTTACGAAGTTCTCAGAATTGTGTAGTAACTAACCTTAAATACAAATCAACGATTTTAGGCCACTTTAAAAGTAAAAAGAAAAAAATTTTTTTTCGACGGGATAGCAAAATTAATCTAATAATAATCTAATAAATTTATTCATGTCAAGAGAGAATACAGTCAAAACCGGATATAACGACATCGCTTTTAACGCCGGATCGGTTATTACGACTGAATGGAAGGTCCTGGTCGAATCTCTATACAAAGGAATGTATCTAAATTGCATATTGCTAATAACGACTATTGGATATAGCGACGAGTTTAGAGGGTTCCTTCAATGTCGTTATATCCAGTTTTGATTTTTATGCCTAATTTTCGGAATTTTACGTGTTATACGAGTAGGGTTCACCGTTCCAATCAACCCGAACAACATGTACTCCACTTTACTTACCTCTAAACGGGATACACTTGAAACACGAGAAAAACTACTAACTATTGGATATTACCGATCTGAATGCACCAAACGAATTATTTCAAATGACGCGATATTCATGTTTTCGTTTGAAAGATATAATTCCCACGAAAACAAAACATCAGTCAAAATTTCATAACTTATTACATTTACAATTTCTTAACTTATTACTTTCATAACTTATTACTTTTACAATGACTTCCCAAATTTTCTACTGGGAATTGATACATATCTACATACATACATACATAAACATAAAAAATTTTCCTTGAACAAATAGGTACAGTATGTAAAGTTACCATAGCATTGTATCCTTAAAACAATAAAAATGACCATTCAGAATTTTTTATCTTTCTTAAAAATACTTAAACTTTAGCAAACCATGCAGAATTAACTTTAATCTTCTTGCCATTCGATGATAAAAAAAAAAAATCTGCCAACAGTCTGGGCGCAACTTTATTATTTTTCCGGCAGAAGTTCGGAATGTGTTTAATTCGTATGTTACTATGTGACTGACAACCTAACAAAAAGTTCGGGAAACGGTTAGAATAGAGTGTAATGTATGAATTATATAATTGGGTCATATTCCGGGATGCGGTCTAGAGGTTGGAAAAGAAAAAAACTTAAAAATAGGTGATTATTGAACAAGCCCGTGGAAGTAAAAAGATATTCGATATCTTATCAGACCTGAGAGATATGGTGAAATTTATGAAAAAGTATACAACCACTTTACACCCCCTTAGGGGTTGAATTTCAAAAAATCTTGAAAACACATTCTAGGTATTCATATGAAGAATCCGTAGAATAAAAATGAATTCAATATTTCGAAAGACCTAGTAGATATGACGAAAATCGTGAAAATATATGCATTTTATATGTACTGATATTTTTTTTGCCCCCCCTTCTGAACCACAATGAATATTGAAATTTTTTATATTGGAATTACTTTTCTAGTTGATTTACATATATGTACCGAGTTTCAACTTTCTAGCATAAGCTGTTCAAAAGTTAGGAGAAACAGCCCCCACCCTTGCACAATGCTACCCCTAAAAAAAAATTTATTTTTCCACTATGCCACTAATATAGTTCTATCTAAATACGAAGTTTAAGGTTAATATCACTACAACTTTTTAAGATATAAGCATCGGAACTTTTTCCTTCTCACCCTTCCCCATCCTCACCCTCTACACTCTTTTTCCTACTAGGGTTCTATTGGGCCTAGTTCTAGTTCAAATTTGAACCATCTATCTTACACTGTTATTGAGATATGAAAAGTGATATTTTTGAAAAATTCTTATCCCCCCAACTTCTATGCTCCCCCGCCCCCTTCAAAGATCTTAGTTTTAACAATCTTTATTTATCAAGCTTTGGACGCAAACCGAATTTTCTTTTTCTGTTGCAATTGGTTTGTGAGATATCGTAATCTTTACTATTTCAGCCCCCACCCCCGCACGCCACCACCCCCGCACGCCACCACCCCCGCACGCCACCACCTCCACCAAAAAATTTTGTTTCAATCTATCCTCCCAGTATAACTACAGATATTTGTTAAGTTTCAATTGCTTGCCGTTAACGGTTTAAGAGATATGGATTTTAGAATGTGTCGATATCGGCATTTTTGCGTTTCGGACGCATTATTTCCCCCTCCACTCCCACACCCGTTCACCCATTACATCAATTTTTTTTGCAAATGGGTCCACTATCAAAGCTCTATAGAAATTCTAAGTTTCAGCCTCCTACCATAAGCGGTTGTTGAGATCTAGAAACCAAAATTTTTCGTCTAAAACGCTTCCCCCACCTTCCCCCTCGCACCCTCACCCTGATAAAATTTCTCACTTCAAGAGGTCTACCATGTGTAATCAGAAAAAAATTCAATTTAGTAGCTCATAGGGTTTGGGAACTATAATTCCTCAAACGAGTTTGCGTACGGCGTACGGAGCACAGACGCACTGAAAATTTTTATTGCTTTTTTGGCGTTTTTTAGTCATAAAACGTATAAAAAAAAAAATTTCAGGGTAGCAAATTTTTTTTTTTTAAAAGTCGATAACAATACTTTATTATTAAAATAATATAGTAAAAATGTTATTGAGTGTAAAAAAAACGGACAAAACACAGTGGCCTAAAAGGAAAAAGCGTAAGTGGAAATTGAAACTGAGTTCAATATGAAAAGTGGTACAGTATTTCGGAGCAAAGGTGTTCTAAAGCGGAAGTACGAGAACATTAAGAAAACAACAAAAAATCTGCCAACAATCTGGGCGTAACTTTATTATTTTTCCGACAGAAGTTAGGAACGCGTTCAATTCTGAAATGCGGTGGAGGCTACTATGTGACTGAAAACCTATCAAAAAGAACAAGATCGTGGAAGTGAAAAGCTGATTGGATCTGAGAGATATGGAATAATTTATGAAAAAGTACACAATCACTTTACACCCCCTTAGGGGTCAATTATGGAGAATACATAGAATAAAACTAAATTCAATATTTGGGACGAGGTAGCAGATATGTCGAAAATCGTGGTAAAATATGCATTCTATTTTCACAGATATTTTTTTTGCCCCCCTTCTGAACGCCAATAGATATTCGTTTTTTTTTTATTCAAAATTATTTTTCTAGTTGATTTAGATATACACACCGAGTTTCAACATTGTAGCTTTAGCCGTTCTATATATAGGAAAAACACCCCCCACTTGTACCACACTACCCTTAGGGGTCGAATTTCAAAAACCTTGAAAACGCTTTCTAAGTATTCATACGAAGAATCCGTAGAATAAAATTAAATTCAATATTTGGGGCAAGCTAGTATATATGACGAAAATCGTGAAAAAATATTCATTCTATTTTCACAGATAATTTTTCTTGCCCCCCTTCTAAACGCCAATACATATTTGAATTTTTTTTTATCAAAATTGTTTTTCTAGTTGATTTACATATACACACCGAGTTTAAGCATTGTAGCTTAAGCCGTTCTATATATAGGAAAAACACCCCCCACTTGTACCACACTACCCTTAGGGGTCGAATTTCAAAAAACCTTGAAAACACTTTCTAGGTATTCATACGAAGAATCCGTAGAATAAAAATGAATTCAATATTTGGAAAGACCTAGTAGATATGACGAAAATCGTGAAAATATATGCATTTTATATTTATTATATATAAAAATAATTTTTTTTGCCCCCCTTTCTGAACGCCAAAGAATATTCAAATTTTTTTTATCACAATTACTTTTCTAGTTGATTTACATATACACACCGAGTTTCAACTTTCTAGCATGAACCATTTAATAGTTAGGAAAAACACCCCCTACCCCCGTTGCATACTACCCCTAAAAAAAATTATATTTTTCCAACATTCCGCTACTATAGTTCTATTCAAATACCAAGTTTAAGGCTTATATCATTACAGGTTCTCAAGATATAAGCATCGAAACTTTTTCCTTTTCATCCTCCCCCACCCTCCCCCTCTACACCATCAACCCCAAACCTTTTACCCCTACTAGAGTTTACTTAGCGCTAGTTCTGGTAAATATTCTAAGCATCTATCTTACATTGTTCTTGAGATATGAAATGTGTTTGATTTGAAAAATTCTCATCACCTCCACTTCTATGCTCCACTTCCCACTTAAAATTTTTTACTTTGATCAATCTTTATTTGTCGACCTTTATACTCAAACGGAATTTTATTTTTCTAGAGCAATTGGTTCATGAGATATCGTAATCTAAAGTTTTTCACCCCCCCCCCCCCCCACCCCCATACACAACTTCCCCAAACAAAATTTTTCTTGATTCTGTTCTCCTAGTATAACTACAAATATTTTTTAAGTTTGAATAGTGTGCCATTAACGGTTTAGCAGATATGACTTTTAGAATGTGTCTATCTCGCCTTTTTTGGGTTTCGGACGCATTACATTTCCCCCCACTCCCACACCCCTTGATCAATATTGACAGTTTTTCTGCAAATGGGTCTACTATTAGAGCTCTATAGAAATTCCAAGTTTCAGCTTCCTATCGTTAGGGGTTACTGAAATCTAGAAACCAAAATTTTCCTTCGCCCTCACACCCCCACCCCTAAAAATTTGGTCACTTCAAGGAGCCTTCCCCGTCTATTCGTGAAAAAAATTTCAATTCAATATCTCAAATCGTTTGGCAGCTACGAGCCTCCAAACGATCTTGCGTACGGCGGACAGACGGACTGAAAATTTTTATTGCTTTTTTCGCGTCTACTAGTTATGAAACGTGAAAATAAAAATTTTGAGGGTAGCCAATTTTTTTTTTTTTTAAAATCAATCACAATACTTAATTATTAAAATAATAAAGTAAAAGAAGCAAAAGCCGTATTCGTACCCATGTAATATTGTTACTTTTGACAAAATTCTTTATATTTTACTTTGTTTTGTTTCGTTTGGTCTTTTCAATTGGCGGAAACTTGTTTCAGAATATAGAGGTGTTTCATATAAAATTGTTGGGGTACGAATTCGGACTTTACATACTGTAAGTAGATATGTAGATATCCTGATCTTATTACGGGCCCGTGCAAAACAGCATTTTTGTTGAAAATAATGCAAACGGTATTTCATTACTAAAATTTTCTATGAAAAACGATTTTTTTTTATTTAGTTTTTCCTTATATTACTTTATAAGAGTGTTCTAAAGCAACTTAAATTAAAGAAGCTTAAAAAAAGTTAGTATAACAATATTTCAACGATTTTTCAAACTACATTTTTCAGTCTAATTTTCCGTTCAGACCACTCGCAGAGGTCGAGCTGTACGGACGTGTGGCTGTGCCGAATTTTTTTTTGGCGTATTTGCTTTCATATTAACTTACATATAAGTTCATTTGGCCACCAAGCCAGTCACTTAACTAAACAAGCCCATATGGCTACAGTACTAACAGTATGAGCCCATATGGCAAATTAATTGTTTTTGCGGCATCAGCCAACTGCCCGAATGCATTCCTATATAAAGAAAGACAAAGGGATCGAATGCATTCGTGGTTAACTAAATCATCTTAAAATAACGGTTTCCTGTTTGCAACGGAAACCGAGGTTTCTTTATACCAATAAGTATATTCTTAAGGCAGTCTACTTTTATACTCGAACTTGTAACTACACTTGTAATAAACACTTATAAAATTAAAACACGATTGCAAAAACATTTATTCGAACACCTTTCACTCTCGGTCAGGTATAACAGTTCCTTAAGTGACATAACTGGCGCAGCCCATTAAAGGAATTTATTTTCCAAGTTTAAAATAACGCGTTTAAGTGAACAATTTTTATACAACGCCACAAGTTGTTGCAACGCTCTCAAGTTGCTAAAAATCAATAAAAGTGTTAGAGTGATAGTTTGTGCAGAGAAGTAACACTAAGTTCTGTTAATTGGTGAAGTAGTCGCAGTACTTAACGACGACCGGGGTGAATCCACCCGACACAAGAAGCAAACAGTAACGAGGTACGCAGAGGGAGACTCACCGCCACAAGGTGAACATCCAAGGCACAAAGGTAAAAGTTAATTTATAAAAGTGACTCAGCGATGGCAGAACCACAAATCGCAATCCAATTTCCCTTCGAAGACGTGTGTAAAATCGCACGTCAAGTACAATTATACGACGGAAAGCCCGATTCAGCAGCCGCATTAGAGGCATGGATCGAGGAAAGCGAGGAAACCTTGCTATTGGTCCCATTAGGCCCACAGCGAGACCACATTTGGAAGATTTTAACGAGAAGACTGAAAGGAAGAGCTCGAGAAGAATTCAACAAGGTCCGACAAGCAGCAGGACCAGATATACTGGCGGCATTACGCATGGCGTTTGGCATAAAACAGTCCTACTTTAATATTATTTGCGAGATGCACGCCACAAACCCAAACGCATCAACCTTAAATATCTACGAAAAATTAAATAATAGACTTAGCAAACTCAACAGCAAATATTTAGCAGAAGTAAATCAAGCGCAACATATCGAATATGAGCCTAGCAGAAACGAGCGCCTAGTACTTAATTTGTTTTTGAAATTATTCCCAGCAATAAAGCATGTATCCTTGAAGCGCATAATGTAACTACAATGGCGCAAGCTCTAAACGTTTTAATAACAAAAAATTTATTGAATGATAGAATAAGTGATAACACTTTTAATCACTCATAACTGTGATGTAACTTGATAAATGCAGGAGATGAGGAAGTTGTTGAAGAAATACACAAAATTCATAAGAGAACGCAACATGACGGAATTGAAAAAAATTATCAACTACTCAAAGATAGAATATATTACCCAAACCTAAAGAAGAAAGTCTAGGAAGTTATCGATAATTGCGAAGTGTGTATACTGGCGAAATACAATAGAAAACCAACGAAAACACCATTTAAACTAACAGAGACACCTGAGAAATCCAGAGAAATAGTCCACGCCGATATCTGGTTTAGAAATAAAAATAATTTTTATATAACGGCAATAGACAAGTTAAGCAAAATGGCTTCTATAACAAAGTTAGCTTCGAGAACCCAAAAGGACGTAATAGATGGACTCATGACGATGATATCAATCATGGGAAAGCCTAAGAAGCTTATACTGGATAATAAGCCAGCGTTTAAAACAGAAATAGTAAAGAACTATTTGTTAAAGGAAGGAATCGAGGTACATTTCACGACTCCGAACCACCATACAGGAAACTCGGATATCGAAAGATTTCACAATACGTTAAATGAAAAACTCAGAATTTGGGAAATAACAGAGAAAAAGAGTCTAACACATCTAGACCCTATAATCACAATTCTAAAAAATTATAATTCTACAATACATTCGACTACACAGAAAACGCCATTCGCGGTACACCATGGTGAGGAAGATAACGAAGAGATACACGAGCGTATTAAAAACAAAAAAATTAAAATTATTACTAAGTTAAACAATGAGAGAGAAGAAACTGAACTTAATCAGAAGTATATAAAAAACGCGACATTTAATAAACTAGCCCCTAAATTTAAGATAAACACTAATGCTGTTACCCATCCGGAACAGCACATGAGAAAGCGAAAACACCAATAAATTAGAATATCTTTTACTTATATTCCAGATGGAAATTGCAATCTTGATACTCGCAATGCTTCTAACAAACATAGAGGGAGGACGAATTACAGTTGAGACAATAGCAGCGGAAACGAAAATTATATTACTCGACGAAAAGACAGTCAACTTGATAGAGGACGACTTTAGAATTTTTCACATCACAGATTTCAAAGAAATGCAGAGCGCATTAGATACAATAAAAACTGCACTTTGGGGTCAAACAAAATTCACCCAAGATTACGGTAGCATATTGACAGACAAGGCAAATATAATCCAGGCACATCTAAACATTTTGAAACAGTACAATACCGCAACAAATCACAGAACCAAAAGAGGATTATTGAATCTGGCTGGTTCTGTGTACAGAACGCTGTTTGGATTAATGGACAGCGATGATAGAGACGAAATAAGAGAAACACTCCAGGACTTAGAAACCAATCAGCTGAGTGTTAAGCAATTCGCGGATAGACAAATTACTATAAACAACCAGTTCGAAACCAATACGCGTAATATTAAATTCAAATACGAAAGTATGGAGGAATTAGTCGAGTCAAGCTGGGAACGATGGTCAGCGATAGTCAAGCAAATGTGGACGAATAGTGCATTGGACGATTTAATGGCGGAAGTCGATAAACTCATAGATAATATCAACTTGGCTAGATCAGGTATAATGTCGAGACTACTACTCGACACATAGGAAATTTTGAGGTCTGATATAGGTATTAATCACATTCAGGACCTGTCGATAGACATCTTGGGAAAGCAGGATACAATGAAGTTCGTTATAGTTGTTACCGTTCCCATTTTCGCTAATTACATAATAAAATCATACACAATGAAAGCCATACCTTCAGCTAATAATACAATAATAAAACTTAGTCAAGATAAAGTCATTAAATTCAATAATAAATTATACCCTTATACACGGTACCTTCATAAGATTAAGAAAGAAATTAAATGTGAATATGCTTGCGAAATAATAAAAATCTCACCTGATGTAAGCACAGAGGAAGTACGAAAAGGTACTTTATTAGTTACAAATAAACAAGCCAATACTGTAATATCGCAGGACTGTTGAGAAGACGAAGTTCACTTACCATTAAATTCAATCATAACATTTTCAAACTGTTCGGTAAGAATAAACAATGAAACTTTCACTAACAAAATTATAAACCATGATCATATATTGTACATGCAAGCACACCTAATATTCAATGATAGTAAGACTGAGATTCACTTGGAAGATCTGAAATTAATAAATAGAGAGCACCAAAAGGAGCTAGAACTAATTAAAATTCAACATAATCGACATAATATTGCAATATCAATACTTTCTCCAGTATGTATTATACTTACAATTTTAATAATCTTAACTTAAGGATTATAAACCAAATGCAGTCACCCAAAAATAAAGAAAATAAAGAAACCTTAGAAATAAGACAAAAAGCTGAACCTTTGAGTCGGGAGCCTCAATCTAAGGAGGGAGGAGTTACATATAAGCCCATTTGGCCACCAAGCCAGTCACTTAACTAAACAAGCCCATATGGCTACAGTACTAACAGTATGAGCCCATATGGCAAATTAATTGTTTTTGCGGCATTAGCCAACTGCCCGAATGCATTCCTATATAAACAAAGACAAAAGGATCGAATGCATTCGTGGTTAACTAAATCATCTTAAAATAACGGTTTCCTGTTTGCAACGGAAACCGAGGTTTCTTTATACCAATAAGTGTATTCTTAAGGCAGTCTACTTTTATACTGGAACTTGTAACTACACTTGTAATAAACACTTATAAAATTAAAACACGATTGCAAAAACATTTATTCGAACACCTTTCACTCTCGGTCAGGTATAACAGTTCCTTAAGTGACATAACTATTACATTCGCTGAGAGAAAAGAGATTACGGCGTTCCCCACTCCATTTCGAATCCTACAGCACACGAGGACGAGACATTCGAAGGCAAGTATGGCAAGGTGTGGGTGTGCGTGTGATTGTTGTTTTATTATTTTAATAAAACAATACATATATTGTTATGGCTTTTTTTTAAAAAAAATTTGCTACCCTGAAATTTTTTTTTACATGTTTCATGACTAATTGATACGAAAAAATCTGCCAACAGTCTGGGCGCAACTGTATTATTTTTCCGGCAGAAGTTCAGAACGCGTTCAATTCGGGGATGCGGTGTATGTTACTATGTGACTGAAAACCTAACAAAAAGTTCGGGAAGCGGTAAGAAAAGGGTGTAACATATGAATTAAATAATTGGGTCATATTCCCGGATGCGGCCTAGAGGTTGAAAAAAAACAAAACTTTAAAATAGGTGATTATTAAACAAACCTGGGGAAGTGAAAAGATATTCGATATCTGATCAGACCTGAGAAACATGGTGGAATTCATGAAAAAGTATACAACCAGTTTACACCCTTTTAGAGGTCGAATTTCGAAAAATCTTGAAAACGTTTTCTAGGTATTCACATGAAGAATCCGTAGAAAAAAAAATGAACTCAATACTTCGAAAGACCTAGTAGATATGACGAAAATCGTGAAAATATATGCATTTTATACTAACCGATATTTTTTTTTGCCCCCCCTTCTGAACGCCAATGAATATTTGAATTTTTTTTTATCAGAATTACTTTTCTAGTTAATTTACATATACGTACCGAGTTTCAACTTCCTAGCATAAGTCGTTCTAAAGTTAGGAAAAACACCCTCCACCACCGTACCATACTACCCCTAAAAAAAATTTTATTTTTCCACCATGCCACTGCTATAGCTCTATCTAAATACCAAGTTTCAGCTTCCTATCATTATAGATTCTTAAGATATAAGCATCGGAACTTTTTCTTTCTCACCCTTCCCCACCCTCACCCTCTACACCCACACCCCCAAATTTTTTTTCCCTACTGGGGTTCTATTAGGCCTACTTCTGGTAAAAATTTGAAGCAACCATCTTACACTGTTATTGAGATATGAAACGTGTTATTTTTGAAAATTTTTTATCCCCTCCACTTACGTACTCCCCCGCCCCCTTCAAAGATTTTACTTTGAGCAAACTTCATTTATCAAGCTTTGTATCCAAACCGAATTTTGTTTTTCTGGTGCTACTGGTTTGGGAGATATTGTAATGTTAAGTATTTCAACCCCCACCCCCGTACGTCACTACCCCCACCCAAAAGTTTTGTTTCAATCTACTCTCCTAGTATAACTACAGATATTTGTTAAGTTTTAATTGGTTGCTATTAACGGTTTAGGAGATATGGATTTTAGAATGTGTCGATCTCGACTTTTTTGCGTTTCGGACGCATTGCTTCCCCCTCCACTCCCACACCCCTTCACCCATATCTGTTTTTTTTTTTGCAAATGGGTCCATTATCAAAGCTCTATAGAAATTCTAAGTTTCAGCCTCCTAACACAAGCGGTTCCTGAGATCTAGAAACCTAAATTTTTCGTCTAAAACGCTTACCCCGCCTTCCCCCTTACACCTCCTCCCCAGAAAATAATGTCAATTCAAGGGGTCCACCAAGTCTATTCTTAGAAAAAATTTTAATTTAATAGCTCCACTGGTTTGAGAGCTACGAGCCTTCAAAGATTTTGGGGCGGTCGACGTACGGCGTACGGCGTACGGCGTACGGCGTACGGGGTACGGCGTACAGACGGAGTGAAAATTTTTATTGCTTTTTTCGCGTCTACTAGTCATGAAACGTGGACAAAAAAATTTTGAGGGCAGCAAATTTTTTTTTTTTAAAAATCGATAACAATACTGTATTATAAATAATACAGTAAAATCTGCCCCACAGTCTGGGCGCAACTTTGTTACTTTTAGGTAGAAGTTCGGAATGCGATCAATTCTGAGATTCGGTGTAGGTGACTATGTGACTGAAAACCGAACAAAAAGTTTGGCAAGCGGTTAGAATAGGGTCCCCAAGAATACTTACACCGCTGCCACAAATAAAATATCAATTACATAATTGGGTCATATTCCGGGATGTGGTCTAGGGGTTGGAAAAGGATAAAATTTGAAAATAGGAGATTATTAAACAAGCCCGTGGAAGTGAAAAGATATTCGATATCTGATCAGATCTTTGAGATTGGTAAAATTCATTTACAATTTACACCATCTTAGGGGTTGAATTTCTAAAAATCTTGGAAATACTTTCTAGGTACAGCCGAACTTCGATAACTCGAACTGCTATGTGACGCATAAAAATTTCGAGTTATTAAGACTTCGACTTATCAAAAATAACTGCACATATGCGTGTACTTTTTTTGTGAATGAACATATATGTTGAAAATACCGAACGCAACGATTGAACTAACTTATCGACTGAACGACGTTTGGTTCAGATCATCTACGTCATCACTTCCGGAGCATCTGACAGATCACTTTTCGATGAACATCTCGTGCGCAAACACGTTTTTATAAGAACTCTCTGTTCCTCGTGTTTTATTTCATGGTGCCGAAACCCGGGACGAGAGTATAATCGATAACAACGAACGAGCGTGTTTGTGTTCATCTCGCGAATAGTAAATCAAGAATGGAAATCGCGAACCGTTCGACCTATAGAGGTCAAGTGACAAAAATCGTAAACGCCGCAAAGGAGTATTTGCGATCACCGGAGTCGCAGCCGAGTAGTGCAAATCTGGAACAACTGGATGGCATTAACGAAGAAGTAGTTGCCTTTTTACAAAGATTGACCACCGCTCACGAAGGTCTTCAAAAGGCCAACGCCGAAGCGCGTGCGCTAATCAAGGTGGACGATTTTGCGAGGAAATGTGAAACTACTGCGGAATACGAGGATAAGTCAGTTGGAACGATGGCTAGATTATCACAACGTTTGGAGAAGGTGAATCGCGTCTTGAACCAACCAATTGTCAGCAGTGTTCCAGTAGCAGGTGGTTTGCAAGACAGACACTCTGCAATGAAAATGCCGAAATTGCCGCTCAAAACCTTTTCTGGATATTATCAGGATTGGCTTCCTTATTGGGAACATTTAAAAAAAAATAATACATGAAAATAGTTCTCTTTCAGCGACCGACAAATTTGCCTATTTGGAGTCTACACTGAAGGGCAGAGCCGCCGATACGGCTGCTGGTTTTACTCCAATCGCCAGCAATTACGATGGTGCCATTGTGCTCCTGCAAGAAGAGTTCGGCGACTTCAAAAAATTGGTAGATAAGATCATGCAGCAGCTCATGGGAATATCGGCACCATCGTCGAGAACAGATGCGAAGGGTCTCCGGCGTCTATACACAACTGTGACGACTGCTATTCGGTCTTTGAACGCCATGGGCGTTCCCCTAAATCATTATTCGATAATGTTGAAGTCTTAGTTGCTATATTGTCTACCAGCCGATCTTCGAGTTAACTTTCATCGCCTTCGCCCCAATGAAAGCAGTAACGAGCAGGTTGTACGCGACGATGAGGATGCCATGACCACTGATGGCGCATCAGTATCAGGAAGTAGTGGAACGTTAGGTTTCGTGGGTGATAAGAAAATGCAAGGATTACTCAAGTTTATTAAAAGGGAGGCTGAATCTCTGGAGAATTCATACGACGAAAATGAATCTCGGAAGCAAACAACGAAAACATATGCAACAGCAGCAGGCCTTTTTACACCAGAAGTGAAGGAACCGTGCATATTTTGTGAGGCAACAGACCACGGAACGAGGGACTGTGAAGGTCAATTAAGTATCGCAGAAAAAAAGGAGCTACTGAGGCAAAAGGGTCGTTGCTTTCGATGTTCAAAACAAAATCACACGTCCCGATTTTGTAAGGTTAAGTTTGTGAAATGCGGGAAGTGCGACGGTAAGCACATAACCTCAATGTGCGAACCAAATCGGCAAAATGAGATTAACACGGCGGCACAGCCTAACGTAAATGTGTTGCAAACGGTCAAAAATAGTAATAGCGTTTGTTTGCAGGCTGTTCGCGCCATTGTAGAAGGGATTTCAGGAACATTACTTCGAGTCGTTATTGATAGCGGCAGTCATTCCTCATACATCAAGCAGTCTGTATCCAGAAAGCTAGGTTTAAAGATCCTTGGGCAACAATCGGTCCAAATCATGCCATTCGGAACAGTAAAACGACCTTGCCCACAGCTTTTCAATAAGATAGAGATCATTCTTCGAAGTCAGTACAATAACAACACAGTAAGGATCGAAGCTCTAGAGGTTCCGGAAATTTGCTTGGATGTTTTGGCAGTTCCAGCTTTAAACGACGTCAGGTTGAAGTGCCTCGAATTAGCTGACGTTAGTATAAATAATGTAGCTTGTGTTGACGGTATTAGTGTTTGATCGGACTCTCACGTCCGATCCCTTCTTTCCTGAAATTCGTGAAAGGATTTGAAATGAAAATGCCGGTTTTATGGTGAAGTCGATTTTTTGAAGTGAAAACTTCTTTAGGCGCATTGAGCGGATTTTGTATGGGGTAAAATCCATAAATTCGCGACAACGGTTTTATGGTGAAGTCGGATTTTTGAAGTGAAAACTTCTTTAGGCGCATTGAGCGGATTTTGTATGGGGTAAAATTCATAAATTCGCGACACCGATGCTAACAGAGAGATGAAACGAAAAAGCGTCAGGAAACAGTGAAGGGATTGTAAGAAATTTTTGATGGGGTGGTAGTGGCGTACAGGTGGAAAATGGAAAATGGAAAATCGAAAATCGAAAATCGAATATGAATAATGGAAAATGGAAAATGGAAAATGGAAAATGGAAAATGGAAAATCGAAAATGGAAAATCGAAAATGGAAAATCGAAAATCGAAAATCGAAAATCGAAAATGCAAAATGCAAAATGCAAAATGCAAAATGCAAAATGTAAAATGCAAAATGCAAAAAGCAAAATGCAAAATGCAAAATGCAAAATGCAGAATGGACAATAGAAAATGGAAAATGGAAAATGGAAAATGGAAAATGGAAAATCGAAAATCGAAAATGAGAAATGGAAAATGGAAAATCGAAAATCGAAAATCGAAAATGGAAAATGGAAAATCGAAAATCGAAAATGGAAAATGGAAAATGGAAAATGGAAAATGGAAAATGGAAAAACGAAAATCGAAAATCGAAAATCGAAAATCGAAAATGGAAAATGGAAAATGAAATTACGTTTCTCGCTGCATGTTTTTATTTGGATCGCGTAACCCATCATATGTCTTGATCAATAAATAAACTATATTTGAAATTGTATATAATTATTGTTCAGAGTGCCGATAGATGCGAAAACCAGAGAAATTTTTGATACTACAATTAATTTGAAAATGCAAATACAAAAACGCTTTAATTTCATAGTTTCAAGTTTTCACTTCTGTCGGCAGTCTTAATGACTGCACTGTTTTTTTTTTTTTTGTTTTAATCCATTTTATTTTTTTTATTCTTGGAAGGTTTCGCCGTTGCGATTTGTGCGACTTGCGGATTGATTTGGTGCGATTTGCCTTTCTTCAAATTCCCCCTTGAATTCTGAAGCGGAATTCTTGGGAGGACCTGAAGTAGGGTTTCTTCGACTTATCTTGTGGTTTTTGGAATGCGACGGCGGTTGTTGTTCTTGCAAAGTACTCACCTTGATTCTTACGTCGAAGCAACGTATGTGTGGGCGGTCGAAATTTTTTAGGTTGACTAGCTCCCGAGCCGTGGCCTGTCGTGGCTTATATAGGCGATCGGAGCTTTGTGATGCCATTTTCCGGGATGACGTATATGGGCGATCGAAGCTTTATAAGGATGAATAGAGACCGCCCATTTGTACAGTGGCCAATGTAAATGCTGGCCATGTTCAGTGGAAATCTGAACATTCTCCCGCGCGCGAAAGGTTGGAGTAGGTGTCCGAGTTTCTTCCTTATTTACACAATATTATACATATGTTAATTTTTATTTTTTTTTGTTTGTGTTTTTTTTTTTCTAAATTACTTATACTAGTACTAATACTAGTCTTTTGGTAGAATTCATATATATATATACTTTTTTTTTTTTTTTTTTGTAAAAAACAAACTTAATCATAGTTATAGTTATAAAATAATAATAATAATTCTTTAGTAAAAATTCAATTAACTTATGATTAGTTTCTTATTGAGTGTGAGTTAGATGTATCATGCAGTTTTTCCAGCATGGTGACGTGGACGAATTAAATTGGACCATTTAGCACGGCCTTTGGAGAATCTCACTCTGACCTTTCCTCCGCCCGTGAAGAATAGCGTGTACGTTTTTTTTAGTTTGTACTTCATTTCGTTCCATGGTATGGAGGACACTTGATCATACTTGAGATCCAACAGTTCTCCCCAGTTTGTCACTACTGTGTATACCTTTCGGTTGACGGGTTTAGGGACACGTTGGATGGCCCTTTGCAGCCTGTCGGTGTCATCCCGAGTTACTGTTGTGCCGATATTTCGCCCTGGCGTTATCGGCAGTTCGTTGATGCTAGGATTGGAGGCTACGTGACCAGGCAATGCCAATTGTGGCCGTGTTGAAGACTCACCCTTGTTGGGTGTTGAAGGTTGGTCGGTATTGTTGTTATGACTTGGAGACGGCGGCAGATCTAGACGCAGATTACGTCCTGGAGTTGGCGGCAAGCCCAGATCTAAGTCACGTCCTGGAGTTGGTGGCAAATCTGGGGTCGGTTCATATTGTCCTTCCTCTAGCAATTCTTCCTCTGAAAATAGCTTGGTGGGGAAGAGCTCTTCTACCGCATCGTGATTTGTGAATTGCAGGAGTTCTTCCTCCGAGAATAGGTGATTTGAACCAAAGCTTTCCAGATCGTCATCATTGATCAGCTCCAAGTAATCGAGTATATTGTCCATCTGAAAAAAGTCAAAGTGTAATAAAACTTGTGGTAAGTATAAAAATAAACGATACTACACCGGATATTGAACTGTGGACAATGACATTTATGCTGAGGGTTGACTTGTCGTCGGTAGCATGCACACCTTGGACAGAGGTCGTTGTATTGTTTGGACTGCGTCTCGATTGAAACCACCCGGGCGAGCCCATCTCTACCGAGATGCACCTCTTTGATCCTACCAAGATGCCATTTAGATGGTGGTGTATTGTCCTCCACCACGATGACCACGTCGTCCACTTTGATGTTGTCCTTGCGAGACTTCCATTTATGTCACTGCTGCAGTTGGTGTAGATAGCCTTGTGACCTTGTGTCCTTGTCCTTTTGGTTGCAACTGCGACAGAATCTGCAGCAGTATGTAGCAACCTTTATCAGCTTTTGCAGGGACGAAAAACGTGTCAGCAATGATGGTTCGGATACAAGTTGCGTATTTAATGCTTTGGTTGGCCTTAATTCCAAGTTTGTGGTCGTAGTTGATTGGTTTTTTACCTTTGGCCAATGCTCTGGGCCTTGTTTCAGCCACTTTGGTCCATCCCACCATATGGAGTGATGACGCAATTCGCTGGGCGATATTCCTCTTGACGCGATGTCAGCTGGACATGTGTCCATTGATTTCCGTGGCCATTCTCCTGGATACCTACTACTTTGTTTGCTACGAAAGTAGTCCATTTCGTTGGATGACCATTTATCCAGGCTAGGGTGATTAGCGAATCCGTCCATGCGAACCCTTGGACCTCTGTTAATTGTAGGTCTACCCTGGCTGTTTTCATCATTTTTGCTAGCAAGTTTGCAGCACACAACCCCAGACGAGGGAGTGTGATTGGTTTGATGGGTGCCACCTTTGTTTTGGCCGTCACTAATGTCGTGTGGACGTGGTTTTTTTCATCTTCGACCCGAAGATATAGCACCGCCACGTAGGCTCGTGTCGATGCATCACAGAAGCCGTGGAGTTGAACGTTGTGTGTGTGTTTCGCGTTGGTGTGCATCCATATGGCATTCGGATTTCTGATAAGTGATGGATTTCGAGATGATACGCTGACCATTCTAGGAGTAATTCTGAAGATGGGGTATCGTCCCAACCGCAGCCGGTGATCCACATTTTTTGCATCATGATCTTTGCGCATATGACTGCGGGAGACACCCACCCTAAAGGGTCAAAAAGCTTTGCGAAATGTGACAATATCGTTCTTTTTGTCCATCGTGATGTTGTGTTGTCTGAGGCGTTCATGGATAACGTAAAAAAATCCTGTTCCGGATTCCACAAAATCCCTAATGCCTTTATGGCGTCTTTTTCTCCGAATCTTACTGGGACGCTTAATTCTTGTTCCTGCAGTGGTATGTCTTCCAGCAAGGCTGGGTGGTTGCTGGTCCATTTTTGCAGGTGAAAACCGCCTCCCTTTAGAAGGTTTATGATTTCTTGTTGCAGAATCTTGGTCTCTGTTAAATCATTGCTTCCCGCAAGCATGTCGTCCACGTAAAAGTTTTTTAATACGACTTGAGATCCTAGTGGAAACTTGTGCTGATCATCAATTGCCAATTGTTGTAGTGTTTTGATGGCCATGTAAGGGGCGGCGGCAGTTCCAAAGGTTACGGTGGTGATGTCGTATTTCACCATTGGGTCCTTCGGATTTTTGCGCCACAATATTTTTTGGTATTGATGACTTTGTGGGTCAACTTTTACCATGCGGTACATTTTCTCAATGTCCGCGGTAATAGCATATTTATGAATCCTCCAATTCATTATCGTAGAGAATAATTTCGGTTGTAGCGTAGGACCGGTAAGCATTTGTTCGTTCAGGTTTTTCCCATTCGAAGTTTTAGCGGATGCGTCGAATATGACGCGTAGTTTTGTCGTTGAGCTTTCCTTCATGACAGCGTGGTGTGGTAGGAAATAGTGGTTTGTTGGAGCCGCAGGGGTCGTTGCATTGACATTCTGAGCTGGTACCATTTGATTTGATTCGATATACTCGGAGATGCATTTGGCATATAATTCTTTTAACTCAGGGTTCTTGGCGAACCTTCGTTCGAGGCCTAGGAACCTATTTCTCGCCATGTGCTTAGAATTTCCTAATATTGGAGGATTTGGATTGAACGGGATGCTCACTTGATATGATCCATCCGTACACCGTTTATGGGATGACTTGTAGTGTTCTTCACAGAGCCTTTCGTCAGATGTGAGTTGTCGTGCTGTGGACACCTCCTCCAATTCCCAAAATTTTCTTAATTCTTGGCTAATGGATGAGTTAGAGTATGTACTTAGAGTGCACCCGGTGAATTTGTTGTTCGAGTTTAGTGAGTCATTTGAGACTTGGCCGAATAATATCAACCCCAGTGAAGTGTTTTGAGCCACCGGAACGCCTTGAGGGCCGTGCTTAAATCCTGGACGCAGAATCTGCGCGTACACCTTCACTCCAAGGAGTAGATCGATCGACCCTGGTTCCATGAATTTTGGATCTGCCAAGGCGATTCCCTTGAGGTGGGGCCATTCATTGGCTGATAGTGTGTTTGCGGAACACACCTTGGTGATGTTTGGGATGACGTACGCTTGAGCATGTACTTCTTTTTGTTTCCCGAATTTGGTGAGAATTTTCAGGTTCAGCGTTTTAGTAGCGGTGCTCACGTTGGTTGCATTGAGACTTGTGATGGTTAGCGAAGTGGCCTTTGCCTTCAGTCGCGTCTGTTGATACGCAGATTGCGACATGAACGTACTTTCTGAACCTGAATCGATCAGAGCTCTCAACGTTAATGTGTCTCCATCTGCTTTCACTTCAACTATGGCTGTCGCCAAAAGGGCTTGTTTGTTTAAGCGATTAAAATTGCAGCTTGACGTTGACGGAAGCGGATCTGAAATGCTCAGCTTGGCTGTTTCCTTTGTTGTTTCCGTTGCTAATGCGTTATTGCTCGCTTGTTGTTGGGTTTTGTGGTCTTCATGCAACGTAGAGTGATGACGAACGTTGCATTTGGAACATCTGTGCGTGTTGGTGCAGGTGCTGGTCGAATGCGTGCCTAACAGTTTTAGCAGATATTTTGGGCTCGTACGATCTTCCATTTTTCGGCTACGTTAAGGCCATGGAATTTCTGGCACTTGAATAGAGGGTGGTCGGATTTGCAATGTTGGCAATTGGACGATTTGTGCTTTGGTAAACTCGTGAAGTTCTTGGCTTTTCCCGCAGAATTTGGTTTTGCTCGAGATTCAGACAAGACTTCTAGAGTTCTATGCCTGGCTTCGATGAAGGTTTGAAACTCATCGTAGGTAGGTAGTTCGTCAGAGTTGGAGACTTGTTGTTCCCACAGACTATGCGTTAAATGCGGAAGTTTTTTTGTTAAGATGTGTAAGATTATCGGGTCCCAATCCTTGATTTTTACGATTAATGTCTTTAACTCGTGCTGAGTTTCATTGACTGTGTCAATTAAATTTTTAAACTCTCGATCGGTTTCTGAACGAATTTCGGGTAATTCCATCAATCTTGTTATGTGCGTGCTCACTAATACGCGTTTGTTGTCATAACGTTTGACCAATAACTCCCACGCAGCAGTATAATTGGCTTCTGCTATATCGAATTGACCAAGGATGCGATTAGCTTCGCCTGAAACGCTGCCTTTTAGGTAGTGCAATTTTTGCACTTGGGGAATCTGATCGTTATTATGAATCAGCGATTTGAACAAGTCATGGAATACGCGCCATCTCTCGTAATTGCCATCAAACTTTGGAATGTCAATCCTAGGTAGATTGAACATCGGTTGCGCCTGTGTATTTTGAGGGTTTGGGTTTTGCGCACCGGAAGTTTGAGTCTTGGTCTCGGAATTGCCAAGTTGTTTTAATTTGTGTTTCAGTGTCTGCGTAACATTCTACGTATGTCTCAAATTCATTATCTGACTTACTCTCGCCTGAAGCCATCATAATGTTTTTGTGTGTAGTGGTGCATTCAGTCCAGGTTCGTTCTATGGAGTCGAGACGAGCAGAAATATAACCAGCAGTGCGCCTTGCTTCTCCTGTCTTTTTGAAGTTGGAGAGCGATTGTCGCACTACTTTGAACAAGGCGTCCTGCTCTTTCAAAAGTACTTCCATGCTTGAGCTCGGATTTTCTTAACTGTTTTTGTGAATTGAACCGATTCCGAAATTTAATTTTTAAGTTATTTGTTTGTACATATTAGATTTAATGTTTTCCGGTTCGTGGATTTGTTTTTAACTTGATCTACCGGATTAGATCAAGTTGTTTAGTTTTTTTTATTCTTGCCGCCCTTTACAAGATTATGTTGGCATTTATATTGCTTTGATTGCGCTAGAAATGATCGCGTCTTTCAAAACAATATTGCCTAAATGGTCTGTTAATTCGACGGGCAAGGCTACACGTGGTGTGTCGATATTTTATATCGTTTTGCGATGCCGGAATGTTGAAAATTCAACAAAGTTCTCTTGAAATTTTATTAAATTTCTGTTTTTTTTTTTTAATTGGCGATTTTTTACGCCATTTTGTGGTTTTGTGTCTCTTGGTGCGATTCGGTACGCGAATCGCTCAAGTATTGGTGAACCAACACGACACTGTTGTCGTGCTTCGCGCTGTGGTATTTCGGTTTTGGTCATTATGCGTCCAACCAAGTGCTTATGGTGTGAGAGTTCAACACAGCATCTTTGTTGCGATGCTTTCGTGTTGTAGGTTCGCTGCACGTGCTAAAGGCTAGCAGCTTGCAGTGGTGTTTTCGCCTGAGGCTAAATTTTTGTGTGGGTGTTCGGGATTTATGCAAAATGCATATTATTGCACCGTGTGGCACAGTGTTTTAGTGTGAAGGTTTTTCGTGACTCGAGTGCCGACAAGTGCCGGTTTCAACGTCACCGAACAGGTGTAAAAATTCGGTTGCAAAATTGCAAATTTTGAAATTTTGAAATTTTGGAATTTTGAAATTCGGATTTTTCTGAGTGAAAGAAACATCGAATAAAGCAAAAAACGGTTCGCATATCCGGCTCGACGGACCAAATGATCGGACTCTCACGTCCGATCCCTTCTTTCCTGAAATTCGGGAAAGGATTTGAAATGAAAATGCCGGTTTTATGGTGAAGTCGATTTTTATTTGTTTTATTCGATTTTATTTTTTTTATTTTTGGAAGGTTTCGCCGTTGCGATTTGTGCGACTTGCGGATTGATTTGGTGCGATTTGCCTTTCTTCAAATTCCCCCTTGAATTCTGAAGCGGAATTCTTGGGAGGACCTGAAGTAGGTTTTCTTCGACTTATCTTGTGGTTTTTGGAATGCGACGGCGGTTGTTGTTCTTGCAAAATACTCACCTTGATTCTTACGTCGAAGCAACGTATGTGTGGGCGGTCGAAATTTTTTAGGTTGACTAGCTCCCGAGCCGTGGCCTGTCGTGGCTTATATAGGCGATCGGAGCTTTGTGATGCCATTTTCCGGGATGACGTATATGGGCGATCGAAGCTTTATAAGAATGATTAGAGACCGCCCATTTGTACAGTGGCCAATGTAAATGCTGGCCATGTTCAGTGGAAATCTGAACAGTGCTTTAATTGGCGGTGACTTTTACTGGTCAGTGATAACTGGTGAGACAAAATATCTCTCGGAACGACTTTGCGTGGTTAATTCCAAATTCGGTTGGACATTACTCGGTCCGGTGAACGTCGATAATAACAACGTGCTTTTTTCGACAATGAACGCTTTATTTTCGGGAACTCTTGAAGATTGATTCGACACGAATTGGTTGTGGGACACGGAAGGTCCAAAGTGCGAGCAATTAGACAACTTCGATATGCGGGACCTTATCAGTTGGAACGGTGTTCGGTATGAAGCTTCGCTACCCTGGAAGAGCGGGGGTGTGAATTTTAATGACAATAAAGCTTACGCGATAGCGCGATTAATGGGACTAACGAAACGACTCGCGAGTATGACTTTACACTCCGTAAAATGTCAACCGACGATATAGCGGAAATAGTTCCGACCATGTCCGTGAATGGCAAGCGTATTTACTACCTACCCCATCAACCAGTTTATCGAGCAGACTAGCCGACTGCACTTCGAATTGTGTTTGACGCGTCTGCAAGCGTCAAGGAATCAAGATCTTTAAACGATTATCTTGAGACCGGAGCAACCTTATCCTATGATATTTTGTCCATTCTATTGAATTTCTGCATTGGTAAGATAGCCATGGTCTCTGACATTCAAAAGGCATTTTTGCTGATTTCTTTAAACGAAAATGACAGAGATTCGCATCGATTTTTATGGTACATCACAACCCCCGAGTCAACGCATCAGCTACCAGCGATACAAGAGCTACGGATGAAGCGAGTTACCTTTGGAGTTACCTGAAGCATATTGGTTTCAACCATACAGAAACATTTAGAGAAATTTTCATCCGAATACCAAAGGTCATGTCAAATCCTGAGTAAGTCATTTTATGTTGATGATTTAGTTTTAAGTATGGACAAACTAAATGAAGCGAAACATATCTATCATGAAGCATATGCTATATTTAAAAAAGGAGCGATGAGTCTTGTTAAGTGGAACTCAAACGATATGAGCTTAAAGAAGTTGTTTAAGGCGTCTTCCTACCATGAAAGTTTTTTTTTGATTTTTTTATAAAAAACTTTGAAATGTTACGCACATTTTAAGCCATTGGCGGTAATGAAATCGCAAAATTGCCAAAGTAACAGCTAAGTTTTCTACACGAACACCAACAAAAACCCTTGCGATACAGCAAACTAGCTTACTTTCTTTTACGTTTATCTCGAAACTACTCTTTTCGGAACTCGTAACACGATATCTCGTAAACTGGGGGGCCCATGGCTCTGAAATTTGAGCACAATACTTTTAGAAGTATTATAGAAAGAGTAGCGTAGGATTTTTATTGTCGTTTTTCGACGCTTTTCTTAGGAAAAAATACAACTTTTTTTTCTTCGGCTCACCAAAATTTAAAAAAAAAATTTAAAAAAAAATCGCTACGCTACATTCTAGCTACACTACCCACGAACCAGCCCATTTTTTTTTTCTTTTTTGATGCATATTAATGGTGAAAACGATGTCATCATATCTCTCCTCTTGTGCGAAGGGCCTCCGGGGAAATATGCACAGCGCCGTCATTTTTTTTTACTTTTTATTAAAAATTATGTCAAACGTTTCTCAAATTGTAATATACCTTGTGTCCAAAAATTAAAAAAATTTCTTTTATACTTTCGAAGTTATGAATTTTTTAAAAACACATATGTTTCGAGCGATCATGGTAGGAAGACCCCTTAAGGAGTCTGATTGCAACAGAGCCTACAACTACACATTTTTGCAGATGCAAGTCCGCAGGCATATGGAGCTGTAGCCTTTTTACGTTCAAAGAATGATGAAGGCGAGACTGAAGTAACGGTTCTATGTTCTAAAAATAGAGTGGCGCCTATGAAGACAACCGGACCTACTGAAACTACAATACCTAAATTAGAACTTTCGGCGGCTGTTGTTGCTGCCAGACTCAAACGATATTTGCTCAACGTACTTCAAATTAATTTCAACTTAGTCTGTTTTTGGACCGATTCATCGATCACTTTACACTGGATTAAAGATGTTTCGAAGAAACGCAAACCTTATATTTCGAATCGCGTTAGAGAAATACATGAGTTAACAAACGTTCACGATTGGTGACATTGTGACGGAAAATCTAATCCGGCAGATTTACTTACAAGAGGCATCCAAACTAAATGCCTAATAGAATGTTCCTTGTGGAACAACGGACCTGGTTGGCTGCGAGAAGATGAAGGACATTGTACTGGACGAAGTAATCATAATAAAAAAAGATCATTGACCATCATAATCCGATTGCAATATCTACTTGACCTTGATTTGCTTGGTCAGCATATTGCAATGGGATATTCAATGCCGTGCATTTGCACCTGCATGTAGATCATTGACATTAGCATTGACCAAGAGAATCCGATGACAATATCTAGAACGATTGACCTTCTTTGCTTAGTCAGCGAATCGTTCTGGATATTGCAACGAGAAATCCATACCGTGCATTTTGTTATTGTAAAATTGCATTGTAAAATTGCATAAGCAAATCTAGTATTTAAGTAATCGATTTTTAACAAATAAAGATTCAGTCTATTTTCAAACATTCACCGTTCGCTTGCTTATCGATCAACTGTACTGAGACGGGCTTAATTGCCACTCGTACTTTTGAGTTATAATATACAAAAATACTTTTGGTCTTCGACAATAAAAAAAAATGACTCTTAAGAAGACTTTAGTTTACAGGAATTAAAGAAGACTTAGAAGAGCTTCAGAAGACACAAGAAGAGAATATCAAAAGAACCCAAGGTTTACCACATCATCGGCCAATTAAGGTTCCTGTATACGCACTCACACTACTCACCCTACCTTAGGTTTGGCCGATGCATGCTCAGGTCGAAAACCAGTATATTTAAATTTTTTTGATTTTATTGGGGGATTATCAAATATCAATTCAAAATAATTTACTTGTCGGTATAAAATAGAAAATTTCCATAAAAGAAATTGATGTTGTACCGAAATTTACAAAAGAAAACCTTAATTCGCTCACACATACTTTCATACGAAAGTAGTACTAATCTCAAGGTTACCGTCAAATTTATGACATTTCTCAAATGTCACAAACGTGAAAGTGATCGGTCGCAAGAACTACGGCACCGACCTGGACTGTCCTTCGGAAAAGGATTGGAACCGATTCGATGTGATACCAAAGTGTGGAATCAAAAAACAGGCAAGGTGAAAAATTTATGAGTTTGATTTGTCCCAGACTGATTTCGTTTTTTGCAGGGTGAAATGATAACGCAACGTTACTCGTACTCCGTACAGTCGCTTGATGGCCTTGCAACGAATGGGAATCGTAAAGGACTCCGAACAGATCCGCGATAAGTCAGTTGCTGACAAGGTAAGAAAAACCAAGAAGCAAGGAAATAAGTAACCGGGCTGTTTCCGATTTCAGGTGCGGTGTCGGCAAGCTAACTCTGTTCGACTACATCGAAGTCGAACTGACGAATATGAACCGGCTGTTCTTTACCGTGAGAAGTCACTTGCTATCGTTGGAGTGGCGGAGTCGGAAGCGTAACAGCCGATATGCTGACAAGGTAAGAACAACCATTGGTAGCAAGGAATGAAGTAACCGGGCTGTTTCCGATTTCAGGTGTGGTGTCGGCAAGCTAATTCTGTTCAACTATATCGAAGTCAAACTGACGAATATGAACCGGCTGTTCTTTACCATGAGAAGTCACTTGCTATCGTTGGAGTGGCGGAGTCAGAAGCGTAACAGCCGATATGCTGACAAGGTAAGAAAAACCATTGGTAGCAAGGAATGAAGTAACCGGGCTGTTTTCGATTTCAGGTGCGGTTTCGCCAAGCTGTTCGACTATATCGAAGTCGAACTGACGAATATTAATCGGCTGTTCCTTACGCCCAATTAAGCCGAACTATCGAAAGTGTTGGCTGTTGCGAGTACTTTGAATTTTAGAAATCCAGACGTCGGAATTTATACGCACAACTGCAATATTACAACGGAAACGGAAACTATCCAGACCGGCGGATCAGTTCCGGGCACGCCAGTCGACTTGGTTTTGAATGGCCATCAATGCTGCGTGCAATGAACTAGGTCTGAACTGGTTCGAGAATGCAGTGTCCAGTCACATTCAATTCATCGGTCCTGGCGATACCGTGCTCCACTGCTAGTCGTAGCCGAAAATATCGATGAGAAAACGATGAAGCGTGAGGGAGTGTGTGCCGCCAGTTTGCCGACAACAATCGGAATCGTTGCAGGAATGCTGGTACAAAACACTTTGAAGTATCTGCTCAACTTCGGTGAAGTGTACGACTACTTGGGATATAATACACTAATCGATTTATTTGTTGTTATATTTTGTTGAATTATATTATTTAAATAAAGTAACTTCAAAAAGAAGAACCGTCGTTTTAAATTTATATATAAGCTTTATTCATTTTCATAAAAAACAAACACAAGAAAAAATTAACTCATTAAAAAGTTTTCTTTGTATATATTTTTACAAAGAGCGCATAAAACAACATTTTTCTGTACTGCGTTAATGATGTGAGTGCAAAACATCGAGTTATCCTGGTAAGAATTCACGATTTCCTAAAATTGGGATTCTGCTCTAATCTTCGTTGGAAGTTCGTAAACCATGTCTAAGGTTGACAATGGAACATACGTTTCAGCCGGATTCGGTACCATCTCAGACTGAGTTACGGCAAAGCTTGATGCAAAATTGAAGAAGTTCTCTAGCATTTTTTGTCCAAATTGAAAGTATTTTGTCGGATTAGACTGAAATTAAAAAAAACTATTTTTAAATTCTTTTGGTTTATTTTACTAATTTTATTATTTCTAGATAAGAACGGGTCACATGAGTAGCCACGGTACAGTCACCGTCCGGCCGCCATGTTGCAACCGCCCGTTGCCACTGCAGCATATTATTGATTAGTCAAAAATGTTTTTGACTAATACTGTTTTTGCTCTTTCAGAGTGCGGCCTGCCTAAGGTTCGTTTCACATTGCACGGTTTTCACTGTGAAAAACCGTACGGCGAAATTATTTTAGTGGTGAGAAAAAGAGAATAGTTCCTTTCACATTGCACAGCCACGGTACAGTCGCCGTCCGTCCGCCACTGCAGTTTTCACCGCCTTTCCACGGCCGGTCATCGTGACGTGGACGGATGCTACATGGTGGCCATACGACGACCGTGCCATGGCCATGCAAACATATCCTCCAGCTAAGGCTCGGTTCACACTCACGGTTTGCGCCGTACGGCGAGAAACCGTACGGCCAAACTCAAATTAAGCAGTCGTTCACACTATACGGTTTATGCACGGTTTTTGCACGATTTTGTTCCTATCACATGCTAAAATTATTATAGAATAATAATTTAAACTGGAACAAAATATCTATCCCAATTGACCGTGCTATTTCAACCGTCTGTTCACTTGTCTTGATTGAATTGTATGCAGTACAATGAAATTTTCCCAATATGCACATAAGAAACCGTCACGGCGCTCCGTCCAGTGTGGAAGCATCCATACGATCACATGGGCCACTAGGTTCTCGGTCGCCGTACGGTCGCCGTACGGTCGCCGTACGGTCGCCGTACGGTCGCCGTACGGTCGCCGTGTGTTGCAGTGGCGCGAACGGCTGCTACACGGCGATCGTATGTCGACCGTGCCGTGGCCGCGCAATGTGAAAGGGACCATATAAAGGATTTTCCAATAAGGACTTGACAACTTTTTTTCAAAATAAAATGCAAACCATTTGAGATATTTCAAAAACTTTATTATCGGGTTGAAGTACAATCAAAACATTTATGAATGGAACTCGACTTCGTTCATATGGCCACCGCGGGCACGTTTGCAGCGGCCGATTCGTTGGACCCAATTTTCGATGACTCGGCCACACATTTCGGCCGAAACGGCTGCTATTTCGTGTTCAATGTTGGCTCTGAGCTCTTCCAACGTCGTCGGCTTGTTGGCATAGACCAACGACTTGACGTGGCCCCAAAGAAAAAAGTCCACAGGCGTTAAATCGCACGAACGAGGCGGCCAATCGACTGGTCCATTTCTTGAGATAACACGCTCATCAAACTTACTCTTCAATAAATCGATTGTAACGTGTGCTGTGTGGCTTGTGGCACCGTCCTGTTGAAACCACATGTTGTCCAAGTCCATATCTTCCAATTCGGGCCAAAAATAATCGGTAATCATGGCGCGATAACGATTACCATTCACAGTAACGTGACGACCATTATCGTCGACGAAAAAATATGGCCCTATGACGCCGCCGGCATGGAAACCGCACCAAACAGTTATTTTTTGTGGATGAAGTGGTCTTTCATGAAGCACATGTGGATTTTCACCAGACCAATAACGCATATTTTGCTTATTGACGAACCCACTGAGCCAAAAATGAGCTTCGTCACTGAAGATGATTTTGCGATGAAATTGATCATCTTGGCGCATCTTTTCCAGAGCCCAATCGGAGAACGTACGTCGCTTCAAATGGTCCATCGGCTTCAATTCTTGAGTCAGCTTGATCTTGTATGGGTGTAAACCAAGATCCTTACGCAAAATTCGCCATAACGTGGTCTGGGCGATGCCCAACTCTTGAGAACGCCGTGGAATTGACTGATTTAGATCATTTGCTACGGACGTTTCAACGGCAGCGATATTTTCGACACTTCGACCAACCCGTTGTCTCACTGGCACGGCAACATCACGCAACGAATATGTAGACTCAAATTTTTGCACTAAACTTGTTACTGCCTGTCTACTAGGGCGAGAATTACGACCGAAAATCGGAGTTAACGCTCTTAAAGTAGCGGTCACCGACTCCGAATTTCTGTAGTAAATTTTTATAATTTGCAGACGTTGTTCCTTCGTGTACTTTACCATGATAAAAATGTTAAGTTTACTGAATAAATTGACAGTGACAGTTCGATGATTAGTGAAAGGGTGCGTTCACAAATTGAATTCAAAGTTGTCAAGTCCTTATTGGAAAACCCTTTACTTCTTCGCGCCACTCAGGGACCTGGCGCCACTAAAAAAATTTCACCGTGTGGCGAGAAACCGTACGGCGCAAACCATGCAGTGTGAAACTAGCCTTACGGCCAAACTGAAATTGAGCAGTCGTTCATAATATATAACCGTACGGCTCAAACCGTGCAGTGTGAAACTAGCCTACTGCCCGGTTCACAGTTTTACCGCACGCTGGGACCCGGACAGTGTACTTCAGAAAACACCTCGAAGTGCGTAAAAATTTACAACGGACCACTTTTACTGGCTTATTTAAAAAAGATCTCACTACCAACTTTGTAATATACAATACATATATACGAGGCGAAAAAAAACCAGAATAATTCTGACACTCCCGGAAGGAATTCCTGGAGTATATTGAGGCTCAATTCATAGACCGTCCAAACAAAATGGTTGCTAGCACCCGGAGGACTGGTAGCCAAAACAAAATCCATAGAACTACTGAGTAGAATCGACTCCAAGCCAAGAATTTACTCGACTTCAGGCTTGTCGAATTGATTAAATCCATCTAAAGATTGGTGGGGATTGAACTTAGCGTGTAGCGAGATAATTGGTTGGGTGGTCTTCAAGTAATAACCGATTAGTGTAGTAGAACTATCCTGGGATTTTACACATAGGCCAGCTATGAAAAATTTAATTGCTAGGTCTTTACATTACTTTGGAGAGAGAGAGAGAACTGGTATAAAACGAGCCTTTTCACAAAACCGCGCGGGAATAATTTAATTAAATCGTCGGACGAGGTTTAAGCGACTTACCGGCGAAATAAGAAATCACGAAACCGCACGGGAGTAATATATTTACTTTTGGTGACTTACCGGCGAAATGAACTGAATACGACTGCTCCAAAATTCCCCAACTGCCGTTGACTGAGATCTGTAATGTGAAAACATAATTAATTTAACAATTATCACTTAAACTTGTATAAATACCTCGAATTTGTTGCAATTGCCTCAGTTTATTTCAACATTTGAGTCATTTGACATTTAAAAATCGAAATGTCATATGTCATATGGCTGGCGGCTACACAGATTTGCACTTATCCATCGAAATTTAGTACAGCCAAACTTGAAAGTTTGGCTGAGCTAAAACGGCAGGTTATGTAGTGGGCTTTTAGTCCAATTTTGGACTATCGGCCAAACTCCTACTAGAAGGGTGTGTGAGTATACAGTGACTCTACGGCCAACGAAAATTGCTGATAATAGCGAAAGCGCAATATTACTCTTGGACGCAAAATCTTTCAATTTAATTTGAAAGTTAATGAAGACATACTACAGAAGTGATCCTGTGATCCTTTCACATCGCCGTGTAGCAGCCGTTCGCGCCACTGCAACACACGGGGACCGTACGGCAACCGAGGACCTAGTGGCCCATGTGATCGTATGGATGCTTCCACACTGGACGGTGCGCCGTGACGGTTTCTTATGTGCATATTGGGAAAATTGCATTGTACCATACTGCATACAATTCAATCAAGACAAGTGAACAGACGGTTGAAATAGCACGGTCAATTGGGATAGATATTTTGTTCCAGTTTAAATTATTATTCTATAATAATTTTAGCATGTGATAGGAACAAAATCGTGCAAAAACCGTGCATAAACCGTATAGTGTGAACGACTGCTCAATTTGAGTTTGGCCGTACGGTTTCTCGCCGTACGGTTTCTCGCCGTACGGCGCAAACCGTGAGTGTGAACCGAGCCTAAGCTGGAGGATATTATTGCATGGCCATGGCACGGTCGTCGTCTGGCTACCATGTAGCATCCGTCCACGTCACGACGACCAGCCGTGGAAAGGCGGTGAAAACTGCAGTGGCGGACGGACGGCGATTGTACCGTGGCTGTGCAATGTGAAAGGAACTATTCTCTTTTTCTCACCACTAAAATAATTTCGCCGTACGGTTTTTCACAGTGAAAACCGTGCAATGTGAAACGAACCTTAGGCAGGCCGCACACTGAAAGAGCAAAAACAGTATTAGTCAAAAACATTTTTGACTAATCAATAATATGCTGCAGTGGCAGCGGGCGGTTGCAACATGGCGGCCGGACGGTGACTGTACCGTGGCTACTCATGTGACCCGTTCTTATCTAGAAATAATAAAATTAGTAAAATAAATCAAAAGAATTTAAAAATAGTTTTTTTTAATTTCAGTCTAATCCGAAAACATACTTTTAATTTGGACAAAAAATGCTAGAGAACTTCTTCAATTTTGCATCAAGCTTTGCCGTAACTCAGTCTGAGATGGTACCGAATCCGGCTGAAACGTATGTTCCATTGTCAACCTTAGACATGGTTTACGAACTTCCAACGAAGATTAGAGCAGAATCCCAATTTTAGGAAATCGTGAATTCTTACCAGGATAACTCGATGTTTTGCACTCACATCATTAACGCAGTACAGAAAAATGTTGTTTTATGCGCTCTTTGTAAAAATATATACAAAGAAAACTTTTTAATGAGTTAATTTTTTCTTGTGTTTGTTTTTTATGAAAATGAATAAAGCTTATATATAAATTTAAAACGACGGTTCTTCTTTTTGAAGTTACTTTATTTAAATAATATAATTCAACAAAATATAACAACAAATAAATCGATTAGTGTATTATATCCCAAGTAGTCGTACACTTCACCGAAGTTGAGCAGATACTTCAAAGTGTTTTGTACCAGCATTCCTGCAACGATTCCGATTGTTGTCGGCAAACTGGCGGCACACACTCCCTCACGCTTCATCGTTTTCTCATCGATATTTTCGGCTACGACTAGCAGTGGAGCACGGTATCGCCAGGACCGATGAATTGAATGTGACCGGACACTGCATTCTCGAACCAGTTCAGACCTAGTGCATTCGACTGGCGTGCCCGGAACTGATCCGCCGGTCTGGATAGTTTCCGTTTCCGTTGTAATATTGCAGTTGTGCGTATAAATTCCGACGTCTGGATTTCTAAAATTCAAAGTACTCGCAACAGCTACCACTTTCGATAGTTCGGCTTAATTGGGCGTAAGGAACAGCCGATTAATATTCGTCAGTTCGACTTCGATATAGTCGAACAGCTTGGCGAAACCGCACCTGAAATCGAAAACAGCCCGGTTACTTCATTCCTTGCTACCAATGGTTTTTCTTACCTTGTCAGCATATCGGCTGTTACGCTTCTGACTCCGCCACTCCAACGATAGCAAGTGACTTCTCATGGTAAAGAACAGCCGGTTTCTTATTTCCTTGCTA
This sequence comes from Beris chalybata, assembly GCA_949128065.1. NCBI lineage: Eukaryota > Metazoa > Arthropoda > Insecta > Diptera > Stratiomyidae > Beris > Beris chalybata. The sequence goes on from OX421894.1 coordinate 98,653,453, forward strand.
CCAATGGTTTTTCTTACCTTGTCAGCATATCGGCTGTTACGCTTCCGACTCCGCCACTCCAGTGACTCTACGGCCAACGAAAATTGCTGATAATAGCAAAAGCGCAATATTTCTCTTGGCACCTCCATTTGATAGTAACGAGGAGAATAGTACTGAACCAACGTGTTTGTTGGATATTACCATTTTTAGCACGTTAAATCGATTAATACGAGTGACAGCTTATGCCCCCTATTCAGGACCGAGTCACAGGTCACAAAGTAGGTCGAGAGTCTCAATTTTGTATGAATTTTGAATTAATTGAGACTTTTTTGATATGGGACTATGTTCCTGAATAGGGGGCTATATATTACGATTTTTAACAAAATTAAAGGGGCTATCATATGAGTCTTCTAGTCTGACTTCGAGTGAGATAGAGAGGCTGAAAAATACTGGATTAAGACGATACAACGGATTCATTACGAGAAAGAGATTAAGGAGCTAAGCCTAAATAGAAAAATACCATGTAACTCAACAATTCTTACTCTAAACCCCTTTCTAGATTCAGATGGTATATTAAGAGTGAAGGGACGACTTCAAAATTGTAATATCGATGATCAGACTATGCATCCTATTTTTTTACCGAAGGAGTCACACTTTAGCCAACTCGTAGTTTTAGATATTCACCGCAGGACGTTTCACGGTGGAACGAATCTTATATTGGCAACTGTCAGAAACAAATTTTGGATTTTAAGAGGGCGGCAGTTAATCAAAACCCTCATCAGGAGATGTATAATATGTCGGAAATTACATGGTAAAGCCGCAAACCAACCCTTTGCGCCTCTACCGATTGAACGAGTTAAGGCATCCAGAGCTTTTGAAACGGTAGGTGTTGATTTCGCCGGTCCACTTTACGTGAAAGCTGAAGCACAGGACGACTCGCAACGTAAGGTTTATATAATGTTGCTGACTTGTGCCGTAGTGCGGGCGGTCCATTTAGAAATCGTAACGGACTTGACAGCAGAGAGTTGCATCACAGCGCTGCGCAGGTTTGTCGCCCGACGGGGTATTCCCAATTGTATTATGTCTGACAACGCAAGAACGTTTAAAAGAGCAGATCTGGAGATCAAGGTTCTGCAAGAAAATCTTCAATCAAATGAAATGAAAGACTTTATTTCGCATCAACATATTTCCTGGAAATACATCGCTGAATGAGCCGCTTGGTGGGGTGGATTTTGGGAAAGGTTGGTTCGAACAATAAAAAATTCTCTTAAAGCTGCTGTTGGGAAGTTGTTGCTACACTATGAAGAAATGCGTACGCTATTAACTGAAGTCGAGTGTCCCATAAATTCCAGACCGCTGAATGATCACCGACGATGTCAACGATTTAGAAGCTCTAACTCCTGCGCATTTTTTACATCCGAAGGCTTCCGTCTTAGTTAGCGACGAACACTCAAGGAAAGCAACTGCTAATGTTAGGAAGGACATTTTGGAATGCTGGAAAGGACGACAGTTAGCTTTTCATTTCTTTTGGAAACGTTGGAAAGCTGAATACCTCCAACAATTGAGATCGGTTCATTTTACGAATAACAACGGATCATCGCCTCTGAAAGAAGGCGACGTAGTATTGGTTCACGCAGATAATACCCCAAGCATTTCATGGAAGTTGGGTACAATACAGAAGGTATTCTCTGGTCGTGACGGCAAGATACGGGCTTGCGAAGTGTGGCTCGCGAATCGGATAATTTTGCGAAGACCGATTCAGCTTTTATTTCCGTTGGAAATAAATCAGCCCGGGGCGGAGGATGTTGAAAATACCGAACGCAACGATTGAACGAACTTAACGACTGAACAACGTTTGGTTCGGATCATCTACGTCATCACTTCCGGAGCATCTGACAGATCACTTTTCGACGAACATCTCGAGCGCGAGCACGTTTTTATAAGAACTCTCTGTTCCGGGAATTTACTAAATAAAACAATAAAATATCAAGCGTGTTTTATTTCAAAATACATATGTATTTATTTCAGTATATATATGTTACATAAGTGCATTAATATCCGAGTTTTAACATTGTAGCTTAAGCCATTCTATATATAGGAAAAACACCCCCCACTTGTGCCACACTACCTTTAGGGGTCGAATTTCAAAAAACCTTGAAAACGCTTTCTAGGTACTCATACGAAGAATCCGTAGAATAAAAATGAATTGAATATTTGGAAAGACCTAGTAGATATGACGAAAATCGTGAAAATATATGCATTTTACATATATTATATTTACAAATAATTTTTTTTTGCCCCCCTTTCTGAACACCAATGAATATTCAATTTTTTTCTTATCAGAATTACTTTTCTAGTTGATTTACATATACACACCGAGTTTCAACTTTCTAGCATGAACCGTTTAATAGTTAGGAAAAACACCCTCTACCCCCGTAGCATACTACCAGTAAAAAAAATTATATTTTTCCAACATTTCGCTACTATAGCTCTATCTAAATACAAAGTTTAAGGCTTATATCATTACAGGTTCTCAAGATATAAGAATCGGAACTTTTTCCTTTTCAACCTCCCCCACCCTCCCCCTCTACACCCATAACCACAAAACTTTTTTCCCTACTAGGGTTTAATAAGCGCTACTTCTCGTAAAAATTCTAAGCATCTATCTTAAACCGTTCTTGATATATGAAATGTGTTTGATTTGAAAAAATCTCATCCCCTCCACTTCTATGCTCCACCTCCCACTTAAAAAAATTTACTTTTAACAATCTTTATTTGTCAACCTTTATACCCAAACCGAATTATATTTTTCTAGAGCATTTGGTTCATGAGATATCGTAATCTAAAGTTTTTCACCCCCCCCCCCACCCCCAAACGCAACTTCCCCCACCCAAAATTTTTCTTGATTCTGTTCTCCTAGTATAACTACAAATATTTTTTAAGTTTGAATAGTGTGCCATTAACGGTGTAGGAGATATGGATTTTAGAATGTGTCTATCTCGCCTTTTTTGGGTTTCGGACGAATTACATTTCCCCCCACTCCCACACCAATTGATAAATATTGACAATTTTTCTGCAAATGGGTCTACTGTCAGAGCTCTATAGAAATTCCAAGTTTCAGCTTCCTATCATTAGGGGTTACTGAGATCTAGAAACCAAAATTTTCGGTCTAAAATACTTCCCCCCTCCTTCCCCCTCACACCCCCACCCCTAAAAATTTGGTCACTTCAAGGCGCCTACCCCGTCTATTCGTTAAAAAAATTTCAATTTAATATCTAAAATCGCTTGGCAGCTACAAGCCTCCAAACGATCTTGCGTACGGCGTACGGCGGACAGACGGACTGAAAATTTGTATTGCTTTTTTCGCGTCTTCTAGTTATGAAACGTGAAAATAAAATTTTTTTTTTTTAAAAATCAATCCCAATACTTAATTATTAAAATAATAAAGTAAAAACCAGTGCTTTTAATAGATTTATAGGCACTGGAAAGCTACGAAAAAATTTATTTTAAGTACAATATTTCAAATGAATATTAGAAATCTTAAAAAGAAATCTTATAAAAAGTTCACATACACTTGAAAGAAAACTTTCGAACTTCTTCTTCTTCTTGCTTTCGAAATTGAGAATTGACACTTAACAATGTCAAATTGACAAGTAAACCAGGGACCTGGTACGTCTAACGCAGGAAGTGATCAAAACAATTCGCGATATAATCACCATGAATCCGTTGTATAGCTAGAATCAGTTTTGCGTTCTTTGTAGAATTTTTGTAACAATATTCTTTTTTTCGGACAGAGGAAGTCTGCAGCACAAGCTCCATCAGAATCAAAGAGTGGTCACCAATCCCATTTATTATGCGATTTAGGAGCTTCGCTGTCAGTGGTTCGGAGTTCAAGTGAGTTCCTGTAATTGGTGATCGAGTTAAGGTTATATTTGGGGTTGTTTTTTAATTAAAGTGCTACTCGGAACTATTTGGACTGGCTGACATCATTGCCGTGGGGTGTTATGAGCAAAGAAAATCTCAGCATCGACGAAGCTGTTACTATATAAGAAAAAGACCATTATGGCATGGAAGACATTAAGAAACGAATTTTAGAATTTATCGCTGTTAATCAATTGAAGGAAACAATACAGGGAAAAATTCTTTGCTTCCATGGTCCACCGGGAGTCGGTAAAACTAGTATGTATAGCAAGATTGATTGCACGTGCTTAAAGGCGCGCCGTAGGGGGGTCAGGAGGGGCCTGGACCCCCCCCCCCCCAGACTCCAGCTTGGACCCCCCCCCCCCCCCAGAAAAATAATTATGGCCCCTTTCAGACAAATAATTCTTTCCAATCCTACTGCAAGCACTTTCCTTGCAAATTTTTACAGAGATCGACTTAGTTTTCGTTCGATAATTTCATTCAAATAAATGCTAGATATCGGAAATAAAGGTATATGTCGAATCGAAACAATTATGAGCGGAAACCATGGAAAGCTTGGCGATCTCTTCATTTAATTTGTCGACAACAGATATCAAAAGGCAAAAAATCCATAAGGTTATCTATTGTGCGTGACTGTTTCGCATCTCTTTCCTCATTATTGAAAAGATACGGCCGATATACATCCTTGATCAAAAAGTTCCCGGAATAACTACCGTGTGGCGTTTTTATTTTTCCGATTTGAGTTCTGTTTTTTTTGGTAAGTTGGTACATCTGCTGTTGACATTCCCTCTAAATCTTAGCATCATAGCTTAACATTTACAAAAGTTAGGTAGCCAAGAGTACATCTATCTCTGTGTGTGTTGGTAATTTTTTACAATTTTAGAAATGGATTTAAATTTGCAACAACGCGAACTAGTATTAAATTTTGCGTAAAAAACGGATTTAATGGTGCGCGAACGTTGGAAATGTTGGAAAAGTGTTTCGGCAACGATTCTCTAAAGAAAACGGTTGCTTACCAGTGGCATGAGCGGTTCAAAAGTGGTCGTGAGTCAAAGAAGGCAATGCTCATGGTTTTCATGGATTACAACGGTGTAGTGTATCATGAATTTTTGCCAGAAGGCCAGACAGTAAACAAAGAGTATTATTTGGGCGTTATGAGACGTTTGCGTGAAGCAATTCGCCTAAAGAGACCAGAATTGTAGGCTGAAAACTCGTGGATTTTGCACCATGATAACGCACCGTCGCACAGTGCCATCGTTATTCGTAATTTTTTGACGAAAAAAGCAACAAATATCATCCAATAGCCACCGAATTCACATGATTTGGCTCCCTGTGACTTCTTTCTGTTCAATCGAGTTCAAAAACCACTACGGGGAATGCGTTTCAGCAGCCGAGAGGAAGTAATGGAAAAATCGCAGGGACATACAGAGATAGATGTACTCTTGGCTACGTAACTTTTGCAAATGTCTAGCTATGACGCTAAGATTTAGAAGGAATGTCAACGACAGATGTACCAACTTAATAAAAACAGAACTCAAATCGAAGCAATAAAAGCGCCACACAGTGGTTATTCCGGGAACTTTTTGATCAAGGCAGATTTTCGTCGTGCATGTCCCGGTGTGTGTCTAAAGTCCAGCAGAAACAAAACGAAATACCATCATTTTTGGTTTTTCATTCTTGAGACAAAGTGCTAAGTAAAGTGCTGACAACTCTCAGTGTATTAATTCAAGTGTATTGTAAATGTGCCCTATGTGAGCTAGGCCTCTATGGTTTCAAGCCTTATAAAACACATATTATCTATTTCTTTTGATCCTCGGGTACAGGAAATTCAATGATTTCCTCTTCGTTATCATGGAATTCCTGCAAAGGTTTGTAAGTAAATCCAGCTTTGCGAAAACAATTTTTAATTATTGTTGGTGAAACTAATTACCAAGATCTCTCTCGTCAGTTAAATTATAACCGGAACTTTAACTGGAAGTTTTGTATGAAAATGTGTCAGTTAAAGTTCCAGTTAATACGCAACTGACTATCGTAGGAACGGGCGTTAGACGTCTAAAGATTTTCCAAAGCATTGGAGAAATCCTTATTCCAGTGCCAGAATTGTCTGATATTTGTTATCGATAATAGGTGTGTTTCAATGCTCTCCAGAGTAGAGCACCTAATCGGCAGGCGAAAAAAACGATCCAGGGTATTATGTGGAATACATTTTATTGGAAGATTTGGCAGCCCTGCGCTGTCAAGTTTGAAATTTTATTCAAACATTGCAATCACTCACCTTTTCTTTTCTTGCTTATTAATTTCACTTTAATTTCTACCAAAAATTTAAAAGAAATATTTGTTCTTTCTTTGCTGCAAAACTTACAGTAATATAACTGTCATCGGATTTTATTCAATTGCAGTTCGGTTGCATTTCTGTTGTGCTGCCAACCATTAAAATCGAAACGAGTAAAGCGAATTAAAGCGAATTCATCCTAGGCTCACACCATTTCATTCTCTCCGGGGTAGGATATGTAACCTAGTAAAATTAGTGGGTTTACTATCCTGGATGTTGTTGTTGTTTCACGTATACTTATGCTGTACTATCCTACTCTGGAGAGCATTAAAACACGCCTAATATCTGTGCTTTAAAAGTGCAAATATTATAATACCATCGTCCAATGGTTGTATAAAGACTATCGTATTACCCGGAAAAAATACAATTTTCTCATTTCGCAAACGGACATGACATAAACTCACATGTGTTAGAAATGACAACGAGTGATTCGATTTAAACATGACGACAAACGCTTAAAACGTCTGATTTTCGGGGAATCCCTATTTACTGAAATGGTTAATGGGTCGAGTTGTGCTTGCTATAAAAGAAAGTAAAAATAGGTTTTACATGTGCACTTGGCCGTGTCAAATTGTATGCGCTTACACGTACTAGTGTACTTAACCGCGTTGCACTTGAAACTAAGATATATGAAAATTTTCGTGCACTTAAGCGCCTCCAATATAACAATTTCAGATAATGTGTTGGTAATATGGTCCCCTGGGAGCCATAATAAAAGTAAGATGTCAAACATTTTATAAACTACTTCGCTATTAAATCCATGGTCACAAGCATACGAGTATGATATTCCCATCGGTTTTCTTAAAGACAATTTATCCTTACGCCTGTTAAGAAATTGATCAAATCAAATCATCATTGGAAAAACAGCGTATTAACATTTCAAAGTCGTAGCCTAATGCCATGTTTCCACTGCCTCGTCATTTGTGGGGGAGGGGGGAATTTGGTACTTTCCTATATTATATATAGCAAATGTGGCAAATGCCCCCTCACCCCACAAATAACGTCCCTGCTTAATCTAGTTCTCTTAATCGCGAGATTAAGGTGTAGTGGAAACGTGGTATAAGACTAATCATTTGCACGATTACCCAATCTGTAAATACAAAAAGGACGAACTTGTATGAAAAGCATGTGAGCCTTTCGGAAAAAGTCGTATGTTCGTATTTTCCTATATTATATATAGCAAATGTGGCAAATGCCCCCTCACCTCACAAATAACGTCCCTGCTTAATCTAGTTCTCTTAATCGCGAGATTAAGGTGTAGTGGAAACGTGGTATAAGACTAATAATTTGTACGATTACCCAATCTGTAAACACAAAAAGGACGAACTTGTATGAAAAGCATGTGAGCCTTTCGGAAAAAATCGTATGGTCTGAGCCATTCGGGCTCTGGCCCCTGCCAGATTTTAGGCCACGGCGCGCCTATGCGCGTGCCTTAAATCGTGAATATTTTCGATTCAGTGTGGGCGGTATGACGGATGTGGCGGAAATTAAGGGACATTAACGTACCTATGTCGGAGCCATGCCGGGCAAACTGATTCAGTGTTTGAAGAAACCGAAAACTAAAAATCCGCTTGTTTTAATCGACGAAGTTGACAAAATCGGAAAGTACAAGCGAAATTAAAGACAAAATGAAATTCGGTGTTACAAATAATATTTGCTATTCTAGAGGATACCATGGACACCCCAGTTCGGCGCTATTAGAGCTTTTACACCCAGAACATAATGCCAATTTTCTGGATTATTACCTGGACGTCGCTGTTGATCTTTCACATGTTTTGTTTATCTGCACGGCCAATGTAATTGATGTTATATCGGAGCGGTTGAGAGATCGGATGGAAATGATTAAAATGTCAGTTAATATATTCTATTAGTTTCTTTAGTTTATTTAAGTTTAATTTACCGATTTCTTTTGAAGGCTACCTGGCTGAAGAGAAAATTGCAATTGCCAAGCAATATCTAATACCGCAAGCAATGAACGATTGTGGCTTGCAAGATAAACAGATCACGATTAAGGACGAGTCGTTAACCATGCTAATTAAGAATTACTGCCGTGAGTCTGGTGTAAGGAATTTACAGAAACATATCGAAAAGGTTTGTAGTCGAAATAGTTTTGATCTTTTGACCGACACTAACCAAATTCCAATTTCATATAATTCGAAAAACAGCATTCAAAATTGTGAAAAAAGAAGCCGAACATCTTGAAATAACCGAACAAAACTTAAACTCATTCCAAGGCAAAGCGATATTCACGCAAGATCGAATTTATCAAGAAACACCGCCCGGTGTTGCAATGGTCTTAACATGGACTGCAATGGGCGGTTCAACTTTATTCATAGAAACAGCAAAACGGAAACTGATCGCGACAAAAAAGGATGACCGTGGAGACGGTTCCCTGCATATAACCGGTCATTTAGGCGATGTTATGAAAGAGTCGGCACAAATTGCATTAATAGTGGCTCGTAATTTCATCAAAAATGTTGCAGACGAAAATACATTTCTGGAAGCAAGGTAAGAGCTTTTAATTGCGCAAAATTTTTGAACGATAAACCACAGAACTTTGATTGTTTGTAGTCATATTCATCTACACGGTCCGGAACGTGCGACACCAAAAGATTGACCCAGTGCAGGTGTAACCATTGTCACTGCCTTATTATCTCTAGCTTAAAATAAGCCTCTCCGTCAGAATATTGCGATGACCGGAGAAGTATCCTAAATGGGTAAAGTATTGTCAGTAAAGGGAATAAAGGAGAAAACAATTGCGGTATGTATTGCGTGTGAAAATCTTTTTGAAATTTTGATTTTTAATTCGGGTTTTGATTTAATAGGCAAAACGAAGCGGTGTTACGTGCATTATTCTTCCCGAAGAAAATCGAAAAGATTTTACCGAACTACCGGCATTTATTACTGATGGAATCGAAGTGCATTTTGTTTCGAAATACGACGAACTTTATGAAATAGCTTTTAAAAAGGATTAGTTTTTACCGTAGAAGATATACAGACGTGTTCAAAATAATAAGAACAACACAAGTGAAAACTGAATCCGTCATAAATAAAGGGTTAGTATATTTTTTTGTATTTATTCTTTTATTACTTTAACACCATACATATTAAGCTTTTTATAAACCCAAGAATTAATGTCCTGCTATTTACTTGTTTTGTTGTTTTGGTCACTTTGTTGGATTGAGTCGAAAATCAGCTGTTCGAAAAAATAAGAACAAAGGGAAAAAACAAACGATAGTTCATTTCTACAGACCATAACTACATACTAAGGCGCCTACGTTTAATAAGAAGTAGCTCCCCCTTATTTTTATAACTTCGACACATATGGTCATTGTCTTGCTGAAAAATCCACCGTAATGGCATTTCCTCTTCAGCATAAGGTAACATGACATCTTCCAATATGTTTCCAACATAGTAGTTGGCATCCATAGTACCCACGATCTTAGCAAGAGGTCCAACGCCTTTTCACTAAATACATCCCCACAGCATCAGTCTTAGACCTCCGTGCTTAATGGTCTTACTAGTGTACTTCGCATTGAATTATTGCTTCGGAGGGCGTCTAACGTCCTGTTTAACTGTCCGTACGATCAATTTGTCCTGCCGTTCATTGGTTTTTTTACGTCTACCTTGGCTTTCGGTCTGCAATAAAAAGTTTTTCGCGTTTTTATCAAACCATTGGAAAACACCAAGTAAATTTCTAATAAATGCAAACGTATTGCCTGCACTAAGCAGTTATTTAATTATTTGTCTTTGTCCTACAGAACAATGTTGGTGTCTTCCCATTTTGAAGTGATTTTCACAATTATTCGTTAATAAAACTACTGCACACCACACATAATACACTCCAAATAAGTAATTACAATCCAATTTCGGGAATTCTGTTTTATTTTTCTTATTTTTTCGAACAGCTGATTTTCGACTCAATCCAACAAAGTCGCCAGAACAACAAATCAAGTAAATAGCAGGACATCAATTCTTGGGTTTATAAAAAGCTTAATATGTATGGTGTTAAAGTAATAAAAGGATATATTAAAAAAAAATGTTCTAACCCTTTTTTTTAGAACGAATTCAGTTTTCACTTGTGTTGTTCTTATTATTTCGAACACGTCTGTATATGATAGATTCAATAAAGCAAGAAAGACAATGTATACATGTACAAATTGTAGACATTAAATTATATTTGTATGTTTAAAACTAATCTACTCGACCTATCTGCAACAAAACCTACACTCAGAGAAAAATAACAGAAATAATTAAAAACTATTCACCTTCTTTAGATGGCTTGGTAGTGGTGGGCCAGGAAGCAAGTATTGTTTTAGGCGGTGCTTTGGCAGCTGAAGCACAGCGACTGCATTGCTTTACCAAGATCTCGATTTGTGCGTCTATGTTTGGCCAATAAACATAGCTGCGGGCCAATGCTTTCATGCGCACGATACCCGGATGTCCAGTATGTAGCTGACGTAAGACTTGGGCCTGTAATACCGAAGGGATTACTACTCGTTCCGACGTTAACAAGCACCCATCTATTATTGATAGCGATTCTCTGCGATTGTAGAAGATTTTGAGTTGCTGGTCGGTGATATTCGTTGGCCAGGATGAACTAATGTACTGCGACACCTTTTGTAATAACTGGTCCTCTGAAGTGGCTTTTCTGACCAATTCGCACGTGACAGGTAGTGCGCGAACTGCTTCGACGAGTATATGCTTGATGTCCGATTCCATTGATGAAATCGAGGCAATTACACATTCCTCCTTAATTGGTTTATGGAGCGCCATCAGACGTGAGAGACCATCAGCATGTCCAAATTTATTTGTCGAAATGTATTCGATATCGAAATCATAAGCCAGTAGGGTCAAGGCCCAACGTTGAAGTCGGTTGGCCGTGTGGACAGGAATTCCCTTCTTACTGCCAAATACTGACAGCAGGGGCTTGTGATCGGTGGATAAAACGAATTTACGGCCGTGAATTATTCGGTGAAATTTTGTTATGGCAAATATAATTGCCAATGCCTCCTTCTCGATCTGGCTGTAATTTTTCTCCGCAGACGTTAAAGCACGTGATGCATGTGCTATTGGCTTTTCTGTTTTATCGGGGTAGCGATGAAAAATTACGGCGCCAATTCCGTAAGATGATGCATCTGCCGCTACTTTTATCTCATGCTCAGGGTCAAAATGTGTTAGTAACAGATCGGATTGTAAAATATCCTTTACCTTATTGAAAGAATTCTGACATTCTTTTGACCAGTGCCACGGAACATCCTTAGCGAGAAGCTTGTCAAATGGCGCCCTTACTTCTCGCATCTGTTTGACGAACTGTCCATAGTAGCTTATCATTCCGATGAATGAGCGCAGTGTATGCAGGTTTGTTGGTGGTGACAATCCTACAATTGAAGCTACTTTGTCGGGGTCTGGTCTTCGTCCTTCCCTGGAGATGATGAACCCGAGATATTTGATGCTGCTGAGTAGGAAACGACATTTTGTTGGATTGACGTGGAATCCCCATTCTCGAATTCGTTGGAAAAGATTAACGACATTCTGGCAGTGCTCCGCTTCGGTTTTTCCGACGACAATGATGTCGTCTAGGTAACTGACAACTCCACATAGACCCGTGAGCATGGTGTCGATGATTTGTTGAAAAATTCCGGGTGCACTCTTCACTCCGAAACATAACCTATTATATTGGTATAGACCTTTGTGTGTATTTATGGTGAGCAGGGTTTTTGATTTATCGTCCACTATGATTTGTAAATATGCGTCAGCTAAATCTACTTTGGTAAAGAACTGCCCTCCACTTAATGTGGCAAATATGTCTTCTGGTAGTGGGAGTGGATATTGGTGTGATTCTAACCTCTTATTTAAGCCTGTCGAAAAATCGGCACAGATACGGACTTCTCCATTCGCCTTCTTGGTAGCGACGATGGGAGCTGCCCAGGAGGAAAAATCAACCCGGCTGATAACTTCCAATTCCTCAAGACGCTGAAGCTAATTTTCAACGGCTGGAAGTGCCGCGTACGGGGCCGGTCTTTTTGGTCTGAAAATTGGTTTCGTTGATGGCTTTAAGTTAAGAACGGCTTTCGTTTTTACGCACGTTCCCAATGAAGAGTCAAAGACATCGGTAAACTGCTGCTGAAGTTCATCCGAAAATTGTGCTGACGTTATCGCTGCGACTCTTGGCTGACAAATGGTATTAATTGGCACATCCCAGAGTCCCAATCCTTCGATCCAATCAATCCCCATAACGTTGAGGTCGCTAATGTTGGAGACGTAGCCTGTGCTGTCAAATTTTTTGGAATCGAAGAAAATTGTGCAATTGAATTGCGAAGTTAACTCTAACAGGTCTCCAGACGCATTTCTGGCTACATGTTTTGTATCACCTGCATTTGGTTTACCAATCAGTTCCCACGTTTCTTCTGATATTATTGAGATGTCCGATGCTGTGTCGAACTGAAGTTTTACCGGTGTCCCATTGATTTCAACGGTGATGTACTTCCGATGCGCTTCATAATTTATTTTTGTTACTGAAAACAACCTATTGGTCTGTTTCTCGTCTGCGCGGCTCTTGTCTTTACGAGTAGACGCATCACAAAAACCTTCCTTGTGTCCCATCTTGCAGCATTGTGTGCAGGTATGGGTTTTGTAATTACAGAAACGAGCGTAATGGAATGATCCACAATACCAACAAGCTGATGATGGTTTCTTTTTATTCGTCTTCGAGTTCCCGTGTTCGGGTTCCCGCTTATGAACTTGGTTATGTTTCCGTTGTTTCGGATTCGATTGTTGCACGATTTTACTGACAGCAGAAGACTGAGTTTCTACCATGCGGCTGCCGTGTTTTAGACTTGTAAGTCGTACGGCTTCGGAAGCCAACTTGTCTAATGTTATCTCTTTATCCGTTTCGATAAGAGACAGTAATTTCGTTCTGATATCGGTATCACTGTTCGCGGTCAGTCCGCACACGAAAATTAATGATTTGAATTGATCTGCTGTAAGATCAGTCAATTTGAATTGTTCGCACTTTTTGTTGACATTACCGGCGTACGCGACAAAATCCTCGACCGCACTTTTGGATATTTTTAGACAGTTATACCGTATATTGAATAAAGACATTTGACGGTCAAATATCTTGCACAGTACTTCACACGTTTCTTCGAATTTGATATCTCGCGGTGTTTTTGGAAGAGTATAATTTACAAACCGCGCATGTGCTGTCGCGTCTAGTTTCCGAACTAAAAGGCGTGCTTTTGCCGCGTCATCGAGTTCCGCTGCGTCTACTTCGAACAAATCGGTATAACGGCCATACCAATCCGAAAATATCATGTTATTTTCAGGGTCGTAATGAAAATCCGTCATGCATCTTGTTAATACCTCCATCGTTTTCTCGTCCCGTGCTGGTTTTTGCTCCGTGCCACTTTTATCCGATAACTGTAAGAGGGCTTTGTTGAGCAATTCCGTTTGAGTTGCGATGAGTTATTGTTGTTGCTCTAGCAACGCAGCCAAGGTGTTGGCCTCCATTGCAATGCACGAGAACGACGAAAAGAACCCAAAATGTAAGAATAATAAGAAAAAACCTCACAATCCTCGTCGCCAAATAACTGTTGTGTCTTTACTCAGTTTAAAATGAAACACGCAATGTGGAATTCAATACTTTTATTTAATAAAACTAAACAGGTGACCACTCGGGTCGGACGGTACAGCGAAACTGAAACTCGTTCTTTCTTTTAGGTGGCTGCCAGCATTATGCGGATGCAACACGTAGAGATTCTATTATTGGATCTACTGAAAATATTGTTTGTTTTTCTTTCTGTCGAACTATGAATGTTCTCAAATGTTCATTTAGAGTATTATGATATCTCTCTATATCTGAATTTCCTGTATGATAATTCGGTGTAGTATAATGTACTTGTATTTCCTCTTTTGCAAGATAATTTTTTATCATTTCACTTCTGAATGAGCCTTCATTATCCATAGTTAAATTTCTAGGTTTTCCCATATTATTAAATATAATAATTATTCCATTCAATACATCTGACCAATTTCGTGATTTTAATTTTGTCATTGAAACATACTTACTAAATTTATCAATGCATGTCAAATAGAAATTCTTTTTATCCTTAAACCATATATCCATGTGATATCTTATTCTCGGTCCTTCTATATCTTCTGTTATTTGAAATGGTATTTTAACAGGGTTACGTTCATATTTTGACTTTTCACATATATGGCAAACATTTATTATTTTAGTAATTTCATCTTTTATGTTTGGATAACAGTATTTTCTTTTTAGATCTTCATAAACTTTACCAATTCCCACATGATTTTTCCTTACATGTGTTTTCAATATTTCTTCTTGTAACTCTTCCTCATGTAGATCCATTAATTTGTAATTAGCTTTAGTGTATTTTACATTTGAATTTTGCTCTTTCCATATTACATATACTCTTTGAAAATCTTTAAAAATTTGATCATCTTCTATTAAAATTCCTACTATTCCATTTTTTGGTGAGTGGTTTTGCAATATGTATTTGAATAATTTATCATCAGGGTTTTTTGTAATCATTGTTATTCGTTTTTTGTTAAATATTTTTTCTAATGTTGTTTTATTAGTATTTCCTTTTTTCACTATGATTTGTGTTTTAAACATATTTATTGGTCTTTCTGATATTTCAATATAATGTGTGCTATCTTCTCTAGCGCTATGTATTGTTGCAATATCTGAAGTAACTCCGCTGTCCTGTTCATTGGCATAAATTTCAACTCTGGAAAGTGCATCAGCTACTGTATTTTCCTTTCCTTTAATATACTCTATTTCAAAGTTAAATTCTTCTAATTTAATTTTCCATCGCTGTAATTTAGAGTTTGGTTCTTTTAACGTACTCAACCATTGTAAGGGTTTGTGATCCGTTTGTATTTTGAATTTTCGTCCATATAAGTATGGTCTAAAATACTTTGTTGCCCAAACTATAGCTAATAACTCTTTTTCTATCGTTGAATAATTTATCTCATGATCATTTAACGTACGACTTACAAAACATATTGGGTGATTCATTTGAGACAATATTGCTCCTAGTGCATAGTTTGATGCGTCTGTTGTCAAAACAAAAGGTTTCACAAAGTCTGGATATTTTAGAATTGGGTCATTCATAATTAACAATTTGAGTTTTTCAAAAGCTTCTTTGTAAGCATCATCTTCTATATTTATTTTATTGTTTTTCTTTAGCTGTAATGTCATTGGTTTAGCTATTTGAGCGAAATCTTTAATGAATCGTCGATAATATCCCACTAATCCGAGGAATGATTTGATTTTTTTTGTGGTATTCGGTATTGGAAAGTTTTTGATTGCTTTTATCTTGTTAGGGTTTGGTTTAATTCCATCTGTAGTTACAATATGACCGAGGAACTCAGTTTCTTTTTTTAAAAATTCAGTTTTATCTAATTGAATTTTCAAGTTCATTTCATGTAATCTTGTCAATATTAATTTGATGGACTGTAAATGCTCTTCTAATGAAGTGCTGTAAATTATAATATCGTCCATATATACAAAACAAATTTTGCCAATATACTCTCTTAATACTGAATTCATTAAACGTTGAAAAGTAGCAGGGGCGTTTTTCAATCCGAAGGGCATACGCAAAAATTCATAATGTCCTGTATTTGTTGAGAAAGCGGTTTTATGAATATCTTCATTCTCGATTTGTATTTGATGAAACCCTTTCGCCAAATCTATAGTGGTGAAATATATCGCTCTACCTAATTTATCTAATATATTTTCTTTATTTGGTATAGGAAATTTATCATCTATTGTCAGTTCGTTTAACTTCCTGTAGTCTACAACGATTCTCCATTTCTGTAAGCCTGAAGCATCCAATTTTTTTTTTAACCACCCATAAGGGTGAAGAATATGGCAATGAACTATGCCTTATTATGCCTTGTTTTAACATATCTTCTATTTGTTTTTCAACTTCATTTCTATGAATTTCTGGATATCTATAAGTTTTTGTATATATAGGGTTTTCATTGATAAGTCGTAATTTATGCCTAATAGCGTGTGTGAAGGTCAAATCATCACCTTCTTTAAAAAATACGTTGGGAAATTTGCTTATTAGTTCTAAAAGTTTTGATTTTTCTTCTTTGTTTAAATGTGAAATTCGAATTTCTTTCCTTATATCGTGAATGCAATCCATATCACAATACATATTATTTATTTCGATTGGTACAAAGTTTTCGTAAGTTTCTTCCTCTTGTTTGTTAAAGAATATTCTTATTTCTTCATTATTTAATTTCATTGTTTTATTTGCATAATTTATTTCGAATTTATTCTTTATTAAAATGTCATTCCCAATTAAACCATTATAAAAGTCATGAAACTTAACTACAAAAAATTCAGGATTATCTATAGTATTTAGTTTTTCAAATTTGGGAATTATTGCTTTTGACGTAGTAATTATTGTTCCACTCATGTTTTTAATTTTTATTGGGTCAATATTAATAATATATTTAGATTGACAAACTCCGGGATTAATTAAGCTATTTGTAGATCCTGTGTCAATCAGAAATCTAACAAATCCATTTCTTGCTTGTAATTTTATATGAGGCAATTGATATCTGAGGCTGGTACGCGAAAATTTACTACTTGATCAGTTGTACCAATTTCGTTATTAAAATTTTGTCTTGATTGTCTTGATGGATCAATGTCCATAGGCTGAACTTCATTATTTCGTTCGCGATTATAGTTCCTGTCATAATTTCTCTTTGGATAATTATTTCGATTATCATTGTTACTATGATTATTATTGTAATGACGAGATTGTCTGTACTGTTCAGAAATAGGACGAAACGGATTCTGATTTATTGGTAAAAGGTTCTCTTGGCGTGTTTTAGTACTTAATTCACATAAAGCTAATTGTAATTCATTGTGAAAATCTAACACATTTGTTTTGAAGCGCACGTTTCGAAGATCATCATATAATTGCGCGGAATTTCTTGGACTTGTAAAATGACTAATGAGAAGGTTTTTAAGGTTATCCCAACTACCTACATTATTATAGGTCTCTAATACTTGTCTAGCCTTACCGATTGTTTTAGCTTTTATTGTATTAAAAATAATAATTCTACTGTTTTCATTATACCCTAATATTAACTCATTTATATCATCTATTCTTTGTATAAATGAGAACAGTTCTCTTCTGTTCCCATCAAAAGGTTCAATATTTTGAATATATTTCAAAGGATCGATTGACAAATCACCTGGTTGCGCCATTCTGTCTGGTTTTTTCTGCTTTTCCTCTTTTTTTCACTGTTCAGATTATGGTTCTGGAGGACCTTTATTAATAAAACTTTTTTTTTATTAAGACCAGACTTTTACTCTTGGTCTGTTACGGTTAAAAGTTAATACACCGTTTTGGCTAAAAGCACTTAAAAAGACGTGTGACTGCCTTTAGTTGTGTTTAAACTTTGGTTAAACCCACCAATTAGGGTTTTTTTAAAAACATCCTGAAGATGTTTCCAAAGCTATTAGCTAATTCCGATCCCTCTGCAGTCTCACAGATGGTTTTAAAGGAAGGTTAAGACCTTAATTTTTCTTCCTTCATAATTATTATTTTTCTTACAATTTCCGTTGCACTGGAAATTGCGTTTTTAGTTTTATCACTTGCACGTAATAACTTATTTTTCGTTGCCGTGTATGCACGAGTTTTCCGACTGCGCCAGTTAAGTATACTATTTAAATAATACACGTTTATATAGTTATTTTAATTTTCGATTTATTTTAAAATACTGAACATCGAGGGTTTCACACATTTATTTGTTGAAGGTTGGAATCAAAAAGAACACTCACCTCTCTGAAGTCCGGTTTTTTATATCAATGTTCTCGTTGATTTTCTGATAGTAAATCAGTTGGTTTGGTTTATATTTGGTTTGCGATAAACCTCACCAAATACTGATGTTTGTATATTGATATTCTGGGATGGTTCAATATATGAGTCAAATATTGAATCTTCGGATTTTGCATCCTTCGATTTCTTATCTGCTGCAGATGTGTACGTAACTCCTCCCTCACTAGGTCTAGACTCCTGGCTAGATGTCTTGTTGGATGTTGATAATTCTATATTTATATTATTGTTACATTTATTTTTGTAATATATATATATATATATTCCTATTATTAACATGATTGTTATAGCAATTGATAAAAATGTGTAATTTATCCAACTTTGTTTGTTATAGATTTGTTTATTATTAAATTTTTCTAATTCATAGAGTTTGATTTGCTCCAATTGCTGTGAATGTATATCTTGTAAAGAAATTTCCTGAAATTTAGTATAGTTTATATTTTTAGCAATGTTAGGTAAAATTAAATGTTGATAATATGGAATTTTGAAATTATTTAAAGTTAAATTATTTATTTTTATTTTACATCCATCAAAGCGAATAATGTCATGTCCATTTAAAATTATTTCTTGTTCTATTTTATTATTTTCACAATTATGAATCATTTTCTTATGTTTCATGTTTTTAACTATTATTATTGATTCTGTGAGTTGTACAATTTCTTCTTCATTGTTTTCCATTACCTTACATTTAGTAATTTCAGTTTTTAATAACTCACGCGTACAGTTGTCTTCCACCCATCTTAAATCTTTTTTATATTTTGTTGGATAATATAATATATTTTGAAAACTTAATACATTTTTGATTTTATTTACTAATTGCATGTTATTATTGTTAGGAATTGGTTCGATTATTAATTCTTTATATTCTTCATCACTATATTGTGGAATACTAGTTATTACGATTATTTTGTTTTTTCTTAAAGCTATTGTACATTTAATATCTGAATACTGTTCAATAGTAATATGGAATTTATCTATTTCCTCGTCCTCCAAAATATATCTATCTGCTGAGTGTACCGAGTTTTGAATTTAATATTATTTCTTTTAATTTCTCAATGTTTCTATTTAAAATATTGATGTTGGATAAAATTATATTCTCACATTCTTTTTGAAATTGAATTTTCTGTAGATATTTGGTTTCTTTATGTAATTTATTAATATTGTCTTTAATTATTTCGTGATTTTTATTAATTTTTTCTTCAATAGTTTTAATTTGTTTTTCAAATAAATTACTTTGCTTCACAAGTTTGTTTTGATTTTCATGTAACGTTATTTGATTCTTCTCTATAGTTTGAAAATGAGCTTCTACCATTGCAGCATCTTCGTCGTCCATTGTTCCTGCTAAAAATTTTAATGTTCTTCCCCATAAATTAAATTAAATATCTAGCTCCATTTTTTCGTTCAATATCCCTATCTTTTAAAAGTGAAATAATATCATTATATGTTGTGTTAGAATGTGATTCTAATGATTTTCTGATATTTTCGCAATTTCCTATACATTTACTTTCCAATCTACTGATTCTTTGTAATTTTTTAGCAGATTAGAAATTTGATTTTCTATAATATATTTTTTATTCCATGATTCCTTAGACCATTTTAATAACTGTTGTTCTATTATAGAAATGTTAATAATCGATGTTTCCTGTGTTCTATGATGATTAGAGTTCCATTTTGTATATGATTGTTTGGCGTTTAATAGTCGTTCATGTAGACTAACTGGTTTCTTATCATTTGTTTCTTCTGTCCGTGGTTTTAGTGAATGTATTTCGTGTTCTAAAGGATATAATTGATGTGCAATATATTCAAAATCTGTATTTACAAAGTTTTGCTGAATTATTTTAACGCTATCTTGAATTTTCTTAAAATTTTCTTCAAATAAGCTAATATTTATTGTGTGTAATATATGTGTATAATGATCTATGATTTTGATGGCGTTTGTTTGTATTATGATAAATCTATTTCCATTATTTGCGTTAATAATCTCTATTACTTGACCCTTTACTTGTACTTGGTTGTATTTCATTATCATTACTGCCGTTAGAAACATTTTTATCATCTTCAGAGTGTCTGCAAGAGATATTTTTATTATTAGTTTGATACTTTTTTCTTTTTTTGTGTTGTTGTAAATGGTATTCATTTTTATCATTATGTTTTTTAAATTTTGCTTTAGGTTCTAGTTTATTTTTTGTTTCTATTTTTATAACGTTGGAGTTAATTTCTTCATTTTTCCTGTTTTTATTTAAGTTTGATATAGATCTTTCCTTTCTTTCTTTTATTAATTCTCTAATTTTTTCGATATTAGCGTCCCCTTGATGAATTCTGATTGGTTCTTCATTTGTTGCTGAATGAATAGTTGTGTTATAAATGCGTAGAGATTCTACTATTGGATCTACTGAAAATAATGTTTGGTTCACTTTCTGTCGAACTATGAATGTTCTCAAATGTTCATTTAGAGTATTATGATATCTCTCTATATCTGAATTTCCTGTATGATAATTCGGTGTAGTATAATGTACTTGTATTTCCTCTTTTGCAAGATAATTTTTTATCATTTCACTTCTGAATGAGCCTTCATTATCCATAGTTAAATTTCTAGGTTTTCCCATATTATTAAATATAATAATTATTCCATTCAATACATCTGACCAATTTCGTGATTTTAATTTTGTCATTGAAACATACTTACTAAATTTATCAATGCATGTCAAATAGAAATTCTTTTTATCCTTAAACCATATATCCATGTGATATCTTATTCTCGGTCCTTCTATATCTTCTGTTATTTGAAATGGTATTTTAACAGGGTTACGTTCATATTTTGACTTTTCACATATATGGCAAACATTTATTATTTTAGTAATTTCATCTTTTATGTTTGGATAATAGTATTTTCTTTTTAGATCTTCATAAACTTTACCAATTCCCACATGATTTTTCCTTACATGTGTTTTCAATATTTCTTCTTGTAACTCTTCCTCATGTAGATCCATTAATTTATAATTAGCTTTAGTGTATTTTACATTTGAATTTTGCTCTTTCCATATTACATATACTCTTTGAAAATCTTTAAAAATTTGATCATCTTCTATTAAAATTCCTACTATTCCATTTTTTGGTGAGTGGTTTTGCAATATGTATTTGAATAATTTATCATCAGGGTTTTTTGTAATCATTGTTATTCGTTTTTTGTTAAATATTTTTTCTAATGTTGTTTTATTAGTATTTCCTTTTTTCACTATGATTTGTGTTTTAAACATATTTATTGGTCTTTCTGATATTTCAATATAATGTGTGCTATTTTCTCTAGCGCTATGTATTGTTGCAATATCTGAAGTAACTCCGCTGTCCTGTTCATTGGCATAAATTTCAACTCTGGAAAGTGCATCAGCTACTGTATTTTCCTTTCCTTTAATATACTCTATTTCAAAGTTAAATTCTTCTAATTTAATTTTCCATCGCTGTAATTTAGAGTTTGGTTCTTTTAACGTACTCAACCATTGTAAGGGTTTGTGATCCGTTTGTATTTTGAATTTTCGTCCATATAAGTATGGTCTAAAATACTTTGTTGCCCAAACTATAGCTACTAACTCTTTTTCTATCGTTGAATAATTTATCTCATGATCATTTAACGTACGACTTGCAAAACATATTGGGTGATTCATTTGAGACAATATTACTCCTAGTGCATAGTTTGATGCGTCTGTTGTCAAAACAAAAGGTTTCACAAAGTCTGGATATTTTAGAATTGGGTCATTCATAATTAATAATTTGAGTTTTTCAAAAGCTTCTTTGTAAGCATCATCTTCTATATTTATTTTATTGTTTTTCTTTAGCTGTAATGTCATTGGTTTAGCTATTTGAGCGAAATCTTTAATGAATCGTTGATAATATCCCACTAATCCGAGGAATGGTTTGATTTTTTTTGTGGTATTCGGTATTGGAAAGTTTTTGATTGCTTTTATCTTGTTAGGGTTTGGTTTAATTCCATCTGTAGTTACAATATGACCGAGGAACTCAGTTTCTTTTTTTAAAAATTCAGTTTTATCTAATTGAATTTTCAAGTTCATTTCATGTAATCTTGTCAATATTAATTTGATGGACTGTAAATGCTCTTCTAATGAAGTGCTGTAAATTATAATATCGTCCATATATACAAAACAAATTTTGCCAATATACTCTCTTAATACTGAATTCATTAAACGTTGAAAAGTAGCAGGGGCGTTTTTCAATCCGAAGGGCATACACAAAAATTCATAATGTCCTGTATTTGTTGAGAAAGCGGTTTTATGAATATCTTCATTCTCGATTTGTATTTGATGAAACCCTTTCGCCAAATCTATAGTGGTGAAATATATCGCTCTACCTAATTTATCTAATATATCTTCTTGATTTGGTATAGGAAATTTATCATCTATTGTCAGTTCGTTTAACTTCCTGTAGTCTACAACGATTCTCCATTTCTGTAAGCCTGAAGCGTCCAATTTTTTTTAAGCACCCATAAGGGTGAAGAATATGGCGATGAACTATGCCTTATTATGCCTTGTTTTAACATATCTTCTATTTGTTTTTCAACTTCATTTCTATGAATTTCTGGATATCTATAAGTTTTTGTATATATAGGGTTTTCATTGATAAGTCGTAATTTATGCCTAATAGCGTGTGTGAAGGTCAAATCATCACCTTCTTTAAAAAATACGTTGGGAAATTTGCTTATTAGTTCTAAAAGTTTTGATTTTTCTTCTTTGTTTAAATGTGAAATTCGAATTTCTTTCCTTATATCGTGAATGCAATCCATATCACAATACATATTATTTATTTCGATTGGTACAAAGTTTTCGTAAGTTTCTTCCTCTTGTTTGTTAAAGAATATTCTTATTTCTTCATTATTTAATTTCATTGTTTTATTTGCATAATTTATTTCGAATTTATTCTTTATTAAAATGTCATTCCCAATTAAACCATTATAAAAGTCATGAAACTTAACTACAAAAAATTCAGGATTATCTATAGTATTTAGTTTTTCAAATTTGGGAATTATTGCTTTTGACGTAGTAATTATTGTTCCACTCATGTTTTTAATTTTTATTGGGTCAATATTAATAATATATTTAGATTGACAAACTCCGGGATTAATTAAGCTATTTGTAGATCCTGTGTCTATCAGAAATCTAACAAATCCATTTCTTGCTTGTAATTTTATATGAGGCAATTAATATCTGAGGCTGGTACGCGAAAATTTACTACTTGATCAGTTGTACCAATTTCGTTATTAAAATTTTGTCTTGATTGTCTTGATGGATCAATGTCCATGGGCTGAACTTCATTATTTCGTTCGCGATTATAGTTCCTGTCATAATTTCTATTTGGATAATTATTTCGATTATCATTGTTACTATGATTATTATTGTAATGACGAGATTGTCTGTACTGTTCAGAAATAGGACGAAACGGATTCTGATTTATTGGTAAAAGGTTCTCTTGGCGTGTTTTAGTATTTAATTCACATAAAGCTAATTGTAATTCATTGTGAAAATCTAACACATTTGTTTTGAAGCGCACGTTTCGAAGATCATCATATAATTGCGCGGAATTTCTTGGATTTTTAAAATGACTAATGAGAAGGTTTTTAAGGTTATCCCAACTACCTACATTATTATAGGTCTCTAATACTTGTCTAGCCTTACCGATTGTTTTAGCTTTTATTGTATTAAAAATAATAATTCTACTGTTTTCATTATACCCTAATATTAACTCATTTATATCATCTATTCTTTGTATAAATGAGAACAGTTCTCTTCTGTTCCCATCAAAAGGTTCAATATTTTGAATATATTTCAAAGGATCGATTGACAAATCACCTGGTTGCGCCATTCTGTCTGGTTTTTTCTGCTTTTCTTTTTTTTTCACTGTTCAGATTATGGTTCTGGAGGACCTTTATTAATAAAACTTTTTTTTATTAAGACCAGACTTTTACTCTTGGTCTGTTACGGTTAAAAGTTAATACACCGTTTTGGCTAAAAGCACTTAAAAAGACGTGTGACTGCCTTTAGTTGTGTTTAAACTTTGGTTAAACCCACCAATTAGGGTTTTTTTAAAAACTTCCTGAAGATGTTTCCAAAGCTATTAGCTAATTCCGATCCCTCTGCAGTCTCACAGATGGTTTTAAAGGAAGGTTAAGACCTTAATTTTTCTTCCTTCATAATTATTATTTTTCTTACAATTTCCGTTGCACTGGAAATTGCGTTTTTAGTTTTATCACTTGCACGTAATAACTTATTTTTCGTTGCCGTGTACGCACGAGTTTTCCGACTGCGCCAGTTAAGTATACTATTTAAATAATACACGTTTATATAGTTATTTTAATTTTCGATTTATTTTAAAATACTGAACATCGAGGGTTTCACACATTTATTTGTCGAAGGTTGGAATCAAAAAGAACACTCATCTCTCTGAAGTCCGGTTTTTTATATCAATGTTCTCGTTGATTTTCTGATAGTAAATCAGTTGGTTTGGTTTATATTTGGTTTGCGATAAACCTCACCAAATACTGATGTTTGTATATTGATATTCTGGGATGGTTCAATATATGATTCAAATATTGAATCTTCGGATTTTGCATCCTTCGATTTCTTATCTGCTGCAGATGTGTACGTAACTCCTCCCTCACTAGGTCTAGACTCCTGGCTAGATGTCTTGTTGGATGTTGATAATTCTATATTTATATTATTGTTACATTTATTTTTGTAATATATATATATATATATTCCTATTATTAACATGATTATTATAGCAATTGATAAAAATGTGTAATTTATCCAACTTTGTTTGTTATAGATTTGTTTATTATTAAATTTTTCTAATTCATAGAGTTTGATTTGCTCCAATTGCTGTGAATGTATATCT
This sequence comes from Beris chalybata, assembly GCA_949128065.1. Taxonomy (NCBI): domain Eukaryota; kingdom Metazoa; phylum Arthropoda; class Insecta; order Diptera; family Stratiomyidae; genus Beris; species Beris chalybata. The sequence continues at coordinate 98,678,476 of OX421894.1, forward strand.
TGTAAAGAAATTTCCTGAAATTTAGTATAGTTTATATTTTTAGCAATGTTAGGTAAAATTAAATGTTGATAATATGGAATTTTGAAATTATTTAAAGTTAAATTATTTATTTTTATTTTACATCCATCAAAGCGAATAATGTCATGTCCATTTAAAATTATTTCTTGTTCTATTTTATTATTTTCACAATTATGAATCATTTTCTTATGTTTCATGTTTTTAACTATTATTATTGATTCTGTGAGTTGTACAATTTCTTCTTTATTGTTTTTCATTAACTTACATTTAGTAATTTCAGTTTTTAATAACTCACGCGTACAGTTGTCTTCCACCCATCTTAAATCTTTTTTATATTTTATTGGATAATATAATATATTTTGAAAACTTAATACATTTTTGATTTTATTTACTAATTGTATGTTATTATTGTTAGGAATTGGTTCGATTATTAATTCTTTATATTCTTCATCACTATATTGTGGAATACTAATTATTACGATTATTTTGTTTTTTCTTAAAGCTATTGTACATTTAATATCTGAATACTGTTCAATAGTAATATGGAATTTATCTATTTCCTCGTCCTCCAAAATGTATTATAATATTATTTCTTTTAATTTCTCAATGTTTCTATTTAAAATATTGATGTTGGATAAAATTATATTCTCACATTCTTTTTGAAATAGAATTTTCTGTAGATAGTTGGTTTCTTTATGTAATTTATTAATATTGTCTTTAATTATTTCGTGATTTTTATTAATTTTTTCTTCAATAGTTTTAATTTGTTTTTCAAATAAATTACTTTGCTTCACAAGTTTGTTTTGATTTTCATGTAACGTTATTTGATTCTTCTCTATAGTTTGAAAATGAGCTTCTACCATTGCAGCATCTTCGTCGTCCATTGTTCCTGCTAAAAATTTTAATGTTCTTCCCCATAAATTAAATTAAATATCTAGCTCCATTTTTTCGTTCAATATCCCTATCTTTTAAAAGTGAAATAATATCATTATATGTTGTGTTAGAATGTGATTCTAATGATTTTCTGATATTTTCGCAATTTCCTATACATTTACTTTCCAAATCTTCTACTGATTCTTTGTAATTTTTTAGCAGATTAGAAATTTGATTTTCTATAATATATTTTTTATTCCATGATTCCTTAGACCATTTTAATAACTGTTGTTCTATTATAGAAATGTTAATAATCGATGTTTCCTGTGTTCTATGATGATTAGAGTTCCATTTTGTATATGATTGTTTGGCGTTTAATAATCGTTCATCTAGACTAACTGGTTTCTTATCATTTGTTTCTTCTGTCCGTGGTTTTAGTGAATGTATTTCGTGTTCTAAATGATATAATTGATGTGCAATATATTCAAAATCTGTATTTACAAAGTTTTGCTGAATTATTTTAACGCTATCTTGAATTTTCTTAAAATTTTCTTCAAATAAGCTAATATTTATTGTGTGTAATATATGTGTATAATGATCTATGATTTTGATGGCGTTTGTTTGTATTATGATAAATCTATTTCCATTATTTGCGTTAATAATCTCTATTACTTGACCCTTTACTTGTACTTGGTTGTATTTCATTATCATTACTGCCGTTAGAAACATTTTTATCATCTTCAGAGTGTCTGCAAGAGATATTTTTATTATTAGTTTGATACTTTTTTCTTTTTTTGTGTTGTTGTAAATGGTATTCATTTTTATCATTATGTTTTTTAAATTTTGCTTTAGGTTCTAGTTTATTTTTTGTTTCTATTTTTATAACGTTGGAGTTAATTTCTTCATTTTTCCTGTTTTTATTTAAGTTTGATATAGATCTTTCCTTTCTTTCTTTTATTAATTCTCTAATTTTTTCGATATTAGCGTCCCCTTGATGAATTCTGATTGGTTCTTCATTTGTTGCTGAATGAATAGTTGTGTTATAAATGCGTAGAGATTCTACTATTGGATCTACTGAAAATAATGTTTGGTTCACTTTCTGTCGAACTATGAATGTTCTCAAATGTTCATTTAGAGTATTATGATATCTCTCTATATCTGAATTTCCTGTATGATAATTCGGTGTAGTATAATGTACTTGTATTTCCTCTTTTGCAAGATAATTTTTTATCATTTCACTTCTGAATGAGCCTTCATTATCCATAGTTAAATTTCTAGGTTTTCCCATATTATTAAATATAATAATTATTCCATTCAATACATCTGACCAATTTCGTGATTTTAATTTTGTCATTGAAACATACTTACTAAATTTATCAATGCATGTCAAATAGAAATTCTTTTTATCCTTAAACCATATATCCATGTGATATCTTATTCTCGGTCCTTCTATATCTTCTGTTATTTGAAATGGTATTTTAACAGGGTTACGTTCATATTTTGACTTTTCACATATATGGCAAACATTTATTATTTTAGTAATTTCATCTTTTATGTTTGGATAATAGTATTTTCTTTTTAGATCTTCATAAACTTTACCAATTCCCACATGATTTTTCCTTACATGTGTTTTCAATATTTCTTCTTGTAACTCTTCCTCATGTAGATCCATTAATTTATAATTAGCTTTAGTGTATTTTACATTTGAATTTTGCTCTTTCCATATTACATATACTCTTTGAAAATCTTTAAAAATTTGATCATCTTCTATTAAAATTCCTACTATTCCATTTTTTGGTGAGTGGTTTTGCAATATGTATTTGAATAATTTATCATCAGGGTTTTTTGTAATCATTGTTATTCGTTTTTTGTTAAATATTTTTTCTAATGTTGTTTTATTAGTATTTCCTTTTTTCACTATGATTTGTGTTTTAAACATATTTATTGGTCTTTCTGATATTTCAATATAATGTGTGCTATCTTCTCTAGCGCTAAGTATTGTTGCAATATCTGAAGTAACTCCGCTGTCCTGTTCATTGGCATAAATTTCAACTCTGGAAAGTGCATCAGCTACTGTATTTTCCTTTCCTTTAATATACTCTATTTCAAAGTTAAATTCTTCTAATTTAATTTTCCATCGCTGTAATTTAGAGTTTGGTTCTTTTAACGTACTCAACCATTGTAAGGGTTTGTGATCCGTTTGTATTTTGAATTTTCGTCCATATAAGTATGGTCTAAAATACTTTGTTGCCCAAACTATAGCTAATAACTCTTTTTCTATCGTTGAATAATTTATCTCATGATCATTTAACGTACGACTTGCAAAACATATTGGGTGATTCATTTGAGACAATATTGCTCCTAGTGCATAGTTTGATGCGTCTGTTGTCAAAACAAAAGGTTTCACAAAGTCTGGATATTTTAGAATTGGGTCATTCATAATTAATAATTTGAGTTTTTCAAAAGCTTCTTTGTAAGCATCATCTTCTATATTTATTTTATTGTTTTTCTTTAGCTGTAATGTCATTGGTTTAGCTATTTGAGCGAAATCTTTAATGAATCGTCGATAATATCCCACTAATCCGAGGAATGATTTGATTTTTTTTTTGTGGTATTCGGTATTGGAAAGTTTTTGATTGCTTTTATCTTGTTAGGGTTTGGTTTAATTCCATCTGTAGTTACAATATGACCGAGGAACTCAGTTTCTTTTTTTAAAAATTCAGTTTTATCTAATTGAATTTTCAAGTTCATTTCATGTAATCTTGTCAATATTAATTTGATGGACTGTAAATGCTCTTCTAATGAAGTGCTATAAATTATAATATCGTCCATATATGCAAAACAAATTTTGCCAATATACTCTCTTAATACTTAATTCATTAAACGTCGAAAAGTAGCAGGGGCGTTTTTCAATCCGAAGGGCATACACAAAAATTCATAATGTCCTGTATTTGTTGAGAAAGCGGTTTTATGAATATCTTCATTCTCGATTTGTATTTGATGAAACCCTTTCGCCAAATCTATAGTGGTGAAATATATCGCTCTACCTAATTTATCTAATTTATCATCTATTGTCAGTTCGTTTAACTTCCTGTAGTCTACAACGATTCTCCATTTCTGTAAGCCTGAAGCGTCCAATTTTTTTTAACCACCCATAAGGGTGAAGAATATGGCGATGAACTATGCCTTATTATGCCTTGTTTTAACATATCTTTTATTTGTTTTTCAACTTCATTTCTATGAATTTCTGGATATCTATAAGTTTTTGTATATATAGGGTTTTCATTGATAAGTCGTAATTTATGCCTAATAGCGTGTGTGAAGGTCAAATCATCACCTTCTTTAAAAAATACGTTGGGAAATTTGCTTATTAGTTCTAAAAGTTTTGATTTTTCTTCTTTGTTTAAATGTGAAATTCGAATTTCTTTCCTTATATCGTGAATGCAATCCATATCACAATACATATTATTTATTTCGATTGGTACAAAGTTTTCGTAAGTTTCTTCCTCTTGTTTGTTAAAGAATATTCTTATTTCTTCATTATTTAATTTCATTGTTTTATTTGCATAATTTATTTCGAATTTATTCTTTATTAAAATGTCATTCCCAATTAAACCATTATAAAAGTCATGAAACTTAACTACAAAAAATTCAGGATTATCTATAGTATTTAGTTTTTCAAATTTGGGAATTATTGCTTTTGACGTAGTAATTATTGTTCCACTCATGTTTTTAATTTTTATTGGGTCAATATTAATAATATATTTAGATTGACAAACTCCGGGATTAATTAAGCTATTTGTAGATCCTGTGTCAATCAGAAATCTAACAAATCCATTTCTTGCTTGTAATTTTATATGAGGCAATTGATATCTGAGGCTGGTACGTGAAAATTTACTACTTGATCAGTTGTACCAATTTCGTTATTAAAATTTTGTCTTGATTGTCTTGATGGATCAATGTCCATGGGCTGAACTTCATTATTTCGTTCGCGATTATAGTTTCTGTCATAATTTCTATTTGGATAATTATTTCAATTATCATTGTTACTATGATTATTATTGTAATGACGAGATTGTCTGTACTGTTCAGAAATAGGACGAAACGGATTCTGATTTATTGGTAAAAGGTTCTCTTGGCGTGTTTTAGTATTTAATTCACATAAAGCTAATTGTAATTCATTGTGAAAATCTAACACATTTGTTTTGAAGCGCACGTTTCGAAGATCATCATATAATTGCGCGGAATTTCTTGGATTTGTAAAATGACTAATGAGAAGGTTTTTAAGGTTATCCCAACTACCTACATTATTATAGGTCTCTAATACTTGTCTAGCCTTACCGATTGTTTTAGCTTTTATTGTATTAAAAATAATAATTATACTGTTTTCATTATACCCTAATATTATCTCATTTATATCATCTATTCTTTGTATAAATGAGAACAGTTCTCTTCTGTTCCCATCAAAAGGTTCAATATTTTGAATATATTTCAAAGGATCGATTGACAAATCACCTGGTTGCGCCATTCTGTCTGGTTTTTTCTGCTTTTCCTCTTTTTTTCACTGTTCAGATTATGGTTCTGGAGGACCTTTATTAATAAAACTTTTTTTTTATTAAGACCAGACTTTTACTCTTGGTCTGTTACGGTTAAAAGTTAATACACCGTTTTGGCTAAAAGCACTTAAAAAGACGTGTGACTGCCTTTAGTTGTGTTTAAACTTTGGTTAAACCCACCAATTAGGGTTTTTTTAAAAACATCCTGAAGATGTTTCCAAAGCTATTAGCTAATTCCGATCCCTCTGCAGTCTCACAGATGGTTTTAAAGGAAGGTTAAGACCTTAATTTTTCTTCCTTCATAATTATTATTTTTCTTACAATTTCCGTTGCACTGGAAATTGCGTTTTTAGTTTTATCACTTGCACGTAATAACTTATTTTTCGTTGCCGTGTATGCACGAGTTTTCCGACTGCGCCAGTTAAGTATACTACTTAAATAATACACGTTTATATAGTTATTTTAATTTTCGATTTATTTTAAAATACTGAACATCGAGGGTTTCACACATTTATTTGTCGAAGGTTGGAATCAAAAAGAACGCTCATCTCTCTGAAGTCCGGTTTTTTATATCAATATTCTCGTTGATTTTCTGATAGTAAATCAGTTGGTTTGGTTTATATTTGGTTTGCGATAAACCTCACCAAATACTGATGTTTGTATATTGATATTCTGGGATGGTTCAATATATGAGTCAAATATTGAATCTTCGGATTTTGCATCCTTCGATTTCTTATCTGCTGCAGATGTGTACGTAACTCCTCCCTCACTAGGTCTAGACTCCTGGCTAGATGTCTTGTTGGATGTTGATAATTCTATATTTATATTATTGTTACATTTATTTTTGTAATATATATATATATATATATTCCTATTATTAACATGATTATTATAGCAATTGATAAAAATGTGTAATTTATCAAACTTTGTTTGTTATAGATTTGTTTATTATTAAATTTTTCTAATTCATAGAGTTTGATTTGCTCCAATTGCTGTGAATGTATATCTTGTAAAGAAATTTCCTGAAATTTAGTATAGTTTATATTTTTAGCAATGTTAGGTAAAATTAAATGTTGATAATATGGAATTTTGAAATTATTTAAAGTTAAATTATTTATTTTTATTTTACATCCATCAAAGCGAATAATGTCATGTCCATTTAAAATTATTTCTTGTTCTATTTTATTATTTTCACAATTATGAATCATTTTCTTATGTTTCATGTTTTTAACTATTATTATTGATTCTGTGAGTTGTACAATTTCTTCTTCATTGTTTTCCATTACCTTACATTTAGTAATTTCAGTTTTTAATAACTCACGCGTACAGTTGTCTTCCACCCATCTTAAATCTTTTTTATATTTTGTTGGATAATATAATATATTTTGAAAACTTAATACATTTTTGATTTTATTTACTAATTGCATGTTATTATTGTTAGGAATTGGTTCGATTATTAATTCTTTATATTCTTCATCACTATATTGTGGAATACTAGTTATTACGATTATTTTGTTTTTTCTTAAAGCTATTGTACATTTAATATCTGAATACTGTTCAATAGTAATATGGAATTTATCTATTTCCTCGTCCTCCAAAATATATCTATCTGCTGAGTGTACCGAGTTTTGAATTTAATATTATTTCTTTTAATTTCTCAATGTTTCTATTTAAAATATTGATGTTGGATAAAATTATATTCTCACATTCTTTTTGAAATTGAATTTTCTGTAGATATTTGGTTTCTTTATGTAATTTATTAATATTGTCTTTAATTATTTCGTGATTTTTATTAATTTTTTCTTCAATAGTTTTAATTTGTTTTTCAAATAAATTACTTTGCTTCACAAGTTTGTTTTGATTTTCATGTAACGTTATTTGATTCTTCTCTATAGTTTGAAAATGAGCTTCTACCATTGCAGCATCTTCGTCGTCCATTGTTCCTGCTAAAAATTTTAATGTTCTTCCCCATAAATTAATGAGACCTCTCGTTTTTCTATTAATTTTATATTCATCTGCGTTTAGACACCCTTCTATAAGTCCAATATTTTTACAATACTCACTTGTTAAATATCTAGCTCCATTTTTTCGTTCAATATCCCTATCTTTTAAAAGTGAAATAATATCATTATATGTTGTGTTAGAATGTGATTCTAATGATTTTCTGATATTTTCGCAATTTCCTATACATTTACTTTCCAATCTACTGATTCTTTGTAATTTTTTAGCAGATTAGAAATTTGATTTTCTATAATATATTTTTTATTCCATGATTCCTTAGACCATTTTAATAACTGTTGTTCTATTATAGAAATGTTAATAATCGATGTTTCCTGTGTTCTATGATGATTAGAGTTCCATTTTGTATATGATTGTTTGGCGTTTAATAATCGTTCATGTAGACTAACTGGTTTCTTATCATTTGTTTCTTCTGTCCGTGGTTTTAGTGAATGTATTTCGTGTTCTAAATGATATAATTGATGTGCAATATATTCAAAATCTGTATTTACAAAGTTTTGCTGAATTATTTTAACGCTATCTTGAATTTTCTTAAAATTTTCTTCAAATAAGCTAATATTTATTGTGTGTAATATATGTGTATAATGATCTATGATTTTGATGGCGTTTGTTTGTATTATGATAAATCCATTTCCATTATTTGCGTTAATAATCTCTATTACTTGACCCTTTACTTGTACTTGGTTGTATTTCATTATCATTAATGCCGTTAGAAACATTTTTATCATCTTCAGAGTGTCTGCAAGAGATATTTTTATTATTAGTTTGATACTTTTTTCTTTTTTTGTGTTGTTGTAAGTGGTATTCATTTTTATCATTATGTTTTTTAAATTTTGCTTTAGGTTCTAGTTTATTTTTTGTTTCTATTTTTATAACGTTGGAGTTAATTTCTTCATTTTTCCTGTTTTTATTTAAGTTTGATATAGATCTTTCCTTTCTTTCTTTTATTAATTCTCTAATTTTTTCGATATTAGCGTCCCCTTGATGAGTTCTGATTGGTTCTTCATTTGTTGCTGAATGAATAGTTGTGTTATAAATGCGTAGAGATTCTATTATTGGATCTACTGAAAATAATGTTTGTTTCTCTTTCTGTCGAACTATGAATGTTCTCAAATGTTCATTTAGAGTATTATGATATCTCTCTATATCTGAATTGCCTGTATGATAATTCGGTGTAGTATAATGTACTTGTATTTCCTCTTTTGCAAGATAATTTTTTATCATTTCACTTCTGAATGAGCCTTCATTATCCATAGTTAAATTTCTAGGTTTTCCCATATTATTAAATATAATAATTATTCCATTCAATACATCTGACCAATTTCGTGATTTTAATTTTGTCATTGAAACATACTTACTAAATTTATCAATACATGTCAAATAGAAATTCTTTTTATCCTTAAACCATATATCCATGTGATATCTTATTCTCGGTCCTTCTATATCTTCTGTTATTTGAAATGGTATTTTAACAGGGTTACGTTCATATTTAAAAATTTGATCATCTTCTATTAAAATTCCTACTATTCCATTTTTTGGTGAGTGGTTTTGCAATATGTATTTGAATAATTTATCATCAGGGTTTTTTGTAATCATTGTTATTCGTTTTTTGTTAAATATTTTTTCTAATGTTGTTTTATTAGTATTTCCTTTTTTCACTATGATTTGTGTTTTAAACATATTTATTGGTCTTTCTGATATTTCAATATAATGTGTGCTATCTTCTCTAGCGCTATGTATTGTTGCAATATCTGAAGTAACTCCGCTGTCCTGTTCATTGGCATAAATTTCAACTCTGGAAAGTGCATCAGCTACTGTATTTTCCTTTCCTTTAATATACTCTATTTCAAAGTTAAATTCTTCTAATTTAATTTTCCATCGCTGTAATTTACAGTTTGGTTCTTTTAACGTACTCAACCATTGTAAGGGTTTGTGATCCGTTTGTATTTTGAATTTTCGTCCATATAAGTATGGTCTAAAATACTTTGTTGCCCAAACTATAGCTAATAACTCTTTTTCTATCGTTGAATAATTTATCTCATGATCATTTAACGTACGACTTGCAAAACATATTGGGTGATTCATTTGAGACAATATTGCTCCTAGTGCATAGTTTGATGCGTCTGTTGTCAAAACAAAAGGTTTCACAAAGTCTGGATATTTTAGAATTGGGTCATTCATAATTAATAATTTGAGTTTTTCAAAAGCTTCTTTGTAAGCATCATCTTCTATATTTATTTTATTGTTTTTCTTTAGCTGTAATGTCATTGGTTTAGCTATTTGAGCGAAATCTTTAATGAATCGTCGATAATATCCCACTAATCCGAGGAATGATTTGATTTTTTTTGTGGTATTCGGTATTGGAAAGTTTTTGATTGCTTTTATCTTGTTAGGGTTTGGTTTAATTCCATCTGTAGTTACAATATGACCGAGGAACTCAGTTTCTTTTTTTAAAAATTCAGTTTTATCTAATTGAATTTTCAAGTTCATTTCATGTAATCTTGTCAATATTAATTTGATGGACTGTAAATGCTCTTCTAATGAAGTGCTATAAATTATAATATCGTCCATATATGCAAAACAAATTTTGCCAATATACTCTCTTAATACTGAATTCATTAAACGTCGAAAAGTAGCAGGGGCGTTTTTCAATCCGAAGGGCATACACAAAAATTCATAATGTCCTGTATTTGTTGAGAAAGCGGTTTTATGAATATCTTCATTCTCGATTTGTATTTGATGAAACCCTTTCGCCAAATCTATAGTGGTGAAATATATCGCTCTACCTAATTTATCTAATATATCTTCTTGATTTGGTATAGGAAATTTATCATCTATTGTCAGTTCGTTTAACTTCCTGTAGTCTACAACGATTCTCCATTTCTGTAAGCCTGAAGCGTCCAATTTTTTTTAACCACCCATAAGGGTGAAGAATATGGCGATGAACTATGCCTTATTATGCCTTGTTTTAACATATCTTTTATTTGTTTTTCAACTTCATTTCTATGAATTTCTGGATATCTATAAGTTTTTGTATATATAGGGTTTTCATTGATAAGTCGTAATTTATGCCTAATAGCGTGTGTGAAGGTCAAATCATCACCTTCTTTAAAAAATACGTTGGGAAATTTGCTTATTAGTTCTAAAAGTTTTGATTTTTCTTCTTTGTTTAAATGTGAAATTCGAATTTCTTTCCTTATATCGTGAATGCAATCCATATCACAATACATATTATTTATTTCGATTGGTACAAAGTTTTCGTAAGTTTCTTCCTCTTGTTTGTTAAAGAATATTCTTATTTCTTCATTATTTAATTTCATTGTTTTATTTGCATAATTTATTTCGAATTTATTCTTTATTAAAATGTCATTCCCAATTAAACCATTATAAAAGTCATGAAACTTAACTACAAAAAATTCAGGATTATCTATAGTATTTAGTTTTTCAAATTTGGGAATTATTGCTTTTGACGTAGTAATTATTGTTCCACTCATGTTTTTAATTTTTATTGGGTCAATATTAATAATATATTTAGATTGACAAACTCCGGGATTAATTAAGCTATTTGTAGATCCTGTGTCAATCAGAAATCTAACAAATCCATTTCTTGCTTGTAATTTTATATGAGGCAATTGATATCTGAGGCTGGTACGCGAAAATTTACTACTTGATCAGTTGTACCAATTTCGTTATTAAAATTTTGTCTTGATTGTCTTGATGGATCAATGTCCATAGGCTGAACTTCATTATTTCGTTCGCGATTATAGTTCCTGTCATAATTTCTATTTGGATAATTATTTCGATTATCATTGTTACTATGATTATTATTGTAATGACGAGATTGTCTGTACTGTTCAGAAATAGGACGAAACGGATTCTGATTTATTGGTTCAACGTTTTGTCTTTGGTTTCTTCCATCAACTGTGTGAGGATTAGGGTTGTTATTTTGTCTATTGTTTTTATTTATATACTTTTGATAATTATGGTACCCTCCCTCACTTAATATATTAAGTGCAGATTCTAAATCTGTTGGATTTCTAGAAAAAAGTATACCTTTCATTGGTTCTGGAAGTTTGCTTTTAAAAACATGCAAGGCAGTTGATATGTTTGAAGGAATTTGGTGTAAAAGGTTCTCTTGGCGTGTTTTAGTATTTAATTCACATAAAGCTAATTGTAATTCATTGTGAAAATCTAACACATTTGTTTTGAAGCGCACGTTTCGAAGATCATCATATAATTGCGCGGAATTTCTTGGATTTGTAAAATGACTAATGAGAAGGTTTTTAAGGTTATCCCAACTACCTACATTATTATAGGTCTCTAATACTTGTCTAGCCTTACCGATTATTTTAGCTTTTATTGTATTAAAAATAATAATTCTACTGTTTTCATTATACCCTAATATTATCTCATTTATATCATCTATTCTTTGTATAAATGAGAACAGTTCTCTTCTGTTCCCATTAAAAGGTTCAATATTTTGAATATATTTCAAAGGATCGATTGACAAATCACCTGGTTGCGCCATTCTGTCTGGTTTTTTCTGCTTTTCCTCTTTTTTTTTCACTGTTCAGATTTTGGTTCTGGAGGACCTTTATTAATAAAACTTTTTTTTTTATTAAGACCAGACTTTTACTCTTGGTCTGTTACGGTTAAAAGTTAATACACCGTTTTGGCTAAAAGCACTTAAAAAGACGTGTGACTGCCTTTAGTTGTGTTTAAACTTTGGTTAAACCCACCAATTAGGGTTTTTTTAAAAACATCCTGAAGATGTTTCCAAAGCTATTAGCTAATTCCGATCCCTCTGCTGTCTCACAGATGGTTTTAAAGGAAGGTTAAGACCTTAATTTTTCTTCCTTCATAATTATTATTTTTCTTACAATTTCCGTTGCACTGGAAATTGCGTTTTTAGTTTTATCACTTGCACGTAATAACTTATTTTTCGTTGCCGTGTATGCACGAGTTTTCCGACTGCGCCAGTTAAGTATACTATTTAAATAATACACGTTTATATAGTTATTTTAATTTTCGATTTATTTTAAAATACTGAACATCGAGGGTTTCACACATTTATTTGTCGAAGGTTGGAATCAAAAAGAACACTCATCTCTCTGAAGTCCGGTTTTTTATATCAATGTTCTCGTTGATTTTCTGATAGTAAATCAGTTGGTTTGGTTTATATTTGGTTTGCGATAAACCTCACCAAATACTGATGTTTGTATATTGATATTCTGGGATGGTTCAATATATGATTCAAATATTGAATCTTCGGATTTTGCATCCTTCGATTTCTTATCTGCTGCAGATGTGTACGTAACTCTTGCACGCCTAAGATGCATTTTGATGGGTTTACGCCAATTCCAAATTGAGACAGTCGATTGAACAACAGTTTTAAATGATTCGTGTGTTCGTCGGGAGTTTTGCTGCTTATTAAAATGTCGTCAACGTATACAAAGATGAAATCAAGTCCTGACAAAGCTTCGTTGATGAATCTTTGGAACGTTTGAGCGCCATTTCTAATTCCAAAAGGCATTCGTAGGAACTCAAATAAGCCAAAAGGCGTGATGACAGCAGTCTTGTGAATGTCTTCTTCTGCCATGGGAATTTGATGGTAAGCACGTACCAAGCACGTACCAATCTCTGCATGGTCGCCAGTCTGTTGAAGATTTTTTAGGGACCATGTGAAGCGGTGATGCCACTGGGGAAGATGATGGACTGCATATTCCTAAATCAACCATGTGTTGGAATTCGTTTTTTGAAATCTTAAACCTTTCTGGATTTAGTCTTCTGGGACGCGTCGAAGGGAGTGTGCCGCAGGTTTTGATGTTGTGCCTGATTTTGTGGGAGACGGGGATGTTGAAATTTGTTGGCGCTTTTATTGAAGGGAAATCGTCTAATATTTTGCCATATTGCCTTCTATGGAGTAAAGTTTCGGCGTGACTAGATGGGTACTTTTGGAAATGCACTTTGTGAAAAGACAAGTTTCCTCGTCCCTTATTTTTTTATTTTTAAATCGACCATTAGGTTAAACTGATATAAAAAGTCAGCTCCGATGATTGCGTAATCTGTGGATGCGATGATGAAAGAATGGTTGTATTGTCGACGCAGGTTTAAATTAAGCGTTAGATGTTTTGTTCCAAAGGTTGAAATATTTGCTCCATTTGCAGCCGTTAAAACTAAATGCGTTTTTTGTCGGTATTGTGGAAAATTTTTTTTTTTAATAATGGAGACTTCTGCTCCTGTGTCTATGAGGAAAAGTATATTCGAGTTAAGGTCGCGAATAAACAGGCGACGTGAGCTTAAGTCCGACCTCGTTGTCGCATTCAAGGTTGGGCATTTGCGTTTTTTGTTACTTTAAAGTTGCAGGTAGGTATGCATTTTTTTGCATTGATCGTGAAACGTCGATGCTACCAACATATTGGGTTTGTTGACCTTGATCTTGATCTCGATGAACTGCAGTTTCAGTACCTTCAACTGCGTGAACTACTTCTGCTGCGAGAAGATCTCGATTAAATTTTTGCCAATCGATCCGATAGATCTTGTATTGTGTTTTTGAAAGTGTTATCTGTTCTAATTTTTGCGATTTTCGGTGAAGCGGTAGAATGGTGAATTTTGTCAGCGATTGTTAGCACTTTTTCGAAACTATGTGATTTTTCAATTGCTATAATACAAGATTGGGTGGATGAAGTAAGTTTGTTCATCCACAATTTGTGGAGAAGGTTTTTGTTTATTAAGCTGTTACCCCCTGCCAGAGATTCCATTTGGCGGAAAAGGTCGGAGGGTTTTTGGTCACCTATTTCAATTTTGTGGAGAAGTGAGTCTAGTCGCTTTCCTTCTGTGTCTTGACTTCTTTTCAGAAGGGTTTCTTTAAGGTTTTCGTATTTATTTGCAGTGGGTGGACTACATAGTATGTCTGAAACGAGTTCCATCGTGTCGGATTCTAGAGAAGCTACTAGGTAGTCGTATTTTGTGGATGATTGTGTGATGTTTTGCAAGCGAAACTGCGTTTCTATTTTGAGGAACCACAAATCTGGTCTGGTGATCCAGAATGGAGGGACTTTTATCATAGAAAATTGACTGCTTTGCGCCTCAGGTGGCTCACTAGCACTTGCTTCCGTGTTGGGTTGCTGACCCTGCACCGTATCTTTTTCCGAATTCATTTAAAATTATGATTTAACTGATTGAATTTAACGTTAAATAATAATGGAAGTTGGAATTAAATTAAAATGTGTGTGGGTGTATCCGCGGTATATTCGTAATTGATTTTTTTACTATTTTACTTTTATGATTGTGAAAAATTTTAGTTTTAAATTTTGGGTTATGTGAAAAATTTTAGGTTAGATTTTAGGTTATATAATAAAATAAAATATACTTAAGACTATTATTACTTGCTCTGGTTCTGTTTCTGATGAAAATGCGAATGTAAGCTATTCGGTTGCGTGAGTGCAGGGATGATGTAACTCGGTGAATGTTCCTATGTATCGGTTGCGTGAGTGTAGGAATGATGTAACTCGGCGAATGTCTACGTGGAGCTAAGGTAATTCGATCTGCTTTGGCTTCTGGAGAAAATGTGAGATACTCAATTATTTGGATGTGAGTGCTCGGATAAAGCAATTCACGAATGTTCATGTGCGCTGATGGCTGAGTTGCTCGTTCTTCGATGAAATTTTTTTTTGTTATTGAAAAATAATAATCCGGCTTCCAGGTCAAAAATTTTTCACGCAATGTGTGTATTTGTTCGCGTAGTGCGTGTTTTACTTCGTTCGGGTCACCATTTCTCGGGATGATAATTCAATAATAGACCGTTTATTTGGTTTTCAGTTATAATATTTTAGTTGACTAATTAAATTCACAGCACGTCCGACTTCTGTCGTAGTCCAAATTGGAAAGGGGAGAATGACAGCTTAATGTTCTTGAAGTTGGCTGAAGTTCAAGTGCAGTGGCTTATTTACAGCGGCCACACGACCTATTTTGGAATACTGTGTCGTGGTTTGGGATCCATCATATCTGGTTCATATTAGTCGGATTGAAAAGATTCAAAGGAGGTTTACGCGATTTGCTTTACATAGATTGAACTGGTCTTCAGATTTACCTGCCTATGAAGCTAGATGCCAATTATTAGATATAATGACGTTAAGGTCGGTTAGAATTTTTTTATGCGAAATGTTTGTCAGGAACTGTTTAGCTTACAGCATAAATTCCCCAGAACTGGTATATCTGTACAGACTCTATATACCTTCTAGAATTGTAAGGCCTAGAACTCTTCTATATGTGGATCCACATCGTACTAGGTACGGATCCAATTAACCAATCTCTAGGTGTGTGCTTTACTTTAATTCTATCTCGAACATGATCGAGCATACTGACAGTAGATCTATCTTTAAGAAGGCAGCATTTGATAGCCTGAAACAGTGTAATTAACTGCCATTATTATTAGTAGTGTTAATATTATAAGTATTGTTACTTTTTATTTTTGAATTTTTTTTAGACTGTAGAATATATATGTTCAGTAGATGATAAGATAAATAAATAAAAAAAAATCTCTTTACAGTAGACGTCCTTCGCAACTGCTTCTATATTCAAAAAAAGAAAAACAAATTAAGCACGTAAAGCTTTGAAATGAAGTAAGCTTTTGTTTTTCCCCACTCTGTTCAACTTTGTGCAACTTTGGAACGTGTTCAATTCGGGGAAGCGATGTATGTTACTATGTGACTGAAAACCTAACAAGAAGTTCGGGAAGCCGTTAGAATAGAGTGTAACATATGAATTATATAATTGGGTCATATTCTGGGATGCGGTCTAGATGTTGAAAAGACAAAACTTAGAAATAGGTGATTGACTAGGAGTTAGTTGTTCTTCCGCTGTCAGTGGAGTGAAACTCCAACACGGAGTCCCCGACTGTGGACTAACCGCCATCCCTGAGGATATGACAAACTTGGAAAGAAACTTCACTGGAGAAGCCAGTTCATCATAAGATTGTGTTGGACTAGGTCCGAAGGAGCTGTTTCGTCATCGGCGGGCATAGACTCTTCAGAAGGTGTATTCTTGCCTACTAACCGAAACACCTTGACAGCTGGTGGGATTGCTGAGGTAAATTCTATATAGCCACATCCCATTACAAATTTATTACGGAGAAGAATGTAATGGTCAAGAAGGGCGTCCTCTACCTTAGACTAAAGGCGTGTATTTGAGAAGCTTTTTCTCTTGATTTCGGCTATTCTCTGGTTGTAACCTTGGATATGATCAGCGTTTTATGGCTCTGAAATTTACCTTGGTTGTAACCTTGGATCTGATCTACGAAGAGAAACAAATCCCGTCCGCCGTAACTTATTTTTAACCAATATTTGTTTTTTATTAGATTTTTCGTGGTAAGCTACCAAAGAAGCTATTATGACTAGGAGTTAGTTGTTCTTTCCGGTGTCAGTGGAGATAAACTCCAACACGGAGTCCCCGGAGTCCCCGGAAAGAACAACTAACTCCTAATCATAATAGCTTCTTTAGTAGCTTACCACGAAAAATCTAATAACAAACAAATAGGTGATTATTAAACAAACCTGGGGAAGTAAAAAGATAGTCGATATCTGATCAGACCTGAGAGACATGGTGGAATTTATGAAAATGTACACAAACACTTAAAACCCTCGGGTCGAATTTCAAAAAATCTTGAAAACGCTTTCTGGGTATTCATATGAAGATTCCGTTATAAAAAATTAATTCAATATTTGGAAAGACCTAGTAGATATGACGTAAAACGTGAAAATATATGCATTTTATATTTACTGAAATTTTTTTTCGGCCCCCCCCCTTCCGAACGCCAATGGATATTAAAATTTTTTTTTTCAGAATTACTTTTCTAGTTGAATTACATATACGTACCGAGTTTTAACTTTCAAGCATAAACCGTTCTAAGGATAGGAAAAATACCCCTACCTCCGTACCATACTACCCCTAAAAAAAATTTATTTTTCCACCATCTAAATGCCAAGTTTCAGCTTTATATCATAATAGGTTCTTAAGATATAAACATCGGAAGTTTTTCCTTCTCACCCTTCCCCACCTCATCTTCTGCACCTCCACCTCCAATAATGTTTTTCCCTACCAGGGCTTTATGGGGCCTACTTCTGGTAAAAATTTGAAGCATCTATCTTACACTGTTATTGAGATATGAAATGTGATATTTTTGAAAAAATTTTATCCCCCCCGCCTTCTATGCTCCCATGCCCCCTTCAAAAATTTTACTTTGAGCAATCTTTATTTATCAAGCTTTATACTAAAGCCGAATTTTGTTTTTCTGGTGCAATTGGTTTGTGAGATATCGTAATCTAAAGTTTTTCACCCCCACCCCCGTACGCCACTACCTCCTCCCAAAATTTTGTTCCAATCTACTCTCCAAGTATAACTTCAGATATTTGTGAAGTTTTAGTTGCTTGTTATTAACGGTTTAGGAGATTTTAGGATTTTAGAATGTGTCAATCTCGACTTTTTTGCGTTTCGAACGCATTATTTCCCCCTCCACTTCCACACCCCTTCACACATATCAGTAATTTTTTTGCGAGTGAGTCCACTATCAAAGCTCTATAGAAATTCCAAGTTTCAGCCTCGTGACATAAGCGGTTGCTGAAATCTAGAAACCAAAATGTTTGGTCTAAAACGCTCCCCCACCTTCCCCCTCACCACTCAAAAAAATCTGACTTCAAGGTGTCTACCATGTCTATTCAGAAAAAAAATCAATTGAATCGCTCATAGGGTTTAAGAACTATAAATTCCTCAAACGAGTTTGCGGACGGCGCACTGGCTGACTGAAATTTTTTTTTGCTTTTTTGGTGTTTACTAGTATTAAAATAATAAAGTAATATGTAATTTTGTACTTTCAATTTTTTATTGCTTTTTCACTATAATAAATACTTTAAAACACTTTGCAAATCACGCACTTAATCACTGCACAATTGAAACTGAACAGAACAGAGGCATATCGAACCCTTTTATGTTTCACATGAAAAAACAAAAAGAATTCGGTTTTTGTTTGATTTTCACACTAAATACATCGATTGACACTCAACTCCTTACAGTCTGCATTCTATTGGAAGGGACATAAAGCCAGATATACATGTGCATATATCTGCATGCAGCGCGTCAAAACTGATTTAGAACGCATGTGTTTAAGTGCGACGAAACACACGCTCGCACTGCATGCAGCGGAGCGCTGCATGATGTCTCTACTTCTACTTTTGCTGTGCAGCGTCAGTGGTACCACAACTTGAAGTTGAAATTTACCAACACAGAGAAATAAAAAAGTGTTTTGAATTACATTTAAGTATGCAATATAGGCAGCGTACAATAGATAATATCACATTATTGATAAAATCAAACTTCACTAATATCATTTTATGAAACTATAACTGAAACTGAAACTCACAACCACCTCTCGGGAAATGCGGTGATTTGTGACAAATACGACCAAGAGATCTGTCAAAAATTCTGCACATCAGTTTCACATGCAGTGATGTCTGCATTGCTGCGCGCATATATTCTGCACATGTACATATTTCAGGCATAAGAATCGATGCAGAAAGCCTCGATGCTGGCAGATGTATGTTAATAGCCTGAAGGCATTATATAATGCCTTCCCCGTGGAGGGTCTTCCGAATTCTCGTACTAGGCGAAGATGATAATCTTCCTACACAAGCATGCACATAGGCATCTACGGGTTTTATGTAGTAATACAAGTTCAGCCGTAAAAATATGAAGCCTTGACCCGTATATAACGACATAACAGCAGACAAGAATACAGCATTCACAATGCAGCAACAAATATTTTTGTATAACTGGAACAGCAGGGAAGTGAACTATTTGCAAATAACTACAGGTAGCACATTTCGGTGATAGGACGGAGAGACTGAAAATATGAGCATAATTACATAGAATAGAAATGACTGTCAGCAGTGTTTTATTAATAAAATGAGTGATCCGAGTTATACCTATGTATTTGATAATTTTACGAGAGAATAAAAATTTCGAATTAGGTAGAATGTACTTAAATATTGATGCAATTGAATAAAAAATATATAAAAGAACTTCAAGTTGTGTTTTAGATTTAGGGGATATGTTTTTTTTTTTCAATTGGAATTCGCATTAATTGAATGTATCTAATTTATAAAATAATGAATATAGTGTGCTTGTGAATTTTTGCAAAGATTATAATGTGAAATTAAGTAATAAATAGAGATGTGATGATATTGAGAAATTAAATAATAAATCGAGATTGTTTGTGAAAGTTTACATTGGTGATATTGAGAAGTTAAACTAAAAAAGCTAGATCTTGTTCTGATTTATTAACTAGAATTTTTTCACCTTCGAGTTTTCTGCATAGAATCCTGCCGTCCCGGACCCAGGTGTATTTGTAGTTTTGAAGTTTTGCCTTATTTTTTGTTTTCCAAAGTAAATTTCGATTGTATGACGTCAGGCATTCGTTGATATAGACAGTCCGGTCACCGTGTTGGATTCTTCCTCTATTTTTTAGAGCTTCTACAGCTGAGAGTTTGGATTGAAATTTCACTATGAGGCTGGCACTTGTTGCATCCTTTCTTCGACGAATGTACAGCTGGGCAATGTCTTTTTTTACGTTTACTTTGAAGGATTTGAAGAGATCGTGAACTCTTTCTTCAGTTTTACTTTATTAGTAATAATACAGTATTGTTATTGATTTTCAAAAAAAAAAAATTTGCTGCCCTCAAAATTTTTTTGTCCACGTTTCATGACTAGTAGACACGAAAAAAGCAATAAAAATTTTCACTCCGTCTGTCCGCCGTACGTCGACCGCCCCAAAATCCTTTGAAGGCTCGTAGCTCTCAAACCAGTGGAGCTATTAAATTAAAATTTTTTTGGGAATAGACTGGATAGACCCTTTGAATTGACATTATTTTAAGGGGTGGGGAAGGTGGGAGAAGCGTTTTAGACGAAAAATTTTAGTTTCTAGATCTCAGCAACCACTCATGTTAGGAGACTGAAACTTGGAATTTCTATAAAGCTTTAATAGTGGACCCATTTGCAAAAAAATTGATGATATGGGTGAAGGGGTGTGGGAGTGGAGGGGGAAGCAATGCGTCCGAAACGCAAAAAAGTCGAGATCGGCACATTCTAAAATCCATATCACCTAAACCGTTAATAGCAAACTTAACAAATATCTGTAGTTATACTAGGAGAGTAGAATGAAACACAATTTTTGGGTTGGGGTAGTGACGTACGGGGGTGGGGGTTGAAATACTTAACATTACGATATCTTCCAAACCAGTGGCACCAGAAAAACAAAATTTGGTTTGGATATAAAGCTTGATAAATAAAGATTGTTAAAAGTAAAATCTTTGAAGGGGACGGGCAAGTACGTAAGTGGAGGGGATAAGCATTTTTCAAAAATAACACGTTTCATATCTCAATAACAGTGTAAGATGGATGCTTCAAATTTTTACCAGAAGTAGGCCTAATAGAACCCTAGTAGGGAAAAAAAGTTTTGGGGGTGTGGGTGTAGAGGGTGAGAGTGGGGAAGGGTGAGAAAGAAAAAGTTCCGATGCTTATATCTTAAGAATCTATATTATAGGAAGCTGAAACTTGGTATTTAGATAGAGCTATAGTATTGGCATGGTGGAAAAATATAATTTTTTTTTGGGGTAGTATGGTACGGTAGTGGGGGGTGTTTTTCCTAACTTTAGAACGGCTTATGCTAAGAAGTTGAAACTCGGTACGTATATGTAAATTAACTAGAAAAGTAATTCTGATAAAAAAAAAATTCGAATATTCATTGGCGTTCAGAAGGGGGGGGGGGGTCAAAAAAAGGTATCAGTATATATAAAATGCATATATTTTCACGATTTTCGTCATATCTACTAGGTCTTTCGAAATATTGAATTCATTTTTATTCTCCGGATTTTTCATATGAATACCTAGAATGTGTTTTCAAGATTTTTTGAAACTCGACCCCTAAGAGGGTGTAAACTGGTTGTATACTTTTTCATGAATTCCACCATGATTCTCAGGTCTGATCAGATATCGTATATCTTTTCACTTCCCAGGCTTGTTTAATAATCACCTATTTTTAATTTTTGTTTTTTTCAACCTCTAGACCGCATCCCGGAATATGACCCAATTATTTAATTCATATGTTACACCCTTTTCTAACCGCTTCCCGAAGTTTTTGTTAGGTTTTCAGTCACATAGTAACATACACCGCATCCCCGAATTGAACGCGTTCTGAACTTCTGCCGGAAAAATAATACAGTTGCGCCCAGACTGTTGGCAGATTTTTCGTTGGATTCTACGTGAAGGCCACATATTTCCACTTTTTGTGACAGCTCCTTTTGCTCCATAACATTTACACGAGCTTCTTATGATGTTATACGTCTTTCTTTGGCTATGTTGTCGTCTTGTAGTTCCGTGATCCTGTTGTTAAGCATTATAATCTCGCGCGCTGTTTCTGATAATTGTTTTGTGGCTTCTTGTTGTTGCAGTGCAAGAAAGTTATTACTTTCTAGAAGCTCATTTAATTTGGAGACGAGAGCAAGGTAATCTTGTGACCTCTCTGTTAGATTTATTTTGTCATACAACTCATCCCGCTTGTCCAGCTTGATTGGGGTGTTTTCCGATCTTGGGTCGGAACGTAGTTTCCTGAAACGCTTTTTGAATTTCCATACTTTAATTTTGTTTTGCTCTCGAAAAAACTTAAGGTCAGTCACCCCAAGTCCACAGCATTTTATATGGAAAATATTATTGCAGTCGCTACACAATATTGTGGATTTATTGTCTCTCGCGGCGGTTAGATCACATTCAGCACAGTTAACCATTTTTCAGAATATCAAATCATACTTTATCTCTATTTTCTTGGATTAGTTTGATTGATATTTAAGACTGAATTTAAACTGAATATAACTGAATTTAACTGAATTTTCAAACTGTTATTAAATGGCAAAATAGTTTGTTTTGTATTACACTTTACTTCCTTATTTTGGTTTAGTACAATTAAATTGCGTCCACTTCTGAGCTCTAAATGAACGCGACTGAATTGATCCGATGGATGTGATTACTTGTGAATACTTCACACCTCACAGTCGAGTGCTTGGTTTCAGTTAAAAAAAAAAAACAAGTACTCGGTTCAATCTAAAACTTAAAAATTATTTTCTTAGTTTTGTCAGTTGTCTTTAAATGATGAAAACGAAAAGTTGTACTTTATTTCTATAACCATTACAAATTATAATGAAGATAGTTTGTACTACTTAGGGCCGTATTATTCATCTCGGGTTATTTTCGCCTTATCTAGCTGATAACTTATCTGGCGTATTAAATTAAATCACTGATTAATTTCTCTGGGTGAAAAATTGTATTATTCACCTCTGGTTAGCAATTTAATAGGTTGGATAATCTTATCGGCTGGTTTTCCATTTTTCCATTATTTTTCCAATCAAACGTCAAAAATTTTATTAATTATTAACAGAATGTGACAAATTTCTTTTTTTGAATATAAAAAATTTGTGTATTTCAGGAAATTTATCAGTTATTGGCTGCAATTTTTTCATGGTTGCGGACCTGGGAGCAGTACAAACACTATATGTGGTGCACGGTTTACACGTTCAACGAGAACCATCCCATTTGATCCCGATAGTTTTCTGAGTGTGCGCTACCGAGTGATTGGATTTCGGCAGTGCGAACAGTCGATTGAAGGCATGCATCTCCCAAATCCTTAGAGCTATTGCATTTAAGTTTATTGGTATGGTAGATTGAGTGGACCCCGTCAACTGATAAGTTTCTAATGGAGTGGTGAAGGGGCTGGGTGGAATGAATGTTAGAATAAAAACTTTGGTTTTAATATTTCAGGAACCACTTATGCTGGATACCTGAAATTCGGAACTTACATAGATCTATGGTAATGTATCCACTTGCTCGCTTAATTTTTTTACAAATTAAATGATTTGGAAGTTCTGAGAAAAACAATGTGTTCGAAACGCTTGAAAGCTTAGGTCGAAAAATTCTAGAATCATTTCTCCTGAGCGGGTAATATTACAAAGTTGTAACTTGAAGCATGCTAGACTAGGAACTATGCGTAAAAAACTTTGCATTGCAATGTCTCACAAACTAATTGAACCAGAAACAGGAAATGTGTTTTATGTTTAAAGATGGACAATAGGACTTGACTGAAAGTATTTTTCAGCAAGACAATTTATAACCATTTTTCTCCTAAAAATCATATCTCATATCTCAAGAACTGTATATGATAGGGTCTTACAATTAATACGAGAGTTTGACCTGTTAAATACCTAGCTGAAAATTGTAGGGAGCGTGTGTAAGGGGTGAGGGTGTAAAATGGTGTAAAGGAAACAATTCAATTGGCTTTGTACATTGGAAACAACAGCAACTGTATTTGTCGTCCCATATGTCGCTGTCGATTCGTTGTTCCATTTTCTATTTTGTCGTAATCTTCCTCAGAATCAATCCAATTTTCCCACAAATGAGTTTTTGCCATAACTTCAATCTTGAATAATACAAAATTTGTCAAATCGTCGTTTAAATCCCTGGATATCGTAGAAAACTGGAAGTTGTTGACAAGTTAAATTTTTCCCTGGGTAACTGTGATCACTTGATTATAAACTCAGCGAAAAACTATAACCCGACGTGAATAATACCAAATCTCGGGGAAAACTGGAATTACCCAGACTTTATAAATAACCCAACGTGAATAATACGGCCCGTTACAAGTTTTATTAAAGATAATTTATTAACTAACTTAGCTTAACTTAACTTTTTGTGATTGATGATAATAGATTATAAAGTTATTCGACTCAAATATAATATAATCCAGGCAGATGTTAATACCCGATTACTACATATGGTGACCCCAAAAAAAAACAGCAATAACAATAACAGCAACGACAACAGCAGCATCAATTGCAATTTGACAAAATTTTTGTATATTCGTTTAAAGATTTTTCTGATTCATTTGTGCAGCGATCGGTAAAGTGTGTCGATTATCTTGGTTTTTGGTGGGCAGTGTGTTTTATTTTGGTTATAAATTTCAACTTAAACGAGCGTTATATTCAGTGGTGAGAACAGCGCAGCTTCGCAGGCTCTGCCAAGCGAAGCATTTAACAATCTCCGAATCGATGATGACACGTCGGCGAGTCCCCTTGCGAACTTGGCCGCAGTTACCATCCAAAAGTTGCCCTTTTGGACGGCAAATCCTGCCGCAGGGTTTAAAGTCATGGATACCCAATTCGCGGCGGCATCCATAACAGCGGAACCCACGCGTTACAATCATGCACTTAGTATGATGACGGCGGCGGAATGTGATCACGCAATCGACATAATCGAAAGCATTCAGGCGTTAACATCATATGCATCTTTTAAAGAGGCAATGATTTGTAGATTCGGGGAGTCGGTGGACAACAAGTTATAACGGTTGGTCAGTGGTTTGGATCTGGGTGACAATAAACCATCGCAGTTATTGGGTAAACTCTGGAATCACGAATCTCGAAACGAGACTCTCGTTTCAAGTCAAGTTAATAGCCTGTTCAGACCGGACATTTTATCTCACTTTCGATGTAAATACAGTGCAAATGCACTGAAATCCAGTCGAAAGTAAGTTGATTCTTCATACAAAATGTGTCATCGAAAGTCTGTACTTTCGGCGAAAGTACGAGTTTTTCGGTGGAAAAACATGGCAGTACTGCCATCATTTCGATATTTAATCGATATTTTTTTCGATAATTGGGAAAAATCAGCTGATGTGCATGTCAACTTCACTTTATGTGTGGTTATGTTATCATAAAAAAAAGTTTATTTTTGTAATTTTGTTCCCTATCTGCCTGAATCTTCCTTTCAAGTGTGCGAACGCATTCTCAGTGACCCTCCTGCATTTCGAATAGCAAAAAACAAAATAAAAATCGTTTTATGCTCCTGTGTTTGACATGAAGACGCCGGTCAAAAGTCAACGAAAGTGGCTTGCGTTGGTGTGAACCAGCTGGCTTTCGATGAGAATTTCGCCAAAGTGAGCTACTTTCAAACGGCGGTCTGAACAGGCTATAAACTAGTTTCGAAATCATTTTGGCAGCACCAATCTCGGTGCGAGTTTAAAGGTCGTATGGCCAAAATTATTAAACAGGTGTGGAATCACGAATCTCGAAACGAGACTCTTGTTTCGAGTCTAGTTAAACTCGTTTCGAGTTCATTTTGGCAGCACCAATCTTGGTGCGAATTTAAAAGTCGGATGGCCAAGATTATTAAACAGTGGTGGAATCACGAATCTCGAAACGAGTCTTGTTTTCGAGTTTCAAGCTGATTTGGTACTACCAGTCTCGTTTCGACCTGTAATGTACTCGAAGTAAGAAAAATCGTACCAGTTTCGAGCTCAATTCGGTACTACCAATCTCGAATTTGGTTTGTTTGACAAGTAGAAACGATTAAATTTTAGCCGCCAAGTGTGTAGCAATCGAATCGAATCAAAAAATCTGCCAACAATCTGGGCGTAACTTTATTATTTTTCCGGCAGAAGCTAGGAACGCGTTCAATTCTGAAATGCGGTGGAGGCTACTATGTGACTGAAAACCTATCAAAAAGAACAAGATCGTGGAAGTGAAAATCTGATTGGATCTGAGAGATATGGAAAAATTTATTAAAAAGTACACAATCACTTTACACCCCCTTAGGGGTCAATTATGGAGAATACATAGAAAAAAATTAAATTCAATATTTGGGACGAGGCAGTAGATATGTCGAAAATCGTGGGAAAATATGCATTCTATTTTCACAGATATTTTTTTTGCCCCCCTTCTAAACGCCAATAGATATTCGTTTTTTTTTTATTCAAAATTATTTTTCTAGTTGATTTAGATATACACATCGAGTTTCAACATTGTAGCTTTAGCCGTTCTATATATAGGAAAAACACCCCCACTTGTACGACACTACCCTTAGGGGTCGAATTTCAAAAAACCTTGAAAACACTTTCTAAGTTTTCATACGAAGAATCCGTAGAATAAAAATGAATTCAATATTTGGAAAGACCTAGTAGATATGACGAAAATCGTGAAAATATATGCATTTTATATTTATTATATATACAAATAGTTTTTTTTGCCCCCTTTCTGAACGACAATGAATATTCAAATTTTTTTTTATCACAATTACTTAACATATACATATACACACCGAGTTTCAACTTTCTAGCATGAACCGTTTAATAGTTAGGAAAAACACCCCCTACCCCCGTAGCATACTACCCCTAAAAAAAATATATTTTTCCAACATTCCGCTACTATAGTTCTATCTAAATACCAAGTGTAAGGCTTATATCATTACAGGTTCTCAATATATAAGCATCGGAACTTTTTCCTTTTCACCCTCCCCGACCCTCCCCCTCTACACCCAGAACCACAAAACTTTATTCTCTACTTGAGTTTAATTAGCGCTACTTCTGGTAAAAATTCTAAGCATCTATCTTACACTGTTCTTGAGATATGAAATGTGGTTGATTTGAAAAATTCTCATCTCCTCCACTTCTATGCTCCACCTCCCACTTAAAAAATTTTACATTGATCAATCTTTATTTGTCAACCTTTATACCCTAACCGAATTTTATTTTTCTAGAGCAATTGGTTCATGAGATATCGTAATATAAAGTTTTTCACCCCCCCCCCCCATACACAACTTCCCCACCCAAAATTTTTCTTCATTCTGTTCTCCTAGTGTAGCAACAAATATTTTTTAAGTTTGAATAGTGTGCCATTAACGGCTTACGAGATATGGATTTTAGAATGTGTCTATCTCGCCTTTTTTGGGTTTTGGACGCATTACATTTCCCCCCACTCCCACACCCCTTGATAAATATTGATAATTTTTCTGCAAATGGGTTTACTATCAAAGCTCTATAGAAATTCCAAGTTTCAGCTTCCTATCATTAGGGGTTACTGAGATCTAGAAACCAAAATTTTCGGTCTAAAACACTTCCCCCTCACATCCCCACCCCTTAAAATTTGGTCACTTAGGGACCTACCCCGTCTATTCGTGAAAAAAATTTCAATTTAATATCTCAAATCGTTTGGCAGCTACGAGCCTCCAAACGATCTTGCGTACGGTGGACGCCGTACGGTGGACAGACGGACTGAAAATTTTTATTGCGTTTTTCGCGTCTACTAGTAATGAAACGTGGAAATAAAAATTTTGAGCGGCCAACCTTAAAATAGGTGGAATGGCTGTACCTCTTGGGGCAAACGACATGGTATTACTAACTAAAACCAATTTGAAAGCCGCTTCAGTGTAAATTGTTTGCAAAAGCTAGAAAAAGATAAGAATTTAGCAATGAACAAAATTGCGTGAGTGCAACTGTCGTGGCCAACAATCCTGGGCCGGGTAGAGTGAAATTGAGGTAATGTTTTTTTTTTTTTTTTTTTTTTTTTTTTTTTTTTTTTTTTTTTTTTTTTTTTTTTTTGGGACATTTTCCAATTGTTTATTATGATAAGTATACCTTAAGAATGTAATTAAATACATAGACTCTGATCCCCCCCCCCAAAACATCACCCGATAAGATTTTTATATCTTAGAGTGCCAATTGAGGCCATTAAGAATGGTAGCAGCTTAGATATAAACTAACTATACTCTAGATGAACATATAGAGTATTATAAGTTTAATCCAGCCCGAAAAGTTTGTAACGCATAGAACCGAGCCTCGGACGAGAAAAAGTTATACAGTATTTTGTGTTTATTTTTGGCCAAAAACCCCAAATCCGTTTGCTGTCCGTCCGTCCGTCCGTCCGTCCGTCCGTCCGTCCGTCCGTCCGTCCGTCCGTCCGTCCATCTGTCCGTCCGTTAGCACGATAACTCAAGAACGCGTTGACCTAGGAAGTTGAAATTTTGTCACAACTTGTAAAATGGAAAAAGTAAGGACAATGGCGTTAATGGCGTTAATGGCGTTAATGGCGTTAATATTTCCCCCCCCCCTTCCGAGCCCTAATGGATATTCAAATTTTTTTTTTATTAGATTAACATTTCTAGTTGATTTACATATACGTACCGAGTTTCAATTTTCTAGCATAAACCGTTCAAAAGTTAGGAAAACCACCCCCCACCCCCGTACCATACTACCCCTAAAAAAAAAATAATTTTCCACCATGCCACTACAATAGCTCTATCTAAGCACCAAGTTTCAGCTTTCTATCATTATAGGTTCTTAAGATATAAACATTGAAGTTTTTTCCTTCTCACCCTTCCCCACCCTCAACCACTCTGCCCCCACTCCAATTTTTTTTTCCCTACTAGGGTTTTATTAGGCCTACTTCTGGTAAAAATTTGAAGCATCCATCTTACACTGTAATTGAGATATGAAACGTGTAATTTTTTTAAAATTCTTATCCCCTCCACTTCTATGCTCTCCTACCCCCCTCAAAAATTTTACTTTGGACAACTTTTTTTTGTTAAGGTTTATACTCAAACTAAATTTTGTTTTTGTGGTGCAATTTGTTTGTGAGATATCGTAATCTTAAGTTTTTCAACCCCCACTCCCGTACGCCTTTACCCCCACCAAAAAATTTTGTTTCAATCTACTCTCCTAGTATATCTACAGATATTTGTTAAGTTTTAATTACTTGCCATTAACGGCTTAGGAGATATGGATTTTAGAATGTGGCGATTTCCCCTTTTTTGCGTTTCGGACGCATTATTTCCCCCTCCACTCCCACACCCCTTCACCCATATCATCAATTTTTTTGCAATTGGGTTCACTATCAAAGCTCTATAAAAGTTCAAAAGTTTCAGCCTCCTACCATAAGTGGTTGCTGAGATCAAGAAACTAAAACTTTTCGTCTAAAACGCTTCCTCCACCTTCCCCCTCACACCCTTACCCCTCAAAAAAATCTGACTTCAAGGGGTCTATCATGTCTATTCATAAAAAAAAATCAATTTAATAGCTCATAGGGTTTGGGAACTATAATTCCTCAAATGAGTTTGCGTACGGCGTACGGCGCACAGATGGACTGAACATTTTTATTGCTTTTTTCGTGTTTATTAGTAATAAGACGTGTAAAAAAAAAATTTCAGGGTAGCAAAGTTTTTTTTTAAAGTCTATAACAATACTTTATTATTAAAATAATAAAGTAATATAACATATATGTATAAAAAAGGGATTATATATAAATAAAAGTATGGAATAGTTTTAACTTTCACTTATAACAGTAATATATGGGAACCTTACATTCTAAAGTATAAAAAAAAAAATTATAATAATAATAAAGAAAGAATTTGAAATTTACATAATAGTACGGCCATCTGCCAAAATAAAAAAAAAAATAAGACAATATAAAAAAAAATAATATAAACAAATAAGAACGAGAAAAAAAAAATCTTATAAAAAAGAAAAAACTTGAAATCTGCGTACTAGTAAATTAAATTAAATTATAATAATAATAAAGAAAGAATTTGAAATTTACATAATAGTACGGCCATCTGCCAAAATAAAAAAAAAAATAAGACAATATAAAAAAAAATAATATAAACAAATAAGAACGAGAAAAAAAAAATCTTATAAAAAAGAAAAAACTTGAAATCTGCCAAAATAATATAATACTTAGAAGTTCGAACGAAAACGGTACATCCGAAAGGAGATCTATCTGGACCGCCGGATATCGTTTTTTTGTCAAGGGGGGAGGGATGTCGTGGGTCGGTTTGACCTAGAGTTTCATGCGGACATGCCTCGTATCGGAAGTTGAACCGAATATCAATAGTATGTCATAACTTCCAATACGAGGTATGCAATTTTACTAGTACAAAGGTTGGACACCTTTGCCCGACGGTCAAGAAGAAAAGTGCGACATCGATGGCCGATGCAGATCAGCAATTATCGACCCGGTGAACTTTTACGGTATAAGCGATAATTGCTGATCGAGTTTTCCAAGTTCAAAGAAAGGAGAGTTTGTTCGCGCTTTTCAACACGAGTAGATCGGTTCGGTTCTAAATTGTTAGTCTTAAATACCTTAAGAGAAATAAAAACTGTAAAGTAAACCATAGAAAAGTGTTGATTTTGTGGAAGTAAAGTGTTCAGAGTGAGCCCCTTGGAAGGAAATACGGCCAAGAATTGTTTTTTAGGTTTAAAAAGTGCTTTAGTATTTGCCGTAAGTTCTTAATGCTAACAGGTTTTCTATCTTAATCCTAAAGCTAAAAACATAACGCAGTCATGATCGGCTGCAAGCCAATCGTATGATACTCTAGATGAAATACTGAACTCCGATTTATTTTTTAGTTGGATATATCAAAAGAATGAGGAGTTCACAAGCAATTATTACATGACCTTTTAAGCCCCCCATATACAGGCGAGCATGTTGGCGCAAACATGGGTTTGCACAAGCCAATTCGCTCGTGTATGGCATTGTTGGCCGTTTGCACAAACATGCTCGCTCAAAAATCAAAATATTTTGATTTTTCAGCGCCAACATGTTGGTGTTGGCGTTTGTTCTCACGTGTATGGTGATGTTTGCGCAAACTTCAGTGCTCAGTTGTTCAACGGCAGTCGTTGGAAGACGTCAAATCGGAATAATGTCACGATTTATAGAATCGGAGTTTTGGGTAGAGTAAGCCTCAAACATGGCGAATAAAATCAGAGATATATGTACGAGCATTGTGCAATTAAAAAAAATTAAAAAAAGGCATATGATGTGTGCAAGTAAAAATAAAACCAGACAAGCACAAGTTGTTTCCATGGCGGAATCCAATAAGCAAGTGAGGCTCGCCAACATGCTCGCCAACATGCTCGCCAATGTATGCGCTAAGACTAATGTTGGCGCAAACCTATGTTTGCACCAACATGCTCGCCTGTATATGGGGGGCTTAACTTACAGGTAGAAACTATTGTATAGTGGCTACTCGATTTTTTGATTTATAGTGAGTTCCATAAAGTAAGTTGGGACATTTTACAGAATTTTTGTATGGGAACTACATAAAGGACTCATGGGATATTTTTCATATTAATAGTTTCAGCTGCGACTATTATAAAATAAGTGTGTATAAAATTTCAAAGTCGTAACTTAAAGTGTTTGTTCGATCTGGCAACACGGTCATACCGGTTCATCTCAAATTTTTCGAGGCCTGAAATCAGTATCATTGCAACTACTGACTGAATTGTTTGTCGATAAGCTCAATAAAGCATTTTTTATCATAATCCAGTTACATAGTTTTTTTCTTATTCGTGATACTCGGGCATTTTTTCAAAAACACATCAAAAACGCCTGGTGTTATTCATGGTCCGTCGGCCGGATTTTAAAATCGTCGGACGGATTTTAAAATCCGAAGATTAAAGTTTTATTGCAAATATCGCAACGTTATACAATTGCTGTACAATTTACCGTTCGAACCGCGTGTGCAAACGTGTGATTGAATTGAAGAAAAGAGTTCGTGCTGTAAAATATCGGTAGCATTTAAACCTAAAACATGTCTCCGTCCGAGGAGGAGCAATCCTCACGAAAAGCCACTGCGGATGCGAAGAATCTTTCCAAATTGAGATTGGAGCGTGGCGTACCGACGATGCAGCACACGAAGATGAAGACATACGCAGAGCAGTGAGCCCGCGATGCGTGCATTCCAGAATTGGAGACTAAACTTCAACTCCTTGAATCATACTTCGCCACGTTTAATCGGGTTCAGGCAGCGATCGAAAGACTGGATGAAGGGGAAGTAGACTCCGACAAACGCGATCAATATGAAGAATCCTATTGCACCATAAAAACCAAGTTGCTCACATATATTCAACGTGGTACCAGAAAGCTTAGTCAAGCAACACTAGGAAACCAATCGACATCCGAAGGGACACAACGACGCTCGGTACATCTACCTAATATTCAGCTTCCTAAATTTAGTGGTGAAGCTACAAATTGGCTCGATTTCATCAATCTATTCGAGAAAATGGTAGATGGAAACAATGACCTTGACGATATAGAGAAGTTTCATCATTTGAGGTCATGTCTTACCGGCAATGCAGCAAAAACAGTATCGTGTTTAGAGCTCACAGCGAAAAATTATAAGGAAGCGCTTGCTGCATTGAGGGAGCGCTACGAAGACAAATCATTCATCGTCCGATCTCACATTGCTGAACTTTTCGGCTTGCCTAGTGTAGGTAAGAAATCAAGCCAACAATTACGAGATGTTTTGGACTCCGCGAACTGTCACATTCGCGCATTGTTAACTATTGAAACTAAGGAGCAACTCGCAGAGTCGCTTCTACTTCATTTAATAGCTAGCAAAATGGACATCGAAACTCAATCAAAGTGGCAGGAATGCTCTACCACTGCAGAGATACCAACGTGGGACGAGTTTCGTCAGTTCCTCGAATCCCGCTGTCGGTCACTTGCCATCATTCCAGTAGACGTCAGTCAATGTCAATTGCATAGCGTCAGTCAACGTCAAACGGCAAAACAACCGAATCAAAACAAGGTTCATACTTTAACAACTTTCATTTCAACTGCCGCAGTTTCAGATGTGTCAAAACGCTGCATAATATGCAAAGACACGTCGCATTCCGTATTTAAGTGTCAAGATTGGATGAAACTCACACCAGTTCAACGATTCAATGAAGCAAAGACGCGGAATTTGTGCATTAACTGCCTGAGTTCCGATCACAGTATCCGTCAGTGCAGAGCAGTAAAATGTCAGATATGCAAAAAATCCCACCATACGCTGCTGCACTTTGAATCTCATCCTAACGAAGTTGATCCAAAGGCTGATCAAAATCAAGCGCCAGCTTTAATCGCAGCGAATACGAATTCAACCTCAACTTTTCACATCAGCGATCGTGCTAGTCATCAAGGTTCCATACTAGCCACCGCTCTAATCGATGTTGAGGATCACACTGGGGCACTATTTATCTGCAGAGCTATATTGGATTCTGGTTCTCAAATGAATTTCGTGTCAGAACACTGTTCGCAGCTTTTGAAGTTAAAGCGAACGAAGGTGAACGTACTCGTGAATGGAATTGGAGAAACAGACTCTCTGGCTCATCATTCAGTACAATTGTCATTCCAGTCACGTCAATCGAACTTTAGGACAACCATTGAGGCCCTTGTACTTCGTAAAGTAACAGCTGTCCAGCCAAATAATAAAATCGACACCCAGGATTGGAACATTCCTAACGACATTGTCTTGGCGGATCCAACGTTTCATATGCCTCAACGTGTTGACATTCTCATCGGAGCGACATTATTCTTTGAACTACTTGCAGTCGGTCAAATCAAGGTTGGCAACAACCTACCCACGATCCAGAAAACTTTATTGGGATGGATAGTTGCCGGACCTACGGGAACTTCTTCATGTGTCACGGTAGCAGCCAATACCTGCATTCAAAGCAACGAAGAGTCTGATGATAGACTAAATCAACTTGTTCAACTGTTCTGGAACTCAGAAAACTACGGAGCTGAAACCACATCATTGTCAGAGGAGAAAGAAAGGTGCGAACAACACTTCATCCAGAACACTCGTCGTTTGTCAGACGGTCGATATGCTGTTCGGCTTCCATTCTTGAAGTCAACCGACATTATTGGGGAATCTTTTGAAATCGCACTCAAAAGGTTTTTAGTGTTGGAAAAGAAACTGTGTAAGCTTCCTACATTGAAAAAACAATACACAGAATTCATGGAGGAATACTTGGTTTTAAATCATATGGAACCTTTTGATGTTGCAACACATTCTAAGGCAGTAAGGTACTTCATGCCTCATCACGGCGTCCTCAAAGATGATAGCTCAAGCACAAAGTTGCGGGTCGTATTCGACGCCTCCTGCAAATCTTCGAGTGGACAGTCGCTCAACGACTTACTAATGGCTGGTCCAACTATACAGCCCGACCTGTTCAGCTTGTTAATACGTTTTCGCACCTACCGCTACGTTGTGACAGCTGATATTGTCAAAATGTATCGCCAAGTTGCGATGCAAGAAGATGATCGCCATTGGCAATACATCATCTGGCGTAATAACCCGGATGATGATCTTCAAGGATACCGGATGAAGACGGTTACTTACGGAACGAAATCTGCACCATTTTTGGCAATACGAACTCTTCAGCAACTCGCCATGGATGAAGCAGAAAGGTACCCGCTAGGAAGTAAGGTAGTTACACGTGACTTCTATGTGGATAATCTGATGTCAGGATCTAACTCCTTGCAACAATTATCGAATATCATACACCAATTTACTGCGCTACTGGAGCGTGGCCAACTTCCACTTCGTAAATGGTGCTGAAACAATTTGGAGGCTATTAGACACATACCATCAGAAGACAGGGAGCCTTTAATGTACATCAACAACAACGAGGTTGTCAAAGCCTTAGGGCTCATTTGGAATCCCAACCAAGACAGTTTCATGTTCCTGCACCAGCCGTCTGACAACGAAAGTCGACGCCCATTCACCAAAAGGCGGATATTAGCTGAAATTGCTCGCATCTTTGATCCATTAGGAATCATCAACCCAATTGTCGTCAAAGGGAAAATTCTATTGCAGAATCTGTGGAAACTAAATATTCACTGGGATGAGACACTCCCCCAGCAGCTGGAGACACAATGGCAGAAATATCATCAACAAATCATCGGGATCAATGAACTTCGAATTCCTCGTCATGTTATATCGCCTAATTCTGTCATAGAAATACATGGGTTTGCAGACGCCAGCGAAAAGGCGTATGGCGCATGTATATATTGTCGGTCCATCGGGAGTCAGGGTCCAGCACAAGTACAGCTTTTATGCGGTAAATCAAGAGTTGCACCGTTAAAAAATATATCACTTCCTCGTCTAGAACTAAATGCGGCCTTCGTTCTTTCTGAATTACTTCAGCACACGTTGCCGGCATTAGACTTTCCTATAAAACAAGTCTACTGTTAGAGTGATTCGACCATCGTTCTAACATGGATATCAGAACCGTCTTATAAATGGACCACATTTGTAGCAAATCGCGTAGCAAAAATACAACACCTCACAAAAGGTTACATATGGAACGACGTTCGGAGTGAGAACAACCCCGCCGATCTTATCAGCAGAGGCGTGTACCCGGAAGAACTGGTGTCATCAACATTATGGTTCAATGGTCCACATCTTCTGAGAGAATGTTCAGATCAATCATTGAAGTCACTTACATTCACAAAAGTCGAGAGCCCACCAGACGAGCGCAAACAATGTTTGATGTTAGTCGCCACGGAAACAACGACTTTGCTAGATAATCATAAATATTCTAATTCGTTTTCCCGCTTACAGCGAGTTTTCACATGTGTTACAATATTCATCACAACATGTCGCAATCGTAGCAGGCGTTCGTCAAGACATCTTACGATCAGGGAACTAGAGCAAGGAGGTAAAGCAATTGTCAAAATCCTACAGCAACTGTTCTTCAAGGCAGAGTTCAGCGCTCTTGCGTCACAAAAAGAACTTCCTGGACGTAGTACACTAAAGGGATTAAATCCGTTCATCGACAATGAAGGTCTTATTAGAGTGGGAGGTCGTCCGATGGTATTGCCTAAGTCTCACCCAGTTATAGACGCTCATTTCAACCATTTTCATAAAATAATGGCCCATAGGAGGAACAAGTACTGCCCGGAAAATAGTACACAAATGTGTTCAGTGCTTCCGTTGTCAACCCTCCCCCGCCAATCAATTAATGGGTGAGCTCCCGCCGGAACGCGTTCAACACCAGGAACTTCGACCATTTATTACAACGGGAATCGATTTTTGCGGTCCGATGTATATAACTACCCGTATCAGAGGCAAGGCTAAAATCAAGGTTTATGTGGCGATCTTCATATGCTTCGCTACGAAAGCAGTGCACCTGGAGCTGGTCTCAGAACTTACAACGGAGGCTGTCATTCTGGCCTTGAAACGATTCATCGGACGTCGTGGTAAATGTTCAGTTCTCTATTCTGACAATGCCACTAATTTTGTTGGGGCAAAGTCGCAGTTAGGAGAACTTCGACGACTTTTTTATTCACAACAACATCAAGATGATGTAATCATCGCATGCCAGGAAAACGGAATACAGTGGAAATTCATCCCACCGCGGTCACCACATTTTGGAGGCCTGTGGGAGGCTGCCGTCAAAACAGCTAAGTTTCACATGCATCGTATTATTGGTACATCATTAATTACATACGAAGAACTAAACACCATTATCATACAAATTGAAGCAGTCATGAATTCTCGACCCATTTCTCCGCTTTCGGCTGACCCTAATGATCTCCAAGCATTGACTCCGGGACATTACATCATCGGTGCTCCACTCACGTCTATAATCGAACCACAGATCAAAGAAGAAAACATCAATCGACTGAATCGATACAATCGCTTGCGGGCTTTATATCAGCACTTTTGGAATAGATGGTCATCGGATTATCTCAACACACTCCAAAACAGAACCAAATGGAAGGATGAGTCCAACAACGTCACCGTAAACACCTTAGTTCTCATAAAGGACACAAATTTGCCACCATTGAAATGGCAGATTGGTCGTATAATCGAGGTTCATCCTGGATCTGATGGCTTAGTTAGAGCCGTTACTGTGAAGACGGCAACAGGAGCCTTCAAGAGATCAGTAGTTAACGAGTGTCCACTACCTGTGGAGACTTAACAACTTAAATTTGAAATCCAGGGCTTTCAAGGTGGGCGGCATGTTCGATCTGGCAACACGGTCATACCGGTTCATCTCAACTTTTTCGAGGCCTGAAATCAGTATCATTGCAACTACTGACTGAATTGTTTGTCGATAAGCTCAATAAAGCATTTTTTATCATAATCCAGTTACATAGTTTTTTTCTTATTCGTGATACTCGGGCATTTTCCCAAAAACACATCAAAAACGCTTGGTGTTATTCAGTGTTCTAAAGTTATCGTTCAATATTGGTGAACATGTTTATTAAGGACTTTTGTATGACAGCAACCCGAAGGAGTCACGGATGGCGCTAACTAATGAGCTCCGTCTTGGTTTTGGTATAAAACTAATTCCTGTAAAATTTTAAATTCCTGCCAAAAATAAACACAAAATAACGTATAACTTTTTCTCGTCCGAGGCTCGGTTCTATGCGTTACAAACTTTTCGGGCTGGATTAAACTTATAATACTCTATATGTTCATCTAGAGTATAGTTAGTTTATATCTAAGCTGCTACCGTTCTTAATGGCCTCAGTACAATATTACCTCAATTTCACTCTACCCAGCCCAGGATTGTTGGCCACGACAGTTGCACTCACGCAATTTTGTTCATTGCTAAATTCTTATCTTTTTCTAGCTTTTGCAAACAATTTAGACTGAAGCGGCTTTCAAATTTTGTTTTAGTTAGTAGTACCATGTCGTGTGGCTCAAGAGATACAGGCATTCCACCTATTTTAAGGTTGGCCGCTCAAAATTTTTATTTTCACGTTTCATTACTAGTAGACGCGAAAAAAGCAATAAAAATTTTCAGTCCGTGTGTCCGCCGTACGGAGTCCGCCGTACGCAAGATCGTTTGAAGGCTCGTAGCTGCGAAACGATTTGAGATATTAAATTGAAATTTTTTTCACGAATAGACGGGGTAGGCTCCTTGAAGTGACCAAATTTTTAGGGGTGGGGATGTGAGGGGGAAGGAGGGGGAAGTGTTTTAGACCGAAAATTTTGGTTTCAAGATCTCAGTAGCCCCTAATGACAGGAAGCTGAAACTTGGAATTTCTATAGAGCTCTGATAGTAGACCCATTTGCAGAAAAATTATCAATATTGATCAAGGGGTGTGGGAGTGGGGTGAAATGCGTCCGAAACCCAAAAAAGGCGAGATAGACGCATTCTAAAATCCATATCTCGTAAGCCGTTAATGGCACACTATTCAAACTTAAAAAATATTTGTTGCTACACTAGGAGAACAGAATGAAGAAAAATTTTGGGTGGGGGAAGTTGTGTATGGGGGGGGGGGGTGAAAAACTTTATATTACGATATCTCATGAACCAATTGCTCTAGAAAAATAAAATTCGGTTAGGGTATAAAGGTTGACAAATAAAGATTGATCAATGTAAAAATTTTTAAGTGGGAGGTGGAGCATAGAAGTGGAGGAGATGAGAATTTTTCAAATCAACCACATTTCATATCTCAAGAACAGTGTAAGATAGATGCTTAGAATTTTTACCAGAAGTAGCGCTAATTAAACTCAAGTAGAGAATAAAGTTTTGTGGTTCTGGGTGTAGAGGGGGAGGGTGGGGGAGGGTGAAAAGGAAAAAGTTCCGATGCTTATATATTGAGAACCTGTAATGATATAAGCCTTACACTTGGTATTTATATAGAACTATAGTAGCGGAATGTTGGAAAAATATATTTTTTTAGGGGTAGTATGCTACGGGGGTAGGGGGTGTTTTTCCTAACTATTAAACGGTTCATGCTAGAAAGTTGAAACTCGGTGTGTATATGCAAATCAACTAGAAAAGTAATTGTGATAAAAAATAAATTTGAATATACATTGGCGTACAGAAAGGGGGGCAAAAAAAATTATTTGTAAATATAATAAATATAAAATGCATATATTTTCACGATTTTCGTCATATCTACTAGGTCTTTCCAAATATTGAATTCATTTTTATTCTACGGATTCTTCGTATGAAAACTTAGAAAGTGTTTTCAAGGTTTTTTGAAATTCGACCCCTAAGGGTAGTGTGGTACAAGTGGGGGTGTTTTTCCTATATATGGAACGGCTTAAGCTACAATGTTGAAACTCGATGTGTATATCTAAATCAACTAGAAAAATAATTTTGAATAAAAAAAAAACGAATATCTATTGGCGTTTAGAAGGGGGCAAAAAAAATATCTGTGAAAATAGAATGCATATTTTCCCACGATTTTCGACATATCTACTGCCTCGTCCCAAATATTGAATTTAATTTTATTCTATGTATTCTCCATAATTGACCCCTAAGGGGGTGTAAAGTGATTGAGTACTTTTTAATAAATTTTTCCATATCTCTCAGATCCAATCAGATTTTCACTTCCACGATCTTGTTCTTTTTGATAGGTTTTCAGTCACATAGTAGCTTCCACCGCATTTCAGAATTGAACGCGTTCCTAGCTTCTGCCGGAAAAATAATAAAGTTACGCCCAGATTGTTGGCAGATTTTTTGATTCGATTCGATTGCTACACACTTGGCGGCTAAAATTTAATCGTTTCTACTTGTCAAACAAACCAAATTCGAGATTGGTAGTACCGAATTGAACTCGAAACTGGTACGATTTTTCTTACTTCGAGTACATTACAGGTCGAAACGAGACTGGTTGTACCAAATCAGCTTGAAACTCGAAAACAAGACTCGTTTCGAGATTCGTGATTCCACCACTGTTTAATAATCTTGGCCATCCGACTTTTAAATTCGCACCGAGATTGGTGCTGCCAAAATGAACTCGAAACTAGTTTATAGCCTGTTCAGACCGCCGTTTGAAAGTAGCTCACTTTGGCGAAATTCTCATCGAAAGCCAGCTGGTTCACACCAACGCAAGCCACTTTCGTTGACTTTTGACCGGCGTCTTCATGTCAAACACAGGAGCATAAAACGATTTTTATTTTGTTTTTTGCTATTCGAAATGCAGGAGGGTCACTGAGAATGCGTTCGCACACTTGAAAGGAAGATTCAGGCGGATAGGGAACAAAATTACAAAAATAAACTTTTTTTTATGATAACATAACCACCCATAAAGTGAAGTTGACTTGCACATCAGCTGATTTTTCCCAATTATCGAAAAAAATATCGATTAAATATCGAAATGATGGCAGTACTGCCATGTTTTTCCACCGAAAAACTCGTACTTTCGCCGAAAGTACAGACTTTCGCCGAAAGTACAGACTTTCGATGACACTTTTTGTATGAAGAATCAACTTACTTTCGACTGGATTTCAGTGCATTTGCACTGTATTTACATCGAAAGTGAGATAAAATGTCCGGTCTGAACAGGCTATTAACTTGACTTGAAACGAGAGTCTCGTTTCGAAATTCGTGATTCCAGAGTTTACCCAATAACTGCGATGGTTTATTGTCACCCAGATCCAAACCACTGACCAACCGTTATAACTTTTTGTCCACCGACTCCCCGGAGCTACAAATCATTGCCTCTTTAAAAGATGCATATGATGTTAACGTCATCATACTAAGTGCATGATTGTAACGCGTGGGTTCCGCTGTTATGGATGCCGCCGCGAATTGGGTATCCATGACTTTAAACCCTGCGGCAGGATTTGCCGTCCAAAAGGGCAACTTTTGGATGGTAACTGCGGCCAAGTTCGCAAGGGGACTCGCCGACGTGTCATCATCGATTCGGAGATTGTTAAATGCTTCGCTTGGCAGAGCCTGCGAAGCTGCGCTGTTCTCACCACTGAATATAACGCTCGTTTAAGTTGAAATTTATAACCAAAATAAAACACACTGCCCACCAAAATCCAAGATAATCGACACACTTTACCGATCGCTGCACAAATGAATCAGAAAAATCTTTAAACGAATATTGAATTCATTTTCATTCTACGGATTCTTCATATGAATTCCTAGAAAGTGTTTTCAAGATTTTTTGAAATTCGACCCCTAAGGGGGTGTAAAGCGGTTGTATAATTTTTCATAAATTCCACCATATCTCACAGGTCTGATCAGATATCAAATATCTTTTCACTTCCACGGGTTTGTTTAATAATCACCTAATTTTAAGTACATTCTTTTTCAACCTCTAGACCGCATCCCGGAATATGGCCTAATTATATAATTCATATGTTACACTCTATTTTAACCGCTTCCCGAACTTTTTGTTAGGTTTTCAGTCACATAGTAACATATGCCGCATCCCCGAATAAAACACGTTCCGAACTTCTGCCGGAAAATAATAAAGTTGCGCCCAGACTGTTCGCAGATTTTTTAGTTTGGTATTCTTTATGTTTTTTAAATATAATTTTCTTTTAAATCCTAACATTTTATCCCCTGTTTCTATATTAATATTTTTACGTTCTCTCTCTTAGTATTTTTAATTGTATGTCTAGTATACATACAATTCATTCATCATATATATATATATATATATATATATATATATATATATATATATATATATATATATATATATATATATATATATATATATATATATATATATATATAGGCTTAAAGCTTGATTAGTGCTTAAGCTAAGGTTAGTATGGTCCTTTTCCGGGGTGGTAGCGTAAAGGTAGTAGCTCGTAGTTCATGATTGTTGTCTGCATTCGGCGATTGAACATTTGACTCTACCGTCTCCTCAGTAGTGTTGGGCTTTAAAGTTGGTAGACGCCGGAGATACAGGTAGGTGGAGGTAACTTTAGGTGTGATTTTATCATTGTGGATGAGATGGGAGCAATGCTGAGGGACGGGATACTCGGTAAAGACTTCTTGGAGGGACAGACCATCATCGATTGCGTACATAGTCGGATGAA
The DNA here is from genome assembly GCA_949128065.1 of Beris chalybata. Taxonomy (NCBI): domain Eukaryota; kingdom Metazoa; phylum Arthropoda; class Insecta; order Diptera; family Stratiomyidae; genus Beris; species Beris chalybata. The sequence goes on from OX421894.1 coordinate 98,720,385, forward strand.
GATAGTAGCAAAGAAGGATAGGTGTATAAGCCAGAAACACCGTGGAATGTAATGAAAAGTTCGATAAGAGGGGGGAAATTAGATAAACTAGATTCGGGCATTAGTCTGAAACAAACCTGAAATGATGAAGACATAGATATTGCCAGTTACGGGAACGCAGACCAACAACAAGAGGCCCCGAGGGACTGAGTTGGGTTTGTGAACTCCAATACCAGCGATATGGTGACTTTTGACGACCCACTGGGAATAAAATGTGAGGTTGAAGAGAATAGAAACCTGTAAACAGAAAGTGGAGAGAAACAGCAATGGGAAAGAGAGGAAATAAGAAAAAACGTAGAAGCTTGGGATGAGGAATTGATGAAAAGAAGTATAGAAGGTACGGATATGGTGAGGGAAATAAAAATGAGAATGAGCAAGGAGTATCCGCATAGTGCCAGTTACAGGATCACATGCCAAAAACGAGAGGCCCAGAGGGAACGAGTTGGATTTGTAAGATCCAATAACGGTGATATTGCGGATTTTTATCAATCAGCGGGGAAAACAGCGGAAGTTGAGGAAAAGGGAAATATTAGAGAAAATAATGTTAGGGAGGAATAAGATATTGGTTGGGAAGAAAGAAATATGGGCCAGAAATGGGCCAGCAAAACCATGAAGTGTCACAAATGGTTTTGTAAGAAACTGAAAAGGGATAGTACTAAAATAAACTAAATAACGCTAAGAAAAAAACACCGAGTTGAAGAAAAATAATGTAGGAAATTTGGTTTTGTTTCGAAGCAATTTACTAAACTTTCATTTAGTTTAATTCCAGGCAAACAAATTCTCCATCAGGTACATAAATAATTCTATTTTGATAAGATAGTTGATGAATTACAACTGTTATTTAACGAACTACTAGGTCCAGTTCTCCTCCTGCATTGGAAAAGAATGTATTCATATTTATATTAAACGAAGCAAAACATTTTTATGTTGTTCATTTGATTTTATTTAAAACATAAAGTAAACAATATTAGTTTTTAACCAAAAAAAAAATAAATAATGAATTAAACAATATTTCGTTAAGTTATATAAATCAACACAAAATAAAAAAAAAACATTTAGATATAAAAAAAATATCAATAACAATACATATGATATGAACAGTAAATTAAAAATATTTCGAATTGTATAAGGATTCATTTTAACAGAAAATATATGAAATAAAGATAGACTGATTTAATTCTAAAACAGTGAGTTATAAATTCTGTAAGTTTAACAGAGCCTCTTCCAGAGCTTGTTCCATGTCTGTGCCCTCGTATTTTTCAGAAGTACCGACTTTTCTGATCACTTCATCAGGTATTTGATAATTATAGCAGCAAACGCCACTATCATCATTAAGATTGTCTCTAATATAAAGAATACTGTTTATTAAAGTTGTTGTTAATCTATTTCTTTGTTTGGTTTTAACTAAATTTAGAGAGCTGAAAACACGTTCAACGGACGCATTAGAAATTGGTAAAGTAATTAAGGATAGGGAAAATTCACAGAGATCACTAAATGGATTTTGGCCACTAGCATCTTTATAACTGCAAACTTCACTCCAAAATGACACCGTTTCATTGGTTGGTCAACAGATTATTCCATTGCTCACAAATTTTGTGAGACAAATCCGTAGGTATGTTGAAATGTTTGAGAAATAACTCATGTTCGCAATCGAATCCGAGATTAGGACTAGTTACCATGTGTTCCGGAAGTAGATCGTTATGTAATTAAAAATAATCTGGGATAAACGCAATTCTTTTAGATAGTAAAAGTATTAAATATTCCATATCGTTCAGCACTTTAACAAAATCTGCTTTATAACTTACAAATATTTTATTAACTCTTTAAATTTCAGTTAAAATTGGTAACAAAAATTTTAAATAAGCAAAACTTTACTCTTTTTCATATATATTCAATAATATTTTAGCTGTATAGCAATTTCTTTTGTTTGGGCTAATTGAAAGTGAGTTTTCAATTCTAAGTACTGATCAAGTACCCTTTTTACTGCTGTTTCTATTGACAACCAACGCGTTTTCGTAGACTGGGTAATTTTCAATGGTTTTTTCCCATCATTAATTAATCGGTAAAGGTTTTCGTACTCTGTCTGCCGAAGTGGAGAACGGCTAAACCAATTATATGTCTCATTTGTCATGTACTCGATTTCGTTTGGAATATATTTATCAGCAGCTGCAGAGACACATAGTTGTAACGAATGGCAAACACATGGAATCAGTATAATATTTGGATTTATATTTTTTTTAATTCTTACTATATTACACCGTTATTTGCACTTATCATAACGGCAGCATTGTCTGTGCCAAGTCCGGTCATTTTATCGATATTTAATTGAAATTCGTTTAAAACTGAAACGACAGTGGTTGCAACACTCCTAGCATCACAGTTTTGTAGTTCTTCTAATTTTAAAAATAATGGCCGCTATTCACAGTCGTCATAAAGTTGGCTTTAAGTTAAAGCTGACTTTAGTGTCATATTAATAATACGACACTAAATGTTTTTAATTTCCCGTCCCTCTGACTGAAATATTTTATTACTACAGCCAAATGCTTCGTCACTGAAATATCGGTTGATTCGTCTATAATCAAGCTAAATGGACTAGCTCCAATATCCAGAAGTAATTTCTCAATAAAGTGTGGTCTCCACACATTGAAAATAATGCTTGTGCATTTTGTTCTTGCCAGATTACTATTCTGACAAAGAATACTATCTGAGAAATTTTTTTTTTTACCTTGATTAAATGATCTATAGATGTAATGCTGGCATGCTTCGCGATGTATAGTGAAGTCTGGCTTCTGACGCGAAAATCTTGGCATTGAGCCGTTGCTTCCGAAATAGAATGGTTTGCTGTCTCCCGGAACTAAACGGTTGACGATTCATCATATGTTTTTTCGATGTACTGTGTTCCTCAATCGTCGATCGCTTAGATCCTAGAGTGATCCCACAAAATTTGCACTTCACATTTCTGGCATCTAAAATTTGTAGCCAATCTTTAAATTGGTTTTCTGTCATCCACGATTCTCGGACTTTTTCAACATATTTTTTTCCGGTTTTTGCTGACTTGTCAAAGGGTCTGTTATGTCGACGTCAGACGAAGAAGAACTGACTGACCTTTCGAGCAAGTCCACTTCCAAAACATTCATATTAATTGTTCCAATGCTGGGATCGTCTGTCGATTCTCCCAGGTTAGTTTTCGCGATGACATTGAAATACCTTTATATAAAGAGCATATTTAAGTATGGGGCCATATTTGTATTTTGGTAAATCGCATACCTTTTCATTTTGAAGCGAATTCATGCACAATTCGCATTTATATTTTGTTTTATTCACTGTATTCACTGTTCGCAGTTTAACCCACACTCGAAATCAACGCAAAAACAAGATACGAATGACACTACTAGGAAAAATATAATTGTTTTACTTGGAATAGTTTTTTCCGTTTTAAACACAAATTTAAGTTCATTGGCGTAATCTACTACAAAATCATGAAAATCTATTTCGTTTCTGGGAAAGTTCGAAATGGAAAAGTAAAACTTTTATTTTCTTCTTTTATAACAATCGAAATTATGATTTTAGCAGAATCTTCAGAATCCGGTTCTCTTTCAATTCTATATAGAATAGTTTGAAACGTTTTTTCCGTTTTAAACATAAATTTAAGTTCATTGGCGTAATCTACTAAAAAATCAAGAAAATCTATTTTGTTTCCGGGAAAGTTTAAAATGGAAAAGTAAAATTTTTACTTTCTTCTTTTATAACAATCGAAATTATGATTTAAGCAGAAACGGCAGAATCCGGTTCTCTTTCAATTCTGCTAAAAGTTCTGCTAAGTTTTTGCTGACAATTTCTTCTGCTAAATAATATTTTTTGCTGCTAAATTTAGCAGAACTTCTGCTTAAATGGCAACACTGGCTCTACTACAGATGATCTGGATTCCAGTTGTAAGTTGTAACAATTTGGGCGTTCACTCAGCTGCCAAAAATAGATGAGTGTCGTGCATATTTGAGAAGAAAACTTGAAAAAAATTAAAGTATAGAAAAAAAATTTAAAAAAAATAAAGTATTATAAATAAAGTATTATAAATAAATTAATTTAAAAAAAAATAAGGATTAAAGAATTAGAAAGAACATAAAGTAAGTGAAGCATAAATTGAACAAGAAAAAAAAAGTAAAGTAAAGAAAAAATTTTGAAAAAAAATTAAGGAAGTAAAGTAATTTAAGTAAAAATAGTGGATTAAATAATTAGAAAAAACATAAAATAAGTAAAGCATAAATTGAACAAGAAAAAATAAGTAAAGTAAAGATAAAATTTGGAAAAAACCTTAAACCCGAATAGAAATTAGATTTCAAGAAGATGAGTTTTAGAACTTACCCTACTAACAGCGACAGCAGCAGCCGTGGTATGACCTGGAGGGCGATTTTTTGGAGACCAACACTGACATTAGTCGATATGCAATACTACATTACGAGATCTTCCAACGTTACAATCCACTAACTACTATAACGACGGAAAAATACTACGTATGCGAACGAGAAGTACCAATGCTAACCACGATCGGAGATAATTGTCTATTAAACTTAAACAGAGGGTACAGTGTAGATCTGACTCGATGCCACGAGAAAAGGAACAAGAAATGGAGCTCCTTTGTCAAGATGGAAACTGCAAATCATTGGTTATATCTTATGAGCACTCCAAGTAAGATTGAAATTCATTGCCAGTCCCTACCGGAATCCTCGAGCTAGGTGATCTGGGGATATTAACTATTGACGAAAACGGCAAGTTCCGGAGCGGAGACCGGATGGTATATGATGCGAACAACATACACCGCGACATCAAACTATAGCAGCCCGAGGAGCCCGATGGTTAAAGGTCAAACCTTAAAACAGACATCAAATCAGGGAAACGGAAAGCATCCAGATTTCTAACCCATCAGTAACTCGAGATGAACCCATTGTTTTGGATGCTCAAACCCTAGATGCCACATGGCAAGCGGAAAGCAAACCGGTTGATAGTTTGGTAGAACGAGCGAAAAACGAAGTTGAGAGACGACGTGCAGCTGATACATGGAGAACACATTCCACTCTAATTTCAACGTCTGGCGTGGGACTAATAGTCATCATAGTCATCATGGTCTCTGTCTCTTAGCATCAGATACTACCGTAAACACAGGAAACATAGGTCAAATGAAAAGGGAGATAACGAAGACGTAGACGTGCCGAGACCCCATGAAAGACTCACTTCACGTACTGCAAGCCCTCCAGTGGTGCCGCGAAATGCCAGTGATGCTTTTATTCAACCCGGCGTCTACCAACTTTAAAACCCAACACTACTGAGGAGACGGTAGAGTCAAATGTCCAATCGCCGAATTCAGACAACAATCATGAACTACGAGCTACTACCTTTACGCTACCACCCCGGAAAAGGACCATACTAACCTTAGCTTAAGCACTAATCAAGCTTTAAGCCTATATGTATATGTATATATATATATATATATAGTAGTATATATATGTATATATATATGTATATATATATATATATATATATAGGCTTAAAGCTTGAAGTGGACTTGCTCGAAAGGTAAGTCAGTTCTTCTTCGTCTGACGTCGACATAACAGACCCTTTGACAAGTCAGCAAAAACCGGAAAAAAATATGTTGAAAAAGTCCGAGAATCGTGGATGACAGAAAACCAATTTAAAGATTGGCTACAAATTTTAGATGCCAGAAATGTGAAGTGCAAATTTTGTGGGATCACTCTAGGATCTAAGCGATCGACGATTGAGGACCACAGTACATCGAAAAAACATATGATGAATCGTCAACCGTTTAGTTCCGGGAGACAGCAAACCATTCTATTTCGGAAGCAACGGCTCAATGCCAAGATTTTCGCGTCAGAAGCCAGACTTCACTATACATCGCGAAGCATGCCAGCATTACATCTATAGATCATTTAATCAAGGTAAAAAAAAAAATTTCTCAGATAGTATTCTTTGTCAGAATAGTAATCTGGCAAGAACAAAATGCACAAGCATTATTTTCAATGTGTGGAGACCACACTTTATTGAGAAATTACTTTTGGATATTGGAGCTAGTCCATTTAGCTTGATTATAGACGAATCAACCGATATTTCAGTGACGAAGCATTTAGCTGTAGTAATAAAATATTTCAGTCAGAGGGACGGGAAATTAAAAACATTTAGTGTCGTATTATTAATATGACACTAAAGTCAGCTTTAACTTAAAGCCAATTTTATGACGACTGTGAATAGCGGCCATTATTTTTAAAATTAGAAGAACTACAAAACTGTGATGCTAGGAGTGTTGCAACCACTGTCGTTTCAGTTTTAAACGAATTTCAATTAAATATCGATAAAATGACCGGACTTGGCACAGACAATGCTGCCGTTATGATAAGTGCAAATAACGGTGTAATATAGTAAGAATTAAAAAAAATATAAATCCAAATATTATACTGATTCCATGTGTTTGCCATTCGTTACAACTATGTGTCTCTGCAGCTGCTGATAAATATATTCCAAACGAAATCGAGTACATGACAAATGAGACATATAATTGGTTTAGCCGTTCTCCACTTCGGCAGACAGAGTACGAAAACCTTTACCGATTAATTAATGATGGGAAAAAACCATTGAAAATTACCCAGTCTACGAAAACGCGTTGGTTGTCAATAGAAACAGCAGTAAAAAGGGTACTTGATCAGTACTTAGAATTGAAAACTCACTTTCAATTAGCCCAAACAAAAGAAATTGCTATACAGCTAAAATATTATTGAATATATATGAAAAGGAGTAAAGTTTTGCTTATTTAAAATTTTTGTTACCAATTTAAGCTGAAATTTAAAGAGCTAATAAAATATTTGTAAGTAATAAAGCAGATTTTGTTAAAGTGCTGAGCGATATGGAATATTTAATACTTTTACTATCTAAAAGAATTGCGTTTATCCCAGATTATTTTTAATTACATAACGATCTACTTCCGGAACACATGGTAACTAGTCCTAATCTCGGATTCGATTGCGAACATGAGTTATTTCTCAAACATTTCAACATACCTACGGATTTGTCTCACAAAATTTGTGAGCAATGGAATAATCTGTTGACCAACCAATGAAACGGTGTCATTTTGGAGTGAAGTTTGCAGTTATAAAGATGCTAGTGGCCAAAATCCATTTAGTGATCTCTGTGAATTTTCCCTATCCTTAATTACTTTACCAATTTCTAATGCGTCCGTTGAACGTGTTTTCAGCTCTCTAAATTTAGTTAAAACCAAACAAAGAAATAGATTAACAACAACTTTAATAAACAGTATTCTTTATATTAGAGACAATCTTAATGATGATAGTGGCGTTTGCTGCTATAATTATCAAATACCTGATGAAGTGATCAGAAAAGTCGGTACTTCTGAAAAATACGAGGGCACAGACATGGAACAAGCTCTGGAAGAGGCTCTGTTAAACTTACAGAATTTATAACTCACTGTTTTAGAATTAAATCAGTCTATCTTTATTTCATATATTTTCTGTTAAAATGAATCCTTATACAATTCGAAATATTTTTAATTTACTGTTCATATCATATGTATTGTTATTGATATTTTTTTTATATCTAAATGTTTTTTTTTTATTTTGTGTTGATTTATATAACTTAACGAAATATTGTTTAATTCATTATTTATTTCTTTTTTGGTTACAAACTAATATTGTTTACTTTATGTTTTAAATAAAATCAAATGAACAACATAAAAATGTTTTGCTTCGTTTAATATAAATATGAATACATTCTTTTCCAATGCAGGAGGAGAACTGGACCTAGTAGTTCGTTAAATAACAGTTGTAATTCATCAACTATCTTATCAAAATAGAATTATTTATGTACCTGATGGAGAATTTGTTTGCCTGGAATTAAACTAAATGAAAGTTTAGTAAATTGCTTCGAAACAAAACCAAATTTCCTACATTATTTTTCTTCAACTCGGTGTTTTTTTCTTAGCGTTATTTAGTTTATTTTAGTACTATCCCTTTTCAGTTTCTTACAAAACCATTTGTGACACTTCATGATTTTGTTGGCCCATTTCTGGCCCATATTTCTTTCTTCCCAACCAATATCTTATTCCTCCCTAACATTATTTTCTCTAATATTTCCCTTTTCCTCAACTTCCGCTGTTTCCCCGCTGATTGATTAAAATCCGCAATATCACCGTTATTGGATCTTACAAATCCAACTCGTTCCCTCTGGGCCTCTCGTTTTTGGCATGTGATCCTGTAACTGGCACTATGCGGATACTCCTTGCTCATTCTCATTTTTATTTCCCTCACCATATCCGTACCTTCTATACTTCTTTTCATCAATTCCTCATCCCAAGCTTCTACGTTTTTTCTTATTTCCTCTCTTTCCCATTGCTGTTTCTCTCCACTTTCTGTTTACAGGTTTCTATTCTCTTCAACCTCACATTTTATTCCCAGTGGGTCGTCAAAAGTCACTATATCGCTGTTATTGGAGTTCACAAACCCAACTCGTTCCCTCGGGGCCTCTTGTTGTTGGTCTGCGTTCCCGTAACTGGCAATATCTATGTCTTCATCATTTCAGGTTTGTTTCAGACTAATGCCCGAATCTAGTCTATCTAATTTCCCCCCTCTTATCGAACTTTTCATTACATTCCACGGTGTTTCTGGCTTATACACCTATCCTTCTTTGCTACTATCTTCATCCGGCTATGTACGCAATCGATGATGGCCTGTCCCTCCAAGAAGTCTTTACCGAGTATCCCGTCCCTCAGCATTGCTCCCATCTCATCCACAATGATAAAATCACACCTATAGTTACCTCCTCCTACCTGTATCTTCGCTGTACAGGTACCTATCGATTCTCTCTCTTCACCAAACAAGCCCGCAATTGTTGTTGTTCTCGTTTTATTTCTTACTACAAGTTCGGTTAGGCTTGCTGATTTTATAAGGCTGCACGAAGCTCCTGTATCTACCAGTAGCGTTAACCATCCCCTCCTTCCTATGTTGGTTTGAACTCTGACCGACAGATCACTACTAAGTGTAACATAGCTTGATAAATTTTGGTACTGCTTTTTCAGACAGACCTCATCGTGCCCGTAGACTGTCTGTGCTCGTTTCCCTGCTGCTGTTTTTTTCTGCCTGGTATTTTCGTAAACAATTGGATGAGCAGTGGTCATCCTTTTGGCAGTAGTCGCAATATATTCCTTCTCTCATATCCTTAGCCTTTTTCTAACGTTCGATCTCTGCTAGATTTCTCCGGAAGCAGTTTGATGCATGGTGGTCACTCGTTTTACAGAAATCACAATATGCGGTTTCTAAGACCCCTTCGCCGGTACCGTTATCCGCATATCGAATATTTTGTCGCTGTGGTCTTGCACCTCCAGAATTTTGCCCGTCTGGTCTTTGCTCGTTTCCTCGGCAACTCTGCGTGGTATGTCCATATCGACTGCATTTTGTGCAATAATAACTCATCCTTGCCGACATTCACGTGCAAAATGTCCAGCTTGTCCACAGTTGTGACAATTGAACTTGTGGGAGGTGCCGTTGGACTTGTTGTTAATGGGTGCATTGTTTTGAGCTGGTCCGCCGCCTACTGGGGTGGTTATATCAGGGCTGGAACCCCCTGGCTTCCTCTAAAACCCATTTAACATCCGCAATCTCTTTATCTCATCTTCATAAAAAACTGCCGCCCCTTTCACCTCACTCGGCGACGCCGTACTCCGTCCAATCAAGTACATCTGAGTTCCGTTTTGAAGCACTCCGGCCTTTTGGGTAGCAATCGCATCTTTCTCTAATTCTAGTAACAGTCCCTTATCTCCACCTAGGTACCGGGCCGATACCGCTTCTTTCATCTGCCGCCAGATCCCTTTCAGGCGGAACGCGTACTCACTCATCTGCTCCCCCGGGCGATGTTTGCACGAGCACAACTCAACACGCAGTTTACTCAAGGATATTTTGGTAAATAAGCCGCAGTCAGCAACTTCTCCAGTGTCGTGAAATCGACGAGATTCTTGGACGCGACCAGATAATATGCATCATCCACTAGTCGGTACTTCACGCACTTCATGAAGACAGCCTGCTCGTTTTCTTCGAGTCGTTGATATGTTTCGCTACAACAATCCAAGAATCGACTCAGATCTTTCCCCAACTTCGGAGTTCTTGCCCCGGAAAACAGAGGAATATATTTCGATACCACGTCCATCACCTTATTCCAACATTCGTTTGTCGGCATTGTGGTTGCCGTGTTTATGCCAACACTTTGATGAACGCTGCGTTCTTTTCTCGTTTGGTGTGAACGTGACTTACCGATTCTCCTCCTGATGGTCATCTGGTTACCCCTCTTTTATCTTGCTCCTCCGCCTCCTCAAGTTGCGTTCTTAGACTGTTCGCTGTTTGGCGGTAGTAGTTCCTTTCCTTCCCGATCTCCTCTACCTCTTCTTCCAATTTCCGGTGTTTGTTTCTTATAGATCTCACTAGAAAATTTGAGGAGAACTCCGTGAGGGAGCAAATAAGGAGGTATCTACTATCCCTCACAATGGAGCAAAAAATGAGATTAATAACAAAATTATGCAGAAAACCGTCACCTATCTTTTTTTGCTCCGAATGGATGAAAATGGGACTATATGAAGACCATTTTTGAGTTTTACTGCAGAACTAGTCCCATTAGAGATCTCGTTCTAAGCTCCCTTACAAGTATTTTTGAATGCTTCCTTTGGAGGTATATTAGAGATCTGATTTTAGCGGACATGCTTTTGCAAAAAGGAGGTCAAATGGAGGAGAAAACGAGGTCTCCAAACCTCCCTAAGGAGTAGTCCGGGATTAATCATGGGATGCTCCCATTTCCTACTGGGATGTTAAGAACTCGCCGAGCAAAATATCTACTACTTCCCCACACCTTTGCGTGGATTACGTAGCCTTGCTTAAGACCGTCTTGATATCTGTCAACTGCCCGCAGTACTTTCTGCTTGAATATGTTCCGCCAAATACCGCCAATCCTTCTCGTGCTGCTCAATTTTCCGCTCGCACCTATTCACTGCTTCTTTGAGCTCTTCTCGTTCGACAATTAGTGCTTGAACATTTTCAAGCTCCTCTCTAGTGAGAACATTTCATTTTGGAGTGGACATCAATAACTGCTTACAACAAGGGATCACCAACAACGAGTACATTCAAAACTTAGCTCAGTTCTGCAACTCACTCATGCTTGACACTTTTTTTTCCCACAAACGGAAAAGTAGCTAAAACCATCTGAACGTTAAGTCCCCGAGTCGATATTATATACGACGTTTTTATTTATTTTCAATACTTCATAAAAAATCTGCCAACAGTCTGGGCGCAACTTTATTCTTTTTCCGGCAGAAGTTCGGAACGTGTTTAATTTGGGGATGCGATGTATGTTACTATGTGACTGAAAATCTAACAAAAAGTTCGGAATGGTTAAAATAGAGTGTAATATATGAATTATATAATTGGGTCATAGTTCGGGATGCGGTCTAAAGGTTGGAAAAGATAAAACTTAAAAATAGGTGATTATTAAACAAGCCCGTGGAAGTGAAAAGATATTCGATATCTGATCAGACCTGAGAGATATGGTGGAATTTATGAAATAGTATACAACCACTTTACACCCCCTTAAAGGTCGAATTTCAAAAAACCTTAAAAACACTATCTAGGTATTCAAAGTAAGAATCCGTAGAATAAAAATGAATTCAATATTTCGAAAGACCTTGTAGATATGACGAAAATCGTGAAAATGTATGCATTTTATATATACTGAAATATTTTTCTGCCTCTCCTTCTGAGCCCCAATGAATATTGAAATCTTTTTTTATCAGAATTACTTTTCTAGTTCATTTACATATACGTACCGAGTTTCAACTTTCTAGCATAAGCCGTTCAAAAGTTAGGAAAAACACCCCCACCCTCGCACCATACTACCACTAAAAAAAATTTTATTTTTCCACTATGCCACTAATATAGTTCTATCTAAATACGAAGTTTAAGGTTTATATCATTATAAGTTCTTAAGATATAAGCATCGGAACTTTTTCCTTCTTACCCTTCCCCACCCTCACCCTCTACACCCCCACCTTTAATTTTATTTTTCTCTACTAGGGTTCTATTGGGCCTAGTTCTGGTGAAAATTACACTGCTATTGAGATATGAAAAGTGATTTTTTTGAAAAATTCTTATCCCCCCCACTTCTATGCTCCCCCGTCCCCTTCAAAGATTTTACTTTGAGCAATCTTTATTTATCAAGCTTTATACCCAAACCGAATTTTGTTTTCCTGGTGCAATTGGTTTGTGAGATATCGTAATCTTTACTATTTCAAAACCCACCTCCGCACGCCACCACCCATACCAAAAAATTTTGTTTCAATCTACTCTCCTAGTATAACTACATATATTTGTTAAGTTTTAATTGCTTCCCGATAACGGTTTAAGAGTTATGGATTGTAGAATATGTCGATCTCGGCATTTTTGCGTTTCGGATGCATTATTTCCCCCTCCACTCCCACACCCCTTCACCCGTTTCATCAATTTTTTTGCAAATGGGTCTACTATCAAAGCTCTATAGAAATTCTTAGTTTCAGCCTCCTACCATAAGCGGTTGCTGAGATCTAGAAACCAAAATTTTTCGTCTAAAACGCTTCCCCCACCATCCCCCTCACACCCTCACCCCTGAAAAAATTCTCACTTCAAGAGGTCTACCATGTCTATTCAGAAAAAAAAATCAATTTAATAGCTCACAGGGTTTGGGAACTATAACTCCTCAAACGAGTACGCCGTACGCCGTACGGTGCACAGACGGACTGAAAATTTTTATTGCTTTTTTGGCGTTTATTAGTCATAAAACGTATAAGAAAAAATTTTCAGGGAAGCAAATTTTTTTTTTTAAAAAGTCGATAACAGTACTTTATTATTAAAATAATAAAGCAAAATGAAGTCCACATATGTACTAGGTAATGTGAGCCGTATATTTCTATTTATATCACGTTAATGCACAGTAAAAATGGTCAACGTTGAACATTTTCGACATTGAAATTGGATACCAGTTACGGCTCACACCCGTAGTTACCGTTGAGATAGGTCAAAACTTCATAGTCAAGGACTTCGTAATTCGTATATATCCACCACGATCTTAAATTTCACTTTTTTTTTTGCAATTCTATAATGTTTCGGGTTATAATGCAGGGAACTGACTTCTAAAACACTTGGAGTTGACCTGCATTGGGTATGCTACCTTAAATGGGTGAAAGTACTCCACTATCTTCTCGAAACTTAATTAACTTTTTTAGCTTTTCACACTGTTTACGTTCGCACAATTAATTCCGACTGTTCGAATAGAACCACTGAACGTCATTTAACCCGAAGGGGTATGGAAATCAAATTCAAAAAAATTTCAAATGTAAAAAAAAAAAAAATACTTTTATGCCAAAATGTCGTGGCCAACAATCCTCGGCCGTATCTCCTTCCAAGGGGCTCACTCTGAACACTTCACTTCCACATATAATACTATTGGTTATGCACCGGTAGTATGACAGCTGCTGCAACGCAGTGCCATCTACATGACCTCTCCCCCTTTCAGAAGAATGCGTATTTTCATTTATGTTACAATTTTTTTTTTTTTTTTAAGTTTAACACATATAATTCATTGTATTAATTCGTTTAAAGTTCAAAACATAAGTTAAAAGTTAATTATTAATTAATTATATTTATCCGTTGATTCAGTTGTAAATAAATAAGGTTATTTTCTTTAAGGTATTGTTGATCTTACTTCAGATAACGATTTACCGGCTTGACTGTTCTCCCGTAACGTGTTACATATGCTCTTGCATTATTATTTATGCATGTGTTGTTGTCCTGGTGTTCATCAAAATTTTGTTGGCTGAGTCGCTGTCCAACGTCGATCGGGTTAGTGTTCTCTTCGTCAGGGATTGCTTCGTGTTTTGGACGCAAATCGGCTTTCGTTGACTTTATGTGATGTGAGTTTCGGCGTAGGACACGTCCGTCGTTGGTCTTGATTACGTAAGACTTTGGATGTTTGTGCTTTTCTATTACGGTGCCGCCGCACCAGTCCCTCTTCCCCGCTGAATGCGTATGGCTTGGCCTGCTTCTGGATGTTTCGTTGGCGAATTCGTTTTGATGGAGTCTGATTTTTCGAAGTTCTTCAGCTACATTTTGGATCACTTTTGGTTTCAGCCTGCTGCTTTTTACTGGAATGTTGCTCCTCATCGTTCGACCCATCAAGCGCTCTGTCGGTGATCCTAACTTTTCATTTCGCGGTGTTAACTGATGATGGAGTAATGCTAGTCAAACATCAGATTGATCTTCTTTGCATTTACGGAGGAATGATTTCGCGACTGCTACGTGTTTCTCCGCGAACCCATTTGAACGTGGGAAATGTGGACTGGACGTGACGTGTTGAAAGTTCCATTCGTATTTAAAATCTGCAAAATTTTTGAGGAGAATTGCGGCCCGTTGTTGGACTTAAGAACCCGTGGGACTCCGTGCGTGCTGAACCAGTCTTTGATATGGTCAACTACCGCCGACGACGTGGTTGACGTTAATTTTCTGAAGTCGAAAACCCCAGAATAGCTATCCGCTAGTACGATGTAGTCTTCACCTTGGAATTCGAATAGATCCACCGAGACTAATTCGAAGGGTAGGGTCGGCAGGTCGTTGACATAAATTGGATCCTTATCGTTGTCGCGTTGAGTTTTTTGGCACGTTGCGCACTTCTCGACGAAATTTTTTATGTCTACTGTTTGACCATACCAGTAGAAGTTTTCTCCTGCTCGTTTGATGGAATTAAAAATGCCTGGGTGGCCTGCGTGCACGGATTTGATGCAGTTCCTGATTTCACTTCTAGGAATGATGATCTTCTCGCCTTTGTAGACTAGGCCATTTTCATGTGACAGCTCTTTTTTAAAGCTTGCATAACATTTGATGAGGCTCGGAACATTTTTTTGGTCATCTGGCCATCCTTTTTGCATTTGTTCAATTAACATTTGAAGTTCGTTATCAGCACTGGTGCTTTGTGCGAGTCTTCTAAGCGCGTCGTGTGACCACGACGTGACTGTGTGAACCTGTGACTGTTTGCGTCTGAAGAGAATTCGTCCTCTGCGTTGAACTGAACACTGTGTTTGCAGTCCCTACTGACTGTGTCGGCGATGTGCAAGGTTGTACCCTTGACGTACTTGACTTTGAAAGTATACGTCATTACATCGTAAAGTATTTTTTGCAGTCTTGCTGGTGCTGCATGAAGTGGTTTCTTAAAGATACTTTCCAGGGGTTTGTGATCCGTTGCTATTTCGATGTCTTGTCCATAAATGAATTGATGGAATTTCTTGCAGCCGAATTTTACTACTAATGCTTCTTTTTCGATCTGTGGTTATAGGCACTGCGACTGCGTAAAGGGTTTCGTTGCATAGGCTACAGGCTGTGAGTGCTGCAGGAGGGCTACGCCCATTGCCGTCGAGCTGGCGTCAACTGATAAAGTGATTTTATCTTTCACATTGAAGTAGCGTAACACTGGCGGTGACATTAGCGCGTCTTTGATCTTAGCGCTTCATCTTGTTCGTCTTCCCAAGACCAACTTTTATTTGATAGTAGTAGATTTCTCAGCGGTTCTGTAATGGATGAAAGATTATTGACGAATTTACTAACATAGTTTACCATTCCTAGAAGTCGCTGTAACTGTTTTTTGTCTTTCGGTTTTTCAAGTGCTTGGATGGCCTGTACTTTGTCTGGGTCAATTTTTAATCCGCTGCTGCTCACCAGCCAGAAATTTCACCTCGTTTACGTTAAAAACGCACTTGGCTTTGTTAAGCGTTAATCCGGCTGAGGTTAATTTGAGCAGCTCTCGATCTGTTAGCTGTATCAACTCCTCTCGTGATGTGGCGTATCATTCATTGCGCACTCTACATTCGGCAAGTCTTCCAAAATGTGATTAATTCGTTCTGCGAATATTTCCGGAGCTGACGAAATTTCAAATGGCAAACGATTGTGACAGAAGCGACCAAACGGTGTGGCAAACGTCAAATATTTTCTCATCCTTTCGCTTTCTTTGACTTGCCAAAACCCTCGTTTGCAGTCTAAGACTGTGAACTATTTCGAGTTTTTGATTCGGGCGGCAATTTCATCTATGGTTTTTAACGGGAATCCGTGGCGTAGGATGTTTTTATTGAGTTCAACTGGGTCCATACAGATTCGCACTTTATTTTTATTTCTTACGATGACAATCGGGCTGACAGCAGGCGTTGGCTCCTTCATTGGTGAAATTACTCCAAGTTCGACCATGTGGTTCAGTTCCTGATTTATTTCCTCGTGAATTGCGTGTGGAATTTTCCTTGGGGCGAAGATCTTGAACTTTGGGTTTTCAATAAAATCTATATCGTACTCGAAATTCTTAAAGCAGCCCAGCCCGTCGAACAGCTGATCGGATTTGTTTGTGACTGTCAATGCGCTGACTCGTGCTATAAGTTTTAATGTCTGACAGGTGTCTCGTCCCAGGATCAGATGAACGTTTTCTTCAACGACCATGAAGTTGACTTCTCCTTCCGAGTTTTTTGTATTGCAATGAAGTGTGACTTCTCCGATAACTCGCAGGTTGTGGCCTGAGAATGACGACAATCTTTGGGTTTTTGACGGGCTCGCTGTTCCTTTTAGCTTTTTCAAGAGTTTACCACTAAGTACGTTGCACTCAGCGCCTGTGTCAAGTTTAACTCGCATTTTATACTTGCCAATCTTCAGTGTTTCGACACAATCGTCGTTGACGAATTAATTTTCGACCAAAAAGACATGTAGCTGCTCTTTGTTTCTCTTTACGACGTTGACTGACCTTTCGCTGGAAACGTCAGAGTCGCTCGAATCACCGGCTACTACGTTCACTGTTTTTGCGTTGTGGTTTGTTGATTTTGACGACCTGGGGGCGCTGTAGTTTTTATACTCTAGATGAACATATAGAGTATTATAAGTTTAATCCAGCCCGAAAAGTTTGTAACGCATAGAACCGAGCCTCGGACGAAAAAAATTTATATAGTATTTTGTGTTTATTTTTGGCCAAAACCCCCAAATCCGTTTGCTGTCCGTCCGTCCGTCCATCCGTCCGTCCATCCGTTCGTTAGCACGATAACTCAAGAACGCGTTGACCTAGGAAGTTGAAATTTTGTCACAACTTGTAAAATGGAAAAAGTAAGGCTAAGTTCGTTAATGAGTGATATCCTTCCGATTCAGTTTATGGTTTTGGTTCCCGATGCGTGTAGTGTTTTTCGATTTTAATGATAGCACCACACCTAACACCATGTAATGTGAAAGATAAAACGCGTGTTTCGTGTTTAGTGTCTGAGTCTTGATTGACTGTTTATTGGTTATGTTCCGGTAGTATGACAGCTGCTGCAACGCAGTGCCATCTACATGACACTAATTGTCTTAACCAATTAGGGAGCTTCAAGAAGGGTTTTTTTTTTACCCGTATTTACTATAAAAGCTGTGGGCTTAGCTCAAAGTTGCCATTTGTAAAAGATAATTTCTAACGGAAAAACCTATGTTAAAAAGTAACTGTGATCACATAACTTTTTCGTGAGTTTAAAGAAAAATAAGAAATTTTGAAAAATGGATATTGAAGTAGCAGGTATGTTTTTCTTTTTTACCATTTATGGTTTTTCAAGGATATATATTTTTTGAACTAGATAGTTTTAAATTTTAGTATAATTTGAGATCTATTTCTTGGAAAAGCAACATTTTCAAAATTGAAAAAGTTATATAACTACACACGCCTCCGCCAAAATTTATGTGGAAATATGAAGGTTAAATATTCATTCTTAAGTAGTAAAAAAAATTTCCTGCCTTTATCTGCCCAGCGAAATTTTATAACAGTTTATGTTGATAGCGGAGATTCAAAATATACGTACTTTAAATTTTAGTCCTGCTACATTTTTTTTTTATTTCTTGTTGGATCATCTGGAGTTACACTACTGGCAATGAATTAAATATACGATGTGGTGGAAGGAAGCGGATACCGCGATTTTAGCAAAAAGTTGGAGTTTTTGGAAAGCTACCTTATTATGGTTGTAATTCGCGTCGACGGTCTCAGTACCGCAACTACCCGGTAAAACAAAAAAACCGCAATTTAACCCCCGTAGCGACACTTCCCACGACGATCGCTTGATTTCTCTCGTTCTTCTCGCCTTCTATATGGTTGAACGCCTCGAAAATTATTTTTCCTTCTTCCCAATACATCGTTATCCTCATGTGTGACTCAGAAATTCGTCCCGTAGACTCGGGACCTCGAACTCACTCGCTTCGCTGCCAAATCAAAAAGAGACCGTTTCACTTTTTAGTTGCTTCGATGAAAACTCCCAGCGGTTCTTTTATCCAACGGTTAGCTTCAACCAGCTTTTCAAACTTAATTTTGAGTTCAACGGTCTTCCGCTCCCATGACATTTTTCTACTCGCATGATAGCTTCGTACAGACTTCCAGCATTTCATTCGAGTATTTAGCCGAGATTCATAACATTTCTCATATTCCACAGTTCGCCATCGTATTGAATTCGCTCGCTCAGTTTCTGATCGCCAAATGACAGTTCGTTTGTTTACGTTTGGATTTACGCGTATTTGTTTTGGTGTTGTGATCCCGAGTGCGCGTTCCGTGATGTTTCCGTTCGGGAGACTTCCGCTTCGTAAGTGTTGTCCAAGCGGTTTGAGGTGTTATACGTGCGGGAGCATAGTGATCAGTAAGTGATGTGTTTCATTTTTCAGCTCGATTTTGCCGCAACACCCGGACGTCCGCAGGATGGAGTAGCCCGTCTGGCAGGACGGAATAACCGGACGGGGTAAAGGCAATGATGTCGGTAAGTGCGATTCACTCGCGCTGTCCCCACGACGTGACAATGTTTTCAGGTACATTGCCCACAATTTTTGATGACAATCAAATCTTCGTATTTCAATAGAAATAATCCTAACTTTAATAGTAACCTAACCTACTCTATAATTCAAATGATAACGTTAATTCTAATACTAAACCTACATACTAACTAGCAAAAACTAACTAACGTAGCGATACTTACCAATGCATTACTTTACGTTTACTTTTAGGAACCAGGCTGAGAGGCTTCGCCAGCGCATCGGAGGAATTTACTGTGCATAAAAGGTAATTCTTTCTACGATTTGATTCCTATCAATCCCGAAATTAACGATTGTTCTCTCTTGTCCTTACAGGAAATAGACACATTACGAGTCAAACTCGTAATAACCTATTTGAACGTGCGAGCTTAGCGGAGAATTTTCTGGATACATTTAAAAAAAAAGTGCACAACTTTAAGACGAAGTTTAAGAGTAAATGGGTAGCTGCAAACAGGACGGAAAAACAACGAAGATTGGCTGAAAGGAACCTTCGAAATACCCAAGAGCACTTTTTATGCAGCGCGACTGGCTAAAATCTTCAAGGAATCAAGCGATCGAACAAAATGAAGGAAAACGAAGACAGTGCGTGAAAAGATGAGCACGGATGAATTAAAGTTTGCTGCCCGGATGAAACTTCGATCTTCCGGAAAAAGGGATGCGTCAAAAGTCTTACAGGATATTACGTCGAGTCCAACTCGAGCAACTTAGTACAAGAAAGCCTACCGCACCAGCTTGGAAAAAAACGACAAACCACTGCACCCTGTACATGGCCTTGCAATATTCGTTGAAGCAGATTTGAGCAAAAACCAGTATGAAATAATTAGAAGTGGTGCTCCAAAGGCTCACCCCTGCTACAAAATTTTACAAAAGCTCAAGAAAGATTGTTACCCTAGGCCAGAATCATACCAAGTATCAGCTACTTCTGCAGAAATTAATTTGCAAGATCTATTGGATCATACAAGTGCAAGATTAATTGAATACCTCAGTGAAGTAGTAAGTTCCTTGAACGAAGAAGAAGCTCAATCAATGCAGCTGATAACAAAGTGGGGATGCGATGGATCACAACAGACAGTATATAAACAAAGACTCGAAAATAATTTGGACATTGATAGTAACGTTTTCCAAAGTTCCATTGTGCCGCTACAATTGAACTGTAAAATAAATAACGGGGTTAAAATTCTTTGGCAAAATCCTACACCGTCTTCTCCTCGATACTGTCGTCCAATTAGAATAGTTTTTACAAAAGAATCTACGGAAGTTATTAATAAGGAAATTAAATACATACAGGATGAAATTGACAATTTGGAAAAGTCGATAATTGAAGGAAACTGAATGCTCACAGTAAAGCACGTACTAACATTCACTATGGTAGACGGTAAAGTATGTAAAGCTGCTACCAATACAATATCTTCGATGAGATGTTACATTTGCGGTGCGACTTCGAAAGATTTTAATCACCTATCTCTACAAAAAGTAGTTACTCCATCAGCACTGAAATTTGGTCTTTCGATATTACATGCCAGAATACGCTTATTCGAAACGTTATTGCACTTGTAATATAAATTAGATGTAAAGAAGTGGATAATAAAGTCTGAAGATGACAAAACTCCTGTGCATATGCGAAAACACAGCATACAAAAAAAATTTCGAAAAAGATTAGGCCTCCTTGTTGATATTCCCAAGCAAGAATTTTGGCAATACCAATGATGGAAATACCAGCCGAAGGTTTTTTGCGGATCCGGAGCTATCGGCTGAAATAACTGGAGTCGATGTTAATTTGATACAAAGATTTATATTAATCCTCGAAGTTATATCTTCTGGACACAAGGTGAATACCTCAAAATTCGCAACCTATGCTATGGACACTGCAAAGTTATATGTGAACCTATACCCATGGTATCCCATGACCACCATGCATAAGATTTTAGTACATGGGTCGACAGTGATCGAAAATGCTTTGTTACCAATCGGGCAACTATCGGAAGAATCAGCAAAGGCGCGCAATAAACACTTTCGCATATATCGACTCAAAAAGGCAGGAAAGTTTACCAGTGAGTCCTGCAACAAGGATGTAATAAACAGACTTTTGCTTTTTTTATTTATTTATTTTTTTTTTTTTTAAAAGGCATATAAATATACACAGTTATACTTAAGCACTAGTTACAAAGACCATCAGCTTAATATTATTAAATTGTAATTTAAATTTAGACCAAATTGCCTACCTTGGACCCCCTTATAACAAGCATGAGGCCAGCTTCCAAAAAAAAAGCAAACCATTTTCGTCAATAACCTTGGAAATGTTGTTACCTGGTGACTATGGATATACTACAAGTACAGCTGATGAAATGGATGAAACTGAAGAATCAGACGTGGAACCG
Organism: Beris chalybata; assembly: GCA_949128065.1. Classification (NCBI taxonomy): domain Eukaryota; kingdom Metazoa; phylum Arthropoda; class Insecta; order Diptera; family Stratiomyidae; genus Beris; species Beris chalybata. The sequence goes on from OX421894.1 coordinate 98,741,722, forward strand.
ATATCTTCAGAATATTTTTTTTTTGTTTTAATATAAAAAACATTAATCAATTATGTACAATAAACTATATTTATTATGGAAATAAACAGTATTTTGCTCGGAAAACTAATAATTTCCGTTAAAAATGTGATCTGAAAGGATACACCAAAATAAATTTTACATCTATTTAGTATTCAAAACAATTTTTTTTCAATAAATAGGTTTTAATAATGCTATTACTTTATAATAACATTATAATACCTTATTTTCAGTTGAATCGACAATGAAAATAATTTTGGCCAGCTAGATCGGGCAAACGCCCCACTGTGCGTCGGGCACATGTGTCCAACCTTTGTACTAGTAGAATTGCATACCTCGTATTGGAAGCTATGACATACAACTTCCGATACGATACGATACGATGTCCACATGAACCTCGGGGTCAAACCGACCCACGACAATTTAGCCGCATCTGACTGAACGTAGTTTTTCCTTAACACGAGATCATTCAGGAAGAAGCCTACATCCCGTCGTCGCAAATTGTAGCGACTCTTACTTTTCTCAGTGGCTGTTCTAAAACGCGTCCTAACTTCTTCGCGAAACTTTTCTTACGCCACTGCTCTAATCAACGGATCTATAATCCTCGAAGACTCGGACTCAAGTTCATTCGGTCCATCATTTCCTAACCCAGTAATTGACATTACTCTGCCAAAATTAATGAAGTACTGGGTACATTTCATGACTTTCTACTCGCATGATAGCTTCGTACAGACTTCCAGCATTTCATTCGAGTATTTAGCCGAGATTCATAACATTTCTCATATTCCACAGTTCGCCATCGTATTGAATTCGCTCGCTCAGTTTCTGATCGCCAAATGACAGTTCGTTTGTTTACGTTTGGATTTACGCGTATTTGTTTTGGTGTTGTGATCCCGAGTGCGCGTTCCGTGATGTTTCCGTTCGGGAGACTTCCGCTTCGTAAGTGTTGTCCAAGCGGTTTGAGGTGTTATACGTGCGGGAGCATAGTGATCAGTAAGTGATGTGTTTCATTTTTCAGCTCGATTTTGCCGCAACACCCGGACGTCCGCAGGATGGAGTAGCCCGTCTGGCAGGACGGAATAACCGGACGGGGTAAAGGCAATGATGTCGGTAAGTGCGATTCACTCGCGCTGTCCCCACGACGTGACAATGTTTTCAGGTACATTGCCCACAATTTTTGATGACAATCAAATCTTCGTATTTCAATAGAAATAATCCTAACTTTAATAGTAACCTAACCTACTCTATAATTCAAATGATAACGTTAATTCTAATACTAAACCTACATACTAACTAGCAAAAACTAACTAACGTAGCGATACTTACCAATGCATTACTTTACGTTTACTTTTAGGAACCAGGCTGAGAGGCTTCGCCAGCGCATCGGAGGAATTTACTGTGCATAAAAGGTAATTCTTTCTACGATTTGATTCCTATCAATCCCGAAATTAACGATTGTTCTCTCTTGTCCTTACAGGAAATAGACACATTACGAGTCAAACTCGTAATAACCTATTTGAACGTGCGAGCTTAGCGGAGAATTTTCTGGATACATTTAAAAAAAAAGTGCACAACTTTAAGACGAAGTTTAAGAGTAAATGGGTAGCTGCAAACAGGACGGAAAAACAACGAAGATTGGCTGAAAGGAACCTTCGAAATACCCAAGAGCACTTTTTATGCAGCGCGACTGGCTAAAATCTTCAAGGAATCAAGCGATCGAACAAAATGAAGGAAAACGAAGACAGTGCGTGAAAAGATGAGCACGGATGAATTAAAGTTTGCTGCCCGGATGAAACTTCGATCTTCCGGAAAAAGGGATGCGTCAAAAGTCTTACAGGATATTACGTCGAGTCCAACTCGAGCAACTTAGTACAAGAAAGCCTACCGCACCAGCTTGGAAAAAAACGACAAACCACTGCACCCTGTACATGGCCTTGCAATATTCGTTGAAGCAGATTTGAGCAAAAACCAGTATGAAATAATTAGAAGTGGTGCTCCAAAGGCTCACCCCTGCTACAAAATTTTACAAAAGCTCAAGAAAGATTGTTACCCTAGGCCAGAATCATACCAAGTATCAGCTACTTCTGCAGAAATTAATTTGCAAGATCTATTGGATCATACAAGTGCAAGATTAATTGAATACCTCAGTGAAGTAGTAAGTTCCTTGAACGAAGAAGAAGCTCAATCAATGCAGCTGATAACAAAGTGGGGATGCGATGGATCACAACAGACAGTATATAAACAAAGACTCGAAAATAATTTGGACATTGATAGTAACGTTTTCCAAAGTTCCATTGTGCCGCTACAATTGAACTGTAAAATAAATAACGGGGTTAAAATTCTTTGGCAAAATCCTACACCGTCTTCTCCTCGATACTGTCGTCCAATTAGAATAGTTTTTACAAAAGAATCTACGGAAGTTATTAATAAGGAAATTAAATACATACAGGATGAAATTGACAATTTGGAAAAGTCGATAATTGAAGGAAACTGAATGCTCACAGTAAAGCACGTACTAACATTCACTATGGTAGACGGTAAAGTATGTAAAGCTGCTACCAATACAATATCTTCGATGAGATGTTACATTTGCGGTGCGACTTCGAAAGATTTTAATCACCTATCTCTACAAAAAGTAGTTACTCCATCAGCACTGAAATTTGGTCTTTCGATATTACATGCCAGAATACGCTTATTCGAAACGTTATTGCACTTGTAATATAAATTAGATGTAAAGAAGTGGATAATAAAGTCTGAAGATGACAAAACTCCTGTGCATATGCGAAAACACAGCATACAAAAAAAATTTCGAAAAAGATTAGGCCTCCTTGTTGATATTCCCAAGCAAGAATTTTGGCAATACCAATGATGGAAATACCAGCCGAAGGTTTTTTGCGGATCCGGAGCTATCGGCTGAAATAACTGGAGTCGATGTTAATTTGATACAAAGATTTATATTAATCCTCGAAGTTATATCTTCTGGACACAAGGTGAATACCTCAAAATTCGCAACCTATGCTATGGACACTGCAAAGTTATATGTGAACCTATACCCATGGTATCCCATGACCACCATGCATAAGATTTTAGTACATGGGTCGACAGTGATCGAAAATGCTTTGTTACCAATCGGGCAACTATCGGAAGAATCAGCAAAGGCGCGCAATAAACACTTTCGCATATATCGACTCAAAAAGGCAGGAAAGTTTACCAGTGAGTCCTGCAACAAGGATGTAATAAACAGACTTTTGCTTTTTTTATTTATTTATTTTTTTTTTTTTAAAAGGCATATAAATATACACAGTTATACTTAAGCACTAGTTACAAAGACCATCAGCTTAATATTATTAAATTGTAATTTAAATTTAGACCAAATTGCCTACCTTGGACCCCCTTATAACAAGCATGAGGCCAGCTTCCAAAAAAAAAGCAAACCATTTTCGTCAATAACCTTGGAAATGTTGTTACCTGGTGACTATGGATATACTACAAGTACAGCTGATGAAATGGATGAAACTGAAGAATCAGACGTGGAACCGATATCTTCAGAATATTTTTTTTTTGTTTTAATATAAAAAACATTAATCAATTATGTACAATAAACTATATTTATTATGGAAATAAACAGTATTTTGCTCGGAAAACTAATAATTTCCGTTAAAAATGTGATCTGAAAGGATACACCAAAATAAATTTTACATCTATTTAGTATTCAAAACAATTTTTTTTCAATAAATAGGTTTTAATAATGCTATTACTTTATAATAACATTATAATACCTTATTTTCAGTTGAATCGACAATGAAAATAATTTTGGCCAGCTAGATCGGGCAAACGCCCCACTGTGCGTCGGGCACATGTGTCCAACCTTTGTACTAGTAGAATTGCATACCTCGTATTGGAAGCTATGACATACAACTTCCGATACGATACGATACGATGTCCACATGAACCTCGGGGTCAAACCGACCCACGACAATTTAGCCGCATCTGACTGAACGTAGTTTTTCCTTAACACGAGATCATTCAGGAAGAAGCCTACATCCCGTCGTCGCAAATTGTAGCGACTCTTACTTTTCTCAGTGGCTGTTCTAAAACGCGTCCTAACTTCTTCGCGAAACTTTTCTTACGCCACTGCTCTAATCAACGGATCTATAATCCTCGAAGACTCGGACTCAAGTTCATTCGGTCCATCATTTCCTAACCCAGTAATTGACATTACTCTGCCAAAATTAATGAAGTACTGGGTACATTTCATGACTTCGTGCGACGAGGTACGAAGGGCACAAGCGATCTTTGATAAATTTTCATCCCATTTTCTGTGGTTGTTCGTAACATACGCCCTCAACATCGTTTTTATGGATTGATTGATCCGCTCCGCCGGGTTAGCTTGTGGATGGTAGAAGGCGGTATATTTAATCTTTGTCCCGTACGATTCTGCCTTCTTCGGCAAATTCTTTGCCTTAAACTGAACCCCATTGTCACAAACCAACCACTTCGGTAGCCCAAACAGTAGGTAAACATTTTCCTCCAAAATCCTCGTCACGGCCGATCTTAAGGGAAACAAAGTGGGACTTTTGAAAAATAGTCCACTATCATGTCAATATATAACTATGACCATGTGATGATGGAGGAAGTGGTCCCACTAAGTCAACGCATACCATTTTCCAAGGTAGTTAAGCTTCTCCACTTCGGGAAGCCATAAGTCCTGCCGGTAAACGACGCTCCAGTTTAATGGTTTGGCACACTTTGCACGTCTGAAAGAAACTCTTAACATCTTTCCGCATCTTCGGCCAGTAATATCTGAGTGCCACTCGTTTAATCGTTTTGTCTACCCCCGTATGACCCGACTTTGGATCATCATGGCATTCCGACAATACGTTAGCCCGCTCATCTTTCGATACTATCCTTTTCCACGAATTTTCTGACGTCAACTCCGGAAAAGGAGCTGGTACATGTTTCCACGACCTATTCCCTTCAATACGCCAAGCCGAATATTCCCTTGGATGATTTTGCACCCTCCCCAAAATTTTTTTATTCCACTGGTCCGCTTTCTCCGTGGTTTGTATCGTCCCCACCTGAGGTACTGACCGGGATAATGCATCCGGAACCAGATGATCCTTTCTTTTTCGATGTACAACCTCGTAATCGTTTTGTTGGAGACGTACGGCCCATCTAGCCAACCGTCCACTTGGGTCCTTCAAATTGTGCAACCAGAGAAGAGAATAATGATCAGTCACCACACTAAAACGAGTCCCCTTGACATAAGGTCTCAACTTTTCTATTGCCCAAAAAACCGCCAAACAGTCCTTTTCGGTAGTTGAGAACTTACGCTCAGAGCTCGTTAGAGAACGGCTTAGGTAGCAAATTACTTTCTCCCTGTCAGGCTGCATCTGCGTTAACACTCCCCCCAGCTCAAAATTCGAAGCATCCGTCTGAATGACGAACTGAAAATCATAATTTGGACACGTCAGGATTGGTGGCGGGGATAACTTGATTTTTGCCTGAGCGAACGCCCTCTCACACTCGTCGCTCCATACAAATTTCTGATTCTTCTTCAAGAGTCCTGTTAGAGGGGAAACTAAAAAACCTTCGATACCACGACACCATTCCCAAAAATTTTCTAACCTCTTTTACGTTTTTAGGTGCGGCAAATATAGTTAACCCGTCTACCTTTTCGGGATCAACATGTAACCCGCTTCCGTTGACCACATACCCCAGATACCGCAATTCCGAATGACAAAACTCGCATTTCCCTCTAGAGACTTTAAGTCCTGCCTTTATCAATCTTTGAAACACTTCCCTCAGTATTTCCTTATGCTTTTCAAAGATTTGCGTTACTACAATTATGTCATCGAGGTATACGAAAACGAAAGGCTCCAAGTCTGCCCCGAGTACCCTTTCAATCAGCCTCTGCCAAGTTGCTGGTGCATTTTGTAGCCCAAAAAGCATTCTGGCAAACTCAAATAAGCCCCGACTCAGCACCGTGAAAGCCGTATACTGTCGAGACGATTCCTTCATAGGCATCTGCCAGTAAGCGGACTTGATGTCCAATGAAGAGAGCTACTTCGCGTCCCTTAATTTGTCCAACGTAGCGGTGGCATAAGAGATTGGGTAGACATCTTTCGAAAGTCAACACAGAATCTGTAGGTGCCGTCCATGGATGTATTAGTATAACTGGACCGGTAGTAAGCGAAATTTTGCCTAAAAGGTTCTGGTTGTGTTAGATGTCTATTTGCGTCAGTGTAAGTGTATAGTGGTGGCGTACAAAATAGACAAACACGTTTTTTTTTTTTTTTTTTTATTATTAGGTATAGAGTCCGGCTGAAAATCCGGCCCCATCAATTTCCGGCCAGGCCCCTCGGGCATATGGCACTTCTGTACATTAATTTTACAAATTTTCCATACATTATAATATTAATTAATGAAGTGTTACGTTAGTTCTAGTTATGTGATGATGTAATTCAAATTCAAATGGTTAAGTCCATAGGCCTTTCGATTAGGCGAGAGAGGGTAGTAAGTTAGGTAGACAATAATAGTAAAGTTTAAGCTAGTTCAGACCATAATAAGACGGAGGTTGAGTGTATATGTAGTTTACAGGCGCGTAGTGCGGATATTTAGATCGTCTGATTATGGTTTAATATAAACTATGAAGTAGTCTAATTCTATATGTAATTCAAGTATAGTTGTAATGAGACTAAAATTAAATCTATTTAAATAAAAATGATTAAAATGCAATTCAAGAAAGTATGGATATGTATGGTTCGTTATACAATACAAAAGGTGTTAGTAAGGGTCGAGGTTTCGGGGGTTGTGTAGAGGGGAAGGACGGTGGGTAGGCGCGAGGGATTTAGATTTTGTCCAGGAGGTGTAGGTGCTTGAGGAGCTGGAGTAGAGGTTTTGGGTCGGCAGTAGAGAGAAGGTCGCTTATTGGAGGGATGGAATATTTGAAGAACCGCTTAGTTATGATACATTCTGACAGGATGTGCGTGACTGTCAAGGGCCTCTGGCATGTGAGGCATCCTGGCTGGGGAGTTTTTATCATGTGATGCTGGTGAGTAATTCTAGTGTGTCCTATCCGGATCCTGGTTAGGGCAACCGCATCTCTCCTCTCCTGGTCTTGGTGGTAGGGGGGAGGTTTTGTACTCTTCCAGTGATTGGTTAGGAAGGTAGTGTTGTTTGCCCAGTCTCTTTCTCGTTGTCTTATTATGGCTATTCTAGCCGTGCGACGCGGGAAACTTATGAACGCAGGAACGATCTCTTCTTCATAAGGTGGAATTGGCCGGCCTGCCAGCCAATCCGCCATCTCATTGCCAGGTATCCCGACGTGGCCTGGTACCCAAAATAACCTTGTTTTTGCCGGGTTGGCAGCGATGAGCTCTTTTATTATCTTGATTATCGGCTCTGTAGGGCTGGGACTCTCCACGGCACTGACCGCCGCTTGGGAGTCGGAAAATATAAGTGAAGGTGAGGCTGCTACCCAGGCAGCTTCAGCCGCTTTTAGGATGGCATAGGTTTCAGCTTCAAACACGCTTGTTTCAGGATGTAGTTTATAGCTTTGTTGTTCCGATGGAGTGGAAAATCCAGATTGGAGCGTGATAACGGCCGCCGAAGTTTGTTGGGTGGTCTTGGACCCGTCGGTATATATTGCCACATGACCGGGATAGGACTGTAGATGCTCTCGGTGAATCTGCTGGTAGGCGGCGGCGGTAGTGTTTGATTTTTTCGGGTATCTGCAGAGGGTAGGACTGGAGAAGGTATGTCGGCGGAGGGGGTGGTGGGTAGCGGGTTGTGGACGGGACGGGGGATGTTTGGGCATAGGAGAGTTAGTTCAGCTCGTGCGCTCCATAGCGCTGATGTTGAATTTCTTGTTAAATGAGCTTCAGCGACATTAGCTTCGGGGCTGGTGATGGTCCGGTGGTGAGGGTGCGCCGTGTCGAAGCAGCCTTTTGCGGCAAGATTTATTAGCGCTTTCTTGTATGTCGTTTTTACGCTGTCGCATCCTGCTCGACCAGTAGGGCTTCAATTGGGAAGGTGCGGAAGGCACCTAGGGCTGTCCTGCCGATTTGGTTGGCCGCAGTCTGAAGCTTCTTCATATTGGTCTGGGTTGTTAGTCCGTAGATCACGATGCAATATTGTAGGTATCCTCTAATTAAGGTGCGAGCAACATGTAATATTGCAGCGGTGCTGGCTCCCAAGTATTTGGAGGAGAGAGCTCGAATCAGGTTGTGCACCCTTTTGAGAGAGGTGACCACATTTGCGAAGTGGGCGTCCCAATTTAGTTTTGGTGTGATAATTAAACCAAGGACTCGGCACTTTGGGAGTGGCGTGAGCTGATGACCGTCGATACGCGCGTCTATAACGACCGAGTTTCTTTTCCGCGATATTGTGATCAATTCCCCTTTCCGGTAGGGCATAAAGGCTCCCGTCCTATTGCACCAAGTGTCTATTTTTGTCTTCGTCAGTTGGAGTGTTTCGTTAAGGAGGGGGTGGGTAGAAGAGAGGATGATGTTGTCGGCGTATATGTAGTGGTTAGTATACGGGATATCGGAGAGGATTTGGGATAGCGAGTGGATGTAAGTGTTGAATAGGGCGGGTGAAAGTGGTGATCCTTGTGGGAGGACGTTGTCGATTTTATAATGCTTAGATGTGTATCCATTGACTCTCACCATGATGGATCGAGAAGAGAGGAAATTGTCAATCGTTCGGATGAATCCGGAGTCCATGCTTTTTTTTTTTTTTTTTTACGGCCGTCGTTATAACTTAGGGGGTCACCCTTTAATGCGATTGCACAGCTATAACGACATAGGGTGGGAATAAAATGGTGTGGTAGGAGATTTAGGTCGGTGGAACAGGAGGGAAACGTCTAAAGTGTCGGTGGACGTTGTTTTTGAACCGCTGAAGGTCATACTTATCAGGGAATAGATCGGATGGCAACGCGTTCCACATTACTGATGTTCGGGGGATAAAGGACTGCCTAAATTTCACTGTTCTCCACGAATGGGGCTGAACGGTATACTCGTGGGCGCGTGAAGCTTGGCGAGTGTTACGGGGGGCGACTAAGAGTGGGGGAATAAGTTCTTTTAGTTCCTTACTACATTTACCATGAAAATATCGGTAGTAAATACTGAGTACTCCGACATTACGGCGATGCTCAAGGGAGTCTATAGAAGCTGAAATGGCTTCGTCTCCAATTAGTCGGAACGCATGTTTTTGAACACGATTGAGCAAGGCTAAATGGGATTTAGGGGCCCCAGCCCAGATATGCGAATTGTACTCAAGACGTGGTCTGATATATGCCTTGTAGATTGTAGCTAAATCGGACGCTGAGAAGTATTTCTTACACTTCCGTAGAATTCCAAGGCGTTTAGAAGCATCAATAGCGACATCATAGATGTGCTGGCTCCAGTTTAGGTGGTTGTTGATTTTTACGCCTAGTAATTGGAAGTCATCAGAAGAAGAAATTTGTACGCCACCAAAGGATATACTTGGGACCGACGTCGGAACATCTCGTTTAAGGGATAGATGACAGGACTGTGTTTTGGAGGCATTGAACTCTACTCTATTTTTCTTGCCCCAGTCCAAGATGAGATTGAGGTCTGAGTTCAATGAGCCGAATAACTCAGTGCGTTGTAAGGCCACCGAAGTCGGACGTGCCTCTGCAGCCGAGTCGAAATTAAAGACATTGTCTAACGTACTATCATCTGCAAAACTATGGATTGGATTGAGAGTTGACGACAGAAGGTCGTTTATAAAGATGAGAAATAGGGTGGGAGATAAAACAGAGCCCTGGGGTACGCCGGAATCAATTGGAAATGAGGATGAAGTTATTCCGTCTAATACGACTCGTATTGAACGTTTGCAGAGAAAACTCTCAATCCATTTAAGAAAGGTTGAACTAAAGCCGAAGGCTTTAAGTTTTACTAAGAGACATTGGTGCCAAACTCTGTCAAATGCTTTAGCAATGTCAAGGGCAAGCACTTGACCTTCACCAAATTTGTGAATGCACGAGTTCCAGCGTTCCGTTAGGTAAACTAAAAGGTCACCTGTAGAACGACCGGAACGGAACCCATATTGGCGATCGTGGATCAGATCTCTGTCCATCAGGTATTTGACTATTTTGCGATTGACAGCAGTTTCCATTACTTTTGCGAGCACGGATGTAATGGCTATTTGGCGGTAATTAGCGGGATCCGCTTTGCTTCCTTTCTTGGGAATTGGTTGAACATTCGCAACTTTCCACATCTGAGGAAAGCACCCTGAAGAGTATGAAAGGTAAAAGAGATTGCGAAGCGGTTTAGCCAGAGAGGAAAAGCATTTCTTGAGGACTATGGGGGGGATACCATCAGGTCCAGCAGACTTGTGAATACTGAGCCCTTGCAAGATCTTGGAAATAACCCTTGTTCGAAAACGAATGGGTGGCAACAAGGAATCAGTGATGGGGGGGTTGGGGAGATTCTGATTCGAAGGTGGAGGTCTAGAATTTCTAGCGAAACTTGCCGCCAAGAGGTTAGCTTTTTCCACAGGATCTACTACGGTTCGGTCACCATCGAGAAGAGGTGGTGTAGAAGTTTTTACAAAGTTGTTATTGACCGATTTAACAAATGACCAAAAAGATCTCGAGCTCTTAGGGTTGTCGACGATCTTCCGCCGAAGATTTTGATCATATGCAAACTTAGCACGTTTTAAGATACTATTGCAGGAATTTCTTGATAATTTTAGTGCGATCTTATTTTCAGCAGTCGGGTTGTCTTTAAATATTTGGAACGTGTTCTTTTTGGCTTTTATTGCTCCAAGACAGTCCTTATTGAACCAAGAATCCCTCGACGGCCTGATTCTTTTGCGGTTGGAAGGAACAAAAAGACTCATTCCTTTAAGGACTGTCTCTGTTACTAGTTGACATGCCAAGTCACAATTTCCAGATTCAAAGCACAACTTCCAGTTGAAAGCACGAAAAAACTCTTCAAGGGCTCCCCAATCAGCTCTCTTGAAGTGCCAAACCTGTCTTCGAGGTGCTTTGGAAGCTGGCGATTTTAATGTCGAAATTGGAAATTGTGCACGAACCAATAAATGGTCGGTCGTTCCAATTGGTGGCAAAATTGAGACGTTGTATTTGACTGGCTGATTAGTTAAAAAAAGATCAAGTAGATTTGATGATTGACCTGCAATGTCAGGTAGACGGGTGGGATTGTCTACCAACTGTACTAATCCGTTAATGGAAGCAAAAAGCTCAGTATCCCGACCCTGCTGATCCGTATGGGTAGAATGTTTAAGCCAGGCAGTGTTATGAACATTGAAATCGCCCGCGACAACGATTTCAGCGTCTGGATTTGCAGTATATATGGATTGAATAGAGTCAGACAACTTATCCAATTCAAAGGTGGTATTTAATGCATTCAGTGCCGGGCTTCTGTAAACATAACAAAAGAATATGATGTGCTTTTGGGTATGAATTTTTATCCAGCTAAAGTTGAATTCTGGATTGGAGCAAGTTCCTAAATGTGGAACTAAATGAAAAGCTACATCATCGCGGATATATATTGCGAGACCCCGCTGACGGAAAAAAGTTGGTATAATGTGATATCCAGGTAAGACATAGAATTGTTCATTACCTGGCAACACCTTGCATTCGCTAATTGCAAGAATATCCGGTCTTGAGGTTTGGGTGTGAATATACACAGAAAGATAGGCAGTGCTTAGGCCCCGAATATTTATTTGGTCAATAACAAAATTAACCATTGAAATTTAAAAATAAATAAAAGGTGGTACAGGCCGAAACGCATCGACAACAACAATCATGCACATCAAAGTACGACACAACAACAATTCAGGCACAACAAACGAACCGTGATCCGCCCGAGCACAACACCCATGCCAGTACTAGGCCTTTAACATAGGTATTGGTACTCGTTAAGATCACAGTCCGCTAGCCGGCACTAAAAACTTAGCTTGGAACTGGGACCTGATGGATGTCGTATAGCTGGACTATGGTTGACCCCTATGCACGCAGAATGAATTAACATAAACACTCGCGAATGCTGTATTCGCTGCGGTCAATTAAATAAAAAAACACTAAATGCGATGAATAATTGAACTAATTGAACTAAGTATTATACTATTCACATAAAAAAACTAAACTAATTGACATAACATTTTCACGAGACCAGTTCGAAACAAGAACAGTCCGACGCGACCGATAGACGTTTCAATACTCCAACACCAGACAGTTAGTTGTTTTGTTACAACCGTTTTGATTACCCTGTCAAAAGCTTTCTCAAGGTCAAGGGATAAGACATGGTATTCCTGTTTGTTGGAAAGCGCCCTTCTGGCGTAGTGTTCGAGCTCGAGCAGGAGAGAGGTTGTGCCTCTCCCCGGTCTAAAACCGTGCTGCTCGTCCGTCAGTACGCTCTCCAGTAGGGCACCTAGCCTCTTGCCCAAGATCTTTTCGAGGAGTCTTGACATGCAAGGGAGCAGTGAAATAGGTCGGACATCCTTGGGAGTTAAAGCTGTAGCTGAAGAATTAGATTTCTTACGGATTGGCACCTGGATAGCTCTTTTCCACATATGCGGAAAGGAGGCCTGTGCTATGATCAAGTTGTATAATTCCCCCAGTCTGAATTTTATGCTGTTTGTGGATTGTTTGATCATCTCGTAAGTAATTCTATCATGTCCTGGAGCTGATCCCTTGCAGGAACTAAGCACCGAGATTAGTTCATCAAAGGAAATTGGGTAACCAAGAATTCTGTCAGGGTCCGGTGAGTAGACTGAGAAGTTGCAAGTTGCGGACCGTTTGTCAGCGATCTGTTCGGAAGAAAAGTTTGAGTCAGACGAGTAACTAGTCCAATATTGAGCGAGGTGTTCGGCAATATGAATGGAATTTGTTATTGAGCCTAGATCTGTTGTTAAATTGGGGATTAAACCGGGCGGTCTAACCCCGAAAATAGATTTAACTTTCTTCCATGCATGGGCAAGATTAGTGCTGGGATCGATGGAACGAGCAAAAAAGTTTCCGTTTTCTCTCTAAGTGCCCCTCTAAGTGCCTTTCTCACCCCTGGTGAGCCCCCTTCGATCTATTCGGGAAGATAAACAATAATAAAGACCCCCGTGTTGTGCGCAATTTTTGAGGTTAAGGCCGTCGGCCAACCTTTGTCGGCTTTGTGCCGAAAGACACTTAAAGCGCTTCGAGCGCCCCTTTACGCGCGTTTAGTGCGTTTTCAATAAAAGGAAAAGACATTTAAGGTAAGTCCTAGAGCACCTAGAAAACGAACGTTCGGACTTGACGGATACTGAAAGTGACTGGCATGTCCAGGAAATCAGGATATGTGCCCTTCAATGAGGCCCCCGGCCACTTCCATTCTCCCACAACCTCTCCCGAAACAAAAAGAGCCCGCGATCAAATATCTATCCCCGCTTCAAGAGATTTCGCCTCGCTATACCCTGCGATGCCACTTCCAACCCCCAAACCTGATGGCCCCATTCCCAAGTTTGTGGTCATACAAGCAGTTGGCGACAAGTCCTTGCAAAAACACAACGTCTTCGTTGTGAAGAAAGGCATTGACCAGGTCTCGACCAAATATTCCAACTCGTCTTTCCTACGGGACGGAAGCTTGCTAATATTATGCGAAAACGAGACTATTGCCAACAAATTTATAAAGACCACCAAAATTAATGATATACAAATCACCTGCACCCTACATGGTAGGTTAAATACCTGCAAAGGCATGGTGTACGCCTCGTCACTAATTTATCTAAAGCAGGAGGAAATCCTTGCAAGACTCCAAGACCAAAAAGTGGTTGATGTCGTCCAAATGCGAAAACCGGCCTCCGGGGACGCATCTGGGTTACTGATACTAACCTTTAATCTTTATTCCATCCCCAGTCACATAAATGTTGGCTTCGAACGGGTCGAGGTTAGGGAATACTTTCCGAACCCCCTAAGGTATAAGAAATGTCAGTGACTGGGACATACTAAGAATCACTGCCTTGGGGTTGACTCCTGTGGCGCTTGCTCAGAGCCCACTCCCCATGAGGTCGAATGTACCACTACCTTCTGTATTAACTGCAGCACTTCTGGGCACCAGCCATCTAGTAAAACCTGCCCAGCGTTTGTTGAGCAGAAAGAAATACTAAGAATCCGTACGCAAAGAAAATGTACCCAGTATGAGGCGAAAAAGCTCTACTACAAGAACAAACCTTCTGATAATTCCACAACGTACGCACAAGCACTGAGACCTTCTCAGCCCACATCTGCTCCAACCATCACCACTCCAACCCTAGCACCCGCCCCTCTAGCTTCCCCCACTACCCCCCTCCCAACCAACACAACGCCACAAAGCTCCAAACACAAACAAATAACTAACACAACAGCACTTAACAAAATCGATAACCGAAAAACACAAAATATCAAACCCACCACCTCCTCCGAAGTCCAGCCATCCACTTTAGCCGCCAACTTCAAAAGCATCTCACCCAGCACACCAACTCCCAATAACACCACCAAAAAACCCATCACCCTACCAAACCCTAGCTCTCCTCTACCAAACCTAGCACATAGTGTCTACAACAGCTCCTCAGGCTCTTCAGATTCTGCTGAAGGGCGAAAATCCCCTGACACTTTAATCCTCTTGAAGGAAATGGCCTCAGCGCTATCACCAGCATCTAACGAAATCTTCAAAAACCTTGCCCTAAATAAAAAAAGAATGATTGATACTGATATGGACACCACGCGCATAACACTTATCGATGTATCAGACGAATCCGAAACAGAAGCCGAATTGTAATGTTCCCACACGTGATACCATTGTCACCACCTCCTTTTCATCCCTCCCGTAGCCTCTGTTTTCTCCAGTGGAATATAAGAGGCCTCTATGCCAATCATCCACACCTCGAAATCCTTATATCCCAATACCAACCCCACCTCATACTGCTGCAAGAAACCAACATTCTCACGGGTGAAGAACCTAGGAGGTTCGGAGCCTACTCCTTTGTTGAATACAATACACCAAGAAATACTAGACATCGCGGAGTTGCCATCCTGGTTCACAACTCTTTAGCCTTCGAACAGGTCGAGCTAGATGTCGACTTTCTGGCTTGCGCCGTCACGGCTGGATCTGCTCCTCCGCTGACAGTGGTGTCGGTGTATCTTGAGTGGAGGCGTGGGATCGCAAATGGGGACTTAACCAGTCTGACGAATCAGCTTCCCGAATGCACCATTTATGGTGGCGACTTCAACGCTCACAGTCCCCTATGGGGGGGGGGGGTAGGCGTTGGAGTGGCAGAGGGAGGATGGTGGTGGACTGGATCGAGGACTCAGCCCTCGTCCTGCTCAATAATGGCTCGCCCACTCTCATCTCGACCAGATCCACCCTGACGGCTATCGACTTGACACTTGCTCCCTCCAGGCTTGTCCCTTATCTGACATGGGAACTCCATTCTAACCCGGAAGGCAGTGACCATCTGCCAGTCATCATTAAATCAGCTAAAGGATTGGCTAACTATAGACCAACCACCAGATACCTCACAACGCATGCTGACTGGGAAAAGTTTAGAGACTCCATGGAAGGTGCGGCAGAGAGATATCCGATTTCGGTTAACGTGAATCAGGAGGCCGCCCGCCTTGTCAGAATTATCCACACTGCAGCAGCTACATCGATCCCCATTACTTCCCCAAAACCCAGGAATCAACCTCGTTGGATGAACCAGGAGATCTTGCAAACAATCAAGTCCAAAAATAGAGCTTGGAAAAATTTTCACAGGCAACCGACTGATATTAACCTAGTCGCGTATCGTCGAGAAGCGGCTAGACAAACACGTACTGCACCCTGGGAAATTTTTTTGCTCCGACGCTGTTGTGAAAACAATTGTCAGAAATGATTGTCATTAAACCATACAAAATTTTAAGTTTTTGTAGAAGTTTGGAAACTACCAAATTCTCCATCCACCGCAAACGCTCCCGCAGTTTTAACGGCACCCACACGGTCCCATCGATCATATACCTCTCGTCATTTGCGAGCTTTACTTCTGTTGTTTTTGACTTTGCCAGATGTGCTCTCAACTTCTGCAGAGTATCCCAACCAGATTTTCCGATGATAGTCCTCGACACTCCGGAATCTAACAGCCTTATAAATTCCTCGTCGAAAACGGATACTAGTAAATGTGATCGGGCATCTCCCTCTACAGGAGTTAATGCAAAATGCACTGGTACGACAAGTGCGGTGTCCTTACTCGTACTCACTTCCCCGCTAATTAGTGAGCACGACTTCCGTTTCCCGAACTAGTGCTCGGCCCAGCCGGATTCTCGTCAGGCTGACTCTGTCACCCTGGACTGCATTCCGGACAGTTTGATCGGGAGACCCCAACCCTTCCACAACCGAAACAGCGTTTCTCCTCCTTGCACGTACTTGCTACATGACCCGTTTTTCTGCAATTGAAGCAAATTTTCTCTCTCCGACTCGCATCACTTGAACCAGTATCCAAAACAGTACGTTGCGACCAACTCTATGGGATCTCGTTTGCGTTCGCGTAAGCCAAATCTGGCTCAAGTAAACAAGAGTTTCTAGGTGGCGGTGGTACAAAAGCTTCCACCGAAACCCTAGTTGCTTCCAACGTCCGACCCAGCTTTATCAGTTCCCCTACTGATTCCACAGTTGTAAATCTCAGATGCATTTGAAAGAACGGTGCAATGTTTTTGCGGAGAATCCTCATCTTCTCTCCATCTGAGGGCGTTACCGAGAGGCTCTTGAATAAGCTCTCCATAATCGCACAATACACACCAATCGACTAAGACTTGCCTTGAGTCCGCCGTCTGATTTCTTCCAACAACCTATCATCATAATCGGGAGGCAAAAATTCAGCGCACAGTTCCTTAACCAAATGATCCCAATTTTTGCAATTCGGTTTATTCGCGGGCAGCCAAATTAAACCCGTACCGGAGAAAAGGTCAACAGATGAACGAAATAAATGCGCCTTCGGCACCACTCGTGCCTTGCGAAGCTCCTTCACCCTTTCCAAAAAGGCGCAAAGCTTGTTTGGCTCACCCATGAAGCTCCCATCCCATTTTGCTACCTCCATTCTTAACGGTACCCCCTCCTCAGTGGTTCCCTCGTTTGCACAGTCGTGGAGTTCACCTCCGATGTCGTTACTGGACGAAAATTGGCTTCCTCCTCTTCGGACGATGCCATTCCTGATTTATCGTAAAAAGTTCCCAAATTTAAAATTATCGTCGCCTCAGTGCTTGACTTCAACTTTTTCCCTTCCTCCGTCGTAGGTGGACACCCATCTAACCTCCGAAGACACCACTCAATTTTCGTTAAAATTTTCTTATGTTCGCTGGACCGTTCATCCCCTTCGAATTTTTCCAATAAAATTTCAATTTCTTCATTTTTTTTCTCCACCGCTTCCCGATACTGATCAGAAGTAAACGGATGTCCTTTTGTTACTACCGACGTATTACTCGTACCTAATCGCTCAGCTTTCAAAGCAGCTCGCAAAGCTTGGCACATCGCATCGACCTTATCCGATTGTAGGTTTCGAATTGCCAACTCATACACTAGTTCCTCCTGGCTCAACCAATCCACGTAAATTGTCCCCATTTTATTTAAATATCGCGTATTTCACAACCTAAATATCCGCGTTATTTATTTAATCCAATTTACAATTCAATTTACCTATTCGAATTTAATTATTCAAATGAACTATTACTCACACTAGTATAAAGGAAAACTACACTTTAATAATATAAATAACATGTACCATTTGTTTAACTTCCAAAATCGATTGCACCAGCCGAAAAGAAGAGAAATTCAATTTAGGCCAATTTGCCACTAGGAATACTACTAAATTGAAAATACCCAAATTATTAAAGCTTAAAAATCCAAATTTCTTACCAACAGCACATCACTACCCTAATTATTTCAATCAGGAGTTACACTATCCTTGTAACATCACTCACCTTCACTTAATTTTCACGAAACGAAAAGAAATTAAATAAATTTCGAACAAATCTTGCCACTAAAACGCCAATTATTACAGTTTTTCCCGATGGTAAAACTGTTTGTACCCTCGCAACAACAGGGCGAACGGATCCTTGTCCGGCCAAACCCAGAGAAGGGTCGTGGGCGCCAGTTATTTTAACTTTAAGGACCCGTTCTAAAATTTTCCCCGACAGAATCACGATTTCGGGGAAAATGTCTCTACTTTAACCGAAGCACAGAAGACAAACTGAACAACGTTCCAATTATCGCACTCAAATGAGATCAATGTAATCTTCAAATATAAATTCGAATTTTTAATTCAAATGCCAAATTTTTAATTCAAATTCCAGTTTTTAATTCAGTTCCAAATTTAACACAATTCGCAATTATTAATTAATTCGCTACCCTAAATATAAATAGCTACCTAAGTCTTTATCTAGCTCTCTATGTGTACCTGCCTGATTACAATCTAGGGCGCCTGTGGTATAACTCCTTCGATATCGATGTTTGATTCCTCGAGGTCATTTCTCCCGCTTTCTCTTTACCATTGAACTTTCTCTCAGGTGAAGCTCATTTGCACTTACAATTTGCAATAAGACCACTTATAATGAGTCCAAACCAGCCATGAGTCCAAACCAGAATATGGATACGGCTTGACATCGGTTACCTTTTTCCATTCGTTAGCTTTTCTTACATGAAGACCGATTTCGTTGAGCTCAGTAGACAACGAATTCCATAAATCATGGACAACATTTTTTTAATTTAAAGTCTTCGAATGACCTTTGGCTAAATCGGAATGGTTCGCCATAAAATCAGTTACAATTCGAATTTGTTTTCGGTTCACGCTTTGTGATAATTTAAAATCACCGGTAGCCCTATTAAAAGAAACACATACACGAACCCACACATTTTATATTTATAGTAATAATCTAATATCTAATATTAAGGAATAACATTTAAAAGTTGCATTAAGAAGTTAATAATACAGAAACTGTTAATGTTTAAAATTTATTGATATAGTTCTTATAGTTAAAAGCTAAAATGTGTGCACCGTGTTGCATACCCTGTTCTATGCCCAGCGAAGGTAACGATCCTTGTGTTCCGCTCGATTGTTGTCCGCCTTGCGATCCCTGCAATCGATGTGGTGATCCTTGCGG
Source organism: Beris chalybata (assembly GCA_949128065.1). NCBI lineage: Eukaryota > Metazoa > Arthropoda > Insecta > Diptera > Stratiomyidae > Beris > Beris chalybata. The sequence continues at coordinate 98,760,869 of OX421894.1, forward strand.
TTCTTGTATTTATATCAAATTGTCCGGGTACTTCTACAATGGTAAAACGATGCCGAAGCTGTGAAATTCTGGGTGGAGTCCTTTACCTTAGATGCGATTGCATTAAACGAAATGGACTTCAACGTAATTGTCCTCGAGAATTGTGTCAAGGAAGAAGTTGCTGCCTAGCGAAACCGGAACCAATGGGCTGTCCTGTGGAACATGTTCGACGTCTTACGTCGTTTCCTGCGAAGAAAGCAAATGGCATGTTACCGGACTGTAGTAACAACGTGCTGTGTGAACGGTCTGCCATTCCGTGTTCTATGACGGGATGGCACAATCAACTGTCTCAAAAGTTGTTGCTGAAGAATTTAACCTTTACCCTAGATGCGATTGCATTAAACGAACGGCCGATTGTGTCAAGGAAAAATTTGCTGCCTAACGAAACCGGAACCAATGTGCTGTCCTGCGGAACATGCTCGACGTCTCACGGCGTTTCCTGCGAAGAAAGCGAATGGCATGTTACCAGGCAGTAGTAACAACGTGCTATGTGAATTTTTCAATTTATTTAATAATATCTTAAAAAATCTGCCAACAGTCTGGGCGTAACTTTAGTATTTTTCCGGCAGAAGTTCAGAACGCGTTTAATTCGGGGATGCGGAGTATGTTACTATGTGACTGAAAACCTAACAAAAAGTTCGGGAAGCTGTTAGAAAAGGGTGTAACATATGAATTAAATAATTGGGTCATAGTCCGGGATGCGGTCTAGAGGTTGAAAAAAACAAAACTTAAAAATAGGTGATTATTAAACAAGCCTGGGGAAGTGAAAAGATATTCGATATCTGATCAGACCTGAGAAACATGGTGGAATTCATGAAAAAGTATACAATCAGTTTACACCTTCTTAGGGGTCGAATTTCAAAAAATCTTGAAAACACTTTCTAGGTATTCATATGAAGAATGCGTAGAATAAAAATGAATTCAATATTTGGAAAGACTTAGTAGATATGACGAAAATCGTGAAAATATATGCATTTTATATTAACCTATATTTTTTTTGCCCCCCCTTCTGAACGCCAATGAATATTCGAATTTTTTTTTATCAGAATTACTTTTCTGGTTAATTTACAAATACGTACCGAGTTTCAACTTCCTAGCATAAGCCGTTCTAAGGTTAGGAAAAAAACCCCACCACCGTACCATACTACCCCTAAAAATAAATTTATTTTTCCACCATGCCACTACTATAGCTCTATCTAAATACCAAACTTCAGCTTCCCATCATTATAGATTCTTAAGATATAAGCATCGGAACTTCTTCTTTCTCACTCTTCCCCACCCTCACCCTCTACACCCACACCTTTAAATTTATTTGTCCCTACTAGAGTTCTATTAGGCCTACTTCTGGTAACAATTTGAAGCATCCATCTTACACTGTTATTGAGATATGAAACGTGTTATTTTTGAAAAATTCTTATCCCCTCCACTTACGTACTCCCCCGCCGCCTTCAAAGATTTTACTTTGAGCATTCTTTATTTATTAAACTTTATATTTAAACCGAATTTTGTTTTTCTGGTACCTCTGGTTGGGGAGATAGCGTAATGTTAAGTATTTCATCCCCCACCCCTGTAGGTCACTACCCCCACCCAAAAATTTTGTTTCAATCTACTCTCCTAGTATAACTTCAGATATTTGTTAAGTTTTAATTGCTTGCTATGAACAGTTCAGAGGATATGGATCTTAGAATGTGTCGATCTCGACTTTTTTGCGTTTCGGACGCATTGCTTCCCCCTCCACTCCCACACCCTTTCACCCATATCATCAATTTTTTTGCAAATGGGTCCACTATCAAAGCTTTATAGAAATTTCAAGTTTCAGTCTCCTAACATAAGCGGTTGCTGAGCTCTAGAAACCAAAATTTTTCGTCTAAAACGCTTCCCCCACCTTCCCCCTCACACCCCCACCCCTGAAAATAATGTCAATTCAAGGGGTCTACCCAGTCTGTTCCTAGAAAAAATTTAAATTTAATAGCTCCACTGGTTTGAGAGCTACGAGCCTTCAAAGGATTTTGGCGGTCGACGTACGGCGTACGGCGGACAGACGAAGTGAAAATTTTTATTGCTTTTTTCGTGTCTACTAGTCATGAAATGTACACAAAAAAATTTTGAGGGCAGCAAATTTTTTTTTTTTTAAAATCAATAACAATACTGTATTATTACTAATAAAGTAAAAGATTTTGTAAAGCTATGTAAAGATTTACAAATAGCTTTACAATATCAATAAAAGTTAAATAATTTCTTTATACGAGCACAAACGGCACAAATTGAGCACAAATCAGCACAATTGCATAATTAAATTTTTTCGAAAAAAGCAGGGCTAACTTCACGCCATTTTTAGTATTTTGCTTATAATTAATAATCAATGAAAGTGAAATAATTTTTTTTTACGAGCACAAACGGCACAAATTGAGCTCAAAAAGCACAATTGCGAAATTACATTTTTTCAAAAAAAGCAGGGCTAACTTCACATCATTTTTAGTATTTGGCACATACAGTATGTAAAATTCGTATTCGTACGGTCCATTTTTTATGGGTACCCTAGCATTGTATCCTTAAAACAATAAAAATTACCTTTTAGAATTTTTTTATCTTCCTTCAAAATACTTAAATTTTAGCAACCATGCTGAATTAACTTTAATCTTCTTGCCATTCGATGAAAAAAAAAAATAATTAAAAAAAGGAAGCAAAATCCGTATTCGTACCCATACCAATACCTTGATAATTTCATCATCGCGGCTTTAATACACGTGCTGTTTTTCTGCGAACCGTTAGAATTGACAGCTGAGTCTTCTGAAAGTAGTCTAGATTTAGTTTCATACACCGTGTCGAGTCCTAAAGGAATTAAATTTAAAATGGGACGAAAAACAAGTGAAGTGCCAAACGATGCAAGAAAATTAATAGTAGATTTGCATAAAAAGGGCAAATCATTGAAGCAAATCGGTGAAATTGTTTCAAGGAGTAAGTCAACTGTGCAATCCATCGTGAATAACTACAAAAAGTGTGGCCAGATCACTCGAAAATACCGAAACCAAAACCGGTCAGTCCTCACAAGAAGGCATCTGTCATTCTTACGACGACAGATTAGGAAGGATCCTGGAGTAAGCGCTATAAAACATGCAGGATTGCTCGAGGAATGCCATGACATGAAAGTCACTCCACAAACGGTTAGAAATCACATTAAGAAACTTCAATTTCGAAGCAGAGTTCCAGTAAGGAAACCGTTTGTAAGTGAGGTCAATAGGAAAAAACGCGTAATTTTCGCAAAAAAATACCTTAATAAGGACTTTTCGTTCTGGAAACGTGTCATCTTTTCTGACGAATGTAAATTTAACGTCAAACAGTCCGACGGTTGTTTACGAATTTGGCGTGAGCGAAATACAAGACTCGCGAAGCGCAACCTCTTGCCGACATTCAAACACGGAGGCGGTTCGGTAATGGTTTGGAGCTGTTTCGGTGCTAAAGGTGTTGGGAATTTGCACTTCATCGACGGCATTATGAACTCGAATATGTGTATTAACATTTTAAAGGGAAATTTGGTCCAAAGCGCAAGGAAATTAGGTTGTGAACGGAACTACATCTTCCAGCACGACAACGACCCCAAACACACAGCTTTCAATACTCGTCTGTGGATGTTATATAACTGCCGCAAATATTTAAAAACTCCACCCCAAAGCCCCGACATCAATCCCATCGAAGATTTGTGGTCGATTGTTAAGAGGAATTTGCGCAAACACGACATTCGGAACATTAAAGGGTTGAAACATACTTTACAGACAGAATGGGACAATATTCGAAGCGATTTAACTACAAAACTCGTAGAATCGATGCCAACAAGGCTAGAAGCTGTTTTAAAATAAAAGGGTTATCCAACCAAATATTAAAATTTAAGAATAAGCGTTTTATATTTAGGTACTTAAAGCGTACGAATACGAATTTTGTTTACTTTTAACCGAAATATTGTTACTTTTGCCAAACTTGTGATATGTACACTTTTTATTTTGTTTTGTTTCGTTAAATATGCATATTACCAATAATTTTATTGCATGTCTTTTACATTGATAGCAACTTGTTTCAGAATATAGAGGGTTTTCATATAAAATTGTTGGGGTACGAATACGGATTTTACATACTGTAATTAATTATCAATAAAAGTGAACTCTACGAATTTTCCCGCACTTCCACAACGCCCGAGAAATACCACAGTCCGCGACGCAGCATCCCGCACGAATCTTCCCTTTAATGTTGTGCTACAGCAAAATACAAATAACCAAAGAAGTAACGTCATCCACACTGAAGAACTATTTACAACTGATCAGCTGATCCAGTTATCGTCTGAACTCATCAGCCGGCTTGCAGCCTGCAATACCAAGCAACAACAATATCAGGTATTAGTAGAACTAGCTGGTAAATTTCTTTATGGATAGTTCCAATATTAAATGCATATTATGGAATGCGCAAAGCATCAGAAATAAATTCATTGAGTTAATTGATTTTGTAGATGACAATAATATAGACAAAGTAATAGTTACTGAATCCTGGCACAAACATAAGGATAAATTGTACGCTCCAAAACATGTAATCCTCAGGAGAGACAGAGAGAATGTAACTGGTGGTGGCGTTGCAATAATGGTGAACAAAATTTTTAAAAATGTTAATATTCTTCCAACTATCCCAACTAAAGGTATAGAAAACCTGTCAATAAAATTCGAAGATGGTGGTCTAGAAATTATCGCTGCTTATTTTCCCGGAACCCACTTAAATTCAAACACGTATAAACTTTTTCAAGATGATCTTAAGCTCTTAATCCGTAATAAAACTAATTTCATTTTATGCGGGGATCTTAATGCTAAGCACAGCCACTGGAGTTGTAGCCATAGGCGCGCCGTAGGGGGGCAGGAGGAGCCAGGACCCCCCAGACTCCAGCTTGGGCCCCCCCAGAAAAATAATTCTGGCCCCTTCCAGACAAATAATTCTTTCCAATCCTACTGCAAGCACTTTCCTTGCAAATTTTTACAGAGATCGACTTAGTTTTCGTTCGATAATTTCATTCAAATAAATGCTAGATATCGGAAATAAAGGTAGATGTCGAATCGAAACAATTATGAGCGGAAACCATGGAAAGCTTGGCGATCTCTTCATTTAATTTGTCGACAACAGATATCAAAAGGCAAAAAATCCATAAGGTTATCTATTGTGCGTGACTGTTTCGCATCTCTTTCCTCATTATTGAAAAGATACGGCCGATATACATCCTTGATCAAAAAGTTCCCGGAATAACTACCGTGTGGCGTTTTTATTTTTCCGATTTGAGTTCTGTTTTTTTTGGTAAGTTGGTACATCTGCTGTTGACATTCCCTCTAAATCTTAGCATCATAGCTTGACATTTACAAAAGTTAGGTAGCCAAGAGTACATCTATCTCTGTGTGTGTTGGTAATTTTTTACAATTTTAGAAATGGATTTAAATTTACAACAACGCGAACTTGTATTAAATTTTGCGTAAAAAACGGATTTAATGGTGCGCGAACGTTGGAAATGTTGGAAAAGTGTTTCGGCAACGATTCTCTAAAGAAAACGGTTGTTTACCAGTGGCATGAGCGGTTCAAAAGTGGTCGTGAGTCAAAGAAGGCAATGCTCATGGTTTTCATGGATTACAACGGTGTAGTGTATCATGAATTTTTGCCAGAAGGCCAGACAGTAAACAAAGAGTATTATTTGGGCGTTATGAGACGTTTGCGTGAAGCAATTCGCCTAAAGAGACCAGAATTGTAGGCTGAAAACTCGTGGATTTTGCACCATGATAACGCACCGTCGCACAGTGCCATCGTTATTCGTAATTTTTTGACGAAAAAAGCAACAAATATCATCCAATAGCCACCGAATTCACATGATTTGGCTCCCTGTGACTTCTTTCTGTTCAATCGAGTTCAAAAACCACTACGGGGAATGCGTTTCAGCAGCCGAGAGGAAGTAATGGAAAAATCGCAGGGACATACAGAGATAGATGTACTCTTGGCTACGTAACTTTTGCAAATGTCTAGCTATGACGCTAAGATTTAGAAGGAATGTCAACGACAGATGTACCAACTTAATAAAAACAGAACTCAAATCGAAACAATAAAAGCGCCACACAGTGGTTATTCCGGGAACTTTTTGATCAAGGCAGATTTTCGTCGTGCATGTCCCGGTGTGTGTCTAAAGTCCAGCAGAAACAAAACGAAATACCATCATTTTTGGTTTTTCATTCTTGAGACAAAGTGCTAAGTAAAGTGCTGACAACTCTCAGCGTATTAATTCAAGTGTATTGTAAATGTGCCCTATGTGAGCTAGGCCTCTATGGTTTCAAGCCTTATAAAACACATATTATATATTTCTTTTGATCCTCGGGTACAGGAAATTCAATGATTTCCTCTTCGTTATCATGGAATTCCTGCAAAGGTTTGTAAGTAAATCCAGCTTTGCGAAAACAATTTTTAATTATTGTTGGTGAAACTAATTACCAAGATCTCTCTCGTCAGTTAAATTATAACCGGAACTTTAACTGGAAGTTTTGTATGAAAATGTGTCACTTAAAGTTCCAGTTAAAACGCAACTGACTATCGTAGGAACGGGCGTTAGACGTCTAAAGATTTTCCAAAGCATTGGAGAAATCCTTATTCCAGTGCCAGAATTGTCTGATATTTGTTATCGATAATAGGTGTGTTTCAATGCTCTCCAGAGTAGAGCACCTAATCGGCAGGCGAAAAAAACGATCCAGGGTATTATGTGGAATACATTTTATTGGAAGATTTGGCAGCCCTGCGCTGTCAAGTTTGAAATTTTATTCAAACATTGCAATCACTCACCTTTTCTTTTCTTGCTTATTAATTTCACTTTAATTTCTACCAAAAATTTAAAAGAAATATTTGTTCTTTCTTTGCTGCAAAACTTACAGTAATATAACTGTCATCGGATTTTATTCAATTGCAGTTCGGTTGCACTTCTGTTGTGCTGCCAACCATTAAAATCGAAACGAATAAAGCGAAGTAAAGCGAATTCATCCTAGGCTCACACCATTTCATTCTCTCCGGGGTAGGATATGTAACCTTGTAAAATTAGTGGGTTTACTATCCTGGATGTTGTTGTTGTTTCACGTATACTTATGATGTACTATCCTACTCAGCAGAGCATTAAAACACGCCTAATATCTGTGCTTTAAAAGTGCAAATATTATAATACCATCGTCCAATGGTTGTATAAAGGCTATCGTATTGGTCGGAAAAAATACAATTTTCTCATTTCGCAAACGGACATGACATAAACTCATATGTGTTAGAAATGACAACGAGTGATTCGATTTAAACATGACGACCAACGCCTAAAACGTCTGATTTTCGAGGAATCCCTATTTACTAAAATGGTTAATGGGTCGAGTTGTGCTTGCTATAAAAGAAAGTAAAAATAGGTTTTACATGTGCACTTGGCCGTGTCAAATTGTATGCGTTTACACGTACTAGTGTACATAACTGCGTTGCACTTGAAACTAAGGTATATGAAAATTTTCGTGCACATAAGCGCCTCCAATATAACAATTTCAGATAATGTGTTGGTAATATGGTCCCCTGGGAGCCATAATAAAAGTAAGAAGTCAAACATTTTTCAAACTACTTCGCTATTAAATCCATGGTCACAAGCATACGAGTATGATGTTCCCATCGGTTTTCTTAAAGACAATTTATCCTTATGCCTGTTAAGAAATTGCTCAAATCAAATCATCATTGGAAAAACAGCGTATTATACTTGAGTCACATACAAAGTAGAATGCGGCAGCACGGCGCAGCTTGACGCCTCCAATAAATCATCAAGTCAGATAACTATTCACTCTCTGCGTCAGGTTGAGATTTAAATTAATTTGAACTTCTTACAAAGTCATTCAGTCAAAATTCATATTCGTTTATACGAAGCAGTGAACTAACTAGAAACAATTTTGTAGCTAATTTAAATTTAGTCCGGGGCACATAAAGTACAGATTCGACGTGTTAAACATAACAAAATCACTCATTAATTTTGAGGTTAATTACGGGCTACGGAAAAGTTAAGAGTTGGCGAACTTTTTTTGATGGCTGCGTTAAGCTGCTTGCGATGTGACTACCACAATAGAAGTACACTGTGCTCAAGTTTTTGGCACCTAGGCTGCGCTGGCTTGCGTTGCCGTTGTGACTTACGGGTTATCATTTCAAAGTCGTAGCCTAATGCCATGTTTCCACTGCCTCGTCATTTGTGGGGGAGGGGGGAATTTGGTATTTTCCTATATTATATATAGCAAATGTGGCAAATGCCCCCTCACCCCACAAATAACGTCCCTGCGTGCTTAATCTAGTTCTCTTAATCGCGAGATTAAGGTGTAGTGGAAACGTGGTATAAGACTAATCATTTGTACGATTACCCAATCTGTAAACACAAAAAGGACGAACTTGTACGAAAAGCATGTGAGCCTTTCGGAAAAAGTCGTATGTTCTGAGCCATTCGGGCCCTGGCCCCTACCAGATTTTAGGCCACGGCGCGCCTATGGTTGTAGCAGATCCAATAAAGCTGGAGAAATCCTCTTTGACATCATTTCTCAACATAATCTTATTATTGAACCACCTTCTGAACATACATTTTATGCACCAAGCGGCCGCGGTTCGACTCTTGACATTATAATTAATGCAGGTGTTCGTATCTCCCAGCCAACAACCTTGCAACAGTTTTCCTCTGCTCACCTTCCCGTTGCTTTCCAAATTCTAGGAAAATTTAACCGAAACAACTCATCTGTTGTAATCCCCAACTATTTTAAAACCAATTGGACTAAATTTCACCTTCTCTTAAGTCGTTCACTTAACACCCAAAGCTTTGATCTATCGAAAATGAATTGTGCGAAAGTCGATCAGATGATCGACCATTTCACAAAAACAATTCTTGACATAGGAAACAGATGTGCTCCTAAAACGACCATTATAGGTAATTGTATAACAGTAAGTCCCCGAATTAAGGAACTAATTATACTACGAAACAGCAAGCGTCGACAGTGGCAAAGAACACGCGACAACCTAATCAAACTTGAAGTTAATAGATTACAGAAAAGAATTAACAATGAGATCAATAAAATTAAAAATAGCAGCTGGAACTCGATGCCGACAGAACTCGAAAAGGGATCCAGAAGACTCTGGAAGCTAAACAAAGCATTCAAAAGGAAAAAATGTATCATTCCGGACCTCCAGTCAACTTCTAACGGTGGTAAAGTAGATTCTAGTGAAAAAAAGGCCGAATTATTGGCGGACAACTTCTTATCCTCACATCGGCTAATGGAAAATCTTAGTGACACTGAGACTATTAAAGAGGTCGATTACTTGGTACGGAGATTCGCAACTCTCCCAGTTCAGTTGGATTACAACGACTTATATAAACCAAAAGAAATTAGGTTGATCCTGAAAAGGCTGAAAAACAGGAAATGGCCAGGGAACGACAGGGTATCAAATATACTTCTGAAAAACCTTCCCAAAAAGGGCATCGTATACCTTAATTCCATTTTCAATAGTTGTCTAGCAATAAGATATTTCCCCAGGAAGTGGAAAATAGCTGAAATAATTCCACTACTAAAACCTGGAAAAGATACGTCAGACCCGGGTAACTATAGACCAATTAGTTTGTTATCATCTATTGGGAAAATATTTGAAAAAATTATATTCGTACGTATACAATGCCACATAAATAAAAAATGTATAATCCCAAATCACCAATTCGGCTTTCGACAAGGTCACTCCTCCAATCACCAACTACTAAGAGTCACAAATTAAAATCAAAACAGAATGAAGAACAAGAAATCTATTAGGTTGGTTACCCTGGATGTAGAAAAAGCCTTCGGTTCGGTGTGGCATAACGGTCTAGTATATAAATGTATCAAATTCTCTTTCCCTTCACAAATTATAAATATTATAAAATCCTTTCTTTCGGAGAGATCGTTTCAAGTACGAATTAATTCAAAGCTTTCGACCAGTCGTATCATCCCGGCAGGAGTTCCTCAAGGATCTTCGCTAAGTCCTACATTATGTAATATCTTTATCTCTGACTTACCGAAAAACCTTGAATGTGAGCTAGCCAGTTTTGCCGACGATTATGCTAGTAGCGTCGACCCTAGCTATATTGTAGGCTCTCTTCAAAAACAACTGGAAGAAATAAGGAAATATTTCACTAAATGGAAAATTCAAATCAATGTAGCGAAAACTGACGCAATATTTTTTACTAAAAGGCGTGCTCGTAGATACTTGCCGAACGTTACCTTCAAAGCACTAGGTGAAAATATTACTTGGTCTACAAATATAAAATATTTAGGCATTCACTTAGACAAAAAACTTACTTTTCAATTTCACACTACTGGAGCTTGTTCAAAAACCATGAAAAGCATACGAATTCTTTATCCCCTTATAAATAGAAAATCTGTATTATCGAAGGAAAACAAACTCCTTCTGCATAAATCGGTAATGCAGCCTATTCTTCTGTATGGTGCACCTGTTTGGAATCCCTGTGCCAAAGTGCATAGGCAACAGCTTCAAATTATCCAAAACAAGTGTCTTAAGATCATCTTGAACAAGCCCTGGCATTTTTCCACAAGAGAACTTCACGTACTAGCTGACTTACCTCGAATAGTTGACACCATAGAGCTATATGTGTAATGGAGATAGCGTGCAGCGACTTTTTTGAAGCCGGAGGTTTTCTCGCAAAGGACCGGCGATATTCACTATGCTACTATCAGCATCTTACTCACATGTATGTTATACTCCGGTATTGAAAAGAAAAAAAGCCCAACCTTTAAATACTTCGCTACTATTTGCATTTCACTGCCACCGGGCATGAAACGCTCCATACAAAAATATTCAATTTTGCATCAAAATGCTTCAAAGTGCTTCATACAGAAACGGCGCTTTGCGATCTCCGTTAGTTATAGCTCTATGGTTGACACAATTGCAAAGCTGACTGCAAACTTAAAACAAAAATGCGAAAGCTCCGAAAATCCTCTAATTCTCTCTCTGTTTTCTGAGTAACATTTAGTTTTAGTTGTTTGTATATACATGTAGTTTAAGGTTAATTTTAAGGTTAAGCTTAAGTTATTTATACGGTTTTTTAACTCCTTTTTCCGTGAATGAATTAATACCAGAAGAAAACGATTAAAAACAAATATAAATTCAATTATTACACATAAATTATTAAAGATGTAAAGATTTCGAATTAGTCTCACCACCGAACCATTGAAACTAGCTTAAGTTAAAAAAAAAAATGTATATATTGAAGGAATAAATACAGTTACAGTTACAGTTATCAATAAAAGTGAAATAATTTCTTTCTGCGGGCAAAAACGGCACAAATTGAGCACAAATCAGCACAATTGCGAAATTACATTTTCTCGAAAAAAGCAGGGCTAACTTCACGCAACTTTTGGTACATGGTCATAATTTTTTATCGACTGAAGTAAAATAATTTCTTTTTGCTAGCACAAACGGCACAAATTGAGCACAAATCAGCACAATTGCGAACTTACATTTTTTCGAAAAAAGCAGGGCTAACTTAACGCCATTTTTAGTACATGGTCGTAACTTTTTATCGACTGAAATAAAATAATTTATTTTTACTAGCACAAACGGCACAAGTTAAGCACAAATCAGCACAATTGCGAAATTTAATTTTTTTGAAAAAAGCAGGGCTAACTTAACGCCATTTTCAGTACATGGTCGTAACTTTTTATCGACTGAAGTAAAATAATTTATTTTTACTAGTAGAAACGGCATAAATTGAGCTCAAATCAGCAAAATTGAGATATTAGATTTTTTCGAAAAAAGCAGGGCTAACTAAACGCCATTTTTAGTACATGGTGTTGCAAATTGTTTTCGGCGCCATAGGCGCCTCTTATTTGCACCCAGGATTTGATGGGCCCCCTTGGACCTAGACAGCACAATCCGATGGAGCCCCAGGGCCCCTTTATTGGAGATCTACTCCATTACGTTACTAAGAAAATAGTACGAAAGAACAAACAAAGAAAAAAATATGCAACCCACTGTCGTCTTCGCTTCTCCACTAAACAGGGACCTGTACAAAATACGTGGAAAAATATGATTTCACATGCAAAAAGAAAAAGGAATGTTTCATAGTTCATACGATGATATAATTCATTAAAAAAAATAAGAATAATATTATATAGAATAGATTTTTATGTAAAGCTGTTATAGTATGGTTTTAATTATAATGCTGGATCATCCATTCGGAACGATGAATTGTTGGGCCCCTCTCGGTCGTTATTGCTGCTGTCTTATAAATGTGTGAGTTGCAATTTACCTGCAGGTACTATAATCCAAATTGTCTTGTCGGGTTTTCTCTTGATTTGAAATTCAGCAAAGTTCGATTTCTTGTTCAGTGATCACTTTCAAAATTGTCACTAAAAAAATTGTTTTGGGTTATTTGTTTTTGGCGCGCTTTTATTGTTATTACGCACTTTGGGGGTGAACCTTGTCCTCAAATTCCCGAAACTGTCTCATTTCTCAACCAGAAAACGTATGGAGGTGGACTTTCGTCACTTGTAGCGACCTCCTTGCTAGAGCTCTAACACCTCACTCATTTTTTCAAAAGAAATTGTTCATTTTTCCCTCGCCGTGAAAAAACGGTTCCTGTGAGGAATTTTTCGTGGATTTTACGCGGGAAGCGATGTTTGTATAATTTTTCCCTCGTACATACAGATGCCGCCAGTGGCTTAGTCCTGATCCGAATCTTATTTTCGCTCGAATGGATTTAAGTAATGACGATTTTTATTATTGTTATAATTATTGTTGTTGTTATTATTATTATTGTTACACGTATATAAAAAACGGGGTACCATGCCTCGTCAAACAGGGTGAAGGAACTATCACTAAAGAAGTGACCGCGGTACAACACATTTTGGGTTTGGGACCATTCGCATGTCGAATAACAGAGAAGAAATAAAGTTTATAGAAAAAAAATACTGTGGCCATTGCTGCATTCGTAACAATCGTGGGGACAACCCAGACCCAGGAGAACCATCTCATAATTTAAGCCGGGATTCGTACAAAAACCCACTCAAAAATATAACTAGGTATTTCATAATTTGAACTTAATATCCTTTTTGTGGAATATGCCAATGGTGTTTCCGCCCTTATCCTCAAGTTGAGAGGAGACATTTCCCATCTTTTCTCTTACCTTAGCCTCAATAAATTTCGGAGCAAACTTGGCAGCAAAACGGTTGACGGCACTACTTTGTACAAAATTCCGCACATATACTGTTTGCCCTGGCACAAAGGATTTGGGTGTGCTACGCAAATTGTATGTATGCGCACTCTTTTTGGAAGCTAATTCCAGGTTTTGACATATTTTATCCTGTAACATTCGGATACGTTCGATATGAGGCGTTATGAATATATCTCCTTTTTCTGATGAGTTTAAGGTCTGCAGTAGCTCATAATCTGATCCATGACGTATTGCGTGATAGCCAAACATCAGAAAGTGCGGTGAATAGCCAGTCGAAGCCCACATTTCGAAGAGCTGACGATGTCTCGCTGAGATGATCATCACAATTCGTGATCGGTACCAACATATGAGCGTATAGCTGATAAAAAAGATCGGTTGACTCTTTCAGAAGCATTAGCCTGTGGTGCATAGAAGGGGGAAAGGATATGCTTTACACCAAAGTTCTCCAAGAATATTTGAACTGTCCGCCATTATCTGAGTGAATGCATTCAGGAACAGCGTATGTTAAGAAGACTTCATTTCCCAGAAATTTTATGATACGGTCTGACGTGGCACTTGGCATCGATTTCAACCACACAAATTTCGTGAACTTATCCAGAACAACAAAAATGTATTTATTTCCGGCAATTGACCGAGGGTAGGGACCTAAAAAATCAATGTATAAGCGTTTAAGCGTATAAGACTTCAACTCTCTCACCCATTGGGGGACGCATGGTATGGTTCGCGGGCTTGCTTTGTTTACAAACTACACAGGATGCAACATAGTCAGCAACGTCCTTTCGAAGCATCGGCCAATAATAGTACCTCTGTAGGAGCTTTACCGTTTTGTGTACCCCACAATGAGATGAGATTGGGTCATCATGCGCCTTCGCAATAAGATCCGCAGTCGCTGGATACGGAACCCACAGTTTATGCTTCGGGATATCAGTGTTTGCCATAATTTTGGTATTAGTGCATATATAGATTCTGCCGTCAAGAACATTTAGATTCGAGTATCGGTCCGGAGCTTCCAATATCTGAGAGATCAATTCTTTGTACGACGCGTCATCAAAAGCTGTCGTTGGTATGAATTAGTCGACATAGAGCGGAAAATCTTCCCCCAGCTCTAATTCGCTACAGAACACTCGCGATAGTGCATCAGGGACAACATTGCCTATGCTCAATTTGTTGAGTGACGCTAGAATGTTTCCAGAATGTTTCATTTAAAATTTATAAAAATAACAATAATTTATTATTTCCACTAAATAATCGCACTATACTGGCAAGGCCTCTCGATTTTATATACTACTCGATTACTGCTACCAATCTAAGTTTAAATTTAAATTTAAACTTATATGTTTAAAATGAAATATGTATTAGAATTTTAGTCAATAAGAAATTGAATCGGTAAATGTTGGAATACAACATGTGTTGAGTGCCGCTAGAAAGTCGATTCCGGTGCTTACAAGTGTTTTCGATATATAACAAAATATCGAATGCATTTGTGAGCACTGGAACGAACGACTGGAAACCGGTTTGGCTGGCTGGGAAGGGTACCGCTACTTTGTAGATGCCGGCTCGATTTTAAAATGGAGAGGAGAGTTTTTTTTTACCGGACGTGTGTGCACCACGAAGTGGACAATCGCGCAAACTACCGTGCATTAATAAGAAAGTTCAATCAAAATCTAGTGTCGAACAACTCTCATTAGCGGAAAGCCGAAATTTTGTACTTCCAATGCCAAAGCCTATAGAAAAAGTGTCAGAACGCAAAATATTCGTTTCCTACATTCGAGAAGTTTGTTTTCAACTGAATTGTTCAATTTTATCCGAAAGTTAGTAACGTGCAGTGTTCCATCGTCACGAGGCAAAAAAAAATTGACACCACAAACAGAAGAATTATCATTATTAGGCGTACTATTAGCTTCACAATTTCTATTCCATTCTGGATTCCAAACAAAGAAATCTCTACGCAGTCCGGCTATAGATTGGTACGATACGTTGTCGCATCATATTCGGCATTCAGCAGTTGTGCGAAGATGGTTCGCACATAATGCACTATTAAATCCACCTTCACGTCTCGGTGAATAGGTGTTGATTGCTCCGTTACCCGAAGTACGAACTGAGTTTATAAAATTAGTGGTTTTCTTCCATCATTTCGCGAATAACGATGATCCATTGCCGGGCTTCGATGGAAGTAATTTAAGCGAACAAATTTTAATATGCGTGCTGCAACTATTGAAGAGCGAAGTACCGGATCATGGCAAACATTTACCACACTATTTCGGATTATTAAGTATGTTCGAGGGACTAGGAATACAAGAAAAACATCAGCTGTTGAAGTTGAACGTCCCCGCGATATTCATGCAAGTAGCATTGGATGAAGGCCTAGGTCCTCCAATTAAATACCAATATTTAGAGCTTTGATCCAAACGTACCAGGTGGTTTTTTTTTGCTATATGATTATTATAAACAAATAAATGAAGCGCATTAATTAAAATATACAACCCAAATTAAAAGAAACGAATTATAAAAATAACGAAAAATTGAGTGAGTTGTGAATTGGCAAATTTTTCTTTGCTATATGATTATTATAAACAAATAAATGAAACGCATTAATTAAAATATACAACCCAAATTAAAAGAAACGAATTATACAAATAAATCTAAAATATGAATTAAAAAAAAAAAAAAACTATTATTAAAAATGACATGACGAAGACAAGGACGGGACGAAATAAAAAAAAAAAAAGATAAATAGCAATTTAACAAAAAAAAAAAGTGAATTAAAAAGAAATCGACATCGAAATCGAAAGAGACGTTTATATATAAATGGGGTGAGTTTATATTTATTTTAGTTTTTTTTATATTTTACTACTGGTCCTATTGGTTCCTTTTGCTATTATCGGATCTTCAACAGCAAACCATGTCATCGAACTTGTGTGGAGGCAATGTGGAACGATCCTATTGACGAACTATTTTGGCAACCTTTGGGCGCCAATTCGGTTCCATAGGAAAGGGAAACATTGTCTGTATACGGGATTGATGTGATGTTAGTTGTGACAAATTTAGTTTTCTTGACCCATTCCACTTTTGTTTTGCAAGTACCCTTTTGAGAGCTGGGCATGCCCTGTCTTGGCGGGCGTGTCGTCAGGCATTTGGGATAAATACTTGTAAAATATTGGTGAGTTTGGTGAAAGGAAATTTCATTGAAGATTTGGTAAGTACCCTAATTCCTTATCCATCCTTTTAGAGTTCCTTTGTAACGTAGAATATTTTTTTTGAAATAACGTAGAGTTTTTTTTTGAATACTTAAATTTTTTTTTAGTCTTTTGACGATAAATTTTAACTTAGATTTTTTTTTTTGCGCTTTATTTTGATTTTCTTTTGATTGTTAATTTTTCCCATTTTTTTTTTTGCTGAAATTTTATCGCGTTCCGGATTTTCCCAATAGGTCGGGAAAGAGCAGGATCGGCTTCGCGATTTGATCTGCATATGAGGGGAGGAGATAGGTTGCGAACACGTGAGGGTTCATTTTTTTTTTAATCAAATAACGCGATTATATAATTTTACATACAATCATACAAACACAAATTCGTTCATTCATTTTTTTTTCATACATTCATTCGTTCGTCGTGTTGAGAAAAATTTTTTTTTGTTCAAACACTCATTCAAAAATTCGCACTACAGTCGTTAATTGCGAGCACTCGTTCATTTCATTTTTTTTTACTGCATACAAATTGTCATACAATCTATCGTACACTCAGGTAATTGGAATTTTTTTTCGCATTCATTCATCGATTCACACAGTCATTCGTTTTACTTTATTATTTTATAATTAAGTATTGTGATTGATTTTTAAAAAAAAAAAAATTGCTACCCTCAAAATTTTTATTTTCACGTTTCATAACTAGTAGACGCGAAAAAAGCAATAAAAATTTTCAGTCCGTCTGTCCGCCGTACGCCGTACGGCGTCCACCGTACGCAAGATCGTTTGGAGGCTCGTAGCTGCCAAACGATTTGAGATATTAAATTGAATTTTTTTTAAAGAATAGACGGGGTAGGCTCCTTGAAGTGACCAAATTTTAAGGGGTGGGGGTGTGAGGGGGAAGGAGGGGGAAGTGTTTTAGACCGAAAATTTTGGTTTCTAGATCTCAGTAACCCCTAATGATAGGAAGCTGAAACTTAGAATTTCTATAGAGCTCTGATAGTAGACCCATTTGCAGAAAAATTGTCAGTATTGATCAAGGGGTGTGGGAGGGGGGGGGGGGAATGTAATGCGTCCGAAACCCAAAAAAGGCGAGATAGACACATTCTAAACTCCATATCTCCTAAACCATTAATGGCACACTATTCAAACTTAAAAAATATTTGTAGTTATACTAGGAGAACAGAATCAAGAAAAATTTTGGGTGGGGGAAGTTGTGTATGGGGGTGGGGGGTGAAAAACTTTAGATTACGATATCTCATGAGTAAATTGCTCTACAAAAATAAAATTCGGTTTGGGTATAGAGGTTGACAAATAAAGATTGATCAAAGTTAAATTTTTTAAGTGGGAGGTGTAGCATAGAAGTGGAGTGGATGAGAATTATTCAAATCAAACACATTTCATATCTCAAGAACAGTGTAAGATAGATGCTTAGAATTTTTACTAGAAGTAGCGCTAGTTAAACTTTAGTAGGGAAAAAAGTTTTGGGATTAAGGGTGTAGAGGGGGAGGGTGGGGGAGGGTGAAAAGGAATAAGTTCCGATGCTTATATCTTGAGAACCTGTAATGATATAAGCCTTACACTTGGTATTTAGATAGAGCTATAGTAGCGGAATGTTGGAAAAATATAATTTGTTTTAGGGGTAGTGTGCTACGAGGGTGAAGGGTGTTTTTTCTAACTATTAAACGGTTCATGCTAGAAAGTTGAAACTCGGTGTGTATATGTAAATCAACTAGAAAAGTAGTTGTGATAAAAAAAAAATCTTCCAACAATCTGGGCGTAACTTTATTATTTTTCCGTTAGAAGTTAGGAACGCGTTCAATTCTGAAACAAGGTGGAGGCTACTTTGTGACTGAAAACCTATCAAAAAGAGCAAGATCGTGAAAGTGAAAATCTGATTGGATCTGAGAGATATGGAATAATTTATGAAAAAGTACACAATCACTTTACACCCCCTTAGAGGTCAATTATGGAGAATACATAGAATAAAACTAAATTCAATATTTGGGGCGAGGTAGTAGATATGTCGAAAATCCTGGGAAAATATGCATTCTATTTTCACAGATATTTTTTTTGCCCCCCTTCTGAACGCCAATAGATATTCGTTTTTTTTTATTCAAAATTATTTTTCTAGTTGATTTAGATATACACACCGAGTTTCAACATTGTAGCTTAAGCCGTTTTATATATAGAAAAACACCTACCACTTGTACCACACTACCCTTAGGGGTCGAATGTCAAAAAACCTTGAAAACGCTTTCTAGGTTTTCATACGAAGAATCTATAGAATAAAAATGAATTCAATATTTGGAAAGACCTAGTAGATATGACGAAAATCGTGAAAATATATGCATTTTATATTTATTATATTTACAAATAATTTTTTTTCCCCCCTTTCTGAACGCCAATGAATATTCAAATTTTTTTTATCACAATTACTTTTCTAGTTGATTTACATATACACACCGAGTTTCAACTTTCTAGCATGAACCGTTTAATAGTTAGGAAAAACACCCCCTAACCCCGTAGCATACTACCCCTAAAGAAAATTATATCTTTCCAATATTCCGCTACTATAGCTCTATCTTAATACCAAGCTTAAGGGTTATATCATTACAGGTTCTCAAGATATAAGCATCGGAACTTTTTCCTTTTCACCCTTCCCCACCCTCCCCCTCTACACCCTTAACCCCAAAACTTTTTTCCCTACTTGAGTTTAATTAGCGCTACTTCTGGTAAAAATTCTAAGCATCTATCTTACACTGTTCTTGAGATATGAAATGTGTTTGATTTGAATAATTCTCATCCCCTCCACTTCTATGCTCCACATAACACTTAAAAAATTTTACTTTGATCAATCTTTATTTGTCAACCTTTATACCTAAACCGAATTTTATTTTTCTAGAGCAATTGGTTCATGAGATATCGTAATCTAAAGTTTTTCACCCCCCACCCCCATACACAACTTCCTTCACCAAAATTTTTCTTGATTCTGTTCTCTTAGTATAACTATTATATATATAACTAATATTTTTTAAGTTTGAACAGTGTGCCGTTAACGGTTTAGGAGATATGGAGTTTAGAATGTGTCTATCTCGCCTTTTTTGGGTTTCAGACGCATTACATTTCCCCCCACTCCCACACCCCTTGATCAATATTGACAATTTTTCTGCAAATGGGTCTACTATCAGAGCTCTATAGAAATTCTAAGTTTCAGCTTCCTATCAATAGGGGTTACTGAGATCTAGAAACCAAAATTTTCGGTCTAAAACACTTCCCCCTCCTTCCCCCTCACACCCCCACCCCTTAAAATTTGGTCACTTCAAGGAGCCTACCCCGTCTATTCGTTAAAAAAATTTCAATTTAATATCTCAAATCGTTTGGCAGCTACGAGCCTCCAAACGATCTTGCGTACGGCGTACGGCGGACAGACGGACTGAAAATTTTTATTGCTTTTTTCGCGTCTACTAGTTATGAAACGTGAAAATAAAAATTTTGAGGGTAGCAAATTTTTTTTTTTTAAAAATCAATCACAATGCTTAATTATTAAAATAATAAAGTAAAATTTGAATATTCATAGGCGTTCAGAAAGGGGCGCAAAAAAAATTATTTGTAAATATAATATATATAAAATGCATATATATTCACGATTTTCGTCATATCTACTAGGTCTTTCCAAATATTCAATTCATTTTTATTCTACGGATTCTTCGTATGAATACCTAGAAAGTGTTTTCAAGGTTTTTTGAAATTCGACCTCTAAGGGTAGTGTGGTACAAGTGGGGGTGTTTTTCCTATATATGGAACGGCTTAAGCTACAATTTTGAACTTTGGTGTGTATATGTAAATCAACTAGAAAAGTAATTGTGATAAAAAAAAATTTGAATATTCATTGGCGTTCAGAAGGGGGGCAAAAAAAATATCTGTGAAAATAGAATGCATATTTTCCCAGGATTTTCGACATATCTACTACCTCGTCCCAAATATTGAATTTAATTTTATTCTATGTATTCTCCATAATTGACCCCTAAGGGCGTGTAAAGTGATTGTGTACTTTTTCATAAATTATTCCATATCTCTCAGATCCAATCAGATTTTCACTTCCACGATCATGTTCTTTTTGATAGGTTTTCAGTCACATAGTAGCCTCCACCGCATTCCAGAATTGAACGCGTTCTTAACTTCTACCGGAAAAATAATAAAGTTACGCCCAGATTGTTGGCACATTTTTTTTTTCTCCCAATCGATCATTCGTTTTAATTTTAGTCTCATATGCGCACATCAATTATTCACGCATTCCTACAATAGTTTATCATTCAATCACTCAATCAAGCACATTTAATCATTCTATCCGATTCACTCAATACAACACACACAGTTCATTCATTCAGTCACATACTCGAATATTCACGCACTCGTTCACTCATCTGGTCATTCGTCATCCGCTCGAGATCCATTCGTAATTATTCTTCAACATGCCCTTAGAACATTCACCTACTAGGGAGGGAGGTGTGGTCTGTACGCCGTGCCTGAGTAAGGTAGATCCGGACCAGGGTACGAACACCAAGTGTGGTCACCAGTTCCACAAACACTGTTTGGAACGATGGATTGTGGACAACCACAACTGTCCGAACTGCCGTGGTCATCTAGGTCCGGAAGATTATTGGCCCACTCGGAGTGTGGAGGGTGCAACCGCTATATCCGGCGTGAGAACCAGAAGCCGGACTCGCGAGGATGGCGCAAGGTCTATAAGCGATGTAGTTTCTCCTGGTAGGTTAAATTTGGATTCTGCACTAGAGACTGCGGGTGGACGCACTCTCTACACTCCGGATGGGACAATCATCCAGGAGCGAGGCACGCAAGTGCTGAACAATAGGCCATCAGATGTTCTGGGAAACGATCAGCAGAACAGGGTTAGGTGGGCGGAAATACACGATGCGCAAACACCCGAAGTAACACCAGCAGTTTCCGGGGGGCGTTGTCTAATTTGGGGGTGAATGATTTGATCAACATAATTCGTTCGGTCATCCGAGAAGAACGAGATCAAGGGCCCACTATGCCAAACACTCCTCAACCACCGCCTGTATATCATCCCCTACCACCACCATCGCAATTTGTAGCTAGGCAAAACGCATCGAATGCGTACCAATTCCCACCACCGTTATATTCGCCAGTCCGACAACAACAACGTGAACAAGTTCGGGACCAACCGATCCATGCGAACGCTCAAATGGGCGGTATTAACAACAACGGCCCGAATTTCGTACCTCACAACGCTGGCAGTTCGATTCGCCATTGGCGACTACGATTTAATGGAGATGGCCAGTCGTTGCGCGCCGAGGAACTTATTTTCCGAGCGGAGTCATTGGCGTTGTCTGATTTGGGTGGGCGCTTGGATTTGTTGGTCGCGAACTTTAATTTGCTGTTAGATGGCCTGCCAAACCAGTGGTATTGGTTATGGCGACGAACCAACCCAGATTCGACGTGGTATCCGCTCAAAACCACCTTCCTGCAATACTGGGGCGACCGTAGCACCGATTCCGAAGTTCGAAAAAAAAAATTATTACCAGACGGCAAGCACCTAATGAACCGTACCTGGTATTCGAGCAGGAGATGACCCGATTTCGTAGTCAATTGCGCGTACCAATATCCGACGCAGAATTTCTCGAGCTGGTCAGCGGCAATCTCTTGGGCAGTATCCAGCAGCTAATCTGCTTTCATGAAATACGAGACCTCGCGCATCTTCGCTCCGTAGTGTCTCGATTCGAGGAGGTGAAGAAGGCTAATCGTGTAGCAACCTGGCAACAGCCTCGTGTTCACGAGCTGGAACCGCCGTTGGTTGCTCCCGAAAACGTCGAAGAAACCGCCGACGTAGCTGGCATATCAACTCCACTGGTATGTTGGAACTGCCGGAAAGAGGGTCACGGATATCGAGACTGCGAAGAGACACATAAAAAAACTTCTGCTATGGTTGCGGGAAGGCAGACGTGATCAAGCCGAAATGTACTCGATGCCAAACAAAAAACGGACCGAAGGACGAAAGGTTTCCGGGGCCTTCTCGCCCAGTGACAGACAATCCACCGGCCCGACCATCTTAGAAGGCTCGAAGCAAGATTTCACCGATTCCAAATTCCCCTTTCATTTTGTTACTCCCAATAAAAACATTTTACCCTTGTTAATACCCCCTTAATAACCCCTCCAAATTTTACAACACCTTCATCATCCCTTTCTGAACCTAACTCCCCTCCTTTTAGAGTAAAATCATCCTCCCCTAATTTTCCAACAACAAACACATCGCATGTCACGACATTGGCGAGAGAAAACGCTACTACAGAGCCGGATGTTTCTAGATCTGAAGAAGACCCTATAATGAATGAAAATTCAAGACGACATTCCCGCCATCCTCTCAAGCCATACCATCTTCGGCTAAAAGAATAAATGAAGGCTCGAGAGCGAATTTTTTCACCTACTCAAGTCACAAGTGTTGATCAAGTATCAGCACTAACGAGTGGATCCGGTCGCAGAAAGTCAATCTTACATCTTCGTATGTTCTGGAGGATGGTGCGCGAAAAAAAGAAAGCGATTCTGTCAACCATCATTACGAATCCGTTTGATATACGTCCATACGCCGTGGTATCCTTGTACGGAGTGGACGTTGAAGGACACCTCGATAGTGGGGCGAGCATCAGTTGCCTGGGGGCTAACGCTCTACAACGTCTCCATGATGCACAGGTGAGTTATCTACCGGTCTGTCAAGAGGTGAAGACCACTGATGGTGTAGCGTAAACGGTATTGGGCACAGTAACTACCGATATTACTTTTCGTGGTATTACCAAACCCATTACACTATACATCGTGCCGAGCCTGTCGCAGAAATTGTACCTGGGGGTAGATTTCTGGCGATCATTCCAACTAGCTCCTAGCATCATCAGCGCGGTCGATACTCCCGATACTGCGTCGCAACTGATAGCTCCGGATGCCCACCATTTAACGCCCACAGATATAAAAAGGTTGGAAATGGTAAAGTCCAAAATTTCCATCATACGAAGTATACGGACTCGGTGTGACCAACGTCGAGCAACATAGTATAGACATTGGTGATGCAAGTCCCATCAAGCAGCGCCACTATCCTGTGTCTCCTGTGATCCAAAAACTCTTATATGACGAGATCGATCGCATGAGAGCACTTGGCGTAATAGAGACCAGAGTCCATGGAGCTTGCCTGTGGTTCTCGTGAGGAAGCCAGGCAAGGTCAGGTTGTGTTTGGACTCGCGCAAAGTCAATAGTGTGACGAAGAAGGATGCATATCCATTACCACACATTGATGGTATTTTAAGCCGTTTGCCGCGAGCCAATTTTATTACCAGCCTGGACCTCAAAGACGCCTTTTGGCAGATTCCTCTCGAGAACAAATCCAGGGAGTATACAGCGTTTACCATTCCTGGTCGGCCTTTGTACCACTACACTCGCATGCCTTTTGGGTTATGCAACGCGCCGCAAAGGATGTGTCGTTTGGTGGACAAAGTCATCCTACCCGAGCTGAAGGAGCAGGTATTCGTATATTTGGACGATCTGCTGTTTATTTCTGAAGATTTCGATTCGCATTTGGTTTTATTGGCTGAAGTCGCAGATTGTTTGCGAAAGGCTTGCCTAACAATTAACGCCAACAAGAGCAAGTTTTGTCTCAGAGAGGTGAAATATCTCGGATACATAGTTGGAGAAGGAGGCTTGAAAACTGATCCCAACAAAGTTTCAGCCATCGTCGATTACCCTTCGCCTAAGTCCGCACGTCAAGTTCGACGCTTCCTTGGTATGGCAGGCTGGTATCGACGATTCGTTCCCAACTTTGCTGCTACTGTTTCACCAATTTCAGACACTCTAAAGAAGTCCAACCAGTTTGCTTGGACTACAGAGGCACAAACTTCCTTCCTGTTAGTGAAAGACTTGTTGACGAAAGCCCCCTTATTAATCAATCCTGATTTTAAGATGCCTTTCGTAATTCAATGCGACGCCAGTAAATCAGGGGTGGGTAGCGTTCTCTTCCAAGAAAACGACGACGGATCGGAATCTCAAGTGGCGTATATGTCACAGAAGCTCACTTCCGCTCAACGCAACTACAGCGTAACCGAACTCGAGTGTTATGCAGCTGTGTTGAGCGTGAAAAAATTTCGAGCCTATGTAGAAGGGACTGCGTTCAAAGTCATTACGGATCACGCAAGTCTCAAATGGCTCATGTGGCAGAAAGACCTTCAAGGACGGTTGGCAAGATGGAGTTTGAAACTTCAGGGTTACGACTTTACAATCGAGCACCGACGAGGGAGCCTGAACGTTGTACCCGACGCTCTCTCTCGTGTATACGAAGAGGGATTAAACGCGCTGATCGACGTGGCACCGATGGTGGGCATGGATTCTCCAGAATTCTCTGGCAAAGAATATGGAGAGTTATTGTCCACTATCGATGCGAACGCCGATCGGCTTCCTGACGTATGCGTGAGGGATGGTTTCGTGTATAAGCGCACAGAGCCTCACAATCGTGACCCGATTGCTGAAGACAGGGCCTGGAAATTATGGATTCCATCGAGTCTAACGTCAGCTGCGACCGCTCAGGCGCACGAGGCAGACACCACGGTCCTCGCTAGAGCGAGTCTGGCGATTTTTGTACTGGCCCGGAATGGCTACACAAGTACGCACCTACGTTCTGGCGTGCGACACTTGTAAAGAGACAAAGTCCCCGAACAGACCTCTACGAGCGCCTATGGGAGAACCGTTCCAGACTGATCAGCCATTCCAAAATCTTTATATCGACGTACTTGGACCATATCCGCGTACCAAACGGGGTAAGATCGCTATCTTGATCGTCTTGGATCATTTCACGAAATTTCCCTTGTTACATCCTTTGGGGCGGATCACTGCTGAAGAGATCACCAGGAGGGGCAGGTCTTCCATACGTTTGGAACACCTGAGACGATCCTCTCCGATAACGGCTCTCAATTTAGGTCGAATGTGTTTAACACCATGCTTAACAAATACGGAGTTAAACACCTGTACACCCCGAGCTACTCACCGCAAGCGAATGCTTCGGAGCGTGACAATCAGTCCATCCTGGCCGGAATTCGAACCTTCATCACTGATGACCAAACACGATGGGATGAGAGTCTAAGCAAAATTGGATGTGCCCTTCGGAGCTCACTCCATCAAGCCACTGGATTTTCTCCTTATCAGGATTTGTTTGGGAATCATATGATGTTGCACGGGAAGGACTACGAACTGCTGAAGCATTTGCGAGCGTTGGGAGAGTCAAATGTACAGCTTCGACCTCGCGTGGGAATTCCTATCGTGAGGCAACTGGTGCAGACGAAAATAAGGGTCGCACATGAGGACAGTACCAGACGTTATAATCTGCGTACTGCTAAAACACAATTTTGTGTAGGTCTAGAAGTATTCCGAAGAAATTTTTCCTTGTCCACAGCCGCGCAGAATTATAACGCCAAGCTGGCAAAGAAGTTCCTCAAGTGCAGGATTCGTCGTGTGTTAGGCAACTCACGATACGAATTGGAGGATCTAGGAGGCAAACGTCTGGGAACTTACCACTCCAAGGATCTGAGGCAGTAATCCGAGGGGGTTCAACACCGATTGCCCGGCTCTCAGTCGTGGGCACGAGACTCTTCTACGCGGCTACTTTTCGTAGTCGTTTCGGCGATGGAAATCATCGGCGAATCGCCTATGTTGTTGAGTGCCGCCAGAATGTTTCATTTAAAATTTATAAAAATAACAATAATTTATTAATTCCACTAAATAATCGTACTATACTGGCAAGGCCTCTCGATTTTATATACTACTCGATTAATGCTCGACTACTGCTACTGTAACGCCACACTACTTCCACCTCACAACCAGCACCATGACGTCTCATCACATCGTCCACCAAAACCAACATCACGCAGCAATACAATGATCAACCACTAGCCCACTCGCACATCGCACACAGAGACGTGATACGCATCACAGCAGTCATCGCTCGCACACACAAACAGTACCAGCGAGTATAAAAGCGGATGAGCTACAGCACAACAGCACCAGTCGCATTTTGGCATCGTAGCTTCCTACACCCTGGAACTAACGAAACAAAGCACGACTGCGTCCTCGGATTCAACAGAAGTACCCATCGAATGTGTACAATCTCTGGACCATTCAGACTTCTGGGCAGATCCGTTGTCGATAATAATATTATCGGATCATGGCAAACATTTACCACACTATTTCAGATTATTTAGTATGTTCGAGGGACTAGGAATACAAGAAAAACATCAGCTGTTGAAGTTGAACGTCCCCGCGATATTCATGCAAGTAGCATTGGATGAAGGCCCAGGTCCTCCAATTAAATACCAATATCCAAAGCTTTGATCCAAACGTACCAGGTGATAGTTTAATTCCGTTATCAGCAGAAGCCACAGAATATCTGTTTAGTAGAACTAGTTATGTGAAAAAAAAAAAATTGGGTGAATTGTGAATTGCCAAATTTTTTTTTTGCTATATGATTATTATAAACAAATAAATGAAGCGCATTAATTAATATATACAACCCAAATTAAAAGAAACGAATTATAAAAATAACGAAAAATTGAGTGAATTGTGAATTAGCAAATTTTTTTTGCTCTATGATTATTATAAACAAATAAATGAAGCGCATTAACTAAAATATACAACCAGAATTAAAAATAACGAAAAATTGAGTGAATTGTGAATTGGCAAATTTTTCTTTGCTATGTGATTATTATGAACAAATAAATGAAACGCATTAATTAAAATATACAACCCAAATTAATTGAATTAAAAAAAAAAAAATATTATTAAAAATGACATGGCGAAGACAAGGACGGGACGAAATAAATAAAAAAAAAGATAATTAGTAATTCAACAAAAAAAAAGCGAATTAAAAAGAAATCGAGAAAGAGACGTTTATATATAAATGGGATGAGTTTACATTTATTTAATTTTTTTTTTTTTATTTTATTACTGTTCTTATTGGTTCCTTTTGCTATTTCGTTTTGTTTCCTTTTGCTATTTCGTTTTGTTTCCTTTTTAGTATTTTTTTTATGGATTTTCCTTCTAGTAGTGTGGGTTTTGCGTTTAATTTTGTTGAGTAAAATGTTGAGAGGCTAGAAAACCCATACTTAAAATGAACCGGAGCGTTTAGCTCCTTTTGCCCCGAACCTCAAAAAGGGGCCACGACGAAAAATGATTGAAGGACAGTCGTGGCTGAGGTAGGGTGGGCAGAGCAGGGCGCTAATGACACCAGAGCGCCCTGACAAATCACGGAGCCGCGCCATCCAACCGCTTCTTGGTCTTTCACGACCTCTTGGGAAAATAATCCCAATTTTTTTCGATTCCCTTGGATAAGTCAGCGCTGATAATTTTTTGTTATTCAGGCCAAGGGTTTATGGTCTGAGTTTTAGCAAGTACCCCCCCCCCCACTGCCGTAGCTAGTCCCGGCCGCCAGCAAGAGCGTCGCACTAGCGAAAACTCAGCCACCAATTCGGACGTAGGTGGAATTGGCCCTTCTGTCCCGAACCTTTCTTTTCCTTTCGACTATTTTGACTTTTTCAAGTCGAAATAGTCCTTCCAAGGCCTCAAATACAACAAATTTGAAACTTGAACCCCTGCAGTTTCAGGCTCCAACGAGCTCAACGCCCAGACAAATCCTGTTGTTGCATGAGCCACTTTCAGCTTGCATGATCCGTAATTATCGTGAACTCAAGTCCTTCGACGTAAGCTCGAAACCTCTTTACACTCTGGACTGCAGCCAAGCATTCTAACTCCGTTACACTGTAATTCCGTTATGCAGCTTTGAGTTTCGCAGACATGAAGGCTATCGGATGTTCTTCACCTAAATCCGTCTTTTGGAATAAGAAACTTCCAATGCCTGTGGCACTCGCATCGCATTGTATGAAGAATGGTCTCGAAAAATCAGGATTTATCAAAACCGGAGCCGTTGTAAGGAGTTTCTTGGTTTCTTCGAAAGCCTGATTTGCATTATCATTCGACATGAATATTTTCTTTCCCTTGAGTAGGTCAGTTAGCGGAGAAGTCACTGAAGCAAAATTTGGTAAGAATCTCCTATATCAGCCCGCCATACCCATGAATTTACGCACTTCCCGTGTGCTTTTGGGTATCGGGTACGCTGTAATACCCGAGATTTTTTCCGGATCTGTCTTAAGTATGCCATCACTAGCAACATATCCTAAGTATTTGATTTCCTTCATAAGGAATTTGCCTTCCTCCACATTTATTGTAAGATTGGCAGTTCGCAAGAGCTGGGAAACATGACGAAGAAGATCAAAATGTTCTTCCAACGTGCTGGAAGTGATAAGGAGATCTTCCAAATATACGAATACCTTATCGTGTAATTGATAAGGAATAGCTTTGTGAATCTGCCGACACATTGTTTGTGGCGTGACCGTGAATTGATAGAGTGGTCGCCCAGGTACGGCTAACGCCGTTTTATCGCGCGGGGATGGATCCAAAGGAATTTGCCAAAAAGCATCCTTTAAATCCAGACTCGAGATGAATGTAGTGGCTTCCAACTGAGAGAGAAGACCGTCAATTAACGGAAGGGGGTAAGCGTCCTTAAACGTAACTTCATTTATCCACCGCGCATCCAAACACAGTCTAACTTTTCCATTTGCCTTACTCTTCAACGTCACTGGAGAGCACCAAGAGCTTGAACTCTCTTCGATTACGCCCAGCTCTAGCATCCGGTCCAGTTCATCGTAAAATTGCTTTTGAACAACCGGAGATACGGAATAATGACGCTGCTTTGCGGAACCCACATCAATAACATGTGAAACTAAAGAAGTTTTTCCTAAGCCCATACGATTACATGATGGAAACGAATCTGCGACATCTCTTAGTTTCAGACTGTCTTCTTCACTCAAATTGTGTTGTAATGAATTTGTAGAGGTTGGTTGGCACACTATTTCTTCAACCTGCGTTGGAGCCAGCCCAAAAAGATCCCAGAAATCTATGCCTAAGTATAGAGGGTTTTTCAGTGATGGCGCAGCTAGGAATCCCATCATTCGACTCTTTCCTGCGAATGTAACCAAAACGCGAACATAGCCCAACACTTCACACTTTTGACCGCATGCCGTAGTTAGGTGTGAATGCATGGAATGAATTGGTAGAGAGAGATCTGTGATGAGTTTGGACCCTTCAGCCCTGAGTACGCTTGAGCTGGCACCACTGTCAAGTAACCCCTGAAAACGATGCCCTTTTTTAAATATTTCAGCATAAGGACGGTTGTCGCCATTTATTTGAAAAATTGATGACACATCGGCTTGTTTTAGATGTCGCCAAATTTGCCAGTAACGGATGGAACGTGATAAGCGGGAGCGTTTCGAATTGGTGGACTAGTCTGACATACCTGAGTTTTAAATTTGGTTGAGATTGAAAGTTGGTCTGTATTGTGGGTTTGGGTGGCAGATCCGCATTGGTAGTCTGATTCTGATTGGGACTCTCCGTAGTTTGGATGCGACTCGTCCCAGTTTGATTCGCACTCCTCTGACCGTTTCCCGACTTACGTTTGCATATCACGCAATTTGGTTTCACCACGTTTGGTGTACCGCAACCGAAGCAAAACGTATGTGTGATATCCTTTGCACAATCAGAAAATACGTGTCCAATGTCTTTGGAATTCCAACAGACTGCCATCCCTCTCCATGAACCGGGTTTCTGTTGTGTGGCACCTTTAGAATGTAGTACCGTGCCTACGTGAGCATCAACTTGGATTTCGCTGACATGTTTTCGACCAGAACAATTTGAATCACCGTCATACCCAATCCTCTTCCAAGTATCCTCAATAGTAACGCATCTTCTCTTCAATTGCATTACGGTTTCAAAATCGATCCCCACTAAATGTGCCTGCAATCCGGGGCGCATATTGCGCCACAGAATTTGTTGCAGCCGCTGATCTGATAACGGTGAACGCAGCTGAAGAGCAAGGTTGTCAATAGCATCCAAGAAATCCCGAAATGGTTCCTAAGCTTTTTGATAACGACTGTCTATTATACTACGGACATCTAAATCGGTGTTTTGTGTGTCAAAGCGCTCTCGTAAAGAATGACAAAATTCAGGCCATACAATATCAGGCATTGTTTCCCTCAGAGTCCAATACCACTCAGCAGCAGAACCTCTCAATAAGACGAAAATCTCCGAAAATTTTTCTAATTCGGAAATCCCATTTGATCGGCCCAATGTCTCAACCCTGAAAAGAAACCTGTTGACGTTCATGCTCGTACTAGATCCATGAAAGGGATCTCCCCACTTTGACATCGGAATAAAGCGCTTTCGCCCATGTGTTCCAATGTTCGTATAATGCGAAACAGGAGTACAATCCTGACGAGTTCTTGAAAAAGCCCAAGCAGGTTCTTGACAATTTAGCGGTGCCTGTACGCGTTCCTGTACTTGTGCTGGAAGAGTGTCCTTAGAAACCTTTTATCTTCCCAGACTGTCACGCTCGCTGGCACAGTTTGGGACTTCTGCTCCAAGAGCTACTCCTTAAGGCTTAAAGAATGTAGCCCAAACGTCCGGAGAAGAAGTGGTACTGAAATTGATCTCCGCAAGCTTTTGATAAAAAGTTTCCAAGGCTGCCTCATCAGGTCTAGCTAGAAGATCATCAATCACGGAATTCAGCTTTTTGATTTTTACTAAATGTTCTCTACCCGTAGCTTGAATTGTCCCCGAAGAGCATTTCACTAGCCGCGATAACCGACCCGTATAGTGATTGAGGCGAGAGAGACATCTATCCAACTCATCAGATCTTCCCGCCTTATACTTCCTTAAAATGCTAGAAATGTCGTCTAGGCCCTCTTGACAATTTTCGAGTTCCTTTGGTAAATCTTGAAGAACGATTTCCGGTAGACTTGAGCTCGGTCTCAAGACCGGTCTTAGCTTTTTTAACTTGAGCTGCGACTTAAGACTTTCCAACTGGGCCAGACCCGTCCCACAGATGCCACGAATGATACATTCCACCTGGAACTTATCGGGTTCCAAATGATCAACGGTAAGATCCATTGTACCGAATAACAATATAAATATATATAATAACCAAAAAAAATCAATAAAAAAAATAAGAAAATAATATGCGAAATAAAGATGCACAAAAAAAACAGTGCAGTCATTAGGACTGCCGACAGAAGTGAAAACTTGAAACTATGAAATTAAAGTGTTTTTGTTTTTGCATTTTCAAATTAATTGTAGTATCAAAAATTAATCTGGTTTTCGTATCTTTCGGCACTCCGAACAACAATTATTTCAGTTACTATATTAATATGTATTTATTTCAGTTACCATAAGCCTATTGTATCCCTTTTAGAATGTAATGAAATGGTTGAAAGAACAAATAATCTAAGAGTTGTTGAAATTGATGATGATAATGATGCAATCAATGAAAATAATGTTGAAAATCAAGTTCATTAAAATTCATTCACATAAATACAAATACTATGAATAATATAAATTTATATTAATTATTATTATATGAATTAACTTGTGGTTATATTTTGCATTTGGATCGCGTAACCCATCATATGTTTTGATCAATAAATAAACTATATTGTATATAATTGTTGTTCAGAGTGCCGAAAGATGCGAAAACCAGAAAAATTTTTGATACTACAATTAATTCATCCAAAATATAACAGATAAGAGATAGATAAGAGTAGTGAGGCTTGAGTAAAAGAGAAATAAACATGCAGCGAGAAACGTAATTTCATTTTCGATTTTGGATTTTCAATTTTTGATTTTCGATTTTCCATAATCCATTTTCCATTTTCCATTTTCCATTTTCCATTTTCCATTTTCCGTTTTCCATTTTCCATTTTCGATTTTCGATTTTCGATTTTTGATTTTCCATTTTCCATTTTCCACCTGTACGCCACTACCACCCCATCAAAAATTTCTTAAATCCCTTCACTGTTTCCTGAGGCTTTTTCGTTTCATCCCTCGGTTTCATCTCTCGGTTTCATTCAATTGGGTGACTGTGACGCGAATTTATGAAATTTACCCCATACAAAAATCGCTCAACGCTCCTAAAGAAGTTTTCACTTCAAAAATAAAATGCAAAATCCTAAACCGTATATCCCTAAGTTATGTACACGCGGATAATCGATACCCAAGTGTGTTGTGTAGCCGTAAAAAATCCAAGGGGTCCTGAGATCCATCAGACTATGTAGCCTACTCTCTCTCTCTTTGCATAAAAGAAATTAGAAAAAAAAAAAAAAATAACAATTCGCTCCAAAACGACGCGGACGGTAGAGGGTACGACGAGCTATAGTTGTCCATACTAAATTATTTTAGAATGATAAAAATTTTCGGGAAGTTCATCGATGTGATTTCTTTATAAGCAAACGAAATTATTCGTTAAGCTGCACAATAATTGCTGCAACCGACGGGACCGTCCCGGATTAAATTCCGCGAGAAACCAAATCGAGTCTTAATTCACGACACTGAATAATGATTTAGTACTTACACAAGTATTCGATAGGTCATTCAAAACCGACGCAAATGCGGATAACTTGTACGCACGCCACTAAACATTGTGATTTTAACAAGGGTTAAATAAAAACAAGTATATTCTCTCAAAACAGCTCGACACTTAAGGAGCACTTGTATCCCTGATTGAAGAAAAAAACCCGCGCGTCAATAATCGAGAATGCCCAACCATAACTCTAGACAGGAGGTAAAGGATATGAGGTGCTATAGGTGACCATACTAAATTGTTTTAAAATGATAAAAATTTTCGGAAAGCTCATCGATGTGATTTCTGTTTCAACAAAAGAAATTATTCGTTTAGCTGCACAACAATTGCTGCAGCCAACGGGACCGCCCCGGATTAAATTCCGCGAGAAACCAAATCGAGTCTTAATTCACGTCGCTGCATAATGGTTTAATACTTACATAAGTATTCGATAGGTTATTCGGGACCGACGCAAATGCGGATAACTTATGCGTTCACCACTAAACAGTGTGATTTTAACAGGGGTAAATAAAAACAAGTATATTCAGCTTCAAAATAGCTCGGCACTTAGGGTGCACTTGTATCCCCTGATTGAAAAAAGAAACGCGCGATAACAATGATAAATATCCATAGTCACAATAAAAACAATTAGCTGTGAGAAGGTCGAAGGTGTTAAATTGCCTATTTCTAGGGTATTCCAATTTTATGTTGGCTGTTCAGCAATGTACTTAGTTAACGACATGGTAGCTCCAAGTCATCTCACTGTGACCACAACGCGGGCGAACCCGGATCAAATCCTCAAGACCTTTTCCAAAATGTGCAATGACATCGTTGGATATACAGGCGCTATAAAATAAGGCATCCAAAATAGAAAGCAGACCCGATTGCACCAACAACATAGAATTATTGTAGCAAAAGTCAATAACGTTAAGCGAAGTCATTCGCCTCTCAGCTAGAACGGAAAATTGTTAAAACCTGCATTTGATACTGCTTGATATGAAGCTCGAACCGTACAATTAGAACGGGACTAGGAATAGTTAACCGAAATAAGGACTATTAAATTGATTTTAAATGTATAGGTAGAAAATTTGAAATATTGAATTTATAAAATAAATATATAC
This sequence comes from Beris chalybata, assembly GCA_949128065.1. Classification (NCBI taxonomy): domain Eukaryota; kingdom Metazoa; phylum Arthropoda; class Insecta; order Diptera; family Stratiomyidae; genus Beris; species Beris chalybata. The sequence continues at coordinate 98,794,993 of OX421894.1, forward strand.
ATGTACACTCGTCCCAATTACACATTCGGAACCGCGATGCGGGAAAGAGAGAGAGAGAGAGAAAATTTCGAAGAAACTCAAGGCCATCCTAATCCGATGGAGCCCCAGGGCCCTTTATGGGAGATCTACTCCATTACGTTACTAAGGAAATAGTACAAAAGAACAAACAAAGAAAAAAATATGCAACCCACTGTCGTCTCCGCTTCTCCACTAATCAGGGACCTGTACAAAATACGTGGAAAAATATGATTTCACATGCAAAAAGAAAGAAAAAGGAATGTGATAGTTCATACGATGATATAATTTATTAAAAAAAATAAGAATGAAAAGAATTAGATTCTTATGTAAAGCTGTTATAGTATGGTTTTAATTAAATTGCTGGATCATCCATTCAGAACGATGTATTGTTGGGCCCCTCTCGGTCGTTATTGCTGCTGTCTTATAAATGTGTGAGTTGCAATTTACCTGCAGGTACTATAATTCAAATTGTCTTGTCGGGTTTTTTCGATTTTCGATTTCTTGTTCAGTGATCACTTCAAAAACTATCACTTTCAAAATTGTCACTAAAAAAAAATTGTTTACGGTTATTTGTCTTTGGCGGATTATTATTGTTATTACGCACTTTGGGGGTGAACCTTGTCCTCAAACTCCCGAAACTGTCTCATTTTGTAATGTACTCGCGTCGTTTTTCAAATTACATTGCTGTAATCGAAGTAATTATCGTCGCCACGAGTGTATATGAACTGGTATTCCGTCCTGAGACAAATATAAGGAGTTCGTCTCCATCACCATTTGCTCACGACGGTCCAAGTCATATAGACCGGCTAGGACAATTGTCGACAAGTGACAAAGTCACAATTGGGTGACTTATGCCCTATGGATTGCCTGAAGGTAGCGTGCATCTAGCATATAGCACGTGCGTAGCTCGTCGGAAGGGGCGTGGGGTGCTACCTGTATCCATAGACATCGTATTTTTTTTATTATGCACGATATGGGCTAAGAAGTACGGTTTGAGAAGTCCGTACTCTATCCTCAGCGGGCTTGGTAGGTGTAGGAAGAAGGAAAGTAGGAAGTCAGACTAGGAAACGGATTGGAAAAGATTGTAAAGGAAATGAAGGCGGAGAGTACAAAGATGGAGACTTTCGGTGGGCAGGCCAAGGCAGTAACCATATAGATGTTATTGTGGTTTTGGTAAGTTTGCATATATGCATATATATATAACTATACATATATACATATAGAAATGTACACGCTTTTAAGATTCTTTCGTGGTAGAAAGACAGACGAGGTGCGTTCTCCACTAATATGCTTATATGCATGATGAATATGCATGTATGAATGGGGTTGGTGGTATTTCATCGTCGAAGGATGATACTAGACCCCGTAGCCACGCGAGTACCACAGAAAGACAACAAAAAAAACTAAGTCTTCTCGAAGACGAAGTTCGACCCAAAAGTATTTAAGCAATATATAGGCGAGAATTGCGCAACATCGATTTGATCACTTTTTCTTGAGGTATATGTACCACAGAAAAAAAATTGGTTTCAGCGTCAAAACTAACCGGAGATAGGACGCCCCTCTTATAGGACTTCCTATTCGTCTGAACCGTACACCGAATATATTTTCTATGCGAAAGAAGAGAAAAAAAAACCCGAAGAATAGCAAAACTTCTTCATAACAAATTTACTTGTAAACGAAAAATTACGGTATTTTTTGGCTTCGCCTCGTGGCACAGGCGTATATTTTGAGGACGATTCTGCGACGTAGGCGAATTTTTCCTATTTGACTGAACCATGCACCGACTATACTTTCCCCACACAGGAAAAAGAACTAACCGAAGAAAAGCAAAAACTTCTCCATCTCGAATTTTCCTAGTAAACGACCAATTACCATATTCTTGGCTTCGTCTCGTGGCACAAGCGTTTAGTTTGGGATAATCAGCGGCGTAGGCGAATTTCCGACAAACCTTTGGCATCCCCCTTCACTGCCAGGATCTACTGCTCTGAAATATTAAAAAAAAAAAATAACAGAATAGTAAATTCAAGTCGGCTCCGGTGTGTAAATTTGAGATCCAACACTTCCGCTTCCCGTCGTATTCCAAAGTCCTCACGCGCTTTTTGGTATTCAACAAAAAAAAATTGCTGTTCTCGATGGGGCACATTCTTACAATTCTAACGACCGCTGAAAAAAAAAGGAGTTTGCACAGACAAAATAAAATATGAAAGGGGCAAGTGGTCGGAGAAATTGTACCCACGCGGTTACGCGTCACCCACACCTCGTGGAAAATTAAACGGTACCTATGGGTAAGAACCCGTTTCTTTTCATATCAAATACCGCTAACGTAACGGTAAGAACACTTTTCGCCACCGTGTGTTTCATATAATTTCCGATTCGAAACTGCCTTCAAATGTCGAACAGTTAAGCAACAATTTCATAATTTTCACCGACAAGGGGACTTTCTATACTTAACCTAGCCACTAGAATTTACTTTCAACCCAAAAAAAAATGGCTTTTGGGGCTCCGTGGTCGAAGCACGGAGCTCATACATGCATCGCATGCGAAAATAAAAAAATGGTTCTATCTGACCAAAATTCCTATTTGGCACACCAAATTAATCGCGGAAAGGGTCTTAAAGTATATCACTCACGACACAAACAAAAAAAAAAAAACACATGAATCCTTTTTGGGCGATTCGTTCCCATACAAACCACGCATTTTCCATGCGGCTTCCAGAAGGGGGCCCTCGGACGCCACCGAACTTCTAACACTTGACACGCGCTAACACTGACCGAACAAAAACAAAAGGGGGCCTTAGGGGCGCCATGGACGAAGCACGGACACGACAATGCCAAAACTGCCGGGGCTCTCTTAGCCATATCGAAGGAAAAAAAAATGCACTCCCCAGAAAACGAATAATACGACACACAACACAAGTAAAAAGCCCTTTAAAGTTAAATTTTCTTCATTTTTCTACTCGGCTAACAGGCCTTTATTATGATTGTTAATTATTAACAGACATACCAAATTACTTCGGGGTTGACAGCGACAACGGTTGGCGGGGCTGTTCTCAAAACTTCCGAATCCTCCCAACGAATTTCCGGCAACCAATTTTCGCCGACTCGGTCTCTGGCAGGCGGGAGCAGCCTTCTCCCTGCTTGGGTCCTCCCAGCGAGCACCTTCAAAAGTATTTCGTTTTTTTTTATTTTTCCCGGCACCTCACTACTTGGTGTTTTTACTTTTCGGACTCAAATTTTAAAAAAAACTAACCCCAGCCCGGTTGGAAGACGAAGTTCCACCGTTTTTGTTCCTTTTTGTTATTTTTTTGACCGGGTTGGTCTGAATACTCCCCAAGACTCTTCGGTTTTTGGCTTGTTACTTGCCTTCACACCTTTTCTCTACGGATATTCACCTTTCGATCTTCGATTCCGTGGTGAGTATCGTTATCAGTCTGGTGATGGCGTAATGACAGTCTGTGCAAAAAGTATTTACCAGCAGGTAAATCGTTTTTAATTGTTTGGCCTTCCATTACAATTTCTCAACCAGAAAACGTATGGAGGTGGACTTTCGTCACTTGTAGCGACCTCCTTGCTAGAGCTCTAACACCTCACTCATTTCAAAAGAAATTGTTCATTTTTCCCTCGCCGTGAAAAAACTGTTCCTGTGAGGAATTTTTCTTGGATTTTACGCGGGAAGCGATGTTTGTATAATTTTTCCCTCGTACATACAGATGCCGCCAGTGGCTTAGTCCTGATCCGAATCTTATTTTCGCTCGAATGGATTTAAGTAATGACGATTTTTATTATTGTTATAACTATTGTTGTTGTTATTATTATTATTGTTACATGTATATAAAAAAAATAGGGTACCATGCCTTGTGGAGCGGTCGCGTCAAACAGGGTGAAGGAACTATCACTAAAGACGTGACCGCGGTACAACACATTTTGGGTTTGGGACCATTCGCATGTCGAATAACAGAGAAGAAATAAGGTTTATAGAAAAAAAAAACATGTGTATGCAGTGCGCACGCGGTAGAAGTGAAACCTTCGGAAAACTAAACAGTGAGAGAATGAGACGGATGTAGTATCAGGAGTGGGATAGTTATAGGGTTTATTTATTATAATATTAGTAGCAAGTTTAAATATTATTGCACATTTTATTATTATTATTATTATTATTCAGTGTTCCATGTTTCCGATTTTCCATTTTCCATTCTCCATTTTCGATTTTCGTTTTTCGATTTTCGATTTTTGATTTTCAATTTTCGATTTTCGATTTTCGATTTTCAATTTTCGATTTTTGATTTTCGATTTTCGATTTTCAACTTTCAATTTTCGATTTTCGATTTTCGATTTTCGATTTTCGATTTTCAATTTTCGAATTTCAATTTTCGATTTTCGATGTTCAATTTTCGATTTTCAATTTTCGATCTATGATTTTAAATTTTCGATTTGATTTTCGATTTTCGACTTTCGATTTTCAATTTTCGATTTTCGATTTTCGATTTTCCATTTTCCATTTTCCATTTTCCATTTTCCATTTTCCATTTATCATTTTCGATTTTCCATTTTCGATTTTCAATTTTCGATTTTCGATTTTCGATTTTTCATTTTTCATTTTTCATTTTCCATTTTCGATTTTCAATTTTTAATTTTCGATTTTCGATTTTTCACTTTCCATTTTCCATTTTCCATTTTCTATTTTCCATTTTCCATTTTCCATTTTCCATTTTCCATTTTGCATTTTATGTATGTAATGTAATGTAATAAGTCGGAAATTCTCTAGAACTATTTTCAATCATTATAACTTCATAAGCAGTATCTTTTACCAGATTTAAATCGCATAATTTTGGCAAGTAGAATTTGAAATCTCGAATAGCGCTCTGAAAACATTTGTTTTACAACGACGTTGATGATAAAATTACTAATTTATTTTTAAGAGTTAACTTTAGGAAAGGAGGAAATTTAAAGTGAATGAACATGAGTCGGAAGCGTGCATTATCGTTAAATTTGAAATTTTGTAATATTTTATACAGGTAGGTGTGGTGACAAACAATTTTAGAGCTGTTTAGTGACTATTATTTGTATTCAAAAAATTTTTCCCAAGTGATTTTTCCCGCAGTACCTCTTATTATGGTTCTATTTAGTGCAAAAAATATATGTTATAAGTTTCACCCCGATCAGAAAAAATAAAATTTGGAGATTCCGAAAAATGTGTCCCGATGTATTGACAAAACGGCCAAATAATATTAATCTAATACTAAATACTCGTACGAGTATATGAGTTATCTACCATTGGAATGGTATCTAATGGTCGTAATGAGAAAGTGGAGTTTTTCATATTCAATCGGTTTCGACTGTATTTTGATAATGGTTAATAATACGAACCTAGTATTGTGGATAAAAATATCTATTTTCTAATGCTCAATATTATGTTGTAGAATACGAAAACGGCCCAGAAAGGCCATCACTAAGTATGACATAGAAGCTATTATGGATGTGATTAAAAGTTAAAAATCATCATTTTGGACCTTGCTGAAGGACTTTTTTCTTTTTCTCATAACATTAAGCATTTATTGATGTCACTAGCTTCATATCGTTTACCGTTACAAAGTTACGCTCAAAAATTTATTTCTTAAAAAAAAACTTCACTTTCTGAATTAAGTGGAGGTATCAGTTCTCGACGAAAAAAAATGTATTTTTTTATTTTTTTTTATTTTACATTGTTCAATGCGATTATCGTAGTAACTTTCAAACTCCTCTGTTCGAAATCGAAAACAAAACACTTCACTCTTATATTCACAAAATCTTTAATATACTCTATTTTGCATGGTACACTAATTCAAAATAATACAAGTTCAAAAGAAGTTTAAATTCTAAATTCAAAAGGTTAACGACTTATGTTAGCTCTTTCTGGGTCAAGTGCAGTCAACGAACTGAAAATTCCGACAAAATTGACTACAAAAAATACCAGTGTGAAAATTCCGGTAAAGTTCAGGGGAAATAACTTAAAGTAAAATTCCGGTACATTAACAAAAATCACTTTAGTGTGAGAGTGACATCTAAGCTCAAATTTACTTTTGACGAATTAAAAAAGGTGACTTGACATTACTACGTTGACATTTCATAGTTTGTTTGTTGATGGATTTCAACAACATTCTTAACATGTTGAGAATACGTGGACAAAATGATATTCCGATATCGAAAGTTTTTCACGAGTTACAGACCGATTTGAGGACGGCCGATAATTAATACGATTTTTTGTAACGCCACACTTTAAACGCGTTTTTCTCGAAACCACTTTTTGCGGATTTAACGAATACACCGATTTTATTTAATAAAAGCTTAAAAGAAACTAAATTTGGGGGCCCAACGTCAAGTTTTTTTTACTCCACTTTTTTTTTGAGTTTTTAAGCCAAAAAAAGGGTGAAAAAAGGGGGTTTTTTTTAGATAGCTGCCATTTTAGTCTCAGGACGTTTTTTCAAAGTCAAAAAACGATGGAGCCCCACAAATTTAATCTAGTTTCATAAACTTTTTTAATTTTTGGTTTCAGATCACTTGTCAAGATTGTAGAAGGTACCGCGTGCATCAACTCACTCCGATCGCGGCTGTAGTGATTCAATCTAAATTCATTAACATCCAATCTAAATACCTTATCTACAAACTACTAAAAGAAATAAAATAATAGTAACATATGTAAATCCTACTAAGAAGAATAAAAGTCATAACAACATATGTACATCATGTTGCACTTGAATGAAAACAATAACAACGAAACAAGTAGCAACATGATAACAAGCAAGAAGCACCACATATTATGTACAGGCACATCTAGCACTATGACAATGCATTGCACTGCACTAGATGATTTGCTTTTAGCCTAAGCATAAAATCTTAAATGGTACATGATCCCAGACTGGATCATATTACCCAACAGTTGAACTCTATTGCATTAAGACAAATCATAGGAAGTCTACATATTTTTATATGTTAGAATAAAGAAAAAACCCTGAAATTAATGCTTTTTTTGCGGGCCTTTTAATTGATACCTCCCCTTAAAGCATAGATGCCATTTTCGATAGTACACCAACTACCTATACATTAGAGTTATATCATCCACAGAATGAAAACTGTTTAGGCCCTATCTTGGGAGTTTACGGAATCTTACCCATACACAATGTTAGTTTCTTTAAGGTTTTTGAGGCACGTATTAGCCATATATTATCGAGCTGAACCTTAAAACGTGTTTTTTACACTAGTTCGAGTTATTACGATGGGTGTTGTGAAAAAATTGAAATTTTGAAATTGAGTAATTAGCTTTAATTAGGATTTGAGGTACCCATTCTACCTGAGTAGATTTCAGATTCATCCATGTATACAGTTTGTAAACTAGGATAATTGTGATTGAACAAGCCGTTTTTTGGGCGGCCTGAAGAAGTCGTAAAAACACATAAAAATTGGCGATAAAAAGTTTAACAAGCTGCCAAACATTAACTCTTGAATATTTTTCGTTAATCCTAGTTCAGAAACTAGTTCAAACTTCACAGATTAAAATTGCGTTTCATTTTTTATTTGAGTGTTTGGCAATGCTGCCATGTGCCTTAACAATGAGCCACGATTTTGGACTGAAAAAATTGTAGAGAGTGCTCCATATGTGCATAAATATGTGGTAAATATTTCACAGTTGTAGCACTATTCAGTTCACCAAAACAAATCCCCAAAAAAGCCAAAAAAAAGAGCCTGCCGACGGGATGACCCCCTTAAGGGGTTAGGTGGGTTTCAAAGGCCTAAAAAACTGGTATTTTAACAATTTTTTTTTTAATGTATCTAGTGAAATATTTTATTAAAAAAATTGAGTACATCAAAGATACATATTTCGTAAGTATTTCGTAAAATTTTTGTTTAAAACTTTTGGAAATTCACCTTTTGGGACCTCATTCCTCTCGGCGTGGACAGGAAAACTCATGACTGATTTATCCAAAATTAAAAAACTAAATATTTTCCGTTAGTACATGCAAAGAGCTCGTGATTGAACGAAGGAAAATTTTTTTTTTTTAAATTTGAATTTTTGGCGGAGCTGTGAACAAAAAATCCTATTTATTGGTAAAATTTTCACCATGTATTGCCTCGTAAATTAAGTTGTAATAAAAATTAAAAAAATCCTTCGTTTAAGCACTTGATAATGTTATTTTGAAGAAACAAATTTGAATAAGGTCGGTTCATAAATTTTCGAGAAATCGTGTCCACCGACTTCAAAAATAGAGTTTCGAGAAAAACGCGATTAAAGTTTTAAATTGAAGCTGACGTGGCCCGATAGGCGGAACTTCCGAAGGCTCCATCTCTTAAAATTTCACTCGGATCGATTTTAAATTTTGGGAGAATATTCTAGACATGTTGTATTATTTAATAAGACAAAAAACAAAAAATCCATTTTTAGACATTTTCAAACCCACCTAACCCCTTAAGTACTTAATTTTCATTAAGTCGTTGATTAATTACAACTGTAAAAATGCTGTATGATGCACAAGCAAAGAAGTAATGTAACAAATTTTCCCAATTTTTAAATTACATTGTAAACTAAACTTTGAATTGCTTAAAGGCTGGTTTACATGACTATTGCAAATAATTCTTACTGAGATTGTGAGGGAGATAGGTTATCGAATTTTCAATGGAGTAAAAAGTAGCCACTGCCAGAAATGACAATCACACAAATACTGTCAATATTTTTTTTGTATATAATATCTGTTCGTTTCACGCCTGATCAGTTTCTCATTAGAGATTTTCCTTCTCCCTGACAATTTCAGTGAAAATTGTTCGAAGTCACCATATAAACCGCCCTTATGGAAAATTTTTTACTTCACAACAATTTTTCCTAATTACTTTATTAGCAATAATACAGTATCGTTATTGATTTAAAAAAAAAAAAAATTTGCTGCCCTCAAAATTTTTTTGTCCACGTTTCATGACTAGTAGACACGAAAAAAGCAAAACAAATTTTCACTCCGTCTGTCCGCCGTTCGCCGTACGTCGACCGCCCCAAAATCCTTTGAAGGCTCGTAGCTCTCAAACCAGTGGAGCTATAAAATTAAAATTTTTTCTAGGAATAGACTGGGTAGATCCCTTGAATTGACATTATTTTCAGGGGTGGGGGTGTGAGGGGGAAGGTGGGGGAAACGTTTTAGATGAAAAATTTTGGTTTTTAGATCTCAGCAACCACTCATGTTAGGAGACTGAAACTTGGAATTTCTATTAAGCTTTGATAGTGGACCCATTTGCAAAAAAATTGATGATATTGGTGATGGGGTGTGGGAGTGGAGAGGGAAGCAATGCGTCCGAAACTCAAAAAAGTCGAGATCGACACATTCTAAAATCTATATCTCCTAAACCGTTAACAGCAAGCAATTAAAACTTGACAAATATCTGTAGTTATACTAGGAGAGTAGATTGAAGAAAAATTTTTGGGTTGGGGTAGTGACGTACGGGGGTGGGGGTAGTGACGTACGGGGGTGGGGTTGAAATACTTAACATTAAGATATCTCCCAAACCAGTGGCACCAGAAAAACAAAATTCGGTTTGGATATAAAGCTTGATAAATAAAGATTGCTCAGAGTAAAATCTTTGAAGGGGGTGGGGGAGTACGTACGTGGAGGGGATAAGAATTTTTCATAAATAACACGTTTCATATCTCAATAACAGTGTAAGATGGATGCTTCAAATTCTTACCAGAAGTAGGCCTAATAAAACCCTTGTAGGGTTAAAAACTTTGGGGGTGTGGGTGTAGAGGGTGAGGGTGGGGAAGGGTGAGAAAGAAAAAGTTCCGATGCTTATATCTTAAGAAATTATTGTGATAGGAAACTGAAACTTGGTATTTAGATAGAGCTATAGTAGTGGCATGGTGGAAAAATAAAATTTTTTTTAGGGGTAGTATAGTACGGTGGTGGGGGGTGTTTTTCCTAACTTTAGAACGGCTTATGCTAAGAAGTTGAAACTCGGTACGTATATGTAAATTAACTAGAAAAGTAATTCTGATAAAAAAAATTTGAATATTCATTGGCGTTCAGAAGAGTGGGCAAAAAAATATATCAGTTAATATAAGATGCATATATTTTCACGATTTTCGTCATATCTACTAGGTCTTTCGAAATATTGAATTCATTTTTATTCTACGGATTCTTTATATGAATACCTAGAATGCATTTTCAGGATTTTTTTGAAATTCGACCCCTAAGAGGGTGTAAACTGGTTGTATACTTTTTCATGAATTTCACCATGTTTCTCAGGTCTGAATATCTTTTCACTTCCCCAGGCTTGTTTAATAATCACCTATTTTTAATTTTTGTTTTTTTCAACCTCTAGACCGCATCCCGGAATATGACCCAATTATTTAATTCATATGTTACACCCTTTACTAACCGCTTCCCGAACTTTTTGCTGGGTTTTCAGTCACATAGTGACATACACCGAATCCCCGAATTGAACGCGTTCTGAACTTCTGCCGAAAAAATAATAAAGTTGCGCCCAGACTGTTGGGAGATTTTTTTATATATCAAAGACCTGAAAATATTTTTTTTTTCTGGATAAGTTTCAATGAATTTACTACGTACATATGTATACAGGGTGTAACTAGTACTGAGGTTCAAACGAAAATGGGAGATAGAGGAACTTGTCCTGAGTAGAAAATCGTTCTACACATACTCCCGATTTGGCACCGTTAAGGAGATAGCTCGATTTTAAAGACGAAGGATTTTCATCGTACCTGTGGTCACTGTTTGATCTCTAACTTCTGCTCTACTTAGCGTAAAGTAATAATTCTTGGCTCGTTGGAAAGGACACTAATTCTTCTTTCCAATTGTTCAGTAGCAGAACAAGAGGCAGAATAATTAATTCAATTTGTTTTGATGACACAATTGATTGAATGATCGCACATAATTACCCATCAAAGGTAAATAATTTTCGTGTGCTATCATTAACCCAATTGACCCACTTTTTAATGTAAAATGATCGCACAATGCATTTCTTATGCGTATGCACTTCTTCATGGTAAATTTTCCGTATGCATTAAACTTATATATTTTTTTACTATGTTAAGCATTTTAATTAATATAAATAGATGTTAAGAGAATTAAATAAATCAATCCACCATAAACCGGCAAACGGCAAGTACTTTCTTTTGTCACTCCCAAGTATCCCAAAAACCTTCAACTTGTAGCAACGGCTGGTGTGGCCGGTGACTGCAAATCCCTCTCTTTAGATAACCCGCATCACTCGAGTTCCGATTCCGCGTTTTTGACTGAAGATACTTTATCCGCTACAAAATACGATTAAAACAGCTGGTGTGGCTGGTTTTAAAAGTTCTCTGCCGCCGAAACAGTGTTGAACTTTTTGAGAAAAATTCAAATTTTACTACATTTTCATTTCTTACAAAAGTTGCACACATTTGCATTGCATAAATTCAATAATTAAGGAAATATTATGATTTCAAAAATATTGCACTTTTAATGTTGTTGTACTTGTTTTTTAAACTAAAAGAATTTAATAATAGTTTGTATCCTTTATTTCAAAATTTGTTGTTTACAATAAATGATCAAAAATACCACCTTTATTTTGAATGCACGCTAAACTTTTTCGTTTTGCAAGTGTTCTCGTACTCCTGAACTCCTGTATTAGTTCTGTTACTGACGCATTGATCCTGGTACTTTGCTCCTTCAATGCTACTACTGCCGTTGCTTATACAAGATTCCTCATACCCCCATATAAATAAATCCATAATAGTAATATTAGGAGATTTCGCATGCCATTTCTACCGATCCAGTGATTACTATAATTGGATTTTAACCACCAATCTGTGATTTGTAGGCCGTAATGAGCTGGAGCCACATCGTGTTGGTAAAACATGGAGCCAATAGTATCAGTAGAATATCATCCTAAAAGTCCTGTAGATCGTTTTTGTTAAAAAATGTAAGTAATTGAAACTATTTAAAGAAGTCGGAAGTCTAATAGGTACACATATATAATAAAGTTGTTGCGAATCACACCTGCCCACAAATTGACACTTAATCTGTGCTGAAATTATGCCACTATTCTATTGTGTGTATATTGTTCTCAGCCCACGTATGCAGGTTGTGGAAGTTTCTGATTCCATCTCTGGTGAATTGGGAATCATCCGTCCCAAAAACGTTGTTTATAGAATTCTCGTCAACTATTTGTCGTTCAAGGAGCCAATTTCAAAACTCAATTTTTTCGGCCGCCAGTTTCCCGAATCCTTCTGTAAACATCTTGAAATAATCTCTCGTGAGGTGTTCGTGGATTCGGATATCTCTGATGATATAGCGATCGCGCCACAAGTTATTTTCCCTAACACTCTCCATAGATGAATGTATCCATATTCATCACTGGAATACTCAGGCATTTTTTTTTTTTTTTTCAATATATACAGTATATTGTAGTTCTACTTACAGAGCTGGTGTAGCAATCTGAATGCAAGTTGAAGTTTCTAATAGCACAAGCAATAGGATCATTCATCGTGAAGTTCGAAGAATGATTTTCCATTTTCAGGATTCTGCCGTTTCGAAGATTAAGCCTATGCTCAACAAATATTAGCCGGACAAGGAGTTCTTTCGAAATTTGCTTGAAGTTGCTGCATAGACTAAGCCTCTAAGAGGGGTTTGGCAGATGCGTACCAAGGTGAAAAACCAGTAATTTCAAATGTACTTAAGAATACTTAACGATATCTTCAAAGCTTATCGGAATAAAACACAGAACTTATTGCTTGAAATCAAAAGTTGTACCTAGTGACTATACCATATGTGATAAACGATAAGTTCAGAGGATAAGGCTAATCATCATAAACATTTGTTCCATGATTTTTCTTAGACGACTAAATCAATGGCCGCTATTCACAGTCGTCATAAAGTTGGCTTTGAGTTAAAGCTGACTGCAGTGTCGTATTATTAATATGACACTAAAGTCAGCTTTAACTTAAAGCCAACTTTATGACGACTGTGAATAGCGGCCAATGTCTTCTTTGTGAATACATTTTAGAAGTCTACTTGGTGGTGGTTTGGTCAGGCTTTCACAAGGCATAAGATTGGTATCAAACACAACGGCTCAACGGTTTCGAGGATAGGTACTGTGAGTACACTGTATTCACATGAGTGGTCCGAATTATGAGCGTCGTAAGCGTACCGATAATTCGGACCGGCTAAAAGCACTGTCAGCAATGTGAGCACGGTGAGAATAATTCGGACAGCGGCCTTAGTCTCATTCACAACGCACCACGGATAATCGTACAAATTTCCTAAAATCGCGGCTATTCGATAAATAAAACATCACAAATCATCTGACGGAAAAATTCACGCATTCGATAATTATGAGCTGCTTTTTTGTCCGGGAAAAGTAGGTTGCGGCAAGTACAGCAGCTACGGCCTCTTCGGACAAAGTTAAAGTTATTCTCGGTTAATTTCTGGGCGTAGACGACATAATCCCATAAAAAAATGTGATAGCTTTCGAGTCAAAGACGCGGTACACTTTGCATACAACCGAATGCATTTTACTGTATTATTTATAATACAGTATTGCTATCGATTTTTAAAAAAAAAAATTTGCTGCCCTCAAAATTTTTTTGTCCGCGTTTCATGACTAGTAGACGCGAAAAAAGCAATAAAAATTTTCACTCCGTCTGTACGCCGTACCCCGTACGCCGTACGTCGACCGCCCCAAAATCTTTGAAGGCTCGTAGCTCTCAAACCAGTGGAGCTATTAAATTAAAATATTTTCTAAGAATAGAATTGGTGGACCCCTTGAATTGACATTATTTTCAGGGGAGGAGGTGTAAGGGGGAAGGCGGGGTAAGCGTTTTAGACGAAAAATTTAGGTTTCTAGATCTCAGGAACCGCTTGTGTTAGGAGGCTGAAACTAAGAATTTCTATAGAGCTTTGAAAATGGACCCATTTGCAAAACAAAAAACAGATATGGGTGAAGGGGTGTGGGAGTGGAGGGGGAAGCAATGCATCCGAAACGCAAAAAAGTCGAGATCGACAAATTCTAAAATCCATATCTCCTAAACCGTTAATAGCAAGCAATTAAAACTTAACAAATATCTGTAGTTATACTAGGAGAGTAGATTGAAACAAAATTTTTGGGTGGGGGTAATGACATACGGGGGTGGGGGTTGAAATACTTAACATTACAATATCTCCCAAACCAGTGGCACCAGAAAAACAAAATTCGGTTTGGATACAAAGCTTGATAAATGAAGATTGCTCAAAGTAAAATCTTTGAAGGGGGTGGGGGAGTACGTATTCATATCTCAATAACTGTGTAAGAAGGTTGCTTCAAATTTTTACCAGAAGTGGGCCTAATAGAACTCTAGTAGGGAAAAAAGGTTGGGGGGGTGTGGGTGTAGAGGGTGAGGGTGGGGAGGGGTGAGAAAGAAAAAGTTCCGATGCTTATATCTTAAGAATCTATTATGATAGGAAACTGAAACTTAGTATTTGGATAGAGCTATAGTAGTGGCATGGTGGAAAAATAAATTTTTTTTAGGGGTAGTATGGTACGGTGGTGGGGGGTGTTTTTCCTAACTTTAGAACGGCTTATGCTGTTAAGTTGAAACTCGGTACGTATATGTAAATTAACTAGAAAAGTAATTCTGATAAAAAAAAATTCAAATATTCATTGGCGTTCAGAAGGGGGGGCAAAAAAAAATATCGGTTAGTATAAAATGCATTTATTTTCACGATTTTCGTCATATCTACTAGGTCTTTCGAAATATTGAGTTCTTTTTTTTCTACGGATTCTTCATGTGAATACCTAGAAAGTGTTTTCAAGATTTTTTGAAATTCGACCCCTAAGAGGGTGTAAACTGGTTGTATACTTTTTCATGAATTCCACCATGTTTCTCAGGTCTGATCAGATATCGAATATCTTTTCACTTCCCCAGGTTTGTTTAATAATCACCTATTTTTAAGTTTTGTTTTTTTCAACCTCTAGACCGCATCCCGGAATATGACCTAATTACTTAATTCATATGTTACACCCTTTTCTAACCGCTTCCCCAACTTTTTGTTAGGTTTTCAGTCACATAGTAACATACACCGCATCCCCGAATTGAACGCGTTCTGAACTTCTGCCGGAAAAATAATACAGTTGCTCCCAGACTGTTGGCAGATTTTTTTGATATGATGTTGTTTACAATAAATGATCAAAAATACCACCTTTATTTTGAATGCACGCTGAACTTTTTCGTTTTGCAAGTGTTCTCGTACTCCTGAACTCCTGTATTAGTTCTGTTACTGACGCATTGATCCTGGTACTTTGCTCCTTCAATGCTACTACTGCCGTTGCTTATACAAGATTCCTCATCCCCCCATATAAATGAATCCATAATAGTAATATTAGGAGATTTCGCATGCCATTTCTACCGATCCAGTGATTACTATAATTGGATTTTAACCACCAATCTGTGATTTGTAGGCCGTAATGAGCTGGAGCCACATCGTGTTGGTAAAACATGGAGCCAATAGTATCAGTAGAATATCATCCTAAAAGTCCTGTAGATCGTTTTTGTTAAAAAATGTAAGTAATTGAAACTATTTAAAGAAGTCGGAAGTCTAATAGGTACACATATATAATAAAGTTGTTGCGAATCACACCTGCCCACAAATTGACACTTAATCTGTGCTGAAATTATGCCACTATTCTATTGTGTGTATATTGTTCTCAGCCCACGTATGCAGGTTGTGGAAGTTTCTGATTCCATCTCTGGTGAATTGGGAATCATCCGTCCCAAAAACGTTGTTTATAGAATTCTCGTCAACTATTTGTCGTTCAAGGAGCCAATTTCAAAACTCAATTTTTTTGGCCGCCAGTTTCCCGAATCCTTCTGTAAACATCTTGAAATAATCTCCCGTGAGGTGTTCGTGGATTCGGATATCTCTGATGATATAGCGATCGCGCCACAAGTTATTTTCCCTAACACTCTCCATAGATGAATGTATCCATATTCATCACTGGAATACTCAGGCATTTTTTTTTTTTTTTTTCAATATATACAGTATATTGTAGTTCTACTTACAGAGCTGGTGTAGCAATCTGAATGCAAGTTAAAGTTTCTAATAGCACAAGCAATAGGATCATTCATCGTGAAGTTCGAAGAATGATTTTCCATTTTCAGGATTCTGCCGTTTCGAAGATTAAGCCTGTGCTCAACAAATATTAGGCGGACAAGGAGTTCATTCGAAATTAAATTGGAATTAATTAAGTCGAAAGCTAGTGTTGCTTATGGTTCTGCATAGACTAAGCCTCTAAGAGGGGTTTGGCAGATGCGTACCAAGGTGAAAAACCAGTAAATTTAAAAATTTTCATTTTTATGTGATTTTGCTCAATATACATTTGAAATGACTTACTTTTCTCTTTAAAATAATAATTTTCCATAAAAGAAATGAGAGAAATGGTTAAATTTGCCTTTAAAAACCACAGTTACATACAAAAGAAAAGGAAGTACTAGAGTAGTGGAAGGGAATCGTCAAACTGTCAGTCTGACTTGAGTGTTGTGACCGCGACGACTGGAGTGCTGGCGAAATGTTTTAGGTCGTAACCCCCGGAATACTAACACAAGCCGTGAAGCAGAAAGTTGTGAATGTGTGCTAGCCGTTCGGACAGTTGTGTACATCTGTCAGATTTTGGTGCTAAATAATTATTCGCAGGAGCAAAGTGTTCCAATTAGCATTGCTAAAATTCGGTTTCCTACTTAACTAAACATCAAAAGGTGAGTAAATTTGAATACAGTAAGTCCAAGTTATACAAATTATGTGCAAAATGTTTATTTTACAGGAATTTTGCGACTAGGAGAAAAGGAAATTCATGTCGATGGACATCACAGAAATTGATCTCGATATGACAAAAAACTCGGTAATTTAAAGTAAATTTTTTATGATTAGATAAATTGCTTTTAATTTTAGGATAGTGGCCAGAATCATCAGCGCTAAAAGAAACGACGTTGGACAAAAGGTTGTTCCGATATCGTTGCGGCTGGTTAAATCGCCAGGTAGTACAAGTAGCTGGTTAAGTGTTGGCGAGGAAAGTGATGTCGATGTTGGTGATGATGACGGTGATGCTGCTGCTTCGACCGGAAGACGGTCACAAGCGATGGCCGCACAAGTTGTACGCGGCGCGTTTCTTGATGCTGCCAATTCACTTTTCGACCGGTGTACCGCTAACCGATCGGAATCTGATCATGCAACAATTGGCCGCCAAATATCTACCGGAATGGCAACGCAATCTTGTTAGCCGGGCCGCTAACGAGGTCGTCCGGCAAAGATCGCTGCTAAACGACGAGCCGCAACTGATCGATTCGGCCGGTGCTGCTACTAATACCGCTAATGGTAGCAACGACGAGCCACCGGTAGTCAATTTAATTCCAACCGCCAATCTCGGTAATTGCATTGAATTACATTCGACGATGGTAATGTTATCGACGACATTCCGATCGCTCAATCGCCAGAAGAGAAAGATCTTCTGTTGGCTTTTCGTCAAAGAAAGAAAATGTGCAGTGGTTCATGGAAACATCCAAAATAAATTAACGAAGACTACGAACTTGTTATTTGTATTTCCAAGTTATTCCTTTCCAATAAATTAAAGTATGTCTTAAGAAGATGTTGTGTTTTTATTTGGCTAGGGTGTGAATGGACTAGGGCACCGGATGGTGCGCTACGATCTCCCCAGAGTGAAGCTCTTACCGCCTCTAGAGTGGAGTACTGTAATCTCTAGAGTGGAGCTGTACTCTCCTCCAGAGTGGAGCTGTAATCACCTCCAGAGTGGAGCGCTGTAATCTCATCCAAAATGGTATGGTTTATATCATACATGTCCAGCGAACGTCATAGATTGCGTTTTGGGCCTATCTATAAACCGAAATCAGGTCTGATTTTGGTATTATTTAAATAAGCCTTCCACGAGGACCTGAAGGGATCGCAATGGGCCCGTATGGCACCTAGTGAGCGCGGTACCCTTCTTAAATCTAACTTAAATCAGGCCTTACAACTTTTCCTACAGGGATCCAGCAAAACATAACAAATTACAGGACAGGCAAAAACATTTATCGGGCAACTTAACAAGCACACAAAAAAGACACGAACACAAAATACGGTAACTGATAAGGTCAACACGGTATCCGACACGAATTCATTGCCCTAATTTTATTTTACAATATTTAAGGTGTGCATCCCACACAAAAAAAATGACAGCCATTGTCATTTTTCAATCAGCCGGACGGTCGACTAATGACTTTGAATGTGTTGAGCACAAGTTCAACTTCATGGCTTTTATAAGCATTCCGGGGGTTACGTTTGGGTCCACTTTTACAGTCGCAAAATTTGGAAGTGAAGCCAGGATCGTGCCAAAGTTTGGGAACTTTTAATGTAAGCTGTATTTCTTCCAGTCAATTGTATTTTGTTAAACGCACAAGTCACTTACAGATTAATATGGAGCCAACGAAATATCGTAACTATCAAAAAGTCACGCTACAAGAGTCGCCGGGACGTATCCTTGCCGGTCGTATACCGCGCTGTAAGGATTGTGTCCTTCTGGCCGATCTCTGCGACATGTGCAAGCCGGGCGACGATGTCGAAGTTACCGGTATCTACACGAACAATTACGACGGCTCGCTGAACACCGAACAAGGCTTCCCAGTTTTTGCCACCGTAATAATTGCAAGTTACTTAATCGTAAAGGACAGTACACAAGTGGTGCAGTCTTTGACAGACGAAGAGATCGCAACCATTCAAAAACTAAGCATAGATCCGTAAATATTCTTTCGGATCATTTCGAGTATGGCGCCGTCAATTTATGGATATTAAGCGAGCTGTAGCTCTGGCACTGTTCGGCGACGAGGGTAAAAATCCTGGGGAAAAACACAAAATTCGAGGCGATATAAATTTATTGATTTGTGGTGATCCGGGAACAGCCAAGTCGCAATTTTTGAAACACACCGAGAAAATTGCGCCGCGTGCAGTTTTACTACGGGTCAAGATGCCAGTGATGTGGATGTTGGTCTTGTTTGATGAGTTCGATAAGGTAATTTTATCCGTATGGATTTCCGCTTCCAATACTAACTTTATCAATTCCCGAACAGATGAATAATCAGGATCGAACGTCTATCCACGAAGCCATGGAGCAACAATCGACTTCAATCTCAGAAGCTGGTATTGTGACATCACTGCAAGCCAGGTGTACGATTATTGCTGCCGCTAATCCGATAGGTGGACGTTACGATCCCAGTATGACTTTCTCGGAGAATGTGAATCTGTCCGAACCGATTTTATCGCGTTTCGATGTTCTTTGTGTCGTTCAGGACGAATTTGATTCGATGCCAGATCAACTTTTGGCGAAATTCGTCGTCCAGTCACATATTAAACATTATCCGTCGAGCGAAAAAGTTATAGAAGAATCGCAGCAACATGGCGCGATGGACCCACCACTGGAGCTGCTAAAGAAGTACATCTTTGCGATTTTGAACCAAAATGGAGCTGATCTTCGGAAGTCACGAATCTTCATTTCACTTGTTCCGTGCAATGAATGTGCGAAATTGATCATACAATCCGGAATATCGGAAGTGATTTTTGCATCCGATAAGTATGCCACTGCAAATAATGCAGTGTCGTCCAAACGGATGTAGCCGAGGTTATTTGTACGCAGTTTATTACAGATATGAATCGTATTGAAATTTATTTAAGAGACTGAACTAGTCGGGATCGCAAGAAGTCCACAAGAATAAACTGTTGTAAAATTATGTTAATTGTTTTTATTTATTTATTAAACCCTGCATTTTCCCTAAGATCTTAGAGTTTCTAGAATTTAAAGATACAAAAACCCCCAATACAGTACTTAAGAATACTTAACGATATCTTCAAAGCTTATCGGAATAAAACACAGAACTTATTGCTTGAAATCAAAAGTTGTACCTAGTGACTATACCATATGTGATAAACGATAAGTTCAGAGGATAAGGCTAATCATCATAAACATTTGTTCCATGATTTTTCTTAGACGACTAAATCAATGGCCGCTATTCACAGTCGTCATAAAGTTGGCTTTGAGTTAAAGCTGACTTCAGTGTCGTATTATTAATATGACACTAAAGTCAGCTTTAACTTAAAGCCAACTTTATGACGACTGTGAATAGCGGCCAATGTCTTCTTTGTGAATACATTTTAGAAGTCTACTTGGTGGTGGTTTGGTCAGGCTTTCACAAGGCATAAGATTGGTATCAAACACAACGGCTCAACGGTTTCGAGGATAGGTACTGTGAGTACACTGTATTCACATGAGTGGTCCGAATTATGAGCGTCGTAAGCGTACCGATAATTCGGACCGGTTAAAAGCACTGTCAGCAATGTGAGCACGGTGAGAATAATTCGGACAGCGGCCTTAGTCTCATTCACAACGCACCACGGATAATCGCACAAATTTCCTAAAATCGCGGCTATTCGATAAATAAAACATCACAAATCATCTGACGGAAAAAATTCACGCATTCGATAATTATGAGCTGCTTTTTTGTCCGGGAAAAGTAGGTTGCGGCAAGTACAGCAGCTACGGCCTCTTCGGACAAAGTTAAAGTTATTCTCGGTTAATTTCTGGGCGTAGACGACATGATCCCATAAAAAAAATGTGATAGCTTTCGAGTCAAAGACGCGGTACACTTTGCATACAACCGAATGCATTTTTTGATAATTTTTTTTTGATTTTACAATAAATGATCAAAAATACCACCTTTATTTTGAATGCACGCTAAACTTTTTCGTTTTGCAAGTGTTCTCGTACTCCTGAACTCCTGTATTAGTTCTGTTACTGACGCATTGATCCTGGTACTTTGCTCCTTCAATGCTACTACTGCCGTTGCTTATACAAGATTTCTCATCCCCCCATATAAATAAATCCATAATAGTAATATTAGGAGATTTCGCATGCCATTTCTACCGATCCAGTGATTACTATAATTGGATTTTAACCACCAATCTGTGATTTGTAGGCCGTAATGAGCTGGAGCCACATCGTGTTGGTAAAACATGGAGCCAATAGTATCAGTAGAATATCATCCTAAAAGTCCTGTAGATCGTTTTTGTTAAAAAATGTAAGTAATTGAAACTATTTAGAGAAGTCGGAAGTCTAATAGGTACACATATATAATAAAGTTGTTGCGAATCACACCTGCCCACAAATTGACACTTAATCTGTGCTGAAATTATGCCACTATTCTATTGTGTGTATATTGTTCTCAGCCCACGTATGCAGGTTGTGGAAGTTTCTGATTCCATCTCTGGTGAATTGGGAATCATCCGTCCCAAAAACGTTGTTTATAGAATTCTCGTCAACTATTTGTCGTTCAAGGAGCCAATTTCAAAACTCAATTTTTTTGGCCGCCAGTTTCCCGAATCCTTCTGTAAACATCTTGAAATAATCTCCCGTGAGGTGTTCGTGGATTCGGATATCTCTGATGATATAGCGATCGCGCCACAAGTTATTTTCCCTAACACTCTCCATAGATGAATGTATCCATATTCATCACTGGAATACTCAGGCATTTTTTTTTTTTTTTCAATATATACAGTATATTGTAGTTCTACTTACAGAGCTGGTGTAGCAATCTGAATGCAAGTTGAAGTTTCTAATAGCACAAGCAATAGGATCATTCATCGTGAAGTTCGAAGAATGATTTTCCATTTTCAGGATTCTGCCGTTTCGAAGATTAAGCCTGTGCTCAACAAATATTAGGCGGACAAGGAGTTCATTCGAAATTAAATTGGAATTAATTAAGTCGAAAGCTAGTGTTGCTTAGGGTTCTGCATAGACTAAGCCTCTAAGAGGGGTTTGGCAGATGCGTACCAAGGTGAAAAACCAGTAAATTTAAAAATTTTCATTTTGATGGGATTTTGCTCAATATACATTTGAAATGACTGACTTTTCTCTTTAAAATAATAATTTTCCATAAAAGAAATGAGAGAAATGGTTAAATTTGCCTTTAAAAACCACAGTTACATACAAAAGAAAAGGAAGTACTAGAGTAGTGGAAGGGAATCGTCAAACTGTCAGTCTGACTTGAGTGTTGTGACCGCGACGACTGGAGTGCTGGCGAAATGTTTTAGGTCGTAACCCCCGGAATACTAACACAAGCCGTGAAGCAGAAAGTTGTGAATGTGTGCTAGCCGTTCGGACAGTTGTGTACATCTGTCAGATTTTGGTGCTAAATAATTATTCGCAGGAGCAAAGTGTTCCAATTAGCATTGCTAAAATTCGGTTTCCTACTTAACTAAACATCAAAAGGTGAGTAAATTTGAATACAGTAAGTCCAAGTTATACAAATTATGTGCAAAATGTTTATTTTACAGGAATTTTGCGACTAGGAGAAAAGGAAATTCATGTCGATGGACATCACAGAAATTGACCTCGATATGACAAAAAACTCGATAATTTACAGTAAATTTTTTATGATTAGATAAATTGCTTTTAATTTTAGGATAGTGGCCAGAATCATCAGCGCTAAAAGAAACGACGTTGGACAAAAGGATGTTCCGATATCGTTGCGGCTGGTTAAATCGCCAGGTAGTACAAGTAGCTGGTTAAGTGTTGGCGAGGGAAGTGATGTCGGTGTTGGTGATGATGACGGTGATGCTGCTGCTTCGACCGGAAGACGGTCACAAGCGATGGCCGCACAAGTTGTACGTGGCGCGTTTCTTGATGCTGCCAATTCACTTTTCGACCGGTGTACCGCTAACCGATCGGAATCTGATCATGCAACAATTGGCCGCCAAATATCTACCGGAATGGCAACGCAATCTTGTTAGCCGGGCCGCTAACGAGGTCGTCCGGCAAAGATCGCTGCTAAACGACGAGCCGCAACTGATCGATTCGGCCGGTGCTGCTACTGATACCGCTAATGGTAGCAACGACGAGCCACCGGTAGTCAATTTAATTCCAACCGCCAATCTCGGTAATTGCATTGAATTATATTCGACGATGGTAATGTTATCGACGACATTCCGATCGCTCAATCGCCAGAAGAGAAAGATCTTCTGTTGGCTTTTCGTCAAAGAAAGAAAATGTGCAGTGGTTCATGGAAACATCCAAAATAAATTAACGAAGACTACGAACTTGTTATTTGTATTTCCAAGTTATTCCTTTCCAATAAATTAAAGTATGTCTTAAAAAGATGTTGTGTTTTTATTTGGCTAGGGTGTGAATGGACTAGGGCACCGGATGGTGCGCTACGATCTCCCCAGAGTGAAGCTCTTACCGCCTCTAGAGTGGAGTACTGTAATCTCTAGAGTGGAGCTGTACTCTCCTCCAGAGTGGAGCTGTAATCACCTCCAGAGTGGAGCGCTGTAATCTCATCCAAAATGGTATGGTTTATATCATACATGTCCAGCGAACGTCATAGATTGCGTTTTGGGCCTATCTATAAACCGAAATCAGGTCTGATTTTGGTATTATTTAAATAAGCCTTCCACGAGGACCTGAAGGGATCGCAATGGGCCCGTATGGCACCTAGTGAGCGCGGTACTCTTCTTAAATCTAACTTAAATCAGGCCTTACAACTTTTCCTACAGGGATCCAGCAAAACATAACAAATTACAGGACAGGCAAAAACATTTATCGGGCAACTTAACAAGCACACAAAAAAGACACGAACACAAAATACGGTAACTGATAAGGTCAACACGGTATCCGACACGAATTCATTGCCCTAATTTTATTTTACAATATTTAAGTTTTGCATCCCACACAAAAAAAATGACAGCCATTGATATTTTTCAATCAGCCGGACGGTCGACTAATGGCTTTGAATGTGTTGAGCACAAGTTCAACTTCATGGCTTTTATAAGCATTCCGGGGGTTACGTTTGGGTCCATTTTTACAGTCGCAAAATTTGGAAGTGAAGCCAGGATCGTGCCAAAGTTTGGGAACTTTTAATGTAAGCTGTATTTCTTCCAGTCAATTGTATTTTGTTAAACGCACAAGTCACTTACAGATTAATATGGAGCCAACGAAATATCGTAACTATCAAAAAGTCACGCTACAAGAGTCGCCGGGACGTATCCTTGCCGGTCGTATACCGCGCTGTAAGGATTGTGTCCTTCTGGCCGATCTCTGCGACATGTGCAAGCCGGGCGACGATGTCGAAGTTACCGGTATCTACACGAACAATTACGACGGCTCGCTGAACACCGAACAAGGCTTCCCAGTTTTTGCCACCGTAATAATTGCAAGTTACTTAATCGTAAAGGACAGCACACAAGTGGTGCAGTCTTTGACAGACGAAGAGATCGCAACCATTCAAAAACTAAGCATAGATCCGTAAATATTCTTTCGGATCATTTCGAGTATGGAGCCGTCAATTTATGGATATTAAGCGAGCTGTAGCTCTGGCACTGTTCGGCGACGAGGGTAAAAATCCTGGGGAAAAACACAAAATTCGAGGCGATATAAATTTATTGATTTGTGGTGATCCGGGAACAGCCAAGTCGCAATTTTTGAAACACACCGAGAAAATTGCGCCGCGTGCAGTTTTACTACGGGGCAAGATGCCAGTGATGTGGATGTTGGTCTTACAGCCTATGTCCGGAGGAATCCGCAAACTCGAGAGTGGACCTTGGAAGCGGGTGCTTTAGTACTTGCCGATCAGGGCGTTTGTTTGATGAGTTCGATAAGGTAATTTTATCCGTATGGATTTCCGCTTCCAATACTAACTTTATCAATTCCCGAACAGATGAATAATCAGGATCGAACGTCTATCCACGAAGCCATGGAGCAACAATCGACTTCAATCTCAGAAGCTGGTATTGTGACATCACTGCAAGCCAGGTGTACGATTATTGCTGCCGCTAATCCGATAGGTGGACGTTACGATCCCAGTATGACTTTCTCGGAGAATGTGAATCTGTCCGAACCGATTTTATCGCGTTTCGATGTTCTTTGTGTCGTTCAGGACGAATTTGATTCGATGCCAGATCAACTTTTGGCGAAATTCGTCGTCCAGTCACATATTAAACATTATCCGTCGAGCGAAAAAGTTATAGAAGAATCGCAGCAACATGGCGCGATGGACCCACCACTGGAGCTGCTAAAGAAGTACATCTTTGCGATTTTGAACCAAAATGGAGCTGATCTTCGGAAGTCACGAATCTTCATTTCACTTGTTCCGTGCAATGAATGTGCGAAATTGATCATACAATCCGGAATATCGGAAGTGATTTTTGCATCCGATAAGTATGCCACTGCAAATAATGCAGTGTCGTCCAAACGGATGTAGCCGAGGTTATTTGTACGCAGTTTATTACAGATATGAATCGTATTGAAATTTATTTAAGAGACTGAACTAGTCGGGATCGCAAGAAGTCCACAAGAATAAACTGTTGTAAAATTATGTTAATTGTTTTTATTTATTTATTAAACCCTGCATTTTCCCTAAGATCTTAGAGTTTCTAGAATTTAAAGATACAAAAACCCCCAATACAGTACTTAAGAATACTTAACGATATCTTCAAAGCTTATAGGAATAAAACACAGAACTTATTGCTTGAAATCAAAAGTTGTACCTAGTGACTATACCATATGTGATAAACGATAAGTTCAGAGGATAAGGCTAATCATCATAAACATTTGTTCCATGATTTTTCTTAGACGACTAAATAAATGTCCGCTATTCACAGTCGTCATAAAGTTGGCTTTGAGTTAAAGCTGACTTCAGTGTCGTATTATTAATATGACACTAAAGTCAGCTTTAACTTAAAGCCAACTTTATGACGACTGTGAATAGCGGCCAATGTCTTCTTTGTGAATACATTTTAGAAGTCTACTTGGTGGTGGTTGGGTCAGGCTTTCACAAAGCATAAGATTGGTATCAAACACAACGGCTCAACGGTTTCGAGGATAGGTACTGTGAGTACACTGTATTCACATGAGTGGTCCGAATTATGAGCGTCGTAAGCGTACCGATAATTCGGACCGGCTAAAAGCACTGTCAGCAATGTGAGCACGGTGAGAATAATTCGGACAGCGGCCTTAGTCTCATTCACAACGCACCACGGATAATCGCACAAATTTCCTAAAATCGCGGCTATTCGATAAATAAAACATCACAAATCATCTGACGGAAAAAATTCACGCATTCGATAATTATGAGCTGCTTTTTTGTCCGGGAAAAGTAGGTTGCGGCAAGTACAGCAGCTACGGCCTCTTCGGACAAAGTTAAAGTTATTCTCGGTTAATTTCTGGGCGTAGACGACATGATCCCATAAAAAAAATGTGATAGCTTTCGAGTCAAAGACGCGGTACACTTTGCATACAACCGAATGCATTTTTTGATATGATTCTTAAAAATGTTATAATTAAATGTTCTATGTTATGTTATGTTTATGAAATAAAAAGCAGTTTACGCAGTTTATTACAGATGTGATTTTATTTTAATTATTTACATATGTGATTTTATGATTGGAGTACGACTAAATATATCGACAGACCCATTGCAATTCAGTTTTCGGTTTAGTTGCATCGCCTTGCAACAAATCAACTTCGGTTGGACGAAAATATTTCGTTTTGACCTTAGGGCGAACAATTTCTTCCGTACCGTTCATTTCGATACCGACTTCATTAACTCCTTTGCCGCGCCATTCAATAGTTCGACCAATAAACTTAAAAGCAGCCTCAACGAATTTCCGAAGACTATGTGTTTCACCGGTAGCAATTACAAAATCTTCCGGCTTGTCCTGCTGTAGCATTAGCCACATTGCTTCGACGTAGTCCTTGTCATGACCCCAATCACGTTTCGAGTCCAGATTACCAATTTCGAATGATTGTAGCTGATCCAATTGAATTTTCGCTACCGATCGTGTAATTTTTCGGATATCGAAATTTTCACCGCGTCGCGGAGATTCGTGATTGAAAAGGATCCAGTTACAGGCAAATATATTGTAGGCTTCACGGTAGTTGATCACGATTCAATATCCGTACATTTTTGCACAAGCTGTTGATGAAATTATAAACAATTGCGAGTATGTACAAACGACAAGTACTTACCATACGGTGATCGTGGATAAAACGGCGTTCCTTCATTCTGTGGAGTTTCAAGAGTTTCATTCTGTGGAGTTTCAACTTTCAAATTTTCCATATAGGTCGGAAGTTGCAGTCTGATAAAACCGGACCTGTTTCTCTAGGCCACAAGTCTGGATCGCATCGAGAAGACGAAGAGTTCCGACTGCATTGACTTCATAAAGCTGTTGATGAAATTATAAACGATTGCGAGTATGTACAAATGACAAGTACTTACCATACGGTGATCGTTCATTCTGTGGAGTTTCAACTTTCAACTTTTCCATATAGTTCGGAAGTTGCAGCCTGATAAAACCGGACCTGCTTCTCTAGGCCACAAGTCTGGATCGCATCGAGAAGACGAAGAGTTCCGACTGCATCGACTTCATAAAGCTGTTGATGAAATTATAAACGATTGCGAGTATGTACAAATGACAACTTCCACTATGCCACTAATATAGCCACTATGCCACTAATATAGCTCTATCTAAATACAAAGTTTAAGGTTTATATTTTTGAAAAGTTCTTAAGATATAAGCATCGAAACTTTTTCCTTCTCACCCTTCCCCACCCTCACCCTCTACACCCACACCTTCAAATTTATTTTTCCCTACTAGGGTTCTATTGGGCCTAGTTCTAGTTCAAATTTGAACCATCTATCTTACAGTGTTATTGAGATATGAAATGTGATATTTTTCAAAAATTCTTCTACCACTTCTATGCTCCCCCGCCCCGTTTCAAAAATTTTACTTTGAGCAATCTTTATTTATCAAGCTTTATACCTAAACCGAATTTTGTTTTTCTGGTGCAATTGGTTTGTGAGATATTGTAATCTTTACTATTTCAACTTCCCCCCGCACGTCACCAACCCCACCAAAAAATTTTGTTTCAATCTACTCTCCTAGTATAACTACAGATATTTGTTAAGTTTTAATTGCTTGCCGTTAACGGTTTAAGAGATATGGATTTTAGAAAGTGTCGATATCGGCATTTTTGCGTTTCGGGCGCATTATTTCCCCCTCCACTCCCACACCCCGTCACCCATATCAGCAATTTTTTTGCAAATGGGTCCACCATCAAAGCTCTATTGAAAATCTGGAACCAGTCTGGGCGCAACTTTATTATTTCTTCGGCAGAAGTTCAGAACGCGTTCAATTCGGGGATGCGGTGTATGTTACTATGTGACTGAAAACCTAACAAAAAGTTCGGGAATTAAATAATTGGGTCATATTCCGAGATGCGGTCTAGAGGTTGAAAAAGACAAAACTTAAAAATAGGTGATTATTAAACAAGCCTGGGGAAGTGAAAAGATATTCGATATCTGTCCAGACCTGAGAAACATGGTGGAATTCATGAAAAAGTATACAACAAGTTTACACCCTCTTTGGGGTCGAATTTCAAAAAATCTTGAAAACACATTCTAGGTATTCATATGAAGAATCCGTAGAATAAAAATGAATTCAATATTTCGAAAGATCTAGTAGATATGACGAAAATCGTGAAAATATATGCATAAAATATTTAATGAAATATTTTTCTGCGCCCCCCCCCCCCCTTCTGAACGCCAATGAATATTGAATTTTTTTTTTATCAGAATTACTTTTCTAGTTAATTTACATTTACGTAACGAGTTTCAACTTCCTAGCATAAGCCGTTCTGAAGTTAGGAAAAACACCCCCCACCACCGTACCATACTACCCTTAAAAAAAAAATTATTTTTCCACCATGCCACTACTATAGCTTTATCTAAATACCAAGTTTCAGCTTCCTATCATAATAAATTCTTAAGATATAAGCATCGGAACTTTTTCTTTCTCACCCTTCCCAACCCTCACCCTCTTCACCCACACCCCCAAATTTTTTTCCCTACTAGGGGTCTATTAGGCCTACTTCTGGTAAAAAGGCATCTATCTTACACTACAAACTCCGCCATAGCCGGTCGCAAGCCCAGGTTGAGATAAGGAGGAGCGAGTGAACACATCCTGAATGGCCAGGAACACCAGTGCGTCTCAAGAAGTAGGTCTAAAAATCGGTGTAGTTGGACTCGCGGCATAGCTGTGAGGACTCCAGCACACCACAACCGAAAGTTTTTCACACGTCTATGTACTATAGACCTGGTCCTCCAGGTTGGGGGTTGGGCGATGGGTTAACAACCCATCCCCGGAAAAAACCTATTGTTCCGAAAGCAGGACTACAGCCTCGGAAAAGATTGGATCAACGGCAACGACTCTGGCAACGCATTAAGGACTACTCTTTTGGATCTTGGAACGTTCGCTACCTTTACAGAACAGGTGCACTGCGAGAGCTTCTTCATGAAGTTTCAGGATACAACATCAACATTCTGGTGGTCCAAGAAACGAGATGGCTTGGATGTGAGGTTAATGACTTGCGGACACACACAATACTAACCAGTGGAAAAGCTTCGGGAAGCAGGGAATTTAGAGTAGCTTTCGTGGTAGATATAAAATTTAAGAACTTAATCACCGACTTCAAACCCGTAAACGAAAGACTGTGTGCGATCCGCATAAAAACAAAATTTTTCAATGTATGGCTGGTAAACTGTCACGCTCCAACAGAGGAAAAGGATGACGCAGTGAAGGACATTTTTTACAACACCCTAGAACAAACATTTGACTCTTTGCCATCTAACGACATGAAGATACTTCTAGGAGACTTCAATGCTAAAGTTGGACAAGAGGAGACACATAGAGGAACCACAGGAAGGCACAGTCTCCATAACACCACCAATGACAATGGACAACGTCTAATCGACTTCGCTACCAGCAGAAACTTAGTTGTAAGCTCAACATGCTTCCCCCATCGCAACATTCATAAAAGAACGTGGTCATCTCCGGATGGTCGCACTTTCAATCAAATTGACCACGTTCTGATCGAGAGAAGGGCTGCGACCAGCATTCTAGATGTAAGATCTTTTCGCGGAGCAAACTGCGACTCCAACCACTATCTCGTAAAAGTGAAATATCGATGTCGAGTGGCATTATGCGGGTACTCCAAAAAGGGCAGGACACCCAAATTTGACATCGATAAACTAAAGGACGAGACTGTCGCGTCAGCCTATAAGTCAGCGCTACAAAATCACTTTGAAACATCACGAACTGACGAAGTGACAACCATCGACCAAGAGTGGACACAGTTGAGAGATGGAATCAGAACGACAGCAGAAAAGATCATTGGATTAAAATCCCAGCAGAAACACAATGACTGGTTCGATGATGAGTGTAGTGACGCAATAACGAAAAAGAATGAAGCTTACAAGGCGTACATTGAAAGACCGACGAGAGCCAAAAAATACCAGCAGAGCTCCTAAAGGGAGGTGGTCCGTACCTCGCCAATCTCCTAAACAAAATCGTGACAAAAATTTGGATTGAAGAAAAAATACCCGACGACTGGCGCCAGAGCATTATATGTCCAATCTACAAGAATGGAGATAAACTGCTATGTGAAAATTACAGAGGCATATCATTGTTGTGTACGTCCTACAAAATACTGACGAAAGTAATTCATAATCGATTAAAGCCTCATACAGAAAGTATTATCGGCGAATACCAAGGTGGTTTCAGAACGGGACGATCTACTATTGACCAGATATTCTCAGTCAAACAAGTGCTAGAAAAATGCTGGGAGTATAACATTGACGTGCACCAGATCTTCGTGGACTTCAAACAGGCATACGATAGTATAGTTCGTAATGTACTATATAAAATTATGCTCGACTTTGGAATCCCATCAAAACTCGTCCGATTAACAAAAATGACCATGACTGACACTGAATCCCAAGTAAGGATACCTAACGAGCTAACCCAAAGCTTCCGAACAGAATCCGGCCTGAAGCAAAGAGATGGACTCGCTCCCATGCTCTTCAACCTTGCCCTGGAATATGTCATCAGAAAGGTACCCGTTGATACCAGAAGTACCCTACTAATCAAGTCCACTCAACTAGTGGTGTACGCGGATGACGTAAACATCATGGCCAGATCTGTTCCAGATGCAAAGGAAGTCTTCCACTGTCTAGACTCAGCAGCAAAGGATGTCGGGCTAAGGGTCAATGAGAATAAGACCAAGTTCATGACCCAAACAAGAAGAAACGCGCCAACTAGACAAAATATGACCTTGGGGGACTACAATCTGGAGAATGTGGATCATTTCTCATACTTGGGATCACACCTTGTAAGAGACGGCAACGAACGGGACGAAGTAAATCAACGGATCACACTAGCAAATAAGGCATATTTATCGGTTCTCCCGATTTTAAAATCGAAAAAAGTGCACAGTCTGAGCAAACTTCGCATATACAAGACCATAATAAGACCTGTGCTACTATATGCAAGCGAAACGTGGACTCTCACCCAAGCGTCTGAAAAATCAATAGACGCTTTTGAACGACGAATTCTTCGAAGAATTTTGGGACCAGTAAGAGAAGGCACTGAATGGCGTATTCGGTACAACAACGAGTTGTATAACATCTATGACGACCCAGCCGCATCGACTCTTATAAAATTCCGTAAGCTGCAATGGGCAGGTCATGTGGAGCGAATGGATGACGGAAGAATTCCCAAGCGCACATTGAAAGGTAGAGCCCATGACAAGTACTTACCATACGGTCATCGTTCATTCTGTGGAGTTTCAACTTTCAACTTTTCCATATAGTTCGGAAGTTGCAGCCTGATAAAACCGGACCTGCTTCTCTAGGCCACAAATCTGGATCGCATCGAGAAGACGAAGAGTTCCGACTGCATCGACTTCGGCTGTATACTCACTAAGATCGAACGTGACTTTGGGCTGCTAAATTGTAGATCTCAGAAGGCCAAACAAGATTTATCTCCATTGACATTTCGTCGAGAAATGTCAGAATGCCGACTCCACACATATTCGCACTAACACACTTCAAAAATAAAATTTTAGCTAGTACAAAAACAGGCGAACTATTACATAAACAGGCGATTTTATTGAGGTTAAATCGCAATTTCTAGTACATTAATGACCGAATTCGACACATCTGCCAAACCCAAGGTAGAGGGCTTAGTCTATCCAGGAACCCTAGTGTTGCTGAAGCTAGCTCTTTTCTTCTCTCAAGCGTGGTCATATCCAGCAAAAGTAGCCTACACTCATAAGAGGGCAAACGGTAGCTACTAAACTGGAGGCTTCATAAAGCAAACAGCAAAAATTGGAGTTGTACTCTTTCAACCCTGTACGAGTCAATTTGAGTGGATGGTGACCAGACAACGCTTGCATACTCGAGCAGAGGCAACAACAATGTACAGAAAAGAGTCACAAATATGGGTCATCGAATTCTTTGACTCTCCTTTTTAAGAATCCTAACATAGCCATACCACTATTTGAAATTTTATCAATGTGCGACTTGAAAGTCAACTTAGTGTCAAATATTACCCCCCAGATCTTTGATTTCTGTGACAGGTTTTAACCTTTCATTGCTTATATTGTAGTCAAACTTCAATGAGCCAGCTGTTTTTCTAGAGAAGGTTATTGCTGCACATTTTTTAACGTTTAATTGCATAGCGTTATTTAAGCACCAAACAGATAAAATGTCAATATTGTTTTGCAATATAAGACAATCCTGAGTCGAGTCAACTGTTCTGAAGATTTTTAGGTCATCAGCGTAAAAGGATGCTTTGCAATCATTCAATAGTAATGGCACGTCATTAATGAATATTGTGAATAAAAGTAAAAGTGACCCCAATATGCTACCTTGAGGAACACCCGAGGAAACTGAAGTTTTTTTGGATATATGCGATAAAAATTTAATTTTTTGTGTACGATTGGATAAGTAGGACTTCAACCAGTTCAAAAAAGCACCTCCTATACCATATCGTTCCAGCTTAAATAGTAGCAAACCGTGGTCCACTACATCAAAAGCACTAGAAAAATCCGTGTACACCGAATCTACCTGTTTACCATTACCCAATCTATTTCTGATGAACGTAGAATATTCCAAAAGATTAGAAACAGTAGATTTTCCCTTTAAAAAACCATGCTGACATGGATGAATAAAAGGACTTACAAACTCTACTACTACTTCAACAACCAGTTTTTCGAAAACCTTACTAACAGAAGATAAAATGCTTATACCTCTGTAATTGTTAATGTCCGATCTATCTCCGGATTTAAAAATGGGTGTTATATGTGCCAATTTAAAACACTCAGGAAAAATGGAATTCTGAAGAGACATACATATTAAACAGAGGAAGCAATAATCGAGATAATGTAAAGGCGGTTTTGTTCAAAAAGATTGGGGGAATGGGGTCATGACCGGCACCTTTATTAGTGTTGAGATCAAGTAATGCAGTAATTATTTAATCATTTGTAAGAATCATATCACTTCACTTCGGATCGTGGAAAGGTATATGTGAAAAGTTAACGGGATCGAAATTAAAGGAATTGGCAAACTTAGATTCAAAGTGTTTAGCGAATAAGTTTGAAATTTTTACGGGATCAGAAGAGTAGCAATCATTAAGTTTCTTAGAAGCTGCATAGCCTTTAGTTCCACGTTTGTCGTTAATGTGTTGCCAAAATTTTTTAGGACGATCTATTAGGCTGTTTAAGATTTTGCGGTTATACAGTGCTATGGCTTCCATTTCACTAATATTGAAAATCTCGCGAAGGTGCAGAAATACGGTGTGATCCTCTACCGACTGAGACTTACACCATTTCCTATAGGCTTTATTTCTTTTGTTACGAAGTACCTACTCTAAGGCCTTTATCCATATGGGGGGACAAGATAACTTTGTACTAATGCGCTTAGGAGTGTGCTTATCCATTATATGTATTAAAGAGGCAATAAGGTTTTCAGCTATTACATTCACATCTGTAATGTTGTCTGCAAATTTTAAATTGGAGATTTCGAAATTAATCATTTCATAGTCAGCATTATGAAAATCATAAGTTATAGTCTTGTTAGAGTCACTACAAAAAACATTTTCAGAAGAAAAATAGTTTAATGTGAGTATTTTGTGAAAAGTACTCGTCTTTTTAGTCAAAGTGGAAGTTGCTTCAGATAATGAAAAGTTTGAAGCAAAGCTGGTGAAAACAAGATCCAATACATTTCCGAAATCATTATTTTTGTCAGAAATTTGGAACAAACCAAGCGAATGAATTTCAGTTAAAAATGTAATTTGATGATCACCTATGTTAAGCGGGTCAAACACAGAATTAAAAATTTCACTGGCCTCCTATTTTATACCACTTAGGTTCGCGTCGCCATGCAACAAGAAATCGTCACCAGGATGAATGAATCAAAGTTATGGCTGCTGCGAGATCAGCATAGTGCTGCTCATTAGAATCTGGTGGTATGTAAAAACAGACTAATACCAGATTTCTATCTAGCATTTGAATTTTACATGCACAAATTTGAAAAATTGCATTAACCGGTAACTGAACCGATATGGGAAAGCTAGAGAGCTTATTGTTTATTGCAATAAAGACACCACCTCCACGCTGATCAACCAAAGGAGCTGGTTTAAATTTGTGCATCCAAAAAATGGACCACCCTGACGGGATGATTTCCGCATCTAAGTGCGTTGTGAGGAGCCAGGTTTCAGTGATCATCGCTATGTCATAAGGACAGTTTGCTAAATCGTTGCGAAACTAGGGCAGGGAGTATCTCATTCCTGACATATTATGAAAGTAAAAATTCGATTCATTAGCAATATTGTGTCGATCTGGACTTGTTCTTACTTGCGTTAGGCAGCGCAAATGTCTGTCAAAATTTTGAACCGAGTTATTAGTACTGACTGTATTCGGTTCATTAGGAGCAAGGCCATTATTAGGCACGAAAAAACCTGTTATGATCTTCACGCGCTCTTTGAAGATCAGAAATGTGCCTCGAAGACACATGTGAGCCATAGGCATCAAGATCTTTTTGAACCTGTTCAGGAGAGAAACTAAATAGCTCGAGAAAGCGTGTGTAAATTTCACGCAACCTCTTCAAATCCGTTGGAAATCCTTCTTGTCGAATGGAAAGAATCGTACTAGTCTTTGTTTTCCCATTGATACAGGTCGTGTCAGATTTGCTGTGCAGATAGGCAAGGTATAGCCACACATATTCGAAAATTCTGTTATCTCTTAACCGTGATAGTAAGTATCGACTTTCAGAGGAACCATCAGAATTAGTTGTGAGCTTCACAACTGGTGGAAGAAGCGGGTCAAGAAAAGGAGTATGATTAGGTGCACTACTCTCGCAGATATTAAATTGGGGTGGATCTCTGTTTGGTGTATCTGGACACGCGTTAATACTCTCGCAGATGTTAAAATGAGGTGGACTTCTGCTAGATGAATCAGAATACGGGTTAATTGTCTCTCCACGTACAAAATTACTATAGACCCCCTTAGAGGGCTCTGAAGTGTGAAGAGATTTTGCAGCCATGTGGGAGGCTTTGTTGTTTTTGATGATCCTATTGCTTGGTGACTTGCGCTTATTTTTTTTATTTTTATTTTTATTTTCAAATTGGGCGGATCTCTGTTCGATGTAACTGGCTCTGAAGTGTGAAGATATTTCGCAGCCATGTGGGAGGCTTTGTTTGTTTTGTTGATCATACTCATATTGCTTGGTGACTTGCTCTTATTATTTTTATTTTTATTTTATTTACATTATTATTAATAGTCTTAAAACTAGTCCATTTCTTACTCCGAATGATGTAGTGCCATCCTTCGTTGTCCTCGATTATCCCTTCTGCATTCAAGTGAAGTTGCTTTTATGGCAAATCGAGATCCTTGGATATTGCTGCTGGTTCATTTAATGGCGTTGCTACGACCATCGGCTTGAAAACAGGAATCGCAGCATGAGGAGAAGTTTTTGGTGATGTTGAAGACTTGCCAACTTTAGCCACAAGTAGTTTTGTAGATACAACATCATCATGAATAGTGTTGAGCTTGTTAGTGACAGTATTCATGTCCAAAAGCGAGACGCTAGTAATGGTTGATGGGGTTATACCATTAGCGCAGTTATCCGATAAACTATTCATTACTGTTGTTAGCTTCGAATCTGTTTGAGCCCACTTTTTCTGCAGTTTTGCTGTCTCAAGCTAAGTTAACCCGCAACAAGATTGCAGTTTGTCCAGTTGTGACCCGTATTCTCGAGAATCATCTACAAATTCGCTTAGCCACGAACTTATTGACTGTGTTCGCAGTAAACGAGCAAACACTTTTTAGTTTTTCTATATCCGCGTTAGTAGAGTCAATTCGAGATGACGCTATTTTAAACAGCTTCAGGACGTGGCAAGGCTTAATGGCCGAACACTCCACACACGTAAAGCTGTCTGCATTGGTAGAGTCCCGAAGAGATTTAACACATTGTGTATGGAAGCTGTGCTCACAGATTCCATCACATTTGATACTGTTTGTATTTTTAATAACTTTCGCACAAGCACCACATAAGGTTGATAACAAGGGAGATGCCACTACTATTGTTAAAAATTTTAGCCACTAGTTAGTTTAACTTCTGCCACTAGTTAGTTTGACTGTTTTGAAATTATTTTCTAAAATTAATACCTTCCAGTTTTAGCAATGTAACTAATGAAAGGTAATTCGATTTCATAAAAAAAGAAGTTATAACAATTTTAAATTTGATAAGGGTAACCCAGTCCTGAGCCCCCTTAATAAAATTTTTTAGTTTGAGTCTTCCGCATTTTGACATATCAAAATATTTTGGTGACCTGTTTTTGAAGTAAAAACTTCTTTAGGCGCGTTGAGCGGATTTGGTATGGGGTAAAATTCATAAATTCGCGACACCGATGAAACGAAAAAGCGTCAGGAAACAGTGAAGGGATTGTAAGATGGAAAATGTAAAATGTAAAATGGAAAATGGAAAATGAAAAATGGAAAATGGTAAATGGAAAATGGAAAATGGAAAATGGAAAATAGAAAATCGAAAATCGAAAATGGAAAATCGAAAATCGAAAATCGAAAATCGAAAATGGAAAATCGAAAATCGAAAATCGAAAATCGAAAATCGAATATGGAAAATGGAAAATGGAAAATTAAAAATGGAAAATCGAAAATTGAAAATCAAAAATCGAAAATGGAAAATTGAAAATCGAAAATCAAAAATCGAAAATCGAAAAAGGAAAATAAAAAACCGAAAACGGAAAATCGAAAATGAAAAATCGAAAATCGAAAATCAAATATTGAAAAAGGAAAATCGAAAATCGAAAAAGGAAAATCGAAAATCGAAATTAAAAATGGAAAATCGAAAATCAAAAATCGAAAATCGAAAATGGAAAATGGAAAATGAAATTACGTTTCTCGCTGCATGTTTTTATTTAGATCGCGTAACCCATCATATGCCTTGATCAATAAATAAACTATATTTAAAATTGTATATAATTATTGTTCAGAGTGCCGATAGATGCGAAAACCAGAGAAATTTTTGATACTACAATTAATTTGAAAATGCAAATACAAAAACGCTTTAATTTCATAGTTTCAAGTTTTCACTTCTGTCGGCAGTCCTAATGACTACACTGTTTTTTTTATTCTAAAGACTATAAAGTAGTTATTAAACTAAATAAATAGTTTGACGTTTGCAAGCACAATTATTTAAAAAATTGAATAATAGTGAAAAAAATCTGCCAACAGTCTGGGCGCAACTGTATTATTTTTCCGGCAGAAGTTCAGAACGCGTTCAATTCGGGGATGCGGTGTATGTTACTATGTGACTGAAAACCTAACAAAAAGTTCGGGAAGCGGTAAGAAAAGGGTGTAACATATGAATTAAATAATTGGGTCATACTCCCGGATGCGGCCTAGAGGTTGAAAAAAAACAAAACTTTAAAATAGGTGATTATTAAACAAACCTGGGGAAGTGAAAAGATATTCGATATCTGATCAGACCTGAGAAACATGGTGGAATTCATGAAAAAGTATACAACCAGTTTACACCCTTTTAGAGGTCGAATTTCAAAAAATCTTGAAAACTCTTTCTAGGTATTCACATGAAGAATCCGAAGAAAAAAAAATGAACTCAATACTTCGAAAGACCTAGTAGATATGACGAAAATCGTGAAAATATATGCATTTTATACTAACCGATATTTTTTTTTGCCCCCCCTTCTGAACGCCAATGAATATTCAAATTTTTTTTTATCAGAATTACTTTTCTAGTTAATTTACATATACGTACCGAGTTTCAACTTCCTAGCATAAGCCGTTCTAAAGTTAGGAAAAACACCCCCCACCACCGTACCATACTACCCCTAAAAAAAATTTTATTTTTCCACCATGCCACTACTATAGCTCTATCTAAATACCAAGTTTCAGCTTCCTATCATTATAGATTCTTAAGATATAAGCATCGGAACTTTTTCTTTCTCACCCTTCCCCACCCTCACCCTCTACACCCACACCCCCAAATTTTTTTTCCGTACTGGGGTTCTATTAGGCCTACTTCTGGTAAAAATTTGAAGCAACCATCTTACACTGTTATTGAGATATGAAACGTGTTATTTTTGAAATTTTTTACGTACTCCCCCGCCCCCTTCAAAGATTTTACTTTGAGCAAACTTCATTTATGAAGCTTTGTATCCAAACCGAATTTTGTTTTTCTGGTGCCACTGGTTTGGGAGATATTGTAATGTTAAGTATTTCAACCCCCACCCCCGTACGTCACTACCCCCACCCAAAAATTTTGTTTCAATCTACTCTCCTAGTATAACTACAGATATTTGTTAAGTTTTAATTGGTTGCTATTAACGGTTTAGGAGATATGGATTTTAGAATGTGTCGATCTCGACTTTTTTGCGTTTCGGACGCATTGCTTCCCCCTCCACTCCCACACCCCTTCACCCATATCTGTTTTTTTTTTTGCAAATGGGTCCATTATCAAAGCTCTATAGAAATTCTAAGTTTCAGCCTCCTAACACAAGCGGTTCCTGAGATCTAGAAACCTAAATTTTTCGTCTAAAACGCTTACCCCGCCTTCCCCCTTACACCTCCTCCCCAGAAAATAATGTCAATTCAAGGGGTCCACCAAGTCTATTCTTAGAAAAAAGTTTAATTTAATAGCTCCACTGGTTTGAGAGCTACGAGCCTTCAAAGATTTTGGGGCGGTCGACGTACGGCGTACGGCGTACGGCGTACGGCGTACGGCATACGGCGTACGGCGTACAGACGGAGTGAAAATTTTTGTTGCTTTTTTCGCGTCTACTAGTCATGAAACGTGGACAAAAAAATTTTGAGGGCAGCAAATTTTTTTTTTTTAAAAATCGATAACAATACTGTATTATAAATAATACAGTAAAAATCGGACAACAGTCTGGGCGCAACTTTATTATTTTTCCGGCAAAAGTTCGGAACGTGTTCAATTCGGGGTTGCGGTGTATGTCACTATGTGACTGAAAACCTAACAAAAAGTTCGGGAAGCGGTTAGAATAGGGTGTAACATATGAATTATATAATTGGGTCATATTCCGGGGTGTGGTCTAGAGGTTGAAAAAGAAAAAACTTAGAAATATGTGATTATTAAACAAGCCCGT
The DNA here is from genome assembly GCA_949128065.1 of Beris chalybata. Lineage (NCBI taxonomy): Eukaryota > Metazoa > Arthropoda > Insecta > Diptera > Stratiomyidae > Beris > Beris chalybata. Next base: position 98,834,576 of record OX421894.1, read on the forward strand.
GGATGTGAAAAGATATGCGATATATGCAAAAAAATATACAACCGCTTTACACCTTCTTAGGAGTCAAATTTCAAAAAATCTTGAAAACACTTTCTAAGTATTCATATGAAGAATCCGTAGAATAAAAATGAATTCAATATTTGGAAAGACCGAGCAGATATGACGAAAATCGGGAAAATATATACATTTTATTTTAATGAAAATTTTTTTGCCCCCCCTTCTGAACGCCAATGAATATTCAAATTTTTTTTAACGGAATAACATGATTGATTTACATGTACACACCGAGTTTCAACTTTCTAGCATAAGCCGTTCTAAAGTAAGGAAAAACACCCCCCATCCCCGTACCATGCTACCCTTAAACAAAATTTTATTTTTCCACCATGCCACTACTATAGCTCTATCTAAATATCAAGTTTCAGCTCTATATCATTATAGGTTCTTAAGATATAAACATCGGAACTTTTCCCTTCTCACCCTTCCCTACCCTTACCCTATACATGCCCACAACCAATTTTTTTTCCCCTACTGGAATTCTATTGGGCCTCCTTCTAATAAAAAAAAAATCTGCCAACAGTCTGGGCGCAACTTTATTATTTTAAAATAGGTGATTATTAAAAAAGCCTGGGGAAGTGAAAAGATATTCGATATCTGATCAGACCTGAGAGATATTGTGGAATTTAAGAAAAAGTATACAACCACTTTACACCCCCTTAGTGGTCGAATTTCAAAAAATCTTTAAAACACGTTCTAGGTATTCATATGAAGAATCCGTAGAATAAAAATGAATTCAATATTTCGAAAGACCTAGTAGATATGACGAAAATCGTGAAAATATATGCATTTTATATTCACTGAAATTTTTTTCTGCCCCTCCCCTTCTGAACCCCAATGAATATTCAAATTTTTTTTTATCGGAATTACTTTTCTAGTTGATATTCATATATGTACCGAGTTTCAACTTTCTAGCATAAGCCGTTCAAAAGTTAGGAAAAACACTCTCCATCCTCGCACCATGCTACTCCTTAAAACAAATTTATTTTTCCACTATGCCACTAATATAGCTCTATCTAAATACAAAGTTTAAGGTTTATATTTTTGCAAGTTCTTAAGATATAAGCATCGAAACTTTTTCCTTCTCACCCTTCCCCACCCTCACCCTCTACACCCCCAACTTCAAATTTATTTTTCCCTACTAGGGTTCTATTGGGCCTAGTTCTAGTTCAAATTTGAACCATCTATCTTACAGTGTTATTGAGATATGAAATGTGATATTTTTCAAAAATTCTTCTACCACTTCTATGCTCCCCCGCCCCGTTTCAAAAATTTTACTTTGAGCAATCTTTATTTATCAAGCTTTATACCTAAACCGAATTTTGTTTTTCTGGTGCAATTGGTTTGTGAGATATTGTAATCTTTACTATTTCAACTTCCCCCGCACGCCACCACCCCCACCAAAAAATTTTGTTTCAATCTACTCTCCTAGTATAACTACAGATATTTGTTAAGTTTTAATTGCTTGCCGTTAACGGTTTAAGAGATATGGATTTTAGAAAGTGTCGATATCGGCATTTTTGCGTTTCGGGCGCATTATTTCCCCCTCCACTCCCACACCCCGTCACCCATATCAGCAATTTTTTTGCAAATGGGTCCACCATCAAAGCTCTATTGAAAATCTGGAACCAGTCTGGGCGCAACTTTATTATTTCTTCGGCAGAAGTTCAGAACGCGTTCAATTCGGGGATGCGGTGTATGTTACTATGTGACTGAAAACCTAACAAAAAGTTCGGGAATTAAATAATTGGGTCATATTCCGAGATGCGGTCTAGAGGTTGAAAAAGACAAAACTTAAAAATAGGTGATTATTAAACAAGCCTGGGGAAGTGAAAAGATATTCGATATCTGTTCAGACCTGAGAAACATGGTGGAATTCATGAAAAAGTATACAACAAGTTTACACCCTCTTTGGGGTCGAATTTCAAAAAATCTTGAAAACACATTCTAGGTATTCATATGAAGAATCCGTAGATAAAAATGAATTCAATATTTCGAAAGATCTAGTAGATATGACGAAAATCGTGAAAATATATGCATAAAATATTTAATGAAATATTTTTCTGCGCCCCCCCCCTTCTGAACGCCAATGAATATTGAATTTTTTTTTTATCAGAATTACTTTTCTAGTTAATTTACATTTACGTAACGAGTTTCAACTTCCTAGCATAAGCCGTTCTGAAGTTAGGAAAAACACCCCCCACCACCGTACCATACTACCCTTAAAAAAAAATTTATTTTTCCACCATGCCACTACTATAGCTCTATCTAAATACCAAGTTTCAGCTTCCTATCATAATAAATTCTTAAGATATAAGCATCGGAACTTTTTCTTTCTCACCCTTCCCAACCCTCACCCTCTTCACCCACACCCCCAAATTTTTTTCCCTACTAGGGGTCTATTAGGCCTACTTCTGGTAAAAAGGCATCTATCTTACACTACAAACTCCGCCATAGCCGGTCGCAAGCCCAGGTTGAGATAAGGAGGAGCGAGTGAACACATCCTGAATGGCCAGGAACACCAGTGCGTCTCAAGAAGTAGGTCTAAAAATCGGTGTAGTTGGACTCGCGGCATAGCTGTGAGGACTCCAGCACACCATAACCGAAAGTTTTTCACACGTCTATGTACTATAGACCTGGTCCTCCAGGTTGGGGGTTGGGCGATGGGCTAACAACCCATCCCCGGAAAAAACCTATTGTTCCGAAAGCAGGACTACAGCCTCGGAAAAGATTGGATCAACGGCAACGACTCTGGCAACGCATTAAGGACTACTCTTTTGGATCTTGGAACGTTCGCTCCCTTTACAGAACAGGTGCACTGCGAGAGCTTCTTCATGAAGTTTCAGGATACAACATCAACATTCTGGCGGTCCAAGAAACGAGATGGCTTGGCAGTGAGGTTAATGACTTGCGGACACACACAATACTAGCCAGTGGAAAAGCTTCGGGAAGCAGGGAATTTGGAGTAGCTTTCGTGGTAGATATAAAATTTAAGAACTTAATCACCGACTTCAAACCCGTAAACGAAAGACTGTGTGCGATCCGCATAAAAACAAAATTTTTCAATGTATGGCTGGTAAACTGTCACGCTCCAACAGAGGAAAAGGATGACGCAGTGAAGGACATTTTTTACAACACCCTAGAACAAACATTTGACTCTTTGCCATCTAACGACATGAAGATACTTCTAGGAGACTTCAATGCTAAAGTTGGACAAGAGGAGACACATAGAGGAACCACAGGAAGGCACAGTCTCCATAACACCACCAATGGCAATGGACAACGTCTAATCGACTTCGCTACCAGCAAAAACTTAGTTGTAAGCTCAACATGCTTCCCCCATCGCAACATTCATAAAAGAACGTGGTCATCTCCGGATGGTCGCACTTTCAATCAAATTGACCACGTTCTGATCGAGAGAAGGGCTGCGACCAGCATTCTAGATGTAAGATCTTTTCGCGGAGCAAAATGCGACTCCGACCACTATCTCGTAAAAGTGAAATATCGATGTCGAGTGGCATTATGCGGGTACTCCAAAAAGGGCAGGACACCCAAATTTGACATCGATAAACTAAAGGACGAGACTGTCGCGTCAGCCTATAAGTCAGCGCTACAAAATCACTTTGAAACATCACGAACTGACGAAGTGACAACCATCGACCAAGAGTGGACACAGTTGAGAGATGGAATCAGAACGACAGCAGAAAAGATCATTGGATTAAAATCCCAGCAGAAACATAATGACTGGTTCGATGATGAGTGTAGTGACGCAATAACGAAAAAGAATGAAGCTTACAAGGCGTACATTGAAAGACCGACGAGAGCCAAAAAGGAAGGATACGACGAGCTTAGGCGATTATCAAACAAAATCTGCAGACGAAAGAAACGAAAACACAACAATGACATAATTATAAACCTAAATACTGACATGAAGTCACATAATCTACGATCCGCATACACTACCATCAAACAAATAAGACAAGGCTATAAGCCACGAACAAACCTCTGTTAAGACAAGGAAGGAAATATCCTTAGTGACGCAGAACAAATTAAACAAAGATGGGTTGAATACTTTAAAAAGCTGCTGAACCCTAACAGAGTGACGACCACCGACCCAATTATAACATCAAGTGCACCATCGGATCAGCAGACATCAACTACGGTACCCACTATCGGAGAAGTGGAAGCAGCCCTGCGCGACCAAAAAATACATAAATCACCCGGAGTCGATGCAATACCAGCAGAGCTCCTAAAGGGAGGTGGTCCGTACCTCGCCAATCTCCTACACAAAATCGTGACAAAAATTTGGATTGAAGAAAAAATACCCGACGACTGGCGCCAGAGCATTATATGTCCAATCTACAAGAAAGGAGATAAACTGCTATGTGAAAATTACAGAGGCATATCATTGTTGTGTACGTCCTACAAAATACTGACGAAAGTAATTCATAATCGATTAAAGCCTTATACAGAAAGTATTATCGGCGAATACCAAGGTGGTTTCAGAACCGGACGATCTATTATTGACCAGATACTCTCAGTCAAACAAGTGCTAGAAAAATGCTGGGAGTATAACATTGACGTGCACCAGATCTTCGTGGACTTCAAACAGGCATACGATAGTATAGTTCGTAATGTACTATATAAAATTATGCTCGACTTTGGAATCCCATCAAAACTCGTCCGATTAACAAAAATGACCATGACTGACACTGAATCCCAAGTAAGGATACCTAACGAGCTAACCCAAAGCTTCCGAACAGAATCCGGCCTGAAGCAAAGAGATGGACTCGCTCCCATGCTCTTCAACCTTGCCCTGGAATATGTCATCAGAAAGGTACCCGTTGATACCAGAAGTACCCTACTAATCAAGTCCACTCAACTAGTGGTGTACGCGGATGACGTAAACATCATGGCCAGATCTGTTCCAGATGCAAAGGAAGTCTTCCACTGTCTAGACTCAGCAGCAAAGGATGTCGGGCTAAGGGTCAATGAGAATAAGACCAAGTTCATGACCCAAACAAGAAGAAACGCGCCAACTAGACAAAATATGACCTTGGGGGACTACAATCTGGAGAATGTGGATCATTTCTCATACTTGGGATCACACCTTGTAAGAGACGGCAACGAACGGGACGAAGTAAATCAACGGATCACACTAGCAAATAAGACATATTTCACGGTTCTCCCGATTTTAAAATCGAAAAAAGTGCACAGTCTGAGCAAACTTCGCATATACAAGACCATAATAAGACCTGTGCTACTATATGCAAGTGAAACGTGGACTCTCACCCAAGCGTCTGAAAAATCAATAGACGCTTTTGAACGACGAATTCTTCGAAGAATTTTGGGACCAGTAAGAGAAGGCACTGAATGGCGTATTCGGTACAACAACGAGTTGTATAACATCTATGACGACCCAGCCGCATCGACTCTTATAAAATTCCGTAAGCTGCAATGGGCAGGTCATGTGGAGCGAATGGATGACGGAAGAATTCCCAAGCGCACATTGAAAGGTAGAGCCCATGGCAAGTGACCGGTGGGAAAACCGCGAAAAAGATACGAGGATTCAGTTGACGCAGATTGCAAATCGCTTCTTAGATGCACAAACTGGAGGACGCGGGCGCTGAACCGAGATGACTTCAGACAATGTATCCTGCAGGCCCTGGCCCGATTTGGGCTGTCGAGCCATTGATGATGATCTTACACTGTTATTGAGATATGAAACGTCTTATTTTTGAAAAATTCTTATCCCCTCCACTTACGTACTCCCCCGCCCCCTTCAAAGTTTTTACTTTGAGCAATCTTTATTTATTAAGTTTTATATCCAAACCGTTTGGGAGATATCGTTATGTTAAGTATTTCAACCCCCACCCCCGTACGCCACTACCCACACCCAAAAATTTTGTTTCAATCTACTCTCCTAGTATAACTACAGATATTTGTTAAGTTTAAATGGCTTGCTATTAACGGTTTAGGAGATATAGATTTTAGAAAGTGTAGATCTCCACTTTTTTGCGTTTCGGACGATTTGCTTCCCCCTCCACTCCCACACCCCATCACCCATATCATAAATTTTTTTTGCAAATGGGTCCACTATGAAAGCTTTATAGAAATTCCAAGTTTCAGTCTCCTAACATAAATGGTTGCTGAGATCTAGAAACCAAAATTTTTTGTCTAAAACGCTTGGATTTTGGCGGTCGACGTACGGGGTACGGCGTACAGCGTACGGCGTACGGCGGACAGACGGAGTGAAAATTTTTATTGGTTTTTCTGTGTCTACTAGTCATGAAATGTACACAAAAAAATTTTGAGGGCAGCAAATTTTTTATTTTTTAAAATCAATAGCAATACTGTGTTATTACTAATAAAGTAAAAATTTGGTGCCCTCAAAATTTTTTTGTGTACATTTCGTGACTAGTAGACACGAAAAAAACAAAAAAAAATCCGTACGCTCCGTCTGTCCGCCGTACGCCGTACGTCGACCGCCAAAATCCTTTGAAGGTTCGTAGCTCTCAAACCAGTGGAGCTATTAAATTAAAATTTTTCCTAGGAATAGACTGGGTAGACCCCTTGAATTGACATCATTTTCATGGGTGGGGGTGTGAAGGGGAAGGTGGGGGAAGAGTTTTAGACGAAAAATTTTGGTTTCTAGATCTCAGCAACCACTCATGTTAGGAGACTGAAACTTGAAATTTCTATAAAGCTTTGATAGTGGACCCATTTGCAAAAAAATTTATGATATGGGTGATGGGGTGTGGGAGTGGAGGGGGAAGCAATGCGTCCGAAACGCAAAAAAGTGGAGATCTACACATTCTAAAATCTATATCTCCTAAACTGTTAATAGCAAGCAATTAAAACTTAACAGATATCTGTAGTTAAACTAGGAGAATAGATTGAAACAAAATTTTTGGGTGTGGGTAGTGGCGTAAGGGGGTGGGGGTTGAAATACTTAACATTACGATATCTCCCAAACCAGTGGCATCAGAAAAACAAAATTCGGTTTGGAAATAAAGCTTGATAAATAAAGATTGCTCAAAGTAAAATTTTTGAAGGGGCGGGGGAGTACGTAAGTGGAGGGGATAAGAGTTTTTCAATAATAACACGTTTCATATCTCAATAACAGTGCAAGATGGATGCTTAAAATTTTTACCAGAAGTAGGCCCAATAGAACCCTAGTAGGGAAAAAAAGTTTGGGGGTGTTGGTGTAGAGGGTGAGGGTGGAGAAGGGTGAGAAAGAAAAAGTTCCGATGCTTATATCTTAAGAATCTATAATGATAGGAAGCTGAAACTTGGTAGTTAGATAGGGCTATAGTAGTGGCATGGTGGAAAAATAAATTTTTTTTTAAGGGTAGCATGGTACGAGGGTGGGTTATGTTTTTCCTATTTTTAGAACGGCTTATGCTAGGAAGTTGAAACTCAGTACGTATATGTAAATTAACTAGAAAAGTAATTTTGATAAAAAAAAATCGAATATTCATTGGCGTTCAGAAGGGGGGGGGGGCACAGAAAAATATTTCAGTAAATATAAAATGCATATATTTTCACGATTTTCGTCATATCTACTAGGTCTTTCGAAATATTGAATTCATTTTTGTTCTACGGATTTTTCATATGAATACCTAGAATGCGTTTTCAAGATTTTTTGAATTTTGGCCCCTAATAGGGTGTAAACTAGTCGTATACTTTTCCATGAATTCCAATATGTTTCGCAGGTCTGATCAGATATCGAATATCTTTTCACTTCCCCTGGCTTGTTTAATAATCACCTACTTTTAAGTTTTGTTTTTTTCAACCTCTAGACCGCATCCCGGAATAAGACCCAATTATTTAATTCATATGTTACACCCTTTTCTAACCGCTTCCCGAAGTTTTTGTTAGGTTTTCAGTCACATAGTAACATACACCGCATCCCCGAATTGAACGCGTTCTGAACTTCTGTCGGAAAAATAATAAAGTTGCGCCCAGACTTTTGGCAGACTTTTTTTTTCTAGTGCAATTGGTTTGTGAGATATCGTTATCTTAAGTATTTTACTCCCCACCCCCGTACGCCACCTCCCATACCAAAAAATTTTGTTTCAATCTACTCTCCTAGTATAACTACAGATATTTGTTAAGTTTTAATTGCATGCCATTAACGGCTTAGGAGATATGGATTTTAGAATGTGTCGATCTCGTCATTTTTGCGTTTCAGACGCATTATTTCCCCCTCCACTCCCTCACCCCTTAACCGATATCAGTAATTTTTTTGCAGATGGGTCCACTATCAAAGCTCTATAGAATTCCTAGTTTCAGTTTCCTACCATAAGTGGTTGCTAAGATCTAGAAACCAAATTTTTCGTCTAAAACCCTCTCACACCCTCACCTCTCAAAAAAATCCAACTTCTAGGGGTCTACCATGTCTATTCAGAAAAAAAACCAATTTAATTGGTCATACGGTTTGGCAACTATAATTTATCAAACGAGTTTGCGTACGGCGGACAGCGTACGGCGGACGGCGCACAGACGGACTGAAAAATTTTTTTTGCTTTTTTGGTGTTTATTAGTCATAAGACGTATAAAAAAAAATTTCAGGGTAGCAAATTTTTTGTTTTAAAAGCCGATAACAATACTTTATTATTAAAATTATAAAGTAAAAGAGCAGCGTGCCCAGTAATGAGCCCCTTTTTTCCAATACTGAGCCATGGCCGACCCAATATTGAGCCCCCCAAAGAAGGTGCGAATATTTGTAGAATATAGTTTTTAAGGATGAAATATACATGGTTTTCTGTACTCCGTGAATAGCCTTGTAAGTACTTATATAAAAAAACATTTTAAAAAATGTAAAAAAAGGTGTCGGGTTCAACAAAAAGGTATGATATTCACAGAGTCGGCTTTCTTACGATTGAATATTTCCACTTACGCTATACAAATTTGTGATATTTTCTTTTTTCAAAGAAACTCGACAATCGCTCGTCGTGGCAAAAAGATCATGTGCAAGGTTTACTTTTTGGAAGCTTTTAATGTGGAAAATTTGGGGGGGGGGGTGATATTTATCCGATCCCGGGATGATCAGATGATCAGCTCTCAATGTCGCAAGAGAATCGACATTTTCTTGAATATCAATAATAGCAAGATTCTAAACATTGGTGGAGATAGACACAGGAAAATTTAAGACTTTTGATAGGATCACCGATCACTGACTTTACTTTAATATCGTTTTCCAGCAAACGCTTACAAACTTCGTAGCCAATGCCACTAGTACCGCCTGGAATCACAGCGTTCTTCTCGTTTAAGGTTATCCTGGTGAGTCTTTGTAGCACACACTTTAACTGATGATTGAAGTATTGGAGAGAAACACTAAGCAACGGAAACTGAGTGGTAACCTTAGACGTCGGTTATCTTTCATAGTCGGTTGGGATCGACAGATTCTTCCTACTACTTAGGACGAAATGATCCGATCCCGTCGTGGCGAAAAAGATGATTTGCAAAGTTTACTTTTTGGTTGCTTTTAATGTGAAAAATTTTTTGGTGGGGGGGGGCGGATATTTCTCCTAGCGATTGTCGAGTTTCTTTGAAAAATGAAAATATCACAAATTTGTATAGCGTAAGTGGAAATAATCAATCGTAAGAAAGCCGACTCTGTGAATATCATACCTTTTTGTTGAACCCGACACCTTTTACTGTATTATTTATAATACAGTATTGTTATCGATTTTAAAAAAAAAAATAAATTTGCTGCCCTCAAAATTTTTTTTTCCACGTTTCATGACTAGTAGACGCGAAAAAAGCAATAAAAATTTTCACTCCGTCTGTACGCCGTACCCCGTACGCCGTACGTCGACCGCCCCAAAATCTTTGAAGGCTCGTAGCTCTCAAACCAGTGGAGCTATTAAATTAAATTTTTTTCCAAGAATAGACTTGGTGGACCCCTTGAATTCACATTATTTTCAGGGGAGGAGGTGTAAGGGGGAAGGCGGGGTAAGCGTTTTAGACGAAAAATTTAGGTTTCTAGATCTCAGGAACCGCTTGTGTTAGGAGGCTGAAACTTAGAATTTCTATAGAGCTTTGATAATGGACCCATTTGCAAAAAAAAAAAACAGGTATAGGTGAAGGGGTGTGGGAGTGGAGGGGGAAATAATGCGTCCGAAACGCAAAAATGCCGAGATCGACAAATTCTAAAATCCATATCTTCTAAACCATTCAGCAAGCAATTAAAACTTAACAAATATCTGTAGTTATACTAGGAGAGTAGATTGAAACAAAATTTTTGGGTGGGGGTAGTGGCGTACGGGGGTGGGGGGTGAAAAACTTTAGATTACGATATCTTACAAACTAATTGGACCAGAAAAACAAAATTCGGTTTTATTATAAAGATTAATAAATAAAGATTGCTCAAAGTAAAATATTTGAAGGGGGTGGAGGAGCACGGAAGTGGGAGGGATTAGAATTTTTCAAAAATAACACGATTCATATCTCAATACCAGTGTAAGTTCGATGTTTCACATTTTTACCAGAAGTAGGCCTAATTGAACCCTAGTAGGGAAAGTTTGGGGGTGTGGGTGTACAGGGTTAGGGTGGGGAAGGGTGAGAAAGAAAAAGTTCCGATGCTTATATCTTAAGAATCTATAATGATAGGAAGCTGAAACTAGGTATTAAGATAAAACTATAGTAGTGGCATGGTGGAAAAATAATTTTTTTCTTATTGGTAGTATGGTACGGTGGTGGGGGGTGTTTTTCCTAACTTCAGAACGGCTTATGCTAGGAAGTTGAAACTCGGTACGTATATGTAAATTAACTAGAAAAGAAATTCTGATAAAAAAAAATTTGAATATTCATTGGCGTTCAGAAGGGGGGGCAAAAAATAATATCGGTTAATATAAAATGCATATATTTTCACGATTTTCGTCATATCTACTAGGTCTTTCGAAATATTGAATTCATTTTTATTCTACGGATTCTTCATATGAATACCTAGAATGTGTTTTCAAGATTTTTTGAAATTCGACCCCAAAGAGGGTGTAAGCTTGTTGTATACTTTTTCATGAATTCCACCATGTTTCTCAGGTCTGAACAGATATCGAATATCTTTTCACTTCCCCAGGTTTGTTTAATAATCACCTATTTTCAAGTTTTGTTTTTTTCAACCTCTAGACCGCATCCCGGAATATGACCCAATTATTTAATTCATATGTTACACCCTTTTCTAACCGCTTCCCGAAGTTTTTGTTAGGTTTTCAGTCACATAGTAACATACACCGCATCCCCGAATTGAACGCGTTCTGAACTTCTGCCGGAAAAATAATACAGTTGCGCCCAGACTGTTGGCAGATTTTTTTTACATTTCTTAAAATGTTTTTTTATATATATATCACTTCTTTTTGCTGTATAATATACTGAGTTGTCCGTGTGTGTCATTGCCAAATTGCGTAGTATTGCTCCATATCGCTAGTCACAGTTGATCAACGAGTTAACAACGAATTGCTCCATGTCTTTAATTGCTGAATGTTGTTGTATGTTTTCGTGACGTCAAAATTGTCTGGAATTGCTGCAAATTGAGCATTTTTAATCACTATTATTCGTCGTCAGCGATTCGTTTGCGGACCCATGAAGGAGTGCAGTTCGCCATAAAAGTCCTATATCGACTGGCTCTCACCTACAGTGGAATCGAAATCAAGTCCAGTAGGATACAAAATTTCAATGAACTTACCGTAAGCAGATGGATGCAGTCTACGCCCTATAAACTACCATAACATAAGACCGCATCTCCATTCCGTTGTATATGAAAACCTTCGGAGCCTTGGTTGAATTTTCATGTGGTTCCACCGTCCATGTAAATTGTGCCGTGGATATCACCGCCATGATACTCCAATTGTTCGGTTCCATCGCGCACTTTAGTTTCGCAGGGCACATTCAGCGTCTGCGGACGATCAAAAAAGAGAATTAGAACGAAAGGACACCCTTTCCCAAGCTTGCCATGACCATCCAGAAATCTTTCTCCGGCTGATAGAAGATTACAGATTTTCAGCGCTTGGCATCTATCGCTCGATGTGAACGTACTGTTGAAAAGTAGTGAACGGCGCGTTTTCCGGCTGATTATCAAAGAGCTAAGTGAAGTAGCTAAGAAAGCAGCGCAGTACTTGGATGGAGGACCGGATTCGGATGTTGGCCCGGATTGGTTGGATTAGGGGTGGAGATAAGCACCCGCCCATCCACAAGCACTTTAATGCACTCTCGTTTTGATATGTGCCACGGCGGGTATATTTTGTATGGAGCAGACGTCGAAAAATGAGTCGGATTTTTCACGTTTGCATGCCGTGCCCAGTCAATTTTAACGGAATTTCGATTCTGTTAATTTTGCGAGTAGATGGTAGTCTCACATGCAACACGTGAAAATCGGAGGATATGTCTCTTCAGGAAACGGTTTTTTTCACATAAAATCGGAATAAAATGTGAAAAATGATGCCGATTTTGCACAGTTGCATGCCGTACAGCGGTATTTTCGATCGGATTTTGATTTGGTTTTTTTTGTTTTGATATGTGCCACGACGGGTATAAATATATATATAATATATATAAATCCGATGGAAAATACCGCTGTACGGCATGCAATGTGCAAAATCGGCATCATTTTTCGACGTCTGCTCCATACAAAATATACCCGCCGTGGCACATATGAATCAATTGAGTTCCCTTGCCAAAGGCGGCGGCGGGCCCTGATGTGATGATAGCGAAGCGCCTTCCATATCAACCTCCACGCTTTCGGTCAAACCTTAAACACACAAAAACGAGCGGAGAACTTTCAATTTCACTTCGGACGCGTTTGTTTGACAGAAGCCGGCCGCTGTACTTTTCTTCGCTCTCGCTATAACTCCGTTTTTTCCCTTCTTCACGGGAGACTTTCGTAGCCGCCAATCAACGATAAAACGCACACAAAACAGAAACAATTCACTAAGAAACGATCACTTTGTAACTTAAGACTAATTGCGAACGGTTCGAGTTATGACATAAATACTGACATTCGATTCAGCTGATCCAGCTAGTACTTCATTCTGCGATTCTCAAACTGTGACTGACTTGAAAAATTTACCCGAGCTTTTTACGCACACACATCTGATACTTTGATTACTTTGACAGATGCCGGCCGCGATACGAACGACATATCGAGAGACTTTTTCAATCAGCTGCGACTGACTTGAAAAATTCAGCCGAGCTATTCACGCACACACATCTGAACACACTGAAAATCATATGGGAAGCTCTCATGTACACAGCAGACAGATAAAGACGCCGTGTCCATGTGAGTTGTGCCCAGTAAAAGAACATAGCAAGTGCTTGGGGGTGAACCCGACAATCACTTTCTATTGAAAGTTCTGATTCCTTGATAAATTTTCAAGCAAAAATTGTTGTCCAGGGATGATCAATTTTGAATGTCCGCCTCTGACCTGTACTCTCACTCACTTAAAACGTTTTATCTTGAAAACTAATAATCAGAATTCAAAGTATTATAGCTTGTTTTTCAGGTAATTGAATTACCTTTCATTTGATGTAAAAGTTCAAATTGTAACTACACCCGATTTTGAGATATTTACTTCTAAACACTAATTTTGCTACTTCTATTCTAAAAGTATCGTGATCAATAGTTTTTCTCAGAAATCCCCACTATAAAAAATCTTACAAAAGCTGCACACATTTGCATTGCATAAGTTCAATAATTAAAAAAAAATTATGATTCCACTTTTGATGTTGATGTACATACATACTTGTTGTTTAAACTGAAAGAATTTAATAATAGTTTGTATGCTTTATTTCAAAATTTCTTGTTTACAGTATATGTTCAAAATGACCACCTATATTTTGAATGCACGCTAAATTTTTTCGTTTTGCAAGTGTTCTCGTACTCCTAAACTCCAGCATTAGTTCTGTTACTGACGCATTGATCCTGGTACTTTGATATTTCAATGCTACTACAGCCGTTGCTTATAATACAAGATTCCTCATTCCGAATATAAATAAATCCATAATAGTATTATTAGGAGATTTCGCATGCCATTTATACCGTTCCAGTGATTGCTATAATTTTAACCACCAATCTGTGATTTGTCGGCCGTAATGAGCTGGAGCCACATCGTGTTGGTAAAACATGGAGTCAATAGTATCAGTAGAATAGTGGAAGTCACATATATAATAAAATAGTTACGAATCACAACTGCCCATAAATTGACACTAAATTTGTGCTAAAATTATGCCACTATTCTATTGTGTGTATATTGCTCTCGGCCCACGTATGTAGGTTGTGGAAGTTTCTGACACCGTCTTTGGTAAATTGGGAATCATCCGTCCCAAAAACGTTGTTCATAGAATTCTCGTCAAGTATTTGTCGTTCAAGGAGTCAATTACAAAACTCAATTTTTTTGGCAAATCAATGGGTAGCAGCTTCTGCACTGGTGTGTGATGGTAGGGATGCAAGTGTTCTGCTTTTAAACAACTCCAAACTTTCCACTTAAACACACAAAAACGAGCGGAGAACTTTCAATTTCACTTCGGACGCGTTTGTTTGACAGAAGCCGGCCGCTGTACTTTTCTTCGCTCTCGCTATAACTCCGTTTTTTCCCTTCTTCACGTGAGACTTTCGTAGCCGCCAATCAACGATAAAACGCACACAAAACAGAAACAATTCACTAAGAAACGATCACTTTGTAACTTAAGACTAATTGCGAACGGTTCGAGTTATGACATAAAGACTGACATTCGATTCAGCTGATCCAGCTAGTACTTCATTCTGCGATTCTCAAACTGTGACTGACTTGAAAAATTTACCCGAGCTTTTTACGCACACACATCTGATACTTTGATTACTTTGACAGATGCCGGCCGCGATACGAACGACATATCGAGAGACTTTTTCAATCAGCTGCGACTGACTTGAAAAATTCAGCCGAGCTATTCACGCACACACATCTGAACACACTGAAAATCATATGGGAAGCTCTCATGTACACAGCAGACAGATAAAGACGCCGTGTCCATGTGAGTTGTGCCCAGTAAAAGAACATAGCAAGTGCTTGGGGGTGAACCCGACAATCACTTTCTATTGAAAGTTCTGATTCCTTGATAAATTTTCAAGCAAAAATTGTTGTCCAGGGATGATCAATTTTGAATGTCCGCCTCTGACCTGTACTCTCACTCACTTAAAACGTTTTATCTTGAAAACTAATAATCAGAATTCAAAGTATTATAGCTTGTTTTTCAGGTAATTGAATTACCTTTCATTTGATGTAAAAGTTCAAATTGTAACTACACCCGATCTTGAGATATTTACTTCTAAACACTAATTTTGCTACTTCTATTCTAAAAGTATCGTGATCAATAGTTTTTCTCAGAAATCCCCACTATAAAAAATCTTACAAAAGCTGCACACATTTGCATTGCATAAGTTCAATAATTAAAAAAAAATTATGATTCCACTTTTGATGTTGATGTACATACATACTTGTTGTTTAAACTGAAAGAATTTAATAATAGTTTGTATGCTTTATTTCAAAATTTCTTGTTTACAGTATATGTTCAAAATGACCACCTATATTTTGAATGCACGCTAAATTTTTTCGTTTTGCAAGTGTTCTCGTACTCCTAAACTCCAGCATTAGTTCTGTTACTGACGCATTGATCCTGGTACTTTGATATTTCAATGCTACTACAGCCGTTGCTTATAATACAAGATTCCTCATTCCGAATATAAATAAATCCATAATAGTAATATTAGGAGATTTCGCATGCCATTTATACCGTTCCAGTGATTGCTATAATTTTAACCACCAATCTGTGATTTGTCGGCCGTAATGAGCTGGAGCCACATCGTGTTGGTAAAACATGGAGTCAATAGTATCAGTAGAATAGTGGAAGTCACATATATAATAAAATAGTTACGAATCACAACTGCCCATAAATTGACACTAAATTTGTGCTAAAATTATGCCACTATTCTATTGTGTGTATATTGCTCTCGGCCCACGTATGTAGGTTGTGGAAGTTTCTGACACCGTCTTTGGTAAATTGGGAATCATCCGTCCCAAAAACGTTGTTCATAGAATTCTCGTCAAGTATTTGTCGTTCAAGGAGTCAATTACAAAACTCAATTTTTTTGGCAAATCAATGGGTAGCAGCTTCTGCACTGGTGTGTGATGGTAGGGATGCAAGTGTTCTGCTTTTAAACAACTCCAAACTTTCCACTTAGAAATGTTCAACTGCAATGCCAAGCTTCGGATACTGATGGATGGACTATTTTCAACTCCATACAGTATTTCTTTATCGGTCTGAACAGCGATTGTTGGCATAGGGTTTGCATTTACTCTGCTCAGGACAAGCAGCCAGTTTCCCGAATCCTTCTGTAAACATCTTGAATAATTCTCTCGTGAGGTGTTCGTGGATTCGGATATCTCTGATGATATAGCGATCGCGCCACAAGTTATTTTCCTTGACATTCTCCATAGATGAATGTATCCATATTAATCATTGGAAGACTCAGGCATTTTGAAATTATTTTCTAAAATTAATATGTACCTTCCAGTTTTAGCAATGTAACTAATGAAAGGTAATTCGATTCCCTAAAAAAGAAGCTATAACAATTTTAAATTTGATTACTAGTTTTCTAGATATAACGTTTTAAATGAGTGAGAGTACAGGTCCGAAGCACTTTTCTGGACTATCCTGTATCTCCACGGATAATGAAAATTCACGCTCCCTGTAGGACAATTGTTGTCTCAAAATAGATCAAGGAATAACCCCTTTCAAGGTTGTGCACGGAATACGGTACACCCCATACATACTTCATCTAAACTATAAAATATCACAGTGCTCATTACAGGAACGCTATATTTTTCCATTAATTCAGTAGTGAGCCCCCTATAGCTCATTTCTTGAAATTATGAAAAATTGTTGATCCAGCAATGAGCCCCCTTTAATTTCGCAAGATATTCTTTAATTATAGAACTTTTTATTTTAAATATGTAGTAAATATATAAATCTATCAGTACAAAAGTAAAGTAAAACCTAAGATCGAAATACGGTAGTTACCCGGTGTTTGAATCAAAATGAAGTCCTTATACATTTGCACAAGAATAGTTAATTTTTCAAATCACTAAGGAGGTCAGTCCAACTCCGCCATAGCCGGTCGCAAGCCCAGGTTGAGATAAAGAGGAGCGAGTGAGCACATCCTGAATGGTCAGGAAGTAGGTATAAAAACCGGTGTAGTTGGACTCGCGGCATAGCTGTGAGGACTCCAGCACACACTAACCG
The DNA here is from genome assembly GCA_949128065.1 of Beris chalybata. Classification (NCBI taxonomy): domain Eukaryota; kingdom Metazoa; phylum Arthropoda; class Insecta; order Diptera; family Stratiomyidae; genus Beris; species Beris chalybata. Next base: position 98,851,907 of record OX421894.1, read on the forward strand.
AAAGTTGTTCACACGTCTTTGTACTATAGACCTCGCCCTCCAGGTTGGGGGTTGGGCGATGGGTTAACGATCCATCCCCGGAAAAAACCTATTGTTCAGAAAGCAGGACTACAGCCTCGGAAAAGATTGGATCAACGGCAACGATTGTGGCAACACATTTAGGACTACTCTTTTGGATCTTGGAACGTTCGCTCCCTTTACAGAACAGGTGCACTGCGAGAGCTTCTTAATAAAGTTTCAGGATACAACATCAACATTCTGGCGGTCCAAGAAACGAGATGGCTTGGCAGTGAGGTTAATGACTTGCGAACACACACAATACTAACCAGTGGAAAACCTTCGGGATGCAAGAAATTTGGAGTAGCTTTCGTGGTAGATACCAAATTTAAGTACTTAATCACCGACTTCAAACTCGTAAACGAAAGATTTTGTGCGATCCACATAAAAAAAAGATTTTTCAATGTATGGCTGGTAAACTGTCACGCTCCAACAGAGGAAAAGGATGACGCAGTGAAGGACATTTTTTACAACACCCTAGAACAAACATTTGACTCTTTACCATCTAACGACATAAAGATACTTCTAAGAGACTTCAATGCTAAAGTTGGACAAGAGGAGACACATAGAGGAACCACAGGAAGGCACAGTCTCCATAACACCACCAATGACAATGGACAACGTTTAATCGATTTCGCTACCAGCAAAAACTTACCTGTAAGCTCATCATGCTTCCCCCATCGCAACATTCATAAAATAACGTGGTCATCTCCGTATGGTCGCACTTTCAATCAAATTGACCACGTTCTGATCGAGAGAAGGGCTGCGACCAGCATTCTAGATGTAAGATCTTTTCGCGGAGCAAAATGCGACTCCGACCACTATCTCGTAAAAGTGAAATATCGATGTCGAGTGGCATTATGCGGGTACTCCAAAAAGGGCAGGACACCCAAATTTGACATCGATAAACTAAAGGACGAGACTGTCGCGTCAGCCTATAAGTCAGCGCTACAAAATCACTTTGAAACATCACGAACTGACGAAGTGACAACCATCGACCAAGAGTGGACACAGTTGAGAGATGGAATCAGAACGACAGCAGAAAAGATCATTGGATTAAAATCCCAGCAGAAACATAATGACTGGTTCGATGATGAGTGTAGTGACGCAATAACGAAAAAGAATGAAGCTTACAAGGCGTACATTGAAAGACCGACGAGAGCCAAAAAGGAAGGATACGACGAGCTTAGGCGATTATCAAACGAAATCTGCAAACGAAAGAAACGAAAACACAACAATGACATAATTATAAACCTAAATACTGACATGAAGTCACATAATCTACGATCCGCATACACCATCAAACAAATAAGACAAGGCTATAAGCCACGAACAAACCTCTGTAAAGACAAGGAAGGAAATATCCTTAGTGACGCAGAACAAATTAAACAGTGATGGTTTGAATACTTTAAAAAGCTGCTGAACCCTAACAGAGTGACGGCCACCGACCCAATTATAACATCAAGTGCACCATCGGATCAGCAGACATCAACTACGGTACCCACTATCGGAGAAGTGGAAGCAGCCCTGCGCGACCAAAAAATACATAAATCACCCGGAGTTGATGCAATACCAGCAGAGCTCCTAAGGGGAGCTAGTCCATACCTCGCCAATCTCCTACACAAAATCGTGACAAAAATTTGGATTGAAGAAAAAATACCCGACGACTGGCGCCAGAGCATTATAAGTCCAATCTTCAAGAAAGGAGATAAACTGCTATGTGAAAATTACAGAGGCATATCATTGTTGTGTACGTCCTACAAAATACTGACGAAAGTAATTCATATTCGATTAAAGCCTTATACAGAAAGTATTATTGGCGAATACCAACGTGGTTTCAGAACCAGACGATCTACTATTGACCAGATATTCTCAGTCAAACAAGTGCTAGAAAAATGCTGGGAGTATAACATTGACGTGCACCAGATCTTCGTGGACTTGAAACAGGCATACGATAGTATAGTTCGTAATGTACTATAGAAAATTATGCTCGACTTTGGAATCCCATCAAAACTCGTCCGATTAACAAAAATGACCATGACTGACACTGAATCCTAAGTAAGGATACAAAACAAGCTAACCCAGAGCTTCCTAACCGAATTCGGCCTGAAGCAAAGAGATGGACTAGCTCCCATGCTCTTCAACCTTGCCTTGGAATATGTCATCAGAAAGGTACCCGTTGATACCAGAAGTACCCTACTAATCAAGTTCACTCAACTAGTGGTGTACGCAGATGAAGTAAACATCATGGCCAGATCGGTTCCAGACGCAAAGGAAGTCTTCCACTGTCTAGACTCAGCAGCAAAGGATGTCGGGCTAAGGGTCAATAAGAATAAGACCAAGTTCATGACCCAAACAAGAAGAAACGCGCCAACTAGACAAAATATGACCTTGGGGGACTACAACCTGGAGAATGTGGATCATTTCTCATACTTGGGATCACACCTTGTAAGAGACGGCAATGAACGGGATGAAGTAAGTCAACGGATCACACTAGCAAATAAGACATATTTCACGGTTCTCCCAATCTTAAAACCGAAAAAAGTGCACAGGCTGAGCAAACTTTTGCATATACAAGACGATCATAAGACCTATATGCAAGTGAAACATGGACTCTCACCCAAGCGTCTGAAAAATCAATAGACGTTTTTGAACGACGAATTCTTCGAAGAGTTTTGGGACCAGTAAGAGAAGGCACTGAATGGCGTATTCGGTACAACAACGAGTTGTATAACATCTATGACGACCCAGCCGCATCGACTCTTATAAAATTCCGTAAGCTGCATTGGGCAGGTCATGTGGAGCGAATGGATGACGGAAGAATTCCCAAGCGCACATTGAAAGGTAGAGCTCATGGCAAGCGACCGGTGGGAAAACCGCGAAAAAGATACGAGGATTCAGTTGACGCAGATTGCAAATCGCTTCTTAGATGCACAAACTGGAGGACGCGGGCGCTGAACCGAGATGACTTCAGATAATGTATCCTGCAGGCCCTGGCCCGATTTGGGCTGTCGCGCCATTGATCATGATGAAGGAGGTCCGTCCGTTCGGCACGAAATATTTCTTCCGACAGTTCTCCTTCCAAATGGAAAGTGGTGTCGAACTGACAATAAAGAATAATGGTATTTAACGAAAAAAACAAAATTTAGCTAAACGAAGCATATTCTTAGCTTTTGGTGAAAATTTGCAAAGGGAGTTCATTACTGGTGGGGAGGCTCAGAACCAGTCCTCTAGTCCCAGTACTTTACCCTATATAGGCATTTCTCTAAATGGTCACTAATTTGAGGTCGTGTTAAAACGATAATTATTTGCATGAACATGCCTCGGGAAACTGCAGAAATATACAATGAAAATATCATAAATTCACACAAGTTTGAGTTAACATTATTCTTTCCGTAGTTTTTAGATTTTCTTGTAAAAAAGCTTGTTCGATCCAACCGACATCCGTTCAGCTAGTTTCAAATTTGATTTTAACGTGTGGAGACGTTTGTTGCAATACGATATACGATTAAAATAGCTTTCTTTGAGGAATTTTTTTCGGATAGTTGGCTTTAGCGATTTCTTTGCATCTGAAGAGCTACGGTCATACGAACTAATCCATGTGCATACAAATGATAATTAATGATAATAGATTAGTGAGTATATTAGTGAATATCAAGTCTCCTTGATATAATCAGTTTAGTCACGTGCATTGTAAAGTGTTTATTAATCAATCAACATAAGAAAATGTGAGTGTAAACTTAAGCTGTAAATGACAACTGTTGACCACAGTGCTAAAAATAAGTTCTGATTCAAGGATAACACCAGATGATGGTGATGATTGACGAATTCAATAAATAATTTTTCTGAAAATTTTGATTCAAAAACAAAAATCCTCATTATTTAATTTGTTTGTACAGATGTAGAACTAAAATATTAATTAAAGTCATGCTTCTGTTAGGAATTATTAATCGTGCAGATTAATCAAAAGTTGAAAGACATTCAATAGGTAGCTTGGAAAAGATCATGGATACACTTTATTTTCGTTGCATACTTCATATTGGTGTCCTAACACAAGAAAACCTAAGATTGAAACCTCGAAAAGTATCCACTCTGCGCCAATTTCTTAAAGATGATGACTTAAACAAATAGCGAGCGAATACCTGTCAAGGTCACAAGCATATGTACATAGGGCTATTATTACCATCTCAAAATGCGCCAAAGGTTTTTTCTTGTCTTTATTGACTGGGCTAAATATAAAAATATTTGTGGTTTCTCAGGATGGATGAAATCATAGAATATTATAAATTTAATCAAAAGCGAAAAGTTTGGTATTTATAAAATGAAATTTTAAGTCAAAAGATAGAGCTCAGTAATTAGTAATATCCGTCATTGGAAGTCGAAGGAGTTGATTAAAGTCTTAAGAATTTCAATCATGTTCTTTGGAATAATAGGTCTGCTCTTTTTGCCTGCACTTTTAACATTTTGTTACACTTTTTTACACTAGCTCTCGAGCGAGTGCAGAAAAGTGTAGAGGGTGGATGGGGAGAGGATAAGAATACTGTTTTAGTATGATTTTGTATCATTGCTGTGACATCAAATGTTGTTTAGAAAAAAGAAGTGTAAAAAGTGCAGACGAAAAGAACAGACCTAATGTAAGAAATTTCTGAACGCTTCGTTGTAAAGCCTAGTACTGTGTTCCGAGCGAAGCGAAACGAAATGAACTGTCAAAGTCCATATAAAAATTTAAAATTTCGTTAATTTTTGTCGACGAAATATTTCATTCGTTTTTCGGTTACTCTGCAAAGAGCCCACTTCGCAGGGGGGAGATTCAGAATCGCCAAAGCTCCCACTTTGACTGATGGTTGAGGATGGCACCACTTCGGAAGACTTTGTAATGATTGCAGGTATTCTGTTACCCACCGATGCCACAAATCATCCCTCATTTCTTGAATCAGTTGCCACCTATCGCACAGGGGACTTTTAGATTCAACAGTGAAGGTTCAGGCACTGATGTAAGAATCGCTCCGATCAGAAAGTGCGTGGGTGTTAGCGGTGATAAATCGGATGGGTCATCTGATAATGGTTGAAGTGGCCGAGAGTTCAAGCATGCTTCGACTTGACTCCAAAAGGTGGACATCTAGTCAAACTTAAGTGTAGCAGTACCGATGACTCGCTTGAGATAATTTTTAGTCGATTTAACTGCGGCCTCCCAAGTCCACCAAAGTGTAGCGCACCAGGAGAATAAAAGCGTCAGGTAGTACCATCTCTGGCAACTGCATCTGCGAGGATTGTTGATTGTTTCGATGCAATTGTAAAGAGTCGTCGTAGATTAACATCTGCTCCAACGAAGTTTGTATGCAGTAATGCAGCTAAAAAGGATGATGTTAAATAGCTAGAGACTGCCTCGAGGTGTACTGCCCGAGTGGCCAAACAGGTAAAAACTGCAATGTAGCCCTTTTGAGACTTGTGTTCATGTCCAGAACTGGTACGTAGATCAATTGGTCCTGCAATACTACACAGCAATGCAGAAAAGGACGACTTCGCTGCACCCTTGAAGGCGTTAAGCTTCCCATCTGCCGAGAGCAAGTGGATACATGTCTATGTCGGATACAAGGAACACATTTCAAAATACAAGATTTGGCAGCTTGACGTCCTCGTGGAATCCAATATTGACGCCTGAGTGTTTCAAGAGTCAATTGTGCACCACCATGTAATACCTTTCGATGGCAGGAATCAATAATGAATTTCGTGATTGGTGCGTCTCACGGCAAAATTATGGGATTCTTCTCATCTGGATCAAGATTAGCATGCTTTAAGCGGCCGCCTACACGACCTCTCTCATCTTTGAACGGATTGAGCGAAAGTAATGAGCTCCCCTTCAGCTGGCAGGGTTTGGATGAAGTAAGTTGTGCCATCTCAGAGGAGAAGAAGGCGTGTTAAAATGATTTTATCCAATAGATTCTGGCAGTTTCCAACTCTAGTGGAGAGAGAATATGTGTGTGAACGACGTATTGCGCAGATTGTGGCTCACTCCGCATTCTAAAGCGACGAGCTAATCTTTGACACCAAGCAGTTACTCGCAATCGTTTAGATAAACTTTAGGCTGAAGCGAATAATTCCCAAAGTGGAGGTGTGTGTATTGTCGATTTCAGGACAACGACACGTCTATCAAAGGATTCCTCATGTTGGGAAAGTTGCTCAAAAGTTAACCATGATAGAGGTGAATTTGATAGCCGCTCCGGTCCTCTCCACCATAACGTGAATTTACATATTAATGACAATTGCATCCCATGAAAAAATATTTGGAATCACAGTTTCAAATCTGGTTTTAACGCCAGTCAACGATCCTACCATTACGGATGCGTTGTCGGATGCTTAGCCAATCATATTATTGAGCGGTATATATAATATATTCAAATGGTTCTGAATTGTATTAAATATTTTCGAAGCAACGGAGTTATTTAACTCTACCATTCCTAAAAAGTGTCCAAAACTTATAATAATAATAAAAATGAAGTAGAAAATATGAAAGTGAAGTAGAAATCGTTTACTTCGCACTGGAAATCATTTACCGAAAAATCGAAGTAGATCTACTTCGATTCAAGTAGAGTGGTAACCCTGATACGGTTGTTGCTGTTTCTGATCTGCGAAACCAATCGAGTTGCGCGGTTGCCTGGTTTACATGTAAAACTATGATACGTATGATATATTTCAGTTATTGAGTTTATCTTAGCTTCACCACTGGAAAGCCAGGTCAAGAGGGTTAACATAATTTTTAGTAATAAATAATTATTGACTAAAGTATAATTATTTATCTTTATGGTACAGTACGGCACAATTTCAGTACAATTCAGAGCAATTACTTTTTCAAAATGACAGGGTGAACTTAACATAATTTTTAGTACATCATCGTAATTCTCGACTAAAGTAAAACAATTTATTTTTACAGCACAATACGACACAATTCGAGCACAATTTCTGAATTATATTTTTTCGAAAAAGGGGGAGCTAAGTATTTTGCTCTAATTTCTTTTTGAGGGCACAAATTGAGCACAAATCAGCTCAATTGAGAAATTACATTTATTCGAAAAAAACAGGGCTAACTTCACACCATTTTTAGTATTTTACTACATATTACTACATATGTATGTGACTGAAAACCTAACAAAAAGTTCGGGAAGTGGTTAGAATAGAGTGTAACATATGAATTATATAATTGGATCATATTCCGGGATGCGGTCTAGATGTTGAGAAAAAAAAAAAAATAAAAATAGGTGATTATTAAACAAGCCCGTGGAAGTGAAAAGATATTCGATATCTGATCAGAACTGAGAGATATGGTGGAATTTATGAAAAAGTATACAACCACTTTAGGAGTCAAATTACAAAAAATCTTGAAAATTCTTCCTATGTTTTTTTTTCGACAACAAGCTGCAAAAGCAATACACACACCAAAGTATGGTTGCAGTTTTCGGTGCCGCAATTCACCGTCTCTAACGTTCAGTCTGTCTCTAACATTCAGAACAAGTAAAAGTTTATTTATTTATTTATTTGGAAAAGTGAATTGAACAGAATATAATTTCCAATAATACAAATGCACCAAAAAATAAAAATAAGAATAAAATTAAAGCAAAGCAAAAAAATTATAATAAAGAGAAAATAATAATAAAGAAAATATAATAATAAAAATATGTAGTACAATTAAAATAAATTATAAATTAAAATTAACGAAAGTAAGTGAATTAGAAATTAATAAATAGCAAATATAGATTTTAAATGAATTTTAATAGAGCGCAAGCTGTGACCCTGAAAACTGAGACAATTTGCATGAAATGATCGAGGTAAACGGAGGAGCGGCGAATTAAAATAGGCATTTATAGGTGCAAATGGAATGATAAAAGTGTCATGTGATCTGCAACGGTGGTTTGGTTCTCTGAATGTAAGTTCAACATAAAGAGTACAATTGAAGATAAATAAAACTTTGTATAGGAACATAATATCTAAGTATGATCTTCTGTACTTCAGAAAAGAAAGTCCTAGCTGTTGTAATCTCGCATCATACGAAGCCTCTTCAAAATTGAGTCTGCGAAAGAGAGTTCTTGTGAAACGTCTCTGCACCGATTCCAATGCTGCAATAAGATAAGAATAGTACGGGTTCCATACAACTAAGCAATATTCCAGATGACACCTGACAAGACTATTGTACAAGTTAACCCTTATGTTACCAGAGAATTTTTTACCTTAAATCTACCAACAGCGGTACCGGGTATCTATGACGATACCTCTGAGAACTTAGCACCCCACTTTAACCAAATTGAATAAAAAAATTGTTTTCGGGTGGAGCTTTGTTTGTACTTGATTGTACCGAAAAAAATTTCGTTTGTACCTCCAAGGGTACGGAGAAAAAAATGCTCCGTGTGAACTTAGCACCCGACTTGCACCAAATTAACTGAAATTTTTTATTCAGATAGTACCCCGTCGAAAAATGATTGTACCGAAAATGATTTTTTTTTTTTTTCAATAAAAAAAAAATAATTAAAATTTTTTTTTTACAAAAAAAAAAAAGTACGGCAAACTATTGTAAATTGGTTCTATTTGATTGTACCTTCAATCGATTTTAAAATATTTTAAAATTTACATCAAAAACTAGCTATCTAAACCAACCAATCCTTCACACAAAGAGTAAAATAATTAAAACGACAACACTTTATAAATCGATGACCGGAGTATGATCAATTTTCAAAACTCGAAAAACCAAAGATGCTAACATATGCTATAGAAACCGTTATTGATTGTACATCCAAGAAATTTTAAGAAATATTTATTTTTCCATCAAAAAATAACAATCTAAATCATCCAATAATTCACACTCAGAGAAAAAATAATTCGAAAGCCTATCCTCCGACAACACATTATAAATCGATAAGCGGAGTATTCTCGATTTCAAAATTGGAAAAACTAAAGATGCTAACATATTCTATAGGAACCAAATTTGATTGTACCTTCAAGAAATTTTAGGAAATATTAATTTTTCGGTCGAAACATAACAATATAAATCATCCAATTATTCACCCTCAGAGAAAAATAATTCGAAAGACGATCCTTCGACAACACATTATAAATCGATGAGGGATATCATTATTTAAAAACTGTAATATTTTCAGAATAATAATCCGAAATTGGAACATAAAATTTTTGGTTTTCCACCTTTTTACCTATGAATGAATTCCATTTGACTTTCTAAAGGAGTAATTCCTGAGTTTCAAGAATGAAATGTGTACCTACGGACCGTGTCTATTTATTTTAATTAGACCCTTTTTTAAACAAGGTATTGTTCATTTCTTAAATATAAGTTTCTGTGAATGGAAATGTCGGATCTTAAAATCGAATCCTATGCAGAAAATATATACCTCTTTCAAGAAAGTTTAAGGGCCCACATTTTAGACGGTACCTGAATGGAATACGTTTTTGTTATTTCGTCCCGACTACACTTGCTTTATTGGGGGTCAAAAAGTTGCAGAGTAAATTTTGATATTTCGCAAGAAATTAGGCTGAAGTGAAATTGCAGCCTAACTCTTTAGGCATAGGGGTTTACTTTTCGTATGCATAAAATATGATTCAAATTTCATACAAATATGAGTAATTTTTCTCTGAGGGCTAATTATTGGCTTCCACAACACATTATAAATCGATAAGCAGAGTACATGCCACTTTCAAATTCGAAAAACGATCCTCCGACAACAATTTGTGAATCGATGGCCGGACTATAGGTCGATTTTCAAAATTCGAAAAACCAAAGATGCAAATATATGCTATAGATACCGCAATTGATTGTACCTCCAAGAAATTTTAAGAAATATTAATTTTTCCATCAAAACATAATAATCTAAAGCAGCCAATAATTCACCCTCAGAGGAAAATAATTCGAAAGACGATCCTCCGACAACAATTTTTGAATCGATGGCCGGACCATAGGTTGATTTTCAAAATTCGAAAAACCAAAGATGCAAATATATGCTATAGATACCGCAATTGGTTGTACCTCCAAGAAATTTTAAGAAATATTAATTTTTCCGCCAAGAAAAACAATCTAAATAATCCAATAATTCACACTCAGAGGAAAATAATTCGAAAGACGATCCTCCGACAACAATTTGTGAATCGATGGCCGGACTATAGGTCGGTTTTCAAAATTCGAAAAACCAAAGATGCAAATATATGCTATAGATACCGCAATTGATTGTACCTCTAAGAAATTTTAAAAAATATTAATTTTTCCGCCAAAAAATAACAATCTAAATCAGCCAATAATTCACACTCAGAGGAAAATAATTCGAAAGCGATGGCCGGACCATAGGTCGATTTTCAAAATTCGAAAAACCAAAGATGCAAATATATGCTATAGATACCGCAATTGATTGTACCTCCAAGAAATTTTAAGAAATATTAATTTTTCTGCCAAAAAAAACAATGTAAATCATCCAATAATTTACACTCGGAGGAAAATAATTCGAAAGACGATCCTTCGACAACACATTATTAATCGATAAGCGGAGTACATGCGATTTCAAAATTCGAAAAACCAAAGATGCAAACATATGCTATAGATACCGCAATTGATTGTACCTCCAAGAAATTTTAAGAAATATTAATTTTTCCATCAAAACATAATAATCTTAATCAGCCAATAATTCACCCTCAGAGGAAAATAATTCGAAAGACGATCCTTCGACAACACATTATAAATCAATAAGCGGAGTATAGACCGATTTTTAAAAATCTTTGTTCTGTATAAGAAATGCCAGTATTGCCAATAATAGCAGTTGGAATATTTTGTGGTGAAGGTAAACGACAATTTAAACCATTTTTGCAACCTTTTGTGGCAGAAATGTCATCACTTTTAAGGAATAGTCTGTATGTTAATAACAAAAAATACTAAATCGTGATTATTACAAGAACATTCTAATCAGTTTGTATTTTTACCTTTAATTCATACGGGTTGACTTACTTTCAACAAAACTGATTTTATTATTATAATAATAAAATATTTGAAATACACTTAACATTACATGAACAAAATAACTTTCCATTAAATTAATATGAAAAAGTAAACAAAGTTTTCATTTATTAAATTCTCAAAATGAACCCAATTTAAAAATTAATAAGTTTAAAGTCCATCACGTATTTTATTTCTTCAGATACATCTTGGAGGTACCATCAACTACGGTATCTATAGCATATATTTGCATCTTTGGTTTTTCGAAATTTTGAAATCGCATGTACTCCGCTTATCGATTAATAACGTGTTGTCGAAGGATCGTCTTTCGAATTATTTTCCTCTGAGTGTGAATTATTGGATGATTTAGATTGTTATTTTTTGGCGGAAAAATTAATATTTCTTTAAATTTCTTGGAGGTACAATCAATTGCGGTATCTATAGCATATATTTGCATCTTTGGTTTTTCGAATTTTGAAAATCGACTTGTAGTCCGGCCATCGATTCACAAATTGTTGTCGGAGGATCGTCTTTCGAATTATTTTCTTCTGAGAGTGAATTATTGGATTATTTAGATTGCTATTTTTTGGCGGAAAAATTAATATTTCTTAAAATTTCTTGGAGGTACAACCAATTGCGGTATCTATAGCATATATTTGCATCTTTGATTTTTCGAATTTGAAAGTGGCATGTACTCTGCTTATCGATTTATAATGTGTTGTCGAAGCCAATAATTAGCCCTCGGAGAAAAATCATTCATATTTGTATGAAATTTGAATCATATTTTATGCAAATGAAAAGTAAACCCCTATGCTTAAAGAGTTAGGCTGCAATTTCACTTCAGCCTAATTTCTTGCGAAATATCAAAATTTACTCTGCAACTTTTTGACCCCAATAAAGCAAGTGTAGTCGGGACGAAATAACAAAAACGTATTCCATTCAGGTACCGTCTAAAATGTGGGCCCTTAAACTTTCTTGAAAGAGGTATATATTTTCTGCATAGGATTCGATTTTAAGATCCGACATTTCCATTCACAGAAACTTATATTTAAGAAATGAACAATACCTTGTTTAAAAAAGGGTCTAATTAAAATAAATAGACACGGTCCGTAGGTACACATTTCATTCTTGAAACTCAGGAATTACTCCTTTAGAAAGTCAAATGGAATTCATTCATAGGTAAAAAGGTGGAAAACCAAAAATTTTATGTTCCAATTTCGGATTATTATTCTGAAAATATTACAGTTTTTAAATAATGATATCCCTCATCGATTTATAATGTGTTGTCGAAGGATCGTCTTTCGAATTATTTTTCTCTGAGGGTGAATAATTGGATGATTTATATTGTTATGTTTCGACCGAAAAATTAATATTTCCTAAAATTTCTTGAAGGTACAATCAAATTTGGTTCCTATAGAATATGTTAGCATCTTTAGTTTTTCCAATTTTGAAATCGAGAATACTCCGCTTATCGATTTATAATGTGTTGTCGGAGGATAGGCTTTCGAACTATTTTTCTCTGAGTGTGAATTATTGGATGATTTAGATTGTTATTTTTTGATGGAAAAACTCATATTTCCTAAAATTTCTTGGAGGTACAATCAATTGCGGTATCTATAGCATATATTTGCATCTTTGGTTTTTCGAATTTTGAAATCGCATGTACTCCGCTTATCGATTAATAATGTGTTGTCGGAGGATCGTCTTTCAAATTATTTTTCTCTGAGTGTGAATTATTGGCTGATTTAGATTGTTATTTTTTGATGGAAAAATAAATATTTCTTAAAATTTCTTGGATGTGCAATCAATAACGATTTCTATAGCATATGTTAGCATCTTTGGTTTTTCGAATTTTGAAAATTGATCATACTCCGGTCATCGATTTATAAAGTGTTGTCGTTTTAATTATTTTACTCTTTGTGTGAAGGATTGGTTGGTTTAGATAGCTAGTTTTTGATGTAAATTTTAAAGTATTTTAAAATCGATTGAAGGTACAATCAAATAGAACCAATTTACAATAGTTTGCCGTACTTTTTTTTTTTTTGTAATAAAAAAAGTTTTAATTATTTTTTTTTTTTATTGAAAAAAAAAAAAATTTATTTTCGGTACAATCATTTTTAGACGAGGTACTATCTGAATAAAAAATTTCAGTTAATTTGGTGCAAGTCGGGTGCTAAGTTCACACGGAGCATTTTTTTCTCCGTACCCTTGGAGGTACAAACGAAATTTTTTTCGGTACAATCAAGTACAAACAAAGCTCCACCCGAAAACAATTTTTTTATTCAATTTGGTTAAAGTGGGGTGCTAAGTTCACAGAGGTTATTACGATGGCGGATTTTGTTTCTGTTGTTGGATACTTCTGTTCAATTAGCAATTTCACTACATTCTGTTTCTTATTGTACAATATTGCTACTCAGTAGACTTGGTAAATTTGAAATACACGTTAGATCTTGATTCGTGTGTCGTATGTTGAGCTTTGTGTCGTCAGCGCGCAGCGCCATTCCAATAAAATTTATTGCCCAAGGTGTGAATTCGGTTTATCTGTGTTGTATGTACGGCATTTGAAACACAGACTTTCTTTATTGTATTGACATCTGGTAGCCAAACATTTTTAAATTCAACTCCACTTTTCTATGTTTCTTGCGAGATCCTTTTCTCAAGAATAATTAGTTCTTTTACATTTTTCGCCGCGTCGCGTCTTCACTTGGCGTTAAAAGCTCAGTAGGTTATACAGTTTTGTGCACTTTTCCAGACAAATTATAGGAAAATATTTAAGTGAAAATGGCAGATGGATTTGAAAATGTTGCGGAACCCAGTGGCACCGAGCGTACATCTCGATCTGAGCAACGAAGGTGCAGGTACATTAGATTAAATTATACATTTGGTTCTGTAAATTTATCATTGATTTGGTTCTTGGTTCTAATCACATAGACCCATTTCGTGTAATACCCGATTGACGGATGAAGAAATCAATGAATTTATATGCTTCCCTAAATCAGAAGAAGATTCATATAGCGATGAAGATGATGATGACAATTGGCAGCCTCCTCTTTAACCTGAAGGTTCTGGTATCGAAAATTTGGACAACGTCGATTTCGAAGTGGAAGTAAACGCAAGACTATAGTGAAAAAGATGCGTGACCAGATCAGTCAGAGCATATTTACTGCTAAAGATTCAACGGTTTGGAGGAAACCCCCAATCCTTGAAGAACTTCGAAAGAGAGCACACAATGTTCTTCGTGAACGAGGAGCTGTCCGAGCGCCTTACATAAATCTTACTCGCCTTGAAGTATTGAATACTTTACTTTCAAATAATATAAAACAAATTATTTCAAAGCAGACAAATCGGAAGGTGTCCACTGTCATAGCAAATTAGAATAAAAGTGACCAACAGTCTGATCCAAAGTCATTTCATCCTCTAACAATGGCGGAGCTAGATACCTTTTTTGGCATTCCATTCATTTATCGAACTATGAACACATTACTGAACTTTGGAAATCGGATACTCTTCCATGCTGAGAAAAATGAGCGAAACCTATTTGCGAACAAGGAATATTTGCTATCATAAAAAAGATTCCTGTGACGTGTCCGCAATGCGTAGACTGAAGTACATACCTTCCGAAACTATGGATACCATATAATTACACTTTATAAACCTTGCCTTAAATTCACATTGTTTATAATGTATGAAGTAGACGAAAAATAATATAAATATGTACATTAAAAACTATTCATTTCTATGGGTACCGTTGCCGTGCACCATGTGGACAGTTTGTTAAGGTCATTTCATAGCACCAGACAATCGGACAAAGACTTGACAGGAGTAAATAGCTTCAGATCATCGGCATACATAAGGCGATCAGAACGAAATTCGAAAAGAAGATCATTCACGAATAAAATGAACAGCAACGGACCCAAGGTAGAACCCTGCGGAACGCCAGAAGTCGCCAGATAAGGAGTCGAGAAGCAACCTTGAAAGACAACGATATGCGTGCGATTGCTAAGATAGGAACAAGCCCAACCTAACAGGGCATTGCATAGTCCAAACGACTTGAGCTTACAAACAAGAGAATAATGGTCAACCGTATCAAACGCTTTCGAAAAATCAGTGTATACCATATGAACATCAAGTTAGTTTTCAAGGGCCTTAGATACTGAATTTGTGAATGAAACTAAATTCGTCTCAGTGGAGCGGCCTCGAAAAATTCATGCTGATTGGGAGAAATGGCGCTGACGATATGACGAAAAATGACTTCGTGCTGTAGTTTTTCAAATATTTTGGAGAAACAGGAAAGAATACAGATATGGCGTAAGTTTGCTGCTTGTGTTTGTCACCTTTCTTAAATATTGGAAAGATATGGGAGTTTTTCCATAAGGCTGGAAATATTTTTTCCATGATTGAAATATTAAATAAAATAGCGAGCGGCTCAGCCACAATGTGACCCAGCCTCCAAACAAATATATTCGGAATGTTGTCAAGTCCTGCCCCACCATTACAGTCTAGTGAATTGATTACTGCAAGAACGTCAAATTGAGAGAAAACAGGTACAGAGCTATTATCCCGGTCATCAAAATCAGCAATCATAGACAGAGAGGCAGAAGAAGAAGCAGAATACACAGAGCTAAAATAAGTAGAAAATAGGTCTGCAATAGAGTGCGGCGTCGTAGTCTTATCACTTAGGTGAGTTACTAATGATGGGATGGTGTTCGTTTTACGTGACGAATTCACATATTTCCAGAATAGTTTGTCATTGCCCAAACTAAGAGATGTATTAAGGCTAGATACATACAATCAATGTTATCCGATGAGGTATCAAGTGACGTCCAGTTTGCCATAGCTAGAACAGAGGCAATTTCCTCATAATTACCTTTGAAGGAGTTGCGCTTGATAGAATAATGTAGGGCTGAATTAAAGGAAGTCTTCAAATTTAGCTCAATCTCAATCGGAGGATGGTGAGAATTAGGTGATACCAGCCCAGAGGGCGACAAGAGCGACACCATCAACAGTGAAGTTGGTAAAGATAAGACCGAGTATTCTATTGTTATGATTTGATACAAAATTGTGCTGACTTACAGCACAGAACTCCATAAATGATTGAAAAGCAAAGAGTTGGTGAGAGTAGCAATTCGAACTAGACGGGATAGAATTAGCCCATTCCAAGTGGGGCATATTGAAGTCGCCACATATGAAGAAATTTAATGACGGATTACATTGATTAATAAACAAAGATAAATATTCCAAAAGTTCAGAGAAGAGAGTATGACTAATATTGCATGGAACATAGTACGAAAAAATTTATAAAATTGTTTTACAACATTTGACCTTAACAGCAATGCACTCAAAAGGAGAATTGAAATTAGTGCAGAGTTCGGAGAACAAGCCACTACGGACAGCAATCAACACTCCACCACCATCATTCTTGTTAGAGGACAGAAGATCACGATCGCGTCTAAAAACATTGTAAGAACACGGAAAAATTTCGGAGTGCAAAATCGACTCATTCAGCCAAGATTCTGAAATGCAGATAACGAAAAGGAATTTGATGATACAGAGTTTTTACATTTTGATAGAAAATTGTAAAAGAGCTGCGACTGTTCGATGAACGAAGATTGGTATCCGTCGGAAAAGACGTGGCTATTACGTCAGTGGATCTCTGCCCACCGTAGAGCGAAAATTCTTACGCGGTCGTGGCAGAAACTCCTTCACCACAAGATCTTTCGGTCATATAGAGGGCTTAACAACACTCTAAGAAAAATTTACTACTTTAAAAGTAGGAAATCGGTTTGCTACTATTATAGTAGTAATATCCAACTGGAGTGTGATATAAATTTTCACACTAAAAAACGCGTGAAACCGTTCACTCAATAATGTGTAAATAGTCGCTGAAATCGTCGACAAAACACTCTAGTTATAAGAGTTTTTAACGCGCGAAGTGTAAAATTACTAACAATTTAGCGCGATTATACTTCCTTTTTATCATTATTTACTACAGAAATGTAGTAATATTACACTCTGTGTGTGTAAAAGTTATAAAAATAGCGTGTTTTCCCCACCTTTCCGACGATTATTTACGTATAAATTAGTGATAATTTTGAAACTAAATTTCATAATATTAATTTTTTTTGGTGTAACTGTAATAAATAAATAAAATACCTTACATTCTTGCTATTTTTTATTTGTATTCATTTCAGTATAATGTTAATTTAAAAAAAAAATGTTAGTACATAAAATACAATTTTTTCCCAGTAGTAATAATATACAATAGGTATAGTAAGAGTTTCAAAATTTGTATTTTTAGGTTTTATTTTTAATGTTGATATTTTGATAGTTTCGATATTAAATTGTTTATTTTACTTATATTATTTAAGGTTTTTTTTCCCTCCTACTTATCTGACATTAAATCTTTTATGGTTTCTAAAATAGGAACGTAGTGAAAAAAACAATTGTTACGATAATCGTCACTGCCCAAAATAATTTGTTGTGGCTCTAAATATTTATATGTGGTTTTTAATTTTTTTGTAAGTTTATATTGGGAACTACACTCCTGAATCTCTGAAACCATATTATTTTAAATAGATTTTATAATAACATTTGCATGTTTCGATATATTTAATTCATGACATAATTGTTTTACTTTATCAATTGTTTCCAAATTATTTGATTCCAACACTTGACAAAACTCATTTGATATAAATTTAACTACATTTTCTGTAAGTTTGAACTGTGTTTTTGACTGCAAAAATATCGCTGAAATAGCGCTGTTTGCAAGGGCAAACTCGACAATATTATTTTCAGCCACAATATCTATCGATTCGTCTTCGTAGGAAACTAAATTAGCTGTAGTGGATGAATTTTCCAATGAACAGTGTTTGTGTTTCCTATAAACATGAACTCTAAAAGTGGATTTATTTGTAAAAATTGAAGCGCACTTTCCGAAAGGACAAGTGACTTTTTTTTATGTTTAAATGCAGACAGACATGAGAAACTATTTCTGATAAAATGCTGGCTTTATAATTGCATGTTGATTCACTACACTTATAAATTTCACGACAATTTTTTAAATTCTGTGAATCATCTGTATTTGAACTTTTAAAAAAAAGTGAATGAAAATCATGCCAATGCATTTTATATCTATTGTAACTAGAAAATTTTTTCAAACACTTTTCAACCATGCACTCAAACTGAATTTTTGACTTAAATCTATGCGTATATAAATGTTTATTATAAAAAAATAGTGTGGTAAATGAACTTTGACAAGCTTGACACTTATACATTGTAGGTACCTTACACAGTGCTTTTAAATTTGTATTTTTAGGACACAAAACCAAACACCGGTCATTCACTCAACAAAGACTTTTTGGAAATGGACGCAGTAACCCACGCATGCGTTGATTTTTTCCAACACATCGCAAAGAATTAACACGCGATTGTGTGTGAAATCGCACCTAAGGTGTAAATAAACGCGGTGTTGAAAGATTCGCGCGAATTCGCGTGCAAAATCATTCTTCTTGTGCGACAACACGCGCTTAGAGTAAATAAACATGCAATAGCCAGCAACGCGCTTTACGAGTGTAATTTCGCTCTTGCACTAGCTTTTCACTTTAAATAGACTGTAAATTAACTACTATTATTGTTGAATTTTTACAACATCAGCGTATTATTTTTTAGAGTGAACGTCCGGAAATATGCTGTGAGGCACACGAACCTTGAGAGACACAAACGAGTACTTCGAAAGCTCCTCACTAGACTTTGTTAGCTGGTGGCAGGGTAGTGACGTTGTGGAGATATTCACGGAGTTGCGAGAGATATGATTACTAAACACATCCGGCGTAGTATTAACATCGCATCGCGATATATAAATCCAGCGTGGAAGTTTGGCAGCAAGTAGGTGTGCAGACGAAACGGCTGCAGTTTGAGGATCAGGAGACACGATCTCAGGAACAGGCCTGAGACTGTTTGATGATGACGTTTGCAGTACCGGCAGAGTTGATTCATCCGTAGGAGAACTCCCACTTTCGATAACTCCCACAGTCGGATGATTAACGCCAGGAGCGAGTTGCTTCGCCGGCCTGGAACCAATCTTGGGGTCAGTGAAACCACTCAATAAAGTTGTTTTAAAACTCAACAAAGCGTGTTTTAATTTTTATGATAAACCTAGAATTGTGCAGAACATCGGGAACTAATCTAAAATATTCATATGAAGAATCCGTAGAATAAAAATGAACTCAATATTTGGAAAGACCTAGTAAATATGTCGAAAATCGTGAAAATATATGCATTTTATTTTAACTGATAATTTTTTTTGCCACCCCCCCTTCCGAACGCCAATTACTGTATTATTTATAATACAGTATTACTATCGATTTTAAAAAAAAAAAAAATTTGCTGCCCTCAAAATTTTTATTTCCACGTTTCATGACTAGTAGACACGAAAAAAGTAATAAAAATTTTCACTCCGTCTGTCCGCCGTACGCCGTACGCCATACGCTCATGGTAGGAGGCTGAAACTAAGAATTTCTGTAGATAGTGGACCCATTTGCAAAAAAATTGATGATATGGGTGAAGGGGTGTGGGAGTGGAGGGGGAAACTATGCGTCCGAAACGCAAAAAAGTCGAGATCGATACATTTTAAAATCCATATCTCCTAAGCCGTTAATGGCAAGCAATTAAAACTTAACAAATATCTGAAGTTATACTAAGAGAGTAGATTGATACAAAATTTTTGGGTAGGGGTAGTGGTGCACGGGGGTGGGAGGGTAAAAAACTTTAGAGTTTGATATCTCAAAAACCGATAGCACCAGAAAAACCAAATTCGGTTTGAGTATAAAGCTTGATAAATAAAGATTGCTCAAAGTAAAATCTTTGAAGGGGGTGGGGGAGCACTGAAGTGGAGAGGATAAGAATTTTTCAAAAATAACACGTTCTATATCTCAATAACAGTGTAAAGTGGATGCTTCAAATTTTTACCAGAAGAAGGCCTAATAAAACCCTAGTAGGGAAAAAAAAGTTTGGGGGTGTGGGTGCAGAGGGTGAGGGTGGGGAAGGGTGAGAAGGAAAAAGTTCCGATGCTTATATCTTAAGAATCTATAGTGATAGAAAGCTGAAACTTGGTATTTAGATAGAGCTATAGTAGTGGCATGGTGGAAAAATAAATTTTTCTTAGGGGTAGTATGGTACGGTGGTGGAGGGTGTTTTTCCTAACTTTAGATCATCTTATGCTAGGAAGTTGAAACTCTGTACGTATAAGTAAATCAACTAGAAAAGTAATTCTGAAAAAAAAAAATTTGAATATTTATTGGCGTTCAGAAGGGGAGGCAAAAAAAATATCAGTACCGAACTGAAATATTTTTTTTGCTTTTTTGGTGTTTATTAGTCATAAAACGTGCAAGAAAAAATTTTCAGGGTAGCCATTTATTTTTTAATAATCGATTCGTAAATAAAAAATCTGCCAACAGTCTGGGCGCAACTTTATTATTTTTCCGGCAGAAGTTCGGAACGCGCTCAGTACTGAGATGCGGCGTAGGTTACTATGTGACTGAAAACCTAACAACAAGTTCGGGAAGTGGTTAGACTAGAGCGTAACATATGAATAACATAATTGTATTACATTCCGGGATGCAGTCTAGTGGCTGAAAAAGGAAAAAAACTTGTAAATAGGTGTTTATTAAACAAGCCCGTGGAAGTTAAAAGATATCTGATCAGACCTGAGAGATATGAAAGAATTCATGAAAAAGTATGTAATAACTTTACACCCTCTTAGGGGTCAATTTCAAGAAAATCTTGAAAACACTTTCTAGGTATTCATATTGAGAATCCATAGAATAAAAATGAATTCAATATGTTGGAAGACCTACATAGTAGATATGACGAAAATCATGGAAAAATATGCATTCTTTTTTCACTGATCATAATTTTTGCCCCTCTTCTGAACGCCAATGGATATTCGAATTTTTTTTCATCAAATTTGCTTTTCTAGTCGATTAACATATACTCACACCCAATTTCAGCGTTCTAGCATAAGCCGTTCTATAGTTAGGAAAAACACCCCCACCCCGGTACCGTACTACCCCTAAAAAATTATATTTTTCCACCATGCCACTACTATAGCTCTACCTAAATACCAAGTTTAAGGTTAATATCATTTCAGGTTCTTAAGATATAAGCATCGGAACTTTTTCCTTTTCACCTTTCCCCACCCTCACCCTCACCCTCTGCACCCTCATAATTAGCGTTACTTCTGGTAAAAGATCTAAGCATCTATCTTACATTGTTCTTAAGATATAAAATGTATTTTTTTTGAAAAATTCTTATCCACTCCACTTCTATGCTCCACCTCCCACTTAAAATTTTTTACTTTGATCAGTTTTTATTTGTTAATTTACTTTATTAGTAATAAAACAGTATTGTTATTGATTTTAAAAAAAAAAAATTTGCTGCCCTCAAAACTTTTTTGTCCTCGTTTCATGACTAGTAGACACGAAAAAAGCAAAAAAAAATTTCACTTGAAATACTTAACATTACGATATCTCCCAAACCAGTGGCACCTGAAAAACAAAATTCGGTTTTGATATAAAGCTTGATAAATAAAAATTGCTTAGAGTAAAATATTTGAAGGGAGCGGGGGAGTACGTAAGTGGAGGGGATAAGAATTTTTCAAAAATAACACGTTTCATATCTCAATAACAGTGTAAGATGGATGCTTCAAATTCTTACCAGAAGTAGGCCTAATAGAACCCTAGTAGGGAAAAAAAGTTTGGGGGTGTGGGTGTAGAGCGTGAGGGTGGAGAAGGGTGAGAAAGAAAAAGTTCCTAAGCTTATATCTTAAGAATCTATAGTGATAGGAAGCTGAAACTTGGTATTTAGATAGAGCTATAGTAGTGGCATGGTGGAAAAATATTTTTTTTTTTAAGGTAGTATGGTACGGTGGTGGGGGTGTTTTTCCTAACTTTAGAACGGCTTGTGCTAGGAAGTTGAAAATCGGTACGTATATGTAAATTAACTAGAAAAGTAATTCTGAAAAAAAAAATTTGAATATTCATTGGCGTTCAGAAGGGGAAGCAAAAAAAAATATTAGTTAATATAAAATGCATATATTTTCACGATTTTCGTCATATCTACTAGGTCTTTCGAAATATTGAATTCATTTTTATTCTACGGATTCTTCATATGAATACCTAGAATGCGTTTTCAAGATTTTTTGAAATTCGACCCCTAAGAGGGTGTAAACTGGTTATATACTTTTTCATGAATTCCACCATGTTTCTCAGGTCTGATCAGATATCGAATATCCTTTCACTTCCCCAGGCTTGTTTAATAATCACCTATTTTTAAGTTTTGTTTTTTCAACCTCTAGACCGCATCCCGGAATATGACCCAATTATTTAATTCATATGTTACACCCTTTTCTAACCACTTCCCGAACTTTTTGTTAGGTTTTCAGTCACATCCACCGCACCGTCACTTACACCGCATCCCCGAATTGAACACGTTTCAAACTTCTGCCGGAAAAATAATAAAGTTGCGCCCAGACTGTTGGCAGATTTTCTTATACCCAAACTGAATTTTATTTGTCTAGAGCAATTGGTGCATGAGATATCGAAATCTTAAGTTTTTCACCCCTCACTCCCATACGCAGCTGCCCCTACCCAAAATTCTTTCATTCTGTTCTCCTAGTATAACTACAAATATTTCTTAAGTTTGAATAGTGTGCCATCAACGGTTTAGGAGATATGGATTTTAGAATGTGTCTTTATCGGCTTTTTTGGGTTTAGGACGTATTATATTCCCCTCCACACCCACACCCCTTGATCAATAATGACAATTTTCATGCAAATGGGTCTACCATCAGAGCTCTATAGAAATTCCAAGTTTCAGCTTCCTATCATAAGCGGTTACAGAGATCTAGAAACCAAATTTTCCGTCTAAAATCCTTCCCCCTTCTTCCCTCTCACACCTCACCCCTAAAAATTTTGTTACTTAAATTAGCTTACCCCGTTTATTTGTAGAAAAAATTCTATTTAATATCTCAAAGCGTGTGGGACCTACGATCCTCTAAACGATTTTGAGTACGGCGTACGGAGGACAGACAAACTGAAAATTTTTATTGCTTTTTTCGTGTCTACTTGTTATGAAACGTGAAAATGCAAATTTTCATGATAGAAATTTTTTTTTTTAAAAATCCATTACAACACTGTATTATTAAAGTAATAAAGTAAAAGTGGATACCAGATGCTCGGGAGTAAAAGCGAGCGAAGTGAAAGTAGATTAACGTCGTCAAAAGTGAAAACGTTGGCCTAATACCGGAAAAATAAGCCCAGTTAACTGATTTAAGAGCTGACCAGTGTTTTCGAGGAGGCGACGAACGAATCAAATGGTCTCTCGTGAAGAAGATAGTGTGGGAGGTTGAATTTTTTTGAATTCGGCGAAAGGTTTTGATGAAATGTTACTATTGAAGGCGGAGGAACAAAACCACAAGTTTATCAAACGGGGATCCAGATCGGAGGAATTTCGTCGGTAAGGTCATCGGGGAGAACGCATCTGCGCGGCACCTTAAAATGTACTTAGAAAGGTAGGTATAGAGGTATAGAAGGTATTTGCAGTAGCGAGCGAAAATTTCAACCCAGCAAGAATTAAATTTGAATTCTTTTCTTTCAACTTAGGTAGGTAGGTAGGTACACGTGGCTGTCCGTGATAACACGTACACACTTAGACCTAAAAGGTCCGTTGTGATACCACAGGATCTTCGACTCCGGTCCTACTCGTCGAACCATTTAGAGCTTATAATAAAGCGTTGGATTCTCGCGACCTCCATTGTGGCAAGTTCACCAAGACAGTTGAAGAAGTACGCTCCGAGATGAGCTTTCCTTCTGACGGACAGAGCTGGACAAGTACAGAGAAGGTGAAGGACTGTCTCCTCCTCCTCCTCGTCCTGGCAGCTTCTACAAAAGTCCAAGCCTTTCTGCATGCCGACCTATAAGACAGTGTCCGGTTAGGACACCGACTGTTTTGCTGATGTCCACCCTTTTGAGCAGAGTCAGCCTTTTAGAACGATTAAGATAAAGCTTTGGTCAGATCTGTCTCGCAGTGTGTCATGTTGTACCCTCCGCCCATCTTGAGTTGGTTTTCTCAATTGAGTCCAGTCTCAGTAGCAGTTTACATGTGGAGAGAGGCACACCCAGGTTCTGATATACCGGCGAAGTATGAA
Source organism: Beris chalybata (assembly GCA_949128065.1). NCBI lineage: Eukaryota > Metazoa > Arthropoda > Insecta > Diptera > Stratiomyidae > Beris > Beris chalybata. The sequence goes on from OX421894.1 coordinate 98,876,146, forward strand.
GGGTGGTGCCGCGCCGAGCGAGTTCATCAGCCATACAGTTCCCTGGAATATCCATGTGTCCTGGCACCCAGCACAGAAGAATATTGAACTGTTCGGCCATCTCCTTAAGAGATGATCTACATTCTACGGCGACCTTTGATGTTGTCGAGGTCGATTCCAGGGATTTTATCGCCGCTTGGCTGTCTGTGAAAATGCTAATATCCCTAGTAGATATTACATTACACCTCAGCCAGGACAGGGCCTCCTTGATCGCCATAAGCTCCGCCTGATAGACACTACAGTGGTCCGGAAGGCGGAAAGAGCTGCTAATATTAAGCATTTCAGAGAAAACACCTCCACCTACCCCGTCTTCAGTTTTGGAGCCGTCCGTATATATGTGGGCGGACTCTTTCTTCGTTCGTACCAAGTCCCTTTCCCACTCTAGGCTTCTTTAAACTTAACTTCTTTTTAATATTTGTGTAATTTTTGTGACGTGTTGCAGTTTCTCCTCCATTGTCTTTCTTTTCTTTTTGTGCGCGTGAAAATTAACCAAATTCGTGATTCGGTCAGAAAAGTGTAGAACGGGTCCTTAAATAAGGATCAATGGAGCCCACGACCCTTCTCTGGGTTGGCCTATTGTCTAGGGGTTCATTCTGGGTTTTTCCACCAGAAAATAAAGGTAGTAGCGCTGTAAAAAAGTTTTTTAAAAACTTCTGCACTAGTCTCACTGAGCTTGTTACGAGTTGTTTTTTTGTTGCCCCGAATCCTGTAAAGAAAAGAAGAGAGTTGTTAGTTGAATTAAATATATCGCGTTGAATAAATATACAAATTACCGACTGCTTCACCACCGGTTCCTTGTGGAGTCACTGCTGCACACGTATAGGCCTTCAGCCACACCTAAAACGACATCAGCACAAAGGAGGGAATTAGTAAAATAATTGATCATTCGTACACACATGGAAGTCGAGCTGAACTCGAAATGGACAAACGAAAATTTGAGAATTAAAAGTTAGTTTAGTTAGTTTAGGAAATATGAATTGTATTAGTCGGATTAGGATTAGTTATTGTTATGAAATTGTATTGGATTAGTCAGATTAGGATTAGTTATTGTTATGAAATCAAATTGTATTAGTAGGATTACGATTAGACTATAGTTAGGGTATAACCCGGAAGAACCTGGACAAATAACAATTACCACGAAGTTGTACTCACCTGTGACCCGGCATACCAAGCCAGTGCGATAACCCGGACGCGCTCGCAACAGACGAAAGAAGACACGAACACAACGCGAAACACAATACGGAACACATCACGAAATATCGAACATCGACACTTCAGCGCCACTCGAACGTAAACAAACAAAACCACTTAAACGACGACTGCGCTATCGTGTGGACCTTCAGCCGGCCGTGCAAATGGGTTCGTGCCGTTACTAGATCGTCGTTTGGTTCATAAAAAGTGACCCAGGTAAAGGAAAGTACGGCATTTAAGAGAGAAAGCGGGAGAAATGACCTCGAGCGATCGAGCATTGACCTACAGAACGGAGATTAACCGGATAAAAAGCTGGCCCGAGGCTTCGAGGGAAGTACAGCAGCGGAAAACGGGGTCTTTTTTGGAGAACCGGTTTCGGAGTGACAACGACGGTGTTTAAAATTTGAGATTAATACCGATTATTTTCTGGCGTTGGTTCTTTGCTTTGTAACGAGGAGATCGGGGGTCACAAGTCGGTGACGGAACGAAAAAAGTAGTAACGAGTGGTTCCAGAGGTGAGACGTGTGCAGCATCGCGACGGAAGATTCGACGTCGCGGAACGAGACATGAAAGGAGCGTCTTCAGCAAAGAAAAGAATCCTGGAGAAAATCTTCGAGGGACGACGCACCCGAGGCGCCCTAATTTTTAAGATCTACGTAGACAGAGTCAGGTAGAGTAGTGTAAGAGGAGGTTTGCGAGGTAGGATTTTCTTTAATAAAATTAATTGTTGCAAACGAAGACTGATTTGTTTTTTGATTGGTACGTGTAATTTCTTTTATGTGACGTGTTGCAGCTCGCTTTCCGTGAGAATTTATATCGGTGTTTCGCGCGCGAATCTTTTCCCTAATTTGTGATTCAGTTGGGGAAAAGACCAGAACGGCAGCCTTCCAACGGAATCACTGGCGCCCACGACCCTTCTCTGGGTTGGCCGGACAAGGCCCGTTCGCCCCTTTGTGCTGGGGTTACGAAACGGTTTATCCACGGGGAAAAACCGTAACAAGTTTCCTGCATTGATGTTGGCCAATCACCGGACTGTACCGATATGCTCGACCTTGCAATGCTTCAATTCCATATACATTTCTGAGTGACGTGCGTACTTGTATTCTTTTTCGATTTGTTCAACTGTTCGCTCAGATTACAAAAATTTGAGCAATTAGCGCCATTCGCACCATTCATGCCATTCCTGCTCAATTGCCGCTATTTCTTCCTTGACCATTTAGCCAGATTTACTAGTGCAAAAAGAGCTTGTTGCATTGTCAGTGCACCAGTGCATATATCGACTGCGAATTCCATCGCATTGCGCTATCTGAACCATGTTTTCGTGCGGCGTGTGCAGCAAGCTTATTACAACCGCACCAATTGAATGAGCCCCCTGCTGTTGTCGTTTGAATGGGTGGCTGCAGTACCAAACTCTTTTGAATGGAAGTGCAGCTTGGTAGAGTTTTGGGTTAAGTCTTATAGTTACGGCCACACTACCACTGGTTTTACCACTAACTATAATTTAGGTAGGGAACTATGCGTTTAGGGAAACTGGGAGTGCTAGAATGAATTACCTTCCTTCAAGTTTCCCATGTGCAACTTGCCGGAGTCCAACGGAGTTGTGCACACTGCCCAGAATTGGCATCGTATTGTCGGCCAAGACTTGTGGATCGGTATTATTTTGGTACTGCCAAACTACCAGACCAGAGTCGGAGCAAGAATTGGCTTATTGTTGGTGTCTAAGCTCTTTCGGCATTGACTCGACTGTCGGCTCTGTATTGGGCACACATTGGCCAACAAATTTTTTGTTTCTTAAAATCAATTTTGATTCGGCATTAACACTATAACGAGAATGTTGCAGATTAGCCAAGTGGGTAGCGTAGCTTACTAAAGTGCGACGGGACCACGGTTCGAATCCAAGAGTGTGGACGGTGTAAGAAAAACTAATTTGCATTTAAAAAAATAATAATAAATATTTACAGGAAAATAAAATCGTAGTTAAAAAAAAAGGGAAATTAACAAAAAAAAAAATGCATTGTGCATTCATTTTATATTACTGAAAGTGGGTCAATTATCAAACAAAATCTGCACCTAATTATAAGCCTAAATACCGACATGAACTCCCATAATCTACGATCCGCAAATACTGCCGTCAAATAAATAAGAAAAGGCTGTTATCAGCAACCAAAAACTTTTGAAAAGATAAGGAAGGAAGTATCCTTAGTGACACAGAACAAATTAAACAAATGGGTTGAGTACTTCAAGAAGCTGCTAAACACGAACAAATTGACGGCCCATGGCTCAATTATTATGCCAAGTGCACCATATGATGAGCAGGCATCAACTACGGAACCCACTGTCGGAGAGGGAGAAGCAGCCCTGCGCCATCAACAAATACATAAATCACCTGAAGTTGATGCAATACCTGTGGAGCTCCTAAAGGGTGGTAGTCCATACCTCGCCAATCTCCTACACAGAATCATGACAAAAATTTGAACTGAAGTAAAAATACCCAACGACTGGCACTAAGCATTATATGTCCAATCTATAAGAAAGGAGATAAACTGTGATGTGAAAATAACATATCATTATTGTGGACGTCCTATAAAATACTGACGAAAGTAATTCAAAATCGATTAAAGCCGTATACAGAAATATAGTATAAAACATACTGCAGTCACGATCGGCTGCAAGCCAATCGTATAATACTCTAGATGGTACAGAACTCCGATGGATATTGAAGTTGGGGATGAAGAAGAATTACGTGTGTGCATGTCGTATGTCCTTCATTAAGGAGTCCCATTTAATTGATACTCAAAACTAAAAGACAATATTCACTGTTTAATTTCATATCTTGAACTGGAAAAAAAAATATCCTTTTTGAAGGAGTTTCATATGGTAGGCGTAGCAAAGACTCACTCGATTTCTTAAATATTCATCCTTTTCCTTGGAACCATTCAAAAATGAATGTGTACAAAATTTCAAATGTGTAGTTTGAAGCGTTCAAAAGTTACCGAAAAATATTGTTGAACACGTGTCTAGGATTTTTTGTATGGAAGGTACCAGAAGGAGTAAAAGGATTTCGCTGACTAGTAAACTTGAACTTCATCTTCACTCGAAACTAATTTGTATAAAATTCCGAACTCGTAGCTAAAAGATTACTTGAGTTATAGTGAGTTTCGTAAATTAAGTGAAGTCATTTTTACAGGATGTTTGTATAACAGTCCCTGGAAGGACTATTAGGATTTTCTTCATAATCATACAGTTAGCTCCAACTCTGGGAAAAATAACACATGCGAAATTTCAAAGTCCTAGGTGAAGCCCTTCTGAATTTATCGACCAATATTCTTGGACACGTGTTTTAAGGACACTTTGTATGGCAGCTACCCGAAGGAGTAGGACGATTTTGCCAGTTAACGAACTTAGCCTTACAAATTCAACCAAACACCCAGATTCAAAATTTCAAGAGCCTAGGTGAAGGCGTTCTTGAGTTATCGTGCTAACGGACAGACAGACGGACGGACGGACGGGCGGACGTCAAGCGGATTTGAGGTTTTTGGCCACAAATAAACAAAAAGTAATATGCAACTTTTTTTCGTCCGAGGCTTGGTTCTATGCGTTACTTATTTTTCGGCTGGATCAAACTTATAATACTCTATATGATTTCATCTAGAGTATAAAAATTGTTTATGTATAACATAAAATAATGCTTGACTTTAGAATCCGATCAAAACTCGTCCGATTAACAAAAATTACCATGAAAGATAGATTGGAAATAGGGATTGGTGTGGTTAACCTTTGTGACGTCCCCCGGATTGGTTACGATTCCTCTTCAATCCCTATGCTTTCAATGAAGCTTAGTATTATTTGAAGAGGAATTGTCAGGAATTCCGATGGTTTCATGAAATCCTGACCGAAGTGACGAAGTCTTTTGTGAGCTAAACCCTCACATTCACAGAGGATATTCTCTCGTGTTTCGTCTTCGTCATTGCATATTCTGCAAATTTTGGTCTCAGAGAAACCAATCCTATTCAGATGCTTCTTCATGTGGCAATGGCCAGACAGAGCTCTCACTGAGGTTCGGGTTCGATATCTGCTTAGTTTTAGATAATAAGATGTTCTTTTTCCGAATGCTTTGCCATAAAAAGCTTTAAGTGCCTGTTGTCCGGTGCCAAGTCCTAATGAATAGTACTTTGCGATTCTTGCCACATTCGGATGTTCATTTTGGCTGCGCTTAATGCTATCCCACAGAATAGGTATGGTTCCATGAAGTCAGCTTCTGAATCACTCCTAGCCATTTAGTCGGCCATTTCGTTAACTTCATATCTGCTGTGACCCGGAATTCAAAGAGGTCTACTCTGTTTTTTTATTTCCGAGTGCAATTAGGCATTGGAGTCAATTCCAAACAAGTTTGAAGTAGATTTAAACGGACTGAAGTGCCATTATTGCAGCCATATTATATTATATAGTGACATCGGTCCCGGCCATCTACAAGTAGTATATTTAATGCACGTTTTCGGGCTTATTTCGAAATGTGTGGTGTTAAAAGTTGGAGATTTTATCGTTGTTTTCGGTGAACCCCTATATCTACCGGCAGCGGTACTCGGTACCTATAGAAATGAATAGTCTTTTATGTACATATTTATATTATTTCTCGCCTATTTCATACATTATAAATAATATGAATTTAAGGTAAGGTTTATAAAGTATAATTATAAGGTATCCATAATTTCGGAAGATGTGTACTTCAGTCTACGCAATGGAGACACGTCACAGGAATCTTTCTTACGATCGCCGATATGTTTCCTTGTTTACAAACAGGTTTCGCTCATTTTTCGCAGCATGGAAGAGTATTCGATTTCCAAAGCTTAGTAACGTGTTTATAGTTCGATAAATGAATAGAATGCCAAAAAATCTATCTAGCTCCGCCATTGTAAAAGGATCAAATGACTTTGGATCAAACTCTCCGTTACTATTATTCTAATTTGCTATGACACTGGACGCCTTCCGATTTATCTGCTCCAAAATAATTTATCTTATATCATTATACTTCAATACTTCAAGGCGAGTTAGATTAGTGTAAGGCGCTCGGACACCCCCTCGTCCGCGAAGAACATTACTCGTATGTGCTCTCTTTCGAAGTTCTGCAAGCATTGGGGTTTTCCTCCAAACCGTTGAATCTTTAGCAGTAAACATGTTCTAACTTGACTGATCTGGTCGCGGAAGCTGATCGAGTTCATCTTCTCCACTATCGTCTTCCAAATTTTTGATATCAGAATCTGTACCTAGAAGAGGAAGCTGCCAATTGACATTATCATCGTCATCACTATATGGATTTTCTTCCTATTCAGAGAAGAATAATGAATTCATTGATTTCTTCATCCGTCAATCGGGTATTCCATGAAATTTTGTCTATATGATTAGACGAAACCAAGAACCAAATCAATGATAAAGTTACGAAATCAAATATATCATCATCATCAATGGCGCGACAGCCAAAATCGGGCCGGGGGCCTGCAAACCAAATGTATAACTAAATCCAATGTATCTGCGGCTACGTTGCTCAAATCGAGACGTACATTGAGTGCAGGGTCCCGCAACATTTTCAAAATTTCCAACTGCCATTTTAACTTAAATATTTTTCTGTAATTTGTCTAAAAAAGTGCACAAAACTGTATATAACCTAATGAGCTTTTAACACGAAGAGAAGACGCGACACGGCGAAAAATGTAAAAGAACTAATTAATTTTCAGAAAAAAGTGAAGGAGAATTTAAAAATGTTCGGCTACTAGATATCGATACAATAAAGAAAGCTTGTATTTCAAATGCCAAACTTACAACACGGATAAACCGAATTCATACCTTGGGCAATACATTTTATTGGAATAGCGAGGCGCGCTGACGACACAAGGATCAACATAAGAATCGGATCTTGATCAACCGTGTATTTCAAACTTATCAAGTCTACTGAGTAGCAATATTATACAATAAAAAACAGCATATGGAGGGAAATTACAATTGAACAAAAGTATCATACAACAGAAACAAAAACCACCGTCGTAAGAGGTACCCGGTACCGCTGTTGGTAGATTTAAGGAGAAAAAATCTGCCAACACTCTGGACGTAACTGTATTATTTTTCCGGCAGAAGTTCAGAACGCGTTCAATACGGGGATGCGGTGTATGTTACTATGTGACTGAAAACCTAACAAAAAGTTCGGGAAGCGGTTAGAATATGGTGTAACATATGAATTAAATAATTGGGTCATATTCCGAGATGCGGTCTAGAGGTTGAAAAAAACAAAACTTAAAAATAGGTGATTATTAAACAAACCTGGGGAAGTAAAAAGATATTCGATATCTGATCAGACCTGAGAAACATGGTGGAATTCATGAAAAAGTATACAACCAGTTTACACCCTCTTAGGGGTCAAATTTCAAAAAATCTTGAAAACACATTCTAGGTATTCACATGAAGAATCCGTAGAATAAAAATGAATTTAATATTTCGAAAGACCTAGTAGATATGACGAAAATCGTGAAAATATATGCATTTCATATTAACCGATATATTTTTTTGCCCCCCCTTCTGAACGCCAATGAATATTTAAATTTTTTTCAGAATTACTTTTCTAGTTAATTTACATATACGTACCGAGTTTCTACTTCCTAGCATAAGCCGTTCTGAAGTTAGGGAAAACACCCCCCACCACCGTACCATACTACCCCTAAAAAAAAAAATATTTTTCCACCATGCCACTACTATAGCTTTATCTAAATACCAAGTTTCAGCTTCCTATCATTATAGATTCTTAAGATATAAGCATCGGAACTTTTTCTTTCTCACCCTTCCCCTTTTTTTCCCTACTAGGGTTCTATTAGGCCTACTTCTGGTAGAAATTTGAAACATCCATCTTACACTGTTATTGAGATATGAATCGTGTTATTTTTGAAAAATTCTAATCCCTCCCACTTCCGTGCTCCTCCACCTCCTTCAAATATTTTACTTTGAGCAATCTTTATTTATCAAGCTTTATATCCAAACCGAATTTTGTTTTTCTGGTTCCATTAGTTTGTAAGATATCATAATCTAAAAATTTTCGCCCCCCACCCCCGTACCCTACTACCACCACCCAAAAATTTTGTTTCAATCTACTCTCCTAGTATAACTACAGATATTTGTTAAGTTTTAATTGCTTGCTATTAATAGTTTAGGAGATATGGATTTTAGAATTTGTCGATCTCGGCATTTTTGCGTTTCGGACGCATTATTTACCCCTCCACTCCCACACCCCTTCACTTATATCTGTTTTTTTTTTTTTTGCAAATGGGTCCATTATCAAAGCTTTATAGAAATTCTAAGTTTCAGTCTCCTAACACAAGCGGTTCCTGAGATCTAGAAACCTAAATTTTTCGTCTAAAACGCTTACCCCGCCTTCCTCCTTACACCTCCTCCGATGAAAATAATGTCAATTCAAGGGGTCTACCAAGTCTATTCTTAGAAAAAATTTGAATTTAATAGCTCCACTGGCTTGAGAGCTACGAGCCTTCAAAGATTTTGGGGCGGTCGACGTACGGCGTACGGGGTACGGCGTACGGCGTACGGGGTACGGCGTACGGGGTACGGCGTACAGACGGAGTGAAAATTTTTATTGCTTTTTTCGCGTCTACTAGTCATGAAACGTGGAAAAAAAAATTTTGAGGGCAGCAAATTTTTTTTTTTTAAAAATCGATAACAATACTGTATTATAAATAATACAGTAAAATTGTTACGAGCTTGACTCGTAATGTGTCTATTTCCTGTAAAGACCAGAGAGAACAATCGTTAATTTCGGGATTGATAGGAATCAAATCGTAGAAAGAATTACCTTTTATGCACAGTAAATTCCTCCGATGCGCTGGCGACGCCTCTCAGCCTGGTTACGCTTTCCTGAAAGTAAACGTAATGTAATGCATTAGTAAGTATCACTGGATTGGATGAAAGGCTGAAAATGCGATAATAGCATTGTTTATCTATATGTACTACGTTAGTTAGTTCTTGCTAGTTAGTATGTAGGTTTAGTATTAGAATTAACGTTATCATTTGAATTATAGACTAGCTTAGGTTATTATTAAAGTTAGGATTATTTGCATTGAAATACGAAGATTTGATTGTCATCGAAAATTGTGGGCAATGTACCTGAAAACATTGTCACGTCGTGGGGACAGCGCGAGCGAATAGCACTTATCGACATCAGTGCCTTTACCCCGTCCGGTTATTCCGTCCTGCCAGACGGGCTACTCCATCCTGCGGACGTCCGGGTGGTGCGGCAAAATCGAGCTGAAAAATGAAACACATCACTTACTGATCACTACGCTCCCGCACGTATAGCACCACAAACCGCTTGGACAACACTTACGAAGCGGAAGTCTCCTGAACGGAAACATCACGGAACGCGCACTCGGGATCACAACACAAAAACAAATACGCGTAAATCCAAACGTAAACAAACGAACTTTCATTTGGCGATCAGACACTGAGCGAGCGAATTCAATACGACGGCGAACTGTGGAATATGAGAAATGTTATGAATCTCGGCTAGTTACCCGAATGGAACGCTGGAAGTCTGTACGAAGCTATCATGCGAGTAGGAAAAATGCCATGCGAGTAGAAGTTCGTTGAACTGAAAATTAAGTTTGAAAAACTGGTTGAAGCTAACCGTGGATAAAAAGAACCGCTGGGAGTTTTCGTCGAAGCAACTAAAAAGTGAAACGGGCTCTTTTTGGATTAGCAGTGGAGCGAACGAGTTGAATTTCGAGTCTACGAGACGAGACGAATTTTGTGTTGGAGAAGAATTGCCGAGTCGGGTAAACGAAGATAAAGCGAGAAGAACCAGAAAAAGCAAGCGATCGTCGTGGGAAGATTGAACCAGAGGCGCCCTAGATATTTAAGTATATTTTTTACGTTAGTGTCAGATTAGAGTAAGTTTTCTGAAATTCGCATTAATTTTTCATACATAACATTATATTTGAATTCTTATATATCCCTTTCATTTGAGTGTCAAACTTTTGTGCCGTGTTCTCAGCAATTCCTCCAGTGCGTCGCGAGTTTGTCTTACCGTAGTGTCGCGACGTTCGTATTTTTAATAAGTAACTTCTCTAGATCAGTGATCCGGTCTAGAGAAGAAGAACAGACCTTTCGAAAGGATCGGTGGCGCCCACGACCCGTCTCTGGGTTTTAGTCGGACAAAGGACTGTTCGCCCCTGTGCTGCTACGGTGGTTTCATTGCGTTTTTTTTGTCTTACCGGATAGTGGCGGTACTGAGACCGTCGACGCGAATTTAAACCGTAATATTTGGCGCCCAACGTGATTTTTTTTTGTAAATTTTTGAAAATTATGGAAATACAAGAAGTGGAATGTCGTATCTTGGGCTTCGGAAGGTATTTAGGAATTCAGAGGTTACGCTAAGTGCGAGTTACGGTGTTGTAATATTTTTTTTTTGAGCGATTGTTCTTTTCTTGCTTTTTTTTTGCTATGTTAGAGTTAATGACAAGTGCGATAAACCATCTTAGCCAGGATGAGTTGGGATACGAGTTGGTCATAAGAAGATTTGCAGCGGAAAAAGTGGACTCTATGCGCAAGGCACTTAGAATGTCGTTGCAGCTAGAAAATTCTACCGGGAAGTCCTCTGTAATAGCAGTTTACCCGTTCGAATTTTCCGAAGATATTGTAGCCCTTCAGGCTAAATCGAAGGAAATCGAAGTACTGCTAGAGAAATTTGAGGGAGATAAGTCCAGTGGGGAGTTTAAAAGACTGTCGGCGAAGGTCGATTGGTGTTTGAATCGAATTGAGTATGGTCAACCATCCGAGGAAGAGGTGGGCCGAAAGGCAGTGATTAAAGCGGATTTATTGGTTCATTTGGGGACTTTGCTAGAAAAATCCGGTCATAGTTTTCCGGATGAAGAGGAGGACACGGTACCAACGCGAACAGCGCCTGCAGCAAATGGGATAGTCAGTAAAAATGTAGCGGATGCTGAGAATACGGCGGTGTATAAGTGGTATAAGTGAGCCGAACACACTATGTTCGTTCCTAGAGCGGGTCGAGGAGTTGAGGGAGGCTCGAGAAGTGCCAAAATTAGTGCTTTTCCGTTAGATTTATTTGAGGGGGAAGGTTTGATTTGGTTGAGAGCAAATAAAGGGCGGTGCAACTCTTGGGATGAGTTATTGGTGGAACTAAGGGAGGAGTTTTTGCCACCAAATTACGACGACCGTTTAAAGGAAGAGATTCTTTGTCGCACTAAAGGTAGTGGTGAATCTATTGGGGTATACACAGCCATTATGGAAAGTTTGTTCCGTCGTCTGTCGGTTACTCCTACAGAGTCGGAAAAAGTCAAGATTTTGGGCAGTAACATCTCACCTTTTTACCAGACGCAGCTGGGTCTGACCACGGTAAAATCAGTTCAGGAGTTTGTGAACCTAGGTCGTACTTTAGATGCCACGAGACTATCTGTGGAAAACTTTGTACCACCCACGAAGCGGTCAAATTTGTTGGAGCCAGATATGGCTTATGTTTCCGCGATCGACAATAGTAGACCAAACGAATGGCGTGAGAGCGGCAATACACAGTATAGGGAGCAAGATCGTAAACGCACTGTGACGTGTTACAATTGTAAAAAACCTGGCCATATAGCCAGTGAGTGTAGCGAATCTCGTCGTTGTTTCGGTTGCGGAAAAGTTGGAGTATATCGGTCGAACTGCCCGGTGTGCAATCCGGAGGCGGGTATTAATCAGGGAAGCACTTCTACGTCCCAGTCGGGAAATGAACCAAGTGCTCACTAGAATGCGGGGTAGTGAGTGCGGAGGTCAAAGCGACAAAACCCGTACATCTGGACTTTGCTTTGACTCCGATGTGCGGCGACAATCGACCACATCTACTAGTGGAAGTTTTTGGAGAGAGTTTATTGGTTTGTTGGACTCAGGGCCTTCAAAAACAATATATGGAGGTAAAGGGTAGGATAGCCTGAAGAGATTGGGGGTTGAACTTGTAAGAAAAATTCCTTAGACGACAATATGCGCCTGTACTTTCTTGACAGAATTAATGGGCTCTTCTGAGTCCTACAGCACGATTTGCCGGCTTCTCGGGAGCTTGGGTGCGGGAAGACAAAACCTCAACTCAGAAGAGACACCATCCTTGATGTGCTGTATATTATACTAAGAAAAGGAGAGGGGGAAAAAATTGGATTGGAGTTGCTTGACTCGATTGCAGTTCTAGCGCTCCAGCGGTAACTAGGGACCGTGCGTATTCACTCTGCCGCTATCACGGTATTCGACACACCAGTACCTCTGGAGCAATGACCCTTCCATACGGACACTTCTTACATCTACGCTTGAAGAGACCTGATTTACTTACCGTACAGCGTCAATCTTCCAAGATCCTCAAATGGGGACCCTACTCTCCCGTCATCTTTCTTAGATGTGGCTAAACAAAATTCTCTAGAAGGAAATCAATAAAAGGAATCACTAACAGAATTCTACACTACCGTTCTGCTCTGAAATTTGAACAAACGACTTTTACAACACAAAAGAAAACAAAGTTGACTTTGTTTTAAAAGAATTATTAATTGTTATTGATATTAAAGAAAATTTAAATTTTAAATATGTGGTTTGCGATCATTATAATGTTTTTACATATATTATGCTTAAGCTAGGTACCTGATGGGGCCCATACGTCCTGCGACTGTCTGCGTTCGACGACGAATTTTTTTTTCGTATATTGTTTTAATTATGCTTTTACGTTACGTTTTACGTGGGGGTGCACTTATGGGGATCTTTATTAAAAAAAATAAGTTGATTCTTTGGGAATTTTTCTCTCTGTCACAAGTCACTGGTGTATTATAATATATTTTATTCACTTTAAAGGGTTTTTTTTCTTTTTCGAACTAGTTAGTGGCCACTTATAATTAGTTTTTTTTTGCTATTAAATATCATTTTTTCTATGGTTCACACTGTTCCTCCCCTAATAATGAGAATTTTCCTTAAATCATTTCCTTTCGGGGGGGGGGGGGGGGTTTCCGATCACACAAAACGAGATCTCCAGCCGACCTACTCCAAGATCACCAGCCTTCTCCCCTTCTATCGGGTTTTTTTCACCGCCAGAGAAAAAAACTTTTTTTTCGTAGCTCGATTTTTGGTGCGAAATTTTTCCTTTTTGGACTATCTTCTTTTTGTTCGTTGAATTTTCCCTAGGCACAAATTTTGCCATTAGATGACGTTCTCGTTGTTTGGGTGATGATTATTATTAGTATTAATTGACAGCGGTGATGTGATTATAATTTTACAATTTTTAAATATAAATAAAGGTAATACACATAGTATCAAAAAAAAAAACCGGTGCAGAAAGGTAATACTCATTGATATACACGAAAAAAAAAAAAAATCATAGGAAGAACTGGAGAGAAGAGGATCATGAAAAAAACTAAAACTAGAACACGTAACTATAACTTAAGTTGGTTTTGCAAGAAATCTAATCTAAAATATTTTATAAAAGAATGGGTTTTGTCACAATCGTGGGGACGACCCAGACCCAGGAGAAGAGTCTCATGTTCTCAGCCGGGCAAGAACAACACCAAGAGATATTGTAGCTATGCTAATTTTCCTTGATAATAATCTACAGCTTGATGTCCTTTCCGTGATAAATTCCCATCTTGTTTCCCTTTTCATTTTCCAGCTCGTAGGAGACATGGCCGATCTTTTTCCGCACGATAGCTGTGACAAATTTTGGTGCTAATTTAGCGGCAAAATTTTCTATCGCATTGCTTTGCACAAAATTCCTTACATATACGACCTGTCCTGGAGCAAAATTCTGATCTCTACTCCGTAAGTTATATATATGTGACGATCTCTTATAGGCCTCTTCTAGGCGAGCCTTAACTTGAGCTTGAGCCACACCTAAACGCTCTATATGAGGATTTAGCTGAATTTCCCTTTCACTAAGCGCGCTCAAGGAACGTAAAAGTTTGTAATCGGACCCATGCATAATAGAATGGGATCCGAACATTAAGTTGTGAGGCGAAAACCCTGTGGAACCGTGTACGACATTTCGTAAGGCTGCGCATATTTCATGCAAATGTTCATCCCAATACCTATGGTCATCTCCCAAATAAGCTCGAATCCCAACCAAAATGGAACGATTGACTCTTTCCGAAGCGTTTGATTGAGGAGCATAATAGGGTGATTTTATATGCTGAATTTCATAAGCCTTCATAAGACTTTCAAAGGTTTTTGAGACGAATTGCACCCTATTATCCGAATGGATATACTCTGAAACTCCAAATGTTAAAAATATTTCCTGCTCCAGATATTTGGTGATATTTTCTGCTGTTGCCTTTGGAAACTGTTTAAGCCATACAAATTTGGTGAAATGGTCCAATACTACGAAGATATATCGGTTTCCACTTCGCGAGCGTGGGTACGGGCCCAGGAAATCTACGTTTAACCGCTGCAGAGGCCTATCTACTTCAATTTGGTTTCCCATTAGTGGTCTCATATTAAAATTCGGTGGCTTGCATTGTTTGCATGGAATACAAGCAGCGATATATTTGACGACATCTTGTCGGAGTCCCAGCCAATAATAGTATCGCTGTAATAGCTCTACTGTCTTCGCCACACCACCATGAGAGGATAAAGGACTGCAGCGGGTGCTCTCAATAAGTTGACCCGTAAGAGAAGCTGGAACCCATAACTTCCACGCCGGGATATCTGAACACTGTGAAGACGTAGAGGCTGATTTATAAATATTTTGCCATGCTCAATCTTTAAATTGTTAAAACGATTCGGATTTTCTTGTACATGCTTGATCCGTTCCCGATACTCTTCATCTAAAACCCCTTCCGAATTCGAATCTAGCATGGATGTTAAAGGATTTATTGTATCCAGTTCGGAGCAATACACTCGTGACAACGCATCCGGGACAGCATTCAAAGAACCCTTACGATGTTCAATACTAAAATTGAATCCCTGAAGTTTAAGGCTCCACCTAGCTAAACGTCCGGAAAGATCTTTTTGGCACATAAGCCATTTTAAACTGGCATGGTCAGTAATGATGGTGAACTCTAACCCCTAAATATATGCCCGGAACCTTTTGACGCTTTGCACTGCTGCCAAGCACTCTAATTCTGTCACGCTGTAATTGCGTTGAGCAGCATTGAGTTTGGCGGACATGAACGCTATTGGATTTTCTGCACCTTCATCAGAGCGCTGGAACAAAACGCTACCAATGCCGGTCACGCTCGCGTCGCATTGAATAAAAAATGGCTTCTCAAAATTGGGATTCACCAAAACTGGCGCTGACGTTAGCAAACTTTTGAGACGTTCAAATGCTTCCTCAGCAATTTCCGACCATACAAATTTCTTATTCCTTTTTAATAAGTTAGTTAGTTATTGGCGCAGCTACCGAGGCAAAATTTGGTATAAACCGGCGATACCAGCCAGCCATGCCTAAAAACCGTCGTACATCTCTTACCGATTTGGGAACAGGGTACGATGTAATGGCCGATAGCTTCTCCGGATCGGTCTTCAGTATGCCATCGCCAACCACATAACCGAGATATTTAACCTCACGAAGCAGGAACTTACTCTTTTCCTCATTTATTGTTAACTTGGCCACCCTTAAAAGACGTGCAACTTCTCGAAGAAGATCAAAGTGTTCCTCAAGAGTACGGGAAGTTACCAAAAGATCATCCATATACAAATACTTAGTCATGCAATTGGTGAGGGATGACCTTATGCATTAATCGACACATAGTCTGAGGCGCGTTACATAGGCCAAAAGGCATGACCGTAAATTGATACAAAGGTCGCCCTGGCACAGAAAATGCGATTTTGTCTCGTGAAGCGACGTCTAATGGTATCTGCCAAAAGGCATCCTTCAAATCTAGGCTGGAAATGAACTTCGTGGATTGAAGGCGTGAAAGTAGACCATCAATGGTAGTGGATAGGCGTCTTTATCAGTGACTTCATTTAGACGGCGAGCATCCAGACATAATCGTACTTTACCTGGTTTACAGACCAGCTTTACGGGAGAACTCCAGGAACTGGCGCTTTCCTCGATCACACCTAGACCCAGCATTCGATCCAACTCGTCGTATAGTTGCTTCTGCACTACAGGTGACACGGAGTAATGTCGCTGTTTAATGGGTACAGTTGACCCGACATCAATGTGATGTGCAAGTAACGCAGTCTTGCCTAATCCTAGCCGATTAAACGATGGGAAATCTCCTATGATCTGATTTAGTTCGTGTCGATCTTTTTTGGCCAATGGATGATTAAGATTGGTAAGGAGTGAAGGGCAACATTCTAACTCATTTACCTCTAATGGAGCCAAACCAAAAGTGTCCCAAAAATCAATTCTAAGATAAATAGGATTCTTAAGAGACGGTGCTACAAGAAAATGCATCATTCTAGTCTTACCCGAAAACGACACAAGCGTACGAATATATCCCAAAACCTCACAATTTTTTCCACATGCTGTGGACAATTGCGTGCGTAATGAATAAAGAGGTAATGAAAGCTCATCAATTAGTTGCAGAGCATTCGCCCCCAATATACTAGAGCTAGCTCCACTGTCTACAACCCCTCCAAACAACTACCTCCAATAAATATTTGGGCATACGGACGATTATCCCCAGTAACATTAAATATTTCTTCTAGATTTATTTGTTTTAAACGCCTTCTAAGTTGCCAATATCGTGTGGAACGTGATAGCCTTCTGTTGCGACGAGATTTGTATAAAGTTTGATAACTAATCGTCGAAGAATCTGAACAATCTGAAGAATCTATTGAGCTTGATGAACTGTTGAGTTCGGATTCAGATTGGATTGAGCCACTGAATTGGTGGAACTCCCCGGCACTAGAACACGACTCGTCCCACTCGGAATCGCACTCCTCGAACCGTTTCCCGAGGATCGATTTTGGCAAACTGTACAGTTCCGTTTCAGTACATTCGTCGCACAAAGCAAAAAATGTTTTTAACTGAATTGGAACAGTTAGAAAAAACATGCCCTATATCCTTACAATTCCAGCATATTACCATTTTGTCCCGTCCGGAAAAATTCTTAGAAGTTAAAGCTGCAACTTCGTTCCTAAGCTCATCTAGATCCACATCAATCTCATTAACTTGTCGCCGACTTGTGCAATTGGCATCAGAATCATACCCGATCCTACGCCAAGTACTCTCGATGGCAACACACTTCCTCTTAAGACACTGGACTGATGGGAATTCCGCTCCTGCCAAATGTGCTTGCAAACCTGGTCGCATATTCCGGAAAAGGATTTGTTGGAGGTAGTCATCTGACAAGGGCGTCGTTAGTTGCAGCGCGAGCTTCTCAATGGCATCAACGAAATCGCAAAATGTTTCCTTTTGCTTCTGATACCGAGCATCGATTAATCGACGCACATCTAAATCTGTTACCTGTGTCTCAAATCGTTCGCGAATAGCACCACAGAACTGAGTCCAAGTAATATTGGGCGAAGCTTCACGAAATGTCCAGTACCATTCGGTCGCTGGACCGCGCAAGAACAAATAAACATCTGATACAAGGTCTATTTCAGATATTCTATTAGACTTAGCCAACGTTTCAACTCTAAAAAGAAAACGATTAACATTTAGGCTCGTATTGGATCCTTCGAAGATAATTCCCCATTTCGATACCGGCACAGACCACTTCCGCTGTGAAAAAGGAGCTGGACCAACAGTAAAAGTGGGCTCCGGTGGAGGTAACTCTCGGTGAGTACTACTGTGCAGCCATGGTTGTGGTTAAAAATGTTGACGGACATTGTTTCCTGAACCCCTCTCTTGTGGTAGATTATCCATACCCATATTGTTTGCTGTGTTTCCAACTACTGCTTGGCTCACAGATTGCCTTCGTGGAGAACAAATGGTAGAAGTGGTACTAAAATCTATTTCTGCCAACTTACTATAAAAGGTGTCTAGTTCCTCTTGTTCCGTTTTTGGCATATCCGAAATTAACATTCTTAACTGATTTAATTTCACCAAACACTCCCTACCCACAGACAATAATGGTTCAGACGCTGAGCCTACTAGCCTACTTAATCTACCCGCATAATGTACTAAGTGGGTTGAATAACAACAACAAAATTCTTTTGACGTAGTACCTCCCGTACTCTTTAATACCACAGAAATTTCCTCCAGACCCTTTTGACAAGCCTCCAACTCCCGTGGTAGATCTTGCAAAATCTCTTTAGGTAACTTAGAGGATGGTCGAAGAACTGGTCGTGCTTCCTCCAACTTCAATCTAGCCTCTAACTCATCATATTGAGCCGGGGCATTCCCACATATGTGACGGATAAGACACTCCATCTGGAACTCATCCGGTTCCAAATGGTTAATATTTAAATCAGACATAATTATTTACCAATGCAAACAGCAACGCAAATCAACAATTAATAATATTCTATATGTAATTATAACGAATTAATATAGAAACCAACCAACTTATAATTGTGTGTATAACCGAAAAAACAATGTAATACGTACTGCAACAAGAAAAAAAAATATATCTTACTCAATAAATAAATATGTATATATAAAAACAAATAAGCAAACATGAGGATCCTGAAAGCACTTAGCGCCTCCGGAAAGCAAATCAGGTACTCTTTCTCGAAAAAAAATAATAGCAATAAGATCGATAGCGATATCCAAAAGAGTGTGCGCGAGAACTCCAAAAGAGGGGAACGAATATCAAGAGATGGAGATTCTTAAATCATGTGTAATCAACAAATAAATACGTCACCATCACAGTGTGATCCCTATAACTGACAAAAATTATTCGTGAGGTGATAAACTAACTAGTCAGAATTTCACTCACATGTCTAATAACGCGCGACATGAAATAAAATCCTCGATCTAATGACTTAGGGAAAAAAAATTGTAAAAGAGGGAAATAAATTCAGAAAAACATAAATGTGATTTTACAACTACTTTTCGAAAGGTATGCAATGAACCACCGTATCCCCCAACGAAGCAAAAGTCAATTAAAGGCAATAAAATGCTCTGAAACCTTAAGTTTTATCAATACAGGTAGCTTGGTACTTCCACACGAAGCTCCCATAATCGTAACGAGAAAAAAAAAATCATATATACGCAAAGAGAAAAAAAAAATCCCGCACAAATAAACGCAATAGGATAGTAATAGTTTTAATCGTGCCATAGTATTGTTGTTGTACCTACAGCTGGTTTAGTGTAAGGTGTATGCTAATAAAGCCAACAGATCAACCTAAAACCTTTTACCCGTCGAAAATTTGGGTCGATGCGCTGTAAATCGGATATCGCAACACTCAGCCTTAGCGCCACAGCTGATTAGCTATATTTTAATTTGATGGTACTATTGTATGCGTAAATCCCAAATGAATATTAAATTTTACTTGTAGCTGCTCGATTTTCTGCTTGCCTGTTCCGAAATTAAAATTCAATCTACCTCCAGGCTGATTTAATTTCGAGCCGACATTATCACAGAGGGTCGGTAAATCGATCACTTCGATAAATTCTGTTCAATCGCGCACTAAGTTCAACGCCCATAACAAAACACCGATTTGTCTGGTTGACTTCTGCTCGCCTATTACTTCCCAAGAAATATAACATTTAAGTTTTTCTCTACTCATTACGTGACCTTCTAAGAACAATTTAAGACAATATGCTATGGGAATACAGTGGCCAAAAAGGTATATCAAATAAGGGAGAAAAAAAAAATTATTAAAATTCAATAATTTCGTATGCCATAAATACGTTTGGGCGCCACTGTAAGAAAAATTCCTTAGACGACAATATGCGCCTGTATTTTCTTGCCAGAATTAATGGGCTCTTCTGAGTCCTACAGCACGATTTGCCGGCTTCTCAGGAGCTTGGGGGCGGGAAGACAAAACCTCAACTCAGAAGAGACACCATCCTTGATGTGCAGTATATTATACTAAGATAAGGAGAGGGGGAAAAAAATGGATTGGAGTTGCTTGACTCGATTGCAGTTCTAGCGCTTCAGCGGTAACTAGGGACCGTGCGTATTCACTCTGCCGCTATCACGGTATTCGACACACCGGTACCTCTGGAGCAATGACCCTTCCATACGGACACTTCTTACATCTACGCTTGAAGAGACCTGATTTACTTACCGTACAGCGTCAATCTTCCAAGATCCTCAAATGGGGACCCTACTCTCCCGTCATCTTTCTTAGATGTGGCTAAACAAAATTCTCTAGAAGGAAATCAATAAAAGGAATCACTAACAGAATTCTACACTACCGTTCTGCTCTGAAATTTGAACAAACGACTTTTACAACACAAAAGAAAACAAAGTTGACTTTGTTTTAAAAGAATTATTAACTGTTATTGATATTAAAGAAAATTTAAAATTTTAAATATGTGGTTTGCGATCATTATAATGTTTTTACATATATTATGCTTAAGCTAGGTACCTGATGGGGCCCATACGTCCTGCGACTGTCTGCGTTCGACGACGAATTTTTTTTTCGTATATTGTTTTAATTATGCTTTTACGTTACGTTTTACGTGGGGGTGCACTTATGGGGATCTTTATTAAAAAAAATAAGTTGATTCTTTGGGAATTTTTCTCTCTGTCACAAGTCACTGGTGTATTATAATATATTTTATTCACTTTAAAGGGTTTTTTTTCTTTTTCGAACTAGTTAGTGGCCACTTATAATTAGTTTTTTTTTTATATTAAATTTCACTTTTTCTATGGTTCACACTGGTCCTCCCCTAATAATGAGAATTTTCCTTAAATCATTTCCTTTCGGGGGGGGGGGGGGGGGGGGTTCCGATCACACAAAACGAGGTCTTCAACCGACCTACTCCAAGATCACCAGCCTTCTCCCCTTCTATCGGGTTTTTTTTTCACCGCCAGAGAAACAAACAGTTTTTTCGTAGCTCGATTTTTGGCGCGAAATTTTTCCTTCTTGGGCTATCTTCTTTTTATTCGTTGAATTTTCCCTGGGCACAAATTTTGCCATTAGATGACGTTCTCGTTGTTTGGGTGATGATTATTATTAGTATTAATTTACAGCGGTGATGTGATTATAATTTTACAATTTTTAAATATAAATAAAGGTAATACACATAGTATCAAAAAAAAAAAAACCGGTGCAGAAAGGTAATTCTCATTGATATAGGTACTCGAAAAAAAAAAAAAAATCATAGGAAGAACTGGAGAGAAGAGGATCATGAAAAAAACTAAAACTAAAACACGCAATTATAACTTAAGTTGGTTTTGCAAGAAATCTAATCTAAAATATTTTATAAAAGAATGGGTTTTGTCACAAACTGCAGCCATCATCCGCGCATGAAATTCGCCTGGCGAATAATAATGTCTGTGGGGTGGATGGATTGGTATGTTTACCTTTCGGAGTCGATGGTTGTACGCGCTGGATGCAGTGCTTAGTAGTAAAGAAACTTCCACATACGATCATTTTGGGTGCCGATTTTTGGAGGGAATTCGGTATAGTTCTGGATCTGAGACGGGGGCAGGTGGACCTAAGTAGTATGTCCGACGTAGCCACGGTTGAGTTTTTGCAACCTAGATCCAAATTGGGAGAGGTGGAATTGAAGGAATTGAAGATTCTACTAGAAGAAGAATTTGCGAGTATGGGGGATGGTCTCGGCAGGACATCGGAGGTAGAGCATACCATCAAAATAAACTCTCCTCCGATCAAACAGCGTTATTATCTGGTGTCTCCAGTAAGGCAAAAGGATATTGACCAAGGATTGAAAGATATGCTAGAGGCAGAGATACTACAACCGTCAAAAAGTCCGTGGTCATCGCCCATTTTACTTGTTCGAAAGAAAAATGGATCTTTTTGCTTTTGTGTAGATTTTCGTAAGGTCAACAAAGTATCAGAGCGCGATGCATACCCCATTCCTTACGTGTCGGCGACACTAGATAAATTGCGGGATGCCAAGTACCTGTCTTCTTTGGATATTAAATCCGCGTACTGGCAAGTTCCTATGGCCGAAGATTCAAAAAAATATACGGCTTTCACAGTTCCGAGTAGAGGTTTGTTCGAATTCAACCGGATGCCTTTCGGGCTACAGAATGGCCCAGCTACTTGGCAACGGTTGATCGACCAAGTGTTGGGTCCTGATTTGGAACCATATGTGTTTGTGTACCTTGATGACATAGTCCTGGTGACTCAAACTTTCGAGAAACATACGGAAATCCTGCGTGAAGTGTTCCGCCGGCTTAGAGTGGCTGGTTTGAAAATTTCAAAGGAAAAGTGTGAGTTTTGTAGGTCGGAACTACGCTACCTAGGCTATGTCGTCGATGAGTACGGACTGCATGTAGACCCGGATAAGGTGGAAAGTTTGGTTCGATTCCCGGCGCCTAAAAACATAAAGGAAGTTCGACAATTCTTGGGAATGGTATCGTGGTTTAGACGCTTCATACCGGATTTCGCAACATTAATTGCACCTTTGACTTCGCTGTTGAGGAAGGGTCGCAAATTCGCGTAGGAGGCAGATTGCGAGAGGGCCTTCTCGGAAGCGAAAGTTAAACTATCCACGGCACCCATATTAATCTGTCCTGATTATGATCTGCCATTTACGATCCAGACCGACGCTTCCGATTTCGGGTTGGGAGCAGTGCTCACGCAACAACAGTCAGATGGGGAGAAAGTGATCTGCTATCTGAGTCGTTCGCTGACAAAGTCAGAACGTAAATTCTCCACGACGGAGAAGGAATGTTTAGCCGTCCTGTGGGCAGTGGAGAAGTTGAGGCCTTATATTGAGGGGACACGGTTTACCGTGATAACGGTAATTGAGATATTGAGGGGATCCTACAGGTAGACTAGTGCGTTGGGCTGTTCGACTACAACAATACGATTATGAAATTATACACCGAAAAGGTAAGGAGCACTTTGTTCCGGATGCTTTGTCAAGGTCTGTGCCATTGGTGGAGTCATTGTTTGCAATCACACAGTCTGACCGGTGGTATAACAGCATGTTGGATAAAGTACAAAATCAATCTGCTAAATATCCGTTGTGGAGAGAAGGGTGGAGTATTGTGGAAGCACGTCTCACCCAGATATCCGGCACTCGAAGACGAGACCGCGTGGAAAAGGGTTCCAGCGAAAGGGGAATGGGGTGAAATCTTGCGACAGTGTCATGACGACCCAAAGTCGGGTCATTGCGGCGTGAAAGGCACGGTGGACCGGGTTTCGCGAAATTTTTATTGGTCAAAAATGCAGGGGGACATAAAGAAGTATGTTCAAGCATGTAAGACATGCCAAGCAGTTAAACCTGAGCGCAGAGTGCCATCGGGTTTGATGGCTTCGAGTAGTGGAGAGGCAAAACAACCGTGGGAGATGGTGTGTGTGGATCTGGTTGGACCCCTTACACGCTCAACGCGAGGGTTTACGTTAATCCTTACGGTTGTCAACTATTCTTCAAAATTTCCGCTTTTGTTTCCGTTGAGGGCGGCTACAGCAAACGCAGTAACGCGGGCTTTAGAAAACGAAGTATTTCTACTTTTCGGTGTTCCAAAATGGGTTGTGTGCGACAATGGCGTTCAGTTTCGATCGAAGGAGTTCCAGGGTATGGTAGAGTCATATGGGACGCAAATTAAATTCACGGCTTTTAACCACCCTCAAGCGAATCCGGCAGAGCGGATAAGCCAATCTATCAAGACTATGCTGAGAGCATATGTTGCCGAAAATCACCGGAAGTGGGACGAACACCTACCTAAGATAGCGTGCGCCCTGCGAACCGCCAAGCACGAATTAATGCGGGTATCTCCGCACTTTGTGAATTTCGGAAGAAATATGTCCGTTGGGATAGAACCTCTAGAGAGACCGGGCGAAATGTCGATAACCTGCTCTGGAGGGCGTGCGAGAGGATATTAAGAAGTGTTTTGAACACGCAACAAATCAAACTAAGAATCGATATGACCTTCGACGACAAGACACGAGTTACTATCCGAACGATCGCGTTTGGAGAAAGAATTATGTCCTGTCAGATGCGGCCAAGTATTTCACAGCGAATCTGGCACCGAAGTATATTGGGCCGCTTGTAGTGCGGAAACGAGTGTTGCCATGGACCTACGAGTTGGAGGGCGAAGGGGGAAGCGCGGTGGTGTGTGGCATGCAAAAGACCTAAAACCCTATATAGGAGCTCAAGAAGAAATGTGAGTGAGCTACTTCGATAGGACTTCACAGGGCGACCCGGAATGTTTAAATAACACAATGAAAATATTCACCTGATCCTACTCCTGGTCCAAATCTCTTCCATCCGACTCAGCCCACTAAGAATTTCATAAAATTCTTTTCCTAGTAAGGAGTTTGACTCGTAATGTGTCTATTTCCTGTAAGGACAAGAGAGAACAATCGTTAATTTCGGGATTGATAGGAATCAAATCGTAGAAAGAATTACCTTTTATGCACAGTAAATTCCTCCGATGCGCTGGCGACACCTCTCAGCCTGGTTGAGCTTTCCTGAAAGTAAACGTAAAGTAATGCATTAGTAAGTATCACTGGATTGGATGAAAGGCTGAAAATGCGATAATAGCATTGTTTATCTATATGTACCACGTTAGTTAGTTTTTGCTAGTTAGTATGTAGGTTTAGTATTAGAATTAACGTTATCATTTGAATTATAGAGTAGCTTAGGTTATTATTCAAGTAAGTTGAAATACGAAGATTTGATTGTCATCGAAAATTGTGGGCAATGTACCTGAAAACATTGTCACGTCGTGGGGACAGCGCGAGCGAATAGCACTTATCGACATCAGTTATTCCGTCCTGCCAGACGGGCTACTCCATCCTGCGGACGTCCGGTTGGTGCGGCAAAATCGAGCTGAAAAATGAAACACATCACTTACTGATCACTACGCTCCCGCACGTATAGCACCACAAACCGCTTAGACAACACTTACGAAGCGGAAGTCTCCCGAACGGAAACATCACGGAATGCGCACTCGAGATCACAACACCAAAACAAATACGCGTAAATCCAAACGTAAACAAACGAACTTTCATTTGGCGATCAGACACTGAGCGAGCGAATTCAATACGACGGCGAACTGTGGAATATGAGAAATGTTATGAATCTCGGCTAGTTACCCGAATGGAACGCTGAAAGTCTGTACGAAGCTATCATGCGAGTAGGAAAAATGCCATGCGAGTGGAAGTTCGTTGAACTCAAAATTAAGTTTGAAAAGCTGGTTGAAGCTAACCGTGGATAAAAAGAACCGCTGGGAGTTTTCGCCGGAGCAACTAAAAAGTGAAACGGGCTCTTTTTGGATTGGCAGCGGAGCGAACGAGTTGAATTCTGAGTCTACGGGACGAGACGAATTTTGTGTTGGAGAAGAATTGCCGAGTCGGGTAAACGAAGATAAAGCGAGAAGAACCAGAAAAAGCAAGCGATCGTCGTGGGAAGATTGAACCACAGGCGCCCTAGATATTTAAGTATATTTTTTACGTTAGGGTCAGATTAGAGTAAGTTTTCTGAAATTCGCATTAATTTTTCATACATAACATTATATTTGAATTCTTATATATCCCTTTCATTTGAGCGTCAAACTTTTGTGCCGTGTTCTCAGCAATTCCTCCAGTGCGTCGCGAGTTTGTCTTACCGTAGTGTCGCGACGTTCGTATTTTTAATAAGTAACTTCTCTAGATCAGTGATCCGGTCTAGAGAAGGAGAACAGACCTTTCGAAAAGGATCGGTGGCGCCCACGACCCGTCTTTGGGTTTTAGTCGGACAAAGGACTGTTCGCCCCTGTGCTGCTACGGTGGTTTCATTGCGTTTTTTTTGTCTTACCGGATAGTGGCGGTACTGAGACCGTCGACGCGAATTTAACCGTAATAAAATTCTCTGGTAACATAAGGGTTAAACATGCGTTCAAGAATACCAGCCGACAGTGCCTTTCCGTTGGCGTTTGGCGCCCTGGTGCAGATTTTCAGTGGCGCCCCTTAGGGGGGAGGCCACAGTAGCGGCTTTGGAATATCGAATTTTTTTTTTGTCTCAAAAGGCTCTTTAGGGTCTCAAAAATGTTGTCCCATAGTTACAGGTGCGTACGTAGCCTGTAAGTACCTGAAATTTGAATGTAGCGTGGCCTATCCTACTGGTGAAAGAGAGCGTACTTAAAACTTTAAACGCGACTTTCCCGAAACAAGGTTTTTTGAGCTGGCCGGTCGTTTTAGTTACACAATTTCCAACTTTTGGACTCGCGGTTTTAACAGGCTACTGATAACAGTTTTTTCCAGAGAAGCACTTAGGATTTTTGCGATATATTGCATATTCAAAAAGTTATAAGCAATTTTCTGGCATTTTTTTTTTGTTTTTTTTCCTTTTTTTTTCAAAAGATCGGCTGCAAGCCAATCGTGTAATACTCTACTGAGCTCCGATTTATATTGTAGTTGGGGCTAAAGTAGAATTACGTATGTGCATGTTGTATGTCCTTTGTTAAGGACCTCCATTCAGTTGCTACTTGAAACTTGAAAACAATATCATTAATGTTTAAAATCATTTCTTGAACTGGGTGTGCCATCGGGAATAAAATGTAATTTTTGAAGGACTTTCACATGTGAGGTGTAGAAAGGACTCACTCGATTTCTTATATATTTATTCTTTTCCTTGGAACCATCTACAAATTAATGTGTACAAATTTCAAATTCGTAGTTTGACGCGTTCAAAAGTTATGGGAAACTATTGTTGAATACGTATCTTAAGGATTTTTTGTATGGAAGGTACCACAAGGAGTGAAAGGGTTTCGCTGACTAGTAACCTCGAAATTCGTTTTCACTCAACACTAATTTGTACAAAACTCTAAATTTACAGCTAAACGATTACTTGAGTTATAGTGAGTTCCATAAATTAAGTGAAGACATTTTGAAAGGATATTTGTATGTCTGTTACGCGAAGGACTAATAGGATTTTTTCAAAGATATACTTTTAACTTCAACTATTAGAAAAACAAACGTGTACAAAATTTTAAACAAACAGCTAAAATGGTTGTGAAGCCATCGACAAATTTTCTAGAACACGTCTCTTCAAGTATGTTGTATGGAAGCTACTCGAAACGCAGTCTAACTTTTCGCTTAAATCTTATTTGTAAAAAATTTAAGCTTCATGGCTAAACGATTTCTTGAGTTAAAGTGAGTTTCCTGAATTATATGAAGATATTTTAACAAGATATTTGCATGGCAGCCACTCGAAGGACTAATAGGATCTTCTTCATAATCATACATTTAGCTCCAACTATTGCAAAATTAGCACATACAAAATTTTAAAACCATAGCTTAAACCTGTCTGAAGCTTTCGCCAATATTCTTGAACACATGTTTTAAGGACATTTTATATGGAAGGTACCAGAAGAAGCAAAAGGATTTATCTGCCTAGTAAACTCAAACTTTATTTTCACTTAAAACTAATTTGTGCACAATTTCGAATTCGTATCTAAAAGATAAATAGAGTTATAGTAAGTTTCGTAAATTATGTGAAGACATTTTTGTAGGATATACATATATCTATGGCGGCTACACGAAAGGCTAAAAAGAATTTTTTCATAATCATAGACTTAGCTCCAACTATTGAAAAACCAACGTATACAGGATTTGAAAGTCGTAGCCTTAGGAATTCCGAAGTTATTGGTCAATATTCTTGAACACATGTTTTGAGGACATTTTATATGGAAGGTACCAGAAGGAGTAAAATGATTTCGCTGATTAGTAAACTCGAACTTTGTATTCACCCAAAACCAATTTGTACAAAATTCTGAATTCATAGCTAAACGAGCTAAACAGGATTTTTGTATGGCAGCAACTCGAAGGACTAATAGGATTTTCTTCATAATCATACATTAAGCTCCTAATATTAGAAAAGTTACACTTTCAAAATTTCCAATTCGTAGCTTAAACCCTAATGAAGTTATCGGCTAATATTCCTGAACACGTGTTTTGAGGACATTTTGTATGGCAGCTACCCGAAGGAGTAGGACGATTGTGCACGTTAACGAACTTAGCCTTACAAATTCAACGAAACACCCAGATTCAAATTTTCAAGATCCTAGGTCAAGGCGTTCTTGAGTTATCGTGTTCACGGACAGACAGACGGACGGACGGACGGACGGACGGGTGGACGGACGTCAAGCGGATTTGAGGTTTTTGGCCACAAATAAACAAAAAATAATTTACAACTTTTTTTCGTCCGAGGCTTGGTTCTATGCGTTACATAATTTTCGGCTGGATCAAACTTATAATACTCTATATGATTTCATCTAGAGTATAAAAATCCTACGTGCTTCTCTAGCTTTTATTATGACTTTATCGAAAATTTCATTGACCCACCATTTTTCTTTGAAATTGCACGAGAAAAACGACCGGCCGTGGAGCACTAAAAAAAAGGCGTCCATTGGTAACAGCTGGGAATCCGCCATTTTGTTTATATGGACTTTCAGTTATATGCGAAAACATTCTTCAAGGCTTTTATAATAAAGTGCCTTTTACCAAATTTCGATATGCTTTATAGTTTCTTCAATAATCCTATCACAAAATGACCCGTAAAAAGGCCCGCTATTGTGGCCTCCGCCCTTAAATTTGTAAAGAATTCTAAGATAAAACTTACTGATTTTTAAATGCTGTTATGTATCGAAACTTATTTCAAAGGTAAAAATAACCATATATAGATGAGATATGTATGTGTATTAAACAATTATCTTCCATCGTGCTTTAGAAGTTGAAAATTCATTTACTATATCATCATAATCAATTGAATTTGCGATTTCTTTTTCGATTGAGAAGATGGATAATTCGCTGAGTCTATTTGGATGCGTTGCATTTCGAAGATAGGTATGTTTTGATCAGCTTCAGTTTTGAAAATGAGCGTTCTCCCGATGCCACCGAAGCTGGAATTGTTAACAAAATACGAAAAGCAATCATTGCGTTGGGCACTGAATTCTCCATGCCTCGCGTTTAAATGGCCCTTAGTATATCGATCGAATGAACAATTTTATCTTTTTTGACTAAAGTGGAAATCAATATCTGAATTTCCTCCATGTTGAGGAACAGCTTCCAACATTTGACACGATTCCAGCAAACTTCCGTTAATTCAGTTTGCTTCGTAGTTTTTGAAATCATATAAAAATAATTCGTTGTGCTTCTTCAGTGCATTAAAAGGGTTAGTAATTGAATTCATCGCAGATTCGATAATTGTTTTTCGTGTCCAGGCGAGAAGCGGTACCCAGCGGGAACGATTCCAAGCGCTTCGTTGTAAAGCGCTTAAGGAGAACTTTAATGAAACAAAAATGAAGCACTACATATCGAAGTAGTTTGGGAGTCCTTTATCACATATAAAGATAAAGTACTTTAAAATTGTTAAAAAAAAATGTAGTAGTATTAAGTATATATAAATGTAAAGTATTGACTCCTCATTGATATAAATACAAGGCGCTTTAGAAGCGCTATATATATTATATATATGTATATCCATTTTTTATTTTGCTACTGGAAAAAGGAAGTAGCAAGTTGTATTACTCTTTCATATACATAAATGCAAAGTGATTTGAAAGCATTCTGAAATGTTAAATTTATATGAAATGTTAAATTTATATGAACGAAGAGCATCTTTGGAGCGCCTCCCTGCTGCAAAAAAGCGCTCGTTACTGCATTTGCAAGCGCTTCATTTCCCGTTGGGTAGGTTCAAAGGTTTCGGAGTGTTTTCTAGCTGAGTCCACTTCGTGGAAACACTGCAGTTGTGTGTTGTTCAGTTTGTGTTTTTTGGTTCGTTATGTAAACTAGTATTTATTCTCCTAAAATGAAACAGGCTCAAGACAAAAACAAAACGGCGATGAAACACTGTCGGTTTGGTTGATATAGTGTTTTGAATTTGTTAGAGTTCGAGTTTTTGTTTTCCGTGCATTCGAAAACATGAACAGAACAAAAACTTACTTGTCTGTTTGGTGGAAAACCGGCAATAGAATAGCGTATCGCCGTTGCTAAAAGAAGATGAATTTAAAAAATAATTTCGAAATACCTGAGTACTCCAATGAAGAATATGAGGACATGATGCTCATTTATGGAGACCCATGTGCGAAGTGCGGGAGTCCAACGGAGTTGTGCACACTGCCCAGAATCGGCATCGTATTGTCCGCCAAGACTTGTGTATCGGTATTCTTTTGGTACTGACAAACTACCAGGCCAATGTCGGGTCAAGAATTGGCTTTTTATTGGTGCTTAAGCTCTTTCGGCATTGGCTTGACGGTCGGCTCTGTATTGGGCACATATTGGCAAAAATATTTTTTGTTTCTCAAAATCAATTTTGATTCGTCATTAACACTACCACGAGAATGTTGCAGATTAGCCTAGTGGGTAGCGTAGCGGACTTATGTGCGACATGATCACGGTTCGAATCCAAAAGTGTGCAAAGCGTAAAAAAAACCAATTCGCATATAAAAAAAAACAGGACGTTCGGTCGAAAGTACTTGTCGGGATCAAAACCCCCAGCACCGACTACGTACCTTAACTGTACGGATCTCACACGGACACGGGGGGCTTTATCTGTATGCTGTGTACATGAGTGCTTTCTAAGAGCTCGCCATACATTTTCACGAAAATGCATCAAAAAACTGGAAAAAAAAAACTTGATGATTTTTACGTATATTCAGTTCTTCCGACTATTAAGCTTTAAGCTTACCTAAAATCACAGTCGTCGAGAATTATGCAGAATATACGTCAGCGTCAATTTTCAAAAGTCAATTGAAAAGCTATTCATAAAATATTTAAAAATGTCCACAATTTTTAAAGTAGCAATATAATTGTTTAGTGTGTGAAATCTCGAAGGACATCAATTTGTTTTAATTCGGAAAGAATTAAATGGATGGTGGTCTACATTTGATCTGCTACTATGTAAGTTGAAATGTTTGTTTCTCTATGCAACTATTTCCTCGATAGCTAAATCCATCCAAATCCAAATTGTCTCAAATATACGCGCATGAGAATGAATAATCGGAGAAAATCGATGCTGATCAATGGTCACAACGGAATTCGAAACAAGTTTGCTGTTCGTTACAAGATTGCAAATATGTAACTCTTGGTATTTGTGGAATAGTGTTTTGAGAATAATTCCTGTTTTTAGTTTTTCCTCAAATTCAGCACTTTGATAGGGATTAAGAGCATATGGTACGAGGGTATCTAAGACATTGTTCGATTGCCAAGGACAAATGTAATTTTATATGGAAGTTAATTTAAGTTTGGGTTTAGTTAATTAATTTCAAAGCGGTTTCTTTTCGATGCAGACAATGAAACAATTACAGTCACAATGACTTATTCCTTCAGTCCAAAGTTTCCATTCAATCGGTTTGGTATACCGATTATGAGATCGTGGTTTTTAGAAATTAACGAAATCGGAACATTGGAACAATTCCAAAAGTAAAAGTAATTTTGTTTAATTTTGAAATTTTCTAAATTTTATATATGCAAGTTTTCATTAAAATTTGTATATTTAGACCGGCAAATATTACTGTATTAACATATCCCGCTGCGCAATTCGTAGGATGTACTTCTGCCAAGTAAATATGTATATTTAAAAAAAAAAACTCTTAAAAATGTAAAAAAGGTGTCGGGTCCAACAAAAAGTGATGATTTACAGAGTCGGCTTTCTTTCTATTAAATACTTCCACTTACGTTTGTATACAATTTTGTGATATTCATTTTCTCAAGAAACCCGACAATGGCTTGGAGAAATATCACTCTCCAAATTTTCCAGATTAAAAGAAACCAAGAAGTAAACTTTGCACATCACCATTTTGACATACGATGAGCGATTGTCGAGTTTCTTGAGAAAATGAATATCACAAAATTGTATACAAACGTAAGTGGAAGTATTTAATAGAAAGAAAGCCGACTCTGTGAATCATCACTTTTTGTTGGACCCGACACCTTTTTTACATTTTTAAGAGTTTTTTTTTTTAAATAACGTAAGTGGAAGTATTTAATAGAAAGAAGGCTGACTCTGTGAATATCATCACTTTTTGTTGGACCCAGCACCTTTTTTTACATTGTTTGTTTTTTTTTTATATATATACATATTAACATCCTACGAATTGCGAAGCGGGATATGTTAATACAGTAATATTTGCCGGTCTAAATATACAAATTTTAATGAAAACTTGCATATATAAAATTCAGAAAATTTCAAAATTAAACAAAATTACTTTTACTTTTAGAATTGTTCAAATGTGCCGATTTCGTTAATTTCTAAAAACCAACCAACCAAACCATTTTTTTATACATTTACAGGGAAATAAAATCATAGTTAAAAAAAAAATACATTAAAAAAAAAAATCTGCCAACAATCTGAACGTAACTTTATTATTTTTCCGATAGAAGTTAGGAACGCGTTCAATTCTGAAATGCGGGGGAGGCTACTATGTGACTGAAAACCTATCAAAAAGAACAAGATCGTGGAAGTGAAAATCTGATTGGATCTGAGAGATATGGAATAATTTATGAAAAAGTACACAATCACTTTACACCCCCTTAGAGGTCAATTATGGAGAATACATAGAATAAAACTAAATTCAATATTTGGGACGAGGTAGTAGATATGTCGAAAATCCTGGGAAAATATGCATTCTATTTTCACAGATATTTTTTTTGCCCCCCTTCTGAACGCCAATAGATATTCGTTTTTTTTTATTCAAAATTATTTTTCTAGTTGATTTAGATATACACACCGAGTTTCAACATTGTAGCTTTAGCCGTTCTATATATAGGAAAAACACCCCCCCCCCCCACTTGTACCACACTACCCTTAGGGGTCGAATTTCAAAAACCTTGAAAACGCTTTCTAGGTATTCATACGAAGAATCCGTAGAATAAAATTAAATGCAATATTTGGGGCAAGCTAGTATATATGACGAAAATCGTGAAAAAATATGCATTCTATTTTCACAGATAATTTTTCTTGCCCCCATTCTAAACGCCAATACATATTTGAATTTTTTTTGTATCAAAATTGTTTTTCTAGTTGATTTACATATATACACCAAGTTTCAACATTGTAGCTTAAGCCGTTCTATATATAGGAAAAACACCCCCACTTGTACCACACTAGCCTTAGGGGTCGAATTTCAAAAAACCTTGAAAACACTTTCTAGGTATTTATACGAAGAATCCGTAGAATAAAAATGAATTCAATATTTGGAAAGACCTAGTAGATATGACAAAAATCGTGAAAATATATGCATTTTATATACATTATATTTACAAACTATTTTTTTTTGCCCCCCCTTTCTAAACGCCAATGAATATTCAAATTTTTTTTTATCACAACTACTTTTCTGCTTGATTTTCATATACGCACCGAGTTTCAACTTTCTAGCATGAACCGTTTAATAGTTAGGAAAAACACCCCCTACCCCCGTAGCATACTACCCCTAAAAAAAATATATTTTTCCAATATTCCGCTACTATAGCTCTATCTAAATACCATTTTTAAAAGTTATATCATTACAGGTTCTCAAGATATAAGCATCGGAACTTTTTCCTTTTCACCCTCCCCCCACCCACCCCCTCTACACCCTAAACCCCAAAACTTTTTCCCCTACTAGAGTTTAATTAGCGCTACTTCTGGTAAAAATTCTAAGCATCTATCTTACAATGTTCTTGAGATATGAAATGTGTTTGATTTGAAAAATTCTCATCCCCTCCACTTCTATGCTCCACATACCACTTAAAAAATGTTACTTTGATCAATCTTTATTTGTCGGCCCTTATACCCAAACCGAATTTTATTTTTCTAGAGCAATTGGTTCATGAGATATCGTTATCTAAAGTTTTTCACCCCCCACCCCCATACACAACTTCCCCTACCTAAAATTTTTCTTGATTCTGTTCTCCTAGTATAACTACAAATATTTTTTAAGTTTGAATAGTGTGCCATAACCGGTTTAGCAGATATGAATTTTAGAATGTGTCTTTCTTGCCTTTTTTGGGTTTCGGACGCATTACATTTCCCCCCACTCCCACACCCCTTGATCAATATTGACAATTTTTCTGCAAATGGGTCTACTATTAGAGCTCTATAGAAATTCCAAGTTTCAGCTTCCTATCGTTAGGGGTTACTGAAATCTAGAAACCAAAATTTTCCTTCCCCCTCACACCCCCACCCCTAAAAATTTGGTCACTTCAAGGAGCCTTCCCCGTCTATTCGTGAAAAAAATTTCAATTCGATATCTCAAATCGTTTGGCAGCTACGAGCCTCCAAACGATCTTGCGTACGGCGGACAGACGGACTGAAAATTTTTATTGCTTTTTTCGCGTCTACTAGTTATGAAACGTGAAAATAAAAATTTTTAGGGTAGCCAATTTTTTTTTTTTTAAAAATCAATCATAATACTTAATTATTAAAATAATAAAGTAATTTGTTTTTTTACTGACGCCCCAGTTTCGGGCCAGAGTTTCACCAAGAGTAGGATCGGTGTGATCAAATCGACATTGACTCGGCAGTGATTCGGTCCATTGGCACATACTGGACCCGAAACTTTTGCCAGTCAGTACTGGCAGCTCTGGCACCAGTACTAAGCCTGTGCTGTGCCGTTCTGCTTTTCATACTGTCAATTTTTATACAGAAACCGACTTTTATTTTTAAATTGCAATTGGTTCGTGAGATATTGTAATCAAAAATTGTTCACCCCCACCTCTGGGCGTGTTTTTCCTAACTATATAGAACGGCTAATGCTACAAAGTTTAAAGTCGGTATGTATATGTATATAAATCAACTAGAAAATAAGATAATTTAGATTAAAAAAATTAGTAAATATCCATTAGTGATTGGAAGGAGGTCGAAATATATTATCAGGGAAAATGAAATGCACATATTTTCACGATTTTCGTCATATCTATTAGGTCTTCCCAAATATTGAATTCATTTTAATTCTACGACTTTTTCATATACATACTCGTAAATATGTAGAAAGTGTTTTCATGATTTTCTTAAATTCTACCTCTAAGGGGGTGCAAGGAGGTATACTTTTTCATGAACTCTGCCATATCCCCCAGCCTTGATATGATATCGAATATCTCTTCACTTTCATGGGCTTGCGTAATAATCGCCTAAAACTGTCATAGTTTTTAAGTTTTTGCCTCGGGGTATAAAAGGGTTTGCTGAGGCCGATATCGATTCTATAGATTATGCCGAGAACTAAAATCAAAGACGTGCGTATCGTTTTGATGCCGAACATTGAAGAGGACGGAACATGACAATCAGCTGATTGTGTAGACAATCAATTGCCGGGTGGGTTTACACCATGTCCGTCAATGCAGGGTTGTATTTATTTCAACATCCCAACTTTTTGAATATTTTCTTAACAATGATTATAAGAATTACAAAAAAAAACATAACGCATTTACGATCGGCTGCAAGCCAATCGTATGATACTCTAGATGAAATACTGAACTCCTATTTATATTTTAGTTGGAAATTTATCAAAAGAATGAGGGGCAATTATTACATGACCTTTTACTTACAGGTAGAAATTATTATATAGTGGCTACTCGATTTTACTGTATTATTTATAATACAGTATTGTTATCGATTTTTAAAAAAAAAAAATTTGCTGCCCTCAAAATTTTTTTTTTACGTTTCATGACTAGTAGACGCGAAAAAAGCAATAAAAATTTTCACTCCGTCTGTACGCCGTACCCCGTACGCCATACCCCGTACGCCGTCGACCGCCCCAAAATCTTTGAAGGCTCGTAGCTCCCAAACCAGTGGAGCTATTAAATTAAAATTTTTCTAAGAATAGACTTGGTGGACCCCTTGAATTGACATTAATTTCAGGGAGGAGGTGTAAGGGGGAAGGCGGGGTAAGCGTTTTAGACGAAAAATTTAGGTTTCTAGATCTCAGGAACCGCTTGTGTTAGGAGGCTGAAACTTAGAATTTTTATAGAGCTTTGATAATGGACCCATTTGCAAAAAAAAAACAGATATGGGTGAAGGGGTGTGGGAGTGGAGGGGGAAATAATGCGTCCGAAACGCAAAAATGCCGAGATCGACAAATTCTAAAATCCATATCTCCTAAACCATTAATAGCAAGCAATTAAAACTTAACAAATATCTGTAGTTATACTAGGAGAGTAGATTGAAACAAAATTTTTGGGTGAAGGCGTACGGGGTTGGGGGGTGAAAAACTTTAGATTACGATATCTCACAAACTAATTAAACCAGAAAAACAAAATACGGTTTTATTACAAAGATTGATAAATAAAGATAGCTCAAAGTAAAATATTTGAAGGGGGTGGAGGAGCACGGAAGTGCGAGGGATTAGAACTTTTCAAAAATAACACGATTCATATCAATAACAGTGTAAGATGGATGTTTCAAATTTTTACCAGAAGTAGGCCTAATAGAACCCTTAAAGGGAAAAAAAAGTTTGGGAGTGTGGGTGTAGAGGGTGAGGGTGGGGAAGGGTGAGAAAGGAAAAGTTCCGATGCTTATATCTTAAGAATCTATAATGATAGGAAGCTGAAACTTGGTATTTAGATAAAGCTATAGTAGTGGCATGGTGGAAAAATAAATTTTTTTAGGGGTAGTATGGTACGGTGGTGGGGGGTGTTTTCCCTAACTTCAGAACGGCTTATGCTAGGAAGTTGAAACTCGGTACGTATATGTAAATTAACTAGAAAAGAAATTCTGATAAAAAAAAACTCAAATATTCATTGGCGTTCAGGAAGGGGGGGGGGGCAAAAAAAAATATCGGTTAATATAAAATGCATATATTTTCACGATTTTCGTCATATCTACTAGGTCTTTCGAAATATTGAATTCATTTTTATTCTACGGATTCTTCATATGAATACCTAGAATGCGTTTTCAAGATTTTTTGAAATTCGACCCCTAAGAGGGTGTAAACTGGTTGTATACTTTTTCATGAATTCCACCATGTTTCTCAGGTCTGATCAGATATCGAATATCTTTTCACTTCCCCAGGCTTGTTTAATAATCACCTATTTTTAAGTTTTGTTTTTTTCAATCTCTAGACCGCATCCCGGAATATGACCCAATTATTTAATTCATATGTTACACCCTTTTCTAACCGCTTCCTGAACTTTTTGTTAGGTTTTCAGTCACATAGTAACATACGAATTAAACACGTTCCGAACTTCTGCCGGAAAAATAATAAAGTTGCGCCCAGACTGTTAGCAGATTTTTTTTTTTTTATCATCGAATGGCAAGAAGATTAAAGTTAATTCTGCATGGTTTGCTTAAGTTTAAGTATTTTTAAGAAAGATAAAAAATTCTGAATGGTCATTTTTATTGTTTTAAGGATGCAATGCTATGGTAACTTTACATACTGTACCTATTTGTTCATGGAAAATTTTTTATGTTTTCAGTCACATAGTAACATAAACCGCATCCCCGAATTGAACGCGTTCTGAACTTCTGCCGGCAAAATAATACAGTTGCGCCCAGACTGTTGGCAGATTTTTTTGTTTTATAGTGAGCTCCATAAAGTAAGTTAAGACATTTTACAGAATTCTTGTATGGCAACTACATGAAAGACTTATGGGATATTTTTCATATTAATAGTTTCAGCTGCGACTATTATAAAATTAATGTGTATAAAATTTCAAAGTCGTAACTTAAAGCGTTCTAAAGCTATCGTTCATTATTGGTGAACATGTTTATTGAGGACTTTTGTATGACAGCTACCCAAAGGAGTCAACAGATGGCGCCAATTAATGAACTCCGTTTTAGTTTTGGTATAAAACTAATTCCTGTAAGATTTTAAATTCCTGCTTTAATTCATTCTGGAGTTATAGAGGATTCAGTAACATGCATACATTTTTGAAGGACTTTCGATTTGCGTCATATTCGGAACTTTCGATTCAAACATTGAAAACCTTAAGTATGCAAAATTTCAAGTTCCTAACTTGAAGCATTCGAGCAATAATTGTGAAAACGTGTTTTAAGGACTCTTGTATGGGAGGAGTGGAAGGATATCGCCCATTAACGAACTTAGCCTTACTTTTTCCATTTTAAAAGTTGTGACAAAATTTCAACTTCCAAGGTCAACGCGTTCTTGAGTTATCGTGCTAACGGACGGACGGACAGCAAATGGATTTGGGGGTTTTGGCCAAAAATAAACACAAAATTATATATATAACTTTTTTTCGTCCGAGGCTCGGTTCTATGCGTTACAAACTTTTTGGGCTGGATTAAACTTATAATACTCTATATGTTCATCTAGAGTATAAACATAAATGAACACAATTCAGTATTAATGAAAATTGAATAATAAGACAAAATATCAAGTACATAAGTCAATTATTTTTGAGATTCAAAAAAACGTACGAAACTATTGAAAGTCATCATTCAAATATAAAAAATCTGCCAACAATCTGGGCGTAACTTTATTATTTTTCCGGTAGAAGTTAGGAACGCGTTCAATTCTGAAATGCGGTGGAGGCTACTATGTGACTAAAAACCTATCAAAAAGAATAAGATCGTGGAAGTGAAAATCTGATTGGATCTGAGAGATATGGAATAATTTATGAAAAAGTACACAATCACTTTACACTCCCTTAGGGGTCAATTATGGAGAATACAAAGAATAAAATTAAATTCAATATTTGGGACGAGGTAGTAGATATGTCGAAAATCGTGGGAAAATATTCATTCCATATTCACAGATACTTTTTTTGCCCCCCTTTTTTTCAAAACTATTTTTCTAGTTGATTTAGATACACACACCGAGTTTCAACATTGTAGCTTTAGCCGTTCTATATATAGGAAAAACTCCCCCCACTTGTACCACACTACCCTTAGGGGTCGAATTTCAAAAAACCTTGAAAACGCATTCTAGGTATTTATACGAAGAATACGTAGAATAAAAATGAATTCAATATTTGGAAAGACCTAGTAGATATGACGAAAATCGTGAAAATATATGCATTTTATATTTATTATATTTACAAATAATTTTTTTTCCCCCTTTTCTGAACGCCAATGAATATTCAAATTTTTTTTATCACAATAACTCTTCTAGTTGATTTACATATACACACCGAGTTTCAACTTTCTAGCATGAACCGTTTAATAGTTAGGAAAAACACCCCCTACTCCCGTAGCATACTACCCCTAAAAAAATTATATTTTTCCAACATTCCGCTACTATAGCTCTATTCAAATACCAAGTTTAAGGGTTATATCATTACAGGTTCTCAAGATATAAGCATCGGAAATTTTTTCCTTTTCACCCTCCCCCATGCTCCCTCTCTACACCCTTAACCCCAAAACTTTTTTCCCTACTAGAGTTTAATTAGCGCTACTTCTGGTAAAAATTCTAAGCATCTATCTTACAATGTTCTTGAGATATGAAATGTGTTTGATTTGAAAAATTCTCATCCCCTCCACTTCTATGCTCCACATACCACTTAAAAAATGTTACTTTGATCAATCTTTATTTGTCGACCTTTATACCCAAACCGAATTTTATTTTTCTAGAGCAATTGGTTCATGAGATATCGTAATCTTAAGTTTTTCACCTCCCACCCCCATACACAACTTCCTTCACCCAAAATTTTTCTTGATTCTGTTCTCCTAGTATAACTACAAATATTTTTTAAGTTTGAATAGTGTGCCATTAACGGTTTACGAGATATGGAGTTTAGAATGTGTCTATCTCGTTTTTTTGGGTTTCGGACGCATTACATTTCCCCCCACTCCCACTTCCCTTGATCAATTTTTCTGCAAATGGGTCTACTATCAGAGCTCTATAGAAATTCCAAGTTTCAGCTTCCTATCATTAGGGGTTACTGAGATCTAGAAACCAATATTTTCGGTCTAAAACACTTCCCCCACCTTCCCCCTCACACCCCATCCCTAAAAATTTGGTCACTTCAAGGAGCCCCGTCTATTCTTTAAAAAAAAATCAATTTAATATCTCAAATCGTTTGGCAGCTACGAGCCTCCAAACGATCTTGCGTACGGCTGACGCCGTACGGCGTACGGCGTACGGCGGACAGACGGACTGAAATTTTTTTTTGCTTTTTTCGCGTCTACTAGTTATGAAACGTGAAAATAAAAATTTTGAGGGTAGCAAATTTTTTTTTTAAAAAATCAATCACAATACTTAATTATTAATATAATAAAGTAAAACTAAGAATTCAAGTATTCAATAAAATTACTTAATTCATGATCAACTAGTAAGTATTAATTAAATTTAATTCAATGTTCAAGGCCCATGACACAAAATTTATTCTTTTCAGCTGGTACTGCTTTCGTTAAACAATCCGCGGTGTTTTCTGTTGTCGGGACGAATTTTATCGTAGTTGACTTGTCGCTAACTTTACTGAGTATGTAGTGGTGTCTAACATCAATGTGCTTCGTCCTTGCTCTGAAGCTGTTTTCTATAGCTAATGAAATAGCGCTTTGGTTGTCACAGCATATGGGAATTCTTATTATTTCGTTATTGAATTGCTCGTAGAACTGTTTAAACCAGACAGGTTCTTGCGTAGTTGCTGCCAAAGCCGTATACTCGGCTTCCGTGCTTGGATGTCTCCTGCTTCCCCATGAAATGGCGCCTCCTGCTAACTTAAATACATAGCCGGTACAGGAACGTCGCTTATCAACATCTGAGGCCCAGTCAGCATCACTGAACCCATGTAAGGTTTCGCCATCTGAATAACGAAACAATATTTTGTAATTAATTATTGATTGAAATACCTAAATATCCTCTTAACAGCTGTCCAGTGTGCTTCGCCGAATTCCGTGTTGAATCGGCTGACGTCGTTCACTGCGAACGCGATGTCAGGTCTTGAGCCTTGTGCCAAGTACAACAAGCTTCCTACAGCTTCCTGATATGGAGTTTTATCCATACCTTACTTGTTACCGATCATATTTTTGATAACTTTTGATTTGGGTCGCTGGGTGTTGACTGTGGCTTGCAGTCTTCCATACCGAAACGAGCCAAGATCTTTTCTGTATATGAGGATTGATCGATTGCGATACCATCATCGGTAAACGTAATTTTCGGAAAAACGCACTGCTTTGCTGATCCCATATTCTTCATGTGGAATGCTTTGATGAGTTCTAACTTTAAGTTGTCGCGTACAGTTTCATTCCGCCAAAAAATTAAGAAGTCATCCACGTAAATTGCGATGATTAGACTTGCATCCGCCGTAAAATATATACAAGGGTCGAGTTTTGATTTAATCAAACCAAATGACTGCAATACAGCATCGAGTTTTTTGTTCCATTGTCTGCCACTTTGTTTTAATCCGTACATGGCCTTGTTTAGACAACACACGCGTTTCGTTCCATCGTTGAAACATTCTGGCTGCTCAAAATAGATTTCATCTAGCAGATCTCCTTGTAGGAATGCCGTCACAGCATCCATTGGATCTATTTTCAATTTCCATTTTGCTGCTAATGCAATGAGGAAGCGAATAGAAGTGTATCAAACTACTGGTGAGTATGTCTCATTGAAATCAATACCGTGCTTCTGGGAACATCCTTTTGCTACCAATATTGCTTTGTGACGAACAACTCTTCCGTCATCATCATATTTAATTTTAAATACCCATTTCGTTCTGAGTGGTTTTTTCCGGGTGGTAGTTCCATCATTGTCCAGGTATGATTGGTTTTTAATGACTTTAACTCTTCATTCATTGCGTCTTTCCATTCATTGCTATCATGCCGATTCAAGGCATCTATAACTGTAATCGGATCATTTGAAATATCCATTGCCGAATACGTAACAAATTTGCTTTGTTCTAATCTCTTTCGTTGGCGTTCGGAACTCCGTACTGGTTGGGCTGGAATCGTTATGTTGATATCCGGCTCGTAATCATCATCTTCATTATCAGCATCATGATATTCTATCTCGGAGATGGTACTTTGATCTTGATTTTCTGCGTTTGTCTCTTCATTTTGTTCTTCTTTAACATCAATTGCCCCAACTAGACCGATATTCTCTTCCAGGTCAATTGAAACATAATCGTTTACTTTAGCTGCTCTCGGATCCAAAAAGGTAACGTCACGACTGACAATTTCTTTTTAAAGTTATTGGATCAATGCATCTCAGACCCTTTTGTCACTGAATCCAACGAACAACATTGGCTTTGATTTCGCATCCCATTTTTTGCTCTTTTGTTTTGGTACGTGTACCATAACAGGAGAACACAAAATCTGCAGCTCCTTTAAGTCTATTTTAGATCCTGTCCAAACTCCCTCGGGTGTCGTTTTCCAATTATTCGATTGACTGAACGGTTGACTACGTAGGCTGCCATGTTCACTGCTTCGGCCCACTACGGCTTGTCTAAATCCGCGTCAAACAACATACATTTTGCACGTTCTACTAATGTTCGATTCATGCGTTCTGCTACACCGTTCTGCTGTGGGGTATAAGTGCACGATGTTTGGTGTATAATACCAGCCTTCTCGCATATCGCAGTAAAATCATTTCCATAGTATTCGGTCCCGTTATCCGATCTTATTGTTTTTATTTTTGTTTCTGAGGCAATTCACTTTTTCTCACGACTTTGTTTACCTAGTAAACAAACGATGTATTTAGCTATAATATTTTTGTCTCCTTTAAATGAAATTCCACTTGCTTCGCCCTCTAGTTTGAGCATATCTGCGTAGCTTTAATGGCCAAGCTTTTGATGCCAAATCATCAGCTCATCGCTCGTACTGCTTGCCATTTTGCAATTTTCAGTGAGTGGAATTATTTTATATGTGCCATTATATATCTTAACTCGAGATAGCAATTCATTTCTTTTATTAAGTATGGTACAACCGTCGCTGTCAAAAATCCCCTTATTGCCCGCTTCAATAACTCTTGCGACCGAAAACAGATTGGCTGATAACTGCGGCACATATAACACGTCATTTACCTTGATATCTTTTTCACTTACTTTAATTTTTGTTATGCCCGAACCGAGAAGTTTTAATTTATGATCGTTAGCGGTCAGAATTTTAGTCACTGAGTTTGATTTAAAATCACTAAGGATAGCTTTATGTGGCGTCATATGACACGATGCGCCACTATCAATAAACCAGCGGATGTCACTGCTTTGAAAGCGTTAACAAATTTTGCATCTTGCTTCGATTGCCGGCAATCCACACTTTTATGTCCTCTTTTGTTGCATGTGAAGCACTTGAAGTTTTTTTTGCCGACCTTGGGAGTTGTACCCGGTTTCATTGTTGCGCGAAATGCACTTTCGGAACGTTTTCCGAAATCTACGTCAAGGAGTTTCATTTTAATATTATTCCCTGTAATTGCGGAACCACTGCTCTCCATGCCCATGATTAAAGGCTTAAAATCGTCGCTCAGCCCCGCTAACATGATATCCACTCGTCTGTGATTTGGAATCCGAATCCAATCAGTTTGTTTGAAGTGGTTGTTTGAACTTCAAAATACGTTACATTGAAATTACACATTAAATTTGAAATTTAAACTTACACGCGTAAACGCTACTCACCACGGCGTGAACTTGATACACAATTTCACGTGCCACTGTGGTCCAGTAGAGTTGGCGCCGGTTATCCGTCGAAAGGATAAACGGTGCATAAAGCTAACCGGCCCTATAAAAGGCCCGGCCGCCGTTGATTCGGCCTCTAGTCGACTATTCAATCACTATAACTTTGGAGAAGCGTTCCGCTCGGCTGATTTCAGCATTTCATTTTAAAGGTATAACCGTTTCCATTGCAGAATCTCATTAGGGATTGTCGTTTTTGCTGTCACAGCAGAAAACAATTTTTCATGAGAAATACGCATTGCATTTATTATTTGTACCAGCCAAGCTGGTTAACCGGTCTGGCATCCCGTAATTGCCTCTTTTAAAAAGAAAAATAATTCTGCGAACCCCGGCGTGTCATCGAAGTACTTTCATTTCGGTGGCAATTATTTTTTTGTTATTTTCTCTTCTTCTTCAACCATTTCTTCTTTCTGCTTCTGATTTAGCGTCACCACCACACATTTCGCAATTCTTACCTTCGCAACCTCGTTACATCCACCCCTTCCGCAATTCCTATATTGCATAAAAATTCACATTCGTGGTTATTATGCTTCCGATGTATTCTTCCATTAACGAGCTCTCATCCAATCGGATTGT
The DNA here is from genome assembly GCA_949128065.1 of Beris chalybata. Lineage (NCBI taxonomy): Eukaryota > Metazoa > Arthropoda > Insecta > Diptera > Stratiomyidae > Beris > Beris chalybata. Next base: position 98,920,471 of record OX421894.1, read on the forward strand.
TATTAACTTTCGCAGTAAAGTAATTTAGCGCGTCAAATCCTGGTCGTCGAACAATGCCTTGAGTATCTTCCACATTTCACTCGCGGAATCATCATTTTGTATAAGAAGTGATTAATCAATCGCCAAGGCTATTCGAGGTTTAGCCCTTTTCCATTTTTCAGGATCGGTTTCCTTCACAGGGTCGCTAACACATCCATCCATTCCATGAAATTCGAGAACGTTCATCATTGCGAAGCTCCATGTATGATAATTTTCGCTGCCCTTCAGCTTTTCAATGTTGTTCTGTTCCTACAATTTCGACATTTTGTGTAATCACGTGCACAACACTAAAATGTTAATGCTATAGATCACTATCGGATATTGGACTTATATTACTCAAATATTAATAATAAACCAAATTATACCACTCCTGGGCCCATGACCTGTGAGGCCGATATCGATTCTATAGATTATGCCGAGAACTTTAATCAAAGACGTGCGTATCGTTTTGATGCCGAACATTGAAGAGGCCGAAACATGACAATCAGCTGATTGTGTAGACAATCAATCGCCGGGTGGGTTTACACCATGTCCGTCAATGCAGGGTTGTATTTATTTCAACAGGGTTGAACACCTTTTCACGAATTCCGTAATTTCTTTCTTTTTTCAGGATTTTTAGATATTCCACCCCCAAGTGGGTGGAAGTAGGTTGCATATGTTTTCACAGATTCTTACATATTGCTTAAATCTAATGATATATCGAATTCCTTTTTAATTCCTATGGTTTCCATAAAAGATCCAAAAAGTTAATTTCATGTGTGCTTTAAAGCAGAGGTGGCCAACCCGCGGCCCGCCTAGATAATTTTTCCGCAAAGATTTCTTGCGACACCATATTTTGACGAAAAGTTTATACTTATACTCTAGATGAAATCAGATAGAGTATTATAAGTTTAATCCAGCCCAAAAAGTTTGTAACGCATAGAACCAAGCCTCGGACGGTGAAAAGTTATATATTATTTCCATAAAAGATCCAAAAGTCCGTCTGTCCGTCTGTCCGTCTGTCCGTCTGTCCGTCTGTCCGTCTGTCCGTCTGTCCGTCTGTCCGTCTGTCCGTCTGTCCGTCTGTCCGTCTGTCCGTCTGTCCGTCTGTCCGTCTGTCCGTCTGTCCGTCTGTCCGTCTGTCCGTCTGTCCGTCTGTCCGTCTGTCCGTCTGTCCGTCTGTCCGTCTGTCCGTCTGTCCGTCTGTCCGTCTGTCCGTCTGTCCGTCTGTCCGTCTGTCCGTCTGTCCGTCTGTCCGTCTGTCCGTCTGTCCGTCTGTCCATCTGTCCATCTGTCCGTCTGTCCGTCTGTCCATCTGTCCATCTGTCCGTCTGTCCGTCTGTCCGTCTGTCCGTCTGTCCGTCTGTCCGTCTGTCCGTCTGTCCGTCTGTCCGTCTGTCCGTCTGTCCGTCTGTCCATCTGTCCGTCTGTCCGTCTGTCCGTCTGTCCGTCTGTCCGTCTGTCCGTCTGTCCGTCTGTCCGTCTGTCCGTCTGTCCGTCTGTCCGTCTGTCCGTCTGTCCGTCTGTCCGTCTGTCCGTCTGTCCGTCTGTCCGTCTGTCCGTCTGTCCGTCTGTCCGTCTGTCCGTCTGTCCGTCTGTCCGTCTGTCCGTCTGTCCGTCTGTCCGTCTGTCCGTCTGTCCGTCTGTCCGTCTGTCCGTCTGTCCGTCTGTCCGTGTGTCCGTGGGTCCGTGTGTCCGTCTGTCCGTCTGTCCGTCTGTCCGTCTGTCCGTCTGTCCGTCTGTCCGTCTGTCCGTCTGTCCGTCTGTCCGTCTGTCCGTCTGTCCGTCTGTCCGTCTGTCCGTCTGTCCGTCTGTCCGTCTGTCCGTCTGTCCGTCTGTCCGTCTGTCCGTCTGTCCGTCTGTCCGTCTGTCCGTCTGTCCGTCTGTCCGTGTGTCCGTGTGTCCGTGTGTCCGTCTGTCCGTCTGTCCGTCTGTCCGTCTGTCCGTCTGTCCGTCTGTCCGTCTGTCCGTCTGTCCGTCTGTCCGTCTGTCCGTCTGTCCGTCTGTCCGTCTGTCCGTCTGTCCGTCTGTCCGTCTGTCCGTCTGTCCGTCTGTCCGTCTGTCCGTCTGTCCGTCTGTCCGTCTGTCCGTCTGTCCGCCTGTCCGTCTGTCCGTCTGTCCGTCTGTCCGTCTGTCCGTCTGTCCGTCTGTCCGTCTGTCCGTCTGTCCGTCTGTCCGTCTGTCCGTCTGTCCGTCTGTCCGTCTGTCCGTCTGTCCGTCCTTCTGTTCGTCCGTCTGTCCGTCCGTCTGTCCGTCCGTCTGTCCGTCCGTCCGTCCATCTGTCCGTCCGTCTGTCCGTCCGTCTGTCCGTCCGTCCGTCCATCTGTCCGTCCGTCTGTCCGTCCGTCTGTCCGTCCGTCCGTCCATCTGTCCGTCCGTCCGTTTGCACGATAACTCACGAACGCGTTGACCTAGGAAGTTGAAATTTTGACACAACTTGTAAAATAGACAAGTAAAGCTAAGTTCGTTAATTAAAAACTCCTTCGGGTACCTCCCATACAAGAGTCCTTGAAACACGTTTTCACAATTACTGCTCGAATGCTTCAAGTTAGGAACTTGCAATTTTGCATACTTAAAGTTTACAATGTTTGAAGCGAAAGTTCAGAATATGATACAAATCGAATGAGTCCTTCATGTAGCAGCCTAGAGAAGTCCTTCAAAAATGTATGCAAGTTATAGAATTCACTATAGCTCCAGTACGAGTTAAAGCAGGGATTCAAAATCTTACAGGAATTAGTTTTATATCAAAACCAAGACTGAGTTCATTAGTTGGCGCCATCCGGCGACTCTTTCGGGTAGATGTTTTACAAAAGTCCTTAATAAAAACGCTTTACGTTACGACTTTGAAATTTTGTATACGTTGATTTTATAACAGTCGCAGCTAAAACTATTAATATGAAAAACATCCCATAAGTCCTTCATGTAATCGCCCATAGAGACCAACTAACGGATATCGCAAGACCCCGTTTCTGTATAAAGCACTTTGAAGCATTTTGATGCAAAATTGAACATTTTTCATGCCCGGTGGCAGTGAAATGCAAATAGTTGCGAAGTATTTAAAGGTTGGGCTTTTTTTTCTTTTCAATACCGGAGTATAACATACATGTGAGTAAGATGCTGATAGTAGCATAGTGAATATCGCCGATCCTTTGCGAGAAAAACTCCGGCTCCAAAAAAGTCGCTGCACGCTATCTCCATTATACAAATAGCTCTATGTAGTCGCCATACAAAAATTCTGTGAAATGTCCTAACTTAATTTATGGAACTCACTATAAATCAAGAAGTAGTAGCCACTATACACTAGTTTCTACCTGTAAGTAAAAAGTCATGTAATAAATGTTTGTGCACTCCTCATTCTCTTGATATATTTTCAACTAAAATATAAGAGTTCAGTATTTCATCTAGAGTATCATACGATTGGCTTGGAGCCGATCGTGACTGCGTTAGGTTTATTTTTAGAACAGAATTAATTTTCCAAGAAAAGTCATAATCTTAAAAGAATTGGTGATATACTCCGATTTTGATCGCTCCCGAACTTTGACCCGAAAAATAATAAAGTTTCGCACAGAATATTGGCAGATTTTGTAATCGATAACATTACTTTATTGTTGAAATAATAAAGTAAAATATACTTGATAATAGTGGCAGAACTTCACTGTTGGGGGTGTCAGATTTTTTGAAGTGAAAATTTCTTAAGCCACGTTGTGATTTGAAACTCGATGAAACAGAGAGATGAAACAGAGAGATGAAACAGAGAGATAAAACGAAAAAGCGTCAGGAAACAGAGAATCGAAAAAAACGTCAGTAAAAAGAGACGAACAAAACACCTGCGTGGTACTAATTTCCCTCACCCCTCTTACACCCCTTAATTTTCTTCTTACACCCCATTCTCCAAAATTCAACCCTTCACCCCCACTGTATACCCCCCTCTGTGTATCCTTATCATTCTACCCCTTACCCTACATATTGTTCCCTCTCACCTACTCTCTCTATCCCGCACCCCCCTCCTCACTAACCCCTACCCCTCCAAAATTTTACTCTTCACCCCCCCCCCCCCCACTGTATACCACCCTCTGTGTACCCTTACCATTCTACCCCTCACCCTACATATTGTTCCCCCTTACCTACTTTCTCTACCCCTCCCCCCCAAATTCAACCCTTCACCACCCCACTGTATACCCCCTCTTTGTGTACCTTTCGCTTTCGGTGTATTAGTTACTATGGATAGCGGATAGGGGGTAGTGGAGGAAGTATGGAGGATCGTGGATAGAGAATAGAGGATGGTGGATGGAGGATGGTGGATGGAGGATGGTGGATGGAGGATGGTGGATGGAGGATGGTGGATGGAGGATGGTGGGTGAAGGATGGAGAAAAATGAAAAATAAAAAGGAAAAGTGAAAAATGAAAAATGAAAAATGCAAAATGAAAAATGAAAAATGAAAAATGAAAAATGAAAAAAGAAAAATGAAAAATGAAAAATGAAAAATGAAAAGTGAAAAGTGTAAACTGAAATACGAAAAATGAAAAATGAAAAATGAAAAGTGAAAAGTGAAAAATGAAAAATGAAAAATGAAAAATGAAAAATGAAAAATGAAAAATGAAAAATGAAAAATGAAAAATGAAAATTGAAAAATGAAAAATGAAAAATGAAAAATGAAAAATGAAAAATGAACAATGAAAAATGAAAACGGAACAATGAAAAGTGAAATTACGTTTCTCGCTGCATGTTTATTTTTCTTTTTGAAGTGAAAACTTCTTGAGCCCCACCACCCCTATTCTCGTCTCTACCCCCTACCACTCCAAAATTTTACTCTTCACCCCCCCTTACTGTATACCCCAACACTGTATACTCCCTTTGTGTACCCTTATCATTCTTCCCCTCACCCTACATATTGTTCCCACTCATCTACTTTCTGTATCTCACCACCCACCTTTCTACCCCCTACCCCTCCAAAATTCAGCCCTTCACCTCCCACTGTATACCCTCCTATGTGTACCCTTATCATTCTACCCTTCACCCTACATATTGTTCTCCCTCATCTACTTTCTCTATCCCGCCACCTCCACCCACCTCTCTTCCTTTCACCCTACATATTGTTCCCCTTCATCTACTTTCTCTATCCCCCACCCCCATTGACCTCTCTACCCCCTACCCCTCCAAAATTCAACCCTTCACCCCCACTGTATACCCCCCTCTGTATATCCCCCCCTGTCTACCCTTATCATTCTAAACCCTCCCCTTCATCTACTTTCTCCATCCCCTACCCCCACCCACCTCTCTACCACTCACCCTATATATTGCTTCCCCTCATCTACTTTCTCTATCTTCCTACCCCCCACCCACCTCTCTACCCCCTACCACTCCAAAATTCAACCCTTTACCCCTCTCGCTGTTTAGTTTTCCGAAGGTTTAACTTCTACCGCGTGTGCACTGCACACATGTTTTTTTTTTTTTTTGATTTGGCTATTTCGTTTGATAAAGCTCTGTGTGAATTTAGCTACATAGACAGCACTTAGCAAAAAAGGGTCATCTGAAGAATTGATCATACTGTTTTCATCTTATTATGGGTCATTCCATCGAGAATTGATTAAGTTGTGACCTTATCATTTCTGATTCTTTTGAAAATGTTTGTACTTGAAGAGCAAGAGAATAAAATAATTGAAATTCAATGATTTGTTCCTATCTCATTTTGTAACTAACTACTTTATTATTCAAGGATAAAAATTACCAGAGCTATGAATTTTCAAATAGGATTTGGATATCGTTTTGGAGAAATTTTTAACATACTGTAACTAACAAAAAATAATGAGATAGAAACAAAAAGTTGATATCATATTTTTTCTTACTAATCTTCGAGTTCACAAAATTTCAAAAGAATCGGCGATGATAAGGTCACACTTTTGACGGTTCTTGATTAGGTTAGGTTAGGTTGAGAAGGGTGGACTGAAGTACATTGCCACGGTCCATCACGAGAGATCTCTGCGGATCCATTGTGGTCCCCTCGTATAAAAAACCGGAATCTAAACTACTGATTCCAAATATTGCTCTTCCTTATGAAGAGAGAAGTTCTCCATAGAGGAATCATCGCAAGTTCTGATAGATCGGTTAAGGAGAATTTCTCCAAGTACCGATATCTGGTACGTGCCAGACTTTCGCGTTCACACACCAGATGCTCCAGGGTCGGTTCAACATTTTCATCACCACAGCGACATAGGTCAGCCATTGGTATTCCTATTCTTTCTCCGTGTATCCCAAAGGGGCAGTGTCCCGTCAGGACCCCCACAAGTTGTCTGCACATGTCCCTGCCCAGAGACAAAATGAAGTTAGAGTTCCTCCTATTGAGTTTCGGCCAGCAGATTCTTGCTTGCCAGCATCCCGAGAGATTCACCCATGTCCCCTCCATCTGTCTGAGCGCTTCAGTATCAATCATTCCCTTTACACACTCAATCGGACAAAGAACCGATTCGTCGGCGAGCTCCATGCTCATCTCCGACCCCCTTCTGGCGAGCTCGTCTGCCTTTTCATTTCCAGGGAAGTCACTGTGACCAGGAGTCCAGGAGATCCTCAGGTTGTTATTCATACCCACTATCTGTAATATTCTTTTACATTCCTCCACAAGCCTAGACTAAGTAATGTGCGCCTCAACAGCCTTGATGGCAGCTTGGCTGTCAACATAAATGGTTATTGTTCCATTCGCGCACTGTTTTCGCACAATTATTTCCGCTGCTTTTGTCAGCGCATAAATCTCGGCCTGAAACACGAGCTATCCGGTAGCCTAAACGTTTCCATAATGTCGAGGTCACAAGAGTACACTCCCGCGCCCGTACCGCTTTCTGTCTTTGAGCCATCAGTGCATATAGACACCGTGTCTGAGGCGGTGATCCCAGATCACCACTCCAGCCTGGTGGGAATATTTACCGCATAGGAATGTTCAAAACTACAAGACGGTGTCCTGTAGTCGGTGCGCTCCGACATGGCGAAGCACAGCGAAATTGTCAAGATCCTGGAGTGACCCACGCTGCCTCCCAACAAAGAGCCTGCCTCACGCAGACGCAAAGCCCCCTTTACCGCTATTGATTTTACCGCTATTTCCAACGAGATCACGTGTAGCATTACTTCCAGAGCCTGCGTGGCCGTGGTACGTAAGGCCCCAGTGATACCAATGAGAGCCATTCTTTGAATTCTATTCATGGCACTCCTGTTGGTCCCGACCTCCAATGCGTGCCACCACAGCAGGGACCCATAAGTAAGAACAGGTCTAACTACCGTGATGTACAGCCAGTGGACTCTCCTCGGATTGAGGCCCCAGGTTTTCCCTACCATTTTCTGACAAGCATAGTAAGCATTCGATGCCTTCTTGATCCTGTCGTTAATCGTAAGTTGCCAGTTCAGCCTAGGATGAAGATAGATACCTAAGTACTTCACACTATGTGAGTGCGGGATGGTAACGCCATTCAAGCGTGGGAGCCTGAATTATCAGTCTTTTTTCCTCGTAAAGAGGATTAGGTCGGTTTTCTCCGGATTGATGTTGAGACCGCAGTTACCAGCCCACCTGCTCAATGATTTGAGCCCAACTTCTAGTAGATCGCTCAAGGTGTCCAGGAACTTTCCTCTCACCATCAGAACGATATCATCTGCGTATGCAACCACCTTGACTCCGGTCAAATATAGAGCCTGCAAGATTTCGTCAACCACTAGAACCCACAGCAGTGGAGAAAGCACCCCACCCTGTGGGGTTCCCCGTGTTGCTTGTATTCTACTAAATTCATCCCCCAGAGAGGAGTTTATAATTCTACCCCCCAGCATCGACACAATCCAGCCCGAAATGAATGAGTCAGCACCCAATCTATTCAATGCCCTCGCGATCGCGCTTGTCTCCACGTTATTGAAGGCACTCTCAATATCCAGAAACGCTGCTAAAGTATACTCTTTAACATTCAGAGATCCTTCTACCGTGGAGACGACCTCATGCAAGGCCGTTTCGACAGATTTTCCCTTCATATAGGAGTGCTGAGAAGCGGAGAAGCCTCTCGCATCAAGAACACATCTGAGATAATCCATCAATCTCTCCATTGTTTTCAGCAAAAACGATGAGAGACTAATGGGTCTTAAGTCCTTAGCCAGGGTGTGGCTTGGCTTACCAGCCTTAGGAATAAAGATCACCCTGACTTCACGCCACATCTTCGGGACATACCCGAGAGCTAGACAACTTCTAAAGATCCTCACCAAGGAAGGACCAATAAGTGGCATGGTCTTCTGCAGCATAATGGGCACCAGACCGTCCACTCTGGAGACTGAAAGGGAGTGAAGGACATAACCGCACACCTTACTTTTTCAAGAGAGATTGTCCGCCTTACAATGGCAGCGTCCGCCACAGGGAGATCTATCCGAGAGGTGTTCCCAGCCTCCGAGATACACCCCGGGAAGTGCGCCTCCATAAGCAGATCCAGACTTTCCTGACTCGATTCCATCCAGGTTCCATCGCTTCTCCTCAAGTACCCAGGAACACTGGGGTCCTTGGCGAGGATCCTGCGCATTCTAGATGCTTCATTTATACATTCTATTTCCTCGCAGAGTTTCCTCCATGAACTTCGCTTGGCAAAGTTCAGTGACGATTTAAATTCTTTTTTAATAAGTCTGTATGCACCCCAGTCTAAATCATTCTGAGTTCTTTTAGCTTTCTTGAAAAGCCTCCTCGCTTTTCCTCTCAGAATTTCAAGCTCCTTTGACCACCACTTCGGACAACCCTTCTCACCCCCATTTGAAAGTGGACAAGTTGATCTAAACGCAGTCATTAAGGTTTCCGAAATCCTCTCCACCTCACTGTCGATTAGTTCCACACTGCTTAAGCTGCCGGTTTCCTGCCTAAGGTTGCTTCTTACTATCCCTACAAAATCCTCCCAGTTCGTTCTTTTGATGTTACGAAAGGAGTTACCCCGCACCATGTCGCAAGATACCGAGAACATAATTATTCTATGATCTGAGAAGGATTCCATTTCTGAGACTGACCAGTTCATAACTTCAAACTTCGTGCCATAGTTTGATCTTAGAGTTATGTCCAAGACTTCACTTCTATATCTAACATCAAACGTGGGATCATCACCTCTGTTGCATAATATAAGTCTGGAAGAACAAATATATTCAAAAAGTGATTCAACCCTGCTGTTGATATCACTGCTGCCCCATTGAGTGTGGTGAGCGTTAGCGTCGCATCCCACCCCGATGTTGGTCTTCTTCCTTTCTACCATGCTGACCAAGTGTCTGAACCCATCAAAGGGTGGGTTTTCTTCACTGTCATACGGTAAGTAGAGAGATGTGACGATATGGCTGCTACCATCCGGTCCCTCTATCTTCACTGCCGTCTGGTCACCGCTGCTGTAATTGTTCGGGAGAAAGGAATTGATTCTTTTCCTATTCAGAATACAAGTTCTCTGCTTACCTGTGTCCTTAGAGAAGAACAAGTCAAATTCTTTACATTTCAGACCCTGTATCCGATTGTTTACCAACCAGGGTTCTTGCAGGAGAGCCACATCGATTTTGCAAAAATCTAGCAGTCTCAAGAGATTGCCGGATGCGGCTTTGCTATAATGAAGGTTAAGTTGTAGTACCTTCATCACTGGTTTCTTGCGTTTCCTTTTACCAGCGGATGATGATTGAGTAGCGGAGGATGCTCCCGCTGTCTCGTTCGTCGCCGTGAGTGGTGCAGAAGATGCGTCCACACCACCCAGAAAGTTGACTCCTCGGACTCTTGCTCCAGATTCAGCTTGGCCAAATAGGAGCAGCTGGTACCGACCGAAGTCGAAGGTGAAAGAGGGTTGTCGTGGAACAGGGAAAGGCTATCAGGAAGGGGACAGGGAGGAGGGGAGGATGAGGGAAATGAATCAACCGAGGACTGAGCCCCAGTTGATGCACACCTGGATTTTGGTTTTTGGTTAAGTTTGTTCATTGGGATCCCACGAGTAAGCTCGGAAGGAAGGGTCCATTCTGGCAGAGCCGGCGTACCAGAATAAGGCAAAGAATACTGTGGTCATTGCCCGATCAACCACAGGAGCTCTTTAGTGACGGATTTAACCCTCAGCCTTTTATCCGTCAGCACGGTTTGCAATATGCTCACACTACCTTGGAATTAGGTATTACTTCAGTCTTAATGACCACCGCGCACGATTGAGTACGATGCGTGTAGTCTTGGCTGATCAATCGTGGTGACACAATGTGATCCACGACTGACCATTATCAGCGGGCGCCCACGGGGAGGACTAAAGATGAGGAATTTTCTGCCCGCCATTCTTGGTTCTTGATTAAATTACCTTTTTTCTATAAAATTAATTGAGAGTCACTATAATGCTCTTCGATTTTTTTGATCATTTGAAAACAGTATAACCCATAATATATATAAAAAAAAATATTAAAAAAAACATATTGTGAGAAAGGTATTTAAGGATGAATGACAAAATCGTTATCATTGAAAAAAAAAATGTCAAGGATAGTTTTGCGACAACCTCATTCTTTAAAATAAGCCTTATTTTATTATTCCAGGATAGAAATTACCAGAGATATGAATTTTCAAAGAGGACCCGGACACCATTTTCCCAAAAAGTAACGAAAAAATTAGATGGAAACAAAAAAAATTTGAATTTCAATTCTTTTTTTCATTAGTTCTTAAAGTACAAAAACGTTACAAATAAGTAAAGAAAAATCTTGTGAAACACGCGCTTGGTCGTTCGATTTGGAAATAAACTGTAATCAGCTGTGTTGTGGTGCCTGATTTGATTCTTCTTCAGTACGCGTCCTGGGTCAATTCCGGTAAAGGGCTAACTATCTAAGTTTATGTATATCTTGATTTGATATTCATTTTAGTGTCATTACTGAGAACTAAGGTCGAGGCATGAAAGATGTGTATATTAATTGTATAGTGAATGAACAGTAAAAGTAGATGCAACAGAGCTTGGTATATAAAGTATGATTTTTCACAAGTTTTAGCGATGATCAAATTCAGGGGGGGGGGCAAGTGCCCCTTCTTGCCTCAGTGAATTCAGGAGGGGGCAAGTGCCCCTTCTTGCAGCCCCCATGGTTGTAGTACTTCATAAGTGTAAGTAAAATTATTGATTTTAATTGAGCAATTTGCAAAGGATATAATTGAATTTAATGGTAAAGTTAAATCGTCATCTCTACAATCTTGAGAGAGTTTACTTACTACTTACTACTTTAGTTTGTTCGTGATTTCTTCTACAACCCTGTGCTCTGATATTTTTACGGTTTTACAGTCGTAGTTACAGTTTATTATGTGCTTAATATGATTTACATATGTATTTCGTATTCCATGTACGAAAAGCAGAACGGGACAGCACAGGCTTAGTACTGGTGCCAGAGTTGCCAGTACTGGCATATGTTTCAGGTCCAGTATGTGCCCTAGAACCATATCATTGCCGAGCCAATGTCTATTTGATCACAGCGGTCCTACTCTTGGTGAAACTCTGGCTCAATACTGGGGCGTCAGTGAAATTTTTTTTTTTTTTGTGTGTGTGTGTATGTGTGTATGTGCGTGTGGGTGTGTGTGTGTGTTTTTTTTTAACTGCTATTTTATTTCCCAGCATTAAATATTTATTTCTTTTTAAATGCGAATTGGATTTTCTTACATGCACACTCTTGGACTCGAACCGTGGTCCCATCGACATAAGTCCGCTACGCTACCCACTAGGCTAATCTGAAACATTCTCGTGGTAGTGTTACAGCCGAATCGAAACAACAAAAAATATTTTTGCCAAGATGTGCCCAGAGCTGACAGTGGAGCCAATGCCGAAAGAGCTTAAACACCAATAATAAGCCAATTCTTGACCCGACACTGGTCTGGTAGTTTGTCAGTTCCAAAAGAATACCGATCCACAAGTCTTGGCGGACAATACGATGCCAATTCTGGGCAGTGTGCACAACTCTGTCGTACTCCGGCATTTCGCACATGGGATAGGGGTATAATGTATTATTTAATTTGAGTACTTTATTATATTCTGAGGTTATTATAGTATTATTTTTGAATGGTATATATTTAAGTGAATATGATTTAGTTTTAATTGTTAAAAAGGTAGGTACGGTTATAGTAATAGTGAATTTTGCGCTGTCTGTTTTGCCAAGTACGTTAATTTTAATGTCTCGCATTTCGTCGATTTCTATATTTTATTTTAACAGTTCGTATCTGTCTAGTATAGATTTTGTCATATGCTTCCCAGTCTAGCAGAATTAATGTTGTATAAGATTGTGTCTACCCCTGCTGATAATTCGTTTAGTATATTGTAGGTTGTGAGTTTTGTTATCATTTTGTAAATTACAAACAATTGGTTAGTAGGTACCTAGTTTCTCACATAATTTTTCTAGTGTTTTGGTAAATTTTCTGTAAGTCTCTCACATTGTATTCGAATTGATTATTTATTACTATTTGCTTGTCGGTAATTTTTTTTACATTTACTTGATTTAGTTCTAAGTCGTTTAATGCGACTGTAATTTCTGTTTTGTCTTCACTGCCCATTATCCCAAAGAGCATATTATAAAATGATTCTACAGCGTTAAATATACCTCGCCTAACTCTTGTATTGTGGTTCTCGTTGTATTTCATTAGAATGTCTATTCGTGTTTGCAAGGTTGTTATTTTATGTTCTAATTCTGGGTCGTGTGATATGTATTTTTATTTATGGTTGTTAGTCATGATTGCTTTGGTTATGCTATTTATAATATTTTGGATTTTCTGAATGTCTATTATATGAAATATCTTATAGTTATCTTCAATAAGTCTAGTTTCTTGTTCGTTGATTAAAACGAGCTTTGTGTCTTTTTCAATTTCTTCAATTATTATTTTGTTGTTATATCCCTGTATCAGGAGTGGCGTTATCAGTGTAATTAATGTCCAGAGAATTATCTGAAATAGAGGATGAGCTAATGAGTCGTTTTCGCATGTGTTGATTTGGATGTGTTTTTTTTTTTTTTTAATTTGGATTTAATCTTAAATTTAGGATCTAGTTTTTTGTGGGTAGCCGTGTTTATATAATTCGGATCGATTTCTTCTTCGTATCTATTCTTATTGATATTTGAAATAATTTTCAGCTTCCTTATTTTTATTCGTTCATGAATTATTTCGTTATCGCAATCTCCATGGTGAATTCTATTTATTTATTTATTTATTTTTATAAAAAGCATACAAATATACATAGTTATACTTAAGCACTAGTTACAAAGACCATCAGGTTAGAATTCTTATTGGTGTCTCCTAAGTAGAGGAATGTTTTGTATTATTATAATTGTTTATTATGGCTGTAATGGGGTTAAGATAAGAAAGAGTTTTCTCCTCTTTTTCTTCTCCGTTCCAAACTCTAATTTTTTCATTGAGTGAGCCGTGGAATCGTTCTATACAGCGTTGCCACTTTGCTACTTTCGTAGCAAAAGTGCTACTTTTATATCCAGATTTCTTCATTTGCTACTTATGCTCCTAAAAATTTTAAAATCTCAATTTTTGCTACTATTCAACTTTTTTACTATTTCCATAAGAAAATAATTTCTATCTTCCTGGCAACATTGGAAATGGGAAAACAATTTCCCAAATTTTTCTCTTGGCTTCTTGCTTTTACCAATTAGCACTATTGTCACTGTGAAATGAAGCAATATTGTTTGCCAAACAAATTAGAACTGACTACTATTATATTAAGGACCGTTTCTACGATTGTCAGTTAAATTTTAGCCAGAACTTAAACTACAAGTTTTGTATGAAGATATGTCAGTTAAAGTTCCAGTTAGAACGTAACTAACAATCGTAGAAACGGGCCTAAAGATAGTATTACACTGTATGACCACACTGTCAAATTGCAGTAGAAAGCAATGCAAAATAGTGAATTTGACCGAATGAATACTGTGAGATTTATTTGTATTCGCCTACTTCGCATCGCTACTGCAATTTGACCACTAGGTCATACAGTGCAATACAAGCTTAAGGGCCCGTGTATACCAAAACAGCATTTTTGTTGAAAATAATGCAAACGGGCTTATCGTAATCTCTAAAGCAGCAAATGATAAGTCTTTTCTTTTAAGACAAATATAACTAACGATATGTTTTTAACTCAAATGGGAGATTAGTTTTTTGAAATTGTGGTTATAAGAAAAATTATAAGCGATTACTCCAAGCAAGTTTTCGAAACTATTGAAAACACACATGTGGTCAATGCGATCTTGCAAACATTTCTGAAGTAAGTTCCATTATTTTTGTTGGCATTCTATTAAGAAAGATCAATCTACTTTTTGGCGCAAATAGAATTTTTCATTTTGACTTATGTTAGGAAATAATGAATTTTGAAAACTCTGTTTTTTTTTTTAAAAAAAACTACTAAACTTTTCTATGAAAACGGTTTTTTCTTTTTTAGTTTTTCCTTATATTACTTTATAAAAGCGTTCTAAAGCAACTTTAATTAAAACATACTGCAGTCATGATCGGCTGCAAGCCAATCGTAAGATACTCTAGATGATACAGAACTCCGCTGTATATTGAAGTAGGGGATGAAGAAGTATTACGTGTGTGCATGTTGTATGTCCTTCATTAAGGAGTCCCATTAAATATAGATAATAAGTACTCAAAACTAAAAGATAATATTCACTGTTTAATTTCAAATCTTGAACTGGAAAAATATATCCTTTCTGAAGGACTTTCATATGGGAGGTGGAGCAAGGACTCACCCGATTTCTTACATATTCATCCATTTCCTTGGAACCATTCAAAAATTAATGTGTACAAAATTTCAAATTTGTAGTTTGAAGCGTTCAAAAGTTATCGAAAAATATTGTTGAACACGTGTCTTAATAATTTTTTGTATGGAAGGTACCAGAAGGAGTAAAAGGATTTCGCGGACTAGTGAACTTGAACTTTGTCTTCACTCGAAACTAATTTGTATAAAATTCCAAATTCGTAGCTAAAAGATTACTTGAGTTATAGTGAGTTTCGTAAATTAAGTGAAGTCATTTTTACAGGATATTTGTATGGCAGCCTCTCGAAGGACTGTTAGGATTTTCTTCATAATCATAGAGTTAACTCCAACTCTTGAAAAAATAACACATGCGAAATTTCAAGGACCTAGATGAAGCCTACATATTTTTCGGCTGGATCAAACTTATAATACTCTATATGATTTCATCTAGAGTATAAAAAATCTGCCAACAGTCTGGGCGCAACTTTATTATTTTACCGGCAGAAGATCAGAACGCGTTCAATCCGGGGATGCGGCGTAGGCTACTATGTGACTGAAAACCTAAAAAAAAGTTCGGGAAACGGTTAGAATAGGGTGTAACATATGAATTATATAATTGGGTCATATTCCGGGATGCGGTCTAGAGGTTGAAAAAGAAAAAAACCTTAACTTAGGTGATTATTAAACAACCCTGTGGAAGTGAAAAGATATTCGATATCTGATCAGACCTGAGAGATATGGTGGAATTCATGAAAAAGTATTTTTTTTTTTTTTTTAATAAATGCTTTATTTTGTTATAATAATTCTATACAATAATTAATTATTTGCACTACTCCCCCTTCTAAGGAAATATTCTTGTGGTAGGGGTGAGGAGTCTTATCAAATACATATATACAAGTTATGTGTGAAGTATGTAATTGGTAGTCAATTTAATTCAACCAAATTCAATTCAATTCAAATATTAAAGGTAAATTCAAGTTACATTCATTTTAATATCATTAATATCAATAAACTTAAATAATATTACTAAATTCTACTGTAGTATAATTGTTTAATATATTTTTTAAACTGTATTACATTCTCGCTTCTTTTTATATGAACTGGAAGTTCGTTAAATAATTTGCGACCGTGGTAATAATAGTGTCTTTGACCAGCTGTTGTTTGTCTAAGATCTATTTTGATGATATTTAATATACCGCTGCGGGTTGTGCCTGTATTTATTTGCAAGTGTTGACCATCTATTTCTTTATAGGTTTGTATAGTAGAGATTAAGTCAAAAAATTTTCTAATGGGAAGTACATCTAAGATGGGATAAAGCTCAGAAGTTGGGAAAGTGCGTTCTTTTTTCAAAAGAATTTTGAGCAGTGTTTTTTGAATGATTTGTAGGGGTTTCAAAATTGCGTCTGTTGCACATCCCCAGGAAATGATTCCGTATTGTAGAATTGAGTGGACTAATGCGAAGTAGAACATGCGCTTAGTTTCCTTTTTCATAAAAGACCTGACTACGAAGCAAATGGGAATAAGTTTTTTCAGTCTGTTAGTCATATTCAAAATTTGAATGTCCCACTTCATCAGGTGATCAAAATTGATTCCTAGATATTTTGTATTTGATACTCTTTGAAGCAACAGCAAACCCGGGTGCATTCACTGGAGTGAATTTTAATATTCAGACTATCTGGCTGTCCTTTTTGTGTAAGGGAAAATGGCAAGTAACAGGATTTAGCAGAATTTAGAGTCAGATAGTTGAAATTTAGCCAATCCTTCATTTCACATAACCCATAATTTACTTTAATTTCCACATCTTCCCAGGACTCACCCTCGAAGTATAGCACTGTATCGTCTGCGTATGATATCATCTTTCCCAAAATAGGTTGGTTACAAATGTCATTGATATATATTAAGAATATAATAGGACCCAAGACAGTCCCTTGAGGTACTCCGTGACAGAAAGTTTCACGGTTTGAACTGATAGTGTCATTGATTTTAACATACTGAGATCTGTCTTTAAGGTAACTTGAGATCCAGTGAACCCAAATTTTATTTATACCAGTCTCGGTAAATTTTTGTTATTAATTTATCGTGTGGCATTGCGTCAAATGCCTTTGCCAAGTCTAGAAAAACTGCACATCCTTTTTTCCCTTTATCCAGGGAGGAACTTATTAAGCTAGTTAATAGGGCTATAGCGTCATGGGTACTACGTCCAGCTCGAAAACCAAATTGACTATCATTTAGAATTTTATGTGATTCGAAATAGTGCATTGGCCTCTTTTTAGCGTATACAACCACTTCACACCCTCTTTGGGGTCGAATTTCAAAAAATTTTGAAAACACATTCTAGGTATTCATATGAAGAATCCGTAAAATAAAAATGAATTCCATATTTGGAAAGACCTAGTAGAAATGACGAAAATCGTGAAAATGTAGGCATTTTATTTTCACATACCATTTTTTTAACCCCCCATTCCGAACGCCAATGGATATTTGCATTTTTTTTTATCGGAGTTACTTTTCTAGTTGATTTAAATATACGTACCGAGTTTCAACTTTCTAGCATAAGCCGTTCTAAAGTTAGGAAAAACACCTCCCACCCCCGTACCATACTATCCCTTAAAAAAAAATATTTTTCCACAATGCCAATACTATAGCTCTATCTAATTGTCAAGTTTCAGCCTTCTATCATTATAGGTTCTTTTGATATAAGCTTCGGAACTTTTTCTTTCTCACCCTTCCCCACCCTCACCCTCAACACCCACAACCCTAAATTTTCTTCCCCTACTAGGATTCTACTACGCCCACTTCTGGTAAAAACTTGAGGCATCTACCTTACACCGTTATTGAGATATGAAACGTCTTATTTTTGAAAGATTCTTAACCCCTCCACTTCCGTGCTCCCCCGCCTCCTTCAAATATTTTACTCTTAACAATCTTATCAATATTTATACTCAAACCGAATTTTGTTTTTCTGGTGCCATTAGTTTGTAAGATATCATAATCTAAAGACTTTCGCCCCCACCCCCGTACGCTACTACCCCCACCCAAAAATTTTGTTTCAATCTACTCTCCTAGTATAACTACAGATATTTGTTAAGTTTTAATTGATTGGCATTAACGGCTTAGGAGATATGGATTTTAGAATGTGTCGATTTCGGAATTTTTGCGTTTCGGACGCATTATTTCCCCCTCCACTCCCACACTCCTTCACCCATATCATCGATTTTTTTGCAAATGAGTCCACTATCAAAGCTTTATAGAAATTCCAAGTTTGAGCCTCCTAACATAAGCGGTTGCTGAGATCTAGAAACCAAAATTTTTCGTCTAAAACGCTTCCCCCACCTTCCCTCTCACACCCTTTCCACTGAAAATAATGTCAATTCATGAGGTCTACCCAGTTTACTCTTAGAAAAAATTTTAATTTAATAGGTCCACTGGTATGAGAGCTACGAGCCTTCAAAGGATTTTGCTTGGGGCGTGGGGCGGTTGACGTACGGCGTACGGCGCACGGGGTACGGCTTACAGACGGAGTGAAAATTTTTATTGCTTTTTTCATGTCTACTAGTCATGAAACGTGGAAAAAAAAGTTTTGAGGGTAGCAAATTTTTTTTTTTTTAAAATCGATAACAATACTGTATTATTAATAATAAAGTAAAAGCTTAAAAAAAGTTAGTTTAACAATATTTTTGCAACGATTTTTCGAACTACATTTTTCAGTCAAATTTTCCAATCAGACCACTCGCAGAGGTCGAGCTGTACGGACGTGTGGCTGTGTCGAACTTTTTTTGGCGTGTTTGTTTTCATGTTACATTGGCTGAGAGAAAAGAGATTACGGCGTTTCCCACTCCATTTCGAATCCTACAGCACACGAGGACGAGACACGATTCAAAGTCAAGTATGGCAATGTGTGTGTGTGTGCGTGTGATTTTCACTTTATTGTTTAAAAAAAACAGTATCTACATATGTAGGTAGGTTCACGTGGCTGTCCGTGAGAACACGGACACACTTAGACCTAAAAGGTCCGTTGTGATACCACAGGATCATAGACTCCGGTCCTACTCGTCGAACCATTTAGAGCTTATAATAAAGCGTTGGATTCTCGCGACCTCCATTGTGGCAAGTTCACCAAGACAGTTGAAGAAGTACGCTCCGAGATGAGCTTTCCTTCTGACGGACAGAGCTGTACAAGTACAGAGAAGGTGAAGGACTGTCTCCTCCTCCTCCTCGTCCTGGCAGCTTCTACAGAAGTCGTTTGAGAAAAGTCCAAGCCTTTCTGCATGCCAACCTATAAGACAGTGTCCGGTTAGGACACCGACTGTTTTGCTGATGTCCGCCCTTTTGAGCAGAGTCAGCCTTTTAGAACGATTAAGATCCAGATTTGGCCAGATCTGTCACGCAGTGTGACATGTTCTACCCTCTGCCCATCTTGAGTTGGTTTTCTCAATTGAGTCCAGTCTCAGTAGCAGTTTACATGTGAAGAGAGGCACACCCAGGTTCTGATATACCGGCGAAGTATGAAGGGTGGTACCGTGCCGAGCGAGTTCGTCAGCCATACAGTTCCCTGGAATATCCAGGTGTCCTGGCACCCAGCACAGAAGAATATTGAACTATTCGGCCATCTCCTTAAGAGATGATCTACATTCTACGGTGACCTTTGATGTTGTCGAGGTCGATTCCAGGGATTTTATCGCCGCTTGGCTGTCTGTGAAAATGCTAATATCCCAAGTAGATATGACATTACACCTCAGCCAGGACAGGGCCTCCTTGATCGCCATAAGCTCCGCCGGATAGATACTACAGTGGTCCGGAAGGCGGAAAGAGCTGCTAATATTAAGCATTTCAGAGAAAACACCTCCACCTACCCCGTCTTCAGTTTTGGAGCCGTCCGTATATATGTGGGCGGACTCTTCCTTCGTTCGTACCAAGTCCCTTTCCCACTCTAGGCAGGCTGGGATGGCTGTTGAGAGATTTTTATCGAAGTCATAACTGGGAGGGGTGTAGTCGGTGTTTTCAGGAATGTTGAAGTGACCCAAAATTGTTGAGTTACCTGCACATATGTCAGTCCACAGTGTGGAGGCCTTTAGCCGAATGGCTGCACTGGCTGCCATTTGCTTGCCAAAGATGTCTTAGGGTGGCAGACGTAACAGCATGTCCAGTGCTACAGAGGGAGTTGTTCTCAGAGCTCCGCTGATGCATATGCATGCTGTTCTTCGTACCTTTCCCAGTATGGTGCGGTTAACCGCTCAGACAACAACTCCGTACATGAGTATCAGTCTGATGACGGACACGTAGAGCCAATGAACTATCCGGGGTTGCATACCCCATTTATTGCCAATGGCCTTTTTGCATGAGTAAAGCGCAACTGTTGCTTTCCTTACTCGTTGAATGTTCGGTTTCCAGTGAAGTTTCCTATCCAAAATAAGACCCAAGTATTTTGCACTATCGGTGAAAACTAGACTGGTACCATTCAGAGAAGGAGGGTCTACGTGAGGAATTTTGTATTTCCTGGTGAAGAGGACTAATTCTGTTTTGCATGGGTTCGCGCCCAGTCCACATTCAGAAGCCCAATTAGAAAGAATAGAGAGAGCATTCTGCAATATCTCACTCAGTGTGTTTGGATGCTTCCCTGAGACGGCAATTGTAACATCGTCGGCATAAGCAATCACTTTGCAGCCCGCCCCTTTCACTCTCAATAGTAGTTTGTTGACCACTAAATTCCACAGAAGAGGGGAGAGTACGCCACCTTGTGGTGTACCTCTGCTGACAAACCTTCGAGAAGAGGACTTGCCCAGCTTTGTGTGCACAATCCTGGATGTTAACATCAGATTGATCAGCGCGCCAAGCGAGGACTCCACTTTCAGGATAGAAAGTGCGTCAGTGATTGCCTCTGGTCTGACGTTGTTGAAAGCCCCCTCGATATCAAGAAAAGCAACCATGGTGTATTCTTTAATGCTAAGAGATTTCTCAATGGAGCGCACGAGCGAATGTAAGGCCGTTTCGACCGATTTTCCCTTCCAGTACGCGTGTTGTGATGTTGAAAGCAATCGCTTGTCAAGATTGTCGCGGATGTATACATCCATTAGTCTTTCCAATGTTTTCAGAAGAAAGGATGATAGACTGATAGGTCGGAGATCCTTAGGACATACCTGAGAGCCTTTTCCTGCTTTAGATATGAAAACCACCCTAACTTCCATCCAGGGGCGGAGCTTCCATAGGAGCAAGTGGAGCAACTGCGCTGGGCGCCAAATTTTTAGGGCGCCAAATTTTTAGGGCACCACACCTACTGTTCCACTTACCTACACAACTCAGCCGTTTATTTTGAAAGTGGAATAAGTCCATTTCAATTTTAAATCGAGGTTAAGTGCTTGCATTTTAACATGTTTAAAAATAATCTTTACTTGTATTTATTTGTAAAAAGTGTAATGAAACAATTGCATCAACAGATTCTTAAAAAGTTGCTTCGTGTTGTATAAAACATCGTTTCAATGTCACAACAATTTTTTTGTTGAAAAAGTGACTTATTCCACATTCAAAATCAACGGCTCATACTGCAATTATCACTAAATTCAGTGATTGTAAATTTTGTTATACTAAAACATGGTATCCTACCTACATACATACATATACCTATCCATATAAGTTCATAATTTAACAACACGTCGTACACCCAAACATTTGCTTCATTCTCCTAAACAAACGGTTGCGGTTTGATCTTCCAACTAGTTCGATCATACTTGTGCGAATCCACTGTTTTGCTCTTTGGCGTAAAAACTTTATCCGCACCATAGTTCGACATAGTTCGGTGAACGTTCTACACGTTTTTATGCGCGACGGCATGCGTTGTATTCCGCTGAGTGCAACTGTAACTGTATTTATTCCTTCAATATATACATTTTTTTTAACTTAAGCTAGTTTTAATGGTTCGGTGGTGAGACTAATTCGAAATCTTTACATCCTTAATAATTTATGTGTAATAATTGAATTTATGTTTGTTTTTAATCGTTTTCTTCTGGTATTAATTCATTTACGGAAAAAGGAGTTAAAAAACCGTATAAATAACTTAAGCTTAACCTTAAAATTAACCTTAAACTACATGTATGTACAAACAACTAAAACTAAATGTTACTCAGGAAACAGAGAGAGAATTAGAGGATTTTCGGAGCTTTCGCATTTTTGTTTTAAGTTTGCAGTCAGCTTTGCAATGGTGTCAACTATTCGAGGTAAGTCAGCTAGTACGTGAAGTTCTCTTGTGGAAAAATGCCAGGGCTTGTTCAAGATGATCTTAAGACACTTGTTTTGGATAATTTGAAGCTGTTGCTTATGCACTTTGGCACAGGAATTCCAAACAGGTGCACCATACAGAAGAATAGGCTGCATTACCGATTTATACAGAAGGAGTTTGTTTTCCTTCGATAATACAGATTTTCTATTTATAAGGGGATAAAGAATTCGTATGCTTTTCATGGTTTTTGAACAAGCTTCAGTAGTGTGAAATTGAAAAGTAAGTTTTTTGTCTAAGTGAATGCCTAAATATTTTATATTTGGAGACCAAGTAATATTTTCACCTAGTGCTTTGAAGGTAACGTTCGGCAAGTATCTACGAGCACGCCTTTTAGTAAAAAATATTGCGTCAGTTTTCGCTACATTGATTTGAATTTTCCATTTAGTGAAATATTTCCCTATTTCTTCCAGTTGTTTTTGAAGAGAGCCTACAATATAGCTAGGGTCGACGCTACTAGCATAAACCGCCAAATCGTCGGCAAAACTGGCTAGCTCACATTCAAGGTTTTTCGGTAAGTCAGAGATAAAGATATTATATAATGTAGGACTTAGCGAAGATCCTTGAGGAACTCCTGCCGGGATGATACGACTGGTAGAAAGCTTTGAATTGATTCGTACTTGAAATGATCTCTCCGAAAGAAAGGATTTTATAATATTTATAATGTGTGAAGGGAAAGAGAATTTGATACATTTATATACCAGACCGTTATGCCACACCGAATCGAAGGCTTTTTCTACATCCAGGGTAACCAACCCAATAGATTTCTTGT
Source organism: Beris chalybata (assembly GCA_949128065.1). Classification (NCBI taxonomy): domain Eukaryota; kingdom Metazoa; phylum Arthropoda; class Insecta; order Diptera; family Stratiomyidae; genus Beris; species Beris chalybata. The sequence goes on from OX421894.1 coordinate 98,943,249, forward strand.
TCTTCCGCTGTGTGCATGTATCTGGCGCAGATTATATATTTGCACCAGGCGGCGTATGAATGAAATGGGAGCTCAGAGGCGAGGCGCATGTGCTGTGCCAGTGCTTTGGTTCTTTATGTATTTTAGTATTTTCACGAATTGGGAGCACTGTTCAATGACCAAAAAAAGTTATATTTTTATACTCTAGATGAACATATAGAGTATTATAAGTTTAATCCAGCCCGAAAAAATTGTAACGCATAGAACCGAGCCGCGGACGAAAAAAAGTTGTATATTATTTTAAGTTTATTTTTGGCCAAAACCCCCAAATCCGTTTGCTGTCCGTCCGTCCGTCCGTTAGCACGATAACTCAAGAACGCGTTGACCTAGGAAGTTGAAATTTTGTCACAACTTGTAAAATGAAGAAAGTAAGGCTAAGTTCGTTAATGGGCGATATCCTTCCACTCCTTCGGGTACCACCCATACAAGAGTCCTTGAAACACGTTTTCACAATTATTGCTCGAATGCTTCAAGTTAGGAACTTGAAATTTTGCATACTTAAGGTTTACAATGTTTGAACCGAAAGTTCCGAATATGATGCAAATCGAATGAGTCCTTCGTGTAGCAGCCTAGAAAAGTCCTTCAAAAATGTATGCATGTTACTGAATCCACTATAACTCCAGAACGAATTAAAGCAGGAATTTAAAATTTTACAAGAATTAGTTTTATACCAAAACCAAAACGGAGTTCATAAATTAGCGACATCTGTTAACTCCTTCGGGTAGCTGTCATACAAAAGTCCTTAATAAACATGTTCACCAATATTGAACGATAACTTTAGAACACTTTAAGTTACGACTTTGAAATTTTATACACATTAGTTTTATAATAGTCGCAGCTGAAACTATTAATATGAAAAATATCTCATAAGGCTTTCATGCAGTTGCCATACAAAAATTCTGTAAAATGTCCTAACTTACTTTATGGAACTCACTTTAAATCAAAAAATCGAGTAGCCATGTAATAATTGCTTGTGCTCTTCTCATTCTTTTGATATATTTCCAACTAAAATATGAATCGGAGTTCAGTATTTCATCTAGAGCTTGCAGCCGATCGTGTTGCGTTATGTTTCTTGATAGGCTTTGTTTTATTGGATGAAAGAACAAGTGTCAAGTGCCAATAGGCGATATCTTTAAAATGTAGTGTTAATAAACTTATAGTGAGCTACCTTCTATATTTTGTTTCTTAAATTTAAAAATGATCATGAATCCAAAAAAATGTCCGGTAGTCAATATCGAAAGAAGCGATTATTGAGGATTGAGAATTGAGAATTGAGGATTGATTGATTGATTGATTGATGAAATGATAAAAAATGGTAAAAAATGGTAAAAAATTATAGAAAGTGATAAAAAATGGTAAAAAATGATAAAAAAAAAAGGTAAGATAAGATAAAAAATGTGCCAACAATCTGGGCGTAGCTTTATTATTTTTCCGGCAGAAGTTAGGAACGCGTTCAATTCTGAAATGCGGTGAAGGCTACTATGTGACTGAAAACCTATCAAAAAGAACAAGATCATGGAAGTGAAAATCTGATTGGATCTGAGAGATATGGAATAGTTTATGAAAAAGTACACAATCACTTTACACCTAGGGGTCATTAAAATAATAAAGTAAAATGGTGAAGAGTTGTAAAAAATGGTAGAAAATTATAAAGAATGATAAAAATGAAAACAATGTTAAAAAAATCTGCCAACAATCTGGGCGTAACTTTATTATTTTTCCGACAGAAGTTAGGAACGCGTTCAATTCTGAAATGCGGTGGAGGCTACTATGTGACTGAAAACCTATCAAAAAGAACAAGATCGTGGAAGTGAAAATCTGATTGGATCTGAGAGATATGGAATAATTTATGAAAAAGTACAAAATCACTTTACACCCCCTTAGGGGTCAATTATGGAGAATACAAAGAATAAAATTAAATTCAATATATGGGACGAGGTAGTAGATATGTCGAAAATCGTGGGAAAATATGCATTCTATTTTCACAGATATTTTTTTTGCCCCCCTTCTGAACGCCAATAGATACTCGTTTTTTTTTTATTCAACATTATTTTTCTAGTTGATTTAGATATACACTCCGAGTTTCAACATTGTAGCTTAAGCTGTTCTATATATAGGAAAAACACCTCCCACTTGTACCACACTATCCTTAGGGGTCGAATTTCAAAAAACCTTGAAAACACTTTCTAGGTATTCATACGAAGAATCCGTAGAATAAAATTAAATTCAATATTTGGGACGAGCTAGTATATATGACGAAAATCGGGAAAAAATATGCATTCTATTTTCACAGTTAATTTTTTTTGCCCCCCTTCTGAACGCCACTACATATTTGAATTTTTTATTAATCAAAATTATTTTTCTAGTTGATTTCCATATACACACCGAGTTTCAACGTTGTAGCTTAAGCCGTTCTATATATAGGAAAAACACCCCCCACTTGTACCACACTACCCTTAGGGGTCGAATTTCAAAAAACCTTGAAAACACTTTCTAGGTATTCATACGAAGAATCCGTAGAATAAAAATGAACTCAATATTTGGAAAGACCTAGTAGATATGACGAAAATCGGGAAATATATGCATTTTATATTCATTATATTTACAAATAATTTTTTTTGCCCCCCTTTCTGAACGCCTATAAATATTCAAATTTTTTTTTATCACAATTACTTTTCTAGTTGATTAACATATACACACCGAGTTTCATTTTTCTAGCATGAACCGTTTAATAGTTAGGAAAAACACCCCCTACCCCCGTATCATACCAGCCCTAAAAAAAATTATATTTTTCCAAAATTCCGCTACTATAGCTCTATCTAAATACCAAGTTTAAGGCTTATATCATTACAGGTTCTCAAGATATAAGCATCGGAACTTTTTCCTTTTCACCCTCCCCCACCCTCCCCCATTTCACCCACAACCCCAAATGTTTTTTCCCTACTAGAGCTTAGTTAGCGCTACTTCTTGTAAAAATTGTAAGCATCTATCTTACAATGTTCTTGAGATATGAAATGTGTTTGATTTGAATAATTCTCATCCCCTCCACTTCTATGCTCCACCTCCCACTTAAAAAATTTTACTTTGATCAATCTTTATTTGTCGACCTTTATACCTAAACCGAATTTTATTTTTCTAGAGCAATTGGTTCATGAGATATCGTAATCTAAAGTTTTTCACCCCCACCCCCATACACAACTTCCCCCACCCAAAATTTTTCTTGATTCTGTTCTCCTAGTATAACTACAAATGTTTGTTAAGTTCGAATGGTGTGCCATTAACGGTTTTGGAGATATGGATTTTAGAATGTGTCTATCTCGCCTTTTTTGGGTTTCGGACGTATTACATTTCCCCCCACTCCCACACCCCTTGATCAATATTGACAATTTTTCTGCAAATGGGTCTACTATCAGAGCTCTATAGAAATTCCAAGTTTCAGCTTCCTATCATTAGGGGTTACTGAGATCTAGAAACCAAAGTTTTCGGTCTAAAACACTTCCCCCTCCTTCCCCCTCACACCCCTACCCCTTAAAATTTGGTCACTTCAAGGAGCCTACCCCGTCTATTCGTTAAAAAAATTTCAATGTAATATCTCAAATCGCTTGGCAGCTACGAGCCTCCAAACGATCTTGCGTACGGCGGACGCCGTACGGCGGACAGACGGACTGAAAAATTTTATTTATGAAACGTGAAAATAAAAATTTTGAGGGTAGCAAATTTTTTTTTTTAAAAAATCAATCACAATACTTAATTATTAAAATAATAAAGTAAAATGATAAAAAATAGTAAAAAAATGATAACAAATAACAGATTAACGATTATAAATTGAAAATTAGAGATAGATTTAAAAATTTTGAATATTATGTTTTGTCGATTTGTTGCTATGGAGAATTAAATTGTCTATCTTTTTTACCTAAACAAAGTTTTGCCAAATTATTATTTATTGCAAATAATAAGCGTACAGGGTAAAAAATTAAAGTTTGTCCCAGTTTTGGACCATTTTTATCAAAAATAGGTGACAAATTTAAATTTAACGACGAAAGGAATTTCTCTGTCGGCCTTGTGAAGAGCGACTGACAGTAATGGAGTTCTTTAAAATTCAGTCGTATAGTGAACTAAAATGCGCAAGCCTATTAAGCACGCCAGTGCCACCTGGATCTTTTGAACCGGCTCAAAGAGCCAGATTTTTGAAAAGAGCAAGATCCGGTGAACCGGTACACTAAAAAGAGCCGAATTTCCCATCTCCAGCTAACGGTTTCGAGAATAGGTACTGTGAGTAAACTGTGTGCTCATCGGTCCGAATTGAAAGCTCCATAAGCGTACCAGCAATTCGGGCCGATTGTAAGTAATGTTAATAATGTAAGTAGCATGAGTGTAGTTCGGACCGCGGCCTTAATATCGACGACATGTATTCATTTATAGCAAGTAAAAAACATCTTGCCCCTGGGTAAAACTGAAATGACACCCTTGTTCGAATTGTATTCAGAAGAAGCCTCATTTTTACCACTTTCAGTACCCTATTGCGTTTCGGTTTTACTCTATGGTGCGTTTATATCTGTTTTGAGGTGGGATATCTAATATGTAACTATACAAATGGTATCTATTATTAAGGAATAATAATAATTAGGGGGCTTAATCTTGCAAACTATCCTTCATTTTTCGAAAACAAACTATAAAATTAGGGGCACCAAAACGTTGAAACTGCGCCGGGCGCCAAAACTATTAGCACCGCCACTGCTTCCATCCATGTTGTAGGGATGTAGGTTAGATCCAGACAGCCTTTCAGTATAACCTTCAGCCAAAGCAGAATTATATCTGAGGTCTGCTGTATTTCAGCGGGAATAATTCCACCCGGTCCCGCAGACTTGAATGGTTTGAAGCCCTCTATCGCCCAGAGGAGCTTGGTCTCTGTTATAAGAGCATCCGAGTTGAACGGTGCATGGTTTCTTGTAATGCCTACCCGCTCCGGTTCAACGTGCGAGCTACCAGGGAAGTGCGTGTCTAGGAGAAGATCAGTGGTTTCCCTGCTTGAGGTAGTCCAAGATCCGTCCGGTCTCTTCAGGTAGCATGGTGTGGTTGGATTTTTGGAGAGAATTTTACGGAGCCTCGATGCCTCGGAGGAACCTTCTATCTCACTACAGAAGACTCTCCAGGAATTACGTTGCGCCTTTCTCAGTTCGTATTTGTATTTGCGAAGTGATCCTTTGTAGGAGTCCCAGTTGCAAACGACTTTGGTGCTCTTGGCTTTGTTGAACCATTGCCTGCAGCACTTCCTAAGAGCCCCGAGTTCTGCGTTCCACCATGGCGGCTCATGTCTCCCTCTTGGCCTGCTCTCAGGACAAGAGTTCGACATTGCCTCGTTCAGGGCGCGCGTTAAGGTCGTAACCAGACCGTCGAGATCAGTTGAGCTACTCGGTTCGAGTGGCGGTATATGTGGGAGTAAGCTACTAAGAGTTTCCCTGTATTTGACCCAGTCGGTCCTCCTGTAGTTTCTATAGGCCGATGGGATGGGTTTGTAATCTTTCAGATTAAATTGGAGGTAGCAATGATCCGAGAAGGAGTTTTCCTCAGAGACCTTCTAGTTGCTAACCATGTGTGAAATGTTATCGGAAACCAGCGTGATGTCAAGAACTTCTTGTCTATTCCTAGTTATAAAGGTGGCCTCTTGCCCTGTGTTACATAGAAGAAGGTTAGTGCTTAAAAAGTAGTCAAAAAGCGATTCCCCTCTATCGTTTGTGTCGGTGCTACCCCAGACTGTATGATGCGCATTTGCATCACACCCCAGGATGACACCGGTATTGAGCTTACTAGCTTCAGCGATAAGATTGCTCATGATACCTGGTGGTAGCGGGCCCTGATGGTCGTGGGCCAGACAGGCCGAGATCAGCCAGTGAATCTTATTATTCAGTTCAAGGCTTACTGCGACGATATCAGAGTCACTGAAGCTGTGTAGCAGAAATATATTTAAACTGTTTTTTGCAAGAATGCATGCTCTTGGCTTGCCATAATTCCTTGCATAGAACAGCGTATAGTTTGGGGTCTTTAGACCAGTAACCACGTCATTCACAATCCATGGTTCCTGGACCAAGACAAGGTCTTCTCCATCCCTGCCTAGACGGAGAAGTAGGGAGGCTGATGCCAATTTCGAGTGATGGAGGTTAATCTGCAGTATTCTCAGCACTGACCTCGATCACGGTCAGGTTCGCATCTGCCGGGTCTTCCGGGTCAGATGCCAGCAGATTTTCCTCACTGCCCTCGGGAGGACCCGTCGAACATTCTTCCATTCCAGCCTCCGAGCCGAGATCACTTTCGTCCATTAAGGACGGGTGATCCCGATACGCCAGTGCTGAATTGGAGTCGTTTGGTATTGGGTCCAGATCCATCGCCAATACAGACTCGGCAAGTTTTGAGTCGTCACTGTGGACGACATGGGAGGTGGAATTGGTTTCCCTTTCCGAGGCTTCGATGTTCGTCGCACTCGTTCCGGGATTTCCAGCATCCGCCTTGTATACCCTGAGTGTGATTTGGCCGAAGCCGAACCTCACCACACCCTTCAGGCTAGCTAGGAGGGCCAGGGACTTCTTGTTAATCACGATTATCGCGACCCTCTCGTCCCCTTTTGGCTCCTCCATTTTAGCGATCTTCCAGTTGTGCGTTGGAAGATCTGGATTGCAGACCTTTAAGATCTCCAGGACAGTCGCCGCATCAGAAGGCAAGCTTGGTATACTGGCTCTTGTTCGGGGTTGGCTTGGGATGTCCTCCCTTGCCACAACCTCCAACTTAGCTCCAGGCCAAACCTCACCCAGACCAGCAATTGCTTCCTTGTAGAGATCCACCGATCTCTGATCGGAGCAGACCACTAGTTTGACGTGGGCCTGATGCCATCCGCCGTCGTGGCAGAGGGGAAGAGGACCAGGATGTTCCTTCAAAACTTTGAGGAAACCATCATTTTCTGGAGTGATCCTTCCGTCATCGTCACTTCTGTCGATGACGGCCATCACGAGGTGTTCCTTAAGGATTTCGTTGAAGGGCCTTAAAGGTGCCGCGGTGCTTGTATTAACCGTCTTGGCCCTTTTTGCCGCCTCGGGGGACTCATCTAGCGATCTTTGTCTCTTGGACGTTTGATCCTTGCCGGATGGTGCCACACCCTCGGTGGTCAGCATAAAAGCCCAGACGAAGGAGGCCCGTTGTTTGTCCGTCCGCTTTTTCTCAGGTATGCTACTGAGGCGCTTCAGGATTCCCAAGGCCGTTTTCTTCTCTTTATAGAGATTTTTAGACGGAGCGATGTGGCGCGTGGAGCATCCACTTAGACTAGGTTTGGGGCCGAAGTCTTCGTGGATGTTGAGCCGCATGGACCAGGTTTGGTTGCCGGAGTCTTCGCCGGTGATGTTGAGTCGCTTGGACCAGATTTGGTTGCCGGAGTCCTTGCGGGTGAGTTGCTCAGACCAGGTTCTGTGACCGCAGTCCTAGCAGGTGAGTCGTTTCAACCAGGTTTGGTTGCCGGAGTCCTTGCGGGTAACCCCCTTGGGGTGGAGGAAAGAAGACTTCCGATATCTAAAGAAACAAAAAATTTGGTTTCTAATAAAGGAGTCTGCTGAAAGGAGGCGGTGTAGCATGAAAGTGGAGGGGATAAGAATGTTTTTAAAAATTCACGTCTATTACAACGACATAAAGCTGAGACTTGGAATTTGGATAGAGCTATAGTAGTGGCTTGTTGTAAAAATATAATTTTGTACAGGAGTAGGTATTATATGGGAGTGTTTTTCCTGAGTAAAAAATGGCTTATGCTACAAAGTTGAAACTCGTTTTGTAGTATATGCAAATTAACTAGAGAATTCTGATAAAAAAAATCGAATATTCATTGGCGTTCGGAAGTTGTCTCCTTCCGAAAAATGGTCAGTGAAAATTTAATGCATTTATTTTCACGATTTTCGTCATATCTACTAGGTCTACTACAAAATATTGAGTTCATTTTGATATGAAATAGAAAGTGTTTTCGAGAATTCTACCATATCTCTCAGGTCTGATCAGATATCGAATATCTTTTCACTTCCACGGGCTTGTTTAATAGTCATCTATTTTCAAGTTTTTTCCTTTTTCAATCCTTAGACCGACTCCCAGAATATGACTCAATTATGTAAAAATTTGTTTAGATGTTTCATAACTAGTAGACACAAAAAAAGCAATAAAAATTTTCAGTCGTTTGAAGGCTCGTAGCTCCCAAACGCTTTGAGATATTAAAATAAATTTTTTTAACGAATAGACGGGGTAGGCTCCTTGAAGTGACCAAATTTTTAGAGGTGGGGATGCGAGGAAAATCAGGGGAAGCGTTTTAAACTGAAAATTTTGGTTCTAGATCTCAGCAACCACTATAGAGCTCTGATAGTAGACCCATTTGCTTTAAAAGTGTCAATATTGATCAAGGAGTGTGGGAGTGGGGGGAAAAAATAATGCGTTTGAAACGAGAAAAAGCCGAGATAGACACATTCTTAAATTCATATCCCCTAAACTGTTAATGGCACACTATTCAAACATAAGAAATATTTGCAGTTATAAAAAATAATGCGTTCGAAACGAGAAAAACCCGAGATAGACACATTCTAAAATCCATATCTCCTAAACCGTTAATGGCACACTATTCAAACTTAAGAAATATTTGCAGTTATACTAGGAGAAATGATTGAACAAATTTTTGAGTGGGTGAAGTGGCGTACGGGGTTGAGGGTGAAAAACTTTTGACTACGATAACTCATGAACCAATTGCTCTAGAAAAATAAAATTTGGTTTGGGTGTAAAGGTCGACCAATGACTATTGATCAAAGTAACATTTCTTAAGTGGGCGGTGCAGCATAGAAGTGGAGGGGATAAGAATTAAAAAAAAAACACATTTTATATCTGAAGAACAGTGTAAGATAGATGCTTAAAATTTTTACCAGGAGTAGCGCTAATTGAACTCGAATAAGAAAAAATTGGAGATGTGAGTGTAGAGGGTGAGGGTGAGGGTTAAGAACTTGTAATGATATAAACCTTAAACTTGGTCCTTAGATAGAGCTACAGTAGCGGCATGTTGGAAATATATATAATTTTTTTAAGGGTATTAAGGTATTGAACGGCTTATGCTAGAAAGGTGAAACTTTGTGTGTATATGTATGTAAATCAACTAGAAAAGCAAAAATACGAAAATCTATTGGCGTTCAGAAGGAGGGCAAAAATTATGATCAGAGAAAATAGAAAGCATTTTTTCCATGATTTTTCTCATATATACTAGGTCTTCCAAAATGTTGATTTGTTCATTTTTAATTCTACGGACTCTCCATTTGACTACCTAGAAAGCGTTTTCAAGATTTTTTGAAATTCGACCCCTAAGGGGGTGTAATGTTATTATATACTTTTGCATGAATTCTTTCATATCTCTCAGGTCTGATCAGATATCGAATATTTTTCAACTTCCACGGGCTTGTTTAATAAACACCTGTTTATGAGTTTTTTTCCTTCTTCAACCCCTAGACTGCATCCCGGTCAAATTGACCCAATTATGTAATTCATATGTTACGTCCTATTCTAACCGCTTCCCGAACTTTTTGTTAGGTTTTCAGTCACATAGTAACCTACGCCGCATCTCAGAATCGCGTTCCGAACTTCTGCCTGAAAAATAATAAAGTTGCGCCCTGACTGTTGGCAGATTTTTTGAATTGCGATCGAGCCTCGTCCTATCGTGTTTCGTGTACTATTTGAGGCATTTGATAGATTTATCTTCCGCAATGACAAATAGGACAACAAATAAATCGAAAAAAAAATAGGATAACTATTTTTTGGGATGGTAAATGTTCATTATTTTAAATTGACAAAAGGTATAATTGCTATATGTAATCTGGTTGGCTTAGTGGCTAGAGCACTTGCCTTCAGTGCACCTGGTAGCAGGTTCGAATCTGCTTGTCATCAAGTAATTTTCGAGGACAGGATTGGGTCCCGGACTACCGGCACTCAGCTACCACTCAGCTGTAAATGAGTACCTGAGTTAAAATTGGGGTAATAATCACGGACGAGCGTGTAACTGACCACTTCATCCCCTAGTGTTCCATTGGCCTCGCAATGAAGTAACTCTATTATTACTACAAGGCGTAGGCCCGATTCGGACTGTTGCGCCATTGATTATTATTATACTTGCTACATCATAATTTAATTTACATAGGAACAGAAATAGGAAAATCGAAGAAAGAAACTCTATGTCATTAGAACGAAATAATGTATTGATACATTTTTTTAAAACAATTCTTGATAATTATATTATAGGTATATGTTTGTAAGTACCTATGTACAAACATATGTATGTATCTCAGTTTGGGTCACCAAAAATTCCTAAGAATTATGAAATTTCTGACTTCACTATTCCCCATTTTTGTCTACTCGACGACATAGTGGAAAAAAATATGTGAAATTTGCTAATATTCGCTACAAATAAGAAAAACAAATTTTTTTTGACTATGTCGAAAACTGCTCAAAACTCGATATGGATAAATAAATACATATATGATTTCATGAGTTGCCCATATATGTATCAAGACCAATCCCAAGTTGATTTTATTCTATTATTTATTATTTATCGTTGTCCTTGAAATAAAATTCAAGGATAGTTTTTATTCGTATATTTTTTATATTACCATAACCTCACCTTTTAAAATAAGCCCTATTTTATTATTCTAGGATAAAAACTACATGAGATATGAATATTCAAAGAGGACTCAGACACTATTTTTGCGAAATTTGTAACATACTATAATTAGCAAAAAAAATCTGCCAACAGTCTGGGCGCAACTTTATTATTTTTCCGGCAGAAGTCTGGAACGTGTTCAATTCGGGGATGCGGTGTATGTTACTATGTGACTGAAAACCTAACAAAAAGTTCGGGAAGCGGTTAGAATATGGTGCTTCATATGAATTATATAATTGGGTCATATTCCAGGATGCGGTCTAGAGGTTGAAGAAGACAAAACTTTAAAATAGGTGATTATTAAACAAGACTGTGGAAGCGAAAATATATTCGATATATGATCAGACCTGAGCGATAAGGCAGAATTCACGAAATAGTATAAAACCACTTTAAGCCCACTTCGGGGTCGAATTTCAAAAAATCTTGAAAACACTTTCTAGGTATTCATATGAAGAATCCATAAACAAAAATAATTGGTGATTGTTAAACAAGCCCGTGGATGTGATATCTGATCAGACCTGAGAGATATTCCGGAATTCATAAAAAAGTATACAACCACTTAACACCCTCTTAGGGGTCGAATTTCAAAAAATCTTGAAAACACATTCTAGGTACTTATATGAAGAATCCGTAGAATAAAAATGAATTCAATATTTGGAAAGACCTAGGAAATATGACGAAAATCTTGAAAATATATGCATTTTATTTTCACTGACAATTTTTTTTTACCCCCTCTTCCTAACGGCAACGAATATTACATTTTTTTTTATCAGAATTACTTTTCTAGTTGATTTACATAAACGTACCGAGTTTCAACTTCCTAGCATAAGCCGTTCTAAAGTTAAGAAAAACACCCCCACCCCCGTACCGTACTACCCAAAAAAAAATTTATTTTTCCAACATGCCACTACTATAGCTCCATCTAATTACCAAGTTCCAGCTTTCTATCATTATAGGTTCTTAAGATATGAACGTCGGAACTTTTTCCTTTTCACCCTTCCTCACCCTCATCCGGTGCACTCACACCCCCAAAATGGTTTTCCCTTCTAGGGTTCCATTAGGTCTACTTCTGGTTAAAAATTTTAAGCATCTACCTTATACTGTTATTGAGATATGAAACGTGTTATATTTGAAAAATTCTTATCCCTCCACTTCCGTGCTCCCCCACTCCCTTCAAAGATTTTACTTTGAGCAATCTTTATTTATCAAGCTTTATACCCAAACCGAATTTTGTTTTTCTGGTGCATTTGGTTTGTGAGATATCGTAGTCTTAAGTATTTCAACCCCCACCCCCGTACACCACTACCCCCACCCAAAAATTTTGTTTCAATCTACTCTCCTAGTATAACTACAGATATTTGTTAAGTTTTAATTGCTTGCTATTAATGGTTTAGGATATATGGATTTTAGAATTTGTCGATCTCACCTTTTTTGCGTTTCGGACGCATTGCTCCTCCCTTTACTCCCACACCCCTTCACCCATATCTGTTTTTTTTTTGCAAATGGGTCCATTATCAAAGCTCTATAGAAATTCTAAGCTTCAGCCTCCTAACACAAGCGGTTCCTGAGATCTAGAAACCTAAATGTTTCGTCTAAAACGCTTACCCCGCCTTCCCCCTTACACCTCCTCCCCTGAAAATAATGTGAATTCAAGGGGTCCACCAAGTCTATTCATAGAAAAAATTTTAATTTAATAGCTCCACTGATTTGAGAGCTATGAGCCTTCAAAGATTTTGGGGCGGTCGACGTACGGCGTACGGCGTACGGCGTACAGACGGAGTAAAAATTTTATTTGCGTCTACTAGTCATGAAACGTGGACAAAAAAATTTTGAGGGCAGCAAATTTTTTTTTTTTGAAAATCAATAACAATACTGTATTATAAATAATAAAGTAAAAGTGAGGTAGAAACAAAAAATTGAATTTAAATTTTATTTTCTTAATTAATTCTTCATGCACCTACAAAATTTATTAAAGGAATTGGCGCAGGCCACAAATTTCTTAATTTTTGGCAATTCTTAACGATATACATATGACTCAATAAATCCAAATTGATTTTTTTTTGGTTCACAATTACCTATAAAAACATGAATGGAGACATGTCTTGTGCCTACAGGAAAGTACATAGTATGTACTATGTAAGGTGAATGTCAAAAAATCCGTCGTCCACAGAAAATTAGAAAAACCTGAGATGTCCGGTGAATGAATTTTCTTACGAAATTTCGATCAAATTGTACGCCTTGCTCCTTTTCATTCCTACTTTCACTATTTTTAAACATTTCATTTCTCAACAATATTCATCTCACACACACATAAATAGCTCCGTACACACTCATTTCACTTGGGCCTTGAGACGGTTGAATCGTTGTACATCGTGCGTAATCGTTCAGATTTTAATTTCCGATGCTCACGAATAATTTCTTACGCTCTCGAAGAAAAATCAAAGCAAACTAGGTGAAATTTTCGATTTTGGTTTGCGACTCTCGCACCCTTAAGTCTGATCTCAAAGAACCATATAAAGTGAATTGTGATTTTACTTTATTATTTATAATACAGTATTGTTATTGATTTAAAAAAAAAAAAAATTTTTTTTGTACATTTCATGACTAGTAGACACGAAAAAAGCAATAAAAATTTTCACTCCGTCTGTCGCCGTACGCCGTACGTCGACCGCCAAAATCCTTTGAAGGCTCGTAGCTCTCAAACCAGTAAAGCAATTAAATTAAAAATTTTTTTAGGAATAAACTGGGTAGACCCCTTAAATTGACATTATTTTCAGGGGTTGGGATGTGAGAGGGAAGGTGGGGGAAGCGTTTTAGACGAAAAATTTTGGTTTCTAGATCTCAGTAACCGCTTATGTTAGGAGACTGAAACTTTGAATTTCTATTAAGCTTTGATAGTGGACCCATTTGCAAAAAAATTGATGATATGGATGAAGGGGTGTGGGAGTAGAGGTTGAAGCAATGCGTCCGAAACGCAAAAAAGTCGAGATTTTAAAATCTATATCTCCTAAACCGTTAATAGTAAGCAATTAAAACTTAACAAATATCTGTAGTTGTACTAGGAGAGTAGATTGAAACAAAATTTTTGGGTGGGGTAGTGACGTACGGGGGTGGGGGTTGAAATACTAAACATTACGATATCTCCCAAACCAGTGGCACCAGAAAAACAAAATTCGGCTTGGATATAAAGCTTGATAAATAAAGAGTGCTTAAAGTAAAATCTTTGAAGGGGGCGGGGGAGTACGTAAGTGGAGGGGATAAGAATTTTTCAATAATAACACGTTTTATATCTCAATAACAGTGTAAGATGGATGCTTCACATTTTTACCAGAAGTAGGCCTAATAGAACCCTAGTAGGGAAAAAAGGGTATATGTAAATAAACTAGAAAAGTAATTCTGATAAAAAAAACTTGAATTTTCAATGGCGTTCAGAAGGGGGGGGGGGCAAAAAAAATGTTCAGTACATATAAAATGCATATATTTTCACGATTTTCGTCATATCTACTAGATCTTTCCAAATATTGAATTAATTTTTATTCCACAGATTCTTCATATGAATACCTAGAATGCGTTTTTGAATTTTTGAAATTCGATCCCTAAGGAGGTGTAAAGTGGATGTATACTTTTTCATGAATTCCACCATATCTCTCAGGTCTGATCAGATATCCAACATCTTTTTACTTCCCCAGGTTTGTTTAATAATCACCTATTTTAAAGTTTTGTTTTTTTCAACCTCTAGACCCCATCCTGGAATATGACTAAATTATATAATTCATATGTTTCACCATATTCTAACCGCTTTCCGAGCTTTTTGTTAGGTTTTCCGTCACATAGTAACATACACCGCATCCCCGAATTGAACACGTTCCAAACTTCTGCCGGAAAAATAATAAGGTTGCGCCCAGACTGTTGGCAGATTTCGCACGTATAGGTATTGAGATTTTTAAGGTTTTACGATAGAAATAATTTAAAAATATCGGTACACGTCAATATAATTCGGATGATGTGCTAACACTATAAACCTGTTAAATTTTATTATGCAATAATAACTATTAAAATTTTTAAAGAAAATAAACTATTTTTTTTTAGCTCCAAATAGACTTAACATATTTATGATCACAGGGAATAACTTGGTGGGTCGAAAGATATTGTAGTAAAGTAATATAAGTCATCTCCAAAGCCTTATACACTGTACGCACTGTGAAGAAGTTGTTATATGTATGTTATTTGATCAATGAGATTTTAAATTTTTATTTTACTCACTTTAGTACAATTAAAACCGTCATAACGGTTCTGTTCGACACTTTTCTTACACGTGAACGGGAAAAGGTGCTTAAATCCCTTTAACCCTGTAGCTGCAGGGATGCAGAAAGAAATGTGAAGAAACGGAAAGTTTTGGTTAACATTGAGTTCCTGAAATGCTTTAGTTTGCGCTTCGTTTGCAATAAGGATTGGTCCATTTATGGTTGGTTTTTTTTCCGGGTCATTTGAAGGTTCGTATACTTTTGGGGTCACATATTCCTCTACTGACTAGGCTAGTTGTAGTGGCAGTGTCGATTAAGAATCTTAAAGTTTTACTTAATCCTTGAATGAGTTTTTGGACGAGGCTGGAAAATTTTCTAACATGTCTTCTTGGTTGCTTGTGAAACTTGTGTCCTCATTAGACACATCGCCATCCAAATATTGGTTGTGCGATTGATTTAGGATTGTACTTTGTCTCTGTTCTTAATTATTCGGTTGGTAGTGGGTTTGTGTGCTGTAATTTTGGTTGTAACTATTTTGATGATGGTAGTCATTATTTTGTAAATTTTGGGATATATTATTTTGTTGGTAATTTCTTTGGTTTTGATTTCTTATTCACTCGTATGTATATGTCTGTAATTGGAATTATTTTGATAACTTTGGTTATTATGATTGGAAAGGTTGTAATTTTAATTTTCTGTAAATTGTTCTTTTTCAAAAAATAAGTTATTTGACATTAATATACTCTGTGCTTCTGTGAGAGTTGTAGCTTTGTGTGATATTAATAGGCACCACTTATAACTAAACATGAGGTCGAGGAAAGTATTTAACACAAGCTTTTCGTTCGTAGCCGGTGTGAACACTTCCCCGAACCTCAGATTGTTAAGTAAAAGTAGCCACGTAATTGCCAAAATACTTCATTGAATTTTAATTTAAATCGAACATAAGAATCACCGCTTCAGAGCCATTTTTTAACGGAACGTAACAACTTCGACAAGAATGACAGCTAAGTGTTGCCATATATAAATGTGTTTCCCAAGCCAACGGAAGCGATCGTTTTTATGCTGCCAGGTCGCTAAAGTAAGTTTCCCCGTCGGGACCAAATCGCCGCTGGAGTAGTAAGGACCATGCCTTCCTATCATTTTAGCATTACGCCAGTACAGAACAGCAATACTGTAGTGTGGTCAAAATAAATGGAAAAATTGTTGTTGTTCCACGGCCGTTTGGACCAGCTGGTATGGTCTTTTTAAAGTAGGTCAGTAATCTGTTTGTTTCTGATTGGTTTTTTCGGAATGGGGCTATTTGCTTGTTTTTTAGAGGGATGGGAGTGTAAGTGGGATAGCTATGGATTGGGGTTAGTTGAAGTGAATATGCATTTCGCTTCAGAACGATCTGGTCATCATGGTGGGTAGTTTGTTTACCACAGCCGGGATGGGAGTGTAAGTGGGATAGCTATGGGTTGGGGTTAGTTGAAGTGAATATGCATCTCGCTTCAGAACGATCTGGTCATCATGGCAGATAGTTTGTTTACTACGGCCGTTAGGTCTTTTTCTTTGCGATGATTACATGTGCTTTGAATGGCTTTAATTCGGTCGTTCGGTCTTTTTCTCTGTTCGTTGTACCACGACACTTGTTCTGGCGGGAAGTTTGTTATTACCATGTGATCAATGAAGTGAATGGATTTCATTGCCATGGCCGTTTGGGTCTATGTGCCTGCTTTGGCAGGAAGTATGTTATTACCATGAGATCAAATGTTTTGAACTTACGATGATCTCATATGCTTCGTACTTGTTCTTGTTGTAGTTAACCGTTGATGGATATTTTCTGCAGTATGACAAGAAAAAGTATGCTGTAAAAGAAAACCAGGAATATTTTAGCTCGATATGATTTCGTATGGTCTATGTGCCTGCTTTGGCAGGAAGTTTGTTATTACCATGAGATCAAATGTTTTGAACTTACGATGATCTCATATGCTTCGTACTTGTTCTTGTTGTAGTTAACCGTTGATGGATATTTTCTGCAGTATGAGAAGAAAAAGTATGCTGTAAAAGAAAACCAGGAATATTTTAGCTCGATATGATTTCGTATGTCGGATTATAATGATGTGTAGGTTTTAGGCAGGGATCTCGTGAATGTGTTTTATGATGATTCTTATATGGGTGAATTACCGTGGGAATATTAAAGACAAGTTCCCAGCTTGCTGTCGATCGTTCTGCTTTGTGATTATTATTGTGAATATGGGTAAGGTGTTGGGTGGTAATGATGCGAATGAAAGTACAAGTTTTCATTTTGTATATTTTATTCAAAGCGATATAGAACTTTAACAATGTGCACAATTTGGTCCAATTATTCTACAAGAGCTTAACATTATTATGGTCACTAAATTGATTATATTTCTTAAGTAAAATAGGTTTTAGTATTTCCTCCATTTGAAGACACCGACGTTGAAACCTTAATCGATCTAATGCGTTGATGTGCCAATTACCCTTTCTACTGGATCTATATGCATACCCCCTCTGAAAAGCGAACATGCTTATAATCTGCAGATGACATCGTAGATGTTGAGGAATTCAATCACCAGAAAAAATATCAGAAATATCAGAATAACAAACTTCAGCACGGTAGATAATGATGGTAGGTAACATCTGTATGATTTTCTAAGTGGCTTTTCATATGGTCCGCAAACGTCCCTGCCGCTGGCAAACACACAGTCTGGAGATAAACGTAAATGTTGGGCTTCCACATCAGATGGTGCAGACAATGCACTCATAGTCAGGGCACAGAAGAAGCACTTGACGAAATCCTTTAAGTTTGTGTAAAGGAATCCGCTTTTGACCAGCTTAAGAACCTTCCTGTCCTCCAGATCCAAATTTTTGAATGTCTTTAGACGGTGTCGTGTCTTAAGTTCAACATATTGACTAAAATTCGAATGTTATAACACGTCTTTTATACTAATCCAGGAATTATGAGCTGATGGAAAACCGAGCCATTTCACATAAACCTGATTCCCCCTCCTTTTTAAAATCTTTTCCACAAGGTACACATCAGGTTGTTTTACCCTTATTAACTCTAGTTCGTAGAACCCTCTATGTATTATGTTCCCCTGATAGTCTTCGAGCATGTAAGTACGTGGTTCTATATTCTTTACTTCGTTTATCTGAAATATTTCGGTGGACCAGTTTGGAGTATATCCTTTCTCGAATACATGCTTGTACTTACTTATACGTACACGATCTTATTTTCTGTATTTTGGAGGGGACGAGACCTTTACCTTACGGTAGATATCTCCAAGAATTTGAGTCTCATTCGATGGACCAACATCTATGGGGCGCATTTTTATGGTGCGATGCTTTGTCCTATGGTATTTGTTTATTAGCCCTTTTAGTAAACCGGTCCACTTATAGTTGCCGTTCATGCTAAACTCTTTCCACATCAGGTTTTTTAGAGTTCGATTGAATCGTTCTACAATTGAGGCTTTTAATTGACTAAAGGTGGAGTAGTGATTGATTTCATGTTTCTTCATCAAATTGTGAAATGCCTTATTGAAAAACTCTTTTCCATCATCTGTTTGTAAATTTCTTGGAAAACGACGCTCATTAAAAATTGTCTGTACTACTTTGATAATCTTCCCAGCACTTTTATTTTTAAGTGGTAAGGCCCACGCATATTTGGAGAATGTATCTATTACTGTTAGAAGAAAATTAAAGCCCTTATTCTTAGCTGAATAAGAGCTCATATCCAATAAATCCGCCTGCCATAAGTCATCTATCCCGCGAATAGTCACCGGGCGACGTCTAAAATTTCTATGAGCTGTCTTATGTAGCTCGTTAATAACCTGTCTTCTGCTCATTTCATCATGTGTATAAATAGAGGACTTGATTGCTCATGTTTTATATAGAATCCAGTATAGGAAATGATACGTTTTGATCATCCTTTTACCATGATGGTGGCGGGTCCGTCAGGAAGCTGTAAGACGACGTTTATTGAAACGTTACTGGAAAACACATCACTCATTAGCACTCCGATAAAAAAGATTATGTGGTGTAATACCGAGCGAGGCGCCATTCCTTCACAATTATCATTTCAAAATATTGAGTATTTAGATTCTATACCGGAAGATTTTATAAACGAGACCAATGAGCCGACATTAATCGTACTAGATGATATGATGCTAAATGCATTTTCAAAGCAGGTTTGTGAACTCTTTACAAAAGGGTCGCACCATAGGAATTTTTCAGTAATACTTGTAACACAGAATGTCTTCCATCAGGGCAAGTTTTGTCGAGATATTTCACTTAACTGTAAATATATGGTCGTTTTCAAAAACCCCCGCGATAAAAGTCAGTTCCTTCATCTGGCCAGACAGATTTACCCTGAAAATAGTGCAGAGCTAGTGAGAATATATAAAGAAATTACTCAGGCTCCACACGGGTATTTGCTAATTGATCTGACTCAGTCTACCAACGATTTATTTAGATTCAGAACGGATATCTTTAATAAAAGATTTGTAACGTGTTATTGTTCAGGGACTGATTTAAACAGTAAAAATGGTGTCGCGAATGAAACGCTTGAAGGACAACAAACATATGCTATATGTTCTCAAAAATGCTAGTCCATGTTTAAGGAAGGCTATCATGAAAAGACAGATCCTTAAGTGATCAAGACTTTTCGTGAAATTGCACTAAACACGTTGAAGGGGAATCATGTGCCATGTCGTAAAATATTTAACAGTATGCAAGTATAAAAAGACCATGCGAAGGTTAGTTGATGCTAGACGATCTGTACCCAGACAGCGTAAAATCTTAGTACAACAAGGAGGCTTTCTACCAATCCTGATAGGGAGTGTACTTTCATGTGTTATTGGATCGTTGATTGAGAAATATGCATAGAAAGAGCGTTCTCAATAAGATGTTTCTTCTTTCGCCAGAAGTGTATGAACAGTTAAGGGGACAGATAGAAGATGGAATCGGCCTATTCATCTTCGATAAGACTATACATGTCATATTGAGAAATAAAAAACTGTCTGACGAGGTTAAATGGTATAATTATAGGAAGACGCTGATAAAGTTTCTTAATGCAAAGCGTAAAGGAAGACAGATTCGCGAAGAAAAATCTCTCGCGTTTGCGCCAGAAGTAGGAAATCATAAAAATTTACGAGATAATGCGACACAGACAAGGTTTGCTTTCAAAGAGGAAATGTCAACACAAACTTCTCCGATTCAGAATCCCGATCCGTTTTACAGTATGGCTGAAGATATTTTTGAAGCAGACGACATGACTTCACCAAAGTATAATAACTCTAGTGCGGAAGATATAACCCCGCCAAGGCGATCACTATCGCCTCGGTTCAAAAGACGATTATCTGCTAGCGGTTTAGCTAAAAGTTTGAAACCGGCTTCAAAGTTTCGTAAGACTACTCCCGAAGTCAAGAGCGTGGACAAAGAATATAGAGTTATAACAGCTGATGACGGTATAACGCAGTATACTATACCGAGTGAAATGGAGGTTGATGAAGCCGCCCGACTTATAGACGAACTAGAGCAGAAAGAGGGAGCAGAAAAACCAGAACAGAGAACGCCTGCCAAACAGCTTATATTAAGGCCTTCACGACTAGAAAATGCTTCATTAAGTACAGACGAACAGTACCCTGTAGCTGGGCGTTTAAGAAGAAGAACTGAACGAGCCGGAAGTGCACCAAATATTTTCTGGGAAAGAGTTTAAAAATGCCTGTCAGCATAAGAGAAAACGAATTTTACATATAGTAATATAGTAAGTAATAATAGTAAGTAATAATTCTATGGGCATATACAATGAAAATACTTTGTCGGCCTTCACAAATTTACTTCCTAATGCTTGTAAGCTGGACGGTGGATGGACTGTTGGAGTTACAGAAATTGCATTAGCTAATCGTAAATCGAGAACTGCTGAGAAGAAAGATGAAAAACGCGTCATAGATGATGGAATAGCGAAAGGTACTACTAAAAAAGCGAAAAGAGCTGCTACAGATGCACTAAAGCTTAATGCTTTTGTAAAGGAAGTGCATGGTTTGCCCATTTATCTTAAATGGAGTTACCAACAGTTATTAAACTTATGTTATAATAAACAAGATATGCACTTTTCTACTTTCTTATCTTCGTTTAACGACGCAGTTGAACCCTATTGGGCTGCGGATACCTTTGCAGATTTTAAAGAGGTTTTGTACGGCAGCTTGGTAACTGATTCAACTATTCGAAGTATCCCTGATACTAGCAAAGATGAACGACCTTATAGAGCGGAAAATTTCTCTTTGCACATTTATCAGGATAGTGAAGTTGCGGATATTGTTACTTTAGGAGCTTTCGAATATAAGTCTATATATATTCTTTTCAATAGTATAATTGGACAGATTCCTAGAGAAAAGCGCAATCATAAAGCCCTATTACACATGATAGACTATTACATACCTCCAGTGTACAGTATAAGTGAAAAGGCCGGGGAAAGTGTTCCGAAGAAGCTTGACTCTTTAGATTTAGAGATAAAAGAATTGAAACTTAAAATAAAGATAAAGTATCCGCTACTAACGCCCATTAAAGTTATTGATTTAGTCGGACTTTTTGTCGCGAATATACAGTATGATGACGAAACTATAGCTGTTGCACCTCGGAGGAGAAAATCAGATCAAATTAGGAAAAAAATTCTTCAAACTCTAAATGATCTGGGGGAAGAGGCATCTTCCTTTGAGATACCACACAGGCGCACAATTACAGAAAAAAGTAATATATTGAAAGTTCCCTATAAAAAACTACCCGATGGTACCCTGTTAACTAAAGAAGCTCCTTTAGATTGGAAAAAGAAAGACTTAGCGGGATTCATTATCGATATACTCTTTCAAACGCCTGTGAAGGAGCGTAATGCTAAACTCCTTAAAGAGGAGGTGGACATGTCGTTTGAAAAAGCCTCAGTAGAAGAGGAGAAAATGAAGAGTACTTTAGACAGAATTGCCGTATTAGAAGATTCCATTATCGAAATAAAGAGCAGATTTCCCCGAGAACTAGCAACTGTAGCTGGAGTAGAATGCAAGGATGTAGGAATAATACACGTTTACACTGATATCATTCGCCCCCAAATAGTAGGAAACAAATTAGTGAGAAATCTGCGTATGATTCCATTGAAAGAATGTGATAATATCTTCAGGTTTGAGCATGTAGAATACTACCCTCTGGAAGAGACCTACATTGAAAGTATCTCCATAAAGATAACCGATGATCAAGGTGAATTAATCGACTTCATCCCCGGCTATACCCCGACATATGTGATGCTTCACTTCAAAAGACAATAAAGTATAAATATTCAGACGCGCATAAGGGATCTTCATAACTAGTGCACATTCAAATCAGAATGAATTCATCTTATACAAGGTATTATTTAATTCAAAGTGGCGCTGGTTTGTCGGATATAGGTGATGTTTTTCGCTCTCCACTGATATTCCAGCGTGGAAGAGGTATCGGTAGCTTCTTCAGCGGATTACTACGTTATTACGACCTTTAGTTTCCTCAGGTGTAAAAACTATAAAGGAGCAAGCTGTTAAGACTGGAAAAACAATATTATCAGAAGTGGGAAGTAAGCCTCTCAAGAACATTTTGAAAGAATAAGGACAAGCCGCTACTCAAGAACTGATGCAAAAGGGTGTGAAAAAACTCTTTGACAGTATGGGTGGAGAGGGAATGAAAAGGCGTACGGCTATAAAAAGGGCTAATCCGTTTTCGATCATCATCATCAATGGCGCGACAGCCCAAATCGGGCCAGGGCCTGCAGGATGCATTGTCTGAAGTCATCTCGGTTCAGCGCCCGCGTCCTCCAGTTTGTGCATCTAAGAAGCGATTTGCAATCTGCGTCAACTGAATCCTCGTATCTTTTTCGCGGTTTTCCCACCGGTCGCTTGCCATGGGCTCTACCTTTCAATGTGCGCTTGGGAATTCTTCCGTCCTCCATTCGCTCCACATGACCTGCCCATTGCAGCTTACGGAATTTTATAAGAGTCGATGCGGCTGGGTCGTCATAGATGTTATACAACTCGTTGTTGTACCGAATACGCCATTCAGTGCCTTCTCTTACTGGTCCCAAAATTCTTCGAAGAATTCGTCGTTCAAAAGCGTCTATTGATTTTTCAGACGCTTGGGTGAGAGTCCACGTTTCGCTTGCATATAGTAGCACAGGTCTTATTATGGTCTTGTATATGCGAAGTTTGCTCAGCCTGTGCACTTTTTTTCGATTTTAAGATCGGGAGAACCGTGAAATATGCCTTATTTGCTAGTGTGATCCGTTGATTTACTTCGTCCCGTTCGTTGCCGTCTCTTACAAGGTGTGATCCCAAGTATGCGAAATGATCCACATTCTCCAGGTTGTAGTCCCCCAAGGTCATATTTTGTCTAGTTTGCGCGTTTCTTCTTGTTTGGGTCATGAACTTGCTCTTACTCTCATTGACCCTTAGCCCGACCTCCTTTGCTGCTGAGTCTAGACAGTGGAAGATTTCCTTTGCGTCTAGAACAGATCTGGCCATTATGTTTACGTCATCCGCGTACACCACTAGTTGAGTGGACTTGATTAGTAGGGTACTTCTGGTATCAACGGGTACCTTTCTGATGACATATTCCAGGGCAAGGTTGAAGAGCATGGGAGCGAGTCCATTACGGCCTATACTATCGTATGCCTGTTTGAAGTCCACGAAGATCTGGTGCACGTCAATGTTATACTCCCAGCATATTTCTAGCACTTGTTTGACTGAGAATATCTGGTCAATAGTAGATCGTCCGGTTCTGAAACCACCTTGGTATTCGCCGATAATACTTTCTGTATAAGGCTTTAATCGATTATGAATTACTTTCGTCAGTATTTTGTAGGACGTACACAACAATGATATGCCTCTGTAATTTTCACATAGCAGTTTATCTCCTTTCTTGTAGATTGGACATATAATGCTCTGGCGCCAGTCGTCGGGTATTTTTTCTTCAATCCAAATTTTTGTCACGATTTTGTGTAGGAGATTGGCGAGGTACGGACCACCTCCCTTTAGGAGCTCTGCTGGTATTGCATCGACTCCGGGTGATTTATGTATTTTTTGGTCGCGCAGGGCTGCTTCCACTTCTCCGATAGTGGGTACCGTAGTTGATGTCTGCTGATCCGATGGTGCACTTGATGTTATAATTGGGTCGGTGGTCGTCACTCTGTTAGGGTTCAGCAGCTTTTTAAAATATTCAACCCATCTTTGTTTAATTTGTTCTGCGTCACTAAGGATATTTCCTTCCTTGTCTTTACAGAGGTTTGTTCGTGGCTTATAGCCTTGTCTTATTTGTTTGACGGCAGTATATGCGGATCGTAGATTATGTGACTTCATGTCAGTATTTAGGTTTATAATTATGTCATTGTTGTGTTTTCGTTTCTTTCGTCTGCAGATTTTGTTTGATAATCGCCTAAGCTCGTCGTATCCTTCCTTTTTGGCTCTCGTCGGTCTTTCAATGTACGCCTTGTAAGCTTCATTCTTTTTCGTTATTGCGTCACTACACTCATCATCGAACCAGTCATTATGTTTCTGCTGGGATTTTAATCCAATGATCTTTTCTGCAGTCGTTCTGATTCCATCTCTCAACTGTGTCCACTCTTGGTCGATGCTTGTCACTTCGTCAGTTCGTAATGTTTCAAAGTGATTTTGTAGCGCTGACTTATAGGCTGACGCGACAGTCTCGTCCTTTAGTTTATCGATGTCAAATTTGGGTGTCCTGCCCTTTTTGGAGTACCTGCATAATGCCACTCGACATCGATATTTCACTTTTACGAGATAGTGGTCGGAGTCGCATTTTGCTCCGCGAAAAGATCTTACGTCTAGAATGCTGGTCGCAGCCCTTCTCTCGATCAGAACGTGGTCAATTTGATTGAAAGTGCGACCATCCGGAGATGACCACGTTCTTTTATGAATGTTGCGATGGGGGAAGCATGTTGAGCTTACAACTAAGTTTTTGCTGGTAGCGAAGTCGATTAGACGTTGTCCATTGTCATTGGTGGTGTTATGGAGACTGTGCCTTCCTGTGGTTCCTCTATGTGTCTCCTCATGTCCAACTTTAGCATTGAAGTCTCCTAGAAGTATCTTTATGTCGTTAGATGGTAAAGAGTCAAATGTTTGTTCTAGGGTGTTGTAAAAAATGTCCTTCACTGCGTCATCCTTTTCCTCTGTTGGAGCGTGACAGTTTACCAGCCATACATTGAAAAATTTTGTTTCTATGCGGATCGCACACAATCTTTCGTTTACGGGTTTGAAGTCGGTGATTAAGTTCTTAAATTTGGTATCTACCACGAAAGCTACTCCAAATTCCTTGCTTCCCGAAGCTTTTCCACTGGTTAGTATTGTGTGTGTCCGCAAGTCATTAACCTCACTGCCAAGCCATCTCGTTTCTTGGACCGCCAGAATGTTGATGTTGTATCCTGAAACTTCTTGAAGAAGCTCTCGCAGTGCACCTGTTCTGTAAAGGGAGCGAACGTTCCAAGATCCAAAAGAGTAGTCCTTAATGCGTTGCCAGAGTCGTTGCCGTTGATCCAATCTTTTCCGAGGCTGTAGTCCTGCTTTCGGAACAATAGGTTTTTTCCGGGGATGGGTTGTTAACCCATCGCCCAACCCCCAACCTGGAGGACCAGGTCTATAGTACATTGACGTGTGAACAACTTACGGTTATGGTGTGCTGGAGTTCTCACAGCTATGCCGCGAGTCCAACTACACCGGTTTTTAGACCTACTACCTGAGACGCACTGGTGTTCCTGGCCATTCAGGATGTGTTCACTCACTCCTCCTTATCTCAACCTGGGCTTGCGACCGGCTATGGCGGAGTTCGTTTTCGATAGCACAGTTAAATACAGCTCTTAAACGTAGAAAATCTACCAAGTCCAAGAGAAAATCAATTAAGAAAAGACCGGCAACCAGTAAAAATAAAAAAGTTAACAATAGAAAACGTAAGCGCGTATTGGATATATTCGATAAATAAGGAGAATGACCTCGTACAGAGAATGTATGAAATCTGAATAAGATTTATTCAAGGCGCCACCGATACGAGCTAATATTTTAAAAACCGAAGAAGTTTCATACAAGCCAATAGCATCTCTTGATAACTCCTCAGTTCTGGAATTGGTCTCGCTAGGACATGGGAATACGTACCGTGATTTATCCAGTATCTACCTTCGCTTAGAAGTTCAGCTTATTAAGACAAAAGGCGGGAAAGAAGAATTGTACACTGGAAAAGAAAAAACAAAAGTTAAGGATTCAAAGGGTGCTGAGCATGTAGAGTCAAGTGACCCAATCGGTGTAGTTAACAACCTAATGCATTCGCTTTTTAGGCAATGCACAATACAATTAAATGGTAGACCTATTGCGCAAACTGACAACAACTACCATTACAGAGCATACATCGAGAACTTATTGAATTATGGTAGAGATGCATCAACAACACATTTAGAATCTGTAGGATGGTACCTCGATCAAGATGGTATGGAAATGATTGAAGATGGAAGCAAAAGCGGTGCTCCTAATGAATTTAATGAAGGATATCTCAAACGATCTGATTTGCTTTCGAAAAGTAATGCGGTGGAGTCTATGGGAAAGATTCACGGCGATTTACTCAATCAAGATAAGTTACTTTTGAATGGGGTGGATTTCAGACTTTCACTTTCTATGGAAAAACCCGAATTTTACCTCTACTCAAAAGATGACGGACACTCTCCGCAAATTAAAATTATTGATGCAACAATGTATATGAACCATGTAACTGTCAACCCCTATATTTTAATGGCACATGAAACTATTCTTCAACGCTCAAACGTGATATACCCGTATAAGCGCGTCGAGGTGAAGAGTTATACGCTACCAGCTAACAGTTCAACACTATCTTTAGATAATGTTATAATCGGACAGCTACCGAACTTGTTAGTTTTCGGTATGATAGATAATGATGCCTACAGCGGTAAACAGACGAAGAACCCATTCAACTTTAAACACAATAATATCACACGATTCAATTTATCCGTCAATGGAGCCCAAGCTCCGAACCAGGCTTTAGAGTTTGATTATTCTCAGGAGAAACCTATAAGTACACGAGGGTACCTCTCGCTATTTAAGGGTACAGGTATTCATTATTTCGACAAAGGTAATCAAATCTCGAAGAAATTCTTGGATAACGGGTGCTTTCTAATGGCGTTCGATTTAACTGCAGACAATTCATACGGGTCATCTTGTGGCGGCTTAATAAATCAAGGAACAGTGAGGATCGAGGGAAGTGGCGTACGGGGTTGAGGGTGAAAAACTTTTGACTACGATATCTCATGAACCAATTGCTCTAGAAAAATAAAATTTGGTTTGGGTGTAAAGGTCGACAAATGAATATTGATCAAAGTAACATTTCTTAAGTGGGCGGTGCAGCATAGAAGTGGAGGGGATAAGAATTAAAAAAAAACACATTTTATATCTGAAGAACAGTGTAAGATAGATGCTTAAAATTTTTACCAGGAGTAGCGCTAATTGAACTCGAATAAGAAAAAATTGGAGATGTGAGTGTAGAGGGTGAGGGTGAGGGTTAAGAACTTGTAATGATATAAACCTTAAACTTGGTCCTTAGATAGAGCTACAGTAGCGGCATGTTGGAAATATATATAATTTTTTTAAGGGTATTAAGGTATTGAACGGCTTATGCTAGAAAGGTGAAACTTTGTGTGTATATGTATGTAAATCAACTAGAAAAGCAAAAATACGAAAATCTATTGGCGTTCAGAAGGAGGGCAAAAATTATGATCAGAGAAAATAGAAAGCATTTTTTCCATGATTTTTCTCATATATACTAGGTCTTCCAAAATGTTGATTTGTTCATTTTTAATTCTACGGACTCTCCATTTGACTACCTAGAAAGCGTTTTCAAGATTTTTTGAAATTCGACCCCTAAGGGGGTGTAATGTTATTATATACTTTTGCATGAATTCTTTCATATCTCTCAGGTCTGATCAGATATCGAATATTTTTCAACTTCCACGGGCTTGTTTAATAAACACCTGTTTATGAGTTTTTTTCCTTCTTCAACCCCTAGACTGCATCCCGGTCAAATTGACCCAATTATGTAATTCATATGTTACGTCCTATTCTAACCGCTTCCCGAACTTTTTGTTAGGTTTTCAGTCACATAGTAACCTACGCCGCATCTCAGAATCGCGTTCCGAACTTCTGCCTGAAAAATAATAAAGTTGCGCCCTGACTGTTGGCAGATTTTTTGAATTGCGATCGAGCCTCGTCCTATCGTGTTTCGTGTACTATTTGAGGCATTTCATAGATTTATCTTCCGCAATGACAAATAGGACAACAAATAAATCGAAAAAAAAATAGGATAACTATTTTTTGGGATGGTAAATGTTCATTATTTTAAATTGACAAAAGGTATAATTGCTATATGTAATCTGGTTGGCTTAGTGGCTAGAGCACTTGCCTTCAGTGCACCTGGTAGCAGGTTCGAATCTGCTTGTCATCAAGTAATTTTCGAGGACAGGATTGGGTCCCGGACTACCGGCACTCAGCTACCACTCAGCTGTAAATGAGTACCTGAGTTAAAATTGGGGTAATAATCACGGACGAGCGTGTAACTGACCACTTCATCCCCTAGTGTTCCATTGGCCTCGCAATGAAGTAACTCTATTATTACTACAAGGCGTAGGCCCGATTCGGACTGTTGCGCCATTGATTATTATTATACTTGCTACATCATAATTTAATTTACATAGGAACAGAAATAGGAAAATCGAAGAAAGAAACTCTATGTCATTAGAACGAAATAATGTATTGATACATTTTTTTAAAACAATTCTTGATAATTATATTATAGGTATATGTTTGTAAGTACCTATGTACAAACATATGTATGTATCTCAGTTTGGGTCACCAAAAATTCCTAAGAATTATGAAATTTCTGACTTCACTATTCCCCATTTTTGTCTACTCGACGACATAGTGGAAAAAAATATGTGAAATTTGCTAATATTCGCTACAAATAAGAAAAACAAATTTTTTTTGACTATGTCGAAAACTGCTCAAAACTCGATATGGATAAATAAATACATATATGATTTCATGAGTTGCCCATATATGTATCAAGACCAATCCCAAGTTGATTTTATTCTATTATTTATTATTTATCGTTGTCCTTGAAATAAAATTCAAGGATAGTTTTTATTCGTATATTTTTTATATTACCATAACCTCACCTTTTAAAATAAGCCCTATTTTATTATTCTAGGATAAAAACTACATGAGATATGAATATTCAAAGAGGACTCAGACACTATTTTTGCGAAATTTGTAACATACTATAATTAGCAAAAAAAATCTGCCAACAGTCTGGGCGCAACTTTATTATTTTTCCGGCAGAAGTCTGGAACGTGTTCAATTCGGGGATGCGGTGTATGTTACTATGTGACTGAAAACCTAACAAAAAGTTCGGGAAGCGGTTAGAATATGGTGCTTCATATGAATTATATAATTGGGTCATATTCCGGGATGCGGTCTAGAGGTTGAAGAAGACAAAACTTTAAAATAGGTGATTATTAAACAAGACTGTGGAAACGAAAATATATTCGATATCTGATCAGACCTGAGCGATAAGGCAGAATTCACGAAATAGTATAAAACCACTTTAAGCCCACTTCGGGGTCGAATTTCAAAAAATCTTGAAAACACTTTCTAGGTATTCATATGAAGAATCCATAAACAAAAATAATTGGTGATTGTTAAACAAGCCCGTGGATGTGATATCTGATCAGACCTGAGAGATATTCCGGAATTCATAAAAAAGTATACAACAACTTAACACCCTCTTAGGGGTCGAATTTCAAAAAATCTTGAAAACACATTCTAGGTACTTATATGAAGAATCCGTAGAATAAAAATGAATTCAATATTTGGAAAGACCTAGGAAATATGACGAAAATCTTGAAAATATATGCATTTTATTTTCACTGACAATTTTTTCTTACCCCCTCTTCCTAACGGCAACGAATATTACATTTTTTTTTATCAGAATTACTTTTCTAGTTGATTTACATAAACGTACCGAGTTTCAACTTCCTAGCATAAGCCGTTCTAAAGTTAAGAAAAACACCCTCACCCCCGTACCGTACTACCCAAAAAAAAAATTTATTTTTCCAACATGCCACTACTATAGCTCCATCTAATTACCAAGTTCCAGCTTTCTATCATTATAGGTTCTTAAGATATGAACGTCGGAACTTTTTCCTTTTCACCCTTCCTCACCCTCATCCGGTGCACTCACACCCCCAAAATGGTTTTCCCTTCTAGGGTTCCATTAGGTCTACTTCTGGTTAAAAATTTTAAGCATCTACCTTATACTGTTATTGAGATATGAAACGTGTTATATTTGAAAAATTCTTATCCCTCCACTTCCGTGCTCCCCCACCCCCTTCAAAGATTTTACTTTGAGCAATCTTTATTTATCAAGCTTTATACCCAAACCGAATTTTGTTTTTCTGGTGCATTTGGTTTGTGAGATATCGTAGTCTTAAGTATTTCAACCCCCACCCCCGTACACCACTACCCCCACCCAAAAATTTTGTTTCAATCTACTCTCCTAGTATAACTACAGATATTTGTTAAGTTTTAATTGCTTGCTATTAATGGTTTAGGATATATGGATTTTAGAATTTGTCGATCTCACCTTTTTTGCGTTTCGGACGCATTGCTCCTCCCTTTACTCCCACACCCCTTCACCCATATCTGTTTTTTTTTTGCAAATGGGTCCATTATCAAAGCTCTATAGAAATTCTAAGCTTCAGCCTCCTAACACAAGCGGTTCCTGAGATCTAGAAACCTAAATTTTTCGTCTAAAACGCTTACCCCGCCTTCCCCCTTACACCTCCTCCCCTGAAAATAATGTGAATTCAAGGGGTCCACCAAGTCTATTCATAGAAAAAATTTTAATTTAATAGCTCCACTGGTTTGAGAGCTACGAGCCTTCAAAGATTTTGGGGCGGTCGACGTACGGCGTACGGCGTACAGACGGAGTAAAAATTTTATTTGCGTCTACTAGTCATGAAACGTGGACAAAAAAATTTTGAGGGCAGCAAATTTTTTTTTTTTTTAAATCAATAACAATACTGTATTATAAATAATAAAGTAAAAGTGAGGTAGAAACAAAAAATTGAATTTAAATTTTATTTTCTTAATTAATTCTTCATGCACCTACAAAATTTATTAAAAGAATTGGCACAGGCCACAAATTTCTTAATTTTTGGCAATTCTTAACGATATACATATGACTCAATAAATCCAAATTGATTTTTTTTTGGTTCACAATTACCTATAAAAACATGAATGGAGACATATCTCGTGCCTACAGGAAAGTACATAGTATGTACTATGTAAGGTGAATGTCAAAAAATCCGTCGTCCACAGAAAATTAGAAAAACCTGAGATGTCCGGTGAATGAATTTTCTTACGAAATTTCGATCAAATTGTACGCCTTGCTCCTTTTCATTCCTACTTTCACTATTTTTAAACATTTCTTTTCTCAACAATATTCATCTCACACACACATAAATAGCTCCGTACACACTCATTTCACTTGGGCCTTGAGACGGTTGAATCGTTGTACATCGTGCGTAATCGTTCAGATTTTAATTTCCGATGCTCACGAATAATTTCTTACGCTCTCGAAGAAAAATCAAAGCAAACTAGGTGAAATTTTCGATTTTGGTTTGCGACTCTCGCACCCTTAAGTCTGATCTCAAAGAACCATATAAAGTGAATTGTGATTTTACTTTATTATTTATAATACAGTATTGTTATTGATTTAAAAAAAAAAAAAAATTTTTTTTGTACATTTCATGACTAGTAGACACGAAAAAAGCAATAAAAATTTTCACTCCGTCTGTCGCCGTACGCCGTACGTCGACCGCCAAAATCCTTTGAAGGCTCGTAGCTCTCAAACCAGTAAAGCAATTAAATTAAAAAATTTTTTAGGAATAAACTGGGTAGACCCCTTAAATTGACATTATTTTCAGGGGTTGGGATGTGAGAGGGAAGGTGGGGGAAGCGTTTTAGACGAAAAATTTTGGTTTCTAGATCTCAGTAACCGCTTATGTTAGGAGACTGAAACTTTGAATTTCTATTAAGCTTTGATAGTGGACCCATTTGCAAAAAAATTGATGATATGGATGAAGGGGTGTGGGAGTAGAGGTTGAAGCAATGCGTCCGAAACGCAAAAAAGTCGAGATTTTAAAATCTATATCTCCTAAACCGTTAATAGTAAGCAATTAAAACTTAACAAATATCTGTAGTTGTACTAGGAGAGTAGATTGAAACAAAACTTTTGGGTGGGGGTAGTGACGTACGGGGGTGGGGGTTGAAATACTAAACATTACGATATCTCCCAAACCAGTGGCACCAGAAAAACAAAATTCGGCTTGGATATAAAGCTTGATAAATAAAGAGTGCTTAAAGTAAAATCTTTGAAGGGGGCGGGGGAGTACGTAAGTGGAGGGGATAAGAATTTTTCAATAATAACACGTTTTATATCTCAATAACAGTGTAAGATGGATGCTTCACATTTTTACCAGAAGTAGGCCTAATAGAACCCTAGTAGGGAAAAAAGGGTATATGTAAATAAACTAGAAAAGTAATTCTGATAAAAAAAACTTGAATTTTCAATGGCGTTCAGAAGGGGGGGGGGGGGCAAAAAAAATGTTCAGTACATATAAAATGCATATATTTTCACGATTTTCGTCATATCTACTAGATCTTTCCAAATATTGAATTAGTTTTTATTCCACAGATTCTTCATATGAATACCTAGAATGCGTTTTTGATTTTTTGAAATTCGATCCCTAAGGAGGTGTAAAGTGGATGTATACTTTTTCATGAATTCCACCATATCTCTCAGGTCTGATCAGATATCGAATATCTTTTTACTTCCCCAGGTTTGTTTAATAATCACCTATTTTAAAGTTTTGTTTTTTTCAACCTCTAGACCACATCCTGGAATATGACTAAATTATATAATTCATATGTTTCACCATATTCTAACCGCTTTCCGAGCTTTTTGTTAGGTTTTCCGTCACATAGTAACATACACCGCATCCCCGAATTGAACACGTTCCAAACTTCTGCCGGAAAAATAATAAGGTTGCGCCCAGACTGTTGGCAGATTTCGCACCTATAGGTATTGAGATTTTTAAGGTTTTACGATAGAAATAATTTAAAAATATCGGTACACGTCAATATAATTCGGATGATGTGCTAACACTATAAACCTGTTAAATTTTATTATGCAATAATAACTATTAAAATTTTTAAAGAAAATAAACTATTTTTTTTTAGCTCCAAATAGACTTAACATATTTATGATCACAGGGAATAACTTGGTGGGTCGAAAGATATTGTAGTAAAGTAATATAAGTCATCTCCAAAGCCTTATACACTGTACGCACTGTGAAGAAGCTATTGTAATATGTATGTTATTTGATCAATGAGATTTTAAATTTTTATTTTACTCACTTTAGTACAATTAAAACCGTCATAACGGTTCTGTTCGACACTTTTCTTACACGTGAACGGGAAAAGGTGCTTAAATCCCTTTAACCCTGTAGCTGCAGGGATGCAGAAAGAAATGTGAAGAAACGGAAAGTTTTGGTTAACATTGAGTTCCTGAAATGCTTTAGTTTGCGCTTCGTTTGCAATAAGGATTGGTCCATTTATGGTTGGTTTTTTTTCCGGGTCATTTGAAGGTTCGTATACTTTTGGGGTCACATACTCCTCTACTGACTAGGCTAGTTGTAGTGGCAGTGTCGATTAAGAATCTTAAAGTTTTACTTAATCCTTGAATGAGTTTTTGGACGAGGCTGGAAAATTTTCTAACATGTCTTCTTGGTTGCTTGTGAAACTTGTGTCCTCATTAGACACATCGCCATCCAAATATTGGTTGTGCGATTGATTTAGGATTGTACTTTGTCTCTGTTCTTAATTATTCGGTTGGTAGTGGGTTTGTGTGCTGTAATTTTGGTTGTAACTATTTTGATGATGGTAGTCATTATTTTGTAAATTTTGGGATATATTATTTTGTTGGTAATTTCTTTGGTTTTGATTTCTTATTCACTCGTATGTATATGTCTGTAATTGGAATTATTTTGATAACTTTGGTTATTATGATTGGAAAGGTTGTAATTTTAATTTTCTGTAAATTGTTCTTTTTCAAAAAATAAGTTATTTGACATTAATATACTCTGTGCTTCTGTGAGAGTTGTAGCTTTGTGTGATATTAATAGGCACCACTTATAACTAAACATGAGGTCGAGGAAAGTATTTAACACAAGCTTTTCGTTCGTAGCCGGTGTGAACACTTCCCCGAACCTCAGATTGTTAAGTAAAAGTAGCCACGTAATTGCCAAAATACTTCATTGAATTTTAATTTAAATCGAACATAAGAATCACCGCTTCAGAGCCATTTTTTAACGGAACGTAACAACTTCGACAAGAATGACAGCTAAGTGTTGCCATATATAAATGTGTTTCCCAAGCCAACGGAAGCGATCGTTTTTATGCTGCCAGGTCGCTAAAGTAAGTTTCCCCGTCGGGACCAAATCGCCGCTGGAGTAGTAAGGACCATGCCTTCCTATCATTTTAGCATTACGCCAGTACAGAACAGCAATACTGTAGTGTGGTCAAAATAAATGGAAAAATTGTTGTTGTTCCACGGCCGTTTGGACCAGCTGGCATAGTCTTTTTAAAGTAGGTCAGTAATCTGTTTGTTTCTGATTGGTTCTTTCGGAATGGGGCTATTTGCTTGTTTTTTAGAGGGATGGGAGTGTAAGTGGGATAGCTATGGATTGGGGTTAGTTGAAGTGAATATGCATTTCGCTTCAGAACGATCTGGTTATCATGGTGGGTAGTTTGTTTACCACAGCCGGGATGGGAGTGTAAGTGGGATAGCTATGGGTTGGGGTTAGTTGAAGTGAATATGCATCTCGCTTCAGAACGATCTGGTCATCATGGCGGATAGTTTGTTTACTACGGCCGTTAGGTCTTTTTCTTTGCGATGATTACATGTGCTTTGAATGGCTTTAATTCGGTCGTTCGGTCTTTTTCTCTGTTCGTTGTACCACGACACTTGTTCTGGCGGGAAGTTTGTTATTACCATGTGATCAATGAAGTGAATGGATTTCATTGCCATGGCCGTTTGGGTCTATGTGCCTGCTTTGGCAGGAAGTATGTTATTACCATGAGATCAAATGTTTTGAACTTACGATGATCTCATATGCTTCGTACTTGTTCTTGTTGTAGTTAACCGTTGATGGATATTTTCTGCAGTATGACAAGAAAAAGTATGCTGTAAAAGAAAACCAGGAATATTTTAGCTCGATATGATTTCGTATGGTCTATGTGCCTGCTTTGGCAGGAAGTTTGTTATTACCATGAGATCAAATGTTTTGAACTTACGATGATCTCATATGCTTCGTACTTGTTCTTGTTGTAGTTAACCGTTGATGGATATTTTCTGCAGTATGAGAAGAAAAAGTATGCTGTAAAAGAAAACCAGGAATATTTTAGCTCGATATGATTTCGTATGTCGGATTATAATGATGTGTAGGTTTTAGGCAGGGATCTCGTGAATGTGTTTTATGATGATTCTTATATGGGTGAATTACCGTGGGAATATTAAAGACAAGTTCCCAGCTTGCTGTCGATCGTTCTGCTTTGTGATTATTATTGTGAATATGGGTAAGGTGTTGGGTGGTAATGATGCGAATGAAAGTACAAGTTTTCATTTTGTATATTTTATTCAAAGCGATATAGAACTTTAACAATGTGCACAATTTGGTCCAATTATTCTACAAGAGCTTAACATTATTATGGTCACTAAATTGATTATATTTCTTAAGTAAAATAGGTTTTAGTATTTCCTCCATTTGAAGACACCGACGTTGAAACCTTAATCGATCTAATGCGTTGATGTGCCAATTACCCTTTCTACTGGATCTATATGCATACCCCCAGACAATCATGTATTTGATCGAAACATGCTCTGAAAAGCGAACATGCTTATAATCTGCAGATGACATCGTAGATGTTGAGAAATTCAATCACCAGAAAAAATATCAGAAATATCAGAATAACAAACTTCAGCACGGTAGATAATGATGGTAGGTAACATCTGTATGATTTTCTAAGTGGCTTTTCATATGGTCCGCAAACGTCCCTGCCGCTGGCAAACACACAGTCTGGAGATAAACGTAAATGTTGGGCTTCCACATCAGATGGTGCAGACAATGCACTCATAGTCAGGGCACAGAAGAAGCACTTGACGAAATCCTTTAAGTTTGTGTAAAGGAATCCGCTTTTGACCAGCTTAAGAACCTTCCTGTCCTCCAGATCCAAATTTTTGAATGTCTTTAGACGGTGTCGTGTCTTAAGTTCAACATATTGACTAAAATTCGAATGTTATAACACGTCTTTTATACTAATCCAGGAATTATGAGCTGATGGAAAACCGAGCCATTTCACATAAACCTGATTCCCCCTCCTTTTTAAAATCTTTTCCACAAGGTACACATCAGGTTGTTTTACCCTTATTAACTCTAGTTCGTAGAACCCTCCTTGTATTATGTTCCCCTGACAGTCTTCGAGCATGTAAGTACGTGGTTCTATATTCTTTACTTCGTTTATCTGAAATATTTCGGTGGACCAGTTTGGAGTATATCCTTTCTCGAATACATGCTTGTACTTACTTATACGTACATGATCTTATTTTCTGTATTTTGGAGGGGACGAGACCTTTACCTTACGGTAGATATCTCCAAGAATTTGAGTCTCATTCGATGGACCAACATCTATGGGGCGCATTTTTATGGTGCGATGCTTTGTCCTATGGTATTTGTTTATTAGCCCTTTTAGTAAACCGGTCCACTTATAGTTGCCGTTCATGCTAAACTCTTTCCACATCAGGTTTTTTAGAGTTCGATTGAATCGTTCTACAATTGAGGCTTTTAATTGACTAAAGGTGGAGTAGTGATTGATTTCATGTTTTTTCATCAAATTGTGAAATGCCTTATTGAAAAACTCTTTTCCATCATCTGTTTGTAAATTTCTTGTGAAACGACGCTCATTAAAAATTGTCTGTACTACTTTGATAATCTTCCCAGCACTCTTATTTTTAAGTGGTAAGGCCCACGCATATTTGGAGAATGTATCTATTACTGTTAGAAGAAAATTAAAGCCCTTATTCTTAGCTGAATAAGAGCTCATATCCAATAAATCCGCCTGCCATAAGTCATCTATCCCGCGAATAGTCACCGGGCGACGTCTAAAATATCTATGAGCTGTCTTATGTAGCTCGTTAATAACCTGTCTTCTGCTCATTTCATCATGTGTATAAATAGAGGACTTGATTGCTCATGTTTTATATAGAATCCAGTATAGGAAATGATACGTTTTGATCATCCTTTTACCATGATGGTGGCGGGTCCGTCAGGAAGCGGTAAGACGACGTTTATTGAAACGTTACTGGAAAACACATCACTCATTAGCACTCCGATAAAAAAGATTATGTGGTGTAATTTCGAGCGAGGCGCCATTCCTTCACAACTATCATTTCAAAATATTGAGTATTTAGATTCTATACCGGAAGATTTTATAAACGAGACCAATGAGCCGACATTAATCGTACTAGATGATATGATGCTAAATGCATTTTCAAAGCAGGTTTGTGAACTCTTTACAAAAGGGTCGCACCATAGGAATTTTTCAGTAATACTTGTAACACAGAATGTCTTCCATCAGGGCAAGTTTTGTCGAGATATTTCACTTAACTGTAAATATATGGTCGTTTTCAAAAACCCCCGCGATAAAAGTCAGTTCCTTCATCTGGCCAGACAGATTTACCCTGAAAATAGTGCAGAGCTAGTGAGAATATATAAAGAAATTACTCAGGCTCCACACGGGTATTTGCTAATTGATCTGACTCAGTCTACCAACGATTTATTTAGATTCAGAACGGATATCTTTAATAAAAGATTTGTAACGTGTTATTGTT
Organism: Beris chalybata; assembly: GCA_949128065.1. Lineage (NCBI taxonomy): Eukaryota > Metazoa > Arthropoda > Insecta > Diptera > Stratiomyidae > Beris > Beris chalybata. The sequence goes on from OX421894.1 coordinate 98,981,334, forward strand.
CAGGGACTGATTTAAACAGTAAAAATGGTGTCGCGAATGAAACGCTTGAAGGACAACAAACATATGCTATATGTTCTCAAAAGTGCTAGTCCATGTTTAAGGAAGGCTATCATGAAAAAGACAGATCCTTAAGTGATCAAGACTTTTCGTGAAATTGCACTAAACACGTTGAAGGGGAATCATGTGCCATGTCGTAAAATATTTAACAGTATGCAAGTATAAAAAGACCATGCGAAGGTTAGTTGATGCTAGACGATCTGTACCCAGACAGCGTAAAATCTTAGTACAACAAGGAGGCTTTCTACCAATCCTGATAGGGAGTGTACTTTCATGTGTTATTGGATCGTTGATTGAGAAATATGCATAGAAAGAGCGTTCTCAATAAGATGTTTCTTCTTTCGCCAGAAGTGTATGAACAGTTAAGGGGACAGATAGAAGATGGAGTCGGCCTATCCATCTTCGATAAGACTATACATGGCATATTGAGAAATAAAAAACTGTCTGACGAGGTTAAATGGTATAATTATAGGAAGACGCTGATAAAGTTTCTTAATGCAAAGCGTAAAGGAAGACAGATTCGCGAAGAAAAATCTCTCGCGTTTGCGCCAGAAGTAGGAAATCATAAAAATTTACGAGATAATGCGACACAGACAAGGTTTGCTTTCAAAGAGGAAATGTCAACACAAACTTCTCCGATTCAGAATCCCGATCCGTTTTACAGTATGGCTGAAGATATTTTTGAAGCAGACGACATGACTTCACCAAAGTATAATAACTCTAGTGCGGAAGATATAACCCCGCCAAGGCGATCACTATCGCCTCGGTTCAAAAGACGATTATCTGCTAGCGGTATAGCTAAAAGTTTAAAACCGGCTTCAAAGTTTCGTAAGACTACTCCCGAAGTCAAGAGCGTGGACAAAGAATATAGAGTTATAGCAGCTGATGACGGTATAACGCAGTATACTTTACCGAGTGAAATGGAGGTTGATGAAGCCGCCCGACTTATAGACGAACTAGAGCAGAAAGAGGGAGCAGAAAAACCAGAACAGAGAACGCCTGCCAAACAGCTTATATTAAGGCCTTCACGACTAGAAAATGCTTCATTAAGTACAGACGAACAGTACCCTGTAGCTGGGCGTTTAAGAAGAAGAACTGAACGAGCCGGAAGTGCACCAAATATTTTCTGGGAAAGAGTTTAAAAATGCCTGTCAGCATAAGAGAAAACGAATTTTACATATAGTAATATAGTAAGTAATAATAGTAAGTAATAATTCTATGGGCATATACAATGAAAATACTTTGTCGGCCTTCACAAATTTACTTCCTAATGCTTGTAAGCTTGGACTGTTGGAGTTACAGAAATCGCATTAGCTAATCGTAAATCGAGAACTGCTGAGAAGAAAGATGAAAAACGCGTCATAGATGATGGAATAGCGAAAGGTACTACTAAAAAAGCGAAAAGAGCTGCTACAGATGCACTAAAGCTTAATGCTTTTGTAAAGGAAGTGCATGGTTTGCCCATTTATCTTAAATGGAGTTACCAACAGTTATTAAACTTATGTTATAATAAACAAGATATGCACTTTTCTACTTTCTTATCTTCGTTTAACGACGCAGTTGAACCCTATTGGGCTGCGGATACCTTTGCAGATTTTAAAGAGGTTTTGTACGGCAGCTTGGTAACTGATTCAACTATTCGAAGTATCCCTGATACTAGCAAAGATGAACGACCTTATAGAGCGGAAAATTTCTCTTTGCACATTTATCAGGATAGTGAAGTTGCGGATATTGTTACTTTAGGAGCTTTCGAATATAAGTCTATATATATTCTTTTCAATAGTATAATTGGACAGATTCCTAGAGAAAAGCGCAATCATAAAGCCCTATTACACATGATAGACTATTACATACCTCCAGTGTACAGTATAAGTGAAAAGGCCGGGGAAAGTGTTCCGAAGAAGCTTGACTCTTTAGATTTAGAGATAAAAGAATTGAAACTTAAAATAAAGATAAAGTATCCGCTACTAACGCCCATTAAAGTTATTGATTTAGTCGGACTTTTTGTCGCGAATATACAGTATGATGACGAAACTATAGCTGTTGCACCTCGGAGGAGAAAATCAGATCAAATTAGGAAAAAAATTCTTCAAACTCTAAATGATCTGGGGGAAGAGGCATCTTCCTTTGAGATACCACACAGGCGCACAATTACAGAAAAAAGTAATATATTGAAAGTTCCCTATAAAAAACTACCCGATGGTACCCTGTTAACTAAAGAAGCTCCTTTAGATTGGAAAAAGAAAGACTTAGCGGGATTCATTATCGATATACTCTTTCAAACGCCTGTGAAGGAGCGTAATGCTAAACTCCTTAAAGAGGAGGTGGACATGTCGTTTGAAAAAGCCTCAGTAGAAGAGGAGAAAATGAAGGGTACTTTAGACAGAATTGCCGCATTAGAAGATACCATTATCGAAATAAAGGGCCGTTTTCCCCGAGAACTACCAACTGTAGCTGCAGTAGAATGCAAGGATGTAGGAATAATACACGTTTACGCTGATATCATTCGCCCCCAAATAGTAGGAAATAAATTAGTGAGAAATCTGCGTATGATTCCATTGAAAGAATGTGATAATATCTTCAGGTTTGAGCATGTAGAATACTACCCTCTGGAAGAGACCTACATTGAAAGTATCTCCATAAAGATAACCGATGATCAAGGTGAATTAATCGACTTCATCCCCGGCTATACCCCGACATATGTGATGCTTCACTTCAAAAGACAATAAAGTATAAATATTCAGACGCGCATAAGGGATCTTCATAACTAGTGCACATTCAAATCAGAATGAATTCATCTTGAACAAGGTATTATTTAATTCAAAGCGGCGCTGGTTTGTCGGATATAGGTGATGTTTTTCGCTCTCCACTGATATTCCAGCGTGGAAGAGGTATCGGTAGCTTCTTCAGCGGAATACTACGTTATTACGACCTTTAGTTTCCTCAGGTGTAAAAACTATAAAGGAGCAAGCTGTTAAGACTGGAAAAACAATATTATCAGAAGTGGGAAGTAAGCCTCTCAAGAACATTTTGAAAGAATAAGGACAAGCCGCTACTCAAGAACTGATGCAAAAGGGTGTGAAAAAACTCTTTGACAGTATGGGTGGAGAGGGAATGAAAAGGCGTACGGCTATAAAAAGGGCTAATCCGTTTTCGATCATCATCATCAATGGCGCGACAGCCCAAATCGGGCCAGGGCCTGCAGGATACATTGTCTGAAGTCATCTCGGTTCAGCGCCCGCGTCCTCCAGTTTGTGCATCTAAGAAGCGATTTGCAATCTGCGTCAACTGAATCCTCGTATCTTTTTCGCGGTTTTCCCACCGGTCGCTTGCCATGGGCTCTACCTTTCAATGTGCGCTTGGGAATTCTTCCGTCATCCATTCGCTCCACATGACCTGCCCATTGCAGCTTACGGAATTTTATAAGAGTCGATGCGGCTGGGTCGTCATAGATGTTATACAACTCGTTGTTGTACCGAATACGCCATTCAGTGCCTTCTCTTACTGGTCCCAAAATTCTTCGAAGAATTCGTCGTTCAAAAGCGTCTATTGATTTTTCAGACGCTTGGGTGAGAGTCCACGTTTCGCTTGCATATAGTAGCACAGGTCTTATTATGGTCTTGTATATGCGAAGTTTGCTCAGCCTGTGCACTTTTTTTCGATTTTAAGATCGGGAGAACCGTGAAATATGCCTTATTTGCTAGTGTGATCCGTTGATTTACTTCGTCCCGTTCGTTGCCGTCTCTTACAAGGTGTGATCCCAAGTATGCGAAATGATCCACATTCTCCAGGTTGTAGTCCCCCAAGGTCATATTTTGTCTAGTTTGCTCGTTTCTTCTTGTTTGGGTCATGAACTTGGTCTTACTCTCATTGACCCTTAGCCCGACCTCCTTTGCTGCTGAGTCTAGACAGTGGAAGATTTCCTTTGCGTCTAGAACAGATCTGGCCATTATGTTTACGTCATCCGCGTACACCACTAGTTGAGTGGACTTGATTAGTAGGGTACTTCTGGTATCAACGGGTACCTTTCTGATGACATATTCCAGGGCAAGGTTGAAGAGCATGGGAGCGAGTCCATTACGGCCTATACTATCGTATGCCTGTTTGAAGTCCACGAAGATCTGGTGCACGTCAATGTTATACTCCCAGCATTTTTTTAGCACTTGTTTGACTGAGAATATCTGGTCAATAGTAGATCGTCCGGTTCTGAAACCACCTTGGTATTCGCCGATAATACTTTCTGTATAAGGCTTTAATCGATTATGAATTACTTTCGTCAGTATTTTGTAGGACGTACACAACAATGATATGCCTCTGTAATTTTCACATAGCAGTTTATCTCCTTTCTTGTAGATTGGACATATAATGCTCTGGCGCCAGTCGTCGGGTATTTTTTCTTCAATCCAAATTTTTGTCACGATTTTGTGTAGGAGATTGGCGAGGTACGGACCACCTCCCTTTAGGAGCTCTGCTGGTATTGCATCGACTCCGGGTGATTTATGTATTTTTTGGTCGCGCAGGGCTGCTTCCACTTCTCCGATAGTGGGTACCGTAGTTGATGTCTGCTGATCCGATGGTGCACTTGATGTTATAATTGGGTCGGTGGTCGTCACTCTGTTAGGGTTCAGCAGCTTTTTAAAATATTCAACCCATCTTTGTTTAATTTGTTCTGCGTCACTAAGGATATTTCCTTCCTTGTCTTTACAGAGGTTTGTTCGTGGCTTATAGCCTTGTCTTATTTGTTTGACGGCAGTATATGCGGATCGTAGATTATGTGACTTCATGTCAGTATTTAGGTTTATAATTATGTCATTGTTGTGTTTTCGTTTCTTTCGTCTGCAGATTTTGTTTGATAATCGCCTAAGCTCGTCGTATCCTTCCTTTTTGGCTCTCGTCGGTCTTTCAATGTACGCCTTGTAAGCTTCATTCTTTTTCGTTATTGCGTCACTACACTCATCATCGAACCAGTCATTATGTTTCTGCTGGGATTTTAATCCAATGATCTTTTCTGCTGTCGTTCTGATTCCATCTCTCAACTGTGTCCACTCTTGGTCGATGCTTGTCACTTCGTCAGTTCGTAATGTTTCAAAGTGATTTTGTAGCGCTGACTTATAGGCTGACGCGACAGTCTCGTCCTTTAGTTTATCGATGTCAAATTTGGGTGTCCTGCCCTTTTTGGAGTACCTGCATAATGCCACTCGACATCGATATTTCACTTTTACGAGATAGTGGTCGGAGTCGCATTTTGCTCCGCGAAAAGATCTTACGTCTAGAATGCTGGTCGCAGCCCTTCTCTCGATCAGAACGTGGTCAATTTGATTGAAAGTGCGACCATCCGGAGATGACCACGTTCTTTTATGAATGTTGCGATGGGGGAAGCATGTTGAGCTTACAACTAAGTTTTTGCTGGTAGCGAAGTCGATTAGACGTTGTCCATTGTCATTGGTGGTGTTATGGAGACTGTGCCTTCCTGTGGTTCCTCTATGTGTCTCCTCATGTCCAACTTTAGCATTGAAGTCTCCTAGAAGTATCTTTATGTCGTTAGATGGTAAAGAGTCAAATGTTTGTTCTAGGGTGTTGTAAAAAATGTCCTTCACTGCGTCATCCTTTTCCTCTGTTGGAGCGTGACAGTTTACCAGCCATACATTGAAAAATTTTGTTTCTATGCGGATCGCACACAATCTTTCGTTTACGGGTTTGAAGTCGGTGATTAAGTTCTTAAATTTGGTATCTACCACGAAAGCTACTCCAAATTCCCTGCTTCCCGAAGCTTTTCCACTGGTTAGTATTGTGTGTGTCCGCAAGTCATTAACCTCACTGCCAAGCCATCTCGTTTCTTGGACCGCCAGAATGTTGATGTTGTATCCTGAAACTTCTTGAAGAAGCTCTCGCAGTGCACCTGTTCTGTAAAGGGAGCGAACGTTCCAAGATCCAAAAGAGTAGTCCTTAATGCGTTGCCAGAGTCGTTGCCGTGGATCCAATCTTTTCCGAGGCTGTAGTCCTGCTTTCGGAACAATAGGTTTTTTTTCCGGGGATGGGTTGTTAACCCATCGCCCAACCCCCAACCTGGAGGACCAGGTCTATAGTACATTGACGTGTGAACAACTTTCGGTTATGGTGTGCTGGAGTTCTCACAGCTATGCCGCGAGTCCAACTACACCGGTTTTTAGACCTACTACCTGAGACGCACTGGTGTTCCTGGCCATTCAGGATGTGTTCACTCGCTCCTCCTTATCTCAACCTGGGCTTGCGACCGGCTATGGCGGAGTTCGTTTTCGATAGCACAGTTAAATACAGCTCTTAAACGTAGAAAATCTACCAAGTCCAAGAGAAAATCAATTAAGAAAAGACCGGCAACCAGTAAAAATAAAAAAGTTAACAATAGAAAACGTAAGCGCGTATTGGATATATTCGATAAATAAGGAGAATGACCTCGTACAGAGAATGTATGAAATCTGAATAAGATTTATTCAAGGCGCCACCGATACGAGCTAATATTTTAAAAACCGAAGAAGTTTCATACAAGCCAATAGCATCTCTTGATAACTCCTCAGTTCTGGAATTGGTCTCGCTAGGACATGGGAATACGTACCGTGATTTATCCAGTATCTACCTTCGCTTAGAAGTTCAGCTTATTAAGACAAAAGGCGGGAAAGAAGAATTGTACACTGGAAAAGAAAAAACAAAAGTTAAGGATTCAAAGGGTGCTGAGCATGTAGAGTCAAGTGACCCAATCGGTGTAGTTAACAACCTAATGCATTCGCTTTTTAGGCAATGCACAATACAATTAAATGGTAGACCTATTGCGCAAACTGACAACAACTACCATTACAGAGCATACATCGAGAACTTATTGAATTATGGTAGAGATGCATCAACAACACATTTAGAATCTGTAGGATGGTACCTCGATCAAGATGGTATGGAAATGATTGAAGATGGAAGCAAAAGCGGTGCTCCTAATGAATTTAATGAAGGATATCTCAAACGATCTGATTTGCTTTCGAAAAGTAATGCGGTGGAGTCTATGGGAAAGATTCACGGCGATTTACTCAATCAAGATAAGTTACTTTTGAATGGGGTGGATTTCAGACTTTCACTTTCTATGGAAAAACCCGAATTTTACCTCTACTCAAAAGATGACGGACACTCTCCGCAAATTAAAATTATTGATGCCACAATGTATATGAACCATGTAACTGTCAACCCCAATATTTTAATGGCACATGAAACTATTCTTCAACGCTCAAACGTGATATACCCGTATAAGCGCGTCGAGGTGAAGAGTTATACGCTACCAGCTAACAGTTCAACACTATCTTTAGATAATGTTATAATCGGACAGCTACCGAACTTGTTAGTTTTCGGTATGATAGATAATGATGCCTACAGCGGTAAACAGACGAAGAACCCATTCAACTTTAAACACAATAATATCACACGATTCAATTTATCCGTCAATGGAGCCCAAGCTCCGAACCAGGCTTTAGAGTTTGATTATTCTCAGGTGAAACCTATAAGTACACGAGGGTACCTCTCGCTATTTAAGGGTACAGGTATTCATTATTTCGACAAAGGTAATCAAATCTCGAAGAAATTCTTCGATAACGGGTGCTTTCTAATGGCGTTCGATTTAACTGCAGACAATTCATACGGGTCATCTTGTGGCGGCTTAATAAATCAAGGAACAGTGAGGATCGAGGGAAGGTTTAAGAAAGCGTTGGAGAAAAGTGTAACTTGTATAGTTTATGCTGAGTATGACGGAAGTCTTGAAATAGACAAACTTCGCGGGATTCATACTGATTTTTGAAAAATATAAATATAACCTCTTAATCTCGCGCTCTTCATTTTACTCGGCAGACGGAGGAGCATAACAGAGATGGCCTATTGTATTGTAAATGTAGAATATTTTAATGAAGGTAATCTAACCTTCTTTAAAAAGGTTTCGTTTACCGGTTTCTCATCGCAAAATAAATTATTCTCGAAGGAAATAACGTATAAATATCCCACATCATCGGCTAGCACAGAAGATCAGACAGGTGTATCTGGAAATTTGGAACTTAAACGTCTGGATGAAAATCTTATTATGACACTAGCGAAATTCGCAACCGTTTTTGTCTATAGCGCAACAACAAAGGAATTCTTAGAAAGTTGCGCCACCAGTCACACTAAGATCATTGACATTGAAGCTTTCGTATCCAAAGAGCAAGTATGAACACGATCGAACTTGTTAATGCCTTAAGGAAAAACACAACCACAAGAAGACTATTCAAAGGTGTACTCCCCTGCGATCGTCTACCTTATAAAATTAAAAAGCCAGCATGTGTTATTGCAAATACCGATCCCGCAGACAAAAAAGGTACTCATTGGGTAGCTTTTTATTTTCCGAGGACAGGTCCTGCTGAATTTTTTGACTCTTTCGGCAGATACCCCAACAATAAAAATTTTAAAAGGTTTCTGCATACCAACTCCAAGATTTTTATAAATAACAAAAAACGATTACAAAGTGTATACTCCTCGACTTGCGGAAATTACTACTGTCTATACATATATTCGCGTTGCAGGGGAAAGGAGCTAAAGTTTTTCCTGAAGCAGTTTTCATCAAAAGATTTTACAGACAACGACATCAAGGTGGTTAGTTTATACCATCATATATTTTCATCGGGTGCCAACCAGAATGGTGGGGTTTCTCGTAACCAGTATTGCAAATCGGAGACTGAGAGTATAAAAGCATCAGCTTAAGCCACTCGACTTTCAGTTTTTCATACATTATGGATTCACCTATTATAAAAGTGGAGAATGACAAGAAGAGACGTGTCGCTAACAAAAGAAAAAAGTTAGTCCCGGCGGATGAATCAGCTGTTAAGAAACCATGCAAGCAGAGAAGGTCCGAGGTTCCTGGTGAAGGTGCTCCACTGAACTACACCTACTATTTGGACGGCTGTCAGAACCGAAAGGTTGTATTAGGATTTGACCCATTCACATTTGAGGCGAAAATAATCTTCAGCTACCCTGGACGCTTTCCTGTGTCAACGAATTACTCCGGATGGGCGGCGCTGAACAATCATCTGATCATGCTGAAACATGAAAATAACGAAGCTACTCAAGCGGGGCTAAAAAAGGAATTCGTGATACCGGTCGAGAAAGGCAGTATCAGACTATCATCACAGAACCTTTTAAATTTGTTCGAAAAGATGGATTTCTTCAATATCGTCATGTTTCACAACAACAACGCTGCTGAAAGTGTTGGGGATTATTTCAACCAATACGCAACTAAATGCAAGGAAAAGGATGTGTCACAATTATCAAGTGAAGACTTTTTTATACCATCACGCACTTCATATGTGCATATTAACTATTCTCGACTTTTTTACGAAATAGCGTGGCTTTGTAGCGCAAGAATTATTTTTAGTATAACGATTTGCTAATAAAAAATATTTTACTCAAGTATTTGTTTTCCTTTATAAATAAACTTTATTCATTAGCATATATAAATACATGTTTACACAGTTTTGTACAGCACAGCGACTAGGCGACGTTTGACTGTGGCTTTTACAGAATATCTGGAAGTTTTGAAGATCAGCTAATTTAGGCATTTCAAAATGTATTATTTCGGTTTCAGGTAAATATCTTCTGATGAAGTTCTCTTTCGCAAGTCCTCTTACATGTATACTGCAGTTGGTAAATTCATCCAGAATATCAGGTAGACTGCTGTTACTGGTATCGCCATCATGCCAATTCAAACCATTGATTTTTTCACGCTCGTACTTATGCTGACGATCAGCTTTTATGCTTAGCTCCTGATAGGGATAAGGAGGTAGCAACAAATAAAACGTTGGACATATTGACCCGAAAGGTAGTATAGCAATCTCCTTAGCAAAATACTGGCCATAATTTCCTGTAACGAACTGGACATCAATTATAACTTTACTCATGCTTTCGGTAGGGTGTAGTTTAATAATGAGAAAAACGATTTAGTTCTGCGTATTTATATATTTTCAAACATGTTTTAGTAAATACTTAAAGATTTTAAAGAAAGAAGCTTACATAGCTTTACTTAACAAGTAAATACCTAATAGGTTATCATCTAATAATCAAATCTAGGTTTTTTGTATCCATATGGAAATGAAAAATTTTCTTCCGCTATTACCCTTTTATCAAAAGTGAATTGTAGACGTTTCTTCTCAAGTGTTGAAATAACGGTTCCTGGTCGTTTACGTTTAATTTTTCGTTCATTTGTTACATAGACGGGTTCTCCCCCATCTTCATCTATCACTAAGGACTTCAGTCTATCGAAATTAACAGTTTTCGAGGTTTCAAAATTAAGAGTAATACCTTTACATTTAATTATGTGCTCAACGCCACTCTTAGTTTCCACTTTAAGGCCGTAGGTTTTCGGACCTGTACTTACAAATTCCGAAATAAATGCCTCAGGACCAAAACTTTCAATTTCATTCGTTAAATCCCCTAAAAAGTTAGATATTGGCAGTGAAATGGGATTATTTTTATTATCGATGAAAATCAAACTATCCGTGTCGCAATAAAGAATTGCCATTCGACCTTTTGTAAAGCTGTGTAAAGTTTAATTCTGGCAAAGGCTGTTGTGTAGGCCGCGATAGGTATGTTAACATGCGGTAACAAATTGTCATCTCACTCTAGATATTTCCATGTTACCCATATAGTATCGTCATTGATGGGGTATAAGGAACAAATTTCTATGCCAGGGGACTGTATAAAGTCATAAAATTCCTTGGGATTGTCTATGATCTTGGTTTGAGTTCTATCCTCCCTTTGTGCAAATTTCCCCCAGAAGGAATTAAGACAAATTTTAGCGGTATTTCGTCTACCGGGATTCTTCTGGATCTGGGTTTTATCTAGAAGGATGTCTTCTCTGATCTTGAAGCTCTTTAGGAGGGCATCTTTGTCCTCCTCGGTTATGTATTCACCCCCCCCCCCCCATCCACTAGCTTCCTGTTTGATTTTCAAGAATGTGTTTACATATTCGGTAAATAGTCCACCCTTTTTGGTTTCCGGATCGTATTTGGTGTGATTATATTTCCAAACCTCGAAAACTTTTATTATCCTATACCCATTCTGCACTGCTAAAGCTACTTCAGGTATAACCCATGTACCAATAATCATTCTTTCATCCTCTGTATGAATACATGTGGAAACTCTATTTAACTCCGCACATTTACGAAACAGTGTAAAGTACAACTTCGAATTATTTCTGAAAGGTAAAACAGGCGTGAATAAGCTAGTAGGCGCAAAAATTGAGCAAGTGATAAAACCATGCATTGAAAGTATCTCTGGTAGAGAAGGTATATGCTCACTGCGAAAAATTTCAGGATGACCGATAGGGTATGGTGAATATTTGTTAATATACGGGTACAGACTAGTAAAGTCTAGATATCGTATAACTTCATTCTCACCGATTTTATGATGTAATTTAAACACTTCAGTACGTCCTCCATAGACGGCATCACGAGGGTTAAGTGGTGGTATAATATCTGAAACTTTTTCATCTAAATCCTTGCTTACATCAGGATTGTTTTTCAAGAATTCTCTGAACTCACATTCCCACGAATATACCAGATTATAACCACTACGTCTAATAACCTCGATTCTTCTAATAGTAGTTTCGTATCTATGTGATAAAGTTTCATGTGTTTTGTTAATGATTTGGTTTGAATCTTTTACTTTAAAGCAATCTCAACAGCCATGGTAAAAGCATCCGAAAAATTCATATACTGTATTTGTTTTGGAATTAAATCCATCTACTCTAAATGCGCTTTTTTTCAACTTCACCTCCCCTTCATTATTTGAAGAAACTATATTTTCATTTATTTGGGAGCTTTGCCACATAAGCCACTTGCTGGCAATAAGTGACTGGTTTCGTCCTTTACAGTATCCATGTTTAGGCATTATGCCCAAAGTATTCTTCTGCAGAAAATTCCTTCGGAAAGCGAGCATACATGCTGATGCAATTGTTATAGATTCTACTAAAGGGTTAACTTTAGCTATATCGAGGAATTCCCGCATAAATTGTATGCACCCTAATCGTAATATATCCACATCATTTTTGCAATACTTAGCATTTCGCTTCTATTAAGAAAAACTCCAAAAGAGACTGAATTATACCACTTTAAAAACTCATCATGTTCTCTTATTTTCATAGTATTATATCCATACATATCTGGGGATGGATATTTTCCAACATAATTGATATTCTCTAGTGTGTTAAAGTAGTAAGGATAGAACCCTTTCGTATGATCTTTTATACCGAATACGGTTGGGAATTTGGAGAGCTGAAATGCTAGAAAATTTAGAGAGTCTATGAAAGTCACATGCTTGCATCTCAATTTCATTATTTTAGTCCCATTCATTATAGGTTCAAGCTTTAGTTTCCTCGTGAATAATTCAGAAATTATAAACTGACCGTCGTATCCCTGAAAGTTATGTGCTATGCAGTATACGTTCGAAGTATAAGAACGAGCCTTTAAACAATAATCCACAAAACCTCCCACAACGCTCGTCATATTGTCACATTCAAAGACATACTCCCTTTCTCCACAGACATCACAATTATTTTTGATATCGGAATCCTTGTAACAGTTATTACACACCTGATGTGCAACAATTAAGTTGACAATATGTTTGTAAGATGTGCTATTCGCTAAAAGAGTATTCTGGGTGCTCTCACAATTAAAGAATATTAATAAAAATTTCTTTTCAATGAAACACTTTTGCGGTTTGATGAAGCAAAGGTGATCCACTGGAACGATTTTCGATCATATCTGACAGTGATATTCATCACATTTATGTGAATCTGATGATCTATTTGTGAAATTCAAAAAATTTGCACAGTATGTACATATCTTAAAAGTTTCACACATAGTCTTCTTACCAATTTTATTTGAAAAATGACTTGTAAAACAACTTTCTCCTCTAAATGAGCGGTTACATTTTTCACAGATTACCATTTCCGCAACGAAATGACATGGGGGAGAAGAATTGCAATAGGTACACTTCCTTTCACATTTATGAGATTTACTGTGATACACTTTATTACAAAGGGTACATGCAAAACTCTTATTAAAAAAACCTTTCAACGACTTAATCACGTAGAAATGTTTGAAATCCTTGGAGTAATAGAGGTATATCTTATTCGGCCAAACATTCCTGTTAGGTAATTTGAAAAGGATTGAATTAGAATCCTTCGTATCATCAAACACAGTTATTTGATAATCATTTAATACTTTCTGAAACTTGTAAAGATCCGTCAATACACATCCGTCAGCATTAATAGTCATCCTTGCATTTTTACACATCCTTTTCACCATACGATCTAAAGACCGGATAGTTGAAGAATGATATCGCATACTAAAATTTTTCGAGGTCATCCCCATAGCATAACATATAGATCGTGGGAGACAGCTAGTATCACCATTTTTCCCGACGTCTATAACACTTCTTTTCCGTTGTAAGAAAACGCTTTCTTCGACACCTTGGATATTGAACCGCGCACCACCCGTTGGAAAATTCACAACCTCAGCATTTAGCTGCATGATTTCATCAGAGAGGAAAGCAGTGTTGGATTGATTCACATTGTTACGATTTCTTTTCTTTCGCTTTTCTCCGGCTGAGCTGCAGAGACGGGCGTGGCGTATGTATTGGGGATACCAGCAAATTTATAGGCTGAAAGGGAGCAAAATACTTGGGCGCCAGGTGATTTTCAGGCTTAAACACCAAACCAACAGGCAGGTGCGAACGCCTGCTAGGTCCAACTAGAATAGAAGAGAAGAATAATAACAAATTAAACGAGTTAAGTTTAACAAATTATAAGTTTATTTGATTTCATTGACAGTATTTTTCCTTTTTTCCCCTGGGTAGAGGTGTACAATCCTTTTCTTCTTCTCGGCGACTAGTGTATCTCCGTTACGTGTCGCGATCAGCGTCCGAACAGCCTCACTCCTCGTCGGTCGGTAACAAAAGAGCCTTCGTCCTCTCGTTCCATTCGGAGGAAACCTCCGTTCCGCAATCGCTCCAACTCGGTCTCCATTACCGGGCATTAGTATTGGTTTCGGGTTTCGACTCGTTCCCCATATCCGGGCTTCAGTATTTTTTTTCTTACGTTGGTACGGTTGCTCCGAATAGAGTTCCGATGAGGCAACTCCGCTGCTTACTCGGGTTTTCAAATTCTCGGGTGTTGGGAACGTTAACTTAGACATTCACGATCGCGTGCCACTTCTTCCTCTCCGCAAAAGTAATGCATACTTTGAATCAAATAAACGAAGTATTTAATTTTAATGAGCAAAACGTAAAGCAATTACCCTAGCGGACGTCCGCACACAACACCCGTCTTCGAGCCTTCCGACATTCGTTTTCTAAACGTAACAACATTCGAAATTAAACCAAGAATATAACGTCCATTTACGTCTTCAATAGATCTTAGACTTGACCAAATTGCTTTTATATGAGGTGAATTCGGTAGTGTAATGGTGAAGCTGATTTAACTCCCTTTCCCCGAACTCGACCTAGCTTCTTTGATCACATCATCAAAGATATTCTCTAAAATTAGTAGTGGATCTTCATCTACTGTATCTAGAGAATTTATCCTGAATGTAATTTTTTACCCTCTACGTTAAATTTTTTAAAAAACCTCGCCTGTCTGGATAACACTTCGAACCTTCCACGTAACCCGCTTCCACTTTGAATCGACTCACCCTGTGTAAAAATATCATTACCGCCATAAACAAACTCATTGTTTACAAAAGTCTGTCGTAGCAGACTATTAGGTTGGGTTTTATCAGGCACTCTACGACTGTCAAGGACATCTTTATGTTTTTCTTCACTTAGAAAATCATCTCCATCACTGTAGATTAAAAATTTTAGAGCTTCTTTCATAACATCAGTTGAATTACACTGAATTGAAAGCTTTGCAAATTTTTCCAGAAGAAAGTTTTTCTCCTTACAAGAAAACTTAACTTTTTTTTCTTCCACTATTCTAACTAAATTACTTAAACTAGAAATAAACATCTTATAATCTAGACTTAACGCAGTTTCTCAATTTAAAATAATATTTTTCACGTCCATCTTTACAAAACTTTAGCAAATCTAATAAATTTAGCACTATTTTATCTCGAAAGATTCTTTTTTAAATTTTACAGCATTTATTTTCCGCTTCAGCTCGACAGCATCTAATGTCCGCTTAAATTTTACAGCATCTATTTTCCACTTCAGCTATGTGTTAGATGTGTTGAACCACGTCTCTCCAATCGGGAGAATTGTCACCTTTTTCCTTTTAATTGTTGTCCTCACAGAAAGTAGTGGCTGGCTCTTACTCCCGGTAGCAGTACTATCCTTTACATATTTCTCGGCTCTGCTACTGTTGTTGAGGGTACCTAGCACAGCACTGTGGTTTTTACTACCACGAACACTGCTTCCGCTCCTTTTAAATATGACCCTCGCTGGAACTACTAGCTGACTGTTGCACCCGGTAACAGCACTATCCTTCGTATATAATTCAACTCTGCTACTATTGCTGGGAGTACCTAGCACAGCACTGTGGTTTTCACTACCACCAACGCTGCTTCCGCTGCTGATCGCTTTTGGCACACCTTCCTCTGTCTCTCTGGCACCGCTGCAATTTCTAAAGGCGTCAGGATTTAGCAGGTTATCCACGAGTTCAAGGAGTAACCCTGCTAGTTCAATTTTCTTTGTGAAGTTCATGCGAATTCTGAAAAAGTGATTATTTATATTTGAAATTAAACATTTATTTCAACAAGTTATACTTACATCTTGGAACGTCCTCAATAGTTTGATCTCATCCAAATTTACAGTCCCTCTTTTATACTAGTTGAAATCGGTGTTCTTTTCCTTTTACATATCATATACACGTATGTCATACATCATAATTGTGACAATCAATATCGCTAATGAATTTATTTAAAATCTCAACGACGACTTATGTCTGCTTTAATATACATTGTAGCAAATATGTAGACAAGACAAATCTTATAATATCACTTGCAGGTCGTTAATCTATCATATTAATTACTCTCAATTGATCCAGACTTTGAGACATACAATGTAGTAAATAAGATTCTCTACATCTCAAAGAAGACTTGTACTTAACTTGTCCATGCATGATAGGAGATGACTATCATCTTCATCTAGACGATGTGACCTATAATGTTAATTCATCTTGATTAATCTAACACATATATGAATTCCTTCTGCTGTGGCGAATTGCATCTTTTGCATATCGCATCCTTTTACATATCATATACACGTATATCATACATCATAATTGTGACAATCAATATCGCTAATGAATTTATTTTAAATCTCAACGACGACTTATGTCTGCTTTAATGTACATTGTAGCAAATATGTAGACAAGATAAATCTTATAATATCACTTGCAGGTCGTTAATCTATCATATTAATTACTCTCAATTGATCCAGACTTTGAGACATACAATGTAGTAAATAAAATTCTCTACATCTCAAAGAAGACTTGTACTTAACTTGTCCATGCATGATAGGAGAGGACTCATCTACATCTAGACGATGTGACCTATAATGTTAATTCATCTTGATTAATCTAACACTTTTATGAATTACTTCTGCTGTGGCGAATTGCATATTTTGCATATCGCATTGCATTGTATAGAGGAAAATTTCTATAAAAGAGCAAGAAACTTTGCTCAAGAGATTGTATATAAATCGGTCAAAGGCACGGATAGAATCATATCAATCTCAACTTTCACACCGTCGGGAAATCCTGGCGGGTTGAAATGCCAATGCGTACCAGCATTCGCCAAATGTTGCTTTTCGTGGACACCATGCCATTCCACGAGATTCTTTTGCATTATACGATTAGCGCCTACAAATGCAGTGCCATTGTCGCTGCTAAGGTGATGACACGGTCCGCGACGGTTGACAAACCGCGTGTACACATTGATGAACGCCTCAGCTGACAAGTCTTCTGCTAGTCCTATATGCACAGCCTTTGTCGTCATGCAAACGAAAATTGCTACGTAAGTTTTCTTCACGTTGCGAACGTTCTTTGAACCAATGCGAATTTCGAATGGGCCACAATAGTCCACTCCTGTTGATGAAAAGGGTGGAGCTGCCAAAACTCTCGAACGAGGTAGTGCTGCCATTTGTTGACTTGCCATTGAATGTTGATGTCATTTGCATGTTGTGCAGCCATGCATAATCCAGTATTTTTGACGTAACGTTTGTAGCATTAATTGAATACCGCCATGTAAAGTATCTTGATGAGCCTGTCGTACTATGAGCCTGGTAAGTGAACTGTCCTTCGGCAAAGGGATCGGATAAATTTGACTTTTATCCAGTTCTGCATTCTTGAGTCGGCCTCGAGCTCGCAAAATGTCCTTATCGTCGAGATATGGTGCCAAACTTATCAGTCTACTGGTTGAAGCCTTTCACCCTTCAACAATTGAGACAATTGAAGAATTCTCTCTGTTCAGCAATGATATGCCATTGCAATGCTGATTCCATCTCCTCTGCAGAGACGATGGACTGATGCCAACTCTTGAAGTAGAGGGCCAACCAATTGGGTGTCGTTCAGTGATGAGCCATTTGACGTTTTTGCAGATGCACTAAAAACGACACGAAATTTGGTGGTCACATCATGATGTGGTATATAATATGCTTGAGACGGATCGCCATGTTGATCCAGAACCTCATGCATATGTCCGCGTGCAATATAGTCTCGCATAAATTCGATGTACTTCTCTTGCAACTCAGAATTAGATGCCAATTTACGCTCCAATTGAAAGAACTAACGTAAAGCCAATTGATGTGAATTACCCAGAATCGGTGTATCTATACAAAACGGCATTTGAATTGAATATCGTCCACTTGAATCTCGGGTGCATATAGCCTTAAAAATCTGCTCACAGATATCTGCCTCATGTGTAGATGAAGCGCTAGCTTCATCAGCCTCAAAAAAGTTGCGTAGCAGCTCGTCTAAATGTTGACCACTGTCGCCTATCTGCACAGTCAAGGACTGTACCGAAGTTGTATTGGATAAGTCAATTGTAGCAGGGCCAAAAACCACTCAGCCAAGTTGAGTGTTGTTTAATCAAACAATTGAGGTTGATTCGTGGATAGAACTTTATTCAATCTAAAAACTTATTATGTACAATCCGTTCCTTAAATACTAAATTAATGTCTATTAAGCATTTTTGAATGCACTATTGTAGTGGCGTGGGCATTACTGTCGCCACTGTCAATTTTGTTGTTATTTTTGTCGACATATTTTTTATCTTAAATCAGAGTCGACTGTAATTTTATAAAAAAATTAAAAAATTCGATTTTTCTCATTACTATTTTGGCATTCAATCAATTCAATTGATAACATAAATTACTAAAATAATTTTTATTATCTCTATCAATTAAAAAAGTATTATCGATTTATATTCTGGTTTAAGAATTCTAATTGTATAAAAAAGATTATTTGATATTTGGATTCAAAGAACAGGAAATCATAACGAAGACCTCTACATTATTAAGAAGAGGAGATTATAGCGAAGTCCTCAACACTATGGCATAGCAGAAGAACACAGAAGGTGACAAATAATAATTCACAAAAGTGCCTGATTTCTTTATACAAAAATTAAGTCGTATGATGCACATGCAATAAAGCGCAAGAGATCATATTACATTTGTGTTGATCAAAATAATAACAGAAGCAAAACAATTTTGGGTTTCGTGCAAGTGCATTATAGAGCAATATAAGGTTACGTTAATACAGTTGTGGGTGAGGTTTTTAACCGTGAAAATACTTACATAACAAACCTTACAGCTAATTGACTATTTTTTTTTGCTTAAACTATTTTGTACGTTGGGCTGTCGCGCCATTGATGATGGTTTACGTGCATCGTACATACTCCGGCCTCCAGGAGAGAGAGTTAGACTCCAAAGATGTGGCGTGCTTGAGGTGTTAGAGTTGAAGGAGCGTGGTCATATACTATTCGGTTGGTGACTTCAAGAGTAATGGGTTCCGGATCTGTTGTTGTTGTTGTTGACTTCTGAACCTTGAAGAAATAAATGATAGTAAGGGATATACCTAAGGCGAGTAGTATATAGGACATCGTGTAGTGATGTACATCATGAAAGTTCGTGTTTCCCATAGTTTTTATTTCTTCTTGTTGATCGTTGATCATCGAATGTATAGCTTCGAAGTCTTCAGGTGTTATCTCCTTCTTCAATAATGGTCGAGCCCCTAGGGTGGTTCTCGATAAATTGAATTTGTCGCTAAATATACCAGTATCAATGTATGTTTGTTTCTAGTATAAATGAGGCGTTGACATTTCCAGTGACCTTGCTGTTTGCCGTTATAAACATACTTGAATGTTTTATGACACAACCGGATTGTAGTTGAAATACACCGTTTTTCAGTAAAGTAACTTGTTCGATTGTTCCTTCGCATATAATGTCAAAGGTGGTTTCTTCATCTAGCGTATATATCCAGCTGTTAGCCGTGTGCATCCTTATCCACGTAGGCTGCACTGGTGAAGCTGTAATTGTACACGACAAAGGCAGGGAGCCGTGTAGCGTCAGTAATTCCATCTCACATTTACTCACATTAGATCGTTAGCTGTACATGGGTCGATTCAGCTTGCACACAAAATAATGTTTTTCTGTCCAATGTCCGCAGAATGTTAGGTCAGCATCTTCCATTGGACTGTAGCGATCTTGATGAATATTAACCAGTAGATATTTACTTGATGGCTGAATCTGGACAAAGTCACTGGCTTCGATCATCGAAATAGGTATGAGATTGTAGATTTTGTAGTACTCAGCATCTAGTAACGTTAATGGTAGGTTTCCATTCTGAATTTCTCTTATGGTTTTTAATTCTTCATCCAGAACTCCAAGTAATGAGTTTTTCATATGACCTATGAATCCGAAAGGTGCTCCTCTCCGTTTGATAGATTTATGACCGTTTTGCTGGTTAGTAGCTCGTTAGCATCTTCTACCTCGATTAAGTGGCGTTGCAGTTGATTCATGGTTGATATGCAATGTGGTTTGAACCAATTGTCCTTGCTAATGTTGTCGCATATAATCGTTAACTGTGTTGTAAACACAACACACGACCTACCTCATTTCACTTATCAAGTGAATAGGGGATCGTATTCGTTCTCGCCGACGGTCATACTGGGCCCATACAGAACGTAACGCGATCGCACCTCGATTTATAACAGCAACAACACGTTGCTTGGTTCAATAAACTTTGATCGCACGTGCGACAATTTATTGAACCAAGTAAAAAGAAATGCCGATGCCACACTTGTAGCATAATGACCTATGAGGTCAAGTGACCGCGCGTGTAAAGTCGGTATGGAAATCTCAACGAAAAGTGCAATGTCGTGAGAAAATTTAAATCGGTCAGCAGCCGGATGCGAGGTTCGATGGAATGAATCGAACCATCGATCCGGCAGTCGAAATCAGTCGGTTCAACGAGGAGTTAATTTCTGCGTGAGTGGCCAGCCCCGGTTGGAAAAAACCAGCTATTGTTGTCTTTTAAAACACTACGATCCTGTAAGAGTACAGGACCCCCACTAGGGACGTCCGCACCCAACGCCGAGGAGCGTGACGTATAACATTTTGGTGGCAGCAGTGGGATATCCACGATAATGGTAGTTACAATAAACCAGTCGGGTATCCCCATTGGCGAATACAAAAGTCCTTTATAAAAGGCAAAATAAAAAAATAAAAAAAAAATCAATAAATAACCACGGAAGCAGAAAAGAAGGCTACCGCAGCTGTAGGTCCTTGGAGTTGTGCACTCAGGGCTGCCTTCACATCAACCGGGCAGTTCAACTTAAGTCTCGCGAAGAGATACGCCCCACCGACTCCAAAAGGGAGGGTCTCCAGAGCAACCAAGGACAATCGACTATTTGAACCAACCTACGAGAAGACCGTTCTCCGGAACAGCGAGATCGACTTCGCGTAAAAATAAAGTGTTTTGGGTGTTGTAATGTGAACGGCGTGCTTTATATAAATATAATTGTTCGCGGGTGTTTCTCTATTGTGATTTAGCTCTCACTCTACCCGACTATACGTTCCGTAATTTTATTTCTGCGGTCCAAACAGTTAACTATTTTCTTTTGAACTCATTTTGGGGTGCGCAATCGTGCCACATTTTGCAAGAAAAAAAAAAGAGGTTTTTTTTTTTTTTTAAAAAATTTTTTTTTTATATTCGGAACGTCATAGTAGAGTTAATTCATTCTTCCATTCGGTTTTATGCCCACTAGAAACGGTACCGAGTATAGCTCGGTAACTACTCCACTCAGAGATATTTCGTCGGACGCGATCGCCCTTACTGATAGTGATAGCGAATCGGAGGATTCAACTGTATTAGATATGGCAGACTCCTTGACTATAGCGGACGCCAACGCGATTATCCCCGAATACGACGGGAGTTCTGACAACCTTCACCGATTTATAACATGTTGCTCAATGTTTCAAGCGGACAGTGTTACCGCAGTCAAAAGGACTGTGTTCTTGACCCTTATTAAGGCCAAGCTTACCGGAAGAGCCTATGAGCTTGTTAAACACAACTCTATAGATTCATGGGAAGCTTTGCGAGACCTACTGCAGAAAAATTTCCTGGACAGTCGATCCAGAATATCCCTTCAAAGAGAACTCAATGACGCGAAACAAAAACGTGAAGAGTGTGTTAGACACTATTCTAATAGAATAAATAAAATTTTGTCTCTCTTAAATGACGTCACAAAACAATCCACTACTGAGAAGATTATTCAAAATTTCCTCGTCATCGAAAACGAAGCGCAAGCTAAACCTTCATTCGAGGACGGTCTGAAAAATGAACAACTCCGGCTTCTAGTGAAGGCTGCAACAAAAAATACCATGGAAGAAGCCATTACTTACGCCCTCACAGAAGATGAGCGTATGACTGGCTCGAAACATTATTCGACAGAAACTAAGCCCAACGAATCTGGTCCCATCGCCCCTAAACAAGAGAAAATTGTCTGCGCTTATTGCCGGAAACCTAATCACCACATTTCTGAGTGTCGTAGGCGAAAATACAACACCCAACAGGATAACTATGATCAGCAACGATCAAATCCGGGGTCTTCAAATGGGTATAGGCAACAAAACAATAATTCAACAGTACCCACACAAAAAACCACTGGAAGATCTGAGATATCCCAATCGAACGCTAAGGGTAATTACAATCCGAACTACCGGCCAAAGCCGAACAATCACCTAGCACAAACGGGCCAAACGGAAAAAGGGGTACAAGGGGAGTCTTATAATTCGGGAAACCAAAATCGGCGGGACGACCAGAGAGAGTCGTCTCGCCAAAATCAACTCATTGTGAGCGCGGAAGTGCACGAGCAACAAGCGACTTACACACCCAGCACAGAATGAAATTGTTGATAACAGGTAAAGATATAACACTGAGGGTGTCCAACTCGGTATTGCCTTATCAGTACAGCACATTCTTAGTCGATACAGGTGCTGAAATATCTTTACACAAATTATCAAAAATCGCCCCACAAATCCAAATTAATCGTAACAAACGAACGGACATTATAACAATGACAGGTAAGGCCATCACAACCGTCGGTACAGTCGAAACCTCATTGTATTTTACGAATGTAGCCATAGATCACGTTCTCCATATATTAGAGGATGATTTAGAATTAAAGTACGATGGTATATTAGGTCACGACTTTCTAAGGGCATATAAATGTCAAATCGATTATTCTAATGAATACCTAACAATCACCTTAAACAAGTCAAACATGTCGTACACTTTAGAAGACACGATTGCGAGAATAAATCAATCAACAAGTGAAAAACTAACAAATAACCAAAAACCAAACTTAGAAGAAAGGCCAATCATCGAGGCAGATCTTACAACAATCCCGGGTAGGTCCCAAAAGACAGTTTCAGTGAAGACTAACTTGGTAGGGGAAGCTTATTGTCTAAATTCGCAAATTATTCCTGGAGTGTACGTTGGAAACTCCTTGGTTAAACCAAACCCCGAAGGTTTCATAAAAGTAGCGGTCCTTAACAGTAACGAAAATGAAGTTAGACTGTCTGATGAGAGACTGGTTTTCAATTTTAAACGGCTCGACGATTACGAAATACTTGAACTCAATCCAAATGACGACCCCGTTGAAAATAGGCTTGGGAAGTTGACCAAACAGCTAAATTTGAATCATTGTAATGACGAAGAAAAAAACTCTATAAAGCACATATGCAGAGAATTTAACGACGTCTTTTATTTGAAAGATGACCGTCTCACCTACACCGATGCAGTCAGTCATTATATACCGACGAAACCAGAAAACACGATAATTAATGTGCGACCATATCGACTTCCGCATGCACATAAATCCGAAATTAATCGTCAGATAGGCAAGATGATAGACGAAGAGATTATCAGTCATAGTAAAAGACCTTGGAACTCACCTCTCTTACTAGTTCCCAAAAAACCAGACGCTGATGGCAATAAAAAATGGCGAGTTGTGGTTGATTTCAGGAGGGTTAACGAAATAACCGCCGGAGATGCTTATCCTGTACCGAACATAGCCGAAATCTTGGACCAACTAGGACGGGCTAAATACTTCAGCACTCTTGATTTAGCGAACGGGTTTCATCAAATTCCCATGGCGGAACAAGATAAGGAGAAGACTGCATTCAGCACTCCTTTTGGTCATTATCACTACAACCGAATGCCATTTGAACTGAAGAGAGCCCCAGCTACCTTTCAGCGTCTAATGGATACGGTCCTGGTGGGGCTACAGGGAGTGGAATGTTTTGTCTACATGGACGACATAGTGATACATGGCTACAACTTGTCGGATCATAATAAGAAGCTATGGCATGTACTGGAACGACTCCGAAGCAATAACTTGAAATTACAACCAGAAAAATGTCATTTTCTGGATAAACAAATTCAATACTTGGGACACTTGGTCAGCGAGCACGGTGTAAGACCAGACCCTTCCAAAATAGAAGCTGTAGAGAAATATCCGGTACCACAAAGAGTTAAAGATATAAAATCTTTCCTAGGTTTCGTGGGATACTACAGAAGGTTCATTCCAAATTTCGCTAAAATTGCCAAACCTCTAACGGCACTCTTAAAGAAAGAAGTTGACTTCAAGTGGACACCTTTTTGTGATGAAGCCTACCAAACCCTTAAAGAAAAATTGATGACGGCACCACTGCTGCAATACCCTAATTTTGACGAACAATTTATTGTTACTACTGACGCATCAGACGTCGCCATCGGAGCCGTGTTATCACAAGGTGTAGTCGGATCCGATAAACCAATTTGCTATGCCAGTCGGACGCTAAACTCTGCTGAAACAAGATATTCTACAGTAGAAAAGGAACTTTTGGCAATAATATACGCAACTGAACAGTTCCGGCCCTATATTTACGGCCAGAAATTCACAATAGTGACTGATCATAAACCGTTAACATGGCTAATGAATTTGAGGGAATCCACATCCAGACTCATGCGATGGCGAATTAAGCTGGAAGAGCACGAGTACCAGATTATTTACAAACCTGGAAGACTAAACTGTAACGCCAACGCACTCAGTCGCGTACAAATAGAACCAACGACAGTTCAGGTAATAACTCGAAATCAAAAAAAGAAATTGAACGAGAAAATAATCGACTAAACGGATTCTACCATTGGTGCATCTCAAGGAATAGTGAAGAACATTATTGTTCAAGAAAGTCACGAAAGCTTACTGAACCTGAAGAAAGCGAATCAAAAATATTTTCTCATCCTAGGTCAACAGATACCGGAAGAGAAAGCGTTATTATCAAAACTCCCTTCTCTAATACCCAAACGGGCACAACAAAACTATTTGTTGAAATAAATAAAATCCAATTCATAGTATTAAGACTCCCAATAGAGGAAGGAACCAAACTTAACATTACGGCACTATCCGAGGCTATCACGGAAATGAAATCAGATGCAATGAGTACAAATGAAACCGAAGTTCATATCTCCGTACCCCCAACAACAGTGACTAATCTTTTCTGTATCAAGCAGTGTTGCATAGCCATTTTCAAAGACACAACTATAACCCCAATCCTATATCTCTATGACAAAATAATAGTAACAGATGATTCAGAAAGGGAACAGGTACTAGAGGAACATCATAATTCGCCTCTAGGACGCCACCAAGGTGAAACCAGAACACTGGAAAAAATACAAAGAGTATACCGTTGGGAAGGTATGTCCAAAGATGTCAAAGAATTTATAAGGAAATGTCCATCTTGCCAGAAAAACAAATTCGACAGGTCAAAAAAGACACCGATGAAGATAACAACAACCAGTTCCAGGCCATTCGAGAAGGTATTCTTGGACATAGTCGGACCACTACCTACCAGTTACGAAGGTAACAGATATATACTCACGTTCCAGGACGACCTCACGAAATATTCTGAGGCCATGCCTATTCCCGACGCTGAAGCCTCTACTGTCGCGAAATATTTCGCCACTCAGATAATATGCAAGCACGGTATGCCAGAATCACTAGTGACAGATCAAGGAAGTAATTTTCTTAGCAAATTGTTCATTAAAATGTGCAAGCTTCTGAAGATCCATAAATTACAAACTACAGCGTATCACCTCCAATCAAACGGCGCACTTGAGAGAAGTCACAGAACATTAGGTGAATATCTACGGAACTACGTTAACCAAGATCCCTTATCCTGGGACACATGGATCCCATACGCAATGTTCACGTACAATAGTTCAGTACATTCAAGTACTAACTTCACCCCTCATGAATTACTCTACGGGCTTAAGTCTGAAATCCCGTCGTCCCTGCAGAAACCACCGGACATATGTTACAATTATGACAACTATGTAAACGAACTAAAAGCTAGACTCCAAAACTCATTCCAAGTCGCAAAACAAAATTTAATCGATAGAAAAGAAAAATCAAAAGTTAGTTACGATAAACGTGTGAAAGAAAAGGTTTTCGTGTTAGACGAGGAAGTCCTCCTCAAAAACAATACACGAAAAAACAAATTGTCCCCACTGTGGACAGGATAAACAGAAAATCTAAACTCTAATGGGGTACTGGAAATAAAAGAGATAAAAAAAAAGAGATATAGATGCAGTAGTATGTCAGCCATAAAGACCGAATCTAGAATAATAATAGAAACAAAAATACCCCTACCATATAGCACTCCGTATCAAATTTTTAAAATCATTCCCTTGCCGACAAAACACGGTAATGAATTCGTATATATACAACCCAACTCAGAATATATAGCTATCGACATTAATCGCGAACAGTACCTCCCAATGTGTAAAAGTGACTTCCATTCCTGTCAGCACACTAAAAATAATGACTACTTATGCGAACTAGTACTACCAATATATAACACGCATTCTGGAAACAGCTTATGCGAAATACAATTATTAAAACACTCCAAAACAATCCCCAATAGTTGCATAATCAACAAAATCCCACCTACACAGTTTTGGATGCAATTGTCACAGGCAAATACATGGCTCTACTCATTTGATAAGTCAACACCTGTCGACATTATTTGTAATAACCGATTGTAAACAGAAAATCTAAACTCTAATGGGGTACTGGAAATTAAAGAGAATTGTTACGTAAGAAGCGAAGGTCTGAAGTTGTACGCAAGTTCAACTAGTGAGCTAAAAGTAAAGCAGGATTACGTACCAATGGTCAACCTATCCTCCCTAATGGCCTCGTTGAATAGCAAAAGCCGATTGAAACCATCAACCCAAACCCTGAACCTGAAAAACTCACGGAGTTAGAAAAATTAAACACCGAAATAAAAAACCAACACCGTTTAGAAGATGAATTCAATCGTAATGACCTTAACCACCATGACTATCATCACTATGCATTAAGCTACGTGCTTCTCTTTATCATACTGATTACAATTACGATCAAATATCGCGTCCAACTCAGAAAAATGTGCAAGAATAAAAACAGAGAAGCAGCCTCTGGAAATACGAATGTCGCCATGGAAATGGAGCCCCCAATCCGTCTAGCTAACGTTAGCGTTTAGGTTACCACAAGAAAAAATCGCTCACCAACGAACAATTATCCAGAGCCGAAATCACTAAAATACACACAACAATACTAAAAATATGAAATTACTACTAGCAATAAGTGAATATACTTATATCGATATATAAAAAGGAGGAAACTAAAATAAATCAATTTCGAACAAGTCTTGGACAAAGTAAATTCATACATACATAACATAAACTACACGTAATACTATCTTAAAAAAAAAGGCAAAATTAATAACAAATTGTTATATTTTTAAATATATTTATAAAATATTGAATTAAATTTATTAGATAAAGACTCTAAGATATAACTATACACATATTCATTTTATATACACATCTAGCAAACTTAAAATACAAAAATATATAATTATATATGTATAAATATAGGGCAACATAAGCTGTAATTAAACTATTTAGCACTTATATATATATATTACCCCACACTAACCATACAATACAATTAATAATAAGTAAAACAAATTTGTAAAAATATATATATAAAAAAAAAAAAAAAATTGGGTTGAATAATACAACAAAACGGGGGTTCACACTCACGCAGAAAACAAAAATTTTTTCAAAGAAAGCTACTGAATTATGTATGCATTGCATATTGCAGACTGCATTCGCATTCTCACGACATTTTACTACTTTCCAAAATTAATCTAACGTCGTTGCAAAATTCCCAACATTAGGAAATTTTTTTTTCAAGGGGGAAGGAATGTTGTAAACACAACACACGACCTACCTCATTTCGCTTATCAAGTGAATAGGGGATCGTATTCGTTCTCGCCGACGGTCATACTGGGCCCATACAGAACGTAACGTGATCGCACCTCGATTTATAACAACAACAACACGTTGCTTGGTTCAATAAACTTTGATCGCGCGTGCGACAATTTATTGAACCAAGTAAAAAGAAATGCCGATGCCACACTTGTAGCATAATAACCTATGAGGTCAAGTGACCGCGCGTGTAAAGTCGGTATGGAAATCTCAACGAAAAGTGCAATGTCGTGAGAAAATTTAAATCGGTCAGCAGCCGGATGCGAGGTTCGATGGAATGAATCGAACCATCGATCCGGCAGTCGAAATCAGTCGGTTCAACGAGGAGTTAATTTCTGCGTGAGTGGCCAGCCCCGGTTGGAAAAAAACCAGCTATTGTTGTCTTTTTAAACACTACGATCCTGTAAGAGTACAGGACCCCCACTAGGGACGTCCGCACCCAACGCCGAGGAGCGTGACGTATAACAACTGTGCTACGGCGCTTGTGATTGCGTTTAGTTGATGTCGATATGTGGTCAAATCAAAATGAACCAGTAACGTCCATTCGTTGCTATATGTATTCACGTCGGCTACGGTTTCAAAGTATAGTCCTTGCTCGGGTTTGAACGGAGTTATATTGTATGGTCTAGGACTCGATTCTTCACATACCAATAAAAAGCTGCAGATTACCGTGAAGAGGATTGAACTGAAGTGGCATTTTTTTGAACTTGATGACGCTGGCTGTACCTTTCCGGACGGTGATTCCGGTCTACCCTCTCGCCGTGGTCGTTTCACCTTCTTATTTGTCCTTGGTTTATCTTGTGTCGGTATCTTGGTCTTTTCTACGGTGGATGATTTTGTGTTAAGTTGAATATTCGGTTCCTTGCCTCTCTTCATCTCTTCTAGGACTTGGACATGTTCTTCTGTATTATAGACAATTGGTAGCAATGAAACTTTTGTTACTGAACGTTTGAGGACTGATGTGCTTGTTTTTAATGAAACCACTCTAACCAGCCCATCGCTGCCTGGATGAACTTCGATGATACGTCCTAGGGCCCATCTGGTTGGAGAAAAATTTTCCTCCTTTATAAGAACAATATTGCCAACTCGAAGATTTGATTTCTGTTGTGCCCATTTGGGCCGTTGCTGTAAACGTGACAAATATTCGGAAGACCACCTTTTCCAAAAATCTTGATGCATTTTCTCTAAAAGATGCCATCTAGTCAACAAATTAGGATTTGTTTGTGAACAGTTATCTTGTGGTAACCTCAGTAATGGAGCTACAATCAAAAAGTGTCCAGGTGTCAATACATCTAAACTATCCGGATCATTATTAGGCGGGCATAGTGGACGAGAATTTAAGCAAGCCTCAATCATGGCCGTTAATGTTGTAAGCTCTACAAATGTTAGGATGGTCTCTCCCACTATTCTTTTCATATGATGCTTGGTTGCCTTGATGCCAGCCTCCCATAGCCCACCAAAGTGTGGAGATCCTGGAGGTATAAAGTGCCATTGGATATTTTCTGTCGCTAATGCAGTTGATACTTCTGTCTGAAATGCATTCTTTCTTGAAGCATCGGCTGAAATCTTACTGACACCCTTAAAATTCGTTGCATTATCGCTGTATACGTGAGCCACTGGTCCCCTTCTGCTCACAAATCTTTTGAAAGCGGCTAGGAAAGCTTGTGAAGTTAAATCACTGACGACTTCCAAATGTATCGCCTTCGTACTCATACAGATGAAAAGCGCTACGTATCCCTTTAATGTTTTAGTTCCACGTCCTTTAGACATTTTCAGCGTTAATAGCCCAGCATAATCAAAACCAGATTGACTGAACGGGCGCGTAACTGTTAAACGTGGCTTAGGCAAATTACCCATCAGCTTGCTCTCTGATCTTGCAGAGAATCGGTGACAAGTAACGTACCGATGTAAATGTCCTTTTACTGCCTTTAAGCCATTTAGTATCCAATATTCGCGACGAACATTTTCCAATGTTTTGAATGTACCACCACGTAATGTTTTTAAATGAGCTGCATTCATCACTAATGATGTTAAGTGACTATTGTACGGTAAAATAATGGGATGGTTCTCATTTGGGTCTAGACTTGATTCTTCCAACCTGCCTCCCACTCGTAATAGTCCACTGTCATCCAAAAATGGATTTAAGGCTAATAAGCGACTATTCTTATGTAGTGGTTTCTTATTAGCTATATATTCAACTTCATCCTTAAAGTAATTTCTTTGTGTAACTTTTACTAATAAGATGATCGTGTTTGTGATCTCAAGAGCCGTCAAAGGACCTGTTTTTCTTTCATTCGTCCTACACCTTGAGTTTTGTAGAAATCGAAAGCAGTAGGAAAGCACTCGTTTCAATTTTGTTAACGATGAGTACTTCTGTAGTAGTTGTTCTAATACCTCGTAGCTTTGTACAGTTCTGATCACTTTAGCAACAACCTTTGTACGCAATTCTAGTGCTGTTTCTTGAATACCGGTTTTGGGAAATATGACTTCTGGTTCTTGGAGCCATTGTGGACCTTTCCACCATTATATATTGTTCTGCAAATTGCTCGGATAAGTTCCGCGAGAAGCGATGTCGGCAGGGTTCGTTTCGGAACGTACATGAAACCAGCGATTTGGTTGTAGTCTTGTTTGTATTTCTGCCACACAATTACCAACAAATGTAGTCCATCGGTGTGGATTTGCTTGTAGCCATTAAAGGACTATTGTAGAATCAGTCCAGGCGTAACTTTGTATTCCTTCGATATCGAGGGCCGTCTCGACTTCCTTCATTAAGCGTGAAACGAGCAAAGCCCCGCATAATTCTAGTCTCGGTAAAGACAACTTAGATCTCAGTGGTGCAACCTTTGTTTTTGCTGCTAGCAACTTGGTGTGAATTTCTCCGGATTTTGACTTTTTTCGGATATATACTTCAGCACTATATGCCTTTTCTGAGGCATCAGAGAATCCATGAATCTGACAAGAACTTGTTGACCCTTCATAGCCAAACCATCTTGGTATTTCTATTTGATCCAATTTGGGTAGTTCTGTTTTTACTCTAGTCCATTCGTCCAGGATTGTGTCAGACACAGCGTCATCGCAGTTGGTTTCATCCAACCAAATTTGTTGAAAAAATAGTTTTATCTTGATTGTGACCGGCGAAAGCAAGCCGATAGGATCAAATATGCGAGCGGCTTCCGACAAGATGGAACGCTTTGTGACATTTACTGGGTCTATTGTAATATGTACCCTGAATCGAAAATTGTCAGATTTGGGATCCCAGTGGATACCAAGAGCCTTGATTGTCTCACCATCGTCAAAACTGCGGTCGTGTGATGAGTCTACTAATTCGAATGGAAGTTGTTTTAGTAATCTTCCATCATTGCTATTCCACTTTCTTAAGTTGAATCCACCACCCTTGAGAAGGTTTATTAGT
The DNA here is from genome assembly GCA_949128065.1 of Beris chalybata. Taxonomy (NCBI): domain Eukaryota; kingdom Metazoa; phylum Arthropoda; class Insecta; order Diptera; family Stratiomyidae; genus Beris; species Beris chalybata. The sequence continues at coordinate 99,012,692 of OX421894.1, forward strand.
TATTTTAATGTTTTCCGTGAAGAATGCCAACGACTTTTCTGTAGAGATTTCATCCATTATTTTTTTTACTGATCTTTCCAGTGATCCTATAAGATCCGTCTGTTTTATGATGAGCTTATGCTGCTCTTGCAGTAGCTCGCTCGATTTTTCGCGCTGTATGGCATCTCTCACAGTTTGCTCTAATTTCTGACGTATTTCCTCTGTTATTTCTTCTAATGCCTCAAAGGCTTTATTGATTAAATAGGAATGGTTTGGGTGCTCTTCCCGATACTTTTCTAGTTCTTCATCTGTTTCTGCTGCGGTTGAGAACAAGTTGTCAAGTTGCTCCAATCGTGCTTCAGCATATTCCTTCGTTTTTCTTTCTGCGGAATCCTTCTTAAAATTGATGTAAATTTTTTGAATTTTCGTATATGCAAGCTTTTGTGCCTTTACTAACTCCTCCATGATGTCGGTTTTGGTTTAGAGTTGTTATGAGTGATTTTTCTGGAGATAGCAACACGCGTTGTAGTGTCTGTAGACAATGATTCTACAGTTAAAATTATTAAATTCCGTTGATAATTACCTGAGAACACAAATTCCGCAGATTATCACTGAAAACACTTGTTTTTCAATACCTTTTTCTTTTAAAGTTTTCACAATTCGGTTTTCACTTTAATTTGCAGACACTTGTTTTGCAGATTACTAGGTAGCACTTCAGTAATTTAATTTGCAGACGCTTGTTCTACAAAGGTTACTTTAGCACTTTTATTTTGCAGACGCTTGTTCTACAAAGAGCACTTTAGCACTTTTATTTTGCAGACACTTGTTCTACAAAAAACACTAGTAATTTTGATTTTCGCTCGACGGACCAAATGTTTAATCTAACAATTGAGGTTGATTCGTGGATAGAACTTTATTCAATCTAAAAACTAGTTATGTACAATCCGTTCTTAAATACTAAATTAATGTCTATTAAGCATTTTTAAATGCACTATGGCATAGCAGAAGAACACAGAAGGTGACAAATAATAATTTACAAAAGTGTCTGATTTCTTTATACAAAAATTAAGTCGTATGGTGCACATGCAATAAAGCGAAAGAGATCATATTACATTTTTGTTGATCAAAATAATAACAGAAGCAAAACAATTTTGGGTATCGTGCAAGTGCATTATAGAGCAATATAGAGTTACGTTAATACAGTTGTGGGTGAGGTTTTTGACCGTGAAAATACTTAATGTTTTCTATGCAAAACTTACTGTTGTGAATGAAAACACAAACTACAAAACAAACCTTACAGCTAATTGATTATTTTCTTTTGTTTAAACTATTTTGTACGTGCATCGTACAAATGGCTTGTGCAAAAGGCTCATCGTTGTTTCCGAAAATGATGCCATCCATAATGATGTTCCCCCATACATCCGCGCCAAGTAATACATCAATCCTGCCAGTATTACCGAATTCGGATCAGCCAAAGGTATCGTAATTGACACCAACAGGAGTCCGCAATGCCACATGTATCGGCGAAGATATTAAATCGAGGACACATCCATGCTGTATGTAGGATGGATCCTCGACTGCAACTGCAAAGTTGTCTGGCCTCGTGATGATGTAGCCAAAGAATCGCCTATGCCAATAATTGTCAATTCGCAGGGCCTTTTCCGCAGTGATAAATTCTTCAAGAAACGGGAAGTAATGAAGCTTATCTGTTGCCAAGAGTACCAAGCCATTGCTAACAATGGTGTACATTTTCGCTGCCTGATCCAGTCACATGTGGTTGCGTGGTGGCTGACTAGATGTTGTACTCGCCTTTGTTGATGCTGCATTCTCCAAACAACTGCCACTCGCCTTCGCTGTGTCTGATGGCGCAGAACGACACAAAAGCGTATGGTGTTTTTCATTGCAATTACGACAATTGATGGACGAACAAGTCTTCGTCGCATGTCCTGGCCTTAGGCAATTGTTGCAAAGGTTGGAGCCTTTAATTCGCTAGAATCGTTCAGCCGCTGTCATAGCCAGTAAATTGTGGCAGCGACTGATCTGATGAGCGCTACTAGTACAATACTCGCAATTCCCTGGTGCTGTCACAGCTAAGTTTGATTTCACAAGTCGAGGAACGTTTGATGATACACCTGAAGTTCTCCGAACGACTCGCTCTGTTGAGCTATTTCCAGCTGGTCATTGCAAACTGCTCGCGCGTTTCTCCAAAAATGTGAGCAGCTCTGAAAGTGTGGGGATTTAATTTGAGGTACGACTCATACCCCATGCCTGCTGGGTGATTTGCGGCAATTTAGCGCTGATGATAGAAACAGCCAAAGCATCTTATTGGTCGACCATAACAGTCAACGCACGAAACTCCTCTCGAACCGTATCCACGATCGTCAGCAATGCCGTGGTTGTTTCAACCGGTTGAGGGCGCAGCGCAATGAAACGCGACACATGAATCTCCGCCAACTGCTTCCGATTGTCGTATCTAGCCAATAACGCCTTCCACACTGCCTCGTAGCCACCGGTGTACATTCCACTATAGAGGTGGGAAAAAACGGGTCATTGATGTGACCCGGTCTAACTGACCCGGGTCACCAAATTGACCCGTTCATTAAGACCCGTTCATTAAGACCCGTTCAAATTGAACGATGTCTCTTTTTTCTACAATACTTGGATCTTGATCAGCCATGAAAATAGGTAATTGGTTGATGTTTCAAAGGATGACAAGGAAATAAATATTTCGTTGTTTCTTACACCCGTAATTGAACACAATAAATATTGAACCGTAATTGAACACCCGTAATTGAACACAATAGAATCTGTTAAAAATAGATAAACATCACGGTGACGTAACGCAAAAAATGAATTCAATATTTTGGAAGACCTAGTAGATATGACGAAAATCGTGAATATAATCATTCCATTTTGACTGCACATTTTTTTTGCCCCCACTTCCAAATTATTTTTCTAGTTGATTTACATATACACACCGAGTTTCAGCTTTCTAGCATAAGCCGTTTAATAGTTAAGAAAAACACCCCCCACCCCCATACCAAACTATCCCTATAAAAAATTATATTTTTCCATCATGCCACTACAATAGCTCTATCTAAATACCAAGTTTCAGCTTTTTATCTGTATTGGTTCTTAAGATATAAACATCGGAATCTTTTCCTTTTCACCCTTTCACTTCTTTTTCATTTTTCTAGAGCAATTGGTTCGTGAGATATCGTAATCTAAAGTTTTTTACCCCCCCCCCCCGTACGCCACTACCCCCACTCAAAAATTTCTTTTCAATCCTTTCTCCTAGTATTGGTACAGATATTTGTTAAGTTTGAACTTTGTGCCATCAACGGTTTAGGAGATATGGATTTTAGAAAGTGTCGATCTCGGCATTTTTGAGTTTTGGACGAATTATTTTCCCTCCCACTCCCACACCCCTTCACCCATATCAACAATTTTTTTTGCAAATGGGTTCAGTATCGGAGTTCTATAGAAATTCCAAGTTTCAGCCTCCTAGCGTAAGCGGTTGCTGAGATCTAGAAACCAAAATTTTTCGTCTAAAACCGTCCCCACTCCTCCCCCCTCATATCCACACCCCTCTAAAAGATAGATAATACTTCAACGGGCTTGAGAGCTACGCGCCTTCAAACTATTTTGCGTACGTTCGTTCGGTCTCATCGAACGACCGAACGATGCTGGATCGTTCGGTCTCATTGAACGACCGAACGATGCTTGATCGTTCGGTCTCATTGAACGACCGATCGATGCTAGATCGTTCGGTCTCATTGAACGACCGAACGATGCTTGATCGTTCGGTCTCATTGAACGACCGAACGATGCTTCGGATCTTTGCGGTTCGCGAATCTTGACGGCTCAACGGATCTTTGCGGTTCTCGGATCTTGACGGCTCAGCAGATCTTTACGGATCTCTGTGGTTGAGGATGGACAATGTACGATGGAGAATGGATGATGGAGGATGGACGATGGAGGATGGACGATGGATGATGGACTCTGGAGGATAGATGATGGACGATGGATGATGGAGGATGGACAATGGAGGATGTTCGATGGAGGATGGGCTATGGATGATGGACAATGGGCGATGGAGAATGGAGGATGGACAATGGAGGATGTACGATGAAGGATGGATGATAGACAATGGACGATGGAGGATGGATAATGGACGATGGAGAATGGATAATGGACGATGGATGATGGACGATGGATGATGGACGATGGATGATGGACGATGGATGATGGGGGATGGACAATGAAGGATGTTCGATGGAGGATGGGCGATGGATGATGGACAATGGGCGATGGAGGATGGAGGATAGAGGATGGAAGATGGAAAATGGAGGATGTACGATGGAGGATGGATGATATACAATGGACGATGGAGGATGGATAATGGACGATGGAGGATGGACAATGGATGATGGACGCTGTAGGATAGAGGATGAATGATGGATGATGTTTGATGGAGGATGGAGGAAGGAGGATGGGCGATGAAGGATAGGAGATGGAGGATGGATGATGGAGGATGGTGGATAGAGAATAGAAAATATGAAAAAGTTAAAAAAATTTAAAAAATTCTAAAAAATTCTAAAAAAATTCTAAAGAATTAAAAAAAAAAATCCTAACAAATTCCAAAAAAATCTAAGAAAAATTTTAAAATATTCCAAAAAATTCTAAAAAACTCTAAAAAAATTCTAAGATATTCTAAAAATATCTGCCAACAATCTGGGCGTAACTTTATTATTTTTCCGGCAGAAGATAGGAACGCGTTCAATTCTGAAATGCGGTGTAGGCTACAATATGAATGAAAACCTATCAAAAAGTACAAGATCATGGAAGTGAAAATCTGATTGGATCTGAGAGATATGGAATAGTTTATGAAAAAGTACACAATCACTTTACACCCCCTTAGGGGTCAATTTTCAGAAAATCTTGAAAACACTTTCTTGGTATTCATATGGAGAATACATAGAATAAAATTAAATTCATTATTTGGGACGAAGTAGTAGATATGTCGAAAATCGTGGGAAAATATGCATTCTATTTTCACAGATAATTTTTTTTGCCCCCCCTTCTGAACGCCAATAGATATTCGTTTTTTTTATTCACAATTATTTTTCTAGTTGATTTAGATATACACACCGAGTTTCAACATTGTAGCTTAAGCCGTTCTATATATAGGAAAAACACCCCCACTTGTACCACACTACCCTAAGGGGTCGAATTTCAAAAAACCTTGAAAACACTTTCTAGGTATTCATACGAAGAATCCGTAGAATAAAAATGAATTCAATATTTGGAAAGACCTAGTAGATATGACGAAAATCGTGAAAATATATGCATTTTATATTCATTATTTTTACAAATATTTTTTTTTGCCCCCCCCCCCTTTCTGAACGCCAATGAATATTCAAATTTTTTTTTATCACTATTACTTTTTTACTTGATTTACATATACACACCGAGTTTCAACATTGTAGCTTAAGCCGTTCAATATATAAGAAAAACAACCCCACTTGTACCACACTACCCTTAGCGGTCGAATTTCAAAAAACCGTGAAAACACATTCTAGGTATTCATACGAAGAATCCGTAGAATAAAAATGAATTCAATATTTGGAAAGACCTAGTAGATATGACGAAAATGGTGAAAATATATGAATTTAATATCTATTATATTTACAAATAATTTTTTTTGCCCCCCTTTCTAAACGTCAATGAATATTCAAATTTTTTTTTATCACAATTACTTTTCTAGTTGATTTACATATACACACCGAGTTTCAACTTTCTAGCATGAACCGTTTAATAGTTAGGAAAAACACCCCCTACCCCCGTAGCATACTACCCCTAAAAAAAATTTTATTTTTCCAACATTCCACTACTATAGCTCTATCTAAATACCAAGTTTAAGGCTTATATCATTACAGGTTCTCAAGATATAAGCATCGGAACTTTTTCCTTTTCACCCTCCCCCACCCTCCCCCACCCTCCCCCTCTTTACCCACAACCCCAAAACTTTTTTCTCTACTAGGGTTTAATTAGCGCTACTTCTGGTAAAAATTCTAAGCATCTATCTTAAACTGTTCTTGAGATATGAAATGTGTTTGATTTGAAAAATTCTCATCCCCTCCACTTCTATACTCCACCTCCCACTTAAAAAATTTAACTTTGATCAATCTTTTTTTGTCAACCTTTACACCCAAACCAAATTTTATTTTTCTAGAGCAATTGGTTCATGAGATATCGTAATCTTAAGTTTTTCACCCCCCACCCACAATTTTTCTTCATTCTGTTCTCCTAGTATAACTACAAATAATTTTCAAGTTTGAATAGAGTGCCATTAACGGTTTAGGAGATATGGATCTTAGAATGTGTCTATCTCGCCTTTTTTGGGTTTCGGACGCATTACATTTCCCCCCACTCCCACACCCCTTGATCAATATTGACAATTTTTCTGCAAATGGGTCTACTATCAGAGCTCTATAGGAATTCCAAGTTTCAGCTTCCTAACATACGGGGTTACTGAGATCTGGAAACCAAAATTTTCGGTCTAAAACACTTCCCCCTCCTTCCCCTCACACCCCCACCCCTTAAAATTTGGTCACTTCAAGGCGCCTACCCCATCTATTCGTTAAAAAAATTTCAATTTAATATCTCAAAGCGTTTGGCAGCTACGAGCCTCCAAACGATCTTGCGTACGGCGTACGGCGTACGGCGTACGGCGGACAGACGGACTGAAAATTTTTATTGCTTTTTTCGCGTCTACTAGTTATGAAACGTGAAAATAAAAATTTTGAGGGTAGCAAATTTTTTTTTTTAAAAAATCAATCACAATACTTAATTATTAAAATAATAAAGTAAAACAAAAAAGTTGAAGTCGAAGTCGAAATCGAAGTCGAAATCGAAGTCGAAGTCGGACTTCAAAGTCAGACCCCAAAAATTTATTTTTGAAAATAAGCTCTTGTAGTCACAACCAACGCTGAAGTCGAAGTCGAAGTCGAAGTCGAAACCGAAGTCGAAGTCGGAGTTGCTCTGAACGCTGAATGATAAAAAATGATAAAAATGATAGAAAATGGTAAAAAATGAAAAAAAAATCTTCGAAAAGAGCGAGATCCGGTGTGAACGAGAGCGAGATCCGGTGTTATATTTCAAGAACTGTGCCAGATATGAGCTATGAATTCTTCAGTTAGGCCTAGTAGACATGTAGCAGGAAATAAAATTTTGGGGGTGCTAGTAATAGGGTGCAGGTGAAAGCGGGTGGAACATAAAGGTTCAGATTTTTATTTCTGGAAAACCGCGAAGCATAAAAAGCTAAAATCGACAATATAAAACTATAGAGACATCCAAGAATAATAAAATTTCGACTGATAACTTAAAGGATAACTAAGCGTCTCATTCAAGCTTGGACTTTAGTATTTACTCAGATGCTTTGCGTTTTGTTGACGTTCTGACGTTTGACGTTTCGTTATCGCAGGTCGTGTCGTATTCTTTGCTCGTACGTTCAAATTTTAAGATTGAACGATCGTTCAATAAAATTAAGATCCAGGTCAATCCATTCAGTTTAGTGACCAGTTCGTTTTGAACGGATCTTGACTGAACGACCCATCTCTATTCCACTAACAAGAGCCACTGCATCGCCTTGGACTGCCTCTCGCAGCTTTTCCAGTTTGTATGCCTCTGGGAAGCCTTGCGAATGAACAAGCGGTCAAACACATCCTTGAACGCCAACCAGTTCTAAATCGTCCCATCAAACTTGGGAACCGTCAATGTATGTCGTTGCCGCCATTCGCCAAATGCTTCCGCCTTTGACGCAACTGCACGCATGCGAACCAACTTCGCCAACGCCTCGTTCACTACGTCCTCCATCTTACTAAACAAAGTGATGTACACCTCCAACTCATCCTTCTGCGCTTCGGCAACCAACTCGTCGTGAATGTTCACGAGCCTGCCAAAATAGAACCGCAAGGTCTCTTCCTCTTGTAGCAAAGCCAATTCATCGCAGACATAGCCATCCGTCATTATTTTCTTTATAATGTGTCGAATCGCGCTCGTCGCGGTGGTCTGCCTATGTAGCAACGCCATTGAAACTGCAGTTCCCTCACCGATAATGACCGTATCGAAAGAGTCTGAACCATCCCAACCATGTTGGCTTCCCAAAAACCACACCAAAATGTTACAAAAGTTCCCGACGCCACAAACACGAAAGTCTCATTCCTCACAGGAGGCACCAAAATGGTGAGGAACTAATTCAGGGGACAAACTAGCACTCTCCGAACCTCAGATTGTTAAGTAAAAGTAGCCACGTAATTGCCAAAATACTTTATTGAATTTTAATTTAAATCGAACATAAGAATCACCGCTTTAGAGCCATTTTTTAACGGAACGTAACAACTTCGACAAGAATGACAGCTAAGTGCTGCCATATATAAATGTATTTCCCAAGCCAACGAAAGTGATCGTTTTCGGGCTGCCAGGTCGCCAAAGTAAATTTCCCGATCGGGACCAAATCGCCGCTGGGCCGCCAGAGGGCCAATTAAAATCCCAAACAGGTACAAAGGAAATGAATAGAAAAATGAAACATTAAAAAATATTTATTTTACTAGTGCGATATTTGTTTCTCTACTCTTTCACTTAGTTTTTGCAAATCGATCTCAATTTGGCTATTTGCACATCGTAATTGGTGTTGCAGGTTAGCGTCCGTTATATTTGAGCGTGTTTTGGTTTTGGTCAAACTCATTTTCGAAAAAAACGATTTGCAGGTGTAAGTTGAACCAAAAGCGCAAACAACTTTTTGTGCCAGATTTCTCAAATTGGAAAATTTGTCTTTTGTGACGTAAGTGTTATAAAAATCTATTTTTGATTCTGATGTTTCAAAAATGTGTTTTAATTCAATATTGCACTGTAAGTGAACCAGTTCCATTTATAGATATTCTGGGACCGACTCGATTTCAACATGAAAGGGAGATAAATATATTTCAAAAAGTTTGTTGTATTTGTCTAGCACTAAATTACTAAATACGCTTTCAAAAGCAGCTGTAAGTTTTCTTATTTCTTTTGCATATTTGATGTAGCTGTTACATTTTGATTTCTTAAATTCTTTCAACAATGGAAAGTGGTGAGCGTTATTACTTTTCAATTGCGATTCAAACAACAACAATTTCTTCTGAAATGCTTTGATGTGATTAAATGTATCGATTAATGGGTTATCTTTTCTTTGCAATGATATATTTAATTGATTAAGTTTTTCGGCAATACCTTATCTACTAAAAAGCATAAATCCAATAACCACTCATCATTTGTAAACATCTTCCACGACTTAACCATCTGACTTGACTGAAGTATACAACGTCACCATATTCAGAATCTAATTCTTTTAGGAACTCCTTAAATTGTCGATGCGGAAGTCCATGTGATCGAATTTAATTTACTGTTTTTATAACTACTTGCATAACATGATCAACCGATAATACTTGAGCACATAAATTTTGTTGATGAATCAAACAGTGGATTATGATTACATAAATCTTCTCTTTTGGAGCGATTTCAAAGTTTTGTTGTTGGATTCTTTTTTATCGATTAGTAATTTTATAGCTCCCTTTTCTTTACTCCAGAAAGTATTTCCAAATCCAAGTTATTTTCTCATAAACAGTTTTCAACAGAAAAATATCTTTTCCTGTTGTTGTACCTTTTAAACTTATCAAATTTAACATTTCTTCAGTTACTTGAAATGATTCATTTACTCCACGAAGGAGCACTACAAGCTGAGCTGAGTCTGAAATGTCTGTGCTTTCGTCAAATGCCAAAGAAAAATATTTGAAATCTCGAATTCTGTTGCGCAGTTTTAACATAATTGCATTGGAAATGACATTAATTTGACGACACACTGTTTGCCGAGATAAGCTTATGTTCGAAAACAGCTCTTATCAGACAAAATGTCATTCACAACAGCTTCCAAACATTCTTGCACAAATTCACCATCCGAAAATGTTTTAATTGTTTTTTCAATCACAAATTAAACAGAATAGCTTGCCTGAACAATATTGGAAGCTTGCTGTAAAGCTGTACCAAACATTTTTTGTTGAGCCTTTAATTGCGACTTAAATTCCTTGATATTGTTTCACTTCTTTATCGAACTTCAAATAATCCTTATGCTTCGTTGGTAATGCCATTTAACATTATATTCCTTAAATACAGCAACGACCTCTCGGCAAATTAAACACAATAACTTTGTATTTTGAACTATGAAGAAGTACTTTTCTTCCCATTCTTCGCTATACTTTCTATTTTCGTTCACTATTCTTCTTTTCTTTGCAGCCATACTGAAATTAAGAGATATTAAATACTATACATATGTGTATTTTTAATACCTGGCTTATATACCTGGTTTTTGGTTGTTTCAAATATGTTGTTGAAGTAGCAGGTGTATTCAAATATTTATCTTCAAAGCAGATAAAACAAAACCAAAAATCGAAAACCAAATTTTCACTTGAAACTTGCTCTGCTATCAACAATCGTATCTAGGGATGGTCACTGTTCACAAGCGGCGAGCCAAATTCGTCGAAGAAGTTCGAACACACACACGACACAACACAATACACTTTTCGTCAAAATATGGTATCGCAAGAAATTTTCGTTTTTAGTGCGAATAATCTCGCGGGCCGGAAATATTGGTTGTTCACCCCTGATTACTCCTTTCTGTGCTGGGTTAACTAATGAGTCAACGAGTTCGCCGGCTTCCCACAACCAAAGACGTAGCATAGCTTGGGAACTTAATCCCAATTCATAATGCGATATGCTTTGTGATGACGGAAATTTCTAGTGAAATTTTAACACACAAAACAACGCTATAAGTATCAACATGTAAAATTACAACACTGAATTAACAAATAAAATAAGACAAATAAACTGAATTACAAAAGAAACGACTCTAAATTAAAATATACAACAAAGAAACACAGAACTAGTACTGAAGTACGAAAGAAACAGCACAGTAGCACTGAAAGTGAACTTAAAGCTTTAGAAATAGCACGGTAGCACTGAATTAAAATATAGAGAAACAATAACAAATAACATATAAAACAACATACAAACATCACGGTAACATTGAATTATTATATATAAACAACAACAACGAATTAACATAAACAACATGGAACAAATTAAGACATACATGGAAAACACAACAAGGAAGACATTAAACCTGAAAAGGAGGAAATGGTGCACGTTGGCAAAAATCTGAAAAGTCGGTGGGACCGTAACAATGCCTCAGGTGACACAGTACGACTGGATAAAACCCACCGACAAAGATACAAAACTCGCAAAAGACTATATACCGACAACTACATGTACCAGCCACGAATCATAAAATAGTGAAAATCCAAAATTGTCAAGAAAACCGGTTATGGCAAGCACCTCTTCGAAAGCTTGTAACTATCCGTTTTTGCCCAGACCAAAGTGCCAATTCGTCACAGGGCTGAAGTTAAAGACGACAGCATAGAGAGAGAGGCAAGAGCTAAAGTGCCAACGACGAATCTATCAACGTCGACGAAGACAAACTACGGAGGTACAAACGACCACGAAGAGAGGCAAGGCAAAAGTACGGAGCAAAGAAGACGAGAACAGCGACGAGGATAGACCAGACCAAGCAGGATACGGCAAAGGCAGACGAGCCTAGCAGAGCGAAGACCAGTAAAACCACAGGACTGATGAGCCAAGCAAAGAAGAGACTAGCAGAGCAACGCGGTGACGACGCACTGAGCAACGCAGCGACGACGAGTAGAACACCGCAGTGACGACTCACGGAGCAACGCAGTGACGACGTACAGAGTAACGCCGAACGACGTAGCCGCAGCCAGGAACCATGTGAAGCAACGCAGCAAAGACATAGCAGTAGCGAGGGCCAAACGAAACGACGCAAGTCAACAAAGTAAAACGAGCAGTAAAACAATCGAACACGATCAACGAAAACAAGTGGATAGACTAACAAAGTTATTGAATTTAGTAGTGTACAAGTTTAGCGAATAATAATATGAATAAATAGAATTGAACTCCTAACATCAAATAAATAATTTGTAATCGATTCTGGCACCCGATGAGCCTTACCCCGGATTTAAGTCGTTACAACTTCTAGCAAATTTAAGGACGTCTTCGAACGAGTACTTCGTTGCTGCTGTGGCTTCTTCACTAGTCATCATTACTTAAATTATTTACCTTGTTTGTGGATTAATTCAGGTTCTAGTGGTTTCAGTAATGCATTAACGTTCACTGATCACACAATTTCTAATTTTACTGTATATTAATCAAGTGGAATTATGGCACAAACACTAATTACAAGTATTTCTCTGAAATAAAAATTTACTATTATATTAATTTCACTTTTTTACTGTTGCTTGTTCGAAACACCGGCTGCGCCAATTACAAGTAGAATAAAAGTGGATTAAAAAGTCCCGCACTAGTTTTATTCATTTCAAAAATCTAAGTTTATTTAAGTTATTATGATAGTGTAAGTTTGAAGCTCTCGACTGGACTAATGTCGATTGCCCTTTTAGTTAACAAGAAACCTTTGCTTCTTGTTATTACAATAGTTTGACTTTAATTCTTATATTATATTGTAACATCTGTACTTGACTAATTCATTTATCTTTTCTCAATGCTCCTAAATGAATTATCAAGTTACTTACAGGGAAATTACATGTTCGTTATCAATATTTGTGCCAGATGGGTCAGATAAGTTATTCTTGGAAGATGACATGACTCCTGGCTGGCAAGACAACAACGGCGCCACAGTGTTACGAAACCGTTCCTGTCGGGTTACGTTAGAAAACCCGATAGATGTAGGAGGTCCGTTAACAGATGCAGACGGGGTCTGCCATGAGGTTTTTCTTCTCGAATGGGGCGTCGGGGTTCGCTGCCTGCGGCACCTTTTGCCGCCTGCTCAGGGCGGGGGGTTCGGAAGTGAAGCCCTAAGACGACCCCATTATGGTCGTGCCTGGCATCTTCTTTTGTTTTTCTTTTTAAGTGAATTCACAGTTCCTTCCTACTGCATCCCGGGACCGTATTTACCGATATTTACGATTTTACGATGTATTGTTAGCATCGAAGTTGTTGCTGGTATCGTTTCGTTACATTCGTGGGGACGATTCCGACCCAGGAGAAGGAGTCTCGATAGCCGGCCGTAGGACCATGTCCTTTCGATGTCTTGTCGAGGTGGTTGTTGTTGATGTGTGAGAAGTTGTGTTTCTTACTGTGCTGGTTTTCTTTTCTTTTGTATCTTGTGGGTAGCTGACGTGTCGTGGGTATAGGTAAATTTTTTTTTTTTTTTTTTTTTTAAAGTGTTACCAGCCAGTGTATATTAGAGTATAATGTATGTGTAAATAATGTTTAGTGTATACTTTTACTTTATCAAAAAAGAAAAACTGGCTCGTGTTACATTACACACAATTAATGATTAAATCAAAACTTAAACAATCGCCTGACTTTTCAGTATGTATATACATATATGTAAATATCAAATGTGTCTTGTAATTAACGATTATCTTAAAGTTCATCAATTATCTTATTATTTTGTATAGATTACTGGTTACAATATAACATATACGAGATTGGTATAAATTTTAATACATGAATTTTAACAGACTATTTTATTTTCACTTCTAAATTTTAATCTTGTACCATTTCACAATTAGTTGCTCTTGATCATTCTTGTGCCAACGTAAATTGGATATTATGTGCTTATATTTTAATATCATATTATAATAATTTACGAGAAAACGAGCAAGACCAAACAAATATATATTTTTTTTTTTATAAATTTAATTCTAAATTACGAACTATGAAAGGATTAATTTTTCTTATCGTATTAATCTCAGCGTTAGAGTCAAAGATATACAGGGATCGGATTATTAAACGTGATCCTTCAAAGTGGATTGAACTGTCAATTGTGAATATCCGATAGAGGAAGAATTTTTCTTTTATAAAGAATTTAATTAGATGCTTAATGCACTATAACTTTTTTTTTTTTTTAATGGCTAGCTTCCATACCAAATTGGTTGGTTTTTTACCGAGTAGTTATTTGTAATCAGAATGGATTATGTAAGTATCCACCAATCTGGTAAGGCATGCCTTAAGAAGAAAGGATATGGGCACGTTCAACCTGCCTCAGAACTCAAAGCGTTGAAATTGTTGCTGTTACCTTGGTCCCTCAGGCAGCACGATATTCCTTTCTTTCGCCCTGGTTAGTATATTAATGAGCAGACACATAGTTGACGGAAAGGTATTAAGCAACAACTTCATTTGCTTATTTCATTGTGTCTGTACAGGTAATCGCATGGCTAGTCACATGCAATTAGTTACCCAGCTCTCCCCTTGTGAATTCAAGGTTATCTCTTGGGACAGATCTTTACTCCATCATTAAAATAACACTGTAAAATTGTTAAAATTAAAGTATTACCTTAATAATGCAGTACACATTACGAGACATACAGTGAATTTTATCATGCAATATATGAGGAACCATAAATTGTTTGGTTAATAAGTGGAATCAGACTGTTAATAACACATTTATACTTTACAAACATTTTTTTTCTTACAAACAATAGTAGGGGATACAAAATTTGTAGGTGAACAATGCTACATGTAAAATGGAAACCACCACAGACTATTACTTATGCAGTCTCCAGGCTTATACCGTCTCTAAGGAAACCTTGTCCTTCACGTGGATTATTCACGAATATCCCGTGCATGATAAACTCCTAAGTACTTTCCGTTTACATCTACAAGTCGGTACGCCACGTTTCCAACACCACAATCCACAAAAGCTTCCTTAAATTTGGGGTCCACTTTGGCCGAGTATTTTTTTGGTGCGCTGCTGGGGGTAAAAATCTTTACAAAAACCTTTTGTCCAGGTAACAATTGTCTATTCCTGGATCTTAGGTTGTATTGTCTCTGATGACGCAAGTGGGCATTTTTATACTCTAGATGAACATATAGAGTATTATAAGTTTAGTCCAGCCCGAAAAGTTTGTAACGCATAGAACCGAGCCTCGGACGAAAAAAAGTTATAAATTATTTTGTGTTTATTTTTGACCAAAACCCTCAAATCCGTTTGCCGTCCGTCTGTCCGTTAGCACGATAACTCAAGAACGCGTTGACCTAGGAAGTTGAAATTTTGTCACAACTTGTAAAATGGAAAAAGTAAGGCTAAGTTCGTTAATGGGCGATATCCTTCCACTCCTTCGGGTACCTCCCATACGAGAGTCCTTAAAACACGTTTTCACAATTGCTCGAATGCTTCAAGTTAGGAACTTGAAATTTTGCACACTTAAAGTTTACAATGTTTGAAGCAAAATTTCTGAATATGAGTCAAATCGAATGAGTCCTTCGGGTAGCAGCCTCGAAAATCCTTCAAAAATGTAAACTTGGTACTGAATCCACTGTAACTCCAGAACGAGTTAAAGCAGGGATTTAAAATTTTACAGAAATTAGTTTTATACCAAAACCAAGGCGGATTTCAATAATTAGTGCCATCCGTTGACTCCTTCGGGTAGCAGTCATACAAAAGTCCTTAAAACACGTGTTCACCAATATTGAACGATAACTTTAGAACGCTTTACGTTACGACTTTGAAATTTCTAATTTTATAATAGTCGCAGCTGAAACTATTAATTTGAAAAATATCCCATAAGTCCTTCATGTAGTTGCCATACAAAAATTCTGTAAAATGTCCTAACTTAATTTATGGAGTTCACTATAAATCAAAAAATCGGGTAGCCACTATGCAATACCTGTAAGTAAAAGGTCATGTAATAATTGCTTGCGCACTCCTCATTCTTTTGATATATTTCCAACTAAAATATAAATCGGTGTTCAGTATTTCATCTAGAGTATCATACGATTGGCTTGCAGCCGATCGTGGCTGCATTATGTTTATATTTATCTTCAATTTGTTGCTGTAACAGTTGTAATTTTTGGTTGATCGGAACGATATCGATCTCACCACTATCCACATCGTCCAATTTCCGAAGTAATTCATATGTTGATCCATGCAAAACCATATGTCGCCCGAAAGTTAGGAAGTAAGGAGAAGAACCTATTGATGTGTGCTTTGCTGTGCGAAGGGCCGCTCCAATTTCTGACAACTGTTCATCCCAACGATTATGGTCTTTGTCTATGTAAGAGCGTCATCATCATCAATGTAAGAGCGTACCATATATAAAAGGTCACGATTAGCTCTTTCAGAAGGGTTGCATTGTGGGCTATATACTGGAGAAAAAGTGTGTTTGACACCGTAAAGATTTAAAAAATCTTTAAGTTTCTGTGAGGTGAATTCAGAGCCGTTGTCCGAATGGATATATTCCGGTACTCCAAATAGGAAAAATATGTTATCTCTAAGGAATTTAATGACCGCATCACTGTTGGCTCGAGGGAGGGGACGCATAATCACGTTTTTAGAAAATTGATCCAGCATTATGATAGTCATAGTATTTCCCTGTCGAGATCGTGGATATGGACCCAAGAAATCAAGGCAAAGTCGTTGGAACGGTCGTACAACGCTTGCTTGGCTTCCCATGGGAACCTGCAACGTTCTGTTTATTGGTTTACAACGCTTACAAGTGCTACAATTCCGGATAAAATCTCTAACATCAGAAACCGATTTCGGCCAATAAAATAATTGTCGTAAAGTAAAGAGTGTGCGTTCCATCCCACAATGTCCAGCAACTGGTGAACAATGGGCTTGCCTAATGAGACCAGGTGTTAATTTTTTTGGTACCCAAAGTTTCCATGCAAGGCTGTCAACCTCTAAACCACCTGTAACATCTGACAATTTGATGAATTCGATGCAGCGTGGCAGTTAAACCTGCCAACAAGTACACGAAATCGCAGTAGTACTATATACCACAGAAAACATGCACCAGCTGCGAATTATACCAAAGCGATGGATAAAATAATGCATACCTGGAAGGTGTTTATCGCTTAATAAATACAAAGCGAATCACAAAATCGACGACGATGAGGGAGCCAGTTGGCAGTACCCATGCTGGGAGAAAGATAGTGGAGTGATACTTCCTTTCTTTTAACAGTCTTGGGAAACTGAGCTCGATTGGTTCAACTTGTGATGTTGGTCTTGTGGGGTTATACTTCTACAAAATGAACAAGTCTGAATCAAACGATAAACTGTGCAGGAGCCAAGATCGGTTCGACTTGTTTCATTGGTCTTGCGGAGTTATACATCCACCAAATAAGCTAGTGCGAGGCGAATGAAGTACTGAGCCTAGCCAACGACGAAGTAACGTAGCCACAGAAAGTCCGACGAGGATCATGATAACGTAGAGCAGCCAGTGCAGGACCACGCAGCAGAGATGTGGCAGGAGTGGAAAGCAAGCGGAGCCGTCGGCAAGCAGCGACAAATCGAGCAACGACGAGAGAGGTTACGCCTGAACCAGCCAGGAGATGATGCACAGGGACAGGATCAAGGAGGCAAAAAGAGTTGCGCCATGGGTCGAGCTACAACCAGCCTGGACAAGCACGACGAACGACGCCGGGACCATGAGGACCCCAACGCAGAGCCGAGATAATCGACGCAGCTGCCACTCACGCAGGGAGACGAGGACAGGAGGTATCAAGAACACATAGAAAGACGTAGACAGCAGTAGCCGAGGCCACACAGAGAGGCAAAGATAGGGAAGGGCAGAGCGGAGAATGTCGTGGTGAGCACGCACATCGAACGCATAGAGCAAGCACGACGGCCAGGAACTAACGAGGAAGTCGCAACGGAGCCAGCCACAACAAGACGTCAGCGAAGCGAACGGCGAAGCAACAAAGTCAACACAGCACAGACGTAGCCACATCGAACGCTGAAGCAACGCAGGACGACTAGAACTAATGAGATATGAATTGATAATTTGAATAATGAGAATAGAGTAGAATTAAAGTCGAACGATGTAGTTATATGGAATGAATTACAATTAGAATGAATATCTATACCAACCAAGTAAAGTGAAGTCATACTAATTTAAAATAAATGTTTTGTAACGAAAGTGGCACCCACTGAGCCTAACCTGAATTAGAGTCGTTACAACTCTTGTGCTGCTGGGTAATTCATTTATACCCTGGTAGAACAATTTCCACGAACTCCTCTTCGCACGTCACGATGTACTCTGTTAGAGCACCATTGGATGATTCCTCGTATTAAAGTGCTTTCTGGTTTGAACTCTGAGCCCAGTTAGTGCTGGGTTTCACCAAACTACTTTCCTGTTACTTTCTCTGAACCTTTCCGTGCCGGATAAGTTGAAAGCAGTTTCAATAGCATTACGCATTTGTTCTGATGCTATTTCCATGCTGTCAATGTCCTTAATATTATGTATGGTGCCTGCCATGCATTCCGACTTTTTCTGTTCGTATTGTTCCCGGTTTGTCGTTTGTGGCTTCCTGTACGTTTCGGACAAAATGATGTTGGGTTCATGATCGATCGCTTGACGTCTCTGATTTGGTCTTCGGTGAGAGTGACCACAGGGTGCATAGAATACATAATAGCTACTTTCATTTGAGACGCTACGTCTCTGCATGAAAGGTTGGAAGTGTTGGTGTTGGGTTGAGCGAGCTCTGTCCTTCCACCGGCTTTCCCTTTTTTTTGGCACTTACTTTAGAGGCTGGTTTGGTCTCTGTCGAGCTGACCTGAACCTTGTTTATTTATTTATCAAACAAGATATATACAGATACAACTTTAACTCAAATAAAACTAGTTTAAAACAATACAATTTTACTTAATTTAACTATTTTAGTATAACTTAATTAGAGGCACTGGTTGGTTAAACGGGATGAGAATGAGCTGATAACATCGAACGAAGTTTCAGTTTGTGTGTCGGCTTACTTATTGGAGGTGTGAAGTGTACGCTGAAATTGTTAAACGTTCTACAGCAACTATTTATGGGTTCGTTTTGACCGTAATCCGTACGGTGGGGATATTCCTTAAGAGGTTTTGAATGTCTCGTGAGCCTGACAGTGTCATTAAGTCTAATTTTATTTGTAAGGTGATCAACCTTAATATCACCGTTCAAGACATCTAAGGTGAAACAGGATGTTAGCATAGTTCTTCTAGAGCTGAGTGGTAGAAGATTCAACAATTGTAGCCTTACCGTATAGTGTGGAAGGTCAACAAAGTCGCTAGGGTCATACAAGTCCATCAGAACAAAAAGAAGAAATTGCTTCTGGATTGACTCTATTCTGGTGCTATAAATCTGGAAAAAGGGATCCCAAATGGGACATGCATATTCCAGGAGAGGGCAAACCAGGGAGCAGAACAATGATTTAGTGACCCATACATTTTTGAACTCTTAAGCCCTTCTTTTAATGAAACCTAGAAGTTTGTTGGCCTTTGAGATTATTTTGTTGTAGTGAGATTTAAAGCATAGTTTGTTGTCAAGTAGAACGCCGAGGTCTTCAATATGCTCCATCTAAACCATTTCCACTTAGGGTATAGTTATGGTGGTAAGTGGATTCTTTACGTGAGAAGCTTATCACGTGACATTAAGCTTTAATTTGTTTTGACTGCACCATCCATCTAGTGCCAAGAGCTTGGATTGCAGGAATACAGCATTTGCCGGGGAGCTAATGGAATGATATATTTTCAGATCATTGGCGTATAAAAGATGTGAAACACTTTCCAATACTTCTGATAGATCTGAAATGAAGATGTTGAACAAAAGAGGTCCTAAGTGACTTCCTTGGGGTACACCAGAAGATACTGATATTTCTTTGGAAACTAAGCCTTGGAACTTAACACATTGAGTTCTATTACTGAGATATGACTTAAGCCAGTCAAGTAAAGATCCTGTTATACCGATCTTTTTTAACTTAAAGATTAGAGTATTGTGGTCTACTTGGTCAAAGGCTTTGCTAAAGTCAGTGTATATTGCGTCGATTTGGTGCCCATTTTCCAGTGCGCAGAGTGTATCAGATACAAGAATCATTAGGTTAGTCGTGGTTGAGCGCCCTTGTCTAAAACCGTGCTGCTGGTCATTAAGAATGGGGTTGATAATATTAGTGAGTTTATCACAAATAATTTTTTCAAATAGTTTCGGTATGGCTGATAGTATTGCAGTACCTCGGTAGTTCTCAACGTTTCGTTTGTCACTATTCTTGTGAATTGGTATGAGATGCGATGATTTCCAGACTGAAGGAAAATTCCCTAATGACAGTGACTTGTTGAATAGAAAATGTAGAGGTATTGAAAGTTGAATGGCACACTTTGATAAGAATAGGGGAGGAATGAGATCCTGGCCAGGACCTTTTTTGACGTCAATATTTGTGAGGGCATCAAGTACCTCCTCTGCGGACAATGAAATATTGTCAGCAAGTGAAGGCGTCGAGTTGCCAGGGTTGCTAAAGGTTAATTCCGACGGGGGATTAAAAACTTCTCGAAAACGGTCGGCAAACATATCGCAGATATCACGCCAGCAGGATGTGTGCTTGAGTCCATTGGTCATGGTTACGGGGTAACCTGAACTTTTACGTTTTGTATTCACAAAATCGAAAAATCTTTTTGGATCGGTAATAATATCTTCGCCAATTTTGTTTACATAAGACTCATACGCTGCTCGGGATTTAGAAAAGAGTTCCAATGCCAGCTTGTCATATATTGTCTGAAGATCAGGAGTAGTCGTATCCGTTTTCTTAAGTTTTTTGAAGAACTTGCTTCTTTGGTTCCGCAGTGGTCTTAGATTTTTATCCACCCACGGTTCTGAAACTTTATCCTTCAGCTTGATTACTGGAACATAGTTGATGACAATTTTGAAAATCACATCGTAAAACGATGATATAGCACTCTCCAGATTATTAGATGAAAAAAGGAATGTCCAGTCTATCGAAGATAATTCATTATTAATACTAATGAAATCGGCATTACGGAAGTCAAATACAACATTATTGTCGTAAGAGTTAACAAAATTCATATCGTCACATGGTAGGTCTACTATGATGGCAGAGTGATGTTGGGTATTTGAGAAAAGATTTTTAGCGTCAGATGCAGGACTAACAATCACTTCATCATATGCGTCTGTAAAGATCATATCAAGCCATTTCCCGTTTCAATTCGGAAAATTCACTACCTGGTGTATATCATTACTATACATCGTGTTTATGCTAGTTGTGTCAATAACAGACGTAAGATTCCCAGGTATGATGGTGTTATCAGAATGATTAGTGACGAAAGAAACGCTTAGGCGATTAAAGTCGCCAAGGAGAAAAAGATTATCGTTTTCATCTAAGGAGCAATTGATACCATGTAAAATATCCAGAATGTCATGGTATTTCTAGTCTTCTGAATTAGGGGGGATATAATAATTTATTCATCAAAGATCTGATTACTTATAAAAATAAACATTTTTGAATTTGCACTGGCTAATTTAACAAAAATGAAAAAAAAATAAAGAGGTAACACAATAAGTATAAATATTTTATAGAAAATAGAATAATAAGTAATAACATTTAAAATAAGTTAAAGAAAAAAAGTAAATAATAACCAACACTAGATTGTAAAAAATAAAATTATGATTTCTTAAATAGTGCTGTCCTAATCTGCATTGAACTATGAAAGAACGATGAAAGTCTATGTTTGCATTGTTCGAGTTCAATATGCGCGACATGTTTGTAAACGGTTCATATTGACCATAATTTGTCCGGTGGTATGGTATATGAAGAAGTTCATGGCCTCTCAAGGTTCGACCCGGGACATTGAAATTAAGCTCACCCAGCAGATGAGGTGAATTTATATCGCCAATAAGGATCTTAACAGCAAAAGATGCAGTAAGAAGGCATCGTCTATACTCAAGTGACTCCAGTGAGAGTAACTGGAGGCGCTCGAAGTAGGAAGGAAGGCGTAAGGGGTCTACCCATGGAAGACCATTTAGCGCAAATCTCAGAAATCTTCTCTGTACTGACTCAATCCTATTGATGTGATTCTTGTAGTAAGGCGCCCATACTGGACACGCATACTCAAGACCAGATCGAACAAAAGTACAGTACAGTGTCCTCGTAATGTGAGGGTCATCGAATTCCTTCGACCATCGTCTCACAAAACCCCAGACGGAATTGGCTTTGTTTACGATATGATCGACGTGATCATCGAAAGTAAAAAGTTTATTAAAGTGGACCCCAAGATCACGTACTTTGTCAATTTTCAATAACGCGTTTCCGTCTAATACGTACTCAGATTGAATTGGATCATTTTTCTTGGAGAATGATAAAAATGTGCATTTACTAATGTTCAAAGGCAAGCAATTTAATTTGCACCAGTCACAAAAATTTTTGCAAATCGTTTTGTAGTAGACTGATATCATCAGCACCGCAGATTTTCCTGAAAATTTTTGCATTTTTGCAACAGCTTCGAATAATTTCGGGATAGTAGACAATTTAGCGATCGGCCGGTAATTATTCACATGGCGTCTGTTTCCCTTTTTATACAGAGGACTTATTGTTGAGTATTTCCAAGCACAAGGAAATTCTCCACAACGAAAAGACGTATTAAATAAGTAGCATAGAGGAGAGATAAGAGATTTAGAGCATCTTTTTATTACAACTGATGGAACACCATCTGGTCCAGATTGAAAGCTTTCAGTAATGCCGGAGATAAACTTGAGGACAGTTGACCCCTCAATTACAAGATCTTTCATTCCCAATGTAGTAGGCGCAAATTTTGACAGGTTGTCAAAATTATTAAAATTCACGTCGTTGTTTGGTGTGACAAAAGCGGTACGAAAGAAATCCGCAAAAAGATCGCTAATAACTGCCGGATCGGCACTGGTTACATCCTCGTAGGATAAAGCGGCAGGGTAGCCATCGGTTCGTCTTTTTGTATTGACGAAATTCCAAAATCGTTTGGGTTTACTCCTCATATGAGTCACATAGGATGAACACGCAACTTTAGACTGGGCGATAAACAATTCACGCAAGTCAGAATATTTTGTATAGTCCGAATCGACCCCTGATAAGCAATATTTCTTCCAGGCTTTAGTTTTTAAGTTTTTCAGATTTATTATGTCCTCGTCGAACCACGGAAAACGTTTATTCGTGCTAATCTTCGAAACCGGTACAAATTGCAAGAAGCAACCGAACAGCGTATCGTAAAAGCTATTATCAGCGATATCAATATTTGATTCGTCAATTACGCCCGACCAATTACACGTAGATAGTGCATGATCCAATGCAGAAAAGTCAGCTTTACAAAAATTAAATGTATGTGATACCACATTAGCAGTGCAAAGGCTTTGATCTTCATTAAAATGAAAAATTACATGTAGTGCTGGATGGTGTGCAGAAGCTGGAAGCAACGGTGATGCACAACTGATAACCTTAGCTTTTGCAGCATTCGAAGAAAAAATCAAGTCCAGAAGTCTTCCGGAGGCGTTCAATTCAGAGTTACACTGAAGTAGTCCCGATGAAAGAATGCAATCTACGAACTGTATATTTTGCCGGGAGCATGATGCGAAAATTGGTGTTAGGCTCTCATCGTTTTCGGAAGGAGACCAACGTACGTGAGGTAAGTTGAAATCACCGAGAATTACCAGCTCATCGCAAGATTTCATTACGTCACACAGATGTTCGATGCAGCTCCACACAGAGTCGTAGACCACATTGGATGATGAAGGTGGTATGTAGACAGTTACTATGTATAAGCAACACCAATGTAAATATATTTATTGATTCTGATAAACTTATGTTCGAAAAGCAGTGAAGGGTTTGTGGTTACTATCTTGCTGGATAAGGATCTGTGAACTGCAATAAGGACACCCCCTCCTAATGATAGACCAGTAGCGCTATAATTCCTATCATTTCTGTAAATGGTCCAGTTGTTGTCCAGTATTTTGTCATCTTTAAAGGAGTCGTTAAGCCATGTTTCCACTATAACTAAAACGTTGAAGTGTCATAATTTAGCGTCAATAAAAAGATTATTTACTTTGCCCCTGATGCCGCCACCGTTGTGATAGTATAATCGTAGGTTATTTCTAGAGCTAACGTCCACGTTAGGAACAAAAAAACCTATTGTGATCTTCGTGGCGTTTCTGCATATTAGAAATATGCATCGACGAAACATGGGAGCCGAACGTAGCGAGATCTTTTTGGACTTGGTCGGGCGTATGGTTGAATTGTTCGTGGAATCGAATGTAGAACAGTCGCAAAGCTTCTAGATCCGTTGGAAGCCCCTCTTGCTGGATGGATAGCATCAGACTGCTTTTGGTTTCTCCATTAATACAGGTTGAGTCAGATTTGTTGTGCATGTAAGCAAGATACAGCCGCACATTGTCAAATACTCTATGTTCTCTCAACCGCGATAAAAGATATCTTTCCTCTTCGGATTTCGCCGAATTTATTGAGTGCTTTACGACTGGGACAGAAGTGGGTCAAGGAAAGGGCGGTTATTATTACCAGCAATATCAACGCTTGGAGAAACGCGGTTATTATTACCAGCAATATCCACGCTTGGAGAAACGCAGGAACGCATATCAGTGTTGTCATGAGTATAAGTTTGTGATGTGGTGTGTACTGAAGACGAAGGGTAGGGGTTCATTGTTTTGCCGCGAGTGAAATTTTTGTAACGATTAGGAACTGTGACAGGATTCGAAGTAAAAGTGTTAGTTGCCAAGGGATTGTTAATGGTGTTGATGTGTTTGGATGAGGTTTTAGTGGAAGCATTAGTATTAACTTCACGAGGTGCATGGTTGGGAGAAGTTTTGGTTTTGTTGGAAGAAATTTTAACTTCACGAGGTGAGGGTTGGGAGAAGTTTTGGTTTTGTTAGTTTTATTTCTAATTGGATTATTACTATTCTAACTGTTACGTTTTAAATCTGTCTTCCAGTGCCGGATTTCCATATTGTTCCATTTGAAGTCATCCGATTTTGTATTGAAAAAGAGCCAGTCATATTCCATGGGCATGTACAGTTTAAAATTAGAGTATTTAGGCGTAATCTAACTTTTCCCGCGGTATGGTAACTTTTCACATTTACAGCCCTTAATACAAAATTGTTTCGCAAGGGATTTGCTCAACCATGATTCGTTTACGTTTGGAGGAGCTTTCGTAACGAAATAATAACAGGTGTTGTTTGACTTCTGAGTGCAGATGCAGATCCTCTGTGCAGAGATGGTCCGGCGGTGTTAATAATTAAAAAGCGCTTTTAGATCGCTTCTAAGGCGCCTTGCATTTAAATCAGGGAGGAGTCAAGACTTCGTATATTTTTCGAAGCAATTTGAAAGTATCTACTTTATTTTTATATGTGATAAAGGACTCCCAAACTACTTCGATATGTAGGGCTTCATTTTTGTTTCATTAAAGTCCTCGTTAAGCGCTTGTTAGCGAAGCGCTTGGAATCGTTCCCACTAGGGAGCTTCTAGGTATCGGTGGTTTTGTTAGCGAAGAATTCAAATAAAAACATATTCCATTTGTCCATTGTTCCATATGTGCAATATAATTGAAATCAGAAAGTTAATAAATAATATTTACATATTTAGATATTTAGAGAAGATAGTAACTGACAATTATTTAATTTTATTTTCAGTGAATGATGTATCGCAAAAAATTCTTTAGAGTGAAGACTTTTGGAGAATATATGAATTCATACTATACGAAATGGAATGGTGCATATTTGACACTTTTAATCTCAGGTATTTTCTTTTGTAACAAAAAAGAAATATATGAATAAAATCTGTGTTAGTTTTCAATGGCTTTTGGATCTGTGATCAGTGGAGGCGGCTAAAAATAAAATGTATGGGCCGTAATATGAATAATTTAAATACTTACAGTCTTTAAAATTAATTTTCAAAGCGGTTTTTCAAAATGTATCTATTCTATTAATTATTATTATTAATTATTTCCTGTGCATGATTCAATTGAATTCCTGTGTTTTTTGTAGTTAATTCCAACGCTGTGATGGAAAGGACTAAGAGCAAAACAATAATTTAAAACAAAAATGTGAATAAACAGAAAACTTGAACTATACAAAACAATAATAAGACATGTGCTATGCTATGGCAGCGACTCAGGCGTCCCAAAAATTAGTTAACGACTTTGAAAAAAAGTCCTCAGAAGAATCTTTGGGTCTGTGATGGAAGACTCGATCTGGAGAAAACAATAAAATAGAGAATTGTATGCCATCTTTGAAAATTCGGAAGTATCGATCCTCATAAGATACAAACAGCTACAATGGACTGTTCATCTGGAGCGGATGGATGACGGAAGACATAGAACAGTTGAAAACCACGAAAGCGCTGGGAGGACTCTATTGAGCAACAACATCAGAGGCGCGACAGCTCAAATCGAGCCAGGGTCTGCACGACGTTATCATCTTGGTTCAACGCCCGCGTTCAATAATTTATGCATCTAAAAAGCGATGTGCAATCTGCGTGAACTGAGTCCTCGTATCTGCACCGCGATTTTCCCACCGGTTGTTTGCCATGAGTTCTACCTTTTAGTGTAGGTATTCTTCCGTCGTCCATTCGGTCCACATGGTCTACCTATCTTAGCTTACGAAATTTTATAAAATTCGATACGGATGGATCGTCATAGATGTTATACAACTCGTTGTTGTACCGGATACGCCTATTCAGTGCATTCTCTTACTGGTCCCAAGATTATTCGGAAAATTCGTCGTTCGAAAGCATCTATTGATTTTTCAGACGCTTGGATGAGAGTCCACGTTTCGCTTGCATATAGTAGAACAGGTCTTATTATGGTCTTGTATACGCGAAGTTTGCTCAGCCTGCGCACTTTTTTCCATTTTAAGATTGGGAGAACCGTGAAATACGCCTCATTTGCTAGAACATCAACGATGGTTGCTGTCCATTACAAGGTTATATTTTTAAGGAGGATTGAAAGCATCGAAAGCCTAAGTCAGTGTGGGACTTTAACCCGCTAAACATCTCCTGAGTCGTTCGGATTAATCCTCTCGGAACCGGCAATTGGTAAGAACGGGTCTTCCTCATGCTTGTAAAAATGAAGATACTGCTTAAAACAACTGTGTCCGCTGAGCATCTGAGTTACGTAAAAGTCCACTTCTTCGTGCTTGCGACTTATCCAGCTGTCGATGTTTGGAATCAATGTGAATGTCCATCTCCCTTTGTTCGCGCTCTCCCAGCGTCCTTGCCATTTGTAGAACTGCTCCGGCGCTCGTTCACTTTGGATTCTTCATCCCCTGCTACGTAGAGTCGCTGAAGTTCACACGCTAGTACTTCAATTGCTGATATTACTCCGATTGCTTCATCGAACACGGTTCAAAAAGCACCATCAATCCTTAGTACACTTACACGATAGATAGATCAGATTCCGGCTATATACGATTTCTTCTTCTTTGCATCTGCCCAGATCGGTGCAGCGTATAGCATTACGGAACTCGTGACCATTGCTAATAGTTTCGTCTGCTGGAGCGTGGTCCTTCAATGTTTGACATGATTCGTGAGAGCGCACCATTTACCTTTGAAGCTTTCTCGCTGATCGCCAGATGATGATCTTTGAAGGGCATTCGAGTGTCGATTAACACTTCAAGATATCGCAGATTTGGCTGCAAGATGATATTGTGGTCTCCAGCTCTGAATGTGAAAATTTCGCGTTATTTTCGAGAGCTCATAAGAACCACCCCTTTTTATACGAAGCCAACACCAGATCCGTAATACTTTTCCACTGCATAGTTCTATCGATCGCATC
Source organism: Beris chalybata (assembly GCA_949128065.1). Classification (NCBI taxonomy): domain Eukaryota; kingdom Metazoa; phylum Arthropoda; class Insecta; order Diptera; family Stratiomyidae; genus Beris; species Beris chalybata. The sequence goes on from OX421894.1 coordinate 99,040,371, forward strand.
ACTACCCAGAACGTTCAAGGTGTGGATAAGTTTCGCTACTACCACTAGTGCGATATCATCCACATACCGTACCAATGTGGTGTCCATTGGAAGCTCGTTGTGAAAACGTCATTATACATGATGTTCCATAAAGTGGGGCAAAGCACTGAGCCCAGAGGGACTACTCGTGAAAGACCGAAGCGTTTGATGCCGTCCTTGGTGTAATACAAAAGAATTTTTTATTAGAAGGTATTAGCTATGATTCGCTCTAGATATACCAGTACGTTGAAACTATTTACTGCTTGCATTATTCGCAACCAGCTCGCTGAATTGAAGGCATTATTGAGTCAAGTGTTACCACTTTTTGTCGCTGTTTTCCCATCATAACGGTATTAATGGCGTCGATGGTGTATCTCCCTCTGCGGAATCCAAATTTTTGCGTAGATAGACCTACAGGTCTCTATAGTGATTCTTGCAGTCCGTTACTGAAAATTCTCTCCTGTACATTTCCCAATGAGTTCAGCGTACATAGTGACCGGTATGCCGATGGTTGTTCTGGTTGCTTTCCGGGTTTCAATAACAGCACTAGTCCCTTGGAGCTTCCAAAAAGTGGGAACACTCCATTTTTGAGACATCTTAGCGAACGTCTCGAGATCCTTCCGGATAGCTGTTTTCATCGCTTTGTTTGGGATGCCGTCGAGACCAGGTGCTTTGTTTGTCACTTTTCGTATTTTCAGTAGAACCTCCTCAGCTGTCACAGGAGTAATGTCACCCATATCACCGGGTAGGTGATATCTTTTCGTCCATTCACTTCGGGGTGGAAAGAGTGCCGCCATAAGCGCAAAATCCGAGGGTTACGGCGCTCTGAGTCCTCTAACTTAATTCATCACTACCTTGTACGCTTTGCCAGAAAGGTCGATATCTGAGCTTTCGCGCAGGTCGTAGAATGCCGAGTCCTTGAATCGCTTTCGTAAGCTGTAGTCGGCATACTTTGTAGCTAGAATGCAATGATTGCCACGTGGTACGATTTCGCGAACGCTGCGCTTTCCTGCGCGCATGATTGCACTTCCTCCTGCATTCGGCAATATTCTCATTCCACCAGTCGACTGGGGTTCTTGTTGGTGCACCCGTCCTTCTTGGCATTGCTGTGTCGCATGCCTGGCTCAATCGCTGCTTGATATTTGTCGCCATATATGTGGCTTCGTCGTCCATTGTTTGTGTCTCGTCCCATACCAACTCAAAAACTTCTACGTCAAAAAGACGTTGTTTCTATCCCTTGACTTGTGCAACAGATGTTCGCCTTTGACCTCTTCCTTGCTGCAGCTCGATGACAATAGCGCGATGATCCACCACCAACCATTTGGTTCCAGCCTCAAACATGTGATGTCTTTTATTTAAAAATTCGAAGTATGGTAGGTTGTTTGGTTAACTTGGTGGCCCGCCTGACGAAGACAGGCCCAATTAGAACAGGAAGCACTGTTTTGATATCACAACTCGTTTAACCGCGTCGTTGAGGGTTGAAGAAGTGGATGGTTTAACAGGGACCTGGGACTCCAATGAATTATCATATTCATCCGAAGATGTTCAAGATCTTGTTCTTCGAGATCTCACCAAGGTCATTAAAGAAGGACTTGCCTAGTACGCGAAGTCTGGCTCTGGCTAGGGCTAGACACTCGCAAAGAAGGTGGATGACAGTTTCCCTCTTATTTGCCTCCCCACAATTTACGTTAAAGGGAATACCCAGTTAGGCCGCGGGTCGCCAGTTGGCCAGTGACCCATGCTGAGTGCTGTTACTCTGCAAACATTCACGCGGCTCCTGCTGATGAGTTCATCTGTTCTTCCCCGGCAGAAGGATGGCCACTTTGAATTCCTGCGTCGCAAGATATTCCATAAGAACCCCTGCGATTCGTATTTTTGCTGTCCCATGTCATTGACCATGCGTTAAAGCCATCACCAATAGATGCTGGGAACTTTGATGTAGCCTCCGTCGCTAGCTCCGTGAACATCCGCTTACATTGACTTATGTCCATACTGATAGAAGGTTGAATGAAAAGTTGTTAATTTCATCAACGGGTTATTAGAACAAGTAGAGCTTACTTTGGTAGACCTGTGTTGCTCACATAGAATTGCGAGGTCGAACCGTTGCTCGAAAATCGTTTGCTGCAGGAGGTCCTGTGTTGCCATACAGTGGTTGAAGTTGAGTTGTACTATTTCCATCGTCCAATTTTCTTGACCGCCTTTTGATTTGCCGGACCGCGTGAGCTGCCAGCTGCATGATCGCCTTCGCATTACGCACATTTTATTTTGTTCGTACATACAGTCGCACAATGTCTGTCTTCGCCGCATTTCTTGCATATATTTCTCCGATCTATTGGCTCCTTACAGTTCTGTGCCAAGTGATTATACCTCCAACACTGAAAACAACGTGTAGGTGATACACTCTCGTGTACTCGGCATGACACCCAACTTATGCGCATTCACTGCATCTTTATCTTTCTCACAGCATCTTTGGCCGGCAGATTGACATAAGCCATCTGAGTGCCTTCATGCCTTTCTCCATGTAGCGTTCCGATGCCTCATCCAGGCGCCGTATTTCACACTGTGCATGGAGCGCGTCGAACACATCTGCTGACTTTGTGACCTCGTCTAGATCTCTCAGCTGGATTGTTATGGTATGCGTTTTCGCCGACACGCATCATATTTTTTCCACTGCTGCGGTATTCCCTTCTACGCGCTTAAGTTCAAGCAGCAACTCATTCTTAAGTACTAAACAGAACACGGACTTTGACTTCTATTTTGCGTACCTTGCCGCAGTCGCAGGTGAAGTCAGTGTTGTGGGCATCACCACATAATCCTGTGTATTCTAAAAGACAGGGTCTGCGCGGCCGAATTCGAAGTTCGTGTTCTGTTTGGGTCGTAAGTTTGTGCGGGACTTTAACCAGCTAAAAACTCCTCAGTCGTACGCAGCAACTCATTCTTAAGTACTAAACAGAACATGGACTTTGACTTCGATTTGGCCTACCTTGCCGCAGTCGCAGGCGAAGTCGGTGTTGTGGGCATCACCACATAATCCTGTGTATTCTAAAAGACAGGGTCTGCGCGGCCGAATTCGAAGCTCGTGTTCTGTTTGGGTCTTAAGTCTGTGTGGGACTTTAACCAGCTAAAAACTCCTCAGTCGTACGGATGGATCCTCCCGGAACCACCGTTAGGTATTGCGTCGGGAGGCCGTCATAGCAATAATGCTTAGATCGTCTGTATAGTCTAGTCAGTCGTCTCCTAAGGTACGACGCGTTGGAAGTCTTTTAATCGCTAAAAGCGGCGAAGTGTCGACATAATCCGTGGTGGAGGAGCTTCGTCTGAAATCGCAGGAACAAGTCGAGAAGGTGGAAGCGCTAATGGCCAAGCAAACTTTTTCCAAGAAAAAACAACAATAACAAAAAGGGAAATTTGTCGAACAGCAACAACAATGCATCGAATAAAAGCGACAAGCTTACGGGAAAATCCTTTAAATGTGGGAAAAAACGGCTATTGGAAGCGGGACTGCCCCGAAAACAAAAATTATTTCAACGTAAAGTGTTTAGAGAGCTCGGTCGAGGTCTTCGTTTGTCATACAGCAGCAAGCGAGGACAAAGACACATGGATTTTTGATTCGGGTGTGACAAATCATATGAGTCACAATCATGATTGGTTTGAAAATTTTACTGAAATATCCGAAAGGTCGGAAATGGTAGACAAATTTGGGCTCAAGGTAAGGGCATTCAGCATTCGCGCATTCAATGACAGTGATTGGTTTCGCAAGTGAGTCATAGGAGTTTTGTACGTACCAAATCTTCAGATGAATTTATTTTCATCAGGAAAGGTGGCGGATCAAGGATTTGATATGTGTATGAATAGCAAGCGCTGCGAACTGCTGAAGGACGGAAATGTTGTTGCAGTGGGAGTTCGCCGGAAGGGATAGTAGTATGAATCTAGCGGTCCTGGCTACGGCGGTGGGGATGTCGGAAGCTTTTGTAAAGATGACGTCACAGACTTGTATAAAACTGATGTGGAATTACCTCCCGCAGAGCTTTGGTTTTTTGGATAAAATTGGGCGTTTTTTTCGTTTTCCGTTGCATAAAATTTTGCTTTTTTTCAGGTTGTTGTTGGGGCTTTGAGCTTTTTGAAATGGTTGGTTTTTTTCGGTTGTTGCCAGGGCTTAGGCTATCCGGGTCTTAGGCTAGCGGGGAGCGGGAGCTTAGGCCTACAGGTTGAGACATGTTTTTGAGCGGGTGAGTCATAATTCTATGTCCTCGACTAGGTGGAGGAGATGGAGGAAGCTTTTTCTTGACGGAGGAGCTTTTATATGGTGACGTCATAGACTTGTATGAAACTGATAATGAATTTACACCATCAGTTTTTTTGACTGACCTGTTCTGATATAAACAGCTTTTTGACCTGACCTAATGGTGTAAAGTCCTTATTAGTTTCATACAAGTCTATGACGTCACCATACAAAAGCTTCCTCCCTTCCTCTCCATAGCCAGAACTAGTACATCCTTACTACTTGACATTTCCATACTATGTTTTAGGTACGTTGACCTTAGCTTTCGATGTTATGTTTATTTTTTCCTCTAAAATTTCGTTGAATCGACGGGGTTTGGTATCCAAAGAAGCTGTTGTCATTATATAATAATATAGACGTAATGTTTATTTTTTCAACAAAAATTTGTTAATTGTTTAAAAAACAAAGACTTTTTGCAAATGAATCATAGAAAATTTTAGATGGTTCAATTAAAAATTATTTTCTGTGTGTATTCGTCTGACAAAAAATTGATCAGTGTTATGAGCAGGATAGTATTAAATTCGAATATGAAAAACGAATAAATGTTAAAATTTAGATAGTGAAACGGAATTATTTGTCTTATCCTTTCAATCCACTTCCGAAGAATTTCACACCTAAGAATACCATTTTTAATACCCACCCATATTAGCGCCTTACAACTTTTTGACAATTTTTTAGACCTGACATATAGTTTTTTTGATGTGACCTGTTCTTATATTAGCAGATCCTGTTCTGATATTGACAGCTTTTTGACCTTACCTGTTCTTATATTGAACTGAACTGTTCCGATACAACAAAAAAAATCTGCCAACAGTCTGGGCGCAACTTTATTATTTTTCCGGCAGAAGTTTGGAACGTGTTCAATTCGGGGATTCGGTGTATGTTACTATGTGACTGAAAACCTAACAAAAAGTTTGGGAAGCGATTAGAATGTGGTGTAACATATGAATTATATAATTGAGTCACATTCCGGGATGCGTTTTAGAGGTTGAAAATGATAAAACTTTAAAATATGTGATTATTAAACAAGCCTGGGGAAGTGAAAAGATATTCGATATCTGATCAGACCTGAGGGATATGGTTGAATTCATGAAAAAAAAATGGGTGATTATTTAACAAGCCTGGGGAAGTGAAAAAATATTCGATATCTGATCAGACCTGAGAAACATGGTGGAATTCATGAAAAAGTATACAACCAGATTACACCCTCTTAGGGGTCGAATTTCAAAAAAACTTGAAAGCACATTCTAGGTATTCACATCAAGAATCCGTAGAATAAAAATGAATTCAATATTTCGAAAGACCTAGTAGATATGACGAAAATCGTGAAAATATATGCATTTTATATTAACCGATATTTTTTTTTGCCCCCCTTCTGAACGCCAATGAATATTTAAATTTTTTTTATCAGAATTACTTTTCTAGTTAACTTACATATACTTACCGAGTTTCAACTTCCTAGCATAAGCCGTTCTGAAGTTAGGGAAAACACCCCCCCCCCCCACCGTACCATACTTCCCCTAAAAAAAATTGATTTTTCCACCATGCCACTACTATAGCTTTATCTAAATACCAAGTTTCAGCTTCCTATCATTATAGATTCTTAAGATATAAGCATCGGAACTTTTTCTTTTTCACCCTTCCCCACCCTCACCCTCGACACCCACACCCCCAAACTTTTTTTCCCTACTAGGGTTCTATTAGGCCTACTTCTGGTAAAAATTTGAAACATCCATCTAACACTGTTATTGAGATATGAAACGTGTTATTTTTCAAAAACTCTAATCCCTCCCACTTCCATGCTCCTCCACCCCCTTCAAATATTTTACTTTTAACAATCTTTATTTACCAAGCTTTATACTCAAACCAAATTTTGTTTTTCTGGTACCATTGGTTTGTGAGATATCGTAATCTAAAGTTCTTCACCCCCCCCCCCCCCCACCCCGTACGCCACTACCCCCCAAAAATTTTGTTTCAATCTATCGTTCTAGTCATGAAATGTACACAAAAAAATTTTGATGGCAGCAAATTTTTTTTTTTGAAAATCAATAACAATACTGTATTATTACTAATAAAGTAATTTGTTAATTGGTTAAAAAACAAAGGCCGCTATTCACAGTCGTCATAAAGTTGGCTTTGGGTTAGAGCTGACTTTAGTGTCGTATAATTTATATGACACTAAAGTCAGCTCTAACTTAAAGCCAACTTTATGACGACTGTGAATAGCGGCCAAAGACTTTTTGTAGATGAATCATAGAAAATTTTAGATACTTCAATTAAAAATTATTTTCTGTGTGTATTCGTCTGACCTTATCAGTTTCATACAAGTCTATGAAGTCACCATACAAAAACTCCTCCGTCAAGAAAAAGCTTCTTCCATATCCTCCACCTGCTCGAGGACAAAGAAATATGACTCGCCCGCTCAAAACCATGTCTCAACCTGTCGGCCTAAGCCCCACTCCCCTCTAGCCTAAGCCCTGGCAACAACCGAAAAAACCGACCATTTCAAAAAGTTCAAAACCCCGACAATAATCAGAAAAAAACGCCAAATTTTATGCAACGCAAAACGAAAACGCCCAATTTTATGCAAAAACTAAAGCTCTGGGAGAGTGGATTCCTTATCAGTTTCACACAAGTCTATGACGTCATCCATACAAAAGCTTCCACCATCCCCACCGCCATAGCCAGGACCGCTATATCCATACTACTAGGGATTATTCCAAATGCTGTTCAGGGTGATTCAACCATCACAGGTCGAGGCTGCGGAAAATATGGCAATATGAACGACTTGGTCATCAGAATCTAGTACATGTGAAGAAATTTTTGCGAGGCTGATTTTATCGACGAGAATTTTACATGCGAAGCTTGCGTGTATGGTAATTATCATCGTGGCAACTTTAATAGTCGTGAAGAAAGATTGAAGTCATGCGGCGAGGTAAGGTTTAAAAAGTGCTTTATTATTTGCCGTAAGTTCTTAATGCTAACAGGTTTTCTATCTTAATCCTAAAGCTAAAACTAGTCTATATCTAAGCTGCTACCGTTCTTAATGGCCTCAATGGGCACTCTAAGATATAAATCTTATCGGGGGGATGTTTTTTAGGGGGGATCAGAGTCTATTTATTTAATTACATTCTTAATGTATACTTATCATTAAAATAAACAATTGGGAAAATGACAAAAAAAAAACAATATTACATCAATTTCACTCTACTCTACTTAAACTATATACAATTCTTACTTACTAACTTAAAACTAGGGCTTGAGCCGAACTCTCCGCCGCCGGGGCCAGCAGCATCATGCTCCACTATTCGAGAATAGTAGAGCAGAAAACACCGTTCCCGGCCGCGGACAGCTCAGTCCAGCATACAATAATTGCATTTAAGAATGCATCGAGAAGGGAATATTTAGGTGGGATACGAATCACTTTATTTAATTTATTACAATGTTTCTTAAATATAACAATTTATCATAAATAATTTTTCCTTATAACTATTCCGGGCCGAGCCATTCGTCACCTGGACCGATAGCTGAAGGCCATCAGTTCCTGTAGCGATTGTCTCGGTCCGGCATGCCTTATAACTAGGGAAGCTGCTAACAAGGTTAGTACTTATTCTAGTTTCGTTTATTTTTTTGGGTTAGCTTAATTACTTAGTTAACTTATTCTAGAAAACTAACTAAATGTCTTGTTGATTAAGCCACCAGTATCTCGTAGCCTCACGCTCATGTCTGTCAATGTCAACATAGTTCGCGGTGGAGTAACGCCATAATGGCTGGGGGTCGCTGGTTTCGAGATTGGGGTCGTATTCTATTTTTTTATCGGTCGCGCCCCTATATGCATGATAAATGATTGGTACGTAGTCGGAATCTAAGATGTAGCCGTTTTCGTCAAGGTAGACAAAGGCTTCAGGTGGAATAAAACCAGTTGACATGGTTTTTTCAATATATTGTGGGTTTGGGAAGAAGGGTTGGTGGATCCAGGGGTTATGGTCTTGATCTGAGGAGTCATGCGGTGAGGTAATTCAGACGGATGTGTGCGGCAGTTTTCAGACGTTTTGATAGGGCGGCTCAAGATATTTCTTAGTATTGAAAGATGATTTCTCACATTTTCGTTATTTCTACTTCATGAAGCTAAAGTCCGAAGTAACTGGTATCATGAAAAAATATGTGAGAAGGAGCACGGCCATAACATTCGAGGAATTAAAAATCTTTTTCGAGGATTTTGGTATTCATCACCAGCGAACTGTGCCATATACGCCAGAGCAAAATAGTGTTTCCAGAGCGGGAAATGCGAACTATTGTCGAATCTGCGAGAACAATGCTTCAATCAAAACATCCACGTTCCCAAAGAGAAACGTAAGAAACTTGATCCAAAGGCAGTGAAATGCATTTTTGTTGGTTAAGACAGTCATTCGAAAGGATATCGAGTTTGGAATCCGAAGACTGAAAAATTGAAATCTCACGAGATGTTGTGTTTTTGTTAGAGGAATTCATGGCCACACTCGATATCAGGACAGAAGAAAAAGCAAACAAAGACGCGAGAAATATTACTACAAATGATGGAAATGCGGAAGACTAGATCGCGCCGGAACGACAAGAGCATCGTGGTGCGATATGTGATCTTGATGACAGAAAGTTATCAGTCAGCGACTACGCGGTCGAAGTGTCATTACAGCGGCGAAAAGTTTATCAATCGAATTTTGCATCAGAAAATTATTATATGCATTGTTGCATTGTCCGATGATCACAAGAAGTGGGAACAAGCAATGGATGATGAAAACGATTCATTCATAAAAAATCGTACATGGATTTTGGTCACCAGCTAACAGAGTGATCCACAATCGATGGGTATACAAGGTGAAGCAAAATCCAGATGAAATCATTGATCGCTACAAGGCGCGATTAGTAGTGCGAGGCTTCACACAAGAATACGGCATCGATTAACACGAAACTTTCAGTCCGGTGGTAAAGTTTACGCAAAACGAATGAAACTAAAGCGATTCGACGTGAAAACTGCTTTTCTAAACGGCCATTTGGAGGAAAATAGATAAATATATGAACCAGCCAATAGGATACGACGATAAAAGCGGGCAAAAGTGTGCAAACTTATGAAGAGTTTGTACGGTTTGAAACAAGCGTCACGTTGTTGGAATAAGAAGTTTACTTCATTTGTGAAAAAAATTCGGTTTCAAGGCGAGCGAATCGGATCCTTGCGTTTTCGTTTGCAGTGGCAAAGATGGAATGCGGATTTTAGCAATTTACGTTGACGACGGACTAATTGCAGCGGAGGAGCGTGAGTCCATCGAATCAGTTATCAAACACCTGCAAAAAGAATTAGAGATCAAGGTTTTCGAGCTGGAATGTTTTTTGAGACTCAAAATTGATCAGCGATCGGACGGTTCGATTCACATACATCTACAAGGTTATGCCAGAAAATTACTTGATCGTTTTACCATGATAATTTGCAATGTAGTGTCAACGCCATTGCACAATTCACAAAAACTTGGCGTTTTTAAGGCAGGCGGAGAGATTGACTTTCCATATCGTGAAGCAGTTGGAAGTTTGTATTTGGCCAGGCCAGATATCAGTTTCGCAGTTGGAAGTGTCAGCCGATACTTGAAAAAGCCAGCTGTAGCACAAGTGAATGCAGTAAAGCGCATTCTCAAATACCATACATCAAAGGCATAATGGACATGGGAATTAATTTTGAATGCGAAAACGATTTGCATTTTTGCAGATACAGCGATGCGGATTACGCAGGCGACGATCGACGTCAGGTTACGGTTTCATGTTTGGCGGAAGCGCAATCAGTTGGGGATCGGAGCGACAGAAATCAGTCGCAATATCAACCACGGAATCTGAATACATGGCAGCATCTCATGCCATAAAGGAATTGGTCTGGCTGAAGAATCTTTTGTGCGAGCTTCTACAGGAGAACAATAATGCGCCAATATTTTACATGGACAATCAGAGCACAATTCGGCTTGTGCAAATGCCGGAGTCTCACAAGAGGACGAAACATATCGACGTGTGGTATCACTTCATTAGAGAGAAGTTCGAAAATGGGTTTTTCGAATTGAAATTTGTATGTTCAGACGGATGAACAAGCAGCCGATATCATGACGAAGGCATTGTCGAAGCCAAAACTTCAAATTTTTTTTGTTCGTTGGTGAGTGTCATGCCAAAGAGTTAACGTAATTTTTTGTTTCCGAATAAGTATGTTTTTTATTATTCAGTAAATGTTGCCATCGACTTGTAACAAAAAGTGGGAGCATTGAATTCTGAATTTTGTTCAAGTCATAGACACTTATATTTTTTTATGTTCAGTGTTACCTTTGGTTTATTTGACATCAATAAATTAGTTATAATATTTCATTTAACAACAGAAGAGTCCCCAGGATTTGCGCTGCGCCTTTCTCAGTTCATATTTGTATTTATGGAATGATCCTTTGTAGGAGTCCCAATCGCAAACATCTTTGGTGCTCTTGGCTTTGTTGACCAGTTGCCTGCAGCACTTCCTAAGAGACTTGAGTTCTGCGTTCCACTTGGCTTATGTTTCCCTCTTGGCCTGCTCTCAGAACAGGAGTTCGACAGTGCCTCGTTTAGGGCACGAGTTACGGAATGGTTCCCACGACGTCCAAGCAACAAGCTCCCACTACTCGACGAATAACATAATCATAACATGTAACCAGCAAAATATCATTTTCCAAATTTCAAAATTCTCTTAAATGCACTTTTATTAAATTCTAAACGTATGCACCTTTTCCAAAGAATATTAACCTGAACCAGACGCTGACTTAGCATGTTTTCCGTAACACTTAATTTTCCTAAATTGTTAACTAGATATTCTTAAGCAGCTGTAATTTTAAAGTCAAAGAAACAAGTCAAATTAGATATTGTTTTTTAAAATAAAGTTAACGAAGTAACTTTAACTCGCGCGTTAAGGTGGTGACCAGACCGTCGAGATCAGTTGAGCTACTCGGTTGGAGTGGCAGTGAATGTGGGAGTAAGCTGCTAAGAGTTTCCCGGTATTTGACTCAGTCGGTCCGCCTGTAGTTCCTAAAGGCCGGTGGTACAGGTTTGTAATCTTTCAGATTAAATTGGAGGTAGCATTGATCCGAGAAGGAGTTTTCTTCAGAAAAGTTCCAGTTGCTAACCATGTGTGAAATGTTATCGGAAACCAGGGTGATGTCTAGGACTTGTCTATTCCTGGTTTTAAAGGTGGGTTCTTGACCTGTGTTACATAGAAAAAGGTTAGTGCTTAAAAAGCTGTCAAAAAGCAACTCCCCTCAGACTGTATGATGCGCATTTGCATCACACCCCAGGATGACACCGGTGTTGAGATTAATAGCTTCACTGATTAGATCGCTCATAATACTCGGTAGTAGTGGATCACCCTGAAGGATCATGGGCCAGATAGGACAAGATCAGCCAGTGAATCTTGTTATTCAGTTCAAGGCTGACTGCGACGATGTCAGGATCACTGAAACTGTGTAGTAGAAATATATTTAGAGTGTTTTTTGCAAGAATGCATGCTCTTGGCTTGCAATTACTCCTTGCATAGAAGAGAGTATAGTTTGGAGTCTTGAGACCGGCTACCACGTCATGGACAATCCAGGGTTCCTGGATCAAGACAAGGTCTTTTCTATCCCTGGCTAGATGGAAATGTAGGGACGCTGATGTCGTTATTGAGTGATGGAGGCTAATCTGCAGTATTCAGGACTTCATTGAAGGGCCTCTTGGATATTTCAGCTTTTAAGCCCAGTCGATAGAGGCCCGTTCTTTGTCCGTCCGCTGTTCCTCAGGTATGCTACCAAGGCGCTTCAGGACTCCCAAGGCCGTTTTTTTCTCCCTCCTGATGTGGCATGAAGATTGGTCGCTACCAGTCCCTAGAAGTCCGATTGTGCCGGTGCTTTTTGGGATATTGGCAGCTTCCTTTCCTCTGTCAGTATGTGGTTCAGAAGCCGTGGTATTAGCAGTTTGCCCTTTCACCTCCTTTGCAGGAGGGTGAGGCTTGCGCCCCTTCTTGATTGAGCCAAGACCGGGTCTGGTGTTCAAAATCTTGGCCGTGTTAGTTGGACCGGGCTTGGTGACCGCAGTCCATACAAGCGCTGCGACATCGACCTCAAAACAAATATGTTTTACAACATCGATGTTTGAAATAAACGACATCGATATCGATAACACATCGGTGAAAAACATCGATGTTTCTAAACATCGATGTTTTTAGAATTTTAGGTGAGACATTAGAGAAGAAGCAAAAAAAATGTTTTAACTAAGAGATTGGTGTGAGAAAAATAACCTAGATGTTTCTCAAACATTGATGTTTTATCAGGGTAGGTAAAAAACACGATTGTTAAAACAAAATAATCTTATTAATTAAAAAGAATCTTATTACATTTTTCATTATTATTTCATATTTCATTTCACTATTATATTTCTAAAAATAGGAACAGAAAATTATTTCATTTCTGCTACTTACAACAAATTCGGTTAACAAAACAAAAAAATCTGCTAACAATCTGGGTTTAACTTTATTATTTTTCCGGCAGTAGTTCGGAACGCGTTCAATTCAAAGATGCGGTGTAGGTTACTATGTGACTGAAAACCTAACAAAAAGTTCGGTAAGCGGCTAGAATAACATATGCATTACATAATTGGCTCATATTCCATTATATAATTGGGTCATATTCCATAACATAGTTGGGCTATTTGCGGTCTAGGGGTTGCAGAAGGAAAACACTTACAAATAGGTGATTATTAAACAAGCCCGAGGAAGTACAAATCTCATCAGATCTGTGAGATATGGTAAAGTTCATGAAAAAGTATAAAACCACTTTACACCTCCTTAGGGTTCGAATTTCAAAAAATCTTGAAAATACTATCTAGATATTCATACGAAGAATCCGTAGAATAAAAATGAGTGCGATATCTGGGAAGATCTAGTAGATATGACGAAAATCGTGAAAATATATGCATTCTATTTTCACTGATAATTTTTTTTGCCCCCCTTCCGAATGTAAATAGATATTTGAATTTTACTGTATTATTTATAATACAGTATTGTTATCGATTTTTAAAAAAAAAAATTGCTTGCCCTCAAAATTTTTTTTTCCACGTTTCATGACTAGTAGACGCGAAAAAAGCAATAAAAAATCTGCCAACAGTCTGGGCGCAACTGTATTATTTTTCCGGCAGAAGTTCGGAACGCGTTCAATTCGGGGATGCGGTGTATGTTACTATGTGACTGAAAACCTAACAAAAAGTTCGGGAAGCGGTTAGGAAAGGGTGTGACATATGAATTATATAATTGGGTCATATTCCGGGATGCGGTCTAGAGGTTGAAAAAAACAAAACTTAAAAATAGGTGATTATTAAACAAACCTGGGGAAGTGAAAAGATATTCGATATCTGATCAGACCTGAGAAACATGGTGGAATTCATGAAAAAGTATACAACCAGTTTACACCCTCTTAGGGGTCGAGTTTCAAAAAATCTTGAAAACACATTCTAGGTATTCACATGAAGAATCCGTAGAATAAAAATGAATTCAATATTTCGAAAGACCTAGTAGATATGACGAAAATCGTGAAAATATATGCATTTTATATAAACCGATAATTTTTTTGCCCCCCCTTCTGAACGCCAATGAATTTTTAATTTTTTCTTTATCAGAATTACTTTTCTAGTTAATTTACATATACGTACTGAGTTTCAACTTCTTAGCATAAGCCGTTCTAAAATTAGGAAAAACACCCCCCACCACCGTACCATACTACCCCTAAAAAAAATTCTATTTTTCCACCATGCCACTACTATAGCTCTATCTAAATACCAAGTTTCAGCTTCCTATCGTTATAGATTCTCAAGATATAAGCATCGGAACTTTTTCTTTCTCACCCTTCCCCACCCTCACCCTCTACACCCACACCCCCAAACTTTTTTTTCCTACTAGGGTTCTATTAGGCCTACTTCTGGTAAAAATTTGTAGCATCCATCTTACGCTGTTATTGAGATATGAAACGTGTTATTTTTGAAAAATTCTTATCCCCTCCACTTACGTACTCCCCCGCCCCCTTCAAAGATTTTACTTTGAGCAATCTTTATTTATTAAGCTTTATATCCAAACCGAATTTTGTTTTTCTGGTGCCTCTGGTTTGGGAGATATCGTAATGTTAAGTATTTCACCCCCCACCCCCCTACGCCACTACCCCCACCCAAAAATTTTGTTTCAATCTACTCTCCTAGTATAACTACAGATATTTGTTAAGTTTTAATTGCTTGCTATTAACGGTTTAGGAGATATGGATTTTAGAATGTGTCGATCTCGACTTTTTTGCGTTTCGGACGCATTGCTTCCCCCTCCACTCCCACACCCCTTCACCCATATCTGTTTTTTTTTTGCAAATGGGTCCATTATCAAAGCTCTATAGAAATTCTAAGTTTCAGCCTCCTAACACAAGCGGTTCCTGAGATCTAGAAACCTAAATTTTTCGTCTAAAACGCTTACCCCACCTTCCCCCTCACATCCCCACCCCTGAAAATAATGTCAATTCAAGGGGTCCACCAAGTCTATTCTTAGAAAAAATTTTAATTTAATAGCTTCACTAGTTTGAGAGCTACGAGCCTTCAAAGATTTTGGGGCGGTCGACGTACGGCGTACAGGGTACTGCGTACGGCGTACGGCGTACGGCGTACGGGGTACGGCGTATAGACGGAGTGAAAATTTTTATTGCTTTTTTCGCGTCTACTAGTCATGAAACGTAGACAAAAAAATTTTGAGGGCAGCAAATTTTTTTTTTTTAAAAATCGATAACAATACTGTATTATAAATAATACAGTAAAATTTCACTCCGTCTGTACGCCGTACGCCGTACGCCCCACGCCCCAAGCAAAATCCTTTGAAGGCTCGTAGTTCTCAAACCAGTGGAGCTATTAAATTAAATTTTTTTCTAAGAATAGACTTGGTGGACCCCTTGAATTGACATTATTTTCAGGGAAGGAGGTGTAAGGGGGAAGGCGGGGTAAGAGTTTTAGACGAAAAATTTAGGTTTCTAGATCTCAGGAACCGCTTGTGTTAGGAGGCTGAAACTTAGAATTTCTATAGAGCTTTGATAATGGACCCATTTGCAAAAAAAAAAACAGATATGGGTGAAGGGGTGTGGGAGTGGAGGGGAAAATAATGCGTCCGAAACGCAAAAATGCCGAGATCGACAAATTCTAAAATCCATATCTTCTAAACCATTAATAGCAAGCAGTTAAAACTTAACAAATACCTGTAGTTATACTGGGAGAGTTGATTGAAACAAAATTTTTGGGTGGGGGTAGTGACGTACGGGGGTGGGGGGTGAAAACTTTAGATTACGATATCTCACAAACTAATTGGACCAGAAAAACAAAATTCGGTTTTATTATAAAGATTAATAAATAAAGATTGCTCAAAGTAAAATATTTGAAAAGGGTGGAGGAGCACGGAAGTGGGAGGGATTAGAATTTTTCAAAAATAACACGATTTATATCTCAATAACAGTGTAAAATGGATGTTTCAAATTTTTACCAGAAGTAGGCCGAATAGAACCTAAGTAGGGAAAAAAAGGTTGGTGGTGTGGGTGTAGAGGGTGAGGGTGGGGAAGGGTGAGAAAGAAAAAGTTCCGATGCTTATATCTTAAGAATCTATAGTGATAGGAAGCTAAAACTTCGTATTTGAATAAAGCTATAGTAGTGGCATGGTGGAAAAATACATTTTTTTTAGGGGTAGTATGGTACGGTGGTGGGGGGTGTTTTCCCTAACTTCAGAACGGCTTATGCTAGGAAGTTGAAACTCGGTACGTATATGTAAATTAACTAGAAAAGTAATTCTGCTAAAAAAAATTCCAATATTCATTGGTGTTCAGAAGAGGGGGCAAAAAAAAACATCGGTTAATATAAAATGCATATATTTTCACTATTTTCGTCATATCTACTAGGTCTTTCGAAATATTGAATTCATTTTTATTCTACGGATTCTTCAAGTGAATACCTAGAATGTGCTTTCAAGTTTTTTTGAAATTCGACCCCTAAGAGGGTGTAAGCTGGTTGTATACTTTTTCATTAATTCCACCATGTTTCTCAGGTCTGATCAGATATCGAATATCTTTTCACTTCCCCAGGTTTGTTTAATAATCACCTATTTTTAAGTTTTGTTTTTTTCAACCTCTAGACCGCACCCCAGAATATGACCCAATTATTTAATTCATATGTTACACCCTTTTCTAACCGCTTCCCGAACTTTTTGTTAGGTTTTCAGTCACATAGTAACATACACCGCATCCCCGAATTGAACGCGTTCTGAACTTCTGCCGGAAAAATAATACAGTTGCGCCCAGACTGTTGGCAGATTTTTTATACTCTAGATGAACATATAGAGTATTATAAGTTTAATTCAGCCCGAAAAGTTTGTAACGCATAAGACCCAGCCTCGGACAAAAAAAAATTGTATATTATTTTGTGTTTATTTTTGGCCAAAACCCCTAAATCCGTTGGCTGTCCGTCCGTCCGTTAGCACGATAACTCAAGAACACGTTGACCTAGGAAGTTGAAATTTTTTCAAAACTTGTAAAATGAAAAAAATAAGGCTAAGTTCGTTAATGGGCGATATCCTTTCACTCCTTCGGGTACCTCCCATACAAGAGTCCTTAAAATACGTTTTCACAATTATTCCTCGAATGCTTCAAGTTAGGAACTTGATATTTTGCATACTTAAGGCTTATAATGTTTGAGTCGAAAGTTCCGAATATGATGAAAATCGAATGAGTCCTTCGTGTAGCAGCCTAGAAATGTCCTTAAAAAATGAATGCTTGTTGCTGAATCCACTACAACTCCAGAACGAGTTTAAGCAGGAATTTAAAATTTTACAGGAATTAGTTTTATACCAAAACCAAGACGAAGTTCATTAATTAGCGCCATCCGTCGACTCCTTCGGGTGGCTGTCATACAAAAGTCCTTAAAACACATGTTTACCAACATTGAACGATAACTTTAGAACGCTTTACGTTACGACTTTGAAATTTTGTATACGTTGATTTTATAATAGTCGCAGCTGAAACTATTAATATGAAAAATCTCCCATAAGTCCTTCTTGTAGTTGCCAAACAAAAATTCTGTAAAATGTCCAAACTTTCTTTATGGAACTCACTATAAATCTAAAAATCTAGTAGCCACTATACAATAGTTTCTACCTGTAAGTAAAAGGTCATGTAATAACTGCTTGTGCACTCCTCATTCTTTTGATATATTTCCAAATGAAATATAAATCGGAGTTCAGTATTTCATCTAGAGTATCATACGATTGGCTTGCAGCCAATCGTGAATGCATTATGTTTATATTCAATTTTGCGCCAAACATAATTATTTTTGTATGGAATATTACCACCTTGTTGATTTAAATGTTCATTATTAACAATGAAAAACTATAATATTAAATACAATATGTTCAAGCCAAACATTTTTCGTACTTAATAACACAAATTAATGTTTTCAAACCAAATAGTAATTTATTTAACTTAAACGTAATTGTATATTTAGTTTAACTTTTCCAGGTTTTGACTAGAATGTTTCAGTATTTCAAATTGAACCACCTAGATAGTTTAATCAACAAAAATGATTTCCTTCACTTAAAAAGATGCGCTATTATTATACCTTTAATTTCTTTCAATACGAAACAACTTTCATTATTCTTAAATATATGAAATATTTGATTAGTTTTTATTGGTTGGTTTTGTAAGTACGTATTCTGGCAGTTCAAAATGACACAAGAATCCCCGATTTTCAAAATTGATTTCAAATTACCTTTCCATAGTTGCCTCTTACTTCATTATTAGCGTAATAATAGATTTTTTCTATTAATTCCAGTTTTCCTATATTCGTAATTTGCAAAAACAGGATTATGTTTAACTTAAATAAATTCGTTTATTGTTAAGAGTATACATATATATGAAATGGTTAATGTCATTTATTGGATTTAAAGAACACATATTGAGTGTATTTAAGTAGTTCTATGGAATTGGTAAGCATTTGCAATTCGTTTAAAATTAAATATGTTTATTTCTTATAAATGATACCCCATTGCATAAATTGAATATGTGTAGAGGAGGGCTCTAAAATGCCTCTATTAGGATTAAACATAACTTTGATAAGGCATTTCCAGTTTTAAACGATGAAAAATGCTCATCAAAACCTAATAAATTAATTTCATTTGTAATAAATAAACATTTTTCTGCGTTTATTATTATTTTAACTATCTTAAATAAATGTAAGCATTCTTTTTGAATTGTTAAGTACAAATTAGGTTTGTATAAAGTTCCTTTATTAGTTACTTCATTAACTTCAAATGCGTCGGCAAAATTATTTTCAAGATATTCATTATTCAATTCACCAGGGCAAATTTCTGCAACATTTTATTTGTTTTGCATTACTGTATGACAAATTATTGGCAATATCAACATAAAAATTTAAAAAATCGGTAAATGCAAAACTACTCCTTAAAGCAACGGAGTATGCAATATTTTTTCTTGACGCTATGACGCTTGCTTATTTTTTTACTTCTTTATGCTTCGAACCGTAAACTCCAAAAATATTTTAAAGAACCGTATTTTTCAATAACCGTAGGGTAATGCACCATAAAGTGGTGTTTTGGTTTCAAAGCTCCCACCTGTTCTAAGTACAGTAAGTGATGAGTTCTAATACTAGCTTTTGTAACGACTCGATTTCCGGGGTAGGCTCATCGGGCGCCAAGGGTTCGTTACAAACAATTTCTTTGTTTAGACTTCAATTTATTCGTAAAAATATAAGGTTTCATGTACTTCATTTCTTTGGTAATCCATATTTAATTCATCGTGGGTTTTAATTCTTGGTATGACTAGACTTAGATTCTATTAGGTTGGTTATATTTTATTAGAGGTTTTAACTCGGTTGTTCTGTCTTTATGCGCTCCTTGTGGTACACTCGTTCCGTTCATGTTCGGGTGGTGTCCGGTGTGTTCGCGTGGGTCGATTCCGGTTCCGGTAACTTTCCTTTGGTTAGGTTCTTGGCTGCCGTTCCGTCTCGTTGTGTGTCCTTGCTGGTGGGTGCTGTCGTCCGATCGTCATACTCTGATGTGCGTGCTTGCTGGACCCCCTCCGCTCTGCTCTTGCTCGTCCGTCTCGCTGTATGGCCTCGACATCCCTTGTCCGCGTCTCGTCGTGTCGCCTGGCGCTTCCTGTGTTCACCCCTCTGGGCGATTTGTACCTGTTGTTTTCACTTGCCTGCACGTGTCGCTTCGCGGTGGTCTTCGCAGCTCAGCGGTCAGTTCCTGGCGTCGTCCGTTGTGCTTATCGGCTGTCGTAGCTCGATCTATGGCACCCCGCCTCTACCTCCTTGGCCCTGTCCTGGTGCTACATCTCTCTTGCGTTAGACGTCGTCGCTCCCTATGTTACCACGCCGGGTCTCCTTCGTCGCGGGTCGTTCTTGTTGCCGGCGTTTTGACCTCGGCTTCGTTTGCGTTGTATCGTCGTTGTCCTATCTCGGTTCTTCGTTGCGGGCAGGTTCGGGTTCCGCTGTCGCCATGTTGCTTGTGCTTCGCTCTCGTGCTGCATCTCTGTATCGGAGCTGCGCTGCTTCGGTCCGTCGTGGCTGCGTTGTAGCATTACCTTGCTGCTGCGTCGTGGTTGCCCTGCTCGATGCACCTTCGTCCTGCCTCCGTCGTCTCTCTCAGACTCCTCTGGGTTCGGCACCGTGCGTTTAGACACGTACACTAATTAGCCTCTTACTTTAAGCGGACTTACAAAGCCTCAGACCTTAACGTAAGTGGCATCATTAGAGGAAGCCTCTTCCAGTCGCTTTTTAGGTTTGGCACCGTGAGTATATCCACGTGAGCTGATTGGCCCTTTTCTTAAACGGACTTACAAAGCCGCAGACCTTAAGAAAGAAAGGCATCATCAGTAGAGCCGTACCTAGTCGGTGCGTTTTCCTCGAGACTATGATTCGGCGGACTTACAAAGCCGCAGACCCGAATGCATAGGTCGAGTCGAACGAGCGTCTTGAGTAGCTTTCGCTTCAGGGAGTTTAGAGTTCCCCTCCACTACCGGCTGCTCGTTGCCGACTGCTTGATTTTTGGTCGATCGTTTTGGGCTATATATTGGCCATAACATGCACTGTCTGCGAATTATGTCGGATATATAAAATATATGAAGTTTCCATATTACCGCTCTCTTTCTGGTACTTTGGTCCGTAGCGTTGTCGTTGTTGTAGGTGGAAATTTGCTACAAGATTTCCATCCTTACACTTTTAATGTATCAATAATATTTTCTGGAAAATATGATAAAAGAATAAGATCAATTATTTTAAGTAAACTAAGGAAAAGATGCCAAGCTTTATTTTCTTTTGGTATTAAATCACCAATAATTAAAGGTAAAAAATGAACGAAGGTCCACATTACACGAGCCGATATTTTTAATTTATTATTCTTAAAGTGGGAAGTGGTTATGTCTACTAACGAATTTCCAATTTCAGTAATTCCATAACAAAACATTCTCTTTCTATAATTTATGGTTTCTAGGCTAACATGACCACTTTCAATAAGGGATAGCAATAAAAATGAAACATCATAATGACAAACACCCTCGAAAATGTCGTGCATTATGTCCACACAAAAATTATCTGTTACGTGGAAATTTTAAAAACTATTGAATACGCTTTTACTTTATTATTTTAATAATTAAGTATTGTGATTGATTTTTTAAAAAAAAAAATTTGCTACCCTCAAAATTTTTATTTTCACGTTTCATAACTAGTAGACGCGAAAAAAGCAATAAAAATTTTCAGTCCGTCTGTCCGCCGTACGCCGTACGCAAGATCGTTTGGAGGCTCGTAGCTGCCAAACGCTTTGAGATATTAAATTGAAATTTTTTTAACAAATAGACGGGGTAGGCGCCTTGAAGTGACCAAATTTTTAGAGGTGGGATGTGAGGGGGAAGGAGGGGGAAGTGTTTTAGACCGAAAATTTTGGTTTCCAGATCTCAGTAACCCCAAATGTTAGGAAGCTGAAACTTGGAATTTCTATAGAGCTCTGATAGTAGACCCATTTGCAGAAAAACTGTCAATATTGATCAAGGGGTGTGGGAGTGGGGGAAATGTAATGCGTCCGAAACCCAAAAAAGGCGAGATAGACACATTCTAAAATCCATATCTCTTAAACCGTTAATGGCACACTATTCAAACTTGAAAAATATTTGTAGTTATACTAGGAGAACAGAATGAAGAAAAATTTTGAGTGGGGGAAGTTGTGTATGGTGGTGGGGGGGGGGAGGGGGTGAAAAACTTAAGATTACGATATCTCATGAACCAATTGCTCTAGAAAAATAAAATTTGGTTTGGGTATAAAGGTTGACAAATTAAGATTGATCCAAGTAAAATTTTTTAAAATTGAGGTGGACCATAGAAGTGGAGGGGATGAGAATTTTTCAAATCAAACACATTTCATATCTCAAGAACAGTTTAAGATAGATGCTTAGAATTCTTACCAGAAGTAGCGCTAATTAAACCCTAGTAGGGAAAAAAGTTTTGGGGTTGAGGGTGTAGAGGGGGAGGGTGGGAGAGGGTGAAAAGGGAAAAGTTCCGATGCTTATATCTTAAGAACCTATAATGATATAAGCCTTAAACTTGGTATTTAGATAGAGCTATAGTAGCGAAAAGTTGGAAAAATATAATTTTTTTTAGGGGTAGTATGCTACGGGGGTAGGGGGTGTTTTTCCTAACTATTAAACGGTTCATGCTAGAAAGTTGAAACTCGGTCTGTATATGTAAAACATCTAGAAAAGAAATTGTGATAAAAAAAAATTTGAATATTCGTTGGCGTTTAGAAAGGGGGGGGGGGGGAAATTATTTGTAAATGTAATAAATATAAAATGCATATATCTTCACGATTTTCGTCATATCTACTAGGTCTTTCCAAATATTGAATTCACTTTTATTCTACGGATTCTTCGTATGAATACCTAGAATGTGTTTTCAAGGTTTTTTGAAATTCGACCCCTAAGGGTAGTGTGGTACAAGTGGGGGTGTTTTTCCTATATATGGAACGGCTTAAGCTACAATGTTGAAACTCGGTGTGTATATGTAAATCAACTAGAAAAGTAATTGTGATAAAAAAAACGCGTTCAATTCTGAAATGCGGTGTAGGCTACTATGTGACTGAAAACCTATCAAAAAGAACAAGATCATGGAAGTAAAAATCTGATTGGATCTGAGAGATATGGAATAGTTTATGAAAAAGTACACAATCACTTTACACCCCCTTAGGGGTCAATTTTCAGAAAATCTTGAAAGCGCTTTCTTGGTATTCATATGGAGAATACATAGAATAAAATTAAATTCATTATTTGGGACGAGGTAGTAGATATGTCGAAAATCGTGGGAAAATATGCATTCTATTTTCACAGATAATTTTTTTTGCCCCACTTCTGAACGCCAATAGATATTCGTTTTTTTTATTCAAAATTATTTTTCTAGTTGATTTAGATATACACACCGAGTTTCAACATTGTAGCTTAAGCCGTTCTGTATATAGGAAAAACACCTCCTACTTGTACCACACTACCCTTAGGGGTCGAATTTCAAAAAACCTTGAAAGCACTTTCTAGGTATTCATACGAAGAATCCGTAGAATAAAAATGAAGTCAATATTTGGAAAGACCTAGTAGATATGACGAAAATCGTGAAAATACATGCATTTTAAATTTATTATATATACAAATATTTTTTTCTGCCCCCCCCCCTTCTGAACGCCAATGAATATTCAAATTTTTTTTTATCACAATTACTTTTCTAGTTGATTTACTTGTACACACCGAGTTTCAACATTGTAGCTTAAGCCGTTCCATATATAGGAAAAACACCCCCACTTGTACCACACTACTCTTAGGGGGCGAATTTCAAAAAACCTTGAAAACCCATTCTAGGTATTCATACGAAGAATCCGTAGAATAAAAATGAATTCAATATTTTGAAAGACCTAGTAGATATGACGAAAATCGTGAAAATATATGCATTTTATATTTATTATGTTTACAAATTATTTTTTTTGCCCCCCTTTCTAAACGCCAATGAATATTCAATTTTTTTTTTATCACAATTACTTTTCAAGTTGATTTACATATACACACCGAGTTTCAACATTGTAGCTTAAGCCGTTCCATATAAAGGAAAAACACCCCCACTTGTACCATACTACCCTTAGGAGGCGAATTTCAAAAAACCTTGAAAACCCATTCTAGGTATTCATACGAAGAATCCGTAGAATTAAAATGAATTCAATATTTGGAAAGACCTAGTAGATATGACGAAAATCGTGAAAATATATGCATTTTATATACATTATATTTAAAAACTATTTTTTTTGCCCCCCTTTCAAAACGCCAATGAATATTCAAATTTTTTTTTATCACAATTACTTTTCTGGTTGATTTTCATATACGCACCGAGTTTCAACTTTCTAGCATGAACCGTTTAATAGTTAGGAAAAACACCCCCTACCCCCGTAGCATACTACCTCAAAAAAAAAATTTATTTTTCCAACATTCCGCTACTATAGTTCTATCTAAATACCAAGTTTAAGACTTTTATCATTACAGGTTCTCAAGATAGAGGCATCGGAACTTTTTCCTTTTCACCCTCCCCCACCCTCCCCCTCTACACCCTCAACCACAAAACTTTTTTCCTACTAGGGTTTGATTAGCGCTACTTCTGGTAAAAATTCTAAGCATCTATCTCAAACTGTTCTTGAGATATGAAATGTGTTTGATTTGAAAAATTCTCCACTTCTATGCTCCACCTCCCACTTAAAAAATTTTACTTTGATCAATCTTAATTTGTCAACCTTTATACCCAAACCAAATTTTATTTTTCTAGAGCAATTGGTTCATGAGATATCGTAATCCTTAGTTTTTCACCCCCCACCCCCATACACAACTTCCCCCACCCAAAATTTTTCTTGATTCTGTTCTCCTAGTATAACTACAAATATTTCTTAAGTTTGAATAGTGTGCCATTAACGGTTTAGGAAATATGGATTTTAGAATGTGTCTATCTCGCCTTTTTTGGGTTTCGGACGCATTACATTTCCCCCACTCCCACACCCCTTGATCAATATTGACAGTTTTTCTGCAAATGGGTCTACTATCAGAGTTCTATAGAAATTTCAAGTTTCAGCTTCCTAACATTTGGGGTTACTGAAATCTGGAAATCAAAATTTTCGGTCTAAAACACTTCCCCCTCCTTCCCCCTCACACCCCACCACTAAAAATTTGGTCACTTCAAGGCGCCTACCCCGTCTATTTGTTAAAAAAATTTCAATTTAATATCTCAAAGCGTTTGGCAGCTACGAGCCTCCAAACGATCTTGCGTACGGCGGACAGACGGACTGAACATTTTTATTGTTTTTTCGCGTCTTTTAGTTGTGAAACGTGAAAATAAAAATTTTGAGGGTAGCAAATTTTTTTTTTTAAAAAATCAATCACAATACTTAATTATTGAAATAATAAAGTAAAATAGTTTTTATTAAAAAATAACGAATATCTATTGGCGTTCAGAAGGGGGGCAAAAAATATTATCTGTAAAAATAGAATGCATATTTTCCCACGATTTTCGACATATCTACTACCTCGTCCCAAATAATGAATATAATTTTATTCTATGTATTCTCCATATGAATACCAAGAAAGCGCTTTCAAGATTTTCTGAAAATTGACCCCTAAGGGTGTGTAAAGTGATTGTGTACTTTTTCATAAACTATTCCATATCTCTCAGATCCAATCAGATTTTCACGTCCATGATCTTGTTCTTTTGATAGGTTTTCAGTCACATAGTAGCCTACACTGCATTTCAGAATTGAACGCGTTCTTAACTTCTGCCGGAAAAATAACAAAGTTACGCCCAGCTTGTTGGCAGATTTTTTCTTTTATATTTATATATTATTATATTATATTATTTTTATTTCGCAAAAAGTCTGTGGCTTCTTCTATGTCACACTTCGTATCGTTTTTATTCCTACTACATAAGCGACAATACTTCTGGCGGTTGAAAGATGTGCAAAATCTTAATATCTGTTTCAAACCCAAATTATCACCCAAAATTAAACCTAGAGTAAAGAACAGTTGATAAGCTGTTCCGTGTACAACCACATGTATACCCTGTTGTTCTAATACTTTTATTTCTTCAACTAACCCGAAAAATGATCTATTAACACCTAAGTTTTTAATGTACACCCATACCTCGCTTTACGGCCTAGATACGTTCCACGAAACTTGGCCGCAAAGCGAAAAGCCGTATAAGGAATCAATTATTCTAATACAAATTCATACAAATTCAATGGGATCGGTTCCAAATTCGTTAAATATGTAACATGGTTTATCATTCAAAATGCATTTTATCTTTTTATTTCATTTAAATCAAAAATACATACATAACAAGTACATACATTCGTACATAAAATAATAACAAACTCCAAAAACCAACAATAATCTATAAACAAAAATGAAACAACTTCATGTTACATAAAATATGTGTATGTCTACATACATTATTTTTTTTTAAAATGGCTTTAAGCTGAAGACGATGAAGAAATGGTAACCTGCAGATCACTGTCGTCAGGCTCGTAAACAAGAGGAAATAGAAAAGAGTGTGCATCGAGATTGCGCTTGCGCAAGATTGGCAAAAAAAGTTTTTTTTGCCGTTATAGCGAAACATTTTAGGCCGTAAATCGAAAACGTGCCTTAATTGAAGAGAGCCGTTATAGCGAAATAAAGTATAGAGAGCGGCCGTATAGCGAGGTATGGGTGTATTTCCTTTTAACGAATCCCGCTATAAAGATATATTTTAAAATGCTGAGGTAAAGTTGGGAACGAAACGTAAATAGCGCATAGACTATCATCTATTTACAATATGACTTCCTAATAGTCCGGGAGGTAGCGTATCATTAGAGTAAGTCATTTCATACCGACTGAAAATCAAATCAATAATAATTTTCTCCTGGTAGATAACAGATCTGATCGTCAGCTATTCCAGTAGTGGTGGAGCTAAGGGGTGAAAGCATGTGAAAGTGGTAAAAAATTTTGAATCTTAAAGTCATTTCATACCGCTCCAAAATTTTGGGGATGATTGTTTAGATCATTTTCAACCTAAAAATAATCGTCAGCTGCATGGAAGACGGGGAATTTACGTCAGTCGCCTACATGAACATGTTAACAATTTTGAATTTTTAAGTCATTTCATACCGCTCCAAAATTTTGGGGATGATTGTTTAGATCATTTTCAACCTAAAAATATTCGTCAGCTGCATGGAAGACGAGGGAATATATACGTCAGTCGCCTACATTAACATGATAAAAATTTTGAATTTTAAAGTCATTTCATGCTTAATGAACTTTATGCAGATGAATTTTCATACTTTCCAAAGAATAAAGAAAACCGTCAGCTGTTATAGCATGTTATAGCGGGGGTAATACCGTCAGTCAGGGTCATAAACATGATACGTGCTCAGCATTGTCTAGTCTTTTTCACGAATTAAATGACGATCTTTACACCCGCATTCATCCTGCTGACGTCGATTGTTATTTTTCTTAACAATTAAAGTACTGTACATTTCAATTTCAATAAGAATTATATTAATTTAATATAAGTTATACCACTTTATGCTGTAAATAATGAGTTTTCAATAGATTTTTCAAGCTAATGAAGGTCAAACTGCGATATATTGAAGAATATTAATTCATAGAAAACGATGATTAAAACCGTTGGAATGATAAATATTTTCGTTTTCATTTTATTAATAAATTTTAATAATGTAGAAGAAGGCTTATTTCTACCAACACAAAAATTATTGAACGATTTCTTTGTTAAACTCTTCTGTAGTATCTGATAGAGATGGGTCGTTCAGTCAAGACCCGTTCAAAACGAACGGGTCACTAAACTGAACGGATTGACCCGGATCTCAATTTTACCGAACGATCGTTCAATCTTAAAATTTGAACGTACGAGCAAAGAATACGACACGACCTGCGATAACGAAACGTCAAACGTCAGAACGTCAACAAAACGCAAAACATCTGAGTAAATACTAAAGTCCAAGCTTGAATGAGACGCAGGTTTGCGGTGTAGTGTAGGTTACTATGCCTCCTAGTTATCCTTTAAGTTATCAGTCGCAATTTTATTTTTCTTGGTTGTCTCTATAGTTTTATATTGTCGATTTTAGGTTTTTATGCTTCGCGGTTTTCCAGAAATAAAAATCTGAACCTTTATGTTCCACCCGCTTTCACCTGCACCCTATTACTAGCACCCCCAAAATTTTATTTCCTGCTACATGTCTACTAGGCCTAACTGAAGAATTCTTAGCTCATATCTGGCACAGTTCTTGAAATATAACACCGGATCTCGCTCTCGTTCACACCGGATCTCGCTCTTTTCGAAGATTTTTTTTTCATTTTTTACCATTTTCTATCATTTTTATCATTTTTTATCATTCAGCGTTTAGAGCAACTCCGACTTCGACTTCGACTTCGGTTTCGACTTCGACTTCAGCGTTGGTTGTGACTACAAGAGCTTATTTTCAAAAATAAATTTTTGGGGTCTGACTTTGAAGTCCGACTTCGACTTCGACTTCGACTTCGACTTCGACTTCGACTTCGACTTCGACTTCGACTTCGACTTCAAATTCAACTTTTTTGTTTTTTTTTCTAGTTTTTTAGAATATCTTAGAATTTTTTTAGAATTTTTTAGAATTTTTTGGAATATTTTAGAATTTTTCTTAGAACTTTTTAGGATTTTTTTGGAATTTGTTAGAATTTTTTTATAATTCTTTAGAATTTTTTTAGAATTTTTTGAATTTTTTAAATTTTTTTAACTTTTTTATATTCTCTATCCTCTATCCACCATCCTCCATCATCCATCCTCCATCTCCTATCCTCCATCGCCCATCGCCCATCCTCCTTCCTCCATCCTCCATCAAACATCATCCATCATTCATCCTCTATCCTACAGTCCATCATCCATCGTCCATCATCCATTGTCCATCCTCCATCGTCCATTATCCATCCTCCATCGTCCATTGAATATCATCCATCCTCCATCGTACATCCTCCATTTTCCGTCTTCCATCCTCTATCCTCCATCCTCCATCGCCCATTGTCCACCATCCATCGCCCATCCTCCATCGCCCATCCTCCATCGAACATCCTCCATCGAACATCCTCCATTGTCCATCCTCCATCATCCATCGTCCATCGTCCATCATCCATCGTCCATCATCCATCGTCCATCATCCATCGTCCATCATCCATCCTCCATCGTCCATTATCCATCCTCCATCGTCCGTTGTCTATCATCCATCCTTCATCGTACATCCTCCATTGTCCATCCTCCATTCTCCATCGCTCATTGTCCATCATCCATCGCCCATCCTCCATCGAAGATCCTCCATTGTCCATCCTCCATCATCCATCGTCCATCATCTATCCTCCAGAGTCCATCATCCATCGTCCATCCTCCATCGTCCATCCTCCATCGTCCATTCTCCATCGTACATTGTCCATCCTCAACCACAAAGATCCGTAAAGATCTGCTGAGCCGTCAAGATCCGAGAACCGCAAAGATCCGTAAAGATCCGTTGAGCCATCAAGATCCGCGAACCGCAAAGATCCGCGAACGAAGCATCGTTCGGTCGTTCAATGAGGCCGAACGATCAAGCATCGTTCGGTCGTTCAATGAGACCGAACGATCTAGCATCGATCGGTCGTTCAATGAGACCGAACGATCAAGCATCGTTCGGTCGTTCAATGAGACCGAACGATCCAGCATCGTTCTGTCGTTCGATGAGACCGAACGAACGTACGCAAAATAGTTTGAAGGCGCGTAGCTCCCAAACCCGTTGAGGTATTATCTATCTTTTAGAGTGGTGTGGATATGAGGGGGGAGGAGTGGGGACGGTTTTAGACGAAAAATTTTGGTTTCTAGATCTCAGCAACCGCTTACGCTAGGAGGCTGAAACTTGGAATTTCTATAGAACTCCGATACTGAACCCATTTGCAAAAAAAATTGTTGATATGGGTGAAGGGGTGTGGGAGTGGGAGGGAAAATAATTCGTCCAAAACTCAAAAATGCCGAGATCGACACTTTCTAAAATCCATATCTCCTAAACCGTTGATGGAACAAAGTTCAAACTTAACAAATATCTGTACCAATACTAGGAGAAAGGATTGAAAAGAAATTTTTGAGTGGGGGTAGTGGCGTACGAGGGTGGGGGGTAAAAAACTTTAGATTACGATATCTCACGAACCAATTGCTCTAGAAAAATGAAATTCGGTTTGAGTAGAAAGGTCGACAAATAAAGATTGCTCAAAGTAAAATTTTTTAAGAGGGTGGTGGTACTTGGAAGTGGGGGGATAAGAAATTTTCAAAAAAATCACGTTTCATATCTCGGGTCAATTATGGAGAATACATAGAATAAAATTAAATTCAATATTTAAGACGAGGTAGTAGATATGTCGAAAATCCTGGGAAAATATGCATTCTATTTTCACAGATATCTTTTTTGCCCCCCTTCTGAACGCCAATAGATATTCGTTTTTTTTTTATTCAAAATTATTTTTCTAGTTGATTTAGATATACACACCGAGTTTCAACATTGTAGCTTAAGCCGTTCTATATATAGGAAAAACACCCCCCACTTGTACCACACTACCCTTAGGGGTCGAATTTCAAAAAACCTTGAAAGCACTTTCTAGGTATTCATACGAAGAATCCGTAGAATTAAAATGAATTCAATATTTGGAAAGACCTAGTAGATATGACGAAAATCGTGAAAATATATGCATTTTATATATTATATTTACAAATAATTTTTTTTGTCCCCCTTTCTGAACGCCAATGAAAATTCAAATTTTTTTTTATCACAATTACTTTTCTAGTTGATTTACATATACACACCGAGTTTCAACTTTCTAGCATGAACCGTTTAATAGTTAGGAAAAACACCCCCTACCCCCGTAGCATACTACCCCTAAAAAAAATTTATTTTTCCAACACTCCGCTACTATAGCTCTATCTTAATACCAAGTTTAAGGCTTATATCTTTACAGGTTTTCAAGATATAAGCATCGAAACTTTTTCCTTTTCAACCTCCCCCATGTTCCCCCTCTACACCCTCAACCACAAAACTTTTTTCTCTACTAGAGTTTAATTAGCGCTACTTCTAGTAAAAAATTCTAAGCATCTATCTCAAACTGTTCTTGAGATATGAAATGTGTTTGATTTGAAAAATTCTCATCCCCTTCACTTCAATGCTCCACCTCCCACTTAAAAAATTTTACTTTGACCAATCTTTATTTGTCGACCTTTATACCCAAACCGAATTTTATTTTTCTAGAGCAATTGGTTCATGAGATATCGTAATCTTAAGTTTTTCACCCCCCACCCCCATACACAACTTCCCCAACCCAAAATTTTTCTTGATTCTGTTCTCCTAGTATAACTACAAATATTTCTTAAGTTTGAATAGTGTGCCATTAACGGTTTAGGTGATATGGATTTTAGAATGTGTCTATCTCGCCTTTTTTGGGTTTCGGACGCATTACATTTCCCCCCACTCCCACACCCCTTGATCAATATTGACAATTTTTCTGCAAATGGGTCTGCTATCAAAGCTCTTTAGAAATTTCAAGTTTCAGCTTCCTATCATTAGGGCTTACTGAGATCTAGAAACCAAAATTTTCGGTCTAAAACCCTTCCCCCTCCTTCCCCCTTACACCCCACACCTAAAAATTTGGTCACTTCATGGAGCTTACCCCGTCTATTCGTTAAAAAAATTTAAATTTAATATCTCAAATCGTTTGGCAGCTACGAGCCTCCATACGATCTTGCGTACGGCGTACGGCGTACAAAACACGGCGACAAAACTGATAAGACATTTAATTTTAGTAAATTAGTTTTTATATTGTTTACTTTATTAATTAAACATTGTTTATATTACACAAGTAAACCTTTCAAACTTTTCTTATTATAATAGATAACTTCATCTTACATATAAAACTATTAATACTTCATATGATTATATAGATGTTGTTAATTAAATATTTTCTAGTATAAAGGTGATAGCCTAACCATAAAAACATAAAAAATTGTAAGTAATTATTAATATTATTGATGTTAGTTCACATAGAATAACTGATAAACGAAAATAGACATTTGATGTGAATGATTCGACATACCCAAAAACTGAAAAATGTGATAAGGTCAAATGTTAAGTATTCTATCGGTATAACCTATTTTTAGGGGGCGTGGTCTATTTTGAGTATATAAGGCTGAACATTTTTAATGCTCTCATCAGTTTTCAGTAGTAACCAGTCCAGTTTACAATAGTAACCAGTCGTTTAAAAGTTTTGAAGAGTTATTTTTTATATTTAAAATGAAGTCGTTTATTTGCGAAATTTGTGGACTAAACTATTCTCAAAACCAACATTTTAATAGGCACATGATTAGTGCTCATTTAAAGAATAGTTTTAACTGCGAGTTGTGTTGTAAAATATACACGCGAAAAGATGTTTTATCGAAACATCAAATAAAGTGTTGTATAATTACTAATACCCTTATGAATCAGGCATCAATTATGCAACCATTAAATAGTAATGTGCAACCGTCTACATTAATTTCAAAACCGTCTGTCTCAAAAAAAATGTGTTGAGTGTAAAGTAGAAGTTTTAAACAACAATTGGAACTACCATATTCGTACGAATTCTCACAAAAGAAACTCTGCCGTATCGATTAATGAAAATTTTAAAGTTTTAAAGAGTTGTTTCGAAGAAAGGATTGAGTCATTAATGTTAGAAAATAAAAATCCTGAAGTAATAGCACCTCAGAAATTTTTGGAAATGTGTGAAAATCCAGTGATTGAAATTTTAAAAGAATATTTGGTGAAGCATACAGCCTTCAAATTCAATATAGAACTATTTGCTGTTTACATAAAGTTTACTAAGAATAATGGTGTAGATGATATAGTTTCCAGTATAAAATCTTTCCAAACTAAAATGTGTGTTGTTCAGAGGGAAGAAGAATTAATCTCTATGTATAAAACAATAATTGACGATATTTGTGTTAAGACTGAGGAGTTTCAAGAACGAGATAGTGGGTGGACAATAATAGAAATAACCCACCTTAAAATTAATATCAATCAATATAAACCGTTAAGAGGTTCACAATATATCGATCTACCTAAATTTTTAAAAGATAAATGTGCTTGCATCAATGTGAAGAACTATGATGAATATTGTTTTAAGTGGTCTGTAATATCAGCCATAAATCAGGTAGACAAGAATAGTGACAGAATCACAAGTTATGAAATTAACGATATTAAAAACAGTGATATAATTATGAAAAACGGACAATGTGTTAAATTCGGACAATTAAAATTTCCTCTAAAAATTGATAGTGTTAATATATTTGAAGAGCTTAATCCTGATATAAGTGTCAATGTGTTTGGATTTGAAAAGGAGGGTAACGCGATAGTTGGACCATATTATACAACGAAGGAGGAAAAACGAACCCATATTAACCTGCTATTACTACAAGATGAAGAAAAGTCTCATTATGTAAGGATTAAAAATATATCAAGGTATATATTGCTTGTTCTTTTTTAAAAATATTATTTTAATTTTATGTTTATTCTACAGACTCGTCAAAAGTCAACTTACACTACATAAAGGTCGAATTTATATGTGTAATATGTGTACACAATACTTCTACCAACAAGAAGCTCTAGACCAACATAAACCGGATTGTAATAGACTTGTCACGAGAATGCCGACACCAGAAAAATCGTTTTTATCATTCACCGAGTATCAACGAAAATTGGATGTACCGTTCGTGATTTATGCAGATTTCGAATGTATCTTGAAGAGTGTAGATTCATGCACCCCAAATCCATCGACTTCATCAACAACTTCAATCCAGGAACACATACCTTGTGCCTTCAGTTAATGCTCATATGATAACATGCTCAACCTACAACGTATTTATAAAGGTATCGATTGAGCAAGTAGATTTATAGAATACTTAGTTAAGGATACCAAATATATATATTATAAGTATTTATCGAAAGTTGTTCCTATGAATTCTCTCACATTATTTGAACGTAAATTTCATAATGAGAGTAGTATCTGTCATATATGTAAAGAAGAATTGGATAGTAATCGTGTCGCAGATCATTGTCATTTAACAGGGAATTATAGAGGTCCAGCACATTCAGATTGCAATTTAAAGTTCCGAGTTCCTAAATTCTTTCCCATATTTTTTCACAACTTTTCTGGATATGATAGCCACTTGTTTGTAAAAGAACTTTCATCTATTCCCGGCGATATTACCGTAATTCCTTTGAACAAAGAACTTTATGTATCGCTATCAAAAAAAATTTATGTAACTGAGACTGATTCAATTGAATTGAGATTTTTAGATTCATTCCGATTTATGTCCTCTAGTTTGGAATCATTAGCTAAGAACCTATCTACAGACGACTTTAAAATTGTACGATCAATATTTAAAAATGATGAAGAGTTCAAGCTAATTACTAGAAAAGGTGTATTTCCTTATGAATACATAAATTCGTTTGAACGATTGAATGAGTCTCAGCTTCCATCTTGTGATAAATTTTATAGCCAATTAACCGATACAGAATGTTTTATAGAGGATTACAATCATGCTCTAAACGTTTGGGAAAAATTAAATTGTAAAACTCTTGAAGACTATCTACAACTATATTTAAAAACAGATGTGTTGTTGTTAGCTGATGTATTTGAGAATTTCAGAAAAGTATGTAAAAATATTTATGAACTAGATCCCTGTCAATATTATACAGCACCTGGGCTATCATGGGATGCTATGTTAAAAAATCTGCCAACAGTCTGGGCGCAACTGTATTATTTTTCCTGCAGAAGTTCAGAACGCGTTCAATTCGGGGATGTGGTGTATGTTACTATGTGACTGAAAACCTAACAAAAAGTTTGGGAAGCGGTTAGAAAAGGGTGTAACATATGAATTAAATAATTGGGTCATATTCCGGGATGCGCTCTAGAGGTTGAAAAAAACAAAACTTGAAAATAGGTGATTATTAAACAAACCTGGGGAAGTGAAAAGATATTCGATATCTGATCAGACCTGAGAAACATGGTGGCATTCATGAAAAAGTATACAATCAGTTTACACCCTCTTCGGGGTCGAATTTCAAAAAATCTTGAAAACACATTCTAGGTATTCACATGAAGAATCCGTAGAATAAAAATGAATTCAATATTTCGAAAGACCTAGTAGATATGACGAAAATAGTGAAAATATATGCATTTTATATTAACCGATATTTTTTTTTGCCCCCCCCCCCTTCTGAACGCCAATGAATATTTGAATTTTTTTTTATCAGAATTACTTTTCTAGTTAATTTACATATACGTACCGAGTTTCAACTTCCTAGCATAAGCCGTTCTGAAGTTAGGGAAAACACCCCCCACCACCGTACCATACTACCCCTAAGAAAAAAATGTATTTTTCCACCATGCCACTACTATAGTTTTATCTAAATACCAAGTTTCAGCTTCTTATCTTTATAGATTCTTAAGATATAAGCATCGGAACTTTTTCTTTCTCACCCTTCCCCACCCTAACCCTCTACACTCACACCCCCAAACTTTTTTTCCCTACTAGGGTTCTATTAGGCCTACTTCTGGTAAAAATGTGAAACATCGATCTTACACTGGTATTGAGATATGAATCGTGTTATTTTTGAAAAATTCTAATCCCTTCCACTTCCGTGCTCCTCCACCCCTTCAAATATTTTACTTTGAGCAATCTTTATTTATTAATCTTTATAATAAATCCGAATTTTGTTTTTCTGCTCCAATTAGTTTGTAAGATATCGTAATCTAAAGCTTTTCACCCCCCCCCCACCCCCCGTACGCCACTACCCCCACCCAAAAATTTTGTTTCAATCTACTCTCCTAGTATAACTACGGATATATGTTAAGTTTTAATTGCTTGCTGAATGGTTTAGAAGATATGGATTTTAGAATTTGTCGATCTCGGCATTTTTGCGTTTCGGACGCATTATTTCCCCCTCCACTCCCACACCCCTTCACCTATACCTGTTTTTTTTGCAAATGGGTCCATTATCAAAGCTCTATAGAAATTCTAAGTTTCAGCCTCCTAACACAAGCGGTTCCTGAGATCTAGAAACCTAAATTTTTCGTCTAAAACGCTTACCCCGCCTTCCCCCTTACACCTCTTCCCCTGAAAATAATGTCAATTCAAGGGGTCCACCAAGTCTATTCTTAGAAAAAATTTTAGTTTAATAGCTCCACTGGTTTGAGAGCTACGAGCCTTCCAAGATTTTGGGGCGGTCGACGTACGGCGGACGGGGTACGGCGTACAGACGGAGTGAAAATTTTTATTGATTTTTTCGCGTCTACTAGTCATGAACATTTTGAGGGCAGCAAATTTTTTTTTTTTTTAAAAATCGATAACAATACTGTATTATAAATAATACAGTAAAACCACCAAAATCACTCTAGAACTTTTAACAGATATAAATGTGCATACTTTTATTTAACGAGGCATCAGAGGGGGTATAGTTCAATGTTCACTTAGACATTCAGTAGCTAACAACAAGTATATGTCTGAGTATGATGAAAACAAACCAACAGAATATCTAATGTATTTAGATGCAAACAATATATATGGATGGGCAATGTCGCAACCCCTTCCTTATGGTGAATTTAAATGGCTAGATTCTGTTTCCAATTTCGATGTTCTCAACATTCCTTTTAATAAAGAGAGAATGAAAAGAGTCCCGGATCAAAGTTTTCAAAATTAATTCCAGATTTAACAGATAAATCAAAATATATTATTCATTTTAAAAATCTTCAACAATGTATTCAATACGGTATGAAATTAACACGAATACATAGAATTTTAAAATTTAAACAGTCGTGTTGGTTAAAACAATATATTGATCTGAATACTCATCACCGTACACTAGCTAAAAATGATTTTGAAAAGAACTTCTTTAAACTATTAAACAATGCGGTTTACGGTAAAACAATGGAGAACGTAGATAAACGGAAAGACGTTAAAATTGTTCTAAGCTGGGAAAGTTCTGGAAGACGTTTAGGAGCTCGAGCTTTAATAGCAAAACCAAATTTCCATAGTATTTCACAATTTAATGAAAATATGTTAGCCATCCAAATGCGTCGAGTGCTTACAGTATATAATAAACCTACATATATAGGCTTCGCAGTACTCGAATTATCAAAATGGAAAATGTATGATTTCCACTATGATTACATGAACCCCAAGTTTAGCGATAATATTAGTTTAAATTATATGGATACAGATTCTTTTATTTATACCATTAAAACAGAAGATTTTTATAATGATATTTTAACTGACATTGATTCCCGATTCGATACATCCGATTATCCTGCTAACAATGCTTTCAATTTTCCGCGCATAAATAAAAAAATCTGCCAACAGTCTGGGCGCAACTGTATTATTTTTCCGGCAGAAGTTCAGAACGCGTTCAATTCGGGGATGCGGTGTATGTTGTTGTTGTTGTTGTTGTTGTTTGGGGTGGGGAAGACACACTGAAAGGCGCGTCTTGAGCATTCAGGCCACAATGGCCCATTATACTCGAATCCCCAACCTCTACCCGAACTTTTTCGTCCTCCTCACGAATTTTAAAAGCTCAGGTAGGGAGCGAGAACGGAGTTCCTCCATCCTCATAACATCGACGCCGTATACATGCAATCTTGCAAAAGAGTAAGCTGGGAGCGGTGTATGTTACTATGTGACTGAAAACCTAACAAAAAGTTCGGGAAGCGGTTAGAAAAGGGTGTAACATATGAATTAAATAAATGGGTCTTATTCCGCATCCCGGTCTAGAGGTTGAAAAAAACAAAACTTAGAAATAGGTGATTATTAAAAAAAAACCTGGGGAAGTGAAAAGATATTCGATATCTGATCAGACCTGAGAAACATGGTGGAATTCATGAAAAAGTATACAACCAGTTTACCCCTCTTAGGGGTCGAATTTCAAAAAATCTTGAAAACACTTTCTAGGTATTCACATGAAGAATCCGTAGAAAAAAAAGAACTCAATATTTCGAAAGACCTAGTAGATATGACGAAAATCGTGAAAATATATGCATTTTATATTAACCGATATTTTTTTTTGCCCCCCCTTCTGAACGCCAATGAATATTCAAATTTTTTTTTTATCAGAATTACTTTTCTAGTTAATTTACATATACGTACCGAGTTTCAACTTCTTAGCATAAGCCGTTCTAAAGTTAGGAAAAACACCCCCCACCATCGTACCATACTACCTCTAAAAAAAATTTCCACCATGCCACTACTATAGCTCTATCTAAATACCAAGTTTCAGCTTCCTATCATTATAGATTCTTAAGATATAAGCATCGGAACTTTTTCTTTCTCACCCTTCCCCACCCTCACCTTCTACACCCACACCACCAAACTTTTTTTCCCTACTAGGGTTCTATTAGGCCTACTTTTGGTAAAAATTTGAAGCAACCATCTCACACTGTTATTGAGATATGAAACGTGTTATATTCGAAAAAATCTTATCCCCTCCACTTACGTACTCCCCCGCCCCCTTCAAAGATTCTACTTTGAGCAATCTTTATTTATCAAGCTTTGTATCCAAACCGAATTTTGTTTTTCTGGTGCCACTGGTTTGGGAGATATTGTAATGTTAAGAATTTCAACCCTTACCCCCGTACGTCACTACCCTCACCCAAAAATTTTGTTTCAATCTACTCTCCTAGTATAACTACAGATATTTGTTAAGTTTTAATTGCTTGCTATTAATGGTTTAGGAGATATGGATTTTAGAATTTGTCGATCTCGACTTTTTTGCGTTTCGGATGCATTGCTTCCTCCTCCACTCCCACACCCCTTCACCCATATCTGTTTTTTTTTTGCAAATGGGTCCATTATCAAAGCTCTATAGAAATTCTAAGTTTCAGCCTCCTAACACAAGCGGTTCCTGAGATCTAGAAACCTAAATTTCGTCTAAAACTCTTACCCCGCCTTCCCCCTTACACCTCCTCCCCTGAAAA
Organism: Beris chalybata; assembly: GCA_949128065.1. Lineage (NCBI taxonomy): Eukaryota > Metazoa > Arthropoda > Insecta > Diptera > Stratiomyidae > Beris > Beris chalybata. The sequence goes on from OX421894.1 coordinate 99,078,849, forward strand.
TAATGTCAATTCAAGGGGTCCACCAAGTCTATTCTTAGAAAAAAATTTAATTTGAGAACTACGAGCTTTCAAAGATTTTGGGGCGGTCGACGTACGGCGTACGGCGTACGGCGTACAGACGGAGTGAAAATTTTTATTGCTTTTTTCGCGTCTACTAGTCATGAAACGTGGACAAAAAAATTTTGAGGGCAGCAGATTTTTTTTTTTTAAAAATCGATAACAATACTGTATTATAAATAATACAGTAAAAGTATTAGGAATGATGAAAGATGAAAGCAATGGTGATATTATTAGAGAATTTATAGGACTTCGTTCGAAAATGTATTTTATAGACTATGATAATAATAATGTAATAAAAAAAGCTAAAGGTGTTAAAAGAACAGTAGTAAATAATTTAAGTTTAATGGATTATAAAACTTGTTTATACAATAAGAAAATACTTTATGGAAATATGATTATATTTAGATCTAAGCTTCATCATATATATACACAGCAAGTTAATAAGATATCATTAGATTCTAAAGATGATAAACGCTTCATAAAGGAAAATATAATAAATACATATGCTTGGGGTCATTACAGAATAGAGAATGATATGATAATTGATTAAAAACTGTATTATATAAAACTATTATATTAAAACTAATGTTGAAAAATAAAAATAAATTTTATATTGAAATGTTTTCGTTACTTATTATAAAAAAATTTAATTGATAGACCCTGGATTCTCGCTTACTTATGAGATTAATTTTTGTTAGCTACTTATTGAATTTTTTATAACAAAGTTTTTTAATAGATAAGCATTTTGTAGAGAACAACATCCAGTATGATAAGAACATCTTTGTGTATCAGGATAGGCATTTTTCAATGTCTTGAGATTGGGAGAACCGAAACTATCCAGGTTGAATACCTTAACAACAATGTTGCTCAATAAGTTATCAAACCAGTTTCTTATCCAATCCTTTAACGTATATTATAGTATTTTCCATATCGAGTAGTAAATATTGTTTCAAGTCATAGAATGAAGTTTCATCACCATCCCATTTGAATCCATGATGATTTTCATATAACCATTGTGTTTGACGATTCAGTTTATCGGGACGCGTTTCAAAACTGTGTGGTGGTTTCATTATAAAATGTTGATGTTGAATGTTTTCATGAAGGTGTACGATAGTCAGTTCTTTTACAATAAATTTATTTAGTGACCCTCTAAAGCCTTGAACATCGATAACAACATCCATCGTGTTTGACAATATATCTTAAACTAAATATTATTCCCTGCAGATATTAAACAGTTTTTGAATAGGTCTAATCAGATATTAAATAGCTTTTAAACATATCTAAACAGATATTAAACAAATTTTGAATAGGTTTGATGAGATATTAAATAATTATTAAACAGGTCTAAACAGATATTATACAGGTATTAAACTGTTTTAAACAGGTTTAAGAAGATATTAAACAGATTTAAACAGGTATTAAACAGCTATTAAACAGCTATTAAACAGGTATTAAACAGGTATTAAACAGGTATTAAACAGGTTTAAGCAGATATTAAACAGATCTAAACAGGTATTAAACAGGTATTAAACAGATCTACAACCAAAAAGAAAAAGCTTCTCAATACACGCCTTTATTCTAAGGTAGAGGACGTCCTTCTTGACTATTACATTCTTCACGGTAATGAATTTGGAATGGGATGTGGCTATATAGAATTTACCTCAGCGATCCCACTAGCTGTCAAGGTGTTTCGGATAGTAGGCAAGAATACACCTTCTGAAGAGTCTATGCCTTCCGATGACGAAACAGCTCCTTCGGACCTACTACAACACAATCTTATAAAAAACTGGCCTTTCCAGTGAAGTTCTTTCCAAATTTGCCATGGCCTCCGGGGCAGCGATTAGTCCACAGTCGTGGACTTCGTGTTGGAGTTTCACTTCACTGACACCGGAAAGAACAATTAATTCTTAATCAGGTATTAAACAAGTTTCAACAGGTATTTAACAATTTTTGAATTGGTCTAATCAGATATTAAACAGCTTTTAAATATATCTATACAGATATTAAACAGATCTAAACAGATATTAAACAGCTTTTAATCAGTCTTAGAAAAATAGATAAACTTCAACTTATATTATGATATTTAGTACATAATAAGGAAATACTTAAAAATAAAACTATAGTATCTATGTGTTTGATTTTCTTATAAAAAATTTATTTCATTATAATACGTTAACAAGAACCTGTTTTATATAATATATAATATAATTTAATATAATATAATATAATTTAATATAATTTTCATTAAATTTTTAACATCTTATTTTGAAATAACCAGGTTGTATGATTGCTTCATGCTTTTTAAGTCGAGAAATTCTATATTTGTTTTATAATCAGAGTCTACTTGTCGAATCATTTCTATTTCACCATTACTTAAAACTCTTTCAGTTTCAAATTCATGATATTCATAACTAGATATAGCAAGTTTTCGTCCTAAATAATTACTGTCATATGTACAATCGAATAGTTAAATTATTTTAATTTTTGTTGATAAGAATCTCGAAGACATGTGTTAAATTCGACCGTTACGTAGTGTAAGCCGACTTCTGATCAGTCTGTCGAATAAACCCAAAAGTAAGATATTATTTTTAAAAAAATAATGTGCAATGTATACCTTGACATATTATTAATCCATACGTAATGAGACGTTTCGAAACAAATAAAAAATAGTTTAAAGATGTAGCTCAATATACTGCGAATCTATTATCGATTCAGCTTACGGTTGCAAAATTAATGTAAGCGGTTGCATAACTGATGTAGAGGGTTGTATTACACAACACTTTTTTTGATGTTTCGATAATACATCTTTTCGCGTATATATTTTACCACACAACTCACGTTTGAAACTATTATTTAAATGGATACTTCTTATGTGCCTTTTCAAAGATTGGTTATGGGAATAGCTTAGTTCACAAATTTCACAAATAAACGCCTTCATTTCAAATATAAAAAATTATTTTTCAGAACTTTTAAACGACTGGTTGTTATTGCAAACTGATGTAACGATTAAAAATGTTTAGTCTTATATAGCAATATTTACGCTCCTTTAGGTTTCTAGAACAGTAACCTGGATCTTTCCTCCAATTACACCTCACGGTTGATAAAAACCTTCATATCGTATTAAGAATTTTATAACAATGGAATCAAGAACTATTGAGTGTAAATTTCATCTATCAGAACATTCTTGAATCTTCATCTTGCATAAAGAATTGAAACATCAGCTATGAATAGTATAACAAATTATATAAATTTCATCTGTTAGCGTTATCGTTTACTAAATCTTAACAAACCTTCTAGAACCTTGATCTTTCCTCCAATACTTCCTCCAATTATACCTCACGATTGATACCTTTTAATTAGATAATCATAATATTTAAGTTCATTCACATCAAATGCCTATTTTCGCTTATGGGTTATTCTCTGAAAACTATAAATAAAGTTTAACAGAATCTTACATATAAATTTCATCTAGTCTATTTTCATCATCATCAATGGCGCGACAGCCCAAATCGGGCCAGGGCCTGCAGGATACATTGTCTGAAGTCATCTCGGTTCAGCGCCCGCGTCCTCCAGTTTGTGCATCTAAGAAGCGATTTGCAATCTGCGTCAACTGAATCCTCGTATCTTTTTCGCGGTTTTCCCACCGGTCGCTTGCCATGGGCTCTACCTTTCAATGTGCGCTTGGGAATTCTTCCGTCATCCATTCGCTCCACATGACCTGACCATTGCAGCTTACGGAATTTTATAAGAGTCGATGCGGCTGGGTCGTCATAGATGTTATACAACTCGTTGTTGTACCGAATACGCCATTCAGTGCCTTCACTTACTGGTCCCAAAATTCTTCGAAGAATTCGTCGTTCAAAAGCGTCTATTGATTTTTCAGACGCTTGGGTGAGAGTCCACGTTTCACTTGCATATAGTAGCACAGGTCTTATTATGGTCTTGTATATGCGAAGTTTGCTCAGCCTGTGCACTTTTTTCGATTTTAAAATCGGGAGAACCGAGAAATATGCCTTATTTGCTAGTGTGATCCGTTGATTTACTTCGTCCCGTTCGTTGCCGTCTCTTACAAGGTGTGATCCCAAGTATGAGAAATGATCCACATTCTCCAGATTGTAGTCCCCCAAGGTCATATTTTGTCTAGTTGGCGCGTTTCTTCTTGTTTGGGTCATGAACTTGGTCTTATTCTCATTGACCCTTAGCCCGACATCCTTTGCTGCTGAGTCTAGACAGTGGAAGACTTCCTTTGCGTCTGGAACAGATCTGGCCATGATGTTTACGTCATCCGCGTACACCACTAGTTGAGTGGACTTGATTAGTAGGGTACTTCTGGTATCAACGGGTACCTTTCTGATGACATATTCCAGGGCAAGGTTGAAGAGCATGGGAGCGAGTCCATCTCCCTGCTTCAGGCCGGATTCTGTTCGGAAGCTTTGGGTTAGCTCGTTTTGTATCCTTACTTGGGATTCAGTGTCAGTCATGGTCATTTTTGTTAATCGGACGAGTTTTGATGGGATTCCAAAGTCGAGCATTATTTTATATAGTACATTACGATCTATACTATCGTATGCCTGTTTGAAGTCCACGAAGATCTGGTGCACGTCAATGTTATACTCCCAGCATTTTTCTAGCACTTGTTTGACTGAGAATATCTGGTCAATAGTAGATCGTCCGGTTCTGAAACCACCTTGGTATTCGCCGATAATACTTTCTGTATAAGGCTTTAATCGATTATGAATTACTTTCGTCAGTATTTTGTAGGACGTACACAACAATGATATGCCTCTGTAATTTTCACATCGCAATTTATCTCCTTTCTTGTAGATTGGACATATAATGCTTTGGCGCCAGTCGTCGGGTATTTTTTCTTCCATCCAAATTTTTGTCACGATTTTGTGTAGGAGGTTGGCGAGGTATGGACCGCCTCCCTTTAGGAGCTCTGCTGGTATTGCATCAACTCCGGGTGATTTATGTATTTTTTGGTCGCGCAGGGCTGCTTCCACTTCTCCGATAGTGGGTACCGTAGTTGATGTCTGCTCATCCGATGGTGCACTTGATGTTATAATTGGGTCGGTGGTCGTCACTCTGTTAGGGTTCAGCAGCTTTTTAAAGTATTCAACCCATCTTTGTTTAATTTGTTCTGCGTCACTAAGGATATTTCCTTCCTTGTCTTTACAGAGGTTTGTTCGTGGCTTATAGCCTTGTCTTATTTGTTTGACGGCAGTATATGCGGATCGTAGATTATGTGACTTCATGTCAGTATTTAGGTTTATAATTATGTCATTGTTGTGTTTTCGTTTCTTTCGTCTGCAGATTTTGTTTGATAATCGCCTAAGCTCGTCGTATCCTTCTTTTTTGGCTCTCGTCGGTCTTTCAATGTACGCCTTGTGAGCTTCATTCTTTTTCGTTATTGCGTCACTACACTCATCATCGAACCAGTCATTATGTTTCTGCTGAGATTTTAATCCAATGATCTTTTCTGCTGTCGTTCTGATTCCATCTCTCAACTGTGTCCACTCTTGGTCGATGGTTGTCACTTCTTCAGTTCGTGATGTTTCAAAGTGATTTTGTAGCGCTGACTTATAGGCTGACGCGACAGTCTCGTCCTTTAGTTTATCGATGTCAAATTTGGGTGTCCTGCCCTTTTTGGAGTACCCGCATAATGCCACTCGACATCGATATTTCACTTTTACGAGATAGTGGTCGGAGTCGCAGTTTGCTCCGCGAAAAGATCTTACGTCTAGAATGCTGGTCGCAGCCCTTCTCTCGATCAGAACGTGGTCAATTTGATTGAAAGTGCGACCATCCGGAGATGACCACGTTCTTTTATGAATGTTGCGATGGGGGAAGCATGTTGAGCTTACAACTAAGTTTTTGCTGGTAGCGAAGTCGATTAGACGTTGTCCATTGTCATTGGTGGTGTTATGGAGACTGTGCCTTCCTGTGGTTCCTCTATGTGTCTCCTCTTGTCCAACTTTAGCATTGAAGTCTCCTAGAAGTATCTTTATGTCGTTAGATGGCAAAGAGTCAAATGTTTGTTCTAGGGTGTTGTAAAAAATGTCCTTCACTGCATCATCCTTTTCCTCTGTTGGAGCGTGACAGTTTACCAGCCATACATTGAAAAATTTTGTTTTTATGCGGATCGCACACAGTCTTTCGTTTACGGGTTTGAAGTCGGTGATTAAGTTCTTAAATTTTATATCTACCACGAAAGCTACTCCAAATTCCCTGCTTCCCGAAGCTTTTCCACTGGTTAGTATTGTGTGTGTCCGCAAGTCATTAACCTCACATCCAAGCCATCTCGTTTCTTGGACCGCCAGAATGTTGATGTTGTATCCTGAAACTTCATGAAGAAGCTCTCGCAGTGCACCTGTTCTGTAAAGGGAGCGAACGTTCCAAGATCCAAAAGAGTAGTCCTTAATGCGTTGCCAGAGTCGTTGCCGTTGATCCAATCTTTTCCGAGGCTGTAGTCCTGCTTTCGGAACAATAGGTTTTTTTTCCGGGGATGGGTTGTTAACCCATCGCCCAACCCCCAACCTGGAGGACCAGGTCTATGGTACATAGACGTGTGAACAACTTTCGGTTATGGTGTGCTGGAGTTCTCACAGCTATGCCGCGAGTCCAACTACACCAATTTTTAGACCTACTTCCTGAGACGCACTGGTGTTCCTGGCCATTCAGGATGTGTTCACTCGCTCCTCCTTATCTCAACCTGGGCTTGCGACCGGCTATGGCGGAGTTCTATTTTCGCTTATCAGTAATTCTTAACATTCGACCTTATAGCATTTTTCTACTAATCAGGTCTATTTTTAGTTGTTAAGAATAAAACTTTATGTAATGAAGCCTTCTACCGTTGACGTCATCCTCTAGAACAATTTCGAGAAAATTCCTTATCAGCTTCTTGAGACCGCCATCTTCATCTTGATCCTTGAGACCCCCACCTTGAAACCTTCTTATTAATCCTTCAAATCCCTCAACTTGATCCTTGACCTTCATCCTTATGTCACCTTTGATCCTTAAGTCCCTATATCCTTGTATGAGCCTTGATCCTTACTATGATGGCATCAATACACAGGCAACCAGAGTCTCACCTTCATCCTTAAGACCCTCGTCCTTAAGACCCTCATCCTTCAGATTTCCATCTTGAAACCTCCTTCCTGCTCCTTTAGATCCCTCGCCCCCTTGATTCTTGACCTTCATCCTTGTATCATCTCTGATCCTTAAGACCCTCCTCACCTTGAACCTTTACACCCTCATCCTTAAGATCCTCATCCTTAATCCTTAAGACCACCCTGATCCCTAATACCCTCACCTTGATCCTTAAGACCCTCCCTCATCCTTGAGACCTCCATCTTGAGACCTCCATCTTGAAACCTCCGTCTTGATCCCCCATCTTCATCCTTACTATGATGTCCAGTTGACCTTTAACCATTTTATATCATCATCGTATAGTCAGGTGTTGTCCTCGTGATTATTTTATAACTTTTTAATTATATAATAATAATTTTTTTCCCGGTTCTTATCTATCAGAATTTTGAATTCATTTTTTTCCAAGAATTCCGAACACTATCAGGAGTCTGTCCAATGTTCAGCTATAGCTGCTATTTAGCTGCTTTTGTGTCTCGGCTAACTGTCATTCCGGTACTTAGCCGAGACACAAAAGCAGCTAAATAGCAGCTATAGCTGAACATTGGACAGACTCCAGGTATTAACTTGTGTGACTAACATAGCCTTTTTTTTCCCTTATCAATCAGAATTTCGTTCGACGCGAACAATATAAACAAAACTCGCCAACCTTATCATCTTCAACATTCTTATCACCTTCTAGAAGTTTCTAGAACATCCTTATCAGTACTTTTGATCCGTCCCATCGTCCCACTGAGCTGGAAACCCCATATCCCTACAACTTACTGATAATTTTTTCTGCCCCCCCCCTTCTAAATGCCAATGAATATTCGAATCTCTCTTTTAACAGAATTACTTTCCTAGTTGATTTACAAATACACACCGAGTTTCAACTTTCTAGCATCAGCCGTTTCATAGGTAGGGAAAACACCCCCACCCCCGTACCACACTACCCCTAAGAAAATAATATTTTTCCAACATGCCACTACTATAGCTCTATCTATATACCACGTTTCAGCTTTTTTTCATTAAAGGTTCATAAGATATAAACATCGGAACCTTTTACTTTTCACCCTCCCCCACCCTCACCCTCTACACCCATATCCCCCAATTTTCTTTTTCTGCTAAGGTTCTATTGGGCCTACGTCTGGTAAAAAAATTGAGCATCTATCTCACACTGTTCTTGAGATATGAAAATTGTTTTTTTTTAAAATTTCTTATCCCCCCTTCCATGTTCCGCTATCCCCTTAAAAAATTGTACTTTGAGCAATCTTTATTTGTTGACCTTTCTCTTCAAACCGAATTTAATTTTTCTAGAGCAATTGGTTCCTGAGATATGGTAATCTAAAGTTTTTCACCCCCCACCACTGTACTCCACTACCCCCACTCAAAAATTTTCAATCTTTCCTCCTAGTATAGGTACAGATATTTGTTAAGTTTGAATTTCGTACCATCAACAGTTTAGGAGATATGTATTTTAGAATGTATCGATCTCAGCTTTTTTGCGCTTCGGACGCATTATTTCCCCACCCCCACTCCTTCACCCATATCAGAATATTTTTTGCAAATGGGTCTACTATTGAAGCTCTATAAAAATTCCAAGTTTCAGATTTCTAGCATAAGCGGTTGCTGATATCTAAAGGGGTACTTAAAGGGGTATACCAAATCTTCTAACGAAAATTCAAATAAATAGCTCAAATGGTTTGGGTGCTACGAGCTTTCAAACAATTTTGCGTACACCGGCAGACGTACGGCGTTTCCACAATCCTCACTCCCAAATAGTTTCCAAAAATTTTGCATGCACTTTTTTGTACCGCAAAAATAAAAAAAGAGTGTATGACCTTCTGCATAATGGAACTCTTCTTTTGCATGAAGAAACAGAAAAGCGATCTGCTTCTCCATACCGCCCGTCCTTTCCCATGCACCGTGTGCGAGGAAAGAAAATGAACGTAGTGAGAACTGTGAGAAATGTCAATGCGTATTGTTCCTACGAAGAAAAATTCAAAGTCAATCAAAGCAAGCATTATCTCATTCATTCATAAAGTTCAATTAACACGACTTCCCATTGGTTGGGGTTTTGTGCTTTCGCGCTCTCCACACTCATTCATTTTTTTAACACTAAAGTGCGGAGTTCGCTGTCGACCAATGGGAAGCCGTGTTGATTGAACTATATTGTAAGGATCCTTCCTTACATTTAATAAATCATAAATCAATTTAGATGAATTATTATCTCTTAAATAAGAGCTTGTAAATAAATTGATTGCACTTTTTATAATTTTAAATTATTCATATTTTAATCAAATAAAACCTTATAATTTATTTTATTAAATTATAACACGTTACATATGCACATTCGTTTTTACAACATTTAATTAATAAATTATTTTAATTATATTTTTAGTGTCATCAGATTCAAATATTAGGTTGAACTGAATTTTCTCTCCCTATCATTTATTTTTATAAGCTTCCTGGCTACTATGATAAAAATAAAAATGACAGTGACGAAATTCAACAAAGTACCACTCTCGCCACAATATGAATGAATGAGATATGCCTGCTTTGATTGATTTTGAATTCTTCAAGGAAGAATGAGTGTGAAAGCGCGAGAGAACAAAACCCCAAAAAACGATATATGCTGCGCCATCTTTTAAACTAAGGTGAAGTTATTCGTGATACTACTATAAGATATAAATACAATGATACTATTCAACTGTTATAAATGAAATTTATTCGGTACAAAATTCCTTGAAAAAATGATACGCTGCCTCCCGTACTATAATGGATTGATTACTTGGAAGCCATCTGTGTAAAGGAAGAATGGTATGATCAATTTTTCGGAATTGAGCCGTTTATTTTGAAAGTGGTGTAAGTCCATTTTTCAAAAAAGTTTAGATAATGATAACAATAGATAAAACTTAATACAATCTTTTTATCTGTAAACAATTTATAGTCAAAAGATTCAAATTCTCTAATATTTAGGCGATGTTAGTTTTAGCTATTAACTGTATTGCAAATATGTTTATTTTGAAAGTGGTGCAAGTCCACCTTAGGTTGAAATTATTTTTAGCCGAATATGTTATAGCATAATTTTCATAATGATCAAGTAAATATGTATGTTTGGGACGAAACTATAGCATCAAGAGGTTCACAAGAAGTTGGATCTTGCTGTTTGAAGCACTTACAGAATGTGACTCAAAAGCATATTATAGCTTATAGTGATATGTGCACTGGCCAAAATAGAAACATAAAGTTGGTCTTAATGTGGATGAAAATTGTGCAGTCCAGTGACAATGAAATAAATATCATTGACCACAAATTTTTATTGTCAGGACATTCATTCTTGCCAAACGATCGCGATTTTGGAGTGGTAGAAATGGCAATCCGGAAAACCAATTCCTTGTATATACCCCTGGATTACTATAAAGTAATACAACATTGTCGAAAAAAGAATAAATTCATACTACATGAAATGAAGCGTGAAAATTTTTTTTTCAACCCGACCTTTGGAGGAAATGATTTTCAAAAGTAAGAAAAATACCGATGGAGAATCTGTGAATTGGTTAAATATGTGCTGGATCAGAGTAACAAGGGAATACAAGGGAATACAAAATATTATACAAAACTTCGGTGGATCGACGCTGAATTCAAAACTATCGATTTATCACCATCACAGCGAGGAAGACCAACTAAGTTCTCTAATATAAAATTACCTTATTTGTATGAAAAAAGCAAAACTATTACATCCGAAAAATATAAGGACATGATGGACTTATTGCTTATTTTAAAATGTTAAGTAAAATTTAATACGAGTAAAGTAAATGAAAGATTTAATTGAAATTGGTAATAAAAAATCTGCCAACAATCTGGGCGTAACTTTATTATTTTTCCGGCAGAAGATAGGAACGCGTTCAATTCTGAAATGCGGTGTAGGCTACAATATGACTGAAAACCTATCAAAAAGAACAAGATCATAGAAGTGAAAATCTGATTGGATCTGAGAGATATGGAATAGTTTATGAAAAAGTACACAATCACTTTACACCCCCTTAGGGGTCAATTTCAGAAAATCTTGAAAACAATTTCTTGGTATTCATTTGGAGAATACATAGAATAAAATTAAATTCATTATTTGGGACGAGGTAGTAGATATGTCGAAAATCGTGGGAAAATATGCATTCTATTTTCACAGATAATTTTTTTCGCCCCCCTTCTGAACGCCAATAGATATTCGTTTTTTTTATTCAAAATTATTTTTGTAGTTGATTTAGATATACACACCGAGTTTCAACATTGTAGCTTAAGCCGTTCTATATATAGGAAAAACACCAACCACTTGTACCACACTACCCTTAGGGGTCGAATTTCAAAAAACCTTGAAAACACATTCCAGGTATTCATACGAAGAATCCGTAGAATAAAAATGAATTCAATATTTGGAAAGACCTAGTAGATATGACGAAAATCGTGAAAATATATGCATTTTATATTTATTATATTTCCAAATTTTTTTTTTGCCCCCCCCTTCTGAACGCCAATGAATATTCAAATTTTTTTTTATCACAATTACTTTTCTAGTTGATTTACATATACACACCGAGTTTCAACATTGTAGCTTAAGCCGTTCCTTATATAGGAAAAACACCCCCACTTGTACCACACTACCCTTAGGAGTCGAAGTTCAAAAAACCTTGAAAACGCTTTCTAGGTATTCATACGAAGAATCCGTAGAATAAAAATGAATTCAATATTTGGAAAGACCTAGTAGATATGACGAAAATCGTGAAAATATATGCATTTTATATATATTATATGTACAAATAATTTTTTTTGCCCCCCTTTCTAAACGCCAATGAATATTCAAATTTTTTCACAATTACTTCTCTAGTTGATTTACATATACACACCGAGTTTCAACTTTCTAGCATAAACCGTTTAATAGTTAGGAAAAACACCCCCTACCCCCGTAGCATACTACCCCTAAAAAAAATTATATTAATTTTTGATGAATGTTTTCACAGTACATTTTGAATTGAAAATACAAGGTTTTCCGGTAAATACTGTTAAATTTATTTTGTGTGACGTTTCGGACTCGACTGAGTCCTTTATCAAACTGATCGACAATATCTCTACAACTGTTATATATACAAATGAAAGTAGGTAAAAAAGGGTTACTAAATTAACTAACAGAAGGGTCAATTAGAAAAACAGGTAAAAAAGTGGGTTACAAAATTAGCTAATAGAAGGGTCAATTAGAAGACAAAAGGGGAAGTTTACGTTAATAAGGGAGGTCATAAAAACATTAAACAGAGGCGGGGGTTTATAAGAAGGGAAAAAGTTATGAAAGTTGAAATTAATTAATTAGTTTTTGGGATCGAAGATTTTTGGTAAACGTTGTTTTTTCCAAAACGTAGACAAGGTAGCCAAAGTGAAGAGAGGTTGTATCCAGCGTCTCGGTTAAAATTTTGTGGATGTTTGGTTATCTCAATTGCTTCTCTTACAATTCTTTGAAAATAGTGTTTCGTCCTGGCCAATATTTTGACGTTGTTGAAATCGATTGAATGGTTTTCTACCGCTGCATGTTCCGCAATTGCTGATGAGTGGACCTGGTTTTTTTGTGTGCAGCGTTGATGTTCACGAATCCTTGTTCTGATGGTCCGTCCTGTTTCTCCGATGTAGACTTTGTTGCAAGACCCGCAGGGAACTTTGTAAATGCCTTCCATTTCCAGTGGGATTTTGTCCTTTTGGTTTCCTAAGAAACCTCGAAGCGTGGTTGCCGTAGAGTAGGTCGTACGTATGTCGGCTTTCCTGAGTACCCTGCCGATTCGATCTGTTGTACCCTCTATGTAAGGTAATGTCACCCATCTTTTTATAGTATGCTCGTTCGTATCTTTTTCTTCCTGGTTTTTCATGGCTTTGGGTTTCTGTTTGCATACTTTGTTGATAGTGCTCCTAGTGTATCCGTTGGCTGCAAAGGTTTTCTGTAGGTGTTCCATTTCGTTGCGAAGTGCGTGTGGGTTATCGTTGGTGATACATTGTGCTCTGTGGATAAGTATTCTAAGTACTCCTTCCTTCTGCTTGGGATGATGGTGGGAAGACGCATCTGTTAGTGTGAGTAGGTTTTCTGTATACGGCGAAATGTAAAGATGGTACAGCTTTTTCGACTAGTACATCCAAAAAGGGTAGTTTGCCGTCTTTTTCCATCTCCATTGTGAATTTGATGTTGCTGTGTTGTGAGTTGAGGTGGTCTAGGAACTTATCTAATTCCTCTTTTCCATGCTGCCAGATAATGAAGGTGTCGTCAACATATCGAAGGTATAGTTTCGGTTTTAGTGATGCTGAGTTGAGAGCGTTCTTTTCGAATTCTTCCATGAAAATTTCCGCAACTACTGGGGATAATGGAGAACCCATGGCGGCGCCTTCCGTCTGTTTGTAGAGTTTGCCTAATGCTGAGAAATAAGTGTTGGTTAAGCAAAATTCGATTAAATCCACTCTGTTATCCGGTATGAGTTTTTTGATGAGATTCATAGTGTCCTTGATCGGAATATTGGTGAACAAGGATTCGACGTCTAAACTTACTAGTATGTCCTCCGGATTTATTTCGATGTTTCTTAATGTTTCAACTAGATGTGTAGAATTTTTCACGGTCCTGGGTGTGTTTCCGACGAAAGGGCGTACCTCAGCTGAGAGAGCTTTGGCCAAACCTTTTGTAAGCGCTCCGATGGAACTAACAATGGGGCGAAAAGGAGCATCCGGCTTATGGATCTTTGGTCTTTCCCCCACCCTCCCCTACTAGGGTTTAATTAGCGCTACTTCTGGTAAAAATTCTAAGCATCTATCTTAAAGTGTTCTTGAGATATGAAATGTGTTTGATTTGAAAAATTCTCATCCCCTCCACTTCTATGCTCCACCTCCCACTTAAAAAATTTTACTTTGATCAATCTTAATTTGTAAACCTTTATACCCAAACCAAATTTTATTTTTCTACAGCAATTGGTTCATGAGATATCGTAATCTTAAGCTTTTCACCCCCCACTCCCATACACAACTTCCCCCACCTAAAATTTTTCTTCATTCTGTACTCCTAGTATAACTACAAATATTTTTTAAGTTTGAATAGTGTGCCATTAACGGTTTAGGAGATATGGATTTTAGAATGTGTCTATCTCGCCTTTTCTGGGTTTCGGACGCATTACATTTCCCCCCACTCCCACACCCCTTGATCAATATTGACAATTTTTCTGCAAATGGGTCTACTATCAGAGCTCTATAGAAATTCCAAGTTTCAGCTTCCTAACATTAGGGGTTACTGAGATCTCGAAACCAAAATTTTTGGTCTAAAACACTTCCCCCTCCTTCCCCCTCACACCCCACCCCTAAAAATTTGGTCACTTCAAGGCGCCTACCCCGTCTATTCGTTAAAAAAAATTCAATTTAATATCTCAAAGCGTTTGGCAGCTACGAGCCTCCAAACGATCTTGCGTACGGCGGATGCCGTACGGCGTACGGCGTACGGTGGACAGACGGACTGAAAATTTTTATTGCTTTTTTCGCGTCTACTAATTATGAAACGTGAAAATAAAAATTTTGAGGGTAGCAAATTTTTTTTTTTAAAAAATCAATTACAATACTTAATTATTGAAATAATAAAGTAAAATGAATTGTTTTACTTTATTATTTTATTATTATTTTTGTTTTATTTTACTTTTTCTCAAACTAATAAAAATTTATATAAAATTAAACAGTATTTTGTTTTTATTATTAAAAAAGGCTGATAAAATATTATCCGTTTAGAGTCATTCAATATAGAATCGCCATAAAATGACGAAATGTGTGACCTTTCTATCTCCGATTCTTTTGAAAATGAGATACTCACGGATAAAAGACAAGATAGTTATCCTCGAAAAAATCTCAAGTATAATTTTTATACGTAATATTCTTATATTGCGACAATCTTTTCTTTTAAAATAAGCCCTATTTTATTATTCTAGGTACAACACTTCATTAATTTTGAAAGTGGTGCAAGTCCATTCAGGTATAATTAAATCTTTATTTACTTCAGCCAGCACTATGTATATACACTATGGGATAATAAACTTACATTATCTAAAACCACAAAAAGCAAAAAATATGTCTATTTGTGCTTACCATTATTTTTAAATTGATTGAAACGCAAACCTTTAAATATCTCGGAATAACAAAAAATGGACTTACACCACTTTCAAAATAAACGGCTCAATTGATTATTTTTATATTCTTAAATACACTTCCATTTATATAATGGGAACAAGAAGTTGATGTCAACTCAGATATATTGCGTAAAACTGTTGTAAGTATATTAGGTCGTTCGAAAATTTTTTGAAATAGAAATTTCAGCGGTATTATATATGAACATATAGTGACAGCATCAAGTGTAGGAGTACTATGTCTAACTGTTTCAGCTATTTTGGTGCGTAGGCAATAACTTTTCGGATTTATAAAAAAACCTTTCTTTTCCATAAACGAAATGAACGTACAGTGGCTCACAGCTTATTTCAACCAGCACGTAAAAAAAACTTTAACTGCCTATAAAAGCTAAACTAAAGAAGATATCAATATTATTTAAACGCAAGTTATTAGTCTAATGTTTAAACTAATCAAATATGACTTCATATATTTTTTTTATATTTTTTCAATATTCTAAAACAATTAAAAACGAAAAATGCATCAAATAACAATGCCTCAGCTTATTTCAACCAAACACTTTGCAGGTATGCAATGATCCTTCATTTTGCAATGTAGCGGTTATTTTACATTTTTAGTAAAAATACAGTATTGTTATTGATTTCCAAAAAAAAAATTTGCTGCCCTCAAAATTTTTTTCTGTACATTTCATGACTAGTAGACACGGAAAAAGCAATAAAAAATTTCACTCCGTCTGTCCGCCGTACGCCGTACGTCGACCGCCAAAATTCTTTGAAGGCTCGTAGCTCTCAAGCCAGTGGAGCTATTAAATTAAATTTTTTTCTAGGAATAGACTGGGTAGACCCCTTGAATTGACATTATTTTCAGGGGTGGGGGTGTGAGGGGGAAGGTGGGGGAAGCGTTTTAGACGAAAAATATTGGTTTCTAGATCTCAGCAACCACTAATGTTAGGAGACTGAAACTTGAAATTTCTATAAAACTTTGATAGTGGACCCATTTGCAAAAAAGTTTATGATATGGGTGAAGGGGTGTGGGAGTGGAGGGGGAGGCAATGCGTCCGAAACGCAAAAAAGGCGAGATCGACACATTCTAAAATCTATATCACCTAAACCGTTAATAGCAAGATATTAAAACTTAACAAATATTTGTAGTTATACTAGGAGAGTAGATTGAATTAAAATTTTTGGGTGGGGGTAGTGGCGTACAGGGGTGGGGGGTGAAAAACTTTAGATTACGATATCTCCCGAACCAGTGGCATCAGCAAAACAAAATTCGGTTTGATTATAAAGCTTGATAAATAAAGATTGCTCAAAGTAAAATCTTTGAAGTGGGCGGGGGAGTACGTAAGTGGAGGGGATAAGAACTTTTCAAAAATAACACGTTTCATATCTCAATAACAGTGTAAGATGGATGCTTCAAATTTTTACCAGAAGTAGGCCTAATAGAACCCTAGTTGGAAAATAAAGTTTTGGGGTGTGGGTGTAGAGGGTGAGGATGGAGAAGGGTGAGAAAGAAAAAGTTCCGATGCTTATATCTTAAGAATCTATAGTGATAGGAAGCTGAAACTTGGTATTTAGATAGAGCCATAGTAGTGGCATGGTGGAAAAATAATTTTTTTTTAGGATTTGCAAGGTGGGGGTGTTTTTCCTAACTTTAGAACGGCTTATGCTAGGAAGTTGAAACTCGTTACGTATATGTAAATTAACTAGAAAAGTAATTCTGATAAAAAAAAATCGAATATTCATTGGCGTTCAGAAGGGGGGGTTAAAAAAAATATCAGTTAATATAAAATGCATATATTTTCAGGATTTTCGTCATATCTACTAGGTCTTTCGAAATATTGAATTCATTTTTATTCTTCGGATTCTTCATATGAATACCTAGAATGTGTTTTGAAGATTTTTTGAAATTCGACCCCTAAGAGGGTGTAAGCTGGTTGTATACTTTTATATGAATTCCAATATGTTTCTCAGGTCTGATCAGATATCGAATATCTTTTCACTTCCCCAGGCTTGCTTAATAATCACCTATTTTTAAGTGTTGTTTTTTTCAACCTCTAGACCGCATCCCGGAATATGACCAAATTATTTAATTCATATGTTACACCCTTTTCTAACCGCTTCCCGAACTTTTTGTTAGGTTTTCAGTCACATAGTAACATACACCGCATCCCCGAATTGAACGCGTTCTGAACTTCTGCCGGAAAAATAATAAAGTTGCGCCCAGACTGTTGGCAGATTTTTTTTTCTGTGATTTAGTTATTATCGTAATGTGTTCATGTTCATTCTTCCTGAATTCTTTGAGAGGATCGTGCAGAAAAATTAGTTTTGCGAAATGGGACCACGTACAACAATTGATCAGCGAGAACTTGTTCTCAGTAATTTTAAAAAGGGTCATTGGCGCAGGAAAATGGGTGAGATGGTTGGACTAAGTGATTCTACTGTGCAGAACATCATATACCGATTTATCCGCGAAAATAGAACGCAAGTTAAAGGGAGAAATGCCCCTAACAAAATTTTCAATCCAACGGAAGATCGTTATATTGTCCGGAAAATCTGGGAAACCCCAAGACTATTGGCTCCCAAAGTTGCCAGTAGAGTGGAAGCTGAGTTGGGCAAGTCATGCCACCCGTCAAACTATTCGTTGTGTGCATAGAGAGCATAAGACCAATGGTAGAATAGCGCGCAAGAAGCCATTTATAAGCGCCAAAAATCGGAAGTGACGTTTATAATTGGCCAAGGAATATTTATTAAGGATTCAAATTTTGGAATACCGGTATATTCGCTGATGAGTCGAGGTTTAATATTTTTGGCTCTAATGGAGCCTCATATGTTTGGCGTAAGCTTGGAAGCTACAATCAAATACGGAGGTGGTAACGTTATGTTTTGGGCCTTTATGTTCGCCGCGGGAGTTAGAAATTTACAATTTATTGAGACTACAATGGATAGGTCTCATTATCTCGAAATTTTAATGTCTAATTTGCTTGATAGTCGGGAAAAAACTGGGCCTTCGCGATGACTTCAGATTTTATCAAGACAATGACCAGAAGCATAAGTCGGTATTGTACAGACATGGCTGGTTTGGAACTGTCCGCATGTTATCAAACCACCGTCAGCACAGTCGCCCGACATTAACGTCATCGAAAATTTGTGGGCTATTTTGGATAGAAACATCCGAAAACAGAAAATATCCAAGAAAAGCGATCTACAAACTGCATTCAATGAAGAATGGGTAAACTTACCCCAGAAGTGACACAAAAACTGGTCGATTCAATGCTTAAGTGGCTTAACATGGTGGTTGACCAAAAGGGTGGTCATACCAAATATTGAAATTTTTTGTTGTGCCTTTTAACTTAACTTAAACATTGAATCTGTTACTTGGTTGAAATAAGCTGTGGCATTGTTTTTTGTTGCGTTTTTCGTTTTTAAATGTTTTAGCATATTAAAAAAATATAAAAAAAATAAATGAAATCATATTTGATTAGTTTAAACATTAGACTAATAACCTGCGTTTAAAAAATGTTGATATCTTCTTTAGTTTAGTTTTACTGTATTATTTATAATATTACTGTATTATTTATAATACAGTATTGTTATCGATTTTAAAAAAAAAAAAATTTGATGCCCTCAAAATTTTTTTGTCCACGTTTCATGACTAGTAGACGCGAAAAAAGCAATAAAAATTTTCACTCCGTCTGTACGCCGTACCCCTTACGCCGTACGTCGACCGCCCCAAAATCTTGGAAGGCTCGTAGCTCTCAAACCAGTGGAGCTATTAAACTAAAATTTTTTCTAAGAATAGACTTGGTGGACCCCTTGAATTGACATTATTTTCAGGGAAGGAGGTGTAGGGGGGAAGGCGGGGTAAGCGTTTTAGACGAAAAATTTAGGTTTCTAGATCTCAGGAACCGCTTGTGTTAGGAGGCTGAAACTTAGAATTTAGATAGAGCTTTGATAATGGACCCATTTGCAAAAAAAAACAGATATGGGTGAAGGGGTGTGGGAGTGGAGGGGGAAATAATGCGTCCGAAACGCAAAAATGCCGAGATCGACAAATTCTAAAATCCATATCTCCTAAACCATTAATAGCAAGCAATTAAAACTTAACAAATATCTGTAGTTATACTAGGAGAGTAGATTGAAACAAAATTTTTGGGTGGGGGTAGTGGCGTACGGGGGTGGGGGGTGAAAAACTTTAGATTACGATATATCACAAACTAATTGGACTAGAAAAACAAAATTCGGTTTTATTATAAAGCTTGATAAATAAAGATTGCTCAAAGTAAAATATTTGAAGGGGGTGGAGGAGCACGGAAGTGAGAGGGATTAAAACTTTTCAAAAATAACACGATTCATATCTCAATAACAGTGTAAGATGGATGCTTCAAATTTTTACCAGAAGTAGGCCTAATAGAACCCTAGTAGGGTGTGGGTGTAGAGGGTGAGGGTGGGGAAGAGTGAGAAAGAAAAAGTTCCGATGCTTATATCTTAAGAATCTATAATGATAGGAAGCTGAAACTTGGTATTTAGATAAAACTATAGTAGTGGCATGGTGGACAAATAATTTTTTTTTTAGGGGTAGTATGGTACGGTGGTGGGGGGTGTTTTCCCTAACTTCAGAACGGCTTATGCTAGGAAGTTGAAACTCGGCACGTATATGTAAATTAACTAGAAAAGTAATTCTGATAAAAAAAAATTCAAATATTCATTGGCGTTCAGAAGGGGAGGCAAAAAAAAATATCGGTTAATATAAAATGCATATATTTTCAGGATTTTCGTCATATCTACTAGGTTTTTCGAAATATTGGATTCATTTTTATTCTACGAATTCTTCATGTGAATACCTAAAATGTGTTTTCAAGATTTTTTGAAATTCAACCTCTAAGAGGGTGTAAGCTGGTTGTATACTTTTTCATTAATTCCACCATGTTTCTCAGGTCTGATCAGATATCGAATATCTTTTCACTTCCCCAGGTTTGTTTAATAATCACTTATTTTTAAGTTTTGTTTTTTTCAACCACTAGACCGCATCCCGGAATATGACCCAATTATTTAATTCATATGTTACACCCTTTTCTAACCGCTTCCCGAACTTTTTGTTAGGTTTTCAGTCACATAGTAACATACCCGAATTGAACGCGTTCTGAACTTCTGCCGGAAAAATAATACAGTTGCGCCCAGACTGTTGGCAGATTTTTTATAGGCAGTTAAAGTTTTTTTTATGAAATCCATTGAAAATATTTGAGCACTGTTCAAATACATTGTGAACCTCTGAAAAGTTTTCGGTTTTAATAAATGGAAGCGCAGTATTACCTATAGCACCAACTATGCTTTCAGTTAAAGCTCTAGTTGTATTTATAATTTTGAAAGCATCTTTTCTACTTAAGTTGCATTTACTCAATAGCCCGGTCGTAAAATTATTTGTCTGTTTTTGTATATCCTCTAAGCTTTGTAAAAAGTTGCATGAGTTTGATTGAAACGAATTTTCTGATTGTTTGTATTTTGAACAGGACTCTCTTTGTTTTCCTTTATTAATCACTGCAAGGGGTTCAATTGAAATATTATTGCTTTCAGACTGAAGCTTTATTGAAACGTTTGCTTGACAGCGCTGTAAATGTTTTTTGAACGCTTTGCGATTAGAAAATGTTTGACCGCAATTGTTTTGCATGCATTTGTGCAAATCAATTGACCTTATATGATGTGTGTTTTAAATGGAATATTGTCTGATCAATTGTGGTAAACATTACATTACAAATGAAACATGAAAACATTTTATGTTTGATTAAAATAGTTGAACTATAGATGTAAATTAATTTTTAATGTTTTTCAAGTAGCTTATTAGCCCAGACACCTTTGGAATCTTTTTATCGTACGAAGTCTTAATTTTAAAAAAAAAATATTGCTGTATGAAAAGCCAAAATCCACAGCAAAATGCAGGATATTTTAAGTTCAAAATTTGATACTGCTTAAAGCAAGTGTCCATACATGTCAAAAATGAAGAGAATTTCAGTAATTTAGAATCGACATACATATAAATTAAATTCTTTTAACTGAGTAATGTCGTTACCAACAACAATTATAAAAGGCTGTAATGTCTCACATTGGCTACTCTACTCACGTATAGATAATTGCAGGTTACTTAATGATGAAAGAACGATAATAAAAGTATCGATGGCCTCCTTAATAGAAATTTTTCTCCGTTTTGTAGTTGAATTGCTATTATGCATTCCTTACTACCTGTAATTAAAGCGATTGTAATATGATATGATGATCAATGATGATATATAAATAACTTACACTCATTTTGAGCTGTGTCCACCTTCATTAGAATTTCCCTGCAGAATTTATCGCTTATTGCCTGTTTATAATATGGTAGTACTTTAGTTCTAAAGTCATTCCAGCACTCTAGGGGCCGTGATCCCTCGACAGGATAAATTTGATCGAAATCCGAATTTATCTGAATAATACGGATACAAGTAATGTATTAGAAAATTTAAAATTATATGTTCTAAGCGAAAAAATTGAGGTTACCAGCGTTACAGCGAATTCCGGATGTGTTAAAAGAGGCCAGTCCAAATACATTTTTTTATAATCCTTCTCATTGATAATAGTCGTTCTTCGATAAATATAAGTCTGTTTCCATATATCAATCAGTTCAGAAATATGGCAGTCTTTGTTATAATGTGCAAGCCAACATCGCATTCTTTCGCCTAATATCGAATCGGCTTCCGGAAGCACATTTTGCACTAATTCCAGTTGTTTATTATTATCTTGTTGGTTTTCCTTGCCAATTTTTTTTTGTTTGTGTCGTACGTTAAAATACCTATCATGAAGTTTGCCGCGAGGATGCTTAGCGTCCTTCGATTTCGGGCTATAATAAGTTTCCTGCCAAAAGTTTTTTAATTATTTAAAAACACTGAGCATTATTGAGGCCTGTTCATACGACCGTCAGTTAAATTCTAACCGGAACTTTAACTGGTAGTTTTGTATGAAAATCTGTCAGTTAAAGTTCCAGTTAGAACGTAACTGATGATCGAAGGAACGGGCCTTAGTGTACATAATTCTTTACATACAATATTTTCACTAGTAAACCGTTCAACAATTTTTTTGCTCAAGCCCCTTAAATCGTTCACTGACAGTTTTTCCTTTAATACTATGCCGGCGTCTATTAAACAATTTACAAGGTTTTGTTGGTGTAATGGACTGAGCGCTTTATTTGTCTCAAAAAAACTTAAAACGTTCTTTCCATCAGCTCGTTGCTCTAAGATTCGATCAATGTCAATCTATGGTATATATATCGAAATATGGAGAAATTTAGCAGTTCTTTTATTTTATCAATACTCACGTCTAACCCTAAACTACTGCTTATTGAACTTAAGGATGAACTTCGAGACGGTAAAGACTTGCAATTTTCTTTAATCCACATGGATACAGATGTATTAATCGACAACGTGCTCCCATCATCGTTATACTATACCAGCAAATGCATAAATTTTACATTGATGTTTTGATAAATCTAAACAAATAAATAAGGATAATTTTTATAAAACTTACATTTTCCTTTCTCCTCTGTCGCAATTTTTCTCTGAACTCTGCTGTGACACCCAAAAGGAAGAAATTTCCAAATAATTTCGATGTCGCCTCGATCTAAGTACCTCAACCTATCGAATTCTACACCTGCCCCCTCATAAAATTATTTATTGAGATATTCACAACTCGTAGATTCAAACGAAGCAACATATGTTTTCAAAATTATAGATTTTTAAAATAAACGATTGTATTTCTCTCAGTGCTTTATTTGACGACCTTTCTACTCAAACCGAATTTCATCTTTCTAAAACAATTGGTTCTTGAGATATCATAATCTAAAGTTTTTCACCATCCACCCCCGTACGCCACTACCTCACTCAATAATGACTTTTCAATCTTTTCTTCTAGTATAGGTACAGATATTTGATAAGTTTGAATTTTGTGCCATCAAGGCTTTCGGAGATATAGATTTTAGAATGTGTCCCCTCTCCTCCTTCATCATACCCACATACCACTCGTAGAGGTTCGTCCAATCTACCCACCATACAAATTTGATGATAATACCTGAATGAGCTTGGGAGCTACGTGCCTGCAAACTATTTTGCGAACGGCGGACGGGCGGCGTACAGACGGACATTATTTGTTTTGCATTTTTGGGATTTACCAGTCCTAAAACGTGAAAATACAAAATTTCAGGGTAGCAAATTTTTTTAAATTTCGAGTCGATCACAATACTTTATTATTAAAAATTACTAAAGTAAAAATGAATAAAACTCTAATAATCCAAACTCCAAAATGTTGAGTTTACTGTCTGTAAAACAGTAATTTTGAAGCTTCTCCCCTGAGAGAGAGAGAATTTTGAGGAACGTATAACTGTTCCCATCCCTCCAGCGAGTAGTTTCGTTTCATTTGGTCCCATCCATGTTTTACCTCCTTTTTTACCTTTTCGTAACAAAGTTCGATGCTTTTATAAAACCTCGGTACAATTTCTGCTAAGAGAGGAGCAAAAAAAAAAACCTCGTTGAGCCTGAAACATAGATGTCGATGTTTTTATAAAACATTGATGTTTGAAAAACATCGATGTAAGTAGGTAACGCAGCGCTTGAGGCAGACAGTCTGGTCACAAGCGCCGCCACAGGCTAATGACCTTGTAGATCAAGGTCATAAGGCCGGGGGGATAATGGCCATATGACCTTATGTTGTAGATCAAGGTCATAAGGCTGGGGGATAATGGCCATATGTTGGTAGTGTGGGTTAACGACCTTAGGCAATAGACCAAGGTCACAGCCATTAGTGTAGGTAGATGGTCATAGGCCATAGGACAATGGCATAAGATGAGGAGTTAATGGCCTTACGCAATGAGGCAAGGTAAGGAATTTTGAGACTGGAGCCTGTAACTGACCTTAGCTTACGCTAAATGGACGGAGGGCAGTGTTGACGTAATCGAAATGATGAGTTGGAGTACTCTATTTGAATAGCGAGGAGTATACGTTTGTATCTAAAAGTGGAGAAAATAGCCATATGTTTACATCCAAGGTGGGTATAAACACGTAAATTTATGCGAAGAGCATGTACGACTTCTTGATATTATAATGCAGTGCGTATATTTTTCTTTTTATGAAATCTTTTGAACCTGTGATACGACGAATGCTGCTTGTAGGTTTTTTTTTTATGCAAGTTGATCCATATAGTATGATGATAATGAGTTGCAGTAAACTTAATGCATTTTTTTCGGTTCACGTAATAACATCAGGTTTGTGGTATTTTTGCTATACTATTAAGATTGGCATTGGGTCAAGTTTGATACAAGTGTATATCTGAGAGAGTTATTATCAATTTTGCTTATGCGTCAATTTTCGCACTTTTATTATTGTCTTAATTGATGTGATGCATCAGTACGCCTAACACAAAATACAGTTTAAACAGCTATTTTTAGATTAAATAATGAGTTACAATAGCTTTATGCCTTTTTACATGCATGTTTTCAGGTTCGTGTGACAACAGCGGGTTTTGCGGTATTTTTGATATACTATTAAGATTGATATTGGGTCAAGTTCGATACAAGTGTACCTCTGAGAGGGTTATTATCAATTTTGCTTATGCGTTAATTTTCGGGCATTTGTTATTGTTTTAATTGATGCGATGCATCAGCACACTCAACATTATTGCTTAATATTATGAAATTGTTTCTGAAAACTTCAAAAAATATTGAATGAAACAGATCTTTTTCCGCTTTTAGGTTTTATTTAGCAACCAAAAATAGCTAGTTTTGCCACAAACTTTACGTGACTTAAGGCGTTTAACGAAAAGTTGTTAAGATTCCTTAAGTCTATTCTGGTCAGGGCTAATCTATCAGTCTTTCAATTCTTCTTCAATATCGTACCTAGGTTGAGCTATGGAATTTCATAATTTTCTAATAAAAAAGCAGAGTAAGTATAAACATTTGCTTTTTATTGAACTAACCGATTTACAAGCATGTACAAGTAAATATTCGTACAGTTCCGCACGGCACATGTAAAGGTCCCAACCTTGCGGTTGTGAACCTTACAGAACGTCGACAGCTTCGGTATCCCCAGCTGGGTGATATCCGTGTCAGGGATATACCTCCGCACAAACGCCTCCTTTTCGTCTCCCTTCACCAGAATTTTCCGATCTTTGTACTCTTCCAATATAGGGCTGAGGTTGAGGTACGGAACGTAGCCCTCCTTCCAGTCTAGACCGTTGATATGCGTCTGATTATATAGGTTTTGACGCCTATGCTTCAACGTCACCTCCTGAAACGAATACGGTGGCTCGAAATGGTACAGAACTGGAACGAGATTCCCTGGGTTCAGCACCGCGAGCTCCTTGATAAAGTATTGGTGATTATTACCGCACACAAACTGCATATCGATAATAACCTCAGTCATGATTTTCTGTGTTCTGAAATAAAAAGTATAGTGTTTTATATTAATTATCTAGCGTATAGTATATTCAGAAACTTATCCTAGGTATACAGATACTCACCTTTTAGATTCTCTGGAAACGAGTGTGACTATCACCAGAAACCACAAGATTATTTATACCAAAAATATGGTGGAAACAATTGCGCCACCACATGCAACTTGTGATAATTGATCACCACAATAAATTAATTGCAATGCAAAAAATTATATGCTTGCCTGCATTCCACTACAATGTTGCATTAAATACATATTAAACGTAAGTTATTAGTCGGAAATAATTAACACAGATAAGACGTGTAGCATAAGAGCTATGAAAGAATTTAAAAAATTATGTGACCCCATACACCTTGCAATAATTGATCATCTGGAAATTGAATGCAATGTAAAGAATTATATGGTCATCTACATTGCACTACAGTGTTGCATTAAATACTCATTAAACGTGAATTATTACTCAGAATAATTATCAGAGATAAGAAGTGTAACATAAGAGCCATGACAAGTTGAAGGTAATCAAAAAAATCTGCCAACAGTCTGGGCGCAACTGTATTATTTTTCCGGCAGAAGTTCAGAACGCGTTCAATTCGGAGATGCGATGTATGTTACTATGTGACTGAAAACCTAACAAAAAGTTCGGGAAGCGGTTAGAAAAGGGTGTAACATATGAATTAAATAATTGGGTCATATTCCGGGATGCGGTCTAGAGGTTGAAAAAAACAAAACTTAAAAATAGGTGATTATTAAACAAGCCTGGGGAAGTGAAAAGATATTCGATATCTGATCAGACCTGAGAAACATGGTGGAATTCATGAAAAAGTATACAACCAGTTTACACCCTCTTAGGGGTCGAATTTCAAAAAATCTTGAAAACGCATTCTAGGTATTCACATGAAGAATCCGTAGAAAAAAAATAAGCTCAATATTTCGAAAAACCTAGTAGATATCACGAAAATCGTGAAAATATATGCATTTTATACTGACCGATATTTTTTTTTGCCCCCCCCCCTTCTGAACGCCAATGAATATTCAAATTTTTTTTATCAGAACTACTTTTCTAGTTAATTTACATATACGTACCGAGTTTCAACTTAACAGCATAAGCCGTTCTAAAGCTAGGAAAAACACCCCCCACCACCGTACCATACTACCCCTAAAAAAAATTTTATTTTTCCACCATGCCACTACTATAGCTCTATCTAAATACCAAATTGCAGCTTCCTATCATTATAGATTCTTAAGATATAAGCATCGAAACTTTTTCTTTGTCACCCTTCCCCACCCTCACCCTCTACACCCACACCCCCAAACTTTTTTTCCCTACTAGGGTTCTATTAGGCCTACTTCTGGTAAAAATTTGAAGCAACCATCTTACACTGTTATTGAGATATAAAACGTGTTGTTTTTGAAAAACTCTTATCCCCTCCACTTACGTACTCTCCCGCCCCCTTCAGAGATTTTACTGTGAGCAATCTTTATTTATCAAGCTTTGTATCCAAACCGAATTTTGTTTTTCTGGTGCCATTAGTTTGTAAGATATCGTAATCTAAAGATTTTCGCCCCCACCCCCGTACGCTACTACCCCCACCCCCGTACGCTACTACCCCCACCCCCGTACGCTACTACCCCCACCCCCGTACACTACTACCCCACCCAAAAATTTTGTTT
This sequence comes from Beris chalybata, assembly GCA_949128065.1. NCBI lineage: Eukaryota > Metazoa > Arthropoda > Insecta > Diptera > Stratiomyidae > Beris > Beris chalybata. The sequence goes on from OX421894.1 coordinate 99,106,354, forward strand.
CAATCTACTCTCCTAGTAAAACTACAGATATTTGTTAAGTTTTAATTGCTTGCTATTAACTGTTTAGGAGATATGGATTTTAGAATGTGTCGATCTCGACTTTTTTGCGTTTCGGACGCATTGCTTCCCCCTCAACTCCCACACCCCTTCACCCATATCTGTTTTCTTTTTTGCAAATGGGTCCATTATCAAAGCTCTATAGAAATTCTAAGTTTCAGCCTCCTAACACAAGCGGTTCCTGAGATCTAGAAACCTAAATTTTTCGTCTAAAACGCTTACCCCGCCTTCCCCCTTACACCTCCTCCCCTGAAAATATTGTCAATTCAAGGGGTCCACCAATTCTATTCTTAGAAAAAATTTTAATTTAATAGCTCCACTGGTTTGAGAGCTACGAGCCTTCAAAGATTTTGGGGCGGTCGACGTACGGCGTACGGGGTACGGCGTACGGCGTACGGCGTACGGGGTACGGCGTACGGCGTACGGCGTACGGCGTACGGCGTACGGCGTACGGGGTACGGCGTACAGACGGAGTGAAAATTTTTATTGCTTTTTTCGCGTCTACTAGTCATGAAACGTGGACAAAAAAATTTTGAGGGCAGCAAATTTTTTTTTTTTAAAAATCGATAACAATACTGTATTATAAATAATACAGTAAAAGAAGTTGAAAAAATTGTGTGATCCCATGCACTTTCGCGATAATTGATCATCTGAAAATTATGTATACGGAGGCTCAAAGTGATATAGTATCGGGGTGATCGAACTCGAGTTGAGTGCCACAAGATGCTTCAGGAAGTGTTAGCTATTGTTGCCGCATGCAAAACTGAATGTCAACAATTACCTCAGGCATGTTTACGGTACACTAAATAAAAGAAAGTACAGGAGTTTTACATTGGTCATCTATATATTCACGAAACAAATTTTAAACCTAGATACATTCAATCACTTAATCTTATTTTCTTATAACCATAGGGATGTGAGAAATTATCCTCTGTCAATACTCTCTTATCAAATGTAAATTGAAGATGTTTTTTCACTAATGAAGATATTACAGTACCTGGACGTTTACGAATAATTTTTTTCTTATTCTCTATGCAAACGCGATCCTCATCACAGATGATTTTAACACGTCAAGACGTGCCTCTACAGCGCCAACTTAAACTCAGGCCGCGCACATATGACAGTTCGTCATGAGAAATGCCTCGATTTTGCCTCGATTGGTGACGTCATGGCTCGATCTCCATACAAAATCGTCACTCATCGAGGAGAAATCGAGGCATTTTCGCTCTTCGAAAATTCAGTTGCGCGGCTTTTATCCAGAGGGCAATGGCCTCTACCATAAGAACATTGGGGGAAAAAGCAAAGATGTTGTGTAAGAAATCAAATGTTACAGTGGGTCCAGAAGGTTGTATTATAACCGACCTTTATAAATTTCAAAATTTTTTAAAAGTTCAACCAGTGCTTATTGATTTTGTACGATAAAATATGACTGCTAGCAATATAGATACTAAACATATATGATTTTTCGTAATTAAATATTTGCATTCAAATTTTGGCGCCACCGATTCTTCACATTTTTCGGACAGAACAAGAACAAGACGAACAGCTGATTCTGAATTTCCAAATCAACTCGTGCTTATTCATTTTCTATGAGAAAATATGACTGCTAGCAATATAGATACTAATATATATGGATATTATTGCCTGAAAACTTCAAAAAGTATTGAATGAAACTGGTTTTACGTTTCTAGCACCCAAAAAGAACTACATATAACAGACAGTTTAAACGGCAATTTTTAGATTACGTAATGAGTTACAGTAACTTTTACGCGTATTTTTCCAGTTCACGTGACAGCTTTTGAGTATTTTTTTTGATTAAGGTGACGTATCTTTTTAGTCAATATTATTGCCTAATATTATGAAATTGTAGCTGAAAACTTCAAAAAGTATTGAACGAAACGATATTTTTGCCTGAAAACTTCAAAAGTATTGAATGAAACAGGTTTTTTTAGTGTTTTCAAAATACGTTTATTTATACATGTCGGTATAATACAAGTTGTTTTAATATAATGCAACTTATTTATCAATTTACAATATTTGCTTAGCCTAAGAACCCTATTATATTCATTATTATCTTATAAATTAAATTCTTTACATGTTAGACGTTATACACATAGAGATCGTTTACAGTTATCACGATTTTACTACTGAGATTTTCCTATATCTTTTTGAAATGTCTAAAAATCGAGCAAAAAATTAAATTAATATCTACCAATTCAGAGGTCATAAAGTTCAAATGAAAGTAATATAAAAAGTGTAAAAAAACTAGTTACTGGTACTAAAGCTTATTTAGAATTACATATTAACTCTATAAAAGCTTCTTTCTCTTATAGCCGTAAGGAACAGAGCTGTTGTCTTCTAGAAATCGTCGCTTTTTGGATAAGGGCCTGTACTTCTTTATTTCTGATTTGGTTATAACCGAATGGTCCTCTGTACGTCGAAAGTTTTGCGTGGGCAGTAAAATATATTGGTTTTCCTCTGGATACAAAACCATGTTCTTTATTGTATCAAAATTTACCAGTTTTGAGGCCTCGTAGTTTAAGCAAATGCCCTTAACCTTGCAAACTATCTTTTCAGCGTCTTCTCTCGTGCTAAAAAGTTTATATCCATAGTTCTTTGGGCCCCCACTCACAAACTCGGTTATAAAGCTACCGACACCATAAGGCTCTAATTCATCTGTCATATCCCCTATAAACTCTCCAGTTGGAGGCTCGTATTCCCCCTCTCTAGCTATATAAACTACGGAATCTGTATCATAGTATAAAACGCGATCTCCTAGTTGATCTAAATAATGGTACAGTTTCAAGCGGGCTTGTGTCGTTGTGTAGGCTGCTATACATACGTTAACAGTAGGTAAGCCCTCGGCCACTTCTCCCTTATATTCCCAGTTCACAACTAAGGTTTCTTCGTTAATGGGCAGTAAATGGCATATATACATATATATATATACATATATATATATACATATATATATATATATACTTATATATATATATATACATATATATATATACATATATATAATTTTGAGGGCTGATTTAATATGCTTGTTTTTGGCAGGTTTTCAATTTAGCTAGAGATCTTAAACCTGGGTTGCCTACAATTTCATCGAACTCTAGTTTGACGTTCTCGATAGACAGAAAATCCTCAATATACTTTTCTTTTGCCTCTTGAGATGAGCATTTACTCGACCACCCTGAAGCCTGCTGTTTCATTTTAATAAACTTGTTCATCATGTTTGTGAACAATCCATCAGTAGCTGCTAATTTATCGTACTGCCTCACATCATAGCTCCATATCTCATATATTTCAAGCAACTTGTACCCCTTTTCTACAGCTTTTGTCACCTCATCTATCACCCAAGTCCCTATCAATGCTCTTTCTTCATTAGAGTGGGGGAAAAACTCGTCTTGATTTTTATTTTCACTACAAGTTCGGCAAAGGGAAAACATCAATTTGCTATTCTGCTTAAGAGGCAGCACGGGGTGTAGTAATTCTTCTGGTGCCAGTATTTTACACTTAATCATCCCCTCTATCTTCTTTAAATCAAGTTTGGAGCAGTTATCATCTCCAACATATAGCCTTGGGTGCCCAATAGGGAATTTACCATTTTTGCATACCCATGGGTAGAGGGAACACACATCTAAATATTTAATTTTTTCACCGGGTTTACACTTATAGTAACTATAGGTATTCCCAGTTCGTCCACCATAAAAGGCATCTCTCGGTTTTAGGGGTGAACTATTTAACAGCGGATGATAGGTTAAATAATTCATCAACTTTTTATCGATACTAAGTCGTTTGTCGAAGTCACAGGACCGCATTTCAACTACTTCATATCCAAGAGCACGTAAACGATCAGTTTTTGAAGCAGTTCTTTCATATCGATGGTTTAACGTATCTGTTGGATCATCATGCAGGGGCTCGTCACGATTATGCCGTAGGCAGGAGACGTGACCGTGATAATAACAGCCGTGAAATTCGAAGATTTGCTGTGTTTCGGAGCAGTACCCATCCACTTTAACGCTGTTTACTACAGCTTCTCGTCCATTGGCTGCATGTTGGATATTAATTTCACGCTGATCCGCCTCCCATAATAACCACTGTATGGCCTCCTTCGACTGATTATCAGCATAGCGGTACCCATTTTTAGGGATTATGCCGATTGTGCTGGGTTTTAGAAAATTACGTCGGAAAATAAGGTTATATGCGGAGGCTATAGTAGTAGCTTCTACAAACGGATCAACTCTGCACTCAGCTACCATTAAACTACGGAATTTCAGACACGCTTCAGTCAGAATCTGTACGTCACTTTTGCAATATTCCACCAAATCTTGCTGCATATTGAATTCTTCATTCCTGTGCTGTTCGTACCATTTCAGGAAGGTGTTACGATCTTCTGTTTTCATCGAGTTTGGGCTATAATATTTAGCTAACGGCAGTGGTCCAGCATACCTTTCATTTTCTATTGTATTAAATAGATGTGGAAAATAACCCTTTTTAAAAACCCGACGGTAAACTGAAAGCCTTCGGTAGCTGTGATAGAGCCATGGGAAAACAGTTTAGAGAATCAAGAAATTTAAGGTTACCTATCTGCATCGTTATAATTTTCGTTCCTCTCATTATTAATTCTGCTTTTATGTCTGTCTGGTAAAGTATGCGATTGAGAAGGAACTGATGATCGAACGCTTGTCCATTATGTGCAATTACAATAACCTCCTTGAATATCTTTCTTTGATTCAGTAAATACTCCAAAAAAATTTCTACTGGCTTGACTTTTAACACATGTTCTCTTAAACCACATTTTTGGCACATATTTAGTGTCTTGTCAATGCACTGTACACATCTTTGCTGGAACACACATAAATTAGGCTCGTGTAATTTTATTTCGCCAATTGAGATTTGGCCTTCTATTGATTTTTCATCACCAATTTTTTCCTGACGTGTTTCGAGATCATAGAAAACATAAAGAATATTTCTGCTCAGCGGTTTGCGGTTATCGGGCTGAATGAAGCAAGCATGCCCCTGTGGCACGTTAATTTTGCAAATCTTACAAAAAATTTCTCCACATACGTGTATTTTACTTGCGTTAAAAGTTTTGAGACACTCAAGGTACTTTTTTACCTGTTCACAGACGCTACCCTTATTCAATGATCCATCAGCTAGATGTTTTTCGTAGCACTCTGGTCCTCTAAACTCACGGTTACAGTCTTTACAGAATTTGTTTTTTATATTACTTGAACATACCGGTGCCTGTTGGCAGCATGGACATGTTTTTTCACAACGGTAGTAGTTTTTGTGATCGTAGGGCTGACTGCATTGAATGCAAAAATAGTTGCAGCAAAGGACTGCAGTAAGTGAAGTTATTACGTTGAAATGTCCTTTATGATGTACCAAATTTATCCTCTTACCGTCTGTAGGACCCTCAAAAATTACACTGCGGCCTTTACATCCGTGTTGATAGACCACAATTTTATACGAATCCTTGAGAACTTCCTGAAGTATTCTTAATTCGGGAATACCAGCACCTTCACTCGGTATGCTAACCTCCGATTTTGCCAAAAGCTCTATGGCAAGACGCGTTTGAACTTTTCCTACATCCCTTCTAATCTTGTAGTAATCAGCATCTTTTTCGACGCCAGCAATTGCAACGACTAGGGCTCGCAGTAGACATAGATTGTCTTTGTTGTTTATGACAATAATACCCCTTCTAGCAGCACACTCCTCGTCAAAAGAACTGTATTTTCTTGCTCGCCCAGTACCAGTCGGTAAGCGTACTGATGTTATTCCTAGGCAAAATGTATCCGTACTTAGTCCAGTTGAATTGCTTTGGAAAATCTTAGAAAGCAATCCCCAAATATCAGTCATTTTGATTGATGCTGCTTCCCTATAATTCATCCATGCAGGACCTCGCTCCTTGAAGTTTTCCCCGCAAAAAGTAATTCCGACCTGATCTGTTGGTTGAAGGTCCTGAACAGCGTATTCTACAATATCCCGTATAGCCTTCTTAATCCAGCTAGTAGGCTCTACGTTATCAGGCACCGATTGGTTTTGAATTCCAGTTTCCTTCCTCGTACATTAAATCGCTTGACCTGTGTAGTACAGTCTCTAATAATTAAAAAACGCGACATTTTCGAAGTTATGAAAAAGAACGTCTGGCCTCAAGCGCTGCTCGACAAGAAATGGCTAAAAGGTGTTTGCTGGTACTATATAAGCTATCCTTATTACGGCGATTCCTTCTGTTCTCCAATGTTCGTAGATATGCTGTCAAGCTATTCTCTAAACATATGCCCCGTGTGATCTTCCGTAGATCCAAGGATCCTTGTGCTCCTCAAGGGCTTTTGATATGCTGGTAACTTGTCTGTATATCTTTAACAGGCCTGTGGAATTTTCGTCTTTTCGTGGTAACTTGTCTGTATATCTTCAACAAGCCTGAAGAACTTTCGTCTTTTCGCTAAAAGCCTAAAAATAAAGCTAGTTAGTAAATCATAAAATAAAAGGAAATTATTCCCACCTAATAAAAATATCCCAGTAGTTATTTTTTCCATTCTTAGACACATATATCAGGAAGTGACGACTAATTTTTTTAAATTATCACTGTAATCTGAAATTTTTTATTTATTAGTGGTTTGGCTATCAACAAAAACCTTACCCCATAAAAAACTGAATTTGTTCCAGTACGGTTAGAAATCAGTATGATTATACTCTACGGTATCTTTATCCGCCACTTTTATACAATTTCACAGTGCCTCTTCTACACAATCTACAAAGGAGTCTGCACAACCAATCAGTCAACCATTTACCTCTAGCACATTAATCATGGCAAATATTGTAGCAGTTTACAATGTTGTATGAGCCGTTACATACCTCTAATATACATTATCCACTATGCGTGTGTGGAAAATACATATGATAATCTAGTTTTACTAATTAACAATTTCATAATATTAAGCAATAATGTTGAGTGTACTGATGCATCACATCAATTAAAACAATAATAAACACGCAAAAATTGTCACATGAACTGGAAAAGATGCATGTAAAAAACGCATAAAGCTATTGCAACTCATTATATAATCTAAAAAGAGAAAGGAAAAATCTGTTTCATTCAATACATTTTGAAGTTTTCAGGCACTATTTCGCAACAATTTCGTATAAAAAGGTGCAGCTCCTCAATCAAAAATAATAAACGGGCGAAAATTGACGCATGAGCCGTAAAAATGTGTAAAAATCCTATATCATTTAGTACTTTGAAGTTTTCAGGCGCAGTTTCACAACATTAAGAAATAATTTTGGTTGAAGTGATGCATCTCCTCAACTAGAAAACAATAAACCGCATGAGTCTTAAAAATGCGAAAAAATCCTAATTCATTTACTACTTTTGAAGTTTTCACACAAAATATTTCGCAATAATATCAACTAAACTGTTGCATCGTCTCACACAAAAATAATAAAACGCGCGAAAATTGACGCTTAAGTCACTAAAATGCGAAAAAACCTGTTTCATTCAATACTTTTTGTAGTTTTCAGACATAATTTCGCAATTTTATGCAGTATTATTGGACAAAAAGATGAATCAACTCAATCAAAACAAAAATAATCGCTGCAAAAATATCGTTTCGTTCAATACTGTTTGAAGTTTTCAGCTACAATTTCATAATATTAGGCAATAATATTGACTAAAAAGATGCACCTTCATCAAAAACTAATAAATACGCAAAATTTACCGCGTGAACCGGAAAAAATACGCGTAAAAGTTACTACAACTCATTACGTAATCTAGGAATTGCCGTTTAAACTGTCTGTTATAGGTCTTTTTGGGTACTAAAAACGTAAAACCGGTTTCATTCAATACTTTTTGAAGTTTTCAGAAACAATTTCATAATATCTGTACCTCAGAGGTAAGCTGTCGTAACTAACAAATTTTCGATTTTGGGATTATTAATGTAATTGCATTGTTGGGATGTATATTTTGATGTGGTAAATTATCGCATCCACAGAGCTAAAGGAAGTCAACATAATCAATGAGTTTTAATCGTATCTGCCTTGTATTGATAGAGGAAATGTATAGTTATAAAATGCTCTCCTGAACATTTTACGAAATGTCACTTACGATAGCTTACCTCTGAGGTACAGATATTAAGTAATAATATTGCCAAATCAATAAAACAAAAAATTTAACGCGCAAAAATTGACGCATAAACAAAATTGTTAATATCACTCTCAGTATAGTAAAAATACCGCAAACCTGATGTTGTCACGCGAACCGGAAAAGATACATGTAAAAACACATAAAGCTACTGCAACTCATTATATAATCTAAAAATAGCTATTTAAACTGTCCTGGTAGCTATTTTTGGTTGCTAAATAAAACCTAAAAGCGGAAAAAATCTGTTTCATTCAATACTTTTGAAGTTTTCAGAAACAATTTCATAATATTAAGCAATAATGTTGAGTGTGCTGATGCATCGCATCAATTAAAACAATAACAAATGCCCGAAAATTAACGCATAAGCAAAATTGATAATAACCCTCTCAGAGGTACACTTGTATCGAACTTGACCCAATATCAATCTTAATAGTATATCAAAAATACCGCAAAACCCGCTGTTGTCACACGAACCTGAAAACATGCATGTAAAAAGGCATAAAGCTATTGTAACTCATTATTTAATCTAAAAATAGCTGTTTAAACTGTATTTTTTGTTAGGTGTACTGATGCATCACATCAATTAAGACAATAATAAAAGTGCGAAAATTGACGCATAAGCAAAATTGATAATAACTCTCTCAGATATACACTTGTATCAAACTTGACCCAATGCCAATCTTAATAGTATAGCAAAAATACCACAAACCTGATGTTATTACGTGAACCGGAAAAAATGCATTAAGTTTACTGCAACTCATTATCATCATACTATATGGATCAACTTGCATAAAATAAAAACCTACAAGCAGCATTCGTCGTATCACAGGTTCAAAAGATTTCATAAAAAGAAAAATATACGCACTGCATTATAATATCAAGAAGTCGTACATGCTCTTCGCATAAATTTACGTGTTTATACCCACCTTGGATGTAAACATATGGCTATTTTCTCCACTTTTAGATACAAACGTATACTCCTCGCTATTCAAATAGAGTACTCCAACTCATCATTTCAATTACGTCAACACTGCCCTCCGTCCATTTAGCGTAAGCTAAGGTCAGTTACAGGCTCCAGTCTCAAAATTCCTTACCTTGCCTTATTGCGTAAGGCCATTAACTCCTCATCTTATGCCATTATCCTATTGCCTATGACCATCTACCTACACTAATGGCTGTGACCTTGGTCTATTGCCTAAGGTCGTTAACCCACACTACCAACATATGGCCATTATCCCCCAGCCTTATGACCTTGATCTACAACATAAGGTCATATGGCCATTATCCCCCCGGCCTTATGACCTTGATCTACAAGGTCATTAGCCTGTGGCGGCGCTTGTGACCAGACTGTCTGCCTCAAGCGCTGCGTTACCTACTGATGTAAAAGTACCCGATATTTTTGCAAAACATCGATGTCGATGTCGATGTCGCAGCTCTAGTCCATACTTGAGAGTATCCACTTAGACCGGGCTTGGAAGCCAAAGTCCTCGTGGATGTTGAGTCGCTTGGACCAGGTTTGAAGTTTGCGGGTAAGTTGCTCGGAACAGGTTCTGTGAGCACAGTGCTCACAGATGACCCCATTGGGGTCGAGGGGATGGATAGGGAAGGATGTTAGGAGATGAATGGAGAGTGAAGGGATGTACCAATGGGTCTGTAATGGGTCTGTAATGAGAGACCCGTAGCTACTCAATGTGTACAAACATACGGGGGTTGAATTTTTATTCACAGACGTGTATATTTTGGGACAGGATGAACCGAACTTACTAAATTCGGGCCTATACGAAAGCCTTTAAATAGTCCTTAATTATTGTATGACTAGAAATTTGTTGCACATACGTTTAACATCGTTTCGGTTATGGTAATCTTAGATTCCATAGAAGTTAGAACGACCACACGATTCTACCATTAGAGATGCATTTTTTAGTCCTAAATTAGCCCTTAATTATAGCGTATGTAAGTTATTTGCTAAAATTCCAATTTGGTCATCCTAACTTCTTTGACATACATTCTGTGTAACTACATACAATAACATGCATTTGAAGCTGTTGTCTTTTTCATTTCGTTATTCTGAAACTCCAATCCTACTGCGAGGCGTTCATTCTGTACGGCTCTTTTCAGCTTTTCTTCATGCGAAGGTTTCTTTCATCGTTTTTAATTTGTTTATCACGTGTTAAATTGAATATGGCGTGTGCCCGAAATTTATAATTTTCTGTTTTGTCGATTTGTAGCCGTATATTGCATTTCTTCCTAAAAAGAGTACGAACCAAATTTATAGAGAACTGAATTCTCTTTCTTTTTTATTCGAACAACTTTTTTGAAAAATAATTATTTATTGCTAATTATAAGCGTAAAGTGTACAAAATTAGGAGATTGTCCCAGTATTTAAACTTTTGGTTAAGAATGGTTCTTATGGATATGTAACCCGATGCAAATAAAATAAAATAAAATCTGTATGAATTGAAATCCTACAATTTAGAGTGTGTATGTAGAAAATTTAGTGATGAAATTTATGCTGGTTTTTCTCAAATTTTTTTTTTCAGTTATACTTCCAGTTTCTTCAATGGGATATTTTACTGGAGTCGAAAGGGAAACATGTATGTACAGGCAAAGCAACTCGGTAAGTTATATTAATAAAAAACGTACTGCAGTCACGATCGGCTGCAAGCTAATCGTAAAATACTCTAGATGAATACTGAACTCCGATTTATATTGTATTTGGGGATAAAGTAGAATATTGTGTGTGCATACTGTATGTCCTTTATAAGGGATCTTCACTCGGTTGGTAATTGAAACTGAAAAATAATATCGTTTCTAGAACTGGGTGAGACATCGAAAAAAATGTTTTTTAAGGACTTTCATATAAGACGTGCGGAAAGGACTCACTCGAATTCTTTTAAACATATTTATCCTATTCCTTGGAACCATTCAAAAATTAATGTGCACAAAAATTTCAAATTCGTAGCTTGACGCGTTCAAAAGTTATCGGAAAATATTGTTGAACACCTGTCTTAAGAACTTTTGTATGGAAGGTACCAGAAAGTGTAAAAGGATTTTGCTGACTAGCCGAACCTCGTTTTCACTCAAAACTAATTTGTACAAAATTCCGAATTCGTAGCAAAAAATTACTTGAATTATAGTAGTTCCATAAATTAAGTGAAGATATCACACATTTACGTTACCTCCAACCATTAGACAACAAACGTATACAAAATTTCAAAACGTAGCTTAAATGGTTGTGAAGCCATCGACAAATTTTCTAGAACACGAAGGAGTCAAGAAATTTTCTAACTTCATTCATTTAAAATGTTATTTGTACAAAATTTAATCTTGGTAGCTAATCGATTTCTTGAGTTATAGTGAATTTCATGAATTGAATGACGATATTTCAACAGGATATTTGAATGGCAGCCACACGAAGGACTAATAGGATTTTCTTCATAATGATACATTTAGCTATAAACACAATTGAGACGAACTTCGCCAGCGGCGGCGAAGTTCGATGTCCATAGCAGTCTTTATTGAGAAATTTTAAAAGGCCGACCCCCTCTAATTCGAAGTTCGGAAGCATTTAAATTTTTATGTGATATATGTATGAAATCATATTGTTGGCACAATTTGCGTAGAACTTTGATTACTTGTACTAAGTTATTGAACGCACTAAGTAGTGGTACCATTGAACGATCTCCTCACCCACCGCTAACCTGAAAATCCCATCCAACTTGCTTTTCTTTCCAACCAGGCCACGGCGCAGCACGATCAGGGTTTGAAGTGAAATTTAAAGTTCTTTTGTTCTTATCAAAGAGAAACTAAATTTTTTTTAACATTTCTTTAAGTTCTATATTTACATTGGCGCAAATATGGCAGAAGCGCTCAAAAGTGACGAGAAAATCAATCCTAGAGCATCAGATAGCTACGAAAGGCCAGATAATACGCAAATGGTACAATGTCACGATTGTGATCTTTGGAATCACAACAATAAAATTGGCACTGGCGTCATAACCATGTCTCGAAAAATAATAAAGCTGCTCCCGGAGTTTTGGCAAATTATATACATATATATTATCATTGTCACAGTTACGACGATAATACATATTTTCATCACGCGGCTTAAAAATGAACCACCGAACAATTGTGTTTTTGTTATTTAATTATACTTCCTTTTATTTATTAGCAGCCTGTAAAATAGTTATGGAAACAAGTAATATTACAAAAGAATTAAACGTTTAAACTAAGCGTGGTAAAATCTCTCGAATATAACATCTTAATTTAATTCTATTATATTTCTAAATATATATTACTAGTATACTTTTGGCTTTAAATATTTGTAAACCATTATTACACAATAAATAAATAAAAGAAACTTTTTATCAGTAATAAATTAGGGCTAAGCCGTAATGGAAGCCAACTTGCGATTAAGTATTTTTTAAAAAATTAATCACGCTGGCTTCATCTGCATTTAGCGGAAAAACCCGTTAACATCACAATTCTGAAGCAATAAATTTGAGCTTTTAGCAATTAATTAGCAATAAATAAGGGCTAACCCGTAATGCAAGTCCACTGGAGATTAAGTAACTTTTAAAAAAAAAAATCCCGCTGACTTCATCTGCATTTAACGGAGAAGCACGTAAAAATCACATTTCTTCAGCAATAAATTTGAGCTTTTAGCAATTTATTAGTAATAAATTAGGGCTAACTCGCAATGCAAGTCAACTTGCGATTAAGTAAATTTAAAAAAAAATCCGCTAACTTCATCCTCCTTTAGCGGAAAAGCCCGTAAAAATCAAAATCCTGGATCAATAAATTTGAGCTTTTATCAATTAATTAGCAATAAATTAGGGCTAACCCGTAATGCAAGTCAACTTGCGATCAAGGAATTTTTCAATTTCGCTATGTTCATCTGCATATAGCGAAAAAGCCCGTAAAAATCACAATTCCGGAGCAATAAATGTAAGCTTCTAGCAATGAATTAGCAATAAATGGGGGTAAAGAATTCAACCGATTCCGCCAAAAAGTTTCCGCTAGCTTCAGGGACGTAAATTTTAGAGTATTTGAAAAACTATTGGAGGTAAAATAAAATGGAACTAATTTGCAATAGATTGCGAAATTTTTTCTCTTACAAATTATTTTCAGTACAACCATTTACAGATGGGGTACTATCCGAATAATATCATTTCAGTTAATTTGGTGGAAGTCCACACGGTGATAACATTTGGTGATAAGTCCACACGGACCAATTTTTTCTCCGTTTCCTTTGAGGTTCAAATAAAATTTTTTTCACAAAGCTCCACCCGAAAACCATTTTACTTTATTAATTTAATAAAACATTATTGTGATCGATTTAAAAAAAAAAATTAGCTACCCTGAAATTTTTTATCAAGTTTCGTAATTAGTAGACACGGAAAAAGCAATAAAAATTTTCTGTTCGTCTGTCCGCCGTACTTTGCAAAATCGTTTGAAGGCTCGTAGCACCCAAACGCTTTGAGATATTAAATTGATTTTTTTTTACGAATAGACTGGGTAGGCTCCTTGAAGTGACCAAATTGTATGGAGTATGGGTATGCGGGGGAGGAGGAGGAAGCGTTTTAGACGGAAAATTTTGGTTTCTAGATCTCAGCAACCGCTTATGCTAGGAGGCTGAAACTTAGAATTTATATAGAGATCTATGAAGAGTAGACCCATTTGCATAAAAATTGTCAGTATGGATGAAAGGGTGTGGGAGTGCGTGGAAAAATATTGTCTCCAAAACGCAAAAAAGCCAAGATCGACACATTCTAAAATCGATATCTGCTGAACCGTTAAGGGGGCGTATTTTTCCTAACTATGGAACGGCTTATGCAAGAAAGTTGAAACTCGGTGTGTATATATAAGTCAATTAGGGAAAAAAAATATTTGAATATCCATTCGTGTTGTTAAGGGGGGAGGGAAAAAAAATTGTCATTGAAAATGGAATGCATATATTTTCACGATTTTCGTCATATATACTAAGACTTCCCAAATATTGAATTCGTTTTTATTCTACGGATTCTTCATAGTGTTATCAAGATTTTTAGAAATTCAACCTCTAAGGGGGTGTAAGCTGATTGTATACTTTTTCATGAATTCTTCCATATCTCTCAGTTCAGTAGCTCAGTTCTGTAACACATGAAATGAGAAATTTCTCACGAAAACGTCATAGTGAGAACATGCAGTTTTGTCTCTGTAATTGACGTCATACACTGGAGTAATCGTGGAATACGTAAAAACAATATTTCTGTATGCAAGTGATTGCGAGTTGGTTCTCACATATAGTGAGCCAGTTTTCCTGCAGTTTGTAGCTAGTGAAAATAACAATATCTGAAAAATCTCCCAACAATCTGGGTGCAATTTTATTATTTTTGGGTAGGAGCCCCAAACGCGTTTAGTTCTAGGACGCGGTATACGTTTCTGTGTGCCTGAAATCCTAAAAAAAATCGGAAAGAGGTCTTAATGGGGTCGCTCTAGAATACTTGCGTCGCTGCCACATATAAAATGTATGAATTACAAAATTGAGTCATTCTCCTGGACGACGTCTATAGTATTGTATGGTATAAGAGGTGTTAATGCTATCATCCTCCTTCACTTAAACGTTATGGTTCGTCCATTGTGCTCCCCGTGTGACGAATTCTAAGTCGTAGTATAACATCAGTTGTTAACTTTTTCTGATTTAATTGGTTCGTGAAACATCGCTATGCAATGTTTTTTACCCCTTGCCCACGACACCAATAACTTTAAAAAAACTATTTTCGATCCATTCGCCTAGTTCCTAGTCTATAAGCAAATATCAAGTAACAGTTTTTTGACATTAACCATTCAGTAGATATGGATTTTAGAGTTCTCTGAACGCTCGATCCTCTTAAATCATATAAAATTTGTTATTGCAAATGGGTACAATATCATAGATCTATGTATGTTCCGAGTTTCAGCTTCCTAGCATGAGCGGTTCCTGAAATATAGACACCAAAGCTTTTCATCTAAAACGCCACCATTCCCCCCCCCCTTCCCCTTAGCACTCTATCTTCACGAAAAAAGTCTTCACTTGAAGGGGTCCACTTAATCTACACTACAAATAAATTTAAATTGAATAGCTGCAAGAGTTCGGGAGCTGAGAGTCTTCAATCGACTGAACGCACTGTAAAATTCTATCAACTGAAAGGACACACTCAAAAAAACTATAGGAATCTAATGATTCTTGTTGAACGTGTAATCGGCGCATCACACACATAGTTTGTACTGTACTGCTCGTGGCTTGGCAAAATCGCTGGCAATAACGATACTTTTTCCTGAAATACAAATTTAAATTTTCACAGAAAAGAAAAATGTCACATTCTGTAAATAATTAATAAATTTTTTACATTTGACTGGAAAAATAATAGAAAAATGGAAAACCAGTCTCTAAGATAACCCGACTTATGAGGGGGGATAATATACATTTATACCCAGAGAAATTAACTAATGATCAGATGAAGTTAATATTCCAGATAAGTTAATAGCTTGTAAGCCCTTATGTTCCTAACGGTGGGTACCCGGTACCCTTTTTTACAATTAATGGTTTAGTTTTTCTTCTGATATAATAACAAGAACATCGGTCCGGGCCATCTACAAGTAGTATGTTTAATGCACGTTTTCGGGTTTATTGGGATATTTGTGGTGTTCAAAGTTGGAGATTCTATCGTTTTTTTCGGTGAACCCCTAAATCTACCGGCAGTACCAATACCCATAGAAATAAATAGTCTTTTATGTACATATTCATATTATTTTTCGTCTTTTTCATACGTTACAAACAATATGAATTTAAGGCAAGGTTTATAAAGTATAATTATAAGGTATCCATAGTTTCAGAAGATGTGTACTTCAGTCTACGCAATGCCGACACGTCACAGGCATAGGCGCGCCGTGGCCTAAAATCTGGCAGGGGCCAGGGCCCGAATGGCTCACAACATACGACTTTTTCCGAAAGGCTCACATGCTTTTCGTACAAGTTCGTCCTTTTTGTGTTTACAGATTGGGAAATCGTACAAATGATTAGTCTTATACCACGTTTCCACTACACCTTAATCTCGCGATTAAGAGAACTAGATTAAGCACGCAGGGACGTTATTTGTGGGGTGAGGAGGCATTTGCCACATTTTTTATAAATGATATTGGAAAATACCAAATTCCCCCCTCCCCCACAAATGACGAGGCAGTGGAAACATGGCATTAGGCTACGACTTTGAAATGTTAACCCGTAAGTCACAACGGCAACGCAAGCCGGCGCAGCCTAGGTGTCAAAAACTTGAGCACAGTGTACTTCTATTGTGGTAGTCACAACGGAAGCAGCTTAACGCACCATCAAAAAAAGTTCGCCAACTCTTAACTTTTCCGTAGCCCGTAATTAACCTCAAAATAAATGAGTGATTTTGTTATGTTTAACACGTCGAATCTGTACTTTTTGTGCCCTGGACTAAATTTAAATTAGCTACAAAATTGTTTCTAGTTAGTTCGCTGCTTCGTATAAACGAATATGAATACCTTTGTGAGAATTTCAAATTAATTTAAATCTCAACATGACGCAGAGAGTGAATAGTTATCTGACTTGATGATTTATTGGAGGCGTCAAGCTGCGCCGTGCTGCCGCATTCTACTTTGTATGTGACTCAAGTATAATACGCTGTTTTTCCAATGATGATTTGATTTGATCAATTTCTTAACAGGCATAAGGATAAATTGTCTTTAAGAAAACCGATGGGAACATCATACTCATATGCTTGTGACCATGGATTTAATAGCGAAGTAGTTTAAAAAATGTTTGACATCTTACTTTTATTATGGCTCCTAGGGGACCATATTACCAGCACATTATCTGAAATTGTTATATTGGAGGCGCTTATGTGCACGAAAATTTTCATATACGGTAGTTATTCCGGGAACTTTTTGATCAAGGATGTATATCGGCCGTATCTTTTCAACAATGAGGAAAGAGATGCGAAACAGTCACGCACACAATAGATAACCTTATGGATTTTTTGCCTTTTATATCTGTTGTCGACAAATTAAATGAAGAGATCGCCAAGCTTTCCATGGTTTCCGCTCATAATTGTTTCGATTCGACATCTACCTCTATTTCCGATATCTAGCATTTATTTGAATGAAAGTATCGAACGAAAACTAAGTCGATCTTTGTAAAAATTTGCAAGGAAGGTGCTTGCAGTGGGATTGGAAAGAATTATTTGTCTGGAAGGGGCCAGAATTATTTTTCTGGGGTGGGGGTCCAAGCTGGAGTCTGGGGGGGCGGGTCCTGGCCCCTCATGGCCCCCCCTACGGCGCGCCTATGGTCACAGGAATCTTTCTTATGATCGCAAATAGGTTGCATTGTTCGCAAATAGGTTTCGCTAATATTTCGCAGCTTGGAAAAATCCGTTTTCCAAAGCTCGGTAACGTGTTCCTAGTTCGATAATTGAATGGAATGCCAAAAAATGCATCTAGCTCCACCATTGTTAGATTAGATGATCAGACGACTTTGGATCAGACTGTTGGTTAGAATTACTCTAATTTGCTACACTGGACGCTTTCCGACTTGTCTGCTCCAAAATAATTTGTTTTATATCATTTGACAATATAATATTAAATAACGTTAAATGACCAATTTTCGACCACCTAAGACCCTGCAAATATTTTTAATTCATAAACGGCGAACCATTATTTATTTCTTCTTAAAAAAATTTTTGCGGATTCATAACATGCTACCGATACTGAAAAAAATCAATTTTGATATGATATACTTATACATTGATTTAAAATATGATTTAGAAAAATTAATTTCATTATGATTTCCTTATACCGATCGCACATTAGCCTATTTCCGACCTAGGTGTTCTATCATATAAAACAACATTGTTATTGCATATTGTTAACGATATTATTTTTTTTATTAAATTTGGTGAAGAAAACAGGATAATAAAATAATAAACGCAGATTCCATTAATTTTACTTTATTATTTATAATACAGTATTGTTATTGATTTAAAAAAAAAAAAAATTTGCTGCCCTCAAAATTTTTTTCTGTACATTTTATGACAAGTAGACACGAAAAAAGCAATAAAAATTTTCACTCCGTCTGTCCGCCGTACGCCGTACGTCGACCGCTAAAATCCTTTGAAGGCTCGTAGCTCTCAAACCAGTGGAGCTATTTAATTTAAAAATTTTCTAGGAATAGACTGGGTAGAATCCTTGAATTGACATTATTTTCAGGGGTGGGGGTGTAAGGGCGAAGGTGGGGGTGTGAGGGTGAAGGTGGGGGAAGCGTTTTAGACGAAAAATTTTGGTTCCTAGATCTCAGCAACCGCTTATGTTAGGAGACTGAAACTAGGAATTTCTATAAAGCATTGATAGTGGACCCATTTGCAAGAAAATTGATGATGTAAGTGAAGGGGTGTGGGAGTGGAGGGGGAGGCAATGCGTCCGAAACGCAAAAAAGTCGAGATCGAGACATTCTAAAATCCATATCTCCTAAACCATTAATAGCAAGCACTTAAAACTTAACAAATATCTGTAGTTATACTAGGAGAGTAGATTGAAGTAAAATTTTTGGGTGGGGGTAAAGGCGTTCGGGGTGGGGGTTTAAATACTTAACATTACAATATCTCCTAAACCAGTGGCACCAGAAAAACCAAATTCGGTTTGATTATAAAGCTTGATAAATAAAGATTGCTCAAAGTCAAATCTTTGAAGGGGGCGGGGGAGCACGGAAGTGGAGGGGATAAGAATTTTTCAAATATAACACGTTTCATATCTCAATAACAGTATAAGGTAGATGCTTAAAATTTTTACCAGAAGTAGACCTAATAGAACCCTAGTAGGGAAAACAATTTTGGGGATGTGAGTGCAGTGATGAGGGTGGGGAAGGGTGAGAAGGAAAAAGTTCCGACATTCATATCTTAAGAACCTATAATGATAGAAAGCTGGAACTTGGTAATTAGATAGAGCTATAGTAGTGGCATCTTGGAAAATAAATTTTTTTTTTGGGTAGTACGGTATGGGGTGGGGGGTGTTTCTCTTAACTTTAGAACGGCTTATGCTAGGAAGTTGAAACTCGGTACGTATATGTAAATCAACTAGAAAAGTAATTCAGATAAAAAAAAAATTTAATATTCATTGCCGTTAGGAAGAGGGGGTAAAAAAAAATTGTCAGTGAAAATAAAATGCATATATTTTCACGATTTTCGTCATATTTCCTAGGTCTTTCCAAATATTGAATTCATTTTTATTCTACGGATTCTTCATATAAGTACCTAGAATGTGTTTTCAAGATTTTTAGAAGCTCTACCCTTAAGGGGGTGTTAAGTGGTTGTATAGTTTTTTATGAATTTTGGAATATCTCTCAGGTCTGATCAGATATCACATCCACGGGCTTGTTTAACAATCACCAATTATTTTTGTTTATGGATTCTTCATATGAATACCTAGAAAGTGTTTTCAAGATTTTTTGAAATTCGACCCCGAAGTGGGTTTAAAGTGATTTTATACTATTTCGTGAATTCTGCCTTGTCGCTCAGGTCTGATCAGATATCGAATATCTTTTCGCTTCCACAGTCTTGTTTAATAATCACCTATTTTAAAGTTTTGTCTTCTTCAACCTCTAGACCGCATCACGGAATATGACCCAATTATATAATTCATATGAAGCACCATATTCTAACGGCTTCCCGAACTTTTTGTTAGGTTTTCAGTCACATAGTAACATACACCGCATCCCCGAATCGAACACGTTCCAAACTTCTGCCGGAAAAATAATAAAGTTGCGCCCAGACTGTTGGCAGATTTTTTCTTTATTATTTATAATACAGTATTGTTATTGATTTAAAAAAAAAAAAAATTTGCTGCCCTCAAAATTTTTTTGTCCACGTTTCATGACTAGTAGACACGAAAAAAGCAATAAAAACTTGCACTCCGTCTATCCGCCGTACGTCGACCGCCCCACGCAAAATCGTTTGAAGGCTCGTAGCTCTCAAGCCAGTGGAGCTATTAAATTAAATTTTTTTCTAAGAACAGACTTGGTAGAACCCTTCAATTGACATTATTTTCAGGGGAGGAGGTGTGAAGGGGAAGGTGGGAGAAGCGTTTTAGACGGAAAATTTTGGTTTCTAGATCTCAGCAACCGCTTATGTTAGGAGACTGAAACTTAGAACTTCTATAGAGCTTTGATAGTGGACCCATTTGCAAAAAAATTAATGATATGGGTGAAGGGGTGTGGGAGTGGAGGGGGAAATAATGCGTCCGAAACGCAAAAAGGCCGAGATCGATACATTCTGAAATTCATATCTCCTAAATCGTTAATGGCAAACAATTTAAACATAACAAATATCTGTAGTTATACTAGGAGAGTAGATTGAAACAAAATTTTTGGGTGGGGTAGTGGTGTACGGGGGTGGGGGGTGAAAAACTTTAGATTACGATATCTCACAAACCAAATGCACCATAAAAACAAAATTCGGTATGATTATAAAGATTGATAAATAAAGACTGCTGAAAGTAAAATCTTTGAAGGGGGTGGAAGAGCACGGAAGTTGAGGGGATGAGAATTTTTCAAAAATAACACGTTTCATATCTCAATAACAGTGTAAGGTAGATACTTCAAATTTTTACCAGAAGTAGGCCTAATAGAACCCTAGTAGGAAAAAAAAATTGGTGGTGTGGGTTTAGAGGGCGAGGGTGGGGAAGGGTGAGAAGGAAAAAGTTCCGACATTCATATCTTAAGAACCTATAATGATTGAAAGCTGAAACTTGAAACTTAGATAGACCTATAGTAATGGCATGTTGGAAAAATAAATTTTTTTTAGGGGTAGTATGGTACGGGGGTGGGAGGTGTTTTTCTTAACTTTCGAACGGCTTGTGCTAAGAAGTTGAAACTCGGTACGTATATGTAAATCAACTAAAAAAGTAATTCTGATAAAAAAAAATTTAATATTCATTGGCGTTCAGAAGGGGAAGCAAAAAAAATATCAGTATATATAAAATGCATATATTTTCACGATTTTCGTCATATCTACTAGGTCTTTTCAAATATAGAATTCATTTTTATTCTACGGATTCTTCATATGGATACCTAGAAAGCGTTTTAAAAATTTTTTGAAATTCGACCCCTAAGAGGGTGTAAAATCGAATATTTTTTCACTTACACGGGCTTGTGTAATAATCACCTATTTTTAAGTTTTTTATTTTTCAACCTCTATACCGCATCCCGGATTATGACCCAATTATATAATTCATATGTTACACTCCGCTTCCCGAACTTTTTGTTATTTTTTCATTCACATGATAACATACACCGCATCCCCGAATTGAACGCTTTCCGAACTTCTGCCGGAAAAATAATAAAGTTGCGCCCAGACTGTTGGCAGATTTTTTTATTTAGTTTTTCTTTATATTACTTTATCAAAGCGTTCTTAAGCAAGTTAAATTGAAAAACCTTAAAAAAAGTTAGTATAACAATATTTTTGCAACGATTTTTCAAACTAAATTTTTCAGTCAAAGTTTCCGTTCAGACCACTCGCAGAGGTCGAGCTGTATGGACGAGTGGCTGTTTCGAACTTTTTTTCGGCGTGTTTGTTTTCATGTTACATTCGCTGAGAGAAAAGAGATTACTGTGTTCCCCACTCCATTTAGACAGCACAGGAGGACGAGACACGATTTGAAGGCACCCAGCAGACCAAAAACACAGAAATCCGACAGAATTCCGATGGAAAGTTCTTTATAGAGTCGGAATTCCAGACTAGAAATCCATGCGATTTCCGTCAGATTTCCATATGACGAAGTTGACGCTGTTCCGTGGGATTTTCTTTCCGAAATCTTTGAGATTTGTCCGAAACATTTCCCAAAGCTTCAAATTTATAATTTTTATCAGCTTTGACGTAAAAAACAGAGTCTGTAGAATTTTTAGTAATCATAGCCGATGGTGCGAAAACTCTACTAATATTGTATTTTTTAGGTCGGACCGTACAAGACAGCAAATATTTTTCATTTAAAAAAAAAATTTTATCGTGTTCTTGTTAGAACAAGGATTTTGGAATTTAAGCAAAGTTTTCCACGATATATCTGGATGTCGGAAAGTTCTTTTGGAATTCTGCCAAATAACTCCATTAAATTCTTATTGTTTTCATCATGGATTGATCTTTCAGTTTTTTGAATGAAATCCATCGGAAACTTCTGTTTCACGTTCCCCTATGTCAGAAATAGCTCAGAACTTTCCGCATACATCAGAACATTCCCAGCAGACCAAAAACACAGAAATCCGTCAGAATTCCGATGGAAAGTTCTTTATAGAGTCGGTATTCCAGGCTAAAAATCCATGCGATTTCCGTCAGATTTCCATATGGCGTGGTTGACGCTGTTCCGTCGGATTTTTCTTACCGAAATCTTTGAGAAATGTCCGGAGCATTTCCCAAAGAATTATTTCCCCTTTCGAAAGCGTATTAAAGTTTAAACTGATTATTTTTATCAAGTTTGACATTAAAAACAGAGTCTGTAGAATTTTCAGTAATCATATTCGATTGTGCGAATATTCTACTGATACTGTATTTTTTAAGTCGGACCGGACAAGACAGCGAATGTTTTTCATTTAAAAAATTTATTTAGTTATGATCTTCTCAGCACAAGGATTTCGGAATTTTAACAAAGCTTTCCATGATATGTCTGGATGTCGGAAAATTCTTTTCGAATTCTGCCTGATAATTCCATGAAATACTTATTGTTTTCGTCATGGATTGATCTTTCAATTTTCCGAATGAAATCCATCGGAAACTTCTGTCTCATGTTCCCCTATGTCAGAAATAGCTCGAAACTTTCCGCGGACATCAGAACATTCCGTTTTATTGGTCTGCTGGGTTCCGTTTTATTGGCTGCTGGGCAGGTATGGCAATGTGTGTGTGGGTGCGTGTGATTTTCACTTTATTATTTTAATAAAACAGTACATATACTGTTATCGTTTTTTTTTAAAAAAAATTAGCTACCCTGAAAAATTTTGTTATATGTTTCATGACTAATTGCTACGAAAAATCTTCCAACAGTCTGGGAGCAACTTTGTGATTATTCGGTAGAAGTTTGGAATGTGTTCAATTCTGAGATACGTTGTAGGTGATTATGTGACTGAAAACAGAACAAAAAGTTTGGAAAGCGGTTAGAATAAGGTCCCGCAAGAATACTTACGCCGCTGCCACAAATGAAATTTGGATTACATAATTGGGTCATATTCCGGGATGCGGTCTAGTGGTTGAAAGAGGATAAAATTTGAAAAGAGGTGATTATTTAACAAGCCTGTGGAAGTGAAAAGATATCTGATCAGATCTTTGAGATTGGTAAAATTCATTGAAAATTTTACACTTTACACCCTTAAAGGTTCAATTTTTAAAAATCTTGGAAACACTTTCTAGGTATGTTACTAGTTTTTCATGGTCATGCTACCATTGAAGCTATTAAATGTTAAGAGTTTGTTGTTCTTTCCAGTGTCAGTGGAGTGAAGCTCCAATACGAAATCCCCGACTGTTGATTGACCGTAGTACTTGACGAAATTTTGGAAAGAACTTTCACTGGAGAGGCCAGTTTATCATAAGATTTTGTGTTGGACTAGGTCCGAAGGAGCTGTTTCGTCATCGGAATGCAGAAGACTCTTCAGAGGGTGTATTCTAGCCAACTTCCGAAACACCCTGACAGCTGGTGGAATTGCTGAGGCAAATTCTATATAGCCACATCGTAATCCAAGTTCATTTCCACGAATAATGTAATCGGGAACTCGCCGGACATCTACCTTATACTAAAGGCGGGACGTATATGGCTATGAAATGGTTGTAACCTTGGATAACCATATGGCTATGAATCTTGAAAATCTGTTGTTAAGTCCGGGGCCCAGTGGGTCCAACGCAAAACTTATTTTTACCAATACTTTTATGTTACTAGTTTTTCATGGTCATGCTACCATTGAAGCTATTAAATGTTAAGAGTTTGTTGTTCTTTCCAGTGTCAGTGGAGTGAAGCTCCAATACGAAATCCCCGACTGTTGATTGACCGTAGTACTTGACGAAATTTTGGAAAGAACTTTCACTGGAGAGGCCAGTTTATCATAAGATTTTGTGTTGGACTAGGTCCGAAGGAGCTGTTTCGTCATCGGAATGCAGAAGACTCTTCAGAGGGTGTATTCTAGCCAACTTCCGAAACACCCTGACAGCTGGTGGAATTGCTGAGGCAAATTCTATATAGCCACATCGTAATCCAAGTTCATTTCCACGAATAATGTAATCGGGAACTCGCCGGACATCTACCTTATACTAAAGGCGGGACGTATATGGCTATGAAATGGTTGTAACCTTGGATAACCATATGGCTATGAATCTTGAAAATCTGTTGTTAAGTCCGGGGCCCAGTGGGTCCAACGCAAAACTTATTTTTACCAATACTTTTATGTTACTAGTTTTTCATGGTCATGCTACCATTGAAGCTATTAAATGTTAAGAGTTTGTTGTTCTTTCCAGTGTCAGTGGAGTGAAGCTCCAATACGAAATCCCCGACTGTTGATTGACCGTAGTACTTGACGAAATTTTGGAAAGAACTTTCACTGGAGAGGCCAGTTTATCATAAGATTTTGTGTTGGACTAGGTCCGAAGGAGCTGTTTCGTCATCGGAATGCAGAAGACTCTTCAGAGGGTGTATTCTAGCCAACTTCCGAAACACCCTTGGATTACGATGTGGCTATATAGAATTTGCCTCAGCAATTCCACCAGCTGTCAGGGTGTTTCGGAAGTTGGCTAGAATACACCCTCTGAAGAGTCTTCTGCATTCCGATGACGAAACAGCTCCTTCGGACCTAGTCCAACACAAAATCTTATGATAAACTGGCCTCTCCAGTGAAAGTTCTTTCCAAAATTTCGTCAAGTACTACGGTCAATCAACAGTCGGGGATTTCGTATTGGAGCTTCACTCCACTGACACTGGAAAGAACAACAAACTCTTAACATTTAATAGCTTCAATGGTAGCATGACCATGAAAAACTAGTAACATAAAAGTATTGGTAAAAATAAGTTTTGCGTTGGACCCACTGGGCCCCGGACTTAACAACAGATTTTCAAGATTCATAGCCATATGGTTATCCAAGGTTACAACCATTTCATAGCCATATACGTCCCGCCTTTAGTATAAGGTAGATGTCCGGCGAGTTCCCGATTACATTATTCGTGGAAATGAACTTGGATTACGATGTGGCTATATAGAATTTGCCTCAGCAATTCCACCAGCTGTCAGGGTGTTTCGGAAGTTGGCTAGAATACACCCTCTGAAGAGTCTTCTGCATTCCGATGACGAAACAGCTCCTTCGGACCTAGTCCAACACAAAATCTTATGATAAACTGGCCTCTCCAGTGAAAGTTCTTTCCAAAATTTCGTCAAGTACTACGGTCAATCAACAGTCGGGGATTTCGTATTGGAGCTTCACTCCACTGACACTGGAAAGAACAACAAACTCTTAACACTTTCTAGGTATTTATATGAAGAATCCGTAGAATGAATACGAATTCAATATTTAGGAAGACCTAGCAGATATGAAGAAAATCGTGAAAATGTATGCGTTCAATTTTTACTGACCATTTGTAATGCCGGTCCTT
Organism: Beris chalybata; assembly: GCA_949128065.1. Classification (NCBI taxonomy): domain Eukaryota; kingdom Metazoa; phylum Arthropoda; class Insecta; order Diptera; family Stratiomyidae; genus Beris; species Beris chalybata. The sequence goes on from OX421894.1 coordinate 99,132,206, forward strand.
CCGAACACCAATTGATATTCGAATTTTTTTTTCATCAGAATTTCTTCTCTAGTTGATTTGCATATACACACATTAATAATAATAATAATAATAATAGGTGAAGTGGTCAGCTAACATGCTCGTGCGTGATTATTACCCCGATTTTAACTCAGGTACTCATTTACAGCTGAGTGAACTGGTAGTCCGGCACCCAATACCATTTTCGAAAATTACTTGTCACCAAGCAGATTCGAACCTGGTACCAGGTGCGCCGAAGGCAAGTGCTCTAACCACTAAGCCACCCAGACTACATATACACACATTAGTGTCATCGATTTAAAAAAAAACTACTCTGAAAGTTTTTTTGCACGTTTCATGACTAGTAGGTACGAAACATTACGTACGCTGTACGTCCGCCAGTGTACTCAAAATGGTTTGAAGGCTCCTAGCTCCCAAACCCATTAAGCTATTAAATTGCATTTTTTTATGAAGAGAGTGGAGGGAAAAATAATGCGTCCGAAACGCAAAAAAGCCGAGATTAATACATTCTAAAATCCATATCTCCTAAGCAGTTAATGCCACAAAATTGAAACTTACTGAGTATGTTTAGGTAACCTAGAAGAATAGATCAGCATGAAGTTTTTGATTGGGGCAGTAACGTACGAAGTGAGGGTGAAAACTTGTTCGTTACGATATCTCACGAACCAATTGCAATAGAAAAATAAAATTTGGTTTCTAATAAAGGTTGATGTATGGAGTCTGCTGAAAGCAAAATTTTTTAAGGGGGCGGGGGAGTATGAAAGTGGAGGGGATAAGAATTTTTCTGGAATTCACGTATTATACGGGAGTATTTTTTCTGAGTATAGAATGGCTTCTGCTAGAAAGGTGAAACTCGTTGTGTATATGCAATTAACTAGAGAATTCTGATAGAAGAAAATCGAATATCCATTGGCGTTCGGAAGTTGAACCCTTCCGAAAAATGATCAGTAAAGAATTGAATGCATATATTTTCACGATTTTCGTCATATCTACTAGGTCTACTACAAAATCTTGAATTCATTTTGATTCTACGGATTTTTCATATGAATACCTAGAAAGCGTTTTCAAGATTATTTGAAATTCGACCCCTAAGGGGGTGTTAACTGATTGGGGGTGAAAAACTTAAGATTACGATATCTCATGAACCAATTGCTCTAGAAAAATAAAATTCGGTTTGGGTGTAAAGGTCGACAAATAAATATTGATAAGAGTAACATTGTTTTAGTGGGCGGTGGAGCATAGAAGTGGAGGGGATAGGAATTTAAAACAAAACGCATTTCATATCTGAAGAACAGTGTAAGATAGATGCCTAGAATTCTTACCAAGCGTAGCGCTAATTAAACCCTAATGAGGAAAAAAAATTTGGAGATTTAGGTGTAGAGGGTGAGAGTGGGGGAAGGTGTGAAGGAAAAAGTTCCAATGCTTATATCTTAAGAGCCTGTAATGATATAAACCTTAAACTTGGTACTTAAATAGAGCTATAGTAGCGGCATAATGGACAAATTCAATGTTTTTTCGGGTAGTAAGGTACATGGGTGGAGGGTGTTTTTCCTAACTATTGAACGGCTAATGCTAGAAAAATGAAACTTTGTGTTTATATGTAAATCAACTATACAAGCAACTTTGATGAAAAAAAAATTCCAATATCCATTGGCGTTCAGAAGGTGGGGGGGGGGGCAAAAATTATGATCAGAGAAAATAGAAAGCATTTTTTTCCATGATTTTCCTAATATCTACTAGGTCTTCTAAAATATTAAATTCATTTTTATTCTACGGACTCTCCATATGACTACCTAGAAAGAATTTTCAAGATTTTTTGAAATTCGACCCCTAAGGGGGTTTAAGTGACTATATACTTTTTCATGAATTCTTTCATATCTCTCAGGTCTGATCAGATATCGAATATCTTTTAACTTCCACGGGCTTGTTTAATAATCATCTATTTATAGGTTTTTTTCTTTTTTCTACTCCTAGACCGCATCCCTGAATACGTCCCAATTATGTAGTTCATATGTTACACCCTATTCTAACCGCTTCCCGAACTTTTTGTTAGGTTTTCGGTCACATAGTAACCTACGCCGCATTTCAGAATTGAGCGCGTTCCGAACTTCTGCCTAAAAAATAATAAAGTTGCGCCCAGACTGTTGGCAGATTTTTTGAATTGCGATCGAGCCCCGTCCTATCGTGTTTCATGTACTTTGTGATGTATTTGATAGATCTATCTTCCGCAATGACAAATAGGACAACAAATAAATCGGAAAGATAAATATGATAACAGTTTTTTCGGAAGGTAAATGTTCATTATTTTAAATTGTAAGTAGGTATAATTTCTATATAATTGCTATATGTAGTCTGGGTGGCTTAGTGGCTAGAGCACTTGCCTTCTGTGCACCTGGTACCAGGTTCGAATCTGCTTGTCGGCAAGTAATTTTCGAGAATGAGATTGGGTCCCGGACTACCGGTACTCAGCTATAAATGAGTACCTGAGTTTAAAAATCGGGGTAATAGTCACGGACGAGCGTGTAGCTGACCACTTCATCCCCTAGTGTTCCGTTATCTTCGTAATAAAGTAACTCTATTATTACTACAAGGCGTAGGCCCGATTTGGACTGTTGCGCCATTGATTATTATTATACTTGCTACATCATAACTTAAATTACGTAGGAACAGAAATAGGAAAATCGAAGAAAGAAACTCTATGTCATTAGAACGAAATAATGTATTGATACATTTTTTTTTAAAACAACTCTTGATAATTATATTATATATGTTTGTAAGTACCTATGTACAAACATATGTATGTATCTCAGTTTGGGTCACCAAAAATCCCTAAGAATTATGAAATTTCTGACTTCACTATTCCCCATTTTTGTCTACTCGACGGCATAGTGGAAAGAAAATGTGATTTTTTTTTTTTGGCTATGGAGAAAACTGCTCTAATCTCGATATGGATAAATAAATACGTAAATGATTTCAAGAGTTGCCCAGATATGTATCAAGCCCGATCCCAAGTTGATTTTACTCTATTATTTATTCAAAGGTAATAGACAAAATCGTTGTACTTTAAATAAAATTCATGGATAATTTTTATTCGTATTTTTTTTATATAACGATATTAAAAGGTGAGGTTCACTTTTTAAAATAAGCCCTATTTTATTATTCTAGGATAAAAACTACAAGAGATATGAATATTCAAAGAGGACTCAGATACTATTTTTTCAAAATTTTTAACATACTATAACTAACAAAAAAAGTGAGGTAGAAACAAGAAATTGAATTTAAATTTTATTTTTTTAATTAATTCTTCAAACAAAATTTTCAAAAGAATCGTTACAGGCCACAAATTTCGTAATTTTTGGCAATTCTTTACGATGTTTGACTCAATAACCTTAAATTAATTTTCTTTTGGTTCACAATTACCTATAAAAACGTGAATGGAGACATGTCTCGTGCCTACAGGAAATTACATGGTACCATGTTAGTTGAAAATCCAAATATCCGTCATCCACAGAAAATTAAAAAAAACTCGAGACGTCCGGTGAATGAATTTTCTTACCAAATTTCGATCAAATTGTACGCCTTGCTCCTTTTCATTCATACTTTCGCTATTTTTCTACATTCCTTTTCTCAACAAACATCTCACACACACATAAATAGCTCCGTAAACACTCACTTCACTTGGGCCTTGAGATGGTTGAATCGTTGTACATCGTGCGAAATCGTTCAGATTTAAATTTCCGATGCTCACGAATAATTTCTTACGCTCTCGAGGAAAAATCAAAACAAACGAGGTGAAATTTTTGATTTTGGTTTGCTACTCACGCACCCTTAAGGCCCTAACAGAACACGGACTTCGACCGCGCAGTCCCCTGTCTTCAGCATACACAGGATTATATGATAATGCCCACAACACTGACTTCGCCTGTGACTGCGGCAAGGTAGGCATATAAAAAAAATTTGTTTGTACCTCCAAGGGAACGGAGAAAAAATTGGTCTGTGCGAACTTAGCACCTGACTTGCACCAAATAACGTGAAATTTTTTATTCAGATAGTAACCCGTCTGAAAATGATTGTACAGAAAATGATTTTTTTTAGTTCAATAATAATAAAAAAATTAAATTAAATTTTTTTTTTAAAAAAAACCAAAAAAAGGAACAGCAAACTATTGTAAATTGGTTGTATTTGGTTGTACCTTCAATCATTTTTAAAATACTTTATAATTTTCATCAAATACTAGCTATCTAAACCAACCAATCCTTCACACAAAGAGTAAAATAATTAGAACGACAACACTTTATAAATCGATGACCGAAGTATGATCGATTTTCAAAATTCGAAAAACCAAAGATGCTAACTACTAACATATGCTATAGATACCGAAATTGATTGTACCTCCAAGCAATTTTAAGAAATTTTAATTTTTCCATCAAAACATAACAATACAAATCAGGCAATAATTCACCCTTAGAGAAAAATAATTCCAAAGACGATCCTTCGACAACACATTATAAATCGATAAGCGGAGTATTGGCGATTTCAAAATTCGAAAAACTAAAGATGCTTACATATTCTATAGGAACCGATATTGATTGAACCTCCAAGAATTTTTAAGAAATATTAATTTTTTCATCCAAACATAACAATATAAATCAGCCAATAATTCAAACTCAGAGAAAAATAATTCAAAAGACCGGAGGATCCGGCAACAATTTGTAAATCAATGACCGGAGTATAGATCGATTTTAAAAATTCGAAAAACCTAAGATGCTAACATATGCTATAGATACCGAAATTGAGTGTACCTCCAAGAAATTTTTAGAAATTTTAATTTTTCCATCAAAACAAAACAATCTAGATCAGCCAATAATTCACCCTCAGAGCAAAATAATTTAAAAGACGGACTTCCGACAACAATTTGTAAATCGATGACCGGAGTATAGATCGATTTTCAAAATTCGAAAAACCAAAGATGCTTACATATGCTATACCATAGATACCGAAATTGATTGTACCTCCAAGAAACTTTAAGAAATTTTAATTTTTCCATCAAAACAAAATAATCTAAATCAGCCAATAATTCACCCTCAGAGCAAAATAATTCGAAAGACGGACTTCCGACAACAATTTGTAAATCGGTGATTAAAAAAAAATCATTTTCGGTACACTCAGTTAAAGACGGGGTACTATCTGAATAAAAAATTTCAGTTGATTTGGTGCAAGTCGGGTGGTAAGTTCACACGGACCAATTTTTTCTCTGCTCCCTTCAGCGTTGCCAACCTTACAGCTTTAGCTGTAAACTTACATCTTTTCTTAACAATTCACAGCTTTACAGCTTTTTTCAAATATAAACATCTTTTTTCAAAAATTAACAGCTTTTTAAGGCATTTTGAATTAAAGTTCTTCTCAAATTTATTGAATGTAAGAATTATCTTACATCCATACATAAATTAAGTTTATGGGGGTACCCGCAGGTATTGTAAAATAGCAAGTAAACAAATGATTTGAATATTTAATATAAACTTCGGATTTTATTCTACGATAAATGTTGCCTGGTCGGCGTTCAGAACGAGAAGAAATGCTAAAAGTTGCTTACAATATTCAATGGTCCAGTTACGGTAAAAACAAGTTAGCAAGTGTACAGAAGTGTACCTAGGTTTGTGAACAAAATGAATTTAGTTAAAAATGAATTTAAACAAAAAGTTACAGTGCATTGATTTTGGGGAATTGTGTTATCCACATTCCTCTCCTTCCAGCGACAGCGATGTTATGTTATTTCAGCTACTTTGGAAACGTATAGGTCGTCTAATTCTTCTGCCAGATCTAGTAGTTTGTGGTGGCGGTGAAGCACTGGGTGATAGGTTTTCGTTGTCTTCCAGTTCACCGTCTGAGGTAGAATCCTGTGAGGGCTGATCCTATGGAACATGGGTTCAAGTCTGTCGATTGAAATATTTTTAGAGTTAATTTTTATTTCTAGGCTAAAATATTTTGTTGTTTTTGAGAGTATTTTGTATGGTCCATCGTATGGGGGTTGAAGTGGTTTCCGGACGCTGTCGTTCCGCATGAAGACGTGAGTACAATCTTCCAATGCAGGGTGGACAAATGTGTTTCGAGAAGTGTGATGCTTTATGGGTACTGGTTTCAAGTTCTCAAAAATGTTCTTCAGGTGGTGCATAAATGTTGTTTGTTCATAATCACGGTTACAGGTTTCGAAGAAATCGCTTGGTAGCTTGATCGATGTTCCGTATACGTATTCCGCAGGGCTTCCGCTCCCATCGCTGACTGGTATTGATCGAAGGCCCATTAAAACTGTTGGTAGAACTTCAGTCCACCGATTGTTGTTGTGGCATTTTATTGCATTTTTTAAAGTTCTGTGAAACCTTTCAATTTTTCGGAGTAGTTCTGATATGTTTAATACCGAGGAATTTCGTCAGATTTTGAAATAGCTCGCACTTAAATTGTCGACCTTGGTCCGTCGTGATTTTTTGACGAACTCCAAATCGAGCAATCCAATGAATAAATAGTGTTCGAGCCACGGTTTCTGACTTAATATCCGATATAGGTAACGCTTCTGGCCAATTCGTAAATCTATCGATTTTAGTCAAGCAATATTGAAATCCATCTGATAGAGGTAGAGGTCCTATTCAATCAATGTTGATATGTTCGATGCGATGTGCTACTTCTGGATAGTTCAAGACTGCAGATTTTGTATGACGCCATACTTTACATTTTTGGCATGATATACAGGCTTCTGTCCAGGTCTTGCAATCTTTTACGAGTGTGGGCCAGATATACTTCTGTTTCAGTATTTCCTGCATCTTTTTGATTCCTGGATGTGCGACATCGTGGATCAAGTGGAAAATTTGCTTTCGCATTGAATTCGGTATGTAAACTGTGGGATTTGAAGTTGATGTGTCGAAGTATAATGTAATTTCACCTTCAGTGCTGGGTATCGGTACTAATGTTAACTGCACCGAGTGAGTGTCCCTGTTCGTTAGTAGGCCTTTAAGTTCTTCGTCTTCCAATTGTTCCTTGCAAATTTGCAATCAATTGCTGATGGTATCGAAATGGTATCCAAGCGCGATAGAAAATCAGCAACGATATTATCTTTTCCAGATACGTGCTGGATATCTGTTGAAAATTCGGGTATAAACTGCAAATGTCTCTGCTGCCTTGGTGATGCTTTTTCGGGTTTTTGTTTAAACGCAAAAACTAAAGGTTTGTGATCCATTAAGATTGAAAATATCCGGCCTTCCAACATATATTGGAAATGTTTATTGGCTTTGAAAATTGCGAGCAACTCTCGATCATATGTGGAGTAATTCTTTTCACTGGTGGAAAGTTTATATGAATAGAATCCGAGTGGTTGCATATTGTCATTTTTTACTTGGTTTAGAGACGCTCCGATCGCTACGTCTGAAGCGTCGGTAATCAATATAAGTGGCGATGATGAGTCTGGATGTGACAGCATTGATGCATTCGCAATACTTTGCTTACATTCTTTGAATGCTTGTTCGGTTTCGGCAGTCCATTTGATGGTCTCGTTTTTAGTATGAGTTCCCTTGGTTAAATCATGTAGTGGTGCTTGTATTCGAGCAGCTGTCGGGAGGAATCGTCTTTAGAAATTCCCAAAAACCTACGTAACTCTTTGATTGTGTGTGGTTGTTTCATATCCGAAATTGCGCTAACTTTCTCTGGTGAAGGACTGATCCCGGATGAAGAGACTTGATAACCTAGGAACGATAGTTCGTTTACTCCTAGAGTGCATTTTAAAGCATTTAGAGAGATGTGGTGTTGACTTAAACGTTAAAAAAACCTTCTCTAAGTGTTGAAGGTGGTCTTCTTCGCTTGCTGATGCTACCAGGATATCGTCCAGGTAAATGAAGCAGAATGGTAAATCTTTCATGATCGTGTGGATGAACCTTTGAAAGCTTTGGGCTGCATTACATAATCCGAATGGCATTGCCAGGAATTCGAAAAGTCCGAATGGTGTGATTACCGCTGTTTTTTCGATGTCTTCTGACTCGACGGGAATGTGGTAATACACGCGATTTAGGTCCAATTTTGAGAATATGGTTTTGCCTCCAATAGGTAGGTGAAGTCTTGAAGGTGTGGGATTGGATACCTGTCCGGGATTTTGATCGCATTGACTCTGCGGTAGTCCCCACAGTGTCGCCAATCTCCACTTTTTTTGGGTTGTAGATGTAAAGGGTTTGCCCATTTGCTTTTAGATGGTTGGCCAATTCCTTGGTTGAGCATAATTTGAAAATATTCTTTTGCTATTTTTAGCCTCTCAGGATTAAGACGTCTAGCTCTAGAAAAGCCTGGTGGTCCAGTTGTTTTTATTGTATGCGTTATACCGATATACTGCTAGCTGTAAAATGTATTTGGTTGGTTGGTTTAATTATGTTTTGATACTTAGACAAAATATTTGTGTATTTATTGTTGTTTATTATAGCCTTTATTGTATTATTACATCTATTTCTGTGACGCTATCTATTAGTTAGTTTTGTAAATTGACTAATAGTTTATGATGTTTGAGGAAGTCAGCTCCGATTATGGGCTTTGTTACGTCGGCAATAATGAATGGCCAGTTGAATTTTCGTCGTAGTCCTAATGTTAGGCTCAGCATTTTTTCTCCACATGTGTTTATAGGCGTACCGTTCGCGGCGTATAATTTTAAAGTCTTATGCTTTCGTTTTTCTAAATTGTTGGGTTGGCAGATGGACAGATCGGCTCCGGTGTCTACTAAGAAACTATACCCGGTTTTTCTTATCATTAATAAAGAGGCGACAATTTTGACGGCTTCTGATGCTTGTCGGCTGTGAAGCACCTAAGCCACTTCGTTTTCCGCGCGTTTAAATTTGCACCGAGGTGTGTATTTCGTTGCAGATTCGCCGAATTTAAAATGGTACACTCAAAGAAAAAATATGATTGTGGCAACCAAATTATGGGAGAACCTTACTATGGTTGAGGTTATAGTTGCCACAACTATGTTACAACATGTAACATGATTAGCTCAAATAAAAGTTTGGTTGTGGAAACCTAGGTGTATGATTCACGCAACCCTATTTAATAATAACATGGCTGGGTCAATCAAACAATTTATGTGACATGATTGCTGCAACCAAAGTTCTGCTTTCAGAACCTTGGTGTATGATTCACGCAACCCTACTTAATAATAGCATGATTGGGTCAATCATACAATTTATGTGACATGATTGCTGCAACCAAAGTTCTGCTTTCCGAACCTTGGTGTATGATTCAGGCAACCCTACTTAATAATAACATGATTGGGTCAATCAAACAATTTATGTGACATGATTGCTGCAACCAAAGTTCTGCTTTCCGAACCTTGGTGTATGATTCACGCAACCCTACTTAATAATAACATGATTGGGTCAATTAAACAATTTATGTGACATGATTGCTGCAACCAAAGTTCTGCTTTCCGAACCTTGGTGTATGATTCAGGCAACCCTACTTAATAATAACATGATTGGGTCAATCAAACATTTTATGTGACATGATTGCTGCAACCAAAGTTCTGCTTTCAGAACCTTGGTGTATGATTCATGCAACCCTACTTAATAATAACATGATTGGGTCAATCAAAAAATTTATGTGACATGATTGCTGCAACCAAAGTTCTGCTTTCAGAACCTTGGTGTATGATTCACGCAACCCTACTAAATAATAACATGATTGGGTCAATTAAACAATTTATGTGACATGATTGCTGCAACCAAAGTTCTGCTTTCAGAACCTTGGTGTATGATTCACGCAACCCTATTTAATAATACAATGGTTGGATCAAACTTAAGATACATGTGACACTTAAAAATAATTCACAAAGAAAACACTTTCGATCATAGAAAAATGACTTGAATAACAATTAAACACTCTCGAACAAGGCACACATGAAATTGGAAGAAGTGAACTTACACCGCGAACGACACTTTTCGTACTGTGAGAGCCTCTCATTAGATAACTCCCACAACCATACCTCTCACTGAGAGGTTTAGTTGTGGAAACTATCTTATCAAAATATAAGGTTCCACTGATCAAAGAATAGGGTTGTCGTGATTATAGTACACAAATACATCATGTAAGGAGCATGATTGGTACAACCATATTAAATTTCAGCAGGGATATATGTTTGATGCAACCATACTATGTTTCTACGAGTTATGTGCTATGGTTAGTACCATCATAGCCATGATCACTAGAATCATGTCAGTTTTACAATGGTTAGAAGAACCTTAATAAAGTCAATGCAACCTTGGAATAAACAAAGTTTTTCTTTCAGTGTACCAACAAAATGGCCCGTTTTTGTCGAATTGGCGAGATTTTGACCGTGACTGTGAAGCTGTATGCCTGACACGAGAATTGGAACGCGATCGAAAATTTTTCTTTTTATTGTTCGTTTTTAGTTCGCTGATTTCCGCTGTTAATATTTCGATTTGTTTTTTGAGTTCATCGTATGAATTGGATTGGGTATTAGAAATGGACATGGCATAAGATCCGTCCTAAGCTTCCTTCACCTTATCGGCCATGTTTGCTAATTTGTCTAAGCTATCATCGCTAATAGACAAAATTGCCTGCACGTTAGGTGGTAAACCACCTAACCACAAAGATTTTAAAAGTTCGTCCGGTATTTTATTTTGAGCGAGATTGCGCATTTCGCGTAAAACGTCTGAAGGCTTTTTACCCTCAAAATTTATACCGGTTTACAGTTTTTTAATTTTTTGGTTTTCACTGTCCCCGAATTGAGATATAAGTCTTGTTTTTAAGGTACCGTATTTATTGTCTACCGGAGGGTTTTTAATTATGTCACTCACCGTGTATAATATTTCGGTTTCCACGGCGGATATCAGTGGCGGTCATATTGCTCTTCCAAGGGAGGGGGGGGGGGGCATTGAAGTTGAGTGGCTACTGTATAGTAAATTGGTGCCGTATCCCTTAGCAGCGTGGATGGAAAATGTGTAAATCCGTGAAATTAAGTGTGTTCAGAGCGTGCTCTGCTTTGAGGAGTAGCCCTGAGAATACCAAAATATTTACTGGCCTTCTTTAGGTCAATTTTTTTCAGCAACAGAAGCTATTGCATTTTTCATCGCGACTTGAGTCCACTGTTGTTGCATTTGCATTTGTTGTATGTTCTAGCCATGTTAAAATTGTTATTTTAAATATCAAATAAAATTATATTGGCATGGGGTAAAATTTGCCCGGGGTTCACTTTACCCCGAATGGACACTAAATAGTAAGCATCTGCTGAAATTTATATACTTTTTAAATAATCATCAAATCTTACTTTGCAAGTTTCACAATCCGTACCCCAATCTCAAGGATACTGTTCCAAAAAAATCCTCAATCTCTAACAAGTTTTTTAATCCAATTATTAAACACTGATATTTACATGAAATAGTGCCAAAATCGTAATATGAGAAAATTCGAGGAACTGTAATTAAAGTGGATTTCTTTTATAGTGCATTGTAATCAATGCTTGAAGCTTTATCAAAACATTTTTTTCCGAAGATTTTGCGCTATTACAAAATAGAAATTTTAAGGGGGCCCACTTTACCTTGCAGGCCCACTTTGCCCCACCTTCCCCTACATATTCACATAGTCTCCTTACTGATTAGATCTATAGTTTAGATGACTACCACCATAACCCAACCTAACCTACTCTCCTAATTTAGTAATTTTAAAAAGTTAGAAATTCTCTAAAACTATTTTCAATTATTATAACTTCATAATAGTAGTATCTTACACCTGTAGCTCAAGTCTGTAACTTATGAGTGCGAAATTTCTCACTAAAAAGTCAAAATGAGGACGAATAAATGCAGTTTTCTCTCTGTATTCTCACCAAATAAGAAATGACAGATTGCCAAATGCGTAGTGCGGTCCGTAGTACTGTGCTTTCTCATTTGGTGAGAATACATAGAGAAAACTGCATTAATTCGTCCTCATTTTGACTTTTTGGTGAGAAATTTCTCACTCATAAGTTACAGAACTGAGCTATTGATTTTAATCGCATAATTTTGGCACGTATATTTTGAAATCTCGAAAAGCGTTCACAACAAAATTACTGATTTATTTTGTAAGATTTAACATTTACAAAGGAGGACATTTAAATTGAATGAACAGGAGTCGAAAGCTTGCATTATCAGGCAATTTGAAATTTTGTAATATTTTATACAGGTAGTTGTGGTGACAGATAATTTTAGAACTGTTTAGCGACTATTATTTGTATTGAAATTTTTTTCCTCAAGAGATTTTTTCCGTAGTACCTCTTATTATGGTTCTAATTAATGTAAAAAATGTATGTTTTAAGTTTCACCCCGAACAGAAAAAATAAAAATAAAAATTTGAGATTCCGAAAAATTAGCCCCGATGTATTGATAAAACGGCCAAATAATATTAATCTGGGGATGATTGTAATTTTAAACACTCGTATATGGGTTATGTACCATCGGAAATACCATCTAATGGTCGTATGAGAAAGTGGAGTTTTTCATATTCAATCGGTTTCAACTGTATTTTGATAATGGTTAATAATACGAAGCTAGTATAGTGAACAAAAATATCTGTTTTCTAATACTTAATATTATGTTATAGAAAGAAAAAATGGTTCAGAAAGTCCTTCGCTAAGTACTACATAAAAGCTATAATGGATTAGTGATTAAATGTTAAAAATCATTGTTTTCTACCTTGCTGAAGGACTTTTTTCACAACATTGAGCACCTACTTATGTCACTAACTTCGTGTCGTTTACCGTTACAAAGTTACGCTCAAAAATTTATTTTTTAAGAAAAACTTCAATTTCTGAATTTAAGCATAGATGGCATTTTCGATAGTATACCAACCACCTATATATTTAGAGTTATATCATCCACAGAATGATACTATATAGGCTCTATGTCGCTATCTTGTGAGTTTACGGAATCTTACACGTATGTATACAATTTTGGTTCTTTAAGGTTCTTGAGGCACGTAATACCCATTGTCGAGATGAAACTGAAAACGTGTTTTGTTTTTGATGGGTACTGTGAAAAAATTAAAAATTTTTATATGGAGTTATTAGCTTTAACTAGGATTTGAAGTATCCTTTTTCCCTGAGTAGATTTCAAATTCATCCAGATATGGGAAAATTAATAGATTACCTAATTAATGAAAACTGTCCTAGAATAATCCAAATCCAAATTTTTCAAAATTAGTTTGAAACAGTACATAAGTACTTTATTATTAAAAAATAATAAAGTAAAACTCAATCCTTAACATAACCATAAGATTGGTTACATATTTATATTCGAAATGTTATTACTTTCTTTTCAATCAGGAGACGAAAGACAAAAGAAGATTCAAAAAAGACATAAGAGAAAATAAGATTTAATTGCATCATACTTTATTAAGTGTATCCATTAATCTAATAGTCTCATATAATTTTTCTTTAAAGAAGACATGATAAAATAATCATGTGTGACGGATCTGTTAGGGGGGGCCATGGCCCCCATGGCCCCCCCGTATGACCGCCACTGGCGGATATCCCATGGTAATATTTAGTTGAGTCTGATTTCACGGAAAGGGTTATGAACCGCGCCTCAGTTTGGTTGAACCATATTTCCGGATTGGTCTTCCAAAAGGACGGAAATTTTATATTTACCCGGGCGATTTCGTGTTCTGAACCGGCGGAATTTTAGCACTTTGTTTCGTCGTTTTCGCTCATTTTTCACACAAAATATTCATCATCATATTCACTAGTGTGTTTTTGTTGAATTATATGTGTATATGTTTTTCACGATAGAAAGAAAATAAATGTTTTTAAATACCTGGAGTCTGTCCAATGTTCAGCTATAGCTGCTATTTAGCTGCTTTTGTGTCTCAAATTTTTAATCCCACGTCGGCTGCGGTTTATGTGTCAACGTTATTCACGCGATTGGTTAATCAGAAAATGTATCCCGCGTTGGCTACCAAGCGATTTGAATTATTTTCGTTGATTTTAGCGATCGTCGAATTTTTCCAAATTTGGATGGTTGTAAAAATCCCACGATGTTCGTAAGTTTTTTAATTTTTACGTGCTTCGGCGAGGGTCACCAAGTTATGGAGGTACCCGCAGGTATTGTAAAATAGCAAGTAAACAAATGATTTGAATATTTAATATAAACTTCGGATTTTATTCTACGATAAATGTTGCCTAGTCGGCGTTCAGAACGAGAAGAAATGCTAAAAGTTGCTTACAATATTCAATGGTCCAGTTACGGTAAAAACAAGTTAGCTAGTGTACAGAGGTGTACCTAGGTTTGTGAACAAAATGAATTTTGTTAAAAATGAGTTTAAATAAAAATTTACAGTGCTTTAATTTTGGGGAATTGTGTTATCCACAAGTTGTTCAGAATAACTAGGCGAACGACAACACCGGGTGTGATATTGGCGACATGGCAGAACTAAACTATGCCTTCACCCAACCACACCAGCAGACACCATCCACTCAGCATTTCTTTCTCTTTTTCGAATTCCATCAGAATGTTCCTTAATTTTCCTTATGTGCGGATGAATCTACTGACAAATCCACAAAAAAACATTTATGCCTTGTCGCTAGAGTGTATATTGAACAAGAAGTTCATGATATGTTCTTAGCATTGATACCAGTATCAGTTTGCAACACTTTCACTTTATTTGATCATATTTTTAATTTCTTTAATGATAACAATATTAAATATAAAGAAAACTTAATTGGATTCGCTGCTGATGGAGCGAACGTCATGAATGGATCCAAGCACTCAGTTGCTCAACTATTAAAAAAAGATTGCCCTCACTTAGTAATTCAAGAATGCGTATGTCACTCATTCAACCTTTGTGCAAATTACGCTACCTCCAGAATTCCCTCAGAAATAGATCAGATGCTCAAGGAAGTTTATTCTAACATACAAAATAGTCCCCAAAAAATTGATGAATTGCAGAAAATTGCATCGATATTGGATATCAAGCCATACAAATTGCTTCACCCAACTAGTAATTATCACTAGTAACTAATAACGTTATTTAGCTTCTGGAGCCGATTAAAATATATTTTGGCATATTAGTAAATAGATGTAATATCAATTCTGCGGAAAAAAATTATCGTTTACTTTCTGATCCAATCAATGAAATGTACTTAGAGTTTTTATCCATAAACTTAAAAAAAAATCTGCCAACAGTCTGGGCGCAACTTTATTATTTTTCCGGCAGAAATTTGGAACGTGTTCAATTCGGGGATGCGGTGTATGTTACTATGTGACTGAAAACCTAACAAAAAGTTCGGGAAGCGGCGAATCTCAAAAAATCTTGAAAACACTTTCTAGGTATTCATATGAAGAATCCATAAACAAAAATAATTGGTGATTGTTAAACAAGCCCGTGGATGTGATATCTGATCAGACCTTAAGGATATTCCGGAATTCATAAAAAAGTATACAACCACTTAACACCCTCTTAGGGGTCAAATTTCAAAAAATCTTGAAAACACATTCTAGGTACTTATATGAAGAATCCGTAGAATAAAAATGAATTCAATATTTGGAAAGACCTAGGAAATATGACGAAAATCGTGAAAATATATGCATTTTATTTTCACTGACAATTTTTTTTTACCCCCTCTTCTTACCGGCAATGAACATTAATTTTTTTTGTATCAGAATTACTTTTCTAGTTGATTTACATACACGTACCGAGTTTCAACTTCCTAGCATTAGCCGTTCTAAAGTTAAGAAAAACACCCCCCACCCCCGTACCGTACTACCCAAAAAAAAAAAATTTATTTTTCCAACATGCCACTACTATAGCTCTATCTAGTTACCAAGTTCCAGCTTTCTATCATTATAGGTTCTTAAGATATGAACGTCGGAACTTTTTCCTTCTCACCCCTCCCCACCCTCATCCACTGCACTCACACCCCCAAAATTGTTTTCCCTACTAGGGTTCTATTAGGTCTACTTCTGGTAAAAATTTTAAGCATCTACCTTATACTATTATTGAGATATGAAACGTGTTATATTTGAAAAATTCTTATCCCCTCCAGTTCCGTGCTCCCCCGCCCCCTTCAAAGATTTGACTTTGAGCCATCTTTATTTATCGAGCCCTATACCCAAACCGAATTTTATTTTTCTGGTGCATTTGGTTTGTGAGATATCGTAATCTTAAGTATTTCAACCCCCACCCCCGTACGCCACTACCCCTACCCAAAAATTTTGTTTCAATCTACTCTCCTAGTATAACTACAGATATTTGTTAAGTTTTAATTGCTTGATATTAATGGTTTAGGAGATATGGATTTTAGAATTTGTCGATCTCGGCATTTTTGCGTTTCGGACGCATTATTTCCCCCTCCACTCCCACACCCCTTCACCAATATCTGTTTACTTTATTATTTTAATAATTAAGTATTGTGATTGATTTTTTTAAAAAAAAAATTTGCTACCCTCAAAATTTTTATTTTCACGTTTCATAGCTAGTAGACGCGAAAAAAGCAATAAAAATTTTCAGTCCGTCTGTCCACCGTACGCCGTACGGCATCCGCCGTACGCAAGATCGTTTGGAGGCTCGTAGCTGCCAAACGCTTTGAGATATTAAATTGAAATTTTTTTAACGATTAGATGGGGTAGGCGCCTTGAAGTGACCAAATTTTTAGGGGTGGGAGTGTGAGGGGGAAGGAGGGGGAAGTGTTTTAGACCGAAAATTTTGGTTTCTAGATCTCAGTAACCCCTTATGTTAGGAAGCTGAAACTTTGAATTTCTATAGAGCTCTGATAGTAGACCCATTTGCAGAAAAATTTTCAATATTGATCAAGGGGTGTGGGAGTGGGGGGAAATGTAATGCGTCCGAAACCCAAAAAAGGTGAGATAGACGCATTCTAAAATCCATATCTCCTAAACCGTTAATGGCACACTATTCAAACTTAAAACATACTTGAAGTTATACTAGGAGAACAGAATGAAGAAAAATTTTGGGTGGGGGAAGTTGTGTATGGGGGTGGGGGGTGAAAAACTTAAGATTACGATATCTCATGAACCAATTGCTCTAGAAAAATAAAATTTGGTTTGGCTGTAAAGGTTGACAAATAAAGATTGATCAAAGAAAAATTTTTTAAGTGGGAGGTGGAGCATAGAAGTGGAGGGGATGAGAATTTTTCAAATCAAACACATTTCATATCTCAAGAACAGTTTAAAATAGATGCTTAGAATTTTTACCAGAAGTAGCGCTAATTAAACCCTAGTAGGGAAAAAAGTTTTGGGGTTGAGGGTGAAGAGGGGGAGGGTGGGGGAGGGTGAAAAGGAAAAAATTCCGATGCTTATATCTTGAGAACCTGTAATGATATAAGCCTTAAACTTGGTATTTAGATAGAGCTATAGCAGCAAAATGTTGGAAAAATATAATTTTTCTTAGGGGTAGTATGCTACGGGGGTAGGGGGTGTTTTGCCTAACTATTAAACGGTTCATGCTAGAAAGTTGAAACTCGGTGTGTATATGTAAATCAACTAGAAAAGTAATTGTGATAAAAAAAAATTTGAATATTCATTGGCGTTTAGAAAGGGGGGCAAACAAAATTATTTGTTAATATAATAGATATAAAATTCATATATTTTCACGATTTTCGTCATATCTACTAGGTCTTTCCAAATATTGAATTCACTCTTATTCTACGGATTCTTCGTATGAATACCTAGAATGTGTTTTCACTGTTTTTTGAAATTCGACCCCTAAGGGTAGTGTGGTACAAGTGGGGGTGTTTTTCCTATATATAGAACGGCTTAAGCTACAATGTGGAAACTCGGTGTGTATATGTAAATCAACTAGAAAAGTAATAGTGATAAAAAAAAATTTGAATATTCATTGGCGTTCAGAAAGGGGGGGGGGGCAAAAAAAAATATTTGGAAATATAATAAATATAAAATGCATAGGTTTTCACGATTTTCGTCATATCTACTAGGTCTTTCCAAATATTGAATTCATTTTTATTCTACGGATTCTTCGTATGAATTCCTAGAAAGTGTTTTCAAGGTTTTTTGAAATTCGACCCCTAAGGGTAGTGTGGTACAAGTGGTAGGTGTTTTTCCTATATATAGAACGGCTTAAGCTACAATGTTGAAACTCGGTGTGTATATCTAAATCAACTAGAAAAATAATTTTGAATAAAAAAACGAATATCTATTGGCGTTCAGAAGGGGGCAAAAAAAATTATCTATGAAAATAGAATGCATATTTTCCCACGATTTTCGACATATCTACTACCTCGTCCCAAATAATGAATTTAATTTTATTCTATGTATTCTCCATATGAATACCAAGACAGTGTTTTCAAGATTTTCTGAAAATTGACCCCTAAGGGGGTGTAAAGTGATTGTGTACTTTTTCATAAACTATTCCATATCTCTCAGATCCAATCAGATTTTCACTTCCATGATCTTGTTCTTTTTGATAGGTTTTCAGTCACATAGTAGCCTACACCGCATTTCAGAATTGAACGCGTTCCTTACTTCTGCCGGAAAAATAATAAAGTTACGCCCAGATTGTTGGCAGATTTTTTTTCTTGCAAATGGGTCCATTATCAAAGCTCTATAGAAATTCTTAGTTTCAGCCTCCTAACACAAGCGGTTCCTGAGATCTAGAAACCTAAATTTTTCGTCTAAAACGCTTATCCCGCCTTCCCCCTTACACCTCCTCCCCTGAAAATAATGTCAATTCAAGGGGTCCACCAAGTCTATTCTTAGAAAAAATTTTAATTTAATAGCTCCACTGGTTTGAGAGCTACGAGCCTTCAAAGATTTTGGGGCGGTCGACGTACGGCGTACGGCGTACGGGGTACGGCGTACAGACGGAGTGAAAATTTATTGCTTTTTTCGCGTCTGCTAGTCATGAAACGTGGACAAAAAAATTTTGAGGGCAGCAAATTTTTTTTTTTTTAAATCAATAACAATACTGTATTATAAATAATAAAGTAAGATAAACTGTTTGAATAGACTTTTTCAAAGTAAGACATCGCAAATTTCAAGTTTGTGTAATGAATTAAAGCGATACATTTTGCTTATTTTAGACTGCTATTCAACTACTTCCAATATAAAGGACAAAGATTTAAGCAAAATTGAATACGATAATGTACAATATTATAAAACAGAAATTTACTTGCCTCCAAAAAATGAAATCCTTTTAAAAACCAAAAAGCAGTTGAATTTAAAAGAAATTGTCTAAATTTTTATGTTGAATTAGTTAAACAAATTTATTCGAGATTTGACTTTGAAAATGGATTATATCAAACATTGAGAATAATTAATCCAGCAAATGTAATTGCTGGAAAGAATGAATCCATTCTTCAATTTCAGTTATTCAAATGAGGAAACATTTTGGAAAGAAATGTCAAACATAACAAGAGGTGATAGCTCACCAGCTTTTCCACATTTATCTGAATTCGTTTTTATGTTGTTTTGTCTGCCACATTCTTCAGCAAATGTTGAGCGTATTTTCTCAATAGTAAGCTTAAATAAAACAAAAATACGAAACTGTTTGAGTACAGAAACGCTAACAGGAATTTTACACGGTAAGGATTTTTTAAGGCTGGGTAATATAAACTGCTACGATATTAAATGCGATAAAGAGATGTATTCTGTAAGAAATAAAAATATGTATATGAAACTCACTTAATGAAAAAATTGGAGACTACTTAGGCGCTGTACATATTGCATACGACCGAACGAATTTTCCGATACGAATTTTCGATTTTCTGCTTATTGACAAATCTCTAGTTGTTGTTCAGTCGTATGCAATGTGTACGGTGCCTTACGGATATTATGAATAATTGTTTTTGTGGATTTCTTTATTTGTTATTTTCAAAGAATTTAAATTTTTGTTATTTGTGAACGTTTTTAATTTATTTATATATATATTATATTGAAAAATATAATTTGTTCCTTATTTTTCCATTTTATAAGTTTCGCATGAAAAAATACATGTGGTGTTAAGCGCTGTATACATAAAATGGACGCATCGTCGTTGGATTGCATGAATCAAAGAAAACTAGATTGCGTCAGTTAGCGAAAAAAATAGTAAAAGTTCTGCGCATTACGAAATCAAGAGCGTTCATTTTCATTGCACATTAGGTTTAGCTGACAAAGTGGAAAATCTATTCAAAAGGCCGCTAGCTTTTTTTAGCAAGAAATGATAAAGAGTATTAAAAATAAAGGAAATAAAACGTTTTAATTTACAAAAACGTTAAATATATATTTATTACAATCATGTGTCAGTTTTCCTCACCGAACGCTCTTAGTGACGTCACAAAAGGTGCGTGTGTCGCAATCTATTTTTCTTTGATTCATGGTTGGATTGTACTGTCAAAATATATCAAATTAAGAGCCGCGCACGAAAATTATATGAGAAATGAAGTTTTACAGCTTTTTACAGCTTTTTAGGAGGACCATTTACATCTTTCTGAAAAAATAACCCGTAATTGAAAGTGAAGAAATTTTAAGAAATATTAATTTTTCCATTAAAAAATAACAATCTAAATCAGCCAATAATTCACACTCAGAGAAAAGTAATTCGAAAGCCGATCCTCTGACAACACATTATTAATCGATAAGCGGAGTTCATGCGATTTCAAAATTCAAAAAACCAAAGATGCAAATATATTCTATAGGAACCGAAATTGATTGTACCTCCAAGAAATTTTAGGATATATTAATTTTTCCATCAAAAAATGACAATCTAAAACAGCCAATAATTGACACTCAGAGAAAAATAATTCGAAAGCCAATCCTCCGACAACACATTATTAATCGATAAGCGGAGTTCATGCGATTTCAAAATTCGAAAAACCAAAGATGCAAATATATGCTATAGATACCGTAATTGGTTGTACCTCCAAGAAATTTTAGGATATAGCCAATAATTCGCACTCAGAGAAAAATAGTTCGAAAGCCGATTCTCCGACAACACATTATTAATCGATAAGCGGAATACATGCGATTTCAAAATTCGAAAAACCAAAGATGCAAATATGTTCTATAGGAACCGAAATTGATTGTACCTCCAAGAAATTTTAGGAAATATTAATTTTTCCATCAAAAAATAACAATCTAATTCAGCCAATAATTTACCCTCAGAGAAAAATAATTCGAAAGCCTATCATTCGACAACACATTATAAATCGATAAGCGGAGTATAGGCTGATTTTCAAAATTCGAAAAAATCCTTAAATACTCTTGGCTGCCGATTTTTTGGTTTTTCCCTTTTTTTTACCTATGAATGAATATTCTACTTAAATTGTTCCAGGAACCATTCCCGAGTTTCATGAATAGAATATGTACGTTCTGACCGTATCTATTTATTTTAATTAGTAACTTTTTAAAAAGGGTACCTCTCATTTCTTAAATATGAGCAACTTTCCAAGAAACTTGGTTAGTTCCACTGTTCAGCTCTCGGTAATAAGTTTGGTAAATGTCGGATCTGAAAAACCTCTTTCATGAAAGTTTAGAGGCAAATATTAGAGATGGTACCTGTGAGGATATTTCGTCCCGTCTACACTTGTTTTATTGGGTGTCAAAATGATCCAGAGTATATTTTGATATTTCGCGAGAAATTAGGCTGAAGTGAAATCGCAGCCTTGGGGCTTACTTTTCGTTTGCATAAAAAATACGATACAAAATTTCCATCAAATATGACATAAATACTGCCGCCTGGTTAGCAGAACTGAAAGCACAGGAAAGTAGATTATGATTTTATCGTTTATTGCTATTCCTACTGATCTCATCAATTTTCATGGATTGGGTTTCTCTTCTTCTCAATTTTCCAACAGTACCTACTTATTATTCTGAAAATATTATAATTTTTAAATAATGATCATCGATTTACAAAGTGTTGTCTGGGGACCGTCTTTCGAATTATTTTTCTCTGAGTGTGAATTATTGGCTGATTTAACCTCTGTGAACTTAACACCCCACTTTAACCCAATTGAATAAAAAAAATGTTTTTGGGTGGAGCTTTCTGTACGTGTTCCATTTCGTTGGTTACCGTTGGTGATAGATTGTGCTCTGTGGATAAGTGTTCGAAGTACTTCTTCCTTTTGCAATTAGGAAGACGCTTGTAGATAGATATCTATTTGTATGAAGGCTTCCTGTTAACGGCGAAATATAGAGATGGTGCAGCTTTTTCGACTAGAACAACCAAAGTGGAGAGTTTGCCATCTGTCTGGTATGAGTTTTTTGATGAGATTCATGGTGTCCTTGATCGGTATGTTGATACACTTACTTGTATGTCCTCCGGGTTTATTTGGATGTTTTTAACGACTCTATACAAAATATGCAGAATTTTTCACGGTCCTGGGTGTGTTTTCGACGAAGGGCCCACCTCAGCTACGAGCGCTTTGGCCAAACCTTGCATAGTTGATCCGACGGAACTAACTAAAGAGTCTCCGATATCTCCAGTACCTTCGGATATTTTCATGGAAGACGCATTCTTCTGGATCCCATTCTGCTCTTAATTTTTCAACCGATTACCTTAAGGCTCGTGTACATTAGTAAGTAACTTGAGACATTTCTTGCTAGGGTAATTTGTTGCGATGCTTACACTATCTGTCAAATTGCAGCAATGTTACTCTAGCAAGTAGCTCTACAATAATCCCGCAAGTAAAACTTGCTCTTTCGTGTACACTTCATTATCATATGAAAGTTTCGTTGAACTGTCAAAGCGAAAAAAAAAAATACCACAACTCTGGATAAAGTTCAATATTGGTAATGATCTAGAACGTGTCCTCGGAACTTCACTTGGCTTTTCCATTCATAGTTCACACGTTAAATGTAGAAATATGGCACCTAAAACTGAACTTAACCTCACTTCCAATGCAACTGTACTGACTTGCTCAAAAATTTCGAAACCGATCGGAACTTTCTCGCGAGATTTCAACTCTAGCAAGTAAGCGTGTATGTACATTCACAATTTGCTTGAAAAGGCAAGCATTTGCTGGCTAGAGTAAAAACTTGGACAAATGCGCTCTCGGAACCGTTTACACATGAAGCAATAAATGTCTTCTAGCAACTCTAACAAGTTTTGCTTGCTACTGTACACGAGCCTTTACGTTTAATTTATTTTTTTCGGTTCGGCAGACCACTTCTCGATAATAATTACGTGACTCCAATCCCACTACTGACGTTGTAGTAGATGTATTTATTGAATAAGACAATTAATTTAAATTCAAGCTCAACAATTTAAGGTATATAGTAGTAGTCAAGTAGTAGTCCGGTCGACGGCTGACCATGAAAAGAGGACAATGTTACTGCTTTTCGAGAGATGTTCCACTAATCCACTATTAATATTATAAATATTTCCTATTTCCACATTTTTTTTTTTTAATTTTCATGGAATACTATTGTATATGTAATGTTTTTATAAAATTTTCAGTTGCAGCCTTTGAGCGTACATAAAACACGGCTGCAAGAGCTACGAGATCAAATGTTAATTCATGCTACAATTGAAGGCCCAGAAATTGATGCTTATATCATTCCATCTTTTGACGAACATCAAAATGTAGAGGTCGCTGAACGTGATAGACGCTTGCAATATTTAAGCGGTTTTAACCGTCCCAATGGAATGGCTGTCATAACAATGAAGCACGCTGCGATTTGGGCAGATGCTCGTTATCTACAGCAAGCTAATGGTGAACTGAACTGTGATTGGTATCTTTTTCGAGCTGATGGTAACATATCAATAACAGATTGGATAGGAGTAAGCTCTAACTTTCTGTGTACATTTTACATTGTTCTGATTAAAACCTTATTATTGTATAGTCCCAATTAAAAACTGAAATGCGAATTGGTGCAGATCCACATTTGATTCCATTTTTTATGTGGAGAGAGTGGTTAGTTGAGCTCTATGACAAATATTCCCTCAAACTGGTGAAAGTCAACAAAAATTTGATTGATATTATTTGGGGTTCAGAGCGACCATCTGAAACTGATAGTAGGATACGAGTTCATCAAACCAAATATGCTGGAGAGAAGTGGCAATCGAAGATAACTACTCTACGTTCTACACTTAGAAACATTCAATGTGATGCCATTGTTATCACTTCATTGACGGAGATTGCGTACATCCTTAACATTCGTGGTCGTGACATTCCTTTCACACCAGTATTTAAGGTAAGTCAAACAAATAATTTAAAAAATGGAAACATTGCGAAAACTTATACAGTGCAGAGCTACGTTGTTGTATCTCAAGATAAAGTTGTCTTGTATACGAATACCACAAAACTAAGGCCGGATGTGGAGTTGCACCTGCAGTCTGAAATTTGCTACAGTGATTTGTGTGTCAAGTAAGTTCAACATGTGTTTTTTTTTTGTTGGAGAAATAACATTAAGGAGATTATACCACAGCTTTCTAGCATCATTATGATTTCATAGATACCAACATTCATGATAATGTTATAATTCTATATGAAAATAACTAATTTACACAACATACATATGTACAGAGGTACACAGAAAGAAATTTTTAGATTAAAGTGTATACGGTCGAAAACTTATTTGCCTAAGTATTTCGGTCAACCAATTTAGGTTTTAGGTAATATATCTAAACAAATTCGGTAATATTTAATTTTTCAAACCAAGGATATTTTAAAAAGGGCCGGTTTCACAGATGAAATTTGCTTTGAAGTTTAGTTAAACTTAAACTTAAAAATAAACTGCACTTTAAACTTGACTCGATTTCACGGTAAATAAATATCCTATGATTAACTGATCTGAAATTCGTAATCATTGTGAACTAATTCAAATGAATTAAACTTTTTACATTGGTATACTCTGCCTTTTCTGTCATTTTATTTCGTTTTAATATTAAAAATTTGAATTATTGACAATCACGGCTACTTTAATTAGGATAAAATCACTTGAATTTCAAAAAAATTAATCCGAGCTATAAACGGAAGAAATTCTACCGTTTAGTTTAATCCCATCATTAGAACAAACTTGCGTTTTACAACATCAAACGCACTATTCGTTTGATCCTAAGTTTAACGAAAATTTTTGGTTTAAACTTAGACTGTGAAACCGGCCCTAAGTGTTTTATGTATTTTACCTAATTGGCTAATACACATATATCAAAATAAATAAATATATATATTGTTTATTTCATGTAAGGCCAATTCTTTAAAACTAACCAATATCTTACAAAAATATTAGCTGATTGATTTGTCAAATTTAGCTTAGATAAGCTACGCAAAGTTTTGCTAATTTGCAATGAAACAAATTCATTTTCCTTTAGTGTTAATTATTTTATTTCATATTTCTACTCAGGATCAAATCTGTACAGAAAATTAAGTTTTATCCATGAATGTAGTAGTGTTTAAAATACGTTGCAGTAGGAACAAAGCTAACAACCGTGTGAAGTAGAATTCAGCTTCAAATCATTCCAAACTCTCCAAAAAACACTGCCAACAGTCTGGGTGCAACTTTATTATTTTTCCGGCAGAAGTTCAGAACGCGTTCAATTCGGGGATGTGGTGTATGTTACTATGTGACTGAAAACCTTACAAAAAGTTCGGGAAGCGGTTAGAAAAGGATGTAACATATGAATTAAATAATTGGGTCATATTCCGGGATGCGGTCTAGAGGTTGAAAAATAAAAAACTTAAAAATAGGTGATTATTAAACAAGCCTGGGGAAGTGAAAAGATATTCGATATCTGATCAGACCTGAGAAACATGGTGGAATTCATGAAAAAGTATACAACCAGTTTACACCCTCTTAGGGGTCGAATTTCAAAAAATCTTGAAAACACATTCTAGGTATTCATATGAAGAATCCGTAGAATAAAAATGAATTCAATATTTCGAAAGACCTAGTAGATATGACGAAAAACGTGAAAATATATGCATTTTATATATACAGATAATTTTTTTTGCCAATGAATATTCGAATTTTTTTTATCAGAATTACTTTTCAAGTTAATTTACATATACGTAACGAGTTTCAACTTCGTAGCGTAAGCCATTCTGAAGTTAGGAAAAACACCCCCCACCACCGTACCATACTACCCCTAAAAAAAAATTTATTTTTCCATCATGCCACTACTATAGCTCTTCCTAAATACCAAGTTTCAGCTTCCTATCATTATAGATTCTTAAGATATAAGCATCGGAACTTTTTCTTTCTCACCCTTCCCCACCCTCACCCTCTACACCCACACCCCAAACTTTTTTTCCCTACTAGAGTTCTATTTGGCCTACTTCTGGTAAAAATTCGAAGCATCCATCTTACACTGTTATTGAGATATGAAACGTGTTATTTTTGAAAAATTCTTATCCCCTCCACTTACGTACTCCCCCGCCCCCTTCAAAGATTTTACTTTGAGCAATCTTTATTTATCAAGTTTTATATCCAAACCGAATTTTGTTTTTCTGGTGCCACTGGTTTGGGAGATCGTAATGCTAAGTATTTCAACCCCCACCCCAGTACGCCACTACCCCACCCAGAAATTTTGTTTCAATCTACTCTCCTAGTATAACTACAGATACATGTTAAGTCTTAATTGCTTGCTATTAATGGTTTAGGAGAAATAGATTTTAGAATGTGTAGATCTCGACTTTTTTGCGCTTCGGAAGCATTGATTCCCCCTCCACTCCCACACCCCTTCACCCATATCATAGATTTTTTTTGCAAATGGGTCCACCATCAAAGCTTTATAGAAATTCTAAGTTTCAGTCTCCTAACATAAGCGGTTGCTGAGATCTAGAAACCAAAATTTTTCGACTAAAACGCTTCCCCCAGCCTCTCCCTAACACCCCCACCGCTGAGTATAATGTCAATTCAAGGGGTCTACCCAGTCTATTCCCAGAAAAAATTTTAATTTAATAGCTTCACTGGTTTGAGAGCTACGAGCCTTCAAAGGATTTTGGCGGTCGACGTACGGCGTACGGCGTACGGCGGACAGACGGAGTGAAAATTTTTATTGCTTTTTTCGTGTCTACTAATTATGAAATGTACACAAAAAAATTTTGAGGGCAGCAAATTTTTTTTTTTTTAAAATCAATAACAATACTGTATTATTACTAATAAAGTAAAAGTAACCAGGAATTAAATAAAGAAAAAGAATATAATTATGAGCGAAAAAAATCTGCCAACAGTCTGGGCGCAACTTTATTATTTTTCCGGCAGAAGTTCGGAACGTGGTTAATTCGGGGATGCGGTGTATGTTACTATGTGACTGAAAACCTAACAAAAAGCTCGGGAAGCGGTTAGAAAAGGGTGTACCATATGAATTAAATAATTGGGTCATATTCCGGAATGCGGTCTAGAGGTTGAAAAATAAAAAACTTAAAAATAGGTGATTATTAAACAAGCCTGGGGAAGTGAAAAAATATTTGATATCTGATCAGACCTGAGAAACATGGTGGAATTCATGAAAAAGTATTCAACCAGTTTACACCCTCTCAGGGATCGAATTTGATCTAAATTTAATAGCTCCACTGGTTTGAGAGCTACGAGCCTTCAAAGGATTTTAGTGGTCGACGTACGGCGTACGGCGGACAGACGGAGTGAAAATTTTTATTGCTTTTTTCGTGTCTACTAGTCATGAAATGTAAACAAAAAAATTTTGAGTGCAGCAAATTTTTTTTTGGCTGATTTAGATTGTACTGTTTTGATGGAAAAATTAATATTTCCTAAAATTTCTTGGAAGTACATTCAATTTCGGTTCCCATAGAATATGTTATCATCTTTGGTTTTTCGAATTTTGAAATCGGCCATTAATCCGCTTATAGATTAATAATGTGTTGTCGAAGGATCGTCTTTCGAATTTTTTACTCTTTGTGTGAAGAACTTTTTTGGTTTAGATAGCTAATATTTGATGAAAATTTTAAAGTATTTTAAAAAGGATTGAAGGTACAATCAAATAGAACCAATTTACAATAGTTTGCCGTACATTTTTTTTTTCTGATTGAATTAAAAAAAAAAAACATTTTCGGTACAATCATTTACAGACGGAGTACTATCTGAATAATATCATTTCAGTTAATTTGGTGCTAGTCGGGTGCTAAGTTCACACGGACCAATTTTTTCTCCGTTCCCTTTGAGGTAGAAACAAATTTTTTTTCGGTACAAACAAAGCAACACCCGAAAACAATATTTTTTACATATTCATCCTTTTCCTTGAAACCATTCAAAAACTAATGTGTACAAAATTTAAAATTCGTAGCTTGAAGCGCTCAAAAGTTATCTTTTCCTTGGAAGGTATCGATTATTATACAATCAAATAGAACCAATTTACAATAGTTTGCTGTACTTTTTTTTTTTTTTCTAAAAACAAATTTTTAATTTTTTTTTTTTTATTGAATTAAAAAAAAACATTTTCGGTACAATCATTAACAGACGGGGTACTATCTGAATAATATCATTTTAGATAATTTGGTGCAAGTCAGTAGTATGGATATGAGGTTTCTCGCTCAAGGGAGGAGGGGAGGAAGCTTTTGTATGGATGACGTCATTAATTTCAGTGTAATTTACTCCCTGGGAGGAGCTTTTGTATGATGACGTCATTGACTTGTATGAAGCTGATACGGAATTCACTCCCCCGATTCAGGGAGGCAATTTTTTGAGGGAAGAGTTTTTTTATGATTACGTCATAGACTTGTATGAGGCTGATAAGGAATTTACACCGCCAGAGCTATGCTTTTTTTTCGTTTTCCGTTGCATAAAATTGGTTAGTTTTTTTTGCATAAAATTGGGCGTTTTTTTGTGTTTTTTTCCGTTGCATGAAATTGGGCGTTTTTTCGGGGTTTTTTGTCGGTTGTTGAGAGCTTTGCTTTTTTTCCGTTTTCCGTTGCATAAAATTGGGCGTTTTTTTCGGGGCTTTGAGCTTTTTTACATATATCGGATCATTATCGGTTGGAGTGATTTGATTGGTAGGATAAATCCTGGAGTGGGGATAAAGCTTATTTGATTGGTAGGATAAATCCTGGAGTGGGGATAGACTTGGTTGGATAAGTCGTGGAGGGAGGGGTAGACTTGATTTGATTGTTAGAGTGGGAGATAAATCTTAGGCTAGCGGGGAGCGGGGGGCTTAGATCGACAAGTTGAAACATGTTTTAGCATATTTCTTACATAATGTTGTGAAATCGAACGATGAGTCACCGGAAAAAGCATATCAAATTTCATCAGGTTGAAACATGTTTTATTGCAGAGTCAGCATATTTCTCGGATGAGTCATGCTCTTATCGGTTGGAGTGGCTTAGGCTAGCGGGGGGCTTAGGCTATCCGAAACTTAGACTAGCGGGGGGCTTAGGCTATCCGAAACTTCATCAGGTTGGGACATGTTTATGAGTGGGTGGTCAGCATATTTCTTACAGGTGGTTGTGAAATTGAGAACACATTCTTTTTCAAACTTCAAATCTTTTATTAAAAATTCTTTCTCTATGCTCACTACATAATATTAAATCTAATATTTTCGATAAATCTAAAATTCTTTTTTGAAATCTGGCTCTGTCTCGGGCATACATTTCCCATATTCCTTTTCGACTACTGCGATATGCGAAAGTCCATACAACAAGATGTTTGATGACAGGCGTATCGTTAAACTTTACTCGTTTTTTCATGATGTTTTCCGCTATTTATCGAAGCTTTTAAGCTCTTCTTCTATTCGTTGGATCTTAGTTTCAATTTCTCCAATACCTTTCAAATTTTCTTCCTTCGGTATTTGTCTTTTCTGCTTAGACAAAGTTTTAGTTATTTTTCTTTTTTCCTTTAAATCTGCAAGCTCTCGTTCCACTCGTTTGATTTCGTTGTCTATTTTTATATAAGGATGAAGAGCTTCAATGTTTAATCGTATCGTAGATTTAAAAAAGAACTTAACGTCGGGATGGTAAAGTAGTGCTAATTTATTAAACATTTGAATCTTATATACTAAATTATAGTTTGATTTTGCTTACTAATAATTATCATTGATCTACTTTAATTGAACTTTGATTTTATTGCATATTCAGATCTTTCTTGGAGTGTGCAAGACAAATATGCGTTTAAGTTCGTTCGCTTTTAATACAAATGCTGACATCAAGAAAGATATGAGTATGCATAAATATTATTGATTGGAATTTTAAGTGCAATGTTAAGTGTTCGAAATATTAATTGTATTATCGGCATATGCTGTTTCAGACATTCTCCCCTTCCTTGAACTGTCCGAGTTCAAAGGAAAATGGTTCTTCTGCTGTGGTAGTCCTTCGAGCTGGAATTGGTTTAATTACCAGCTGTTGATTTGTACACCCTCGAGTGCGTAATTTTCGGATAGCCCACCAAATAAATACTACCATTAATATGCCGGTGATAATGTATCCAAGTACGTAGTGGTGGATATGATGTGTAGTAAGATCTTCTGGTACTATTTGTTGTTGAAGGCTCGATATTCGTTGAAGAATGTTGTCCCATTCTGTCCTAGTGTTTCCTAGAACGATCTCTCCACGTGGTGATTTTTATGGTTGATTTTGAAGTAATATTGTGCTGAAATTAACTCTTGATGTGAAGGACAGCTTTCTCTCCGTTTGGTACTGCGAAAGACCTCTGATTGCCATAGTTTCGTGTTGCATTTCGCAGCCAGCTTTAAGATGAAGCAGACCACTCCCATGTAAATTGGTGCTGGTGATGTCCGTTCCACAGATGACGTTAAAGGTCCGAGGCTCATTGAGTGAATAGATCCAAGTGTTGGGTTGATGAAGTTGAATCCAGAAGTTGGTATCATTAGTAGTAACCCAAGGACAAGGTCTCAATGACTCACTTTCATGATTAAGGAAGGCCATCTCGCATTGATTGATGTAGGATCTTCTATTGAAAAGTGGATGATGTTGATTGCATAAAGTATTGTTGTCTTCAATTTGCTGGCATTTATCCAATTCGTATCGAGTAATTGGGTAATGTTGATTTCTTTGTAGATCTGTGATCAAATATCGTGTAGAAGGCTGGATAATAAGAGATTGGTTGTGTTGATGGATAGGCACAGCAGTTAAGTGTAACAGTTGGAAGGGGTCCGAGTGAATGATGGGAAGTTTGATTTGGAAAATGACGTATAATTTCGTAATCCTCGTGCGAGTTGTCATTATCTTGTATAATGATATGTCTCCATCTGCTCGGCTTATTGGAATACTTGATGTAGGTGGAAGCATTTTCTTGATGAGAGCCAACTGTTCGTGTAGTTGGCTTGGAGTCAATAGTAACGGATTGATCGTTCCTTGATGAAGATCACTGAGTACATTCCAAAGAGCTGCTTGAGTCTGTTCGTAATTATGTAAAGCCATCATGGTGCGAATGCATAATGCAGAAAATATTTGTTGCTGGCTATTACTGCTAATATCGTGCGTCAATTGTGTTAACTGTCCGCTAATGGCTCTAAATTGTTGTTCGATGTGTTCTTCTTTCCTCTTAAAGATGTTCACTGTAGTCTCCATTATGGACGTTTGGTTTCTTATCAGTACTTGTAAATGATGTTCGTTGTGCCTTGTCTTTTTTATTTCTCCTTCCAAATAATTGGCGTACTCTACGTCCAGAACACCAAACAGTTTGTTCACAACGGATCCAACGATGTCGAGAGGAGATCTCCTTTTTCGTGATGGATGTTCTGTTCCACCTCCCCCATTATGGAATAACTTATTTATTTGTTCGATTTGAGCGAGTTGATGTTCGAATTGTAACAATACTTGCTGGCATATGGTGCTTTGTGTGATCACAGTATTACAGACCTCTTTCATGTCTGATATGCTCTTCCTGATCCCTATTAGCTCTTGCCAGTACTGCTTCATATCATAAAATGTGATGATGTTCCATTCGCTGCTGGTAAGGCTAACTTGTCCAATGGTTTCAAAATAAACTACTGGATCCTGTGTGAAAGGTTCGACTGTAATCGGTGAAATTGACTCACTCAGTATTGGGAGAATGCAACATGCGATTAAGGCAACCGTGAGTAGATTTGCGCTTCGGGTTTTCTTCCTCGGAGTGGGTCCTTCTTTCTCTTTAGAGAGTTGTTGGTGCCAATTCGAGTTGATAGGAAGGAATCTGCCTTGATTGGGATGGCGTTTTGTTGGTTGTCGGTTTTGTATAATTGCTACTGTCACTGAAGGGGTTTTCGCATCTGCGGTGTCTGATTCTTCCATGAGCAAAGGACAAAGTTTGTGAATGGCTCTTCGAAAAACTCCTGTTTGTGTTCGTACATCAGCAACTCTGACCATCCCATCGTTTCCGGTTATTGTAGATTCTATTCGTCCTAGCTGCCATTTTAACGGAGGGATATTGTCGTCTTTGATTAGAACGAGCATACCTGGTTGGATATTTTTGGATCCAACCCTCCATTTTGATCTCTGTTGTAATTCACAAAGATATTCGATTGACCAGCGACGCCAGAACTCGTTTCGGATATACTGTACGAGTTTCCATCTGGTAAGGAGATTTGGATTGGTGGAACTACATTGACTATTAATTGTTGAAGTTAATGGTTCTCCGATGAGAAAATGTCCTGGTGTCAAAGCTGTCAAGTCGTTGGGATCATTTGACAAAGGTGAAATAGGTCGCCTCGGCTTCAGCTGTAACTGTGCAAAGTTCTTCATACGTTAGAGATGCTGATGCTATCGATCGCTGGAGTAGGTGTTTTGCTGATTTGACGGCAGCCTCCCATATTCCGCCAAAATGAGGACTTCGTGGAGGAATGAAATGGAATTCGATTCCCTTTTGACTGGTGATACGGGATATGTCTTCTTGTGATTGCTTGCCATGTAATATTGCTTGAAGCTCTGCAATTTGATTCCGAGCGCCGACGAAGTTGGTGGCGTTACCACAATATATATTTTGACAGCAACCTCGTCTCGCGATAAAGCGTTTTAAAGCAGCAATAAAACCATCTGTAGATAGATCAGAGACGACTTCTAGATGACAGGCCTTTGTACTGAAGCAAGAAAACACGCAAATATATGTTTTCGTGGGTTTTTTGCCGCGCAGCTTGTAATGGGTGTACACGGGTCCACAAAAGTCAATACCAACATTGACAAATGGTCTTGCTGGTAGTACTGGGGTATCTGGCAGGTTACCCATTATCTGTCCAAAGACTTTAGGGTTGAAACGGGTACATCGAATGCATTCATGAACGATGGTGGATGCTAAGTGTTTCCCACGAAGAATCCAAAACTGCTGCCTGGATATCGCTTGAAGTGCTTGTGGGCCGGCGTGAAGATTCATTTCGTGTAAGTGAATCAATAGTAATTTAGTAAATGGATGAGTGGACTGTATCACTATCGGATGTTTGGCATCGTATGATAACTCAGCTACTTGAAGTCTGCCACCAACTCGAATGATTGATTGCTGGTCCAGAAATGGTGCTAAGTTGATAAGCTTACTCTTCCGGTCGATTGGCCTTTTCTTTGTTAAGGCAGTTATTTCTGGTTGGAATTCTTCTTTCTGCATTTGCTTCACGAGGACACTTACAGCAATTTCTAGTTCGGTAACTGTCAGAAATTTGGATGTTGTAATGGTCCTTTTCTGGAATAGATTGACTGCTCTTAACACGTATGCCACTATTCGCTTCAAACGGTTAAATGAGTTGCCATGATTCACTGAGTAGATGAAATGATTGCTGGTATCGTTGATCAATAGAACCGTTCGTTGTGGCCTTTCTTCTGGTAAATTTGTTGGCTCGACGCTAATATCACATGGCCAATCAATTTCGGCTCTCTGAAGGAATGATGGTCCGTTGAACCAGGTAGTTGAGTTGATGAGCTCAGCTGGACGAATTCCACGGGATACTAAATCAGCTGGATTAAATTTGGTGTTGATGTATCGCCAATCTGATATGTTGGTCAATTCTTGGATTGACGAAATCCTATTGGATACGAACGTGTGGAATGAGGATGACATAGACCGGATCCAAGCGAGAACTATCTGTGAGTCGGTCCAATAATGTATTTTGATGATATCAACCTTTAATATTGTTTTAACACGGGAGACCAGGTGTGCCATTAGGTTAGCTGCACATAGTTCCAATCTTGGCAGAGTAATGGTACGGACTGGTGCTACTCTTGATTTTGAGCAGAGAAGCGTGATTTTAACTTCTCCATTGTTGTTTTCAGTGCGTATGTACATAACCGTTCCATATGCCCGTTCGCTTGCATCGGAAAAGGCATGCAAACTTATTACTGAGTTCTTAGTTTGCAAGTATCTGGGAACACGAACCTTGTCTAGCTGCATCAGTTCTTCACGGAACTTAGTCCATCGCTTATGCAGGTCTACTGGAACGGATGCAGTCTAGTTTGAGAGCCCAGAGCTGTTGTAGGAAGATTTTTGCGGCGACTATGACGGGGCTCACTAATCCTAGGGGATCAAATAGACGTGCGATGTCGGCTGATACTGTTCGTTTAGTAGTTTGATTTGATTGAACAGACGATGTAGTTACAGCAAAATGATCAGATCGAGGATGCCATGTAAGTCCCAACGTCTTAATGGCCTCTTCCACGTCGGTTTCAATGTTGAATTTCAATTCAGTGTCTTCCTTCGGTATGTTGATTAGGAGCTGTTCGTGATTCGCACACCATTTTTTAAGAACGAAACCAGCGGAGCTTAGAAGTTTCCTTAATTCATCTTGGATTTGAACAGCGTCCTTGAGACTATTGCTTCCTGTCATGACATCATCGACGTAAAAATCGTGCATGGCAGCGGCGGCATGAGGATGAGACTCTTTACATGTGGTTGCCAATTCTGCTAGACATCTGATTGCTAGGTATGGAGCAGCGGTGGTTCCGCAAGTCACAGTTCGGAGTCGATAATATTTTAGCGGTTGACTCATCTCACTTCTCCAGATGATTAATTGTAAATTCCTGTTTTCAGGACAAACGTCTACTTGGCGATACATCTTTTCGATGTCTGCGGAAAACACGAACTTATGTGTCCTGAATCGTAGTAGGATTGAAAATAAGTCATCCTGTATTGTGGGTCCTTTCATCATTATATCGTTCAGTGATAGATTAGAGGACGTTTTCGCTGAAGCGTCGAACACTACACGTAATTTAGTGCTGCTACTAGATGGCTTGAGAACGCAGTGGTGCGGCAGGAAGTAATTAACCTTCGGAATCGCGTCGCGATCTACTTCCTCCATATGATTTAGTTTCATATACTCATTGAGAAACGCTGTATATTGACGTTTCAGATCTGGATTTTTGTTGAGCTTTCTCTCTAAAGCCAGGAAACGTTTGATTGCTAAGTCTTCTGACTGACCAAGCATGGATGGATTTTGACAAAGAGGCAGCTTTACTTCGAATCGACTTTGTTTGTTTCGTTGGAGCTCGATTGGAAGTTCCTCCCTCCTTGGTGATGATGTTGGAGATTCTTCAA
Organism: Beris chalybata; assembly: GCA_949128065.1. NCBI lineage: Eukaryota > Metazoa > Arthropoda > Insecta > Diptera > Stratiomyidae > Beris > Beris chalybata. The sequence goes on from OX421894.1 coordinate 99,167,590, forward strand.
CAGTCCAAAATCGTTCTAAACGGCGGTCGAGATCAAAGTTGCTTATACCACAGAATAGCGGCGTATTTTGATTTACTGTTGTTCGTCCGAGAATCACCCATCCAAATACCGTGTTTTGCATTGTTGGTAAATTCGAGTCCAACTTTATTTGACCAATAGACATCAGTTCACAGTACAATTCAGCTCCTAGCAATAGATCTACGCGTCTGGGCTTATTGAAGTCTGGGTCGGCCAGTTCGATGTGTTGAGGAATTGGCCATGAAGAAACTTCAAGGAACATTTGTGGCTGAACTGAAGATATGTCGGGAATAACATACGCCTCCAATCTTGAGGAGTAGTCGGAGTTTTTTGAACTTATATTGATGCTCGCTCTTCTCTTGGCCTTTGTTTCGGTTGATCCAATGCCTGATATTTTTATGCTGTCTTTTGAACCGAAAATATTAAGCTTTTTGCACATGCGTTCGCTAATAGAATTTAATTGTGATCCGGAGTCTAATATAGCCCTGCAAACCTCAGTAGTTCCATCTTCTTTACGGATAGTCACCAGAGCGGTACCCAATAAAACGTAACTGCTTGGCGACTGGTGAGATCGGTGTGCTGCCAACGAGGTGTCACATACATTGACGGTATGTTCCGGTTCATCCTTGCATGGCAAAGTTTTGTTTTGTTTAGCGTTGTCTATGTGCAAAATAGTATTGTGTCTGCCTTGACACTTGAAGCAGTTCCTAGATTTGCACTGATTGACTGAGTGGCCCTCTTTCAGACAATTGAAGCACAACTTTAAACCCTTAATTCTTGTCAGACGTTCCGATGGCTTCAGTTTTAAGAGTTGCTCGCAGGAAAATATCTTGTGACTCCCTTTGCAGTTTTCACAAGTAGCGTCAAATTTGTTAGATGATGTTAATGCTGCGTTCTTAGACTGTGTAGACCTTTGTTGAACCGGCTGACGTCTTTCGCTTCCTAGAGCTTCTAATGATTGGAAGCGTAACTCCAGGAATTTGAGGAAGGCGTCGATAGTTTGGCATTCGCGAGGTTCCTTGAGGGACTGCTCATAAAGACCGTGCGTTGCCTTGTCTATTTTCTTTAGTAACAAATGGATCAGGATCGGATCCCATGTTGTTGTATCGATTTCCAGATTAGCCAGCCTAAGAAGACACTCGTTCGTTGTATCGTGAAATCTTCGAATGGCCTGGGCTGACTCGACTGAAATTACTGGTTGTGACAACAATTTGTCCATCAACGCTGACACCAATAATCGTTGGTTGTTATATCTGCTCTGAAGGATGTTCCATGCTACAGTGTAATTATGGTCTGATAACTGTAGATGCCTTATAAGCCGCTCAGCTTCACCGGATAGATTATTCTTCAAGTACCACATCTTCTGTGTACTTCCCATGTGCTGCTCGTGGATCATTTGACGGAAAAGATCATAAAACTGCTTCCACTTCATATAATCCCCGTCAAACTTAGGTAAAATTACCTTGGGGAGTTGTACTGTGGCCGTTGTGGTTGAAGCGGCCGCTGATGGTTCTGACCTGCATTTTTCCAGACATTGAGCCAGAAAAATTATGTTGCTCTGGATTGAATCGTCTAAGCTAAAATAATTTTTGGCGTTGTATCCATGCGATGAAACGTCATCGCAACATTCAAAAATCGCCTGGTTGATTTCTCGAATGTCGTCCCAATACCGCCTCAAAGTTTCCAACTTCACCTCGTAAAATTGACGGGATTGGCCTTCCGGTCCTGCTTTTAAGCCATCAATCAAATGTATGATGGCTTCTGCTAGTGCTCGTTGACGTCGGATCAGACCTTGAATATTCAAGGTGATGTGATCAGAACTTCCTTCATTGTTGGATTCCGTCGTCGTCTTGTCATCTGTTGAATCGCTGGGTTCTTTTTCCAACATCTGCATGATGTTGGTCCTTATCTTCATAACGGCCTCGCTGATATTTGAGTAATAAGCGTGTATGAAGTATCGGTGATCCGGGAACTTCTCAGCAAACGGTTGCATTTATTTGTCCATTTCGTCGAAGTTAGCCCAGAGTTCATCAAGTTGTTTTAACTTAGCGTCAAGGTAGGTCCTGGTCTTCCTGCTTGCCGAATCCTTCTTGTAGCTGCTCATCAGTTGCTCGAGTTGCCGTCCAACCTCTTGTTGCTGAGCCGTCAACGATTCCCATGCTTGATCCGAGTTCTCCATCGTTTAATGTCTTCGAAGAAACAACGAAAGAATCTAAAAAATTAAACTTTTATTTTAATTAGTTGTATGACTCGACGTGTCCTGTTCGAAGTCGGGGGTCACCAAAATGTTTAATCGTATCGTAGATTTAAAAAAGAACTTAACGTCGGGATGGTAAAATAACGAGTGCTAATTTATTAAACATTTGAATCTTATATACTAAATTATAATTTGATTTTGCTTACTAATAATTATCATTGATCTACTTTAATTGAACTTTGATTTTATTGCATATTCAGATCTTTCTTGGAGTGTGCAAGACAAATATGCGTTTAAGTTCGTTCGCTTTTAATACAAATGCTGACATCAAGAAAGATATGAGTATGCATAAATATTATTGATTGGAATTTTAAGTGCAATGTTAAGTGTTCGAAATATTAATTGTATTATCGGCATATGCTGTTTCAGACATTCTCCCCTTCCTTGAACTGTCCGAGTTCAAAGGAAAATGGTTCTTCTGCTGTGGTAGTCCTTCGAGCTGGAATTGGTTTAATTACCAGCTGTTGATTTGTACACCCTCGAGTGCGTAATTTTCGGATAGCCCACCAAATAAATACTACCATTAATATGCCGGTGATAATGTATCCAAGTACGTAGTGGTGGATATGATGTGTAGTAAGATCTTCTGGTACTATTTGTTGTTGAAGGCTCGATATTCGTTGAAGAATGTTGTCCCATTCTGTCCTAGTGTTTCCTAGAACGATCTCTCCACGTGGTGATTTTTATGGTTGATTTTGAAGTAATATTGTGCTGAAATTAACTCTTGATGTGAAGGACAGCTTTCTCTCCGTTTGGTACTGCGAAAGACCTCTGATTGCCATAGTTTCGTGTTGCATTTCGCAGCCAGCTTTAAGATGAAGCAGACCACTCCCATGTAAATTGGTGCTGGTGATGTCCGTTCCACAGATGACGTTAAAGGTCCGAGGCTCATTGAGTGAATAGATCCAAGTGTTGGGTTGATGAAGTTGAATCCAGAAGTTGGTATCATTAGTAGTAACCCAAGGACAAGGTCTCAATGACTCACTTTCATGATTAAGGAAGGCCATCTCGCATTGATTGATGTAGGATCTTCTATTGAAAAGTGGATGATGTTGATTGCATAAAGTATTGTTGTCTTCAATTTGCTGGCATTTATCCAATTCGTATCGAGTAATTGGGTAATGTTGATTTCTTTGTAGATCTGTGATCAAATATCGTGTAGAAGGCTGGATAATAAGAGATTGGTTGTGTTGATGGATAGGCACAGCAGTTAAGTGTAACAGTTGGAAGGGGTCCGAGTGAATGATGGGAAGTTTGATTTGGAAAATGACGTATAATTTCGTAATCCTCGTGCGAGTTGTCATTATCTTGTATAATGATATGTCTCCATCTGCTCGGCTTATTGGAATACTTGATGTAGGTGGAAGCATTTTCTTGATGAGAGCCAACTGTTCGTGTAGTTGGCTTGGAGTCAATAGTAACGGATTGATCGTTCCTTGATGAAGATCACTGAGTACATTCCAAAGAGCTGCTTGAGTCTGTTCGTAATTATGTAAAGCCATCATGGTGCGAATGCATAATGCAGAAAATATTTGTTGCTGGCTATTACTGCTAATATCGTGCGTCAATTGTGTTAACTGTCCGCTAATGGCTCTAAATTGTTGTTCGATGTGTTCTTCTTTCCTCTTAAAGATGTTCACTGTAGTCTCCATTATGGACGTTTGGTTTCTTATCAGTACTTGTAAATGATGTTCGTTGTGCCTTGTCTTTTTTATTTCTCCTTCCAAATAATTGGCGTATTCTACGTCCAGAACACCAAACAGTTTGTTCACAACGGATCCAACGATGTCGAGAGGAGATCTCCTTTTTCGTGATGGATGTTCTGTTCCACCTCCCCCATTATGGAATAACTTATTTATTTGTTCGATTTGAGCGAGTTGATGTTCGAATTGTAACAATACTTGCTGGCATATGGTGCTTTGTGTGATCACAGTATTACAGACCTCTTTCATGTCTGATATGCTCTTCCTGATCCCTATTAGCTCTTGCCAGTACTGCTTCATATCATAAAATGTGATGATGTTCCATTCGCTGCTGGTAAGGCTAACTTGTCCAATGGTTTCAAAATAAACTACTGGATCCTGTGTGAAAGGTTCGACTGTAATCGGTGAAATTGACTCACTCAGTATTGGGAGAATGCAACATGCGATTAAGGCAACCGTGAGTAGATTTGCGCTTCGGGTTTTCTTCCTCGGAGTGGGTCCTTCTTTCTCTTTAGAGAGTTGTTGGTGCCAATTCGAGTTGATAGGAAGGAATCTGCCTTGATTGGGATGGCGTTTTGTTGGTTGTCGGTTTTGTATAATTGCTACTGTCACTGAAGGGGTTTTCGCATCTGCGGTGTCTGATTCTTCCATGAGCAAAGGACAAAGTTTGTGAATGGCTCTTCGAAAAACTCCTGTTTGTGTTCGTACATTAGCAACTCTGACCATCCCATCGTTTCCGGTTATTGTAGATTCTATTCGTCCTAGCTGCCATTTTAACGGAGGGATATTGTCGTCTTTGATTAGAACGAGCATACCTGGTTGGATATTTTTGGATCCAACCCTCCATTTTGATCTCTGTTGTAATTCACAAAGATATTCGATTGACCAGCGACGCCAGAACTCGTTTCGGATATACTGTACGAGTTTCCATCTGGTAAGGAGATTTGGATTGGTGGAACTACATTGACTATTAATTGTTGAAGTTAATGGTTCTCCGATGAGAAAATGTCCTGGTGTCAAAGCTGTCAAGTCGTTGGGATCATTTGACAAAGGTGAAATAGGTCGTGAATTCAGTACAGCCTCGGCTTCAGCTGTAACTGTGCAAAGTTCTTCATACGTTAGAGATGCTGATGCTATCGATCGCTGGAGTAGGTGTTTTGCTGATTTGACGGCAGCCTCCCATATTCCGCCAAAATGAGGACTTCGTGGAGGAATGAAATGGAATTCGATTCCCTTTTGACTGGTGATACGGGATATGTCTTCTTGTGATTGCTTGCCATGTAATATTGCTTGAAGCTCTGCAATTTGATTCCGAGCGCCGACGAAGTTGGTGGCGTTATCACAATATATATTTTGACAGCAACCTCGTCTCGCGATAAAGCGTTTTAAAGCAGCAATAAAACCATCTGTAGATAGATCAGAGACGACTTCTAGATGACAGGCCTTTGTACTGAAGCAAGAAAACACGCAAATATATGTTTTCGTGGGTTTTTTGCCGCGCAGCTTGTAATGGGTGTACACGGGTCCACAAAAGTCAATACCAACATTGACAAATGGTCTTGCTGGTAGTACTGGGGTATCTGGCAGGTTACCCATTATCTGTCCAAAGACTTTAGGGTTGAAACGGGTACATCGAATGCATTCATGAACGATGGTGGATGCTAAGTGTTTCCCACGAAGAATCCAAAACTGCTGCCTGGATATCGCTTGAAGTGCTTGTGGGCCGGCGTGAAGATTCATTTCGTGTAAGTGAATCAATAGTAATTTAGTAAATGGATGAGTGGACTGTATCACTATCGGATGTTTGGCATCGTATGATAACTCAGCTACTTGAAGTCTGCCACCAACTCGAATGATTGATTGCTGGTCCAGAAATGGTGCTAAGTTGATAAGCTTACTCTTCCGGTCGATTGGCCTTTTCTTTGTTAAGGCAGTTATTTCTGGTTGGAATTCTTCTTTCTGCATTTGCTTCACGAGGACACTTACAGCAATTTCTAGTTCGGTAACTGTCAGAAATTTGGATGTTGTAATGGTCCTTTTCTGGAATAGATTGACTGCTCTTAACACGTATGCCACTATTCGCTTCAAACGGTTAAATGAGTTGCCATGATTCACTGAGTAGATGAAATGATTGCTGGTATCGTTGATCAATAGAACCGTTCGTTGTGGCCTTTCTTCTGGTAAATTTGTTGGCTCGACGCTAATATCACATGGCCAATCAATTTCGGCTCTCTGAAGGAATGATGGTCCGTTGAACCAGGTAGTTGAGTTGATGAGCTCAGCTGGACGAATTCCACGGGATACTAAATCAGCTGGATTAAATTTGGTGTTGATGTATCGCCAATCTGATATGTTGGTCAATTCTTGGATTGACGAAATCCTATTGGATACGAACGTGTGGAATGAGGATGACATAGACCGGATCCAAGCGAGAACTATCTGTGAGTCGGTCCAATAATGTATTTTGATGATATCAACCTTTAATATTGTTTTAACACGGGAGACCAGGTGTGCCATTAGGTTAGCTGCACATAGTTCCAATCTTGGCAGAGTAATGGTACGGACTGGTGCTACTCTTGATTTTGAGCAGAGAAGCGTGATTTTAACTTCTCCATTGTTGTTTTCAGTGCGTATGTACATAACCGTTCCATATGCCCGTTCGCTTGCATCGGAAAAGGCATGCAAACTTATTACTGAGTTCTTAGTTTGCAAGTATCTGGGAACACGAACCTTGTCTAGCTGCATCAGTTCTTCACGGAACTTAGTCCATCGCTTATGCAGGTCTACTGGAACGGATGCAGTCTAGTTTGAGAGCCCAGAGCTGTTGTAGGAAGATTTTTGCGGCGACTATGACGGGGCTCACTAATCCTAGGGGATCAAATAGACGTGCGATGTCGGCTGATACTGTTCGTTTAGTAGTTTGATTTGATTGAACAGACGATGTAGTTACAGCAAAATGATCAGATCGAGGATGCCATGTAAGTCCCAACGTCTTAATGGCCTCTTCCACGTCGGTTTCAATGTTGAATTTCAATTCAGTGTCTTCCTTCGGTATGTTGATTAGGAGCTGTTCGTGATTCGCACACCATTTTTTAAGAACGAAACCAGCGGAGCTTAGAAGTTTCCTTAATTCATCTTGGATTTGAACAGCGTCCTTGAGACTATTGCTTCCTGTCATGACATCATCGACGTAAAAATCGTGCATGGCAGCGGCGGCATGAGGATGAGACTCTTTACATGTGGTTGCCAATTCTGCTAGACATCTGATTGCTAGGTATGGAGCAGCGGTGGTTCCGTAAGTCACAGTTCGGAGTCGATAATATTTTAGCGGTTGACTCATCTCACTTCTCCAGATGATTAATTGTAAATTCCTGTCTTCAGGACAAACGTCTACTTGGCGATACATCTTTTCGATGTCTGCGGAAAACACGAACTTATGTGTCCTGAATCGTAGTAGGATTGAAAATAAGTCATCCTGTATTGTGGGTCCTTTCATCATTATATCGTTCAGTGATAGATTAGAGGACGTTTTCGCTGAAGCGTCGAACACTACACGTAATTTAGTGCTGCTACTAGATGGCTTGAGAACGCAGTGGTGCGGCAGGAAGTAATTAACCTTCGGAATCGCGTCGCGATCTACTTCCTCCATATGATTTAGTTTCATATACTCATTGAGAAACGCTGTATATTGACGTTTCAGATCTGGATTTTTGTTGAGCTTTCTCTCTAAAGCCAGGAAACGTTTGATTGCTAAGTCTTCTGACTGACCAAGCATGGATGGATTTTGACAAAGAGGCAGCTTTACTTCGAATCGACTTTGTTTGTTTCGTTGGAGCTCGATTGGAAGTTCCTCCCTCCTTGGTGATGATGTTGGAGATTCTTCAACAGTCCAAAATCGTTCTAAACGGCGGTCGAGATCAAAGTTGCTTAAACCACAGAATAGCGGCGTATTTTGATTTACTGTTGTTCGTCCGAGAATCACCCATCCAAATACCGTGTTTTGCATTGTTGGTAAATTCGAGTCCAACTTTATTTGACCAATAGACATCAGTTCACAGTACAATTCAGCTCCTAGCAATAGATCTACGCGTCTGGGCTTATTGAAGTCTGGGTCGGCCAGTTCGATGTGTTGAGGAATTGGCCATGAAGAAACTTCAAGGAACATTTGTGGCTGAACTGAAGATATGTCGGGAATAACATATGCCTCCAATCTTGAGGAGTAGTCGGAGTTTTTTGAACTTATATTGATGCTCGCTCTTCTCTTGGCCTTTGTTTCGGTTGATCCAATGCCTGATATTTTTATGCTGTCTTTTGAACCGAAAATATTAAGCTTTTTGCACATGCGTTCGCTAATAGAATTTAATTGTGATCCGGAGTCTAATATAGCCCTGCAAACCTCAGTAGTTCCATCTTCTTTACGGATAGTCACCAGAGCGGTACCCAATAAAACGTAACTGCTTGGCGACTGGTGAGATCGGTGTGCTGCCAACGAGGTGTCACATACATTGACGGTATGTTCCGGTTCATCCTTGCATGGCAAAGTTTTGTTTTGTTTAGCGTTGTCTATGTGCAAAATAGTATTGTGTCTGCCTTGACACTTGAAGCAGTTCCTAGATTTGCACTGATTGACTGAGTGGCCCTCTTTCAGACAATTGAAGCACAACTTTAAACCCTTAATTCTTGTCAGACGTTCCGATGGCTTCAGTTTTAAGAGTTGCTCGCAGGAAAATATCTTGTGACTCCCTTTGCAGTTTTCACAAGTAGCGTCAAATTTGTTAGATGATGTTAATGCTGCGTTCTTAGACTGTGTAGACCTTTGTTGAACCGGCTGACGTCTTTCGCTTCCTAGAGCTTCTAATGATTGGAAGCGTAACTCCAGGAATTTGAGGAAGGCGTCGATAGTTTGGCATTCGCGAGGTTCCTTGAGGGACTGCTCATAAAGACCGTGCGTTGCCTTGTCTATTTTCTTTAGTAACAAATGGATCAGGATCGGATCCCATGTTGTTGTATCGATTTCCAGATTAGCCAGCCTAAGAAGACACTCGTTCGTTGTATCGTGAAATCTTCGAATGGCCTGGGCTGACTCGACTGAAATTACTGGTTGTGACAACAATTTGTCCATCAACGCTGACACCAATAATCGTTGGTTGTTATATCTGCTCTGAAGGATGTTCCATGCTACAGTGTAATTATGGTCTGATAACTGTAGATGCCTTATAAGCCGCGCAGCTTCACCGGATAGATTATTCTTCAAGTACCACATCTTCTGTGTACTTCCCATGTGCTGCTCGTGGATCATTTGACGGAAAAGATCATAAAACTGCTTCCACTTCATATAATCCCCGTCAAACTTAGGTAAAATTACCTTGGGGAGTTGTACTGTGGCCGTTGTGGTTGAAGCGGCCGCTGATGGTTCTGACCTGCATTTTTCCAGACATTGAGCCAGAAAAATTATGTTGCTCTGGATTGAATCGTCTAAGCTAAAATAATTTTTGGCGTTGTATCCATGCGATGAAACGTCATCGCAACATTCAAAAATCGCCTGGTTGATTTCTCGAATGTCGTCCCAATACCGCCTCAAAGTTTCCAACTTCACCTCGTAAAATTGACGGGATTGGCCTTCCGGTCCTGCTTTTAAGCCATCAATCAAATGTATGATGGCTTCTGCTAGTGCTCGTTGACGTCGGATCAGACCTTGAATATTCAAGGTGATGTGATCAGAACTTCCTTCATTGTTGGATTCCGTCGTCGTCTTGTCATCTGTTGAATCGCTGGGTTCTTTTTCCAACATCTGCATGATGTTGGTCCTTATCTTCATAACGGCCTCGCTGATATTTGAGTAATAAGCGTGTATGAAGTATCGGTGATCCGGGAACTTCTCAGCAAACGGTTGCATTTATTTGTCCATTTCGTCGAAGTTAGCCCAGAGTTCATCAAGTTGTTTTAACTTAGCGTCAAGGTAGGTCCTGGTCTTCCTGCTTGCCGAATCCTTCTTGTAGCTGCTCATCAGTTGCTCGAGTTGCCGTCCAACCTCTTGTTGCTGAGCCGTCAACGATTCCCATGCTTGATCCGAGTTCTCCATCGTTTAATGTCTTCGAAGAAACAACGAAAGAATCTAAAAAATTAAACTTTTATTTTAATTAGTTGTATGACTCGACGTGTCCTGTTCGAAGTCGGGGGTCACCAAAATGTTTAATCGTATCGTAGATTTAAAAAAGAACTTAACGTCGGGATGGTAAAATAACGAGTGCTAATTTATTAAACATTTGAATCTTATATACTAAATTATAATTTGATTTTGCTTACTAATAATTATCATTGATCTACTTTAATTGAACTTTGATTTTATTGCATATTCAGATCTTTCTTGGAGTGTGCAAGACAAATATGCGTTTAAGTTCGTTCGCTTTTAATACAAATGCTGACATCAAGAAAGATATGAGTATGCATAAATATTATTGATTGGAATTTTAAGTGCAATGTTAAGTGTTCGAAATATTAATTGTATTATCGGCATATGCTGTTTCAGACATTCTCCCCTTCCTTGAACTGTCCGAGTTCAAAGGAAAATGGTTCTTCTGCTGTGGTAGTCCTTCGAGCTGGAATTGGTTTAATTACCAGCTGTTGATTTGTACACCCTCGAGTGCGTAATTTTCGGATAGCCCACCAAATAAATACTACCATTAATATGCCGGTGATAATGTATCCAAGTACGTAGTGGTGGATATGATGTGTAGTAAGATCTTCTGGTACTATTTGTTGTTGAAGGCTCGATATTCGTTGAAGAATGTTGTCCCATTCTGTCCTAGTGTTTCCCAGAACGATCTCTCCACGTGGTGATTTTTGTGGTTGATTTTGAAGTAATATTGTGCTGAAATTAACTCTTGATGTGAAGGACAGCTTTCTCTCCGTTTGGTACTGCGAAAGACCTCTGATTGCCATAGTTTCGTGTTGCATTTCGCAGCCAGCTTTAAGATGAAGCAGACCACTCCCATGTAAATTGGTGCTGGTGATGTCCGTTCCACAGATGACGTTAAAGGTCCGAGGCTCGTTGAGTGAATAGATCCAAGTGTTGGGTTGATGAAGTTGAATCCAGAAGTTGGTATCATTAGTAGTAACCCAAGGACAACGTCTCAATGATTCACTTTCATGATTAAGGAAGGCCATCTCGCATTGATTGATGTAGGATCTTCTATTGAAAAGTGGATGATGTTGATTGCATAAAGTATTGTTGTCTTCAATTTGCTGGCATTTATCCAATTCGTATCGAGTAATTGGGTAATGTTGATTTCTTTGTAGATCTGTGATCAAATATCGTGTAGAAGGCTGAATAATAAGAGATTGGTTGTGTTGATGGATAGGCACAGCAGTTAAGTGTAACAGTTGGAAGGGGTCCGAGTGAATGATGGGAAGTTTGATTTGGAAAATGACGTATAATTTCGTAATCCTCGTGCGAGTTGTCATTATCTTGTATAATGATATGTCTCCATCTGCTCGGCTTATTGGAATACTTGATGTAGGTGGAAGCATTTTCTTGATGAGAGCCAACTGTTCGTGTAGTTGGCTTGGAGTCAATAGTAACGGATTGATCGTTCCTTGATGAAGATCACTGAGTACATTCCAAAGAGCTGCTTGACTTCAACTGTTCCTCCTCATCTGCCGACGTTTTCCAATCACTATCAGCACCAAACGGACAACCTCTCGGAAAAATTTTGTTTGCTCTGTAGCCACTAAAGCCAGGTAAAACATTTCCAGCTTTAGTAATTTCACCACCTAAAGTAAAAGAAACTATTAGCAACAATTAATTTGAATAAAAAAAATTTTTACAAACCGAATACTTCGATTTTAAAATGCTGCCAAGTTTGGAATGAAAATGCAAAGTCCAAATTTCTGCAATCTTCCCCATTTCTTAATCGTAGTACAAGACATCTCGTTCCATCTTCCGGGGTTAAAAACACTTCCAGTAGATTTGCGTAAATTCTCGCATTCACTATCTTGAAATTTCGCCAAATTGCTTCACAAATACAATATTTACACTTGTGGGATATCTGCTCAATCCAAAACATTCTGACTGTTCTACTTGAAATCCACGAAATAACTAACACACAATACAGCTGAACAAACTAAAAACACTAGAATTTCCCCTCTCTTCCTCTCCCCTCCCCACTCTTTCTCACTCCCAACAACGTTAGTATTGTTTGAACCGTACACCAGTAAACATGGAATACAAGCGCTTCGTTGACGAGCACAAAGATTTTATTTTGGAGGAGCACCTAGAGAGATTAACAAAATATTTTAAATTTGTGGAAAAGTACAATCAAATGGAACAGAAAATAACCCGATTCGGAAAGCACTACATTAACTGTCCTTGGGCTTATGATGATGCAACATGTGGACCAGATACTTGTGAATGCTGTGATGAGCAGTGGATAGTGTGCGAAATAAAAAAAAATTGTAACTTTTTACATGAGATTATTAAATAATTAAAATTTATTTTTAAAGTATTTCATTTACATTTATCCAGGAATTGTGTTTTGATGAAAATCTTAACCACTTAACAAACACCTTGTCTCCATTTTTTCTAACAATTTTTTCCACTTGATACAACGATGGGTTTTTAGCTTTCAGTAATTCTGCTTCATAGAATCCACCTTCAATTGGATTTCCTTCATAGTCTTCTAGCAAATATGTTACAGGATTGGTGTTTTGAACTTTTCGAATCTTAAAGATTTTTGTTGTCCAGTTTGGCGTGTAACCTTTTTCAAATATATGTTTATATTTACTAATTCGAACATGATCACCGACTTCATATTTTACCGCACCAAGCACTTTAATATTGTTGTATACGGTAGAAAGAAGTCTTTTTTCATTTAAGCTATTCACTGCTGAAGGTTTCATTTTAATTGTTCAATGCTTTGTGTTATTATATGTTTTGATGAGTACATTAACTAAGTCAATCCATTGGTAGTTTCCATTCATACTAAACTCTTTCCACATCATATTTTTCAGTGTACGATTAAATCGCTCTACAATTGATGCTTTAAGAGTGCTGTACGTAGAATAATGATTAATTTGATGTTTTTCCATTACGTTTTTAAAGTTTTTATTGAAAAGTTCCTTTCCATCATCCGTTTGCAAGTTCTTGGGAATCCGACTCTGCTTGAAAATTGACTCAAGTGCTTTAGTGACTTCTATGCCTGTCTTCGATTTAATAGGGACAACCCAAGCATATTTTGAAAACGTGTCAATTATTGTGAGTAGAAATCGAAATCCTGTATTTTCGGAAGCGTATGCGCCCATCTCAACTAAATCAGCTTGCCATAAGTCATCCAAACCTTTTATAATAACCCGTCGTCGCTTAAAGTTTCTTCGAGCAGATGCATGTAATTCATTCACAACTTCTCGCTTACTCATGATTAAAAAGACTAATTTTTGCTTATAACAACTTATTTTTTAATAGATATGCATTTTGTAGAGAACAACATCCAGTATGAAAAGAACATCTATGTGTATCAGGATTTTCCTTTTTCAGTGTCTTGAGATTGGGAGAATCAAACCTATCCAGGTCGAATATCTGAACAACAATACTATTCAATAAGTTTTCAAGCCAGATTTTCTTTTCCAATCCTTTAACGTATATTATAGTATTTTCCATGTCGAGTAGTAAATATTGCTTCAGGTCATAGAATGAAGTTTCACCACCATCCCATTTGAATCCGTGATGATTTTCATATAACCAATGTGCTTGATGTTTCAGATTATCTGGAAGCGTTTCAAAATTGTACGGTGGTTTCAATATAAAATGTTGATGATGAATGTTTTCATCAAGGTGTACGATAGTCAATTCTTTGACAATAAATTTATTTTGTGGTCCTCTAAAGCCTTGCATATCGATAACAACATTCATCGTGGTTGACAATCTATCTCAAACTGAATAGTGTTCCTTTTTTACACAAGTTTTTGAACTGCGCTAGTAAGAGGATTATACTCGATTATGCGATCGTGAAGCAATAGGCAATAGGCTGTTGTTAATGTTGGCATATCTGCTGATGTTTTAATTTCTATCCGTATATCAACTGAGCCCGCTTTTAAAGTTTCATTTTGACGTGAACAGTCAATTACTATAATTGGAGCATCTTCCTTGTATTCCGTTCGCGAAAGTAATGGCTGTGCTTGAACATCATAATAAGATTGTTGAAAATTGCTATACATATCGTATAATATAGCATATCGATCACGTTGAAATTTAATATTTAAATCATCATATGGATACGATTCCGAGTTTAAGTGTACTTTAATATTTGTGAGATCGCAATGATCAAATTTGCTTGCATCCTAATCCTTTTGATTTTTTCGATTTGTCTGCAAAGCTATAATAATATATCGTGGTTTTTCCAGTTGACTTGTGGTTTTAACGCTCCATACATGATCGGTTGTTATTGGTAAAACTGGATATTCATATAAATCCCAATTTCGAAAACACATTTGAACTGCTTGACCAGACTAAATATTTTTCAACATTTTTAATTTTTCAGAACCATCTAAGGTTACGTGAGGCACCTTCTATTGTAGCTTAAAAATGTTGAATTGTACATCATCAGTGGGTGATAGAAATGCGTTTTCGTCGGTTCTTGTGCGAACTAAAATTAGTTCATGTTTGGCGTTTACAATAATCTTTTTATAATCCTCGGCAAATCCCAAGAGTTTTCGTAATGGTAAACTAAAGTTGAAGTAGCCATTAGAGGGTGTTATTAGCTCGTTCGGTGACCAGCCTCCATTGTACAACATTTTACTCTCGTTCTCATTCAACGATATGTAGTTCTTTATTGTTGAAGTTATTCCAACATTTTTATTTCGAACGATTTCTACTCCATTTATTTCATATCTAATCTCGTCGAATAGAAAGGCTATGGTATTACTGTATTATTTATAATACAGTATTGCTATCGATTTTAAAAAAAAAAAAATTGCTACCCTCAAAATTTTTTTTTCCACGTTTCATGACTAGTAGACGCGAAAAAAGCAATAAAAAAAATCTACCAACAGTCTGGGCGCAACTGTATTATTTTTCCGGCAGAAGTTCAGAACGCGTTCAATTCGGGGATGCGGTGTATGTTACTATGTGACTGAAAACCTAACAAAAAGTTCGGGAAGCGGTTAGAAAAGGGTGTAACATATGAATTAAATAATTGTGTCATATTCCGGGATGCGGTCTAGAGGTTGAAAAAAACAAAACTTAAGAATAGGTGATTATTAAACAAACCTGGGGAAGTGAAAAGATATTCGATATCTGATCAGACCTGAGAAACATGGTGGAATTCATGAAAAAGTATACAACCAGTTTACACCCTCTTAGGGGTCGAATTTCAAAAAATCTTGAAAACACATTCTAGGTATTCACATGAAGAATCCGTAGAAAAAAAAGAACTCAATATTTCGACAGACCTAGTAGATATGACGAAAATCGTGAAAATATATGCATTTTATACTAACCGATATTTTTTTTGCCCCCCCTTCTGAACGCCAATGAATATTCAATTTTTTTTTTATCAGAATTACTTTTCTAGTTAATTTACATATACTTACCGAGTTTCAACTTCTTAGCATAAGCCGCTCTAAAGTTAGGAAAAACACCCCCCACCGCCGTACCATACTACCCCTAAAAAAAAATTTATTTTTCCACGATGCCACTACTATAGCTCTATCTAAATACCAAGTTTCAGCTTCCTATCATTATAGATTCTTAAGATATAAGCATCGGAACTTTTTCTTTCTCACCCTTTTCCACCCTCACCCTCTACACCCACACCCCCAAATTTTTTTCCCCTACTAGGGTTCTATTAGGCCTACTTCTGGTAAAAGTTTGAAGCAACCATTTCACACTGTTATTGAGATATGAAACGTGATATTTTTGAAAAATTCTTATCCCCTCCACTTACGTACTCCCCCGCCCCCTTCAAAGATTTTACTTTGAGCAATCTTTATTTATCAAGCTTTGTATCCAAACCGAATTTTGTTTTTCTGGTGCCACTGGTTTGGGAGATATTGTAATGTTAAGTATTTCAACCCCCACCGTCGTACGTCACTACCCCCACCCAAAAATGTTATTTCAATCTACTCTCCTCGTATAACTACAGATATTTGTTAAGTTTTAATTGCTTGCCAATAACGGTTTAGGAGATATGGATTTTAGAATGTGTCGATCTCGACTTTTTTTGCGTTTCGGACGCATTGCTTCCCCCTCCACTCCCACACCCCTTCACCCATATCTGTTTTTTTTTCTTGCAAATGGGTCCTTTATTAAAGCTCTATAGAAATTCTAAGTTTCAGCCTCCTAACACAAGCGGTTCCTGAGATCTAGAAACCTAAATTTTTCGTCTAAAACGCTTACCCCGCCTTCCCCCTTACACCTCCACCCCTGAAAATAATGTCAATTCAAGGGGTCCACCAAGTCTATTCTTAGAAAAAAATTTAATTTAATAGCTCCACTGGTTTGAGAGCTACAAGCCTTCAAAGATTTTGGGGCGGTCGACGTACGGCGTACGGCGTACGGAGTACGGGGTACGGCGTACAGACGGAGTGAAAATTTTTATTGTTTTTTTCGCGTCTACTAGTCATGAAACGTGGACAAAAAAGTTTTGAGGGCAGCAAATTTTTTCTTTTTAGAAATCGATAACAATACTGTATTATAAATAATACAGTAATTTTCACTACGTCTGTACGCCGTACCCCGTACGCCGTACGTCGACCGCCCCAAAATCTTTGAAAGCTCGTAGCTCTCAAACCAGTGGAGCTATTAAATTAAATTTTTTTCTAAGAATAGACTTGGTGGACCCCTTGAATTGACATTATTTTCAGGGGAGGAGGTGTAAGGGGGAAGGCGGGATAAGCGTTTTAGACGAAAAATTTAGGTTTCTAGATCTCAGGAACCGCTTGTGTTAGGAGGCTGAAACTTAGAATTTCTATAAAGCTTTGATAATGGACCCATTTGCAAAAAAAAAAAAAACAGGTATGGGTGAAGGGGTGTGGGAGTGGAGGGGTAAATAATGCGTTCGAAACGCAAAAATGCCGAGATCGACAAATTCTAAAATCCATATCTCCTAAACCATTAATAGCAAGCAATTAAAACTTAACAAATATCTGTAGTTATACTAGGAGAGTAGATTGAAACAAAATTTTTGGGTGGGGGTAGTAGCGTACGGGGGTGGGGGGCGAAAATCTTTAGATTATGATATCTTACAAACTAATGGCACCAGAAAAACAAAATTCGGTTTGAATATAAAGCTTGATCAATAAAGATTGCTCAAAGTAAAATATTTGAAGGGGGTGGAGGAGCACGGAAGTGGGAGGGATTAGAATTTTTCAAAAATAACACGATTCATATCTCAATAACAGCGTAAGATGGATGTTTCAAATTTCTACCAGAAGTAGGCCTTATAGAACCCTAGTAGGGAAAAAAAGTTTGGGGGTGAGGGTGTAGAGGGGGAGGGTGGGGAAGGGTGAGAAAGAAAAAGTTCCGATGCTTATATCTTAAGAATCTATAATGATAGGAAGCTGAAACTTCGTATTTAGGAAGAGCTATAGTAGTGGCATGGTGGAAAAATAAATTTTTTTTTAGGGGTAGTATGGTACGGTGGTGGGGGGTGTTTTCCCTAACTTCAGAACGGCTTATGCTAAGAAGTTGAAACTCGGTAAGTATATGTAAATTAACTAGAAAAGTAATTCTGATAAAAAAAAAATTGAATATTCATTGGCGTTCAGAAGGGAGGGCAAAAAAAATATCGGTTAATATAAAATGCATATATTTTCACGATTTTCGTCATATCTACTAGGTCTTTCGAAATATTGAGTTCATTTTTTTTCTACGGATTCTTCATGTGAATACCTAGAATGTGTTTTCAAGATTTTTTGAAATTTGACCCCTAAGAGGGTGTAAACTGGTTGTATACTTTTTCATGAATTCCACCATGTTTCTCAGGTCTGATCAGATATCGAATATCTTTTTACTTCCCCAGGTTTGTTTAATAATCACCTATTTTCAAGTTTTGTTTTTTTCAACCTCTAGACCGCATCTCGGAATATGACCCAATTATTTAATTCATATGTTACACCATATTCTAACCGCTTCCCGAACTTTTTGTTAGGTTTTCAGTCACATAGTAACATACACCGCATCCCCGAATTGAACGCGTTCTGAACTTCTGCCGGAAAAATAATACAGTTGCGTCCAGAGTGTTGGCAGATTTTTATTGGATAGTTTTGCAGTTGTTGATGTAGTTCCATCTGCTTTAGTTAAAACACCTTCAATATAAATAAAACTCTGACTTGGTAAAACACACAAGTCCTGCTGCTGTAGAGATATTCTGATTTCGTCGCTAGAGTTGTATGATGTTAAAAATGGAGAGTAGCTGTGATACTCAATTTTAGAAATACTATTATCATAGCTAGGTGTACGTGTGATATTCAAAATTTCACTCATTTTTTTTAGTTTCAAGCCTAATAATTTTAAATATTGTTTATTGCGCAGTGACAATCTTGGTCTTGCTCGTTCAGTTTTCTTGCTCGAACTGATTGGATTAACACTAGGCTGGCTATTATATACCAACATTCTGGGGTATCAAATGAAGTCTAATGGTTATGGTTTCTCCTTTAAAGTTTATTAGATCTCCGTCTTGATCAACAAGTTTCAGAGTTAACGTACTTATTCGCTTGACGGTTATCGGCAAATAGATTACATTTTTAGGAACCTCGACTATTTTATAGCCTGGCCCCACTTCAGGTGAGAATTCATGAATTGTATGTGATGATATATTATTGATGTATGAGTTTCCAACTATACTACACCCGATTCGAATTACATTAACTTTAGTTATGTTTACGGGTAAATCTGAGTAATTTTTCACATTGACAGCTAATTCTCGTTTACCGAATCCTAGCAATTGTCCAAAAGTTCTCTCTCTATTAAAGAAAATGGGGACACTTGTCTTAATTTCGCTCTTTAGAGTATTATTATTTGCCAGTATTATGAGATTTATTCCGCTGTTAATCTTTGCTATTTCCTTATGCAAGTAGTTGGCAATATCATCGATTTCATACGATCCGATAGGAAACTCTATAACATGTTTTCCTATGTGAAATAAATTATTTCTTTCATCAACATTTGGTATAGAATTATACGTTTGGAAATCAACTAGTCCACAAACATAGTCGTCGTGCAAGTCTATTGGTGGAAAATACTCTGTTGTAAGTATGGATGTGTTACCGCTCAACGTTAATGTGTAAGCCATGATAGCAAATAATACAATGAAAGAACTTTTAAAAAATATTTATTTATGTACTAAATTTACAAAAGTTTATATAAAAATTTTAAACATAAATGTCCACAGTTATACGAATCATAGTTTCGATATGTATTATAGTTGTATTTTATATTATCTCCTAAATAGTTTATTAATTCGACAGGAGGTGGTAGATTTCCAAAACTACCAAAGTATTCGATATAATTTTTATACTCTAGATGAACATATAGAGTATTATAAGTTTAATCCAGCCCGAAAAGTTTGTAACGCATAGAACCGAGCCGCGGACGAAAAAAAGTTGTATATTATTTTAAGTTTATTTTTAGCCAAAACCCCCAAATCCGTTTGCTGTCCGTCCGTCCGTCCGTCCGTCCGTCCGTCCGTCCGTCCGTCCGTCCGTCCGTCCGTCCGTTAGCACGATAACTCAAGAACGCGTTGACCTAGGAAGTTGAAATTTTGTCACAACTTGTAAAATGGAAAAAGTAAGGCTAAGTTCGTTAATGGGCGATATCCTTCCACTCCTTCGGGTACCTCCCATACAAGAGTCCTTGAAACACGTTTTCACAATTATTGCTCAAATGCTTCAAGTTAGGAACTTGAAATTTTGTATACTTAAGGTTTACAATGTTTGAATTGAAAGTTCCAAATATGATGCAAATCGAATGAGTCCTTCGTGTATCAGCCCAGAAAAGTCCTTCAAAAATGTATGCTTGTTACTGAATCCACTATAACTCCAAAACGAATTAAAGCAGGAATTTAAAATTTTACAAGAATTAGTTTTATACCAAAACCAAAACGGAGTTCATTAATTAGCGCCATCCGTTGACTCCTTCGGGTAACTGTCATACAAAAGTCCTTAAAAAACATGTTCACCAATATTGAACGATAACTTTAGAACACTTTAAGTTACTACTTTGAATTTTTATACACATTAGTTTTATAATAGTCGCAGCTGAAACTATTAATATGAAAAATATCCCATAAGTCTTTCATGTAGTTGCCGTACAAAAATTCTGTAAAATGTCCTAATAATTGCTTGTGCTCTCCTCATTCTTTTGATATATTTCCAACTAAAATATGAATCGGAGTTCAGTATTTCATCTAGAGTATCATACGATTGGCTTGCAGCCGATCGTGTTGCGTTATGTTTTTTCTTATCATACGCTACCCAATGTGTGCCAGGTCCTTCCATTGAATCCAAATTAACAATACCACTTTCATTTGTCTTAGGTTTCCTCGGTAGGGTATTCCGCATAAAAACACCTCTGAAATCAGGCAGGAACTTTCCAAATTTACGTAAATCATTTTCATTCAATGGTCTCTTGGGTAGCGTTCTTAAAAGTTTTTTGACTGAGGATTTAAGTATAGTCCTAATCCTTTCCTATACGGTTTCAAGTATAGTCCACGACCTACAGCTATCTGCTCCATTTTCTGATTGTGTCGTTTCTGCTGCTCTAACGTTTTCTTTGCATCTTTAGCATCGTTAACAGCTTAAGCTATTCCTGCAGCTCCACCTGCTAATGCTCCTATAGCTGACAAGCCCGCAAAAAGTGGCACCAAGAATGGTAGAACTCCACCAACTTTAGGAATGGGAATAATTCAAGGAGTTTTAACGTCTTTATTGTTTTTAATTATACTCTTTGCAGTACTCAATGCTAATTTAATAGCACCTTTCATGCTTTGAGGTTTCTTTTTTTTTGAGAACATTTCGAGCTGAACGAACAGCCGTTCTAAATTTTGGCTTACCCATTCCGAATTTAACTTTAGCTTTCATTATATTTGTTACAAGTAATGCGTGCGTGCGCTCTGCTAAGTTTGCGTCTTTGGATTTAACTCGCTGCCAGGCCTTTTCAGATAATTTCTTATCAAGTATGTGACGATCACTACTTTCTTTATATTTAGAATATCCAATATCGTGCTCTTTACACGCTTGATCCAATGGATTTATTCCAGGATCACCTCTAGCAATTCGTTCGCTTAATTTCGTACCAGGTCCACAATACTGATAGCCCGGTAAATGTAGTTCAATAGGCAATTTATTGATGAGCGAATTAACTAAACCTCTTCCATCAACAACTTTCCGTAGACTGTGGCTTTTGAGTTTGTAATCAATCATTTTATCTCTTTTACTACCTTTAGTAGACTACTTCATTTTATACGATGTTCAACCATTTTATATGATTTTGCTATAAAACATTGATATTTTACGATTTCTTCACAACGTCAAACACTGTCAGTACAAAAAGCTGATATTACAAATTGTGCTGAGAAAATAAAACATAGTCATTTACTACCTAATAATATTCGAAGTCTAATTGTTGGTCCGTCAAATTGTGGTAAAACTAATGTTATGGTTTGCTTATTAGAGCATCCGAATGGCGTTAAATTCAAAAATATTTACATCTATTCGAAATCGTTACATCAACCGAAATATCAATATTTAAAACGAGCTGTAAGTCCTATTTCTGGACTAGGTTTTCATACATTTTCAAATAATAGTGAAGTGATTGCACCTGAAGAAGCTGAATCTAATTCTGTGTTTATTTTCGATGATATTGCAAGTGAAAAGCAAGATAATGTTCGATCATATTTCTGTATGGGACGTCATCATGATATAGATAGTTTTTATCTCTGTCAGACCTATACGAGAATACCAAAGCATTTAATTCGAGATAATGCCAATTTTATAATAATATTCAAACAAGATGATATGAATTTGAAGCATATTTATAATGATCATGTAAATTCCGATATGACATTCGACCAATTCAAAAATATTTGTGCAAAGTGTTGGAAAGATAAATATAGTTTCCTCGTAATTGATAAAGAGAGTCCTCTGGAAAAAGGAAGATATAGGAAAGGATTCGATATATTTATATTAGCATGATAGAAACAGCATTCGAACAGGTCTAGCAGTTAATATCAGAACAGGTCAGGTTAATATCAGAACAGGTCAGTTAATATCAGAACAGGTCAGGTCAAAAAGCATTTAATATCAGAACAGGTCAGGTCGAAATCGGAACAGGTCAGGTCAAAAAGCAGTTGATATCAGAACAGGTCAGGTTAATATCAGAACAGGTCAGGTTAATATCAGAACAGGTCAGGTCAAAAAGCAGTTAATATCAGAACAGGTCAGGTCGAAATCAGAACAGGTCTGGTCAAAATGCAGTAAATATCAGAACAGGTCAGGTCAAAAAGCAGTTAATATCAGAACAGGTCAGGTCAATTAATATCAGAACAGGTCAGGTTAATATCAGAACAGGTCAGGTAATATCAGAACAGCTCAGGTAATATCAGAACAGGTCAGGTCAAAAGCTGGTAATATCAGAACAGGTCAGGTTAATATCAGAACAGGTCAGGTCAAATAGCAGTTAATAGCAGAACAGCTCAGGTCAATATCAGAACAGGTCAGGTCAATAAGCAGTTAATATCAGAACAGGTCAGGTCAAAAAGCAGTTAATAACAGAACAGGTCAGGTCGAAATCAGAACAGGTCAGGTTAATAAGCAGCTAATATCAGAACAGGTTACGTTAATAAGCAGATAATATAAGAACAGGTTAGGTCAAAAAAGCTGTTAGTAGCTGTTCAGAGCTGTATTTGATTAGACCATCAATTTGATAACAACTTAATTCAGTTTGAGAGCAGCAGTTGAAAACAGTATAAAAGGAATTCAGCGCTGTATAAAAAATCATTTAGAAGATTACGACTAAGTAAACAACACTTTAAAGTCAATATTTAAAGCTTTAATTTACTGTTGTTGTAAACAAGATGAGAGGAACGATAAACAATAAACAATTACTCAGTCAAATTGTAAAGACAACTAATTCGATAAGGAAAAAATATAATCAATTAAAATTAGCTAAAGCTGAAGCAGGTATCCAATTAGAACAAACTTTTAAACCAATCACAAGTCCTCTCAATGAACTAGTTAAAAGAGCTAAGCTTGCTCCGAATATAAAAGAAGAAGAATTGCCAGTTAAAGCTGAAGTTGTTAGTGATGAGAGCTTTGATCCTGACGAAGAAGTTGATAGTGATGAGAGCTTTGCTCCAGTTAAAACTGATGATGAATAAGAAGCAGTTGATAGTGATGAGAGCTTTGAAACACCTAAATGAAAACTCAACCTGTCATCTACGACAAAAGTTGTACGTAAATATGCTATAACTCCACAGGAACGAGAAGAACTGGATGAATATATGAAAGAAAACAAATTTACAGAGATTCCAACAGAATATTTAAATACATTTATTAATAACCCATCTGTAATTGACAGTTTGTATGGAGTCTATAAAGATGCTGACAATTGGAAAATCGGTAATGCAAGTTTTATAACCGATGATAGTCAAGTACTTATAATGGATAAATCCTACGAGGGGACTCGTGGGTTATATGAACTTTTGTTTATGAAATATCCTAAAAAGGCACTATATACCAAAGAAGACTTGGAAAACTATAAGAATATTCTTCTTGATACTAATGCCCACAAACGTTCTCACAAAAGTGAAAGTCAAATAAAAGGAAATCGAAGCTATAAATATACGAATATAATTTGTAAGCTTTTCACCCGCAAAGGTAGTGGTTTAATGCAAACATCGAACAAAGAGAAAGATTATATTTATAGGGATGATCCGAACGAATTAGTAGATCGGTTGCGCTTACTTATTGCATCGCATGAAGCTGGTCATAATAATCACACCAATGAAATTGTTTCAATCATTGAAGAATTAAAAGAAGCACAAATAATACAATAAAAAGTGATGGGAACATAATACATTAATTATTCATAAAATGGTTGTTGACAAGTTTGGTCGATTTTCGAAGGGACTAAGCCGTGGACCGCAAGGACCACCTGGAATCGGATTTAAATTAACATCTGGAGGAGACTGTGATTTAAATATGAAATGTATTAAAAATCTGAGTAACCCGCTAAATAATGAGGATGCAGCAACAAAAGCTTATGTAGATGGAGAAATTGATAAAATGCTACCGAATATCGAAGTTGACACTAGAATAAGGGAAATAGAAAAAAAAATTCAGTTTGCAATGAAAACATTTGAAAAAGATATTATAATACTTTTAAGTAAACGAATAGATGATAAGCTTGTTTCTAAAAAATAAAAAGAACTTATATGACAATATTACTTTTACTTTATTATTTTAATAATTAAGTATTGTGATTGATTTTTTAAAAAAAAAAATTTGCTACCCTCAAAATTTTTATTTTCACGTTTCATAACTAGTAGACGCGAAAAAAGCAATAAAAATTTTCAGTCCGCCGTACGCAAGATCGTTTGGAGGCTCGTAGCTGCCAAACGCTTTGAGATATTAAATTGAAATTTTTTTAACGAATAGACGGGTTAGGCGCCTTGAAGTGACCAAATTTTTAGGGGTGGGGGTGTGAGGGGGAAGGAGGGGGAAGGGTTTTAGACCGAAAATTTTGGTTTCCAGATCTCAGTAACCCCTAATGTTAGGAAACTGAAACTTGGAATTTCTATAGAGCTCTGATAGTAGACCCATTTGCAGAAAAATTGTCAATATTGATAAAGGGGTGTGGGAGTGGGGGGAAATGTAATGCGTCCGAAACCCAAAAAAGGCGAGATAGACACATTCTAAAATCCATATCTCCTTAACCGTTAATGGCACACTATTCAAACTTGAAAAATATTTGTAGTTATACTAGGAGAACAGAATCAAGAAAAATTTTGGGTGGGGGAAGTTGTGTATGGGGGTGGGGGGTGAAAAACTTAAGATTACGATATCTCATGAACCAATTGCTCTAGAAAAATAAAATTTGGTTTGGGTATAATGGTCGACAAAAAAAGATTGATCAAAGTAAAATTTCTTAAGTGGGAGGTGGAGCACAGAAGTGGAGGGGATAAGAATTTTTCAAATCAAACACATTTCATATCTCAAGAACAGTTTAAGATAGATGTTTAGAATTTTTACCAGAAGTAGCGCTAATTAAACCCTAGTAGGAAAAAAAGTTTTGGGGTTGAGGGTGTGGGAGGGTGAAAAGGCAAAAGTTTCGTTGCTTATATCTTGAGAACCTGTAATGATATAAGCCTTAAACTTTGTATTTAGATAGAGCTATAGTAGCGGAATGTTGGAAAAATAAAATTTTTTTTAGGGGTAGTATGCCCCGTAGCAGGGGTGTTTTTCTTAACTAATAAACGGTTCATGCTAGAAAGTTGAAACTCGGTGTGTATATGTAAATCAACTAGAAAAGTAATTGTGATAAAAAAAAAATTGAGTATTCATTGGCGTTTAAAAAGGGGGGCAAAAAAAATTATTTGTATATATAATATATATAAAATTCATATATTTACACGATTTTCGCCATATCTACTAGGTCTTTCCAAATTTTGAATTCATTTTTTTTCTACGGATTCTTCGTAAGAATACCTAGAATGCGTTTTCAAGGTTTTTTGAAATTCGACCCCTAAGGGTAGTGTGGTACAAGTGGGTGTGTTTTTCCTATAAATTGAGATAAAAAAAAATTTGAATATTCATTGGCGTTCAGAAGGGGGGGGGGGGCAAAAAAAATTATTTGTATATATAATAAATATAAAATGCATATATTTTCACGATTTTCGTCATATCTACTAGGTCTTTCCAAAAATTGAATTCATTTTTATTCTACGGATTCTTCGTATGAATACCTAGAAAGTGTTTTCAAGGTTTTTTGAATTCGACCCCCAAGGGTAGTGTGGTACAAGTGGGGGTGTTTTTCCTATATATAGAACGGCTTAAGCTACAATGTTGAAACTCGGTGTGTGTATCTAAATCAACTACAAAAATAATTTTGAATAAAAAAACGAATATCTATTGGCGTTCAGAAGGGGGGCAAAAAAAATTATCTGTGAAAATAGAATGCATATTTTCCCACGATTTTCGACATATCTACTACCTCGTCCCAAATAATGAATTTAATTTTATTCTATGTATTCTCCATATGAATACCAAGACAGTGTTTTCAAGATTTTCTGAAAATTGACCCCTAAGGGGGTGTAAAGTGATTGTGTACTTTTTCATAAACTATTCCATATCTCTCAGATCCAATCAGATTTTCACTTCCACGATCTTGTTCTTTTTGATAGGTTTTCAGTCACATAGTAGCCTACACCGCATTTCAGAATTGAACGCGTTCCTTACTTCTGCCGGAAAAATAATAAAGTTACGCCCAGATTGTTGGCAGATTTTTTTTATTTAGTTCAATATATGTGAAACTTAATGCTTCCTTATTAACTACTTGAGTATAAATATTATGGAACTTAGATCTAAATATGATATATACATTTTACCTTAAAATAGTTTCTTATTAATATATATTTTTTATATAGTATACATATTATCATTAAAAAAAGAAGATTCTCCCAAAGAAAAAAATACATTATATCTTTAAAGTGTGAGATGGAAATTTGTATTTGTTATTAAAGGTTGTACTACTAAACGTCTTCCAAGATTTTCGAATATTTAAAAACGATTTTTCTGGTGTTGACGTTCTTGTTATAAGCTTATTACAGTCCGGTTTATGTAGGTTGAAGGCTTTCTGTTGATAAGAATATCGAAGACACGTGTTACAAATATAAATCTGATTTTTATTTCGGGTTAGTTGTCTTCCAATCAATCTGTTGAAATAATCATAAAAATTCAAATATAAATTTCAACAAAGAATATACAAAATATACCTTGACATATTTTTAATCCACACGTAACGAAACGTTTCTTCATCTTGTATGAAAAGCAGGTTAATATGCGTTCGTTTCTCTTCCTTCGTTGTGTAATATGGTCCAACTATAGCATTTCCCTCCTTCTCAAAACCGAATGCATTAACACTTATATCAGGATTAAGTTCTTCAAACATTTGTATAGCAGCAGTTTTAATTGGAAATTGTAAATGTCCGAATTTAACACTTTTTCCGTCTTTCAAAATGAAATCACTTTTTTCAATATTATCAATTTGATAGCTTCTGGTTCTATTTCTATGCTTGTCTACCGGGCTTAAGGCTGATATTACACTCCATTTAAAACAATATTCGTCATAGTTTTTGTATATTAATACACGCACGTTTATCTTTTAAAAATTTTGGAAGTTCAATATATTGCGAACCTTTTAACGGTTTATACTGATTAATGTTAATTTTAAGATGGATTATTTGTACTATTCTCCATCCACTATCACGTTCTTGAAACTCTTCACTTTTTACACAAATTTCATCCGTCATTGTTTTGTAAAAAGGAACTATCTCTTCCTTACTCTGTACAATACACATTTTCGTATGAAACGATTTTATATCTGACACTACATAAACATTTTCACCACTATTATTTTTAATATATTTTATGTAAACAGCAAATAGTTCAACATTAAATTTGAAGGCTGTATGCTTCTCTAAATGTTCACTTAAAACTTCAATCACTGAATTTTCACACAATTCCAAAAATTTCTTTGATATTATAATTTCAGGATTTTCATTTTTTAATAATAATGTTTCAATCTTTTCTTCCGGTTGTACAATTGATGTTGATGGTTGAATAATTAGTTGCACTCGTTTATTACACTTTCTAGTATGTTCTAATAATATATCTTTTCGGGTATATGTTTTCGAACAAAATTCACATTTGGAACTATCCTTTAGATGGACACTTCTTATATGCCTATTTAAGCTACTGCAGCGTGAACAGCTTATACCACAATATTCACATATAAAGGTGTTCATGTTACTTTTTCGCCTCACTCGATAATTTTCAATTTCACTATTTTTTAAACGACACTCAGGCTTCACTTGATTATTTCACATTCACTATTTTTTTTTTTTAAATTATTTTCACTATTTATTTTTTATAAGTCTACTTCAATTGATTTTTTTCACTATTTTCTTTTAGGTTCACTTTACTTTCACTATTTATTTTTTAAGTTCACTTTACTTTCACAATTTTTTTTTTTTTTAGTAATTTTCACTTTCACTATTTTTCACTTCACTTTCACTATTTCATAACTTGTTTTTCGTTTGAATTTTACTCGGCAACTAGCAATTTTTAGAAAAATGTTTGCTATACATAGTTGATTGCGAACCCCCACTCCACGACTTATCCAACCAATCAGATCACTCCAACCGATATTGAGCCCGAGAAATATGCTGACTCAGCATGAAATTTTATATGCTTTTTCCGGTGACCATGACTCATCACTCACTATGCTTTTTTATAAACAAAAGCTTACTCATAAATAAAACAATTGACCACCCATTATGCTTTTTCATAAACAAAAGCTGACTCATAAATAAAACAATAGACCACCCACTATGCTTTTTCATAAACAAAAGCTGACTCATAAATAAAACAATAGACCACCCATTATGCTTTTTCATAAACATGTTTCAACTTGTCGGACCACTTGCAAGAAAAGATGTCTGAACTTGTCGGATCTGCTATGAGACTACCCACTCATAAACATTAGACTAAGCCCCCCCCCCCCCCCGCTAGCCTAAGTTTCAGATAGCCTAAGTCTCTCGCTAGCCTAAGCCCCCCGCTAGCCTAAGCCCCCCCCCCCCCCCGCTAGCCTAAGTTTCGGATAGCCTAAGTCTCTCGCTAGCCTAAGCCTCCCGCTAGCCTAAGTTTCGGATAGCCTAAGGCCCTCGCTCCCCGCTAGCTTAAGTTTTTGTTTAGCCTAAGTCCCCGCTCCCCGCTAGCCTAAGTTTTCGTTTAGCCTATGTACCCGCTCCCCACTAGCCTAAGTTTCAGATAGCCTAAGTCCCTGGCAACAACCGCGAAAAAACTCCCAATTTTATGCAAAAAAAAACTCCCAATTTTATGCAAAAAAAGAAAAGCGCCCAATTTTATGCAACGGAAAACGAAAAAAAAACCTAAAGCTCTGGGGTAGTGAACTCCTTATCAGCCTCATACAAGACTATGACGTACTCATAAAAAACATCCTCCCTCAAAAAATCGCCTCCCTGACTCGGGGGAGTGAATTCCTTAACAGATTCATACAAGTCTTTGACGTCATCATACAAAATCTCCTCCCAGGGAGTAAATTACACAGAAATCAATGACGTCATCCATACAAAAGCTTCCTCCCCTCCTCCCTTGAGCGAGAAACCTCATATCCATACTACTCAAGTCGGGTTCTAAGCTCACACAGACCAATTTTTTCTCCGTTCTATTTGAGGGAATTTTTCGGTACAACCAAGTACAAACAAAGCTCCACCCAAAAACAGTTTTTTTTATTCAATTTGGTTAAAGTGGGATGCTAAGTTCACAGAGGTGGTGTGTGGTGAGATGTTTTGCTCCAAACGCTCTGACCGAAAATACTCCTCCCATTCACATGATCACAGATCCCAGGACTGTGGCTGTTATTATGATTTCTGTATAACGACGAGAAATTGACGTGGCAGCCATCGTCCACCAACTTGCGGGCAACTCACTACTACACATCTGCAAAGCGCCTTTACTGCAGCCACACACTCCAACTGCACAGCCGCACCAATATCGCGGCAGAAACAGCGGTAGCAATTCCCAGCAAATAAAAAAGTCCGACATCGTTACGAATTCGGTACGATTTGTCTTTAAAACGCGCCGACATCAGACACGATGTCGTGACAAAAAATGTATGGAACGGTTGACACGATTCGGGAAAGAAAAATCGTAACGAATTCTGATAGAAAAATCGTAACGATATCTTAAAGATATTTCGTATCAAATTCTGATCGAAATATCGTTACGATATCGTAACGATTTTTCTATCAGAAATCGTTACGATTTTTCTATAAGAATTCGTTACGAAATATCTTCAAGATATCTTTACGATTTTTATATCGGACTTTTTTGTTTCCTGGGCAATGCAGTTATACTATTACGTCTATAAGCGGGACTGACTGCGAACTATAATAGTTCGTTTATTTCAGTTATGAGAAAATTCTTCTGAACTAGTTCGTTCGCGAACTACATAAGATTTCGCCACGAAAAAAAATCTGAAAAAACATACCGCAGTCCAATTTCTTCAGCAAATACCATTACTGTAGAATAAAAATAAAAAAAATCAATTTTCTTGCGAGTTCCTTACTTTTTATTTATTATGCATTACAAGTGTTTAATTATCTGAAGACAGTTCTTCTTCATAATTACTTGCACTGACAGCTGTAGTGATGTTATCACCCACCCTCATCCTTTCTTTTTAAACGCTTGTTGTGACGGTCCTTGACGTTACTAAAATACTTCTTTATGGCCGTTGTTATAAAGATGATTTTAGATTGTGGGTGTCTTGACATTGTGATATACTTTTACGGCTCTGAAGACAAAATATAGTAATAAATTCAATCAATAAAGTCTAAACTCTATAAAGTTTATCGAAAAATTAAATTTATATGTACCGAGCAAATAAACATAACGCAGTCACGATCGGCTGCAAGCCAATCGTATGATACTCTAGATGAAATACTGAACTCCGATTTATTTTTTAGTTGGAAATATATCAAAAGAATGAGGAGTGCACAAGCAATTATTACATGACCTTTTACTTACAGGTACAAACTATTGTATAGTGGCTACTCGATTTTTTGATTTATAGTTAGTTCCTTGAAGTAAGTTGGGACATTTTCAGAATTTTTGTATGGCAACTACATAAAGGACTCATGGGATATTTTTTTATATTAATAGTTTGAGCTGCGACTATTAAAAAATTAATGTGTATAAAATTTCAAAGTCGTAACTTAAAGCGTTCTTAAGTTATCGTTCAATATTGGTGAACATGTTTATTAAGGACTTTTGTATGACAGCTACCCGAAGGAGTCAACGGATGGCGCTAATTAATGAACTCCGTTTTGGTTTTGGTATAAAACTAAATCCTGTAAGATTTTAAATTCCTGCTTTAACTCGTTCTGGAGTTATAGTGGATTCAGTAACAAGGACACATTTTTGTAGGACTTTTCGAGGCTGCTACACGAAGGACTCATTCGATTTGCATCATATTCGGAACTTTCGATTCAAACATAGTGAACCTTAAGTATGCAAAATTTCAAGCTCCTAACTTGAAGCATTTGAGCCCATTAACGAACTTGTCCTTACTTTATCCATTTTACAAGACTTCCTAGGTCAACGCGTTCTTGAGTTATCGTGCAAACGAACGGACGGACGGACGGACAGCAAACGAAATTGGGGGTTTTGGCCAAAAATAAACACAAAATACCATATAAATTTTTCTCGTCCGAGGCTCGGTTCTATGCGTTACAAACTTTTCGGGCTGGATTAAGCTCATAATACTTTATATGTCCATCTAGAGTATAAAAATACGGTCTCGCTATAAGAACATTAAATTTAATTCTAAGACCTGCAATTCACAACAAAACTGTGTTTATTGTTAAAATATATTATAAATAATTATTTACTCACAGTTTTTAATCACATGTATTTATTATACAACTCAAACATTATTTCACAGACGTAAGTTGCGAACTGAGCTCAATTAACAATTCAAATCGAACGCTTAACGGAACGCGGGACAATTGCTTCTCATGCATTGCCACCTGAAACCATCAGAAAGAAGACATGTCTTTTCGAATTCTGTCCGAAATCGTTACGAAATTTCTGTCAGAAATTTCCCACCGACATCTAAACGATTTCGGTCAGACAAATCGTTCCGAATTTTCCGACTTACGACATTTCGTGGCTTATTTTTTGCTGGGAACCAGCCATACATGGCGGTTGCAGCTTCCAGTGTAACTCACACCAACCTCTCAACCTAACTCAAACCACAGTTGCGAAAGACGTCGGCACCGAACTGTACCGATGCAGCAACCGCTACGACAAAACTGTTGTAAAATAACGAGCCTTTTCGTTATTGATTCTGTCCTGAAATTATGAAAGGGTTAAATGCTGCAAAATAAAACTCGTTGGTCAATATTAATAAAACCGAATGACTTTATTGATACATATTTTTAGCTTATAATAATAAAAAAATGCTTACATGCTAGCTTAATGCTATAAACACAATTGAGACGAACTTCGTCAGAGTCGACAAAGTTCGCTGAATTGTACCGCAACACACGTGATGGTATAAACACAATTGAGACGAAGTTCGCCAGCGGCGGCGAATTTCGCTGTCAAAATTTTAAAATTGTACCGCGACACGTACTGAAGCACAATTATGGCGGCGAGCGGTTGTGCAAACATTTCGTTGCCGCTGGATAACATCTGATTTCTAATTTTGCCGTCGCCGCCACAGGTGTCAGTGTGTTTTCTGTCAGATTTCTTGATAGTGAAACGCAACGATTTCTTCCGACACGGTTTTTTAAAAAGTGATTTGTAGTTTTTTTTATTCTTTGGTAAGTAAAAAGCATAAAATGTATCATAAATAATTATTTATGGAACTAATTTACATTGCAGATTCCGAAATGTCTTTTGAGGAAATATTGATCGAGGCTGTCCGGACAAAGCCCATTCTTTTTGATTTAGGGCACGCAGAATATAAGCGCGTAGGTAAAAAGTCTAAAGTATGGGAATGTGTACTAAAGGAAATATATGTGACAGATTTACTTGAGTTCAAATATTCCATTTCTCCATTAGCGACAACGAACTTCTTCGACGAAATTCGCTCGCCGCTTGTGAAGTTCGTCTGAGTTGTGTTTATACCATAGCGACAGCGAACTTCTTCGACGAAATTCGCTCGCCGCTGGCGAACTTCGTCTCAATTGTGTTTATACCATAAAGTTCGCCAGCCGCTCGTCGTCGTAATTCTGCGTCAGTACGTGTGTTGCGGTACAGTTTTAAAAATTTGATAGCGAACTTCGTCGCCGCTGGCGAATTTCGTCTCAATTGTGTTTATACAGCAACATAATTATAATTTAATTAATTATAATTTTTTATCATTTTTCATTATTGCTTATCATTTGTTATCATTTGCTATCATTTTTTCTCATTTTTTAACATTTGTTATAATTTTTATCATTTTTCATAGTTCTTTATCATTTGTTAAAATTTTTATAATTTTTTATAATTTTTTGGAATTTTTTAGAATTTTTTAGAATTTTTTTAAGAATTTTTTAATCATTTTTTTCATTATTGGTTATCATTTGACATCATTATTTATTATTTCTTATCACATTTTTAACATTGTTTATCATTTGTTATTTTTCATCATTAACAATCATCTCTTATCATTTTTTATCATTTGTTAACATTTTTTATCATTTTTCATAATTTTTTCTCATTTTACTTTATTATTTTAATAATTAAGTATTGTGATTGATTTTTTAAAAAAAAAAATTTGCTACCCTCAAAATTTTTATTTTCACGTTTCATAACTAGTAGACGCGAAAAAAGCAATAAAAATTTTCAGTCCGTCTGTCCGCCGTACGCCGTACGCCGTACGCCGTACGCAAGATCGTTTGGAGGCTCGTAGCTGCCAAACGCTTTGAGATATTAAATTGAAATTTTTTTAACGAATAGATGGGGTTGGCGCCTTGAAGTGACCAAATTTTAAGGGGTGGGGGTGTGAGGGGGAAGGAGGGGGAAGTGTTTTAGACCTAAAATTTTGGTTTCCAGATCTCAGTAACCCCTTATGTTAGGAAGCTGAAACTTGGAATTTCTATAGAGCTCTGATAGTAGACCCATTTGCAGAAAAATTGTCAATATTGATCAAGGGGTGTGGGAGTGGGGGGAAATGTAATGCGTCCGAAACCCAAAAAAGGCGAGATAGACACATTCTAAAATCCATATCTCCTAAACCGTTAATGGCACACTATTCAAACTTAAAACATATTTGTAGTTATACTAGGAGAACAGAATGAAGAAAAATTTTGGGTGGGGGAAGTTGTGTATGGGGGTGGGGGGTGAAAAACTTAAGATTACGATATCTCATGAACCAATTGCTCTAGAAAAATAGAATTTTGTTTGGGTATAAAGGTTGACAAATAAAGATTGATCAAAGTAAAATTTTTTAAGTGGGAGGTGTAGCATAGAAGTGGAGGGGATGAGAATTTTTCAAATCAAACACATTTCATATCTCAAGAACAGTTTAAGATAGATGCTTAGAATTTTTACCAGAAGTAGCGCTAATTAAACCCAAGTAGGGAAAAAAGTTTTGGGGTTGTGGGTGAAGAGGGGGAGGGTGGGGGAGGGTGAAAAGGAAAAAGTTCCGATCCTTATATCTTGTGAACCTGTAATGATATAAGCCTTAAACTTAGTATTTAGATAGAGCTATAGTAGCGGAATGTTGGAAAAATAAAATTTTTTTTAGGGGTAGTATGCTACGGGGGTAGGGGGTGTTTTTCCTAACTATTAAACGGTTTATGCTAGAAAGTTGAAACTCGGTGTGTATATGTAAATCAACTAGAAAAGTAATTGTGATAAAAAAAAAATTTGAATATTCATTGGCGTTTAGAAAGGGGGGCAAAAAAAAATATTTGTAAATATAATGTATATAAAATGCATATATTTTCACGATTTTCGTCATATCTACTAGGTCTTTCCAAATATTGAATTCATTTTTATTCTACGGATTCTTCGTATAAATACCTAGAAAGTGTTTTCAAGGTTTTTTGAAATTCGACCCCTAAGGGTAGTGTGGTACAAGTGGGGGTGTTTTTCCTATATATGGAACGGCTTAAGCTACAATGTTGAAACTCGGTGTGTATATGTAAATCAACTAGAAAAGTAATTGTGATAAAAAAAAATTTGAGTATCCATTGGCGTTCAGAAGGGGGGGGGGCAAAAAAAAATATTTGTAAATATAATATAGGTATATAAAATGCATATATTTTCACGATTTTCGTCATATCTACTAGGTCTTTCCAAATATTGAATTCATTTTCATTCTACGGATTCTTCGTATAAATACCTAGAAAGTGTTTTCAAGGTTTTTTGAAATTCGACCCCTAAGGGTAGTGTGGTACAAAAGGGGGTGTTTTTCCTATATATAGAACGGCTTAAGCTACAATGTTGAAACTCGGTGTGTATATCTAAATCAACTAGAAAAATAATTTTGAATAAAAAAAACGAATATCTATTGGCGTTCAGAAGGGGGGCAAAAAAAATTATCTGTGAAAATAGAATGCATATTTTTCCACGATTTTCGACATATCTACTACATCGTCCCAAATAATGAATTTAATTTTATTCTTTGTATTCTCCATATGAATACCAAGAAAGTGTTTTCAAGATTTTCTGAAAATTGACCCCTTAGGGGGTGTAAAGTGATTGTGTACTTTTTCATAAACTATTCCATATCTCTCAGATCCAATCAGCTTTTCACTTCCATGATCTTGTTCTTTTTGATAGGCTTTCAGTCACATAGTAGCCTACACCGCATTTCAGAATTGAACGCGTTCCTATCTTCTGCCAGAAAAATAATAAAGTTACGCCCAGATTGTTGGCAGATTTTTTATCATTTTTAATAATTTTTATAATTTTTTTGGAATGTTTTAGAATTTTTTAAGAATTTTTTTTAGAATTTCTTAGAATTTTTTATCTTTTTATTATTTATTTTCATTTGTTTATCATTTGTTACCATTTTTTATCACTTTCTATAATTTTTTATAACTTTTGGAAATTTTTTAGAGTTTTTTAAAAATTTTTGAAAATTGTTTATCATTGTTTGGAATTTTTTAGAACTTTTTATCCTTTTTTATAATTTTTCATAATATCTTATCATTTTTCACTATTGGTTATCATTTGTTATCATTATTCATCATTTTTTATTTTTTTTTATCACATTTTTATAATTTTTTCAATTTTTTATGATTTGTTATCATTTTTTATAATTTTTTCTCATTTTTATCATTTATTACTATTTTCTTATCATATGTTATCATTTTTTATCACTTTCTATCATTTTTTAGAATTTTTTGAGGATTTTGTTAGAATTTTTTAGAATTTTCTAGAATTTTTTAGAATTTTTTATCTCTTGTCTTTAATCTGCAATCTTCAATCCAAATTTTCAAAATCCTCCATCCTCCATTCTGCATCCTCAATCCTCAATTCTCCATCCTCCATCATCCATCCTCTATCCTCTATTCACTATCCACAATCCTCAATCCTCAATCCTCCATTCTCCATCATCCATCCTTTATCCTCCATCATCCATCATCAATCCTCCATCATCCATCCTCCATTTTCTATCATCCATCCTCTATCCTCCATCCTTAATCATCCATTCTCTATCCGTAATCCTCTATCCTCTATCCTCTATCCTCTATCCTCTATCCTCTATCCTCTATCCTCTATCCTCTATCCTCTATCCTCTATCCTCTATCCTCTATCCTCTATCCTCTATCCTCTATCCTCTATCCTCTATCCTCTATCCTCTATCCTCTATCCTCTATCCTCTATCCTCTATCATCTATCCTCTATCCTCTATCCTCTATCCTCTATCCTCTATCCTCTATCCTCTATCCTCTATCCTCTATCCTCTATCCTCTATCCTCTATCCTCTATCCTCTATCCTCTATCCTCTATCCTCTATCCTCTATCCTCTATCCTCTATCCTCTATCCTCTATCCTCTATCCTCTATCCTCTATCCTCCATACTCAATCCTCCATTGTTCATAATCCATCTTCATTTTGCATGCACCGTGCTCCATCTTACAACCTCCTTCCTCCATCCTCCACCCTCCATTCAACATCCTCCATCCTCCATTCTACATCTTCCATCCTCCATTCCTCATCCTCCACCCACCATCCTCCATCCTCCATCCTCCATCATCCATTCTCCATCGTCCATACTCAGAAAGTACCTTAAAGTTAATGATACTCAAACGAGAAGTATTCGTTACTTTTACTTATTGGATACTTTGGTACTCAAACGAGAAGTATTCGTTACTTTTACTTATTGGATACTTTGGTACTCAAACGTTGAGGTTTGAGGATGGAGAATAGAGGATGGATGATAGAAAATGGAGGATGGATGATGGAAAATGAAGGATGGATGATGGAGGATATTGGATTGAGGATGGAGGGTGAAGGAAGGATGATGGAGCATGGAGGATGGAGGATGGAGGATGGAAGATGGAGGATGGAGGATGGAGGATGGAGGATGGAGGATGAAGGATGGAGGATGGAGGTTGGAGCATGGAGGATGGAGGATGGAGGATGGAGGATGGAGGATGGAGGATGGAGGATGGAGGATGGAGGATGGAGGATGGAGGGTGGAGGATGGAGGATGGAGGATGGAGGATGGAGGATGGAGGATGGAGGATGGAGGATGGAGGATGGAGGATGGAGGATGGAGGATGGAGGATGGAGGATGGAGGATGGAGGATGGAGGATGGAGGATGGAGGATGGAGGATGGAGGATGGAGGATGGAGGATGGAGGATGGAGGATGGAGGATGGAGGATGGAGGATGGAGGATGGAGGATGGAGGATGGAGGATGGAGGATGGAGGATGGAGGATGGAGGATGGAGGATGGAGGATGGAGGATGGAGGATGGAGGATGGAGGATGGAGGATGGAGGATGGAGGATGGAGGATGGAGGATGGAGGATGGAGGATGGAGGATGGAGGATGGAGGATGGAGGATGGAGGATGGAGGATGGAGGATGGAGGATTGAGGTTTCAGGATGGAGGATGGTGGATGGAGGATAGAGGATGGATGATGGAAAATGGAGGACGGATGATGGATGATGGAGGATTGAGAATGGGTGATGGATGATAAAGGATGGATGATGGAGAATGAAGGATTGAAGATTGATGATTGGAGATAGAGGATACAGGATAGAGGATGGATGATGAAGGATGGAGGATTGAGGATGCAGAATGGAGGATTTTGAAAATTTGAATTGACGATTAAACAAAAGATAAACAATTCTTTAAAATTCTAAAAAATTCTATAAAATTTCTATAAAATTCCAAAAAGTTTTAAGAAATTCTAAAAAAAATTCTAAAAAATTCCAAAAAATTATAAGAAACTCTAAAAAATTCTAAAAAATTATAGAAAGTGATAAAAAGTTATAAAAAATGATAACAAATGATAAAAAATAAAAAATGATAAAAAATGAGAAAGAATTATAAAAAATTATAACAAATCATAAAAAGTGATAAAAAAATAATAAAAATGTAATAAAAAGTAATAAAAAATGATAAATAATGATAACAAATGATAACCAGTAATGAAAAATGATGAAATATTATGAAAAATGATAAAATATTATGAAAAATGATAAAAAATTCTAAAAAATTCATCTTTCAACTTCCTCGTACTACCGGCAACCTTTCTAACTATTATAGCCAGTTGCGGCTTGAGCATATCAGACTTATCAGAGGGCATAATGAAAAGGCACTTACCAGCTCAAAAGAACCTAGAAGAAACTAGAAAATAAACAAAAAAGTTGAAATCGAAGTCGAAGACGAAGTCGAAGTCGGACTTCAAAGTTAGACCCCAAAAATTTCTTGTTGAAAATAAGCTCTTGATGTCACAACCAAAGCCGAAGTCGAAGTCGAAGTCGAAGTCAAAACCGAAGTCGAAGTCAAAGTCGAAGTTGCTCGGCCCAGCTTCCACTCTCACAAAACTCACTATACCTCAACTCTCTTTCCACAATAAACTCACTTTAGCGCAGCACCGGCGTACCACTGTTTCACTCAGAAAACTCGCTACACAAAGGGCCGGTATTACGACCTTCGGTTAAATTTAACCAGAACTTTGACTGTAAGTTTCGTATGAGGATCTGTCAGTTCAAGTTTCAGTTAGAACGTTACTGACGATCGTAAGAACGGGCCTAAACTTAAAAAATTCTAAAAAATTTCAAAAAATTATAAAAAATCCTAAAAAAATTCTAAAAAATTCTAAAAAATTCTAAAAAAAACTCTAAAAAAATCTAAAAAATTCCAAAAAATTTTTAAAAAATTCTTAAAAATTCCAAAAAATCGTAAAAATTATTAATAATAAAAAAAATTATGAAAAAATGATAACAAATGATAAAAAATGATTAGATAAGATTAATAATGAAAAAAATTATAATAAAATATGATAACAAATGATGAAAAATGATAAAATATGATATCATATCATAACCAATAATAAAAAATGATAAAAAAATTTTAAAAAATTCTAAAATAATTCTAAAAAATTCTAGAAAGCTACCAAAAATTCTAAAAAAATCTAAAAAGTTAGAAAAAGTGATTAAAAATAATTAATGATGATGAAAAAAGTTAAAAAATGATAAAAATTATAACAAATGATAAATAAATGATAAATGATTAGAAATTCAAGATTATAAATTGAAAATAGGAGATATAAGATAAAATTAAGAAAGCCCGAAATTTTTAATGTTATGTTTTGTCGATTTGTGGCCGTATTTTGCATTTCTCGCAAAAAATGGTTAGAACCAAATTTATGGAGAATTAAGCTCTCTGTTATTAGAACGCACCCTTGAATAGAGCGTGGTCCTGCTTGTACAGAACGCAGTAACATAGAAGCAGATAATTTGTGGGCCGAATTAATTGAGGGGTGGATTGACTATCCCCACCGTATTTGCACTGAAGAATTTCGTTGACTTCGTCTATGTGTTCCAGTTGATGTTCGAATTGGAGAAGTATTTGTTGGCCGACCTTTCCCTTAGTAATTGAAATCGCACAAAATTTTCGTATCTCTTTCATGCTTTTCTTGATGCCGGCTAGTTCTTGCCAATATGTCTTAAGGTCGTAGTATGCGAAGAGATTCCATTCGCTGCTTATCAATCTTACTTCGCCAAAATTTTCAAAGTAAATACCTGGATGATTCTCGAAGGCCTTGACTTCTATGGGGTTGGTTACTTTACCGAGTATTGATGGAACGAATAATACCAGTAGTGCTATTGCCAGTAGACTTGTATGCCATGCCCTCTTTAATGGTGTGGTTGACTCGATTCTTCGGTCATTTTGATGAAGTCAATTCGGATAAATCTTTAAAAATCGCCCCTTATTTTGGACTGATGGACGTTTTATTGTTGGTCGTTTCGATGGTTCGTCTAAGGTTGAAGTGGTAATCCTTTGGTTCACCGGTGATGGATCAATTGTTTTTTCATCGGTTTTAATAGGTAATGGACACACTCGATGAATGGCCCTTCGAAGTTCTGTGGAGGAGGTTTTAATGTCCAGTACTCTGCTAAGTCCATCTTGACTCTTAATTGTGCCTAACACTCGTCCCATCCGCCATTACAAAGGAGGGAGATTGTCATTCATTTAAAGTACTAGAGTTCCTGGACTGATATCTTCGCTAGGATGTTGCCATTTATAACGGTTCTGGAGTACTTGTAGATATTCCTTAGACCAACGGCGCCAGAGTTCCTTGTGAATGGATCTAACCAGATTCCATCGTGCTACTAGGTTACTATTTCTTAAGAAGAAGCGGTTCCCCGATTAAAAAATGGCCGGGTGTCCATGCTTGCATGTCGTTGGGATCAGTAGATAGTGGCGTGAGAGGCCTTGAGTTGAGGATTGCTTCAATTTGAACAATAACCGTAGAAATTTCTTCTGCTGTGAGATGGGCACTGTTCATTACCTTTTTTAAATAACCCTTTGCTGATTTTACAGCAACTTCCCACAGGCCTCCAAAGTGTGGTGATCGGGGCGGAATGGGCTTCCATTGTATTCCATTATTTAAACAATGATTGTTTATTAAGGCTTGAGTTTCGTTTGCACTTAGCGTTTGGTGAAGTTCCAATAGTTCGGAGCGTGCACCCATAAAGTTCATGGCGTTATCACTGAAAATGGTATTTGGGATCCCTCGTCGTCTGATAAACCTTTTTAGTGCGCCTAAAAATGCTTGAGCCGAAAGATCTGACACCAGTTCCAGATGAATCGCCTTCGTTGTGAGGCATACAAAAACTGCAATGTAAGCTTTTGTTGGCTGCTTACCTCGTATTTTGTAGTGTGATTGGATGGGTCCCATGATTTCGATGGCTACCTTCATAAATGGACGAGCCGGTTGTATACGCTCTGCTGGAAGGTTGCCCATTAACTGTCCGATATTCCGTGGTTGAGCCTTACAACAGGTGACGCACTTGTGGACGATGGTTTAAGCCAATTGCTGCCCTCGCAACAGTAGAGTCTGCACTGGTGCATGTAGTTGTCGTTGATGGATTTGATTCATTAACAACTTTGTGAATACGTGTGATGATGGCAGTAAGATCGGGTGTTTTGTGTCATACGTCAGATTTGATGATTGAAGTCGGCCTTCGACTCGTAGAACTCCACTGTCGTCCAAAAACGGTGTGAGACCTACTAAACGGCTTTGTCGGGATAGCTGGCCTTTATTTTTAATAGTCCTTAATTCGTCAGCAAAGTCGTTTTTTTAGATTTCTTTGAGAATAACGTATAAAGCCTCCTTTAATTCGACAGTTGTTAGCCAGCTAGGTTGCTTTTGAATTTCTTGGTTGATTTTGGATACGTTCTGTTGGAACCGTAATATACGAGCCTCAACACGGTTCAGGTGATCGAACGAATTTTTGTGATTTATCCGATACATGAAGTGTGGTTCATTGTTGAGTGTGCTAGCCAGAGTCATTTTCGGAGGTGTGCCGTCTGGAATCTTCTCCTCTTCTAGATGATGGGGAATGGGCCAATTGTTTTCCGAAGTTTGAAGAAATTCCGGGCCGTTAAACCATAGTGTAGATTTGCATAGTTGCTCTGGTAACATTCCTCTTGAGACAATGTCGGCCGGGTTGCTTTTGGTGCGAATGTATTGCCAGTCACATGCTTCAGTTTTGGTTTGAATGTAGGTGATTCGATGTGCTATGAATGGATCTTGATTTTTTTTGAACCATTAATTTCGCTGCGCATAATTCAGCTGTAGTGCCGTACATAATAGTGCGAAGCCGATAATACTGCAACTGCTGTGTTAGGTCCTTTTTCCAGATGATTAATTGAAGATTTCGATCCTCCGGTTCAGCATCTATTTGTCTGTACATTTTAGTTATGTCGGCTGTGATGACATATTGGTGTGTTCGGAAGCGAAGTATGATTGAAAATAAATCATCTTGTACTGTAGGTCCTGTCATCATAATATCGTTCAGCGAAGTATTGTTAGATGTCTTGGCTGACGCATAAAACACAACTCGAAGCTTTGTTGTGCTGCTGTCAGGCTTCAAGACACAGTGGTGAGGCAAAAAATAATTGGCGTGTAGAATATCATCCTTTCGTATCTCTTCCATGTGTTGAAGTTGGACGTGTTCGTTGATAAAAGCTGAATATTGTTCCTTAAGTTGAGGCTGAGTTTGTTGTCTCCTTTCGATAGAAAGAAAACGTCTTCGAGCGATATCTT
Organism: Beris chalybata; assembly: GCA_949128065.1. Lineage (NCBI taxonomy): Eukaryota > Metazoa > Arthropoda > Insecta > Diptera > Stratiomyidae > Beris > Beris chalybata. Next base: position 99,210,097 of record OX421894.1, read on the forward strand.
CGGATTTTCCTAGGACTGACGCAGGCTGAACCAACGGCAGTGTAGGAAATCGCTCCTACATTTATTACTCATTTAAATCTTGCTTCTTTATTAACGTTGTATGATAATTTATTATTATATTAATTTGTATAAGATTTCGTTATAAATATTTATTTTACAATATCGAATAATAACTTATTTTTATAATCGAACAATAACGTATTTTTATAAACATTAGTAGTTTAAATAATTTTATATTTATTTTTATATTAATCAAACTATAACATATTTTAATAGTTATTAGAAATTAAATTACTTATAATAAAATTTTAATGTTGATCAATTGAAATATAACGAAGAACTGAATTTTCTCTGACTATCAATTATTTTTCTTGATTTTCGGAAACTCAATGATTACTTTGATTAAATAAACTAAACTGAAAACGACAGTGGCGAAACGTTAACAAGAGTACCATACTCGCCACAACAGTTTAACAATAAAACGACCGTCCTCCTTCCTTCTTATAAGTCCGTCCAAGCTTGCAGTATTATCGGGATTGGTTGATGAACTGCAATCTTTGGATTTTTGCGGTCCAGTCTTTGTTTGATGACCATCGAGATGGAGCAACTTATTGTGTCGCTTGGTACATTTTGTGCAGCAGCGTGCAGAATAGGTGGCAACTTGATGTCCTTCTTGCAAACAGTTCAGACACAGCTTCTATTCTTTGGCCCGTTGAAACCGACATATTGGTGTCAAGGCCAAAAACTTTTCACATTGGTAGAGTCGATGTTGTCACATGCTCTGCAGGTTGTAATGCGTCGTCTATTTGCAGACATAGCGGTTGATGTGCTGTTCTTCGTTTTTGGATTGTGGAAAGCTAGACCAGCTTTCTGACTGCCGAGACCTTCCAGGGCTTGGAAACGTTGTTCTATAAAACTCAGCAGCGTAGTTATGGTCTGCAGTTCACGTGGATTGGATAAAGACTGCTCATATAGGTTGTGAGAAGTTCTATCCAATTTTTTGATGATGATGTGGTGGAGAATGGGATCCCAATTGTCAATGGCAATTCCCAAACTCTTTAAGGTGCCTAGGCACTCCTTGGTGTTATCGTGGAGCGACTTAATACCTGAAGCCATGTCAGTGGACAAGGCCGGGTGGGTTATAAGTCGGTCTAAAATTGCTGTTGCGATAATCCTCTTGTTAGAGTAGCGATCCTGCAGTGTTTGCCATGCTGCGTCGTAATTGCCCTCTGTTATTTGAAGATGATGCACTAGATTGCTGGCTTCTCCACTAAGCATCGATTTTAGATACATGAATTTTTGTATCTTGCTAATTGGCTGTCGGTGAATTAGCTCCAAAAACAGGTCCTGCAACTGCGGCCATTTGAGATAGCTTCCGTCAAAGCTGGGTATGTCAATCTTTGGAAGATTAACAGCATGCGATGAATATCCCTGATGAGGTGCTATGACAGGAAAGTCGCGTGCTTGACTCTCCTGCAATCGAACGGTCATGCCTAGGTAGAGTCGTTCCGCCTCTCCAAAACTTGCTTCCGAATAGTCGAGTTGAAATTACTCAGCCATAATGAGGAGATGAGGTGCAGTAATCTCAGACCAATAGTTCCTTAGTGAGATCAGCCTTTCCTCATAGTACTGCCTAGATCTCGGAGCTTGCAGTTCCGTCTCCATGTTCTTGGTGAGATTCTGGAGTGACGTTATAAGAGCCGATTGTGTCCTTATTCGCCGCTGTTGAAGTTCGTTCTTGGACTCCTCGTTAGTAGGTAGGAAGTCAGTAGAGCTGCCTGATGCCTTGCCGTCCGTTGCGTTGTCTGCTTGCGATACCGTCTCTATTGCGGCCTGTAATGCTGCCGATAGCATTGCTACGGTATCTTCGTAGACTGCTTCAACCATTTGATGGTACTTCTGTTTGGAGTATGGATGGTCGGGCTTGTCGGCAAGGAACTCCTGAAACTGCATATCGGCCTCTTCGAAGCGCTCCCATTCGAAGTCCAATCGATCCAACCTGGTTTGGATATTTTGGACGGTTCGCCTCGCCTTCGCCTCCTTCTTAAAGTTGACGCCGATTTTCTCCAGCCGTTTTCCCGCTTCTTGCTGATGCTCGAGTAGGGACTCCATGATTTCTGGTTAAATTGATGTCTTCAATGTTGATTTTTCAAGCCTTAGCTGCTGATGCAGAGGATTATACTGATGGTTGCTGATCCTGTTGACCACGTCGGGGTCACCATGTAAAATAACGAGCGTTTTCGTTATTGATTCAGTCCTGAAATTATGAAAGGGTTAAATGCTGCAAAATAAAACTCGTTGGTCAATATTAATAAAACAGAATGACTTTATTGATACTGTGACGATTTTCTGGTTCGTTTGGGTTTCCCGGAAATCACTTCCAATTATTTTTATTAATTAAAACACTCTTATTTAATTACACTCTAATTTCATCGCTTTATTGATTTATTCCATCACATCCAATATTCCATTTCGCAATCCTAGATTTTTCTAATCTCTTCTCTACTGTTTTTTTCAGAACCCACCGCCTCCTTTTTCTACTCCTTTTTTTCTAATCATCGCAAAGTGAAATATGCCACATTATTCTCCCCTCAATTGTTGTTCGTCCCGAAAATATTTGGGCAATCTATCTAAGTGTACAACTTTCATCTTGGCTCTTGGCTTATCCATTAGTTGTATCCTGTAAACCACGTCATTAATTCTAGTGATTACTCGAAAAGGTCCTTCCCAGTGCCGCTGCAATTTCGGTGATCTTCGAATCTGTCTACGCGGATTGTACAGCCATACCAGGTCTCCTTCCATAAATCCAGAAGAATTCGCTTTTTGGTCGTATCGAATTTTCATGCGTTCAGTTGCCAATTGAATTCTATTTCTGACGAACCGGTGAATGATGTCCTGTCGTTGTCGCAAGTCCGCAACATAATCCTCCGTAATCGCGGGCTGCTCTGGAGCTATTCCAAAGAGTAAATCTGCCGGTAGTCGAATGTTTCTCCCGAAGATAATCCGAGATGGTGTTTCGCTGGTAGTAGCATGCTGCGCCGTCCGGTAGGCCATCAGTAATAGAGGCAGAAAGCGGTCCCAATCAGTTTGGTTCTGACTAACGAGTTTCGATAAATGTGAGTTAATCGTCCTGTTGAAACGTTCGACCATTCCGTCAGACTGCGGATGCAGAGGCGTTGTCCTCGTTTTGTTTATTCCAAGTAACTTAAACAGCTCCTTCACTGTTTGCGACTCAAAATTACGCCCTTGGTCTGAATGTAACTCTCGTGGTACATAAAATCTGCTGATCCAATTATCGACGATTTGTTCAGCAACTATTTTAGCTTCTTGGGTAGGAATAGCGTAAGCCTCTGGCCATTTACTGAAGCAGTCCATGACGACTAAGATATAGTGGTTACCACTATCTGACACAGGAAATGGTCCAGCGATGTCGATGGCAGTTCTTTCGAACGGGGTACCTACGTTGTATTGTTGCATCTCTCCTCTACTTCTACATTGGGGACCCTTACTTGAGGCACACGTGTCACACTTTCTGCACCAGTTTTCTACATCCTCGCGAAGGTAGACCAAGTACAATATTTCTGGTATTTTCGAAATAGTTTTATTGATGCCTAGGTGTCCTCCAGAGGTTCCCTCATGATATTCCCTTAAAACGTCTTTAATTTTATTTCGAGGAATGATGAGTTGCATTATATTTGATGTTTCGTCTGCTGCTTCCCATTTTCCTTTTAGCAAACCGTTGTCTATACAGAGAGAATTCCATTGTTCCCAATAGCATTTCAGAACTCCGCATTTATCGGATATATATTTCCAAGTCGGCCTTTCTTCGCGTTCTTTCCATTCGAACAGTGGTGATATGTCCGGATCATTTTGTTGCGCGGTAACAAATTCTTCTTGATTCCAACCATCCGTTAGACTTAATATAACCGCTCGCAATTCGTTGCATTCAGTTGTCTCTTTCGCCCGTTGGCAATGTTTGCGATTTTGTGAACAGGGTCGTCGAGAAAGTGCATCTGCATTCCCGTGAATTTTGCCTCTTCTATGAATTATATCGAAGTCGTATGATTGGAGTCTCTCTATCCATCTTGCAACTTGACCTTCCGGATTCTTGAATTGAAGTAGCCATTTTAAAGCTACATGATCCGTTCGTAGAATGAACCTTTGGTCGTAGAGGTATTTGTGGAAATGTTTGATAGCTTCCACTGTTTGCTAGTAATTCTCTGCGTGTCACGCAATAATTTTTCTCCGATTTTGAAAGCACTCTACTGTAATACGATATAACTTTTTCCTCGCCATCGATTTCCTGAGAGAGTACTGCTCCAATTCCATCGTTGCTGGCATCGGTATCAACCATAAAAACTTTTCCTGGAGATGGGTACGCCAAAACTGGAGACTCTCAAAGCTCCTCCTTCAATTTCTCGAATGCTAGTTTACACTTTTCATCCCAGTTGAATTTTCTGCCATTTTCGGTGAGCTGATGCAGACATTTTGCTATAGTAGCGAAGCCCTTCACGAAGCGTCGATAATAAGTTGCAAGCCCGAGAAAACTACGTAACTGGTGCTTATCTTTCGGTGTTGGCCAGTTTTTAACGGCTATTATTTTCTCTGGATCAGTTTTAACTCCGTCTGCCGATACAATATGGCCTAGGTATTTTACTTCAGGGCTGAATAAGGTGCACTTTGTTGGGTTCAGCTCCGCGAAATCGTTGGAAAGTTTCTTCCAGATTCTTCAGATGGTCTTCAAAAGTTTTACCAATAACAAACACATCGTCAAGGTACACCAGGCAGGTCTTCCAACTAAGTCCCCGTAAAACAAACTCCATAAGTCGCTCAAATGTTGCGGGAACATTACAGAGCCCAAATGGCATCACGACGAATTGCCATAGTCCGCCTCCAGTGGAAAATGCAGTTTTCTCCTTGTCTCTCTCGTTGATTTCCACCTCCCAGTATCCACTTTTCAAGTCGAGTGTTGAAAACCATTGTGCCCCGGAAAAGGTGTCCATGATGTCGTCAATCCTTGGCAGTTTAGTGACATCATTTAATTTTCTATAGTCCACGCAAAACCGAGTGATTCCGTCCTTCTTCTTTACAAGCACTACCGGTGACGACCATGGACTTTCTGACTCTTCGATGATTCCTTGCGTTTTCATGCTGTTTACCATTGAATTTACTTCTTCTTGTTTAGCAAGTGGAATTCTCCTCGGTGATTGACGTATGGGTGTAGCATTACCCGTATCTATTCGATGCTTTACCAGGTCTGTTCTGCCATGATCATCATCGTTCATCGAGAAGATATCAGTGAAACGTCCAATGAGATCTGCTTCTTTTCGGTGTTGTACTCCTTGTAAGTTGCTCCGACCCAGGAGAGTCGACTGCAACTTTTGTTCATCTTTACTTCGTTGAATTTGACCAGAGTCTGACAAAGTGCTTTCTTTCATTTTTGTCACAACAACGATCGGTTTGCCAACGCCAATCACATCTCCTTTCTTAACGGTTGTAGTGCTCTCCGAGACATTCATCAGCCTTATTGGAATTAGTTTTCTCTCATCTGCCTTTACCAATGTTCGTCCCAAGATCAAATTTCGTAATGCCGGTGTCGTATCGGGTTCAATTAGGAAGAATCGGTAGTTCTCGGGATCACCATCGAGCTTCGCCCAAACTACTGTTTCTGACGTTTTAGGCACGTCGATGTCTTCGCATAAAACCACTCTTAGCTTGAAGTCTGCGTCAGTATTGATTTCCATTGGCATTTCAATATTTCTCCATTTCAAGATGCGTTGGCCTAAATCCAAATGAAAACCATGTGGCCTTAGGAAGTCCATGCCAAGAATGCACTCATCCGTGATATCAGCCACCAAGAAAATATGCGAAAATTTCAGGTCTCCTAATTTTACTTCTTGTGCTATTTCGCCTTGTACCTTTGTCAACTCTCCAGTTGCCGTTCGGATCGCGTACTATCCGGTATTATGAAGCCATGTATTCTTTACCATGTCCGATCTTAGCACTGATCTTGTTGCTCCAGTATCAATGGTTATAACGCAGTCTAATCCTTCAATATGTCCGCTCATAGATAAATCGTGTTGTCCACGGTGAAGTCGAGAGACTGTGATGATGGTTCCGGGGGCGTCGATCCTACCAGCCAACTTCTGCTCCATGAAGTTGGCCTTTAATCGTTTCCCGAACTGTCATTAGGCGAAGCGTGCTCTCGTGACGGTTCGCCTCGTTCTCCCTTTTGCTTAGCAGCGCAGCTGGAACAGTAGTTTGTAGCCTTTCTTGGTTTTCGGCAGTCGCGTCTCAAGTGTCCTGCCTGTCCACAATTCCAGCATCGGGGAGCTCCAGATCCTTCGCTCCGCTTGGTGTATTCTGTTCTCTGACATACACACTCTTCTGTTATCTCGAACTCGGTAGTGACTCCTCGAACTTTGCTTGGCAGCTTCGAACGTAAGCCCATATGCTAAGGCTTCGCCAATCGTTTTCTTCCCTGCCAATTTCAGCGCCAGCTGCAGCTCTCTATCCTGTACAGCACTGTTAAATGCGAAAACAGCTGTTTCGTTGCGTTGCTCTGTTTGTGCGTTGGGAGACGATAATAGTGTAAGCCGTTCTATATCGCGCGCCAGCTCTTGAAGTGTTTCACCATTCTTCTGGGTGCGGATATATAGTTGTGTTTTGTAAATCTCACGCATGTATTCACTGCCATAATAAAGGTCCAATGTCTGTACCAATGTCAAAAAATCTCGATGCTGCTCCTGAGGAATCGCCTGAAGAAGTTCTGCTGGTGGACCTCTTAGCGCCAATATCAAAGCCGTTCCCCGTTCTAAATCATTCCAATGATTATTCCCTGCGGCTGCCTCAAATTGGGTCTTGTAAACAGCCCACGGTGTTTGTCCATCGAAGATTGGAGCCTTGAGATCCTTGTGCGTAACGTGTTCTGTTTTGATGACTCCAGTTGCTTTCACGTTATAGAAGTCCTCTTTTAGGCTCTCAACTTCTTCAACAATCTTAGATGTCTTTTCTTCGAAGGTTTGAAGTTTCTTCTCGACATTTTCTTTTATTGTTTTACCCATGGTGTCTATTTTATTGTTTTGTTGCTCCAATTTTTGGTTGAGATCCTTTGAGGTCTGATCGAGCTTCTCGTTAAGGTCCGCTGACAGCTGACTTTGTTGATCTAATTTCTGGTTAATGTACGTTGAAGTTTGGTCCAATTTTTTTATCATTTCTTGCATTAACAGCTTCAGAGCATCTGATGTAGTAGAACACTCCTCATCACTTCCTGCACGAGCTTCTTCGATTGAGAACTCTCAAGTGTTGGCGTCCTTACCTTCAACCTCGAGTGCTTTGATCATACGCCCGACAAGTTCGGATTTGTTCCCGGTTGTTGATAGCTCGCGTCTACCGAGCTCTTCCTTAAGCTCCATTACTTTCAAGTCTTTTAAATAACGCGTCATTTTTACTCTTTACTTTTGTCCGTTCGAGAACTTTTCAACTTCACAGTTTGAAACTTATCCGCGCACAAAATTCTCACTTTATCCACTCGCGATTTCAACCCGAATTAAATTTTTTAATCCCACTTCTGACACCAAATGTGACGATTTTCTGGTTCGTTTGGGTTTCCCGGAAATCACTTCCAATTATTTTTATTAATTAAAACACTCTTATTGAATTACACTATAATTTCATCGCTTTATTGATTTATTCCATCACATCCAATATTCCATTTCACAATCCTAGATTTTTCTAATCTCTTCTCTACTGTTTTTTTTTCAGAACCCACCGCCTCCTTTTTTTACTCCTTTTTTTCTAATCATCGCAAAGTGAAATATGCCACAATACATATTTTTAGCTTATATAATAAAAAAAATTATTACATGCTATGATGACGACTGGAACTAGAGCCGAGTGCCAAAGACGTTGGCAAAGAATTTGCCGACGAAGCAACTGCCACACCCCCTGACAGTTTCCGTTGCTCACGACCTTACCAAAGTCGGACTTTCGGCATTGCCGGGAGAACTTCAACACATAAGGTCGTGACGAATGTCCTTAACAGATTGCCAACAGAACTTTTTTTCAGTCTCGTGGTCCAGTACTCTGATAACGGTTTGATTCTTTTAATTCTCTTTTCAATATTTTTCTTTTTTTTTCATTCTAATTACCAATTATAGAGCTTGGATCATACAATTCTACATATTTGTTGAACTTACGGGTATTTTGTATATATATAAAAAAAAAACAATTTAAAACATACTGCAGGCACGATCGGCTGCAAGCCAATCGTATAATACTCCAGCTGATACAGAACTCCGATTTATTTTGTAGTTGAGGATGAAGTAGTATTACGTGTGTGCATGTTGTATGTCCTTCATTAAGGAATCCCGTTATGGTGCATTTATACTCAGCGTTTGCGACGAGCCTCTATCCCCACCAAAAAATTGATCAATGAAATAGCTCGTGCAGTGTTTAATTTCATATCTTGAACTGGAAAAAAAATTTCGTTTTTGAACTAGTTTCATATGGGAGGTGATCCAAGGACTCAGTCCATTATTTACATATTCATCCTTTTCCTTGAAACCATTGAAAAAAATTTTGTATGGAAGGTACCAGATGGAGTAAAAGGATTTATCGCTCGTCGTATGGCAAAAAGATGATTTGCAAAGTTTGGTTTTTGGTTGCTTTTAATCTGGAAAATTTGGAGGGTGATATTTCTCCGAGCGATTGTGGTGTTTCTTAGGAAAATGAATATCTTAAATTTGTATACAAGCGTAAGTGGAAATATTTAATAGAAAGAAACCTGACTCTGCGAATATCATCCCTTTTAGTTTGACCCGACACCATTTTACTTTATTATTTATAATACAGTATTGTTATTGATTTAAAAAAAAAAAAAATTTGCTGCCCTCAAAATTATTTTGTGTACATTTCATGACTAGTAGACACGAAGAAAGCAATAAAAATTTTCACTCCGTCTGTCCGCCATACGCCGTACGCCGTACGTCGACCGCCAAAATCCTTTGAAGGCTCGTAGCTCTCAAACCAGTGGAGCTATTAAATTAATTTTCTAGGAATAGACTGGGTAGACCCCTTGAATTGACATTATTTTCAGGGGTGGGGTGTGAGGGGGAAGTTGGGGGAAGCGTTTTAGACGAAAAATTTTGGTTTCTAGATCTCAGCAACCGCTTACCTTAGGAGACTGAAACTTGGAATTTCTATAAAGGTTTGATAGTGGACCCATATGCAAAAAAATTGATGATAGGGTGAGAAAGAAAAAGTTCCGATTCTTATATCTCTAGAATCTATAATGATAGGAAACTGAAACTTGGTATTTAGATAGAGCTATAGTAGTGATAAAAGTATAAAATTGGTTAAAGTACTTACCCTTTACTGATTATTAACTTATTAACTTCAAAACTTAAAACTTATATATAAATTTAAATAATTTCTTGGATGAGAACGAACCTTGTTCGCCTTCGCCACCAAGCAGGAAAAGAGAGCCTGGAAGTCAGAGTTTTTTAATATTTCGTGGTGACTAGACGTAGACTACAAGCCGCTGTAACAGTCGGTATAAACGCATGACTAAATATAGCCGCATAAAAAGTAATCTAGAGTCGTTAAATCGCACAAACGAGGGGCCAGTTAACAGAACCACTTCTGGAGATCAAGTTGTCACCAAATTGATTTTGCAATAAATCGATTGTTAAGCGAGCTGTATGGCAAGTTGCGCCGTCTTCTTGGAACCAAATGTCGGCGAAGTTTAGCTCATTAATTTTTGGAAACAAAAATACGGCAGCCCCTTCCTCATTTTGAAAGAAATAAGGACCGATGATGCCGCCAGCGTGTAAACCGCACCAAACAGTAAATTTAAATGGATGTAATGGTGATTCAGTAACGGCGTGTGGATTGCCTGCGCTCCATCTACGGCAATTTCAATCAATAGCTGCACGAATTGCTTGATCCACAGGCCGATTATGTCAACCATAAAATGGACGAAGTGCTCTATGAACTTTGCGAACAGATTTATTTTTTTGAAAGTAAATTTCCAAAATTTCGAAGCGTTGTTCTGGCGTTAAATGATTTATGATGACTTGGCAAACCGGACTGAACAGAAATGTCAACACAGTTTTACATTATCAGCTGTCAAACCACAGTTATCGATATCGAAAGTTCTCATGCACCTAAAAAGAACACCCTATATATATATTTCATTTCTTTTTGTTGCCCCTCTATCTCAAGCATTATACTTATTATGTTATGTTGATAACAGGAGCCACCATTTTATTAGATTAATTATTTTATTATTAATTAATTTATTATTAATTATTTTAAACTTACTTGTCAAATTCTAGTGATTTTTTAGACCGATCGACATTTTCTAAACATGATTTTAGAATGTCTCGACCTAAGCTTTCTTTCTCTTCGAACAACCGAACCCTTTCAGTCATATAACAATTAAGCATTCATGTGGGTACAATATTATACATGGATGAAAGTTTCTGAAATAATAAGCCAACGTTACTCGTCTTGCACTCAACCCGCATCCCCCCTCACCACTACACTAGAAAGCTATCACTTGAAGGGTTCACTCAATCTACCCTACCAATAAACTTGAATGCAATAGCTCCAAGGATTTGGGAGATGCAAGCCTTCAATCGACTGTCCGCACTGTGACATACACTCACCCACTCAGAAAACTACCGGAATCAAATGGGATGGTTCTCCTCACCCACTCAGAAAACTACCGGAATCAATTGGGATGGTTCTCGTTGAAGGTGTAAACCGTGCATCACACATATCGTTTGTACTGCTCCTAGATCCACAACCACTCAAAACATACTGCAGTCACGATCGTATAATACTCGTATAATACTCTAGATGATAATGAACTCCGATTTATATTGTAGTTGGGGCTAAAGTAGAATTACGTATGCCCATGTTGTATGTCCTTTATTAAGGACCTCCATTCAGTTGCTACTTGAAACTTAAAAACAATATCATCTATGTTTAAAATCATTTCTTGAACTGGGTGTGACATCGGGAATAAAATGTCATTTTTGAAGGACATTCACATGTGAGGTGCAGGAAGGACTCACTCGATTTTTAATATATATATCCCTTTCCTTGGAGTCATCCACAAATTAATGTGTACAAAATTTCAAATTCGTAGTTTGACGCGTTCAAAAGTTATGGGAAAATATTGTTGAATACGTATCTTAAGGATTTTTTGTATGGAAGGTACCAGAAGGAGTGAAAGGGTTTCGCTAGCCCATTTTCACTCAAAACTAATTTGTACAAAATTCTAAACTTACAGCCAAACGATTACTTGAGTTATAATGAGTTCCATAAATTAAGTGACGACATTTTGAAAGGATATTTGTATGGCTGTTACGCGATTATAATAATAGGATTTTTTCCAAAGATATACATTTAACTTCAACTACTGGAAAACAAACGTATACAAAATTTTAAACAAACAGCTAAAATGGTTGTGAAGCCATCGACAAGTTTTCTAGAACACTGTCTTTTCAAGTTTTTTTTTGTATGGAAGCTACTCGAAGGAGTCAAGAAATTTCACTGACAAACGCAGTCTAACTTCCTTTTTGCTTAAATTTTATATGTAAAAAATTTAAACTTCTTGGCTAAACGATTTCTTGAGTTAAAGTGAGTTTCGTGAATAAAATGAAGATATTTTAACAAGATATTTGCATGGCAGCCACTCGAAGGACTAATAGGATTTTCTTCATAATCATACATTTAGCTCCAACTATTGCAAAATTAGCACATACAAAATTTTAAAACCATAGCTTAAACCTGTCGGAAGTTATCGGCCAATATTCTTGAACACATGTTTTAAGGACATTTTATATGGCAGGTAACAGAAGAAGCAAAAGGATTTATCTGCCTAGTAAACTCAAACTTTGTTTTTACTCAAAACTAATTTGTGCACAATTTCGAATTCGTATCTAAAAGATAACTAGAGTTATAGTGAGTTTCGTAAATTATGTGAAGACATTTTGGTAAAGGACTTTTTTCACAATCATAGACTTAGCTTCAACTATTGAAAAACAAACGTATACAAGATTTCAAAGTCGTTGCTTTAGGCATTCCGAAGCTATTGATCAATATTCTTAAACACATGTTTTGAGGACATTTTATATGAAAGGTACCAGAAGGAGTAAAATGATTTCGCTGATTAGTAAACTCGAACTTTGTATTCACCCAAAACCAATTTGTACAAAATTCTGAATTCATAGCTAAACGATTACTTAAGTTATAGTAAGTTTCGTGAATTGAATGAAGTATTTTAACAGAACTTTTGTATGGCATCCACTCGAAGGACTAATAGGATTTTCTTCATAATCATACACTTAGCTCCAAATATTGAAAAAATAACATATACAAAATTTCCAAGTCGTAGCTTAAACCCTTATGAAATTTTCGGCCAATATACTTGAACACGTGTTTTAAGGACATTTCGTATGGCAGCTACCCGAAGGAGTGGGACGATTTTGTCCGTTAACGAACTTAGCCTTACAAGTTCAACCAAACACTCAGATACAAAATTTCAAGATCCTAGGTGAAGGTGTTCTTGAGTTATCGTGTTCACGGACAGACAGACGGACGGACGGATGGACGCCAAGCGGATTTGAGGTTTTTGGCCACAAATAAACAAAAAATATGATATAACTTTTTTTCGTCCGAGGCTTGGTTACATGCGTTACATAATTTTCGGCTGGATCAAACTTATAATACTCTATATGATTTCATCTAGAGTATAAAAATCTGCCAACGATCTGGGAGTAACTTTATTATTTTTTCGGCAGAAGTTAGGAACGCGTTCAATTCTGAGATGTGGTGTAGGTCACTATGTGACTGAAAACCTATCAAAAAAAACAAGCCCGTGGAAGTGAAAATCTGATCGTATCTGAGAGATATGAAATAATTTATGAAAAAGTACACAATCACTTTAAAGCCTCTTAGGGGTCAATTTTCAAAAAATCTTGAAACGCTTTCTAGGTACTCATATGAAGAATCCGTAGAATAAAAGTGAACTCAATATTTTGGAAGACCTAGTAGATATGACGAAAATCTTGAAAATATATGCATTCTATTTGCACTGAACAGTTTTTTTGCTCATACTTCCGAACTCCAATGGATATTCGAATTTTTTTTTAGTCCAAATTACTTTCCTAGTTGATTAACATATAGGTACACACCGAGTTTCAACTTTCTACCATAAGCCGTTCTATAGTAAGGAAAAACACCCCCACCCCCGTACCATACTACCCCCATAAAAAATTATATTTTTCCAACATGTCACTACTATAGCTCTATCTAAATACCAAGTTTCAGCTTTTTATCATTATAGGTACTTAAGATGTAAGCAACGGAACTTTTTCCTTTTCAATCTCCCCCACCCTCACCCTTTGCACCCATATCCCCGTAAATTATTTCTCTCCTAGGGTTTTATTGGGCCTACGTCTGGTAAAAAATTTGAGCATCTATCTTATACCGTTCTTGAGATATAAAGCGTGATTTTTTTGAATATTTCTTATCCCCCACACTTCCATGTTCCACCACCCCCTTAAAAAATTTTACTTTGTGCAACCCTTATGTGTCGACTTTTCTACTCAAACCGAATTTCATTTTTCTAGAGCAATTGGTTCGTGAGATATCGTGATCTAAAGTTTGTCACCCTCCACCCCCGTACGCCACTACCCCCCTAAAAATTTGTTCAATCCTTTGTTCTAGTATAGGTACAGATATTTGTTAAGTTTGAATTTCTCGCCATCAATGGCTTAGGAGATGTGGATTTTAGAAAGTGTCGATCTCGGCATTTTTGCGTTTCGGACGAATTATTTTCCCCCCACTCCCACACCCTTTCACTCATATCAATATTTTTTCTCACAAATGGGTTGCCCGATCTAGCTGGCCAAAATTCGGTTTTCCAAACATGCAAATGTTAAGCAGCATTAAGATTAACCAATAATACCCTAGGCAGACGACGCATTCGAATGTATATTGGGGGAATGTCAAAATATTTTTGTGCTAGGAATGCCGAATAAAAGTTGGCATTTTTGCATTGGCACATAGTTACGTATTATCTTTTGAAATAGAGTGATAGAAAAGTACTAATATGCCAGCAATTGTGAACGAAACGTTAAAAAGATAGATCGTAATTAATGCACATATGAAATAAATACAGAAATTTGGACGGTGGAACACCTGATTTTCCACTTGTTCCATTAGTCTCATGGACTCACCGCTAGATGGCGTCGCGAGCGTTTGCATGAATGAGCAAATTTTGGGAATTACCATTTCAGAATCGTAATTCGTCGAATGATGGAATGAATGACCAATTCGACAATTTAATAGTGACAGACGTGATGCGGAATGATCATTCGACTAGGAATGATCATTCGATTGCGTCGTCTGCCGAGGGTATAATACACTAGGCAGACGACGCATTCGAATGTACATTGGGGGAATGATCATTTGCATTCAATGATCAATTAGATTTAACATTGACACACGTCTATCGGAATTACATTCCATCTGTCAAAATATTTTTGTTGTGGGAATGCTGAATAAAAGTTGTAATTTTTGCATTGGCACACGGCTACGTATTATCTTTTAAAATAGAGTGAGAGAAAAGTACTAATATGTCAGCAATTGTGGACCAAACATTAAGAAGATTGATCGTAATTAATGCACAAATGAAATAAAGAGAAAAATTTGGACGGTGGAACACCTGATTTTCCACTTGTTCCACTAGTTTCATGGACTCATCGCTAGATGCCGTTGCGAGTGTTTGTATGAATTACCAATTTTCGGAATTACCATTTCAGAATCGTAATTCGTCGAATGATGAAATGAATGACCAATTCGACAATTTCATTGTGACAGACGTGATCCGGAATGATCATTCGACTAGGAATGATCATTCGATTGCGTCGTCTGCCTAGGGTATTAGGGAGTTTCAAGAAGGTTTTTATACTCTAGATGAACATATAGAGTATTATACGAAAAGTTTGTAACGCATAGAACCGAGCCTCGGACGAAAAAAAGTTATATAATATTTTGTGTTTATTTTTAGCCAAAACCCCCAAATCCGTTTGCTGTCCGTCCGTCCGTCCGTTAGCACGATAACTCAAGAACGCGTTGACCTAGGAAGTTGAAATTTTGTCACAACTTGTAAAATGGAAAAAGTAAGGCTAAGTTCGTTAATGAGTGATATCCTTCCACTCCTTCGGGTACCTCCCATACAAGAGTCCTTAAAACACGTTTTCACAATTATTGCTCGAATGCTTCAAGTTAGGAACTTGAAATTTCGCATACTTAAGGTTTACAATGTTTGAATCGAAAGTTCCGAATATAAAGCAAATCGAATGAGTCCTTCGTGTAGCAGCCTAGAAAAGTCCTTCAAAAATGTATGCATGTTACTGAATCCACTATAACTCCAGAACGGGTTAAAGCAGGAATTTAAAATTTTACAGGAACTGGTTTTATACCAAAACTAAAACGGAGTTCATTAATTAGCGCCATCCGTTGGCTCCTTCAGGTAGCTG
Organism: Beris chalybata; assembly: GCA_949128065.1. Classification (NCBI taxonomy): domain Eukaryota; kingdom Metazoa; phylum Arthropoda; class Insecta; order Diptera; family Stratiomyidae; genus Beris; species Beris chalybata. The sequence continues at coordinate 99,225,654 of OX421894.1, forward strand.
TCATACAAAAGTCCTTAATTAACATGTTCACCAATATTGAACGATAACTTTAGAACACTTTGAGTTACGACTTTGAAATTTTATACACATTAATTTTATAATTGTCGCAGCTGAAACTATTAATATGAAAAATATCCCATAAGTCTTTCATGTAGTTGCCATACAAAAATTCTGTAAAATGTCCATTTACTTACCTTATGGAACTCACTATTAATCAAAAAATCGAGTAGCCACTATACAATAATTTCTACCAGGAGTCTGTCCAATGTTCAGCTATAGCTGCTATTTAGCTGCTTTTGTGTTTCGGCTAACTGTCATTCCGGTACTTAGCCGAGACACAAAATCAGCTAAATAGCAGCTATAGCTGAACATTGGACAGACTCCTGTAAGTAAAAGGTCATGTAATAATTGCTTGTGCTCTCCTCATTCTTTTGTGTATTTCCAACTAAAATATAAATCGGAGTTCAGTATTTCATCTAGAGTATCATACGATTGGCTTGCAGCCGATCGTGACTGCGTTATGTTTTTTACCTTCATTTACTATGAAAGCCGTGGGCTCAGTTCAAAGTAGCCATTTGTAAAAGATAATTTGTAACGGAAAAATCTATCTTAAAAACTAAATGTGATCACGAAACTTTTTCGTGAATTTAAAGGAAAATTAAGAATTTTTGAAAAATGGATATTGAAGTAGCAGGTATGTACTTAATTTTTACAATTTATGGTTTTTCAAGGATATATGGTTTTTGAACTAAATTGTTTTAAATTTTGGTATTATTTGAGATCTATTTTTTGGTAAAGTTATATTTTCAAAATTAAAAAAGTTATATAAGTCCGCACGCTTCCGTCAAAACTTATGTGGCAATATGAAGGTCAAATATTCAATCTTAAGTAGTAAAAAAAATTTCCTGCTTATATCTGCTCAGCGAGATTTTATAACAGTTTATATTGATAACGAAAATTCGAAGTACTTGTATTTTGAAAATTCCTTTTGCAAGGATAAAGGACTCAATCCTTGGTAAAGGCCTTGAACAAATGTCACTTGAGTTCGGAATAGTACAAAAAAAATAAATCAAATGGTATCTTACCCGGAAAACTATTAAATAATAGTATTTTCAGTTAAAAATATAATGTGAAAACATTCACCAAAAAAATTATATTTTCATTTTTCACAAATTTTTTTTTTTTCGAGAAAATATGTTTTAATAGTATTATTACTGAATAATAACTAAATAAAACCTTATTTTAAGATAAATTGATAATAAAAATAATTTTGGCCAGCTAGGTCGTGCAAACGCTTTGATCGCAATACTATATTATTAAAAAATAATAAAGTAAAATTGCAACCAATAATTCTAATTTTTCCTGAAAATACAAATTTAAATATTAACAAAAAAAGAAAAATGTCATATTCTGTAAAAAAAAATTAATAAAATTTTTGACGTTTGACAGGAAAAAAAGAAAACCATTTCAAGCTAAACAAGCGTGCCTTAAAAAAACTGAATAATTGAAGAACTTAAATTCTTAAAAGAAACTGGATAACTGAAGAATTGAAAACTAAAAATCATCGGGCTTTTTTTTCCCAGTTTTCACTCATACACATACGTAAAATTTATGGCGCGCTTGTAAATAGAAAGCTCTCATGTACACAGCATACAGGTAAAGCCCCCGTGTCCGTGCGTACAGTAAAGAACATAGTCGGTGCTTGGGGTTTTAAACCCAACAAGCACATTCGACCGAACGTCCTGATGTCAGAGCTCGATACGATAGATTGCTTATATTGAATATTTCTTTCTGTATACCTGTGAGGTTGTTTTAATTTTCTTATAGTTTTTCTACAAATATGTAAGATAAGCATACTTTTTTTCAGCGTTAAGGACTATGAAGCTATTTGGAGAGATATTCGCACATTCTCACAGATCTGGAAGAAAGTTTTGATACCAGCACAATGTGTATATGATCTGGGTGCTTCTGAAGCAATTTTTTCGGCATTTAATAGAAAAATCGTTGAAATAAAAATATCACCTATAATTTATATGAAAGCGCAGAAAAATGATGTCGAGCGAGCTGGAATGCGAATGGCGCACATAAAAGATGGAGCTGCTATGTGTGATGCTATGAATTATTTAGAAGAAAGGGTGAGTAGAAAATCTATGACCTTCAATTCTGTGAAATAATATATATAATATGTAATGTTATATAATAGTACATTATGAAAATCATAACTTTGTTACGATGAGCAGCAGGCTAATTGTACACTTGATGAAATACTTTAGTTCGTTTTATATTGTAGTTTCGAATAGAGGCTCCTTGTCAAAAACCTCGTTTAGCTACTACCTTAAGTTCATATCTCCTAAACGTAAACTGTAAATGGGTACCTCAGTTAAAATCGGGGTAATAATCACGGACGAGCCTGTGGCTGACTACTTAAAAAAAAAAAAATTTACTAGACAAATTGATCGCAAATAGGGTTTGAGGATGTTTAATTACAACAAACACCTGATATAAATTGTTTACAATAGTTCGATTTAGTGCTTTTTTTTGGACGTTTACAATGGATCAGAACTGAACTAATATATTTGTTAACATCCGAAAGAACTGAAATATACAAATATATTTTTTTTAACAATATTAAAGCGCTGATAACAATTGGCTTATACTTCACTGTGACTCAAAAATATAAGAAGTCCATATAAATGAAGTTTTATTATTTGCAACACCCTCCCAAGTCGGAGATTCCTTGCTATTTACATAGGTCCAGAGTATAGAGAAGCTAGATTGGTCTCTTCAGCTTTGTTGTATTTGCAAGCCTAAACAAGCAGGAACGAATTTTTAAATCTCTTCCATGGAAAATATTTTCCATTAACGCTAACATCCATAAAGGTGAACAGAGTACCTTGCAAGTTGATCAGTTGGTAAGCAACGTATGAACTGATTAACTTCTTATGCAATAACTGCATAGTACACGTCCGCCCAGCTGCCCCCCACTTCATCCAAACTTAATGAAAAAATTAAAAAATTAAGCGCTATTTATGCGCTCTCCGAAACACTAAGAAACAATTTTTGCGCTCCTTTCATTTAGTAAGGATAAGTGGGGGGGGGGGGCTGAGTAGACGGCAAGCTACCCCCCCCCCCACCCCTAAAATATGATATAATTGAAAAAACAAATACACAGGAATTATGCGCTCTCAGAATTCGCTACATTTGATTTTTGGGCTATGTCCTTTTTAGGACCTTCCATACAACTCGCAGGTTGAGATTCTCCAAATGCAAAAACTACACCAAATAACTATACCAGCTGAATCTATGATTTATGCGCTCTTAGATCTGCAAATCGCAATTTTTGCACTGCGTCCTGTCAAGGACCTCCCATACAAATCGTCGATTCCGAAACAGTAAAACAGAAATGTCAACTCGACCAATGCGAAACCCTACTAAATAATCATGCACGATCGATACGTGATTTACGCGCTCCCGGAATATGGTACATTTGGTTTTTGCGCTATGTCCTTTCAAGGACCTCCCATACAACTCGCAGGTCGAGATTCTCCAGATGCAAAAATTACACCAAATAACTATACCAGCTGAATCTATCATTTATGCGCTCTTAGAATCTGCAACTAGAAATTTCCGTAATGCTTCCTGTCAAGGACCTCCCATACAAATCGTCGATTCCGAAACAGTAAAACAGAAATGCTTACTCGACCAATGCGAAATCGCACCAAATAATGATGCAAGAAAATAATCGTTTTGATATATGAAAAAGTATAAAAGTGTTCAATAAAACATTCTTTTCCCTAAAAAAAAATTTATTTTTTCACTATGCCACTAATATAGTTCTATCTAAATACGAAGTTTAAGGTTTATACCATTACAAGTTCTGAAGATATAAGCATAGGAACTTTTTCCTTCTCACCCTTCCCCACCCTCACCCTCTACACCCATACCTTTAAATTTATTTTTCCCTACGAGGGTTCTATTGGGCCTAGTTCTAGTTAAAATTTGAATCATCTATCTTACACTGTTATTGAGATATGAAAAGTGATATTTATGAAAAATTCTCATCCCCCCCCACTTCTATGCTCCCCCACCCCCTTAAAAAATTTTACTTTGAGCAATCTTTATTTATCAATTTTTATACCCAAACCGAATTTTGTTTTTCTGGTGTCCCTGGTTTGGGAGATATCGTAATCTTTACTATTTCAACCCCCACCCCCGCACACCACCACCCCCACAAAAAAATTTGTTTCAATCTACTCTCCTAGTATAACTACAGATATTTGTTAAGTTTTAATTGCATGCCGTTAACGGTTTAAGAGATATGGATTTTAGAATGTGTCGATATCGGCATTTTTGCGTTTCGGACGAATTATTTCCCCCTCCACTCCCACACCCCTTCCCCCATATCAACAATTTTTTTGCAAATGGGTCCACTATCAAAGCTCTATAGAAATTCTAAGTTTCAGCCTCCTACCATTAGCGGTTGCTGAGATCTAGAAACCAAAATTTTTCGTCTAAAACGCTTCCCCCACCTTCCCCCTCGCACCCCACCCCTGAAAAAATTCTCACTTCAAGAGGTCTACCATGTGTATTCAGAAAAAAAAATCAATTTAATAGCTCATAGGGTTTGGGAACTATAATTCCCCAAACGACTTTGCGTACGGAGTACATGTCTGTGAACTTAGCATATCATGTCCCAGCATATCACAAAAAAAATGGAGTTCTCTTGGCATGCACAATAGTTCTATAGTTCCTGATACTTTTTAGCAATAGTTCTGGCGTTTAAAGCCGAAAAAATGACTATTCAAAAAATGATATGCTAACTTCCCGTAGCATATCATTTTCCGTCAATTCAAAAATTAAAGACAGATTACAACAAAGGAACATTAGTTACAGAGTTCCTGATACTTTTTAGCAATAGTTCTGTTCATTTAAGCCCAAAAAAGGACATTCGAAAATATGATATGCTAACTTTTCTAAGACTTGAAAAATTTTTCCCTAGCCAGCATATCAAGAAATAAGACCAGTTCTGAGCACGTGAAGAATAATTCTTGTAATCCTGGTACTTGACGAAAATAGTTCTGTCCTTTTTAGCCCGAAAAAGGACAATTGAAAGAAACACACCACGATGATATGCTAAGTTCACACCCGAACTTTTTTCCCTGCCCAGCATATCACAAAAAAAGACCAGTTCTGAGTAGGTGGAGAATAGTTCCAGCGATCCTGGTACTTTTCCAAAATAGTTCTGTCCTTTTTAGCCCGAAAAAGGACAATTGAAAGAAACACACCACGATGATATACTAAGTTCACACCCGAACTTTTTTCCCTGCCCAGCATATCACAAAAAAAGACCAGTTCTGAGTAGGTGGAGAATAGTTCTAGCGATCCTAGTACTTTTCCAAAATAGTTCTGTCCTTTTTAGCCCGAAAAAGGACAATTGAAAGAAACACACCACGATGATATGCTAAGTTCACACCCGAACTTTTTTCCCTGCCCAGCATATCACAAAAAAAGACCAGTTCTGAGTAGGTGGAGAATAGTTCTAGCGATCCTAGTACTTTTCCAAAATAGTTCTGTCCTTTTTAGCCCGAAAAAGGACAATTGAAAGAAACACACCACGATGATATGCCAAGTTCACACCCGAACTTTTTTCCCTGCCCAGCATATCACAAAAAAAGACCAGTTCTGAGTAGGTGGAGAATAGTTCTAGCGATCCTAGTACTTTTCCAAAATAGTTCTGTCCTTTTTAGCCCGAAAAAGGACAATTGAAAGAAACACACCACGATGATATGCTAAGTTCACACCCGAACTTTTTTCCCTGCCCAGCATATCACAAAAAAAGACCAGTTCTGAGTAGGTGGAGAATAGTTCTAGCGATCCTAGTACTTTTCCAAAATAGTTCTGTCCTTTTTAGCCCGAAAAAGGACAATTGAAAGAAACACACCACGATGATATGCTAAGTTCACACCCGAACTTTTTTCCCTGCCCAGCATATCACAAAAAAAGACCAGTTCTGAGTAGGTAGAGAATAGTTCTAGCGATCCTGGTACTTTTCCAAAATAGTTCTGTCCTTTTTAGCCCAAAAAAGGACAATTGAAAGAAACACACCACGATGATATGCTAAGTTCACACCCGAACTTTTTTCCCTGCCCAGCATATCACAAAAAAAGACCAGTTCTGAGTAGGTGGAGAATAGTTCTAGCGATCCTAGTACTTTTCCAAAATAGTTCTGTCCTTTTTAGCCCGAAAAAGGACAATTGAAAGAAACACACCATGATGATATGCTAAGTTCACACCCGAACTTTTTTCCCTGCCCAGCATATCACAAAAAAAGACCAGTTCTGAGTAGGTGGAGAATAGTTCTAGCGATCCTGGTACTTTTCCAAAATAGTTCTGTCCTTTTTAGCCCAAAAAAGGACAATTGAAAGAAACACACCACGATGATATGCTAAGTTCACACCCGAACTTTTTTCCCTGCCCAGCATATCACAAAAAAAGACCAGTTCTGAGTAGGTGGAGAATAGTTCTAGCGATCCTGGTACTTTTCCAAAATAGTTCTGTCCTTTTTAGCCCAAAAAAGGACAATTGAAAGAAACACACCATGATGATATGCTAAGTTCACACCCGAACTTTTTTCCCTGCCCAGCATATCACAAAAAAAGACCAGTTCTGAGTAGGTGGAGAATAGTTCTAGCGATCCTAGTACTTTTCCAAAATAGTTCTGTCCTTTTTAGCCCGAAAAAGGACAATTGAAAGAAACACACCACGATGATATGCTAAGTTCACACCCGAACTTTTTTCCCTGCCCAGCATATCACAAAAAAAGACCAGTTCTGAGTAGGTGGAGAATAGTTCTAGCGATCCTAGTACTTTTCCAAAATAGTTCTGTCCTTTTTAGCCCGAAAAAGGACAATTGAAAGAAACACACCACGATGATATGCTAAGTTCACACCCGAACTTTTTTCCCTGCCCAGCATATCACAAAAAAAGACCAGTTCTGAGTAGGTGGAGAATAGTTCTAGCGATCCTGGTACTTTTCCAAAATAGTTCTGTCCTTTTTAGCCCAAAAAAGGACAATTGAAAGAAACACACCACGATGATATGCTAAGTTCACACCCGAACTTTTTTCCCTGCCCAGCATATCACAAAAAAAGACCAGTTCTGAGTAGGTGGAGAATAGTTCTAGCGATCCTGGTACTTTTCCAAAATAGTTCTGTCCTTTTTAGCCCAAAAAAGGACAATTGAAAGAAACACACCACGATGATATGCTAAGTTCACACCCGAACTTTTTTCCCTGCCCAGCATATCACAAAAAAAGACCAGTTCTGAGTAGGTGGAGAATAGTTCTAGCGATCCTGGTACTTTTCCAAAATAGTTCTGTCCTTTTTAGCCCAAAAAAGGACAATTGAAAGAAACACACCACGATGATATGCTAAGTTCACACCCGAACTTTTTTCCCTGCCCAGCATATCACAAAAAAAGACCAGTTCTGAGTAGGTGGAGAATAGTTCTAGCGATCCTGGTACTTTTCCAAAATAGTTCTGTCCTTTTTAGCCCAAAAAAGGACAATTGAAAGAAACACACCATGATGATATGCTAAGTTCACACCCGAACTTTTTTCCCTGCCCAGCATATCACAAAAAAAGACCAGTTCTGAGTAGGTGGAGAATAGTTCTAGCGATCCTAGTACTTTTCCAAAATAGTTCTGTCCTTTTTAGCCCGAAAAAGGACAATTGAAAGAAACACACCACGATGATATGCTAAGTTCACACCCGAACTTTTTTCCCTGCCCAGCATATCACAAAAAAAGACCAGTTCTGAGTAGGTGGAGAATAGTTCTAGCGATCCTGGTACTTTTCCAAAATAGTTCTGTCCTTTTTAGCCCAAAAAAGGACAATTGAAAGAAACACACCATGATGATATGCTAAGTTCACACCCGAACTTTTTTCCCTGCCCAGCATATCACAAAAAAAGACCAGTTCTGAGTAGGTGGAGAATAGTTCTAGCGATCCTAGTACTTTTCCAAAATAGTTCTGTCCTTTTTAGCCCGAAAAAGGACAATTGAAAGAAACACACCACGATGATATGCTAAGTTCACACCCGAACTTTTTTCCCTGCCCAGCATATCACAAAAAAAGACCAGTTCTGAGTAGGTGGAGAATAGTTCTAGCGATCCTAGTACTTTTCCAAAATAGTTCTGTCCTTTTTAGCCCGAAAAAGGACAATTGAAAGAAACACACCACGATGATATGCTAAGTTCACACCCGAACTTTTTTCCCTGCCCAGCATATCACAAAAAAAGACCAGTTCTGAGTAGGTGGAGAATAGTTCTAGCGATCCTGGTACTTTTCCAAAATAGTTCTGTCCTTTTTAGCCCAAAAAAGGACAATTGAAAGAAACACACCACGATGATATGCTAAGTTCACACCCGAACTTTTTTCCCTGCCCAGCATATCACAAAAAAAGACCAGTTCTGAGTAGGTGGAGAATAGTTCTAGCGATCCTAGTACTTTTCCAAAATAGTTCTGTCCTTTTTAGCCCGAAAAAGGACAATTGAAAGAAACACACCACGATGATATGCTAAGTTCACACCCGAACTTTTTTCCCTGCCCAGCATATCACAAAAAAAGACCAGTTTTGAGTAGGTGGAGAATAGTTCTAGCGATCCTGGTACTTTTCCAAAATAGTTCTGTCCTTTTTAGCCCGAAAAAGGACAATTGAAAGAAACACACCACGATGATATGCCAAGTTCACACCCGAAATTTTTTCCCTGCCCAGCATATCACAAAAAAAGACCAGTTCTGAGTAGGTGGAGAATAGTTCTAGCGATCCTAGTACTTTTCCAAAATAGTTCTGTCCTTTTTAGCCCGAAAAAGGACAATTGAAAGAAACACACCACGATGATATGCTAAGTTCACACCCGAACTTTTTTCCCTGCCCAGCATATCACAAAAAAAGACCAGTTCTGAGTAGGTGGAGAATAGTTCTAGCGATCCTAGTACTTTTCCAAAATAGTTCTGTCCTTTTTAGCCCGAAAAAGGACAATTGAAAGAAACACACCACGATGATATACTAAGTTCACACCCGAACTTTTTTCCCTGCCCAGCATATCACAAAAAAAGACCAGTTCTGAGTAGGTGGAGAATAGTTCTAGCGATCCTGGTACTTTTCCAAGATAGTTCTGTCCTTTTTAGCCCAAAAAAGGACAATTGAAAGAAACACACCACGATGATATGCTAAGTTCACACCCGAACTTTTTTCCCTGCCCAGCATATCACAAAAAAAGACCAGTTCTGAGTAGGTGGAGAATAGTTCTAGCGATCCTAGTACTTTTCCAAAATAGTTCTGTCCTTTTTAGCCCGAAAAAGGACAATTGAAAGAAACACACCACGATGATATGCTAAGTTCACACCCGAACTTTTTTCCCTGCCCAGCATATCACAAAAAAAGACCAGTTCTGAGTAGGTGGAGAATAGTTCTAGCGATCCTGGTACTTTTCCAAAATAGTTCTGTCCTTTTTAGCCCAAAAAAGGACAATTGAAAGAAACACACCACGATGATATGCTAAGTTCACACCCGAACTTTTTTCCCTGCCCAGCATATCACAAAAAAAGACCAGTTCTGAGTAGGTGGAGAATAGTTCTAGCGATCCTGGTACTTTTCCAAAATAGTTCTGTCCTTTTTAGCCCGAAAAAGGACAATTGAAAGAAACACACCACGATGATATGCTAAGTTCACACCCGAACTTTTTTCCCTGCCCAGCATATCACAAAAAAAGACCAGTTCTGAGTAGGTGGAGAATAGTTCTAGCGATCCTGGTACTTTTCCAAAATAGTTCTGTCCTTTTTAGCCCAAAAAAGGACAATTGAAAGAAACACACCACGATGATATGCTAAGTTCACACCCGAACTTTTTTCCCTGCCCAGCATATCACAAAAAAAGACCAGTTCTGAGTAGGTGGAGAATAGTTCTAGCGATCCTAGTACTTTTCCAAAATAGTTCTGTCCTTTTTAGCCCGAAAAAGTTCACACCCGAACTTTTTTCCCTGCCCAGCATATCACAAAAAAAGACCAGTTCTGAGTAGGTGGAGAATAGTTCTAGCGATCCTAGTACTTTTCCAAAATAGTTCTGTCCTTTTTAGCCCGAAAAAGAACAATTGAAAGAAACACACCACGATGATATGCCAAGTTCACACCCGAACTTTTTTCCCTGCCCAGCATATCACAAAAAAAGACCAGTTCTGAGTAGGTGGAGAATAGTTCTAGCGATCCTAGTACTTTTCCAAAATAGTTCTGTCCTTTTTAGCCCGAAAAAGGACAATTGAAAGAAACATACCACGATGATATGCTAAGTTCACACCCGAACTTTTTTCCCTGCCCAGCATATCACAAAAAAAGACCAGTTCTGAGTAGGTGGAGAATAGTTCTAGCGATCCTGGTACTTTTCCAAAATAGTTCTGTCCTTTTTAGCCCAAAAAAGGACAATTGAAAGAAACACACCACGATGATATGCTAAGTTCACACCCGAACTTTTTTCCCTGCCCAGCATATCACAAAAAAAGACCAGTTCTGAGTAGGTGGAGAATAGTTCTAGCGATCCTGGTACTTTTCCAAAATAGTTCTGTCCTTTTTAGCCCGAAAAAGGACAATTGAAAGAAACACACCACGATGATATGCTAAGTTCACACCCGAACTTTTTTCCCTGCCCAGCATATCACAAAAAAAGACCAGTTCTGAGTAGGTGGAGAATAGTTCTAGCGATCCTGGTACTTTTCCAAAATAGTTCTGTCCTTTTTAGCCCAAAAAAGGACAATTGAAAGAAACACACCACGATGATATGCTAAGTTCACACCCGAACTTTTTTCCCTGCCCAGCATATCACAAAAAAAGACCAGTTCTGAGTAGGTGGAGAATAGTTCTAGCGATCCTAGTACTTTTCCAAAATAGTTCTGTCCTTTTTAGCCCGAAAAAGTTCACACCCGAACTTTTTTCCCTGCCCAGCATATCACAAAAAAAGACCAGTTCTGAGTAGGTGGAGAATAGTTCTAGCGATCCTAGTACTTTTCCAAAATAGTTCTGTCCTTTTTAGCCCGAAAAAGAACAATTGAAAGAAACACACCACGATGATATGCCAAGTTCACACCCGAACTTTTTTCCCTGCCCAGCATATCACAAAAAAAGACCAGTTCTGAGTAGGTGGAGAATAGTTCTAGCGATCCTAGTACTTTTCCAAAATAGTTCTGTCCTTTTTAGCCCGAAAAAGGACAATTGAAAGAAACATACCACGATGATATGCTAAGTTCACACCCGAACTTTTTTCCCTGCCCAGCATATCACAAAAAAAGACCAGTTCTGAGTAGGTGGAGAATAGTTCTAGCGATCCTGGTACTTTTCCAAAATAGTTCTGTCCTTTTTAGCCCAAAAAAGGACAATTGAAAGAAACACACCACGATGATATGCTAAGTTCACACCCGAACTTTTTTCCCTGCCCAGCATATCACAAAAAAAGACCAGTTCTGAGTAGGTGGAGAATAGTTCTAGCGATCCTGGTACTTTTCCAAAATAGTTCTGTCCTTTTTAGCCCAAAAAAGGACAATTGAAAGAAACACACCACGATGATATGCTAAGTTCACACCCGAACTTTTTTCCCTGCCCAGCATATCACAAAAAAAGACCAGTTCTGAGTAGGTGGAGAATAGTTCTAGCGATCCTAGTACTTTTCCAAAATAGTTCTGTCCTTTTTAGCCCGAAAAAGGACAATTGAAAGAAACACACCACGATGATATGCTAAGTTCACACCCGAACTTTTTTCCCTGCCCAGCATATCACAAAAAAAGACCAGTTCTGAGTAGGTGGAGAATAGTTCTAGCGATCCTGGTACTTTTCCAAAATAGTTCTGTTCTTTTTAGCCCAAAAAAGGACAATTGAAAGAAACACACCACGATGATATGCTAAGTTCACACCCGAACTTTTTTCCCTGCCCAGCATATCACAAAAAAAGACCAGTTCTGAGTAGGTGGAGAATAGTTCTAGCGATCCTGGTACTTTTCCAAAATAGTTCTGTCCTTTTTAGCCCGAAAAAGGACAATTGAAAGAAACACACCACGATGATATGCTAAGTTCACACCCGAACTTTTTTCCCTGCCCAGCATATCACAAAAAAAGACCAGTTCTGAGTAGGTGGAGAATAGTTCTAGCGATCCTGGTACTTTTCCAAAATAGTTCTGTCCTTTTTAGCCCAAAAAAGGACAATTGAAAGAAACACACCACGATGATATGCTAAGTTCACACCCGAACTTTTTTCCCTGCCCAGCATATCACAAAAAAAGACCAGTTCTGAGTAGGTGGAGAATAGTTCTAGCGATCCTAGTACTTTTCCAAAATAGTTCTGTCCTTTTTAGCCCGAAAAAGGACAATTGAAAGAAACACACCACGATGATATGCTAAGTTCACACCCGAACTTTTTTCCCTGCCCAGCATATCACAAAAAAAGACCAGTTCTGAGTAGGTGGAGAATAGTTCTAGCGATCCTAGTACTTTTCCAAAATAGTTCTGTCCTTTTTAGCCCGAAAAAGGACAATTGAAAGAAACACACCACGATGATATGCCAAGTTCACACCCGAACTTTTTTCCCTGCCCAGCATATCACAAAAAAAGACCAGTTCTGAGTAGGTGGAGAATAGTTCTAGCGATCCTAGTACTTTTCCAAAATAGATCTGTCCTTTTTAGCCCGAAAAAGGACAATTGAAAGAAACACACCACGATGATATGCTAAGTTCACACCCGAACTTTTTTCCCTGCCCAGCATATCACAAAAAAAGACCAGTTCTGAGTAGGTGGAGAATAGTTCTAGCGATCCTAGTACTTTTCCAAAATAGTTCTGTCCTTTTTAGCCCGAAAAAGGACAATTGAAAGAAACACACCACGATGATATGCTAAGTTCACACCCGAACTTTTTTCCCTGCCCAGCATATCACAAAAAAAGACCAGTTCTGAGTAGGTGGAGAATAGTTCTAGCGATCCTGGTACTTTTCCAAAATAGTTCTGTCCTTTTTAGCCCAAAAAAGGACAATTGAAAGAAACCACCACGATGATATGCTAAGTTCACACCCGAACTTTTTTCCCTGCCCAGCATATCACAAAAAAAGACCAGTTCTGAGTAGGTGGAGAATAGTTCTAGCGATCCTGGTACTTTTCCAAAATAGTTCTGTCCTTTTTAGCCCAAAAAAGGACAATTGAAAGAAACACACCACGATGATATGCTAAGTTCACACCCGAACTTTTTTCCCTGCCCAGCATATCACAAAAAAAGACCAGTTCTGAGTAGGTGGAGCATAGTTCTAGCGATCCTAGTACTTTTCCAAAATAGTTCTGTCCTTTTTAGCCCGAAAAAGGACAATTGAAAGAAACACACCACGATGATATGCTAAGTTCACAACCAACTTTTTTCCCTAAGTTTACAACCAACTCTTTTGCCCAGCATATCAAGAAAAAAGGCCAGTTCTGAGCAGGTGATGAATAGTTCTAGCGATCCTGGTACTTTTTGGAAATGGTTCTATCGTTTTTAGTCCGAAAAATGACAATTGATAAAAAAACACACCACGATTATATGGTGACAGCCAAAATAGTTTTTTTCCCGGACTGTACTTGAAAGTTTGTTCAGTAATGCGTGTGGAAAGTTTTTTGAAGCTTTAGAGCTTTGGATTTGGATCTTCTATGCAGCGATGTTCCCCTACTACGATTGTAGTAGATCTACTACTTTTTCACGGTAAAAATTTTTGCTACGAAAACGTTCAAGGTCAATTCAACTACCTTTTCTTGCTCTGTACCGACTCGCAAAATAATAATATGGAACATATTCATCCTTTTGTAATACCTTTGCAAATAAACAATTATCACCATCGCCACAGCCATTCTTACCTTACAGTTGTTTAGAAATAAGGAGGTTTTTAAGGTGGCGATTACATAAAAAAACCCCTTGAAATAAAAACCAACTTGCTGACAAGACCATAGAAATATCGCAGAATTTGTGAAAACATACGCAACACCTTCAAATCACCTCAGTGGTTAAATTTTAAGAAGTCTTGAAATCAGATCTTTGGCGATTACATAAAAACCAATTTTACATTTCATCAGACCGAAAGATACCGAAAGTTGTTAAATCGTATTTACTTGGCGTTGAATATCCAAAAATCTTGAAATTAATTATTAGGCTATAGCTCGTAATTTGACACATTGCATACGAACGAACGAACGAATTTTCCAATACGATTTTTCGTTTTTCCACCTATTGTGAAATCTTTAGTTATTAAAAAATTGGTTTTGATCGTAAATAAAAACATTTTCAAGAATGTAATGAAAGAAAATATCCAGGACTTTGTACTTTTAATTGATAATATAAGGAAAAATGAATTCGTCGGACGACTAAAAATATTCGTACTACTTTCTAGTATTATCAATGAAAATCCAAGTCCCTAAAAATTGTATCTTATGATATTCTTAAAAATGTTATGATTAACGATTTCAACTAGTTTTCTAATAACTGAAGATTTGACAATAAGCGCAGAAAAACGAAAATTCGTTTGGTCGTGTGCAATCTGTACAGCACCTTAGTTCGTAGAAGAAAATCTAATTTAATATCTGACCTAACAGATATGTCTCTGAGTGGCTTAGTTTCTAGAGCCCTTGCCTTCGGTGCACCTGTTCCAGGTTTGAATCTGCTTGGCGACAAGTAATTTTTGAAAATGGGATTGGGTGCCGGACTACCAGTTCACTCAACTGTAAATGAGAACCTGAGTTAAAATCGGGGTAATAATCACGGACGAGCGTGTAGCTGATCACTTCACCTCCTAGTGTTCCGTTGGTCACGCAATGAAGTAACTCTAGCATTACTTCAAGGTCTAGGCCCGATTTGGGTTGTTGCGCCATTGATTATTATCATTAACATATATGTATAACGAAATTCGAGAGAGGACCTTCTCAGGATTTTAAAAGCAGAAAAATAACACACGTTTCCTTGGCTCTTCAATAAAAATTCCGTTGAAGTTAAATCGTTATATAATATCTAGTCAAAATTTGGGGATATGGCGGAATTCACAACAATGTTTACAGCTGATTTACATCCCATTAGTCATTTGTTAGAGAGCCAAAACAAATAGATTTAATTAATGAGTTTTTTCCTTATTATGACTACCGTTTTATAGTTTGTATTGTAGACAACAGATAACTTAATGTCTTAAAAACTGTATTCTGTTAGCATAGTAAAGGGATGAGTAAATTAGCGAAATAAGTTCAAAGAAAACGTAATTCATTTAATATTTTAAAAAACCTAGAGATATGATGAAATTCATAAAAATATGTGCACCCCATTTTCACTGACACATTTTCTCCCACTTCCATATGCCAATAAAAATGTGAATTTTAAGTATAGAATGGGAGGACGGATTGAGAAGAGCTTAAAACGAAAATATTAGACATATTTGAAAATAAAAATTAGTTTAAAATTTGATTTTTTTTTTTTTTTTCTTTTTTTTTTCTAAACGTACCCATCTAATAGCTCTTAGTTATTCCAAGTTTGAGCTATTCACTATTCTCGAGATAAAAAGATATTATTTTATTTTATTTCCTTTGAAAAAAATACAAAATAAATTTTTTGGGAAAAAAATTCAAAATATCAAAAAATTTCTTTTCTTTAAATGACAACAAAAATATTTTTTTATTGATAATACATAAATCACATAATAAAATAAAATGGTACACATGCAAACGGCCAATGACCATCTACAAAGTATATGTATGTAAGTATCCACATTTTATGACCATACAATAACATCATTGTATTTAAATCTACGAGATATACCGGATGGTTTTTTAAGGAGTCTCGAGTAAAACAAGCCTGATAGTAGTTTTATACATATATTTTGTCAAAGTAATTATTATAATTTATTTGAGAGAGAGAGCTTATATTTATTACTATTTTTTATTATGACATATATTTAATATTTAATATTCGCAATTATCTTTAATTATCAACAAAGATTTTCTTCTTATGTTTCGGGGTTCCAGAATGTGGAAGCTCCGATGCCAATAGATAGAAAATATTATTTCTTAAGGCGCAAGTTCGTTTGTCGTTTCGGGGTTCCAGAATGTGGAAGCTCCGATGCCAACGAATGAACTGTGTCTGTTCCTGGCCACTGTGCTGCCTTTTATACTAAATCTTAATCCTATGTGTGAGTGTAGGCAAGTCGTCTCTATATGGCTGCTATATGTGTGTTGCCACGGCAGCACCCGTCTATGTTGGACATTCGCAGTTCGCTGGTTGATGCTGCTGCTGATGATGATATTTACGATTATTGTATTACTGCGTTACAGTAACTGCGTTACAGTACTCCCCTTCTGTTCTTGAAGACGTCTCGGCGAGGAGAACAGGACATTTTAGGCGATTTGTTTTTTGGGACGTCCTCTTCTTCGGATTGGATTAACTGGTGTCTCGACTTCAACGTTGGTTTCTGTAACGATTGGAGTTATGGCGGAAACGTGATACGTACCCAGACTATCATATGGATTGTCGGAGGATGCTACTTCGTATGAACTGGGACCCTTTTGCGTTAGGATTATATAGGGACCATCTCTTTTCGGCGTTAACTTTGAAGTAAAACCTCGTGAACGTTGACTGCGAGTGTGGGTATTGACCCAAACTTTATCTCCGGGTTGGTATTGATTTGAAGATCTTCGCTTACGGTCGTGATAAAGTTTTTGTCGACTTTGTTGTTTTTCAAACGTTTCTCGTGCTTCTTTTAGGGTCTCGGCTAATTTTCTTAGATGTGGTGTAATCTCGGGTATGAAGTTTTCTGATTGCGTAATCTGTCGTAAGTCTCTATGTGCCTCGTCTGGCGTACGTAGTTCTCTGCCAAAAGTTAAATATGCAGGGGTGAAACCTGTGTTTTCACACCGAGTACTATTCATAGCGAAGCGAATAAAAGGTAACTTCTCACTCCATTCCTGGTGACTATCTTTTACTAAGATTGCGAGCTGCGTTTTCAAGTCTCTGTTGCGTCTTTCTACTGGATTTGCTTGTGGGTGATATACGGGTGTGAAGTTTTGTTTGATGTCCAGACAATACGTAAGTTGCTGCATGATTCCACTGATAAACTGTGTACCATTGTCACTAATCAATCTCCGTGGTATACCATATCGTAGAAAAACTTCATCCAGCAGTGTTTTAGCACAACGTTCAGCTGTGGCGTTCTCTAAGGGAAATATTTCCACCCATTTGGAAACTACATCTTCCACGATTAAGATCCATGTTAGATTATCTGCTGTTTTCGCTAGTGGGCCGAACAAGTCGACGGCCATTACTTCGAATCGTTGGTTCATCACAGGTGTCTGAAGTAAACCGGCTGGTTTCAAGTTGCTGGCTTTATATCGCTGACAATCGATACATTTTCGTACGTACTCAGATATGTCGTGTCGCATGCCTGCCCAAAAGTAGCGTAATGCGATTTTATATAGGGTTCGTTCTATACCGTAATGTCCTGCCGTAGGCTGATCATGATAGTGAGTGATTATGTGGATATGGTCCTGTTTAGGTACTACTAGTTGTGGTTCATCTGATTCCGAATCTGGAGCATACCGGTAAAGTATTCCATCGTTCACTATGTAACTGCGAGCTGTCCATCTGGAGAATTCTTCTTTGGTTGATTCCACTTCAAAAGCGTCTATAATTTTCTTCAATTCTGGATCTTTCAGCTGTTCTTCTCTTACTTCTTTTTTATCCTTTCTTGGGATATCAATCGCAGTACTACATATTTCGCAATTTTCCTTACTGGTTTCATCACAAAACGGTCTAGATAGTGCATCGGCTAAAACGTTTGCTTTGCCGGGTATATATTCAATTTGTAAATTAAATGGCTGCAACTGTAGTGCCCATCGTGCTAATCTTCCTGTTGGCGATTTTAGCGACATAAGCCATTTAAGTGGTTGATGATCGGATGTTATTACAACTTCTTGACCATCTATATAGCCTTGGAACTTGGCTACTGCCCATACCATAGCTAAGGCTTCTCGTTCGGTAGTACTATAGTTGCGTTCAGCTGACGACAAAAGTCTGCTACCATATTCTACGGGGCGTTCCTCTTGACCCTCCCCTTGGAGTAAAGCTGCTCCGATAGCATAACTACTTGCATCGGTGCTCAAAATAAAGCGTTTGCTTTCGTCCGCTTGCTGTAATATCGGGGCACTAGTTAAAAGTATCTTGAGCTTATCAAATGCTTCCTGTTGGTCTTGCTTCCATGACCACATAGCGTTCTTTTTAGTTAAATTGGATAAAGGCTGTGCTATTGCTGCGAATGAAGGTATGAATCTTCTATACCAGGAACACATTTGTAGGAATGAAATCAAGTGTTTCAGATTTCTTGGATTTGGTATAGACGTTATAGCGCTTACTTTACCAGGGTCGACTTGAATACCATCCTTATTTATTATGTGTCCTAAGAATTTAAGCTCTGGGCATCCAAATCTGCATTTCTTTCTATTCGCTCTTAAATGAAATTCTCGTAAGCATTTAAAAACTTTATTAACAGAATTATTGAATTCAGTAAATGTTTGACACAAAATTAAGATGTCGTCTAAATATATTAGTAATCGTACATCTTTACATTTCAATTTGAATTGATCCATTAATCTTTGGAACGTAGCTGCGGCGTTTCTAAGACCAAATGGCATCCTAGTGAATCTGTAAATTCCGCCTGGAGTACAGATTGCTGTCTTGTCCATGTCTTCTTGTTTCATTGGGATCTGCCAGTATCCGGAATGTAGATCGATGGTAGCCATGTAATTGAATTTTGCCGTTGCGTGCAATAGGTCGTCCATGCGTGGTAACGGGTAGCGATCAGGTTTTGTTACGGCATTCAGCTGTCGAAAATCTGCACACAGTCGCATACTGCCATCCTTTTTCGGAACCATGACGATGGGTGAAGACCACGGTGATTCACAGGGTTCGATGATGTTGTTTTTTAACATCTGTTGAATTTCTTCGTTCACATTATCTCTTTGTTTGGGCGACAATCGATATGGAGGTAGAGATATTGGAGCGTGGCTGCCCGTATCAATTTTGTGAACAGCGTTCTTTGTAGCTGGTCCGCTTGTTGCAAAAATATCAGCATTGGTTACTAGAAGCTTGTTGATATCTTCGCGCTCTTCTGCCGTCAGAGATTCACCTTCGTCTTCTCTTAGCTTAACTAGATCAAAAATTCCTATATCCAGATCTATAGGTTCAAAGCTCAATTTCTTTGGTGTAGTTTTAATGGGAGATAGGCCGACAGGGCATTCCATAATTGACAAATATTTGTGTATTTGTGGCGTGTTGAGGAGAGATTCATCGTATTGAGTTTCATGCTCGGGGGTCTTTATAGTGATCTCAGCAAAATTAAAGAATGGTGTGGTGGTTTGCTGTATGATAGTGTTGCCTTCGTTAAATGAATAGTCAAATTTATCTTTCGGTTTCTCCGCGAACCACCAGCACTTCTGTGGGATGCTTAACTCCATATTGGCGTCTTCGATGAAATCACATCCCAACAGTGTTCGATTATCGATGGAATCTGGCAACACCAGAAGTTGCGTTGGAATTGTCTTGTCTTTGATCGTTACATTGACCGTCGCGTATTTCACTTTTTGCTGCTTACCAAATCCATCGGCAAAAATGGTTCGGATCTCGTCTTCCTCAAATTTTACTCCTTTGCTTATCAAAAGCTCCAGTGTCAATAAAAACACAACCTTCTTCGCCCATGATGAAGACGTTGACAGCGGGGCGGCTTCTAAGTTTTATGGGATGGTCAATTGCGTGTACATTCGCGAAACAAAAACTTGCGTTAGCTGTAGACGTGGGCGTTGACGTGGTGGGTTGCTGGCTGCACTTCGGACATCTCGCTCTAACCACCCCTGGATGTCCGCAACCATAACATTTCAGCGGTTGCTGCGCTCTTATTGGACTGCTTGCTGTTTGTACCTTGATTTCAGCTTGCTTCTTACTATCAGCTTGCTTCTTTTTACGGCATGTTTCGATAGTGTGGCCAGTTAGGCGGCAAAAATTACATCGTGTTTTCATTTCACAATTGTTAGCTTGTACTTTATCCTGCACTTTATGAAAGCTTTCACGCTCTTTAATTTTATCTTCCACTTTACGTGCACGTAGTAGTAGTTCCTCGAATGTTTTGATTTTATCGCGGTTCAATTGTTCACGTATTCTAATGTTTATTGTACCGAACACTAGATCAATTTGTTCCTCTTCGGAATGTCTATTTTTGGGGAGCTGTGCCAGTAGACTGCGCTTTTCACAGATAAAGTCGTCTGTAGTGGTAGCTTCCTCTTGCTTTGCTTCAAAAATTTCCCCATAAATTTGGTAGAACGGCTTAGTAGGAGAAAAAGTATTTCTTAGGTTCTTTAATGCCTGCTCCCATGTTTTCACGTCGCTCTTTTTCCCCATCCACCATTGTGATGCGAGCCCTTCGAGAAGAAGCGGGAAACCCTCTAGAGCTATGTCATCTGACATCTTCTCGCATTTTTTAAATATATCTGCTTTAGTAATAAACTCTTCTACTTTACTCTCATCTCGTTTTCCATCATATCTGGCCGTACAGGTCGTAAAGCTTCTCCCTCGCTCTTCTGCTGCGGGTAGGCGAATTGACTCAAGTAATGCACGAAATTGCTCATCTGACAAATTCATGGTTCTTGTCTGTACTAAATTTTCTGATGGTTTTTTTTTTTTACTTGACTCTACTTTTCTCATTTGGCTTACTCGGCCTCTAGTTGGGCGCCAATTATATACCGGATGGTTTTTTAAGGAGTCTCGAGTAAAACAAGCCTGATAGTAGTTTTATACATATATTTTGTCAAAGTAACTATTATAATTTATTTGAGAGAGAGAGCTTATATTTATTACTATTTTTTATTATGACATATATTTAATATTTAATATTCGCAATTATCTTTAATTATCAACAAAGATTTTCTTCTTATGTTTCGGGGTTCCAGAATGTGGAAGCTCCGATGCCAATAGATAGAAAATATTATTTCTTAAGGCGCAAGTTCGTTTGTCGTTTCGGGGTTCCAGAATGTGGAAGCTCCGATGCCAACGAATGAACTGTGTCTGTTCCTGGCCACTGTGCTGCCTTTTATACTAAATCTTAATCCTATGTGTGAGTGTAGGCAAGTCGTCTCTATATGGCTGCTATATGTGTGTTGCCACGGCAGCACCCGTCTATGTTGGACATTCGCAGTTCGCTGGTTGATGCTGCTGCTGATGATGATATTTACGATTATTGTATTACTGCGTTACAGTAACTGCGTTACAGAGATCAATTAAACAACTCTCTCTTTTATAATTCTCCTCAATTAAACAACTCTCTCGTCTACAATCCTTAAGATAAGCATTAAATTATTATTAAATAAGGTTGTAAAGAAAATCGATTCGTTTGTTTGCTTGTAATTGTAAATATATAAAAAAACATTTTAAAAAATGTAAAAAAAAGGTGTCGGGTTCAACAAAAAGGTATGATATTCACAGAGTCGGCTTTCTTTCGATTGAATATTTCCAATTACGCTATACAAATTTGTGATATTTTCATTTTTCAAAGAAACTCGACAATCGCTCGTCGTGGCAAAAAGATGATGTGCAAAGTTTACTTTTTGGTAGCTTTTAATGTGGAAAATTTGGGGGTGGGGAGGTGATATTTATCCGATTCCGGGATGATCTGATGATCAGCTCTCAATGTCGCAAGAGAATCGACACTTTCTTGAATATCAATAATAGCAAGATTCTAAACTTTGGTTGAGATAGACACAGAAAAATGTAAGACTTTTGATAGGATCATCGATCACTGGACTTTACTTTAATATCGTTTTCCAGCAAACGCTTACAAACTTCGTGGCCAATGCCACTAGCACCGCCTGTAATCACAGCGTTCTTCTCGGTTAAGGTCATCCTGGTGAGTCTTTGCAGCACAGACTTTAACTGATGATTGAAGTATTGGAGAGAAACACTAAGCATCGGAATCTGAGTGGTAGCCTTAGACGTCGGTTGAGATCGACAGATTCTTCCTACTACTTAGGACGAAATGATCCGATCCCGTCGTGGCGAAAAAGATGATTTGCAAAGTTTACTTTTTGGTTGCTTTTAATGTGAAAAATTTTTTGAGGGGGGGGGGGTTGATATTTCTCCGAGCTATTGTCGAGTTTCTTTGAAAAATGAAAATATCACAAATTTGTATAGCGTAATTGGAAATATTCAATCGATAGAAAGCCGACTCTGTGAATATCATACCTTTTTGTTGAACCCGACACCTTTTTTTTACATTTCTTAAAATGTTTTTTTATATATTTACAATTACAAGCAAACAAACGAATCGATTTTCTTTACAACCTTATTACTGTATTATTTACAATACAGTATTGTTATCGATTTTTAAAAAAAAAAAAATTTGCTGCCCTCAAAATTTTTTTTTCCACGTTTCATGACTAGTAGACGCGAAAAAAGCAATAAAAATTTTCACTACGTCTGTACGCCGTACCCCGTACGCCGTACCCCGTACGCCGTACACCGTACGCCGTACGCCGTACGCCGTACGTCGACCGCCCCAAAATCTTTGAAGGCTCGTAGCTCTGAAACCAGTGGAGCTATTAAATTAAAATTTTTTCTAAGAATAGACTTGGTAGACCCCTTGAATTGACATTATTTTCAGCGGAGGAGGTGTAAGGGGGAAGGCGGGGTAAGCGTTTTAGACGAAAAATTTAGGTTTCTAGATCTCAGCAACCGCTTGTGTTAGGAGGCTGAAACTTAGAATTTCTATAAAGCTTTGATAATGGACCCATTTGCAAAAAAAAACAGATATGGGTGAAGGGGTGTGGGAGTGGAGGGGAAAGTAATGCGTCCGAAACGCAAAAATGCCGAGATCGACAAATTCTAAAATCCATATCTCCTAAACCATTAATAGCAAGCAATTAAAACTTAACAAATATCTGTAGTTATACTAGGAAAGTAGATTGAAACAAAATTTTTGGGTGGGGGTAGTAGCGTACGGGGGTGGGGGTAGTAGCGTACGGGGGTGGGGGCGAAAATCTTTAGATTACGATATCTTACAAACTAATGGCACCAGAAAAACAAAATTCGGTTTGGATATAAAGCTTGATAAATAAAGATTGCTCAAAGTAAAATATTTGAAGGGGGTGGAGGAGCACGGAAGTGGGAGGGATTAGAATTTTTCAAAAATAACACGATTCATATCTCAATAACAGTGTAAGATGGATGTTTCAAATTTCTACCAGAAGTAGGCCTAATAGAACCCTAGTAGGGAAAAAAAGTTTGGGGGTGTGGGTGTAGAGGGTGAGGGTGGGGAAGGGTAAGAAAGAAAAAGTTCCGATGCTTTTATCTTAAGAATCTATAATGATAGGAAGCTGAAACTTGGTATTTAGATAAAGCTATAGTAGTGGCATGGTGGACAAATAAATTTTTTTTTTAGGGGTAGTATGGTACGGTGGTGGGGGGTGTTTTCCCTAACTTCAGAACGGCTTATGCTAGGAAGTTGAAACTCGGTACGTATATGTAAATTAACTAGAAAAGTAATTCCGATAAAAAAAATTTAAATATTCATTGGCGTTCAGAAGGGGGGGCAAAAAAAAATATCGGTTAATATAAAATGCATATATTTTCACGACTTTCGTCATATCTACTAGGTCTTTCCAAATATTGAATTCATGTTTATTCTACGTATTCTTCATGTGAATACCTAGAATGTGTTTTCAAGATTTTTTGAAATTTGACCCCTAAGAGGGTGTAAACTGGTTGTATACTTTTTCATGAATTCCACCATGTTTCTCAGGTCTGATCAGATATCGAATATCTTTTTACTTCCCCAGGTTTGTTTAATAATCACCTATTTTTAAGTTTTGTTTTTTTCAACCTCTAGACCGCATCTCGGAATATGACCCAATTATTTAATTCATATGTTACACCATATTCTAACTACTTCCCGAACTTTTTGTTAGGTTTTCAGTCACATAGTAACATACACCGCATCCCCGAATTGAACGCGTTCTGAACTTCTGCCGGAAAAATAATACAGTTGCGTCCAGAGTGTTGGCAGATTTTTTTATAATAATTTAATGCTTATCTTAAGGATTGTAGACGAGAGAGTTGTTTAATTGAGGAGAATTATAAAAGAGAGAGTTGTTTAATTGATCTCGTAGATTTAAATACAATGATGTTATTGTATGGTCATAAAATGTGGATACTTACATACATATACTTTGTAGATGGTCATTGGCCGTTTGCATGTGTACCATTTTATTTTATTATGTGATTTATGTATTATCAATAAAAAAATATTTTTGTTGTCATTTAAAGAAAAGAAATTTTTTGATATTTTGAATTTTTTTCCCAAAAAATTTATTTTGTATTTTTTTCAAAGGAAATAAAATAAAATAATATCTTTTTATCTCGAGAATAGTGAATAGCTCAAACTTGGAATAACTAAGAGCTATTAGATGGGTACGTTTAGAAAAAAAAAAGAAAAAAAAAAAAATCAAATTTTAAACTAATTTTTATTTTCAAATATGTCTAATATTTTCGTTTTAAGCTCTTCTCAATCCGTCCTCCCATTCTATACTTAAAATTCACATTTTTATTGGCATATGGAAGTGGGAGAAAATGTGTCAGTGAAAATGGGGTGCACATATTTTTATGAATTTCATCATATCTCTAGGTTTTTTAAAATATTAAATGAATTACGTTTTCTTTGAACTTATTTCGCTAATTTACTCATCCCTTTACTATGCTAACAGAATACAGTTTTTAAGACATTAAGTTATCTGTTGTCTACAATACAAACTATAAAACGGTAGTCATAATAAGGAAAAAACTCATTAATTAAATCTATTTGTTTTGGCTCTCTAACAAATGACTAATGGGATGTAAATCAGCTGTAAACATTGTTGTGAATTCCGCCATATCCCCAAATTTTGACTAGATATTATATAACGATTTAACTTCAACGGAATTTTTATTGAAGAGCCAAGGAAACGTGTGTTATTTTTCTGCTTTTAAAATCCTGAGAAGGTCCTCTCTCGAATTTCGTTATACATATATGTTAATGATAATAATCAATGGCGCAACAACCCAAATCGGGCCTAGACCTTGAAGTAATGCTAGAGTTACTTCATTGCGTGACCAACGGAACACTAGGAGGTGAAGTGATCAGCTACACGCTCGTCCGTGATTATTACCCCGATTTTAACTCAGGTTCTCATTTACAGTTGAGTGAACTGGTAGTCCGGCACCCAATCCCATTTTCAAAAATTACTTGTCGCCAAGCAGATTCAAACCTGGAACAGGTGCACCGAAGGCAAGGGCTCTAGAAACTAAGCCACTCAGAGACATATCTGTTAGGTCAGATATTAAATTAGATTTTCTTCTACGAACTAAGGTGCTGTACAGATTGCACACGACCAAACGAATTTTCGTTTTTCTGCGCTTATTGTCAAATCTTCAGTTATTAGAAAACTAGTTGAAATCGTTAATCATAACATTTTTAAGAATATCATAAGATACAATTTTTAGGGACTTGGATTTTCATTGATAATACTAGAAAGTAGTACGAATATTTTTAGTCGTCCGACGAATTCATTTTTCCTTATATTATCAATTAAAAGTACAAAGTCCTGGATATTTTCTTTCATTACATTCTTGAAAATGTTTTTATTTACGATCAAAACCAATTTTTTAATAACTAAAGATTTCACAATAGGTGGAAAAACGAAAAATCGTATTGGAAAATTCGTTCGTTCGTTCGTATGCAATGTGTCAAATTACGAGCTATAGCCTAATAATTAATTTCAAGATTTTTGGATATTCAACGCCAAGTAAATACGATTTAACAACTTTCGGTATCTTTCGGTCTGATGAAATGTAAAATTGGTTTTTATGTAATCGCCAAAGATCTGATTTCAAGACTTCTTAAAATTTAACCACTGAGGTGATTTGAAGGTGTTGCGTATGTTTTCACAAATTCTGCGATATTTCTATGGTCTTGTCAGCAAATTGGTTTTTATTTCTAGGGGTTTTTTTATGTAATCGCCACCTTAAAAACCTCCTTATTTCTAAACAACTGTAAGGTAAGAATGGCTGTGGCGATGGTGATAATTGTTTATTTGCAAAGGTATTACAAAAGGATGAATATGTTCCATATTATTATTTTGCGAGTCGGTACAGAGCAAGAAAAGGTAGTTGAATTGACCTTGAACGTTTTCGTAGCAAAAATTTTTACCGTGAAAAAGTAGTAGATCTACTACAATCGTAGTAGGGGAACATCGCTGCATAGAAGATCCAAATCCAAAGCTCTAAAGCTTCAAAAAACTTTCCACACGCATTACTGAACAAACTTTCAAGTACAGTCCGGGAAAAAAATTATTTTGGCTGTCACCATATCATCGTGGTGTGTTTTTTTATCAATTGTCATTTTTCGGACTAAAAACGATAGAACCATTTCCAAAAAGTACCAGGATCGCTAGAACTATTCATCACCTGCTCAGAACTGGCCTTTTTTCTTGATATGCTGGGCAAAAGAGTTGGTTGTAAACTTAGGGAAAAAAGTTGGTTGTGAACTTAGCATATCATCGTGGTGTGTTTCTTTCAATTGTCCTTTTTCGGGTTAAAAAGGACAGAACTATTTTGGAAAAGTACTAGGATCGCTAGAACTATTCTCCACCTACTCAGAACTGGTCTTTTTTTGCGATATGCTGGGCAGGGAAAAAAGTTCGGGTGTGAACTTAGCATATCATCGTGGTGTGTTTCTTTCAATTGTCCTTTTTCGGGCTAAAAAGGACAGAACTATTTTGGAAAAGTACTAGGATCGCTAGAACTATTCTCCACCTACTCAGAACTGGTTTTTTTTTGTGATATGCTGGGCAGGGAAAAAAGTTCGGGTGTGAACTTAGCATATCATCGTGGTGTGTTTCTTTCAATTGTCCTTTTTCGGGCTAAAAAGGACAGAACTATTTTGGAAAAGTACTAGGATCGCTAGAACTATTCTCCACCTACTCAGAACTGGTCTTTTTTTGTGATATGCTGGGCAGGGAACAAAGTTCGGGTGTGAACTTAGCATATCATCGTGGTGTGTTTCTTTCAATTGTCCCTTTTTGGGCTAAAAAGGACAGAACTATTTTGGAAAAGTACTAGGTTCGCTAGAACTATTCTCCACCTTTTTGATCACTCAACCAGTACGGACGTCTTTTTAATTAGCTCCGTGTAAATTAATATTTTAAATCAATCGCTTTTGTTAACCTACTTTTCGGTTAAAATTACTCGGCCGTCGCGTGTTTTTTGTTTTCTTTGTGTGAACCGCCTCATGAAACATATTCGTTGACTTGCAGTTTTTATAAAATAATATTGAAATAATTTAAAGTGAACTGCCAATACTTGCTTCGGTGTTCAAAATCAATCGCTTTGCCCTACTTTCAATTAAATTACTCTGTTGTTGTGAGTCTTTTTGTTTTTTCTCATTGTGTTTCAACAAACTTGACACAGTTAAACTTAAAACAATTGTTAACCTAGTGGCTAAAATTTTCAACAAAAGTAATGGCATCTCCCTTGTTATCAACCGTATGTGGTGCTTGTGCGAAAGTTATTAACAATACAAACAGCATCAAATGTGATGGAATCTGTGAGCACAGCTTCCATTTTCAATGTGTCAAATCTCTTCGTGACCTTACCAATGCAGACAGCTTTACTTGTGTGGAGTGTTCGGCCATTAAGCCATGCCACGTCCTGAAGCTGTTTAAAATAGCGTCATCTCGCATTGACTCTACTAACGCGGATCTAGAGGAACTAAAAAGTGTTTGCTCATTTACTGCGAACACTGTCAACAAGCTCGCGGATAAATTCTCGTTGTTAAGCGAATTTGTAGACGATTCTCGAGAATACGGGTCACAACTGGACAAACTGCAATCTTCGTGCGGGCTAACTCAGCTTGAGATATCGAAACTGCAGAGAAAGTGGGCTCAAACAGATTCGAAGCTAACAACAATAATGAACAGTTTATCGGATATCTGCGTTAATGGTATAACCCAGACCAGCGTCTCGCTTTTGGACGTAAATACTGTTACTAACAAGCTCAACATCATCCATGATGACGTTGTATCAACAAAACTACTTGTGGCTAAAGTTGGCAAGTCTTCAACATCACCAAAAACCTGTCCTCCTGCTGCGGTTCCTGTTTTCAAGCCGATGGACGTAGCAACGCCAATAATAGTACCAGCACTAATATCCAAGGATCTCGATTTGCCGTCAAAGCAACTTCACTTGACTGCAGAAGGGATAATCGAGGACAATGAAGGATGGCAGTACATCATTAGGAGTAAGAAATGGACTAGTTTTAAGAGTGTTACTAATAATGAAAATAAAAATAAAAATATAAAAAATAAGCGTAAGTCATCAAGCAATAGGGTTAACAAAATTAACAAAGCCTCCCACATGGCTGCGAAATCTCTTCACACTTCAGAGCCCTCTAAGGGGGTTTATAGTAATTTTGTACGTGGAGAGACTATTAACCCGTTTTCAGTTTCATCAAGCAGATATCCACCTCAATTTAACATGACTATTAATAATAATGAAAATAAAAATAATAATAAAAAAAAACGCAACACACCAAGCAATAGGATCAACAACATCAACAAGGCCTCCCACATGTCTGCGAAATCTCTTCACACTTCAGAGCCCTCTAAGGGGGTTTATAGTAACTTTGTACGTGGAGAGACAATTAACCCGTATTCAGTTTCATCAAGAAGAGATCCAAATCAATTTAACATCTGCAAGAGTTTTAATGCGTGTCCAGATACACCAAACAGAGATCCACCCCAATCTAATATCGGCGAGAGTATTGCACCTAATCATACTCCTTTCCTTGACCCGCTTCTTCCACCAGTAGTGAAGCTCACAATTAATTCAGATGGTTCCTCAGAAAGTCGATACTTACTATCACGGTTAAGAGATAACAGAATTTTCGAAAATGTGCGGCTATACCTCGCCTATCTGCACAACAAATCTGACTCGACCTGTATCAATGGGAAAACAAAGACTAGTACGATTCTTTCCATTCGACAAGAAGGATTTCCAACGGATTTGAAGAGGTTGCGTGAAATTTACACACGCTTTCTCGAGCTATTTAATTTC
The DNA here is from genome assembly GCA_949128065.1 of Beris chalybata. NCBI lineage: Eukaryota > Metazoa > Arthropoda > Insecta > Diptera > Stratiomyidae > Beris > Beris chalybata. Next base: position 99,254,868 of record OX421894.1, read on the forward strand.
TCTCCTGAACAGGTTCAAAAAGATCTTGATGCCTATGGCTCTCATGTGTCTTCGAGGCACATTTCTGATCTTCAAAGAGCGCGTGAAGATCATAACAGGTTTTTTCGTTAATGGCCTTGCTCCTAATGAACCGAATATTGTTAGTACTAGTAACTCGGTTCATAATTTTGACAGACATTTGCGCTGCCTAATGCAAGTAAGAACAAGTCCAGATCAACACAATATTGCTAATGAATTGAATTTTTACTTTCATAATATGTCAGGAATGAGATGCTCCCTGCCCCAGTTTCGCAACGATTTAGCAAACTGTCCTTATGACATAGCAATGATCACTGAAACCTGGCTCCTCGCAACGCACTTAGATGCGGAAATCATCCCGTCAGGATGGTCCATTTTTCGGATGGACAAATTTAAACCAGCTCTTTTGGTTGATCAGCGTGGAGGTGGTGTCTTTATTGCAGGAAACAATAAGCTCTCTAGCTTTCCCATATCGGTTCAGTTACCGGTTAATGCAATTTTTCAAATTTGTGCATGTAAAATTCAAATGCTAGATAGAAACTTGGTATTAGTCTGTTACTTTATTATTTTAATAATTAAGTATTGTGATTGATTTTTTAAAAAAAAAAATTTGCTACCCTCAAAATTTTTATTTTCACGTTTCATAACTAGTAGACGCGAAAAAGGCAATAAAAATTTTCAGTCCGTCTGTCCGCCGTACGCCGTACGCCGTACGCCGTACAGCGTCCGCCGTACGCAAGATCGTTTGGAGGCTCGTAGCTGCCAAACGCTTTGAGATATTAAATTGAAATTTTTTTAACGAATAGATGGGGTTGGCGCCTTGAAGTGACCAAATTTTTAGGGGTGGGGGTGTGAGGGGGAAGGAGGGGGAAGTGTTTTAGACCGAAAATTTTGGTTTCCAGATCTCAGTAACCCCTTATGTTAGGAAGCTGAAACTTGGAATTTCTATAGAGCTTTGATAGTAGACCCATTTGCAGAAAAATTGTCAATATTGATCAAGGGGTGTGGGAGTGGGGGGAAATGTAATGCGTCTGAAACCCAAAAAAGGCGAGATAGACACATTCTAAAATCCATATCTCCTAAACCGTTAATGGCACACTATTCAAACTTAAAACATATTTGTAGTTATACTAGGAGAACAGAATGAAGAAAAATTTTGGGTGGGGGAAGTTGTGTATGGGGGTGGGGGGTGAAAAGCTTAAGATTACGATATCTCATGAAGCTATTGCTCTAGAAAAATAGAATTTGGTTTGGGTATAAAGGTTGACAAATAAAGATTGATCAAAGTAAAATTTTTTAAGTGGGAGGTGTAGCATAGAAGTGGAGGGGATGAGAATTTTTCAAATCAAACACATTTCATATCTCAAGAACAGTTTAAGATAGATGCTTAGAATTTTTACCAGAAGTAGCGCTAATTAAACCCTAGTAGGGAAAAAAATTTTGGGGTTGATGGTGAAGAGGGGGAGGGTGGGGGAGGGTGAAAAGGAAAAAGTTCCGATCCTTATATCTTGTGAACCTGTAATGATATAAGCCTTAAACTTAGTATTTAGATAGAGCTATAGTAGCGGAATGTTGGAAAAATAAAAATTTTTTTAGGGGTAGTATGCTACGGGGGTAGGGAGTGTTTTTCCTAACTACTAAACGGTTTATGCTAGAAAGTTGAAACTCGGTGTGTATATGTAAATCAACTAGAAAAGTAATTGGGTTAAAAAAAAAATTGAATATTCATTGGCGTTTAGAAAGGGGGGCAAAAAAAAATATTTGTAAATATAATGTATATAAAATGCATATATTTTCACGATTTTCGTCATATCTACTAGGTCTTTCCAAATATTGAATTCATTTTTATTCTACGGATTCTTCGTATAAATACCTAGAAAGTGTTTTCAAGGTTTTTTGAAATTCGACCCCTAAGGGTAGTGTGGTACAAGTGGGGGTGTTTTTCCTATATATGGAACGGCTTAAGCTACAATGTTGAAACTCGGTGTGTATATGTAAATCAACTAGAAAAGTAATTGTGATAAAAAAAAATTTGAGTATTCATTGGAGTTCAGAAGGGGGGGGGGGCAAAAAAAAATATTTGTAAATATAATATAGGTATATAAAATGCATATATTTTCACGATTTTTGTCATATCTACTAGGTCTTTCCAAATATTGAATTCATTTTTATTCTACGGATTCTTCGTATAAATACCTAGAAAGTGTTTTCAAGGTTTTTTGAAATTCGACCCCTAAGGGTAGTGTGGTACAAAAGGGGGTGTTTTTCCTATATATAGAACGGCTTAAGCTACAATGTTGAAACTCGGTGTGTATATCTAAATCAACTAGAAAAATAATTTTGAATAAAAAAAACGAATATCTATTGGCGTTCAGAAGGGGGGCAAAAAAAATCATCTGTGAAAATAGAATGCATATTTTTCCACGATTTTCGACATATCTACTACATCGTCCCAAATAACGAATTTAATTTTATTCTTTGTATTCTCCATATGAATACCAAGAAAGTGTTTTCAAGATTTTCTGAAAATTGACCCCTAAGGGGGTGTAAAGTGATTGTGTACTTTTTCATAAACTATTCCATATCTCTCAGATCCAATCAGATTTTCACTTCCATGATCTTGTTCTTTTTGATAGGCTTTCAGTCACATAGTAGCCTACACCGCATTTCAGAATTGAACGCGTTCCTATCTTCTGCCAGAAAAATAATAAAGTTACGCCCAGATTGTTGGCAGATTTTTTTTACATACCACCAGATTCTAATGAGCAGCACTATGCTGATCTCGCAGCAGCCATAACATTGATTCATTCATCAGTCCTTCCTGGTGACGATTTCTTATTGTATGGCGACGCGAACCTAAGTGGTATAAAATGGGAGGCTAGTGAAATTTTTAATTCTGTGTTTGACCCGCTTAATGTAGGTGATCATCAAATTTCTTTTTTAACTGAAATTCACTCGCTTGGTTTGTTCCAACTTTCTAACAAAATTAATGATTTCGGAAATGTATTGGATCTTGTTTTCACCAGCTTTGCTTGAAACTTTTCATTATCTGAAGCAACTTCCACTTTGACTAAAAAGACGAGTATTTTTCACAAAATACTCACATTAAATTATTTTTCTTCTCAATATGGTTTTCGTGTTGACTCTAACAAGACTATAACTTATGATTTTCATAATGCTGACTATGAAATGATTAATTTCGAAATTTCCAATTTAAAATTTGCAGACAACATTACAGATGTGAATGTAATAGCTGATAACCTCATTGCCTCTTTAATACATATAATGGATAAGCACACTCCTAAGCGCATTAGTACAAAGTTATCTTGTCCCCCCCATATGGATAAAGGCCTTAGAGTACTTCGTAACAAAAGAAATAAAGCCTACAGGAAATGGTGTAAGTCTCAATCGGTAGAGGATCACACCGTATTTCTGCACCTTCGCGAGCTTTTCAATAGTAGTGAAATGGAAGCCATAGCACTGTATAACCGCAAAATCTTAAACAGCCTAATAGAACGTCCTAAAAATTTTTGGCAACACATTAACGACAAACGTGGAACTAAAGGCTATCCAGCTTCTATGAAGCTTAATGATAGCTCATCTTCTGATCCCGTAAAAATTTCAAACTTATTCGCTAAACACTTTAAATCTAAGTTTGCCAATTCCTATAATTTTGATCCCGTTAATTTTTCACATATACCTTTCCACGATCCGAAGTTAAGTAATATGATCATTACAAATGATCAAATAATTACTGCATTGCTTGATCTCAACACTAAGAAAGGTGCCGGTCCTGATCTCATTCCCCCAATCTTTTTGAACAAAACCGCCCTTACATTATCTCGATTATTGCTTCCTCTGTTTAATATGTCTCTTCAGAATTCCATTTTTCCTGAGTGTTTTAAATTGGCACATATAACACCCATTTTTAAATCCGGAGATAGATCGGACATTAACAATTACAGAGGAATAAGCATTTTATCTTCTATTAGTAAGGTTTTCGAAAAACTGGTTGCTGAAGTAGTAGTAGAGTTTGTAAGTCCTATTATTCATCCATGTCAGCATGGTTTTTTAAAGGGAAAATCTACTGTTTCTAATCTTTTGGAATATTCTACGTTCATCAGAAATAGATTGGGTAATGGTAAACAGGTAGATTCGGTGTACACGGATTTTTCTAGTGCTTTTGATGTAGTGGACCACGGTTTGCTACTATTTAAGCTGGAACGATATGGTATAGGAGGTGCTTTTTTGAACTGGTTGAAGTCCTACTTATCCAATCGTACACAAAAAGTAAAATTTTTATCGCATCTATCCAAAACAACTTCAGTTTCCTCGGGTGTTCCTCAAGGTAGCATATTGGGGCCACTTTTATTCACAATCTTCATTAATGACGTGCCATTACTATTGAATGATTGCAAAGCATCCTTTTACGCTGATGACCTAAAAATCTTCAGAACAATTGACTCCACTCGGGATTGTCTTATATTGCAAAACAATATCGACATTTTATCGGTTTGGTGCTTAAATAACGCTATGCAATTAAACGTTAAAAAATGTGCAGCAATAACCTTCTCTAGGAAAACAGCCGGTTCATTGCAATTTGACTACAATATAAGCAATGAAAGGTTAAAACGTGTCACACAAATCAAAGATCTGGGGGTAATATTTGACACTAAGTTGACTTTCAAGTCGCACATTGACAAAATTTCTAATAGTGGTAAGGCTATGTTAGGATTCCTAAAAAGGAGAGTCAAAGAATTCGATGACCCATATTTGTGTAAGACTCTTTTCTGTACATTGTTGTTGCCTCTGCTCGAGTATGCAAGCGTTGTCTGGTCACCCTCCACTCAAATTGACTCGTACAGGGTTGAAAGAGTACAAGTTCAATTTTTGCTGTTTGCTTTACGAAGCCTCCAGTTTAGTAGCTACCGTTTGCCCTCTTATAAGTGTAGGCTACTTTTGCTGGATATGACCACGCTTGAGAGGAGAAGAGAGCTAGCTTCGGCAACACTAGCTTTCGATTTAATTAATTCTAATTTAATTTCGAACGAACTCCTTGTCCGCCTAAAATTTGTTGAGCACAGGTTTAATCTTCGAAACGGCAGAATCCTGAAAATGGAGAATCATTCCTCGAACTTCTTGATGAATGATCCTATTGCTTGTGCTATTAGAAACTTTAACCTGCATTCAGATTGCTACACCAGCTCTGTAAGTAAAACTACATACAAGGGAAAAATAATGACTAAATTTAAGACACTATCTGCGAGTTAATATTTAAGAAACTTTGAAAATTATTAGGTCTAAGATATTTATTCTTTGTGCTGTATTATTGAGTTGCAATAATAGTTTTAAGAGTAGAATTTAAGAATTTTTGTTTTTGTTAATAGACTTTATTTGTCTACAAATAAATAAATAAATAAATAAATACTCAGAACTGGTCTTTTTTTGTGATATGCTGGGCAGGGAAAAAAGTTCGGGTGTGAACTTGGCATATCATCGTGGTGTATTTCTTTCAATTGTCCTTTTTCGGGCTAAAAAGGACAGAACTATTTTGGAAAAGTACTAGGATCGCTAGAACTATTCTCCACCTACTCAGAACTGGTCTTTTTTTGTGATATGCTGGGCAGGGAAAAAAGTTCGGGTGTGAACTTAGCATATCATCGTGGTGTGTTTCTTTCAATTGTCCTTTTTTGGGCTAAAAAGGACAGAACTATTTTGGAAAAGTACTAGGATCGCTAGAACTATTCTCCACCTACTCAGAACTGGTCTTTTTTTGTGATATGCTGGGCAGGGAAAAAAGTTCGGGTGTGAACTTAGCATATCATCGTGGTGTGTTTCTTTCAATTGTCCTTTTTCGGGCTAAAAAGGACAGAACTATTTTGGAAAAGTACCAGGATCGCTAGAACTATTCTCCACCTAGTCAGAACTGGTCTTTTTTTGTGATATGCTGGGCAGGGAAAAAAGTTCGGGTGTGAACTTAGCATATCATCGTGGTGTGTTTCTTTCAATTGTCCTTTTTCGGGCTAAAAAGGACAGAACTATTTTCGTCAAGTACCAGGATTACAAGAATTATTCTTCACGTGCTCAGAACTGGTCTTTTTTCTTGATATGCTGGCTAGGGAAAAATTTTCCAAGTCTTAGAAAAGTTAGCATATCATATTTTCGAATGTCCTTTTTTGGGCTTAAATGAACAGAACTATTGCTAAAAAGTATCAGGAACTCTGTAACTAATGTTCCTTTGTTGTAATCTGTCTTTAATTTTTGAATTGACGGAAAATGATATGCTACGGGAAGTTAGCATATCATTTTTTGAATAGTCATTTTTTCGGCTTTAAACGCCAGAACTATTGCTAAAAAGTATCAGGAACTATAGAACTATTGTGCATGCCAAGAGAACTCCATTTTTTTTGTGATATGCTGGGACATGATATGCTAAGTTCACAGACATACGGCGTACGGCGTACGGAGCACAGACGGACTGAAAATTGTTATTGCTTTTTTGGCGTTTATTAGTCATGAAACGTATAAAAAAATTTTTAGGGTTGCAAATTTTTTTTTTTTTAAAGTCGATAACAATACTTTATTATTAAAATAATAAAGTAAAATAAAAAATCACACAAAATGCATGTTTTGCCCTTCGACAGTTTTTTGATTTCGCTATCCCTGGATTCGTCTCATCACAGGCTAACAATTTTAAAACTAAATTGAGCTTACATACATACATACATAATAGAAATAATAGTATAATATAAAAACTCCTCATCCAAATATAGTAATATAATATATAATTTAATTATTTATTTAATATAAACCAAACAAATTTCAATTCCAAGTGCAAAAAATCTGCCAAAAGTCTGGGCGCAACTTTATTATTTTTCCGGCAGAAGTTCAGAACGCGTTCAATTCGGGGATGCGGTGTATGTTACTATGTCACTGAAAACCTAACAAAAAGTTCGGGAAGCGGTTAGAAAAGGGTGTAACATATGAATTAAATAATTGGGTCATATTCCGGGATGCGGTCTAGAGGTTGAAAAATAAAAAACTTAAAAATAGGTGATTATTAAACAAGCCTGGGGAAGTGAACAGATATTCGATATCTGATCAGACCTGAGAAACATGGTGGAATTCATGAAAAAGTATACAACCAGTTTACACCCTCTTAGGGGTCGAATTTCAAAAAATCTTGAAAACACATTCTAGGTATTCATATGAAGAATCCGTAGAATAAAAATGAATTCAATATATCGAAAGACCTAGTAGATATGACCAAAATCGTGAAAATATATGCAATTTATATATACTGATCATTTTTTTTAGCCCCCCCTTCTGAACGCCAATGAATATTCCAATTTTTTTCTTATTTGAATTACTTTTCTAGTTAATTTACATATACGTAACGAGTTTCAACTTCCTACCATAAGCCGTTCTGAAGTTAGGAAAAACACCCCCCACCACAGTACCACACTACCCCTTAAAAAAAATTTTATTTTTCCACCATATAGCTCAATCTAAATACCAAGTTTCAGCTTCCTATCATTATAGATTCTTAAGATATAAGCATCGGAACTTTTTCTTTCTCACCCTTCCCCACCCTCACCCTCTACACCCGCACCCCCAATTTTTTTTTCCCTTCTAGGGTTTTATTAGGCCTACTTTGATTCAATCTACTCTCCTTGTATAACTACAGATATTTGTTAAGTTTAAATTACTTTTCTAGTTAATTTACATATACGTAACGAGTTTCAACTTCCTACCATAAGCCGTTCTGAAGTTAGGAAAAACACCCCCCACCACAGTACCATACTACCCCTTAAAAAAAATTTTATTTTTCCACCATATAGCTCAATCTAAATACCAAGTTTCAGCTTCCTATCATTATAGATTCTTAAGATATAAGCATCGGAACTTTTTCTTTCTCACCCTTCCCCACCCTCACCCTCTACACCCGCACCCCCAATTTTTTTTTCCCTTCTAGGGTTTTATTAGGCCTACTTCTGGTAAAAATTTGAAGCATCCATCTTACACTGTTATTGAGATATGAAACGTGTTATTATTGAAAAATTCTTATCCCCTCCACTTACGTACTCCCCCGCCCCCTTCGAATATTTTACTTTGAGCAATCTTTATATATCAAGCTTTATATCCAAACCGAATTTTGTTTTTCTGGTGCCACTGGTTTGGGAGATATCGTAATGTTAAGTATTTCAACCCCCACCCCCGTACGCCACTACCCCCACCCAAAAATTTTGATTCAATCTACTCTCCTTGTATAACTACAGATATTTGTTAAGTTTAAATTGCTTGCTATTAACGGTTTAGGAGATATAGATTTTAGAATGTGTCGATCTCCACTTTTTTGCGTTTCGGACGCATTGCTTCCCCCTCCACTCCCACACCCCTTCACCCATATCATAAATTTTTTTGCAAATGGGTCCACTATCAAAGCTTCATAGAAATTCTAAGTTTCAGTCTCCTAACATAAGCGGTTGCTGAGATCTAGAAACCAAAATTTTTCGTCTAAAACGCTTCCCCCACCTTCCCCCTCACACCCCCGCCCCTGAAAATAATGTCAATTCAAGGGGTCTACCCAGTCTATTCCTAGAAAAAAATTTAATTTAATAGCTCCACTGGTTTGAGAGCTACGAGCCTTCAAAGGATTTTGGCGGTCGACGTACGGCGTACGGCGGACAGACGGAGTGAAAATTTTTATTGCTTTTTTCGTGTCTACTAGTCATAAAATGTACACAAAAAAATTTTGAGGGTAGCAAATTTTTTTTTTCTTAAGATCAATAACAATGCTGTATTATTACTAATAAAGTAATACACAACTCTGCGCTTCGTGTCGACGGGTATCTAAGATTTATGAGAAGCGAGAAGGACGGCTTACGATAATTTTTGAATTCTTGTCTATCACGGCCATTCTGATGAGGATCTCGCTCTCGAGGCACTTAAGGACGATGTTTAGTATGTTGATCTGTAATTATAATAATTTTTAATCAATAAATATGCGCAATGTAGCTTGCTCAGAGGCATGGTGGCTTGTCAAGAATACTTTTTTTTTTTAGTTGCTTGTCAGTCTACTCAGAGGCTCAAAAGGCTTGTTAGAACCGCTCAGAGGCAATGTTTGGTCATAAGAGCTTGCTCAGAGCCACAGAGGCTTGTCAAGGCTGTTCTTATCAGTCTGCTCAGAGGCCTTTTAGGCTTGTCAGATTCGTTCAGAAACAATGATTGATCCAATTGTCAGCCGTACTAAATGACTTTCGGTTAAAGAGAAGGGTAATCGTCTCAGACGAGATAAGTATTCAAGAACGTATTCCCGATAATCATGGGCTTCACAACTTTCATAATTTGCAGCCCATTTAAATAATTGGGTAATATTCTCTTCACCAGAAAAATTATCAATAAGGCGTTGCTTCAACTCTATCCAAGTACTTGTCTGCCCTCCAACTTGTCGATACCAGTCACGAACTGGGCCTTTTAAAGCGGACTCAACTCGAGCAAAAATGTCGAAGTCAAGAAGATCAAACCGTCTGATACAATTAGCAACTTCTTCGCACCACTGGAGTATCGCGAATGTTCAGGGTGAATGGTTGCAAAAACTGCAGTTTCACGCGACGGACTAGGCTTGTGTTGACCGTCTATCCTACTCATGAAAGTTTTGAGTATAGGCTCAGGCTGATTGTCTCCTTTCCTCCACCAAGAACGGATTCGGAAGTCTCAGCACTTTCTTTATTAATTTCACTCACAGTTGTTTTGTTTTGCACTAAAGACTTAAAAAAAAAATCAAAGTTTATTTTAGAAGTACACTGATGTTAACGCGCAGTACAAAAAGTCAATCTATCCAATCGAAAACACAAATTGTTGTTCTTGACCAGCTGCAAAATTTACTTGCCGCTGTATCCCACTTCTGATAATAGAAATAATAGTATAATACCAAAACTCCTCATCCAAATATAGTAATATAATATTTAATTTAATTATTTATTTAATATAAATTAATTATTAATTATTATTAATTAATAAGTAGTCTGGGTGGCTTAGTGGCTAGAGCACTTGCCTTCGGTGCATCGGGTTCCAGGTTCGAATCTGCTTGGCGACAAGTAATTTTCGAAAATGAGATTGGGTGCCGGACTACCAGTTCACTCAGCTGAAAATGAGTACCTGAATTAAAAATCGGGGTAATAATCACGGACGAGCGTGTAGCTGACCACTTCACCTCCTAGTGTTCCGTTGGTCTCGCAATGAAGTAACTCTAGCATTACTTCAAGGCCTAGGCCCGATTTGGACTGTTTCGCCATTGATTATTGATTATTATTTAAAATAAACCTAACAAATTTCAATTCCAAGTGCAAATACACAACGCTGCGCTTCGTGTCGACGGGTATCTAAGATTTATGAGAAGCAAGAAGAACGGCTCAATCGAAAACACAAACTGTTGTTCTTGACCAGCTGCAAAATTTACTTGCCGCTGTATCCCACTTCTGATAATAGAAATAATAGTATAATACCAAAACTCCTCATCCAAATATAGTAATATAATATTTAATTTAATTATTTATTTAATATAAATTAATTATTAATTATTATTAATTAATAAGTAGTCTGGGTGGCTTAGTGGCTAGAGCACTTGCCTTCGGTGCATCGGGTTCCAGGTTCGAATCTGCTTGGCGACAAGTAATTTTCGAAAATGAGATTGGGTGCCGGACTACCAGTTCACTCAGCTGAAAATGAGTACCTGAATTAAAAATCGGGGTAATAATCACGGACGAGCGTGTAGCTGACCACTTCACCTCCTAGTGTTCCGTTGGTCTCGCAATGAAGTAACTCTAGCATTACTTCAAGGCCTAGGCCCGATTTGGGCTGTTTCGCCATTGATTATTGATTATTATTTAATATAAACCTAACAAATTTCAATTCCAAGTGCAAATACACAACGCTGCGCTTCGTGTCGACGGGTATCTAAGATTTATGAGAAGCGAGAAGAACGGCTCACGATGATTTTTGAATTCTTCTCTATCATACATACCTACCCACTAAAGAGCAGTACTAAGCCTTTAAAATTAAGTTTGAAAAACCCAGTTCGGGGCAAAACCAGCCATATTTTTTTTTTTTGAGTTTGATTTCAAAAGCTGACCTATATTATCAGTTGCAAAACCAGCCATATTCTTAACACAGTGACACTTGTTTGGGTGCAAAACCAGACATATATTTTCTTATTTCTCTTTATACGAGAGCAACACTGTTTAAGACTATTTTCAACTATTTTAAGAAACTTTATTGTTATAGTTTGGTAATGTACATATCTATGAATCTTATAAAATCGAACAGCTGATTGTTGATTTAACCTTGCACAATTTTTGATTTGAGTTTTTTCCCGGGTTTCGTTTTTGTTTTAAGGCTATGAGGAGGTGGAAAATGTTGAATTTGTTATTTTAGAGACATATAAACAGTTTTTAATGATAATCATGGCAAGGAACAACAAGAAATAGAACATAAGGTCGAGGAACAATAAGGAATAGATCATCAGATTGAGAAACTACAAGGAATTCCAGAAACTACAAGCTCCAGGGAAAGAAAACTTCTATCGAAAGAATGGAAGAGAAAACATTGTTTGCATTTCGGGTGCAGAACCAGCCACATCTAGATTTAAAACTAAAATATTTATTTATTTAATAAGCATAACGTCAAGGCTTTTCCATTTCAACAAAGAATATGTTTTGTGATTTTTTTAAAAAACCTAGAAGCTGCATAATCATTTTTTCCCATTTTGCCACAAGTTTTATAACGGCTAATTTCACCAGGGAAAATTTAGCAAATTTAGGCATGTAGTAACATTGTAGCAAAAAATTGTCAAAAGTAGCATTTTGCTACCATCGTAACACTTGTGGTCACACTGGTTCCTACTGCTTACTACCCATATCCTTGTATTATCCAAATAAAATATTAAATATAATAATTAAACTTTAAAATGATCTAGAAAAAACTTTTTATCGGAATGCTACAAAGATATAAAGATAGTCTTGTGTTGTGCTTAGGACAAGCCCCGACAATTCTAGTCGTAGTCATTTACTATTGTTTATTGTTTATTTAATTATTTTTATTTATATTTTTATTACTCTTCCTTTTTCTTCCCTTTTTATTCAGAGAATCATCGTCCAAAACACTGTCGATTTGGAGAGCACACTTTTTTTGAATCGAAAAGGATTGGCATGAATAAGCGTGTATGGGAAATCAGGATTCATGCATGGTACGCATGAATGACATGCAAGAATGTTCGTCTACAGGGCCCTTAAGGTAGCCACATGCCATTTCAAAATTTTCGCCAACAATTTAATAAAATAATGAGTTTTTTTGCTATACTATTAAGATTAGCACTGGGTCAAGTTCGAGATGATACAAGTGTGTATCTGAGAGGGTTACTATCGATTTTACTTATGCGTAAATTTTCGCGCGCTTATACGTTCGTGTAGTCATTTTTATATGTAGAGTAGTGCGTGGCCCGATGGGACACCATCGGGTTGATCGATTGTATAAGGGATCGGTGAGACGAAGCTGAATATGATGGTAATATTTATCTGATCTTATCTGGTTCAATTTTTCATTGACGCAATTTTAAAATACAATGAAGAACAACGAATAAATAATATATTTGTTCATTGTTTGACGATTTCAACATTTGAAAATTAAACTGGCGATTTTAAAACATTTTACTTTATTATTTTAATAGTACAATGTTGTGATAGACTTCAAAAAAAAAATTTGCTACCCTGAAATTTTTTTTAGACGTTTCATAACTAGTAGACACGAAAAAAGCAATAAAAATTTTCAGTCCATCTCTCCGCCGTGCGCAAAATCGTTTGAAGGCTCGTAGCTCCCAAACGCTTAAAGATATTAAGTTGACATTTTTTTTAAGAATAGACGGGTAGGCTCCTTGAAGTGACCATATTTTTAAGGGTGGCGGTGTGAGGGGAAGGCGGGGGAAAGCGTTTTAAACGGAAAATTTTGGTTTCTAGATCTCAGCAACCGCTTATGATAGGAAGATGTGTGACGGTTGAGGTTCAAAGCCTCACGCCATACGCATAATTAAAACATAGTCTGCATAAACCACAACCTATTCTCAGATGACCCGGTTCCTCTAACGAATTTCCGAGTAACCTGTGCTGGGACGGTCGAGGTTTAATGCACCACACCTACGGAAACAAAGCACAAAAAAGGAAAATCTCAAACCAATTCCTCCCTGACGTGTTTACAGCCATCTATTGGACAGAGAAACCCAACAGATAGATCACATCACCGCATGTAATTCTAAAACACAGGGAAATTCTCTTGGGGCACAAAAATTCGAGGGGATCAAATCAAAAAGATAGAAGTGGACAGGGAGTCAGTTGGCAACCGTCAGAGGGTAAGGAAACCTAGTGGTGTAGTTCTGTGTCTGAGCGCAGACGAATTTAAAAAATGGAGGAAAAATCGGTATTCACGACGCAGGTAGCTAATTAATTCTAGTTTTCAGAAAAATCGAACTATCATCACGTCGACTTATCCGCCCTTTCGGCCACACACCCCGACCCCTGACGTGTACGTCTGCGCCACGACCTGAGCAGGAAGAATACAACCGGTACTTACTAACGGGAATACGAACACCACCTCAAGGATAAATAGAAAAGAATAACCGTGCTTCGTTGAACATCAAGAACCATTACATACGATTGAGCTAAACATAACCTGCATGAGATTGGCCGACGGGCGAATCCTCGCACCTCCAAGTGAGTATGTTCCGATCCAACCGGAGTTAAGGGATCAGATCTATATACCTAACCTGGACTAATCGGTAATTATGTATATATCGCCTATACTACGCCATTCCCCATATAAGTCATTCAAGTAACAAATATCTCCTATATACTAACATATCGTACTATATACTACCCTCTATGATAACTAAGTAGGCTAGTACCTGCTCTATTATTAACCTACATGCATATATATAACCTGAACTACTCGGGAAATTGTTATTTACATATATCTATATATGGCCAAAAGATCTTGTGGTGAAGGAATTTCTGCCACGGCTTCGTAAGAATTTTCGCTCTACGGTGATCAGAGATCCACTGACGTAATAGTCTCGTCTTTTCCGACGGATATCAATCTTCGTTCATCGAACAGTCGCAGCGCACCTCTTTTACAATTTTCTATCAAAATATAAGGGGACTGAAGACTAAGACAATTTCTTTTAAAAACTCTGTATCATCAAATTCCTTTTTGACGTTATCTGCATTTCAGAGTCTTGGCTGAATGAGTCGATTTTGGACTCCGAAATTTTTCCGTGTTCTTACAATGTTTTTAGACGCGATCGTGATCTTCTGTCCTCTAACAAGAATGGTGGTGGTGGAGTGTTGATTGCTGTCCGTAGTGGCTTGTTCTCTGAACTCTGCACTGATTTCAATTCTCCTTTTGAGTGCATTGCTGTTAAGATCAAATGTTGTAAAACAATTTTATATATTTTTCCATACTATGTTTCATGCGATATTAGTCATACTCTCTTCTCTGAACTTTTGGAATATTTATCGTTGTTTATTAATCAATGTAATCCGTCATCAAGGTTCTTCATATGTGGCGACTTCAAAATGCCCCACTTGGAATGGGCTAATTCTATCCCGTCTAGTTCAAATTGCAACTCTCACCAACTCTTTGCTATTTAATCATTTATGGAGTTCTGTGCTCTAAGTCAGCACAACTTTATATCAAAACATAACAATAGAATACTCGATCTTATCTTTATTACTTAACTGTTGATGATGTCGCTCTTGTTTTGTCACCTGATTCTCACCATCCTCCGATTGAAATTGAGCTAAATTTGAAGGCTTCCTTTAATTCAGCCCTACATCATTCAATCAAGCGCAACTTCTACAAAGGTAATTATGAGAAAATTACTTCTGTTCTAGCTAAGGCAAACTGGTCGTCACTTGATACCTCATCGGTTAACATTGCCCTTGATCAATTACTGTATTATTTATAATACAGTATTGTTATCGATTTTTAAAAAAAAAAAATTTGCTGCCCTCAAAATTTTTTTTTCCACGTTTCATGACTAGTAGACGCGAAAAAAGCAATAAAAATTTTCACTCAGTCTGTACGCCGTACCCCGTACGCCGTACGCCGTACGCCGTACGTCGACCGCCCCAAAATCTTTGAAGGCTCGTAGCTCTCAAACCAGTGGAGCTATTAAATTAAAATTTTTTTTAAGAATATACTTGGTGGACTCCTTGAATTGACATTATTTTTAGGGGAGGAGGTGTAAGAGGGAAGACGGGGTAAGCGTTTTAGACGAAAAATTTAGGTTTCTAGATCTCAGGAACCGCTTGTGTTAGGAGGCTGAAACTTAGAATTTCTATAGAGCTTTGATAATGCAACCATTTGCAAAAAAAAAAACAGATATGGGTGAAGGGGTGTGGGAGTGGAGGGGGAAATAATGCGTGCGAAACGCAAAAATGCCGAGATCGACAAATTCTAAAATCCATATCTCCTAAACCATTAGTAGCAAGCAATTGAAACTTTACAAATATCTGTAGTTATACTAGGAGAGTAGATTGAAACTAAATTTTTGGGTGGGGTAGTGGCGTACGGGGGTGGGGGGTGAAAAACTTTAGATTACGATATCTCACAAACCAATGGTACCAGAAAAACAAAATTTGGTTTGAGTATAAAGCTTGATAAATAAAGATTGCTCAAAGTAAAATATTTGAAGGGGGTGGAGGAGCACGGAAGTGCAAGAGATAAGAATTTTTCATATCTAACACGATTCATATCTCAATAACAGTGTAAGATGGATGTTTCAAATTTTTATTAGAAGTAGGCCTAAAAAAACCCTAGTAGGGAATAAAAGTTTGGGGGTGTGGGTGTAGAGGGTGAGGGTGGGGAAGGGTGAGAAAGAAAAAGTTCCGATGCTTATATCTTAAGAATCTATAATGATAGGAAGCTGAAACTTGGTATTTAGATTGAGCTATAGTAGTGGCATGGTGGAAAAATAAATTTTTTTTTAGGGGTAGTATGGTACGGTGGTGGGGGGTGTTTTCCCTAACTTCAGAACGGCTTATGCTAAGAAGTTGAAACTCGGTACGTATATGTAAATTAACTAGAAAAGTAATTCTGATAAAAAAAAATTGGAATATTCATTGGCGTTCAGAAGGGGGGGCAAAAAAAAATATCGGTTAATATAAAATACATATATTTTCACGATTTTCGTCATATCTAATGGTATTTCGAAATATTGAATTCATTTTTATTCTACGGATTCTTCATATGAATACCTAGAATGCGCTTTCAAGATTTTTTGAAACTCGACCCCTAAGAGGGTGTAAACTGGTTGTATACTTTTTCATGAATCCCACCATGTTTCTCAGGTCTGATCAGATATCGAATATCTTTTTACTTCCCCAGGTTTGTTTAATAATCATCTATTTTTAAGTTTTGTTTTTTCAACCTCTAGACCGCATCTCGGAATATGACCCAATTATTTAATACATATGTTACACCCTTTTCTAACCGCTTCCCGAACTTTTTGTTAGGTTTTCAGTCACATAGTAACATACACTGCATCCCCGAATTGAACGCGTTCTGAACTTCTGCCGGAAAAATAATACAGTTGCGCCCAGACTGTTGGCAGATTTTTTTTATTCTTTTGTGAATTCGGCAATTGTTGATCTCGTCCCACTCTCTTGCTCTCAACGCCGATCTTATCCACCATGGTTTAATGCTTCTGTCATTAAGTTATTAAAGGATAAGGATAAGGCTAAGCGTCTTTATAATAGTTGTAGCACTACGACTAATGGAACTCTCTACAGTGATCTCCGTAAATTGGTTAAGAGTGAAATTAAGATAGCCTTTAGATTGTATGTATGTATCTAGCCTAAATACATCTCTTAGTTTGGGCAATGACAAACTATTCTGGAAATATGTGAATTCATCACGTAAAACGACCACCATCCCTTCATTCGTAACTCACCTAAGTGATAAGGCGTTGACGCCGCACTCTATTGCAGACCTATTTTCTATTTATTTTAGCTCTGTGTATTCTTCTTCTTCTTCTGCCTCTCTGTCTATGATTGCTGATTTTGATGACCGGGATAATAGCTCTGTATCTGTTTTCTCTCAATTTGACGTTCTTTCAGTAATCAATTCACTAGACTGTAGTGGTGGGGCAGGACCTGACAACATTCCGAATATATTTGTTAAGAGGCTGGGTCACATTCTGGCTGAGCCGCTCGCTATTTTATTTAATATGTCAATCATGGAAAAAATATTTCCAGCCCTATGGAAAAACTCTCATGTCTTGCCAATATTTAAGAAAGGTGACAAACACAATGCAGCAAACTTCCGCCCTATCTGTATTCTTTCCTGTTTCTCCAAAATATTTGAAAAACTACAGCACGAAGTCATTTTTCGTCATATCGTCAGCGCCATTTCTCCCAATCAGCATTGATTTTTTCGAGGTCGCTCCCCTGAGACGAGTTTCATTTACAAATTCGGTATCTAAGGCCCTTGAAAACCAACTTGATGTTCATACGGTATACACTGATTTTTCGAAAGCGTTTGATACGGTTGACCATTATTCTCTTGTTTGTAAGCTCAAGTCGTTTGGACTATGCAATGCCCTGTTAGGTTGGGTTTGTTCCTATCACGCATATCGTTGTCTTTCAAGGTTGCTTCTCGACTCCTTATCTGGCGACTTCGGGCGTTCCGCAGGGTCTTACCTTGGGTCCGTTGCTGTTCATTCTATTCGTGAATGATCTTCTTTCCGAATTTCGTTCTGATCACCTTATGTATGCCGATGATCTGAAGCTATTTACTCCTGTCAAGTCTTTGTCCGATTGTCTGGTGCTACAAAATGACCTTAGCAAACTGTCCACATGGTGCACGGCAAATAAGCTATCTCTTAATAAGCATAAATGTTACAAGATGATTTACTCCAATAAACCCTCCTCCCTTCAATTCAACTATTACATTGATGATTTCCTTCTCACTGAAATCTCACATATAAAGGATTTGGGTGTTACATTTGACACCCGTCTTAAATTTGATATTCATATTTCGGTAATCAGTAGGCGTGCTTACAGTTTATGTAGTTTTATATTAAGACCTGCTTATCCTTTTCGTAACCCTGCCCTCTACATCAACTTGTACAATAGTCTTGTCAGATGTCATCTGGAATATTGCTCAGTTGTATGGAACCCGTACCATTCTTATCTTATTGCAGCATTGGAATCGGTGCATAGACGTTTCACACGATCTCCCTTTCGCAGACTCAATTTTGAAGAGGCTTTGTATGATGCGAGATTACAACAGCTAGGACTGAAAGACAGAAGATCATACTTAGATATTATGTTCCTACTCGTATACAAAGTTTTATTTATCTTCAATTGTACTCTTTATGTTGAACTTACATTCAGAGAACCAAACCACCGTTGCAGATCACAAGACACTTTTATCATTCCATCTATAAATGCCTATTTTAATTCGCCGCTCCTACGTTCACCACGCTCATTTCATGCAAATTATCTTACTTTTCAGGGTCACAGCTTGCGGTCTATTAAAATTCATTTAAAATCTATATTTGCTATTAATTAAGTTCTAATTCACTTAGTTTCTTTAATTTTAATTTATAATTTATTTGAATTATTTTTTTTTTTTATTATTATTTTTTCTTTATTATTATTTTCTCTTTATTAATATTACTTTATTAGTAATAATACAGTATTGTTATTGATTTTCAAAAAAAAAAAATTTGTTGCCCTCAAAATTTTTAGAGGAAAAATTTTGGTTTCTAGATCTCAGCAACCACTCATGTTAGGAGACTGAAACTTGGAGTTTCTATAAAGCTTTGATAGTAAACCCATTTGCAAAAAAGTTATGATATGGGTGAAGGGGTGTGGGAGTGGAGGGGAAACCAATGCGTCCGAAACACTGAAAAGTCGAGATCGACACATTCTAAAATCTATATCTCCTAAACCGTGAATAGCAAGCAATTTAAACTTAACAAATATCTGTAGTTATACAAGGAGAGTAGATTGAAACAAAATTTTTGGGTGGGGAAAGTGACGTACGGGGGGGGGGGGGGGTTGAAATACTTAACACTACGATATCTCCCAAACCAGTGGCACCAGAAAAACAAAATTCGGTTTGGATATGAAGCTTGATAAATAAAGATTGCTTCAAGTAAAATCTTTGAAGGGGGGCGGAAGAGTACGTAAGTGGAGGGGATAAGAATTTTTCAAAAATAACACGTTTCATATCTCAATAACAGCGTAAGATGGATGCTTCAAATTTTTACCAAAAGTAGGCCTAGTAGAACCCTAGTAGGGAAAAAAAGTTTGGGGATGTTTGTGTAGAGGGTGAGGGTGGGGAAGGGTGAGAAAGAAAAAGTTCCGATGCTTATATCTTAAGAATCTATAATGATAGGAAGCTGAAACTTGGTATTTAGATAGAGCTATAGTAGTGGCATGGTGGAAAAATAGAATTTTTTTATAGGGGTAGTGTGGTACGGTGGTGGGGGGTGTTTTTCCTAGCTTTAGAACGGCTTATGCTAGGAAGTTGAAACTCGGTACGTATATGTAAATTAACTAGAAAAGTAATTCTGATAGAAAAAAATTTGAATATTAATTTGCGTTCAGAAGGGGGGGGGCAAAAAAAATATCGGTTAATATAAAATGCATATATATTCACAATTTTCGTTATATCTACTAGGTCCTTCGAAATATTGAATTCATTTTTATTCTACGGATTCTTCATATGAATACCTAGAAAGTGTTTTCAAGATTTTTTGAAATTCGACCCCTAAGAGGGTGTAAACTAGTTGTATACTTTTTCGTGAATTCCACCGTGTTTCTCAGGTCTGATCAGATATCGAATATCTTTTCACTTCCCCAGGCTTGTTTAATAATCACCTATTTTTAATTTTTGTTTTTTTCAACCTCTAGACCGTATCCCGGAATATGACCCTATTATTTAATTCATATGTTACACCCTTTTCTAACCTTTTTGCTAGGTTTTCAGCCACATAGTAATATACACCGCATCCCCGAATTGAACGCGTTCTGAACATCTGTTGGAAAAATAATAAGGCTGCTTCCAGACTGTTGGCAGATTTTTTTTCTTTACTTTAATTTTATTCTTATTTTTATTTTTTGGCGCATTTGTATTATTGGAATTAATTTTCTGTTCATTTCGCTGTTCCAAATAAATAAATAAGTAAGTAAGCTAGATTATTCCATTCTTCCATATAAGTCGTTCAATTAATCTATATCTCTTATATACTTACATATCGTACCACTGGCGTAGGGTTGGAGGGGGGGGGGGTGTTGGGGGACCCCCCCCCCAAATAGTTAGCTCACCTAGTAATTTATACTTTTTTTTTAATCATCAGCACGAAAAAGCTAGAATGTAGTAGCGTAGAGAGAATATTTGTGAAGCCATTTTAATACTGCTTGATTATTGTTAGTCACCAATATATGTACTACAGTGCACATATATGGGATGTATAGTGATTTTGTGAATATGACTTCAAAATAACAGATATTATCTACTGATCACCATCAATTATGGACCGGTGATCGATAAAAAACGTTGAATCTCTCTATACGAACAATAATAATGCTTCAGTTCGAAACAAATGAATTGAATCAAAACTGTACGTTTTTGTATGAAGCGTTTCATGCCAGGTGGCAGTGAAATTCAAATAGTTGCCTAGTACATATTCAAAGGTTTGGCTATTTTTGTTTTCAAGATCAGAATATAACATACCACACATGTGAGTAAAAAGCTGATAGTAACATATTTAGTCCAGTAAATCTCGGAATTCTTAAAGAAAAAAAGAAAAATCGAAATGTTTTGACGTAGTTAGGTTCCAATGATGGAGTAGAGTAGGGAATCACAGTTTTACACCAAAATTTGATATGGCGTGTGCCCGAAATTTTGAGTTTTCTGTTTTGTCGATTTGTAGCAGTATTTTGCATTTCTCGCTAAAAATGGTAAGAACCAAGTTTATAGAGAATTAAATTCTCTATCTTTTTTATCTGAACAAATTTTTTGTAAAATCATTATTTACATATTGCGTTATTAAGCGTAAAGTGCAAAAAATTACGAGATTGTCCCAGTTTTTTAAACTTTCGGACCATTTTTATTAAAAATAGGTAACTCATTTACATGGCAAAGTTGTAGAGAAGTTTTGTATACACCAGTTTTTCGTACGACCAACGGATCACGAGCGGAAGCATGGTAAACATACAAATATGTAGCGTAAGTACGTGCACAAATGCCCCGAACAATCAACTCGACGATCTGACCCAGTCAGATGAAATGTTCACCGAAGAAAACGAGGGGCGTTTGTGCATTTATTTACGCTACATAATTGTGTGTTTACTGTGCTCCCGCTCGTGATCCGTTGGTCGTACGAAAAAATGATGTATCCAAAACTTTTATGGAATTAAGTCCTCTACAAGATTGCCATGAAAATATGTCACCTAATTTTAATAATAGTCCAAAAGTTTAAAAAACTGGGACAATCTCCTAATTTTTGAACTTTACGCTTAATAACGCAATAAATATTAATTTTACAAAAAAGTTGTTCAGCTAAAAAAGATAGAGAATTTCATTCTCTATAGACTTGGTTCTTACTATTTTTGGCGATAAATGCAAAATACGGCTATAAATCGACAAAACAGAAAAATCAAAATTTCGGATTGTGTTTTCAAGATTTTTTGAAATTCGACCCCTAAGAGGGTGTAAACTGGTTGTATACTTTTTCATGAATTCCACCATGTTTCTCAGGTCTGATCAGATATCGAATATCTTTTCACTTCCCCAGGCTTGTTTAATACTAACCTATTTTTAAGTTTTGTTGTTTTCAACCCCTACACTGCATCCCGAAATATGACCCAATTATATAATTCATATGTTACACCCTTTTCTAACCGCTTCCCGAACTTTTTGTTAGGTTTTCAGTCACATAGTAACATACACCGCATCCCCGAATTGAACGCGTTCTGAACCTCTGCCGGAAAAATAATAAAGTTGCGCCCAGGCTGTTGGCAGATTTTCTTGTTATTTATAGTATGTTAAAGATTTCACAAAAATGGTGACCGAGTCCACTTCGAAAATGCATATCTCTGGTACTTAGTCTTTACCGTAGAATAATGAAGTAGGACTTATTTTAAAGTTCAAGGTTGTCGCAATATAAAAATAATACGAATAAAACTTATCCTTCCAATTTTTTTTAAGGATAACGGCTTTGTCTTTCCCTTGAATATCTCAATCTTAACTAGGAGATCGTGGTAAAAAAATTTAAGAAAATGTGTGATTCTCAATTCATTTGACCCCGATCCCCTTGAGATCCTAAATCCTGGTCTCCTAAATTCTTCACCTCAAACCGTCTCGATTTAAAAACCTCGTCCTCCAGTAGCTAAGTTTTAAGATAGCTTTGCTAACTCCCTCAACCGAGTATAATACGTTTTATTTGCTATCGATGAATCATCGTCGATTGATTTTGTCCATTTCGTAGCCATTTTTTTCTAGATTAGTGTCAAGATATATGAAATTATCTACACTCTCCAAATTATACTCCAAAATTGGTATACTATATGGCAGAGTCAAGATTGATAAATACCTCCTCAGCACTAGGGAAGGATTTTGCGAGGATGTTTACATACATATATCATTAGCCTATGCTATTGGATGGTTAGGTTTAGGTTTTGGTTTCAGTGGCGGCCAAAGGCCTCACATAGACCCACGAGGGTCCATAGTGATATCACATAAAAAATAGGAGACCCAACGTACTTATGGTGCGCTTGCGTTTCGATCTGTGTTGAGAGTTCCTCGTTTAATTCAAAGGTCCCTGTAACCATAGCAAAGTTGATTAGACTCTGCATGCTGTTAAAAGAGACTTCTTTACGGTTTGCGAAGGTCGAAGCACATAGAGCTTTCTGCCGTCTTCTAGCGAGAGCTGGGCAGTTGCACAGGAGGTGTTGGGTGGACTTAAATAGTAGTGTCCCATTAGTGTCGACCAGGGTTTTTCGGATGACATTCTCTAGTGCCAAGTTGAAAAGCATGGATGATAGACCATCTCCCTACTTTAAATTTCCAAAAATGTGGAAACTATGGGCAATTAACCGGGATGGGCCCTTCGTGAATTCTTCGTCATTCAAACGCGAATATCTCGAAACATACTTTTCATAGACCGTTCCCAAAATCTTCGGAAAACGGCTGAACCGATTTCTTCAAAAATTTCACACATTATTTTTGGATAAGTTTTATAGTTTATTTTTTCTGCTTTCTACTCAGATGATCCCCTTTGAGTCACACTCAGTTCAAAAACTGGTTGTGGAATCGTTTTGTATTCCTTGTAAGCTGAAATTTTTTCAGTGTGTAAACCAGGTGGGCTTTCTTTCAGTAACTGTGGTCAATTGTAAGCGGATATTTTAGATATTCTCAATCGTTTATACTACATAGAAAGCTGAAACTTGAATTTAATACAATATAAAACTTGAATAGTTCGCAAAACATTTTCGATATTGGTGAAGAGTGTGGGAGTGAGAAATAACGGTACCTCCAAATTGTTCGAGATATAATGATAGATAGTTAGAAATTATACGGGAAAAATATGTAGGGCTTCCGAGTTTGATATCTCGAGAATGGCTTCATTAGAGCTCGAAAGAGAGCTCCATTACTTACAAATTTCTCTTTTGTTTATTGTAGTATATAAAATCTACTACTACTACTACTAACAAACAAACTTACTAAAATATCGTACTAAATATTACCTTCTATGATAATCAAGTAGGCTAGTACCGACTCTACTATCAAACTTCACGTATATATAATCTGAACTACTCGGGAAATTGCTATATATATCAACTACATAGATTACTCCATTCTTTCGTATAAGTCGTTCAATTAATCTATATTTTATATACTAACATATCGTACTAAATATTACCTTCTATGATAATCAAGTAGGCTAGTATCGACTCTACTATCAAACTTCACGTAAATATAACCTGAACTACTCGGGAAATTGCTATATATATCAACTATATTACTCCATTCTTTCGTATAAGTCGTTCAATTAATCTATATCTCTTATATACTTACATATCGTACTACATACTATTTTCTATGATAATCAAGTAGGCAAGTACCTTCTCTACTATCAACCTACACGTATATATAACCTGAACTACTGTGGAAATTGCTATATATATATCAACTAGATTACTTCATTCTTTCGTATAAGTCGTTCAATTAATCTATATCTTTTATATACTTACATATCGTACTAAATATTACCTTCTACCTACCACATCTTAGTCGTTCAATTAATCTATATCTCTTATATACTTACATATCGTACTAAATATTACCTTCTATGATAATCAAGTAGGCAAGTACCTACTCTACTATCAACCTACACGTATACCATATATAACCTGAACTACTTAGGAAATTGCTATGTATATCAACTAGATTACTCCATTCTTTCGTATAAGTCGTTCAATTAATCTATTTCTTTTATATACTTACATTTCGTACTATATAGTACCTTCTATGATAACCAAGTAGGCTAGTACCTACTCTACTAATAACCTACCCGTATATATGTATATAACCTGAACTAATCGGCTGGTGCCAGGGAAACGGTCACATTTTAAATGGTAGCTTTCTGCTGGACCGATACTTAAACAAAAGACGAGTGCAGTGATTCACTTGTGTATTCTGAATTTGGGTTTACCCGAATCGTATACCTGACCTAAGGAATTGTAGTGCTCTTTGGTATCCGCAAATAAAATTCGGACCAAGGTGAATGGTTAAGCCTTGGGAAAGCACCTTGTACCCACATTATTCGTTTGACCGCAGCTTAATAAACGAGATCATCCAGTACTCACAAGCCAAGTAGCTTGAGTTGATGCCTCGTAATTAGCGCGGCCATGGACTAAAAGAGAGAGGGAGTGAAAAGAGTAAAGTACTGACCAGCAAATATTATGGAACTTTAATAGACAAAACCCTCGAGGGGTTTCAGGTACTCAAAATATATCCCAGTATGTCGCAAGATTTGAAACAAGCTCCCCTTGTCCTATTTATTATACAGCAAATAAAGAAGGAAGTTAATAATATTAAGAAAAAAGAAGAAAAGAAAGGAAAACAAAAAAAAATTGTAACCAAGACCAAAGAGGCCTAATGTATTAGTGAGACAAGTGGTAATATTAAACCACTTATAAGCACCTTAAAACCAATTGCTAACTACCAGAATAGGTAGCCTAGGTGATAGGTCAAACATTTGGCCTACCAGCTGACACAATTGTCTACATTCACAAGTATAAGAGATGATATAAACGTATATCATTTGGCTCAAAAGTGAATAGACATTTACAACTTTATTTACCAAAGCTTTCAGCTCTCTCAGTAGCTACAATTTCGATCCACACCATAATTAGTTTTGGTTACTATAGTTATCTAAATAGAATTAAAAAGACGGTAGTGAGAATCGTATCCAGGGTCATAGTAGATAAGTCTCGCCATAGGTGGGCAGAAGAAGTGGCGCATAGGCAAAGAGTCTCTGCATTGAACATATCAACTTGGTTCTATTCGTTCGATGAGGACATATACATATATAAAATATCGGATGCTAGATCAAAAGTAGACAAAAGAAA
Source organism: Beris chalybata (assembly GCA_949128065.1). Classification (NCBI taxonomy): domain Eukaryota; kingdom Metazoa; phylum Arthropoda; class Insecta; order Diptera; family Stratiomyidae; genus Beris; species Beris chalybata. Next base: position 99,280,583 of record OX421894.1, read on the forward strand.
ATCCACCTACGGACCATCGACAGGTAAATACAGCGACTAAGGCCTACTCAAACGCTCCACCGCAAGGAGATCAAAGACAGGACAATAAAAAATTAATATCGACAGCCATGGCAACTAAGAGAACACCTATGGGAGCGTGCGCAGTAAGCAAATTAGGCCCACAAACAAGGTAGAAATCAAAGGAAGCCATGGAAGGAGGACCCGATCGTCAATCCAGTGCAGAGGAAGCTCGCGCCGTACTCCCCGGAGAGGAACTTCCGCATACTAGCTCCAGAAACACATCCGCAAGATCGTCATACGCGGGAACGCCTCGTGGAAATATGACCGCATCCGGATCTCAGCAAAGGATCGATCGGTCTGGCTCAGAATTTTCAATACCTCCTCCAAGGATTAACCTGCTTGGTCGGAACAACCACCGCCGTAAACCACATACCGCGCAAAGACCTAGGAGTTTGTGGGAAGGGGAATCTATTCAAGGTGGCCCAATAGAGAAGGATCATTGGCTGGGACTTCGTGAAGGCGGTGGAAATGTTGAGTATGGGTTCCCCTCCAAAAGGGGGGGGGGAGAATATCAATGAATCAGGATTAAGAAGACACGACTAATGAAATGAAAGTGATGGACCTGCATAGCCGTGTCCAGAACCTACAGATTCAAATCGACGGAAGAGGTAGAGATTCTGAATGGAGTCGAGGGAGACCGGAGCAAACAAGGGATGCTGATTGGCTTCCCCAAAGACAACATGACATGCCAAGGCACGCTGAACCACACGCATACCCTGCTAGGTCAAAGAGTCCATTAAGTCGTAGTAACCTGAAATTTGACGGTACAGTAGAAAGTGCACCAGTAGACGAATTTATCTTCCGGCTAGAGCGATTAAAAGCGTGTAGCCCGATGTCAGAATATTATTGGGTAGACAACTTTTATCGTTGTGTGTCAGGTGCCGCCGAGGTCTGGTATTGGCAGTACTCAAGTGCAAAACCCAATTTCCCATGGGCTGAGCTAAAACAGGCATTGATTAAACGGTTTAGGATATGAAATTCAGATACTGAAATAACACATGCTATCGAACGAAGGCGACAAGGAACTAAAGAGCCTATTGAAGAATACATGTCAGCCATCATAACACTAAACACGCAAAGAAACCAAGCAATTCCGGAGGCAGAACTAGTGCAGCTTATGTTACCAAACATAAATCCGAGAATGGCGCAATTGATTTTCGCGATGAGTATAACATCCTTGGACCGGTTTCGAGATGAAGGTCGTAGAGCTGAGAATTATCTGCGCACGATTCCAGAGCATGACCGACGTAGTGGCATACAACCAGTGACGAGGAACTATCCCGTCTCAGAACTAGAGCAGACCTGTGAAGAATCGCGTTGCGAAGAAGTCGCAGCATATGACATTCGTCTGAAGGGTGATCCCACTCGCTGGAAATGCTGGAACTGCGAGGAGTTGGGACGCGGATTTGGAGAGTACCCCAGTCAGTTGAGATGGCTTTTTTGCTACTACTGTGGAGAGAAGGGATACACTTCCATTGACTGTCCAAGATGTAAGTCAAAAAACAGAGGAAGACGCCGGTCACCGACGCAAAAGACCGGCCTTTCAGATCCTGTAGCATACAAACCAACCCGATCAGAGGTAAAGATACCAGCAGATGGTCTGAGCCCTCCTCCAATAATAATAACGACAGAACAACAACAATATTAGCCCCATTCCTTGGTGAAGAGAAGGGGTCCAACCGTACCAATAAAAAGGCGACGAACGTAGAGAAGAACCAACAACCTAGATTAAACGAGAATAGTTTACCATTATACCTACGATGCTTAAAAGAAAGACAAGAGAACTATTCAAAAGTGCGAGAGAGAATAATGGGAGCTGAGTTGGAGGAACATTTGATTAGGAAACCACCAAAAAAATTAGTATTGAGACTACGAGAATGGCATCGACGCAAGTTGGAACGAGCCAGGATGCAAATTGCCTCACTCTGTTGCCGTGGAAGTGATCCAAGACCTTATGCGCAGGTAAAACTTGGAGATGAAACCATCACTGGATTACTTGACAGTGGTGCCAGCATCAGCTGTCTGGGTTCCAGTGCAGAAGCATTACTACTACGTTTGGGAATCAAGTTCCATCGATCCCAATCTGAATTACGATCTGCTGGAGGGTCTACCCATCAAGTACTTGGGTATTTCACTTCACCGGTGCAGTATAAGACGATCATTAGGAAAATGAAGATATATGTGGTACCTAGTTTAGCTCAAGAGCTATACCTCGGAATCGAATTTTGGAATTTATTCGGGCTATCCCAGAAACTGCTAGAGTCACTCACTCTCGAACAAGATGTAAAAGAAGAGGAATCTCTACTTAGGCATACCCTTACACTCGAGGAACGAAATCGCCTAAACAAAATCATATCCCAGTTCCCATAGAGTGCGGTACTCGGTCCTGGCAAAACACACAGTGAGACGCACAGTATTGATACGGGAGAAGCAACACCTGTGAAGTAACGGCATTACCCAATCTCACCTCCCATTCAACAAATCATGTAGGACGAGCTAAATAGGATGCTAGCTTTGGGGGTGATAGAGGAAAGTATGAGCCCATGGAGAAAACCAGACAAAGTTCGTATATGCCTTGATTCCCGAAGAGTAAATGAGGTCACGAAAAAAGACGCCTATCCTCTCCCCTATATAGATGGATTGTTAAGCAGACTGCAAGACACACGCTTCATATCATCTATCGACTTGAAAGACGCCTTTTTAGCAAATACCACTGGAAAAGAACTCGAGGGAAAAAACTACATTCACCGTTCCCGGAAGACCACTATATCAATATACTGTCGTGCCATTCGGACTTTGTAACGCTCCGCAGCGAATGTGTCGCCTGAGCCATGATTTCACTTCCACCCCTCTCTAAAGAACGAGTATTTAAATACCTAGATGATTTATTAGTTATATCCCCGGACTTTCAATCACATCTGACTATACTGGAAGAGCTAAGTGTCTAAGAACAGCGGGTTTAACGATCAATGTGCTAAAAAGCCATTTCTGTATGATACAAGTCAGATATCTAGGTGATGGGACGCTCCAGTTAGACCCCTCGAAAATGTCGGCCATAACAGACTTCCCTTCACCATCCACATTGAAACAGACCCAGAGATAGGTTCATTCCAAACTACGCTACGCAAACAGCACCTATCACTGACTGCCTAAAGAAACCAACAAAAGGTTTTAAGTGGACTCCTGGAGCTCAAGAGGCCTTTCAATGTCTGAAAAAAGCTCTAACTACGGCACCAGTGTTACACAATCCCGATTTTCAGAAACCATTCGTGATTCAATGTGACGCAAGCTCATCTGGGAGAGGGGGGGGGGGTCCTTTACCACACTGGTGCAGATGGATACATCTCCCAAAAACTGAATGCGGCTCAAAGAAATTACAGCATAACCGAGCTGGAATGTCTAGCAGCCATGCTCAGCATACACAAATTTAGGGCATACGTAAAGGGACTTCCATTCACTGTCGTCACTGACCACGCCAGCCTAAAATGGCTCATGAAGCAAAAAGACTTGAGCGGCAGACTGGCCAGGTGGTCCTTAAAACTTCAAGCATTCGATTTCACGATAGAACACCGTAAGGGCAGTGAAAACGTCGTGCCGGACGCTCTTTCAAGAATTTACGCAGAGGTCTTCCCACGGAGGTATAGCAAAAACCCTGTTCAGACTCCGTCAACGCTTTTATTGGCCCAAAATGGTGCATCAAGTCAAAAACTACGTCTATGGTTGTGAAATCTGTAAGGGAACCAAGGCGCCTAACCCCGTATATGAACCCGTAATGGGTGGTCAGATAACTCCCTTACGTCACTGGCAAAGAATTTATATAGACCTCCTAGGCCCTTATCCAAGATCAAAAAATGGTAACACAACTATCTGCATTATCTTGAACCAATTCTCTAAGTTCGTTCTGTTAAAAGCTCTACGAAAAGTGACCTCGCAGAACGTGATCAAATTCCTTAAGTCAGGAGTGTTTCATATGTTTGGCGTCCCTGAATCCCTCGTATCAGATAACGGGAAGTAATTTATCTCTCGTGAATTCGCTTCGTTGTTGAGTGGGTATGGTACAACACACGAAGACCGCACTATATTCCCCACAGGCAAACGCGTCAGAAAGAGTCAACCGATCCATACTGGTTGCTATTCGGTCATACATCGGTCCAAACCACCGTGATTAGGATGCGAAATTAAGCCAAATTGCTTGTGCTTTAAGCACAGTCGTACATGAGGCAACTGGACATTCTCCATACTATCTGAACTTCGGAACAGAAATGTTGTGCCACGGGCAGGCCTATCCGTTGCTGAAGCAGTTAGACTGCCTTAGATCAGATGATACCTCCTGCCTTACTATGCCAGATTATTTGCAAGTGGTGCAAACAGAAGTGACCAAACGCTTGACGGAGGTCCATAAAAAATATGCCCATCGATATAACCTGAGAGCCAGAAATGTAAGCTATATTCCTGGACAGGTGGTGTACCGACGCAACTTTGCCCAAAGTGATGCCACGAAGGCATTCAATGCCAAACTCGCCCCTTAATTTATAAAGAGTCTGATATTGAAGAAAATTGGGAACGTTATCTACACCGTAGGTGACTTATCAGGTAAAGTAATTGGTGATTTTCACGCTAAGGACCTGCACTTATAGAAGCACCCGTAACAGGTGGAGGAACTATGCCTAGCCCTTGTCAAGATCTTAGTAGAACAGCCTGGTGACATCGCCAAAAAAATGCACGTTGGAGTCAAAGCGACTGCGCAAATAAAGAGCATATTGTCGTGTTAAACTCCGAGCGATCCTAGTTCCTTCCCCTTACATTCTGTCTTCTTTCACAATACACTAAATATAACCACTAAATGATGAAATATTATTCTCTTGTCACCCCCACTGTACATGTTAGACCTGAAAACCATAGTCAGCGACCGTTGGCGAAAGTATTGGCATTTTAACAAATAACATATCTGCTGAAGGCAAAGGCAAAGAATACCCGGGAAATCACGATAAGCTTACAACTATACCGCATTAAAGACAGGTATGAATTGTACAAATGGACAGATGGTTACTTCTCTCGGTACATCGCCACTGGAATGTGCTAGTGGTTGGTAGGAAAGTTTAGCACACACTGAAACAGCCACAGAGAACAACCCAAAGTGGTTACTTTTGAGCGATCTCACCAACGGTAGACACAGCAAAGTGTTCGAAATAGCATTAAAATAATAATAATAACAATACACAACAAAATACCCTTAGGGGAAAAATTATTAATGCAAACTACCGCCAACCAGCTTTAGCCGATCGAGATAGATATAACCAGGCCAAATCCACAATGCATACCATGCATGCATGAGAAAAACCCCATGAAGTTTCCATCTTCATGGTTTACGCATACAAGAGATTCCTTCTGGTGCAATTGGCTACATCAGAGAAAATGCTAATGGTCAAATAATAACAACGTTGAACGTTGATAAGTAAGTGAGAACAACCGTACGGGTGACAATATAATAATTTAGAAACAGTCCGCTACGATAGAAACCACATCAGATAATTAGTGAGTTAAGACATGTAGGGAGAACGAAATAGATAACTAATTGACTTGTACCTAATCACTACCTTGATCGAAACCTTCCTAAGCCGCTCTTTCTTTGCAAAGTCCTCCACAAAACTGTGTCCTTCGCTGGTGGATAGATGGCTCCATATAACGGAAATTGACATATACTGCATAAACCACAACCTATTTGCAGATTACCCGGTTCCTCTATCGAATTTCCAAGTAACCTGTGCTGTGACGGTTGAGGTTCAAAGCCTCACGCCATACGCATAATTAAAACATAGTCTGCATAAACCACAACCTTTTCTCAGATGACCACGGTTCCTCTAACGAATTTCCGAGTAACCTGTGCTGTGACGGTCGAGGTTAAAGGCACCACAGCATACGGAAACAAAACACAAAAAGGGGAAAATCTCAAACCGATTCCTCCCTGACGTGTGTATGGCCATCTATTGGACAGAAAAACCTAACAGATAGATCACATCACCGCATGTAATTCTAAAACACAGGGAAATTCTCTTGGGGCACAAAAATTCGAGGGGATCAAATCAAAAAGATAGAAGTGGACAGGGAGTCAGTTGGCAACCGTCAGAGGGTGAGGACCGAAAACCTAGTGGTGTAGTTCTGTGTCTGAGCGCAGACGAATTTAAAAAATGGAGGAAAAATCGGTATTCACGACGCAGGTAGCTAATTAATTCTAGTTTTCAGAAAAATCGAACTATCATCACGTCGACTTTTCCGCCCTTTCGGCCACACACCCCGACCCCCTGACGTGTACGTCTGCGCCACGACCTGAGCAGGAAGAATACAACCGGTACTTACTAACGGGAATACGAACACAACCTCAAGGACAAATAGAAAAGAATAGCCGTGCTTCGTTGAACATCCAAAACCATTGATTGAGCTAAGCATAACCTGCATGAGATTGGCCGACGGGCGAACCCCCGCCCCTCCAAGTGGGTATGTTCCGATCCGACCGGAGTTAAGGGATCAGATCTATATACCTAACCTGGACTAATCGGTAATTATGTATATATCGCCTATACTACGCCATTCCCCATATAAGTCATTCAAGTAACAAATATCTCCTATATACTAACATATCGTACTATATACTACCCTCTATGATAACTAAGTAGGATAGTACCTGCTCTATTATTAACCTACATGCACATATATAACCTGAACTACTCAGGAAATCGCTATATATATCAACTAGATTAATACATTCTTCCATATAAGTCGTTCAATTAATCTATATCTCTTATATACTTACATATCGTACTATATATTACCCTCTATGAACACCAAGTAGGCTAGTACCTACTCTATTATTAACCTACATGCATATATATAACCTGAACTACTCGGGAAAACGCTATATATATCAACTAGATTACTCCATTCTTTCGTATAAGTCGTTCAATTAATCTATATCTCTTATATAATTACATATCGTACTATATATTACCCTCTACGATAACCAAGTAGGCTAGTACCTACTCTATTATTAACCTACATGCACAATTAATCTATATCTCTTATATACTTACATATCGTACTATATAGGTATTACCCTCTATGAAAACCAAGTAGGCTAGTACCTACTCTATTATTAACCTACATGCATATATATAACCTGAACTACTCGGAAAATTGCTAAATATATCAACTAGATTACTCCATTCTTTCGTATAAGTAGTTCAATCAATCTATATCTCTTATATGGTATACTTACATATCGTACTATACAGGGTGTTTGGCACTCCGTGTGCCACCTTGTAAGGGGTTATTCCTTGATCTACTTGGAGAAAAAAGTTTTTCTACAGGGTGGGTCAATTTTCAATATTAGTGGAAATACAGGGTGTTTAAGAAAAGTGTTTTTGACCGGTACCTCATTCACTTAAAACGTTATATCTTGAAAACGAATAATCATAAGGCAAAGCGTCATAGCTCGTTCTTTAGGCAATCGCTTTCTATGGCTTGTAGTTTTTCAAAAATAAAAATGGATGTTATTTCCTTTCCACGCCCTCACGTACAAAACGATGCATATGAAGTGTCTATGAGAATATTCGGGAATTTCCCGTTCTACACTTGTTTGATTTCACTGTATTGTTGATCATTGCATTATTTAACATGCAATCCGGATTAGCGAAGCTGTGGTCGATCCGGATTACAAGGAACATAATGGAAGTTTTTAAATTTTTCATCCCATCCGGACTACCGAGGGATCCGGATTAGGCCGTATTCGGATTAGTGAGACTCTACTGTATATACAATTTTAAATATAGTTTATTTGTTGATCAAGACATATGATGGGTTACGCGATCCAAATAAAAACATGCAGCGAGAAAAGTAATTTCATTTTCCATTTTCCATTTTCCATTTTCCATTTTCCATTTTCCATTTTCCAGTTTCCAGTTTCCATTTTCCATTTTCCATTTTCGATTTTCGTTTTCGATTTTCCATTTTCGATTTTCAATTTTCGATTTTCGATTTTCGATTTTCCATTTTCCATTTTCCATTTTCCATTTTCCATTTTCCATTTTCCATTTTCGATTTTCGATTTTTGATTTTCAATTTTTCATTTTCCATTTTCCACCTGTACGCCACTACCACCCCATCAAAAATTTCTTACAATCCCTTCACTGTTTCCTGACGCTTTTTCGCATCATCTTTCTGTTTCGGTGTCACGAATTTATGAATTTTACCCCATACAAAATCCGCTCAACGCGCCTAAAGAAGTTTTCACTTAAAAAAAATGTTTTTTATTAGCATAGAGGTTGAGTAAAACAATTGTCCGTGAAAAGGGATTTTTCCACATTTCCACGATTTCGTTATATATTACTTTATTATTAATAATACAGTATTGTTATTGATTTAAAAAAAAAAAAAATTGGATGCCCTCAAAATTTTTTTGTGTACATTTCATGACTGGTAGATACGAAAAAAGCAATAAAAATTTTCACTCCGCCTGTCCGCCGTACGCCGTACCCCGTACGCCGTACGTCGACCGCCAAAATCCTTTGAAGGCTCGTAGCCTCAAGCCAGTGGAGCTATTAAATTAAATTTTTTTCTAGTAATAGACTGGGTAGACCTCTTGAATTGACATTATTTTCAGCGGTGGGGTGTGAGGGGGAAGGAGAGGGAAGCGTTTTAAACAAAAAATTTTGGTTTCCAGATCTCAGCAACCGCTTATGTTAGGAGACTGAAACTTGGAATTTCGATAAAGCTTTAATAGTGGACCCATTTGCAAAAAAAATTGATGATATGGGTAAAGGGGTGTGGGAGTGGAGGGGGAAGCAATGCGTCCGAAGCTCAAAAAAGTCGAGATCGACACATTCTAAAATCCATATCTCCTAAACCGTTAAAAGCAAGCGATTAGAACTTTTCAAATATCTGTAGTTATACTAGGAGAGTAGATTGAAACTAAATTTTTGGGTAGGGGTAGTGGCGTACGGAGGTGGGGGTTGAAATACTTAACATTACGATATCTCCCAAACCAGTGGCACCAGAAAAACAAAATTCGGATTGGATATAAAGCTTGATAAATTAAGATTGCTGAAAGTAAAATTTTTGAAGGGGGTGGGGGAGTACGTAAGTGGAGGGGATAAGAATTTTTCAAAAACAACACGTTTCATATCTCAATAACAGTGTAAGATGGATGATTCAAATTGCATGAACTTCAAATACGTTACATTGAAATTAAACATTAAATTTGAAATTCAAACATACGCGCGTAAACGCCACTTTTGTCTTTGTTGAAGTTGTTGCAAATACTCCTGTGACCACTTAGTCCAAAAAATTTGTACTAGCTTTTGGCAGTATTTCCAACGTTTGAGGGTGTGATCGTTGGTCGTTTCTAAGGAAGGTTCAGGAGGCAATATGATAGAGGATCCTATAAGAAAATGACCTGGAGTCAGAACTTCGATGTTGTCTGAATCAAAACTAATTGTACAGAGGGGTCGAGAGTTTAAGCAAGCTTCGATTTGTATTAGCACCGTGGCTATTTCCTCAAAGGTCAGCGTTGCGTTTCCGATAATGCGTTTGAGATGATGTTTCACTGATTTAACACCAGATTACCAGAGGCCGCCGAAGTGCGGAGCGGCAGGAGGGTTGAAATGCCATTTTACTCCATCGTTGACGGTTTTGTCAATGGCTTGAAGAGAACCTTCCTTGATGGCTCTTTTTAAATTTTCCTTCATTATTCGTTCGGCACCGACGAAGTTTGTCCCACAGTCGGAATATGTGTCTGTGCAGAGACCTCGTCTTCCCACGAACCGTCGGAAACCTGCAAGAAAGGCTTCCGATGACAGGTCAGACACTGCTTCGATGTGTATTGCCTTGGTCGCGAAGCAAATGAACAGACAGAAGTACCCCTTGGTACTCCGTGACTTTCTTAGGTTAGACTCCTTAACCTCGAATGGTCCCGCAAAATCTACACCACAATGTTGGAATGGCCGTGACATCTGCACACAAGGAGAGGGTAGATCCACCATTTGTTGTTCGCTTGGCCTTGCTCGGAAGCGATAGCAGGTGGTGCATTTTGAAATGATGTGCTGGACAACGTGCCGAATGTGGATGATCCAGTACTCAGCTCGAATCGTGCCGAATGTGGATGATCCAGTACTCAGCTCGAATCGTGCCGATGGCCAAGTTGTGGCCTCCGTGAAGTGTTCGTATGTGACAATCGCGTATGACTAGATCAGAATAATGATGACTCTTTGGGAGAATCATAGGGTGACGGTTGTCGAAAGGTAGAGTTGAGTGTTTCAGTTTCCCTCCTACTCGAAGGATTCCGTCGACATCTAGCGTACGGAATTTACACACAAAGGCTGAATTTCTCATAAATTCGCACAAGTAATTCCGTCGACATCTAGCGTACGGAATCTACACACAAAAGCCGAATTTCTCATAAATTCGCACAAGTAATTCCGTCGACATCTAGCGTACGGAAGTTACACACAAAAGCCGAATTTCTCATAAATTCACAAAAATAATTCCGTCGACATCTAGCGTACGGAATTTACGAACAAAAGCCGAATTTTCATAAATTCGCACAAGCAATTCCATCGGCGACTACCGTACGGAATTCACAATCAACAAAGTCAAATTCTTCACAAATTTGCACAAAGTGATTCCGTCGGCGCTTACCGTACGGAATTCACAATCAAATTTTTGTAAATTCGCAACATCAACTCCGTCGGCACACCACCGTACGGAATTCAACACCAAAATTCAAGCCCAAATCTACGTGATTTAGCTCATAGTAATTCCGTCGGAACACCGCCGCACAGAATTCACTAACAAAACAACCCGAAATCTCCGTGATTTCGCGCAATTCAAGTCCCGTCGGCATCTCACTGTACGGAACTAACAATTAAACCACACGCTGAAATCCCCGTGATTTGGCAAATTTAACTCCGTTCGGCACATTACCGCACGGAAAGTACAAAACATAAAATTCAGCCGAAATCTCCGCGATTTTGTGCACAGTAATTCCGTCGGTACATCGCCGTACGGAATTAACAACAAAATCAAACCAATTCCGTCGGAATCCCACCGTACGGAACTCGCAAACATTCAATTCGAAATCTTCGTGATCTCGAAAAAATAGCTTCCGACGACACACCATCGCACGGAACACATAAGTCGCATCTGCGACAATTTCACATAAGTCCGCCGACAGTTTATCGAGCGGAATCCAAAAAAAACCAACCGAAATCTCCACGATTTCAAACAAAACCATTCCGGCAGCAATTCACCGTACGGAAATTGCACAAGACTCATAAACTGAACGAAATCACAGTCGTAGTCCACGAAACTACAACAATTCCGCACAATTCCGTCACAATTCATTGCACGGAATTCCTAACCACGGCCTGAAATTTCCGTGATCTCGCGTAAACGTTGTCTAGCGGCACGCCACCAGTAGAACAACAAACCTTGCTTCCAACAAGCAAATTTGTCAACCTTCGAGCCGGCACGCGAGCAAAAAATTGTCGACAATCAAAGCGGCAAAATTCTCTAAGTAAACAAGCAATCAAAGATCGAGGTATTTCGACCAACATCGTGCGTTGTCGGCCGACTCTTTGTAAAATCATAACAAACCGGCCCACGTTCTACCATAGAACCTCGCACATTTCCGATCGTTTGTCTGTATTGCATTAGAATTGCACTATTCACAAGCCATGGAGCAAGCGATAGAGAAACACACAGGTTTTTTTGCCCTCGTACCACAAGCGATCTCGAATTTCAAGAAGACTAGCGAAGTACGGAGAACCGTTGGCTACGCCAGCGGCCGACTCGAACACATCCACAAAATTTGGTCTCAGTGCGAAGACGCGCACGTGACAATAATTACAAGTCAGAGCGAGTTCGATGAGTCAGTTAAGACCCAATACCTTTCAACCTACGGCGAAACAGAACAAGCCGCGTTTGAGTATATCGGTGATCTGCACCAACTGATTAAAAAGCCCGAAGCAGAGCTTCCCAAACAACACGTCGAGTCGAGGCAAGAACCACAACCATCATTTAAACTTCCGAACATAAGCCACCCAAAGTTCGATGGAAAATTCGAAAATTAGCGTGCATTCAGAGACACCTTTAAGTCAATTATACATGACAACAACCATCTATCCAGAGTCCATAAACGTCATTACTTAAAGGGCAGTTTGATCGGTGACGCGTCAAAAATTCTGAATCAGTTCGACAGCGTAGACTCAAACTACGACCCAGCATGGACTTTGCTCAGTAAACGATTCGATAACAAAAGAATCACGTGCAATGTACATCTGCAAGCGTTGTTCTCCACCCCCGAGATCCATTCAGAATCAGAGCAGAGTTTCAAAGAAATGTTAGATACTACAAACGAGTGCGTGCATGAGCTACAGCAATTAGGTCTTGATACAAAAAATTGGGATCCGATAATTTTGTACTTGCTAACAGCTAAACTGCCTCCACTAACTCGAAGTCTTTGGGAGCAACAGGCATCAACAACAGAGTCGTTACCGACCTATAAAGAATTTGAAAAAGTCATTGAATGTCGCCATAGAACGCTGGAAGTATTAGCTGCAGCCAAGACACAGTCACAGTCGGCCACACAAAGCAACAACAACCAGCGGAAAAGTTCAAGCAATTTTGCAAAGACATCCCAGCCATCTTGCTCTTATTGCAAAAAGGATCATTTCCTTTTTAAATGTCAAACGTTTCACAACCTCGACACATCTGCAAAGTGGGACTTTGTTAAAACTCAACATTTGTGTTTTAATTGTCTAACAAAACACCCATCGAACGAATGTAAGAGTAAGAGAACCTGTTTTACTTGTCACAAAAGACATCATACTACCTTACACAAGTCTGATAAATCCTCGTTACATTCAATTACAACACCCACAAGTAGTCCACAACCTGAACCGTCATTAATTACTGAAGCATTATGCTCAAAATCTGCAACAACCAAAGAGTTTAAGCAAGCTCTATTAGCAACCGCCATCGTCACAATTAAAACACCAGAAGGAAATATCATGTCACTCCGAGCATTGATAGATTCTGGTTCAGAAAATTCGTTTATTTCTAGTGCTGCTTACCAACTTCTGCGAACGAAAGCACAACCCACATCCATTTCCATTACTGGGTTGAATTCTACAAACGTTAGCACATCAACGCAAGAAATTAGTTTCAACATTATTCCGAAGATCGGAAACGAGAAAGAAATTCGAACTTAAGCATATATGATCAAGAACATAACACAGATGCGTTCTTCAGTTAGCGTTCCCGCGAAGCAATGGCCTTACATAAGCGATATCATTCTTGCGGATCCAAAATTCATGGAACCCGGGTCAATTGACTTGCTACTCGGGGTCGTGCGATCGGGTCTTAGGTATGGACCAAAGGATCATCCGATAGCGCAAGAAACTTCGCTAGGCTGGATTTTGTTTGGACAAATGCCGCAGCATCCTGCGACCAACCAACCAAAGTTCACGGGTTTCACATTAACCACAACTTCAAACACGCTTCTGAACGAGCAACTGAAAAAATTCTGGGAGATCGAAGAGTTGCAACCAAAAAGGCAGTTCACCGCTGATGAACGGCTGTGCGAAGGGCTCTACTCGTCCACACATGAGCGACTTCCAGACGGGACGTATAAGGTTGTCCATTCCATTCAAACCAAGCGCTCCAGTCTTGGGAGAATCGAAGCACATTGCTATGAAACGATTTCAAAGTACTGAACGACAACTCGATAAAAATCCAGATTTGAAAGAGTTGTACTCCAGCTGCATCAACGAATACATAAAGCTGAAACATATGGTACCCATTCATGTAAGTTATACCACGAATGAACGCGATAAGCAGTACCATTATCTGCCACATCACGCGGTTCTTAAAGACAGCACGACCACTAAACTAAGAGTAGTTTTCGACGCGTCCGCGAAAACATCAAACGGGAAATCATTAAATGAACAAATGTTGACTGGTCCCACCTTGCAAAAGAAGCTTTGTGCAACCATAATGAAGTGGAGAATGCATCGATATGCGCTTTCCGCCGACATCGAAAAAATGTATCGTATGATAAAGGTGGACTCAGGAAGTCAACAGTACCAAAGAATACTTTGGCGGGAACATCAAACTGACCCAATCAAAGAATTCTGCATCACTACGGTAACATTTGGGTTAACATCAGCTCCGTACTTGGCAATTAAGACTCTGCAACAATTAGCCACTGACGATGCATCCAAATACCCGTTGGGCTCAAAAGTAGCTCAAGAAGATTTTTATGTCGACGACCTGCTGACAGGAAGTCATGACATCGACAGCGCACGGAACCGGCAAGCCGAAATAAGTAAATTACTAATCGGTGGAGGTTTTCACTTACGGAAGTGGTCAAGTAATGACCCGTCCCTTCTAAATCAAGTTCCTGTTGAAGATCGCGAACTCCAGTCTCCAATAAAGTTCGGCGAAAAGGACTGTGTGAAGGCACTAGGAATCATCTGGAATCCAGAAAGAGACCATTTCACACTATCCAACAATCAATCAATAGGACATGACAAAAAACAATCATCGAAAAGAGTTATCCTATCCGAAATTTCTAAACTATTTGATCCTCTTGGGTGGGTTTCTCCGTCAATCATCATTGCGAAAATTTTAATGCAAAAACTATGGGTATCAGGTTGCACCTGGGTTGGTCCGGTGCCACCAGAATTAAACCATGAATGGCTGGATTACAAGAGCGACTTCCACCATTTAGGAAAAATTCAGATACCACGATGGATGCATACAAATATCAAAGACAACAAAACCGTTGAACTTCACGGTTTTTGTGATGCCTCAATTCGAGCATACGCAGCAGTTCTTTATCTGCGAGTTATTGACTCAAATAATAAAGTGCACATCAGTCTGGTCGCCTCCAAAACGAAGGTGACACCACTCAAACTCATTACCTTACCGCGCCTCGAGTTATGCGCAGCCGAATTGTTGTCAAAACTGATGAGGAACACAAGGGGAGACCTTGACATGAAAGAAGTTCAATGCTTCTCTTGGACTGATTCCAAAATAACACTCGCCTGGGTACAAGGTCATCCGACTAAATGGACAACCTTTGTGGCGAACAGAGTGGTGACGATACAAGATAACGCAAATAACAATCAATGGAGGCACGTATCCTCCAAGGATAATCCCGCCGACGTCGCCTCTCGAGGAATGAAGCCCAGCGAGCTCAGACACCACGCATTGTGGTGGAACGGACCTGGAGGGCTAATAAAAACACAGATGGATTGGCCATCAGAGCAACAAATTCTAGACGTTCCAACAACCATGTTAGAAGCTAAATCACCCATAGCACTACTCGCTAAACATCCAGATATAAGCGAGTTTTCACTATTGGAAAAATTCTCCTCATTAACAACCCTAACAGCGTATTGCATCAGGTTTTATCGCAACTGTCAGAAGCATGACAAAAATCAAAGAACAACAGGGAGTTTACAAGTAAACGAATACACCACAGCTAAACGAGCACTAGTAAAATTCGCTCAGGCGGAAAAGTACGGCAAGGAAATAAACTTGTTAAAGAGCAAACAACAATTAACACCCGGTAATAACCTCAACAGTTTCAATCCATTCGTAGATGCCGAAGGAATCCTTCGAGTGGGAGGGAGACTGAAACACTCAACTCTACCCTTCGACAACCATCACCCTATGATTCTCCGAAAGAATCATCATTATTCTCATCTAATCATACGCGATTGTCACATACGAACACTTCACGGAGGCCACAACTTGGTCATCGGCACGATTCGAGCTGAGTACTGGATCATCCACATTCGGCACGTTGTCCAGCACATCATTTCAAAATGCACCACTTGCTATCGCTTCCGAGCAAGGCCAAGCGAACAACAAATGAGGGATCTACCCTCTCCTCGTGTGCAGATGTCACGGCCATTCCAACATTGTGGTGTAGATTTTGCGGGACCATTCGAGGTTAAGGAGTCTAACCTAAGAAAGTCACGGAGTACCAAGGGGTACTTCTGTCTGTTCATTTGCTTCGCGACCAAGGCAATACACATCGAAGCAGTGTCTGACCTGTCATCGGAAGCCTTTCTTGCAGGTTTCCGACGGTTCGTGGGAAGACGAGGTTTCTGCACAGACACATATTCCGACTGTGGGACAAACTTCGTCGGTGCCGACCGAATAATGAAGGAAAATTTAAAAAGAGCCATCAAGGAAGGTTCTCTTCAAGCCATTGACAAAACCATCAACGATGGAGTAAAATGGCATTTCAACCCTCTTGCCGCTCCGCACTTCGGCGGCCTCTGGTCATCTGGTGTTAAATCAGTGAAACATCATCTCAAACGCATTATCGGAAACGCAACGCTGACCTTTGAGGAAATAGCCACGGTGCTAATACAAATCGAAGCTTGCTTAAACTCTCGACCCCTCTGTACAATTAGTTCTGATTCAGACAACATCGAAGTTCTGACTCCAGGTCATTTTCTTATAGGATCCTCTATCATATTGCCTCCTGAACCTTCCTTAGAAACGACCAACGATCACACCCTCAAACGTTGGAAATACTGCCAAAAGTTAGTACAAATTTTTTGGACTAAGTGGTCCCAGGAGTATTTGCAACAACTTCAATAAAGACAAAAGTGGCGACTATGTAAAAACAACCTTAAACCAAATGACATCGTTTTGGTGCGAGAAGACAACGTCCCACCTTCAAAATGGCATCTGGGGAAGATCAAAGATGTCCACCCGGGAAATGATGGACTGGTTAGGGTGGTGACGCTAGATACACAATCCAAGACCATTCAGAGACCCATCTCCAAGGTGTGTCCACTTCCCATTGATTAAATTAATATTTTACTTCCGTCTAGATGGACTTCGATTTTCTGGACGTAGCTTGCGATGACGAACTAGAAATGTGGAACAACTGGCCACAATACACGGAGGAAGAATTGTTGGAAGAACCATCCCCGCCTCCGAGCGTACCCCCGACAACCTTCGCCGTCGCCGATTCATCTAGCACGGAACGGTCGTCCACTCCAGTGGTTACCACACCCGTACCACTGCCAGTAACGCCAGGCAAAACCCTGGAATCACCAGCGCGGTCCTCAGCTGACAGCACTCAGCAACCGCCACCCATGCCAAAAACCTACACAAGACCACGGCCGTACGATGCAAGCAACCGAGGGAAGGGACCCACTTACAGTCTAGTGACTAATAAAGGAGAAACAGTCCCATGGAATCGCATCAAATCGTTCAAACGACCGATTTACACATTGTTTTTTAACGGCGGGGATAAGGTGCGTGTCCGCTTTGCAAAGGGGAAGACAACGTGGTTCGCATTAAAACGCAAGCACCAACACTAGATGCATCACATCTTGAATTTTATTTTATTTTTTTTTATTTTTTTTTCTTCCGCATTCTATCTTGATATTTTTATTATTTTCATCTTTTATTGTTTTTATTTTTATTATCTTAATTTTTTCATTTTTTTATTTTCTTGTTTCATTGCATCTATCATGAATTCGTGAATACACATAATACTGCTATAGGCCAGTAATCGGTTTTTTCATTTGGTTAATTTATTTTCAATTTCTTTTTTTTTTTTTTGCGCCCGGGAGAATGTTTGAACTTCAAATACGTTACATTGAAATTAGACATTAAATTTGAAATTCAAATATACGCGCGTAAACGCTACTCACCATGGCGTGAACTTGATGCACAATTTCACGTGCCACTGTGGCCAGTAGAGTTGGCGCCGGTTATCCGTCGAAAGGATAAACGGTGCATAAAGCTAACCGGCCCTATAAAAGGCCCAGCCACCGTTGATTCGGTCTCTAGTCGATTATTCAATCACTATTCAACTTTGGAGAAGCGTTCCGCTCGGCTGATTTCAGCATTTCATTTTAAAGGTATAACCGTTTCCATTGCGGAATCTCATTAGGGATTGTCGTTTTTGCTGTTACAGCAGAAAACAATTTCTCATGAGAAATACGCATTGCATTTATTATTTGTACCAGCCAAGCTGGTTGAACGGTCTGGCATCCCGTAATTGCCTCTTTTAAAAAGAAAAATAATTCTGCGAACCCCGGCGTGTCATCGAAGTACTTTTATTTCGGTGGCAATTATTTTTTTGTTATTTTCTCTTCTTCTTCAACCATTTCTTCTTTCTGCTTCCGATCTAGCGTCACCACAAATTTCACAATTCTTTCCTTCGCAACCTCGTTGCATCCACCCTTTCCGCAATTCCTATATTGCATAAAAAAAAACACATTCGTGTTCACAAATTTTTACCAGAAGTAGGCCTGATAGAACTCTAGTAGGGAAGAAAAGTTTGGGGGTGTGGGTGTAGAGGGTGAGGGTGGGGAAGGGAGAGAAAGAAAAAGTTCCGATGCTTATATCTTAAGAATCTATAATGATAGGAAGCTGAAACTTGGTATTTAGATAAAGCTATAGTAGTGGCATGGTGGAAAAATAAAATTTGTTTAGGGGTAGTATGGTACGATGGTGGGGGGTGTTTTTCCTGACTTTAGAACGGCTTATGCTAGGAAGTTGAAACTCAGTACGTATATGTAAATTAACTAGAAAAGTAATTCTGATAAAAAAAAATTCGAATACTCATTGGCGCTCAGAAGGGGGGGGAGGCAAAAAAAATATCAGTTAAGGGCCCGTCTATACCAAAACAGCATTTTTGTTGAAAATAATGCAAACGTGCTTATCGTAATCTCTCAAGCAGCAAAAGATAAGTCTTTTCTGTTTGGACATATATAACTAACGATATGTTTTTAACTCAAATGGGTTATTAGTTTTTTGAAATTTTGGTTATAAGGAAAATTATAAGCGATTACGTCAAGTAAGTTTTCGAAACTATTGAAAACACACATTGGTTAACGTGATTTTGCAAACATTTCTGAAGTAAGTTTCATTATTTTTGTTTGCATTCAATTAAGAAAGATCAATCTACTTCTTGGTGTAATTAGAATTTTTCATTTTGGCTTATGATAGGAAATAAGGCAATTCGAAAACTCTGTTTTTTTTTTTTAAAAAACATGTTTTTCATTACTAAAATTTTCTATGAAAAACGTTTTTTTTTATTTAGTTTTTCCTTATATTACTTTATCAAAGTGTTCTAAAGCAACTGAAATTAAAAAAGCTTAAAAAAAGTTAGTACAACAAAATTTTTGCAACGATTTTTCAAACTACATTTTTCAGTCAAATTTTCCGTTCAGACCACTCGCAGAGGTCGAGCTGTACGGACGTGTAGCTGTGTCGAATTTTTTTTTTTGGCGTGTTTGTTTTCATGTTACATTCGCTGAGAGAAAAGAGATTACGGCGTTCCCCACTCCATTTCGAATCCTACAGCGCTACGCCGCTACAGCACACGAGGACGAGACACGATTCGAAGGCAAGTAGGCAATGTGTGTGTGTGTGCGTGTGATTTTCACTTTACTATTTTAAAAAAACAGTTCAAACATATATTTTTATTGATTTTTTTTTTAAAAAATTAGCTACCCTGACATTTTTTTTTACATGTTCCATGACTAACTGATACGAAAAATCTGCCAACAGTCTGGGCGCAACTTTGTTATTTTTCGGTAGAAGTTCGGAATGCGTTCAATTCTGAGATACGGTGTAGGCGACTATGTGACTGAAAACCGAACAAAAAGTTCGGCAAGCGGTTAGAATAAGGGCCCGCAAGAATACTTACGCCGCTGCCACAAATAAAAATTGAATTACAAAATTGGGTCATATTCTGGGATGCGGTCTAGGGGGTTGAAAAAGGTTAAGAGTTGAAAATAGGTGATTATTAAA
The DNA here is from genome assembly GCA_949128065.1 of Beris chalybata. NCBI lineage: Eukaryota > Metazoa > Arthropoda > Insecta > Diptera > Stratiomyidae > Beris > Beris chalybata. Next base: position 99,300,491 of record OX421894.1, read on the forward strand.
CAAGTCTGTGAAAGTGAAAAAATATCTAATCAGATCTTTGAGATTGGTAAAATTCATGAAAAAGTATACAATCACTTAGAGGTTGAATTTCTAAAAATCTTGGAAACGCTTTCTAGGTATTAATATGAAGAATCCGTACAATAAAAACGAGTTCAATATTTGGGAAGACCAAGCAGATATGAAGAAAATCGTGAAAATATATGCGCTCCATTTTTAATGCCGCCCCTTCCGAACACCAACTGATATTCGAATTTTTTTTTTCATCAGAATTTCTTCTCTAGTTGACACACAGTAGTGAGTAGTAAGGACCATGCTTTCCTATCATTTTAGCATTACGCCAGTACAGAACAGCAATACTGTAGTATGGTCAAAATAAATGGAAAAATTGTTGTTGTTCCACGGTCGTTTGGACCAGCTGGTATGGTCTTTTTAAAGTAGGTCAGTAATCTGTTTGTTTCTGATTGGTTCTTTCGGAATGGGGCTATTTGCTTGTTTTTTTAGAGGGATGGGAGTGTAAGTGGGATAGCTATGGGTTGGTGTTAGTTGAAGTGAATATGCATCTCGCTTCAGAATGATCTGGTCATCATGGCGGGTAGTTTGTTTACCATAGCCGGGATGGGAGTGTAAGTGGGATAGCTATGGGTTGGGGTTAGTTGAAGTGAATATGCATCTCGCTTCAGAACGATCTGGTCATCATGGCGGATAGTTTGTTTACTACGGTCGTTATGTCTTTTTCTTTGCGATGATTACATGTGCTTGTACACTTGCTTTGGCGCGTTGTACCTTGGTCGTAACCATGTGATCATGTTTACAAGTGCTTCGAACTTGTTCTCTTTGCGATGATCTGATATGTTTCGTGGCGGGAAGTTGTATCACGATCGTTTGGGGCTATGTGCTTGTTCTTGCTTTGGCGGGAAGTTTGTTATTACCATGTGATCAAGTACTTTGAATGGAGCGGCCGCTTAGACTTTTTTCTTTGCGATGATCTTCGTATTTGTTTTGGCGAGAAGTTTGTTATTGTGCACAATTTGGTTCAATTATTCTACACTGTTCGTTGTACCACGACACTTGTTCTGGCGGGAAGTTTGTTATTACCATGTGATCAATGAAGTGAATGGATTTCATTGCCATGGTCGTTTGGGTCTATGTGCCTGCTTTGGCGGGAAGTATGTTGGGAAGTCGTGAATGAGGTTGGAAATAAAACAATTTCTTTCAGACTAAAAAATCTTTTATTGAAAAATTAAGCTCTACTGAGTCTCGTTATTTTTTTGGACAAATCTTAGTTTAATAAACCCACCACGGGAATCATCTTTACCATCATATATGAGGTAATGATTCGGGGTCTGGTTAAGGTCCTCTACATGACGCTGCGTTTTTATTTTTTCTGTAAATCGCGGTGGCAGGAAGCAAAACTTTCCATCTTCAAGAAAGACTGCCAAACGGGTTCCATATTTCGTCTTCATTAGCTTGAAGGTGGAGATTTTGTACTCCGCACCTTCAACCAATGAACCCCATGATGTGAGGGTTCCGGTGTTCCCCTGGGCAATCGCGTTCAAAGCGCTGGAATTCTGTTGGAAGATTCAAAGTTGAAATTGGAATTAAAAAACATATCGCAGTCACGATCGGCTCCAAGCCAACCGTATGATACTCTAGATGAAATACTGTTTAGAGTATAATTATAATTTGAACAAAAATCTGACTTACCATTGCTTAGGATTTCCCGACGGTGTGAAAGTTGAGATTGATATGATTCTATCCGTGCCTTCGACCGATTTATATACAATCTCTAGAGCAAAGTTTCTTGCTCTTTTTCTATAGAAATTTTCATCTATACAATGCAATGCGATATGCAAAAGATGCAATTCGCCACAGCAGAAGTAATTCATATATGTGTTAGATTAATTAAGATGAATTAACATTATAGGTCACATCGTCTAGATGTAGATGATAGTCATCTCCTATCATGCATGGACAAGTTAAGTACAAGTCTTCTTTGAGATGTAGAGAATTTTATTTACTACATTGTATGTCTCAAAGTCTGGATCAATTGAGAGTAATTAATATGATAGATTAACGACCTTCAAGTGATATTATAAGATTTGTCTTGTCTACATATTTGCTACAATGTATATTAAAGCAGACATAAGTCGTTGTTGAGATTTAAAATAAATTCATTAGCGATATTGATTGTCACAATTATGATGTATGATATACGTGTATATGATATGTAAAAGGAAAAGAACACCGATTTCAACTAGTATAAAAGAGGGACTGTAAATTTGGATGAGATCAAACTATTGAGGACGTTCCAAGATGTAAGTATAACTTGTTGAAATAAATGTTTAATTTCAAATATGTATAAATAATCACTTTTTCAGAATTCGCATGAACTTCACAAAGAAAATTGAACTAGCATGGTTACTCCTTGAACTCGTGTATAACCTGCTAAATCCTGACGCCTTTAGAAACTGCAGTGGTGCCAGAGAGACAGAAGAAGGTGTGCCAAAAGCGATCAGCAGTGGAAGCAGCGTTGGTGGTAGTGAAAACCACAGTGCTGTGCTAGGTACTCCCAGCAATAGTAGCAGAGTTGAATTATATACGAAGGATAGTGCTGTTACCGGGTGCAACAGTCAGCTAGTACTTCCAGCGAGGGTCATATTTAAAAGGAGCGGAAGCAGTGTTCGTGGTAGTAAAAACCACAGTGCTGTGCTAGGTACCCTCAACAACAGTAGCAGAGCCGAGAAATATGTAAAGGATAGTACTGCTACCGGGAGTAAGAGCCAGCCACTACATTCTGTGAGGACAGCAATTAAAAGGAAAAAGGTGAAAATTCTCCCGATTGGAGAGACGTGGTTCAACACATCTAACATCGAGCTGAAGCGGAAATTAGATGCTGTCGAGCTGAAGTGGAAAATAGATGCTGTAAAATTTAAGCGGACATTAGATGCTGTCGAGCTGAAGCGGAAAATAAATGCTGTAAAATTTAAAAAAGAATCTTTCGAGATAAAATAGTGCTAAATTTATTAGATTTGCTAAAGTTTTGTAAAGATGGACGTGAAAAATATTATTTTAAATTTAGAAACTGCGTTAAGTCTAGATTATAAGATGTTTATTTCTAGTTTCAGTAATTTAGTTAGAATAGTGGAAGAAAAAAAAGTTAAGTTTTCTTGTAAGGAGAAAAACTTTCTTCTGGAAAAATTTGCAAAGCTTTCAATTCAGTGTAATTCAACTGATGTTATGAAAGAAGCTCTAAAATTTTTAATCTACAGTGATGGAGATGATTTTCTAAGTGAAGAAAAACATAAAGATGTCCTTGACAGTCGTAGAGTGCCTGATAAAACCCAACCTAATAGTCTGCTACGACAGACTTTTGTAAACAATGAGTTTGTTCATGGTGGTATTGATATTTTTACACAGGGTGAGTCGATTCAAAGTGGAAGCGGGTTACGTGGAAGGTTCGAAGTGCTATCCAGACAGGCGAGGTTTTTTAAAAAATTTAACGTAGAGGGTAAAAAAATTACATTCAGGATAAATTCTCTAGATACAGAAGATGAAGATCCACTACTAATTTTAGAGAATATCTTTGATGATGTGATCAAAGAAGCTGGGTCGAACTCGGGGAAAGGGAGTAAAATCAGCTTCACCATTACACTACCGAATTCACCTCATATAAAAGCAATTTGGTCCAGTCTAAAATCTATTGAAGACGTAAATGGACGTTATATTCTTGGTTTAATTTCTAATGTGAATCAATCCAACACTGCTTTCCTCTCTGATGAAGTCATGCACCTAAATGCTGAGGTTGTGAATTTTCCAACGGGTGGTGCGCGGTTCAATATCCAAGGTGTCGAAGAAAGCGTTTTCTTACAACGGAAAAGAAGTGTTATAGACGTCGGGAAAAATGGTGATACTAGCTGTCTCCCACGATCTATATGTTATGCTATGGAGATGACCTCGAAAAAATTTAGTATGCGATATCATTCTTCAACTATCCGGTCTTTAGAACGTATGGTGAAAAGGATGTGTAAAAATGCAAGGGTGACTATTAATGCTGACGGATGTGTATTGACGGATCTTCACAAGTTTCAGAAAGTATTGAATGATTATCAAATAATTGTGTTTGATGATATGAAGGATTCTAATTCAATCCTTTTCAAATTACCTAACAGGAATGATTGGCCGAATAAAATATACCTCTATTACTCCAAGGATTTCAAACATTTCTACGTGATTAAGTCGTTGAAAGGTTTTTTTAATAAGAGTTTTGCATGTCCCCTTTGTGATAAAGTGTATCACAGTAAATCTCATAAATGTGAAAGGAAGTGTACCTATTGCAATTTTTCTCCCCCATGTCATTTCGTTACGGAAATGGTAATCTGTGAAAAATGTAACCGCTCATTTAGAGGGGAAAGTTGTTTTACAAGTCATTTTTCAAATAAAATCGGTAAGAAGACTATGTGTGAAACTTTTAAGATATGTACATACTGTGCAAAATTTTTGACTTTCATAGACTCTCTAAATTTTCTAGCATTTCCGCTCTCCAAATTCCAACCGTATTCGGTGTAAAAGATCATACGAAAGGGTTCTATCCTTACTACTTTAACACACTAGAGAATATCAATTATGTTGGAAAATATCCATCCCCAGATATGTATGGATATAATACTATGAAAATAAGAGAACGTGATGAGTTTTTAAAGTGGTGTAATTCAGTCTCTTTTGGAGTTTTTCATAATAGAAGCGAAATGCTAAGTATTGCAAAAATGATGTGGATATATAACGATTAGGGTGCATACAATTTATGCGGGAATTCCTCGATATAGCTAAAGTTAACCCTTTAGTAGAATCTATAACAATTGCATCAGCATGTATGCTCGCTTTCCTAAGGAATTTTCTGCAGAAGAATACTTTGGGCATAATGCCTAAACATGGATACTATAAAGGACGAAACCAGTCACTTATTGCCAGCAAGTGGCTTATGTGGCAAAGCTCCCAAATAAATGAAAATATAGTTTCTTCAAATAATGAAGGGGAGGTGAAGTTGGAAAAAAGCGCATTTAGAGTAGATGGATTTAATTCCAAAACAAATACAGTATATGAATTTTTCGGATGCTTTTACCATGGCTGTTGAGATTGCTTTAAAGTAAAAGATTCAAACCAAATCATTAACAAAACACATGAAACTTTATCACATAGATACGAAACTACTATTAGAAGAATCGAGGTTATTAGACGTAGTGGTTATAATCTGGTATATTCGTGGGAATGTGAGTTCAGAGAATTCTTGAAAAACAATCCTGATGTAAGCAAGGATTTAGCTGAAAAAGTTTCAGATATTATACCACCACTTAACCCTCGTGATGCCGTCTATGGAGGACGTACTGAAGTGTTTAAATTACATCATAAAATCGGTGAGAATGAAGTTATACGATATCTAGACTTTACTAGTCTGTACCCGTATATTAACAAATATTCACCATACCCTATCGGTCATCCTGAAATTTTTCGCAGTGAGCATATACCTTCTCTACCAGAGATACTTTCAATGCATGGTTTTATCACTTGCTCAATTTTTGCGCCTACTAGCTTATTCACGCCTGTTTTACCTTTCAGAAATAATTCGAAGTTGTACTTTACACTGTTTCGTAAATGTGCGGAGTTAAATAGAGTTTCCACATGTATTCATACAGAGGATGAAAGAATGATTATTGGTACATGGGTTATACCTGAAGTAGCTTTAGCAGTGCAGAATGGGTATAGGATAATAAAAGTTTTCGAGGTTTGGAAATATAATCACACCAAATACGATCCGGAAACCAAAAAGGGTGGACTATTTACCGAATATGTAAACACATTCTTGAAAATCAAACAGGAAGCTAGTGGATGGGGGGGGGGGGTGAATACATAACCCAGGAGGACAAAGATGCCTTCCTAAAGAGTTTCAAAATCAGAGAAGACATCCTTCTAGATAAAACCCAGATCCAGAAGAATCCCGGTAGACGAAATACCGCTAAAATTTGTCTTAATTCCTTCTGGGGGAAATTTGCACAAAGGGAGGATAGAACTCAAACCAAGATCATAGACAATCCCAAGGAATTTTATGACTTTATACAGTCCCCTGGCATAGAAATTTGTTCCTTATACCCCATCAATGATGATACTATATGGGTAACATGGAAATATCTAGAGTGAGATGACAATTTGTTACCGCATGTTAACATACCTATCGCGGCCTACACAACAGCCTTTGCCAGAATTAAACTTTACGCAGCTTTACAAAAGGTCGGAAAGGCAATTCTGTATTGTGACACGGATAGTTTGATATTCATCGATAATAAAAATAGTCCTATTTCACTGCCAATATCTAACTTTTTAGGGGATTTAACAAATGAAATTGAAAGTTTTGGTCCTGAGGCATTTATTTCGGAATTTGTAACTACAGGTCCGAAAACCTACGGCCTTAAAGTGAAAACTAAGAGTGGCGTTGAGCACATAATTAAATGTAAAGGTATTACTCTTAATTTTGAAACCTCGAAAACTGTTAATTTCGATAGACTGAAGTCCTTAGTGATAGATGAAGATGGGGGAGATCCCGTCTATGTAACAAATGAACGAAAAATTAAACGTAAACGACCAGGAACCGTTATTTCAACACTTGAGAAGAAACGTCTACAACTCACTTTTGATAAAAGGGTAATAGCGGAAGAAAATTTTTCATTTCCCTATGGATACAAAAAACCTAGATTTGATTATTAGATGATAACCTATTAGGTATTTACTTGTTAAGTAAAGCTATGTAAGCTTCTTTCTTTAAAATCTTTAAGTATTTACTAAAACATGTTTGAAAATATATAAATACGCAGAACTAAATCGTTTTTCACATTATTAAACTACACCCTACCGAAAGCATGAGTAAAGTTATAATTGATGTCCAGTTCGTTACAGGAAATTATGGCCAGTATTTTGCTAAGGAGATTGCTATACTACCTTTCGGGTCAATATGTCCAACGTTTTATTTGTTGCTACCTCCTTATCCCTACCAGGATCTAAACATAAAAGCTGATCGTCAGCATAAGTACGAGCGTGAAAAAATCAATGGTTTGAATTGGCATGATGGCGATACCAGTTACAGCAGTCTACCTGATATTCTGGATGAATTTACCAACTGCAGTATACATGTGAAAGGACTTGCGAAAGAGAACTTCATCAGAAGATATTTACCTGAAGCCGAAATAATACAACTTGAAATGCCTAAATTAGCTGATCTTCAAAACTTCCAGATATTCTGTAAAAGCCACAGTCAAACGTCGCCTAGTCGCTGTGCTGTACAAAACTGTGTAAACATGTATTTATATATGCTAATGAATAAAGTTTATTTATAAAGGAAAACAAATACTTGAGTAAAATATTTTTCATTAGAAAATCGTTATATTAAAATAATTCTTGCGCTACAAAGCCATGGTATTTCGTAAAAAAGTCGAGAATAGTTAATATGCACATATGAAGTGCGTGATGGTATAAAAAAGTCTTCACTTGATAATTGTAACATATCCTTTTCCTTGCATTTAGTTGCGTATTGGTTGAAATAATCCCCAACACTTTCAGCAGCGTTGTTGTTGTGAAACATGACGATATTGAAGAAATCCATCTTTTCGAACAAATTTAAAAGGTTCTGCGATGATAGTCTGATACTGCCTTTCTCGACCGGTATCACGAATTCCTTTTTTAGCCCCGCTTGAGTAGCTTCGTTATTTTCATGCTTCAGCATGATGAGATGATTGTACAGCGCCGCCCATCCGGAGTAATTCGTTGACACAGGAAAGCGTCCAGGGTAGCTGAAGATTATTTTCGCCTCAAATGTGAATGGGTCAAATTCTAATACAACCTTTTGGTTCTGACAGCCGTCCAAATAATAGGTGTAGTTCAGTAGAGCACCTTCACCAGGAACCTCGGACCTTCTCTGCTTGCATGGTTTCTTAACAGCTGATTCATCCGCCGGGACTAACTTTTTTCTTTTGTTAGCGACACGTCTCTTCTTGTCATTCTCCACTTTTGTAATAGGTGAATCCATAATGTCTGAAAAACTGAAAGTCGAGTGGCTTAAGCTGATGCTTTAATACTCTCAGTCTCCGATTTGCAATACTGGTTACGAGAAACCCCACCATTCTGGTTGGCACCCGATGAAAATATATGATGGTATAAGTTAACCACCTTGATGTCATTGTCTGTAAAGTCTTTTGATGAAAACTGCTTCAGGAAAAACTTTAGCTCCTTTCTCCTGCAACGCGAATATATGTATACACAGCAGTAATTTCCGCAAGTCGAGGAGTATACACTTTGTAATCGTTTTTTGTTATTTATAAAAATCTTGGAGTTGGTATGCAGAAACCTTTTAAAATTTTTATTGTTGGGGTATCTGCCGAAAGAGTCAAAAAATTCAGCAGGACCTGTCCTCGGAAAATAAAAAGCTACCCAATGAGTACCTTTTTTGTCTGCGGGATCGGTATTTGCAATAACACATGCTGGCTTTTTAATTTTATAAGGTAGACGATCGCAGGGGAATACACCTTTGAATAGTCTTCTTGTGGTTGCGTTTTTCCTTAAGGCATTAACAAGTTCGATCGTGTTCATACTTGCTCTTTGGATACGACAGCTTCAATGACAATGATCTTAGTGTGACTGGTGGCGCAACTTTCTAAGAATTCCTTTGTTGTTGCGCTATAGACAAAAACGGTTGCGAATTTCGCTAGTGTCATAATAAGATTTTCATCCAGACGTTTAAGTTCCAAATTTCCAGATACACCTGTCTGATCTGCTGTGCTAGCCGATGATGTGGGATATTTATACGTTATTTCCTTCGAGAATAATTTATTTTGCGATAAGAAACCGGCAAACGAAACCTTTTTAAAGAAGGTTAGATTACCTCCATTAAAATATTCGACATTTACAACACAATAGGCCATCTCTGTTATTCTCCTCCGTCTGCCGAGTAAAATGAAGAGCACGAGATTAAGAGGTTATATTTATACTTTTCAAAAATCAGTATGAGTCCCGCGAAGTTTGTCTATTTCAAGACTTCCGTCATACTCAGCATAAACTATACAAGTTACACTTTTCTCCAACGCTTTCTTAAACCTTCGATCCTCACTGTTCTTTGATTTAATAAGCCGCCACAAGATGACCCGTATGAATTGTCTGCAGTTAAATCGAACGCCATTAGAAAGCACCCGTTATCGAAGAATTTCTTCGAGATTTGATTACCTTTGTCGAAATAATGAATACCTGTACCCTTAAATAGCGAGAGGTACCCTCGTGTACTTATAGGTTTCTCCTGAGAATAATCAAACTCTAAAGCCTGGTTCGGAACTTGGGCTCCATTGACGGATAAATTGAATCGTGTGATATTATTGTGTTTAAAGTTGAATGGGTTCTTCGTCTGTTTACCGCTGTAGGCATCATTATCTATCATACCGAAATTAACAAGTTCGGTAGCTGTCCGATTATAACATTATCTAAAGATAGTGTTGAACTGTTAGCTGGTAGCGTATAACTCTTCACCTCGACGCGCTTATACGGGTATATCACGTTTGAGCGTTGAAGAATAGTTTCATGTGCCATTAAAATATTGGGGTTGACAGTTACATGGTTCATATACATTGTGGCATCAATAATTTTAATTTGCGGAGAGTGTCCGTCATCTTTTGAGTAGAGGTAAAATTCGGGTTTTTCCATAGAAAGTGAAAGTCTGAAATCCACCCCATTCAAAAGTAACTTATCTTGATTGAGTAAATCGCCGTGAATCTTTCCCATAAGCTCCACCGCATTACTTTTCGAAAGCAAAGCAGATCGTTTGAGATATCCTTCATTAAATTCACTAGGAGCACCGCTTTTGCTTCCATCTTCAATCATTTCCATACCATCTTGATCGAGGTACCATCCTACAGATTCTAAATGTGTTGTTGATGCATCTCTACCATAATTCATTAAGTTCTCGATGTATGCTCTGTAATGGTAATTGTTGTCAGTTTGCGCAATAGGTCTACGATTTAATTGTATTGTGCATTGCCTAAAAAGCGAATGCATTAGGTTGTTAACTACACCGATTGGGTCACTTGACTCTTCATGCTCAGCACCCTTTGAATCCTTAACTTTTGTTTTTTCTTTTCCAGTGTACAATTCTTCTTTCCCGCCTTTTGTCTTAATAAGCTGAACTTTTAAGCGAAGGTAGATACTGGATAAATCACGGTACGTATCCCCATGTCCTAGCGAGACGAATTCCAGAACTGAGGAGTTATCAAGAGATGCTGTTGGCTTGTATGAAACTTCTTCGGTTTTTTAAATATTAGCTTGTATCGGTGGCGCCTTGAATAAATCTAATTCAGATTTCATACATTCTCTGTACGAGGTCATTCTCCTTATTTATCGAATATATCCAATACGCGCTTACGTTTTCTATTTTTAACTTTTTTATTTTTACTGGTTGCCGGTCTTTTCTTAATTGATTTTCTCTTGGACTTGGTAGGTTTTCTACGTTTAAGAGCTGTATTTAACTGTGCTATCGAAAACGGATTAGCCCTTTTTATAGCCGTACGCCTTTTCATTCCCTCTCCACCCATACTGTCAAAGAGTTTTTTCACACCCTTTTGCATCAGTTCTTGAGTAGCGGCTTGTCCTTATTCTTTCAAAATGTTCTTGAGACTCTTACTTCCCACTTCTGATAATATTGTTTTTCCAGTCTTAACAGCTTGCTCCTTTATAGTTTTTACACCTGAGGAAACTAAAGGTCGTAAATAACGTAGTAATCCGCTGAAGAAGCTACCGATACCTCTTCCACGCTGGAATATCAGTGGAGATCGATAAACATCACCTATATCCGACAAACCAGCGCCGCTTTGAATTAAATAATACCTTGTATAAGATGAATTCATTTTGATTTGAATGTGCACTAGTTATGAAGATCCCTTATGCGCGTCTGAATATTTATACTTTATTGTCTTTTGAAGTGAAGCATCACATATGTCGGGGTATAGCCGGGGATGAAGTCGATTAATTCACCTTGATCATCGGTTATCTTTATGGAGATACTTTCAATGTAGGTCTTTCCCAGAGGGTAGTATTCTACAGGCTCAAACCTGAAGATATTATCACATTCTTTCAATGGAATCATACGCAGATTTCTCACTAATTTATTTCCTACTATTTGGGGGCGAATGATATCAGCGTAAACGTGTATTATTCCTACATCCTTGCATTCTACTGCAGCTACAGTTGGTAGTTCTCGGGGAAAACGGCCCTTTATTTCGATAATGGTATCTTCTAATGCGGCAATTCTGTCTAAAGTACCCTTCTCATTCTCCTCTTCTACTGAGATTTTTTCAAACGACTTGCCCACCTCCTCGGCAAGGACACTAGCATCACGCTCCTTCACAGGCGTTTGAAAGAATATATCGGTAATGAATCCTGATAAGTCTTTCTTTTTCAAATATATAGGCACACCTGTCGTTAACAGGATACCACTGGATAGTTTTTTATAGGGGACTTTCAATATTATACTTTTATCCGTGATTGTGCGCTTGTGCGGTATCTCAAAGGTAGATGCCTTTCCCCCCAGGTCAGTTAGAGTTTGAATAATTTTTTTCCTAATTTGATCTGATTTTCTCCTCCGAGGCGCAACAGCTATAGTTTCGTCATCATACTGTATATTCGCAACAAAAAGCCCGACTAAATCATTAACATTAATGGGCGTTGGTAGAGGATACTTTATCTTTATTTTAAGTTTCAAGTCTTTTATCTCTAAATCTAAAGAGTCAAGCTTCTTTGGGACACTTTCCCCGAGCTTTTCACTTATACTGAGCACTGGAGGTATGTAATAGTCTATCATGTGTAATAGTGCTTTATATTTTCGCTTCTCTCTAGGAATCTGTCCAATTATACTATTGAAAAGATGATATATAGACTTATATTCGGAAGCTCCTAAAGTTACAATATCCGCAACTTCACTATCCTGATAAATGTGTAAAGAGAAATCTTCTGGTCTCGGATGTCGCGCATCTTTGCTAGTATCAGGGATATCTCCAATAGTTATATCACCTACCAAGCTGTCATACAATCCTCTTTAAAATCTGCAAAGGTATCAGCAGCCCAATAGGGTTCAACTGCGTCGTTAAACGAAGATAAGAAAGTAGAAAAGTTCATATCTGGTTTATTGTAACATAAATTTAATAACTGTTGGTAGCTCCATTTAAGATAAATAGGCAAACCATGCACTGTTTTTACAAAAGCATTAATCTTTAGTGCATCTGTAGCAGCTCTCTTCACCTTTTTACTGGTACCTTTTGCTTTTTTATCATCTATTAACCGTTTTCCATCTCGCTTTTCAACAGATCTCGATTTACGATTTGCTAATGCAATTTCTGTCATTCCGTCAGCCCATCCACCGTCTAACTTACAAGTATTAGGGAGTATATTTGTGAAAGCCGACAAAGTATTTTCATTGTATATGCCCATAAAATTATTACTTAGAAGGCCTATGTAAAATTCGTTTTCTCTTATGCTTACAGGCATTTTTAAAGTCTTTCCCAGAAAATATTTGGTGCACTTCCGATTCGTTTAGTTTTTCTTCTTAAACGCCCAGTTACAGGGTACTGTTCGTCTGGACTTAATGAAGCATTTTCTAGTCGTGAAGGCCTTAATATAAGCTGTTTGGCAGGCGTTCTCAGTTCTGGTTTTTCTGCTTCCTCTTTCTGCTCTAGTTCGTCTATAAGTCGGGCAGCTTCATCAACCTCCATTTCACTCGGTATAGTATACTGCGTTATACCGTCATCAGCTGTTATAACTCTATATTCTTTGTCCACGTGCTTGACTTCGGGAGTAGTCTTACGAAACTTTGAAGCCGGTTTTAAACTTTTAGCTATACCGCTAGCAGATAATCGTCTTTTGAACCGAGGCGATAGTGATCGCCTTGGCGGGGTTATATCTTCCGCACTAGAGTTATTATACTTTGGTGAAGTCATGTCGCCTGCTTCAAAGATATCTTCAGCCATACTGTAAAACGGATCGGGATTCTTAATCGGAGAAGTTTGTGTTGACATTTCCTCTTTGAAAGTAAGCCTTGTCTGTGTCGCATTATCTCGTAAATTTTTATGATTTCCTAACTTTACTTCTGGCGCAAACGCGAGAGATTTTTCTTCGCGAATCTGTCTTCCTTTACGCTTTGCATGAAGAAACTTTATCAATGTGTTCCTATAATTATACCATTTAGCCTCGTCAGACAGTTTTTTATTTCTCAATATGCCATGTATAGTCTTATCGAAGATGGACAGGCCGACTCCATCTTCTATCTGTCCCCTTAACTGTTCATACACTTCTGGCGAAAGAAGAAACATCTTATTAAGAACGCTCGTTCTATGCATATTTCTCAATCAACGATCCAATAACACTTGAAAGTACACTCCCTATCAGGATTGGTAGAAAGCCTCCATGTTATACTAAGATTTTACGCTGTCTGGGTACAGATCGTCTAGCATCAACTAACCTTCGCATGGTCTTTTACTTTATTATTTTAATAATTAAGTATTGTGATTGATTTTTAAAAAAAAAAAATTTGCTACCCTCAAAATTTTTATTTTCACGTTTCATAACTAGTAGACGCGAAAAAAGCAATAAAAATTTTCAGTCCGTCTGTCCGCCGTACGCCGTACGCCGTACGGCGTCCGCCGTACGCAAGATCGTTTGGAGGCTCGTAGCTGCCAAACGCTTTGAGATATTAAATTGAAATTTTTTTAACGAATAGATGGAGTAGGCGCCTTGAAGTGACCAAATTTTTAGGGGTGGGGGTGTGAGGGGGAAGGAGGGGGAAGTGTTTTAGACCGAAAATTTTGGTTTCCAGATCTCAGTAACCCCTTATGTTAGGAAGCTGAAACTTGGAATTTCAATAGAGCTCTGATAGTAAACCCATTTGCAGAAAAATTGTCAATATTGATCAAGGGGTGTGGGAGTGGGGGGAAATGTAATGCGTCCGAAACCCAAAAAAGGGGAGATAGACACATTCTAAAATCCATATCTCCTAAACCGTTAATGGCACACTATTCAAACTTAAAACATATTTGTAGTTATACTAGGAGAATAGAATGAAGAAAAATTTTGGGTGGGGGAAGTTGTGTATGGGGGTGGGGGGTGAAAAACTTAAGATTACGATATCTCATGAACCAATTGCTCTAGAAAAATTAAATTTGGTTTGGGTGTAAAGGTTGACAAAAAAAGATTGATCAAGGTAAAATTTTTTAAGTGGGAGGTGGCGCATAGAAGTGGAGGGGATGAGAATTTTTCAAATCAAACACATTTCATATCTCAAGAACAGTTTAAGATAGATGCTTAGAATTTTTACCAGAAGTATCGCTAATTAAACCCAAGTAGGGAAAAAAGTTTTGGGGTTGAGGGTGAAGAGGGAGAGGGTGGGGGAGGGTGAAAAGGAAAAAGTTCCGATGCTTATATCTTGAGAACCTGTAATGATATAAGCCTTAAACTTGGTATTTAGATAGAGCTATAGTAGCGCAATGTTGGAAAAATAAATTTTTTTTTAGGGGTAGTATGCTACGGGGGTAGGCGGTGTTTTTCCTAACTATTAAACGGTTTATGCTAGAAAGTTGAAACTCGGTGTGTATATGTAAATCAACTAGAAAGGAAATTGTGATAAAAAAAAATTTGAATATTCATTGGCGTTTAGAAGGGGGGGGGGGCAAAAAAAAATATTTGTAAATATAATAAATATAAAATGCAAATATTTTCACGATTTTCGTTATATCTACTAGGTCTTTCCAAATATTGAGTTCATTTTTATTCTACGGATTCTTGAATACCTAGAAAGCGTTTTCAAGGTTTTTTGAAATTCGACCCCTAAGGGTAGTGTGGTACAAGTGGGGGTGTTTTTCTTATATATGGAACGGCTTAAGCTACAATGTTGAAACTCGGTGTTTATATGTAAATCAATTAAAAAAGTAATTGTGATAAAAAAAATTTGAATATTCATTGGCGTTCAGAAGGGGGGGGGGGGCAAAAAAAAATATTTGTAAAAATAATAAATAAAAAATGCTTATATTTTCACGATTTTCGTCATATCTACTAGGTCTTTCCAAATATTGAATTCATTTTTATTCTACAGATTCTTCGTATGAATACCTAGAAAGCGTTTTCAAGGTTTTTTGAAATTCGACCCCTAAGGGTAGTGTGGTACAAGTAAAGGTGTTTTTCCTATATATGGAACGGCTTAAGCTACAATGTTGAAACTCGGTGTGTATATCTAAATCAACTAAAAAAATAGTTTTGAATAAAAAAAACGAATATCTTTTGGCGTTCAGAAGTGGGGCAAAAAAAATTATCTGTGGAAATAGAATGCATATTTTCCCACGATTTTCGACATATCTACTACCTCGTCCCAAATAATGAATTTAGTTTTATTCTATGTATTCTCCATATGAATACCAAGACAGTGTTTTCAAGATTTTCTGAAAATTGACCCCTAAGGGGGTGTAAAGTGATTGTGTACTTTTTCATAAACTATTCCATATCTCTCAGATCCAATCAGATTTTCACTTCCATGATCTTGTTCTTTTTGATAGGTTTTCAGTCACATAGTAGCCTACACCGCATTTCAGAATTGAACGCGTTCCTTACTTCTGCCGGAAAAATAATAAAGTTACGCCCAGATTGTTGGCAGATTTTTTATACTTGCATAGACTGTTAAATATTTTACGACATGGCACATGATTCCCCTTCAACGTGTTTAGTGCAATTTCACAAATAGTCTTGATCACTTCAGGATCTGCCTTTTTCATGATAGCCTTCCTTAAACATGGACTAGCATTTTTTAGAACATATAGCATATGTTTGTTGTCCTTCAAGCGTTTCATTCGCGACACCATTTTTACTGTTTAAATCAGTCCCTAAACAATAACACGTTACAAATCTTTTATTAAAGATATCCGTTCTGAATCTAAATAAATCGTTGGTAGACTGAGTCAGATCAATTAGCAAATACCCGTGTGGAGCCTGAGTAATTTCTTTATATATTCTCACTAGCTCTGCACTATTTTCAGGGTAAATCTGTCTGGCCAGATGAAGGAACTGACTTTTATCGCGGGGGTTCTTGAAAACGACCATATATTTACAGTTAAGTGAAATATCTCGACAAAACTTGCCCTGATGGAAGACATTCTGTGTTACAAGTATTACTGAAAAATTCCTATGGTGCGACCCTTTTGTAAAGAGTTCATAAACCTGCTTTGAAAATGCATTTAGCATCATATCATCTAGTACGATTAATGTCGGCTCATTGGTCTCGTTTATAAAATCCTCCGGTATAGAATCTAAATACTCAATATTTTGAAATGATAATTGTGAAGGAATGGCGCCTCGCTCGGTATTACACCACATAATCTTTTTTATCGGAGTGCTAATGAGTGATGTGTTTTCCAGTAACGTTTCAATAAACGACGTCTTACCGCTTCCTGACGGACCCGCCACCATCATGGTAAAAGGATGATCAAAACGTATCATTTCCAATACTGGATTCTATATAAAACATGAGCAATCAAGTCCTCTATTTATACACATGATGAAATGAGCAGAAGTCAGGTTATTAACGAGCTACATAAGACAGCTCATAGAAATTTTAGACGTCGCCCGGTGACTATTCGCGGGATAGATGACTTATGGCAGGCGGATTTAGTGGATATGAGCTCTTATTCAGCTCAGAATAAGGGCTTTAATTTTCTTCTAACAGTCTTCTAACAGTAATAGATACAAATCCAAATATGCGTGGGCCTTACCACTTAAAAATAAAAGTGCTGGGGAGATTATCAAAGTAATACAGACAATTTTTAATGAGCGTCGTTTCCCAAGAAATTTACAAACAGATGATGGAAAAGAGTTTTTCAATAAGGCATTTCACAATTTGATGAAAAAACATGAAATCAATCACTACTCCACCTTTAGTCAATTAAAAGCCTCAATTGCAGAACGATTCAATCGAACTCTAAAAAACCTGATGTGGAAAGAGTTTAGCATGAACGGCAACTATAAGTGGACCGGTTTACTAAAAGGGCTAATAAACAAATACAATAGAACAAAGCATCGCACCATAAAAATGCGCCCTATAGATGTTGGTCCATCGAATGAGACTCAAATTCTTGGAGACATCTACCGTAAGGTAAAGGTCTCGTCCCCTCCAAAATACAGAAAAGGAGATCATGTACGTATAAGTAAGTACAAGCATGTATTCGAGAAAGGATATACCCCAAACTGGTCCACCGAAATATTTCAGATAAACGAAGTAAAGAATACAGAACCACGTACTTACATGCTCGAAGACTATCAGGGGAACATAATACAAGGAGGGTTCTACGAACTAGAGTTAATAAGGGTAAAACAACCTGATGTATACCTTGTGGAAAAGATTTTAAAAAGGAGGGGGAGTCAGGTTTATGTGAAATGGCTCGGTTTTCCATCAGCTCATAATTCCTGGATTAGTATAAAAGACGTGTTATAACATTCGAATTTTAGTCAATATGTTGAACTTAAGACACGAATACGACCGTCCAAAGACATTCAAAAATTTGGATCTGGAGGACAGGAAGGTTCTTAAGCTGGTCAAAAGCGGATTCTTTTACACAAACTTAAAGGATTTCGTCAAGTGCTTCTTCTGTGCCCTGACTATGAGTGCATTGTCTGCACCATCTGATGTGGAAGCCCAACATTTACGTTTATCTCCAGACTGTGTGTTTGCCAGCGGCAGGGACGTTTGCGGGCCATATGAAAAGGCACTTAGAAAATCATACAGATATTACCTACCATCATTATCTACCGTGCTGAAGTTTGTTATTCTGATATTTCTGATATTTTTTCTGGTAATTGAATTCCTCAACATCTACGATGTCATCTGCAGATTATAAGCATGTTCGCTTTTCAGAGCATGTTTCGATCAAATACATGATTGTCTGGGGGTATGCATATAGATCCAGTATAAAGGGTAATTGGCACATCAACGCATTAGATCGATTAAGGTTTCAACGACAGTGTCTTCAAATGGAGGAAATACTATTATTATTATTATTTGGAAGCTAACTCTACAAGCAGGCTTACAGAGTTAACTGGGTAGCACTGGCTGCTAAGGCCTTCGGCTTTTATTTTGTGTTTGTGTTTTTTTTTTATAAGGGAACAGGGTTATATTTTTATATTGATTTCATAAGTTTGTTTGTTTTTAAGAAGAACAGAATTTTTTTAAGATCGTCGGTGTTAGTGGGATTTTTTAAATATTCTGAAAGGTGACGGTTAGTTGTCGTTCTAGATGTAGAAGGTTGGTATTGGGTGCATTCATCTAGTATGTGGCTAGTGGTTAGGGGCGAGTGGCAGGTTGTGCATATGGGAGAGGGTTTCCCGTTGAGAAGGTGTTCATGTGTCAACTTAGTATGACCTAAACTTAGTCTGGTGATAACTTTGTGTTCGAGCCTAGTTAGTTCAGGGGGAAGTATGGTTCTTTGTGATTCGGGATTTATAATTTGGGAGTAGTTATTTTGTCTATTTAGCCATGCTGACATATGTTTGTTGCGATAAAATTCAAAAATTTGGCGGTTATAGTCTGATTGTAGTGCGATAGGGTTTTTTAGTGATGGTAGTTCTAATGTTTCGCGGGCTTTCTCATCAGCCAGAGTATTTCCTGGTATACCGCAGTGTCCAGGGGTCCAAATGATTATTATTTTGTTTGTATTTGGGATCAAAATATTTCTTATTTCGCTAATTATGGGGGTTGAGTTCCATGGAGAGGTTAGTGCCTTTATGACACTTAGGCTGTCGGAACAAATGCAGTATTTTCCTCTGGATTCTTTGCTGTACCGTGCTGCTACTAATATAGCAATCGCTTCTGCAGTAAAGATTGATGTACAATCGTGTAGGAGTTTATTCTCTATAACGGTGTTATCAGGGAGGATGCATGCGCAAGCTGTTCCATTTTGTGTTTTGGAGGCGTCGGTATATATGGGTGTCCAGCCTGATGTTGTGAGGGGATTCAGGATCTCTAGGAATAGTTGTTGGTATTTTTGGGTTGTGGTTGATTTTTTCGGGAAGGTGGAAAGGTTGAGTTTGATGTTGCAAATGGGGATATTCCATGGGGGATTTTTGGGTTTATAATTGAAAGGCTGTGGTAACGGGAGGGTGAACTGTTTTGTGTAGAAGAGGGATTTAGTTAGTGCCGACAGAATTCGGTTCACAGTTTTCCTTTTTTTTAGACTAATGAAGGTGGAGTGTTGGTAAACTTGCTTGAAAGCTAGTTTTGAGAAACTGATTAGGATCCTGTCTTCGAGAGTGGGGATACCTGCTTCTGCTAGAAGATTGGGGATAGGAGTAGTGCGGAAGGAGCCAGTGCTTATGCGTACACAGGCGTGGTAGGAGCTTTGGATTTTCGCTATAGTAGTTTTTGGGGAATTGCCGTAGATGGGAAGACCATAGTCAATCTTGGATATGATTAGAGATTTTGCAATGTCCAATAGTATCTTGGGATTGGCTTCGCTTTTGTTGAATGCGATGCATTTTAGTAGGGATATGCGCTTTTGCAGTGCGGAGATTAGGGCAAAAAAGTTAGTAGGTTTTTGGTTTTAGCGAGCCAGGATAGGCGATTTGAAATAATCTCATCTAGTATTTTCGATATGCACGGTGGTAACGATATGGGTCGGTATCCATTGGTTTCATCGACTTTGTTGTTAGGTTTTTTTATTGGGATAATGGTTGCATTTTTCCAGGTGGTAGGAATTTTTCCTGTTTGGAAGATAGTATTGTAAAGATCACAGAGTCTAGCTTTTGCATTTGCTGGCAGGTGTTTTATCATATCATAGTTTATACGGTCGTAGCCTGGTGTTGTACCTTTCAACGAGTGGAGGGTCATATTTAGTTCAATTAGGGTGATTGGGGTCTCGATTTTCTTTGCTGTTGTTGATGGATTGGTTGGTGTTTGATGGGAAGTGGAAAGGGTGTTTTTTAGGGAGATGAATTGTTGTTGGAAGTTATTATCGTCTGATAACTGAGACCAGGTCTTTGCGAATGCGTTCCCAATATCAATATTGTTTGTGGTTGGTCCTTCTGTAGTTTTTAGGATTTAGATGTTTGTTGGTAACTTGTTTTGGGAAAGATTTCGGAGGTTTCTCCAGATTTCAGTTACTGGTGTATTTTTGTTTATTTTTGATGTAAAGTTGATAAAGTTATTTCTTTTTGCCTCTTTTTTGTGCTTTCTGAAAATAGCATTCGCTTTTCTGTAAAGTATGATGTTCTCGGGTGATGGGTGTTTTTTTAGGGTATTCCATTTTCGTTTTCTCTCCTCGTTTAGCTTCGAGAGGTCCTTGTTCCACCAAGTTGTGGACTTGTGTTCGGTTGGAGGTCTGCTTGTTTGAGGTATGTTATGATGTGCGCTGTAAATTATGGCTTTCTGGATGATTGCTGCTTCATGGTTGGGACTATCTTTTTGGGGTTTCCTTGATAGGTAGTCTCTAATTGTGATTTCATAGCCTGTCCAGTCAGCTTTCGAAGTTAGGAATTTTGGACGGAATTCTCGAGTTGTTCGCAGGTTCGAGGGGCTGGGGATGTCAATGATAATTGGGAAGTGGTCGCTACCATGTAAGTCGTCTAGGATATTCCAGTTACAGTGCGGTGCTATAGAAGCTGAACAAATTGAGACGTCGATGTGTGTGAAGGAGTTGTGAGTTGAAAAATGGGTTGGAGAACCGTCGTTGAGAACTACGCAGTCGGTTGTTAGGAGGAAGTCTTCTATATCTTCACCCCTTTTGTTTGAGGTTTCTGAGCCCCATAGTGTGCTCCAGCTATTTAGATCTCCAAGGATTAAAGAGGGTAAAGATGAAGCTTGTGTTAACGGTTGGAGAGAAGATGACGTGAATTGTTCTTGGGGATGTATATACAGATTGTGGATTTGGAAATTTATGAGGAAGTTTATTTGAAGACTTAGGTGGAGAATATTTGATTGGTGATTAAGTACGTTATTTGGGATACTTGATTTAATAAGAATTGCAATGCCGTTTTTGATAGAGGTTATTGATGGGTGGTTTTTGAAGTGGGCTTGGTATTGAATTGGGACTCTTGGGGTGTGACCATGTGGGCAGTGGGTTTCTTGGAGTACTATGATATCAGGATCGAATTTTTTAACTAGTAGTTCTAGGTCGCAGAGATTGTTGTAGTATCCTTTCATATTCCATTGGATGATTCTAAGGCCGATCTTGGGGAAGAACTTAATATGGGTGTTTAATATTTGTGTTCCTGTAATGAATTCTGCTTGAATTTGTTGTTTTGTGATTTAGCTCTCGTTTTTTTTTTTAAAGTTTGAGTGGCTTTTCTTTATTACGTTCGAAAAGGCAGAAACTTCTTATAAGTTTTGCTCGACATCAAAATCTATCTCGTCATGGGATGGGTTAGAGCCTATTTGAGAGAGAGATTGGAGGTTTATGGGGATAATTTTGTTTGTGTATTGATTTATTTGATGTAATTGATTCGGTTCGGTGTGAGTAGTTTGGTTGTTTTCATTTTGTGTTAATTTGGGGGTTTGTGTTTTTATATTTGGGTTATTTGTTAGTGTTGGTTTTGTACTTTCATTTTTTGTACTTTCTTTAGTTGCATGGGAGTGTGTATTCAATAGTTCGATTTTTTCTGTTTGTGTCTTGTGTGTAACGGGGTGTTCCGGGTTTGTGATTGTGTGCTGTGTTGTTTGATGGGTCTTGTTGTTTCGTGTGAGAATCGCGTCTTCTAAAGTTTCTGTGATGGTTTCTATGTTCGTATTGGGATTATTTTGTATGTTGTAAATCTCCGTTGCTTTGTGGAATGGAATTTTGTTTATGGTAGATAGTTCAATTATGTGTTTTTGTTTGACAAAATAGGGACAGTTTTTATTTGTGGATCTGTGGGGGCCGTTGCAGTTAATGCATTTGACTGTGGAGCATGGGGTTGGGTCGTGGATCTGGTTTGAGCAAACATCGCATGAGAGTGCGGTCTGAAGGCATCTCTTTTTGGTATGCCCTAGGCGGAGACAAGTTTTGCAACGCATTGGTTGTGGGATATATATATCAACTTTCACTTTGAGGAAGCCAATATTTAATTCTTTCGGGGTTTCGTATCGGGCGAAGGTTAATATATGGACTGGTGCGTTTACCGTTGTTTTTGTTTCAGGGTTGAATCGCGTTATTTTGTAACAGTCAACGACTTGTTGACCTTCCAGTCCCTTAATTATTTCCTGGTTTGTCATGTTTGTAAGTTCATTGCATCTAATTACTCCTTTGCAGACATTGAGGGTGGGGTGAAGAGACACTTTGATTTCGCATAGATCAGAAAGTTTTTTTGATTTTAAGACATGTGCCGCATGAGACTCGTTTTTGGTCAGCACGACAATATTTCCGAGCCGGTCGAATGAGATGTTGTGAAATTCTTTAGAAATCGACTCTAGGGCTGTTGAAACGAGGAAAATGTTCAGGGATTTTAATGGATTTGAAGGATCTTTATTTTTGATGATTAAGAATTTTGGGCAGCAGTATTTTTTTTCGGGGTAAACAAAGGGTATTGGGTTCGGTTTTTTTGTTTTCGATGGAAAAGGAAATTCATTTAAGTTATTTAAATTGGTACTTGACAGTTTGTGTTTCTTGGGGTGGTTTATATTCTGTAGTACAGAATAATAGTTTTGGCGGGTCCCCCCGCCGGTATCCGCACTCATGGTCCTTAATTCACTGCTTTAATGCTTTTTTTCTTATAAAGCTGTTCACTAGACGGTTTAACTGTATCCACTGCAAATACTAAAAATTGAAAAGCACGAGGCACTTGCGGTTTATGTAGGTTTGGATATTGCTAGTAGGTCACAAGAGCATCCGCGCACTACGATGGTTACCGGTCAACTGAGGAAATACTGAAACCTATTTTACTTAAGAAATATAATCAATTTAGTGACCATAATAATGTTAAGCTCTTGTAGAATAATTGGACCAAATTGTGCACATTGTTAAAGTTCTATATCGCTTTGAATAAAATATACAAAATGAAAACTTGTACTTTCATTCGCATCATAACCACCCAACACTTTACCCATATTCACAATAATAATCACAAAGCAGAACGATCGACAGCAAGCTGGGAACTTGTCTTTAATATTCCCACGGTAATTCACCCATATAAGAATCATCATAAAACACATTTACGAGATCCCTGCCTAAAACCTACACATCATTATAATCCGACATACGAAATCATATCGAGCTAAAATATTCCTGGTTTTCTTTTACAGCATACTTTTTCTTCTCATACTGCAGAAAATATCCTTCAACGGTTAACTACAACAAGAACAAGTACGAAGCATATGAGATCATCGTAAGTTCAAAACATTTAATCTCATGGTAATAACATACTTCCCGCCAAAGCAGGCACATTGACCCAAACGACCATGGCAATGAAATCCATTCACTTCATTGATCACATGGTAATAACAAACTTCCCGCCAGAATAAGTGTCGTGGTACAATGGACAGTGTAGAATAATTGAACCAAATTATGCACAATAACAAACTTCTCGCCAAAACAAATACGAAGATCATCGCAAAGAAAAAAGTCTAAGCGGCCGCTCCATTCAAAGTACTTGATCACATGGTAATAACAAACTTCCCGCCAAAGCAAGTACAACCACATAGCCCCAAACGATCGTGATACAACTTCCCGCCACGAAACATATCAGATCATCGCAAAGAGAACAAGTTCGAAGCACTTGTAAACATGATCACATGGTTACGACCAAGGTACAACGCGCCAAAGCAAGTGTACAAGCACATGTAATCATCGCAAAAAAAAAGACATAACGACCGTAGTAAACAAGCTATCCGCCATGATGACCAGATCGTTCTGAAGCGAGATGCATATTCACTTCAACTAACCCCAACCCATAGCTATCCCACTTACACTCCCATCCCTCTAAAAAACAAGCAAATAGCCCCATTCCGAAAGAACCAATCAGAAACAAACAGCTTACTGACCTACTTTAAAAAGACCATACCAGCTGGTCCAAACGACCGTGGAAAAACAACAATTTTTCCATTTATTTTGACCACACTACAGTATTGCTGTTCTGTACTGGCGTAATGCTAAAATGATAGGAAAGCATGGTCCTTACTACTGTAGTGTTATCGATTTAAAAAAAAAAAAAATTTTTAAACACGTTTCATGACTAGTAGATACGAAACATTACGTTCGCCGATGCGTCCGAAACGCAAAAAAACCGAGATCGATAAATTCTAAAATCCATATCTCCTAAACAGTTAATGCCACAAAATTGAAACTTACTGAGTATGTGTAGATACACTAGAAAAATAGATCGGAATGAAATTTTTAAGTGGGGCAGTAACGTACGGGGGTGGGGTGAAAACTTTTTCGTTACGATATCTCACGAACCAATTGCAATAGAAAAATAAAATTTGGTTTCTAATAAAGAAGTCTGCTGAAAGGAAAATTTTTTTAAGGGGGTGGTGAAGCATGAAAGTGGAGAAGATAAGAATGTTTCTAAAAATTCACGTCTATTACAACGACATAAAGCTGAGACTTAGTTTTTTGATAGAGCTATTGTAGTGGCATGTTGTAAAAATATAATTTTGTACAGTAGTAGGTATTATACGAGAGTGTTTTTCCTGAGTATAGAATGGCTTATGCTAGAA
Organism: Beris chalybata; assembly: GCA_949128065.1. Taxonomy (NCBI): domain Eukaryota; kingdom Metazoa; phylum Arthropoda; class Insecta; order Diptera; family Stratiomyidae; genus Beris; species Beris chalybata. Next base: position 99,325,221 of record OX421894.1, read on the forward strand.
AGTTGAAACTCGTCTTGTATATGCAAATTAACTAGAGAATTCTGATAAAAAAAATTCGAATATCCATTGGCGTTCGGAAGTTGACCCCTTTCGAAAAATGGTCAGTGAAAATTGAATGCACATATTTTCACGATTTTCATCATATTTACTAGGTCTACTACAAAATATTGAATTCATTTTGATTCTACGGATTTTTCATATGAAATAGAAAGTGTTTTCGAGTTTTTTTGAAACTCGACCCCTAAGGGGGTGTAAGCTGATTCTATACATTTTCATGAATTCTACCATATCTCTCAGGTCTGATCAGATATCGAATATCTTTTCACTTCCACGGGCTTGTTTAACAGTCACCTATTTTCAAGTTTATTCTTTTTTCAATCCTTAGACCGACTCCCACAATATGACTCAATTAAGTAAGAAAATTTTTTAGATGTTTCATAACTCAGTCTGTCTGTCCGTCGTATGGCGCGGCGTCCACCGTATGCAAAATCGTTTGAAGGCTCGTAGCTCCCAAATGCTTTGAGATATTAAAATGGTTTTTTTTAACGAATAGACGGGGAAGGCTCCTTGAAGTGACAAAATTTTTAGAGGTGGGGGTGTGAGGGGAAGGAGAGGGAAGCGTTTTAAACGGAAAAATTCGGTTCTAGATCTCGGCAACCGCTAAAGAGCTCTGATAGTAGACCCATTTTAGTAAAAAGTGTCAATATTGATCAAGGAGTGTGAGAGTGGGGGGAAAAATAATGCGTTCGAAACGAGAAAAAGCCAAGATAGACACATTATAAAAAATCTGCCAACAGTCTGGGCGCAACTTTATTATTTTTCCGGCAAAAGTGCAGAACGCGTTCAATTCGGGGATGCGGTGTATGCTACTATGTGACTGAAAACCTAACAAAAAGTTCGGGAAGCGGTTAGAAAAGGGTGTAACATATGAATTAAATAATTGGGTCATATTCCGGGATGCGGTCTAGAGGTTGAAAAAAACAAAACTTAAAAATAAGTGATTATTAAACAAGCCTGGGGAAGTGAACAGATATTCGATATCTGATCAGACCTGAAAAACATGGTGGAATTCATGAAAAGGTTTACAACCAGTTTACACCCTCTTAGGGGTCGAACTTCAAAAAATCTTGAAAGAGCATTCTAGGTATTCATATGAAGAATCCATAGAATAAAAATGAATTCAATATTTCGAAAGACCTAGTAGATATGACGAAAATCGTGAAAATATATGCATTTTATATTAACTGATATTTTTGCTTGCCCCCCCCCCTTCTGAACGCCAATGAATATTCGAATTTTTTTTTATCAGAATTACTTTGCTAGTTAATTTACATATACGTACCGAGTTTCAACTTCCTAGCACAAGCCGTTCTAAAGTTAGGAAAAACACCCCCCACCACCGTACCATACTTCCACTAAAAAAAAATGTATTTTTCCACCATGCCACTACTATAGCTCTATCTAAATACCAAGTTTCAGCTTCCTATCATTATAGATTCTTAAGATATAAGCATCGGAACTTTTTCTTTCTCACCCTTCCCCACCCTCACCCTCTACACCCATACCCCCAAACTTTTTTTCCCTACTAGGGTTCTATTAGGCCTACTTCTGGTAAAAATTTAATTCATCCATCTTACAATGTTATTGAGATATGAAACGTGTTATTTTTGAAAAATTCTTATCCCCTCCACTTACGTACTCACCCGCCCCCTTCAAAGATTTTACTTTGAGCAATCTTTATTTATCAAGCTTTATATCCAAACCGAATTTTGTTTTTCTGGTGCCACTCGTTTGGGAGATATCGTAATGTTAAGTATTTCAACCCCCACCCCCGTACGCCACTATCACCACACAACAATTTTGTTTCAATCTACTCTCCTAGTATAACTACAGATATTTGTTAAGTTTAAATTGCTTGTTATTAACGGTTTAGGAGATATGAATTTTAGAATGTGTCGATCTCGACTTCTTTGCGTTTCGGACGCATTGCTTCCCCCTCCACTCCCACACCCCTTCACCCATATCATCAATTTTTTTGCAAATGGGTCCACTATCAAAGCTTTATAGAAATTTCAAGTTTCAGTCTCCTAACATAAGCGGTTGCTGAGATCTAGAAACCAAAATTTTTCGTCTAAAACGCTTCCTCCACCTTCCCCCTCACACCCCCACCCCTGAAAATAATGTCAATTCAAGGGGTCTACCCAGTCTATTCCTAGAAAAAATTTAAATTTAATAGCTCCACTGGTTTGAGAGCTACGAGCCTTCAAAGGATTTTGGCGGTCGACGTACGGCGTACGGCGTACGGCGTATGGGGTACGGCGTACGGCGTATGGGGTACGGCGTACGGCGTACGGGGTACGGCGTACGGCGTACGGCGGACAGACGGAGTGAAAATTTTAATTGCTTGTTTCGTGTCTACTAGTTATGAAATGTACACAAAAAAATGTTGAGGGCAGCAAATTTTTTTTTTTTAAATCAATAACAATACTGTATTATATATAATAAAGTAAATCCATATCTCCTAAACCGTGAATGGCACACTATTCAAACTTAAGAAATATTTGCAGTTATACTAGGAGAAATGATTGAAAAATTTTTTGAGTGGGGGCAGTGGCGTACGGGGATGGGGGTGAGCAACTTTAGATTACGATGTCTCATGAACCAATTGCTCTAGAAAAATAATATTTGGTTTGGGTGTAAAGGTCGATAAATGAATATTGATCAAAGTAACATTTTTTAAGTGGGCGGTGGAGCATAGAAGTGGAGCGGATAAGAATTTACAAAAAAAAACACATTTCATATCTGAATAACAGTGTAAGATAGATGCTTAGAATTTTTACCAGGAGTAGCGCTAATTGAACTCTAATAAGAAAAAATTGGAGATGTGGGTGTAGAGGGTGAGGGTGGGGAAGGGTATGAAGGAATATGTTCCGATGCTTATATCTTAAGAACTTGTAATGATATAAACCTTAAACTTTGTCTTTAGATAGAGCTATAGTAGCGGCATGTTGGAAAAATATAATTTTTTTTAAGGGTAGTAAGGTACGGGGGTGGAGGGTGTTTTTCCTAACTATTGAACGGCTTATGCTAGAAAGTTTAAACTTTGTGTGTATATGTAAATCAACTAGAAAAGCAGCTTTGATGAAAAAAAAAATCGAAAATCTATTGGCGTTCAGAAGGAGGGCAAAAATTATGATTAGAGAAAATAGAAAGCATTTTTTCCATGATTTTCCTCATATCTACTAGGTCTTTTAACATATTGAATTCATTTTTATTCTACGGACTCTCCATATGACTACCTAGAAAGTGTTTTCAAGATTTTTTGAAATTCGACCCCTAAGGGGGTGTAATGTTATTATATACTTTTGCATGAATTCTTTCATATCTCTCAGGTCTGATCAGATATCGAATATTTTTCAACTTCCACGGGCTTGTTTAATAAACACCTATTTATGAGTTTTTTTCCTTTTTCAATCCCTAGACTGCATCCCGGTCATATTGACCCAATTATGTAATTCATATGTTACGCCCTATTCTAACCGCTTCCCGAACTTTTTGTTAGGTTTTCAGTCACATAGTAACCTACGCCGCATCTCAGAATTGAGCGCGTTCCGAAGTTCTGCCTGAAAAATAATAAAGTTGCGCCCAGACTGTTGGCAGATTTTTTGAATTGCGATCGAGCCCCGTCCTATCGTGTTTCTTGTACTATTTGAGGTATTTGATAGATTTATCTTCCGCAATGACAAATAGGACAACAAATAAATCGAAAAAAAAAAATAGGATAACTATTTTTTGGGAAGGTAAATGTTCATTATTTTAAATTGACAAAAGGTATAATTGCTATATGTAATCTGGTTGGCTTAGTGGCTAGAGCACTTGCCTTCAGTGCACCTGGTAGCAGGTACGAGTCTGCTTGTCATCAAGTAATTTTCGAGGACTGGATTGGGTCCCGGACTACCGGCACTCAGCTACCACTCAGCTACCACTCAGCTGTAAATCAGTACCTGAGTTAAAATTGGGGTAATAATCACGGACGAGCGTGTAACTGACCACTTCATCCCCTAGTGTTCCATTGGCCTCGCAATGAAGTAACTTTATTATTACTACAAGGCGTAGGCCCGATTCGGACTGTTGCGCCATTGATTATTATTATACTTGCTACATCATAATTTAATTTACATAGGAACAGAAATAGGAAAATCGAAGAAAGAAACTCTATGTCATTAGAACGAAATAATGTATTGATACATTTTTTTAAAACAATTCTTGATAATTATATTATAGGTATACGTTTGTAAGTACCTATGTACAAACATATGTATGTATCTCAGTTTGGGTCACCAAAAATCGCTAAGAATTATAAAATTTCTGGCTTCACTATTCCCCATTTTTTGTTTACTCGACGACATAGTGGAAAAAAATATGTGAAATTTGCTAATATTCGCAACAAACGAGAAAAAAAAAATTTGTTTGACTATGGAAAAAACTGCTCAAAACTCGATATGGATAAATAAATACATATATGATTTCATGAGTTGCCCATATATGTATCTAGCCCAATCCCAAGTTGATTTTACTCTATTATTTATTCAAGACAACATCGTTGTCCTTGAAAAAAAATTCAAGGATAATTTTTATTAGTATTTTCTTATATTATGATAACCTCACCTTTTAAAATAAGCCCTATTTTATTATTCTAGGATAAAAACTACATGAGATATGAATATTCGAAGAGGACCCAGACACTAGTTTTTGCGAAATTTTTAACATACTGTAATTAACAAAAAAAAGTGAGGTAGAAACAAAAATTGAATTAAAATTTTATTTTTTTAATTAATTCTTCATGTACCTACAAAATTTATCAAAAGAATCGGCACAGGCCACAAATTCCGTAATTTTTGGCAATTCTTGACGATTGTACATATGACTCAATGAATCCAAATTAATTTTCTTTTGGTTCACAATTACCTATAAAAAATCTGCCAACAGTCTGGGCGCAACTGTATTATTTTTCCGGCAGAAGTTCAGAACGCGTTCAATTCGGGGATGCGGTGTATGTTACTATGTGACTGAAAACCTAACAAAAAGTTCGGGAAGCGGTTAGAAAAGGGTGTAACATATGAATTAAATAATTAGGACATATTCCGGGATGCGGTCTAGAGGTTGAAAAAAACAAAACTTAAAAATAGGTGATTATTAAACAAACCTGGGGAAGTGAAAAGATATTCGATATCTGATCAGACCTGAGAAACATGGTGGAATTCATGAAAAAGTATACAACCAGTTTACACCCTCTTAGGGGTCGAATTTCAAAAAATCTTGAAAACACTTTCTAGGTATTCACATGAAGAATCCGTAGAAAAAAAATGAACTCAATATTTCGAAAGACCTAGCAGATATGACGAAAATCGTGAAAATAAATGCATTTTATACTAACCGATATTTTTTTTTACCCCCCCTTCTGAACGCCAATGAATATTTGAATTTTTTTTATCAGAATTACTTTTCTAGTTAATTTACATATACGTACCGAGTTTCAACTTAACAGCATAAGCTGTTCTAAAGTTAGGAAAAACACCCCCCACCACCGTACCATACTACCCCTAAAAAAAAATTTATTTTTCCACCATGCCACTACTATAGCTCTATCTAAATACTAAGTTTCAGCTTCCTATCATTATAGATTCTTAAGATATAAGCATCGGAACTTTTTCTTTCTCACCCTTCCCCACCCTCACCCTCTACACCCACACCCCCAAACTTAAAAAATTTGAAGCAACCATCTTACACTGTTATTGAGATATGAAACGTGTTATTTTTGAAAAATTCTTATCCCCTCCACTTACGTACTCCCCCACCCCCTTCAAAGATTTTACTTTGAGCAATCTTCATTTATCAAGCTTTGTATCCAAACCGAATTTTGTTTTTCTGGTGCCACTGGTTTGGGAGATATTGTAATGTTAAGTATTTCAACCCCCACCCCCGTACGTCACTTCCCCCACCCAAAAATTTTGTTTCAATCTACTCTCCTAGTATAACTACAGATATTTGTTAAGTTTTAATTGCTTGCTTTTAACGGTTTAGGAGATATGGATTTTAGAATTTGTCGATCTCGACTTTTTTGCGTTTCGGATGCATTGCTTCCCCCTCCACTCCCACACCCCTTCACCCATATCTGTTTTTTGTTTTGCAAATGGGTCCATTATCAAAGCTCTATAGAAATTCTTAGTTTCAGCCTCCTAACACAAGCGGTTCCTGAGATCTAGAAACCTAAATTTTTCGTCTAAAACGCTTACCCCGCCTTCCCCCTTACACCTCCTCCCCTGAAAATAATGACAATTCAAGGGGTCCACCAAGTCTATTCTTAGAAAAAATTTAAATTGATTAGCTCCACTGGTTTGAGAGCTACGAGCCTTCAAAGATTTTGGGGCGGTCGACGTACGGCGTACGGCGTACAGACGGAGTGAAAATTTTTATTGCTTTTTTCGCGTCTACTAGTCATGAAACGTGGACAAAAAAATTTTGAGGGCAGCAAATTTTTTTTTTTTAAAAATCGATTTTCTACATTCATTTTCTCAACAATATTCATCTCACACACACATAAATAGCTCCGTACACACTCACTTCACTTGGGCCTTGAGACGGTTGAATCGTTAAACATCGTGCGTAATCGTTCAGATTTAAATTTCCGATGCACACGAATAATTTCTTACGCTCTCGAAGAAAGGTGAAATTTTCGATTTTGGTTTGTAACTCTCGCGCCCCTAATATAAAATGCATATATTTTCACGATTTTCGTCATATCTACTAGGTCTTTCAAAATATTGAATTCATTTTTATTCTATGGATTCTTCATATGAATACCTAGAATGTGTTTTCAAGATTTCTTGAAATTCAACCCCTAAGAGCCGGTTGTATACTTTTTCATGAATTCCACCATGTTTCTCAGGTCTGATCAGATATCGAATATCTTTTCACTTCCCCAGGCTTGTTTAATAATCACCTATTTTTAAGTTTTGTTTTTTTCAACCTCTAGACCGCATCCCGGAAGATGACCCAATTATTTAATTCATATATTACACCCTTTTCTAACCGCTTCCCGAAGTTTTTGTTAGGTTTTCAGTCACATAGTAACATACACCGCATCCCCGAATGGAACGCGTTCTGAGCTTCTGCCGGAAAAATAATAAAGTTGCGCCCAGACTGTTGGCGGCTTTTTTTTTATGTTAAGAAATATTTTAATTATAACATAATTGAAAAGTGCTCATGTTCTTCGATTTTTTTAACCCCGATCCCATTGAGATATCAAATTAATTTTACTTTAAAAAAAAAAATTGATACCCTCAAATTTTTTATTTTCACGTTTCATAACTAGTAGTTCGTCTGTCCGCCGCGCCGTACGCCGTACGCAAGATCGTTTGGAGGCTCGTAGCTCCAAAACGCTTTGAGATATTAAATTGATTTTTTTTTTACGAATAGACGGGCTCCTTGAAGTGACCTAATTTTCAGGGGTGGGGGTGTGAGGGGGATGGAGGGGGAAGCGTTTTAGACGGAAAATTTTGGTTTCTAGATCTCAGTAACTGCTTATGATAGGAAGCTGAAACTTGGAATTTCTATAGAGCTCCAATAATAGACCCATTTGCATAAAAATTGTCAATATTGATCAAGGAGTATGGGAGTGGGGGGAGATATAATGAGTCCAAAACCCAAAAAAGCCGAGATTGACACATTATTAGATCCATATCTCCTAAACCTTTAACGGCACACTGTTCAAACTTAAGAAATGTTTGTAGTTATACTAGGAGAACAGATTGAAAAATTTTTGGGTGGTGGCAGTTGCGTATGGGGGTGGGGGTGAAAAACTTTAAATTATGATATCTCCTGAACCAATTGCTCTAAAAAAATAAAATTCGGTTTGGGTATAAAGGTAAAAAAATAAAGATTAATCTCAGTAAAAAAAAACTGCCAACAGTCTGGGCGCAACTTTATTATTTTTTCGGCAGAAGTTCGGAACGTGGTTTATTCGGGGATGCGGCATATGTTACTATGTGACTGAAAACCTAACAAAAAGCGGTTAGAAAAGGGTGTAACATATGAATTAAATAATTGGGTCATATTCCGGAATGCGGTCTAGAGGTTGAAAAATAAAAAACTAAAAATAGGTGATTATTAAACAAGCCTGGGGAAGTGAAAAGATATTCGATATCTGATCAGACCTGAGAAACATGGTGGAATTCATGAAGGAGTATACAACCAGTTTACACCCTCTTGGGGGTCGAATTTCAAAAAATCTTGAAAACACATTCTAGGTATTCATATGAAAAATCCGTAGAATAAAAATGAATTCAATATTTTGAAAGACCTAGTAGATATGACGAAAATCGTGAAAATATATGCATTTTATATATACTGATAATTTTTTTTGCCCCCCCTTCTGAATATTTAAATTTTTTTTTATCAGAATTACTTTTCTGGTTAATTTACATATACGTACCGAGTTTCAACTTCCTAGCATAAGCCGTTCTAAAGTTAGGAAAAACACCCCCACCACCGTACCACACTACCACTAAAAAAAAATGTATTTTTCCACCATGCCACTACTATAGCTTTATCTAAATACCAAGTTTCAGCTTCCTATCATTATAGATTCTTAAGATATAAGCATCGGAACTTTTTCTTTCTCACCCTTCCCAACCCTCACCCTCTACACCCACACCCCCAAATTTTTTTTTCCCTACAAGGGTTCTATTAGGCCTACTTCTGGTAAGAATTTGAAGCGTCCATCTTACACTGTTATTGAGATATGAAACGTGTTATTTTTCAAAAATTCTTATCCCCTCCACTTACGTACTCCCCCGCCCCCTTCAAAGTTTTTAATTTGAGCAATCTTTATTTATCAAGCTTTATATACAAACCGAATTTTGTTTTTCTGCTGCCACTGGTTTGGGAGATATCGTAATGTTAAGTATTTCACCCCCACCCCCGTACGACACTACCTCCACCCAACAATTTTGTTTCAATCTACTCTCCTAGTATAACTACAGATATTTGTTAAGTTTTAATTGCTTGCTATTAACGGTTTAGGTGATATGGATTTTAGAATGTGTAGATCTCCACTTTTTTGCGTTTCGGACGCATTGCTTCCCCCTCCACTCCCACACCCCTTCACCCATATCATCAATTTTTTTGCAAACGGGTCCACTATCAAAGCTTTATAGAAATTCCAAGTTTCAGTCTCCTAACATAAGCGGTTGCAGAGATCTAGAAACCAAAATTTTTCGTCTAAAACGCTTCCCCCACCTTCCCCCTCACACCCCAACCCCTGAAAATAATGTCAATTCAAGGGGTCTACCCAGTCTATTCCTAGAAAAAATTTAAATTTAATAGCTCCACTGGTTTGAGAGCTACGAGCCTTCAAAGGATTTTGGCGGTCGACGTACGGCGTACGGCGGACAGACAGAGTGAACATTTTTATTGCTTTTTTCGTTTCTACTAGTCATGAAATGTACACAAAAAAATTTTGAGGGCAGCAAATTTTTTTTTTTTTTTAAATCAATAACAATACTGTATTATTACTAATAAAGTAAAATTAAAGTTGGAGGTGGTGCATAGAAGTGGAGAGGATAAGAATTTTTCAAACAAAACATATTTCATATCTCAAGAACAGTGTAAGATACATGCTTAGAATTTTTACCAGAAGTAGCGCTAATTGAATCCTAGTAGGGAAAAAAGTTTTGAGGTTGAGGGTGTAGAGGGTGATGGTGGGGGAGGGTGAAAAAGAAAAAATTCCGATGCTTATATCTTAAGAACCTGTAATGATATAAACCTTAAACTTGGTATTTAGATTGAACTATAGTAGTGGCATGTTGGAAAAATATAATTTTTTTTAAGGGTATTATGGTACGGGGGTAGGGAGTGTTTTCCCTAACTATTAAACGGTTCATGCTAGAACGTTGAATTTCGGTGTGTATATGTTAATCAACTAGAAAAGCAATTTGGATTAAAAAAAATTCAAATATGTATTGGCGTTCAGAAGGGGGGCAAAAAAAATTATCTGTGAAAATAGAATGCATATTTTTTCACGATTTTCGACATATACTAGCTCGTCCCAAATATTGAATTTTATTTTGTTCTGCGGATTCTTCGTACGAATACCTAGAACTTGTGCCGGAAAGATAATAAAGTTACGCCCAGATTGTTGACAGACTTTTTTTTTATGTTTTGACAATATTTTTCGAACCTACAAAATATAAAAAAAACAGCGTGTGCATCACCGTGCACATGATAGAAGTGAAACTTCTTGAAAAATTAAGAAAAAGAATAAGAGAGATTAAATGTGAGAGACAGAGAGAGAGAGCATTTCAAAATAAATACAATAATACAAAATTAGCATTTTCAGAGTTTTTCAATGTGTTGTATTAGGGTTTTTAGATAGAGAAAGTAGATGAGGGAGAACAATATGTAATATGTATATGGTAAGGGTACATAGAGGGGGTATACAGTGGGAGGGTGAAGGATTGAAGTTAGGAGAAAGGGGTGTAAGAAGAAAAGTAAGGGTGAGAGAGGGGTGAGGGAAATCAGTTGTTTAAAAAGGGATAGGTGAAGAGGGGGAAGAGATAGGAGTAGTATTTTAAATTATAGGAGTGTAGTCAGAAGGGAATACCACTCTCTCGCAGTGTCGCTTTTCCGTCTCATCGTTTCATTAAGTTTCGTTTCATCGTTTTGTCTCTACATAATATCTTTCTTCTTTATCGTGTAACGAAATGTGCTTAAACGTGACGCGTCCTTGAAATTTCACTCGCCGCAAAAGAAGTTTCACTTCAAAAATAAAACAATCCATTTTAGGACATTCAAGGATAAAGGAGAAAATCACTATCCTTGAAAAAAAGTTTAGGGAATAATTTTTATTGCGATAACCTTCTCCTTTAAAAAAACTTATATTTTATTATTCAAGGATAAAAATTACCAGAGATATGAATTTTCAAAGAGGACTCGGACACCATTTTTGCGAAAACTTTAACATACTGTAACTAACAAAAAAAATCTGCCAACAATCTGGGCGAAACTTTACTATTTTTTCATTAGAAGTTAAGAGCGCGTTCAATTCCGAAATGCGGTGGAGGCTACTATGTGACTGAAAACCTATCAAAAAGAACAAGATCGTGGAAGTGAAAATCTGATTGGATCTGAGAGATATGGAATTATTTATGAAAAAGTACACAATCACTTTACACCCCCTTAGGGGTCAATTATGGAGAATACATAGAATAAAATTAAATTCATTATTTGGGACGAGGTAGTAGATATGTCGAAAATCGTGGGAAAATATGCATTCTATTTTCACAGCTATTTTTTTTTTGCCTCCCTTCTGAACGCCAATAGATATTCGTTGTTTTATTCAAAATTATTTTTCTAGTTGATTTAGATATACACACCGAGTTTCAACATTGTAGCTTAAGCCGTTCTATATATAGGAAAAACACCCCCCACTTGTACCACACTACCCTTAGGGGTCGAATTTCAAAAAACCTTGAAAACACTTTCTAGGTATTCATACGAAGAATCTGTAAAATAAAAATGAATTCAATATTTGGGACGAGCTAAACATTGTAAATTATTCCATATCTCTCAGATCCAATCAGATTTTCACTTCCACGATCTTGTTCTTTTTGATAGGTTTTCAGTCACATAGTAGCCTCCACCGCGTTTCAGAATTGAACGCGTTCCCAACCCCGAACGTAACTACCCACTCAAAAATTTGATTCCGATCTATTCTCTTATTTCACCTACAGATATTAAATATCAATTTTGAGTCATTAACTGTTTAGGAGATATGAATTATAGACTGTGTCGATCTCGGCTTTTTTACGTTTTGGACGGATTTGCAGTATTCCCCCCCCCCCCAACCCCTCCACCCATATCGGCAATTTTTCGCAAATGAGTCCACTATCAAAGTTCTAACCAAATTCCAAATTACAGCTTCCTAGCATTAGCGGTTGCTGAGATCTAGAAACCAAAATTTTCGGTCTAAAATGCTTCTCGCACTTCGCCCCTAATACCTCCAACCTTCAAAATATGGACACTTCTGGGGCCTACCCAATCTATTCATAAACATTTTTTTAAACGTTAAACCGCTCGAAAGATATAGGAAAGAGAGACGACTTTACTGAATGAAATGATAGTAACGAAAAAGTATAAAGAGGGAATCGGCAAAATACTAAACACATGCGCCCCACAGCGACAGCAGAAAGAGAGACATGACTTTACTGAATGAAATGAGTAACGATAAAAGTATGAAGAGAGAAAACGCATGCAGCGCCTCTGGTGTAAGCAGATGAAAACAGAAAAGTACGTCTGGTGATACTAATATAAGATATAAATACAATGGTAATAGGAAACAACACAATAAATTACAGTTTCTTATACATATCTTTCGCAATAAAGTAAAATCAAACTTAAAGAAAGATCTGACTTGAATTTAATTAGAAACTCAACAGTTGCCATATATGATATTATTCTAATAAAAATGTTTGTTAATATTAAATATTAGAGTAACACCACCTACTCATATATGTATATATATATAGTTATATATATTTCAGTTCTCATCTGGTGAAAAATGGACTGAATTGAAAGTAAAGCGTGAAGTTGAAAGATCACTTAAACTACAAGATCATTCGCAAGGATTGTCTTTCGATACTATAGTTGCGTTTGGGCCACATGCATCCTTACCGCACTATACACCAAGTAATGTAACTGATATTGATGTAGCCAATACCAGTACATTAATAATTGATTCGGGAGGACAATATCTAGAAGGAACTACGGATGTTACAAGAACGTATCACTTCGGTCAACCAACGGAAGAAGAGAAAAAAGCATACACCAGTGTATTAGCAGGAATTATAAAATTATCAAGTCTGAAATTTCCAGAGAATATATGGCCTTCCGAAATTGACGTTTTTTCCAGGTAATTATATTTATTGATAATTAAAAAGCATATGATAACAAGTTCTATACAATCATTGGGTTATGAGAGTTCAAGGCATGTACATAAAAAAAGATTTTGATTTACCTCCACTATAAATATTTACAAGTATACAGAGTAAGGTATAGACCTATTATCTATATATATATAAAAGAGGATGTCTGTATGTGGGTATGTGCGTGGGTATGTTCCCTATAGACTCCTAATCCGCTGAACCGATTTTGATGAAATTTTCAGGGAACGAGTAGAGTAATCCCGGGATGGTTCCTGTGAAGTTTGGTCCAGATCGAATGAAAAACCAAATTTTTTTTTACATTTTTCAAATTTTTTCGCGATTTTAGTACCCTGGTGCTCTAATGGTTTGTTTGCGCTTTCTTGTACTATTCATCCGATTACGATGAAACTTCGCTTATATATTGAGCACACGCCCGCCAAGGTTTCTGCGTTAACAAAACCATTTTACAATTGGTGGTACGAGAGTTACTTCAACATTTAAGAGTATTTCAAATGATTTAGCGGCAGTTCGTTCGTTTTCGGAGCATTAGTTTCATTCCTATTACTAAATGGTAAAGTTGGAGATGGATGGTGGATAGAGGATAGTGCCTGGAAGATGAATGATGCTGGATAGAGGATGAAGGTTGGTGGATGGTAGATGGTAGATGAAGGATGGTGGATGCTGGATAGAGGATGGTCGATGCTGGATGAAAGATGATGGATGAGGGATGGTGGGTGGAGGATGGTAAATAGAGGATGGAGGATAGAAGATTGAGGATGGTGGATAGAAGATGGTGGATAGAGGATTTGGGATGGTAGATATAGGATGGTAGATATAGGATGGTAGATGATGGATATAGAACGGGATGGTGGATAGAGGATGGAGGATAAAAAATGGAGGATGGTGGATGGTTCATAGAGGATGGTGGATAGGGGATGGAGATGGCGGATATAGGATAGTAGAAGATGAAAAGAGGATGATGGATGGAGGATGGATGGATGGAGGATGGTGGATGGAGAATGGAGGATTTCAGATGGAGGATGCAAGATGGTGGTTGAAGATGAATGATGGTGGATGGTGGATGTTGGATAGGAGATGGTGAATGGTGGATCGAAGAGGAAAGATGGAGGATGGAGAATGATGAATGGTGGATGGAGGATGGTTGACAGAGGATGGTGGATGGTAGATATAGGATGGTAGATGATGGACAGATGATAATAGATGAAGTATGGATGGATGAAGGTTGGAAGATGGGGATAGAGGATGGAGGATGGTAGATGGTGGATGGGGAATGGATTAAGGATGGTAGATAGAGGATGGAGGATTGAAGATGGAGGATGAAGGATGGTGGATAAAGGATGGAGGATGGAGGATGGATAATGGAAGATGAAGGATGGTGGATGACGGGTAGAGGGTGGGAGATGGAGGATGAAGGATGGAGGGTGGTGGATTGAAGATTGTGGATAGAGGATGGAGTAACGGAAGCAATGGGAGAAATCGGAGCATCGGGAGAAACAGAAGCAACGGGAGAATCAGGACCAATGGATCAACGATAGAAACGGGAGCAACGGGAAGAACAGGACCAATGGATCAACCGGAGAAACGGGATCACCGGGAAAGACGGGAGTAACAGGGGCGATAGAACAACGTGAGCGTAGCCGTGGTACGCGGCTAGTACTGAAATAAACAAAATAAAACGCGACGTTTATTGAAAATTACAAGCAGACACCAAAAACGAAAAAAAAAAATTTGGTCCGTCTGTATATCGTCCGCCTTGCGCCGAACCGTTTGAAGAGTTTCCAAGCCCATTGAGCTCATCATCATTAATGTCGCTATAGCCCAAGTCAAGTCCTAGTCTTCTGAAGTCGTCACCTCCAATCCACTCGATTTAAAGACCTATTCCTCCAGCAGCTAAGTTCTTTTGCTATCTTTATCAACCGAGTATAATACGTTTTATTTGCTATCGACATATCATCGTCGATTGATTTCGTCCGTTTCCTTGCCGTTTTTTTTGTAGATTAGCCACAAGATATATGAAGTTGATATATGAACTTATCTATACTCTCCAAATTATACTCCGCAATTAGTAAATTCTGAGGAACCACCCAAAAAACAAAGCGACGGGCACTGATCAAATTCCGGCTGAACTTATGAAAACCGGCGACACCTGCATACCACATCTCTTACACAGATTGATCTGGGACATATGGATGAAAGAAACACTTCCTGAAGATTGACACAGGTTATGATACTTCTGCGCTAATCTTCCCAATTTATAAAAAAGGTGACAAACTCTGCTGTGAAAACTACCGAGGAATATCCCTGTTGTGTACGTCTTATAAGATCTTGACGAAAATTCTAGAAAAGAGAATTAAGCCCTTCGCTGACAAAGTAATTGGTGAATACCAGGGCGGATTTAGAGCTGGGTGATCGACCACGGACCAAATATTCTCAGTTAGACAAATGCTTGAAAAGTGCTGGAAACTTAACATTGATGTGCACCAGATATTTGTGGACTTCAAGCAGGCATACAACAGTATCGAAGGCGCATACTGTATAAGATAATCATGGATTTTGGAGTTCCACCGAAACTGGTTCGGCTTACAAAAATGACAATGACCGATTCTCTGTCACAAGTCAGAGTTCAATGATCTGACTGCCAGCTTTAGAATTGAACAGACTTAAACAAGATGATGGTCTGGTACCAATATGCCTGGAGAGTGCCAAAGAAATATTTGTAAGCCTTTATTCGGTAGCAAGGGAAGTTGGACTACGTATTAACGAAAACAAAATTATTCGTATTATTCGGTACTTCCAATAATCAAAAACAAAAATGTGCACAGAAAAACCAAGATCAAACTATACAAAACAATAATAAAACCTGTGATATGAATAATAAAACCTGTGAGGACATTGACTCAGGAGTCCGAAAAATTAGTTAACGCCTTTGAAAAAAAAATAGTCAGAAGAATCCTTGGATCTGTAAGGGAAGACTCGATTTGGAGAATACAATACAATAGAGAACTGTATGCCATCTTCGACAATCCAGAAGTATTGATCTTCATAAAAATTAAAAAGCTACAATTGGCTGGTCATGTGGAGCGTATGGATGACGGAGGAAGAATCCCCAAACGCACACTAAAGGAAAAAGTCTATGGACAAAGACCAGTTGGAAAACGCTGGGAGAACTCTATTGACGCAGACAGCAAATCGCTTCTTAGATGCAGAAGCTGGAGGACGCGGTCACTGAACCGAGAAGGCTGGAGGTGGCACATTCAGGAGGCCAAAGTCCGATTTGGACTGTAGCGCCATCGTAAGTGAGTAAGTAATTACTAAATTCTGTCTGATTAGCGTTCACTTCCTTGTATGCGTTATTACTTCGGTTTTACTTTTGTTATGCGTAAACGGACTTCTTTTGTGGTAGAGTCAAGATTGACAAATACCTCCTCAGCACTAGGGAAGGATCTTGCGAGGATATTCACATATATCGTCCGCGTATGCTGATAGTTGAAAGGACTTGAATAGTGTCGACCAGGGTTTTTCGGATGACATTCTCTAGTGACTAGTTGAAACGCATGGGGGCTAGACCATCTCTCTGCATTCAGTTCGACAGCTGGTTGTGGAATCGTTTTGTATTCTTTGTAAGTCGAAATTTTTTCAGTGAATATCTTTAAGTAAGTGGTGTGGATATGAGAGTTCAAGCGCCGATGGAGGACGGATCTGACGGAGGAGCTTTTGAAGCTGATAAGGAACTTACTCACTCAGCTTTTGACGGAGGAGTTTTTGTATGGTGACGTCATAGACTTGTATGAAGCTGATAAGGAATTCACTCCCCCGAGCATTTGCATGGACGGAGGAGGTTTTTTCGTTGCATAAAATTGGATGGTTTTTTCCGTTTTCCATGAGGGTTTTTTTCGTTGGGCGTTCTTTTTTTGCATAAAATTGGGCGTTTTTTTCCCCGGTTGTTCTCGGGGCTTAGGCTAGAGCTTATTCTGTTCCTGCCGCCATAGAGCTATATGTATAATGGAGATGGAGTGCAGCGACTCTTTTGAAGCCGGAGGTTTTCTTGCAAAGGACCGGCGATATTCACTATGCTACTATCAGCATTTTACTCACATATATGTTAAACCCCGGTATTGAAAAGAAAAAAAGCCCAACCTTTAAATACTAGGCTAATATTTGCATTTCACTGCCACCGGGCATGAAACGCTCCATACAAAAATAGTCGCTTAAACTTCAAAATGCTTCACAGTGCTTTATACAGAAACGGAGTGTTGCCATCTCCGTTATATATAGCTCCATGGCTTAGGCTATCCGAGGGCTTAGGCTAGCGGGGAGCAGGGTAGACCGACAGGTTGATTGATGAGACAGCATATTTCTGGCCTGATCGGATGCTTTTATTAACCGAAGTTGTGCGATGAGTCACCGGAAAAAAGCTTGGTCCAACAGGTTGAAATATTTTGTAGTCACCGTTATTGCATAATGTTGTGAAATTCTGCAGGTGGTTAGTCATATTTTATGTCTGTCTCTCTCTCTCTCTCCATTTATTTATCTCTACAGCTATCTTTGTCTCTCACTTTCTATGTATGTATGTCTCTATCTATCTCTGTCTCTCTCTATCTGTGCATTTATGTATCTATCTGTATATCTCTCTCTGTATATCTCTCTCTTTCTCTCTCCCTCTCTTTCTCTCTCTGTCTCTCTATCTGTGTAAACATATATCTATCTGTGTATGTGTATCTCTATCTGTGGCTCTGTCTCTCTCTGTATGTGTGATCCATGGGCGCCCACAGGGTGGGCAAGAAAAAGCACTAATGATTGTTGTTGCTATTTAAAAAAAAACGGATAGTCATTTAAATGAAGAAACAAACTATCAGGTCACATTGGAGTCTATAAAAGCAAAGAAATCTTCGTTTTGGTAGTTCATGGATTTGTCTTTTGCATATAGTTGTGAAATTGTTTTCTGGATCATTTTTTTATGAAAGAACTTTCCTAGTGATATTAGTATCACTCCTCTAAACAAAACAAAAAACTATATATAATATATCGCTATCAAAACAATTTGTATAACTGAGACTTAGATTTGTGAATCCATTCCGATTTATGTCCTCTAGTTTAGAATCATTCGCTAAGAATTTAACGATTTTCAAACAATATTTATAAATCTGTCCCTTGAGAGGTAAACTGACGTAACTACCAAATTTATACAATTAACCAACATATTTAGGCTTTACGGTACTCGAATTATCGAAATGGAAAATTCCATTATGAATATATGAAGTCTACATCGCTTTAAATTATATGGATACCGATTCATTCATTTATATGATTTTTACTTTATTATTTATAATACAGTATTGTTATTGATTTAAAAAAAAAAATTTGCTGCTCTCAAAATTTTTTTGTGTACATTTCATGACTAGTAGACACGAAAAAAGCAATAAAAATTTTCACTCCGTCTGCCCGCCGTACGTCGACCGCCAAAGTCCTTTGAAGGCTCGTAGCACTCAAACCAGTGGAGCTATTAAATTAACATTTTTTCTAGGAATAGACTGGGTAGACCCCTTGAATTGCACATTATTTCCAGGGGGGGGGGGGGGGTTTGAGGGGGAAGGTGGGGGAAGCGTTTTAGACGAAAAATTTTGGTTTCTAGATCTCAGCAACCGCTTATGTTAGGAGACTGAAACTTTGAATTTCTATAAAGCTTTGATAGTGAACCCATTTGCAAAAAAATTTCTGATATGGGTGAAGGGGTGTGGGAGTAGAGCGGAAAGCAATGCGTCCGAAGCTCAAAAAAGTCGAGATCGACACATTCTAAAATCCATATCTCCTAAACCGTTAATAGCAAGCAATTAAAACTTAACAAATATCTGTAGTTATACTAGAAGAGTAGATTGAAACAAAATTTTTGGGTGGGGGTAGTGGCGTACGGGGGTGGGGGTTGAAATACTTAACATTACGATATCTCCCAAACCAGTGGCACCAGAAAAACAAAATTTGGTTTGGATATAAAGCTTGATAGATAAAGAATGCTCAAAGTAAAATCTTTGAAGGGGGTGGGGGAGTACGTAAGTGGAGGGGATAAGAATTTTTCAATAATAACACGTTTCATATCTCAATAACAGTGTAAGCTGGATGCTTCAAATTTTTACCAATATGTGTTCCATTTGAAACCAGTACATTTGAAATTTTTTTGCAGTTGACTCGATTTTTCATTTTAAGGATCTCCACTAAAGTGGATAAACGCTGTATTTAGTTGACATTTCATGAGACATGTTTTGATTCTGTGAAACGTCCATCAAAATCCATCTGCTACACGTATAAACACTAAAACTATGCCATTTAAGAAACCTGCGATTTTTAAAATTCGCAGGTTTTTAGACTACTAAATATGTACCAAAAGTGGTCAGTGTCCGTACTCATAATAATGGATGCTTGTGTTAGTTCTTATACAGTGACTCTACACGTATAAACACTAAAACTATGCCATTTAAGAAACCTGCAATTTTTTAAATTCGCAGGTTCTTAGTACTAAATATGTACCAAAAGTGGTGATTGTCCGTACTCATGATAGTGGATGTTTGCGTTAGTTCTTATACAGTGACTCTATTATCCACTAGTCACTGTGCTCCTATAATACATACAGCACCATCAACCGTCTTGAAAACGTAACCGAAGCGGAAGTTTTCCGAGCGGAAACACCACGGAGCGCGTACTCGTAAACCAAAAGTAAACAAACCAACTGTAATTTGGCGATCAGGCATTGAGCGAGCGAATGCAATACGACGGCGAAGTCGGGCCGCGAAATGGACGGTGGAAATGGTGTGAACCGCGGCTAGATACCCGAATGGAATGCTGGAAGTCCGTGCAAGGTATCAGGCGAGAAGGGACAAAATTTCATGAAAGTGGAAGACCGTTGAACTCCAAATAAAGTCTCAAAAAGCTGGTTGAAGCTAACCGTGATCGAAAAGAACTGCTGAGAGAGAGAGTCGAAGTAATTGAAAAAGGAAAACGGTCTCTTTTTGGTTGGCAGTGAAACAAGAGAGTTGGAGGTCAGTAGTAAGGAAGGCACCTACCGTATAAAAATTACCAGGTGCGATAGTGGACTTATTTACAAAAAATGCCGATATGGGTGAAGGGGTGGGGGAAAAATAATGCGTCCGAAACGCAAACGAGCCGAGATCGACACATTCGAAAATCCATATCCCCTAAACAGTTAATGCCACAAAATTGAAACTTAATAAATATCTGTGTATCGGAATTAAATTTTTTAGTGGGGCAGTGACGTTCGGGGGTGGGGGTGAAAATTTTTAGGTTACGATATCTCACGAACCAATTACTCCAGAAAATTAAGATTTAGTTTGTGAGTAAAGGCTGATAAATGGAGTCTGCTGAAAGTAAATTTTTTTTAAGGGGGTCCACCACCCCCTTAAAAAAAATTGAATGAGAATGGAAGGGATAAGCATTTTTCTAAAAATTCACGTCACATATCTCAAGAATAGTGTAAGAAAAATTCTTAAAATTTTTACCAAACGTAGGGCTAATCGACCCCTAGTAGAAACCAAAATTTGGAGGGTGTGGGTGTAGAGGGGGAGAGTGTAAAGGTGAAGGTTCTAATTTTTATATCTCGAAAACCTTTGATACAAAGCTGAAACTTGTTATCTATTTTAGAGCTACCTATAGTATGTTATTGTATGGCATGTTGGAAATATCATTTTGAATAGTGGTAGTATGGTACGGTGGTGGGGGTGTTTTTCCTAACTATAGAACGGCTTATGCTAGAAAGTTGAAACTCGGTGTGCTATGCAAATCAACTAGAGAAGGAATTCTGATGAAAAAAAAAATTCGAATATTCGTTGGCGTTCGGAGGGGGAGGGGCAAAAAATTATCATTGAGAATTGAATGCATATATTTTCACGACTTTCGTCATATCTACTAAGTCTTCCAAAACTGAATTCATTTTTATTCTTCGGATTCTTCATATGAATACCGAAAATGCTTTTTACAGAATTTTTTGAAATTCGACCCTTAAGGTAAAGGTTTTTTTCACGAAATCTGCCTTATTCTCCAGAAATTTTTCACTTTCATGGGCTTGCGTAATAATCACCTAAAACTGGTTTTTAAGCTTTTTCCTTTTTCAGCCTCTAAGAGGATATAAAAGGGTTGAACACGTTTTAATGAATTTCGTCATATCTTTTAAAAGTGATAAGAGATTGAATTGGTTTTTCCTTTCTCGTATTGTCTTCATTATTTATTAAATCATTTAAAAACTGGTTTCACAATTCTTTCGAAATTCACACGCCAATTGGAAATGAAATCGGATCGAATCGAATCAAATTCAGCTTATCAATTAGGGCGCCTCGGGTCCCACGACGAACGCTGGATCTTGTACTATTCGCCTTCTATCTTGCTCGACAAATCTTTTTCTCCTTCCCCAATGCAACGTCACCAACTTGTGATACTGATAATTCGTTTCAACCCGTAGACTCGGGACCTCAGTAGTAAAGAAGGCACCTACCGTATAAAAATTACCAGGTGCGATAGTGACAGGTAGCAAAGAGAGTGTCCAAAGTGCCTACCAAAAAGGCCGGTCTTTGTTGTTGTTCTGAAGGTTAATGACGTCTGCTGGTGCCTTCTTTTGGGCGTGAACAATTGTAATGACGTCTGCTGGTGCCTTCTTTTGGGCGTGAACAATTGGGTGCAAGGGAGTGAGGTAGTTAGCATACTTGAGAGAGCAATATGTTTGATGAGAGTTATTTCCCTCACCATGTGACGGTTGAGCGGATTTTATATCCCACTACCGCGGATTTTGTATTCCACCAGCAGATTCCAGCACCCAGCAGGTGAGATGCAGTTAGCATTCTCGGTGTTTGAGTGAGGAGGTAGACAGGTGATGGTTGGTAAACAAAAAAGCAGTTCCTCTACATTATAAACAAAAAAGAATCATTTCCTCTCCATTGTAAACAAAGAAGATTCATTTGCCCTCCATTGTAAACAAAGAAGAAACAGTTCCTCTCCATTATAAACAAAAAATAACCAGTACCTGTACCTTTTGTGCAAAACCACTAGCGGGAAGCTGGTTTTTCGGAGGGTTAAGACGACTGTCTGGGTCGGGTGCCGTATTACTTTCAAGGTATTGTCGATCGTTTTGTTTTTCGGAAAAATAATATATGTAAATAATAGCGACGATCGTTTTGTTTTATCGGAAAAATAATATATGTAAGTAATAGCGTCGATCGTTTTGTTTTTTCTTAAAATTCTGGCTGTCTGGCTCAAGTGCCGCCATACCTACTCGTAATGTGTTTCCGTGTCAAGTTTGAGGTGATACTCTTGAGATGACTTTTTATTTGGGTGAAATACCTACCGTGGGAATATTAAAAACAAGTTTCCAGCTCGTTTCTTTCAAAACGTTATAGCGTCGATCGTTTTGTTTTTTCTGATAAATCATATATGTAAATATAAACATGGGTGACGTGTTGGGTTGAATTGATGGGAATTAAAGTACAAATTTTTCGTTTTATGTTTTATTCAAAGCTGTATAGAACTTTTACAAAGTGAGTAATTTGATACAATTATGCTACAAGAGCTTAACTTTATTTTGATTACAGAATAGATTGTTTCTTAAGTAAAATAGGTGTTAGTAATTCTTCCATTTTTAAAATCCTGCGTTGAAATCTTAATCGATCTAATGCATCGGTTTGCCAAGTACCCTTTCTACTGGATCTATATGCGTACTCCCATGCAATTATGTATTTAACCGAAACCTGATCACAAAATCGAACATGTTTATAATCTAGAGATGACATTGAATAGATTGAGTAGCTCGACGATCAAGAAAAATATTGCAATTATCAGCAGAAGTAATTTCAACACTGTAGGCAATGATGGCGGCCAATGTGATTTTTTAACCGGCTTGTTATACGGTCCACAAACGTCTTTGCCGTTAGCGAACACACAATCAGGAGACAAGCGTCGATGCGCAGCTTCCACATCAGAAGACGTAGAAAATGCACTCATTATCAGTGAGCAGAAGAAACACCTGACGTAGTCCTTCAAGTTGGTGTAAAAGAAACCGCTTTTTACAAGCTTAAGAACTTTCCTCTTCTCTAGATCCAAATTTTTAAATGTCTTTAAACGGTCGTATTCATGTCTTAAGTTTAGCATATTGACTAAAGTCCGAATGTTATAGCACGTCTTTTATAGCAATCCAAGAATTATGAGCTGATGGAAAACCAAGCCATTTTACGTAAACTTGGCTCCCCCTCCTTTTTAGAATCTCTTCTACAAGGTATACATCAGGATGTTTTACTCTTATTAACTCTAGTTCGTAGAACCCTCCTTGTAATATATTTCCTTGATAGTCTTTGATTATGTAAGTACGCGGCTCTGTAGTCTTTACTTCGCTTATCTGAAATATTTCAGTGGACCAGTTGGGGGTATAACCTTTCTCGAATACGTGCTTGTACTTGCTTACACGTACATGATCTCCTTTCTTGAATTTAGGTCTTGACGTGACCTTTAGCTTACGGTAGACATCTCTAAAAAGCTGAATTTCATTTGATGGCCCAAGATCTATAGGACGCATTTTTATGGTACGATGTTTTGTCCTATTGTATTTATTTATTAACTCTTTTAGTAACCCAGTCCAGTTATAGCTCCCGTTCATACTAAACTCTCTCCACATCATATTTTTCAAAGTTCTGTTAAATCGTTCTACAATTGAGGCCTTTAACGAACTGTACGTGGAGTAGTGATTGATTTCAAATTTCTTCATCAAGTCCTGAAATGCTTTATTGAAAAACTCTTTCCCATCATCTGTTTGCAAATTTTTTGGAAAGCGTTGTCCATTAAAAATGGATTGCATAGCCTTGATAATCTCCCCAGTACTTTTGTTTTTAAGTGGTAAGGCCCATGCATATTTGGAGAATGTGTCAATTACTGTTAGAAGAAAGTGAAAGCCCTTATTCTTAGTTGAATAAGAGCTCATATCCACTAAATCCGCTTGCCATAAGTCATCTATTCCACGAATGGTCACACGACGGCGCCTAAAATTTCTGCGGGCTGTCTTATGTAGTTCTTTAATAACCTGTCTTCTGCTCATTTCATCATGTGTATAAATAGAGGACATGTTTGTACATGTTTTATATAGAATCCAGTATAGGAAAATGATACGTTTTGATTATCCTTTCACCATGATGGTAGCGGGTCCGTCAGGAAGCGGTAAGACGACGTTTATTGAAACGTTACTGGAAAACACATCACTCATTAACACTCCGATAAAAAAGATTATGTGGTGTAATACCGAGCGAGGCGCCATTCCTTCACAATTACCATATCAAAATATTGAGTATTTAAATTCTATACCGGAGGATTTTATAAACGAAACCAATGAGCCAACATTAATCGTACTAGACGATATGATGCTAAATGCATTTTGAAAGCAGGTTTGTGAACTTTTTACAAAAGGATCACACCATAGGAATTTTTCAGTAATACTTGTAACACAGAATGTCTTCCATCAAGGCAAGTTTTGTCGAGATATTTCGCTTAACTGCAAATATATGGTCGTTTTCAAAAACCCCCGCGATAAAAGCCAGTTCCTTCATTTGGCCAGACAGATTTACCCTGAAAATAGTGCAGAGCTTGTGAGAATATATAAAGAAATTACTCAAGCTCCCCACGGGTATTTGCTTATTGATCTGAATCAGTTGTTGTGTTTGAGGCCTTGGAAGAATTATTTTGTCTTGAAAAAGTCAAAATAATTGAAAGGAGAATGAAGGTTCGGGACAGAAGGGCCAATTTCACCTAAATCCGAATTGGTGGCTGAGTTCAGCTGGTGCGACGCTCTTGCTGGCGGCCGGGACTAGCTACGGTAGTGTGGGGGGGTACTTGCTCAAACTCAGGCCATTAAGCCCTAGGCCTGTACAACAAAAATTGTAGGCGCCGACTTATCCAAGGGTAGGTAAAAATTGGGATTATCATCCCAATTGGTCGTGAAAGACCAAGAAGCGGTTCCTCATGTCCTCATGTGCGGCTCCGCGATGTGTCAGGGCGCTCTGGTGTTAATAGCGCCCTGCTCTGCCCACCCTACCTCAGCCACGACTGTCCTGTAAACATTTTTCGCGTCGTGGCCCCTTGTTGAGGTTCGGGGTTAAAGGAGCTAAGCGCTCGGGTTCATTTTATATGGCCAATTAGCCGTTAATCATTTTTAGAAGAACAGAAAAAAAACCAACTGAAAGACTAAAAAAAAACTGGCAAAAAAGTTTATGGAACTAAAAAAATAAAAAAAATATATAAAGAAATAATAATAAAAAAACTCACCCCATTTATACTTTTCTTTCTTTTTGTTGTATACAGCCGCAGTTAATTTTTAATTTTTGTTGTTATTTTTAATTTTATTTCGTTTTTATTTATTTAAATTTCGTCCTGTCCATGTCGGTCTGGTCTTTTTATTTTTATAAATTCTTTAATTTATTAATTATGTTTGGTCTTAATTTAATTTAATTTTAGTTGACTAATGATTCATGTATTTTTAATTCAGTTTTATTATTTTAGCATTTCGTTTCATTCAATTTTATTCCCTTTCAATTCGTTTTTTTATTTATTCAATAAACTGTGTTCGTCTCTTATTTAATTTTCTGTTTGAGACCGACATTTTCTTTCCGACGACTTAAATTCATCCTTCCTTCGTTCATAGATTTTGTACTAATTTACCGACCGCTGTAGTACTTTTAATCGCGCGACAACTACAGCTCTTCCAATTGCTGACGTTACGTTACGTCTTAAACCCCGTTTTCTTTTATTTTTCTTTATCTAGTTGGCCGCAATCAGTTCAACTGCTGCGCTTAAATTAGGTGGCATTCACTTTTCAACATCCACGAAATTTCCTCAAAACTCGGTTATAAATACGCGACAAACTAGGAGCGCACCGAATAAGACATGAAATCAACTTGCAGGTAGCCATTTTTCTTTTCTTTAAATATTTTACACGCATTCACTGCTCATTTATACGCACTTCGAGGGAATTTCTAACAAAATTCCGATTTTCCGGGTCCTGCTTTAGAAATTTCCACGAAAACTCTTCAGGCTAGTGCAAAAAGGAAACGATGCCTTGAAAAAGGCCACTGTCGCCACCAACAAAAGAAATACGTTCGCTTTCAAATACACCCGAAAAAAACTCCAAACTTTGGACAAATTCGAGCTTCATGGCTCCGACCCGCGGAAATCCGACGAACAAAATCCTTCCTTTCACTTTTTCCATCCCCGACACTCGGTTTCAAGAAAACGATCACACCACGATCGCACCACTCTACAGAAGCGAACCGAAAATTGAATCGATCGATCGATCGGAAATTAATTCGAAACGATAATTCACGTCCGGTCCAGTCATCGAATATTTATTCTCATCAAGTGAAAGTGAACAATTCCGCAAAAGACTTTTGTATTTCCCGCGATTATATTTTCTAAGACGCCGCGGTAAGCACACCAGAGCGGATCGCCCGTCAAACACCAACTCCCCGACCCGTTTTTCGTCCATTCCCCTACGCAAACCGAATCCCCTCAAAAAAAATTCCGCTCATTTCGAAACAAGAATTTTTGTTCCTGCTCGAAAAAATGCGATCCAACCACACAGCACGAACCAACGATACCCCCGCAAAATCCAATTTTTTCCGTCTCGCTCTTCAACACCCAGCGGTTTTGCATTGCCAAACATGGTATTGAAATTTTTAAACCAAAAAAATTCTTTTGTTTTGTTGGGTCGGTGCAGTTACAGCTGTGATCACAATTCCTGGAGAAATTGAATTCTGATCACAGCTGTAATCGCCCAGCAGGAATCGTGCTGCGGCTTTTGGCGATACTCAACAACATAGGCGGTTCGCCGTGGATTTTCAACGCCGAAACGACTACAAAAAGTTGTCGCGTTGCAGAGTCTCGAGCGCACGACTGAGTGCCGGGCAATCGGTGTTGTACCCCTCGGATCACTGCCTCAGATCCTTGGAGTGGTAAGTTCCCAGACGTTTGCCTCCTAGATCCTCCAATTCGTATCGTGAGTTACCTAGCACACGACGAATCCTGCACTTGAGGAACTTCTTTGCCAGCTTGGCGTTATAGTTCTGCGCGGCTGTGGACAAGGAAAAATTTCTTCGGAATACCTCTTGTCCTACACAAAATTGTGTTTTAGCAGCACGCAGATTATAACCCCTGCTGCTGTCCTCATGTGCGACCCTGATTTTCGTCTGCGCCAGTTGCCTCACGATAGGGATTCCCTCTCGAGGTCGAAGCTGTACATTTGACTCTCCCAACGCTCGCAAATGCTTCAGCAGTTCGTAGTCCTTCCCGTGCAACATCATGTGGTTCCCAAACAAAACCTGATAAGGAGAAAATCCAGTGGCTTGGTGGAGTGAGCTACGAAGAGCACATCCAATTTTGCTTAGACTCTCATCCCATCGTGTTTGGTCATCAGTGATGAATGCTCGAATTCCGGCCAGGATGGACTGATTGACACGTTCCGAAGCATTCGCTTGCGGTGAGTAGCTCGGGGTGTACAGGAGTTTAACTCCGTATTTGTTTAGCATAGAGTTAAACACATTCGACCTAAATTGAGAGCCGTTATCGGAGAGGATCGTCTCTGGTGTTCCAAACGTATGGAAGACCTGCCCCTCCAAGTAGTTGGTGATCTCTTCAGCAGTGATCCGCCCCAAAGGATGTAAAATGGGAAATTTAGTGAAATGATCCAAGACGATCAAGATAGCGATCTTACCCCGTTTGGTACGCGGATATGGTCCAAGTACGTCGATGTTAAGGTGTTGGAATGGCTGATCAGTCTGGAAAGGTTCTCCCATTGGCGCTCGTAGAGGTCTGTTCGGGGACTTTGTCTCTTTACAAGTGTCGCACGCTAGAACGTAGGTGCGTACTTGTGTAGCCATTCCGGGGCAGTACAAAAATCGTCTGACTCGCTCTAGCGTTTTGGCATAACCACCATGGACCGTGGTGTCCGCCTCGTGCGCCTGAGCGATCGCAGCTGACGTAAGACTTGATGGAATCCATAATTTCCAGGCTCTGTCTTCAGCAATCGGGTCACCGTTGTGAGGCTCTGTGCGTTTATACACGAAGCCGTCTCTCACGCATACGTCAGGAAGCCGATCGGCGTTCGCATCGACAGTTAACACTAATTCTTTGTATTCCTTGCCAGAGAATTCTGGAGAATCCATGTCCACCATCGGTGCTACGTCGATCAGCGCATTTAATCCCTCTTCGTATACACGAGAGAGAGCGTCGGGTACAACGTTCAGGCTCCCTCTTCGGTGCTCGATTGTGAAGTCGTAACCTTGGAGTTTTAAACTCCATCTTGCCAACCGTCCTTGTAGGTCTTTCTGCGACATGAGCCATTTGAGACTTGCGTGATCCGTAATGATTTTGAACGCAGTCCCTTCTACATAGGCTCGAAATTTTTTCACGCTCAACACAGCTGCATAACACTCGAGTTCGGTTACGCTGTAGTTGCGTTGAGCGGAAGTGAGCTTCTGTGACATATACGCCACTGGAGATTCCGACCCGTCGTCGTTTTCCTGGAAGAGAACGCTACCCACCCCTGATTTACTGGCGTCGCACTGGATTACGAAAGACCTCTTAAAATCAGGATTGATTAGTAAGGGGGCTTTCGTCAACAAGTCTTTCACTAATAGGAAGGAAGTTTGTGCCTCTGTAGTCCAAGCAAACTGGTTGGACTTCTTTAGAGTGTCTGAAATCGGTGAAACAGTCGCAGCAAAGTTGGGAACGAATCGTCGATACCAGCCTG
The DNA here is from genome assembly GCA_949128065.1 of Beris chalybata. NCBI lineage: Eukaryota > Metazoa > Arthropoda > Insecta > Diptera > Stratiomyidae > Beris > Beris chalybata. The sequence goes on from OX421894.1 coordinate 99,354,003, forward strand.
CCATACCAAGAAAGCGTCGAACTTGACGTGCGGACTTAAGGAAGGGTAATCGACGATGGCTGAAACTTTGCTGGGATCAGTTTTCAAGCCTCCTTCTCCAACGATGTATCCGAGATATTTCACCTCTTTCAGACAAAACTTTCTCTTGTTGACGTTAATGGTCAAGCCAGCCTTTCGCAAACATTCTGCGACTTCTGCTAATAAAACCAGATGTGAATCGAAATCCTCAGAAATTAACAGCAGATCGTCCAAACGACACATCCTTTGCGGCGCGTTGCATAACCCAAAAGGCATGCGCGTGTAGTGATATAGAGGCCGGCCAGGAATGGTAAACGCTGTATACTCCCTGGATTTGTTCTCGAGAGGAATCTGCCAAAAGCCGTCTTTGAGGTCCAGGCTAGTAATAAAATTGGCTCGCGGCAAACGACTTAAGATACCATCAATGTGTGGTAATGGATATGCATCCTTCTTCGTCACACTATTGACTTTGCGCGAGTCCAAACATAACCTGACCTTGCCTGGCTTCCTCACGAGAACCACAGGCGAGCTCCATGCACTCTGGCTGGTCTCTATAACGCCAAGTGCCCTCATGCGATCGATCTCGTCATATAAGAGTTTTTGGATCGCAGGAGACACAGGATAATGTCGCTGTTTGATGGGACTTGCATCACCAACGTCTATACTGTGTTGTTCGACGTTGGTCACACCGAGTCCGTATACTTCGTATGATGGAAATTTGGACTTTACCATTTCCAACCTCTTTACATCTGTGGGCGTTAAATGGTGGGCATCCGGAGCTATCAGTTGCGATGCAGTATCGGGAGTATCGACCGCGCTGATAATGCTAGGAGCTAGTTGGAATGATCGCCAGAAATCTACCCCTAGGTACAATTTCTGCGACAGGCTCGGCACGATGTATAGTGTAATAGGTTTGGTAATACCACGAAAAGTAATATCGTTAGTTACTGTGCCCAATACCTTTTGCGCTGCACCATCAGCGGTCTTCACCTCCTGACAGACCGGTCGATAATTCACCTGTGCATCTCGGAGACGTTGTAAAGCGTTTGCCCCCAGGCAACTGATGCTCGCCCCACTATCGAGGAGTCCTTCAACGTCCACTCCGTACAAGGATACCATGGCGTACGGACGTATGTCCAACGGATTGGTAATGATGGTAGAGAGGATCGCTTTCTTTTTTTCACGCACCATCCTCCAGAATGTACGAAGGCACAAGATTGACTTTCTGCGACCGGATCCACTCGTTAGAGTTGATGCTTGATCAACACTTGCGACTGAAGTAGGCGCAAAAATTCGCTCTCGAGCCTCCATATATTCCTTTAGCCGAAGGTGGTATGGCTTGAGAGGATGGTGGGAATGTCTTCTTGGATGCTCTTTTGCGATAAGGGCATCTTCAGGCCGGGAAACAGCCGGATCCGTTTTATCGCTTGGTCTCGTTAATAATTTGACGTGCGGAGTATTTAATGCAGAGGAATTGGGTAGGGATGATTTTACGCTAAAAGGATGGGAATTGGGTTCAGAAAATGTTGTAGGTAGGGTATTAAAATTTGGAGGGGTATTTGTAGGGGTTGAATAATTGGGTAAAGTTTTTTTATTTGGGAGTTCTGAGTGAAATTGGGAATTGAAATTAGGGTGTTGACTGAGTGTAACTACTGCTGTCGGGATGCAGTGTTCGGACGGGAGGGACCCGCTGTCCTTCCGTCCCTTCGGCCGTTTCCCGCCTTGCAATGGATGCAGTTGGGCTTTAGAACGTCAGCCCGCCCACATCCATAGCAGAAGATGCCTTTCGGTGCTTCTTCACACTCACGGTAGCCGTGACCATCCTTCCCGCAGTTCCAGCAGGTCAAAGACTTGGATAGGCCGGCCACTTCGTCGGATTCGGTCTCCGCTACCACTTCAGCCTGGGGATCGCCAATCTCATGAATTCTTCCCTGCTGCCAAGAACTTGTCCGCGTAGCCTTCCGCACCTCCTCTACGCGGTTCACAAGATGACGCAACTGTGTCATATTGTGAACCTCGTAGAAGCACATCTGTTGCTGCGTACTCGCCAGCAAGTTCCCGCGCACCAGATCGACAAATTCGCCCTCCAACATGGGATTACGCAATAATGTTCGGAGTTCCGTCATATCCTGTTCGAATATCAGGAACGGCTCGTTCGGCGTTTGGCGTCGCCCCAGCATCCGCCTGCGCACTTCCCAGTCTGAACTGCGCTCGCCCCAGGCTTGAAGGAAGGCAGTTCTCAGGACTGACCAATGAATGTCTGTGATAGAACGCCTCCAGAGCCAGTACCACTGGTTGGGACGCCCGTCCAACAATAGGTGGAAATTCTGGGCTAACAGATCCATTCGCCCGCCAAGATCTCCCATCGCTAAAGCTTCGGCCCTAAAAACGAGTTCTTCCGCTCGCAATGAATGGCTGTCTCCGTTGAAGCGTAGTCGCCAGTGCCGGATTGGACTACCAGAGTTGCGGTATCTTATATTAGGGCCGTTGCCATTGCGATCGCCAATCTGGGCGGTCGCATGGGCCGGTCGGCCCCGAATTCGCACGTATTCATCCTGCGCTTCTCGACGAGATGGTGGTGGTGGTGGTGGCAAACCTGCGTTTAAATTGGCTCGTGGTTGTTGCTGAACCAATTCCTCCCACAACACTGTGCGTATTAGCCGCACCAAATCATCCACCCCCAAAGAATTTACTGCCACCGGCGGCGCTGATACTGACTCTGGCCGCGTTTCGTCTCTCACCTCTGCCCACCTCACTCTGTCTTCTCTCGCCACCCTGTCTGTCTCCATTACTAATGGCAATTCCAGGTCGGACTCGGGTACTATCGATCCATCCGGGGCATACAAGGCTCGTCCGCCACCTGTCTCGGGTGGTACATCTAAATTTAACCTTCTAGGCGACATACCATCTCTTTGAGCATTCGCCTGTGACTTCTTTTTGCCTCGAGTCAATGGGCCTGGATTAGCGGACGCGCCCTCTACGCCCAAGGTGGACCAATAGTCCTGAGGACCCAAATATCCCCGACAATTCGGACAATTGTAGTTATCCACGATCCACAACTCCAAACATTCCTTATGGAATCGGTGGCCACATTTGGTACGCACCTCACTTTCTGCGTCTATTGGCTCCCGACATGTTGTGCACATGCCATTTGCTCCCGTCGTTGGTGAATGAAGCAGAGACATGTTTAATAGCCGTGTTCGAAAGAGAAACAAAAATCGATTGGTTGACGGATTGGGTTTGATTGAAAAAAAAAATGTGCAATTCGTTGGATGCTTAATGACTGAGTGAATCACTAGTTGTGTGTGGTAGACAAGAGTGAACAATAGAAGGATTGAGTGCTGATCGAACACGCAAGCGTGGATGAATACTTGTATGATTAAATAGTTGTGTGAATGGCTGTATGGTTATGGTATGTGGTTGCGCTGAAGTTCGAACGAATGAATGGTTGACTGTTTGAGAATAATACAATGACTGCGTGCTTGTGTGAATGATTGAGTGAATGTGTAGTTAGGGATGAATTTTTAAAGCGGTGTATTGACAAAATGAATGGATGATTGCATGAATGTTTAAACGATTGTTCGAAAAAAAAATGAACGCTTGTGTGATAACAAAAAAAAACCCGAATGAACGATCGAATAACCGTGTGAATGAGAATGGGTGAATGCTTGAACGGCTGAAAAATCAACGGATGAATGTTGTAATTATTATTGTATGAATTCAAAAAAATGAACCCTCATGCTTCGCAACTTTTCCCCTCCCCTCATATGCAGATCAAACCGCGAAGCCGATCCTGATCTTCCTCGCTCCATCGGGAAAATCCGGAACGCGATTAAAATTGCAAAAAAAAAATTTGGGAAAAAAATTAGCAACACACAAAAAAAAATAAATCAAAAATCGGCAAAATAAAACTACGTTAAAATTTGTCATCAAAAGACTTAGAAAAAATTTTAAATACAAAAAAAAACTCTACGTTATTTCTACAAAAAAAATACTCTACGTTAATAAGGTACTCTAAAAGGATGGATAAGGAAATAAGGTACTTAACAAATTTTCGACGATACCTTTTACAACCAAACTCACCAATTTTTCGCAAGTATGTTTCCCAACTGTCTGACGACACGCCCGCTAAGTCAGGGCATGCCCAGCACTCAGTTGGGTACTCACGAACCAAAAGTGGAATGGCAAAAAAAAATAAAGTCTGACCCAACTTACATCAAATCAGTCTTCCATACAGACAATGTTTCCCTTTCCTATGGAACCGAGTTGGCGCCTAAAGGTTGCCAAAACGGTTCGTCAATAGGATCGTTCCACATTGTCTCCATCCAAGATCAATAAGATGGTTTGCTGATAAAACTCAGAAAAGTTTGTACACTTAGGCTTTTGTAGCCGTTCAGGCGAAAATACTGTCGCAGAACGACGAAATTTAAGACCTTTTTGCCCATCAACTTTTTGCACGGAATTTTTCAGAGCTCGCGCGTGTTGATGGGCTACGCTCTGTGCACGTAGCGTAGCTGAGGCTAGCCCCACGTTGGGCGCCATTTGTTGTGTTTGAGGCCTTGGAAGAATTATTTTGTTTTGAAAAAGTCAAAATAATTGAAAGGAGAATGAAGGTTCGGGACAGAAGGACCAATTCCACCTAAGTCCGAATTGGTGGCTGAGTTCAGCTGGTGCGACGCTCTTGCTGGCGGCCGGGACTAGCTACGGCAGTGTGGGGGGTACTTGCTCAAACTCAGGCCATTAAACCCTAGGCCTGTACAACAAAAATTGTAAGCGCCGACTTATCCAAGGGTAGGTAAAAATTGGGATTATCTTCCCAATTGGTCGTGAAAGACCAAGAAGCGGTTGGATGGCGCGGCTCCGCGATTTGTCAGGGCGCTCTGGTGTTAATAGCGCCCTGCTCTGCCCACGACTGTCCTGTAAGCATTTTTCGCGTCGTGGCCCCTTGTTGAGGTTCGGGGTTAAAGGAGCTAAGCGCTCGGGTTCATTTTATATGGCCAATTAGCCGTTAATCATTTTTAGAAGAACAGAAAAAAAAACAACTGAAAGACTAAAAAAAACTGGCAAAAAAGTTTATGGAACTAAAAAAATAAAAAAAATATATAAAGAAACAATAATAAAAAAACTCACCCCATTTATACTTTTCTTTCTTTTTGTTGTATACAGCCGCAGTTAATTTTTAATTTTTATTGTTATTTTTAATTTTATTTCGTTTTTATTTATTTAAATTTCGTCCTGTCCATGTCGGTCTGGTCTTTTTATTTTTATAAATTCTTTAATTTATTAATTATGTTTGGTCTTAATTTAATTTAATTTTAGTTGACTAATGATTCATGTATTTTTAATTCAGTTTTATTATTTTAGCATTTCGTTTCATTCAATTTTATTCCCTTTCAATTCGTTTTTTTATTTATTCAATAAACTGTGTTCGTCTCTTATTTAATTTTCTGTTTGAGACCGACATTTTCTTTCCGACGACTTAAATTCATCCTTCCTTCGTTCATAGATTTTGTACTAATTTACCGACCGCTGTAGTACTTTTAATCGCGCGACAACTACAGCTCTTCCAATTGCTGACGTTACGTTACGTCTTAAACCCCGTTTTCTTTTATTTTTCTTTATCTAGTTGGCCGCAATCAGTTCAACTGCTGCGCTTAAATTAGGCGGCATTCACTTTTCAACATCCACGAAATTTCCTCAAAACTCGGTTATAAATACGCGACAAACTAGGAGCGCACCGAATAAGACATGAAATCAACTTGCAGGTAGCCATTTTTCTTTTCTTTAAATATTTTACACGCATTCACTGCTCATTTATACGCACTTCGAGGGAATTTCTAACAAAATTCCGATTTTCCGGGTCCTGCTTTAGAAATTTCCACGAAAACTCTTCAGGCTAGTGCAAAAAGGAAACGATGCCTTGAAAAAGGCCACTGTCGCCACCAACAAAAGAAATACGTTCGCTTTCAAATACACCCGAAAAAAACTCCAAACTTTGGACAAATTCGAGCTTCATGGCTCCGACCCGCGGAAATCCGACGAACAAAATCCTTCCTTTCACTTTTTCCATCCCCGACACTCGGTTTCATGAAAACGATCACACCACGATCGCACCACTCTACAGAAGCGAACCGAAAATTGAATCGATCGATCGATCGGAAATTAATTCGAAACGATAATTCACGTCCGGTCCAGTCATCGAATATTTATTCTCATCAAGTGAAAGTGAACAATTCCGCAAAAGACTTTTGTATTTCCCGCGATTATATTTTCTAAGACGCCGCGGTAAGCACACCAGAGCGGATCGCCCGTCAAACACCAACCCCCCAACCCGTTTTTCGTCCATTCCCCCACGCAAACCGAATCCCCTCAAAAAAAATTCCGCTCATTTCGAAACAAGAATTTTTGTTCCTGCTCGAAAAAATGCGATCCAACCGCACAGCACGAACCAACGATACCCCCGCAAAATCCAATTTTTTCCGTCTCGCTCTTCAACACCCAGCGGTTTTGCATTGCCAAACATGGTATTGAAATTTTTAAACCAAAAAAATTCTTTTGTTTCGTTGGGTCGGTGCAGTTACAGCTGTGATCACAATTCCTGGAGAAATTGAATTCTGATCACAGCTGTAATCGCCCAGCAGGAATCGTGCTGCGGCTTTTGGCGACACTCAACACAGTCTACCAACGATTTACTTAGATTCAGAGCGGATATTTTTAATAAAAGATTTGTAACGTGCTATTGTTCAGGGACTGATTTAAACAGTAAAAATGGTGTCACGAATGAAACGCTTGAAGGACAACAAACATATGCTATATGTTCTCAAAAATGCTAGTCCATGTTTAAGAAAGGCTATCATGAAAAAGGCAGATCCTGAAGTGATCAAGACTATTTATGAAATTGCATTAAACACGCTGAAGGGGAATCATGTGCCATGTCGTAAAATATTTAACAGTCTATGCAAGTATAAAAAGAGCATGCGAAGGTTAGTTGATGCTAGACGATCTGTCCCTAGACAGCGTAAAATCTTAGTACAGCAAGGAGGCTTTTTACCAATCCTGATAGGGAGTGTACTTTCAAGTGTTATTGGCTCGTTGATTGAAAAATATGCATAGAAAGAGCGTTTTCAATAAGATGTTTCTTCTTTCACCAGAAGTGTATGAACAGTTAAGGGGGCAGATAGATGATGGAGTTGGCCTGTCCATCTTCGATAAGACTATACATGGCATATTGAGAAATAAAAAAATGTCTGACGAGGACAAATGGTATAATTATAGGAACACGCTGATAAAGTTTCTTAATGCAAAGCGTAAAGGAGACAGATTCGTGAAGAAAAATCTCTCGCGTTTGCGCCAGAAGTAAAGTTAGGAAATCATAAAAATTTACGAGATAATGCGACACAGACAAGGTTTGCTTTCAAAGAGGAAATATCAACACAAACTTCTCCGATTAAGAATCCCGATCCGTTTTACAGTATGGCTGAAGATATCTTTGAGGCTGGTGACATGACTTCACCAAAGTATAATAGCTCTAGTGCGGAAGAGATAACCCCGCCAAGGCGATCACTATCGCCTCGGTTCAAAAGACGATTATCTGCTAGCGGTATAGCTAAAAGTTTAAAACCGGCTTCAAAGTTTCGTAAGACTACTCCTGAAGTCAAGAGCGTGGATAAAGAATATAGATTTATAACAGGTGATGACGGTATAACGCAGTATACTATACCGAGTGAAATGGAGGTTGATGAAGCTGCCCGACTTATAGACGAACTAGAGCAGAAAGAAGGAGCAGAAAAGCCAGAACAGAAACGCCTGCCAAACAGCTTATATTAAGGCCTTCACGACTAGAAAATGCTTCATTAAGTACAGACGAACAGTACCCTATAGCTGGGCGTTTAAGAAGAAGAACTGAACGAATCGGAAGTGCACCAAATATTTTCTGGGAAAGACTTTAAAAATGCCTGTAAGCATAAGAGAAAACGAATTTTGCATAGGCCTTCTAAGTAATAATTCTATGGGCATATACAATAAAAATACTTTGTCGGCCTTCACAAATTTACTTCCTAATGCTTGTAAGCTGGACGGTGGATGGACTGTTGGAATTACAGAAATTGCATTAGCTAATCGTAAATCGAGAACTGCTGAGAAGAAAGATGGAAAACGCGTCATAGATGATGGAATAGCGAAAAGTACTACTAAAAAAGCGAAAAGAGCTGCTACAGATGCACTAAAGCTTAATGCTTTTGTAAAGGAAGTGCATGGTTTGCCTATTTATCTTAAATGGAGCTACCAACAGTTATTAAATTTATGTTATAATAAACAAGATATGAACTCTTCTACTTTCTTATCTTCGTTTAACGACGCAGTTGAACCCTATTGGGCTGCTGATACCTTTGCAGATTTTAAAGAGGGTTTGTATGACAGCTTGGTAGGTGATATAACTATCGGAGATATCCCTGATACTAGCAAAGATGCGCGACATCCGAGACCAGAAGATTTCTCTTTGCACATTTATCAGGATAGTGAAGTTGCGGATATTGTAACTTTAGGAGCTTCCGAATATAAGTCTATATATCATCTTTTCAATAGTATAATTGGACAGATTCCTAGAGAGAAGCGAAAATATAAAGCACTATTACACATGATAGACTATTACATACCTCCAGTGTACAGTATAAGTGAAAAGGCCGGGGAAAGTGTTCCGAAGAAGCTTGACTCTTTGGATTTAGAGATAAAAGAATTAAAACTTAAAATAAAGATAAAGTATCCGCTACCAACGCCCATTAACGTTAATGATTTAGTCGGGCTTTTTGTCGCGAATATACAGTATGATGACGAAACTATAGCTGTTCTACCTCGGAGGAGAAAATCAGATCAAATTAGGAAAAAAATTATTCAAACTCTAACTGACCTGGGGAAAGAGGCATCTACCTTTGAGATACCGCACAAGCGCACAATTACGGATAAAAGTATAATATTAAAAGTTCCTTATAAAAAACTACCCGATGGTACCCTGTTAACGACAGGTGTGCCTATAGATTTGAAGAAGAAAGACTTATCAGGATTCATTACCGATATATTCTTTCAAACGCCTGTGAAGGAGCGTGATGCTAGTGTCCTTGCCGAGGAGGTAGGCAAGTCGTTTGAAAAAATCTCAGTAGAAGAGGAGAAGAAGAAGGGTACTTTAGACAGAATCGCCGTATTAGAAGATTCCATTATCGAAATAAAGAGCAGATTTCCCCGAGAACTAGCAACTGTAGCTGGAGTAGAATGCAAGGATGTAGGAATAATACACGTTTACACTGATATCATTCGCCCTCAAATAGTAGGAAACAAATTAGTGAGAAATCTGCGTATGATTCCATTGAAAGAATGTGATAATATCTTCAGGTTTGAGCATGTAGAATACTACCCTCTGGAAAAGACCTACATTGAAAGTATCTCCATAAAGATAACCGATGATCAAGGTGAATTAATTGACTTCATCCCCGGCTATACCCCGACATATGTGATGCTTCACTTCAAAAGACAATAAAGTATAAATATTCAGACGCGCATAAGGGATCTTCATAACTAGTGCACTTTCAAATCCGAATGAATTCATCTTATACAAGGTATTATTTAATTCAAAGCGGCGCTGGTTTGTCGGATATAGGTGATGTTTATCGATCTCCACTAATATTCCAGCGTGGAAGAGGTATCGGTAGCTTCTTTAGCGGATTACTACGTTATTTACGACCTTTAGTTTCCTCAGGTGTAAAAACTATAAAGGAGCAAGCTGTTAAGACTGGAAAAACAATATTATCAGAAGTGGGAAGTAAGCCTCTCAAGAACATTTTGAAAGAACAAGGACAAGCCGCTACTCAAGAACTGATGCAAAAGGGTGTGAAAAAACTCTTTGACAGTATGGGTGGAGAGGGAATGAAAAGGCGTACGGCTATAAAAAGGGCTAATCCGTTTTCGATAGCACAGTTAAATACAGCTCTTAAACGTAGAAAACCTACCAAGTCCAAGAGAAAATCAATTAAGAAAAGACCGACAACCAGTAAAAATAAAAAAGTTAAAAATAGAAAACGTAAGCGCGTATTGGATATATTCGATAAATAAGGAGAATGACCTCGTACAGAGAATGTATGAAATCTGAATTAGATTTATTCAAGGCGCCACCGATACAAGCTAATATTTTAAAAACCGAAGAAGTTTCATACAAGCCAACAGCATCTCTTGATAACTCCTCAGTTCTGGAATTCGTCTCGCTAGGACATGGGGAACATGGGGATACGTACCGTGATTTATCCAGTATCTACCTTCGCTTAAAAGTTCAGCTTATTAAGACAAAAGGCGGGAAAGAAGAATTGTACACTGGAAAAGAAAAAACAAAAGTTAAGGATTCAAAGGGTGCTGAGCATGAAGAGTCAAGTGACCCAATCGGTGTAGTTAACAACCTAATGCATTCGCTTTTTAGGCAATGCACAATACAATTAAATGGTAGACCTATTGCGCAAACTGACAACAATTACCATTACAGAGCATACATCGAGAACTTATTGAATTACGGTAGAGATGCATCAACAACACATTTAGAATCTGTAGGATGGTACCTCGATCAAGATGGTATGGAAATGATTGAAGATGGAAGCAAAAGTGGTGCTCCTAGTGAATTTAATGAAGGATATCTCAAACGATCTGATTTGTTTTCGAAAAGTAATGCGGTGGAGCTTATGGGAAAGATTCACGGCGATTTACTCAATCAAGATAAGTTACTTTTGAATGGGGTGGATTTCAGACTTTCACTTTCTATGGAAAACCCGAATTTTACCTCTACTCAAAAGATGACGGACACTCTCCGCAAATTAAAATTATTGATGCCACAATGTATATGAACCATGTAACTGTCAACCCCAATATTTTAATGGCACATGAAACTATTCTTCAACGCTCAAACGTGATATACCCGTATAAGCGCGTCGAGGTGAAGAGTTATACGCTACCAGCTAACAGTTCAACACTATCTTTAGATAATGTTATAATCGGACAGTTACCGAACTTGTTAATTTTCGGTATGATAGATGCCTACAGCGGTAAACAGACGAAGAATCCATTCAACTTTAAACACGATGATATCACACGATTTAATTTAGCCGTCAATGGAGTCCAAGTTCCAAACCAGGCTTTAGAGTTTGATTACTCTCAGGAGAAACCTATAAGTACACGAGGGTACCTTTCACTATTTAAGGGTACAGGTATTCATTATTTCGACAAAGGTAACCAAATCTCAAAGAAATTCTTCGATAATGGATGCTTTCTAATGGCGTTCGATTTAACTGCAGACAATTCATACGGGTCATCTTGTGGCAACTTAAATCAAGGAACTGTGAGGATCGAAGGAAGGTTTAAGAAAGCGTTGACAAAAAGTGTAACTTGTATAGTGTATGCCGAGTATGATGGAAGTCTTGAAATAGACAAACTTCGTGGAATACATACTGATTTTTGAAAAGTATAAATATAACCTTTTAATCTCACAATTCTTCATATTATTCAGCTGACGGGTAAGAATAACAGAGATGGCCTATTGTGTTGTAAATGTCGAATATTTTAAAGGAGGTAATCTAACCTTCTTTAAAAAGGTTTCGTTTGCCGGTTTCTCATTACAAAATAAATTATTCTCGAAGGAAATAACGTATAAATATCCCACATCATCGGCTAGCACAACAGATCAGTCTGGTGCATTTGGAAATTTGGAGCTTAAGCGTCTGGATGAAAATCTTATTATGACATTAGCGAAACTCGCAACCGTTTTTGTTTATAGCGCAACGACAAAGGAATTCTTAGAAAGTTACACCACCAGTCACACTAAGATCATTGACATTGATGCTATCGCTTCAAAAGAGCAGATTTGAACACGATTGAACTTGTTAATGCATTAAGGAAAAATAAAAACACAAGAAGATTATTCAAAGGTGTATTTCCTTGCGATCGTTTACCTTATAAAATTAAAAAACCAGCATGTGTTATTGCAAATACCGACCCCGCAGACAAAAAAGGTATTCATTGGATAGCATTTTATTTTCCGAGGAAAGGTCCTGCTGAATTTTTTGACTCCTTTGGCAGATACCCCAACAATAAATATTTTAAAAGATTTTTACATACCAACTCCAAGGTTTTTATAAATAACAAAAAACGATTACAAAGTGTATACTCTTCGACTTGCGGAAATTACTGCTGTGTATTTATATATTCTCGTTGCAAGGGGAAAAGTCTAAATTTTTTTCTCAAGCAGTTTTCATCAAAAGATTTTACGGATAATGACGCCAAGGTAGTTAACTTATACCACCATATATTTTCATCGGGTGCTACACAGAACGGTGGGATTTTTCGTAACCAGTATTGTAAATCGGAGGTTGAGAGTATAAAAGCATCAGTTTAAACCACCCGACTTTCAGTTTTTCTCTAAAATTCTTCCGGACAATATGGCTTCACCTATTACAAAAAATTAGGATGTCATGAAACAGCGACAATCTAACAAAAGAAAAAAATCAGCCCCTTCGGGTGAATCAACTGTTAAGAAACCATGCAAGCAGAAAAGGTCTGAGGTTCCTGGTGAAGGTGCTCTACTGAACTACACCTACTATCTGGACGGTTGCCAAAACCGAAAGGTTGTATTAGGCTTTGACCCGTTCACATTTGAGGCGAAAATAATCTTCAGTTACCCTGGATGTTTCCCTGTGTCAACAAACTACTCCGGATGGACTTCGCTGTACAATTATCTGATCAAGCTAAAACATGAAAATGACGAAGCTACTCAAGCGGTTCAAGCTGGTTTAAAAAAGGAATTCGTCATACCGGTCGATGAAGGTAGTATTCGACTATCATCCCAGAACCTTTTAAATTTGTTTGAAAGGATGGATTTCTTTAATATCGTCATGTTTCATAACAACAACGCTTCTGAAAGTGTGAGGGATTATTTCAATCAATACACAACTAAATGCAAGGAAAAAGATGTATTACAGCTATCGAGTGAAGACTTTTTTATACCATCACGCACTTCATATGTACATATTAATTATTCTCGACTTTTTTATGAAATTCCGTGGTTTGTAGTGCAAGAATTATTTTTAATATAACGATTTGCTAATAAAAAATTTGTCTAAACTAAATATTTGTGTTTTCTTTTATAAATAAGCTTTATTCATCAGCATATATAGATATATATTTACACAGTTCTGCACGGCGCAACGAGTAGCTCGAGCACCTCTGTGAACTTAGCACCCCACTTTAACCCAATTGAATAAAAAAATTGTTTTCGAGTGGAGCTTTGTTTGTACTTGATTGTACCGAAAAAAATTTCGTTTGTACCTCCAAGGGAACCGAGAAAAAAATGCTCCGTGTGAACTTAGCACCCGACTTGCACCAAACTTACTGAAATTTTTTATTCAGATAGTACCCCGTCTGTAAATGATTGTACCGAAAATGTAAAATAAAATATAATAAAAAAAATAAAAAAAAATAATTAAAATTTAAAAAAAAAAAAAAAAAAAAAAAAAAAAAAAAACGACGGCAAACTATTGTAAATTGCTTCTATTTGATTGTACCTTCAATCGATTTTAAAATACTTTAAAATTTACATCAAAAACTAGCTATCTAAACCAACCAATCCTTCACACAAAGAGTAAAATAATTAGAACGACCACACTATATAAATCGATGACCGGAGTATGATCGATTATCAAAATTTGAAAACCAAAGATGCAAATATATGCTATAGATACCGTAGTTGATTGTACCTCCAAGAAATTTTAAGAAATATTAATTTTTCCATCAAAAAATAACATTCTAAATCAGCCAATAATTCACACTCAGAGAGAAATAATTCGAAAGACGATTCTTCGACAACACATTATAAGTCGGCATAGTATAGACCGATTTTCAACATTCGAAAAATCAAAGATGCAAATATATGCTATAGATACCGTAGTTGATTGTACCTCCAAGAAATTTTAAGAAATATTAATTTTTCCATCAAAAAATAACAATCTAAATCAGCCAATAATTCACACTCAGAAATAAATAATTCGAAAGAGGATCCTTCGACAACACATTATAAGTCGGCATAGTATAGACCGATTCTCAAAATTCGAAAAACCAAAGATGCAAATATATGCTATAGATATCGTAGTTGATTGTACCTCCAAGAAGTTTTAAGATATATTAATTTTTCCATCAAAAAATAACATTCTAAATCAGCCAATAATTCACACTCAGAAATAAATAATTCGAAAGACGATCCTTCGACAACACATTATTAAACGATAAGCGGAGTACATGCGCTTTCAAAATTCGAAAAACCAAAGATGCAAATATATGCTATTGGAACCGTAGTTGATTGTACCTCCAAGAAATTTTAAGAAATATTAATTTTTCCATCAAAAAATAACATTCTAAATCAGTCAATAATTCACACTCAGAGAGAAATAATTCGAAAGATGATCCTTCGACAACACATTATAAGTCGGCATAGTATAGACCGATTTTCAAAAATCGAAAAACCAAAGATGCAAATATATGCTATAGATACCGTAGTTGATTGTACCTCCAAGAAATTTTAAGAAATATTAATTTTTCCATCAAAAAATAACATTCTAAATCAGCCAATAATTCACACTCAGAGAGAAATAATTCGAAAGACGATCCTTCGACAACACATTATAAGTCGGCATAGTAAAGACCGATTTTCAAAATTCGAAAAACCAAAGATGCAAATATATGCTATAGATACCGTAGTTGATTGTACCTCCAAGAAATTTAAAGAAATATTAATTTTTCCATCAAAAAATAACATTCTAAATCAGCCAATAATTCACACTCAGAAATAAATAATTCGAAAGACGATCCTTCGACAACACATTATTAAACGATAAGCGGAGTACATGCGCTTTCAAAATTCGAAAAACCGAAGATGCAAATATATGCTATAGGAACCGTAGTTGATTGTACCTCCAAGAAATTTTAAGAAATATTAATTTTTCCATCAAAAAATAACATTCTAAATCAGCCAATAATTCACACTCAGAGAGAAATAATTCGAAAGACGATCCTTCGACAACACATTATAAGTCGACATAGTACAGACCGATTTTCAAAATTCGAAAAACCGAAGATGCAAATATATGCTATAGGAACCGTAGTTGATTGTACCTCCAAGAAATTTTAAGAAATATTAATTTTTCCATCAAAAAATAACAATCTAAATCAGCCAATAATTCACACTCAGAAATAAATAATTCGAAAGACGATCCTTCGACAACACATTATTAAACGATAAGCGGAGTACATGTTCTTTCAAAATTCGAAAAACCGAAGATGCAAATATATGCTATAGGAACCGTAGTTGATTGTACCTCCAAAAAATTTTAAGAAATATTAATTTTTCCATCAAAAAATAACATTCTAAATCAGCCAATAATTCACACTCAGAAATAAATAATTCGAAAGACGATCCTTCGACAACACATTATTAAACGATAAGCGGAGTACATGCTCTTTCAAAATTCGAAAAACCGAAGATGCAAATATATGCTATAGGAACCGTAGTTGATTGTACCTCCAAGAAATTTTAAGAAATATTAATTTTTCCATCAAAAAATAACATTCTAAATCAGCCAATAATTCACACTCAGAGAGAAATAATTCGAAAGACGATCCTTCGACAACACATTATAAGTCGACATAGTATAGACCGATTTTCAAAATTCGAAAAACCGAAGATGCAAATATATGCTATAGGAACCGTAGTTGATTGTACCTCCAAGAAATTTTAAGAAATATTAATTTTTCCATCAAAAAATAACATTCTAAATCAGCCAATAATTCACACTCAGAGAGAAATAATTCGAAAGATGATCCTTCGACAACACATTATAAGTCGGCATAGTATAGACCGATTTTCAAAATTCGAAAAACCGAAGATGCAAATATATGCTATAGGAACCGTAGTTGATTGTACCTCCAAGAAATTTTAAGAAATATTAATTTTTCCATCAAAAAATAACATTCTAAATCAGCCAATAATTCACACTCAGAGAGAAATAATTCGAAAGACGATCCTTCGGCAACACATTATAAGTCGGCATAGTATAACCCGATTTTTAAAATTCGAAAAACCAAAGATGCAAATATATGCTATAGATACCGTAGTTGATTGTAATTCCAAGAAATTTAAAGAAATATTAATTTTTCCATCAAAAAATAACATTCTAAATCAGCCAATAATTCACACTCAGAGAGAAATAATTTGAAAGACGATCCTTCGACAACACGTTATAAGTCGGCATAGTATAGACCGATTCTCAAAATTGGAAAAACCAAAGATGCAAATATATGCTATAGATACCGTAGTTGATTGTACCTCCAAGAAATTTTAAGAAATATTAATTTTTCCATCAAAAAATAACAATCTAAATCAGCCAATAATTCACACTCAGAAATAAATAATTCGAAAGACGATCCTTCGACAACACATTATTAAACGATAAGCGGAGTACATGCTCTTTCAAAATTCGAAAAACCGAAGATGCAAATATATGCTATAGGAACCGTAGTTGATTGTACCTCCAAAAAATTTTAAGAAATATTAATTTTTCCATCAAAAAATAACATTCTAAATCAGCCAATAATTCACACTCAGAGAGAAATAACTCGAAAGACGATCCTTCGACAACACATTATAAGTCGGCATAGTATAGACCGATTTTCAAAATTCGAAAAACCAAAGATGCAAATATATGCTATAGATACCGTAGTTGATTGTACCTCCAAGAAATTTTAAGAAATATTAATTTTTCCATCAAAAAATAACATTCTAAATCAGCCAATAATTCACACTCAGAGAGAAATAATTTGAAAGACGATCCTTCGACAACACGTTATAAGTCGGCATAGTATAGACCGATTTTCAAAATTCGGAAAACCAAAGATGCAAATATATGCTATAGGTACCGTAGTTGATTGTACCTCCAAGAAATTTTAAGAAATATTAATTTTTCCATCAAAAAATAACATTCTAAATCAGCCAATAATTCACACTCAAAGAGAAATAATTCGAAAGACGATCCTTCGACAACACATTATAAGTCGGCATAGTATAGACCGATTTTCAAAATTCGAAAAACCAAAGATGCAAATATATGCTATAGATACCGTAGTTGATTGTACTTCCAAGAAATTTCAAGAAATATTAATTTTTCCATCAAAAAATAACATTCTAAATCAGCCAATAATTCACACTCAGAGAGAAATAATTTGAAAGACGATCCTTCGACAACACGTTATAAGTCGGCATAGTATAGACCGATTTTCAAAATTCGAAAAACCAAAGATGCAAAGATATGCTATAGGTACCGTAGTTGATTGTACCTCCAAGAAATTTTAAGAAATATTAATTTTTCCATCAAAAAATAACATTCTAAATCAGCCAATAATTCACACTCAGAGTGAAATAATTCGAAAGACGATTCTTCGACAACACATTATAAGTCGGCATAGTATAGACCGATTTTCAAAATTCGAAAAACCAAAGATGCAAATATATGCTATAGATACCGTAGTTGATTGTACTTCCAAGAAATTTTAAGAAATATTAATTTTTCCATCAAAAAATAACATTCTAAATCAGCCAATAATTCACACTCAGAGAGAAATAATTCGAAAGACGATCCTTCGACAACACATTATAAGTCGGCATAGTATAGACCGATTTTCAAAATTCGAAAAACCAAAGATGCAAATATATGCTTTAGATACCGTAGTTGATTGTACCTCCAAGAAATTTAAGGATATATTAATTTTCCATCAAAAAATTAACATTCTAAATCAGCCAATAATTTACACTCAGAGAGAAATAATTCGAAAGACGATCCTTCGACAACACATTATTAAACGATAAGCGGAGTACATGCGCTTTCAAAATTCGAAAAACCGAAGATGCAAATATATGCTATAGGAACCGTAGTTGATTGTACCTCCAAGAAATTTTAAGAAATATTAATTTTTCCATCAAAAAATAACATTCTAAATCAGCCAATAATTCACACTCAGAGAGAAATAATTCGAAAGACGATCCTTCGACAACACATTATAAGTCGGCATAGTATAGACCGATTTTCAAAATTCGAAAAACCGAAGATGCAAATATATGCTATAGATACCGTAGTTGATTGTACCTCCAAGAAATTTTAAGAAATATTAATTTTTCCATCAAAAAATAACATTCTAAATCAGCCAATAATTCACACTCAGAGAGAAATAATTCGAAAGACGATCCTTCGACAACACGTTATAAGTCGGCATAGTATAGACCGATTTTCAAAATTCGAAAAACCAAAGATGCAAATATATGCTATAGATACCGTAGTTGATTGTACCTCCAAGAAATTTTAAGAAATATTAATTTTTCCATCAAAAAATAACATTCTAAATCAGCCAATAATTCACACTCAGAGAGAAATAATTTGAAAGACGATCCTTCGACAACACGTTATAAGTCGGCATAGTATAGACCGATTTTCAAAATTCGGAAAACCAAAGATGCATATATATGCTATAGGTACCGTAGTTGATTGAACTTCCAAGAAATTTTAAGAAATATTAATTTTTCCATCAAAAAATAACATTCTAAATCAGCCAATAATTCACACTCAGAGAGAAATAATTCGAAATACGATCCTTCGACAACACGTTATAAGTCGGCATAGTATAGACCGATTTTCAAAATTCGAAAAACCAAAGATGCAAATATATGCTATAGATACCGTAGTTGATTGTACCTCCAAGAAATTTCAAGAAATATTAATTTTTCCATCAAAAAATAACATTCTAAATCAGCCAATAATTCACACTCAGAGAGAAATAATTCGAAATACGATCCTTCGACAACACGTTATAAGTCGGCATAGTATAGACCGATTTTCAAAATTCGAAAAACCGAAGATGCAAATATATGCTATAGGTACCGTAGTTGATTGTACCTCCAAGAAATTTTAAGAAATATTAATTTTTCCATCAAAAAATAACATTCTAAATCAGCCAATAATTCACACTCAGAGTGAAATAATTCGAAAGACGATTCTTCGACAACACATTATAAGTCGGCATAGTATAGACCGATTTTCAAAATTCGAAAAACCAAAGATGCAAATATATGCTATAGATACCGTAGTTGATTGTACTTCCAAGAAATTTTAAGAAATATGAATTTTTCCATCAAAAAATAACATTCTAAATCAGCCAATAATTCACACTCAGAGAGAAATAATTCGAAAGACGATCCTTCGACAACACATTATAAGTCGGCATAGTATAGACCGATTTTCAAAATTCGAAAAACCAAAGATGCAAATATATGCTATAGATACCGTAGTTGATTGCTCCTCCAAGAAATTTTAAGATATATTAATTTTTCCATCAAAAAATTAACATTCTAAATCAGCCAATAATTTACACTTAGAGAGAAATAATTCGAAAGACGATCCTTCGACAACACATTATAAGTCGGCATAGTATAGACCGATTTTCAAAATTCGAAAAACCAAAGATGCAAATATATGCTATAGATACCGTAGTTGATTGTACCTCCAAGAAATTTCAAGAAATATTAATTTTTCCATCAAAAAATAACATTCTAAATCAGCCAATAATTCACACTCAGAGAGAAATAATTCGAAATACGATCCTTCGACAACACGTTATAAGTCGGCATAGTATAGACCGATTTTCAAAATTCGAAAAACCAAAGATGCAAATATATGCTATAGATACCGTAGTTGATTGTACCTCCAAGAAATTTCAAGAAATATTAATTTTTCCATCAAAAAATAACATTCTAAATCAGCCAATAATTCACACTCAGAGAGAAATAATTCGAAATACGATCCTTCGACAACACGTTATAAGTCGGCATAGTATAGACCGATTTTCAAAATTCGAAAAACCGAAGATGCAAATATATGCTATAGGTACCGTAGTTGATTGTACCTCCAAGAAATTTTAAGAAATATTAATTTTTCCATCAAAAAATAACATTCTAAATCAGCCAATAATTCACACTCAGAGAGAAATAATTCGAAAGACGATCCTTCGACAACACATTATAAGTCGGCATAGTATAGACCGATTTTCAAAATTCGAAAAACCAAAGATGGAAATATATGCTATAGATACCGTAGTTGATTGTACCTCCAAGAAATTTTAAGAAATATTAATTTTTCCATCAAAAAATAACAATCTAAATCAGCCAATAATTCACACTCAGAAATAAATAATTCGAAAGACGACCCTTCGACAACACATTATAAGTCGGCATAGTATAGACCGATTCTCAAAATTCGAAAAACCAAAGATGCAAATATATGCTATTGGAACCGTAGTTGATTGTACCTCCAAAAAATTTTACGAAATATTAATTTTTCCATCAAAAAATAACAATCTAAATCAGCCAATAATTCACACTCAGAATTAAATAATTCGAAAGACGATCCTTCGGCAACACATTATAAGTCGGCATAGTATAGACCGATTTTCAAAATTCGAAAAACCAAAGATGGAAATATATTCTATAGATACCGTAGTTGATTGTACCTCCAAGAAATTTTAAGAAATATTAATTTTTCCATCAAAAAATAACAATCTAAATCAGCCAATAATTCACACTCAGAAATAAATAATTCGAAAGACGATCCTTCGACAACACATTATTAAACGATAAGCGGAGTACATGCGCTTTCAAAATTCGAAAATCTGAAGATGCAAATATATGCTATAGGAACCGTAGTTGATTGTACCTCCAAGAAATTTTAAGAAATATTAATTTTTCCATCAAAAAATAACATTCTAAATCAGCCAATAATTCACACTCAGAGAGAAATAATTCGAAAGACGATCCTTCGACAACACATTATAAGTCGGCATAGTATAAACCGATTTTCAAAATTCGAAAAACCAAAGATGCAAATATATGCTATAGATACCGTAGTTGATTGTACCTCCAAGAAATTTTAAGAAATATTAATTTTTCCATCAAAAAATAACATTCTAAATCAGCCAATAATTCACACTCAGAGAGAAATAATTCGAAAGACGATCCTTCGACAACACGTTATAAGTCGGCATAGTATAGACCGATTTTCAAAATTCGAAAAACCAAAGATGCAAATATATGCTATAGATACCGTAGTTGATTGTACCTCCAAGAAATTTTAAGAAATATTAATTTTTCCATCAAAAAATAACATTCTAAATCAGCCAATAATTCACACTCAGAGAGAAATAATTCGAAAGATGATCCTTCGACAACACATTATAAGTCGGCATAGTATAGACCGATTTTCAAAATTCGAAAAACCAAAGATGCAAATATATGCTATAGATACCGTAGTTGATTGTACCTCCAAGAAACTTTAAGAAATATTAATTTTTCCATCAAAAAATAACATTCTAAATCAGCCAATAATTCACACTCAGAGAGAAATAATTCGAAAGACGATCCTTCGACAACACGTTATAAGTCGGCATAGTATAGACCGATTTTCAAAATTCGAAAAACCAAAGATGCAAATATATGCTATAGATACCTTAGTTGATTGTACCTCCAAGAAATTTTAAGAAATATTAATTTTTCCATCAAAAAATAACATTCTAAATCAGCCAATAATTCACACTCAGAGAGAAATAATTCGAAAGACGATCCTTCGACAACACATTATAAGTCGGCAGAGTATAGACCGATTTTGAAAATTCGAAAAACCAAAGATGCAAATATATGCTATAGATACCGTAGTTGATTGTACCTCCAAGAAATTTTAAGAAATATTAATTTTTCCATCAAAAAATAACATTCTAAATCAGCCAATAATTCACACTCAGAGAGAAATAATTTGAAAAACGATCCTTCGACAACACGTTATAAGTCGGCATAGTATAGACCGATTTTCAAAATTCGAAAAACCAAAGATGCAAATATATGCTATAGATACCGTAGTTGATTGTACCTCCAAGAAATTTTAAGAAATATTAATTTTTCCATCAAAAAATAACAATCTAAATCAGCCAATAATTCACACTCAGAAATAAATAATTCGAAAGACGATCCTTCGACAACACATTATTAAACGATAAGCGGAGTACATGCGCTTAAAAAATTAGAAAATCCGAAGATGCAAATATATGCTATAGGAACCGTAGTTGATTGTACCTCCAAGAAATTTTAAGAAATATTAATTTTTCCATCAAAAAATAACATTCTAAATCAGCCAATAATTCACACTCAGAGAGAAATAATTCGAAAGACGACCCTTCGACAACACATTATAAGTCGGCATAGTATAGACCGATTTTCAAAATTCGAAAAACCAAAGATGCAAACATGTGCTATAGATACCTTAGTTGATTGTACCTCCAAGAAATTTTAAGAAATATTAGTTTTTCCATCAAAAAATAACATTCTAAATCAGCCAATAATTCACACTCAGAGAGAAATAATTCGAAAGACGATCCTTCGACAACACATTATAAGTCGGCATAGTATAGACCGATTTTCAAAATTCGAAAAACCAAAGATGCAAATATATGCTATAGATACCGTAGTTGATTGTACCTCCAAGAAATTTTAAGAAATATTAATTTTTCCATCAAAAAATAACATTCTAAATCAGCCAATAATTCACACTCAGAGAGAAATAATTCGAAAGATGATCCTTCGACAACACATTATAAGTCGGCATAGTATAGACCGATTTTCAAAATTCGAAAAACCAAAGATGCAAATATATGTTATAGATACCGTAGTTGATTGTACCTCCAAGAAATTTTAAGAAATATTAATTTTTCCATCAAAAAATAACATTCTAAATCAGCCAATAATTCACACTCAGAGAGAAATAATTCGAAAGACGATCCTTCGACACCACATTATAAGTCGGCATAGTATAGACCGATTTTCAAAATTCGAAAAACCAAAGATGCAAATATATGCTATAGATACCGTAGTTGATTGTACCTCCAAGAAATTTTAAGAAATATTAATTTTTCCATCAAAAAATAACATTCTAAATCAGCCAATAATTCACACTCAGAGAGAAATAATTTGAAAAACGATCCTTCGACAACACGTTATAAGTCGGCATAGTATAGACCGATTCTCAAAATTCGAAAAACCAAAGATGCAAATATATGCTATAGATACCGTAGTTGATTGTACCTCCAAGAAATTTTAAGAAATATTAATTTTTCCGTCAAAAAATAACAATCTAAATCAGCCAATAATTCACACTCAGAAATAAATAATTCGAAAGACGACCCTTCGACAACACATTATAAGTCGGCATAGTATAGACCGATTTTCAAAATTCGAAAAACCAAAGATGCAAATATATGCTATAGATACCGTAGTTGATTGTACCTCCAAGAAATTTTAAGAAATATTAATTTTTCCATCAAAACATAACATTCTAAATCAGCCAATAATTCACACTCAGAGAGAAATAATTCGAAAGACGATCCTTCGACATTACATTATAACTCGGCATAGTATAGACCGATTTTCAAAATTCGAAAAACCAAAGATGCAAATATATGCTATTGGAACCGTAGTTGATTGTACCTCCAAGAAATTTTAAGAAATATTAATTTTTCCATCAAAAAATAACATTCTAAATCAGCCAATAATTCACACTCAGAGAGAAATAATTCGAAAGACGATCCTTCGACAACACATTATAAGTCGGCATAGTATAAACCGATTTTCAAAATTCGAAAAACCAAAGATGCAAATATATGCTATAGATACCGTAGTTGATTGTACCTCCAAGAAATTTTAAGAAATATTAATTTTTCCATCAAAAAATAACATTCTAAATCAGCCAATAATTCACACTCAGAGAGAAATAATTCGAAAGATGATCCTTCGACAACACATTATAAGTCGGCATAGTATAGACCGATTTTCAAAATTCGAAAAACCAAAGATGCAAATATATGTTATAGATACCGTAGTTGATTGTACCTCCAAGAAATTTTAAGAAATATTAATTTTTCCATCAAAAAATAACATTCTAAATCAGCCAATAATTCACACTCAGAGAGAAATAATTCGAAAGACGATCCTTCGACAACACGTTATAAGTCGGCATAGTATAGACCGATTTTCAAAATTCGAAAAACCAAAGATGCAAATATATGCTATAGATACCGTAGTTGATTGTACCTCCAAGAAACTTTAAGAAATATTAATTTTTCCATCAAAAAATAACATTCTAAATCAGCCAATAATTCACACTCAGAGAGAAATAATTCGAAAGACGATCCTTCGACAACACATTATAAGTCGGCAGAGTATAGACCGATTTTGAAAATTCGAAAAACCAAAGATGCAAATATATGCTATAGATACCGTAGTTGATTGTACCTCCAAGAAATTTTAAGAAATATTAATTTTTCCATCAAAAAATAACATTCTAAATCAGCCAATAATTCACACTCAGAGAGAAATAATTTGAAAAACGATCCTTCGACAACACGTTATAAGTCGGCATAGTATAGACCGATTTTCAAAATTCGAAAAACCAAAGATGCAAATATATGCTATAGATACCGTAGTTGATTGTACCTCCAAGAAATTTTAAGAAATATTAATTTTTCCATCAAAAAATAACAATCTAAATCAGCAAATAATTCACACTCAGAAATAAATAATTCGAAAGACGATCCTTCGACAACACATTATTAAACGATAAGCGGAGTACATGCGCTTAAAAAATTAGAAAATCCGAAGATGCAAATATATGCTATAGGAACCGTAGTTGATTGTACCTCCAAGAAATTTTAAGAAATATTAATTTTTCCATCAAAAAATTACATTCTAAATCAGCCAATAATTCACACTCAGAGAGAAATAATTCGAAAGACGACCCTTCGACAACACATTATAAGTCGGCATAGTATAGACCGATTTTCAAAATTCGAAAAACCAAAGATGCAAACATGTGCTATAGATACCTTAGTTGATTGTACCTCCAAGAAATTTTAAGAAATATTAGTTTTTCCATCAAAAAATAACATTCTAAATCAGCCAATAATTCACACTCAGAGAGAAATAATTCGAAAGACGATCCTTCGACAACACATTATAAGTCGGCATAGTATAGACCGATTTTCAAAATTCGAAAAACCAAAGATGCAAATATATGCTATAGATACCGTAGTTGATTGTACCTCCAAGAAATTTTAAGAAATATTAATTTTTCCATCAAAAAATAACATTCTAAATCAGCCAATAATTCACACTCAGAGAGAAATAATTCGAAAGATGATCCTTCGACAACACATTATAAGTCGGCATAGTATAGACCGATTTTCAAAATTCGAAAAACCAAAGATGCAAATATATGTTATAGATACCGTAGTTGATTGTACCTCCAAGAAATTTTAAGAAATATTAATTTTTCCATCAAAAAATAACATTCTAAATCAGCCAATAATTCACACTCAGAGAGAAATAATTCGAAAGACGATCCTTCGACACCACATTATAAGTCGGCATAGTATAGACCGATTTTCAAAATTCGAAAAACCAAAGATGCAAATATATGCTATAGATACCGTAGTTGATTGTACCTCCAAGAAATTTTAAGAAATATTAATTTTTCCATCAAAAAATAACATTCTAAATCAGCCAATAATTCACACTCAGAGAGAAATAATTTGAAAAACGATCCTTCGACAACACGTTATAAGTCCTCATAGTATAGACCGATTCTCAAAATTCGAAAAACCAAAGATGCAAATATATGCTATAGATACCGTAGTTGATTGTACCTCCAAGAAATTTTAAGAAATATTAATTTTTCCATCAAAAAATAACAATCTAAATCAGCCAATAATTCACACTCAGAAATAAATAATTCGAAAGACGACCCTTCGACAACACATTATAAGTCGGCATAGTATAGACCGATTTTCAAAATTCGAAAAACCAAAGATGCAAATATATGCTATAGATACCGTAGTTGATTGTACCTCCAAGAAATTTTAAGAAATATTAATTTTTCCATCAAAAAATAACATTCTAAATCAGCCAATAATTCACACTCAGAGAGAAATAATTCGAAAGACGATCCTTCGACATTACATTATAACTCGGCATAGTATAGACCGATTTTCAAAATTCGAAAAACCAAAGATGCAAATATATGCTATAGATACCGTAGTTGATTGTACCTCCAAGAAATTTTAAGAAATATTAATTTTTCCATCAAAAAATAACATTCTAAATCAGCCAATAATTCACACTCAGAGAGAAATAATTCGAAAGACGATCCTTCGACAACACATTATAAGTCGGCATAGTATAAGCCGATTTTCAAAATTCGAAAAACCAAAGATGCAAATATATGCTATAGATACCGTAGTTGATTGTACCTCCAAGAAATTTTAAGAAATATTAATTTTTCCATCAAAAAATAACATTCTAAATCAGCCAATAATTCACACTCAGAGAGAAATAATTCGAAAGACGATCCTTCGACAACACATTATAAGTCGGCATAGTATAGACCGATTTTCAAAATTCGAAAAACCAAAGATGCAAATATATGCTATAGATACCGTAGTTGATTGTACCTCCAAGAAATTTTAAGAAATATTAATTTTTCCATCAAAAAATAACATTCTAAATCAGCCAATAATTCACACTCAGAGTGAAACATTTCGAAAGACAATTCTTCGACAACACATTATAAGTCGGCATAGTATAGACCGATTCTCAAAATTCGAAAAACCAAAGATGCAAATATATGCTATAGATACCGTAGTTGATTGTACCTCCAAGAAATTTTAAGAAATATTAATTTTTCCATCAAAAAATAACATTCTAAATCAGCCAATAATTCACACTCAGAGAAAAATAATTCGAAAGACGATTCTTCGACAACACATTATAAGTCGGCATAGTATAGACCGATTTTCAAAATTCGAAAAACCAAAGATGCAAATATATGCTATAGATACCGTAGTTGATTGTACCTCCAAGAAATTTTAGGAAATATTAATTTTTCCATCAAAAATAACATTCTAAATCAGCCAATAATTCACACTCAGAGAGAAATAATTCGAAAGACGATCCTTCGACAACACATTATAAGTCGGCATAGTATAGACCGATTCTCAAAATTCGAAAAACCAAAGATGCAAATATATGCTATAGATACCGTAGTTGATTGTACCTCCAAGAAATTTTAAGAAATATTAATTTTTCCATCAAAAAATAACATTCTAAATCAGCCAATAATTCACACTCAGAGAGAAATAATTTGAAAAACGATTCTTCGACAACACGGTATAAGTCGGCATAGTATAGACGGATTCTCAAAATTCGAAAAATCAAAGATGCAAATATATGCTATAGATACCGTAGTTGATTGTACCTCCAAGAAATTTTAAGAAATATTAATTTTTCCATCAAAAAATAACATTCTAAATCAGCCAATAATTCACACTCAGAGAGAAATAATTCGAAAGACGATCCTTCGACAACACATTATAAGTCGGCATAGTATAGACCGATTTTGAAAATTCGAAAAACCAAAGATGCAAATATATGCTATAGATACCGTAGTTGATTGTACCTCCAAGAAATTTTAAGAAATATTAATTTTTCCAT
Organism: Beris chalybata; assembly: GCA_949128065.1. Taxonomy (NCBI): domain Eukaryota; kingdom Metazoa; phylum Arthropoda; class Insecta; order Diptera; family Stratiomyidae; genus Beris; species Beris chalybata. The sequence continues at coordinate 99,381,721 of OX421894.1, forward strand.
CAAAAAATAACAATCTAAATCAGCCAATAATTCACACTCAGAAATAAATAATTCGAAAGACGATTCTTCGACAACACATTATAAGTCGGCATAGTATAGACCGATTTTCAAAATTCGAAAAACCAAAGATGCAAATATATGCTATAGATACCGTAGTTGATTGTACCTCAAAGAAACTTTAAGAAATATTAATTTTTCCATCAAAAAATAACATTCTAAATCAGCCAATAATTCACACTCAGAGAGAAATAATTCGAAAGACGATCCTTCGACAACACGTTATAAGTCGGCATAGTATAGACCGATTTTCAAAATTCGAAAAACCAAAGATGCAAATATATGCAACAGATACCGTAGTTGATTGTACCTCCAAGAAATTTTAAGAAATATTAATTTTTCCATCAAAAAATAACATTCTAAATCAGCCAATAATTCGCACTCAGAGAAAAATAATTCGAAAGATGATCCTTCGACAACACATTATAAGTCGGCATAGTATAGACCGATTTTCAAAATTCGAAAAACCAAAGATGCAAATATATGCTATAGATACCGTAGTTGATTGTACCTCCAAGAAATTTTAAGAAATATTAATTTTTCCATCAAAAAATAACATTCTAAATCAGCCAATAATTCACACTCAGAGAAAAATAATTCGAAAGACGATTCTTCGACAACACATTATAAGTCGGCATAGTATAGACCGATTTTCAAAATTCGAAAAACCAAAGATGCAAATATATGCTATAGATACCGTAGTTGATTGTACCTCCAAGAAATTTTAGGAAATATTAATTTTTCCATCAAAAATAACATTCTAAATCAGCCAATAATTCACACTCAGAGAGAAATAATTCGAAAGACGATCCTTCGACAACACATTATAAGTCGGCATGGTATAGACCGATTCTCAAAATTCGAAAAACCAAAGATGCAAATATATGCTATAGATACCGTAGTTGATTGTACCTCCAAGAAATTTTAAGAAATATTAATTTTTCCATCAAAAAATAACATTCTAAATCAGCCAATAATTCACACTCAGAGAGAAATAATTTGAAAAACGATCCTTCGACAACACGGTATAAGTCGGCATAGTATAGACCGATTCTCAAAATTCGAAAAATCAAAGATGCAAATATATGCTATAGATACCGTAGTTGATTGTACCTCCAAGAAATTTTAAGAAATATTAATTTTTCCATCAAAAAATAACATTCTAAATCAGCCAATAATTCACACTCAGAGAGAAATAATTCGAAAGACGATCCTTCGACAACACATTATAAGTCGGCATAGTATAGACCGATTTTGAAAATTCGAAAAACCAAAGATGCAAATATATGCTATAGATACCGTAGTTGATTGTACCTCCAAGAAATTTTAAGAAATATTAATTTTTCCATCAAAAAATAACAATCTAAATCAGCCAATAATTCACACTCAGAAATAAATAATTCGAAAGACGATTCTTCGACAACACGTTATAAGTCTGCATAGTATAGACCGATTTTCAAAATTCGAAAAACCAAAGATGCAAATATATGCTATAGATACCGTAGTTGATTGTACCTCCAAGAAACTTTAAGAAATATTAATTTTTCCATCAAAAAATAACATTCTAAATCAGCCAATAATTCACACTCAGAGAGAAATAATTTGAAAGACGATCCTTCGACAACACGTTATAAGTCGGCATAGTATAGACCGATTTTCAAAATTCGAAAAACCAAAGATGCAAATATATGCAACAGATACCGTAGTTGATTGTACCTCCAAGAAATTTTAAGAAATATTAATTTTTCCATCAAAAAATAACATTCTAAATCAGCCAATAATTCGCACTCAGAGAAAAATAATTCGAAAGATGATCCTTCGACAACACATTATAAGTCGGCATAGTATAGACCGATTTTCAAAATTCGAAAAACCAAAGATGCAAATATATGCTATAGATACCGTAGTTGATTGTACCTCCAAGAAATTTTAAGAAATATTAATTTTTCCATCAAAAAATAACATTCTAAATCAGCCAATAATTCACACTCAGAGAGAAATAATTCGAAAGACGATCCTTCGACAACACATTATAAGTCGGCATAGTATAGACCGATTTTGAAAATTCGAAAAACCAAAGATGCAAATATATGCTATAGATACCGTAGTTGATTGTACCTCCAAGAAATTTTAAGAAATATTAATTTTTCCATCAAAAAATAACAATCTAAATCAGCCAATAATTCACACTCAGAAATAAATAATTCGAAAGACGATTCTTCGACAACACATTATAAGTCGGCATAGTATAGACCGATTTTCAAAATTCGAAAAACCAAAGATGCAAATATATGCTATAGATACCGTAGTTGATTGTACCTCCAAGAAACTTTAAGAAATATTAATTTTTCCATCAAAAAATAACATTCTAAATCAGCCAATAATTCACACTCAGAGAGAAATAATTTGAAAGACGATCCTTCGACAACACGTTATAAGTCGGCATAGTATAGACCGATTTTCAAAATTCGAAAAACCAAAGATGCAAATATATGCAACAGATACCGTAGTTGATTGTACCTCCAAGAAATTTTAAGAAATATTAATTTTTCCATCAAAAAATAACATTCTAAATCAGCCAATAATTCGCACTCAGAGAAAAATAATTCGAAAGATGATCCTTCGACAACACATTATAAGTCGGCATAGTATAGACCGATTTTCAAAATTCGAAAAACCAAAGATGCAAATATATGCTATAGATACCGTAGTTGATTGTACCTCCAAGAAATTTTAAGAAATATTAATTTTTCCATCAAAAAATAACATTCTAAATCAGCCAATAATTCACACTCAGAGAAAAATAATTCGAAAGACGATTCTTCGACAACACATTATAAGTCGGCATAGTATAGACCGATTTTCAAAATTCGAAAAACCAAAGATGCAAATATATGCTATAGATACCGTAGTTGATTGTACCTCCAAGAAATTTTAGGAAATATTAATTTTTCCATCAAAAATAACATTCTAAATCAGCCAATAATTCACACTCAGAGAGAAATAATTCGAAAGACGATCCTTCGACAACACATTATAAGTCGGCATGGTATAGACCGATTCTCAAAATTCGAAAAACCAAAGATGCAAATATATGCTATAGATACCGTAGTTGATTGTACCTCCAAGAAATTTTAAGAAATATTAATTTTTCCATCAAAAAATAACATTCTAAATCAGCCAATAATTCACACTCAGAGAGAAATAATTTGAAAAACGATCCTTCGACAACACGGTATAAGTCGGCATAGTATAGACCGATTCTCAAAATTCGAAAAATCAAAGATGCAAATATATGCTATAGATACCGTAGTTGATTGTACCTCCAAGAAATTTTAAGAAATATTAATTTTTCCATCAAAAAATAACATTCTAAATCAGCCAATAATTCACACTCAGAGAGAAATAATTCGAAAGACGATCCTTCGACAACACATTATAAGTCGGCATAGTATAGACCGATTTTGAAAATTCGAAAAACCAAAGATGCAAATATATGCTATAGATACCGTAGTTGATTGTACCTCCAAGAAATTTTAAGAAATATTAATTTTTCCATCAAAAAATAACAATCTAAATCAGCCAATAATTCACACTCAGAAATAAATAATTCGAAAGACGATTCTTCGACAACACATTATAAGTCTGCATAGTATAGACCGATTTTCAAAATTCGAAAAACCAAAGATGCAAATATATGCTATAGATACCGTAGTTGATTGTACCTCCAAGAAACTTTAAGAAATATTAATTTTTCCATCAAAAAATAACATTCTAAATCAGCCAATAATTCACACTCAGAGAGAAATAATTTGAAAGACGATCCTTCGACAACACGTTATAAGTCGGCATAGTATAGACCGATTTTCAAAATTCGAAAAACCAAAGATGCAAATATATGCAACAGATACCGTAGTTGATTGTACCTCCAAGAAATTTTAAGAAATATTAATTTTTCCATCAAAAAATAACATTCTAAATCAGCCAATAATTCGCACTCAGAGAAAAATAATTCGAAAGATGATCCTTCGACAACACATTATAAGTCGGCATAGTATAGACCGATTTTCAAAATTCGAAAAACCAAAGATGCAAATATATGCTATAGATACCGTAGTTGATTGTACCTCCAAGAAATTTTAAGAAATATTAATTTTTCCATCAAAAAATAACATTCTAAATCAGCCAATAATTCACACTCAGAGAGAAATAATTCGAAAGACGATTCTTCGACAACACATTATAGGTCGGCATAGTATAGACCGATTCTCAAAATTCGAAAAACCAAAGATGCAAATATATGCTATAGATACCGTAGTTGATTGTACCTCCAAGAAATTTTAAGAAATATTAATTTTTCCATCAAAAAATAACATTCTAAATCAGCCAATAATTCACACTCAGAGAGAAATAATTTGAAAGACGATCCTTCGACAACACGTTATAAGTCGGCATAGTATAGACCGATTTTCAAAATTCGAAAAACCAAAGATGCAAATATGTGCTATAGGTACCGTAGTTGATTGTACCTCCAAGAAATTTTAAGAAATATTAATTTTTCCATCAAAAAATAACATTCTAAATCAGCCAATAATTCACACTCAGAGAGAAATAATTCGAAAGACGATCCTTCGACAACACGTTATAAGTCGGCATAGTATAGACCGATTTTCAAAATTCGAAAAACCAAAGATGCAAATATATGCTATAGGTACCGTAGTTGATTGTACCTCCAAGAAATTTTAAGAAATATTAATTTTTCCATCAAAAAATAACATTCTAAATCAGCCAATAATTCACACTCAGAAATAAATAATTCGAAAGACGATTCTTCGACAACACATTATAAGTCGGCATAGTATAGACCGATTTTCAAAATTCGAAAAACCAAAGATGCAAATATATGCTATAGATACCGTAGTTGATTGTACCTCCAAGAAATTTTAAGAAATATTAATTTTTCCATCAAAAAATAACATTCTAAGTCAGCCAATAATTCACACTCAGGGAGAAATAATTCGAAAGACCATTCTTCGACAACACATTATAAGTCGGCATAGTAAAGACCGATTTTCAAAATTCGAAAAACCAAAGATGCAAATATATGCTATAGATACCGTAGTTGATTGTACCTCCAAGAAATTTTAAGAAATATTAATTTTTCCATCAAAACATAACAATCTAAATCAGCCAATAATTCACACTCAGAGAGAAATAATTCGAAAGACGTTCCTCAGACAACACTTTGTAAATCGATGATCATTGTTTAAAATTTATAAAGTTTTCAGAATAATAAATACTGTTGGAAAATTGAGAAGAAGAGATACCCATTCCATGAAAATTGATGAGATCAGTAGAAGTAGCAATAAACCATAAAATCATAATCTACTTTCTTGTACTTTCAATTATGCGAACCAGACGACATACTTGAAGGAAATTTGTGTATTCAACACAGGTACCGTCTCAAATATTTGCCTCTAAACTTTTTTGACAGAAGTACGTATTTTCTGAATTGGATTCGATTTTCAGATCCGATATTTACCTAACTTGTTGCCGAGAGCTGAACAGTGGAACCAACCAAGTTTCTTGGAAAGAAACTCCTATTTAAGAACTGAGAGGTACCCTTTTTAAAAAAGGGACTAATTAAAATAAATAGATACGGTCAGGAGGGACAGATTCCATTCATGAAACTCGGGGTTGATTCCAGGAAGAATTTAAGTAAAATATTCATTCATAGGTAAAAAAAACTGCCAACAGTCTGGGCGCAACTGTATTATTTTTCCGGCAGAAGTTCAGAACGCGTTCAATTCGGGGATGCGGTGTATGTTACTATGTGACTGAAAACCTAACAAAAAGTTCGGGAAGCGGTTAGAAAAGGGTGTAACATATGAATTAAATAATTAGGTCATATTCCGGGATGCGGTCTAGAGGTTGAAAAAAACAAAACTTAAAAATAGGTGATTATTAAACAAACCTGGGGAAGTGAAAAGATATTCGATATCTGATCAGACCTGAGAAACATGGTGGAATTCATGAAAAAGTATACAACCAGTTTACACCCTCTTATGGGTCGAATTTCAAAAAATCTTGAAAACACTTTCTAGGTATTCACATGAAGAATCCGTAGAAAAAAAATGAACTCAATATTTCGAAAGACCTAGTAGATATGACGAAAATCGTGAAAATAAATGCATTTTATACTAACCGATATTTTTTTTGCCCCCCCTTCTGAACGCCAATGAAAATTTGAATTTTTTTTTACCAGAATTACTTTTCTAGTTAATTTACATATACGTACCGAGTTTCAACTTAACAGCATAAGCCGTTCTAAAGTTCGGAAAAACACCCCCCACCACCGTACCATACTACCCCTAAAAAAAAATTTATTTTTCCACCATGCCACTACTATAGCTCTATCTAAATACTAAGTTTCAGCTTCCTATCATTATAGATTCTTAAGATATAAGCATCGGAACTTTTTCTTTCTCACCCTTCCCCACCCTCACCCTCTACACCCACACCCCCAAACTTTTTTTCCCTACTAGAGTTCTATTAGGCCTACTTCTGGTAAGAATTTGAAGCAACCATCTTACACTGTTATTGAGATATGAAACGTGTTATTTTTGAAAAATTCTTATCCCCTCCACTTACGTACTCCCCCACCCCCTTCAAAGATTTTACTTTGAGCAATCTTCATTTATCAAGCTTTGTATCCAAACCGAATTTTGTTTTTCTGGTGCCACTGGTTTGGGAGATATTGTAATGTTAAGTATTTCAACCTACACCCCCGTACTTCACTACCCCCACCCAAAAATTTTGTTTCAATCTACTCTCCTAGTATAACTACAAATATTTGTTAAGTTTTAATTGCTTGCTATTAACGGTTTAGGAGATATGGATTTTAGAATTTGTCGATCTCGACTTTTTTACATTTCGGATGCATTGCTTCCCCCTCCACTCCCACACCCCTTCACCCATATCTGTTTTTTGTTTTGCAAATGGGTCCATTATCAAAGCTCTATAGAAATTCTAAGTTTCAGCCTCCTAACACAAGCGGTTCCTGAGATCTAGAAACCTAAATTTTTCGTCTAAAACGCTTACCCCGCCTTCCCCCTTACACCTCCTCCCCTGAAAATAATGTCAATTCAAGGGGTCCACCAAGTCTATTCTTAGAAAAAAATTTAATTTAATAGCTCCACTGGTTTGAGAGCTACGAGCCTTCAAAGATTTTGGGGCGGTCGACGTACGGCGTACGGGGTACGGCGTACAGACGAAGTGAAAATTTTTATTGCTTTTTTCGCGTCTACTAATCATGAAACGTGGACAAAAAAATTTTGAGGGCAGCAAATTTTTTTTTTTTTAAAATCGGTAACAATACTGTATTATAAATAATACAGTAAAAAATCTGCCAACAGTCTGGGCGCAACTGTATTATTTTTCCGGCAGAAGTTCAGAACGCGTTCAATTCGGGGATGCGGTGTATGTTACTATGTGACTGAAAACCTAACAAAAAGTTCGGGAAGCGGTTAGAAAAGGGTGTAACATATGAATTAAGTAATTGGGTCATATTCCCGGATGCGGCCTAGAGGTTGAAAAAAACAAAACTTAAAAACAGGTGATTATTAAACAAACCTGGGGAAGTGAAAAGATATTCGATATCTGATCAGACCTGAGAAACATGGTGGAATTCATGAAAAAGTATACAACCAGTTTACACCCTTTTAGGGGTCGAATTTCAAAAAATCTTGAAAACACTTTCTAGGTATTCACATGAAGAATCCGTAGAAAAAAAATTAACTCAATATTTCGAAAGACCTAGTAGATATGACGAAAATCGTGAAAATATATGCATTTTATACTAACCGATATTTTTTTTTGCCCCCTCTTCTGAACGCCAATGAATATTCAAATTTTTTTTTTATTAGAATTACTTTTCTAGTTAATTTACATATACGTACCGAGTTTCAACTTAACAGCATAAGCCGTTCTAAAGTTAGGAAAAGCACCCCCCACCACCGTACCATACTACCCCTAAAAAAAATTTTATTTTTCCACCATGCCACTACTATAGCTCTATCCAAATACCAAGTTTCAGCTTCCTATCATTATAGATTCTTAAGATATAAGCATCGGAACTTTTTCTTTCTCACCCTTCCCCACCCTCACCCTCTACACCCACACCCCCAAACTTTTTTTCCCTACTGGGGTTCTATTAGGCCTACTTCTGGTAAAAATTTGAAGCAACCATCTTACACTGTTATTGAGATATGAAACGTGTTATTTTTGAAAAATTCTTATCCCCTCCACTTACGTACTCCCCCGCCCCCTTCAAAGATTTTACTTTGAGCAATCTTCATTTATCAAGCTTTGTATCCAAACCAAATTTTGTTTTTCTGGTGCCACTGGTTTGGGAGATATTGTAATGTTAAGTATTTCAACCCCCACCCCCGTACGTCACTACCCCCACCCAAAAATTTTGTTTCAATCTACTCTCCTAGTATAACTACAGATATTTGTTAAGTTTTAATTGCTTGCTATTAACGGTTTAGGAAATATGGATTTTAGAATTTGTCGATCTCGACTTTTTTGCGTTTCGGACGCATTGCTTCCCCCTCCACTCCCACACCCCTTCACCCATATCTGGTTTTTTTTTTGCAAATGGGTCCATTATCAAAGCTCTATAGAAATTCTAAGTTTCAGCCTCCTAACACAAGCGGTTCCTGAGATCTAGAAACCTAAATTTTTCGTCTAAAACGCTTACCCCGCCTTCCCCCTTACACCTCCTCCCCTGAAAATAATGTCAATTCAAGGGGTCCACCAAGTCTATTCTTAGAAAAAATTTTAATTTAATAGCTCCACTGGTTTGAGAGCTACGAGCCTTCAAAGATTTTGGGGCGGTCGACGTACGGCGTACGGGGTACGGCGTACAGACGGAGTGAAAATTTTTATTGCTTTTTTCGCGTCTACTAGTCATGAAACGTGGACAAAAAAATTTTGAGGGCAGCAAATTTTTTTTTTTTAAAAATCGATAACAATACTGTATTATAAATAATACAGTAAAAGGAAAAAACCATAAACAAACCGATTTTGACGAAAAGATATTTCTGTTACACTTACGGGATCATTGCCAGCCAAGTGACGCACGCCGATTTTGTTACATATATTGTAGAATACTAAAATCTAAAGGATACGCATTTTATTTTATCGGCAGCCAAGAGTATTTCAGGGATTTATCGAATTTTGAAAATCGGTCTATACTATGCTTATCGACTTATAATGTGTTGTCGAAGGATCGACTTTCGAATTATTTCTCTCTGAATGTGAATTATTGGCTGATTTAGAATGTTATTTTTTGATGGAAAAATTAATATTTCTTAAAATTTCTTGGAGGTACAATCAACTACGGTATCTATAGCATATATTTGCATCTTTGGTTTTTCGAATTTTGAAAATCGGTCTATACTATGCCGAATTATAATGTATTGTCGAAGGATCGTCTTTCGAATTATTTCTCTCTGAGTGTGAATTATTGGCTGATTTAGAATGTTATTTTTTGATGGAAAAATTAATATTTCTTAAAATTTCTTGGAGGTACAATCAACTACGGTATCTACAGCATATATTTGCATCTTTGGTTTTTCGAATTTTGAAAATCGGTCTATACTATGCCGACTTATAATGTGTTGTCGAAGAATCGTCTTTCGAATTATTTCACTCTGAGTGTGAATTACTGGCTGATTTAGAATGTTATTTTTTGATGGAAAAATTAATATTTCTTAAAATTTCTTGGAGGTACAATCAACTACGGTATCTATAGCATATATTTGCATCTTTGGTGTTTCGAATTTTGAAAATCGGTCTATACTATGCCGACTTATAATGTGTTGTCGAAGGATCGTCTTTCGAATTATTTCTCTCTGAGTGTGAATTATTGGCTGATTTAGAATGTTATTTTTTGATGGAAAAATTAATATTTCTTAAAATTTCTTGGAGATACAATCAACTACGGTATCTATAGCATATATTTGCATCTTTGATTTTTCGAATTTTGATAATCGGTCTATACTATGCCGACTTATAATGTGTTGTCGAAGAATCGTCTTTCGAATTATTTCTCTCTGAGTGTGAATTATTGGCTGATTTAGAATGTTATTTTTTGATGGAAAAATTAATATTTCTTAAAATTTCTTGGAGGTACAATCAACTACGGTATCTATAGCATATATTTGCATCTCTGGTTTTTCGAATTTTGAAAATCGGTCTATACTATGCCGACTTATAATGTGTTGTCGAAGGATCGTCTTTCGAATTATTTCTCTCTGAGTGTGAATTATTGGCTGATTTAGAATGTTATTTTTTGATGGAAAAATTAATATTTCTTAAAATTTCTTGGAGGTACAATCAACTACGGTATCTATAGCATATATTTGCATCTTTGCTTTTCGAATTTTGAAAATCGGTCTATACTATGCCGACTTATAATGTGTTGCCGAAGGATCGTCTTTCGAATTATTTATTTCTGAGTGTGAATTATTGGCTGATTTAGATTGTTATTTTTTGATGGAAAAATTAATATTTCTTAAAATTTCTTGGAGGTACAATAAACTACGGTTCCAATAGCATATATTTGCATCTTTGGTTTTTCGAATTTTGAAAATCGGTCTATACTATGCCGACTTATAATGTGTTGTCGAAGGGTCGTCTTTCGAATTATTTATTTCTGAGTGTGAATTATTGGCTGATTTAGATTGTTATTTTTTGATGGAAAAATTAATATTTCTTAAAATTTCTTGGAGGTACAATCAACTACGGTATCTATAGCATATATTTGCATCTTTGGTTTTTCGAATTTTGAAAATCGGTCTATACTATGCCGACTTATAATGTGTTGTCGAAGGATCGTCTTTCGAATTATTTCTCTCTGAGTGTAAATTATTGGCTGATTTAGAATGTTATTTCTTGATGGAAAAATTAATATTTCTTAAAATTTCTTGGAGGTACAATCAACTACGGTATCTATAGCATATATTTGCATCTTTGGTTTTTCGAATTTTGAAAATCGGTCTATACTATGCCGACTTATAATGTGTTGTCGAAGGATCGTCTTTCGAATTATTTATTTCTGAGTGTGAATTATTGGCTGATTTAGAATGTTATTTTTTGATGGAAAAATTAATATTTCTTAAAATTTCTTGGAGGTACAATCAACTACGGTACCTATAGCATATATTTGCATCTTTGGTTTTCCGAATTTTGAAAATCGGTCTATACTATGCCGACTTATAATGTGTTGTCGAAGGATCGTCTTTCGAATTATTTCTCTCTGAGTGTGAATTATTGGCTGATTTAGAATGTTATTTTTTGATGGAAAAATTAATATTTCTTAAAATTTCTTGGAGGTACAATCAACTACGGTACCTATAGCATATATTTGCATCTTTGGTTTTCCGAATTTTGAAAATCGGTCTATACTATGCCGACATATAACGTGTTGCCGAAGGATCGTCTTTCAAATTATTTCTCTCTGAGTGTGAATTATTGGCTAATTTAGAATGTTATTTTTTGATGGAAAAATTAATATTTCTTAAAATTTCTTGGAGGTACAATCAACTACGGTATCTATAGCATATATTTGCATCTTTGGTTTTTCAAATTTTGAAAATCAGTCTATACTATGCCGAATTATAATGTGTTGTCGAAGGATCGTCTTTCGAATTATTTCTTTCTGAGTGTGAATTATTGACTGATTTAGAATGTTATTTTTTGATGGAAAAATTAATATTTCTTAAAATTTCTTGGAGGTACAATCAACTACGGTATCTATAGCATATATTTGCATCTTTGGTTTTTCGAATTTTGAGAATCGGTCTATACTATGCCGACTTATAATGTGTTGTCGAAGGATCATCTTTCGAATTATTTCTCTCTGAGTGTGAATTATTGGCTGATTTAGAATGTTATTTTTTGATGGAAAAATTAATATTTCTTAAAATTTCTTGGAGGTACAATCAACTACGGTATCTATAGCATATATTTGCATCTTTGATTTTTCGAATTTTGAAAATCGGTCTATACTATGCCGACTTATAATGTGTTGTCGAAGGATCGTCTTTCGAATTATTTCTCTCTGAGTGTGAATTATTGGCTGATTTAGAATGTTATTTTTTGATTGAAAAATTAATATTTCTTAAAATTTCTTGGAGGTACAATCAACTACGGTATCTATAGCATATATTTGCATCTTTGGTTTTTCGAATTTTGAAAATCGGTCTATACTATGCCGACTTATAATGTGTTGTCGAAGGATCGTCTTTCGAATTATTTCTCTCTGAGTGTGAATTATTGGCTGATTTAGAATGTTATTTTTTGATGGAAAAATTAATATTTCTTAAAATTTCTTGGAGGTACAATCAACTACGGTTCCTATAGCATATATTTGCATCTTCGGTTTTTCGAATTTTGAAAGCGCATGTACTCCGCTTATGGTTTAATAATGTGTTGTCGAAGGATCGTCTTTCGAATTATTTATTTCTGAGTGTGAATTATTGGCTGATTTAGATTGTTATTTTTTGATGGAAAAATTAATATTTCTTAAAATTTCTTGGAGGTACAATCAACTACGGTATCTATAGCATATATTTGCATCTTTGGTTTTTCGAATTTTGAAAATCGGTTTATACTATGCCGACTTATAATGTGTTGCCGAAGGATCGTCTTTCGAATTACTTATTTCTGAGTGTGAATTATTGGCTGATTTAGATTGTTATTTTTTGATGGACAAATTAATATTTCTTAAAATTTCTTGGAGGTACAATCAACTACGGTTCCAATAGCATATATTTGCATCTTTGGTTTTTCGAATTTTGAGAATCGGTCTATACTATGCCGACTTATAATGTGTTGTCGAAGGGTCGTCTTTCGAATTATTTATTTCTGAGTGTGAATTATTGGCTGATTTAGATTGTTATTTTTTGATGGAAAAATTAATATTTCTTAAAATTTCTTGGAGGTACAATCAACTACGGTTCCAATAGCATATATTTGCATCTTTGGTTTTTCGAATTTTGAAAATCGGTCTATACTATGCCGACTTATAATGTGTTGCCGAAGGATCGTCTTTCAAATTATTTATTTCTGAGTGTGAATTATTGGCTGATTTAGATTGTTATTTTTTGATGGAAAAATTAATATTTCTTAAAATTTCTTGGAGGTACAATCAACTACGGTATCTATAGCATATATTTGCATCTTTGCTTTTCGAATTTTGAAAATCGGTCTATACTATGCCGACTTATAATGTGTTGTCGAAGGATCGTCTTTCGAATTATTTCTCTCTGAGTGTAAATTATTGGCTGATTTAGAATGTTATTTTTTGATGGAAAAATTAATATTTCTTAAAATTTCTTGGAGGTACAATCAACTACGGTATCTATAGCATATATTTGCATCTTTGGTTTTCCGAATTTTGAAAATCGGTCTATACTAAGCCGACTTATAACGTGTTGTCGAAGGATCGTCTTTCAAATTATTTCTCTCTGAGTGTGAATTATTGGCTGATTTAGAATGTTATTTTTTGATGGAAAAATTAATATTTCTTAAAATTTCTTGGAGGTACAATCAACTACGGTACCTATAGCATATATTTGCATCTTTGGTTTTCCGAATTTTGAAAATCGGTCTATACTATGCCGACTTATAACGTGTTGTCGAAGGATCGTCTTTCGAATTATTTCTCTCTGAGTGTGAATTATTGGCTGATTTAGAATGTTATTTTTTGATGGAAAAATTAATATTTCTTAAAATTTCTTGGAGGTACAATCAACTACGGTATCTTTAGCATATATTTGCATCTTTGGTTTTTCGAATTTTAAAAATCGGTCTATACTATGCCGACTTATAATGTGTTGTCGAAGGATCGTCTTTCGAATTATTTCTCTCTGAGTGTGAATTATTGGCTGATTTAGAATGTTATTTTTTGATGGAAAAATTAATATTTCTTAAAATTTCTTGGAGGTACAATCAACTACGGTATCTATAGCATATATTTGCATCTTTGGTTTTTCGAATTTTGAAAATCGGTCTATACTATGCCGACTTATAATGTGTTGCCGAAGGATCGTCTTTCGAATTATTTATTTCTGAGTGTGAATTATTGGCTGATTTAGATTGTTATTTTTTGATGGAAAAATTAATATTTCTTAAAATTTCTTGGAGGTACAATCAACTACGGTTCCAATAGCATATATTTGCATCTTTGATTTTTCGAATTTTGAAAATCGGTCTATACTATGCCGACTTATAATGTGTTGTCGAAGGATCGTCTTTCGAATTATTTCTCTCTGAGTGTGAATTATTGGCAGATTTAGAATGTTATTTTTTGATTGAAAAATTAATATTTCTTAAAATTTCTTGGAGGTACAATCAACTACGGTATCTATAGCATATATTTGCATCTTTGGTTTTTCGAATTTTGAAAATCGGTCTATACTATGCCGACTTATAATGTGTTGTCGAAGGATCATCTTTCGAATTATTTCTCTCTGAGTGTGAATTATTGGCTGATTTAGAATGTTATTTTTTGATGGAAAAATTAATATTTCTTAAAATTTCTTGGAGGTACAATCAACTACGGTATCTATAGCATATATTTGCATCTTTGGTTTTTCGAATTTTGAAAATCGGTCTATACTATGCCGACTTATAATGTGTTGTCGAAGGATCGTCTTTCGAATTATTTCTCTCTGAGTGTGAATTATTGGCTGATTTAGAATGTTATTTTTTGATGGAAAAATTAATATTTCTTAAAATTTCTTGGAGGTACAATCAACTACGGTATCTATAGCATATATTTGCATCTTTGGTTTTTCGAATTTTGAAAATCGGTCTATACTATGCCGACTTATAATGTGTTGTCGAAGGATCGTCTTTCGAATTATTTCTTTCTGAGTGTGAATTATTGACTGATTTAGAATGTTATTTTTTGATGGAAAAATTAATATTTCTTAAAATTTCTTGGAGGTACAATCAACTACTGTATCTATAGCATATATTTGCATCTTTGGTTTTTCGAATTTTGAGAATCGGTCTATACTATGCCGACTTATAATGTGTTGTCGAAGGATCATCTTTCGAATTATTTCTCTCTGAGTGTGAATTATTGGCTGATTTAGAATGTTATTTTTTGATGGAAAAATTAATATTTCTTAAAATTTCTTGGAGGTACAATCAACTACGGTATCTATAGCATATATTTGCATCTTTGATTTTTCGAATTTTGAAAATCAGTCTATACTATGCCGACTTATAATGTGTTGTCGAAGGATCGTCTTTCGAATTATTTCTCTCTGAGTGGGAATTATTGGCTGATTTAGAATGTTATTTTTTGATTGAAAAATTAATATTTCTTAAAATTTCTTGGAGGTACAATCAACTACGGTATCTATAGCATATATTTGCATCTTTGGTTTTTCGAATTTTGAAAATCGGTCTATACTATGCCGACTTATAATGTGTTGTCGAAGGATCGTCTTTCGAATTATTTCTCTCTGAGTGTGAATTATTGGCTGATTTAGAATGTTATTTTTTGATGGAAAAATTAATATTTCTTAAAATTTCTTGGAGGTACAATCAACTACGGTTCCTATAGCATATATTTGCATCTTCGGTTTTTCGAATTTTGAAAGCGCATGTACTCCGCTTATGGTTTAATAATGTGTTGTCGAAGGATCGTCTTTCGAATTATTTATTTCTGAGTGTGAATTATTGGCTGATTTAGATTGTTATTTTTTGATGGAAAAATTAATATTTCTTAAAATTTCTTGGAGGTACAATCAACTACGGTATCTATAGCATATATTTGCATCTTTGGTTTTTCGAATTTTGAGAATCGGTCTATACTATGCCGACTTATAACGTGTTGTCGAAGGATCGTTTTTCAAATTATTTCTCTCTGAGTGTGAATTATTGGCTGATTTAGAATGTTATTTTTTGATGGAAAAATTAATATTTCTTAAAATTTTTTGGAGGTACAATCAACTACGGTATCTATAGCATATATTTGCATCTTTGGTTTTTCGAATTTTGAAAATCGGTCTATACTATGCCGACTTATAATGTGTTGCCGAAGGATCGTCTTTCGAATTATTTATTTCTGAGTGTGAATTATTGGCTGATTTAGATTGTTATTTTTTGATGGAAAAATTAATATTTCTTAAAATTTCTTGGAGGTACAATCAACTACGGTTCCAATAGCATATATTTGCATCTTTGATTTTTCGAATTTTGAAAATCGGTCTATACTATGCCGACTTATAATGTGTTGTCGAAGGATCGTCTTTCGAATTATTTCTCTCTGAGTGTGAATTATTGGCTGATTTAGAATGTTATTTTTTGATTGAAAAATTAATATTTCTTAAAATTTCTTGGAGGTACAATCAACTACGGTATCTATAGCATATATTTGCATCTTTGGTTTTTCGAATTTTGAAAATCGGTCTATACTATGCCGACTTATAATGTGTTGTCGAAGGATCGTCTTTCGAATTATTTCTCTCTGAGTGTGAATTATTGGCTGATTTAGAATGTTATTTTTTGATGGAAAAATTAATATTTCTTAAAATTTCTTGGAGGTACAATCAACTACGGTACCTATAGCATATATTTGCATCTTTGGTTTTCCGAATTTTGAAAATCGGTCTATACTATGCCGACTTATAACGTGTTGTCGAAGGATCGTCTTTCGAATTATTTCTCTCTGAGTGTGAATTATTGGCTGATTTAGAATGTTATTTTTTGATGGAAAAATTAATATTTCTTAAAATTTCTTGGAGGTACAATCAACTACGGTATCTTTAGCATATATTTGCATCTTTGGTTTTTCGAATTTTAAAAAACGGTCTATACTATGCCGACTTATAATGTGTTGTCGAAGGATCATCTTTCGAATTATTTCTCTCTGAGTGTGAATTATTGGCTGATTTAGAATGTTATTTTTTGATGGAAAAATTAATATTTCTTAAAATTTCTTGGAGGTACAATCAACTACGGTATCTATAGCATATATTTGCATCTTTGGTTTTTCGAATTTTGAAAATCGGTCTATACTATGCCGACTTATAATGTGTTGTCGAAGGATCGTCTTTCGAATTATTTCTTTCTGAGTGTGAATTATTGACTGATTTAGAATGTTATTTTTTGATGGAAAAATTAATATTTCTTAAAATTTCTTGGAGGTACAATCAACTACGGTATCTATAGCATATATTTGCATCTTTGGTTTTTCGAATTTTGAGAATCGGTCTATACTATGCCGACTTATAATGTGTTGTCGAAGGATCATCTTTCGAATTATTTCTCTCTGAGTGTGAATTATTGGCTGATTTAGAATGTTATTTTTTGATGGAAAAATTAATATTTCTTAAAATTTCTTGGAGGTACAATCAACTACGGTATCTATAGCATATATTTGCATCTTTGATTTTTCGAATTTTGAAAATCGGTCTATACTATGCCGACTTATAATGTGTTGTCGAAGGATCATCTTTCGAATTATTTCTCTCTGAGTGTGAATTATTGGCTGATTTAGAATGTTATTTTTTGATGGAAAAATTAATATTTCTTAAAATTTCTTGGAGGTACAATCAACTACGGTATCTATAGCATATATTTGCATCTTTGATTTTTCGAATTTTGAAAATCGGTCTATACTATGCCGACTTATAATGTGTTGTCGAAGGATCGTCTTTCGAATTATTTCTCTCTGAGTGTGAATTATTGGCTGATTTAGAATGTTATTTTTTGATTGAAAAATTAATATTTCTTAAAATTTCTTGGAGGTACAATCAACTACGGTATCTATAGCATATATTTGCATCTTTGGTTTTTCGAATTTTGAAAATCGGTCTATACTATGCCGACTTATAATGTGTTGTCGAAGGATCGTCTTTCGAATTATTTCTCTCTGAGTCTGAATTATTGGCTGATTTAGAATGTTATTTTTTGATGGAAAAATTAATATTTCTTAAAATTTCTTGGAGGTACAATCAACTAAGGTTCCTATAGCATATATTTGCATCTTCGGTTTTTCGAATTTTGAAAGCGCATGTACTCCGCTTATGGTTTAATAATGTGTTGTCGAAGGATCGTCTTTCGAATTATTTATTTCTGAGTGTGAATTATTGGCTGATTTAGATTGTTATTTTTTGATGGAAAAATTAATATTTCTTAAAATTTCTTGGAGGTACAATCAACTACGGTATCTATAGCATATATTTGCATCTTTGGTTTTTCGAATTTTGAGAATCGGTCTATACTATGCCGACTTATAACGTGTTGTCGAAGGATAGTTTTTCAAATTATTTCTCTCTGAGTGTGAATTATTGGCTGATTTAGAATGTTATTTTTTGATGGAAAAATTAATATTTCTTAAAATTTTTTGGAGGTACAATCAACTACGGTATCTATAGCATATATTTGCATCTTTGGTTTTTCGAATTTTGAAAATCGGTTTATACTATGCCGACTTATAATGTGTTGCCGAAGGATCGTCTTTCGAATTATTTATTTCTGAGTGTGAATTATTGGCTGATTTAGATTGTTATTTTTTGATGGACAAATTAATATTTCTTAAAATTTCTTGGAGGTACAATCAATTACGGTTCCAATAGCATATATTTGCATCTTTGGTTTTTCGAATTTTGAGAATCGGTCTATACTATGCCGACTTATAATGTGTTGTCGAAGGGTCGTCTTTCGAATTATTTATTTCTGAGTGTGAATTATTGGCTGATTTAGATTAATATTTTTTGATGGACAAATTAATATTTCTTAAAATTTCTTGGAGGTACAATCAACTACGGTTCAAATAGCATATATTTGCATCTTTGGTTTTTCGAATTTTGAAAATCGGTCTATACTATGCCGACTTATAATGTGTTGCCGAAGGATCGTCTTTCGAATTATTTATTTCTGAGTGTGAATTATTGGCTGATTTAGATTGTTATTTTTTGATGGAAAAATTAATATTTCTTAAAATTTCTTGGAGGTACAATCAACTACGGTATCTATAGCATATATTTGCATCTTTGCTTTTCGAATTTTGAAAATCGGTCTATACTATGCCGACTTTTAATGTGTTGTCGAAGGATCGTCTTTCGAATTATTTCTCTCTGAGTGTAAATTATTGGCTGATTTAGAATGTTATTTTTTGATGGAAAAATTAATATTTCTAAAAATTTCTTGGAGGTACAATCAACTACGCTATCTATAGCATATATTTGCATCTTTGGTTTTTCGAATTTTGAAAATCGGTCTATACTATGCCGACTTATAATGTGTTGTCGAAGGATCGTCTTTCGAATTATTTCTCTCTGAGTGTGAATTATTGGCTGATTTAGAATGTTATTTCTTGATGGAAAAATTAATATTTCTTAAAATTTCTCGGAGGTACAATCAACTACGGTACCTATAGCATATATTTGCATCTTTGGTTTTCCGAATTTTGAAAATCGGTCTATACTAAGCCGACTTATAACGTGTTGTCGAAGGATCGTCTTTCAAATTATTTCTCTCTGAGTGTGAATTATTGGCTGATTTAGAATGTTATTTTTTGATGGAAAAATTAATATTTCTTAAAATTTCTTGGAGGTACAATCAACTACGGTACCTATAGCATATATTTGCATCTTTGGTTTTCCGAATTTTGAAAATCGGTCTATACTATGCCGACTTATAACGTGTTGTCGAAGGATCGTCTTTCGAATTATTTCTCTCTGAGTGTGAATTATTGGCTGATTTAGAATGTTATTTTTTGATGGAAAAATTAATATTTCTTAAAATTTCTTGGAGGTACAATCAACTACGGTATCTTTAGCATATATTTGCATCTTTGGTTTTTCGAATTTTAAAAAACGGTCTATACTATGCCGACTTATAATGTGTTGTCGAAGGATCATCTTTCGAATTATTTCTCTCTGAGTGTGAATTATTGGCTGATTTAGAATGTTATTTTTTGATGGAAAAATTAATATTTCTTAAAATTTCTTGGATGTACAATAAACTACGGTATCTATAGCATATATTTGCATCTTTGGTTTTTCGAATTTTGAAAATCGGTCTACACTATGCCGACTTATAATGTGTTGTCGAAGGATCGTCTTTCGAATTATTTCTCTCTGAGTGTGAATTATTGGCTGATTTAGAATGTTATTTTTTGATGGAAAAATTAATATTTCTTAAAACTTCTTGGAGGTACAATCAACTACGGTATCTATAGCATATATTTGCATCTTTGGTTTTTCGAATTTTGAAAATCGGTCTATACTATGCCGACTTATAATGTGTTGTCGAAGGATCGTCTTTCGAATTATTTCTCTCTGAGTATGAATTATTGGCTGATTTAGAATGTTATTTTTTGATGGAAAAATTAATATTTCTTAAAATTTCTTGGAGGTACAATCAACTACGGTATCTATAGCATATATTTGCATTTTTGGTTTTTCGAATTTTGAAAATCGGTCTATACTATGCCGACTTATAATGTGTTGTCGAAGGATCGTCTTTCGAATTATTTCTCTCTGAGTGTGAATTATTGGCTGATTTAGAATGTTATTTTTTGATGGAAAAATTAATATTTCTTAAAATTTCTTGGAGGTACAATCAACTTCGGTATCTATAGCATATATTTGCATCTTTGGTTTTTCGAATTTTGAAAATCGGTCTATACTATGCCGACTTATAATGTGTTGTCGAAGGATCGTCTTTCGAATTATTTCTCTCTGAGTGTGAATTATTGGCTGATTTAGAATGTTATTTTTTGATGGAAAAATTAATATTTCTTAAAATTTCTTGGAGGTGCAATCAACTACGGTATCTATAGCATATATTTGCATCTTTGGTTTTTCGAATTTTGAGAATCGGTCTATACTATGCCGACTTATAATGTGTTGTCGAAGAATCGTCTTTCGAATTATTTCACTCTGAGTGTGAATTATTGGCTGATTTAGAATGTTATTTTTTGATGGAAAAATTAATATTTCTTAAAATTTCTTGGAGGTACAATCAACTACGGTATCTATAGCATATATTTGCATCTTTGGTTTTTCGAATTTTGAAAATCGGTCTATACTATGCCGACTTATAATGTGTTGTCGAAGGATCGTCTTTCGAATTATTTCTCTCTGAGTGTGAATTATTGGCTGATTTAGAATGTTATTTTTTGATGGAAAAATTAATATTTCTTAAAATTTCTTGGAGGTACAATCAACTACGGTATCTATAACATATATTTGCATCTTTGGTTTTTCGAATTTTGAAAATCGGTCTATACTATGCCGACTTATAATGTGTTGCCGAAGGATCATCTATCGAATTATTTCTCTCTGAGTGTGAATTATTGGCTGATTTAGAATGTTATTTTTTGATGGAAAAATTAATATTTCTTAAAATTTCTTGGAGGTACAATCAACTACGGTATCTATAGCATATATTTGCATCTTTGGTTTTTCGAATTTTGAGAATCGGTCTAAACTATGCCGACTTATAACGTGTTGTCGAAGGATCGTTTTTCAAATTATTTCTCTCTGAGTGTGAATTATTGGCTGATTTAGAATGTTATTTTTTGATGGAAAAATTAATATTTCTTAAAATTTCTTGGAGGTACAATCAACTACGGTATCTATAGCATATATTTGCATCTTTGGTTTTTCGAATTTTGAAAATCGGTCTATACTATGCCGACTTATAATGTGTTGTCGAAGGATCGTCTTTCGAATTATTTCTCTCTGAGTGTGAATTATTGGCTGATTTAGAATGTTATTTTTTGATGGAAAAATTAATATTTCTTAAAATTTCTTGGAGGTACAATCAACTACGGTATCTATAACATATATTTGCATCTTTGGTTTTTCGAATTTTGAAAATCGGTCTATACTATGCCGACTTATAATGTGTTGCCGAAGGATCATCTATCGAATTATTTCTCTCTGAGTGTGAATTATTGGCTGATTTAGAATGTTATTTTTTGATGGAAAAATTAATATTTCTTAAAATTTCTTGGAGGTACAATCAACTACGGTATCTATAGCATATATTTGCATCTTTGGTTTTTCGAATTTTGAGAATCGGTCTAAACTATGCCGACTTATAACGTGTTGTCGAAGGATCGTTTTTCAAATTATTTCTCTCTGAGTGTGAATTATTGGCTGATTTAGAATGTTATTTTTTGATGGAAAAATTAATATTTCTTAAAATTTCTTGGAGGTACAATCAACTACGGTATCTATAGCATATATTTGCATCTTTGGTTTTTCGAATTTTGAAAGCGCATGTACTCTTCTTATCGTTTAATAATGTGTTGTCGAAAGATCGACTTTCGAATTATTTATTTCTGAGTGTGAATTATTGGCTGATTTAGATTGTTATTTTTTGATGGAAAAATTAATATTTCTTAAAATTTCTTGGAGGTACAATCAACTACGGTATCTATAGCATATATTTGCATCTTTGGTTTTTCGAATTTTGAGAATCGGTCTAAACTATGCCGACTTATAACGTGTTGTCGAAGGATCGTTTTTCAAATTATTTCTCTCTGAGTGTGAATTATTGGCTGATTTAGAATGTTATTTTTTGATGGAAAAATTAATATTTCTTAAAATTTCTTGGAGGTACAATCAACTACGGTATCTATAGCATATATTTGCATCTTTGGTTTTTCGAATTTTGAAAATCGGTCTATACTATGCCGACTTATAATGTGTTGTCGAACGATCGTCTTTCGAATTATTTCTCTCTGGGTGTGAATTATTGGCTGATTTAGAATGTTATTTTTTGATGGAAAAATTAATATTTCTTGGAGGTACAATCAACTACGGTATCTATAGCATATATTTGCATCTTTGGTTTTTCGAATTTTGAAAATCGGTCTATACTATGCCGACTTATAATGTGTTGTCGAAGGATCATCTTTCGAATTGTTTCTCTCTGAGTGTGATTTATTGGCTGATTTAGAATGTTATTTTTTGATGGAAAAATTAATATTTCTTAAAATTTCTTGGAGGTACAATCAACTACGGTTCCTATAGCATATATTTGCATCTTTGGTTTTTCGAATTTTGAAAGCGCATGTACTCCGCTTATCGTTTAATAATGTGTTGTCGAAGGATCGTCTTTCGAATTATTTATTTCTGAGTGTGAATTATTGGCTGATTTAGATTGTTATTTTTTGATGGAAAAATTAAAATTTCTTAAAATTTCTTGGAGGTACAATCAACTACGGTATCTATAGCATATATTTGCATCTTTGGTTTTTCGAATTTTGAGAATCGGTCTATACTATGCCGACTTATAATGTGTTGTCGAAGGATCGTCTTTCGAATTATTTACTTCTGAGTGTGAATTATTGGCTGATTTAGATTGTTATCTTTTGATGGAAAAATTAATATTTCTTAAAATTTCTTGGAGGTACAATCAACTACGGTATCTATAGCATATATTTGCATCTTTGATTTTCGAATTTTGAAAATCGGTCTATACTATGCCGACTTATAATGTGTTGTCGAAGAATCGTCTTTCGAATTATTTCTCTCTGAGTGTGAATTATTGGCTGATTTAGAATGTTATTTTTTGATGGAAAAATTAATATTTCTTAAAATTTTTTGGAGGTACAATCAACTACGGTATCTATAGCATATATTTGCATCTTTGGTTTTTCAAATTTTGAAAATCGATCATACTCCGGTCATCGATTTATATAGTGTTGTCGTTCTAATTATTTTACTCTTTGTGTGAAGGATTGGTTGGTTTAGATAGCTAGTTTTTGATGTAAATTTTAAAGTATTTTAAAATCGATTGAAGGTACAATCAAATAGAAGCAATTTACAATAGTTTGCCGTCCTTTTTTTTTTTTTGTTTTTTAAAAAAAAAATTTTTTTTTCATTTACAGACGGGGTACTATCTGAATAAAAAATTTCAGTTAATTTGGTGCAAGTCGGGTGCTAAGTTCACACGGAGCATTTTTTTCTCCGTTCCCTTGGAGGTACAAACGAAATTTTTTTCGGTACAATCAAGTACAAACAAAGCTCCACCCGAAAACAATTTTTTTATTCAATTGGGTTAAAGTGAGGTGCTAAGTTCACAGAGGTAGCTCGAGCTTGGTTATGATTTTTACATAGTGATTGAAAATTTTGAAGCTCTGATAATTTAGGTATTTCAAGCTGAATTATCTCAGCGTCTGGTAAGTACCTTCTGATGAAACTCTCCTTCACAAGTCCTTTCACATATATAGTAAAGCTGGTAAATTCCTTCAAAATATCGGGTAAATTGTTATAACATGTCTCGCCATCATTCCAGTGCAAACCATTAATGTTTTCTCGTTCAAACTTCTGCTGTCGATCCGCTTTTATGTTCAGCTCCTGATAGGGATGAGGGGGTAGAAAGAAATAAAACGTTGGGTATATCGACCCAAAAGGCAGAATTGCAAGCTCTTTAGCAAAATACTGCCCGAAATTTCCAGTGACGAACTGGATATCAATAATAATTTTAGCCATATTCACGTGAAGGCTTAATACCGTAAAGTGAGAAATATTTTTTGTTTTTTCAGACATTTATATATATTTCAAGAAAATTTTTTATATTTTTACAATTTGAATTACATTAATTTATTTCAAATATTCGGTAATCTCTTAATTCTTAATCTTAACAAAAGTTATACAAAATATCAAAAGAGTGCTTATGCATGTAATTTACATTATTTTTTATCTTCTATCTTCATTTTCTTGTGGCCGTACGGAAAAGAGAAATATCCATCCTTGACGATTCTTTTATCGAATGTAAACTGAAAGTTCTTTTTTTCGGGTGAAGAAATAACAACACCGGGGCGTTTGCGTTTTATTTTTCTATTTTTGATATATACGGGCTCATCATCATCATTTCCGATCACCATCGACTTGAACCGATCAAAATTAATAACCTGGGCATTTTCAAAATTTAAAGTTATACCTTTACATTTTGTGATATATTTGGATCCCTCTTCTGTTTCAATTTTCAAGCTGTAGCTTTTTGGGCCTGTACTTACGAATTCCGAAATAAAGGCTTCAGGTCCGAAGCATTGAATTTCATCTGTTAAATCGCCTAAAAAGTCTGATATTAAGAATGATGAAGGAGTCTTTTTGCTATCCACGAAAATTAAACTATCAGTGTCGCAATAAAGCAAATCAATACCAGCCTTTTCTAACACCTCGTGAAGCTTTAGTCTAGCAAACGCTGTAGTATAGGCCGCAACAGGGATATTGACGTGTGGAAGCATATTCATATTTTCTTCGATATACTTCCATGTGATCCACATTGTCTCCTCATTAGCTGGAAGTAAAGAGCATATTTCTATACCTGGCGAGTCAATAAACTCACAAAATTCTTTATACTTGTTGACAACTTTTGTATACGTTCTATCTTCTCTTTGCGCGAATTTTCCCCAAAAAGAGTTAAGACAAATCTTAGCAGTATTCCGTCTACCAGGATTTTTTTCGATATTTTTCTTCTCCAAGACAATATCTTCCCAGTAGGACCGGCAATGATTACAGAATCCATTCAGTAATCATTATTCGTAAGTGACTATGCCGCTTTTTCAGATTACATCATCGATTTTTTTTACATATCGATGTCCTAGGCGGTAATGTATAGCTTAATAGCTGAATTGTTACCATTTGCATGGCTAAATAATCGATTATGGATTGAATGAAAAATGAAATGTTACTACTGACATGATTTTGGAATCGATTAGAGAATGAATGAAAAAAGAAAAGTTAAAGACATGATTACTCGTAGGTACAGGATATATGGGAAAAATTAATAAAACTATTTAAGCGTATTTGTCTACGAAAAAAAAATTAATTATATTCTTCATTAGCAAAATTCATAAATTTTATAAATTATTTAGTTATTAACATTTTCTTTATTTTTCTACGCCATCGCTTGGCGCGAAATGCATGCATCTTTGAAAATCCGGTTTTTATTTATTTGAAACCCCTTTTTGATGGCTTTTTTTAGATCGTCGGCGCAGTACCCATCTTGTGTCGATAGAGCTCCTTTAAATAGAAATGATCTTAAAGTAAAATGGTATAATTATGATTTTTGTAATTGTACTTACTGAATAATACGTCCACAACATTTTTGTAGTTTCGAAATGCTTCCTTCCCGCGTAAGCCGTTATAATTGAAGTCAAGTATTATTTCTTCACCAAATAATCTGTTAAACCGTTTTGGCAAAGGATCATTACCAATAATGACTTTTACTGTATTTATCTGTACAAAATACATTTTGTAAAAACAAAATAATTGTTTAACTAGAAAGGACTACTTACGAACTCCTCTTTATTTTCCGCAAT
The DNA here is from genome assembly GCA_949128065.1 of Beris chalybata. NCBI lineage: Eukaryota > Metazoa > Arthropoda > Insecta > Diptera > Stratiomyidae > Beris > Beris chalybata. Next base: position 99,408,155 of record OX421894.1, read on the forward strand.
GTCTTCGTCAATTTTTTTTAGTTCATCCTTCGAATTTATCGGAAAACGAGATACGTTTTCGTTTACTACTTCTTTTTTTTTTAATATCTGCTTTAATATTGCAGTATTGGAAGCAATGGCCTTCATTATTTCTGTGTTTTGGTTTTTTATTAATTCTGGAATTATTTTAAAATGTACTTCAGTTTTGAAACGGTTGTTTTAAAATTCAATACCTGTTATGCTGTCAATTTTTTCTTCAATTTTTTTCTCAAATTTTTCTGGAAAATGCAATTGATGTGTAAATACATATAGTATGTATGAAGTAGTTACATTATTATAATTTACTTACTATTATTTAGTTCAGACGAACCTAAATCTGCATCGCAGCGATGCACCGGAGTCGCTTTTATAAACTATTACACTTTTTGAATTTATTTAATTCACTTTGAACTAGCACCTTACTAACAATCCAAGCCCTACCAAAATCAAAAAGACAATGACAAACGGAAAAAATGCTCAGCTAGCTTTTTGTTGCATTTTTCTTTTGTTTTCGTGAATGGAACCAACCGAATTTTTCTTAGAAAGAAAAGAATTTTTACATTTGCATTACTGTTTGCATTACTTTGACATATTTTCGTAATGCATTCATATTTTGACAAATTTCATTCATGCATTCATGCAATTCAATTTGAATCGATGCGAAATGTCCGACTGGGTTCTTTCAACCGGTAAGCTTTTAAAAATTCATCTTTCTCAACTTCCGAGGAAAGCTTACTGTTCCATCCGCTAGCTTCTTCCTAAATTTTTAAAAAAGTATTAACATATTCTGTAAATAACCCCCCTGTTTTTAAAAATGGGTCATACTGAACATGGTCGTATTTCCAGACTTCAAATACTGTCTTTATTTTATAACCCTTTTTAACAGCTAAAGATACTTCAGGGATAACCCACGTACCAGTGAAGGCTCTATCAACTTCTATGTGATCGCAATTCAATAAGTTATTTATTTCAGCACACTTTCTGCATAGAGCAAAATATAATTTCTTATTATTTTTGAAAGGGAGAACCGGAATATACAAAGTTGGTGGTGGGATAACAGTGCATTTGATAATTCCATGCATTAAAAGTATATCTGGTAATAAGGGTATATTTTCATTACGAAAAATTGTAGGATGTCCGATTGGATATGGAGAATACTTATTAATGTATGGGTATAGACTCGTGAAATCTAAATATCGTATTACTTCATCTTCTTTTACTTTATGATATAATTTGAATACTTCAGTACGACCTCCGAAAATGGCATCTCTCGGGTTAATTGGCAGAGTAATGTTCATTATACTTTTATCTAACCTCTTATCTATTTCTTTGTTTTCTCTTAAGAATTCCTTAAACTCACACTCCCAAATATATTCGAGATTGTAACCGCAGTGTTTATTTGTTTCGAGGTGTCTTTCCGTACTCTCGTTTCTTTGCTTTAAAGTGTCTAAATTATGATTTGATTTATCAGAGACTTCTTCTAGCTTAAAACATTGTTTACAACCGTGATAAAAGCAACCTAGGAACTCAAATACTGTATTAGTTCTTGTATTAAAACCATCTACTCGAAAGCCGCTTTTTTCCAGTTTAACTTCCCCTTTGTTTATAGCAGAAATAATTTCGTCATCTAACTCCCAACTCTTAGAAGTAAGCCACTTTAATGAAAGTCTGGAATAATTTTTAGTATTATAGTAGCTACTTTTCGGCATTATCCCCAATGTATTTCTTTTAAGGAAATTTTTTCGGAAGACAAGCATACAAGCTGAAGCTATAGTCACACTTGATGTGAAAGGATTAATTCCGGTTATAGTAAGAAATTCTTGCATGAATCGAATACAACCTATTCGTAGTATATCGACATCATTAATACAATATTTTAACATTTCCATTTTATTATTGAAGACTCCTGAAGATACATTGTTGTACCATTTTAAAAATTCCTCTCTTTCGCCCGATTTCATGGCGTTGTATCCATACATTTCACGGTGCGGAGATCCTCCAACATAATCAATATTTTCCACAGTGTTAAAGAAATAAGGATAATACCCCTTCACATGATCGTTAATAGCAAATACTTGGGGGAATTTGGAAAGGGGGAATGCTAGAAAATTTAATGAGTCTATAAAGGCTATTTTCCCACATTTCAATTTCATAATTCTAGTACCAATCATAATAGGTTCAATTTTTAATTTCCTATTTAAGATCTCTGAAATTAAAAAGTGCCCATCGTACCCCTGTAAATTATGTGCAATACAGAACACATTGTTTATAAAGGGACGATCTTTTAAACAATAATCTAAAAATCTACTAATAACCGTTGTTTTATTATCAAACTCAAAAACATGCTCTCTGACACCGCAGACGCCACATTTTTCTTTTATATCCGGGTTGTCATAACATTTATAACATACTTGATGTGCTACTATTAAATTCACGACATGTAAAAAGGATGTTGCACTTGACTCATATGAAGTATTCTGTGTGCTTTCACAGTCGAAAAAAATAATTAGGAATCTAGTATTATCCTTACCATTATATGGCTTGATATAGCATAAGTGGCCTTCAGGAACAATTTTTGAGCAAATTTGACAATAATACTCATTACAGGTATGACTTTTTTCTCGCTTCTTGTCATGAATTATAAATTTTTGACACAATTTACATATCTTGAAGGTTTCGCACATGTTTTTACCCTCAATTTGGTTTTGTAAATGATTGAGGTAACAAACTTCACCTCTAAAAGTACGGTTACAGTCTTCACACATTTTCACCTGCCTAACAAATTTACATGATGGGAAAGCATTACAGTAAGAGCATTTCATTACACACTTATGCCTACTCTTTTGTGAAATTTTATCGCAAAAAGGACAGATGTAATCTTTATCAAAAAGTCCTGTTACTGACTTGATCACGTAAAAGTGTTTTAAATTCTTTGAATAGTACAGATAAATTTTGTTTTCAAAACTTCTTTGCATTTGAAGATTGAAAATAATTGAGTTTGAATCTCCCAAGTTATCGAAAACGATTATCTGATAATCTTTTAAAATTTTTTGGAACTTATAAAGATCCTGTAAAATGCACCCATCCTTTCCAACCTGAACGTGTGCATTTTTGCACAGAATCTCGGCCTTTTCACCCAAAGTTTGAAGAACTTTTACACTTTGACGTTTACTGACATTTTTTGCAGCCAATTCTATTGCAAAACAAATGCTTCGTGGTAGACAATTTACATCATCATCCTTTCCCACATCTATTATACTCCTTTTCCTACTAAGTATTTCACTCTCTCCCATAGAACCGGCTTTAAGTCTAGCTCCTGCATTTGGAAAATTAACTAGGGTAAAGTACCCAGTTGCGAGCCCCCTGCCCAGTGTTGAGCCCCCTTACAATACATTTATAAATATCTAGAAAAACGGTAACATACGGATATATTAACTATTTTTAGATATTAGCTTTGTATGTTCTACATATTTAATACGTGTGCAATTTTGAAGGCAACGCACTCATATGAAGTTGTAAAGGCTTGATTAAAAAATGTCTTCGAATGCTGTAATTTCTTATCAAATTTACTAAGAAAGCGCTGATTTCTTTTATTTTTGTGTTTTAAGTGCTGTTATTTATGTTATTGAAAATAGGCTGTTAGTGTTAGTTTCCTATTATATTATATAATAAATTGTATTTTTCCTTGATATTTTTCGTTTTTCTCCGAAAATCGAGGGGGCTCGGTAATGGGTAGTGAATATTTGAAGTTTCCAGTCACGAGCCCCATGGCTCATTACTGGTTATATTGCATGATTGCACTGATCCCAGTCTCGAGCCTTCTCATAATTAATGAATAATGATTTAACGTTTAAGACCTTTAGATTTATTTTAAATTTGGCAAATTTAAGGTAAACTTATGGGTTCTATCAACAAGACAGACAAATTCTGTAATATCCTTGAGGAACTTTGCAAAATTCTTTGCATACAAAAATTTAGATTGTGAAAAATTTTGATTTCTAGATCTCAGAAACCGCTTATGCTAAGAGGCTGAAAGTTGAAGCTGACAACCTAACGAGTAATTGGGAGGCTATTTGGAAAGGTTTTTTCAAGGTTGTCAGTCTCATAGTAACCGCATCTCAGCATTAAACACGTTTCGGACTTCGGACTACCCATAAAATAACAAGGTTACGCCCAGACTGTTGGCCGATTTTTAAACGGTGTTTCTTATATCTTGAATAATTTACAGCAAATGTAACGTCATCTAAGGCGCTGTACACATTATATACGACCGAACGAATTTTCCGATACGATTTTTCGTTTTTCGACCTTTTGTGAAATCTTTAGTTATTGAAAAATTAGTTATAATCGTAAATTATAGCATTTTCAAGAATAGCATGGAAGAAAATCTCCAGAAAATTGTAGTTTTAATTGACAATAAAAGAAAACATGAATCCGTCGTACGACTAAAAATATTCGTACCCACAGACGGACTTTTTTTAATAATATTAATCAAAATCCAAATACCTAGAAATTTTCTCTTATGATATTCTTAAAAATATTATAATTAACGATTTCAACGAATTTTCTAATAGCTGAAGACTTGACAATAAGCAGAAAAACGAAAAATCGGAAAATTCGATCAGTCGTGTGCAATGTGTACAGCGTGTTATTCAAGCGAATAAGGGGGCTGGAGACTGGCAAAACCAGGGGGCTCGTAACTGGTATAGGGGGGCTCGTCACTGGGCTAGACACTTGCAAATAATCTTCTCGGTCGATTTTTCGGGTTATTTTTAAATTTAAAGAGATTGGAGAGATTTTAATGCTATATTGTACATCTAAAGAGTTGAAAGATACTAGGAATAAACATATCAGACATTTAATTTGCTCATATGATATATTATTATTTTTTAAAGTGAAACTTTTTCTTAAGGGGGGCTCGCCACTGGGTTCTTTACCCTATATCTGCCTTCAATTCCATAATATTGTCTGAAAGGAAACTGTTATTGGACTGATTCACATTCGAAATCAGCCCAATAATATATTTCCCGCTTAATTCATTAATAGGTCTTAAACTTGCCCATATTGGTTTTACGTCCGGTGAGTTTGGTAGCGTAATTGTAAATCCCACTTTACTATCTTTGCTTGAATTCGTAAGAATCTCTTTAATCACTTCATCAAACACTTTTTCTAAAGCCTTAAAAGGATCTTCCGAAATATCACCAAGATCCTTTATCTTAAAACTTCTTTTCACGCCTTCCACATGAAATTTTTTATAAAGTTTTGCATGCTTGGATAGCAGTTCATACCCTGATTTTGAACCGTGCCCAATCTGTATGTCTTCGTTACGACCAGCGCAATTCTTTCCAAAAAAAATTTGCTTAGTGCTTCCTGTCTCTGGAATATCTTCCATCTTCCGAAGATAATGTGGCGTAGTTACACAATACACAACACACACACACAATTTCATAAATACATTTCCACTTTACATAAAAACACTTAAAAATAAAACATAAACAAAGTATACACAAAAATGTAAATTTAAAAAAATAAAAATTGTAAAGTCAGTTGTAAAAAATAGTTTCACGTAGAAACACCAGATTATTAATAAATTCTTAATAAATCTAAAATAATTTTAAAATAAAAAAATAAAATAATATGTTTCTATAAAATACAATTCTTATAAAATTTAATGAAGTTAGCGTTACATTTAGTAGTTAACCTAACAATTGTTGACCTCCGACCAGCGGTAACACGCCGCCAGCAACAACAACCAACAGAATTCCATCAAGATTATCAACAACAAAAAATTGTGGAAATTTGGATTATGGAACTTTTGGAGTACAAGCTTTAATTAATTTCAACAACAATCCAACAACAGAAACAGCAACAGAGCGAAACACGAAGCAGTAACAGAGCGGAATCTATTTTCTGAACGGTATTGCCGCAACGCACAAGAACTGCAGTAATATCAACATCAAACGACAACAAATCAAGAGGATCAGGTTTTCTTACCGAAATTTTTAAATAAAATTGTACACATTAACACATCCTCACTTTTCATAGAAACACATCAACACTTTCAACAAAACAAACAATATAAACAATTATTTTTAAAAAAAAATCGAAATTTTAAATTAATTTTTAATTACGGTCGCATTCATTTCTTTTTACGGTCGAGTTAAGTGAATTTTTAAAAGTGAATTATTTGAAAGTGTTGTGTTCGACGAAAAGTGTTACAACGAAAACCTACCATTTCCTCGAAAATCAATTTTTCATTCCTCAATTTCCAAACCCTCATTCTTGAATCTAAAATTCTCATTTTTCATGCCTATTTTAAATTCTCCAAATATGCCGTTAACAAGATCTCAAACAGCAAATACAAGAAATATTGACGAAATTCAAGAAAACGACATGGAGATTGAAGAAAACAATACTCTACAAACTCTATCAAACAACACAAATCGTAACAACGTTTCAAGATCTCTCTTAAATAGTGTTTCTGTCGAAGAATTTAATCAACTCAAAGAACAAATGTCTATGCTCACAGCCACATGTACACGACTATGTGAGCACATTAATATTTACCGGAATATACCACCAATATCGGATACATCAACTTGCATCAAATCGATCAAATTGCCTAAATTCTATTCTGATAAACCAGATCTATGGTTTATCCAAATAGAGGCACAATTCAGAAACTCAAGGATATTATCGGATGAACTAAGGTTCGATAATGTCGTTGCTTCTCTGGACACAAAGTATCTCGATATTGTGGCCAATTTAATACGCGATCCACCTACTATTAATAAATATGAGTCTATTAAAATCGCACTTATTAAAGAGTTTCAACATTCCGATGAAACTCGATTAAAACAATTATTGTTAAATACTGATTTAGGTGATCAAAAACCATCATATCTCTTACGGAAAATGAGAGATACAGCACAAGGTCTTGTCTCCGAACAAATCGTAGAGACATTATGGTTATCAAAACTACCCGAAAATGTAAGTACGGTAGTCATCGGAACGAGTTTACCATTATATGGTAAAGCAGAAATCGCTGATAAAATTTCTAACAGAATTAATTTTAATACTACAACCTCCGCGATTTCCGATCAAAATTTTCCTAACAATAATAACAATGATTTATGTACTCAAATCGCAGCTTTAACAAAAAAAGTCGAGCAATTACAACACTCTCACTCTCGTCCTCGCAACCGTTCCCGCAACAACTCACAAAATTCCAGATCGATTTCTCCAAACAATCCACCTCATGAATCCGATCAATGTTGGTATCATCTCAATTTTCAAGACAAAGCTCGTAAATGTATCGAACCTTACAAATTTTTCGCCACCCTTAAATCAAATCCAAAAAACTAATTCTGCCAGTTTCTTCTGCGGCAGAAACTGCAGCCATAATTAATAGCCGTAGATTATTTATTACAGATAAATCATCCAACCTTCGATTTTTAATCGACACAGGATCTGATTTATCAGTTATACCATATAATTCAAAGGACAAATCACTTACTATTTCCCCTTTGAATATTCTATACGCAGCTAATGGTTCGCAAATTAAAACTTATGGGCAGAAAACGTTATCAGTTTCCCTAGGTCTACGTCGTAATTTTCAATTTCTTTTCACGATCGCTGACGTTACTAGACCTATAATTGGAGCTGATTTTTTGGAACACTTTAATCTCATCGTCGACCTCAAACGGCGAAAATTAATAGATTCAACTACCAATATTAAAACAACCGGTTCAGTTGAATCAATAATTTCTGACGAAATTAATATTACTACTTTGGCTTCAGATAACTCAATATTTTTCAATCACGATTATGAAAAATTATTGCAGAAATTTCATGACTTAACTTTGCCAACAAACTATAACAATAAAAATAATATAAACTTAACAGGTGTTTATCATTATGTTGATACGACAGGTCCTCCAGTTTTCGCAAAAGCCCGCCGTTTACCACCTCATAAGTACGAATCTGTAAAGAAACAATTCGAACACATGATGGAAATTGGCATTTGCAGACCATCAAAATCACCCTGGTCAAGCGCATTACACATGGCAAGCAAGGAGAACGGAACAGATCAACCTTGTGGTGACTATAGACGCTTAAATTCAGTCACTGTCCCCGATCGATATAATATTCCAAATATTCAAGATTTTTCTATAAATCTTCACGGTTGTAAGATTTTTTCTAAAATAGACCTTACCCGAGCTTACCACCAAATTCCCGTACATGAATCAGATATTCCAAAGACAGCTATTGTAACACCTTTTGGATTATTTGAATTCGTACGAATGCCTTTTGGTTTACGTAATGCTGGTCAAACATTTCAACGTTTCATTGACCAAGTTTTAATCGGTTTACCTTTTGTTTTCAAATATTTGGATGATGTTCAAATTTCTTCTAAAACTCATGCCGAACACATTCAACATTTACAAATTGTTTTTGAACGTTTTCGTGAATACGGACTTAGAATAAACGTATCCAAATGTGAATTCGGAAAAAGCGAAATAAACTTCCTCGGATACACAATCAACGAAACCGGCATACGACCAATTTCTACAAAAGTCGATGCAATCATGAACATTGATTTACCTCAAACCGCTAAGGATTTGAGACAATTTATCGCATCAATGAATTATTATCGACGTTGTATACCAAATGCCTGTGTAAACCAAGGAATATTACAGAAGCTAATTATCGGCAATATTAAAAACGATAAATCTTCAATTACTTGGAATGAAGATGCAAATAAAGCATTCCAAGATTGCAAATCCGAAATTAAAGCAGCAACTTTAAAAATATTGGCACATCCATGCCCCACTGCTAAACTCAATATTTTCGTTGATGCATCTAATTTCCGAGTTGGCGCTACATTACATCAAGTAATTGATGATGTTCAAGAACCACTCGGATTTTTTTCAAAACGCATGACTGAGACGCAAAAGAAATATAGCACTTATGATCGAGAATTACTTGGAATTTTTCAAGCAATTAAACATTTCCGCAACCAAGTAGAAGGACGCGAATTTACTATATTTACCGATCATAAGCCACTCATTTCTATGTTCAACAAAAAACTAGAACAATGCTCGCCTCGTCAACTTACTCACATTGATTTCATCGGACAATTTTCAACCGACATTCGTTACATTTCCGGTAAAGATAATTTTATCGCTGATATGCTTTCCCGAATTCAAAATCCTGAAGTGTCCGATATTCACACCATCGATTTCGAACAATTAGAAATCGAACAAAATATGGACAACGAATTAAAACTTATATTGAATGACACCAAATTAAGTTTGAATTTACAACTTCTGAATATACCAGGAACTAAATTCAAGATTTATTGTGATGTTTCATTCAATAAAAAACGTCCGTATATTCCATTAAACCTCAATCATCCAAGTATCAAGTCTACGACAAAATTAATTACCGATAGATTTGTATGGCCTGGTGTTAACAAAGATTGCAAATTAATGGCAAAGCAATGTATTAACTGTCAGAAAGCTAAAGTTAGTCGACATAATAGAACGACCTTTAGCTACCTTTTTAGTTCCAGATGATCGTTTTGCACACTTAAATATCGATCTTGTTGGACCTCTTCCAACATCTCGAGGTTTTAATTACTGTCTCACCTGCATTGATCGATTCACAAGATGGCCGGAAATAATTCCTATCCACGACATTACCGCTGAAACAGTTGCTAAAGCACTAATGTCTGGTTGGATTTCTCGATTTGGAATTCCCCGTAACATTACGACTGATCGCGGTAGACAATTTGAATCTATCTTATTTAAAGAGTTGACCAAGATCTTAGGCATTAAACACTATCGAACGACTTCCTACCATCCACAAAGTAACGGAATGATTGAACGTTTACATAGAACCATTAAATCTGCACTCAAGTGCAACAATGCAAACGACTGGGTAGACTGTTTACCGACAATACTTTTAGGTCATCGTTCGACCATTAAAGAAGATTTAAACGCAACTCCATCTGAGTTAGTTTACGGTACCACCTTAAGGTTACCAGGAGAATTTTTTGACGAATCAACTAAAGAGGTTCCTCAAACCGATTACGTCAATTTTCTCAAATCTATTTTTAATGATTTTAAGCCAGTAAACACTTCGAATCACAATTCCAGTAGGATCAATTTCGTTCAAAAAGATCTTGAAACGTGTTCTCATGTTTTTCTTCGCAACGATGCGGTTTCCCCACCTTTAACACCACCTTATAGCGGTCCCTATATCGTTTTAAAGAGAAAACCCTCAACGTTTATCATTGAAATTCGAGGAAAAGGTCAGGAAGTTGCGATTGATCGCATAAAAGCAGCTTTCGTTGAACACGACAATTTCACTTCACAGATAGATTCACATAATTTTTTGAATAATAACTTAAATTTAAGTTTTTCCAACAATGATAATTTATTAATTGAAACTAAATTGAGTAATAAAAATATAAAAACAGTTAATTTCGATCTACAGCCACAAATAAAATTTTTCTTTTCGTGACCTCATCACTGGAGGGGGAGTAATGTGGCGTAGTTACACAATACACAACACACACACACACAATTTCATAAATACATTTCCACTTTACATAAAAACACTTAAAAATAAAACATAAACAAAGTATACACAAAAATGTAAATTTAAAAAAATAAAAATTGTAAAGTCAGTTGTTAAAAATAGTTTCACGTAGAAACACCAGATTATTAATAAATTCTTAATAAATCTAAAATAATTTTAAAATAAAAAAATAAAATAATATGTTTCTATAAAATACAATTCTTATAAAATTTAATGAAGTTAGCGTTACATTTAGTAGTTAACCTAACAATTGGTGACCTCCGACCAGCGGTAACACGCCGCCAGCAACAACAACCAACAGAATTCCATCAAGATTATCAACAACAAAAAATTGTGGAAATTTGGATTATGGAACTTTTGGAGTACAAGCTTTAATTAATTTCAACAACAATCCAACAACAGAAACAGCAACAGAGCGAAACACGAAGCAGTAACAGAGCGGAATCTATTTTCTGAACGGTATTGCCGCAACGCACAAGAACTGCAGTAATATCAACATCAAACGACAACAAATCAAGAGGATCAGGTTTTCTTACCGAAATTTTTAAATAAAATTGTACACATTAACACATCCTCACTTTTCATAGAAAAACATCAACACTTTCAACAAAACAAACAATATAAACAATTATTTTTAAAAAAAAATCGAAATTTTAAATTAATTTTTAATTACGGTCGCATTCATTTCTTTTTACGGTCGAGTTAAGTGAATTTTTAAAAGTGAATTATTTGAAAGTGTTGTGTTCGACGAAAAGTGTTACAACGAAAACCTACCATTTCCTCGAAAATCAATTTTTCATTCCTCAATTTCCAAACCCTCATTCTTGAATCTAAAATTCTCATTTTTCATGCCTATTTTAAATTCTCCAAATATGCCGTTAACAAGATCTCAAACAGCAAATACAAGAAATATTGACGAAATTCAAGAAAACGACATGGAGATTGAAGAAAACAATACTCTACAAACTCTATCAAACAACACAAATCGTAACAACGTTTCAAGATCTCTCTTAAATAGTGTTTCTGTCGAAGAATTTAATCAACTCAAAGAACAAATGTCTATGCTCACAGCCACATGTACACGACTATGTGAGCACATTAATATTTACCGGAATATACCACCAATATCGGATACATCAACTTGCATCAAATCGATCAAATTGCCTAAATTCTATTCTGATAAACCAGATCTATGGTTTATCCAAATAGAGGCACAATTCAGAAACTCAAGGATATTATCGGATGAACTAAAGTTCGATAATGTCGTTGCTTCTCTGGACACAAAGTATCTCGATATTGTGGCCAATTTAATACGCGATCCACCTACTATTAATAAATATGAGTCTATTTAAATCGCACTTATTAAAGAGTTTCAACATTCCGATGAAACTCGATTAAAACAATTATTGTTAAATACTGATTTAGGTGATCAAAAACCATCATATCTCTTACGGAAAATGAGAGATACAGCACAAGGTCTTGTCTCCGAACAAATCGTAGAGACATTATGGTTATCAAAACTACCCGAAAATGTAAGTACGGTAGTCATCGGAACGAGTTTACCATTATATGGTAAAGCAGAAATCGCTGATAAAATTTCTAACAGAATTAATTTTAATACTACAACCTCCGCGATTTCCGATCAAAATTTTCCTAACAATAATAACAATGATTTATGTACTCAAATCGCAGCTTTAACAAAAAAAGTCGAGCAATTACAACACTCTCACTCTCGTCCTCGCAACCGTTCCCGCAACAACTCACAAAATTCCAGATCGATTTCTCCAAACAATCCACCTCATGAATCCGATCAATGTTGGTATCATCTCAATTTTCAAGACAAAGCTCGTAAATGTATCGAACCTTACAAATTTTTCGCCACCCTTAAATCAAATCCAAAAAACTAATTCTGCCAGTTTCTTCTGCGGCAGAAACTGCAGCCATAATTAATAGCCGTAGATTATTTATTACAGATAAATCATCCAACCTTCGATTTTTAATCGACACAGGATCTGATTTATCAGTTATACCATATAATTCAAAGGACAAATCACTTACTATTTCCCCTTTGAATATTCTATACGCAGCTAATGGTTCGCAAATTAAAACTTATGGGCAGAAAACGTTATCAGTTTCCCTAGGTCTACGTCGTAATTTTCAATTTCTTTTCACGATCGCTGACGTTACTAGACCTATAATTGGAGCTGATTTTTTGGAACACTTTAATCTCATCGTCGACCTCAAACGGCGAAAATTAATAGATTCAACTACCAATATTAAAACAACCGGTTCAGTTGAATCAATAATTTCTGACGAAATTAATATTACTACTTTGGCTTCAGATAACTCAATATTTTTCAATCACGATTATGAAAAATTATTGCAGAAATTTCATGACTTAACTTTGCCAACAAACTATAACAATAAAAATAATATAAACTTAACAGGTGTTTATCATTATGTTGATACGACAGGTCCTCCAGTTTTCGCAAAAGCCCGCCGTTTACCACCTCATAAGTACGAATCTGTAAAGAAACAATTCGAACACATGATGGAAATTGGCATTTGCAGACCATCAAAATCACCCTGGTCAAGCGCATTACACATGGCAAGCAAGGAGAACGGAACAGATCGACCTTGTGGTGACTATAGACGCTTAAATTCAGTCACTGTCCCCGATCGATATAATATTCCAAATATTCAAGATTTTTCTATAAATCTTCACGGTTGTAAGATTTTTTCTAAAATAGACCTTACCCGAGCTTACCACCAAATTCCCGTACATGAATCAGATATTCCAAAGACAGCTATTGTAACACCTTTTGGATTATTTGAATTCGTACGAATGCCTTTTGGTTTACGTAATGCTGGTCAAACATTTCAACGTTTCATTGACCAAGTTTTAATCGGTTTACCTTTTGTTTTCAAATATTTGGATGATGTTCAAATTTCTTCTAAAACTCATGCCGAACACATTCAACATTTACAAATTGTTTTTGAACGTTTTCGTGAATACGGACTTAGAATAAACGTATCCAAATGTGAATTCGGAAAAAGCGAAATAAACTTCCTCGGATACACAATCAACGAAACCGGCATACGACCAATTTCTACAAAAGTCGATGCAATCATGAACATTGATTTACCTCAAACCGCTAAGGATTTGAGACAATTTATCGCATCAATGAATTATTATCGACGTTGTATACCAAATGCCTGTGTAAACCAAGGAATATTACAGAAGCTAATTATCGGCAATATTAAAAACGATAAATCTTCAATTACTTGGAATGAAGATGCAAATAAAGCATTCCAAGATTGCAAATCCGAAATTAAAGCAGCAACTTTAAAAATATTGGCACATCCATGCCCCACTGCTAAACTCAATATTTTCGTTGATGCATCTAATTTCCGAGTTGGCGCTACATTACATCAAGTAATTGATGATGTTCAAGAACCACTCGGATTTTTTTCAAAACGCATGACTGAGACGCAAAAGAAATATAGCACTTATGATCGAGAATTACTTGGAATTTTTCAAGCAATTAAACATTTCCGCAACCAAGTAGAAGGACGCGAATTTACTATATTTACCGATCATAAGCCACTCATTTCTATGTTCAATAAAAAACTAGAACAATGCTCGCCTCGTCAACTTACTCACATTGATTTCATCGGACAATTTTCAACCGACATTCGTTACATTTCCGGTAAAGATAATTTTATCGCTGATATGCTTTCCCGAATTCAAAATCCTGAAGTGTCCGATATTCACACCATCGATTTCGAACAATTAGAAATCGAACAAAATATGGACAACGAATTAAAACTTATATTGAATGACAGCAAATTAAGTTTGAATTTACAACTTCTGAATATACCAGGAACTAAATTCAAGATTTATTGTGATGTTTCATTCAATAAAAAACGTCCGTATATTCCATTAAAGCTCAGAAAAGTTTATTTTAATCTTTTGCACAACCTCAATCATCCAAGTATCAAGTCTACGACAAAATTAATTACCGATAGATTTGTATGGCCTGGTGTTAACAAAGATTGCAAATTAATGGCAAAGCAATGTATTAACTGTCAGAAAGCTAAAGTTAGTCGACATAATAGACGACCTTTAGCTACCTTTTTAGTTCCAGATGAACGTTTTGCACACTTAAATATCGATCTTGTTGGACCTCTTCCAACATCTCGAGGTTTTAATTACTGTCTCACCTGCATTGATCGATTCACAAGATGGCCGGAAATAATTCCTATCCACGACATTACCGCTGAAACAGTTGCTAAAGCACTAATGTCTGGTTGGATTTCTCGATTTGGAATTCCCCGTAACATTACGACTGATCGCGGTAGACAATTTGAATCTATCTTATTTAAAGAGTTGACCAAGATCTTAGGCATTAAACACTATCGAACGACTTCCTACCATCCACAAAGTAACGGAATGATTGAACGTTTACATAGAACCATTAAATCTGCACTCAAGTGCAACAATGCAAACGACTGGGTAGACTGTTTACCGACAATACTTTTAGGTCATCGTTCGACCATTAAAGAAGATTTAAACGCAACTCCATCTGAGTTAGTTTACGGTACCACCTTAAGGTTACCAGGAGAATTTTTTGACGAATCAACTAAAGAGGTTCCTCAAACCGATTACGTCAATTTTCTCAAATCTATTTTTAATGATTTTAAGCCAGTAAACACTTCGAATCACAATTCCAGTAGGATCAATTTCGTTCAAAAAGATCTTGAAACGTGTTCTCATGTTTTTCTTCGCAACGATGCGGTTTCCCCACCTTTAACACCACCTTATAGCGGTCCCTATATCGTTTTAAAGAGAAAACCCTCAACGTTTATCATTGAAATTCGAGGAAAAGGTCAGGAAGTTGCGATTGATCGCATAAAAGCAGCTTTCGTTGAACACGACAATTTCACTTCACAGATAGATTCACATAATTTTTTGAATAATAACTTAAATTTAAGTTTTTCCAACAATGATAATTTATTAATTGAAACTAAATTGAGTAATAAAAATATAAAAACAGTTAATTTCGATCTACAGCCACAAATAAAATTTTTCTTTTCGTGACCTCATCACTGGAGGGGGAGTAATGTGGCGTAGTTACACAATACACAACACACACACACACAATTTCATAAATACATTTCCACTTTACATAAAAACACTTAAAAATAAAACATAAACAAAGTATACACAAAAATGTAAATTTAAAAAAATAAAAATTGTAAAGTCAGTTGTAAAAAATAGTTTCACGTAGAAACACCAGATTATTAATAAATTCTTAATAAATCTAAAATAATTTTAAAATAAAAAAATAAAATAATATGTTTCTATAAAATACAATTCTTATAAAATTTAATGAAGTTAGCGTTACATTTAGTAGTTAACCTAACAATAATCTGCGGCTTCCATCACCACACTGTTTGAAAACGAGACATTGAAGACCGTCGAGAATTTTGTCAATATTTCCAAGAATGTATATTTCTCTTGGACTGAAAATGAGGTTTTTTGTTTTTTTATCTCCTTAATTACATTACTTAAACTAGATATAAAGAAATCATGGCCTAGGACTAAAGCACAATCTAAGAAATTAAAAAATTTTTGGGAGTCCATAACTATGGTAATTCCCTTTACTAAACTATTTTTATTAAAAACTCTTATTTATTTTAACTTAAATTAACTTAACACTATTCCACTATATTATTAATATTATTTTGTTTTTTTAAATTATTTTTCCTCCGTAATTCCTCAGTATTTCTGAGCCAAGAGGAGGTATGCCAGACGGGGTCAATGGGGTGAATCCTCACTTTTCGTCTTCTTTCCTGCTTTCCGGAAACTTTTTTTCTTTCAACTTGTGTTGAGACTTCCTTTCCGGATTTCCTTATTACTTCTTCTTTTTTATCTAACGCCTCCAAACGTCTATTAATTCCTTCTATTTGCTTGCTAAGGAGCTTAATCTTCTCTCTTAGAACTATGTTTTTAACAATTAATGTAGAATTGCTCGAACCGGACATAAGGTCTGTTCTTTTTTACATTCAATTTCTACACTCAATTTACATTTGCTGCCCTACTGCTTTTTTGTCAGTGTGACGAACGAAATATGGTGCAGAAAAAAAAACTTACACCTGCTCCGAACACAGTGTAAAAAGTGTACTCAGAATCCCCTACACTCGACTAAAAAGAAACAAAATCAGAGATCCAGAGAAGAGAGACCAGAGAAGAGATCCAGAGGTCCAGTTTCTAGTTTGTTTTTTGGAATTGTTTCTTCTTCTTCCTTTCCAAGCGGTATTATTTTTTCAGTTTTCAGAGATCCAGAGAAGAGAGACCAGAGAAGAGATCCAGAGGTCCAGTTTCTAGTTTTTTTGGAAGAAAAAATGTTTATTCAATTAAAAAGTTTTAACAGTTAACAATGAAGCATACTTACATTTTCAGCTCCTTAGTTATCGTGAAATGTAACTTCCGTTGGTTACTTTTGGCTTTTTATACTGAAATCCATGAATATTTTACACAATGAGAAGGGGCTATCCATCACTCTAAACTTAAATAAATTGTGTAATATGGTAAAGTACCTTATTCTTTGATCCGTATGAACTTGACTGAACAATTTTTTCCTCAATATTAAACCAATAATTAAATATGACCTTTTGAGACATATTGGAATATTTTACCTCAGACATAGTAAAATCAGAACTGTGAGATATATATAAATGTTTTTAATCGAAAACATGTTCGATTAATGCTTCAACAATTTACTGGTAAACATAACTTATACGGAAAATTAAACTAATAATTAAATATGACCTTTATAAAACATATTGGGAAAATTTTTTCTCTGGCATAGCTTAATTACACCTGTGAGATTAAAAAATCAAAAAAGGGTTTAAATCGAAGACATTTCCAATTAAAGCTTCTGTTTATTTCAGGTATACAAAAATGACTACTGGAAAAATTAATTCAGTTTTAATATAAATTAAATCAGTTTTTAATTTACCGATTTTAATGGACCTACGATTTTTATGACATTGTAGTAAACGACTATGTGTATTATCTTTTTACTCTTGATTTAAACATCTTATATGTGTAATTAGTACCGTGAATTGTATATAAATACAGAGAATTCTGTGCCCATCATCACACTCAATCAAACCTATTACAGGAGTAATAATGGTAAGGGTTTTTTCTCAATTTAAAATTTAAAATCTGACTTATTTTGTTTTGTTTTTTTTTTGCACCTTTGAACTTTTGTGCGATACGGCGGAGAACGGATATGATACCCTTATTCCGATAACATCGTTGGATATTGGAGTACAACACCCTATAAAGTGTTTCGGCTTGGTGAAGACCAAATATGGTCTACGCCTAACCGTTCATTTTAAAAAAGGGGAATATATTTATTTACCGCCACGGTTTGCGGATAAGATTAAAAATCAGAAGCAGATTGATGAATTGAACCAAATTCCTCAATCTTTAGTATTTAAAGGTAAAGATGAAGCTAAAGGTGGCTTCATCATGATGAAATTTGTCAAAAACTAATTTAAAAATTAAATAAATGAACAAATTTGTTATTTTAAAAATAATTGTTTTATTCATTTTTCTTTTATCCCCTTTCCCATTTTTCCTTCTTCTGCTCACTGATAATGAGTGCATTTTCTACGTCTTCTGATGTGGAAGCTGCGCATCGACGCTTGTCTCCTGATTGTGTGTTCGCTAACGGCAAAGACGTTTGTGGACCGTATAACAAGCCGGTTAAAAAATCACATTGGCCGCCATCATTGCCTACAGCGTTGAAATTACTTCTGCTGATAATTGCAATATTTTTCTTGATCGTCGAGCTACTCAATGTATTCAATGTCATCTCTAGATTATAAACATGTTCGATTTTGTGATCAGGTTTCGGTTAAATACATAATTGCATGGGAGTACGCATATAGATCCAGTAGAAAGGGTACTTGGCAAACCGATGCATTAGATCGATTAAGATTTCAACGCAGGATTTTAAAAATGGAAGAATTACTAACACCTATTTTACTTAAGAAAGAATCTATTCTGTAATCAAAATAAAGTTAAGCTCTTGTAGCATAATTGTATCAAATTACTCACTTTGTAAAAGTTCTATACAGCTTTGAATAAAACATAAAACGAAAAATTTGTACTTTAATTCCCATCAATTCAACCCAACACGTCACCCATGTTATTATTTACATATATGATTTATCAGAAAAAACAAAACGATCGACGCTATAACGTTTTGAAAGAAACAAGCTGGAAACTTGTTTTTAATATTCCCACGGTAGGTAATTCACCCAAATAAAAAGTCATCTCAAGAGTATCACCTCAAACTTGACACGGAAACACATTACGAGTAGGTATGGCGGCACTTGAGCCAGACAGCCAGAATTATAAGAAAAAACAAAACGATCGACGCTATTACTTACATATATTATTTTTCCGATAAAACAAAACGATCGACGCTATTATTTACATATATTATTTTTCCGAAAAACAAAACGATCGACAATACCTTGAAAGTAATACGGCACCCGACCCAGACAGTCGTCTTAACCCTCCGAAAAACCAGCTTCCCGCAAGTGGTTTTGCACAAAAGGTACAGGTACTGGTTATTTTTTGTTTATAATGGAGAGGAACTGTTTCTTCTTTGTTTACAATGGAGAGGAAATGATTCTTCTTTGTTTACAATGGAGAGGAAATGATTCTTTTTTGTTTATAATGTAGAGGAACTGCTTTTTTGTTTACCAACCATCACCTGTCTACCTCCTCACTCAAACACCGAGAATGCTAACTGCATCTCACCTGCTGGGTGCTGGAATCTGCTGGTGGGATACAAAATCCGCGGTAGTGGGATATAAAATCCGCTCAACCGTCACATGGTGAGGGAAATAACTCTCATCAAACATATTGCTCTCTCAAGTATGCTAACTACCTCACTCCCTTGCACCCAATTGTTCACGCCCAAAAGAAGGCACCAGCAGACGTCATTACAATTGTTCACGCCCAAAAGAAGGCACCAGCAGACGTCATTAACCTTCAGAACAACAACAAAGACCGGCCTTTTTGGTAGGCACTTTGGACACTCTCTTTGCTACCTGTCACTATCGCACCTGGTAATTTTTATACGGTAGGTGCCTTCCTTACTACTGAGGTCCCGAGTCTACGGGTTGAAACGAATTATCAGTATCACAAGTTGGTGACGTTGCATTGGGGAAGGAGAAAAAGATTTGTCGAGCAAGATAGAAGGCGAATAGTACAAGATCCAGCGTTCGTCGTGGGACCCGAGGCGCCCTAATTGATAAGCTGAATTTGATTCGATTCGATCCGATTTCATTTCCAATTGGCGTGTGAATTTCGAAAGAATTGTGAAACTAGTTTTTAAATGATTTAATAAATAATGAAGACAATACGAGAAAGGAAAAACCAATTCAATCTCTTATCACTTTTAAAAGATATGACGAAATTCATTAAAACGTGTTCAACCCTTTTATATCCTCTTAGAGGCTGAAAATGGAAAAAGCTTAAAAACCAGTTTTAGGTGATTATTACGCAAGCCCATGAAAGTGAAAAATTTCTGGAGAATAAGGCAGATTTCGTGAAAAAAACCTTTACCTTAAGGGTCGAATTTCAAAAAATTCTGTAAAAAGCATTTTCGGTATTCATATGAAGAATCCGAAGAATAAAAATGAATTCAGTTTTGGAAGACTTAGTAGATATGACGAAAGTCGTGAAAATATATGCATTCAATTCTCAATGATAATTTTTTGCCCCTCCCCCTCCGAACGCCAACGGATATTCGATTTTTTTTTTTCATCAGAATTCCTTCTCTAGTTGATTTGCATAGTACACCGAGTTTCAACTTTCTAGCATAAGCCGTTCTAAAGTTAGGCAAAACACCCCCACCACCGTACCATACTACCACTATTCAAAATGATATTTCCAACATGCCATACAATAACATACTATAGGTAGCTCTAAAATAGATAACAAGTTTCAGCTTTGTATCAAAGGTTTTCGAGATATAAAAATTAGAACCTTCACCTTTACACTCTCCCCCTCTACACCCACACCCTCCAAATTTTGGTTTCTACTAGGGGTCGATTAGCCCTACGTTTGGTAAAAATTTTAAGAATTTTTCTTACACTATTCTTGAGATATGTGACGTGAATTTTTAGAAAAATGCTTATCCCTTCCATTCTCATTCAATTTTTTTTAAGGGGGTGGTGGACCCCCTTAAAAAAAATTTACTTTCAGCAGACTCCATTTATCAGCCTTTACTCACAAACTAAATCTTAATTTTCTGGAGTAATTGGTTCGTGAGATATCGTAACCTAAAAATTTTCACCACCACCCCCGAACGTCACTGCCCCACTAAAAAATTTAATTCCGATACACAGATATTTATTAAGTTTCAATTTTGTGGCATTAACTGTTTAGGGGATATGGATTTTCGAATGTGTCGATCTCGGCTCGTTTGCGTTTCGGACGCATTATTTTTCCCCCACCCCTTCACCCATATCGGCATTTTTTGTAAATAAGTCCACTATCGAAGTTTTATACAAATTCAAAATTTCAGCTTCATAGCATTAGCGGTTGCTGAGATCTAGAAACCAAAATCTTCGATCTAAAACGCTTCTCCCACTTCCTCCCTAACACCCGCACCCATCAAAATTCAAAATTCACTTCAAGGGGCATATTATTAAAAAAAAAAATTTAAGCGTCACGAACCAATTGATGCACGGCAAAACTCCGAATTGGACAATCGTTCACACTGTATAAACTATACAGTGTGATGATACTACTATAAGATATAAATACAATCTGGCCTAGCTCCAGTCTAGCCCAGTTGGTCGCGTCTGCGAGAATCTCGCAGATTTCTTGGAGACATTTCGACTTGTCTGCGAGATTCTTCGAGACGGCTTATGGACAAAATACACGGTATCGAGACAAATGCTCCCGTCATCTCGAAGACATGTCTGCAAATGTTTCGATAGCAAACTTTTGTTTATCGTAGCGTCATCTGTTTGATGATAGCGTGTTGTGATAAAAACTCGTTCTCGGAGATTGACATCGGCTGGAAATATGAAAGGGGGCCATGAAATGAAACGTGCAGGCAGGGGCGAAGTTACCTTACTGCAATATAATAAATATAAAACACTAATAACGTAGTGACACTCAACTTAACTTCACACTTGTGTCCTTTTATTGTAACCACACTTGAACTGTAACTTTTCGCGTATTTAATTTCATTTCATTTCATCGTGTTAGTCGCGGATGACATTTCCAGCGCTCGGAGAGATGCGGTTGTTTTTTGCATTACAAAAAGATCGTGGTGGGAGCACATGTTTTTATTGCTACTTCTTTCTATCTAGTGAGGAAGAAAGATAAGCAATATGATTCCTAGGCTCAAACCATCGCGATTATGTCTCTTAAGAGACAAGCGACCAACTGGGAGAAGGCATATATCAGACCACGCTTTACTCAATCGTGTTCTAAAACATGCGTTCCGACTAATTGGAGACGAAGCCTTTTCAGCTTCTACAATATTGTTGCGAGCTAGGGGTTCGCCGGGATTTCAAGTGAAACAAACAATTCGGTTAAAATAAAAATAAGTGATTTATTAATTCGCACTTTAATTCACTAACACAAATAATTATCCGTACAATAATTCGCACTGTATGGCAAAACTACCCGCTTTGACTTTCGCTTTAACTCGATCACAGTCTATCGTACGCTAGATATCGCTTCGACGTAATCCGCAAATTACTACTGTGTCCCCAGTGAAGTGGAGCTTCTTTTATACCAGTTCGGTGGAAAGTCTAGGGTGTAGTAGAACTTTCCAGGGTCTATGAGGGTTCATTCTGGAACCCTTTCGTTTGTTCGATCATTGGTTGGTTCTCGAAATATTTAGAAAGCTCGGTCTAGTCAGTCTGGTTGGTTGGTGTCTTTGATGCAGCTTTGAGTACTGGCCACTAGGTGTCGGGTTCTTATTCCCAAGATCGAGTTGCGGAGTTGCCAGGCTTGCGCGTAACATTACTCCCTCCTTAGTTCCTGTTCGTCCCGAACAGAGCCGTTCAATTCGTCAATCGCGCCGTGGTACTTTCTTAGTCGATCTAGATGTACAACTTTCATTTTAGTTCGAGGTTTTTGATGTAGCTGAATCCGGTAGACTACATCATTTAACCGGGTGATGATTTGGTAAGGGCCTTCCCAATTGCGTTGTAGTTTCGGCGATCTGCCCTTTCGTCGTTTGGGATTGTATAGCCAGACTAAATCGCTCTCTTGGAATCCTGCTGAATTCGCCCGTTGATCATACCTCGTTTTCATGCGGTCGGTCGCCACATCAATTTTATCCCTAACTAGGTTATAAATTGTGTGTTGTCGATGTCGAAGATCCGAGACGTAATCTTTTGCATTTGTTGTTTGGTCCGATGGCACTCCAAACATTAGTTCCGCAGGGACTCGAATATTCTTTCCGAAAATGACGCGGGAGGGGGTTTCTCCTGTTGTTGCATGTACCGATGTTCTGTAGGCCATTAGAAATAGAGGAATGTAATGATCCCAGTCCTGTTGCCTTTCGCTGACGAGTTTCGACAGGTTCGAATTCAATGTCCTATTGAATCGTTCCCCCATTCCATCGGACTGTGGATGTAGTGGAGTTGTCCTCGTTTTGTTTATCCCCAGTATTTGACACAAGTTTTTGAATATATGAGATTCAAAATTGCGTCCTTGATCGGAGTGTAGTTCCCGTGGTACTCCAAATCTGCTCACCCAGTTGCTAACAATTTGTTCTGCGACGGTAACTGCTTCTTGGTTTGGAATAGCGTAAGCTTCGGGCCACTTGCTAAAATAATCGATGAGCACAAGAATATAGCGATTTCCATGTTCTGATTCCGGGAGGGGTCCAGCAATATCCACAGCAATTCTCTCGAACGGAGCTCCCACGTTATATTGCTGCATTTCTCCCTTTGATCTGCGTTGCGGGCCTTTACTCGATGCACAGGTAGTACATTTACGGGACCAATTTTCGACATCATCTCGGAGATGGATCCAATAGAACATCTCTCGTATTTTTGCCAAGGTTCTATTTACACCTAAATGTCCACCGGAAGTACCTCCGTGATATTCCTTCAAAATTTCCTCGACTTTAGAATGCGGGACGATGGTTTGCATGTGATGCGATGTTCCGTCAGTGGTTTCCCATTTCCGTTTTAATAATCCGCCATCTAGGTGAAGGGAGTTCCATTGTGCCCAATAACTCTTTAAGGTTTCACTGAATTGTGAGATGTCCTTCCACTCAGGCCGCTCCATTTTGTCCTTCCATGCCATGATCGGTGAAATATTTGGATCTTTTCGTTGAGCTTCCTCCAATTCTTGATGATTCCATCCATCCTTTGGTTCGGTAGTTATTCGCTGAATGATTTCTCCGACTTCTTTTTCTTCTACACGGTGACAATGCTTGCAGTTTGGTGGGCAAGGGCGACGTGAGAGCGCATCGGCATTACCGTGAATTCTCCCTCTTCGGTGAACAATTTCAAAATCGTAAGATTCCAGCCTTTCTATCCATCTTGCTACCTGGCCCTCGGGATTCTTAAACTGAAGTAGCCATTTAAGCGATGCGTGATCTGTTCGGAGAAGGAACTTTTGGCCATAGAGATATTTGTGAAAATGCTTTGTTGCTTCTACAATGGCTAATAGCTCTCGGCGAGTTACACAATAGTTCCTTTCCGATTTTGAGAGTACCCGGCTGTAGTATGATAGCACTCTCTCTTGCCCGTCGATCTCCTGTGATAGTACTGCTCCGATACCGACATTGCTGGCATCAGTGTCTATGATGAAACCGTGACCTGGTTTTGGATATGCCAGAACTGGGGAATCGCAGAGTTGGTCTTTTATTCTCTCGAATACCTCCTGGCACTGTTGATTCCAAGTAAATGGCTCTCCCTTTTCTGTTAGCTGATGCAGACATTTCGCCATGTTGGCAAAGTCTTTTACGAATCGACGGTAGTATGTCGCTAATCCTAGGAAGCTGCGCAGCTGGTGTTTATCACTCGGTGTAGGCCAATTTTTCACCGCCAGTATCTTTTCCGGATCCGTCTTTATGCCATCAGCTGAAACGATGTGTCCCAAGTACTTTACTTCTGCACTAAACAAAGTGCACTTCTTCGGACTCAGCTTTAATTTTGCCGCTCGCAGTCGTTGAAACACTTCTTGTAAATTTTTCAAATGTTCCTCGAAGGTCTTGCCGATAACGATCACATCATCCAGGTAAACGAGACAAGTTTTCCAGATCAGGCCACGCAAAACAAATTCCATTAATCGTTCGAACGTAGCTGGAGCATTGCACAGGCCAAACGGCATTACGATCAATTGCCACAGTCCGCTGCCGACGGAGAATGCTGTTTTCTCTCTATCATTTTCGTCTATTTCCACTTGCCAGTAGCCACTTTTCAGGTCCAACG
This sequence comes from Beris chalybata, assembly GCA_949128065.1. Taxonomy (NCBI): domain Eukaryota; kingdom Metazoa; phylum Arthropoda; class Insecta; order Diptera; family Stratiomyidae; genus Beris; species Beris chalybata. The sequence continues at coordinate 99,433,283 of OX421894.1, forward strand.
TTGAGAACCATTTAGCATCTGTCAATGTGTCCATGATATCGGCGATTCTAGGAAGAGGATAGCTGTCCTTTTTCGTAACATCGTTTAGTTGTCTGTAGTCCACACAAAAACGGGTACTGCCATCCTTTTTCTTTACCAGCACCACTGGTGATATCCACGGACTCTTTGATTCTTCGATGATTCCCTGATGCTCCATAGTTTTGACCATTGAGTTGACTTCTCCCTGTTTCGCTAATGGTACTCTTCTTGGTGGTTGACGTATCGGTGTAGCACTTCCGGTATCTATACGATGTTTCACTAAGTTTGTTCTGCCATGGTCCTCATCACCGGTGGAAAAGACGTCGCTAAATCCTTCGATTAGATCAACCGCTTGCTTGTGTTGTGCTCCTCTAAGGTTACTTGACTGAAGAATTGATGATGTTACATTATTTTTCTTTCTTTGATTATTTTTAAAGGCTACGTCAAGATGTTCTTCAGTGTCGATACTCGTCACCGCCGAGATTGGTTCGCAGCTGCCAATTATATCTCCTTTCATTACGCTAGTAATGCTGTCCGAAACGTTGAGTACTCTTATCGGTACAATTATCTTCTCATTCCTTTTTACTAGTGTTTTTCCTAGTATCAGACTTCGTAATGCAGGTGTCGTTTCTGGTTCTATGAGGTAGAATCGGTGGTTCCCGGGATCACCATCGAGCTCTGCCCAAATAACATTCTCCGATGACTTTGGTATATCCGCATCTTCGCACAATATAACTCGCAGCTTTGTGGAGTTGGAGGATGCTATTTCCATTGGGATTTCGATATTCCGCCACTTCATTATTCGTTGTCCTAAGTCCAGCTAGATACCGTGTGGCTTCAGAAAATCCATTCCAAGGATACACTCATCGGTAATATCAGCTACTACGAATACATGCGAGAATGTCAAATCTCCAAGCTGTATGTCACGAGCTATCTCCCCATGGACGGTTGTAGTTTCTCCTGTTGCGGTACGAAGTGCGTACCTTTCGGAGTTGTGAAGCCAAGTACGGTCTACGAGGTCAGATCTTAGCACTGATCGTGTTGCGCCTGTGTCAACTGTTATTATGCAGTTTAATTTGTCGACTCGGCCACTCATGCATAAGTCGTTTTCGCCACGATGTAGTCGAGAAACTGCGATGATGGTTCCGGGGGCGTCGAGTCTACCAGCCAACTTCTGCCCCATGCGTTGCTCTGTTTGTGCGTTGGGAGACGATGATAGTGTAAGCCGTTCTATATCGCGCGCCAGCTCTTGAAGTGCTTCACCATTCTTCTGGGAGCGGCTGTATAGTTGTGTTTTGTAAATCTCACGCATGTGTTCACTGCCGTAATGAAGGTCCAATGTCTGTACCAATGTCGAGAAATCTTGTTGCAGCTCCTGAGGAATCGTCTGAAGAAGTTCTCCTGGTGGACCTCTTAGCGCCAATATCAAAGCCGTTCCCCGTTCCAAATCATTCCAATGATTATTCCTTGCGGCTGTCTCAAATTGGGTCTTGTAAATAGCCCACGGTGTTTGTCCATCGAAGATTGGAGCCTTGAGATCCTTGTCCGTAACGTGTTCTGTTTTGATGACTCCAGTTGCTTTCACGTTATCGAAGTCCCTTTTTAGGCGTTCAACTTCTTCTACAATCTTAGATGTCTTTTCTTCGAAGGTTTGAAGTTTCTTCTCGACCTTTTCTTCTATTGTTTTACCCATGGTGTCCATTGACTGGCTCAGATCTTTAACTTTATTATTTAGATCCTCTTTTAGCTCTTTTGTCTGTTCACTTTTGTGTTCTAATTTTGGGTTGAGGTCCTTCGAGGTCTGGTCTAGCTTCTCGTTCAGGTTTGTTAATGGTTGATCAAGTTTCTGGCTCTGTTGTTCTAATTTTTGATTGATGTCCACTGATAGTTGTTGTATTAAATTTACAAGGATATCAGAATTTCCAGGATTCTCGTCAGCAACTTCTTCCGTTGTAAACTCGTAATTTTTTGCGTATTTACCTTCAGCTTCCAGTACCTCAATCATTCGGCTGACAAGTTCAGACTTGTTTCCAACTGTTGACAAATCCCGTCTACCAAGCTCTTCCTTCAACTCCGTTAACTTTGAATCTTTCAAATAACGCGGCATTTTCACTGTCCGTTAACTATTTTCCCGATTCAAATTCACTCGAATTTTTCAACTTCACTATGTCGAGAATACTCGATTTCACAAAATTCTCACTGCTCGTTCGAGAATTTTCACTTCACTTCACAGTTTGAAAACTTATTCTTCGCGAAAAAAATTCTCACTTTGTCCGTCCGAGAATTTTAATTTCACTTTTATCACTCGCGATTTCAACCCGAATTAAACCTTGAAGTCCCACTTCTGACACCAATTGTTGCGAGCTAGGGGTTCGCCGGGATTTCAAGTGAAACAAACAATTCGGTTAAAATAAAAATAAGTGATTTATTAATTCGCACTTTAATTCACTAACACAAATAATTATCCGTACAATAATTCGCACTGTATGGCAAAACTACCCGCTTTGACTTTCGCTTTAACTCGATCACAGTCTATCGTACGCTAGATATCGCTTCGACGTAATCCGCAAATTACTACTGTGTCCCCAGTGAAGTGGAGCTTCTTTTATACCAGTTCGGTGGAAAGTCTAGGGTGTAGTAGAACTTTCCAGGGTCTATGAGGGTTCATTCTGGAACCCTTTCGTTTGTTCGATCATTGGTTGGTTCTCGAAATATTTAGAAAGCTCGGTCTAGTCAGTCTGGTTGGTTGGTGTCTTTGATGCAGCTTTGAGTACTGGCCACTAGGTGTCGGGTTCTTATTCCCAAGATCGAGTTGCGGAGTTGCCAGGCTTGCGCGTAACATTACTCCCTCCTTAGTTCCTGTTCGTCCCGAACAGAGCCGTTCAATTCGTCAATCGCGCCGTGGTACTTTCTTAGTCGATCTAGATGTACAACTTTCATTTTAGTTCGAGGTTTTTGATGTAGCTGAATCCGGTAGACTACATCATTTAACCGGGTGATGATTTGGTAAGGGCCTTCCCAATTGCGTTGTAGTTTCGGCGATCTGCCCTTTCGTCGTTTGGGATTGTATAGCCAGACTAAATCGCTCTCTTGGAATCCTGCTGAATTCGCCCGTTGATCATACCTCGTTTTCATGCGGTCGGTCGCCACATCAATTTTATCCCTAACTAGGTTATAAATTGTGTGTTGTCGATGTCGAAGATCCGAGACGTAATCTTTTGCATTTGTTGTTTGGTCCGATGGCACTCCAAACATTAGTTCCGCAGGGACTCGAATATTCTTTCCGAAAATGACGCGGGAGGGGGTTTCTCCTGTTGTTGCATGTACCGATGTTCTGTAGGCCATTAGAAATAGAGGAATGTGATGATCCCAGTCCTGTTGCCTTTCGCTGACGAGTTTCGACAGGTTCGAATTCAATGTCCTATTGAATCGTTCCCCCATTCCATCGGACTGTGGATGTAGTGGAGTTGTCCTCGTTTTGTTTATCCCCAGTATTTGACACAAGTTTTTGAATATATGAGATTCAAAATTGCGTCCTTGATCGGAGTGTAGTTCCCGTGGTACTCCAAATCTGCTCACCCAGTTGCTAACAATTTGTTCTGCGACGGTAACTGCTTCTTGGTTTGGAATAGCGTAAGCTTCGGGCCACTTGCTAAAATAATCGATGAGCACAAGAATATAGCGATTTCCATGTTCTGATTCCGGGAGGGGTCCAGCAATATCCACAGCAATTCTCTCGAACGGAGCTCCCACGTTATATTGCTGCATTTCTCCCTTTGATCTGCGTTGCGGGCCTTTACTCGATGCACAGGTAGTACATTTACGGGACCAATTTTCGACATCATCTCGGAGATGGATCCAATAGAACATCTCTCGTATTTTTGCCAAGGTTCTATTTACACCTAAATGTCCACCGGAAGTACCTCCGTGATATTCCTTCAAAATTTCCTCGACTTTAGAATGCGGGACGATGGTTTGCATGTGATGCGATGTTCCGTCAGTGGTTTCCCATTTCCGTTTTAATAATCCGCCATCTAGGTGAAGGGAGTTCCATTGTGCCCAATAACTCTTTAAGGTTTCACTGAATTGTGAGATGTCCTTCCACTCAGGCCGCTCCATTTTGTCCTTCCATGCCATGATCGGTGAAATATTTGGATCTTTTCGTTGAGCTTCCTCCAATTCTTGATGATTCCATCCATCCTTTGGTTCGGTAGTTATTCGCTGAATGATTTCTCCGACTTCTTTTTCTTCTACACGGTGACAATGCTTGCAGTTTGGTGGGCAAGGGCGACGTGAGAGCGCATCGGCATTACCGTGAATTCTCCCTCTTCGGTGAACAATTTCAAAATCGTAAGATTCCAGCCTTTCTATCCATCTTGCTACCTGGCCCTCGGGATTCTTAAACTGAAGTAGCCATTTAAGCGATGCGTGATCTGTTCGGAGAAGGAACTTTTGGCCATAGAGATATTTGTGAAAATGCTTTGTTGCTTCTACAATGGCTAATAGCTCTCGGCGAGTTACACAATAGTTCCTTTCCGATTTTGAGAGTACCCGGCTGTAGTATGATAGCACTCTCTCTTGCCCGTCGATCTCCTGTGATAGTACTGCTCCGATACCGACATTGCTGGCATCAGTGTCTATGATGAAACCGTGACCTGGTTTTGGATATGCCAGAACTGGGGAATCGCAGAGTTGGTCTTTTATTCTCTCGAATACCTCCTGGCACTGTTGATTCCAAGTAAATGGCTCTCCCTTTTCTGTTAGCTGATGCAGACATTTCGCCATGTTGGCAAAGTCTTTTACGAATCGACGGTAGTATGTCGCTAATCCTAGGAAGCTGCGCAGCTGGTGTTTATCACTCGGTGTAGGCCAATTTTTCACCGCCAGTATCTTTTCCGGATCCGTCTTTATGCCATCAGCTGAAACGATGTGTCCCAAGTACTTTACTTCTGCACTAAACAAAGTGCACTTCTTCGGACTCAGCTTTAATTTTGCCGCTCGCAGTCGTTGAAACACTTCTTGTAAATTTTTCAAATGTTCCTCGAAGGTCTTGCCGATAACGATCACATCATCCAGGTAAACGAGACAAGTTTTCCAGATCAGGCCACGCAAAACAAATTCCATTAATCGTTCGAACGTAGCTGGAGCATTGCACAGGCCAAACGGCATTACGATCAATTGCCACAGTCCGCTGCCGACGGAGAATGCTGTTTTCTCTCTATCATTTTCGTCTATTTCCACTTGCCAGTAGCCACTTTTCAGGTCCAACGTTGAGAACCATTTAGCATCTGTCAATGTGTCCATGATATCGGCGATTCTAGGAAGAGGATAGCTGTCCTTTTTCGTAACATCGTTTAGTTGTCTGTAGTCCACACAAAAACGGGTACTGCCATCCTTTTTCTTTACCAGCACCACTGGTGATATCCACGGACTCTTTGATTCTTCGATGATTCCCTGATGCTCCATAGTTTTGACCATTGAGTTGACTTCTCCCTGTTTCGCTAATGGTACTCTTCTTGGTGGTTGACGTATCGGTGTAGCACTTCCGGTATCTATACGATGTTTCACTAAGTTTGTTCTGCCATGGTCCTCATCACCGGTGGAAAAGACGTCGCTAAATCCTTCGATTAGATCAACCGCTTGCTTGTGTTGTGCTCCTCTAAGGTTACTTGACTGAAGAATTGATGATGTTACATTATTTTTCTTTCTTTGATTATTTTTAAAGGCTACGTCAAGATGTTCTTCAGTGTCGATACTCGTCACCGCCGAGATTGGTTCGCAGCTGCCAATTATATCTCCTTTCATTACGCTAGTAATGCTGTCCGAAACGTTGAGTACTCTTATCGGTACAATTATCTTCTCATTCCTTTTTACTAGTGTTTTTCCTAGTATCAGACTTCGTAATGCAGGTGTCGTTTCTGGTTCTATGAGGTAGAATCGGTGGTTCCCGGGATCACCATCGAGCTCTGCCCAAATAACATTCTCCGATGACTTTGGTATATCCGCATCTTCGCACAATATAACTCGCAGCTTTGTGGAGTTGGAGGATGCTATTTCCATTGGGATTTCGATATTCCGCCACTTCATTATTCGTTGTCCTAAGTCCAGCTAGATACCGTGTGGCTTCAGAAAATCCATTCCAAGGATACACTCATCGGTAATATCAGCTACTACGAATACATGCGAGAATGTCAAATCTCCAAGCTGTATGTCACGAGCTATCTCCCCATGGACGGTTGTAGTTTCTCCTGTTGCAGTACGAAGTGCGTACCTTTCGGAGTTGTGAAGCCAAGTACGGTCTACGAGGTCAGATCTTAGCACTGATCGTGTTGCGCCTGTGTCAACTGTTATTATGCAGTTTAATTTGTCGACTCGGCCACTCATGCATAAGTCGTTTTCGCCACGATGTAGTCGAGAAACTGCGATGATGGTTCCGGGGGCGTCGAGTCTACCAGCCAACTTCTGCCCCATGCGTTGCTCTGTTTGTGCGTTGGGAGACGATGATAGTGTAAGCCGTTCTATATCGCGCGCCAGCTCTTGAAGTGCTTCACCATTCTTCTGGGAGCGGCTGTATAGTTGTGTTTTGTAAATCTCACGCATGTGTTCACTGCCGTAATGAAGGTCCAATGTCTGTACCAATGTCGAGAAATCTTGTTGCAGCTCCTGAGGAATCGTCTGAAGAAGTTCTCCTGGTGGACCTCTTAGCGCCAATATCAAAGCCGTTCCCCGTTCCAAATCATTCCAATGATTATTCCTTGCGGCTGTCTCAAATTGGGTCTTGTAAATAGCCCACGGTGTTTGTCCATCGAAGATTGGAGCCTTGAGATCCTTGTCCGTAACGTGTTCTGTTTTGATGACTCCAGTTGCTTTCACGTTATCGAAGTCCCTTTTTAGGCGTTCAACTTCTTCTACAATCTTAGATGTCTTTTCTTCGAAGGTTTGAAGTTTCTTCTCGACCTTTTCTTCTATTGTTTTACCCATGGTGTCCATTGACTGGCTCAGATCTTTAACTTTATTATTTAGATCCTCTTTTAGCTCTTTTGTCTGTTCACTTTTGTGTTCTAATTTTGGGTTGAGGTCCTTCGAGGTCTGGTCTAGCTTCTCGTTCAGGTTTGTTAATGGTTGATCAAGTTTCTGGCTCTGTTGTTCTAATTTTTGATTGATGTCCACTGATAGTTGTTGTATTAAATTTACAAGGATATCAGAATTTCCAGGATTCTCGTCAGCAACTTCTTCCGTTGTAAACTCGTAATTTTTTGCGTATTTACCTTCAGCTTCCAGTACCTCAATCATTCGGCTGACAAGTTCAGACTTGTTTCCAACTGTTGACAAATCCCGTCTACCAAGCTCTTCCTTCAACTCCGTTAACTTTGAATCTTTCAAATAACGCGGCATTTTCACTGTCCGTTAACTATTTTCCCGATTCAAATTCACTCGAATTTTTCAACTTCACTATGTCGAGAATACTCGATTTCACAAAATTCTCACTGCTCGTTCGAGAATTTTCACTTCACTTCACAGTTTGAAAACTTATTCTTCGCGAAAAAAATTCTCACTTTGTCCGTCCGAGAATTTTAATTTCACTTTTATCACTCGCGATTTCAACCCGAATTAAACCTTGAAGTCCCACTTCTGACACCAATTGTTGCGAGCTAGGGGTTCGCCGGGATTTCAAGTGAAACAAACAATTCGGTTAAAATAAAAATAAGTGATTTATTAATTCGCACTTTAATTCACTAACACAAATAATTATCCGTACAATAATTCGCACTGTATGGCAAAACTACCCGCTTTGACTTTCGCTTTAACTCGATCACAGTCTATCGTACGCTAGATATCGCTTCGACGTAATCCGCAAATTACTACTGTGTCCCCAGTGAAGTGGAGCTTCTTTTATACCAGTTCGGTGGAAAGTCTAGGGTGTAGTAGAACTTTCCAGGGTCTATGAGGGTTCATTCTGGAACCCTTTCGTTTGTTCGATCATTGGTTGGTTCTCGAAATATTTAGAAAGCTCGGTCTAGTCAGTCTGGTTGGTTGGTGTCTTTGATGCAGCTTTGAGTACTGGCCACTAGGTGTCGGGTTCTTATTCCCAAGATCGAGTTGCGGAGTTGCCAGGCTTGCGCGTAACATTACTCCCTCCTTAGTTCCTGTTCGTCCCGAACAGAGCCGTTCAATTCGTCAATCGCGCCGTGGTACTTTCTTAGTCGATCTAGATGTACAACTTTCATTTTAGTTCGAGGTTTTTGATGTAGCTGAATCCGGTAGACTACATCATTTAACCGGGTGATGATTTGGTAAGGGCCTTCCCAATTGCGTTGTAGTTTCGGCGATCTGCCCTTTCGTCGTTTGGGATTGTATAGCCAGACTAAATCGCTCTCTTGGAATCCTGCTGAATTCGCCCGTTGATCATACCTCGTTTTCATGCGGTCGGTCGCCACATCAATTTTATCCCTAACTAGGTTATAAATTGTGTGTTGTCGATGTCGAAGATCCGAGACGTAATCTTTTGCATTTGTTGTTTGGTCCGATGGCACTCCAAACATTAGTTCCGCAGGGACTCGAATATTCTTTCCGAAAATGACGCGGGAGGGGGTTTCTCCTGTTGTTGCATGTACCGATGTTCTGTAGGCCATTAGAAATAGAGGAATGTAATGATCCCAGTCCTGTTGCCTTTCGCTGACGAGTTTCGACAGGTTCGAATTCAATGTCCTATTGAATCGTTCCCCCATTCCATCGGACTGTGGATGTAGTGGAGTTGTCCTCGTTTTGTTTATCCCCAGTATTTGACACAAGTTTTTGAATATATGAGATTCAAAATTGCGTCCTTGATCGGAGTGTAGTTCCCGTGGTACTCCAAATCTGCTCACCCAGTTGCTAACAATTTGTTCTGCGACGGTAACTGCTTCTTGGTTTGGAATAGCGTAAGCTTCGGGCCACTTGCTAAAATAATCGATGAGCACAAGAATATAGCGATTTCCATGTTCTGATTCCGGGAGGGGTCCAGCAATATCCACAGCAATTCTCTCGAACGGAGCTCCCACGTTATATTGCTGCATTTCTCCCTTTGATCTGCGTTGCGGGCCTTTACTCGATGCACAGGTAGTACATTTACGGGACCAATTTTCGACATCATCTCGGAGATGGATCCAATAGAACATCTCTCGTATTTTTGCCAAGGTTCTATTTACACCTAAATGTCCACCGGAAGTACCTCCGTGATATTCCTTCAAAATTTCCTCGACTTTAGAATGCGGGACGATGGTTTGCATGTGATGCGATGTTCCGTCAGTGGTTTCCCATTTCCGTTTTAATAATCCGCCATCTAGGTGAAGGGAGTTCCATTGTGCCCAATAACTCTTTAAGGTTTCACTGAATTGTGAGATGTCCTTCCACTCAGGCCGCTCCATTTTGTCCTTCCATGCCATGATCGGTGAAATATTTGGATCTTTTCGTTGAGCTTCCTCCAATTCTTGATGATTCCATCCATCCTTTGGTTCGGTAGTTATTCGCTGAATGATTTCTCCGACTTCTTTTTCTTCTACACGGTGACAATGCTTGCAGTTTGGTGGGCAAGGGCGACGTGAGAGCGCATCGGCATTACCGTGAATTCTCCCTCTTCGGTGAACAATTTCAAAATCGTAAGATTCCAGCCTTTCTATCCATCTTGCTACCTGGCCCTCGGGATTCTTAAACTGAAGTAGCCATTTAAGCGATGCGTGATCTGTTCGGAGAAGGAACTTTTGGCCATAGAGATATTTGTGAAAATGCTTTGTTGCTTCTACAATGGCTAATAGCTCTCGGCGAGTTACACAATAGTTCCTTTCCGATTTTGAGAGTACCCGGCTGTAGTATGATAGCACTCTCTCTTGCCCGTCGATCTCCTGTGATAGTACTGCTCCGATACCGACATTGCTGGCATCAGTGTCTATGATGAAACCGTGACCTGGTTTTGGATATGCCAGAACTGGGGAATCGCAGAGTTGGTCTTTTATTCTCTCGAATACCTCCTGGCACTGTTGATTCCAAGTAAATTGCTCTCCCTTTTCTGTTAGCTGATGCAGACATTTCGCCATGTTGGCAAAGTCTTTTACGAATCGACGGTAGTATGTCGCTAATCCTAGGAAGCTGCGCAGCTGGTGTTTATCACTCGGTGTAGGCCAATTTTTCACCGCCAGTATCTTTTCCGGATCCGTCTTTATGCCATCAGCTGAAACGATGTGTCCCAAGTACTTTACTTCTGCACTAAACAAAGTGCACTTCTTCGGACTCAGCTTTAATTTTGCCGCTCGCAGTCGTTGAAACACTTCTTGTAAATTTTTCAAATGTTCCTCGAAGGTCTTGCCGATAACGATCACATCATCCAGGTAAACGAGACAAGTTTTCCAGATCAGGCCACGCAAAACAAATTCCATTAATCGTTCGAACGTAGCTGGAGCATTGCACAGGCCAAACGGCATTACGATCAATTGCCACAGTCCGCTGCCGACGGAGAATGCTGTTTTCTCTCTATCATTTTCGTCTATTTCCACTTGCCAGTAGCCACTTTTCAGGTCCAACGTTGAGAACCATTTAGCATCTGTCAATGTGTCCATGATATCGGCGATTCTAGGAAGAGGATAGCTGTCCTTTTTCGTAACATCGTTTAGTTGTCTGTAGTCCACACAAAAACGGGTACTGCCATCCTTTTTCTTTACCAGCACCACTGGTGATATCCACGGACTCTTTGATTCTTCGATGATTCCCTGATGCTCCATAGTTTTGACCATTGAGTTGACTTCTCCCTGTTTCGCTAATGGTACTCTTCTTGGTGGTTGACGTATCGGTGTAGCACTTCCGGTATCTATACGATGTTTCACTAAGTTTGTTCTGCCATGGTCCTCATCACCGGTGGAAAAGACGTCGCTAAATCCTTCGATTAGATCAACCGCTTGCTTGTGTTGTGCTCCTCTAAGGTTACTTGACTGAAGAATTGATGATGTTACATTATTTTTCTTTCTTTGATTATTTTTAAAGGCTACGTCAAGATGTTCTTCAGTGTCGATACTCGTCACCGCCGAGATTGGTTCGCAGCTGCCAATTATATCTCCTTTCATTACGCTAGTAATGCTGTCCGAAACGTTGAGTACTCTTATCGGTACAATTATCTTCTCATTCCTTTTTACTAGTGTTTTTCCTAGTATCAGACTTCGTAATGCAGGTGTCGTTTCTGGTTCTATGAGGTAGAATCGGTGGTTCCCGGGATCACCATCGAGCTCTGCCCAAATAACATTCTCCGATGACTTTGGTATATCCGCATCTTCGCACAATATAACTCGCAGCTTTGTGGAGTTGGAGGATGCTATTTCCATTGGGATTTCGATATTCCGCCACTTCATTATTCGTTGTCCTAAGTCCAGCTAGATACCGTGTGGCTTCAGAAAATCCATTCCAAGGATACACTCATCGGTAATATCAGCTACTACGAATACATGCGAGAATGTCAAATCTCCAAGCTGTATGTCACGAGCTATCTCCCCATGGACGGTTGTAGTTTCTCCTGTTGCGGTACGAAGTGCGTACCTTTCGGAGTTGTGAAGCCAAGTACGGTCTACGAGGTCAGATCTTAGCACTGATCGTGTTGCGCCTGTGTCAACTGTTATTATGCAGTTTAATTTGTCGACTCGGCCACTCATGCATAAGTCGTTTTCGCCACGATGTAGTCGAGAAACTGCGATGATGGTTCCGGGGGCGTCGAGTCTACCAGCCAACTTCTGCCCCATGCGTTGCTCTGTTTGTGCGTTGGGAGACGATGATAGTGTAAGCCGTTCTATATCGCGCGCCAGCTCTTGAAGTGCTTCACCATTCTTCTGGGAGCGGCTGTATAGTTGTGTTTTGTAAATCTCACGCATGTGTTCACTGCCGTAATGAAGGTCCAATGTCTGTACCAATGTCGAGAAATCTTGTTGCAGCTCCTGAGGAATCGTCTGAAGAAGTTCTCCTGGTGGACCTCTTAGCGCCAATATCAAAGCCGTTCCCCGTTCCAAATCATTCCAATGATTATTCCTTGCGGCTGTCTCAAATTGGGTCTTGTAAATAGCCCACGGTGTTTGTCCATCGAAGATTGGAGCCTTGAGATCCTTGTCCGTAACGTGTTCTGTTTTGATGACTCCAGTTGCTTTCACGTTATCGAAGTCCCTTTTTAGGCGTTCAACTTCTTCTACAATCTTAGATGTCTTTTCTTCGAAGGTTTGAAGTTTCTTCTCGACCTTTTCTTCTATTGTTTTACCCATGGTGTCCATTGACTGGCTCAGATCTTTAACTTTATTATTTAGATCCTCTTTTAGCTCTTTTGTCTGTTCACTTTTGTGTTCTAATTTTGGGTTGAGGTCCTTCGAGGTCTGGTCTAGCTTCTCGTTCAGGTTTGTTAATGGTTGATCAAGTTTCTGGCTCTGTTGTTCTAATTTTTGATTGATGTCCACTGATAGTTGTTGTATTAAATTTACAAGGATATCAGAATTTCCAGGATTCTCGTCAGCAACTTCTTCCGTTGTAAACTCGTAATTTTTTGCGTATTTACCTTCAGCTTCCAGTACCTCAATCATTCGGCTGACAAGTTCAGACTTGTTTCCAACTGTTGACAAATCCCGTCTACCAAGCTCTTCCTTCAACTCCGTTAACTTTGAATCTTTCAAATAACGCGGCATTTTCACTGTCCGTTAACTATTTTCCCGATTCAAATTCACTCGAATTTTTCAACTTCACTATGTCGAGAATACTCGATTTCACAAAATTCTCACTGCTCGTTCGAGAATTTTCACTTCACTTCACAGTTTGAAAACTTATTCTTCGCGAAAAAAATTCTCACTTTGTCCGTCCGAGAATTTTAATTTCACTTTTATCACTCGCGATTTCAACCCGAATTAAACCTTGAAGTCCCACTTCTGACACCAATTGTTGCGAGCTAGGGGTTCGCCGGGATTTCAAGTGAAACAAACAATTCGGTTAAAATAAAAATAAGTGATTTATTAATTCGCACTTTAATTCACTAACACAAATAATTATCCGTACAATAATTCGCACTGTATGGCAAAACTACCCGCTTTGACTTTCGCTTTAACTCGATCACAGTCTATCGTACGCTAGATATCGCTTCGACGTAATCCGCAAATTACTACTGTGTCCCCAGTGAAGTGGAGCTTCTTTTATACCAGTTCGGTGGAAAGTCTAGGGTGTAGTAGAACTTTCCAGGGTCTATGAGGGTTCATTCTGGAACCCTTTCGTTTGTTCGATCATTGGTTGGTTCTCGAAATATTTAGAAAGCTCGGTCTAGTCAGTCTGGTTGGTTGGTGTCTTTGATGCAGCTTTGAGTACTGGCCACTAGGTGTCGGGTTTTTATTCCCAAGATCGAGTTGCGGAGTTGCCAGGCTTGCGCGTAACAATATATATGTCGAAAAATCTAAAGATTGAAATTTGAATGGCGTTCGTGACAACTCCGGATCGAAAGATCGAAACGTGATATGGCATTAAAACGAACGACACAATTCGTCCAGGTCGAGAAGTTGGTTTGGATCGAGTCGATCTCGTTTCGATCCGATCTGCGTTTACAGGAGATTTTGGAGGATTGAATCCGGATTCAATCCCGTGTGATCGCATAGTTTTTCATGCCATTCATTGACAACGTAGGAGACAAATCAAATTGACTACGAACGTCGTCAACGTAAGTGTCAATTTAGTTTTGGGACAGAGATGACCAAAAAATGTGCATCCAGTAAATGGTCATGCCGTGTGATCGTCAATTAATCAAGAGTTGACACAATGACGATTGACATTCCATTGACACTGAAATAACGTATTCTTACGTAACGTCACAGTATTGACAAATATACCATGTGCTCAGGTGGCAAATTTTTGAACTATTTATGGTAGACAGAAAGCGACAGTTGCATGTTATTTTCAGACAAAATTGAAATTGAATAAAAAGAACATATTATGTATTATAACATATCAAAAACAAAATTATTTTTTTTAAGAAATCAATTTAAGGTACTAAAATAAAAGAAAAAATCTGCCAACAGTCTGGGCGCAACTTTATTATTTTTCAGAAACATGGTGGAATTCATAAAAAAGTATACAACCAGTTTACACCCTCATAGGGGTCGAATTTCAAAAAATCTTGAAAACACATTCTAGGTATTCATATGAAGAATCCGTAGAATAAAAATGAATTCAATATTTCGAAAGACCTAGAAGATATGACGAAAATTGTGAAAATATATGCATTTTATATTAACTGATAATTTGTTTGCCCCCCCTTATGAACGCCAATCAATATTCGATTTTTTTTTATCAGAATTACTTTTCTAGTTAATTTACATATACGTACCGAGTTTCAACTTCCTAGCATAAGCCGTTCTAAAGTTAGGAAAAACACCCACACCACCGTACCATACTACCCCTAAAAAAAGTTTTTATTTTTCCACCATGCCACTACTATAGCTCTATCTAAATACTATACTATACTTCTTAACATATAAGCATCGGAACCTTTTTTTTTCTCACCCTTTCCACCCTCACCCTCTACACCCACACCCCCAAACTTTTTTTCTCTACTAGGGTTCTATTAGGCCTACTTTTGGTAAAAATTTTAAGCATCAATCTTACACGGAGATATGAAACGTGTTATTATTGAAAAATTCTTATCCCTTCCACTTACGTACTCCCCCGCGCCCTTCAAAGATTTTACTTTGAGCAATCTTTACTTATCAAGCTTTACATACAAACTGAATTTTGTTTTTCTGGTGCCACTGGTTTGGGAGATATCGTAATGTTAAGTATTTCAACCCCCACTCCCGTACGCCAATACCCCACCCAAAAATTTTGTTTCAATCTACTCTCCTAGTATAACTACAGATATTTGTTAAGTTTTAATTGCCTGCTATTAACGGTTTACGAGATATGGATTTTAGAATGTGTCGATCTTGACTTTTTTGCGTTTCGGACGCATTGCTTTCCCCTCTAGTTTCAGTTTCCTAACATAAGTGGTTGCTGAGATCTAGAAACCAAAATTTTTCGTCTAAAACGCTTCCCCCACCTTCCCCCTCACACCCCCACCCCTGAAAATAATGTCAATTCAAGGGGTCTACCCAGTCTATTCCTAGAAAAATTTTTAATTTAATAGCTCCACTGGTTTGAGAGCTACGAGCCTTCAAAGGATTTCGCTCGACGTACGGCGTACGGCGGACAGACGGAGTGAACATTTTTATTGCTTTTTTCGTGTCTACTAGTCATGCAATGTACACAAAAAAATTTTGAGGGCAGCAAATTTTTTTTTTTTTTAAATCAATAACAATACTGTATTATAAATAATAAAGTAAAAGTATTAAAAAATTGGTCTACGTTCTTTTCAAATAATTTAATAATTATTTTATATTTTTTTTTCCTGGAATATTAAATATTTGAGAAGTTATTTCGAAGTTTACACCTCCCATTCACATGGAAAACTGTTTATTTTCTGATTTCGTTGTGCGGGATTGAGCCCATGATTTTCGAAATTGAGAACTGGAAATGAGCACCTTATTATCAACCAAACCGATCGCCATCAACCTTTATCATGTCTTTTATAATGAAATTAAGAGAGAGACGAAAATCCACCGAGCTCCGAATCGTAAATTTACACACGAATCGCCCTACAACAGTCAGCTGACGAAAATGTGTCTACCATATCTGGTAGTTTTTTTCCACCAGTTGGAGATTTCCAACTTTACCATTCGTCAATGCATTGACGATTTTGAGTGACCGTCTAATCGTAGCATTACATTATTCTGAGTAAAAAATATTTACTGGATCCACATTTTTAAACTTAAATCTTAAATCCATATGAACATCCCCATCCGAAACTTAGCCGAAACTAGAAAGTAAAGCTCAAGTGTAGAGTAGTACAACTTAAATTATTAAATTTAATTAATTTCTTTCCCAGGAGTCCAGTCTGGGATTCAATGAGTGACTACCCTCATGGGACAGGACATGGAATCGGTTCACACTTATCAGTTCATGAATGTAAGACTTGCTCCACTATTATGTAAATAAGAAGCATTCAAATTATTTATGTATAATGGTTATCTTATTTTTTACAGCTCCTATTGATATTTCCTACGCAGCAAAGAAACAATATCATTTTAAAGAAGGCTATTTCTTTTCTAACGGTAGCAATGAAATTCCGCATTTATTAATTATTTTGCTTATAACTTAGGTTATTTATACTTTATAGAACCCGGCTATTACAGAAAAGAGATATTCGGTGTTCGTTTGGAGAATGTATTGGAAGTGGTGGACACTGGCTATAAACATCCATCCGGAATGAAATTTCTAGCATTCAAAGAAATATCGTTAGTCCCTTACGAACCAAAACTGATCGATAGAACGCTGTTAAGTGCACAAGAGGTAAGATTAATATCTACATATTAGGTACGTTTTTTTCAACTGGATCAGATCAAATTGAAAAAAACAACGATGTGGATCATCCCAAAAGCTACTTTAGCAGCGTTAACAATGCTGTTTGTAAATGCCTCGGATAAACTGCCAGCTGCCCTGGCGGCAAGGTTTCGCATACTATACAAAGAAACGGTACTGTACAAAGGTCATACAAACAAAGACTTTTTCAATAATTTTCTACATTCTGTCTACATGGACTTGCATTTCCGTACAAAATTTATTGAGTTACAGCGACTTTTCAATGAGAATATTCTGCCTGTTGGGTTCAAATACCTGTGATTAAATACGAAGAAGTTATTTTACATCTCCGCATTCAGAGGTCGGCTAGATACAAATCTATCCTGTCTCTAGGAATGATGTCTCGATGCAATCCCGATCCACCAAATGGGAAAAGAAAAGAAATCAATCCACAACACAAAGAAAACTCAATTTTTAAGTCTTGATCGTCTTGATGAAGACTGAACTATATATTCTTCAAGTTAAAACTAAGAAAATGATTTCACAACTATTTGACTTTGAGGTGTCAGTCAAGGCGATAGCCAGAAAAAAATTTCGAGGGAGGTTCGTGGGAAAAAAACTATTATCCCCATTAAATTTTTTATACGTATGAAAAACGGATATATCTAGGAATCTTTATGAGCGATACAAACCCTTATGTGTGTGAGAGGCTTATAAAAGTGAAATATTCGTGAGCAGCAACCAGCTTACATAAACTACGGGTATGTAATATAATAATGAAAATGCAAACTACTAGTCCGAGTATATATACATTATACATATCATGAGTTGTTTAGACTATGAGGTTTCTTGGAAGGTTAATTTTGTTCTTAAAATGAAAAATCTAACAACAATCTGGGCGTAACTTTATTATTTTCCCGGCAGAAGTTAGGAACGCGTTCAATTTTGAGATGTGGTGTAGGTTACTATGTGACTGAAAACCTATCAAAAAGAACAAGCCCGTGGAAGTGAAAATCTGATCGGATCTGAGAGATATGGAATAATTTATGAAAAAGTACTCTACACCCCCTTAGGGGTCACTTTTCAAAAAATCTTGAAAACAGTTTTTAGGTATTCATATGAAGAATCCGTAGAATAAAAGTGAATTCAATGTTTTAAATCGTGAAAATATATTCATTCCATTTTTAATGAAAATTTGTTTGCCCCCACTTCCGAACTTCAATAGACATTCGTATTTTTTTTAATTCTAAATTACTTTTCTAGTTGATTTACATATACACACCGAGTTTCAACTTTCTAGCATAAGCCGTTTTATAGTTAGGAAAAACACCCCCCACCCCCGTACCATACTACATCTATAAAAAATTATATTTTTCTAATATGCCACAACTATAGCTCTATCTAAATACTAAGATCCAGCTTTTTATCATTATAGGTTCTTAAGATATAACCATCGGAACCTTTTCCTTTTCACCCTCTAGACCCACACCCCGAAATTTTTTTTCTCTCATAGGGCTCTATTTGGCCTACGTCTGGTAAAAAATTTGTGCATCTATCTTATACTGTTCTTGTGATATGAAACGTGATTTTTTGAATATTTCTTATCCCCCCCACTTCCATGCTCCACCACCCCCTCAAAAAAATTTACTTTGAGCAATCTTTATTTGTTGACTTTTCTACTCAAACCGAATTTTATTTTTCTAGAGCAATTGGTTCGTAAGATATCGTAATAATCGTAAAGTTTTTTACCCCTCCCCCCCGTACGTCACTACCCACTCACACACCCCTTCACTCATTTCAATAATTTTTTTTGCAAATGGGTCCACTGTCGAAGTTCTATAGAAGTTTCAAGTTCCAGCTTTCTAGCGTAAGCGGTTTCTGAGATCTAGAAACCAAAATTTTTCGTCTAAAACCCTCCCCACTCCTCCCCGCTCTTACCCACACCCTTCTTAAAGATACCAGTCGTAGAGGTTCACCCAACCTACCCACCATTAAAATTTCATGATAATACCTCAACGGGTTTGGGAGCTACGCGCCTTCAAACTATTTTTGCGTACGGCGTACAGACGGACATTTTTTTTTATTCATTTGTGGGGTCTACTAGTCCTAAAACGTGAAAATACAAAATTTTAGGGTAGCAAATTTTTTTGAAATTTCAGGTTGATCACAATGCTTTATTATTAAATAGTAATAAAGTAAAAATTAAAAAAAAGAGATTTTTAGCCGATTAAATGGTATTGAAAAAACCCTTAAAGACTTATTTCGTATTTCGGTATACTATGTACACTAAAAGCCCATAGTAGTAAAAACGATTTTGCTGCCTTGTAAGACTTAAGAGATATGATGAATTGGTTTTAAGTTTCAAAAAAATTGTGATACAGGTTTTAAGCTGATTTCAAAAGAAGCAATTTGTTATCAGACACTAGGAATTTTAAAAATTTTTGAAAACGTAAGCAAAGCCTTAACTCCGCCTTGGTTTTTGAAATTCAAAAAAAATGTGACATTTTATATCTCATCAGAACTAATGGATGGCAAAATTGAGAAAACATGTGCTAGCCCTTGTGGGTTGAATATCCAAAAATTGAAAATGAGCTTGTATGTAATTATAAAAAAGTCTGTGGAAGTGAAAAGCGATCTAATATCTCATTCAAACCAAAAAAACTTCTTAGGATTGAATATCTAAAAATACTGAAATTGTTTTTCTTGCGATTATATTAGAAGCCTTAAGCTAAGTGTACACGATAGAGAAAAAACATTAGAGCTGTACTGAAAAAAAAATCTTATCTGAAAAGTGTGTACACGAGGCGACGTCTCTATAATAATTTTTCTCATCATAGAGTGCTCGTAGTGAAAATTTGAGTAGTGCGCTTCGTAGGTCACTACATGACTTGCCGAGATATTGGGAATAGAGCACGATTTGGCACTTGAAATTGGTTTGCTAAGTTGAGGTGATTTAAATTAATTAATTAATTGCGATGAAACTTTGGTGATTTGTTGAGGGTACGACAGCGAAAGTTTCTGCGGTAACAATTGGTGGTACGAGAGTTATTTCAATATTTGAGTGTATTTCATATAGTTTGTTCGTTTTCAGTGTATTAGTTATGGATGGTGGATAAAAGATAGTGATAGAGGATGGATTATGATGATATAATGAGGATGGATTATGTAGGATAAAGGGTGGGTGATGGATTATGGAGGATGGCGGATGGCGGATGGATGGTGGAGGATAGAGGATAGAGAATGGATGATGGATTATGGAGGATGATGGATTATGGAGGATGATGGATTATGGAAGATGATGGATTATAGAGGATGATGGACTATGGAGGATGAAGGGTGGATGATGGATTATGGAGGATGGATTACGGCGGATGGAGGATGAATGATAGCAGGTAAAAGATGGTGGATAGAGATAAAGGAAAAAGCCTAAAAAGTTTGAATATGGCTATGCTGGTGCCATGCGAAATGCCATTTTGAAGTACAGCTGACATCGAAATGGTAAGCAAATTCTACATTTTTAAACTGCTGTATCTTTAAATTTCAGGTCAAGCGGAGAGTTTTGTAAAATGAAAGTGGCTTAAAAGTATATATACCATTAAGGAAAAATATAAATTTTTAATTTTGGATTTTGGTCTTCTCTCAAACTTTTACCGAAAGTTGGAAAATTTACATTCTTAAACTGCTATATCTTTAAATTTCAGGTCAAGCGGATTGTAAAATAAAAGTGGCTTAAAAGTGAATATACCTAAGGAGAAATAAAAAATTTTAATTTTGGATTTTGGTCTCCTCTCAAACTTTTACCTAAAGTAATAATGGAAAATCTACATGCGCCTACCATAAGCGGTTCTAGAAATCAAAATTGTTCGTCTAATACACTCCTTTTACCTCCATCATCATACCACCACCGCTCAAAAGAGCGAGCTGAATATTTTACTCATCAAATACAACAGGAATAATGTGTAGAGCATTTGATTATTCAACGCGTTGAATAGATTTTAGATTTTCTTTAGACTCGATGTAGATCGTTAGAGTAAATTAAAACGTTCCGTCTACACAACAGAGAAATTTTGGTAGAGAAATTTCGCATAGAGAAAATTTATTTCTCAGTATGTGGTGTGTACACGTATTTTGCGAGAGTTTTCTCTAACTCTATTGTTTTTTCTCTATTATTCCGGCAGAAGTTCGGAACGCGTTCAATTCGGGGATGCGGTGTATGTTATTATGTGACTGAAAACCTAACAAAAAGTTCGGGAAGCGGAGTGTAACATATGAATTATATAATTGAAAAAAACAAAGCTTAAAAATAAGTGATTATGAAACAAGCCCGTGGAAGTGAAAAGATATTCGATATCTGATCAGACCTGAGAAACATGGTGGAATTCATGAAAAAGTATACAACCAGTTTACACCCTCTTAGGGGTCGAATTTCAAAAAATCTTGAAAACGCTTTCTAGGTATTCATATGAAAAATCCGTAGAATAAAAATGAATTCTATATTTGGAAAGACCTAGTAGATATGACGAAAATCGTGAAAATATATGGATTTTATATTTACTGATAATTTTTTTTGCCCCCCTTCTGAACGCCAATGAACTTTCAATTTTTTTTTATCAGAATTACTTTTCTAGTGGATTTGCATATACGTACCAAGTTTCAACTTCCTAGCACAAGCCCTTCTAAAGTAAAGAAAAACACCTCCCACCTCCGTACCATACTACCCCGAAAAAAAAAATATTTTTCCAACATGCCACTACTATAGGTCTATCTAATTTTTAAGTTTCAACTCTCTTTCATTATAGGTTCTTTAGATATAAGCATCGGAATTTTTTCCTTCTCACCCTTCCCCACCCTCACCCTCTACACCCAAACTCCCAAAATTTTTTTCTACTAGGGTTTTATTAGGTCTTTTTCTGGTAAAAATTTGAAGCATCTACCTTACACTGTTATTGAGATATAAAACGTGTTATTTTTGAAAAATTCTAGTCCCCTCTACTTACGTGATCCTCCACCCCCTTCAAAGATTTTACTTTGAGCAATCTTTATTTATCAATCTTTATAATCAAACCGAATTTTGTTTTTCTGGTCCAATTGGTTTGTGAGATATCGTAATTTAAAGTTTTTCACCCCCCCCCCCCCCACCCCCGTACGCCACTACCCTTACCCAAAAATTAAGGTGGACAGACGGAGTGAAAATTTTTATTGCTTTTTTCGTGTCTACTAGTCATGAAACGTGGACAAAAATATTTTGAGGGCAGCATTTTTTTATCTTAAATCAATAACAATACTGTATTATAAGTAATAAAGTAAAATGAAGTCGATATCCCATCAAATCTAAGCAACATGTTCAAATTTGTGACACTTGTAGCTTGAATATCCAAAAATCCTGAAAGAGTTAATAGAATATGAAGTTGGAAATGTATCAAAAGAATGAGGACACAAGCAATTATTACATGACCTTTTACTGACAGGTAGGAACTATTGTATAGTGGCTACTCGATTTTTTGATTTATAGTGAGTTCCATAAAGTAAGTTAGGAAATTTTACAGAATTTTTGTATGGCAGCTACATGAAGAACTTATGGGATATTCTTCATTTTAGTAGTTTCAGCTGCGACTATTATAAAATTAATGTGTATAAAATTTCAAAGTCGTAACTTAAAGCGTTCTACAGTTATCGTTCAATAATGGTGAACATGATTATTATGGACTTTTGTATGACAGCTACCCAAAGGAGTCAACGGATGGCTCTAATTTATGAACTCCGTCTTGGTATAAAACTGATTCCTGTAAAATTTTAAATTCCTGCTTAAACTCGTTCTGGAGTTAAAGTGGATTCAGTAACATGCATACATTTTTGAAGGATTTTTCAAGGCTGCTACACGAAGGACTCATTCGATTTGCATCATATTCGGAACTTTCGATTCAAACATTGTAAACCTTAAGTATGCAAAATTTCAAGTTCCTAAATTGATGCATTCGAGTAGTAATTGTGAAAACGTGTTTTAAGGACTCTTGTATGGGAGGTACCTGAAGGAGTGAAAGGATATCGCCCATTAACGAACTTAGCCTTACTTTTTCCAATTTACAAGTTGTGACAAAATTACAACTTCCTAGGTCAACGCGTTCTTGAGTTATCTACTTCCCATACAAGTTTTAAGCAAATATCTTGGAAAGTTAGATACGAGATGCTTAAGAAAAATTCTTATCCCCAAAAACTTCTATGCTCCATCACCACCTATAAAAATTGTTCTTTTATGAAACTCGTATTACATATAACCAAATTTTCTGGTTCTAGAGTAATTGGTTCGTAACATATCATAATCTAAAGTTTTCACCCCCATCCCGGACGCCACTCTTGCTACTAAAAAAATTTATTTCTAGTCTCCTAGAATATCTACAATCTAAAGTTTTCACCTCCCATCCCCCGAAGCCACTCTTCCTACTAAAAAATTTATTTCTAGTCTCCTAGTATATCTACAATCCGATTTTAAGTTTCAATTTCATGACATTAACGGATTAGGAGATATGGATTAAAATTGAAGAATGTCTAGTCTCGGCTTTTGAGTGTTTTGAATGTTTTTTTCCCTACATAATTCGATTGCCTAAAAAACAAGCTAGGTATAACATGTCAAATTGTCATTACTAGTTTGAAGATTCAGTAAAACCCGCCTAAAACAGAATGCTGTCGTACCCAGCTTTCGTTCCGTTTTAGCAAGTTTCCGTCTTATACAGTATTGTTTTAGTAAAATTCTTGATTTTCGTTTTCAGCTTTTTTGTCCGTTATGGCAGGTATCCGTTTTATACAGAGTCAGTCTGAGACAGGTTTTACTGTATGACAGTTTTTATGAGAAGAGTAGGGAAAGGTGCTGTACCTCGGTCCAGATTTTACATTAACCCTTAAATCTATTAAACCAATAACAAATGGAAATTAGGGAATAGTACATATGAAAGCTTATTTGTTTAACCACAAAACTAATTTTAGCTGGAACTGCTGTTAATAAATTTGATGGGTCCTGAAACGGTTTTTGGAGTGAACCTGAAACGCTGCGAGTTGTACCTTGGACCTTATAAGAAATAATTCAAAGTTGAAATCCTCAGTAATATTATAAGGTTCTTTTATTTAATTTAATTTATATATTTATCTGAAAAGAAAAATCTAGTAAAGTTATAAAGTTATAAAAATTCATAATAAGAATAAGGAACTTTAGAAAATGGTTTGTCTAGCTGAAATAAACAGTAGTGTAAAAGAGGATACGCTGCTGTCTGCTTCAAAATTCCCCTACTACTCCAAAATACAGCACCTTCCCCTACATGTCCGAAAAACTTTACTTTACCATCATTATCTCCGCGGTTATTGAAAACTTTGTAGAACATATTTTTTCTCAAAATACAACAAGGAATCACTCCTTAAAATATTGCCACTCATGTACCAGACACTCTGAATAGCCAGTATACGCACACTAAACGTACACGATAAGCAATTTAAAAATCGTGTAAGTATATATCACGATTTTTTATCTATGGAACCCTAAAACAAATAAACTACACAACAAATAAGTACATATATACGTATCAGTATTTATACTCTAGATGAAATCATATAGAGTATTATAAGTTTTATCCAGCCGAAAAATATGTAACGCATAGAACCAAGCTTTGGACGAAAAAAAGTTATATATTATTTTTTGTTTATTTGTGGCCAAAAATCTCATATCCGCTTGAGGTCCGTCCGTCCGTCCGTCCGTCTGTCTGTCCGTTAGCACGATAACTCAAGAACGCCTTTACCTAGGCTCTTGAAATTTAGAATCTGGGTGTTTGCCCCATTGATAACAAACGGGAGCTTGAAAGTCAACTCGATCGCCTATACCAATAGTACAATCGCTGGAAAATCAAAATAAATCCAACAAAAACGCAAGCAATTTTCTTTACAAAAAAAAGAAAGAGTAGTAATCTTCCATGTCACCCCCTCAATTTTATTGGACAAACCATCAGGCTAAGTTTTTTAACGGGCAAAATCGTCACATTCCTCTTGCGGACAATTTTCTCTGTTTCTTCAAATTGAACACAATTGGGTAGACGTATTTCCGCAAGAGGAATGTTTGCGGCATCATAGAACTGCAGCAAAAAAGACTTACAATAAGAATTTTGTAACGACTCGATTTCCGGGGTAGGCTCATCGCGTGCCAGAATCCGTTTCAAAATATTTATTTAGTTTGGCTTCACTTTATTCAGTTGATGTTATAATTAGTTCTAATTTTACATAACTATAATATTTATTAGATATGCTCGTATCTTCAATGATTTGCATTCATTGCTGGGGTCCTGGCTTTCGCTGCCGCTTCATCTCGTGTTATCTTCCTCTCCCTGCCTTGCGCTTGGCTTCTTCTCGTGTTCCGTTTTCGCTAGTTTTTGGCCGTCACTCTGGTTCCATATGTTCGATGCTGCTCACTCGCTTTGACATTTTCCGCTCTGCCCTCTCCCTGCCTTCGTCTCTCTATGTGGCCTCTATGCTTTGGCTCTCCGCTCTGCTTCCTCCTTGACTTGGTCTCTCTGTGTTGCTCCTACGTTTTGGCACTCCCTGTCTTCGTCTCTCTGTGTATGTGGCAACTACTTCGATTGTCTTGGCTCTGCGGCGTCGTGGTTCTGGCGTTGTTCGTCATACTTGTCATGGCTGGTTGCAGCTCGACTCTTGGCAAGACTCTGCTTGCCTTCCTCCACCCGGTCCCTGTGCGTCTCATGACTGGCTACGTGCTTGACTTTGCTCGTCGTTGCTTGGTTTGGCACTGCTCGGCACAACGTTATGGATGTCCGCTGTTTGGCTTGCTTGCTACTCGGTTTGCTCCGTTACTTCGTTTGCTTCGTTGCCTGGATTGTCGCTAACTGGCGCAACGTCGCAACGTTTTTCGCAGCTTGGCTTACTTTACTGCTTGGCTCGTTGCTGCTCGGCATATCGCGGCTCGTCATCGGTTCCGCTTGGCTTTCTGCTACTCTACGTCTTCGCTACGTCGTCCTGCGCTGTCTACGTTACATCCTTATCGGGCCTGCTTGACTTCTTGCTGCTGCAACGTCGTTGCTACGTTATCATGCATCGACTTGCGTTACGTCGTCTTAGGCTCCGCTTGGCTCCTGGCTGCGGCTTCGTCTTCGCTTCTTTGTTCTGCGTTTGCTGCGTTACGCTGTTTTAGGCTCCGATAGGCTTCGTTCTGCTGCTATGTTGTCCTGCATTGGCTGCTTTATGTTGTCTTAGGCTCCATTTCGCTTCTTGTTGGTACTACGTCTTCGCTACGTTGTCTTGCGTTGGCTGCGTTACGTCGTTTTAGGCTCCGTTTGGCTCCTTGCTGCTCGTCTTGGCGTTGTTGTGGTCCCGTCGGCCATTTTCCAGGTTATTCCAAATGTAATGTTTTTCAGACTCTTGGGAACTGGGCGCCATTGATTGGTCTGCTATTTTTTTGGGTATCTTCCATTCCGAAAAATTTCTTGTTGTTATAGCAGAAATATTGAGGGAGGAATTGTACAGCTTATGTGCTTGAATGGTGACTGTTTCTTCTTTAATTGCGCAATCTTCGCCCAGCTCGAGGACGCCGGAAGGTTAGGTTAGGTTAGGTAAGGTGGGTAGTTATTGGCAGAGATAGCTAGCACATAGACCGCTAGATGGGTCCGTTGTGATCCCACTGCACTATAGTACGGCGGCCTACAGTTGATTGCTGTGGCTAATTTTCAAGATCGAACTAAGCCCATTTGGCCGCGGTTTTGTTCCATCGAATATTTTTCCATATGTTATTGGTGCGAAGGAGAGGTTGGAGGGAATTGTGGAGAAGAAAGGGGATACCGAACTTAATCAGTTTTCAGGAATGGGAAGAAAGATCAGGAATCGAGCCGGGAATGACAGTGTACTAGAAGGTGTTAGTGATAATAATTTTTTCAGTACTATTGGCTGTGATACGATCTACCAGAACAGCAAAGTTGCCTATAGCAAATCAACTACTGTCTACTGTCCCTTACAAGTGACCCTATTAAAAATTCCGCACTGTTCACGATTTATATTAACATTTTGAAGCCAATAACAACTGAAAAATTCATATAAATAAATTATGCATTGAGTGAGAATTGAACCCCGGTAGCAATGTTTTCAAGACCTAGTACACTACCACTGGACTACACCCGGCTGCAGGACGCCGGAACCTTCTAGATTTATTTGCGAACCGGCGTTGGCGCAGACGATGTTGATAATCGCTCTGTGTTGCGTAAAATAAATCCAATGATTATTGGGCTGAAGCAACTGCATGTACCGCGGGATCTGTAGCATGGCCTTTACTGAGCACGAAGTAGGTGTGACTAAGTGGTTGAATGTGATGGCTCATGGCTTGATTTGACTGCACCATAATATTGACTGTCGAATCAATGATTGTCGTCTGGTTTTTTATCGGCTCTAACAAGTGCTTTTCGTTTCCATTTACTTGGTCGATGATATTAGACATTTCTTTTGCGTACTGGGAGTCTAATATTCCGAATAGAGCGTTTGCCGTATTTCCAGCTATATTGACAGCGCCGCGTTTAAATCTGTGATCGTTTTGGCCACTTGCTACGAGTAGGAGATCATTATTCCGCTGGATTTCTCTGAAGAGAATGTGAAACTGTGCTATTGTAAATGTGCATGACGAGTTTTCTTTATTTTGCTGGCATATTCGGGTGAGCAAGTCGAAACCAACTCTTACGTAATCGAGATCCTTCCAGTACGGGCTCATATTTAATTTAATTTAATTTAATTTAAGGCCATTGAACAAAATATACATTTCACTTACACAATGTCTTAGGGCTTAGAAAGATATTGCTGATTGTCGTAGATTCGATTGATTCCGGCTTTAGTTCGACTGGTAGAGGTGCAATCTTATGAAATGGTTGTTCTAATACACCCGACGTTGTTTTCACTTCCACGATTTGAACTAAATCATCTCTACCCTTGATAGCACGAAGAACCCTGCCTAATTGCCATTTTTGCACTGGTAAGTTGTCGTCTTTTAATACTACCATTATTCCGGGCTTAAAGTTGTCGCAGCGTTGCTTTCATTTGTCCTGAAGATCGCTTAGATATTTGTTTAGGATGAGCTGCTTTGCTCGGTCCTGAGGTGTATGCAGCGATATTAAATCGTTACGACACTCGTTGCAATCGAAGAGGAGCAAGAATGCACGTTAACTTGACTGATGCAGTCAAGCTCCTAGCTCCAAGCTCGAAAAGAAAAGGTAAAGGAAGCGTGCAGCGATATTGAATCGCTACGACACTCGTCGCAATCGAAGAGGAGTAAGAACACACGTGAACTTGACTGATGCAGTCAAGCTCCTAGCTCCTGGTTCGAAAAGAAAAGGTACTTTGCGCGCACTCGAACACTTTGAACCACTTGAACACTGCGAACAACTCCAACACTTCGAGCAACTCGAATACTGCGACCAACTTCAACACTTCGAACAATACTAGAAAAACTAAGATCTACACAAACAACTGTCGAACCAAATTGAAAAGTTTAAATGAAAGACCGCTCGCTTAGAATTCTGATATGCAACTGAATAATTTAATAATTTAATAATTAACTTAATGGAAATTATCTGTGGTCATCAGTTCCCATGCCTCGTAGCCGTTAAAAGGAATCAGATTTCGTCTGGGCGACGAGGCATGGAAAATGATGACACCTAGCGTCTGGTTACATTTAAAATGATGAGCATTAGGACGTTATACAATGATAAGAAAAAGCAAAATTTAAAGTAGCAAAACATATGATGATTGCTTCGAATAGCAAAAAATTATGATGATTCGTTCATTCTCCCCGGCCTTGAGTGATTGCACTCAAGCTTCGAAATCAACGTTAAAGCTGCAGCTATCGCTCCTTCGCGGCCCTCGAGGGGCTGGTTTTGGACGATGATCCTTTACTTGCTGTAGGCATCGCCAAGTTAAGTAGAAGGCGAGAACAATGCCGAGGATGAGTCCAAGATATCCAATAGTAAAGTGATGGGCATCGTGTGAACCAATGTGTGGTGGAGACCCATTGCGTAGTTCTTCCACCTGTCTCTTTATAGTCTGCAATTCTGTCATGTGAGGCTGCAGTCGTGGTGATAGGTGAAGCGCGGGGATAAGACGATCTTCCTTTATGACATCGCTTAGGTTCAATGATGGTAAGTACGATAGCTTGTCTTGCGTGGGGTAGACAGAGTGGCCTTGGATGGTGATATACTCTTGCTTGACGCTGCAGTCACTGCGAGTTTTGAGAATGCCACTGCCTTCTATAGTACTTTGAGTAATGTTGGCACCGCAAACCACGTTGATGTTGGTGCGTTGCTGAGATTTTGAAAGTAGATGCCCGGGTTTGATTCGAACCTTGTTGTTTCGAATGGATTGGCGAGACACATGGATAGTGTCAAGCAAGTTAACAACGTTGTCAATATTGCCGTTCCAATTGTTAAACGTGGTTTCTTTTGCGGTCGTGGTTTCTTCGCACTAGAGTGGAGAGATGAAGTGGATGCTTGTGGAGAAACTTCGGGGCTGTCCGTAGTCTTACTCGCGGCTGTTGTCTCAACTTCATCGCTTGTTGAACATTCCTCCAAGGGGAGCGGAGAAAGCTTGTGTATCGGTCGCCGAAAAACGCCATTTGTGGTCGGCACATCTACAACTCGAACCAGTCCGTCATGCCCAGGCATGGTGGTGATCACTCTTCTTAGTGGCCAAGTCAGTGGAGGCCGATTTTCCACTCGTATGATGACCATGGTTCCAGGTTTAACATTTGTCACTTGCTTGTTCCATTTGTGGCGATGTTGCAGAGTGTTTAAATATTCAAGTGTCCATCTTCTCCAGAACTCATTCTTCAGATGTGCTACTAGTTTCCAGCGGCTTAACAAACTAGTCTTCAGCGGCTGGGCCATGGTTTCAACAGAAGCGTTCAGTGGTTCGCCAATCAAGAAGTGCCCAGGGGTTAAGGCGCTCAAGTCATTTGAATCTGAAGAGAGTGGTGTGAGAGGTCTCGAACTTAAAATCGCTTCGATTTCCACGACTACCGTCTCCATTTCTTCGTAGGTGAGGGAAGCTGCTGCCAGCGTACGCTGTAGTAGGTATTTGGCAGATTTGACGGCTCCTTCACAAAGACCCCCAAAGTGCGGAGCCCGTGGCGGTATCATCCGAAAAACAGTTCCCTTGAGATTGCATTCGTAGGCTATTTTCTCGGTCGCCTTGGTCGCTTCTAAGAAGTCTCTTACTTCTGAAAGCTGGTTTTTGGCTCCGACAAAGTTGGTTGCGTTGTCGCAGTAGATGGTTCGACAGTGGCCACGCCTAGCCATGAATCTGCTCCTAAGAAGCCTTCAGACGATAGGTCAGTGACCAACTCAAGATGTACCGCCTTCGTTGAAAAGCAGCAAAACACTGCAATGTACGATTTTTGTGGTCGCTTGCCACGTGTTTTGAAATGTGCCCATATTGGACCGCAGAAATCTACGCCGACATTGACGAAAGGGCGCGACGGTTGGGCTCAGATGGCAGATTGCCCATCAGTTGTGCTAGCATTTTAGGTTTCGCTCTGGCACAGCGCACACAATGATAGACAGTAGATCTGGCCAACATTTTACCTTTATTGGCCAGTATTTCTGTCGTACAGTAGCTAACAATGCGTCTGGAGACAAGTGCTTGTTTTCGATATGTAAGTCAGTGAGAAGTAACTTTGTGAATTGATATGTATATGGTAGCACCATGGGATGCTTCGCGTCTGCTGACAGATTGAAGGACTCTAGACGACCTCCGACTCGTACTATTCCTGATGCGTCGAGGAATGGAGTGAGCTCGATGAGTGAGCTGCTGCCCGCGATTTCCCCATGGCGTTTCAGGTCAGCCTACTTGTATTCTCGATGTTGCATGGCTTTAATGATAAGCCTTTCAGCTTCGTCGATTTCATCCATGGTCAGCTTCAATGTGTCATTCCCACCTGGTCGATGCCGAAGTTTGTTTATGAAGCGACACATGTGCCCAACAACGCGTTGCAGTCGTCGGAAAGAGTTCCCGTGATTGATGCTGTCAAAAGGATGACCTTCAAGTAGCGGGAGAGCAGTGCCCAATGCAATGTTGTCCGCGGGCTCCTTAGTTGACGAGCAGGAAGCACCCAGCGCAATATCGTCTACTGGAGCAACTTCCTCGACTGGTAGATCTTTGAACATCGGGCACGTATCACCCAACGCAGTTTCGGGTTCTTGCTGGCGATCATGATCTTTCGGATGTCTTTTAGATTTGGGAGGCCACAATGATTCTGCTCCGTGAAGAAAGACGGGACCATAAAACCACATTGTGTTTGACGTTAGTTTGTAGGGCTGGGCTCCTCTTGAGAGCAGATCTGCTGGGTTGTCCTTGGAAGAGACATGACGCTATTGATTGGGAGCCGTTTGGCGTTGTATGGAAGCTATTCGATTGGCAACAAATGTGCGTAGCATTGAAGTGGTGGAATTGATCCAGGCCAGAACAATTTCTGAATCACTCCATAGAAAAACACCTGGGTTCATCATCTTAAGATCCGTCTTGATTCGTGTGGCGAGATCTGCCGCTAATTTTGCTGACTACTGGTGCTATAAGCCCCAGTGGATCGAAGATGTGAGCTATGTCGGACAAGGCGATGCGTTTTGTAACCTTGCGGTTGTCAGGAAGCGAATTGCTTATAAGGAACGTGTCTGTCTTCGACAGCCATGTCAGACCCATCGTTTTGGTGTTCTCCTCAGTTTTGCTGTTGAAATCGAGCTGCAGCTCCTTGTCGTTAGAGTGAATGCCCTCTAGCAGCCGAAGATTGTTTGCGCACCACTTGCGCAAGCGAAAGCCTGCAGTCAAGAGCAAAGCGTTGAGCTGGCATAAGACGCATAAGCTGGCATAAGTCCTGGAAGACTGTCGGAACCAGTTAGTACGTCATCGACGTAGAAATCGTTTGCAAGAACTTGGGCCCCATCAGGAAAATCTGTGGACCCTTCTTCTGCCAATTTCTTGAGGCAGCGTGTGGCTAGATACGGGGCGCATGAGGTGCCGTAGGTTATAGTGCAAAGTTCAAAGCACTTCAGCGGATCATCTTGGTTTTCACGCCACAGAATCAGCTGATGTTTTCGGTCGTCGTCCTGAACTAAGAGTTGCCGGTACATTTTTTCGATGTCCGCAGTGAATACAAATTTTGGTAAGCGGAATCGTAACAAAATCGAGAACACATCGTCTTGAATGGTGGGCCCAGTGTAGAGCACGGCGTTGAGTGAATAGTTAGACGTAGTTTTCGCCGAGACGTCGAACATGACTCGCAATTTCATCGTAGTGCTGTGTGGCTTCAAAACTGCAAGATGAGGCAGAAAAAAGTAAGGAGGTTCCACAGAGTTCTCCAAATGGACCTCCTGCATGTGACCCAAGTCAGCATATTCTTGCAAGAAGTCTGTATATTGTCTTTTAAGCTCTGGATTTCTCGATAATCGACGCTCCACAGCCATGAATCTCTGGACAGCAGTCTGCTTGTTGAAAGTAATAATAGAAAAACTGAATTTATAATTTTGAACTGCACCCCACTTTATTACAAACGTATGTTGGCCCTTATGGAACTACTTTTTCTCTTTTCATACTTTTACTACTCCTGTTTCAATAAAGCTCTTGATGCAAGCGGACGTGTTTTTCTGTCGCGCAAAGTATTCTGCTCAATAGGTTATGGGCCCAGCAACATGGCGTAGACATTACCGCCTATTGAAAAATTAAAAGGTCGTGAGAACTACGACAGTTGGAAGTTTGTGGTTGAAACGTACCTACAACACGAGGAACTTTGGGATTGCGTAACAGGCAAGGAATTAGACCCGAAAAAGGTAATAAAGGCTAAAACTAAAATTATTCTTTTGTTGGAGTCATTGAACTACGTGCACGTGCAAACAGCGAAAAACGCAGTAGAGGTTTGGAACAATCTCGAAGCGGCATTTCAAGATTCGGGATTGACCCGTAAAGTGAGTTTGCTTAAGACTCTAATCAGGAATATGTGAACAAGATCGTCTTAACAGCACATAAACTTAACGGGATCGGATTAGCGGTCAGTGACGAGTGGATTGGGACCTTGCTTTTGGCGGGACTTCCAGATTCTTACAGCCCAATGGTAATGGGAATTGAAAGTTCTGGAATCAAAATCTCAGCCGACGCAATTAAAACTAAGATTTTACAAGATGTAAAATTGGAAACAGCATCGAGCGAAACAGCATTATACGGAAATTCCAGTCGGTCAAAAAAAACATTTGTAAAAAAACAAAAGAAAGAAAAAAAATCTGCCAACAATCTGGGCGTAACTTTATTATTTTTCCGGCAGAAGTTAGAAACGCGTTCAATTCTGAGGGCTACTATGTGACTGAAAACCTATCAAAAAGAACAAGATCATGGAAGTGAAAATCTGATTGGATCTGAGAGATATGATATAGTTTATGAAAAAGTACACAATCACTTTACACCCCCTTAGGGGTCAATTTTCAGAAAATCTTGAAAACGCTTTCTTGGTATTCATATGGAGAATACATAGAATAAAATTAAATTCATTATTTGGGACGAGGTAGTAGATATGTCGAAAATCGTGGGAAAATATGCATTCTATTTTCACAGATAATTTTTTTGCCCCCCTTCTGAACGCCAATAGATATTCGTTTTTTTTATTCAAAATTATCTTTCTAGTTGATTTAGATATACACACCGAGTTTCAACATTGTAGCTTAAGCCGTTCTATATATAGGAAAAACACCTCCTACTTGTACCACACTACCCTTAGGGGTCGAATTTCAAAAAACCTTGAAAACACTTTCTAGGTATTCATACGAAGAATCCGTAGAATAAAAATGAATTCAATAGTTGGAAAGACCTAGTAGGTATGACGAAAATCGTGAAAATATATGCATTTTATATTTATTATATTTACATATATTTTATTTTGCCCCCCCCCCCTTCTAAACGCCAATGAATATTCAAATTTTTTTTTATCACAATTACTTTTCTAGTTGATTTACATATACACACCGAGTTTCAACATTGTAGCTTAAGCCGTTCCATATATAGAAAAAACACCCCCACTCGTACCACACTACCCTTAGGAGTCGAGTTTCAAAAAACCTTGAAAACACATTCTAGGTATTCATACGAAGAATCCGTAGAATAAAAATGAATTCAATATTTGGAAAGACCTAGTAGATATGACGAAAATCGTGAAAATATATGCATTTTATATTTATTATATTTACAAATAATTTTTTTTGCCCCCCTTTCTAAACGCCAATGAATATTCAAATTTTTTTTTATCACAATTACTTTTCTAGTTGATTTACATATACACACCGATTTTCAACTTTCTAGCATGAACCGTTTAATAGTTAGGAAAAACACCCCCTACCCCCGTAGCATACTACCCCAAAAAAAAATTATATTTTTCCAACATTCCGCTACTATAGCTCTATCTAAGTACTAAGTTTAAGGCTTATATCATTGTAGGTTCTCAAGATATAAGCATCGGAACTTTTTCCTTTTCACCCTCCCCCTCTACACCCAAAACCACAAAACTTTATTCTCTACTAGGGTTTAATTAGCGCTATTTCTGGTAAAAATTCTAAGCATCTATCTTAAACTGTTCTTGAGATATGAAATGTGTTTGATTTGAAAAATTCTCATCCCCTCCACTTCTATGCTCCACCTCCCACTTAAAAAATTTTACTTTGATCAATCTTTATTTGTCAACCTTTATACCCAAACCAAATTTTATTTTTCTAGAGCAATTGGTTCATGAGATATCGTAATCTTAAGTTTTTCACCCCCACCCCCATACACAACTTCCCCACCCAAAATTTTTCTTCATTCTGTTCTCCTAGTATAACTACAAATATTTGTTAAGTTTGAATAGTGTGCCATTAACGGTTTAGGAGATATGGATTTTAGAATGTGTCTATCTCGCCTTTTTTGGGTTTCGGACGCATTACATTTCCCCCCACTCCCACACCCCTTGATCAATATTGACAATTTTTCTGCAAATGGGTCTACTATCAGAGCTCTATAGAAACTCCAAGTTTCAGCTTCCTAACATTAGGGGTTACTGAGATCTGGAAACCAAAATTTTCGGTCTAAAACACTTCCCCCTCCTTCCCCCTCACACCCCCACCCCTAAAAATTTGGTCACTTCAAGGCGCCTACCCCGTCTATTCGTTAAAAAAATTTCAATTCAATATCTCAAAGCGTTTGGCAGCTACGAGCCTCCAAACGATCTTGCGTACGGCGTACGGCGGACAGACGGACTGAAAATTTTTATTGCTTTTTTCGCGTCTACTAGTTATGAAACGTGAAAATAAAAATTTTGAGAGTAGCAAATTTTTTTTTTTAAAAAATCAATCACAATACTTAATTATTAAAATAATAAAGTAAAACGGTAAATCGGTACGGTGTTTCAAATGCGATCAGTTAGGTCATTACGCGCGTGAGTGTCAGCAAAAAAATAAAACGAACGAAAATGTCTTATTAACCTCTTTTGTGGCACGAGAAAATGACAGTGACTGGTTCATTGACTCAGGTGCATCGGCGCACATGACAATGAAACGTGAAAGCTTGTTAAATGAAACGAAACCAACAGTGACACATAGCGAAGTCGTCGTCGCGGATAATTCGCATTTACAAGTTGATTTTTGTGGTGACGTGCGGTTGCGTTTGCCGAACAGTGACATTTTAGTCAGAGTGCACGTCTTTGACTAAAACGTTCCTAAAATATGTGCAAATCTAATCTCGGTTAGCAAAATTTGCAAATCGGGAAACACCGTCGTCTTCAATGACGGTGGCTGTCAAATTTTGAACGAAAAAAAACATCTGATCGCGTCGGGATCTCTGAGTAACAAAATGTACAAGCTTGACTTAACGAGTGTAAACAAAGGTTTCGTTGCGTGCTCGAAAAACTTTTCGAAACAAGAACTGTGGCTAGGTCATATAAATTTTAAGACTCTCTCCGAATTAAAAGACGGGATTGTGAAAGGAGTGGTTTTCTCAACTGGAAAAAGTGGTCCGTGTGAGGTTTGTTTGAAGGGGAAACAAACGAGACTTTCATTTTCTAAAGAAGGAACTCGAGCAGAGCAAATTCTTGAATTAATTCATTCAGACGTGTGTGGACCGATAAATGTGAGATCATTCGGAGGCTCACAATATTTTCTGCTGTTTTTAGACGACTTTAGCCGAAAAGTATTTGTCTATGTTCTAAAGTCGAAGTCCGAAGTAGCCGAAAAATTCATTGAATTTAGAAAGTTCGCAGAAAAACAAACAGGCAAGAAAATAAAAATTCTACGAACAGGCAATGGCACCGAGTATGTTAACCATCAATTGTCGAATTATTTGAAGCAATGCGGTATTAAACATCAGACAACAACTCCTTACACACCTGAACAAAATGGTTTAGCAGAACGAATGAATAGGACCGTTGTAGAAAAGCCACGTTGCATGCTATTTGAAGCAACTCTAAGCATTCAATTTTGGGCGGAGGCCGTATCAACAGCAGTGTATTTAATAAACCGAATTCCGTGTCAAGGGAAGGACAAAACTCCAGAGGAAATTTGGTCAGCTCAAAAACCAAATCTAAAGTTTTTAAAGATTTTTGGTTCTAAGGCGATGGTACACGTACCAAAGCAAACAAGGAAGAAATTTGATCCAAAATCTCAAGTGTGTATTATGGTTGGGTACAGTGAATCATCAAAGGCGTATAGGCTGTATGATCCTGTGAAGAAAAAGATCATCGTTAGCAGAGATGTCGTGTTTCTTGAAGACCATCGCGTTGAATGCAGTGAGGTAAAAAGTTTTACTGAACTCGATTTTATTCAATTTTTCTTTGAGGATTCCACTAATCAAGACATTGGAGTTTCCTTGAAGTCGGAAGGAGAAGAACAAACAGAGCAAGAAGACTTATTCGTCTCAGCGGAAAAACAAAAAGACATAATTCCGAAAGCGAAAACTATCCACGAAATGGAACAGCATGCTGAACTACCGCGAAGATCAGAACGTCTGGCAGCGCAAAATAAGTAAATTTTAAGACCCTCTCTGAACTAAAAGAAGTAGGAGATCCGGTTACTGTCGACATGGCTTTGTCGAAGGCGGATGCAAATAGCTGGAAAAGGGCTATGAAAGCCGAAGTTGAAGCCCTCATTGAAAACAACACTTGGGAGTTAGCCGATTTGCCATCGAATAGACGTGCTATAGACTGCAAGTGGGTGTTTAAAACTAAGAGAGATTCGACCAGCAGAAGCATCAAGTATAAGGCACGATTAGTAATTAAAGGATGCGCTCAACGTAAGGATTTGGACTACAGGGAAACATATGCTCCAGTTATACGCTACACGTCGATTCGTTTATTGCTGGCGATTGCAGCAAACCTTAATTTACAAATGGACCATATGGATGCAGTAACTGCCTTTTTGCAAGGAGATCTGGAGGATGAGATTTATATGCTTCAACCTGAAGGCTACGCAGATGGGACCAGCCGAGTTTGTCGTTTGAAAAAGTCACTGTATGGGCTGAAACAAGCTAGCAGGATCTGGAACATCAAACTAAATAGCGCGTTAACAGAATTTGGTCTAAATAGATCGAAGGTGGACCCATGCATATACTATAGGATTTCGGAGGACAGTATTATCATCGTGGCAGTGTATGTGGACGACATGCTGATTTTGTCAAACAATGATGAAAACATAACGCAGTCACGATCGGCTGCAAGCCAATCGTATGATACTCTAGATGAAATACTGAACTCCGATTTATATTTTAGTTGGAAATATATTAAATTATATATTATATATATTAATTCTAAACTTATCGTGCAATATTGGTGAATATGTTTATTAAGGACTTTTGTATGACAGCTACCCGAAGGAGTCAACTGATGGCGCTTATTAATGAACTCCGTCTTGGTTTTGGTATAAAACTAATTCCTGTAAGATTTTAAATTCCTGCTTTAACTCGTTCTGGAGTTATAGTGAATTCAGTAAAAAGCATACATTTTTGAAGGACTTTTCTAGGCTGCTACAAGAAGGACTCATTCGATTTGCATCATAGTCGGAACATTTGATTCAAACATTTTAAGCCTTATGTATGCAAAATTTCAAGTTCCTAACATGAAGCATTCGAGCAATAACTGGGAAAACGTGTTTCAAGGACTCTTGTATGGGAGGTACCCGAAGGACTGGAAGGATATCGCCCATTAACGAACTTAGCCTTACTTTTTCCATTTTACAAGTTGTGACAAAATTTCAACTTTCTAGGTCAACGCGTTCTTGAGTTATCGTGCTAACGGACGGACGGACGGACGGACGGACAGCAAACGGATTTGGGGGTTTTGGCCAAAAATAATCACAAAATAATATATAACTTTTTTTCGTCCGAGGCTCGGTTCTATGCGTTACAAACTTTTTGGGCTGGATTAAACTTATAATACTCTATATGTTCATCTAGAGTATAAAAAGGAAGAAACTTAAGAATGACTTATCTTCCAAATTTAAGATGAAAGATCTTGGCGTGGCTTCTTCTGTATTAGGAATGAATATTACACGCGACCAGAAAAATGGAACTATCTCCATTGACCAAAACAGCTATATCCAAGAAATATTAACACGTGTCGGGATGGCAGATTGCAACTCCGTTTGAACTCCTTTGGATCATAATCAGAAGCTATCGAACGACATGAGTCCAAAAACACATGAAGAACGCACGGAAATGGAGAATATACCATATCGCGAAGCTGTTGGAAGCCTATTGTACTTGGCTCAAATATCACGTCCAGACATTTGCTTTGCTGTCAATTTGTTCAGTAGGTTCAATCAAAACCCTGGAGCGCCTCATTGGTTGGCAGTTAAGCGAATTCTTCGTTATCTCAAGGGCACTTGTCATGCAGCATTAGTGTATAACCGAAGTAATTCTATTGCCATTACAGGATATTGTGATGCAGACTGGGCAGGAGACGTTGACGGCCGGAGATTAACTACTGGTTACGTCTTCACAATAAGTAGTGCAGCTATTTCCTGGAACTCAAGAAAGCAACCAACCGTAGCATTATCGACAACGGAAGCAGAATATATGTCTTTAGCAGCAGCTGTTCAGGAAGCACAATGGCTTAGATGTTTGAAGGACGAAATTTGTTCAACTACAACTGACCAAATCATCATCAACTGTGACAACAAAAGCGCGCTTAGTTTATCATCAACCGCAATGTACCATGCGAGAACCAAACATATCGATGTGAGGTATCACTACATACGTGAAAAGGTTGGCGATAAGTCAATTAAATTAATGTACAAGAAAACAGATGACATGATTGCGGATGTACTTAAAAAACCTATCATTCCGCACAAACATTCAATTTTTACTAATAATTTGAGAATTAAATTAAATTAAATTGAATTATTTTTTTTAGTAAATTAAGTTTAAGTGGGAGTGTTGAAAGTAATAATAGAAAAACTGAATTTATAATTTTGAATTGCACCCCACTTCATTACAAACGTATGTTGGCCCTTATGGCACTACTTTTTCTCTTTTTATACTTTTACTATTCCTGTTTCAATAAAGCTCTTGATGCAAGCGGACGTGTTTTTCTGTCGCGCAAAGTATTCTGCTCAATAGCTTGGAATCTCCCAGCTTGCTGACAAGATGGTTGAAAGGAAGGTGTACCACAAATCGACCTGTTCTGTTTTTGTTGCATGTGTTGAGAAAGTGATGCTCGCAGTGTCTCTCGGCAGTGGTCCAATTGTCGGTTTCTTGGAATTCTTCCAACCTCCAGTACTTCTCGATCTGTTGCTCGATTGAGTGATCGGTTTCACTGGCTATGCCACAGGAAACAATGTTAACGTTGGAGCTCGCGGTTTGAACTCTCCCAGAGTTGGCCGGTCGTCACTTAGTTTGATTTGACCAACCGCCAGTATGGAATAGAAAAGTTCCGCACCAATGAGAACGTCTACGCGGGTCGATTGATTGAAGTCTGGATCTGCCAGTTTTAAATTGTGCAGAATGCACCACGAAGAAATATCGACATCTTGAACTGGTTGAGCCGTGATGATATTCTTCAAGATGTGGGCTTCCATTTTCGTGTTAAGCCCATTAATTCGAGAGCGAATCTGAATATTCACCTTTCCTTGTGAGCGTTGTAGTTTCTGGCCGATGCCTTCGATGCAAACGTCGGCTCTGTTGGATCTTAGCTGAAGTTTTCTCACTAGACGTTCAGTGATGAAATTCAGCTGCGACCCGGAATCGAGAATAGCCCGGAATGGAATGGCTACCCCCTGCTTATCTATGACATGCACGGTAACTGTACCGAGCATCACATACGACGTCTTGATGTTTGTAGTTAACGAAAGAGGTAAGCTTGTCGCTATTTCACCCGGCTGCTCAGATAACACGAGTCCGGCATTTCCATCCGCCTTTTTCGTGGTTGAGTCGGGCTGCACCTTGGTGTCTTTCGCCTTAGCTGAGTCAAAATGTAGTAACGTGTGGTGACGTTTCGCGCACTTAAAGCATGATCGTGAAGCGCATGCACTTGCAGTATGCCCCGGTCGGAAGCAATTTATGCAGAACTTTTCTTCCTTGACGAAATTTAGACGCTTTGTGGGGGGTAAGTTTCGAAATTCTTGGCAGGAGTACAGTAGATGATTCTACTTGCAGAAAGGACAGGTTATGTTCTAAGATACGGTCAGAACCTTGGACGCTCCCGTCTTCTTTGCGTCAGCATCGTTTGCATGGCGTGGTTTGTTACCAAGAGCCTCCAGAGATTGAAAACGTCTTTCCAGGAACGATAGGAAATCGGTAATTGACTGCAAAGCTCTTGGCTTGATTATTGACTGCTTCCATAAAACTTGTGTTGTTCTATCCAGCTTTTTAGTAAGGATGTGGAGTAACAACGGATCCCAATTTTCGGTCACTATGTCCAGGTTTTGCAATGCTCGCAGACATTCTTGAGTAGTATCATGCAGAGCCTTAATGGAAGTGTGACTCTCAGGAACAGTCGTGCTAGATGATAAAAGCTTGTTCAGAAGCGCTGAGACAAGCCATCTCGTATTTTCATATCGATCGTTGTTCGTTTGCCATGCCGCTGTGTAATTGGCATCAGCTGTTGTAAGGTGCCGAATGAGCTTCTCTGTATCTCCCGATAGACTGGATTTAAGATACCAGAGTTTCTGGCAGTCTGCAATTGGTTGTTTGTGTACCGATTGTGTGAATAAATCCCGAAATTCGCGCCATTGTAGGTAATCTCCATTGAATTTCGGGCGTGTGATTTGCGGAAGCTTCATACTGAAGACGTTGTTTTTGGCCGATGGTGTGTCGGACTTGATGGGTGAGCCTTGATTTTGTCGTTCAAAATGCTCGCTCAGGTGAATCAGTGCAGCAGCAGTCTGTTACTCGAGCGCGATATATCGGTCGATGTCGTAGCCCTCTTCCCGAGGGTTTTCTGACAATTCCCATACCCTCTGATGTAGAAGATGCGCTTGGGCCCAGTGTTGCTCGATGATTCGGGTTCTAACGCGGCAGAACTGTTCCGAATGCTGAACTTCTAACGATGTTCCAGCTAACGCTTTCTGCAATGCGTTAATCACGATCTGCTGCTTGTTGATAAGAGCACGTAGAGTTGCTGATGCAGTAGCGTTTGTTGGTAATGCTTCGTTCGGTATTTTCGGCTTGCCTTCACGTTCTTTCCAGACCTGGATCTTTGATAGGAAGATCGATCTTATGTTCTCGAATCCGGCCTGGATGGCAGTGTAATAGTCCTTCTCAAAATACGGATGATTGGGTTGTGGACCATACTGAGTCCGTATCTCATTGTCGCAGGCTTCGAATGGGTCCCATAGCACATCCAAGCTGACAAGCCTCTTGTTGAGATAGTCGTGAGTTTTGCGATCTTCTGAATCGCGTTTGAAGTTGGAGATGAGACGCTGGATCTCCGCAATTCTCCGCAATTCTGCTGTTTTTTGAACAGCTGATCCATAGTTGCAATTAGATGATGAGCCGAGGATGTGCCTGACTGCCGGGATATCCTTCGGATCACGTCGGGGTCATTAAATGTTTAGGATGAGCTGCTTTGCTCAGTCCTGAGGTGTATGCAGCGATATTGAATCGTTACGACACTCGTTGCAATCGAAGAGGAGCAAGAATGCACGTTAACTTGACTGATGCAGTCAAGCTACTAGCTCCAAGCTCGAAAAGAAAAGGTAAAGGAAGCGTGCAGCGATATTGAATCGCTACGACACTCGTCGCAATCGAAGAGGAGTAAGAACACACGTGAACTTGACTGATGCAGTCAAGCTCCTAGCTCCTGGTTCGAAAAGAAAAGGTACTTTGCGCGCACTCGAACACTTTGAACCACTTGAACACTGCGAACAACTCCAACACTTCGAGCAACTCGAATACTGCGACCAACTTCAACACTTCGAACAATACTAGAAAAACTAAGATCTACACAAACAACTGTCGAACCAAATTGAAAAGTTTAAATGAAAGACCGCTCGCTTAGAATTCTGATATGCAACTGAATAATTTAATAATTTAATAATTAGCTTAATGGAAATTATCTGTGGTCATCAGTTCCCATGCCTCGTAGCCGTTAAAAGGAATCAGATTTCGTCTGGGCGACGAGGCATGGGAAATGATAACACCTAGCGTCTGGTTACATTTAAAATGATGAGCATTAGGACGTTATACAATGATAAGAAAAAGCAAAATTTAAAGTAGCAAAACATATGATGATTGCTTCGAATAGCAAAAAATTATGATGATTCGTTCAATATTCATTGGAGAACCTTTGCCAGAACTGATTTTTGTTTTCTGATATCATTTTCCATCGATGTGATTGGTTTTGCGGTTTGAGAGCAACTGCCCGCCGTGCTGGTTAATAGTTCACCTATTAAGAAATGACCGGGTGTCAGCGCACATAGGTCATTTGGATCTGTTGACAGCGGTGTCAAGGGTCGTGAATCCACTTTTCGCTGGTTCGGTGTATACTGCTTCCTTCAGCTCGTTGTCACAATATAATCTTTGGCACCGTCCGCGCCTTCCAGAGAACTGTTTCAAAGCGTCGATAAAGGCTTCCGTAGTTAGGTCTGTCACTAGTTCCAGATGACAAGCCTTGGTGGCAAAACAGCAGAATACCGCAAGATATGCCTTTTGCGGGCGCTTTCCTCAAATTCTTGAATTTGTCCAGAAGTTTCCAGCGAAATCAACTCCAAAATGCGAGAATGGTGGAGCTGGTTGAACGCGGTCAGCTGATAAACTTCCCATTAATTCATCATCTTTGGTTTACTCCTTGTACATCGAATGCAGTTTTGAACGACGGACCTCGCGATCGGCATTCCTTTGAGGGGCCAATACTTTTGTCGTAGTAAAGCACGCAGAGTTTGTGGCCCAGCATGTAAGTTGTCGTTGTGGATTTGTGTACATATCCGCTTTGTAATGATGTTTCCGTCGGGAACAAGTACCTGATGCTTGCTATCGTATGGCATATTTGAGTGCTCCAAACGTGCGATGTCGGATAGAGTTGATCTTTTCATTATTCTAGCTGACTCATTCCGGTACGCATGAATGGCGAAATCATCACTTTTCGGTAATCAAGTCAATCCTAATGTTTTGATTTTGGTCATCATCTCCAAGATCTAATTGTAGCGCTGTCTTTTTATGTGGAACGTCTTGAATGATATGGCTATGGTTAGCGCACCATTTGCGCAGTTTGAAACCCGCTTGATCCAGTATTTTCACGATTTCCTTATTTTTCCAGTTAGCTTCATGCGGACTGTCTGCACCGGACATCAAGTCATCCACTTAGAAATCTTTCTTAACAGCTGAAGCACCTAGTGAATATTTGTCCGTAGCATTAATGGCTAATTGCTGTAGACACTTCGTTGCTATGTACGGTGCCGACGTCGTGCCATACGTTATCGTGTTGAGTTAAAAACATTTTAATGGTCCAGTAGGTCCAAATTAGTTGAAATCTTCTGTCATCCGGGACAACGATGATGCCTATACATCTTTTCGATATTAGCCGTAAATCGATGCAGCCAAAATCGTAGAAGGATGGTAAACAGGTCGTCTTGGATTGTTGGGCCGGTGTGAAGAATTTCGTTGAGACTAGTGGCGGAAGTCGTTTTTTGCCGAGGCTACGAAAACTACTCGCAGTTTTGCTGTGGTGCTGTCTGGTTTCAAGACACAATGATGCGGGAGGAAGTAATGCCGTGATTTGATTTGGCTAACATTGACTTCGCTCATGTGTCCTAAGCTCTGATATTCTTCCATGAAATCGATGTACATGGCCTTCAATTCGTGTTGTTTTGCAAGTCGTCGTTCGAGTTGAAAGAACCGCTGCAAACCTTTTGCCTTCGATTCCCTTAGCCGATTGCTATCTTGTAAAAATTGTATGGATGGACAATTCTAGAATCACGCGGTGTCGAAAAAAGTACCTACAGTTATAT
Source organism: Beris chalybata (assembly GCA_949128065.1). Classification (NCBI taxonomy): domain Eukaryota; kingdom Metazoa; phylum Arthropoda; class Insecta; order Diptera; family Stratiomyidae; genus Beris; species Beris chalybata. The sequence continues at coordinate 99,477,190 of OX421894.1, forward strand.
AACGGTGGCCGTCCTAAAAAGAAACGGGTTCGTTTCCGCTTTTCCACGCGACGTGGGTGACGCGCAGCCGCGTGGGTAAAAGTTCTTCGACCAGTTTTTTTTGTTTGTTCGTTTGAAAGTTGTCTGGGCAAATTTTCAGCGAACTTTACTTCGAGACACGGGCATATCGAATTCAAATTTTTTAGGAATTCTTGTAGCGTCTAGATACTTTGAAGGAGGCTGGAAGATGAAATATTTGATCCCCAATTTAAGCACCGAAACCAAACTGAATTCGTTATCTTGGTAGTTCTTTCTTTGGTTAGGATATTACAGAATAGCTGAACCCGGATGTAATTGTGGATGCCGAATGGATGGAAGAATTCCGCCTATGCCACAGATTCTCCTCGAAGTATACGGTTGTGTCAAGCGGAGAACACAAAAAATATCATAAATTCCATTTAGTCTAGAAAATTTGAGTTCGATAAGTTACTCGTTGTTTGGATGCCCCAACACATGCGGCATTCCATTTAGCGTAGTAAATAGAATCGGTGCTCGTTTTACGAATAGGTAATCCTATTAGATGGGTGCTATATTTCTATGACACTCAACCCCTCTTGCTCTCGGAAATGTATGGTCTGGAAAACAATTTTAGCAAATTGAACAAATTTACGGAAATTTGCCTACGACGCAGATTGTCCCCATTATAGACGCTTGTGCCACGAGGCGAAGCTAAAAGAAACGGTAACTAACGGTTTCAAGAAAATTCGAGATATAGAAGCTTACTCCTCTTTTGCATCATTGGATGCCCCAACACACGAGGCATTCCATTTAGTATAGGAAATATAAGCGGTGCTCGTTTTTACGAATAGGTAGTCCTATTAGAGGGGTGCCCTATTTCCCGATTTATATGACACTAAAACCAGCTTGTTATTTTTAAATCAAACTTAATACCATATGCTTAAAATGTGGATAGGAAATTCTTGAATTTCAATACTTAATACTTTAGGGTCGAGATTCGTCTTCGAGAAGAATTATTTTTTTTTGTATTCGCTTGGCTACGGGGCCTATAAACATCTTACGACGATGAAGTACCACCCTCCTCCACATGCGTACAAGCATAGTCGGTATGCTCGTATGCATACTAGTGGAGATTGCACTTAGTCTTCTTAGTTTCTACCACTAAGAAATATTAATACTTATATATAAAAATTAACATCTATAGACCAGTACGCAGCTCGAGCGTAGCGAAATTTTCAATGCATTTACCTCTCACCTAGAGCGTAAAGCCTGGTGAAAATAATATCTCTCCACAGGGAAATTATTGGGACATTTTCGTAATGTCACTTTTACACTCACTTTTTCTACGGGTGCGAAAATAACTTCAGTTTGAATTTTGACACTTTCAAGTGAAAACGTGAAAGGCGGTTCATTTGAAATTATTTAGTTCTGCGAAAAATGGAAATGGAGTGCGAATATCTTATCGATGAAGAATTAGCCCAAAAGAGAACGAAATGCTTAGCAGAAATTAAAAAAAAATGCAGCTGCAGTTAAAGTGAGGCTGGCTATCTGGAATTTAAATAACCCCAGACACCAAAACATAAATGTAGTAAATACTTGCTGGAGGGAAGTTGCTTGCCAAGTGGATCTAGAAGATAAGCCTGGTACTTATTCCGTTATTATTCGAATGTTATTTCTTACCGCATCGTTTCATCGAATGAATGTAAAATCATTTGGAAGAGTCTGAATGATGGCTTGCGTTACAAACAAAAAAAAAATCTAAGGTGGCTAAATCTGGAATGGCTGCCACAGGAGAGGATGATGAACACCCGTACGTCAACGATGATGCAGTTTTAGACTGGGAGTTCGCAGAGTGCCAAGCCTTCTTAAATAAAGCCAATACGTCCTCTAAACGACAGTAAGTTCTTTATATAAGTAAAATGAGTCCCTTAAAAGTTATTTTCTATTACCTTAGGACTGCAGAATTTGGACCAGGAACGCATTCGTCGCTGGAAGACACTGGGGACTGCATTGAATCGAGCAATGCATCCTCGTTCAATTATTATTACGTAAGAAGTATACAACGTTTGTTGCATGATCATTGAAATCATATCATTTATTTAACTATTCTTACAGGCTAGCAACACTTAAAAACACCCAGGCATCAGCACTTGCAGCAAATGTTGCGAAGTTAAGTGACGCCATTACACCAGCTTATGCTTGACGTGACGAGAAGGAGAAAGATCCTCGTCTGATGTATATGTCGATGTATAAAAACATGGATAGGATGCTGTCGCAACTGCCGAAGGACGACAATAACAACAATTGAATACACACCAAGCTTCAACTTTCTAGCATAAGCTGTTCTATAGTTAGGAAAAACACCCTCCACTACCGTACCTTACTACCCTTAAAAAATTATATTTTTCCAACATGCCGCCACTAAAGCTTTATTTAAATACCAAGCTTAAGGTTTACATCATTACAGGTTCTTAAGATATAAACATTAAAACTTTTTCCTTTCCACCCTCCCCCTCTACACCCACATCTCCAATTTTTCATTATTAGGGTTCAATTAGCGCTACTCCTGGTAAACATTCTAAGCATCTATCTTAAATGTGTTTTTTTTTTAAATTCTTATCCCCTCCACTTCTATGCTCCACTGCCCACTTAAAACATTTTACTTTGATCAATATTTATTTGTCGACCTTTACACCCAAACCGAATTTTATTTTTCTAGAGCAATTGGTTCATAAGATATCATAATCTAAAGTTGTTCACCACCCACCCCCATACGCCACTCAAACCACTTACAAATTTGTTTTCAATCTTTTCTCCCAGTAAAACTACATATATTTCTTAAGTTTGAATAGTAAGCCATTAACGGTTTAGAAGATATGGATTTTAGAATGTGTCTATCTCGGCTCTTTTGCATTTCAGACGCACTATTTTTCCCCCCACTCCCACACACCTTGATCAATATTGACAATTTTTATGCAAATAGGTCTATTATCAGAGCTCTATAGAAATTCCATCATAAGCGGTTGCTGAGATCTAAAAATCAAAATTTTCCGTCTAAAACGCTTCCCCCTCACACCCTCTAAAAAGTCACTTCAAGGAAAAAATTCAATTAAATATATCAGAACGTCTGGAAGCTACGAGCCTTCAAATGATTTTGCTTGCGGCGTACGGCGGACAGACGGACTGAGAATTTTTATAGCTTTTTTCGTGTCTAATAGTTATGAAACGTCTAAAAAAAAATTTAAGGGCTTACATTTTTTTTTTTAAATCAATCTCAATACTGTATTATTAAAATAACAAAGTAAAATCTGCCTACAGTCTAGACGTAACTTTATTCGTTCGGTCTAGGGACTGAAAAAGGAAAAGACTTGAAAATAGGTGATTCTTAAACAAGCCCGTGGAAGTGAAAAGATATTCGATATCTGATCAGACCTTAGATATATGGTAGAATTCATGAAAAGTATACAATCAGTTTACACGCCCTTAGGGGTCGAAAAAATCTTGAAAAGACTTTCTAGGTGAAAATACAAGGTTTTCCGGTAAATACTGTTAAATTTATTATGTGTGACGTTTCGGACTCGACTGAGTCCTTTATCAAACTGATCGACAATATCTCTACAACTGTTATATATACAAATGAAAGTAGGTAAAAAAGGGTTACTAAATTAACTAACAGAAGGGTCAATTAGAAAAACAGGTAAAAAAGGGGTTACAAAATTAACTAATAGAAGGGTCAATTAGAAGACAAAAGGGGAAACTACGTTAATAAGGGAGGTCATAAAAACATTAAACAGAGGCGGGGGTTTATAAGAAGGGAAAAAGTTATGAAAGTCGAAATTAATTAATTAGTTTTTGGGATCGAAGATTTTTGGTAAACGTTGTTTTTTCCAAAACGTAGACAAGGTAGCCAAAGTGAAGAGAGGTTGTATCCAGCGTCTCGGTTAAAATTTTGTGGATGTTTGGTTATCTCAATTGCTTCTCTTACAATTCTTTGAAAATAGTGTTTCGTCCTGGCCAATATTTTGACGTTGTTGAAATCGATTGAATGGTTTTCTACCGCTGCATGTTCCGCAATTGCTGATGAGTGGACCTGGTTTTTTTGTGTGCAGCGTTGATGTTCACGAATCCTTGTTCTGATGGTCCGTCCTGTTTCTCCGATGTAGACTTTGTTGCAAGACCCGCAGGGAACTTTGTAAATGCCCTCCATTTCCAGTGGGATTTTGTCCTTTTGGTTTCCTAAGAAACCTCGAAGCGTGGTTGCCGTAGAGTAGGTCGTACGTATGTCGGCTTTCCTGAGTACCCTGCCGATTCGATCTGTTGTACCCTCTATGTAAGGTAATGTCACCCATCTTTTTATAGTATGCTCGTTCGTATCTTTTTCTTCCTGGTTCTTCATGGCTTTGGGTTTCTGTTTGCATACTTTGTTGATAGTGCTCCTAGTGTATCCGTTGGCTGCAAAGGTTTTCTGTAGGTGTTCCATTTCGTTGCGAAGTGCGTGTGGGTTATCGTTGGTGATACATTGTGCTCTGTGGATAAGTGTTCTAAGTACTCCTTCCTTCTGCTTGGGATGATGGTGGGAAGACGCATGTAGATATCTGTTAGTGTGAGTAGGTTTTCTGTATACGGCGAAATGTAAAGATGGTACAGCTTTTTCGACTAGTACATCCAAAAAGGGTAGTTTGCCGTCTTTTTCCATCTCCATTGTGAATTCGATGTTGCTGTGTTGTGAGTTGAGGTGGTCTAGGAACTTATCTAATTCCTCTTTTCCATGCTGCCAGATAATGAAGGTGTCGTCAACATATCGAAGGTATAGTTTCGGTTTTAGTGATGCTGAGTTGAGAGCGTTCTTTTCGAATTCTTCCATGAAAATTTCCGCAACTACTGGGGATAATGGAGAACCCATGGCGGCGCCTTCCGTCTGTTTGTAGAGTTTGCCTAATGCTGAGAAATAAGTGTTGGTTAAGCAAAATTCGATTAAATCCACTCTGTTATCCGGTATGAGTTTTTTGATGAGATTCATAGTGTCCTTGATCGGAATATTGGTGAACAAGGATTCGACGTCTAAACTTACTAGTATGTCCTCCGGATTTATTTCGATGTTTCTTAATGTTTCAACTAGATGTGTAGAATTTTTCACGGTCCTGGGTGTGTTTCCGACGAAAGGGCGTACCTCAGCTGAGAGAGCTTTGGCCAAACCTTTTGTAAGCGCTCCGATGGAACTAACAATGGGGCGAAAAGGACCATACACGGAAATAAAAAGAGACCCGACTACTTCGCTCCATCGAAAACTATCACTATTGATTAAAAAGGATCCTAACTTAACGTCAACGTATTCAAAATTGATCCCTTCTGATCCACATACTCCGAAAATGTACGGTTTACCAAAGATCCATAAGCCGGATGCTCCTTTTCGCCCCATTGTTAGTTCCATCGGAGCGCTTACAAAAGGTTTGGCCAAAGCTCTCTCAGCTGAGGTACGCCCTTTCGTCGGAAACACACCCAGGACCGTGAAAAATTCTACACATCTAGTTGAAACATTAAGAAACATCGAAATAAATCCGGAGGACATACTAGTAAGTTTAGACGTCGAATCCTTGTTCACCAATATTCCGATCAAGGACACTATGAATCTCATCAAAAAACTCATACCGGATAACAGAGTGGATTTAATCGAATTTTGCTTAACCAACACTTATTTCTCAGCATTAGGCAAACTCTACAAACAGACGGAAGGCGCCGCCATGGGTTCTCCATTATCCCCAGTAGTTGCGGAAATTTTCATGGAAGAATTCGAAAAGAACGCTCTCAACTCAGCATCACTAAAACCGAAACTATACCTTCGATATGTTGACGACACCTTCATTATCTGGCAGCATGGAAAAGAGGAATTAGATAAGTTCCTAGACCACCTCAACTCACAACACAGCAACATCGAATTCACAATGGAGATGGAAAAAGACGGCAAACTACCCTTTTTGGATGTACTAGTCGAAAAAGCTGTACCATCTTTACATTTCGCCGTATACAGAAAACCTACTCACACTAACAGATATCTACATGCGTCTTCCCACCATCATCCCAAGCAGAAGGAAGGAGTACTTAGAACACTTATCCACAGAGCACAATGTATCACCAACGATAACCCACACGCACTTCGCAACGAAATGGAACACCTACAGAAAACCTTTGCAGCCAACGGATACACTAGGAGCACTATCAACAAAGTATGCAAACAGAAACCCAAAGCCATGAAGAACCAGGAAGAAAAAGATACGAACGAGCATACTATAAAAAGATGGGTGACATTACCTTACATAGAGGGTACAACAGATCGAATCGGCAGGGTACTCAGGAAAGCCGACATACGTACGACCTACTCTACGGCAACCACGCTTCGAGGTTTCTTAGGAAACCAAAAGGACAAAATCCCACTGGAAATGGAGGGCATTTACAAAGTTCCCTGCGGGTCTTGCAACAAAGTCTACATCGGAGAAACAGGACGGACCATCAGAACAAGGATTCGTGAACATCAACGCTGCACACAAAAAAACCAGGTCCACTCATCAGCAATTGCGGAACATGCAGCGGTAGAAAACCATTCAATCGATTTCAACAACGTCAAAATATTGGCCAGGACGAAACACTATTTTCAAAGAATTGTAAGAGAAGCAATTGAGATAACCAAACATCCACAAAATTTTAACCGAGACGCTGGATACAACCTCTCTTCACTTTGGCTACCTTGTCTACGTTTTGGAAAAAACAACGTTTACCAAAAATCTTCGATCCCAAAAACTAATTAATTAATTTCGACTTTCATAACTTTTTCCCTTCTTATAAACCCCCGCCTCTGTTTAATGTTTTTATGACCTCCCTTATTAACGTAGTTTCCCCTTTTGTCTTCTAATTGACCCTTCTATTAGTTAATTTTGTAACCCCTTTTTTACCTGTTTTTCTAATTGACCCTTCTGTTAGTTAATTTAGTAACCCTTTTTTACCTACTTTCATTTGTATATATAACAGTTGTAGAGATATTGTCGATCAGTTTGATAAAGGACTCAGTCGAGTCCGAAACGTCACACATAATAAATTTAACAGTATTTACCGGAAAACCTTGTATTTTCAATTCAAAATGTACTGTGAAAACATTCATCAAAAGACTTTCTAGGTATTCATATGAAAAATCCGTAGAATCAAAATGAATTCAATATTTTATAGTAGACCTAGTAGTTATGACGAAAATATACGCATTCAATTTTCGCTGATCATTTTTCGGAAGGGGTCAACTTCAGAACGGCAATGGATATTCGAATTTTTTTTATCACAATTCTCTAGTTAATTTACATATACACAACGAGTTTCAACTTTCCAGCATAAGCCATTCAATACTCAGGAAAAACACCCCTACTCCCGTATAATACCTACTCCTGTACAAAATTATATATTTCAAATATGCCACTACTATAGCTCTATCCAAATACCCAGCTTTATGTCGTTGTAGGAGACGTGAATTTTAAAAAAAGTTCTTATCCCCTCCACTTTCATACTCCACCGCTCCCTTAAAAAATTTTGCTTTCAGCAGACTCCATTTATTAACCTTTATTAAAAACCAAATTTTATTTTTCTATTGCAATTGGTGCGTGAGTATCGTAACGAAAAAGTTTTCACCCCCACCCCCGTACGTTACTACCCACTCAAAAATTTCATTCCGATCTATTCTTCTAGTGTACCTTCACATACTCAGTAAGTTTCAATTTTGTGGCATTAACTGTTTAGGAGATATGGATTTTAGAATGTTTCGATCTCGGTTTTTTTGCGTTTCGGACACATTATTTTTTCCCCCTGTTGACGTAGGTCTGATTGTAGAATTTAATTCCAAATACGAATTTCTTTCCCATAATTTAACCTTTTATTTTCCGGGCGAGTGAGGTTAAATTTATCCTTTGAAATGGACAAATTTCGATTATTACAATAATTTAATTAAAATTCTAGTTATAATTCAATTGTGTTAAGTTATTTACTTACGTTTAGTGTTTAATTAGTTTAGACTTAAGTTTAATTTTACTTTATTTTAAGAATTTGCGATAAGTAGTTCCTTTCGTGCCTCGTGCAGCTTCCAAAGTTGAAGAAGAGAAGAATGAAACACGAACGGTACCTGCTTCGTTTAGTTTGTGTAGAGTTATGAGAAGTGCTGCCATGTTCGGAAACACTCCCCCTGGTAAACAGATCATTTAGTTCTGATTACCATCTTCGCCGACTCGCTGTACTTCTAGCACTGCTAATTTTGATGTGGGACGAGTATAAATGCCTGTCGTTGTTTGTACTACGGCACTACGAGCGCAGCCGTCCGCTGCAGTTATAACCTCCATAATTCTACCCATTGGCCACACGCTTCTAGGATTTCTTGAGTCAGCTATCAAATCGATGTCCCCTACTTCAATAGGTTTCGAAGGGCTGAACCATTTTGTGCGCAGTGTTAAGTCGGGAAGATATTCCCGTACGCATCGTTGCCAGAATGAAGTGGAATATTGCTCGCTAATCAACCAGTTTCTCCTTAGTAGAGTGCCTTCGTCATCAAGTTCACCGAACATCTTTTTTCCATTTGACGATCCCACTAGAAAATGGTTCGGTGTAAGGGCTTCGCCGTTTTCACCGTCAATTGGGACGTATGTTAAGGGTCGCGAATTAATGACGTCCACCTCAGCCATCATGCTCACCAATAGCTCATCCGACGGATTTTTTGACGGATTTATTTGTGCCAACACCTGCTTAATGGAGCGTACCAAACGTTCCCAGCTTCCTCCCATATGAGGGGAAGCTGGAGGAATGAAACTCCACTTTAATTTTGTCTCGAACTCCTTTGCCATTGCCTCGTTGCTAAGTTTTTTCACAGCTTCTTTAAGTTCTGCGCTTGCACCGCGAAAATTCGTGCCATTGTCACTATACATCTCGCGGGGCATTTCTCTTCTAGCGATAAATCTTTTGAGAGCCATAATACATGAGTCACTGGACAGGCTGTGAGCGATCTCTATGTGAATAACACGCACTGTCAGACATGTGATTAGGACTCCCCATATTTTTTCAAGATGACGTCCAACCTTGACGTGTAGCGGACCAAAGTAATCGATCCTAATAAATGAGAATGCCGGTGTGTATGCCTTGAGCCGTGCTGCTGGCAGGGCTGCCATAATTGGTACTCTCGGAATTGCTCGTTGGTTCTTACAATGTTGACAATTTCGTTTAACTTTTTTTAGCACTACCCTAAGTGTCGGAATATAGTAGGTTTGCCTTAATTCGTTTATTACGGGTTCATCATGTACGTGATGAAACCGGTTATGAAACTCGAGCACTATTAATTTCGATATATAGTGCTCTTTCGGTAAGATCACTGGTCTTTTCATTTGTTGAGTAACTTCGCTCGCAGCATTGATTCGTCCATTAATGCGTATAACTCCGAACTCATCTAAGTATGGGGACATTCTGTACAGTCGGCTAGATCCCTCTAAGTTCAGTTTATACGGCTCAATAGCTTGTAACTGCTGCATTAGTGCAATTTCATTTTTATATGTTTCGCCTTGACATTGTCGATATAAGTAGTCTGAGGCTCTGTTTATTTCGTCAGCGGAAATTAAAACATTCTTTCCAATTTTGCTCGTAGATTTTAAAGTTTCCACGAAGCGAAATACATAGACCATGGTGCGGACGAGCCTGTTCCATTTAAAGAACCGTGTATAATCTATAACTGATGGCATTGTGTTCTCAACACTATGAAGGTAGCACTCTTACGTTTCAATGTCTTTTACTTTGTTGTTGTCAAACGACTTATCTCGTGGCCATTCGCTGTCCAGGTTGTATAGGAAGGCTGGTCCACGGTACCATCTGCTTTCAGAATTAAATTCACTGTTGCTCTTCCACCTTGTTGCATCATCAGCCACGTTATCCTTGCTGGGAATCCATCTTTAGTTTTCTTTCTCTGTTTCTTCCAGTATTTCACCAACTCTGAACGCTACGAAGTGTTTGTATTTGCGGTGGTCTGAGTTAATCCAACTCAGTACAGTTCTTGAATCGGACCAAAATATTCGCTCCGTAACTGCGAACGAATGTCCTTCTACGACTGTTTTGGCTAGTCTAGTACCTAACACAGCTGCCTCTAGTTCCATTCTTCTCTCCTCTAGTTTAGTCTTGGAACTTACTAGTGCGCATTCCACCACGGAATCCGTGGATATTCTGAAGTATGCCACTGCAGCGTATGCGGATTCACTTGCATCTACGAAAATGTGTAATTCAACGCGGTAGCCGTCGCAAGCCCTTAGGTTTTGAAAGTATGATCTCCTTATTGTGATGTCTTTTATTGTGGAAAGTAAGCAGGTCCAATTTTTTTACTTTTCAAAATGATCGGCTTCTACTTCTTCGTCCCATTGAACTGAGGCACACCAGATCTCCTGTAGGAGAATTTTTAGTTTGACTATGAAGTGGGCGATTAGCCCCAGAGGGTCGAAGATGCACATTAATGCTTTTAGCACTTCTCTTTTTGTAGGACAAACGTTTACGGATAATAAATTTTGGCTTATTTTGTGTGATTTAAACAAATAAGAAAATGTGTCGTTTGTGGGTGACCACATTCCCAGCAGCTTTTCGGCACTATCAGAGCTATTTAATTTAATTTGGATTGAAGAAAATATACCCGACGACTGGCGCCAGAGTATTATATGTCCAATCTACGATAAAGGAGATAAACTGCGATGTGAAAATTACAGAGGCATATCATTGTTGTGTACGTCCTACGAAATACTGACGAAAGTAATTCATAATCGATTGAAGCCTTATACAGAAAGTATTATCGGCGAATACCAAGGTGGTTTCAGAACCGGACGATCTACTATTGACCAGATATTCTCAGTCAAACAAGTGCTAGAAAAATGCTGGGAGTATAACATTGACGTGCACCAGATCTTCGTGGACTTCAAACAGGCATACGATAGTATAGATCGTAATGTACTATACAAAATAATGCTCGACTTTGGAATCCCATCAAAATTCGTCCGATTAACAAAAATGACCATGACCGACACTGAATCCGAAGTAAGGATACAAAACGAGCTAACTCAAAGCTTCCGAACAGAATCCGGCCTGAAGCAGGGAGATGGACTCGCTCCCATGCTCTTCAACCTTGCCCTGGAATATGTCATCAGAAAGGTACCCGTTGATACCAGAAGTACCCTACTAATCAAGTCCACTCAACTAGTGGTGTACGCGGATGACGTAAACATCATGGCCAGATCTGTTCCAGACGCAAAGGAAACCTTCCACTGTCTAGACTCAGCAGCAAAGGAGGTCGGGCTAAGGGTCAATGAGAGTAAGATCAAGTTCATGACCCAAACAAGAAGAAACGCGCCAACTAGACAAAATATGACCTTGGGGGACTACAACCTGGAGAATGTGGATCATTTCTCATACTTGGGATCACACCTTGTAAGAGACGGCAACGAACGGGACGAAGTAAATCAACGGATCACACTAGCAAATAAGGCATATTTCACGGTTCTCCCGATCTTAAAATCGAAAAAAGTGCACAGGCTGAGCAAACTTCGCATATACAAGACCATAATAAGACCTGTGCTACTATATGCAAGTGAAACGTGGACTCTCACCCAAGCGTCTGAAAAATCAATAGACGCTTTTGAACGACGAATTCTTCGAAGAATTTTGGGACCAGTAACAGAAGGCACTGAATGGTGTATTCGGTACAACAACGAGTTGTATAACATCTATGACGACCCAGCCGCATCGACTCTTATAAAATTCCGTAATCTGCAATGGGCAGGTCATGTGGAGCGAATGGAGGACGGAAGAATTCCCAAGCGCACATTGAAAGGTAGAGCCCATGGCAAGCGACCGGTGGGAAAACCGCGAAAAAGATACGAGGATTCAGTTGACGCAGATTGCAAATCGCTTCTTAGATGCACAAACTGGAGGACGCGGGCGCTGAACCGAGATGACTTCAGACAATGTATCCTCAGGCCCGATTTAGGCTGTCGCGCCATTGATGAAGATGATGATGAGAGCTATTTAATTGGACAAGTTCTGCATTATTGTCTGCCACTTTATCTTTTAAGGCGTTCAGTACCGTCTTTGAGTTGGATACAAAATTTCGAATTTCGAAACCGCCTGAGCTATGAACAAATATAATATTCTTAGCAGGTTTTATGACTTCGTTTTCATCGTCGAGACTATCCAGGTAATCGTCGACGTAATGGTGATTGATGATTGCCTTGGCTGCCATTGGGTGTGTTGACATGAATTTCGTAGCGTTCTTATTTTTGATGAACTGTGCACAAGGGGGCGAGCAAGTTGAACCGAAGGTCATTACCTGCATAACGTATACTTCAATCGCATTAGTAGATTCATTGCGCCAGAGAAACCGTTGTGCATTCTGATCTTCCTTTGCAATTTTGACTTGGTGGAACATTTCTTTTATATCAGCACTAATTGCCACTTTCTTTTCTCTGAAACGAAATAGTATTGACGGCAAGGCTACTAGGTTATCTGGTCCAGTGAGAAGTGCGGAATTGAGTGAAATTCCATCTACCCTTGCTGCGGCACCCCAAACAATTCTGACTTTATTCGGTTTATTAGGGTTCATGACTGGAAATATCGGTAAATACCAGATGGGAAAATCCTTTCTTCAGTATTAAGTTTCCTTGCGTAACCTTTTGTACGTATTCTTTCATTTGTGCATTAAGATTTTTAGCAATTCCTGGCTCTTTTTTCAATCTTCTATCGAGACAGTCCAATCTCTGCTCTGCCATTGACCTGCTATTTGGTAACGAGAGGCTTTCGAACTTCCACAGAAGTGGCACAGTATATCTTTCACCGTCAAAGGTTTGCTTTGTTTCTAGAAGATTGACGGCCTTTTCGTCCTCGACGGACATTAATTTTTTAAAAGGTTTTGTTCCCACCGTTTCAATAGAGAAATACTCCTTCATCGTTTTATGCATTTCTTGATCTATGTCCTTTTGGCATTGGCAGATTGAAAGTTGTAGTTGATATCTCTTGTGGAGTTGTAAGTTCTAGAAATTGGCCCGAAAACACACTTGCCCAATTGCGTCTTTGTTGCTACTGGTTTATTGGATTTTCCTTCTCGAGTACGAAGCGGAGTTCTTAGATTCCAATGTTGTAGGCCAATGAGAATACTGGGCCTCGCGTCTTTATACGATTCCAATGGAATATTTTTAAGATGTTTGAAATTATGTGCTAAATCTTTAGCCTCAACCGATTGGACCGGTAGCTGCAGTGATTTCACGGTGTGAACGTTTGACATTGTATGTTTTCGTTGCGTGCCGTATGCAGATATTTCTATGTTGATATTTCTCGATGTGTTTTCAGAGCGATGAGTATTTGATGTCCACCGTAAACATAGTGGTTCAGTATCACCTTCGACTTGTAGTGCTGATGCGATATCATCGTCTATTAACGTAACGGATGAACCGTCGTCGAGAAATGCGAATGTATTGATTTTATTATTGTTATTAAATATTGTGACAGGCACAATTCTAAACAAGACCGAGCTTATACTTTTATTATGAACTTTGCAATTGAACTGCGTATTTACTACTTCTGTACTTGTCACGTATTTGGAGGCTCCGGCTTTTTGTGTAGGAGCTGATGATGTCTGAAGGAACAGCCGTCGATTCCGCATAATTGGGATGACATACATCGTCGTTTTCCATGGCGTTTGAGGCAAATGCGACAGAAAAAAAAGCGTTTTAATGCTGACCATTTGTTGTCTAAACTTGTTGTGTTTAAGGCCTTGGAAGGACTATTTCGACTTGAAAAAGTCAAAATAGTCGAAAGGAAAAGGAAGGTTCGGGACAGAAGGGCAATTCCACCTAAGTCCGAATTGTTGGCTGAGTCTTTGCTGGTGCGACGCTCTTGCTGGCGGCCGGGACTAGCTACGGCAGTGTGGGAGGGTACTTGCTCCGACTCAGACCATAAACCCTTGGCCTGTACAACAAAAATTGTAAGCGCCGACTTATCCAAGGAAAGGTAAAAATTGGGATTATTTTCCCAAGAGGTCGTGAAAGACCAAGAAGCGGTTGGATTGGCGCGGCTTCGCGATTTGTCAGGGCGCTCTGGTGTTATTAGCGCCCTGTTCTGCCCACCCTACCTCAGTCACGACGTTCCAACAAAAATTTACATGTCGTGACCCCTTTTTGAGGTTCAGGGAAAAGGAGCTCAAACGCTCGGGTTCATTCTTGTATGGCCTTCTTAGCCTTTCAACATTTAAAAAAAAAAAAAAAGTCTAACTTTTACTCAATTATCTGAAAAAACATTACACCAGAATAAAATGTACACAAATGAATCAACAGGAGAAAAAAAAAATATGTAATAAAGAGATATAAAAAAAACTCACCACATAAATTTTTAGTTGCCGCCATGCATTTTTAATTTTTAATTTGTTTATTATGGTTTTTATATTATAAATTTTTTTTTTTTTTTTATTCGTTCATTAAAAAAAAAAAAAAATGAAAATATAACAATGACAGACTGACAGAACAGTCTGTCATTGTTATATTTTCATTAATTTTTTTTTTTTTTTAATTCAATTCATATCTTAATGATTTTATTTATATCTTAATTCGTTTGAAAATTAGTTTTAATTCTTTTTTTTCTTTTTTTTTTTGTTTATTTTATTTTTATTTTTTTTTAATTGATTTTATTTTTTTGAAAAAGGTTAATTACGGGTTTCTTTACGATTGTATTGTGATTAAAAAAAAAACCACGAACATAATGTGATACTGGTAAGGCTTCAATTCCGCAATATATTCCATTGAAACTGAACGATGCAGCAAAACCCATTCGTTTATGCGGAACTGGCGCTTTTTTAGTGGCAAACTACTGGTGCAGAACTTTTATTGAATAAATTTATCATTATTTTGTTACTTTTTCAGTTACGCTAGCTTCGAAGTAAAGTGACGACTATCGAAATTCTTTAATATAGGAATGTATTTTGTATTTAATGTATCATAGACTATAATATACGTTTTTTAAATATGTATTTAATAAATTGCTTTGTTCCTCTGCTAGTTATCCATTCCACAACAATTGTTTGTGCTTCATGTTAATTTTACAGTTTAATTGTTCACAATCTAATTGCCGTTTCGCATTAATCCCTCTGCAGTTTCAAATTATTTAGGCCTTGCCCTTTATATAATTGAACCGTTTTCTTGATTTAGATTTAGTTACGCTTTATTTTATGTTTATTTTTACATTGGTATAGTTTCGGTGAAATTTTTCCACAAGAATTCATTCACATTCGATCTGATTCAGATAACCAAAATGACTATTGGCAAATTTCAAGGTGTCTCTATTCCAAAACTATTTAATTTTAGGCGCATATTGACTTCTACTGTAGCTGCCAATCACTTGGTGGTTATAACTCGCAAAATTATCAATAGTACAGGCGCGAAACGGCCACAAACTGATGAAAAAAAAACTCGTGAAACAAAAACCGCACTCAAAACTCGACGATTCGTATTGCACTCTGTTGTCGCCTCCTCGTCTCCCAGACTATCTCCCTCTCCCTCACTCGTCTCACTTCCGGCATCACCAAAGCAACGGCTCTTCTTTTGCCTGTGTCCGTACACGGTGAAGTTGGTGACAGTGGAGCTGATGCGATCACAATTCATCGCAGGGTTGAACTATGATCGCAACAGCTCCACAGGGACTTTTATTTTTCCGCTTTCTGCGGCGACTCAACACCTTTTAACAACGCCGCAACAAGAAACCAGATCTGTCAAAGCTGAAGGAAAGGAAAGGTAAATCGATGTGCCGTCGTCCGGTTGCTAAGTTTCGGGTTAATTTCTGTTTTTCCTGCTCGACGTAGTGTCCTGCTTTAATTAAAATCAATTTTATGTTCAGACCCTCCTTTAAGAATCTTTTCGGTCAACCATGGAAACAGAAGAAGAGTACGACCCGCTCGATTCACTGGCCCATAATTGTACCGATTTGGGCGAGCGCCTGGGACTGACAAAAACAATCGAAAAACCGGACGAAAGACTGTGAAAATATCTCGAAAAGGCAGACGCCAATACCAAGGGCATACCGGAATTCAATGAAGGTAATTGATGAAACTGCTTGGCAGTTTCCACTGCATGACATCAAAGGACAAACTTAAGGATGTCGTCATTGGCCTAATGGCGCCATTTATCTGACGGGCTACAACTTGCAACCGCTCCTTTGTAATTAGGTCTGTTGGTCCTTTCTGGATTGACTTGTTAGACGAGACTTGAAATTATTTCGAAATCCGAAAAGACTTCTTTCAGTTTTTTGTTTTACTTAATCCGAAAATTGAACATCAGTTGCTCAGTCCACAGGGACCCCTTATTCTTCGCAGCGACTCAACAACATAGGCGGTTCGCCGTTGAATTTCAGCGCCGAAACGACTACAAAAAGTCGTCGCGCTCATGAGTCTCGTGCGCACGACTGAGTGCCGGGCATTAGGTGTTGGCGCCCCTCGGATCACTGCCTAAGATCCTTGGAGTGGTAGATCCCCACACGTTTGCCGCCTAGATCCTCCAATTCGTATCGTGAGTTTCCCAGCACACGACGAATCCTGCACTTGAGGAACTTCTTCGCCAGCTTGGCATTATAATTCTGCGCGGCTGTGGACAAGGAAAAGTTTCGTCGGAATACATCTTGTCCTACACAAAATTGTGTTTTAACAGCACGCAGATTATAACGCCTGCTACTGTCCTCATGTGCGACCCTTATTTTCGTCTGCGCCAGTTGTCTCACGATAGGAATTCGCTTGCGAGGTCGAAGCTGTACATTTGACTCTCCCAGCGCGCGCAAATGCTTCAGCAGTTCGTAGTCCTTCTCGTGCAACATCA
This sequence comes from Beris chalybata, assembly GCA_949128065.1. Classification (NCBI taxonomy): domain Eukaryota; kingdom Metazoa; phylum Arthropoda; class Insecta; order Diptera; family Stratiomyidae; genus Beris; species Beris chalybata. The sequence goes on from OX421894.1 coordinate 99,494,079, forward strand.
TATGATTACCAAACAAAACCTGATAAGGAGAAAATCCAGTGGCTTGGTGGAGTGAGCTTCGAAGAGCACATCCAATTTTGCTTAGACTCTCATCCCATCGTGTTTGGTCATCAGTGATGAATGCTCGAATTCCAGCCAGGATGGACTGATTGTCACGCTCCGAAGCATTCGCTTGCGGTGAGTAGCTCGGGGTGTACAGGTGTTTAACTCCGTATTTGTTCAGCATGGTGTTAAACACATTCGACCTAAATTGAGAGCCGTTATCGGAGAGGATCGTCTCAGGTGTTCCAAACGTATGGAAGACCTGCCCCTCCAAGTAGTTAGTGATCTCTTCAGCAGTGATCCGCCCCAAAGGATGTAACAGGGGAAATTTGGTAAGGTGATCCAAGACGATCAAGATAGCGATCTTACCCCGTTTGGTACACGGATATGGTCCAAGCACGTCGATGTAAAGGTGCTGGAATGGCTGATCTGTCTGGAAAGGTTCTCCCATTGGCGCTCGTAGAGGTCTGTTCGGGGACTTTGTCTCTTTACAAGTATCGCACGCCAAAACGTAGGTGCGTACTTGTGTAGCCATTCCGGGCCAGTACAAAAATCGCCTGGCTCGCTCTAGCGTTTTGGCATAACCACCATGGACCGTGGTATCAGCCTCGTGCGCCTGAGCTATTGCAGCTGACGTAAGACTCGATGGAATCCACAACTTCCAGGCTCTGTCTTCAGCAATCGGGTCACCGTTGTGAGGCTCTGTTCGTTTATACACGAAACCGTCTCTCACGCATACGTCGGGAAGCCGATCGGCGTTCGCAACGACAGTGGACATTAACTCTTTATATTCTGTTCCAGAAAATTCTGTAGAGTCCATGTCCACCATTGGTGCCACGTCGATCAGCGCATTTAATCCCTCTTCGTATACACGAAAGAGAGCGTCGGGTACAACATTCAGGCTTCCGCGTCGATGCTCGATTGTGAAGTCGTAGCCTTGGAGTTTTAAGCTCCACCTTGCCAACCGTCCTTGCAGGTCTTTCTGCGACATGAGCCATTTGAGACTTGCGTGGTCCGTAACGACTTTGAACGCAGTCCCTTCTACATAGGCTCTAAATTTTTTCACGCTCAACACAGCTGCATAACACTCGAGTTCGGTTACGCTGTAGTTGCGTTGAGCGGAAGTGAGCTTCTGCGACATATACGCCACTGGAGATTCCGATCCGTCGTCGTTTTCCTGAAAGAGAACGCTACCCACACCTGATTAACTGGCGTCGCATTGAATTACGAAAGGCCTCTTAAAATCAGGATTGATTAATAAGGGGGCCTTCGTCAACAAGTCTTTCACTAACAGGAAGGAAGTTTGTGCCTCTGTAGTCCAAACAAACTGGTTGGACTTCTTCAGAGTGTCTGAGATTGGCGAAACAGTAGCGGCAAAGCCGGGGACGAATCGTCGATACCAGCCTGCCATACCAAGGAAGCGTCGAACTTGACGTGCGGACTTAGGCGAAGGGTAATCGACGATGGCTGAAACTTTGTTCGGATCAGTCTTGAAGCCTCCGTCTCCAACTATGTATCCGAGATATTTCACCTCTCTCAGACAAAACTTGCTCTTGTTGACGTTTATTGTCAAGCCAGCCTTTCGTAAAAAATCTGCGACTTCAGCCAACAAAACCAAATGTGAATCGAAATCTTCAGAAATTAACAGCAGATCGTCCAAATATACGAATACCTGCTCCTTCAGCTCGGGTGGGATGACTTTGTCCATCAAACGACACATCCTTTGCGGCCCATTGCATAACCCAAAAGGCATGCGAGTGTAGTGATATAGAGGCCAGCCAGGAATGGTAAAAGCTGTATACTCCCTGGATTTGTTCTCGAGAGGAATCTGCCAAAAGGCGTCTTTGAGGTCCAGGCTGGTAATAAAGTTGGCTCGCGCCAAACGACTTAAGATGCCGTCAATATGTGGTAATGGATATGCATCCTTCTTCGTCACACGTTTGACTTTGCGCGAGTCCAAACATAGCCTGACCTTGCCTGGCTTCCTCACGAGAACCACAGGCGAGCTCCATGCACTCTGGCTGGTCTCTATAACGCCAAGTGCTTTCATGCGATCGATCTCGTCATATAGGAGTTTTTGGATCGCAGGAGACACAGGATAATGACGTTGTTTGATTGGACTTCCATCACCAACGTCTATACTATGTTCGACGACGTTGGTCACACCGAGTCCGTATACTTCGTACGATGGAAATTTGGACTTTGCCATTTCCAACCTCTTCACATCTGTGGGCGCTAAATGGTGGGCATCCGGAGCAATCAGTTGCGATGCAGTATCGGGAGTATCGACCGCGCTGATGATGCTAGGAGCTAGCTGGAAAGATCGCCAGAAATCTACCCCCAGGTACAATTCTTGCGACAGGCTCGGCACGATATATAAGGTGATGGGCTTGGTAATACCGCGAAAGGTAATATCGGTAACTACCGTGCCCAATACTTTTTGTGCAGCACCATCAGCGGTCTTCACCTCTTGACAGACCGGTCGATAACTCACCTGTGCATCATGGAGGCGTTGTAGGGAGTTTGCCCCCAGGCAACTGATGCTCGCCCCACTATCGAGTAGTCCTTTAACGTCCACTCCGTACAGGGATACACCGCGTATAGGCGTACATCAAACGGCTCGGTGATAATTGTCGATAAAATCGCTCTCTTTTTTTCGCGCACCATCCTCCAGAATGTACGAAGGCGCAAGATTGATTTTCTGCGACCGGATCCACTCGTTAGTGCTGATACTTGATCAACACTTGCGACTGAAGTAGGCGCAAAAATTCGCTCTCGAGCCTCCATATATTCCTTTAGCCGAAGGTGGTATGGCTTGAGAGGATGGTGGGAATGTCGACTTGGATGTTCTTTTGCGATAAGGGCATCTTCAGGCCGGGAAACAGCCGGCTCCGTTTTATCGCTTGGTCTCGTTAATAACTTGACGTGCGGAGTATTTAATGCAGAGGAATTGGGTAGGGATGATTTTACGCTAAAAGGATGGGAATTGGGTTCAAAAAATGTTGTAGGTAGGGTATTAAAATTTGGAGGGGTATTTGTAGGGGTTGAAAAATTGGGTAAAGTTTTTTTATTTGGGAGTTCTAGGTGAAATTGGGAATTGGAATTGGGGTGTTGACTGAGTGTAACTACTGCTGTCGGGATGCAGTGTTCGGACGGGAGGGACCCGCTGTCCTTCCGTCCCTTCGGCCGTTTCCCGCCTTGCAATGGATGCAGTTGGGCTTTAGAACGTCAGCCCGCCCACATCCATAGCAGAAGATGCCTTTCGGTGCTTCTTCACACTCACGGTAGCCGTGACCATCCTTCCCGCAGTTCCAGCAGGTCAAAGACTTGGATAGGCCGGCCACTTCGTCGGATTCGGTCTCCGCTACCACTTCAGCCTGGGGATCGCCAATCTCATGCCAATCCCTGCTGCCAGGAACTTGCCCGCGTAGCCTTCCGCACCTCCTCTACGTGGTTCACAAGATGACGCAACTGCGTCATATTGTGAACCTCGTAGAAGCACATCTGTTGCTGCGTACTCGACAGCAAGTTCCCGCGCACCAGATCGACAAATTCGCCCTCCAACATGGGATTGCGCAATAATGTTCGGAGTTCCGTCATATCCTGTTCGAATATCAGGAACGGCTCTTTCGGCGTTTGGCGTCGCCCCAGCATCCGCCTGCGCACTTCCCAGTCTGAACTGCGCTCCCCCCAGGCTTGAAGGAAAGCAGGTCTCAAGGCTTACCAATGAATGTCTGAGATAGAACGCCTCCAGAGCCAGTACCACTGGTTGGGACGCCCGTCCAACAACAGGTGGAAATTCTGGACTAACAGGTCCATTCGCCCGCCCAGATCTCCCATCGCTAAAGCTTCGGCCCTAAAAACAAGTTCTTCCGCTTGCAATGAATGGCTGTCTCCGTTGAAGCGTAGTCGCCAGTGCCGGATTGGACTACCAGAGTTGCGGTATCTTATATTAGGGCCGTTGCCATTGCGATCGCCAATCTGGGCGGTCGCATGGGCCGGTCGGCCCCGAATTCGCACGTATTCATCCTGTACTTCACGACGAGATGGTGGTGGTGGTGGTGGCAAACCTGCGTTTAAATTGGCTCGTGGTTGTTGCTGAACCAATTCCGCAGCACTGTGCGTATTAGCCGCACCAAATCATCCACCCCCAAAGAATTTACTGCCACCGGCGGCGCTGATACTGACTCTGGCCGCGTTTCGTCTCTCACCTCTGCCCACCTCACTCTGTCTTCTCTCGCCACCCTGTCTGTCTCCATTACTAATGGCAATACCAGGTCGGATTCGGGTACCATCGATCCATCCGGGGCATACAAGGCTCGTCCGCCACCTGTCTCGTGTGATACATCTAAATTTAACCTTACAGGCGACATACCATCTCTTTGAGCAGTTGCCTGTGACTTCTTTTTTCCGCGAGTCAATGGGCCTGGATTAGCGGACGCGCCCTCTACGCCCAGGGTGGATCAATAGTCCTGAGGACCCAAATGTCCCTGACAATTCGGATAATTGTGGTTATCCACGATCCACAACTCCAAACATTCCCTGTGGAATCGGTGGCCACATTTGGTGCGCACCTCATTTTCTGCGTCTATCACCTCCCGACATGTTGTGCAAATGCCATTTGCACCTGTCTTTGGTGAATGTAGCAGAGACATGTTTAATAGCCGTGTTCGAAAGAGAAAAAAAAAATCGATTGGTTGACGGATTGGGTTTGATTGAAAGAATGTGCAATTCGTTGGATGCTTAATGACTGAGTGAATCACTAGTTGTGTGTGGTAGACAAGAGTGAACAATAGAAGGATTGAGTGCTGACCGAATGTATGTATTCAAAACCAATGTATGAACGATAGACTGAATTTTGAGTGTATGAGTTTTGACAAAAAAAAATGTATGCGTGATTATTATCGACTATATATATTTTAGCAAATGTACGAAATCGAAGAACGAATGACTGTGCGATTCGATGAATGAATGTGTGAATGAACGGGATGAATAAATTCGACTGATTGAGTGTGTGATTGATGATGGGCTATTGCCGGTGTAATTTACTGGTTGTGTGAATGTAGAACAATGTATGTGATACGCAAGGAAGCGAATGAACATGGACTGAATGACTGAATGTATACTGTAAGAAGGAATGACTATTAGTATGATTGAATTACTGTTGAAATTCTGACCGAGGTTATAATTGATTGTAGGTATGAATATCAGAACGAATGTATAAGAAGATGATGAACGATTGAGTGAATTTCGAGTGTAAGCACAAACGATTGTGTGAATGTTCGAAAGAAAAAAAAACAAAACGAATAAATCAATAATTGCAAACTTAGTTTAAACTTTGGAATGAGTGTTAGAACAAAATAAATTCTGCCTAGAAAAATTTATTATGCGTGATTGAACGATTGAGTGATGAATGAATGTATGTATAAGAAAAACGAAGGATCGATAACATGAATGATTGAATATATATTTTTTCTTTCGTTATTTGAATTCGACAAAAAAAAATGAACCCTCACGTTGTCGCAACCTTTCCCCTCCCCTCTATGCAGAACAAATCGCGAAGCCGATCTTGTTCTTTCCCAACTCACTGGAAAAGTCCGGATCGCGATAAAATTTCAACAACAAAAAAAAAATGGGGAAAAATAGCAATAAAAAAAAAATCAAAATAAAACGCAAAAAAAAAAAATCTAAGTTAAAATTTATCGTCAAAAGACTTAAAAAAAAATTTTTTGTATTCAAAAAAAAACTCTACGTTATTTCAAAAAAACAATATTCTACGTTAAAAGGTACTCTAAAAGGAAGGATAAGCAAATAAGGTACTTAACAAATTTTCGACGAAATTTCCTATCATCAAACTCACCAATATTTTACAAGTATTTGTCCCAATTGTCTGACGACACGCCCGCCAAGACAGGGCATGCCCAGCTCTCAAAAGGGTACTTGCAAAACAAAAGTGGAAAGAATCAGAAAGATTAAGTTTATCACAACTTACATCACATCAATCTCGTATGCAGACAATGTTTCACTTTCCTATGGAACCGAGTTGGCGCCTAAAGGTTGCCAAAACGGTTCGTCAATAGAATCGTTCCATATTGCCTCCATACAGGTTCGATGAAATGTTTTGCTGTGGAAAATCTGAAAAGCTTGTACACTTGGACTTTGTTTGCCGTTCAGGCTAAAATTCTGTCGCAGAACGATTAAGTTTTAGTCCTTTTGCCCACCAACCGTTTGTACGGAATTTTTTTCTGACTCGCACGTGTTGATGAGCTACGCTTTGTGCACTAAGCGTAGCGGTGGCTAGCCCCACGTTGGGCGCCATTTGTTGTGTTTAAGGCCTTGGAACGACTATTTCGACTTGAAAAAGTCAAAATAGTCGAAAGGAAAAGGAAGGTTCGGGACAGAAGGGCCAATTCCACCTAAGTCCGAATTGGTGGCTGAGTCTTTGCTGGTGCGACGCTCTTGCTGGCGGCCGGGACTAGCTACGGCAGTGTAAGGGGGGGGGGGGGGTCCTTGCTCCGACTCAGACCATAAACCCTTGGCCTGTACAACAAAAAGTGTAAGCGCCGACTTATCCAAGGGAAGGTAAAAATTGGGATTATTTTCCCAAGAGGTCGTGAAAGACCAAGAAGCGGTTGGATTGGCGCGGCTTCGCGATTTGTCAGGGCGCTCTGGTGTTATTAGCGCCCTGTTCTGCCCATCCTACCTCAGTCACGACGTTCCAACAAAAATTTACATGTCGTGACCCCTTTTTGAGGTTCAGGGAAAAGGAGCTTAAACGTTCGGGTTCATTCTTGTATGGCCTTCTTAGCCTTTCAACATTTAAAAAAAAAAAAAAAGTCTAACTTTTACTCAATTATCTGAAAAAACATTACACCAGAATAAAATGTACACAAATGAATCAACAGGAGAAAAAAAAAATATGTAATAAAAAGATATAAAAAAAACTCACCACATAAATTTTTAGTTGCCGCCATGCATTTTTAATTTTTAATTTGTTTATTATGGTTTTTATATGATATATTTTTTTTTCTTTTTTTTTTTTATTCGTTCATCGTTCTGTCAGTCTGTCATTGTTATATTTTCATTTATTTTTTTTTTTTTTTAATTCAATTCATATCTTAATGATTTTATTTATATCTTAATTCGTTTGAAAATTAGTTTTAATTTTTTTTTTTTTTTTTTTTTTTTTTTTTTTTTATTTTATTTTTTTTTTTTTTTCATTGATTTTATTTTTTTGAAAAAGGTTAATTATGGGTTTCTTTACGATTGTATTGTGATTCAAAAAAAAACCACGAACATAATGTGATACTGGTAAGGCTTCAATTCCGCAATAAGAAAAAAATAATGTTAAAATTTCCATTGAAACTGAACGATGCAGCAAAACCCATTCGTTTATGTGGAACTGGCGTTTTTTTAGTGGCAAACTACTGGTGCAGAACTTTTATTGAATAAATTTATCATTATTTTGTTACTTTTTCAGTTACGCTAGCTTCGAAGTAAAGTGACGACTATCGAAATACTTTAATATAGGAATGTATTTTGTATTTAATGTATCATAGACTATAATATACGTTTTTTAAATATGTATTTAATAAATTGCTTTGTTCCTCTGCTAGTTATCCATTCCACAACAATTGTTTGTGCTTCATGTTAATTTTACAGTTTAATTGTTCACAATCTAATTGCCGTTTCGCATTAATCCCTCTGCAGTTTCAAATTATTTAGGCCTTGCCCTTTATATAATTGAACCGTTTTCTTGATTTAGATTTAGTTACGCTTTATTTTATGTTTATTTTTACATTGGTATAGTTTCGGTGAAATTTTTCCACAAGAATTCATTCACATTCGATCTGATTCAGATAACCAAAATGACTATTGGCAAATTTCAAGGTGTCTCTATTCCAAAACTATTTAATTTTAGGCGCATATTGACTTCTACTGTAGCTGCCAATCACTTGGTGGTTATAACTCGCAAAATTATCAATAGTACAGGCGCGAAACGGCCACAAACTGATGAAAAAAAAACTCGTGAAACAAAAACCGCACTCAAAACTCGACGATTCGTATTGCACTCTGTTGTCGCCTCCTCGTCTCCCAGACTATCTCCCTCTCCCTCACTCGTCTCACTTCCGGCATCACCAAAGCAACGGCTCTTCTTTTGCCTGTGTCCGTACACGGTGAAGTTGGTGACAGTGGAGCTGATGCGATCACAATTCATCGCAGGGTTGAACTATGATCGCAACAGCTCCACAGGGACTTTTATTTTTCCGCTTTCTGCGGCGACTCAACACCTTTTAACAACGCCGCAACAAGAAACTAGATCTGTCAAAGCTGAAGGAAAGGAAAGGTAAATCGATGTACCGTCGTCCGGTTGCTAAGTTTCGGGTTAATTTCTGTTTTTCCTGCTCGACGTAGTGTCCTGCTTTAATTAAAATCAATTTTATGTTCAGACCCTCCTTTAAGAATCTTTTCGGTCAACCATGGAAACAGAAGAAGAGTACGACCCGCTCGATTCACTGGCCCATAATTGTACCGATTTGGGCGAGCGCCTGGGACTGACAAAAACAATCGAAGAACCGGACGAAACACTGTGAAAATATCTCGAAAAGGCAGACGCCAATACCAAGGGCATACCGGAATTCAATGAAGGTAATTGATGAAACTGCTTGGCAGTTTCCACTGCATGACATCAAAGGACAAACTTAAGGATGTCGTCATTGGCCTAATGGCGCCATTTATCTGACGGGCTACAACTTGCAACCGCTCCTTTGTAATTAGGTCTGTTGGTCCTTTCTGGATTGACTTGTTAGACGAGACTTGAAATTATTTCGAAATCCGAAAAGACTTCTTTCAGTTTTTCTTTTACTTAATCCGAAAATTGAACATCAGTTGCTCAGTCCACAGGGACCCCTTATTCTTCGCGGCGACTCAACAAACTCATCTTAACGAATTTATCACATAGGTCTAATGATTTGCACTTCGCTTCACATATTGGACATTTAGCCGTTTCCTTGGTAATTTCCTCATGCACGTTTATATGTCCTTTTGAATTGCGATCCGACTTGTACTGTAATTGGCTTGAGACGGTTGGAATCGTAACCTCTGAAGCCACTTGTGCTAATTGTGAGAGCCATTCACTAAACGTAGAAAGGTTTACGTCACCCACACTTTGTTTATAAACACCCCAGTTTAATCTAATTTGGGACGGTAGCTTTTTAGAGAGTTCTTGTAATAATGAAGGGTTATTAAAATGAGAATGAAAACCAATTACCTGCATTGTACTGCACACATTTTGAACTGTCAGCGAAAAATTTATGATGCTTTCAAATTTATCCACTCTTGGTGAAGGTTCACTTCGAATTTTTGACAAGACCATTTGAATAATAATTTCTGGGCGACCGTACAACATTTTCAAGGTTGAAATAGCGTTTCGCACTTCACTTCGATGTAAAAGTATGCACCTCACTGCATCGAGCGCTTTTCCCTTTAAACATCATTGCAAGCGAAGAATATTTTCATAATCGGAATACCCACAAGTAACAGTTGAGCTTTCGAACCAACTAATAAATAGGGGCCACTCTTCTGGTCGACCACTGAAACTCAGGTGTTCCTTTGACATAACCTGTCGTGAGGCCAGTTGTTGCTTGCTTAACTCGTGAACTTCAAGCATTTCTTCCGTGGTATTCATGTTAGTTTGAGGTAAAGCGTATGGGGTGGAATTTTTCAGTTTATCTAACGGTGATATTCCGCCTATCCACTTAACACTTAGGTTTTTTGGCACTGCGCCTTGCAAATTAACAATTTGGAGTTCACTCACATCATACTTTTCGCTTTTATTTTGGTTAATCCACTTTTCCACTCTATCTTTCTTGATATTCGGGAGATCACTAACCGATTCACCTTCTTCGGAAGAGTCGAGTAATTCGAGAAGCTTATATTTTTTATTTAAATAATCCCTATCATGACGTTCCTGCAGCTCACGTTCTTCTTCCAGCTTTTTTAATTTCAATGACACTGACTTAGATATTTTTGACGTTACCGACGGCGCCTTTGCAATCTGGACGTCAGATTTTACCGCAGCTCGCTTTGTCTGGTCGTCGTCAAGTGGTGCGAATGTGTGCATCGACAGTGAAGGAGGCATTGGCAAAGTTGGGTTAGGGACTCCGCCGAGTGACTTTTTTGGCAAAGTTTGGGCTTTACTTTTACACGACTTGGCTTTCGTTTTAGATTGGCACTGTAAGCAGTTCCAATCGTGATCTGCTACCTCTGCAGTAACGTTGGCGCAAGCGAAGTGGTACCAACGATCGCAATTGTCGCATTGGACCATGTCGTCGTCATCGGGTTTGGAGCAATTTTGGCAACTGGATTTTGCATTGATGGACTGGGATAAAAAAGACATTTCGCTTACCTTTTTCCATTTACTTATGGTACTTATTCCAATCCGGGAGCGCTGCTTTAATTACTTCGGGTTCGGTTCACTTATGCGGTGCGATAGCCAAATCCAGAAGCGTTGTAGTAGTTTTAGACATCCAATTCAGTGCGATGAATTTAATCAATTCGATGCGATGAATGTTTAAACGATAAATTTAAACTGTTGACGTAGGTCTGATTGTAGAATTTAATTCCAAACACAAATTTGTTTCCGATAACTTAACCTTTTATTTTCCGGGCGAGTGAGGTTAAATTTATCCTTTGAAATGGACAAATTTCGATTATTACAATAATTAACTTAAAATTCTAGTTATAATTCAATTGTATTAAGTTATTTACTTACGTTTAGTGTTTAATTAGTTTAGACTTAAGTTTAATTTTACTTTATTTTAAGAATTTGCGATAACTAGTTCCTTTCGTGCCTCGTGCAGCTTCCAAAGTTGAAGAAGAAAAGAATGAAACACGAACGGTACCTGCTTCGTTTAGTTTGTGTAGAGTTATGAGAAGTGCTTCCATGTTCGGCAACACCCCCACTTTCATCATAAAAAATGCAATTTAAAAGCAAAAAGAGTTTGGGAGTTAAACTGTAAACTATTTTGCTTACACTGGCAGATGTACGGCGTACGTAATGTTTCGTATCTACTAGTCATGAAACGTGTAAAAAAAATTTTCAGGGTAGCTATTTTTTTAAATCGATAACACTACTGTGTGTATATGCAAATCAACTAGAGAAGAAATTCCCATAAAAAAAAAAATTCCAATGTCCATTGGTGTGCAGAAGGGGTGGCATAAAAAATGGTCAGTAAAAATGGAACTCATATATATTCAGGATTTTCTTCATATCTGCTTTTATTCTACGGGTTCTTCATATAAATACCTAGAAAGTGTTTCCAAGATTTTTAGGAATTCAACCCCTAAGGTGGTGTAAAGTGATTGTATACTTTTTCATGAATTTTACCATATCTGAAAGATCCGATCAGATATTTCATTTTCATTCATATTTCGTAAGTATTTTTGCGGGACCCTATTCTAACCGCTTGCTGAACTTATTGTTAGGTTTTCAGTCCCATAGTCATTAGTCACCTACACCGTATCTCCGAATTGAACGCATTCCGAACTTCTACCGAAAAATGACAAAGTTGCGCCCAGACTGTTGGCAGATTTTTCGTATCAATTAGTCATGAAACATGTAAAAAAAATGTTCAGGGTAGCAAATTTTTTTTAAAAGAAAACGATAACAATATAGGTACTTACTGTTTTATTAAAATAATAAAGTGAAAATCATTAGTAGCCGCAACATAGAAAGAATAACAGCTAAGAATCACTTTTCATTCTGAGCAGACAAATAGACACACAAATACCTTGCCATACGTACTTGCATGCCATACGTACTTGCAATCGTGTCTCATGTGCTGCACGATTCGAAATCGAGTGGGGAACGCCGTAATCTTTTTACTCTCACCGAACGTAATATGAAAACAAACCCTCAAAAAAAAAAATGCGACGCAGCCGCACGTCCGTACAGCTCGACCTCTGCGAGTGGTCTGAATGGAAAATTTGACTGAAAAATGTAGTTTGCAAAATCGTTGCAAAAATATTGTTATACTAACTTTTTTTAAGCTTTTTGAATTTAAGTTGCTTTAAAACGCTTTGATAAAGTAAAATAAGGTAAAACTAAATATAAAATAATCGGTTTTCATAGCAAATGTTAGTAGTAAAAAACAGGTTTTTTTTTTAAAAAAAAATCAAAGTTTTCAAAATGCCTGGTTTCCAAACATAAGTCAAAATTCTAATACTACCAAAACCTAGATTCAATCGTTCCTAATTGAATGAAAATAAAATAATGAAAGTTATTTTAGAAATGTTTGCAAAATCGCAAGTACTAGATTTGTGTTTTCAATTATTTCGAATTCGTGAATTTCAAAAAACAATAATCACATCATAATGAAAACATATTGCTAATTATATTTGTCTAAACAGAAAAGACCTATCTTTTGCTGCTTTGGAGATTTGGTCAAGCCAGTTTGCCTTATTTTCAACAAAAATGCTGTTTTGGTATACACGTGCCCTTAATGTTATCTTATTCTAGGAAAAATAACTAAACAGGACGTTGGTTAAGCCACCAGTATTTCGTAGTCTCACGCTCAACTCAGTCTACTTCAGTATGGTTATCGGTAGAGTATCGACATCAGGGCAGTGGGTCACTAGTTTTCATATTGGTATCCTATTTTTTTGTCTGTTGCGCGCCTATATGCATGATATATGATTAGGACTCAGTGTGAGTCTAATATGTAGCTGTTTTCATCGAGGTACGCGCGAAGGCTTCAGGAGGAATAAAACATTGTCATTTTTTTTTTTTTTAATATTGTGTGATGAGGAAAAAGGGTTGGTGAATCTAGGGGTTAATGGCTTGTTGTAACAACTTTTGCTGTTGGACCAATTCCTTTACATACGAATAAACTGAAATGCCGATGCCACGCATGTAGCATAATGACCTATGAGGTCAAGTGACCGCACGTGTGGAATCGGCATGGAAATCACAGCGGAAAATGCAATGTCGTGTGAAAAGTGAAATTGGTCAGCAGCCGGATGCGAGGTTCGATGGAATGAATCGAACCATCGATCCTCAGTTAACGCGAAGTTACAATAGATATCGCAGCCTACACTTGTGATAGCAATGCTTGCATCATTCAGTAGTTTTTGGGAATTATCCGGTACCTTAATCATGGGTACACTTGCGTTTTTTTTTTTAAGAGAGATATTGTTTGGGCAAACATTCCAAAAGAGTCGCTGGGCCTAACTGATTTCATTTTTTCCCTCCTTTGACTATTACATTCGCTCGCAAAGTTTTGGCGGATAAGGGTTCTAACATTCCTAAGGATCGACTTTGATCTATTTTGGTTGGGATTATTATAGTCCAGAAATCTGCGGTAAATATTATTAATTTGCGTAAGAATATGACTTTTGAGTCCTTGAAGTTTCCGAATAACAGGGTTTTCAAAATTGTCTAGAGTATTTCTAGTATTGCGCTTTGAGAACGGAAAAGACGCTCTTAGATTCAAAGAGTTAGGTTACGTAGTAGTATGATACCCACCACCGTATACTTATAACATTACGTCCGATAGGGACAGCATGGCCGGGTGGGTGGCCACTGGCCACCATAACGTTGCGGCCCTATAGGGTTCCCACCAGATGAGCTTTTGGGTGTGAGCTTTTGACATTCCACCTGAAAACTCCGGTCTATAGGGTTCCCACTTGGCGTTAGCTTTTGCATTTATGACGCAATGGTGCGTTTTTGTGCAAGAGCTTTTACATTTACCCGTGTGGCCACACCCCACTTTCCGGGGGGAAAATGTGAGTATGGTGCTTATTGCTTCCCTACCGCATAACCAAAACACGCGAAAAGGTCTTGTTTGGTATGCGGATGAAGGTGATAGCTGATCTCTGCGGCTTCCTCCACTACCAGATAATTTGCAAAGAAAAAGCCTTTATTTGCAATTCTCTTTACCGATCGTCTTTGGAGACGGTAGCTTGTTGCATCTACGGGGTAATTCACTTTTGCTTTCAGCTGATCGCAAGAGCAACCGATCCCTACCGCATTACCAAAACTCGCGAAAAGGTGTTGTTTGGTATGCGAATGAAGGTGATAGCTGATCTCTGCGGCTTCCTCCACTACCAGATAATTTGCAAAGAAAAAGCTTTTATTTGCAAATCTCTTTTAACGAAGGTCTTTGATGCTTGTTACATCCACTGGACTATGGCGGCGGGGTAATTCACTTTTGCTTTCTGCCACCGATACCGGAGATAGTTGTCAGTGTAAATAATAGCGTCGATCGTTTTGTTTTTTCTGATAAATCATATATGTAAATAATAACATGGCTGACGTCACGACAGGCTGGCTGTCTGGCTCAAGTGCCGCCATACCTACTCGTAATGTGTTTCCGTGTCAAGTTTGAGGTGATACTCTTGAGATGACTTTTTATTTGGGTGAATTACCTACCGTGGGAATATTAAAAACAAGTTTCCAGCTTGTTTCTTTCAAAACGTTATAGCGTCGATCGTTTTGTTTTTTCTGATAAATCATATATGTAAATAATAACATGGGTGGCGTGTTGGGTTGAATTGATGGGAACTAAAGTACACATTTTTCGTTTTATGTTTTATTCAAAGCTGTATAGAACTTTTACAAAGTGAGTAATTTGATACAATTATGCTACAAGAGCCTTTATTTTGATTACAGAATAGATTGTTTCTTAAGTAAAATAGGTGTTAGTAATTCTTCCATTTTTAAAATCCTGCGTTGAAATCTTAATCGATCTAATGCATCGGTTTGCCAAGTACCCTTTCTACTGGATCTATATGCGTACTCCCATGCAATTATGTATTTAACCGAAACCTGATCACAAAATCGAACATGCTTATAATCTAGAGATGACATTGAATAGATTGAGTAGCTCGACGATCAAGAAAAATATTGCAATTATCAGCAGAAGTAATTTCAACACTGTAGGCAATGATGGCGGCCAATGTGATTTTTTAACCGGCTTGTTATACGGTCCACAAACGTCTTTGCCGTTAGCGAACACACAATCAGGAGACAAGCGTCGATGTGCAGCTTCCACATCAGAAGACGTAGAAAATGCACTCATTATCAGTGAGCAGAAGAAGCACCTGACGTAATCTTTCAAGTTGGTGTAAAAGAAGCCGCTTTTTACAAGCTTAAGAACTTTCCTCTCCTCTAGATCCAAATTTTTAAATGTCTTTAAACGGTCGTATTCATGTCTTAAGTTTAGCATATTGACTAAAGTCCGAATGTTATAGCACGTCTTTTATAGCAATCCAAGAATTATGAGCTGATGGAAAACCAAGCCATTTTACGTAAACTTGGCTCCCCCTCCTTTTTAGAATCTCTTCTACAAGGTGTACATCAGAATGTTTTACTCTTATTAACTCTAGTTCGTAGAACCCTCCTTCTACTATATTTCCTTGATAGTCTTTGATTATGTAAGTACGCGGTTCTGTAGTCTTTACTTCGCTTATCTGAAATATTTCGGTGGACCAGTTGGGGGTATAACCTTTCTCGAATACGTGCTTGTACTTGCTTACACGTACATGATCTCCTTTCTTGAATTTAGGTCTTGACGTGACCTTTAGCTTACGGTAGACATCTCTAAAAAGCTGAATTTCATTTGATGGCCCAACATCTATAGGACGCATTTTTACGGTACGATGTTTTGTCCTATTGTATTTATTTATTAACTCTTTTAGTAACCCAGTCCAGTTATATCTCCCGTTCATACTAAACTCTCTCCACATCATATTTTTCAAAGTTCTGTTAAATCGTTCTACAATTGAGGCCTTTAACGAACTGTACGTGGAGTAGTGATTGATTTCAAATTTCTTCATCAAGTCCAGAAATGCTTTATTGAAGAACTCTTTCCCATCATCTGTTTGCAAATTTTTTGGAAAGCGTTGTCAATTAAAAATGGATTGCATAGCCTTGATAATCTCCCCAGCACTTTTGTTTTTAAGTGGTAAGGCCCATGCATATTTGGAGAATGTGTCAATTACTGTTAGAAGAAAGTGAAAGCCCTTATTCTTAGTTGAAAAAGAGCTCATATCCACTAAATCCGCTTGCCATAAGTCATCTATTCCACGAATGGTCACACGACGGCGCCTAAAATTTCTGCGGGCTGTCTGATGTAGTTCGTTAATAACCTGTCTTCTGCTCATTTCATCATGTGTATAAATAGAGGACATGTTTGTACATGTTTTATATAGAATCCAGTATAGGAAATGATACGTTTTGATCATCCTTTCACCATGATGGTAGCGGGTCCATCAGGAAGCGGTCAGACGACGTTTATTGAAACGTTACTGGAAAACACATCACTCATTAGCACTCCGATAAAAAAGATTATGTGGTGTAATACCGAGCGAGGCGCCATTCCTTCACAATTACCATTTCAAAATATGGAGTATTTAAATTCTATACCGGAGGATTTTATAAACGAAACCAATGAGCCAACATTAATCGTACTAGACGATATGATGCTAAATGCATTTTGAAAGCAGGTTTGTGAACTTTTTACAAAAGGGTCACTCCATAGGAATTTTTCAGTAATACTTGTAACACAAAATGTCTTCCATCAAGGCAAGTTTTGTCGAGATATTTAGCTTAACTGCAAATATATGGTCGTTTTCAAAAACCCCCGCGATAAAAGCCAGTTCCTTCATCTGGCCAGACAGATTTACCCTGAAAATAGTGCAGAGCTAGTGAGAATATATAAAGAAATTACTCGAGCTCCCCACGGGTATTTGCTAATTGATCTGACTCAGTCTACCAACGATTTACTTAGATTCAGAGCGGATATTTTTAATAAAAGATTTGTAACGTGTTATTGTTCAGGGACTGATTTAAACAGTAAAAATGGTGTCACGAATGAAACGCTTGAAGGACAACAAACATATGCTATATGTTCTCAAAAATGCTAGTCCATGTTTAAGAAAGGCTATCATGAAAAAGGCAGATACTGAAGTGATCAAGACTATTTGTGAAATTGCATTAAACACGCTGAAGGGGAATCATGTGCCATGTCGTAAAATATTTAACAGTCTATGCAAGTATAAAAAATCTGCCAACAGTCTGGGCGCAACTTTATTATTTTTCCGGCAGAAGTTCAGAACGCGTTCAATTCGGGGATGCGGTGTATGTTACTATGTCACTGAAAACCTAACAAAAAGTTCGGGATGCGGTTAGAAAAGGGTGTAACATATGAATTAAATAATTGGGTCATATTCCGGGATGCGGTCTAGAGAAATAAATAAGAGAAATAAAAAACTTAAAAATAGGTGATTATTAAACAAGCCTGGGGAAGTGAACAGATATTCGATATCTGATCAGACCTGAGAAACATGGTGGAATTCATGAAAAAGTATACAACCAGTTTACACCCTCTTAGGAGTCGAATTTCAAAAAATCTTGAAAACACTTTCTAGGTATTCATATAAAGAATCCGTAGAATAAAAATGAATTCATTATTTCGAAAGACCTAGTAGATATGACGAAAATCGTAAAAATATATGCATTTTATATATACTGATACTTTTTTTGCCCCCCCCCCCTTCTGAACGCCAATGAATATTCGATATTTTTTTTTTAGAATTACTTTTCTAGTTAATTTACATATACGTAACGAGTTTCAACTTTCTAGCATAAGCTGTTCTGAAGTTAGGAAAAACACCCCCCACCACCGTACCCTTAAAAAAAATTTATTTTTCCACCATACCACTACTATAGCTCTATCTAAATACCAAGTTTCAGCTTCCTATCATTATAGATTCTTAAGATATAAGCATCGGAACTTTTTCTTTCTCACCCTTCCCCACCCTCACCCTCTACACCCACACCCCCAACCTTTTTTCCCTACTAGGGTTTTATTAGGCCTACTTCTGGTAAAAATTTTAAGCATCCATCTTACACTGATATTTGAAAAATTCTTATCCCCTCCACTTACGTACTCCCCCGCCCCTTCAAAGATTTTACTTTGAGCAATCTTTATTTATCAAGCTTTATATCCAAACCGAATTTTGTTTTTTTGGTGCTACTGGTTTGGGAGATATCGTAATGTTAAGTATTTCAACCCCACCCCGTACGCCACTACCCCCACCCAAAAATTTTGTTTCAATCTACTCTCCTAGTATAACTACAGATATATGTTAAGTTTAAATTGCTTGCTATTAACGGTTTAGGAGATATAGATTTTAGAATGTGTCGATCTCGGCATTTTTGAGTTTCAGACGCATTGCTTCCCCCTCCACTCCCAACCCCCTTCACCCATATCATAAATTTTTTTTGCAAATGGGTCCACTATCAAAGCTTTATAGAAATTCCAAGTTTCAGTCTCCTAACATAAGCGGTTGCTGAGATCTAGAAACCAAAATTTTTCGTCTAAAACGCTTCTCCCACCTTCACCCTCACACCCCCGCCCCTGAAAATAATGTCAATTCAAGGGGTCTACCCAGTCTATTCCTAGAAAAAATTTTAAGTTAATAGCTCCACTGGTTTGAGAGCTACGAGCCTTCAAAGGATTTTGGCGGTCGACGTACGGTGTACGGCGGACAGACGGAGTGAAAATTTTTATTGCTTTTTTCGTGTCTACTAGTCATGAAATGTACACAAAAAAATTTTGAGGGTAGCAAATTTTTTTTTTTTTAAAATCAATAACAATACTGTATTATTACTAATAAAGTAAAAGAGCATGCGAAGGTTAGTTGATGCTAGACGATCTGTTCCTAGACAGCGTAAAATCTTAGTACAGCAAGGAGGCTTTTTACCAATCCTGATAGGGAGTGTACTTTCAAGTGTTATTGGCTCGTTGATTGAAAAATATGCATAGAAAGAGCGTTCTCAGTAAGATGTTTCTTCTTTCACCAGAAGTGAAGGAACAGTTAAGGGGACAGATAGAAGATGGAGTCGGCCTGTCCATCTTCGATAAGACTATACATGGCATATTGAGAAATAAAAAACTGTCTGACGAGGACAAATGGTATAATTATAGGAACACATTGATAAAGTTTCTTAATGCAAAAGGTAAAGGAAGACAGATTCGTGAAGAAAAATCTCTCGCGTTTTCGCCAGAAGTAAAGTTAGGAAATCATAAAAATTTACGAGATAATGCGACACAGACAAGGTTTGCTTTCAAAGAGGAAATGTCAACACAAACTTCTCCGATTAAGAATCCCGATCCGTTTTACAGTATGACTGAAGATATTTTTGAAGCAGGGGACATGACTTCACCAAAGTATAATAGCTCTAGTGCTGAAGAAATAACCCCGCCAAGGCGATCACTATCGCCTCGGTTCAAAAGACGATTATCTGTAAGCGGTATAGCTAAAAGTTTAAAACCGGCTTCAAAGTTTCGTAAGACTACTCCTGAAGTCAAGAGCGTGGACAAAGAATATAGAGTTATAACAGCTGATGACGGTATAACGCAGTATACTATACCGAGTGAAATGGAGGTTGATGAAGCTGCTTAAAGACGAACTAGAACAGAAAGAAGGAGCAGAAAAGCCAGAACAGAGAACGCCTGCCAAACAGCTTATATTAAGGCCTTCACGACTAGAAAATGCTTCATTAAGTACAGACGAACAGTACCCTATAGCTGGGCGTTTAAGAAGAAGAACTGAACGAATCGGAAGTGCACCAAATATTTTCTGGGAAAGACTTTAAAAATGCCTGTAAGCATAAGAGAAAACGAATTTTACATAGGCCTTCTAAGTAATAATTCTATGGGCATATACAATGAAAATACTTTGTCGGCCTTCACAAATTTACTTCCTAATGCTTGTAAGCTGGACGGTGGATGGACTGTTGGAATTACAGAAATTGCATTAGCTAATCGTAAATCGAGAACTGCTGAGAAGAAAGATGGAAAACGCGTCATAGATGATGGAATAGCGAAAAGTACTACTAAAAAAGCGAAAAGAGCTGCTACAGATGCACTAAAGCTTAATGCTTTTGTAAAGGAAGTGCATGGTTTGCCTATTTATCTTAAATGGAGCTACCAACAGTTATTAAATTTATGTTATAATAAACAAGATATGAACTTTTCTACTTTCTTATCTTCGTTTAACGACGCAGTTGAACCCTATTGTGCTGCGGATACCTTTGCAGATTTTAAAGAGGTTTTGTACGACAGCTTGGTAACTGATTCAACTATTCGAAGTATCCCTGATACTAGCAAAGATGAACGACCTTATAGAGCGGAAAATTTCTCTTTACACATTTATCAGGATAGTGAAGTTGAGGATATTCTTACTTTAGGAGCTTTCGAATATAAGTCTATATATATTCTTTTCAATTATATAATTGGACAGATTCCTAGAGAAAAGCGCAATCATAAAGCCCTATTACACATGATAGACTATTACATACCTCCAGTGTACAGTATAAGTGAAAAGGCCGGGGAAAGTGTTCCGAAGAAGCTTGACTCTTTAGATTTAGAGATAAAAGAATTGAAACTTAAAATAAAGATA
Source organism: Beris chalybata (assembly GCA_949128065.1). NCBI lineage: Eukaryota > Metazoa > Arthropoda > Insecta > Diptera > Stratiomyidae > Beris > Beris chalybata. The sequence continues at coordinate 99,514,590 of OX421894.1, forward strand.
AAGTATCCGCCACCAACGCCCATTAACGTTAATGATTTAGTCGGACTTTTTGTCGCGAATATACAGTATGATGACGAAACTATAGCTGTTGCACCTCGGAGGAGAAAATCAGATCAAATTAGGAAAAAAATTCTTCAAAATCTAAATGATCTGGGGGAAGAGGCATCTTCCTTTGAGATACCACACAGGCGCATAATTACAGAAAAAAGTAAAACATTGAAAGTTCCCTATAAAAAACTACCCGATGGTACCCTGTTAACGACAGGTGTGCCTATAGATTTGAAGAAGAAAGACTTAGTGGGACTCATTATCGATATATTCTTTCAAACGCCTGTGAAGGAGCGTAATGCTAAACTCCTTAAAGAGGAGGTGGACAAGTCGTTTGAAAAAGCCTCAGTAGAAGAGGAGAAGAAGAAGGATACTTTAGACAGAATCGCCGTATAAGAAGATTCCACTATCGAAATAAAGAGCAGATTTCCCCGAAAACTAGCAACTGTAGCTGGAGTAGAATGCAAGGATGTAGGAATAATACACGTTTACACTGATATCACTCGCCCCAAATAGTAGGAAACAAATTAGTGAGAAATCTGCGTATGATTCCATTGAAAGAATGTGATAATATCTTCAGGTTTGAGCATGTAGAATACTACCCTCTGGAAAAGACCTACATTGAAAGTATCTCCATAAAGATAACCGATGATCAAGGTGAATTAATCGACTTCATCCCCGGCTATACCCCGACATATGTGATGCTTCACTTCAAAAGACAATAAAGTATAAATATTCAGACGCGCATAAGGGATCTTCATAACTAGTGCACATTCAAATCAGAATGAATTCATCTTATACAAGGTATTATTTAATTCAAAGCGGCGCTGGTTTGTCGGATATAGGTGATGTTGATCGATCTCCACTGATATTCCAGCGTGGAAGAGGTATCGGTAGCTTCTTCAGCGGATTACTACGTTATTTACGACCTTTAGTTTCCTCAGGTGTAAAAACTATAAAGGAGCAAGCTGTTAAGACTGGAAAAACAATATTATCAGAAGTGGGAAGTAAGAGTCTCAAGAACATTTTGAAAGAATAAGGACAAGCCGCTACTCAAGAACTGATGCAAAAGGGTGTGAAAAAACTCTTTGACAGTATGGGTGGAGAGGGAATGAAAAGGCGTACGGCTATAAAAAGGGCTAATCCGTTTTCGATAGCACAGTTAAATACAGCTCTTAAACGTAGAAAACCTACCAAGTCCAAGAGAAAATCAATTAAGAAAAGACCGGCAACCAGTAAAAATAAAAAAGTTAAAAATAGAAAACGTAAGCGCGTATTGGATATATTCGATAAATAAGGAGAATGACCTCGTACAGAGAATGTATGAAATCTGAATTAGATTTATTCAAGGCGCCACCGATACAAGCTAATATTTTAAAAACCGAAGAAGTTTCATACAAGCCAATAGCATCTCTTGATAACTCCTCAGTTCTGGAATTCGTCTCGCTAGGACATGGGGATACGTACCGTGATTTATCCAGTATCTACCTTCGCTTAAAAGTTCAGCTTATTAAGACAAAAGGCGGGAAAGAAGAATTGTACACTGGAAAAGAAAAAACAAAAGTTAAGGATTCAAAGGGTGCTGAGCATGAAGAGTCAAGTGACCCAATCGGTGTAGTTAACAACCTAATGCATTCGCTTTTTAGGCAATGCACAATACAATTAAATGGTAGACCTATTGCGCAAACTGACAACAATTACCATTACAGAGCATACATCGAGAACTTATTGAATTATGGTAGAGATGCATCAACAACACATTTAGAATCTGTAGGATGGTACCTCGATCAAGATGGTATGGAAATTATTGAAGATGGAAGCAAAAGCGGTGCTCCTAGTGAATTTAATGAAGGATATCTCAAACGATCTGATTTGCTTTCGAAAAGTAATGCGGTGGAGCTTATGGGAAAGATTCACGGCGATTTACTCAATCAAGATAAGTTACTTTTGAATGGGGTGGATTTCAGACTTTCACTTTCTATGGAAAAACCCGAATTTTACCTTTACTCAAAAGATGACGGACACTCTCCGCAAATTAAAATTATTGATGCCACAATGTATATGAACCATGTAACTGTCAACCCCAATATTTTAATGGCACATGAAACTATTCTTCAACGCTCAAACGTGATATACCCGTATAAGCGCGTCGAGGTGAAGAGTTATACGCTACCAGCTAACAGTTCAACACTATCTTTAGATAATGTTATAATCGGACAGCTACCGAACTTGTTAATTTTCGGTATGATAGATAATGATGCCTACAGCGGTAAACAGACGAAGAACCCATTCAACTTTAAACACAATAATATCACACGATTCAATTTATCCGTCAATGGAGCCCAAGTTCCGAACCAGGCTTTAGAGTTTGATTATTCTCAGGAGAAACCTATAAGTACACGAGGGTACCTCTCGCTATTTAAGGGTACAGGTATTAATTATTTTGACAAAGGTAATCAAATCTCGAAGAAATTCTTCGATAACGGGTGCTTTCTAATGGCGTTCGATTTAACTGCAGACAATTCATACGGGTCATCTTGTGGCGGCTTATTAAATCAAGGAACAGTGAGGATCGAGGGAGGGTTTAAGAAAGCGTTGGAGAAAAGTGTAACTTGTATAGTTTATGCTGAGTATGACGGAAGTCTTGAAATAGACAAACTTCGCGGGATTCATACTGATTTTTGAAAAGTATAAATATAACCTCTTAATCTCGTGCTCTTCATTTTACTCGGCAGACGGAGGAGAATAACAGAGATGGCCTATTGTGTTGTAAATGTCGAATATTTTAATGGAGGTAATCTAACCTTCTTTAAAAAGGTTTCGTTTGCCGGTTTCTCATCGCAAAATAAATTATTCTCGAAGGAAATAACGTATAAATATCCCACATCATCGGCTAGCACAGCAGATCAGACAGGTGTATCTGGAAATTTGGAACTTAAACGTCTGGATGAAAATCTTATTATGACATTAACGAAATTTACAACCGTTTTTGTCTATAGCGCAACAACAAAGGAATTCTTAGAAAGTTACGCCACCAGTCACACTAAGATCATTGACATTGAAGCTGTCGTATCCAAAGAGCAAGTATGAACACGATCGAACTTGTTAATGCCTTAAGGAAAAACGCAACCACAAGAAGACTATTCAAAGGTGTATTCCCCTGCGATCGTCTACCTTATAAAATTAAAAAGCCAGCATGTGTTATTGCAAATACCGATCCCGCAGACAAAAAAGGTACTCATTGGGTAGCTTTTTATTTTCCGAGGACAGGTCCTGCTGAATTTTTTGACTCTTTCGGCAGATACCCCAACAATAAAAATTTTAAAAGGTTTCTGCATACCAACTCCAAGATTTTTATAAATAACAAAAAACGATTACAAAGTGTATACTCCTCGACTTGCGGAAATTACTGCTGTGTATACATATATTCGCGTTGCAGGGGAAAGGAGCTTAAGTTTTTCCTGAAGCAGTTTTCATCAAAAGATTTTACAGACAATGACATCAAGGTGGTTAACTTATACCATCATATATTTTCATCGGGTGCCAACCAGAATGGTGGGGTTTCTCGTAACCAGTATTGCAAATCGGAGACTGAGAGTATTAAAGCATCAGCTTAAGCCACTCGACTTTCAGTTTTTCAGACATTATGGATTCACCTATTACAAAAGTGGAGAATGACAAGAAGAGACGTGTCGCTAACAAAAGAAAAAAGTTAGTCCCGGCGGATGAATCAGCTGTTAAGAAACCATGCAAGCAGAGAAGGTCCGAGGTTCCTGGTGAAGGTGCTCTACTGAACTACACCTATTATTTGGACGGCTGTCAGAACCGAAAGGTTGTATTAGGATTTGACCCATTCACATTTGAGGTGAAAATTATCTTCAGCTATCCTGGGCGCTTTTCTGTGTCAACGAACTACTCCGGATGGGCATCGCTGTACAATCATCTGATCATGCTGAAACATGAAAATAACGAAGCTACTCAAGCGGTTCAAGCGGGGGTAAGAAAGGAATTCGTGATTCCGGTCGAGAAAAGCAGTATCCGATTATCATCGCAGAATTTTTTAAATTTGTTCGAAAAAATGGATTTCTTCAATATAGTCATGTTTCACAACAACAACGCTTCTGAAAGTGTTCGGGATTATTTCAACCAATACACAACTAAATGCGAGGAAAATGATGTATTACAATTATCGAGTGTAGACTTTTTTATTCCATCACGCACTTCATATGTACACATTAACTATTCTCGACTTTTTTATGAAATTCCGTGGTTTTGTAGCGCCAGAATTATTTTTAATATAACGATTTGTTAATAAAAACATTAAATTAAAAAGCTTTTGTTTTCTTTTATATATAAACTTTATTCATTAACATAAATAGATAGATGTTTACACAGTTCTGTACAGCACAACGTGTAGGTCGAGCTTAGCTGTGATTTTTACAGATTGTCTGAAAATGCTGTAGATCAGTTAATTTTGGAATATCAAGTTGTATTATTTCAGCGTCTGGCAAGTATCTTCTGATGAAACTCTCTTTCACAAGGCCTTTTACGTATATAGTAGAGTTGTGGTAGTCCTTCAAAATATCGAGTAGACTGTGATAATATATGTCACCATCATTCCAGTGCAAGCCATTAATTTTTTCTCGTTCATACTTCTGCTGTTGATCCGCCTTTATGTTCAACTCTTGGTAGGGATAAGGTGGTAGGAAGAAATGGAACGTTGGGTATATTGAGTCGAAAGGCAGTATTGCAAGCTCTTTAGCAAAATACTGGCCATAATTTCCTGTAACAAACTGGATATCAATAATGAATCTATTCATGTTACCGATGTGAAATATAACCATAAAGTGAAAAAACAAAATGTGTTTGCGCATTTTATATATTTTTTCAAAATTTAGTGAATACATACTTAAACTATTATTTAACATATATCATACTAATATTATTATATAATTTCATTTTAATAGAGCTTATTCCTATTAGCTCATTAACTTAATTTTCTTAAAACCATATGGGTAGGAAAAATTATCTTGGGAGACGATTCTTTTATCGAAAGTGAACTGTAAGCTTTTGCTTTCCAATGATGAGATAACAATTCCTGGACGTTTACGCTTAATCTTTTTGTCAGTTTTTATACATATAGAGTCTATTTCGTCATCACCGATTACCAGAGATCTTAAACGATTAAAATTTACAATTTTACTGTTTTCAAAGTTAAGTGATATTCCTTTACATTTAATAATATATTCAGAAGTTCTAGTTGTCTCAATTTTAATGCCGTAGGATTTTGGGTCAGTACTTACGAATTCCGAAATAAACGCGTCACTTCCAAAACATTCAATTTCATCTGTCAGCTCCCCCAACATTCCAGAAATTTTGAATGGCTTAGGATTGTTTTTATCGTCCACAAATATTAAACTGTCTGTATCACAATAGAGAATTGATTCTCCAACTTTTTCTAATACATCATAAAGTTTAAGTCTTGCATATGCTGTTGTGTAAGCACCGATAGGTATATTGACGTGCGGGAGAATATTAAGATTTCCTTCCACATATTTCCACGTGATCCACATTGTGTCATTATTAGCAGGAAATATCGAACATATTTCTATACCGGGTGATTGAATGAAGTCCGAAAAATCACTAAAGCTGTTTGAGATTTTGGTATAAGTTCGATCTTCCCTTTGGGCAAAATTTACCCCACAATGAATTTAAACATATCTTAGCCGTATTACGTCTGCCAGAGTTCTTCTGAATCTGATCTTTATCTAAAACTATACCTTCTTTCAGTTTGTAAGATTGTAAAAAACTATTTTTTTTGTTGAACATTGCATACCCCACCCACTCGCTTCTTGCTTAATTTTACTGTATTATTTATAATACAGTATTGTTATCGATTTTAAAAAAAAAAATTTGCTGCCCTCAAAATTTTTTTTTACACGTTTCATGACTAGTTGACGCGAAAAAAGCAATAGAAATTTTCACTCCGTCTGTACGCCGTACGCCGTACGTCGACCGCCCCACGCCCCAAGCAAAATCCTTTGAAGGCTCGTAGTTCTCAAACCAGTGGACCTATTAAATTTAAATTTTTTTTAAGAATAGACTTGGTGGACCCCTTGAATTGACATTATTTTCTGGGAAGGAGGTGTAAGGGGGAAGGCGGGGTAAGCGTTTTAGACGAAAAATTTAGGTTTCTAGATCTCAGGAACCGCTTCTGTTAGGAGGCTGAAACTTAGAATTTCTATAGAGCTTTGATAATGGACCCAAAAAACAGATATGGGTGAAGGGGTGTGGGAGTGATGGGGGAAATAATGCGTTCGAAACGCAAAAATGCCGAGATCGACAAATTCTAAAATCCATATCTCCTAAACCATTAATAGCAAGCAATTAAGACTTAACAAATATCTGTAGTTATACTAAGAGAGTAGATTGAAACAAAATTTTTGGGTGGGGGTAGTGGCGTACGGGGGTGGGGGGTGAAAAACTTTAGATTACGATATCTCACAAACTAATTGCACCAGAAAAACAAAATTCGGTTTTATTATAAAGATTAATAAATAAAGATTGCTCAAAGTAAAATATTTGAAGGGGGTGGAGGAGCACGGAAGTGGGAGGGATTAGAATTTTTCAAAAATAACACGTTTCATATCTCAATAACAGTGTAAGATGGATGTTTCAAATTTTTACCAGAAGTAGGCCTAATAGAACCTAAGTAGGGAAAAAAAAGGTTGGGGGTGTGGGTGTAGAGGGTGAGGGTGGGGAAGAGTGAGAAAGAAAAAGTTCCGATGCTTATATCTTAAGAATCTATAGTGATAGGAAGCTGAAACTTGGTATTTAGATAAAGCTATAGTAGTGGCATGGTGGAAAAATACATTTTTTTAGGGGCAGTATGGTACGGTGGTGTTTTCCCTAACTTCAGAACGGCTTATGCTAGGAAGTTGAAACTCGGTACGTATATGTAAATTAACTAAAGAAGTAATTCTGATAAAAAAAAATTCGAATACTCATTGGTGATCAGAAGGGGGGGCAAAAAAAAATATCGGTTAATATAAAATGCATATATTTTCACGATTTTCGTCATATCTACTAGGTCTTTCGAAATATTGAATTCATTTTTATTCTACGGATTCTTCAAGTGAATACCTAGAATGTGTTTTCAAGATTTTTTGAAATTCGACCCCTAAGAGGGTGTAAACTGGTTGTATACTTTTTCATTAATTCCACCATGTTTCTCAGGTCTGATCAGATATCGAATATCTTTTCACTTCCCCAGGTTTGTTTAATAATCACCTATTTTTAAGTTTTGTTTTTTTCAACCTCTAGACCGCATCCCGGAATATGACCCAATTATTTAATTCATATGTTACACCCTTTTCTAACCGCTTCCCGAAGTTTTTGTTAGGTTTTCAGTCACATAGTAACATACACTGCATCCCCGAATTGAACGCGTTCTGAACTTCTGCCGAAAAAATAATACAGTTGCGCCCAGACTGTTGGCAGATTTTTTAAGAAAGTGTTAACATTTTCTGTAAACAAACCACCTGTTTTCGTTTCAGGATCGTACGTTATGTGATTGCATTTCCAAACTTCAAAAACTTTTCTTATTACATACCCTTTTTTAACCACCAACGCAACTTCAGGTATAACCCACGTTCCATGAAGTTCTCTTTCAGCTTCTAAATGATCACATCCAGAAACACACTTTCGACATAGTGAAAAATATAGCTTTTTGTCATTTTTGAATGGTAGTACCGGTAAAAATAAATCGTTTGGTGGAAAAATCGTGCATTTTATAAATCCATGCATTGAAAGTATCTCTTTTAGTTCGGGAATCATGTCATTACGAAATATTTCTGGATGACCGATAGGGTAAGGTGCATATTTATTAATATACGGGTATAGGCTTGTGAAATCTAAATATCTTATAATCTCATTCGCGTTAACTTTATGGTATAATTTAAATACTTCCGTTCTTCCCCCAAAAATGGCATAACGTGGATTTAGCGGTATCGGAATATTTGCTATGGCTCGATCCAGCAGTTTTATTAAATCGGGTTTCTTTTTTAATATTGTTTTAAATTCGCATTCCCACATATACACGAGTTTATATCCATGATTCCTTATCGTTTCCATTTTTCGGAGTGTACTTTTGTGTCTCTGGCTTAAAGTTTCATATTGATTCCAAGTCTTTTGTATATTTATATTATGGCCCTTAAAACACGCTTCACATCCATGATAAAAACACCCGAAAAATTCATAAACTGTATTTGTTTTTATATTGAAACCATCTACTTGTAAACCACATTTATCCAACTTTACCTCACCTGTACTATTAGCTGAAAGAATTACATCTTTTATTTTCGACTGTTCCCAAGCTAACCATTTGGCGGCAATAAGTGATTGATTTTGGTTCTTATAGTAGCCACTTTTAGGCATTACCCCCAATACATTACTTTTAAGGAATTTCTTTCTAAAAGCGAGCATACAAGCTGATGCTATAGTTAAAGACTCTATTAATGGATTCACTTGAGTTATATTAAGAAATTCCTGCATAAACTTTATGCAACCCAGCCGTAAAATGTTAACATCGTTAATACAGTATACTAACTTCTCTTTCTATTATTAAAAGTTCCTTTTGAGGCGTATTCATACCATTGCAAAAAAATTTCCCTGTCTTTTGTCTTCATTGTATTATAACCGTACTGTTCCGGAGTAGGATACTCCCCGACATAATCAATATTTTCGATAGTATTAAAAAAGAATGGATAATAACCTTTTACATACTCTTTAATATCAAAGACCTCGGGAAATTTCGAAAGAGGAAATGCAAGAAAATTTAAGGAGTCAATAAAAGAAATGTTACCACATTTCAATTTCATAATTTTGGTACCATTCATTATAGGTTCAATATTTAATTTTCGTTCTAAAAGCTCAGAAATTACGAAATGTCCATCATAACTTTGTAAGTTATGTGCAATACAATAAATATTAGTTACATAAAGTCGAGACATTAGACAATAATCTAAAAATCTTTTAATAACATTTGTTTCGTTATTGTATTCAAATACATGTTGCCTATCACCACATACATCACATTTTTCATTAATTCCACTCCTACCGTAGCAGTTATAGCACACCTGTTGTGCAACAATTAAATTCACGGTATGTAAAAAAGATGTCTCACTTTTGTCATAGAAAGTATTTTGAGTACTTTCACAGTCAAAGAATATTAGTAGAAATTTGGTATTCTCTTTTCCCTTGAAGGGTTTAATATAACATAAATGGTCTGGGGGGACGGTTTTCGAGCAAATTTGACAGTAATATTCATTGCATACATGTTCAGCTACACGTTTACTGTCACAAGTTATAAATTTAGTACACATAACACATATTTGAAAGGTATCGCATACATTTGCATTCCTGATTTTATTTTGATAATGGTTGTTATAGCAACTATCACCCCTAAAACCGCGATTACATTTTTCACAGTTTACAAGCTTTTTTATAAAATTACACGGTGGGGTTGAATAACAGTATGGACATTTCATTTCACATCTGTGGAATTTCACATTTGATAGCTTATTACAAAAAGGACACACATATTTTTTACCAAAAAAGACCGTCATTGATTTTATTACGTAAAAGTGTTTTAGCTCGTGGAAATAATATAAGGGGATTTTTATTAATTCGGGTATAGATCGGCCTGAAAAAAGAATCGAACTTGAATCCTTTAAGTTATCAAAGACTATTATTTGGTAACCTTTAAGGAAATTCTGAAACTTATAGAGGTCGGGTAAGCTACAACCATTTTCACTGGTTGTAACTTTCGCATTTTTACATAATTTTTTTGTCAATCTGTCCAGTATGCTAATAGTTTTTAAATGGTATTTTCTGTTTATTTGTTTGGGGACCATTTCCATTGCATAACATATACTTCGCGGTAGACAGCTGACATCATTCTTTTTACCGACATCTATAATACTTTTTGTTTTTTTAGGTAAAAGTTCAGCCTCAGGAGAATACTTACTGTTTATTCTTCCCCCTCCAAAAGGAAAATTAACAATGCTTGCATTTAACTCCATGACATCATCGGCAAGAAAAATACTATTGGATTGATTGACATTGGAAATCAAACCAATAATATATTTGCCACTTATTTCGTCAACAGACCTCAAGCTTGACCATATCGGTTTTATATGAGGGGAGTTCGGAAGTTCTATTGTGAAGCTGATTTTACTTCCCTTAATAACATTCAATGTTAAATCCTTAATGACGCTATCAAACATTTTTTCAAGAGTTTCAATAGGATCTTCAGATTTCTCATTGAAATCCTTCAAACGGAAACTCATTTTAATGCCGTCCACCTTGAACTTTTTAAAATGTGTTTCACGTTTTGACAACAATTCATACACAGCGTCTGACCCTCTACCTCTCTGGACTATATCAAAATTCCTATCGCAAGTACCTACCCCAGCAGTTTTTGTTGAACAACTCTCAACTTCCTCCCCAATGTATGTATCATTTTTTTGTAAAGGATTATCACCGTCACTGAAAATCGTTGAAGAACTATTACTGGTTACATTAATATAATCGAAAAATTGTTTCATCGCTTCGTGGGAAAAGTCCACTTGGAAAAGCGAGGAAAACTTTATTAATAACGCCATCAGAGTACACCTCTCGTACTCTGAAAAAGATGTTTTTCTTTCTTTTATTTTACTAAATATTAATAATAAACTGGAAATAAACCCGTCTCTTCCTAAATTTAAGGCACATTCTAAATAACTTATAATGTAATTATTGTTATTATTATTATTATTACTGCATTCCATTTTAAAATTTATAATTTTTTATTTTTAGCAAATTGTTTTATAAAATCTGACGTTAACCACAATGGGTTTATTGGATGAATTTCCCTCTTTGTCTTCTTGATCAGGACCTTTTTACCGAGTGCGCTGCAACTCTTTGGAGCGTCCTTCCCGCAATGATTTAACTGCTCGAGATTCCTATCTATCGCTTCAATTTCTTCCTTCAGTTTAGCTATCTTTAATTTAAGATAGTATGCTGAAAATAAAAGATGAAGTATTATTTATAGGAACTATGGTATATTTTTTCTAGTTATATACATATAGGAAACTGTATTTTATCTAGAGCTATGTATATACATATAGAAAACTTACTTGATGTTTTCATCAGTCCAGGACAAACTGAATATCACGAGGAGTAATTTGGATTCTTCAACAAAAGAAAGGTGCCCTTATGTATCTATCGCAAAAAATGCACTACATGCGTTGTTCAAGTTTTAGAGCGTTAATTTCCGGTATTTCCAAGTTTTAGTGATGTAAAATTGTGATGTAGAAAATCTACTGCTGAAGTTACTGGATGATTCAGGTTCTCGATGTCCAAGTTTTCGCGAGTCTACTAAATACTGAAAAATAAAAAATAAAAAACTATACTTTATAAATGTACATGTAAGAAAAAATTTTAACTTACCTGACGTTCAGTTGGAGAAGTCAAGCCAGCGTTTTTGCTTAGAATTACGACATCGACCTCAAAACATCGATGTTTAATAACATCGATGTTCGAAATAAACGACATCGATGTCGATAAAATATCGGTGAAAAACATCGATGTTTCTAAACATCGATGTTATTAGAATTTTAGGTGAGACACTAGAGAAGAAACAAAAAAACCGTTTTTAGCTAAGAGATTGGTGTGAGAAAAATGAACCTCGATGTTCCTCAAGCATTGATGTTTTACTACGGTAGGTAAAAAATACGATTGTTAAAACAAAATAATCTTGTTAATTAAAAAAAATCTTATTTTTAAAAATAGGAACAGGATTCTTAAAAGAAAATAACTTTATTTCTGCTACTAACTACAAATTCTACTTTTCAAATGTTATTTAGGTTGTGTTAACAAAACAAAAAAAACTGCCAACAATCTGGGCGTAACTTTATTATTTTTCCGGCAGAAGTTCGGAACTCGTTCAATTCTGACATGCGGTGTAGCTTACTATGTGACTACCGAAAACCTAACAAAAAGTTCGGGAAGCGGTTAGAATAACATATGCATTACATAATTGGGTCATATTCCAATACATAATTGGGTCATATTCCCTTACATAATTGGGTTATTTGCGGTCTAGGGGTTGCAGAAGGAAAACACTTACGAATAGGTGATTATTAAAAGATATAGCAAAATTCATGACAATATATACAACCACTTTACACCCCCTTACGGGTCGAATTTCAAAAAATCTTGAAAACACATTCTTGATATTCATATGAAGAATCCGTAGAATAAAAATGAGTTCGATATTTGGGAAGACCTATGACGAAAATCGTGAAAATATATGCATTTTATTTCCACAGATTTTGTTTTGCCCCCCTTCCGAACTCCAATGAATATTCTAAACTTTTTTAGTTGAGAGAGCATAAGCCGTTCTATAGTTTGAAAAATCACCCCCACCCCCGTACCGTACTACCTCTACAAAATAGTATATTTTCCAACATGCCACTACTATAGCTCTATCTAAATACCAAGTTTTAGCTTCATATCATTATACGTTCTTAAGATATAAGCATCGGAACCTTTTCATTTTCACCCTCTCCCACCCACTACAGCCACATCCCCAATTTTTTTTCTCTGCTAGGTTTCTATGGGGCATACTTCTGGTAAAAAATTTGAGCATCTATCTTATACTGTTCTTGACATATGAAGTTTCTTATCCCCCATCATGTTTCACGACTCTCTTAAAAAATTTTACTTTCAGCAATCTTTATTTGTTAACCTTAACACTCAAACCGAATTTCATCTTTCAAAAGCAATTGGTTCATGAGATATAGTAATCTAAAGTTTTTCACCCTCCACCCCCGTACGCCACTACCATCACTCAAAAATTTCTTTTCAATCTTTTCTCCTAGTATAGGTACAGATATCTGATATCAAGGCATTTGGAGATGTGGATTTTAGAATGTGTCGATCTCAGCATTGTTGCGTTTCGGATACATTCCCCCCACTCCCACAACCCTTCACCCATATCAACAATTTTTTTTGCAAATGGGTCTACTATCGAAGTTATATAGAAATTCCGAGTTTCCGTTTCCTAGCGTAAGCGGTTGCTAAGATCTAGAAACAAGATTGTTCATCTAAAACGCTCCACTCTCCTCCCTCTCATACCCACACCCCTCTAAAAGATACCAGTCGTAAAGGTTCGTCCAATCTACCCACCCTAAACATTTCATGATAATCGACCGTATTGTGATTGTCACGTCGCGTCACTTTGATGCCGATCCGATATCGACGCATGAAAAGGCGATTGTGAATGTCGATTGTCATCGACCGTTGTCACTTTGATCGTCATTTTTCGTCGATGACATTCCAGGCGCCTGAAGAAAACTAACGTCGATGCCAAAATTCAAGTATATATATGACAAAAAGACGTTTCTTTCCTTATTTTGATGGATTCGCAACAAGTAATCGTCATTAAAAGTGGTGTAGATCGACACATATTAAGGAAATATGGCTCGAATTTTCGGCACGGTAAAATTCTTTGGGACTACCGTCACGAGATGCAAGCAGAAGTGAGAGCCAAAAATGGGCCAAACAAGATGTATAGCTTTTCCACTTTAGAAAAAAGCATTATCCGCATCGCATCTTAAATTTGAATGTAGCATTTGATATTGCAGAAAAATAATGTCATAGTTGTAAACGAAGGCATACAAGAACTTAAATTCACAATTTACAGCTGATACATACATATCAATATGGCAATGCCATTGAGTCACGTCGATGGAGTTACACAATCGCTTTTTTCGATCAACGTGACAGTTTGAATCGGCATCGAAGTGACGTTACCGCGATATTCGCAATACGGGTGAATACCTCAACGGGTTTGGGAGCTACGCGCCTTCAAACTATTTCGCGTACGGCGGACGGCGGACGGGCGGCGTACAGACGAACATTATTTTTTTTTTGTGCTTTTCTGGCGTCTACTAGTCCTTAAACGTGAAAATACAAAATTTCAGGGTAGCAAATTTCATTAAAATTTCAAGTCGATCACAATATTATTAAAAAATAATATACAATATTATTAAAAAATAATAAAGTAAAAAGGAATAAAACTCTAATAATCCAAACTCCGAAATGTTGAGTTTACTGTCTGTAAAAACAGTAATTTTTGAAGCTTCTCCCCTGAGAAAAAGCTTCTTCTGCTGGAAGCAATGTTCGCTGTAGCAGAGAACACTCTTTCAGATTCTACTGAAGAAGTCATAAAAATAGTATTTCATGGCAGTCTTCATGAGTGCCGAATTTCGAGGAATGCATCCCTGTTCCCATCCCTCCAGCGAGTAGTTTCGTTTCATTTGGTCCCATCCATGTTTTACCTCCTTTTTTTACCTTTTCCTAACAAAGTTCCATGCTTACAATCACAGTACAATTTTTGCTAAGAGGTTGGTGTGAGGAGCAAAAAAAAACCTCTATGTGCCTGAAACATCGATGTCGATGTTTTGAAAAACATCGAAGTAAAAACATCGATGTTAAAAGTAACCGATGTTTTTGCAAAACATCGATGTTTTAGAAACATCGATGTCGATGTCGCAGCACTACTTAGAATATTATAATTGGTTTAAGATAACGCGACGGAAGTACGAGACCGAATTGTGCTGTTGCACGAAAAATTCTTCATTTTATACTTTTAGGTATAACCCTTTCCACAATATTTTCTCACATAACTTAATTGAATTCACACAACAATATTGCAATGTTATTACAACCGCAGGTATAGTGCAAAATTTGTGCTCCCGATTTTAAAATTTCAAGAAGAAAGTAAAGATAAGTAAAAGTAGATGTCGTTCTTTCTTATTGATATTCACTGCATACGTTTGTACCACCTCACAAATTAATATGTATCACTTTAGTATTTCAATTGCAACAATGTTGCAATGTTATTTTAAAAATGACAGGAAGAAAATAATGATATGTAAAAGTAGGTTACTTGTTCATATTGTACCATAAGATGGAAAAGTATATAAAAACCTCGTCCAAAAATATAGCTTTATCATACCAATTCCATACTTGGACTCTTAAACAAGTAAAATGGTAAGTATTCGTTCCAATATAAATTATTAAAAAATAAATAAAATACTAATTAATTTCATCTTTTCTACTATAGACGTCTATTGACCTTCCATATAGCGTGGCTGAAGGAGAGGGCAGTACTACTGTACCAATTATATCATTAGAAATTGGTAAGGAGTATCCGATTAGGGTCTTCAAGCTTTTGAAGCCAAATACGGTTCAAGGTTAACCGTATATCTGGACGATGGGAAGCATTGCTTCCTTCCGCCGCGATTTGATGAGAAGATCAAGACTCAGCTTCAGATAGAGGAGCTCAATGCTGCCGAGCATTACATGGTGTATGATGGGCAGGACGACACCAGGGGGGGTTTCATAAAATTAAGATTTGTGAAGAAGTAAAATAATTAAAATATATCATCAGTTAAAAAAGCATTTTTTTTAAAAAAAAACACCCACTGAAGATCCTTTCTTATAAGAACCACTTCCCTGAAAAATACATACACCCATAACAACATTTAGCGGTGGCCGGCTGACTACAAGCTACCGTCTCCAAAGATGACGTCATAATTACCTACAGAGTTGAAATATCTTCTGCTGATAATTGTGATATATTTCTCGGTGGCAGAAAGCAAAAGTGAATTACCCCGCCGCCATATTCCGGTGGATGTAACAAGCATCAAAGACCTTCGTTAAAAGAGATTTGCAAATAAAAGCTTTTTCTTTGCAAATTATCTGGTAGTGGAGGAAGCCGACGGTTCGAAAATCGTTTCTAGCACAGACGTGAGGGTGTTTTCACTGGAACTCGATATTAGTGAGTCCTTCAGGCTAACGGACCATGCCAGTGTATTTCAAGCGGAAATCTTTTCAACACTTCTTCAAGCATGTGAAATTATTGAAGCAAAGGTGAATGCAACAGAAGACATCACTATTTGCATTGACAACCAAGCAGCCATTAAGGCCCTTAGCTCGAACACAACACGATCAAAACTAGTTAGACAATAGGAGGCGTTTTTTTCAACTGAATCAGATCAAACTGAAAAAAACGCAGTGGATCATCCCAAAAGCTACTTTAGCAGGGTTAACAATGCTGCTTGCAAGTGCCTCGGATAAACTTTCAGCTGCCCTGGCGGCAAAGTATCGCATACTATTCGATGAAACGGCACTGTACAAAGGTCATACAAACAAAGACTTTTTCAATAATTTTCTCCTTTTTTTCTCTATCTTACACATGGACTTGCATTTCCGTACAAAATGTATTGAGTTACTGCGACTTTTCGGTTAGTATATTCTGCCTGTTGGATGCAAATACCTGGTACAAATTGAATTTAGTGCTAAATCGCATGGCACCATCTGTGACATTGCTAAAATAGTTGCCATTTAAATAAGCTTTAAAAGCACAAAATTGATCCATCAATCATCCCATTTTGATTTTGGATCATCTCTTTGTTTTTGTTTTCAATGTAAAACGAATGATCTTGATCTTGATCCAGTTAAAAAAAACGCACCTAATGTCGTGATTATCTTAACACTATCAGCACACGGCACAATATTACCCTCTGCTGGGTGCCAGGCCACTGTGGAATCCAGGGGAAGGAGCAAGCTGATGAACTTGCTCAAGCAGGCTCCTGCCTAAGCTCACTAGTGATGGACTAGCATATTGCTATTCCCATCGGATCCATAAATCAGTCTATCGACTCACTATGCTTGAAGCGGGCAGGTAATAGATGGTCAATACTAACTACAAGCTCAATATCACGAACTTTTTGGCCAGAATATGGTCACGGGAAAAGCAAGTCTATCCTGAGCCTGAGCAGAAAAGATGCTAGCGCACTAATTGGAGTGCTCACGGGGCACTGCCTGATCGGTAGATATGCTAGACGACTGGGATCCGACGCAAATGATCTCTGTCGTAGCTGCGGTGACCCAGAAGAGGAGGAGCCAATTTCCTTTGTCCTTTGTGAGTGTCCGGCCCTATCGAGAACAAGAAGACGGAATCTCGGCGCTTATTTCCTCGATGACCTCGGTGATATCGATAAGGGAAAACTATGTAATACCCTAGATACACTGCATGTATACAAATCATGGTATCGTCAATATCACCAGTGTATCACCCAATAAAGCGCATATAGTACGTCAACGAGCTGATATTAACGTAGTATCAAAAGACTTTCCCGGTTTACGAATTCGATAATTCGAGCTGATATAGCCTACTTTTAACTGCCATCAGCGCCATCTGTTACTAAAATCAACTGAAATTTGAATGAGTGACAGTTGCGAATTTTGATATTCTTCCAAAATTAAATTTTTTTGAGAGTTTTTTAACTTTTTTGTGTGTGTTTTTTAACTTTTTTTTGTGTTTTTTGTGTAATGGTCCACTTTGTACATATCTTTATTAGCAATGAAAGTGCTTTTCGCCGGAACATGATAGGCACGAATATCTAGCAGTCGAAGCTACGATAGATAGACACTTGAAATTTTGTCTTTGCTAAATGTCAAAGTATAACATGTATAGGCTGTGTATCATGGGTGCCTTGTATCGCATATCATGATTTCAATAACATTATTTTTATTTATTTTTTTATTTTCAAAAATAATTAAATATATATATATATACAAAAATTATTATAATTAAAAGCACTAGTGACAAGGACCTTCGGCTTAGATTTGTTGCAAGTAAAATTTGATGTTCTTAAGTTTCTTTTAAAGTTTAAATTTGTTGTAAGTTACAAGTGTTTTAATAAATTTTTTGTTTTGATTTCATTAAAAAGAGAATTGCTAGAATTTTCATTTAAATTTTTTAATATCTGGATAGTGTTAATTTTACCAAGAAATTTGTTGCAGTTTAGGATGTGTTCGAGATTAATTATTTCATTGCAGTGTTCACAGTTAGGGGGTGGCTGCTTCGTTATTTTGTGGAGGTGTGTGATTTTTGTATGGCCGAGTCTTAATCTTGTAATGGCTATAGAATAAATACGTGGAATATTTTTGTTCAATGTGAAGGTTTCTTTTTCCGGATTTATGATTTGTGTATAGAAATTGGTTACAGGGGGCCAACTATTGTTTATTGTCACTTCGAAGAAGTGGCTAATAGCTCTTTTGGCATCTGTGCTGGTGAAGCTGTTGTTTGATATCAGTGGCGCTTCCGTTGCGTATTTCGCACATTGGTCGGCAAATTCGTTGCCCTGAATTCCGGCGTGTCCTGGTACCCAGATCAGTGTCAATTTCTTCGGTTGCGATACTAATTTGCTTCTTATTTCATTGACGAGGTGATTTTTTGTTCTGATGTTGTGAATCGCATTGAGGACTGAAAGGCTATCGGTGCATATGCAATATTTTCCCTTCTGTTTGGTGGCGAATTTTATTGCTTCTAGAATGGCTACTGCTTCTGCTGTAAAATTTGAGCAGATACTGAGTAGGTTCCCGGCTGTGATAATTTCGTCTTCTTTTACTACTGCGTAGCCAGTAAGGTCCTCTGATTTAGATCCGTCCGTGAAGAGGAACTGGGAACCCAGCTCCTTGTAGCGTTCGATAATGGATCGGAAGGTGATTTGGTACTGCAAGTTTGGTGTTGTTGATTTTGGAAATGCCGCTAATTCTCTATTAATGTTTTTGATGCTCGTGCTTGCTGGGGGCTGCCAGATGCTTTCGTGTTTGATCCGGGCGGGTAGGTCCATTTCTTCCGCGTATCGAAGAGCTATTTCTAGCGTTGAAGGGACTCTGGATTTCTTCTTACGTTTTTTTAGGTTGGTGAATTCCTTTGTAAGTAGTTTGTTGTTATCGAATAGGACTTT
The DNA here is from genome assembly GCA_949128065.1 of Beris chalybata. NCBI lineage: Eukaryota > Metazoa > Arthropoda > Insecta > Diptera > Stratiomyidae > Beris > Beris chalybata. The sequence goes on from OX421894.1 coordinate 99,533,507, forward strand.
GATGTTAACTTTTGCTGTGAGTTGCTTGATGCGCGTTTCGAGATCGGGGATGTTCGCTTCGGTAAGTAGGTTGACGACTGGAGTGGTGCGGAACGCCCCAAGTGCAGCTCGGACGGCTCCATGGAATGGTGCTTTTAATTTTTGTAGAGTACTCTTCGGTGCTTTCCCGAATATGGTAAGTCCGTAGTCAATTTTCGATAGGATGAGTGCTTTTACGGCAGATATTAATGATGTTGTGTGTGCCTTGGAATGCTTGCTTGCCAGGTATTTGATGATATTCTGCCGTTTTGTCAGGTCAGTCCTGAGTTTGTCGATATGGTGGTTCCAGGTGTATCTTTTGTTGAAAATTACTCCGAGGGTGTTCAGGTGGTCTACATTTTCGATGATCTCGTTTCCGATTGAGATGTTAAAAGGTGCGCATTTGATTTTCCGGCATACATGTAAGTGCTTACATTTCTTGAGAGAAAGCTTACCACCGTTTACGGTTGCCCAATTCAAGATTTGATCGAAGATGAGTTTTAGGTCGTTGGCTAGTTTAACCGTGAAAGTTGATTTTAGGATCAAGTATACGTCATCGGCGTATACGATGTGATTGCAGAGACTGGTGTTGAGGATGGTTCGGGATAAAGAATTGAAGGCAACGAGAAATAGGACTACTGAGATCGGCGATCCTTGTGGGATGCCATTTTGGAGATGCCAAACTCTCGAAAACGTGTTGTTTACTCGGACTCGGAATTGTCTATTGGATAGAAAATTTTTAACCCAGTTTAGTATTTTAGGGCCAATGCCGATATTTTGTAACTCTTTGAGGACAGCATGTGGGCCGATGCGGTCGAATGCTTTCTCGAAGTCGAGGGCAATAATAGAAAGGTGGTTGCGGTTCGAAATTTGTCGACTGGCTAGATAGTCAATATCAAGATGGGCATCGTGACAGCCTTTTCGTGGGCGAAATCCAAATTGCTGGTCATTCATGGAATTTCCTTGTTCCGTAAACCAGGAGATTCGGGCTGCTATGATTTTCTCGAGTACTTTACTTAGACAAGGCAGTAGGGAGATGGGTCGATATCCATCGAGAGAAATTTTGGAAGTTTTAGGTTTGGGGATTGGGATTATTAGTGCTGTTTTCCATATCTGGGGTGTAATACCCGTTTGCAGGATTTTATTATACAGAGAACATAATCGAACTTTGGTGTTTCCTCATAGGTTCTTGAGCATGTCGTATGGTATTTTGTCTTGACCTGGAGTATTGCCCTTAACTTGATCTAGTATGAATTTGAGTTCGGGCAGGTTAATATCGTTTTCGATTTGTTTGCTTTTGGAGTTGTTGGATTGTGTTTAGGTTTCAAGCATGTGACCGAACTTTTGTTCCCTGAATGCAGGAGAGTAATTTTCGTCCCTTGAATAGGATGACCAATGCGCTCCAAATGCATTACCAATATCTACATCTTCGGTTAGAACATTGTCCTCAATGATAATCTGATTTATTCGCGATCGTTTAAAGTTTCCCGCAAGTCGCCCAATCATGTTCCATGTATTCTGTGGAGTAGATTGTGGACTTATGGATTCGGTAAAGTTTTCGAAAGATTGGTAGACCACCAGTGAGTGTATCGACTTGTTTTGCCAGAAGGGGGTTTGGAGTGAGGAATATGTTTATTGGCACCAATTAGGATTGCTTTTTTAATGGATGCCGCTTCCTTGTTAATGTTATCTGATTTTGGGATTTGATTTAAGGTGCCCTCGACTTTTTCCGCGTACTGTACCCAGTTTGCCTTTTTTAGAATGAATTTGGGTAGAAAAGGGGGAGCTTTCTTGTTACTTGCGCTTGAAAGCGACGTTATTATGGGAAAATGATCGCTACCGTACAGGTCATCAAGAATTTCCCATTGGCATAAAGGGGCAAGTTGGGCTGAACAGATGCTTAAGTCGATGTGCGTTAGTGACCGGTGGGTTGAGAAGTGGGTGGGAGAGCCGTCGTTTAGAAGCAGTAGGTCGGACGTTATTAACCAATCTTCAATTTGCTTGCCTTTAGCGTTGGGGTGACTAGAACCCCAGAGCGTACTCCAGCCGTTAAAGTCGCCTACGATTATGCACGGTAGAGTTATTTGTTCTGTGAACCTTGCCAGGTTCTCAGAGGTAAGGTTATCTTCGTGCTGGATGTATATGCAAATTATTATAAATTTAATTGTAGTTGTGATTTCAATTGCAAGTGCCAAAAGTGGTGTTTGTAGATCGACTGCCTTGTATGCAATTTCTTTCTTTATGAGAATTGCTATACCGCTTTTAGTGTTGTTATTGTTTTTATTAAAAAAAAAGAGTCGTATTTATTTGAAAGTATTGGATTTTGATGGTGTGCACAATGCGTTTTCTGGAGCGCTATTAGATCAGGTTCTATGGATTTTGAGATTGTATGAAGGTATTCGAGATTGTTTTTAAAGCCGTTAATATTCCATTGAAGTATTTTGAACTTATTCATCCATAGAGTCGTCGGAGAGGGAAACAATGTGATTAGTGGGCTTAAGTTCATTTTGTTTAGGGATAAATTTATGAGATAAAGTATGATTGTGATGGGACAGTGTTGGTGTTTCGGGGTTTATGTGATAAAGTGTGTTAGGGGACATAGTGGTTGTATTATTAGTTGTTGTTTGGGTTTTTGTATGTGTGTTATTGCTATTAGTTGAAGGTGTTTCGTTTTTGTTTGTTGAGGTGGGTGTGCTTATAGGAGTTGTGTTTGGGTTTGGAGAGATTGATGCCAGAAATGAGTTTTTATTGTGCACACTGGCAGAGATGCGTTTTAGTCTGAAAGCAATAGCTGTGCCCGATTCCTCTTGAACGGGATTTGGGTTTGGGTTTACGGGATTACGTGCGTTGAAGACTTCGATTGCCTTGTAGTGTGGAAGTTTGTTGAACGTTGAGATTTCCAGAATGGCTTTTTGTTTTTGGAACTTAGGGCAAAGTCTGTTGTTTGACCTATGCTCTTGGTTGCAGTTGATACATTTGACGGCTTTGCAGGGTGTTGGATCATGGGATGGTGTTGCACACACCTCGCAAGTCGTGGCTTGGTTGCATCTTTTTGCGGTGTGTCCTATGCGAAAACAGTTTTTGCAGATCATAGGTTGTGGGATGTGTTGTTCAACTTTGACTTTCAGAAAACCGATATTGATTTCTTTAGGGATTTCGAACGTGTTGAATGTGAGAATATGCACTGGGGTATTTTTGGACGTTTTGTCTGTTGGACTGAATTTTGTTATTTTAAAGCAGTCTACAACATTCTGTTCCTTTAGACCCTCAATGATGTCTTTGGTGGTCATATTCATGAGGTCAAAGCATTTAACGACTCCTTTGCATTTGTTGAGTGTTGGGTGAAGTGTTACTTCAATTTTGCACAGGTTGGAAAGGATTTTAGCTTTGATTATGCGTTCAGCGTGAGCTTCGCTTATAGTAAGTACGATTAGGTTTCCGCTACGATCAAATGATACATCCAGAAATTCATTGGACAGTGACTCTAAAGCTTTTGTGACGCTGAAGATGCTAAAAGAACGAATTGGTGTTGTAACGTCAATATTTTTTATCACAATGAATTTCGGGCATTGTATATTGTGGCTGCACGTTTTATTCGTTTTTATGGAGTTAAATGGAAACTCTTGGAGCGAATTCAGGTTGGGAGTTGGGGTTCGTCGTTTCTTGGGCGGTTCCAGAGCGGCCCAGTAGTTTTGGCGGGTTTCCCCGCCTGTGTCGGCAGTCATGGGTGGTAAACTTACCCTAGCAGATCCACAAAACTTTAAATTTAACTTTACAACGGAATGAAAAGAGCGGTCACTACTAAAAACAACAATCGCAGACTTGCACAGTCAAAAAAAGGTCTGCCTTCGAGAAGGTCTGAATATCGACTCTTCAATAACATGATTTGTATACAAGCAGTGTATCTAGGGTATAATACCCCCACGATAGTAAAACACAAATTGTGATATTTAAATATTATACGTTTATATTAGAAAATTGATAATATGGCGTGAGGTTGTTTTTCATTATTTAATTTTTATTATCAATATTTCTTGTATTAAGCTTAACCTAAGGTACCTATTCGTTGGGTCCCATTCGTCCTCTGGCTTGTCGGCGTTCGAAGAATTATTATCGGGTTCGGGTTATATATTTTTGTTGGTTTTATCGTGTTAGACGGGGTTCATGAACTGTTTTAATTTGTTAATTAAGACTCCGGAGTCGCACTATGGCCATTAGAAACCATCACTTTTGTCACTTTAATAATTTTCGCGAACTCGGTATTTGTTTGATATCTGTTATTTAACTTTTGTTCACTCTCGTTCACCAAACAAAAAATTTTTTATTTGTCGATATCATTATATTTTTAATAATTTAATAATTCAATTTTTTCCTTTATAATTTCACTCCCGATCTTCCAGCTGACTAACCGTCCTGCTTCACACTCCAAACGTTTCTCCACTTTCTTCTTCTTTTTCCTATCGCTCCTCTACCGCCAGAAAAATAAACGGTTTTTTTCGCATTTCGATTTTTGGCGCGAAATTTTTCCTCTTGGGCTATTTTTTTCCAATTTTCCCTGGTAATATTTAAGTTCCGCCACTAGATGACGTTCTCGTTGTTTGGGTGGTTATTATTTTACAATTAACCATCGAACAATTTTTAAATATAAATAAATGTAATATAAGATCAAAACTAAATAATTCCGGTGCAGAATGGTAATTCTCACTGAGATACTCGAAACAAAAAAAAAAATCATGAGAAAAATGGAGAGAAGAGGATCATGCAAAAAAAATAACTAACTAAAACACGTAATTATAACCTAAGTTGGTTTCGTAACAAATCTATACTAAAAAATATTTTATAAAAAGATTGGGATTTGTCACAATCGTGGGGACGACCCAGACCCAGGAGAAAAGTCTCATGTTCTGAGCCGGGCAAGAACACCAACAAGAACAACAAGATGTTATACGTATGCTTAATTTTTCTTTCCTCTGATTAATAAATTACGGCTTGATATCCTTTCCGTGATAAATTCCCATCCTGTTTCCCCTTTCATCTTCCAGCTCGTAAGAGACATTGCCGATCTTTTTCTGCACAATAGCTGTCACAAATTTTGGTGCGGCAAAATTTTCTATCGCGTTGCTTTGCACAAAATTCCTTACATATACGTCCTATCCTGGAACAAAATTCTGATCTCTACTCCGTAAATTATATGTATGTGCCGATCTCTTATAGGCCTCTTCTAGGCGAGCCTTAACATGAGCTTGAGCTACACCTGAACGCTCTATATGAGGATTTAACTGAATTTCCCTTTCACTAAGCGCGCTCAAGGAACGTAAAAGTTTGTAATCGGACCCATGCAATATAGAATGGGATCCGAACATTAAGTAGTGAGGTGATAACCCTGTGGAACCGTGTATGACATTTCGTAAGGCTGCGCATATTTCATGCAAGTGTTCATCCCAATACCTGTGGTCATCTCCCAAATAAGCTCGGATACCAACCAAAATGGAGCGATTGACTCTTTCCGAAGCGTTTGATTGAGGAGCATAATAGGGTGATTTTGTATGCTGAATTCCATAAGCCTTCATAAGACTTTCAAAGGTTTTTGAGACGAATTGCACCCCATTATCCGAATGAATATACTCTGGAACTCCAAATGTTACAAATATCTCGTGCTCCAGATATTTGGTAATATTTTCTGCTGTTGCATTTGGAAAAGGTTTAAGCCATACAAATTTGGTGAAATGGTCCAATACTACGAAGATATATCGGTTTCCACTTCGCGAGCGTGGGTACGGGCCCAGGAAATCTACATATAACCGAGGCAGAGGCCTATCTACTTCAATTTGGTTTCCCATTAGTGGTCTCATATTAAAATTCGGTGGCTTGCATAGTTTGCACGAAATGCAAGCAGCGATATATTTGACGACATCTTGTCGGAGTCCCGGCCAATAATAGTATCGCTGTAATAATTCTACTGTCTTCGCCACACCACAATGGAAGGATAAAGGACTGCAGTGGGTACTCTCAATAAGTTGACCCGTAAGAGAAGCTGGAACCCATAATTTCCTCGCCGGGATATCTGAACTCTGGAAAGACATAGAGGGCTGATTTATAAATATTTTTCCATGCTCAACCTTTAAATTGTTGAAACGATTCGGATTTTCTTGTACGTGCTTGATCCGTTCCTGATACTCTTTATCTAAAACCCCTTCCGAATTCAAATCTAGCATGGATATTAAGGGATTTATTGTGTCAAGTGTGACAACGCATCCGGAACAGCATTAAAAGGAACAGCATTCAAAGAACCCTTACAATGCTCAATACTAAAATTGAATCCCTGAAGTTTAAGGCTCCACCTAGCTAAACGTCCGGAAAGATCTTTTTGGCACATAAGCCATTTTAAACTTGCATGGTCAGTGATGATGGTAAACTCCAAACCTTCTATATATGCTCGGAATCTTTTGACGCTTTGCACTGCTGCCAAGCACTCTAATTCTGTCACGCTGTAATTGCGTTGAGCAGCATTAAGTTTGGCGGACATAAACGCTATTGGCTTTTCTGCACCTTCATCAGAGCGCTGAAAAAAAACGCTACCAATTCCGGTCGCGCTCGCGTCGCATTGAATGAAAAATGGCTTGTCAAAATTGGAATTCACCAAAACTGGCGCTGACATTAGCAAACTTTTGAGACGTTCAAATGCTTCCTCAGCAATTTCCGACCATACAAATTTCTTATTCCTTTTTAATAAGTTAGTTATTGGCGCAGCTACCGAGGCAAAATTTGGTATGAACCGCCGATACCAGCCAGCCATGCCTGAAAACCGTCGCACGTCTCTTACCGATTTTGGAATAGGGTACGATGTAATAGCCGATAGCTTCTCCGGATCGGTCTTCAGGATGCCATCACCAACCACATAACCGAGATAATTAACCTCACGAAGCAGGAACTTGCTCTTTTCCACATTTATTGTCAAGTTGGCCACTCTTAGCAGACGTGCAACTTCTCGAAGAAGATCAAAGTGTTCCTCAAGAGTACTGGAAGTTACCAAAAGATCATCCAGATATACAAATACTTTGTCTTGCAATTGATGAGGGATGACCTTATGCATTAATCGACACATAGTCTGATGCGCGTTACATACGCCAAAAGGCATGACTGTAAATTGGTAAAAAGGTCGCCCTGGCACAGAAATTGCGGTTTTGTCTCGTGAAGCGACGTCTAATGGTATCTGCCAAAAGACATCCTTCAAATCTAGGCTGGAAATGAACCTCGATCACACCTAGGCGCAGCATTCGATCCAATTCGTCATATAATTGCTTCTGCACTACCGGTGACACGGAGTAATGTCGCTGTTTAATGGGTACAGTTGACCCGACATCAATGTGATGTGCAAGTAACGCAGTCTTGCCTAATCCTATCCGATTAAACGATGGAAAAATTTCTATGATCTGATTTAGTTCGTGACGATCTTTTTCGACCAATTGATGATTAAGATTGGTAAGGGGTGAAGGGCAACATTCTAACTCATTTACCTCTAATGGAGTCAAACCAAAAGTGTCCCAAAAATCAATTCCAAGATAAATAGGATTTTTAAGAGATGGCGCTACAAGAAAATGCATCATTCTAGTTTTGCCCGAAAACGACACAAGCGTACGAATATATCCCAAAACCTCACATTTTTTTCCACATGCGGTGGACAATTGCGTGCGTAATGAATGAAGAGGTAATGAAAGCTCTTCAATTAGTTGCAAAGCATTCGCTCCCAATATACTAGAGCTAGCTCCACTGTCTAACAGTCCCTCCAAACAACGACATCCAATAAATATTTGGGCATTATCCCCAGTAACATTAAATATTTCCTCCAAATTTATTTGTTTTAAACGCCTTCTAAGTTGCCAATATCGTGTGGAACGTGAAAGCCTTCTTTTGCGACGAGATTTGTTTAAGGTTTGATAACTAATCGTCGAAGAATCTGAACAATGTGAAGAATCTATTGAGCTTGGTGAACTGTTGAGTTCGGATTCAGACTGGATTGAGCCACTGAATTGGTGGAACTCCCCGCCCCTAGAGCATGACTCGTCCCACTCGGAATCGCACTCCTCGAACCGTTTCCCGAGGATCGATTTTGGCAAACGGCACAATTCCGTTTCAGCACATTAGTCGCACCACACCCAAAGCAAAAAATGTTTTTAACTGAATTGGGACAATTAGTAAAAACATGTCCTATATCCTTACAATTCCAGCATATCACCAGTTTTTTCCTTCCAGAAAAATTCTTAGAAGTTAAAGCTGCAACTTCGTTCCTGAACTAATCAAGATCCACATCAATCTCATTAACTTGTCGCCGACTTGTACATTTGGCATCGGAATCATACCCGATCCTACGCCAAGTACTCTCGATGGCAACACACTTTCTCTTAAGATACTGGACTGATGGGAATTCCGCTCCTGCTAGATGTGCTTGCAAGCCTGGTCGGATATTCCGAAAAAGGATTTGTTGGAGGTAGTCATCTGACAAGGGTATCGTTAGTTGCAACGCGAGCTTCTCAATGGCATCAACGAAATCGCAAAATGTCTCCTTTTGCTTCTGATACCGAGCATCAATTAATTGACGCACATCTAGATCTGATACCTGTGTTTCAAATCGTTCACGAATAGCACCACAGAACTGAGTCCAAGTAACATTGGGCGAAGCTTCACGGAACGTCCTGTACCATTCGGTCGCTGGACCGCGCAACAACAAATAAACATCTGATACAAGGTCTATTTCAGATATTCCATTAGACTTGGCCAACGTTTCTACTCTAAAAAGAAAACGGTTAACATTTAGGCTGGTATCGGATCCTTCGAAGACAATTCCCCATTTCGATACCGGCCAGACTACTTTCGCTGTGGAAAAGGAGCTTGACCACCAGTAAAAGTGGGCTCCGGTGTGGGTATAACTCGGTGAGTACTGCTGTGAAGCTGTGGTTGTGATTCAAAATGTTGATAGACATTCTTTCCTGGACACCTCTCTTAAGGCAGATTATCCATACCCGCATTGTTTACTGTGATGCCACCTACTGCTTGGTTCACAGAATCCCTTCGTGTCGAACAAATGCTAGAAGTGGTACTAAAATCTATTTCTACTAATTTACTATAAAAGGCGTCTAGTTCCTCTTGTGCCGTTTTTGGCATGTCCGAAATTAACATTCTTAACTGATTTACTTTCACCAAGCACTCCTTACCCACAGACAATAATGGTTCAGACGCCGAGCCTATCAGCCTACTTAATCTACCCGCATAATGTACTAAACGGGTTGAATAACAACTAAAAAGTTCTTTTGATGTAGTACCTCCCGTACTCTTTAATACCACAGAAATTTCCTCCAGACCCTTTTCACAAGTCTCCAACTCCCGTGGTAGGTCTTGCAAAATCTCTTAAGGTAACCTAGAGGATGGTCGAAGAACTGGTCTAGCTTTCTCCAACTTCAGTCTAGACTCTAACTCATCATATTGAGCCGAGGCATTCCCACATATGTGACGGATAAGACACTCCATCTGGAACTCATCCGGTTCCAAATGGTTAATATTGAAATCAGACATAATTATTTACTAATGCAAACAGCAAAGCAAATCAACAATTAATAATATTCTATATGTAATTATAACCAATTAATATAGAAACCAACCAACTTATAATTATGTGTATAACCGAAAAACAATGTATTACGTACTGCAACAAGAAAAAAAATATATCTTACTCAATAAATAAATATGTATATATAAAAACAAAGAAGCAAACATTGAGGATCCCGAAAGCACTTCGCGCCTCCGGAAAGCAAATCAGGTACTCTTTCTCGAAAAAATAATAATTATAATAATGTCGGTAGCGATATCAAAAGTGTGTGCGCGAGAACTGCAAAAGAGAAGAAGGAATATCAAGAGATAGAGATTCTTAAATCATTTATTTAGTCAATAAATAAATACGTTACCATCACCGCGTGATTCCTGTGACAGACGAAAATTATTCGTGAGGTGCTAAACTAACTAGTCACCGACGGAATTTATCCGGATATAATTTGCGAGGGACCAAGCCGCAGGTATTCACCGGTGCCAAATCGCGATGTCACAAACACTGACTTCGTGAGATGACCATATTGCATCGACGCACAAAGCGGATAGTCGGTGCGAACATCTTTGATTGGCAATACTACCGCGAGATTATCAAATCAAACCAGCGAAAGAAATCTTAAGTAGATTTCGCATTGAAGATGCTCTGGCGAATCTCACTCACATGTCTAACAACGCGTGACATGAAATAAAATCCTCGATCTAATGACTTAGGGAAAAATTGTAAAAGAGTGAAAAAAATCAGAAAGAATAACTGTGAGTTTAAAACCAATTTTAGAAAGGTATTCAATGAACCACCGTATCCCCAACGAAGCAAAAGTCAATTAAAGAAAATAAAATGCTCTGAACCCTTAAGTTCTATCATTGCAGGTAGCTTGGTACTTCCTCAAGATGCTAATTCCTATAATCGCAACGAGAAAAAAAATCAAATATACGCAAAGAGAAAACAAAATTCCGCACAAATAAACGCAATAGGACAGCATTGTTTTAATCGTGCTATAGTATTGTTGTTGTATACCTACAGCTGGTTTAGTGGAAGGTGTATGCTAATAAAGCCAACAGATCAACCAAAAACCTCTTAACCGTCGGAAATTTGGGTCGATGCGCTGTAAATCGGATATCGAAACACTCAGACTTAGCGCCACATCTGATTAGCTATATTTTTATTCGTTGGTACTATTGTTATGTATAATTCTTAAGTCAATATTAAAATTTCTCGTGACCGCTTAATTTTCTGCTTGCCTGTTACCAAAGTTAAAATTCGTTCTACCTTCAGGCTGATTTAGTTTCGAGCCGACATTATCACCGAGGGTCGGTAAATTGATAACATCGATAAATTCTGCTGCATTACGTACCAAGTTCAACTCCCATATCCAAACACCGATTTGTCTGGTTGACTTCTGCTCGCCTATTACTTCCGAAGAAATATAACATTTAAATTGCTCTATAACTCATTAATGACCTTCTAAGAGCAATTTAAGACAATTGGCTATCATGGAATTACGGTGGCCAAAAATGTATGTCACATTAACAAAAAAAAAATTACAATTCAAAAGTTTCGTATGTCATTAATACGTTTGGGCGCCACTGTAAGGAAGATTCTTTAGGCGCCATTGTTCGCCTGCATTTCCTAGACAGATTAACGGGCTTCTCTGAGTCCTTACAGCACCAGTTGCCGGCATCTCAGGAGCTTGGGAGTGGGGAAATGAAAACTGACTCAGTAAAGACACCATCCTTGATGTGCTGTGTAGTAAGTATATGAAGAGGAAAGGAACAAAATTTAATGACATACATGATTAGGAGTTGACTGACCGGACTGTAGTTCTCGCGCTACAGCGGGACTTACTAACCGTATGAATGTTGCATAGCGCTAGCCCCAAATTGCAACAAGTGGCCCCGCGGGAGCAATGACCTCCCCATACGCCCAAGTTTTCGACACACGCATTAAGAGACCTGACTTACTTACTTTACCGCGTCGGTCTTCCAGGATCCTCAAGTGCGCAATCTTACTTCATCATCATCTTTCCCTATGTGCGTCTAATAAAAGAATTGTGTTTCTTTCTAACACCAAATACAGAAATTAAGAAAAAAAAACAGGAATACCTACATCACCATTCAGCCTTAAAATTTTAACATAAGCCGAAATGAAAACTAAAGAAAAAGAAAATCCTTTTACATACACGATAGTAAAACACAAATTGTGATATTTAAATATTATACGTTTATATTAGAAAATTGATAATATGGCGTGAGGTTGTTTTTCATTATTTAATTTTTATTATCAATATTTCTTGTATTAAGCTTAACCTAAGGTACCTATTCGCTGGGGCCCATTCGTCCTCCGGCTTGTCGGCGTTCGACGAATTATTATCGGGTTCGGGCTATATATTTTTGTTGGTTTTATCGTGTTAGACGGGGTTCATGAACTGTTTTAATTTGTTAATTAAGACTCCGGAGTCGCACTATGGCCATTAGAAACCATCACTTTTGTCACTTTAATCATTTTCGCGAACTCGGTATTTGTTTGATATATGTTATTTAACTTTTGTTCACTCTCGTTCACCAAACAAAACTTTTTAATTTGTCGATATCATTATATTTTTAATAATTTAATAATTTAATTTTTCCTTTATAATTTCACCGATCTTTCTTCCGATCTTCCAGCTGGCCAACTGTCCTGCTTCACACTCCAAACCTTTCTCCTCTTTCTTCTTCTTTTTCCTATCGCTAATCTACCGCCAGAAAAAAAACGGTTTTTTTTTCGCATTTCGATTTTTGGCGCGAAATTTTTCCTCTTGGGCTATTTTTTTCCAATTTTCCCTGGTAATAAGTTCCGCCACTAGATGACGTTCTCGTTGTTTGGGTGGTTATTATTTTACAATTAACCATCGAACAATTTTTAAATATAAATAAATGTAATATAAGATCAAAACCAAATAATTCCGGTGCAGAATGGTAGCTCTCACTAAGATACTCGAAACAACAAAAAAAACCATGAGAAAAATGGAGAGAAGAGGATCATGCAAAAAAAAAAAATAACTAAAACACGTAATTATAACCTAAGTTGGTTTCGTAACAAATCTATACTAAAAAGTATTTTATAAAAAGATTGGGTTTTGTCACACATCACCACCCCTTATAACATACCATACCATAGCTTGAGATCTTCTGTCAAGCGGCCGAAGTTTTGAGGGTGTGAGTGTAGGGAGTCATGGTGGGAGGGAATAGAAATTAGAAAAAAAATAGTTTTAATTTCTCGAAAGCCGCAATGGATAAAATGCTAAAAGTTGAAAACTGTATAGAATAAAATAATATATCTATGGCCACAGGGAATAAGTAGGTTAATTTAAAAACGAAACTGTTCCTGTAAATCCAGTTTTTGTGAAAAAAAATAAATTTGTTGACATATTAGTGATCAAACTCAAACAATATTTATTTATAATAACTCAATATGCGTTAACAGAGCAAAAATATTTTAGAGATAGAGATAGAGATAGAGATAGACTTATCATCTTAACAGCTAAGTTGTAATAATTGAAGCACTAGGCAATGAAGAAGAAAAAACAATAGAAAATATATGTATAATAATTTGCCAAGGAAAAGTACAATGAAAATCCTTGCCTATTTAAACTTAAGCTATGTACTTAAAACTAACTTAAAACTAGAGGATTAGATAGTAATTTACATGACTATGAGATAAGAATTATGTATGCAGAATTATGGAAACAGAGAAAAGAAGGTGAAATGCAATATTAGTCAAACTATAGGAACGATGCAACCAGCGGGTTATGTATATTTCGGCATCTCTTTAAAAATGACTCAAATCTTTTATTGGCCAGTGTTTTTATGCAATGCACGTTATACCCTAGATACACTGCTTGTATACAAATCATGATATCGTCGAAATCACCAGTGTATCACCAATAAAGCGCATATAGTTTGTCAAAGAGCTGATATTAACGTAGTATCAAAAGTCTTTCCTTTTTTTTTTTTAACGCCCGTCGTTATAACTTAGGGGGTCACCCTTTAGTGCGATTGCATTAACGACATAGGTTGAGGATAAAATAGTGTGGTGGGGGATTTAGGGCGGTGGGACTGGAGGGAAGCGTCTAAAGTGTCGGTGGACGTTGTTTTTGAACCGCTGAAGGTCATACTTATCAGTGAATAGATCGGCTGGCAATGCGTTCCACATTACTGATGTTCGGGGGATAAAGGACTGCCTAAACTTTACTGTTCTCCACGAATGGGGCTGAACGGTATACTCGTGGGCGCGTGGAGCTTGGCGAGTGTTACGGGGGCGACTAAGAGTGGGGGAATAAGTTCTTTTAGTTCCTTACTACATTTACCATGAAAATATCGGTAGTAAATACTGAGTGCTCCGACATTACGGCGATGCTCAAGGGAGTCTATAGAAGGTGCAACGGCTTCGTCTCCAATTAGTCGGAGCGCATGTTTTTGAACACGGTTGAGCAAGGCTAAATGGGATTTAGGGGCCCCTTGCCCAGATATGCGAATTGTACTCAAGACGTGGTCTGATATATGCCTTGTAGATTGCAGCTAAATTGGACGCTGAAAAGTATTTCTTACACTTCCGTAGAATTCCAAGGCGTTTAGAAGCATCAATTGCGACATCAAAGATGTGCTGGCTCCAGTCTAGGTGGTTGTTGATTTTTACACCTAGTAATGTGAAGTCATCAGAAGAAGAAATTTGTGCGCCACCAAAGGATGTACTTGAGACCGACGTCGGAACATCACGTTTAAGGGAAAGATGACAGGACTGTGTTTCTACTCTATTTTTCTTGCCCCAGTCCAAGATGAGATTGAGGTCTGAGTTCAATGAACCGAATAACTCAGTGCGTTGAAAGGCCACCGAAGTCGGACGTGCCTCTGCAGCAGAGTCGAAATTTAAGACATTGTCCAATGTACTGTCATCTGCAAAACTATGGCTTGGATTGAGAGTTGACGACAGAAGGTCGTTAATAAAGATGAGAAATAGGGTGGGAGATAGAACTGAGCCCTGGGGTACACCGGAATCAATTGGAAAAGAGGATGAAGTTATTCCGTCTAATACGACTCGTATTGAACGTTTGCAGAGAAAACTCTCAATCCATTTAAGATAGGTTGAACTAAAGCCGAATGCCTTAAGTTTTACTAAGAGACATTGGTGCCAAACTCTGTCAAACGCTTTAGCAATGTCAAGGGCAAGCACTTGACCTTCACCAAATTTGTGAATGCACGAGTTCCAGCGTTCCGTTAGGTAAACTAAAAGGTCACCTGTAGAACGACCGGAACGGAACCCATATTGGCGATCGTGGATCAGATCTCTGTCCATCAGGTATTTCATTATTTTGCGATTGACAGCAGTTTCCATTACTTTTGCGAGCACGGATGTAATAGCTATTGGGCGGTAATTTAATTTGTTTCCTTTCTTGGGAATTGGTTGAACATTCGCCACTTTCCACATCTGAGGAAAGCACCCTGAAGAGTATGAAAGATAAAAGAGATTGCGAAGCGGTTTAGCCAGAGAGGAAAAGCATTTCTTGAGGACTATGGGGGGATACCATCCGGTCCAGCAGACTTGTGGACACTGAGCCCTTGCAAGATCTTGGAAATAGCCCTGGCTCGAAAACGAATGGGTGACAGCAAGGAATCAGATATTGGGGGGTTGGGGAGACTCTGATTCGAAGGTGGAAGTCTAGAATTTCTAGCGAAACTTGCCGCCAAAAGGTTAGCTTTTTCCATAGGATCTACAACGGTTCGGTCACCATCAAGAAGTGGTGGTGTAGAACTTTTTACAAAATTGTTATTGACTGATTTAACAAATGTCCAAAAAGATTTCGAGCTCTTAGGGTTGTCGACGATCTTCCGCCGAAGATTTTGATCATATGCAAACTTAGCACGTTTTAAGATACTATTGCAGGAATTTCTTGATAATTTAAGTGCGATCTTATTTTCAGCAGTCGGGTTGTCTTTAAATATTTGGAACGTGTTCTTTTTGGCTTTTATTGCACGAAGACAGCCTTTATTGAACCAAGAATCCTTGGACGGCCTGATTCTTTTGCGGTTGGTAGGAACAAAAAGACTCATTCCTTTAAGGATTGTCTCGGTTACTAGTTGACATGCTAAGTCACAATTTCCGGATTCACAGCACAATTTCCAGTTGAAAGCACGAAAAAACTCTTCAAGGGCTCCCCAATCAGCTCTCTTGAAGTGCCAAACAAGTCTTCGAGGTGCTATGGAAGCTGCCGATTTTAATATCGAAATTGGGAATTGTGCATGAACCAACAAATGGTCGGTCGTTCCAATTGGTGGCAAAATTGAGACGTTGTATTTAGCTGGCTGATTAGTTAAAAAAAGATCAAGAAGATTTGATGATTTACCTGCAATGTCAGGTAGACGGGTGGGATTGTCTACCAACTGCACTAATCCGTTAATGGAAGCAAAAAGCTCAGTATCCCGACCCTGCTGATCCGTATGAGTAGAATGTTTAAGCCAGGCAGTGTAATGAACATCGAAATCGCCCGCGACAACGATTTCAGCGCCTGGATTTGCAGTATATATGGATTGAATAGAGTCAGACAACTTATCCAATTCAAAGGTGGTATTTATTGCATTCAGTGCCAGGCTTCTGTAAACATAACAAAAGAATATGATGTGCTTTTGGGTATGAATTTCTATCCAGCTAAAGCTAAATTCTGGATTGGAGCAAGTTCCTAAATGTGGAACTAAATGAAAAGCTACATCATCGCGGATATAAAGTGCGAGACCCCGCTGACGGAAAAAAGTTGGTATAATGTGATATCCAGGTAAGACATAGAATTGTTCATTACCTGGCAACACCTTGCATTCGCTAATTGCAAGAATATCCGGTTTTGAAGTTTGGGTGTGAATATACACCGAAAGATAGGCAGTGCTTAGGCCCCGAATATTTATTTGGTCAATTACAAAATTAACCATAGAACTTTAAAAATAAAAGAAAAGGTTTTACAAGTCGAACCGCATCGACAACAACAATCATACACATCAAAGTACGACACAACAACAAATCAGGCACAACAAACGAACACTGTACGCGTTTGGATAGCTTCGTGGAGTTTTGAGACTGATCATCAAGAAAGTTAAAAGAAGGTTTCAAACGGTCGATCGAAACGTTCTTCTCTTTGCCATTTATAGCCAGTGTGAAGAACTTTTCATGTCGTTCTATTACTTTGAACGAACCTTCATAAGGCGGTTGTAAAGATTTCCTCACTTGGTCCTGACGTACAAATACATGATCACAATCTTTAAGCGAGTTGAAAACAAATGTGTTCATAGATGTGTGTGGAGAGGGTGATTGAGGTTTCACCGAACGCATGACCTCTCCCAGCCTTTGCACATAGTCACTGAGATGTGTTACTGTCTCAATGTATGAGTTCGTACGGCAAACGTAGATTTTGACCGTAAACTAGTTCAGCCGGTGTAGCATCAGCGTCTTCTCTGATGATGGAACGAAGCCCTAGAAGAATGAACGGTAGTTCGCGGGTCCATGCTTCTGAAGCTTTGCACATCAAAGAGCTTTTGAGCACCCTATGCCATCGTTCGAGCATACCATTTGCTTTGGGATTGTATGCAGTCGTTCTGCTACGCTTAAAACCCAAAACCCTGCCTAACTCTGCGAACAGTTGAGCTTTGAATTGCGCTCCTTGATCAGTCACAATTGTGAGAGGAGTTCCGTAACGAGGAATGAACTCTCTGACCAGCGAGGTTGCAACGGTTGTTGCACGAATGTCCGCAGTTGGATATGCCTCTGGCCATCTTGTGAAGTGGTTAATGACGGTAAGACAGTAAGAAAAAATCTGCCAACAATCTGGGCGTAACTTTATTATTTTTCCGGTAGAAGTTAGGAACGCGTTCAATTCTAAATGCGGTGACTGAAAACCTATCAAAAAGAACAAGATCGTGGAAGTGAAAATATGATTGGATCTGAGAGATATGGAATAATTTATGAAAAAGTACACAATCACTTTACAGCCCCTTAGGGGTCAATTATGGAGAATACATAGAATAAAATTAAATTCAATATTTGGGACGAGGTAGTAGATATGTCGAAAATCGTGGGAAAATATGCATTCTATTTTCACTGATATTTTTTTTGCCCCCCTTCTGAACGCCAATAGATATTCGTTTTTTTTTTTATTCAAAATTATTTTTCTAGTTGATTGAGATAAGCCGTTCTATATATAGGAAAAACACCCCCACTTGTACCACACTACCCTTATTGGTCGAATTTCAAAAAACCTTGAAAACACTTTCTAGGTATTCATACGAAGAATCCGTAGAATAAAAATAAATTCAATATATGGAAAGACCTAGTAGATATGACGAAAATCGTGAAAATATATGCATTTTATATTTAATATATTTACAAATAATTTTTTTTGCCCCCCTTTCTGAACGCCAATGAATATTCAAATTTTTTTTTATCACAATTACTTTTCTAGTTGATTTACATATACACACCGAGTTTCAACATTGTAGCTTAAGCCGTTCTATATATAGGAAAAACACCCCCACTTGTACCACACTACTCTTATTGGTCGAATTTCAAAAAACCTTGAAAACATTTTCTAGGTATTCATACGAAGAATCCGTAGAATAAAAATGAATTCAATATTTGGAAAGACCTAGTAGATATGACGAAAATATATTTTTGCAACATTCCGCTACTATAGCTCTATCTAAATACCAAGTTTAAGGCTTATATCATTACAGGTTCTCAAGATATAAGCATCAGAACTTTTTCCTTTTCACCCTCCCCCACCCTCCCCCTCTACACCCACAACCACAAAACTTTTTTCCCTACTAGACTTTAATTAGCGCTACTTCTGGTAAAAATTCTTAGCATCTATCTTACACTGTTCTTGAGATATGAAATGTGTTTGATTTGAAAAATTCTCATCCCCTCCACTTCTATGCTCCACCTCCCACTTAAAAAATTTTACTTTGATCAATCTTTATTTGTCAACTTTTATACCCAAACCCAATTTTATTTTTCTAGAGCAATTGGTTCATGAGATATCGTAATCTAAAGTTTTTCACCCCCCACCCCTGTACACAACTTCCCCCACCCAAAATTTTTCTGTTCTCCTAGTATAACTACAAATATTTTTCAAGTTTGAATAGTGTGCCATTAACGGTTTAGGAGATATGGATTTTAGAATGTGTCTATCTCGCCTTTTTTGGGTTTCGGACGCATTACATTTCCCCCCACTCCCACACCTCTTGATCAATATTAACAATTTTTCAGCAAATGGGTCTCCTATCAGAGCTCTATAGAAATTCCAAGTTTCAGCTTCCTATCATTAGGGGTTACTGAGATCTAGAAACCAAAATTTTTGGTCTAAAACACTTCCCTGTCCTTCCCCCTCACACCCCCACCCCTGAAAATATGGTCACTTCAAGGAGCCTACCCTGTCCATTCGTTAAAAAAATTTAAATTTAATATCTCAAATCGTTTGGCAGCTACGAGCCTCCAAACGATCTTGCGTACGGCGTACGGCGGACAGACGGACTGAAAATTTTTATTGCTTTTTTCGCGTCTACTAGTTATGAAACGTGAAAATAAAAATTTTGAGGGTAGCAAATTTTTTTTTTTTAAAAAATCAATCACAATACTTAATTATTAAAATAATAAAGTAAAACCTTCCGATGTAGGAAGTGGACCAACCAAATCAATATGTATGGTGGTGAATTTTTCAGTTACTGGTTCGAACTTACCGAGAGGGCTTTTTACATGACGTGAAATTTTGACCTTACCACAAGCTATGCATTCTCTGCACCATCTGTGAGAATCTTTGTTGATTGATGGCCAGATGAACTTCCGAGCTAGAAGCCTAGCTGTTGCTTTAGCACCTGGATAAGCCGTACCATGAGCCACATCGAAAATCTTCCTACGCAACGTCGCAGGTATGTAAGGCCGCAAAGTACTTTGCGAAGCGTCACACCAAAGTTGCTGGGAAGAGTTTTCAATGTTAATAGGTAACATTTTAAGGCTAGTTAACTTTTTAACGGTAGCTAATTCATCATCGATTAGTTGTGCATTCGCTATCTGAACGTAATCCACAGTTGATGGAATTACAAGCTCATCGATACGAGATAATGCATCAGCGACAACATTATCTGTGCCAGATATGTGTCGAAAATCCGTTGTGAACTGACCAATGAGATCCAGATGTCTAAGTTGACGTGGAGATGCTTTTTCAGAATTTTGTCTGAAAGCGAAAATTAATGGTTTGTGGTCGGTAAAAAGAGTGAAAGTTCTGCCTTCCAGCATGAATTTGAAGTGTTTTATAGCAATGTAAGCTGCTAAAAGCTCTCGATCGTATGCACTATATTTTCGCTGTGCCGCAGAAAGTTTCTTTGAAAAGAATGCCAAAGGTTGCGAGGCACCCGAAACTTTCTGCTGCAACACAGCTCCGATGGCTGTGTCAGAAGCGTCAACCACAAGCGAAAGTGCTGCCTTGAAAGAAGGAAAGGCTAGAATCGCAGCCTGCGCTAATTGATTTTTACAGCTGTCGAAAGCTTCCAATGAATCAGGACTCCATTTAAGTTCCGTCCTATCTCTTTTTTTCTTACTACCCTCAGTAAACTTATCTAAAATGGACTGAGATGTGGCAGCATGAGGTATGAATCTTCGGTAGAAGTTGATCATACCTAGAAAACGTCTCAATTCGTGAACAGTAGCTGGTTGCGGATAGGAGATAATTGCTTCGACTTTAGAAAATACAGAACAACCATCTAGTTGTTGAGCGAAGTCCTGTATATGTGGGATCGGATATTTATCAGGTATTGTCTGCGCGTTGAGCGCCCGATAATCCCCGCAAGGTCGCCAACTTCCGTCCTTTTTGCGGGCCATATAAAGTGGTGAAGCCCAAGGACTATCAGATGGTCTGCAAATGCCGCGATCCACCATTTTGCCAAACTCAGCTTTAGCAATCGATAAACGATTGGGCGAAAGACGTCGTGGTTTAGAAAATGTTGGTCGCCCTTCCGTGGTAATGAAATGCCGGACTGTATGCATCTTAAGTGTATTTTCTGTGCTTCATTGTAAAATGTTTTGATGTTTGTTAAGAAGTTCTGAAACCCGAGGGTTTTCGTGCGAGGCTGCTAGAACAGATAATTCTGTAGAAGGTCCCTTTAAAACTTGACCTATGGTTGAACTGACGTTAGTGAGTGGATCGATTAGACAGCGTTGTCTGAGAGTAACAACCAAACCAAAATGTCGTAGGAAGTCGGCTCCTAGTATTGGTCGGTCAACGTCAGCGACGATAAAATTCCATTCGAAATTCCGTCGAAGTTTGAGTGAAACTTTAAAAGTCTTAAGACCATATGTCTTAATTTTAGTGCAGTTCGCTGCAGCCAGAACCAAGCTTGGATTCGCAGTACTGTGATTGTCACGATGCCTGGGGACAACCGAAATATCGGCACCGGTATATATAAGAAATCGTAATTTAGATGTCGCGTCCAAAATATTACGGCGACTCGAGTGTGGACATGTGCTGGAAGTCGCCATTTCCAACACTTGATTTAGTTTTTTGCGTGCGGATGTTTGCACAGCTTGCGACATTTATAAGCTTTGTCACCAAAACGTTCGGGGTAGCAGCAATAACCATTTTCTGAATTGCTTCTGGATCGACCGCGTGATTTGCTTCTATTACCGCGTTGTGTGTCGGATTGGCGTTCCGAATTTTGACTCTGTCTAGTGATCTGAGCGATATCGCCGACAGTACTTGCTAACGCAGCAATTTGTTTTTGAAGTGCTTCTAAACCAAACTGCTGCGTGTTTGACGATGTGGTTGTAGAAGCATTAGCAATCTGCGAGAGAGTGCGTTCAAAAAATTGCTTCCGGCAAGAGAACGCATTTGGCCTAACAGTTGGGATGGTTTGTAATCGCCCAAATCTAAACCACTAACCAAACGTTTCAATTTGGCGTCCTCGGATTCCCCGTATCGTTTAACCATCGAGTCTTTAAAATAAGTGTATGGAGTGTCTGGTGAAATATTTTCGATAATATCCATTGCCTGCTCACATTCCGCCGAAGTTAACATACTTAACGCGTGGTTAAACTTTGTTAACTCAGCCACTACAGATGCAGCTGCAAACTGTGCATCCATAATGCGGAACCATGCGGCTGGGTTCGAGGTCCAAAAGGGCAACTTTTGGATCGCGACCGCAGCCAGTTGCGGAATAGGATTAACTGATGTTCTGATATCAAGTTGGATTGCTGTATCATCATTGGTTCATGCCAACGGATTTATTATGTCCTCGTTAGACATATTGTTAAAAATTATAATCAATAAAAAGTGATGATAATAATTCGCGGAATCAAAGTAGCAAAAAAATAAATTAAAATGTGATAGTACACTTTCAATGATTGTTAACACCACAATTCACATAAATTTTTTAACAAAGAAAATATATACCTATACCTTATATATATAGGTACGTTCCTTTAGTATGCGAATGATGAGTTTGTTGAATCGGGCTTGAAATAAGTTTGCGAATGATGAGTTTGTTGCTTCGGACTTGAAAGCTTGCGGTAATCTTGAAATGATGTACGATGATTGTTATCGTATCTGCTATTGCTTGAGCGTTGTGGCAGAACCGTTAATAATCATTGATGTCTCTGCTATTGTGCGTTGCGGCAAAACCGCAACTTAAAACTTGCTTTCCAAATAGTTTGTAGTCGGGGGTCACCAATTGTCGTGTTATTACAATGCGTTTATATATTTGATAACACGACTTTATTATTTTTATTAATATTTTATTTATCGAATTTAATAATTGAGATAAGTTGATTTAATTTTGTAGTGCTTAATTATTTATAATATTTATCCATTCAATTTAATTATCTGCTATTCAATATTCGCTTTAATTTTATAGTGCTCTATTCAATATCTTTTTTGAACTGACTTTTTTCAAATTGATTTTTTAATTTTTTACAATGCCCGATTACTTGATTTTCGGTTTGTGTGGGGTGTTTGGAACTTGTGTTGTCCACAAGTAGCCGACACCCCACATATTAATGAAAATGACATGTTGATTATTCAAGAAATAGGAAATGTGCAATTATAAAAATAGAATTTAAGCATTTAAAAAAATGTTCGAGGGTTGTTGTTCTAATAGAAATTTTTCCAAATACAGTTTTGAATTTTTCTCTGTGGACGACCTAGTTTACATACCAGCTAATAAAGTGGTGTAATTTTATTTTGCTTTTTTGTTGCCATTAACGTGAAAAATTGACATGAAAACAGTCATACCCAGTTGGTCGCGTCTGCGAGAATCTCGCAGATATCTCGAAGACTATCCCAGTTGGTCGCTTGTCTCTTAAGAGACATAATCTCGATGGTTTGAGCCTAGGAATCATATTGCTTATCTTTCTTCATCACTAGATAGAAAGAAATAGCAATATAAACATGTGCTCCCACCACGATCTGTTTGTTATGCAAAAAACAGCTGCATCACTTCGAGCGCAGCAAATGTCATCCCCGACTTACACGATAAAAATTAAATACGCGAAAAGTTATAGTTCAAGTGCGGTTACAATAAAGCGACACAAGTGCGATGTGAAGTGATTGGAAATGTGTCACTACGTTATAAGTTTCTTATATTTATTATATTGCAGTAAGGTAACTTCGCCCCTGCCTGCACTTTTCATTTCATAACCCCCTTTCTTATTTCCAGCCGATCGCAATCTCCGCGAAATATTCATACGAGTATGAGCTTTTATCACAAAACGCTATCATCAAACAGATGGCGCTATTTCCAAAGCCATTTTTCTATCGAGACATTCGCAGACATGTCTTCGAGATTCGGGGAGCATTTGTCTCGATACCGTGTATTTTTCCCATAAGACGTCTTGAAGAATCTCGCAGACAGGCCGCCATAGTCTTCGAGATATCTGCAAGATTCTCGCAGACGCGACCAACTGGGATGGCGGCCTGGGCCCCTATCACAGAACTCGAAACGTTATTTCGTACAACTCGAAAGTGATGTACGAAAAATTTCAATCGAGGCATCACAGAATACGAAAGAAACGTATGGAAAGTATTACCTCATTAAATCGAACAAAAATTCGAATTGTAACAGATTTTAATTTGAATTTGTACAAATGATTATTAAATTCAATGTCAAAATCAGTTTTGAAGTCGCGTCAATAAATAAATTTTGATAAATAGTTGTTGATATTAATTTCTTAGAAACTAGTATATTCAAATATCCGTTTATTGAATTTCAGTTTCGGTTTTAGTTTTAGTTTTCTAAAAATTGAACGCTCATTATCTGTAAAATAAGTTAAAAAAAGTAGTGAACAAAATAAATTGTGAAGTGGTTCGGACCTTTCCGTGGTTTAAAAACTTGAGAGGCATCCACACTCCTCCAGTGCCCGATCTAGGACCGTTCTTTTACTTAGTTGAAGTTAAAAGCTATTCGGAAGGAAATTCGAAATATATTTCAACTTAAAATACCAAACATCCAGTAAGTGTGATTTAGAATTCGTAGAACATATTTTTATTATAATTTCTAAGATATTTTTAGGTTTCAATTATGATTAATAGTATTGCTTTATTTTTTAACGACGAAGAAGAGCAAAATTTAAAAATTATTATGAAGCAAATTCGCGATAAATCTAATATATTTGAAATACCAAACATCCAGTAAGTGTGATTTAGAATTCGTACAACATATTTTTATTATAATTTCAATGATATTTTCAGGTTTCAGAGTAACTTCAGGTTATCGAAAGATGCCTTTAAGTACATCTTAAAGAAACTGCAGACCGAATTCAAGCCAACTACACGATCTTTTTCCATTCCACCTGTGCTGAAAATTGCTGTTGCCCTTAGATTCTTTGCCGAGGGTGGATATCACAGAGGAACAGGTCAGGATCTCAATATTGGTATGTCTCAATCAACTGTCTCTACAGTTTTGAATCAGGTGTTGGACATAATGGAGAAGAAATTATGTACCCAGTGGATAAAATGCGAAATGAGTGAGGTGGAGAAGAGAGCTTCAAAATCTCATTTTTTTAAAACCACCCGCTTTCCTGGTGTAATTGGTTGCGTTGACGGAACTCACATTAGTTTAATACGACCTCCGGTAGATGAACATCTGTTTTACAACCGGAAAGGACATCACAGCATTAATGCAATGATTGTAAGTGTGAATTTTTAAAAATAGCTAGTTGACCTAAGTTAATAAAAGTTATTTCAGGTTTGTGACTATAAAATGCAAATAAGATGCATTGATGCTAGGTATGGAGGAGCAGCACATGATTCACTGGTGTGGAGCTTCAGTGAAGAACTGAGCAGCCTAAAAAGCAACTATGAAAGTGGTGACAAAAATAGTTGGATTTTAGGTAATGTACTTTTCATAACAATGGTAATTAAAGCATTTATAACATATAATTTTAGGCGATTCCGGCTACCCTCTTCAACCATGGATAATGACTCCATATAGAGCAGCGGTAGAAGGAAGCACGGAATCGCGATATAACACCATCCATTCGACTGGAAGGAATATAATCGAAAGAACTATTGGTGTTCTGAAATCTCGATTCAGATGTTTATATCAAGGAAGGGAGTTGCACTATAGTCCTTTAAAGGCTATAAAGATAATTAATGTGTGCTCAGCACTGCATAATATTTGCATATATTTTAGAGTAGATTTCGATAGCCACACTGACCTCCAATCCGAATCTCAAGAGGGAGATTTCGATATGAATCATTATCTACAACAAGGTTCAGTAGCCGCAAGTGTAAGAAATGATATTGCAAATTCATTATTAAATTAAAAACAAAAAAAGACTTAATAAATTAAAAATACTGCTTCAGATTGAAAAAAACTTTGTACGAGTATTTAATTTTTATTTGCTTCTGGTAGAGCTAGTTCCCGTTCCTTTAAATCAAGCTCAATTTTCTTAAGCTTTAACTTTTCTAAGGTAGATTTTTGTTTTTCGATTCGATATTGTCTTTCCTCTATTATTTTATCTTTTAATAAATAATATTTTTTTTTCTTTCAAACGTTTTATGTTTTCTTTCGACAATTTCTTCATCGCATCGAAACCGTGCGATATGATTTTTGTGATATTCTCTTGTATTGCTGTCTGCTTTTTCAGTAGCAGGAAATTATTCTCCTTCAATTCACTGCGTCTTGGGTTACACGACGGAATGTTTGCATGAGTTGGGGCCGTTGGGGCAGACGGATGAAAATCAGAATCTTCAACTGCCAAAGACTCGTCACTTTCTATTGGTACGACGAGTACGACTAGTATCTCCAAACCTATTTCCACCTACACCTTCAACAGCAGCGTGCAAATTTAGGATATTTATTACAGTCTCTTCCAGGTCAGAAAAGCTTACAAGCTTGTTCGGACCACCTCCTGTACCGCTCCTATGGGCTTTGTTATGCCGCAATTTTTTTTTCACGTTGAATTTGTAATCCGCCATACCTAAATTACAGGACTACATATAGCATTGATATGGTATCACTTACGATTTACCTTTTTCCATCCATCTGCAGTCTTTTTCGGTGGGCCATGGGAATTGAGCTGATCGGACAACTCGTTCCACAAACTTATTGTTCTAAATCTTGCCTCGCTGCTCATGGTGTATCCTTGAGCTAAATCTGGATGCTCCACCATGAATTCTACCAATATTTTGTATTGGCTTGTATTGGTCAGCTTCGCCCTAAAAGTATAATTATCCACGTATTCAATAATTAAATTTCTACGCAATTTTCTCTTTTTTAACAAATAAACACTACTTACATCGCAAAAGTTTACAAAATTTACACCTTTAACTTGAATTCGAAAGCTGAAATGCTAACGAGTAAATATACGAAAAAAACGTATCGAAATGTCACATGTTTCGAGTTCTATGATGCCTACTAGACGAAAAACGTTGCTCGAAATTTCGTTTCTGAAATTCTAACGAGAGAATATACGAAATAACGTATCGCAGTGTCACATGTTTCGAGTTCTGTGATGCCTACTATACGAAAATTGGTACTCGAAATATCGTTTCGTGTTCTGTGATAGGGGCCCTGTCTGCGAGATTCTTCGAGACGTCTTATGGGAAAAATATACGGTATCGAGACAAATGCTCCCCGAATCTCGAAGACATGTCTGCGAATGTCTCGATTGAAAAATGGCTTTGGAAATAGCGCCATCTGTTTGATGATAGCGTTTTGTGATAAAAGCTCGTACTCGTATGAATATTTCGCGGAGATTGCCATCGGCTGGAAATAAGAAAGGGGGTTATGAAATGAAACGTGCAGGCAGGGGCGAAGTTACCTTACTGCAAAATAATATATATAAAAAACTAATAACGTAGTGACACATATCCAATCACTTCACATCGCACTTGTATCGTTTTATTGTAACCGCACTTGAACTGTAACTTTTCGCGTATTTACTTTTTATCGTGTAAGTCGCGGATGACATTTGCTGCGCTCGGAGTGATGCGGCTATTTTTTGCCTTACAAATAGATCATGGTGGGAGCACATATTTCTATTGCTATTTCTTTCTATCTAGTAATGAAGAAAGATAAGCAATATGATTCCTAGGCTCAAACCATCGAGATTATGTCTCTTAAGAGACAAGCGACCAACTGGGTAAATCAACAAAATCGCATTTAACATGCTTATGGGGCCTTAAGGAAGTCTTTTATCTATAACACCCTGTGCAGCTGAGTGAAGTTAAAATAAGAGGGAAGTTTAAATAAAATATTTTTAAATGAATATTTTCACTATATACATAGTTAGTTTCGAAACTATTCTGAAATTGGTTTGCGCGATTTTTCCAGTGTAGCGAGACCTAAACTCCATGGAAATAAAAAGTTTGTTTGGTCGAATTTACTATTTCGGGTAGCTGCTATACAAAAAATCATTACATGTTCAAGAATATTGGCCAATAACTTTGGGAACTATGAATACTTAATTTTGTATATATTGAATTTTCAAACTTTGTATTTAAATGTATGAATATGCAAGACCCCACCAGACCTTCGAGTGGCTGGTATACAAAAATCCTGTCAAAAAATTATCATAGAGAAATCACATTACTTAGTACTTTGTATAGCTGTCATACCAATATCCTGTAAAAATGTCTTCACTTAAATTACGGAACTCACTATATCTCAAGAAATCGTTCAGTCACAATTTCGGAGTTTTGTATAAATTAGTTTTGAGTGAAATTTCACTAGTCTAAACTAGGAATTTGAAATTTTGTAGGAATTAATTAAATGGATGCAGGTAAGAGGACAAGTATGCTAGAGATCGAGTGAGTAGTCCTTCATGCATATTCCATGTGAAAATCCTTCAAATTTAAAATGTATATGAAATTGTCTTTTAGTTCCTAGTTGCAACCAAATGAGTTTAATAATTAATAAAAGACAATGCAGTTCTGATTCTACTTCATTCCCAGTATCAGTTCAGTATTTCATCTAGAGTATTGGTTTGCAACGATCGTGACTGCAGTATGATTTTTAAATAATTCCACCGTACTTAGATTTAAGATCAGATTGCAACGAAAAAAAGGAGGATCAAAAAAGGGGAAGGCGAGGTGATCTAGCATTTCTAAAGAGCAACAGTTTTTAAAAGCTCACGTACGCCTGTCCGCGCTGAGAAGCGACCAAATTTGAAAAATTATTATAAAGGTTATATGGTGAAAAAACATTTTTCTTAAAATAAAAGTCCATAACAAATGAAAATCTGTAGGAAACAATTTTTTTTTAAATTTTAGGTGTATGTAAGCCCTTAAATGATTCCTTGTGAGTTACAGTGGAGATCAGATTTCAATGGACACGCTCTTAAAAAAAGGAAGTCAAATGGACGAGAAAACGAGGTCCTCGCATCTCCATGGTGAGTACTCTAGGGTCAGCCACGGAACTTTTAATAGTTGGGCGAGTACTCCAGAATTAGTCCCATGAGAGACCTCCTTTTAAGCTCTAGCCTAGAAGTGGAATTTCTTGCCCGTTTAAGCCCATACCAGAAAAAAAAAATAAAAATTTGCTGAAATCTGTCGATATTTAGAAACATATTGCGCTATGTTTCAGTTCTGGCACACCCTGAAATAATAAGTTATAGTGTTTTTAAATTTCCATTTTTCCTTACCTTTTGCGGTACAAAATTGCCTCCAAAGTGTCATTTCATCACCTATTGCGGTACAAAATTTGCCTTCAAAGTGACATTTTCCTGAGACCAGTACTGCCATATTCAAACTTTTGTGGAGTTGGTTGCACATCAGAATTGGAAAATGGCGGGAAAAATTTTAAAAAAATACAAAAATTATTCGTTTTTGGTTATCAAAACTACCTTTAGCTCCGCAAGGCTGCGCTTTTGTGGAATTGGTTGCACATCAGAGTTGGAAAATGGCGGGAAAAGTTTTAAAAAAATACAAAAATTATTCGTTTTTGGTGGTCAAAACTACCATTAGCTCCACAGGGCTGCGCAAAAGGTAGTTTTAATCACCAAAAACGAATAATTTTTGTATATTTTTTAAAACTTTTCCCGTCATTTTCCAATTCTGCGGAGTATAGTATATATAATGCAACCAATTCCACAAAAGTTTGAATATGGCAGTACTGGTCTCAGGGAAATGTCACTTTGAAGGCAAATTTTGTACCGCAATAGGTGATGAAATGACACTTTGGAAGCAATTTTGTACCGCAAAAAGTAAGAAAAAATGGAAATTTAAAAACGCTAAAACTTATTATTTCAGGGTTTGCCAGAACTGAAACATAGCGCAATATTTTTCAAAATACCGATATAATAAGTGAAAAATATTTTTTTTTATTTTCAGGTTGGAGCTCAAACGGGCAACGATTACCGCAATATTATATCGGCGTTACAACAAATCAAATTTTACCTGGAAAAGTTCAGTTATAATTTAAATATTTAGTAATGAATTATGGCAAACAATCTAATATAAGCTTAACATTACTTTATTTGATTGCAGAAGCGATGGCTCAACGAATATAATGCCAAAATACGCGAACTGGTTGGCGAAGAATTAAAACGTCAAAGCAATATGCCAGCTTTCTATTGGATGATGAATAAGACAAGGCACATTCGAGAATACTTACCAATCGAAGAATATCAAGGAAAAATAAGCAATGCATATATCTTATGGCCAGAGAAGTTATTACTAATCGTAGCACTTATTTGTCGTCAAATACTTATAACGTTTTAATATTTATTCTCTATAGTAAATAAAAAATGTGGATGTTGTTCAAAACTTTGATATTCCCTTCCAATTTCATCGGTTACACTGAATTTTAATTTAATTTGAGTTCGATATTTCTCCAACGTCATAAAAAAAGAGAAATAGTGAACAGGATTAGCAAAGAAACGGTTTCTTTCAACTCCGAGTACATCGCACTATTTTCAAATCATTTTATGCTATACTCCGCACACTTGTATTTTTTTGTACGCCTCCACTAATCATTCCCCTTCGAAAAATATCTTCTTTTGAGAACTAGCAACGCCGACTTCAACTCAAGCCGCGCCATAGCCCTCTGAACTATAGCCGCGCAGCTGAATTCAACATAAAAAATCAGAGTCATAACAAACATGACAGCTTCATATGATTCGCAACAATTTTGTATGGGGGATGCGTGACTTGGATGCTAAAAACCAAGTTTTCTATAAAGTAAGTAGCAAAGTGAAATAGTTTACAAACATATTCAAAAATGAGAATTAGACTTCTTTTCTCATCTGGAATTGAGTTTTCATAGAAAAAATTAGGAATACAAAAATATCGCAACTTTCAGCAATGTCGACTTTCCGCCATTTAAAAAATGTGCAGTTATTTCACTTATTTTTGATATTTGTGAAACATATCGCATATTGCTATGATTCTGAACATTTTTTTTTTCAGTATCGAGTCTAAAGGATTCGTCAATTCTAAAGCTATGTATTAAAACATCGTGCTCTGGGATAATAAAATATTGCTACGAATCCGTTCCAAAAAAGACTCTCAATTGAACCGGTATATTTTCTCGTTCCGATCCGTGACGTCACTCATCGAGGCAAAAAAATCGAAGCATATCTCACGACAAACTGTCATATGCACGCGGCTTGAGTTTAAGCCGGCAGTGGCAGCGTACTGTTGAGTCACCGCAGAAGAAAAATTCGTGTGTTTAGCGTCGCGAACGGTCACCACAGCGTGTACTTCCTCGATTAATTTCTGTTTTCGTCGTCGTCAAAATTCATGTACCATTTCGCCAGTCGAGTTTTACCAGCTCGATTTTGGATCAGAATAAAACGAATCTGAAGGTGAACGAATCGAATAGAGCGTGCAGAAAAGGGTAAAGTATAATCGCTGCGTGTTAAACTTACCATTTCGGCCGAAACGTATCCCTTATGAAACTGGCTGCCAACAATTGTAAAATTCCTTTTCCTTATCGGCGCCGTCAAAAGCCTGACACAAGTGATAATAATTTTTGACACCCACAAAACTGCTGACAAAATTTTCCCTGAAAGCAGAACAGAGGTGCCAATTGAACAGTATAACTGATAGTGCCATCTATGTGTTGACTCCAAAAATCAGTGATTTTGCGCCGGCAACGGACGAAAATGCCATTCCGTTGGCTGCGTCGAGACTTTCAACCGGCCACTGCACAGAAATTGTGAGTGTCAAAATTTCACTGATCGAATGGCGGCGAACTGGTTTTGGAAGGACGGCTAGAGTGTTCATCGCATCGGCGAGCTGTAAAAAAAAACCCCTTAAATTCGCGATTAATTGGTTTTTCTCCATTTTTACCGTGCGGAATTCGGTTCTTTCGCGTCGGGAGCTAGAAAAAAAGAAATCGAAATCAACGTGAGTACGGCGTCCGGTTGTTATGCCGAAGAAAAATTTTGCCAAAGAAGCGCGCGTCTGTTCGAATTTTTTTTGGTTCGCGCAGGTATTTTGTTCAGTACAACCCCGTCGTAATTTAGAAACGAGTTCGAGTGTGATACGAGTTGAGTAAAGAAAAAACGAGGAAAACGAAAGTGTCGCGCAGTTCAGAGGAAAGTTGATTAAAAATCGGGGTGTGCAATGATTGACGGCAGCCAAATCACCAAAATTTTTTTTTTAGAAATTTTAAAAATTGCTTTTTACGGCAATAAATTCGCTCGTGCTGTGCTCTAAAACGCGTGTAAGCTGTGCTAAAACGTGGTACGAAACTCAAACTGAGTGAGAACGGGCGGTAAAATGGCCGACAAATTCATAAGCTGCTTAGAAAATGGTGGCACCATAAAATGAATATACAAAACAAATTAGAAAAATAAAATGAATCAAACGACACAATAAAATAAATATACAAAAACAAATTAGAAAAATAAAATGAATTAAACGGCACAATAAAATGAATATACAAAAACAAATTAGAAAAATAAAATGAATCAAACGACACAATAAAATAAATATACAAAAACAAATTAGAAAAATAAAATGAATTAAACGGCACAATAAAATGAATATACAAAAACAAATTAGAAAAATAAAATGAATCAAACGACACAATAAAATAAATATACAAAAACAAATTAGAAAAATAAAATGAATTAAACGGCACAATAAAATATATATACCAAACAAATTAGAAAAATAAAATGAATTGAATTATACAACACAATAAAATAAATATACTAAACAAATTATAAAATAACACGGGAATAAAATCAATATTAAATGACAAGACTGACTAGGACGGGACGAATTAGATATAAACAAATAAAATAACAAATTAAATAATAAGAATAAACAAAATAAAATTAAATAATAAAAATAAAATTTGAAGGCGAAGCAGAATTAAATGGGGTGAGTCGATTTATTTTATTTCTATTAAATTTTTTTGCATTGTATTTTTTTTTTTGTTTTCTGGGTTACTGTTTTGCAGATTTTTTTTTTATTTTCTTCAAGAAGATGTTTAAAGGCTAAAGGCCACAGTATAAAATGAACCCGAGCGTTTAGCTCCTTCGCCCCGAACCTCTAAAAGGGGCCACGACGCGAAATGTTTTAGAGGACAGTCGTGGCTGAGGTAGGGTGGGCAGAGCAGGGCGCTATTAACACCAGAGCGCCCTGGCAAATCGCGGAGCCGCGCCATCCAACCGCTTCTTGGTCTTTCACGATCAATTGGGAAAATAATCCCAATTTTTTTTATTTCCTTGGATAAGTCGGCGCTGATAATAATTTTGTTGTACAGGCCAAGGGTTTAATGGCCTGAGTTTAGCAAGTACCCCCCACACTGCCGTAGCTAGTCCCGGCCGCCAGCAAGAGCGTCGCACCAGCTGAACTCAGACACCAATTCGGACTTAGGTGGAATTGGCCCTTCTGTCCCGAACCTTCTTTTTCCTTTCGACTATTTTGACTTTTTCAAGTCGAAATAGTCCTTCCAAGGCCTCAAACACAACAAATGGCGCCCAACGTGGGGCTAGCCTAAGCTACGCTTCGTTCACAAAGCGTAGCCCATCAACACGCGCGAGTTCGGAAAAATTCCGTGCAAAAAGGTGATGGGCAAAAGGACTTAATTTCGTCGTTCTGCGACAGCAAGTTTTCGCCTGAACGGCAACAGTCCAAGTGGTACAAGCTTTGTCAATTTTTCAACAGCAATCGTCTGGTCGATCTTATATGGAGGCAATGTGGAACGGACCTATTGACGAACCGTCTTGGCAACCTTTAGGCGCCAATTCGGTTCCATAGGAAAGGAAAACATTGTCTGTATGTGAGATTGATTAGATGTGAGTTGTGACAGACCTTGTTTTCTAAGTTTATTCCACTTTTGTCTTGCAAGTACCCTTTTGAGTGCTGGGCATGCCCTGTCTAGGCGGGCGTGTCGTCAGACAATCGGGAACAATACTTGTAGGATATTGGTGAGTTTGAAGGAGGGAAATTTCGTCGAAATTTCGGTAAAGTACCTTATATCCTTATCCATCCTTTTAGAGTTCCCTTTGTAACGTAGAGTATTTTTTTTTAGAAATAACGTAGAGTTTTCTTTGTATATAAAATTTTTCTAAGTCTTTTGTTGACAGATTTTAACGTAGTTTTTTTTATTGCTGATTTTGATTTTTGCTTGCTAAATTTTCCCACTTTTTTTTGCATTTTCTCATCGCGTTCCAGATTTTCCCGAGAGGTCGGAAAAGATCAAGTTCGGCTTCGCGATTTGTTCTGCATATGAGGGGAGGGGAAAGGTTGCGACGACGTGAGGGTTCATTTTTTTGTTGAATTCAAATACCGCAGACATATATACATATCATTCATTTTTTTTCACTCTTTGAAGCATTCACACATTCGTTGATACATTTGAACAATCATCCAAGTATTCATTCCGTATTTGAAATACATAAATACGTGGTGACATTCACACAATCAGTTGTTAATTCAATCAAAGAATCAGTCATTTAAAGACTCGAAAATTCGTTCACTCAGCTATCCTGAATTTCATTCGTTCACAACGCACTAGTTCGATTAGATTACATCATTCAGTCGCAAAATTTTATTTGCACAATACGTACGACGTCGCATTAACGTTCACACATTCACCCATCGATCGCACAGTCAACTATCGAATTATTCATTCAAATCCACTAGTTCGTGAAAGCGCGCGATTGAAATTTTTTTGATTCATCCATTCATTCGTTTTTCTACGCATTCGTTCGCATATTCACCTAAGCGCCATTCATTATACATCGGTTCATTCAATCATTCGTCAGAATACATTCATACGGTTGAGTCGCATTCATTCACTCTATCCGATTCGGTCAACGACTCAATCAATTCATCCGCTTACACTGCTTTGCACACTCAATCAGTCGCATTCGTTCACTCTATCCGATTCATTTAATACCCACTCACAGCGCATTCAAGCACCCATTACCAGATCCCATCAATCATGCCACTGCCAAGGTCGCCTTTGAGGCGGAATGATGACGAGATATGCACGATGTGCCAACATGTCGTGGGGGGCGAGGACGAAGCGCGGACGAAATGTGGGCACACTTTC
Source organism: Beris chalybata (assembly GCA_949128065.1). Classification (NCBI taxonomy): domain Eukaryota; kingdom Metazoa; phylum Arthropoda; class Insecta; order Diptera; family Stratiomyidae; genus Beris; species Beris chalybata. The sequence continues at coordinate 99,568,145 of OX421894.1, forward strand.
CACCTGCATTGTGTGGAGGAGTGGGTGCTGAGCCACAAAACGTGTCCCAATTGTCGCCAGGCACTGGAGCCGCAGGACTATTGGACCGTTAGGGGCGTGGAGGGCGCCACAGCGAGAACCGGAGCCGTGACACGCAGCAGAGCGAAGTCAGCGGCCGGCGGACTTTCACCAAGGCGGTTAAATCTTGATTTTCCGCTGGAAACGGTCGGCGGTGGGGTCTTTTACGCCTCTGACGGTTCAATTGGCCAAGAGCAGGGGGTGAACCAGCTCGTAAATCCAATCCCACAATCACCGGAAAGGGTAGTAGGCGAACGACCACGTTGGTCCGATATACGAGACACAGGTATCCCAGCTACGACGAATCCAGCGCCAGGGCGTACACGTTCGCCAGTGGTACGAACTGAGCTGGGAGTAGATCAACTAATAGAGTTGATGAGACGGGTTTTTCGGGAAGAGCAGGCGTCTCAGAGACCGGTGGGGGCCCATTATTCGGCAGCAGAGGGAGACTCGCGTGCTGGGAGGGCAGATCAGCGGACCGGAGCGGCCGCGTTGGTCAGCGATCGCGTTAGCCACGGCCCTAATCATCGTGTAAGAAATTCCTACAGCCCATTAAGGCATTGGCGTTTGCGTTTTAACGGGGATAGCCAACTCCTACGTGCAGAGGAGCTGATTTTTCGGGCCGAGACTCTCGCGATGAGCGACTTGCGCGGCAATTTAGATCTGCTGACGCAGGGCTTCCATCTGCTGCTGGATGGTAGGCCCAAAAAGTGGTATTGGTTGTGGCGTCGGTCCAATAACAACTCGTCTTGGGATACTCTGAAGGTAGCATTCTTGCAGGTCTGGGGAGAGCGCAGCACGGATTGGGAGTTACGGAAGCAGATGCTTGGTAGACGACAAGCGCCACACGAGCCCTTCATGTCCTTCGAACAAGACATGACGGAGCTTCGTTCACTGCTGAGCGCTCCCATGATTGAGTCCGAATTTGTGGCTCTGGTGCGCGGAAATCTGGTGGGTAGCACACAGCAACAATTGTGCTTCTACTCAGTACTTACGATGGACGAACTACGTCGACTTGTAGTGCAAGTAGAAGACACGCGAAAAGCCACCAGACCATCCCCTTGGAACCAGGCCAGATTCCACGAAATACAGGAGCCAGTCGTGGAAGAACATCCGGATACGACTTCTTCCGTCGACTTGGCCGGACTATCGAACCCCTGGATCTGCTGGAATTGCAAGAAGGAAGGACATGGGTATCGTGAGTGCGCGGAACCTGCGAAGGGCATCTTCTGCTTCGGATGTGGGCGGGCTGACGTTCTTAAGCCCAACTGCAGCCATTGCAAGGCGGGAAACGGCCGAAGGGACGGAAGGACAGCGGGTCCCTCCCGTCCGAACACTGCATCCCGACAGCAGTAGGAAAATTTGTTCACCACTCCAATTCCACGTCCCAATTTCAATTAGACATCCCAAATAAAACAACTTTACCCAAATTTTCAACCCCTAACAATACCCTTCCAAATTTTAATACCCTACCTACAACATTTTCTGAACCCAATTCCCATCCTTTTAGCGTAAAAGCATCCAAACCCATTTCATCGACGATCAACACTCCGCACGTCAAATTATTAACGAGACCAAGCGATAAGACGGAGCCGGCTGTTTCCCGGCCTGAAGAAGCCCTTATCGCAAAAGAACATCCAAGACGACATTCCCACCATCCTCTCAAGCCATACCACCTTCGGCTAAAGGAATATATGGAGGCTCGAGAGCGAATTTTTGCGCCTACTCCAATCGCAAGTGTTGATCAGGTATCAGCACTAACGAGTGGATCCGGTCGCAGAAAATCAATCTTGCGCCTTCGTACATTCTGGAAGATGGTGCGTGAAAAAAAGAAAGCGATCCTCTCTACCATCATTACCAATCCGTTGGACATACGTCCGTACGCCATGGTATCCTTGTACGGAGTGGACGTTGAAGGACTCCTCGATAGTGGGGCGAGCATCAGTTGCCTGGGGGCAAACGCTTTACAACGTCTCCATGATGCACAGGTGAATTATCGACCGGTCTGTCAGGAGGTGAAGACCGCTGATGGTGCAGCGCAAAAGGTATTGGGCACAGTAACTACCGATATTACTTTTCGTGGTATTACCAAACCCATTACACTATACATCGTGCCGAGCCTGTCGCAGAAATTGTACCTAGGGGTAGATTTCTGGCGATCATTCCAACTAGCTCCTAGCATTATCAGCGCGGTCGATACTCCCGATACTGCATCGCAACTGATAGCTCCGGATGCCCACCATTTAACGCCCACAGATGTAAAGAGGTTGGAAATGGTAAAGTCTAAATTTCCATCATACGAAGTATACGGACTCGGTGTGACCAACGTCGAACAACACAGTATAGACGTTGGTGATGCAAGTCCCATCAAACAGCGACATTATCCTGTGTCTCCTGCGATCCAAAAACTCTTATATGACGAGATCGATCGCATGAGGGCACTTGGCGTTATAGAGACCAGCCACAGTGCATGGAGCTCGCCTGTGGTTCTCGTGAGGAAGCCAGGCAAGGTCAGGTTATGTTTGGACTCGCGCAAAGTCAATAGTGTGACGAAGAAGGATGCATATCCATTACCACACATTGATGGTATCTTAAGTCGTTTGCCGCGAGCCAATTTTATTACTAGCCTGGACCTCAAAGACGGCTTTTGGCAGATTCCTCTCGAGAACAAATCCAGGGAGTATACAGCGTTTACCATTCCTGGCCGGCCTCTATATCACTACACGCGCATGCCTTTTGGGTTATGCAACGCGCCGCAAAGGATGTGTCGTTTGATGGACAAAGTCATCCTACCCGAGCTGAAGGAGCAGGTATTCGTATATTTGGACGATCTGCTGTTAATTTCTGAAGATTTCGATTCACATCTGGTTTTATTGGCAGAAGTCGCAGAATGTTTGCGAAAGGCTGGCTTGACCATTAACGTCAACAAGAGCAAGTTTTGTCTGAAAGAGGTGAAATATCTCGGTTACATCGTTGGAGAAGGAGGCCTGAAAACTGATCCCAACAAAGTTTCAGCCATCGTCGATTACCCCTCGCCTAAGTCCGCACGTCAAGTTCGACGCTTTCTTGGTATGGCAGGCTGGTATCGACGATTCGTTCCCAACTTTGCTGCGACTGTTTCACCGATTTCAGACACTCTAAAGAAGTCCAACCAGTTTGCTTGGACTACAGAGGCACAAACTTCCTTCCTATTAGTGAAAGACTTGTTGACGAAAGCCCCCTTACTAATCAATCCTGATTTTAAGAGGTCTTTCGTAATCCAGTGCGACGCCAGTAAATCAGGGGTGGGTAGCGTTCTCTTCCAGGAAAACGACGACGGGTCGGAATCTCCAGTGGCGTATATGTCACAGAAGCTCACTTCCGCTCAACGCAACTACAGCGTAACCGAACTCGAGTGTTATGCAGCTGTGTTGAGCGTGAAAAAATTTCGAGCCTATGTAGAAGGGACTGCGTTCAAAATCATTACGGATCACGCAAGTCTCAAATGGCTCATGTCGCAGAAAGACCTACAAGGACGGTTGGCAAGATGGAGTTTAAAACTCCAAGGTTACGACTTCACAATCGAGCACCGAAGAGGGAGCCTGAACGTTGTACCCGACGCTCTCTCTCGTGTATACGAAGAGGGATTAAACGCGCTGATCGATGTGGCACCGATGGTGGATATGGACTCTCCAGAATTCTCTGGCAAAGAATATAAAGAGTTAATGTCCACCGTCGATGCGAACGCCGATCGGCTTCCTGACGTATGCGTGAGGGATGGTTTCGTGTATAAGCGCACAGAGCCTCACAACGGTGACCCGATTGCTGAAGACAGGGCCTGGAAATTATGGATTCCATCGAGCCTTACGTCAGCTGCGATCGCTCAGGCGCACGAGGCGGACACCACGGTCCATGGTGGTTATGCCAAAACGCTAGAGCGAGTCAGGCGATTTTTGTACTGGCCCGGAATGGCTACACAAGTACGCACCTACGTTCTGGCGTGCGACACTTGTAAAGAGACAAAGTGCCCGAACAGACCTCTACGAGCGCCTATGGGAGAACCGTTCCAGACTGATCAGCCATTCCAACATCTGTATATCGAAGTACTTGGACCATATCCGCGTACCAAACGGGGTAAGATCGCTATCTTGATCGTCTTGGATCACTTCACCAAGTTCCCACTTCTACATCCTTTGGGGCGGATCACTGCTGAAGAGATCACAAACTATTTGGAGGGGCAGGTCTTCCATACGTTTGGAACATCTGAGACAATCCTCTCCGATAACGGCTCTCAATTTAGGTCGAATGTGTTTAATACCATGCTGAACAAATACGGAGTTAAACACCTGTACACCCCGAGCTACTCACCGCAAGCGAATGCTTCGGAGCGTGTCAATCAGTCCATCCTGGCCGGAATTCGAGCATTCATCACTGATGACCAAACACGATGGGATGAGAGTCTAAGCAAAATTGGATGTGCTCTTCGTAGCTCACTCCACCAAGCCACTGGATTTTCTCCTTATCAGGTTTTGTTTGGGAATCACATGATGTTGCACGGGAAGGACTACGAACTGCTGAAGCATTTGCGAGCGTTGGGAGAGTCAAATGTACAGCTTTGACCTCGAGAGGGAATTCCCATCGTGAGACAACTGGCGCAGATGAAAATAAGGGTCGCACATGAGGACAGCAGCAGGCGTTATAATCTGCGTGCTGCTAAAACACAATTTTGTGTAGGGCAAGAGGTATTCCGTAGAAACTTTTCCTTGTCCACAGCCGCGCAGAATTATAACGCCAAGCTGGCGAAGAAGTTCCTCAAGTGCAGGATTCGTCGTGTGCTGGGAAACTCCCGATACGAATTGAAGGATCTAGGAGGCAAACGTCTGGGGACTTACCACTCCAAGGATCTGAGGCAGTGATCCGAGGGAGTACACCGATTGCCCGGCACTCAGTCGTGCGCATGAGACCGACCAAAAGCGACGACTTTCTTTAGTCGGTTCGGCGCTGAAGATCAACGGCGAACCGCCTATGTTGTTGAGTCGCCGCAGAAGAAAAATTCGTGTGTTTAGCGTCGCGAACGGTCACCACAGCGTGTACTTCCTCGATTAATTTCTGTTTTCGTCGTCGTCAAAATTCATGTACCATTTCGCCAGTCGAGTTTTACCAGCTCGATTTTGGATCAGAATAAAACGAATCTGAAGGTGAACGAATCGAATAGAGCGTGCAGAAAAGGGTAAAGTATAATCGCTGCGTGTTAAACTTACCATTTCGGCCGAAACGTATCCCTTATGAAACTGGCTGCCAACAATTGTAAAATTCCTTTTCCTTATCGGCGCCGTCAAAAGCCTGACACAAGTGATAATAATTTTTGACACCCACAAAACTGCTGACAAAATTTTCCCTGAAAGCAGAACAGAGGTGCCAATTGAACAGTATAACTGATAGTGCCATCTATGTGTTGACTCCAAAAATCAGTGATTTTGCGCCGGCAACGGACGAAAATGCCATTCCGTTGGCTGCGTCGAGACTTTCAACCGGCCACTGCACAGAAATTGTGAGTGTCAAAATTTCACTGATCGAATGGCGGCGAACTGGTTTTGGAAGGACGGCTAGAGTGTTCATCGCATCGGCGAGCTGTAAAAAAAAACCCCTTAAATTCGCGATTAATTGGTTTTTCTCCATTTTTACCGTGCGGAATTCGGTTCTTTCGCGTCGGGAGCTAGAAAAAAAGAAATCGAAATCAACGTGAGTACGGCGTCCGGTTGTTGGGCCGAAGAAAAATTTTGCCAAAGAAGCGCGCGTCTGTTCGAATTTTTTTTGGTTCGCGCAGGTATTTTGTTCAGTACAACCCCGTCGTAATTTAGAAACGAGTTCGAGTGTGATACGAGTTGAGTAAAGAAAAAACGAGGAAAACGAAAGTGTCGCGCAGTTCAGAGGAAAGTTGATTAAAAATCGGGGTGTGCAATAATTGACGGCAACCAAATCGCCAAAATTTTTTGTTAGAAATTTTAAAAATTGCTTTTTACGGCAATAAATTCGCTCGTGCTGTGCTCTAAAACGCGTGTAAGCTGTGCTAAAACGTGGTACGAAACTCAAACTGAGTGAGAACGGGCGGTAAAATGGCCGACAAATTCATAAGCTGCTTAGAAAATGGTGGCACCATAAAATGAATATACAAAACAAATTAGAAAAATAAAATGAATCAAACGACACAATAAAATAAATATACAAAAACAAATTAGAAAAATAAAATGAATTAAACGGCACAATAAAATGAATATACAAAAACAAATTAGAAAAATAAAATGAATCAAACGACACAATAAAATAAATATACAAAAACAAATAAGAAAAATAAAATGAATTAAACGGCACAATAAAATTAATATACAAAAACAAATTAGAAAAATAAAATGAATCAAACGACACAATAAAATAAATATACAAAAACAAATTAGAAAAATAAAATGAATTAAACGGCACAATAAAATAAATATACCAAACAAATTAGAAAAATAAAATGAATTGAATTATACAACACAATAAAATAAATATACTAAACAAATTATAAAATAACACGGGAATAAAATCAATATTAAATGACAAGACTGACTAGGACGGGACGAATTAGATATAAACAAATAAAATAACAAATTAAATAATAAGAATAAACAAAATAAAACTAAATAATAAAAATAAAATTTGAAGGCGAAGCAGAATTAAATGGGGTGAGTCGATTTATTTTATTTCTATTAAATTTTTTTGCATTGTATTTTTTTTTTTTTTTTCTGGGTTACTGTTTTGCAGATTTTTTTTTTATTTTCTTCAAGAAGATATTTAAAGGCTAAAGGCCACAGTATAAAATGAACCCGAGCGTTTAGCTCCTTCGCCCCGAACCTCTAAAAGGGGCCACGACGCGAAATGTTTTAGAGGACAGTCGTGGCTGAGGTAGGGTGGGCAGAGCAGGGCGCTATTAACACCAGAGCGCCCTGACAAATCGCGGAGCCGCGCCATCCAACCGCTTCTTGGTCTTTCACGACCAATTGGGAAAATAATCCCAATTTTTTTTATTTCCTTGGATAAGTCGGCGCTGATAATAATTTTGTTGTACAGGCCAAGGGTTTAATGGCCTGAGTTTAGCAAGTACCCCCCCACACTGGCGTAGCTAGTCCCGGCCGCCAGCAAGAGCGTCGCACCAGCTGAACTCAGACACCAATTCGGACTTAGGTGGAATTGGCCCTTCTGTCCCGAACCTTCTTTTTCCTTTCGACTATTTTGACTTTTTCAAGTCGAAATAGTCCTTCCAAGGCCTCAAACACAACAAATGGCGCCCAACGTGGGGCTAGCCTAAGCTACGCTTCGTTCACAAAGCGTAGCCCATGAACACGCGCGAGTTCGGAAAAATTCCGTGCAAAAAGGTGATGGGCAAAAGGACTTAATTTCGTCGTTCTGCGACAGCAAGTTTTCGCCTGAACGGCAACAGTCCAAGTGGTACAAGCTTTGTCAATTTTTCAACAGCAATCGTCTGGTCGATCTTATATGGAGGCAATGTGGAACGGACCTATTGACGAACCGTCTTGGCAACCTTTAGGCGCCAATTCGGTTCCATAGGAAAGGAAAACATTGTCTGTATGAGAGATTGATTAGATGTGAGTTGTGACAGACCTTGTTTTCTAAGTTTATTCCACTTTTGTCTTGCAAGTACCCTTTTGAGTGCTGGGCATGCCCTGTCTAGGCGGGCGTGTCGTCAGACAATCGGGAACAATACTTGTAGGATATTGGTGAGTTTGAAGGAGGGAAATTTCGTCGAAATTTCGGTAAAGTACCTTATATCCTTATCCATCCTTTTAGAGTTCCCTTTGTAACGTAGAGTATTTTTTTTTAGAAATAACGTAGAGTTTTTTTTGTATATAAAATTTTTCTAAGTCTTTTGTTGACAGATTTTAACGTAGTTTTTTTTATTGCTGATTTTGATTTTTGATTGCTAAATTTTCCCACTTTTTTTTTGCATTTTCTCATCGCGTTCCAGATTTTCCCGAGAGGTCGGAAAAGATCAAGTTCGGCTTCGCGATTTGTTCTGCATATGAGGGGAGGGGAAAGGTTGCGACGACGTGAGGGTTCATTTTTTTGTTGAATTCAAATACCGCAGACATATATACATATCATTCATTTTTTTTCACTCTTTGAAGCATTCACACATTCGTTGATACATTTGAACAATCATCCAAGTATTCATTCCGTATTTGAAATACATAAATACGTGGTGACATTCACACAATCAGTTGTTAATTCAATCAAAGAATCAGTCATTTAAAGACTCGAAAATTCGTTCACTCAGCTATCCTGAATTTCATTCGTTCACAACGCACTAGTTCGATTAGATTACATCATTCAGTCGCAAAATTTTATTTGCACAATACGTACGACGTCGCATTAACGTTCACACATTCACCCATCGATCGCACAGTCAACTATCGAATTATTCATTCAAATCCACTAGTTCGTGAAAGCGCGCGATTGAAATTTTTTTGATTCATCCATTCATTCGTTTTTCTACGCATTCGTTCGCATATTCACCTAAGCGCCATTCATTATACATCGGTTCATTCAATCATTCGTCAGAATACATTCATACGGTTGAGTCGCATTCATTCACTCTATCCGATTCGGTCAACGACTCAATCAATTCATCCGCTTACACTGCTTTGCACACTCAATCAGTCGCATTCGTTCACTCTATCCGATTCATTTAATACCCACTCACAGCGCATTCAAGCACACATTACCAGATCCCATCAATCATGCCACTGCCAAGGTCGCCTTTGAGGCGGAATGATGACGAGATATGCACGATGTGCCAACATGTCGTGGGGGGCGAGGACGAAGCGCGGACGAAATGTGGGCACACTTTCCACCTGCATTGTGTGGAGGAGTGGGTGCTGAGCCACAAAACGTGTCCCAATTGTCGCCAGGCACTGGAGCCGCAGGACTATTGGACCGTTAGGGGCGTGGAGGGCGCCACAGCGAGAACCGGAGCCGTGACACGCAGCAGAGCGAAGTCAGCGGCCGGCGGACTTTCACCAAGGCGGTTAAATCTTGATTTTCCGCTGGAAACGGTCGGCGGTGGGGTCTTTTACGCCTCTGACGGTTCAATTGGCCAAGAGCAGGGGGTGAACCAGCTCGTAAATCCAATCCCACAATCACCGGAAAGGGTAGTAGGCGAACGACCACGTTGGTCCGATATACGTGACACAGGTATCCCAGCTACGACGAATCCAGCGCCAGGGCGTACACGTTCGCCAGTGGTACGAACTGAGCTGGGAGTAGATCAACTAATAGAGTTGATGAGACGGGTTTTTCGGGAAGAGCAGGCGTCTCAGAGACCGGTGGGGGCCCATTATTCGGCAGCAGAGGGAGACTCGCGTGCTGGGAGGGCAGATCAGCGGACCGGAGCGGCCGCGTTGGTCAGCGATCGCGTTAGCCACGGCCCTAATCATCGTGTAAGAAATTCCTACAGCCCATTAAGGCATTGGCGTTTGCGTTTTAACGGGGATAGCCAACTCCTACGTGCAGAGGAGCTGATTTTTCGGGCCGAGACTCTCGCGATGAGCGACTTGCGCGGCAATTTAGATCTGCTGACGCAGGGCTTCCATCTGCTGCTGGATGGTAGGCCCAAAAAGTGGTATTGGTTGTGGCGTCGGTCCAATAACAACTCGTCTTGGGATACTCTGAAGGTAGCATTCTTGCAGGTCTGGGGAGAGCGCAGCACGGATTGGGAGTTACGGAAGCAGATGCTTGGTAGACGACAAGCGCCACACGAGCCCTTCATGTCCTTCGAACAAGACATGACGGAGCTTCGTTCACTGCTGAGCGCTCCCATGATTGAGTCCGAATTTGTGGCTCTGGTGCGCGGAAATCTGGTGGGTAGCACACAGCAACAATTGTGCTTCTACTCAGTACTTACGATGGACGAACTACGTCGACTTGTAGTGCAAGTAGAAGACACGCGAAAGCCACCAGACCATCCCCTTGGAACCAGGCCAGATTCCACGAAATACAGGAGCCAGTCGTGGAAGAACATCCGGATACGACTTCTTCCGTCGACTTGGCCGGACTATCGAACCCCTGGATCTGCTGGAATTGCAAGAAGGAAGGACATGGGTATCGTGAGTGCGCGGAACCTGCGAAGGGCATCTTCTGCTTCGGATGTGGGCGGGCTGACGTTCTTAAGCCCAACTGCAGCCATTGCAAGGCGGGAAACGGCCGAAGGGACGGAAGGACAGCGGGTCCCTCCCGTCCGAACACTGCATCCCGACAGCAGTAGGAAAATTTGTTCACCACTCCAATTCCACGTCCCAATTTCAATTAGACATCCCAAATAAAACAACTTTACCCAAATTTTCAACCCCTAACAATACCCTTCCAAATTTTAATACCCTACCTACAACATTTTCTGAACCCAATTCCCATCCTTTTAGCGTAAAAGCATCCAAACCCATTTCATCGACGATCAACACTCCGCACGTCAAATTATTAACGAGACCAAGCGATAAGACGGAGCCGGCTGTTTCCCGGCCTGAAGAAGCCCTTATCGCAAAAGAACATCCAAGACGACATTCCCACCATCCTCTCAAGCCATACCACCTTCGGCTAAAGGAATATATGGAGGCTCGAGAGCGAATTTTTGCGCCTACTCCAATCGCAAGTGTTGATCAGGTATCAGCACTAACGAGTGGATCCGGTCGCAGAAAATCAATCTTGCGCCTTCGTACATTCTGGAAGATGGTGCGTGAAAAAAAGAAAGCGATCCTCTCTACCATCATTACCAATCCGTTGGACATACGTCCGTACGCCATGGTATCCTTGTACGGAGTGGACGTTGAAGGACTCCTCGATAGTGGGGCGAGCATCAGTTGCCTGGGGGCAAACGCTTTACAACGTCTCCATGATGCACAGGTGAATTATCGACCGGTCTGTCAGGAGGTGAAGACCGCTGATGGTGCAGCGCAAAAGGTATTGGGCACAGTAACTACCGATATTACTTTTCGTGGTATTACCAAACCCATTACACTATACATCGTGCCGAGCCTGTCGCAGAAATTGTACCTAGGGGTAGATTTCTGGCGATCATTCCAACTAGCTCCTAGCATTATCAGCGCGGTCGATACTCCCGATACTGCATCGCAACTGATAGCTCCGGATGCCCACCATTTAACGCCCACAGATGTAAAGAGGTTGGAAATGGTAAAGTCTAAATTTCCATCATACGAAGTATACGGACTCGGTGTGACCAACGTCGAACAACACAGTATAGACGTTGGTGATGCAAGTCCCATCAAACAGCGACATTATCCTGTGTCTCCTGCGATCCAAAAACTCTTATATGACGAGATCGATCGCATGAGGGCACTTGGCGTTATAGAGACCAGCCAGAGTGCATGGAGCTCGCCTGTGGTTCTCGTGAGGAAGCCAGGCAAGGTCAGGTTATGTTTGGACTCGCGCAAAGTCAATAGTGTGACGAAGAAGGATGCATATCCATTACCACACATTGATGGTATCTTAAGTCGTTTGCCGCGAGCCAATTTTATTACTAGCCTGGACCTCAAAGACGGCTTTTGGCAGATTCCTCTCGAGAACAAATCCAGGGAGTATACAGCGTTTACCATTCCTGGCCGGCCTCTATATCACTACACGCGCATGCCTTTTGGGTTATGCAACGCGCCGCAAAGGATGTGTCGTTTGATGGACAAAGTCATCCTACCCGAGCTGAAGGAGCAGGTATTCGTATATTTGGACGATCTGCTGTTAATTTCTGAAGATTTCGATTCACATCTGGTTTTATTGGCAGAAGTCGCAGAATGTTTGCGAAAGGCTGGCTTGACCATTAACGTCAACAAGAGCAAGTTTTGTCTGAAAGAGGTGAAATATCTCGGTTACATCGTTGGAGAAGGAGGCCTGAAAACTGATCCCAACAAAGTTTCAGCCATCGTCGATTACCCCTCGCCTAAGTCCGCACGTCAAGTTCGACGCTTTCTTGGTATGGCAGGCTGGTATCGACGATTCGTTCCCAACTTTGCTGCGACTGTTTCACCGATTTCAGACACTCTAAAGAAGTCCAACCAGTTTGCTTGGACTACAGAGGCACAAACTTCCTTCCTATTAGTGAAAGACTTGTTGACGAAAGCCCCCTTACTAATCAATCCTGATTTTAAGAGGTCTTTCGTAATCCAGTGCGACGCCAGTAAATCAGGGGTGGGTAGCGTTCTCTTCCAGGAAAACGACGACGAGTCGGAATCTCCAGTGGCGTATATGTCACAGAAGCTCACTTCCGCTCAACGCAACTACAGCGTAACCGAACTCGAGTGTTATGCAGCTGTGTTGAGCGTGAAAAAATTTCGAGCCTATGTAGAAGGGACTGCGTTCAAAATCATTACGGATCACGCAAGTCTCAAATGGCTCATGTCGCAGAAAGACCTACAAGGACGGTTGGCAAGATGGAGTTTAAAACTCCAAGGTTACGACTTCACAATCGAGCACCGAAGAGGGAGCCTGAACGTTGTACCCGACGCTCTCTCTCGTGTATACGAAGAGGGATTAAACGCGCTGATCGATGTGGCACCGATGGTGGATATGGACTCTCCAGAATTCTCTGGCAAAGAATATAAAGAGTTAATGTCCACCGTCGATGCGAACGCCGATCGGCTTCCTGACGTATGCGTGAGGGATGGTTTCGTGTATAAGCGCACAGAGCCTCACAACGGTGACCCGATTGCTGAAGACAGGGCCTGGAAATTATGGATTCCATCGAGCCTTACGTCAGCTGCGATCGCTCAGGCGCACGAGGCGGACACCACGGTCCATGGTGGTTATGCCAAAACGCTAGAGCGAGTCAGGCGATTTTTGTACTGGCCCGGAATGGCTACACAAGTACGCACCTACGTTCTGGCGTGCGACACTTGTAAAGAGACAAAGTGCCCGAACAGACCTCTACGAGCGCCTATGGGAGAACCGTTCCAGACTGATCAGCCATTCCAACATCTGTATATCGAAGTACTTGGACCATATCCGCGTACCAAACGGGGTAAGATCGCTATCTTGATCGTCTTGGATCACTTCACCAAGTTCCCACTTCTACATCCTTTGGGGCGGATCACTGCTGAAGAGATCACAAACTATTTGGAGGGGCAGGTCTTCCATACGTTTGGAACATCTGAGACAATCCTCTCCGATAACGGCTCTCAATTTAGGTCGAATGTGTTTAATACCATGCTGAACAAATACGGAGTTAAACACCTGTACACCCCGAGCTACTCACCGCAAGCGAATGCTTCGGAGCGTGTCAATCAGTCCATCCTGGCCGGAATTCGAGCATTCATCACTGATGACCAAACACGATGGGATGAGAGTCTAAGCAAAATTGGATGTGCTCTTCGTAGCTCACTCCACCAAGCCACTGGATTTTCTCCTTATCAGGTTTTGTTTGGGAATCACATGATGTTGCACGGGAAGGACTACGAACTGCTGAAGCATTTGCGAGCGTTGGGAGAGTCAAATGTACAGCTTTGACCTCGAGAGGGAATTCCCATCGTGAGACAACTGGCGCAGATGAAAATAAGGGTCGCACATGAGGACAGCAGCAGGCGTTATAATCTGCGTGCTGCTAAAACACAATTTTGTGTAGGGCAAGAGGTATTCCGTAGAAACTTTTCCTTGTCCACAGCCGCGCAGAATTATAACGCCAAGCTGGCGAAGAAGTTCCTCAAGTGCAGGATTCGTCGTGTGCTGGGAAACTCCCGATACGAATTGAAGGATCTAGGAGGCAAACGTCTGGGGACTTACCACTCCAAGGATCTGAGGCAGTGATCCGAGGGAGTACACCGATTGCCCGGCACTCAGTCGTGCGCATGAGACCGACCAAAAGCGACGACTTTCTTTAGTCGGTTCGGCGCTGAAGATCAACGGCGAACCGCCTATGTTGTTGAGTCGCCGCAGAAGAAAAATTCGTGTGTTTAGCGTCGCGAACGGTCACCACAGCGTGTACTTCCTCGATTAATTTCTGTTTTCGTCGTCGTCAAAATTCATGTACCATTTCGCCAGTCGAGTTTTACCAGCTCGATTTTGGATCAGAATAAAACGAATCTGAAGGTGAACGAATCGAATAGAGCGTGCAGAAAAGGGTAAAGTATAATCGCTGCGTGTTAAACTTACCATTTCGGCCGAAACGTATCCCTTATGAAACTGGCTGCCAACAATTGTAAAATTCCTTTTCCTTATCGGCGCCGTCAAAAGCCTGACACAAGTGATAATAATTTTTGACACCCACAAAACTGCTGACAAAATTTTCCCTGAAAGCAGAACAGAGGTGCCAATTGAACAGTATAACTGATAGTGCCATCTATGTGTTGACTCCAAAAATCAGTGATTTTGCGCCGGCAACGGACGAAAATGCCATTCCGTTGGCTGCGTCGAGACTTTCAACCGGCCACTGCACAGAAATTGTGAGTGTCAAAATTTCACTGATCGAATGGCGGCGAACTGGTTTTGGAAGGACGGCTAGAGTGTTCATCGCATCGGCGAGCTGTAAAAAAAAACCCCGTAAATTCGCGATTAATTGGTTTTTCTCCATTTTTACCGTGCGGAATTCGGTTCTTTCGCGTCGGGAGCTAGAAAAAAAGAAATCGAAATCAACGTGAGTACGGCGTCCGGTTGTTGGGCCGAAGAAAAATTTTGCCAAAGAAGCGCGCGTCTGTTCGAATTTTTTTTGGTTCGCGCAGGTATTTTGTTCAGTACAACCCCGTCGTAATTTAGAAACGAGTTCGAGTGTGATACGAGTTGAGTAAAGAAAAAACGAGGAAAACGAAAGTGTCGCGCAGTTCAGAGGAAAGTTGATTAAAAATCGGGGTGTGCAATGATTGACGGCAACCAAATCGCCAAAATTTTTTGTTAGAAATTTTAAAAATTGCTTTTTACGGCAATAAATTCGCTCGTGCTGTGCTCTAAAACGCGTGTAAGCTGTGCTTAAACGTGGTACGAAACTCAAACTGAGTGAGAACGGGCGGTAAAATGGCCGACAAATTCATAAGCTGCTTAGAAAATGGTGGCACCATAAAATGAATATACAAAACAAATTAGAAAAATAAAATGAATCAAACGACACAATAAAATAAATATACAAAAACAAATTAGAAAAATAAAATGAATTAAACGGCACAATAAAATGAATATACAAAAACAAATTAGAAAAATAAAATGAATCAAACGACACAATAAAATAAATATACAAAAACAAATAAGAAAAATAAAATGAATTAAACGGCACAATAAAATTAATATACAAAAACAAATTAGAAAAATAAAATGAATCAAACGACACAATAAAATAAATATACAAAAACAAATTAGAAAAATAAAATGAATTAAACGGCACAATAAAATAAATATACCAAACAAATTAGAAAAATAAAATGAATTGAATTATACAACACAATAAAATAAATATACTAAACAAATTATAAAATAACACGGGAATAAAATCAATATTAAATGACAAGACTGACTAGGACGGGACGAATTAGATATAAACAAATAAAATAACAAATTAAATAATAAGAATAAACAAAATAAAATTAAATAATAAAAATAAAATTTGAAGGCGAAGCAGAATTAAATGGGGTGAGTCGATTTATTTTATTTCTATTAAATTTTTTTGCATTGTATTTTTTTTTTTTTTTTCTGGGTTACTGTTTTGCAGATTTTTTTTTTATTTTCTTCAAGAAGATGTTTAAAGGCTAAAGGCCACAGTATAAAATGAACCCGAGCGTTTAGCTCCTTCGCCCCGAACCTCTAAAAGGGGCCACGACGCGAAATGTTTTAGAGGACAGTCGTGGCTGAGGTAGGGTGGGCAGAGCAGGGCGCTATTAACACCAGAGCGCCCTGACAAATCGCGGAGCCGCGCCATCCAACCGCTTCTTGGTCTTTCACGACCAATTGGGAAAATAATCCCAATTTTTTTTATTTCCTTGGATAAGTCGGCGCTGATAATAATTTTGTTGTACAGGCCAAGGGTTTAATGGCCTGAGTTTAGCAAGTACCCCCCCACACTGCCGTAGCTAGTCCCGGCCGCCAGCAAGAGCGTCGCACCAGCTGAACTCAGACACCAATTCGGACTTAGGTGGAATTGGCCCTTCTGTCCCGAACCTTCTTTTTCCTTTCGACTATTTTGACTTTTTCAAGTCGAAATAGTCCTTCCAAGGCCTCAAACACAACAGTACATATAGCAGTTCATCGTGAGCAAATGCCTCGATTTTGCCTGGATTGCGATAATTGCAAGAATACCCATTGGGTGCTATTAACTCAAATCGATAGTTCATCGCATCACGATAATCGCAAGAAAACTCTAGCGCGATTAGCGTTTCGATAAGCGAAAACGCATTATAATACTGTTACGTGCAAGTCTGGCAACCGCGCAACTCGATCGGCGAATAATGGAAACAGCAACAACCAAATACCTTGCTGCAAAGTAACCCAATCAAAAGCCTAGATGAAGTTAATAAGGAGTATCACAATTTTACCTCCCTTCTTATCGAATACTCTCGAATGTACAAGAACAGTGCAAAAGATCACATCGAATGCTCTAAAGCTTATGAGAACCGTCTGTTCAAGAAAAGTCAGCGAGGGACATAGTAATCTATATTACGTGGACTGTGTGAGTCATCGAGTACATACCGTATCAGCGCCAACTTGACAGCCGCACACATATGACAATTCGTCGTGAGAAATGCCTCGATTTTGCCCCGATTAGTGACGTCATGGATTGGTCCCCATACAAAATCGTCACTCATCTAGGCAAAATCGAGGCATTTTCGCACGACGAAATATCAGTTGCGCGGCTATTATCCAGGGGGCATTGACCGTATTGGTGGAAAGCGATTGAAGAGTGCGATCGAGACTATATAAAGAGCGGGCTGTATTGCCATACAGTGCGAATAATTGTGGGAATCGAATTATTGTGCAAATTGAATGAGAGGAGGGAGGGAGATGGATATATTTTCAAGGGCGTCTGTAGAGTTGAACCAGAGGAGCAAAGTGGCAATTCCATCGGCGTCCGATCGAATGTGAATTTCAAGTAAAACAAATTCTTTTAAAATCAAAATAAGTGATCACTTATTAATCGCACATTAATTCTATTCGCACACTATTCGCACTGTATGGCAATACCGCTAGCTTTTATATAGCACTTGATCACACGCTAGCGAACGCTTTCCACCAATACGGTCGCGTACTAGTTGACTGTCAAAGCCCACGTAATAAAAATTACCCAGCCAACATTTAGGCAAATTTGGCCTTACCATTGTATTTATATCTTATAGTAGTATCACCAGACGTACTTTTCTGTTTTCACCTGCTTATACCAGAGGCGCTGCATGCGTTTTCTCTCTTCATACTTTTATCGTTACTCATTTCATTCAGTAAAGTCATGTCTCTCTTTCTGATGTCGCTGTGGGGCGCATGTGTTTAGTATTTTGCCGATTCCGTGTTTATACTTTTTCGTTACTATCATTTCATTCAGTAAAGTCGTCTCTCTTTCCTAAATCTTTCGAGCGGTGTAACGTTTAAGAAAAATTTTATGAATAGATTGGGTAGGCCCCAGAAGTGTCCATATTTTGAAGGTTGGGGGTATTAGGGGCGAAGTGCGAGAAGCATTTTAGACCGAAAATTTTAGTTTCTAGATCTCAGCAACCGCTAATGCTAGGAAGCTGTAATTTGGAATTTGGTTAAAACTTTGATAGTGGACTCATTTGCGAAAAATTGCCGATATGGGTGGAGGGGTTGGGGGGGGGGGATAATGCAAATCCGACCAAAACGAGAAAAAGCCGAGATCGACACAGTCTACAATTCATATCTCCTAGTTAATGACTCAAAATTGAAATTTAATATCTGTAGGTGAAATAAGAGAATAGATCGGAATCAAATTTTTGAGTGGGTAGTGACGTTCGGGGTTGGGGTGAAAATTTTTAGGATTCGATATCTAACGAAGCAATTGCTTTAGAAAAATAAGATTTGGTTTGTGAGTAAAAGTTGATAAATGGAGTCTGTTGAAAGTAAAATTTTTTAAGAGGGCGGTGGAGCATGAAAGTGGAAGTGATAACAATTTTTCTAAAAATTCACGTCTCATATCTCAAGAACAGTGTAAGTGTAAAATTCTTAAAACAAAAATTTGGTGGGTGTGGGTGTTGAGGGTGGGAGTTGGGGAGGGTAAAATGGTAAAGGTTCTGATCTTAATATCTCGAGAACCTATAATGATACAAAGGTGAAACTTGGTATCTATTTTAGAGCTATGGTAGTGGCGTGTTGGAAAAATATAATTTTGAATACAGGTATTTGTTCTGTCTATAGAACGGCTTATGCTAGAAAGTTGAAACTCGGTGCAAATCAACTAGAGAAGGAATTCTGATGAAAAGGGGGGAGGGGCAAAAAAAATTATCAGTGAAAATTAAATACATTATATTTTCAGGATTTCGTCTGCCTTATTCCTAGATCTGATCGATATCGAAAAAATTTTCACTTTCATGGGCTTGCGTAATAATCCTTTTTAAGCCTCTAAAAACATACATATAAGATCGGTTGAACACATTTTCATGAATTTCGTCACATCTTTTAAAAATGATAAGAAATTGAATTGGTTTTTACTTTCTCGTGTTGTCTTCATATTTATTTATTAAATCGTTAAAAAACCTGTTTCACAATTCCTTCGAAATTCAAATGCCAAGTGGAAATGAAATCGAATGGGTTTGTGTGAGGCTTTTAGTGTACATAACACATATTCCGAAATTCGAATAGTTTCCCATACATGGGCTTATATAATGTTTAATCGATTAAATATATCTATTTAAAATATTTTTATTTTAAGAACAAAATTAATTTTCCAAGAAATCTAATAATCTAGAAACAACTCATGATATACTCCGAATTCTACCACTCCCGAACTTTGACCCGATAAATAATAAAAGTTTGGCCAAGATCCATTTTATTTTTAGTACTATTTTGAATTTTTCACATATATGTTTTACTTTATGATTTTAATAATAAAGTATTGTTATCGACTTTTTTTTAAAAAAAAATTTGCTAACCTGAAATGATTTTTTTACACGTTTTATTACGAATAAACACCAAAAAAGCAATAAAAATTTTCAGTCCGTCTGTGCGCCGTACGCCGTACGCAAACTCATTTGAGGAATTATAGTTCCCAAACCCTATGAGCTATTAAATTGATTTTTTTTTATGAATAGACATGATAGACCCCTTGAAGTCAGATTTTTTTGAGGGGTGAGGGTGTGAGGGGGAAGGTGGGGGAAGCGTTTCAGAGGAAAAATTTTGGTTTCTAGATCTCAGCAACCGCTTATGGTAGGAGGCTGAAACTTAGGATTTCTATAGAGCTTTGATAGTGGACCTATTTGCAAAAAAATTGATGATATGGGTGAAGGGGTGTGGGAGTGGAGGGGGAAATAATGCGTCCGAAACGTAAAAAAGTGGAAATCGACACATTCTTAAATCCATATCTCCTAAACCGTTAATGGCAAGTAATTAAAACTTAACGAATATCTGTAGTTATACTAGGAGAGTGGATTGAAACAAAATTTTTTGGTATGGGTAAAGGCGTACGGGGGTGGGGGGTGAAAAACTTTAGATTACGATATCTCACAAACCAATTGCACCACAAAAACAAAATTTGGTTTGAGTATGAACCTTAATAGAAAAAATCTGCCAACAATCTGGGCGTAACTTTATAATTTTTCCGGTAGAAGTTAGGAACTCGTTCAATTCTGAAATGCGGTGGAGGCTACTATGTGACTGAAAACCTATCAAAAAGATCGTGGAAGTGAAAATCTGATTGGATCTGAGAGATATGGAATAATTTATGAAAAAGTACACAATCACTTTACACCCCCTTAGGGGTCAATTATGGAGAATACATAGAATAAAATTAAATTCAATATTTGGGACGAGATAGTAGATATGTATGTCGAAAATCGTGGGAAAATATGCATTCTATTTTCACAGATATTTTTCTTGCCCCCCTTCTGAACGCCAATAGATATTCGTTTTTTTTTATTCAAAATTATTTTGCTAGTTGATTTAGATATACACACCGAGTTTCAACAATGTAGCTTAAGCCGTTCTATATATAGGAAAAACACCCTCCACTTGTACCACACTACCCTTAGGGGTCGAATTTCAAAAAACCTTGAAAACACTTTCTAGGTATTCATACGAAGAATCCGTAGAATAAAATTAAATTCAATATTTGGGACGAGCTAGTATATATGACGAAAATTGTGAAAATATATGCATTTTATATTTATTATATTTACAAATAATTTTTTTTGCCCCCCTTTCTGAACGCCAATGAATATTCAATTTTTGTTTATCACAAATTCTTTTCTAGTTGATTTACATATACTCACCGAGTTTCAACTTTCTAGCATGAACCGTTTAATAGTTAGGAAAAACACCCCCTACCCCCGCAGCATACTACACCTAAAAAAAATTATATTTTTCCAACATTTCGCTACTATAGCTCTATCAAAATACCAAGTTTAAGGCTTATATCATTACATGTTCTCAAGATATAAGCATCGGAACTTTTTCCTTTTCACCCTCCCCCACCCTCCCCCTCTACACCCTCAACCCCAAAACTTTTTCCCCTACTAGAGTTTAATTAGCGCTACTTCTGGTAAAAATTCTAAGCATCTATCTTATACTGTTCTTGAGATATGAAATGTGTTTGATTTGAAAAATTCTCATCCCCTCCACTTCTATGCTCCACCTCCCACTTAAAAAATTTTACTTTGATCAATCTTTATTTGTCAACCTTTATACCCAAACCCAATTTTATTTTTCTAGAGCAATTGGTTCATGAGATATCGTAATCTAAGGTTTTTTACCCCCCACCATCATACACAACTTCCTCCACCCAAAGTTTTTCTTGATTCTGTTCTCCTAGTATAACTACAAATATTTTTTAAGTTTGAATAGTGTGCCATTAACGGTTTAGGAGATATGGATTTTAGAATGTGTTAATCTCGCCTTTTTGGGGTTTCGGACGCATTACATTTCCCCCCCACTCCCACACCCCTTGATCAATATTGACAATTTTTCTGCAAATGGGTCTACTATCAGAGCTCTATAGAAATTCCAAGTTTCAGCTTCCTATCATTAGATGTTACTGAGATATAGAAACCAAAATTTTCGGTCTAAAACACTTCCCCCTCCTTCCCCCTCACACAATTTGGTCACTTCAAGGAGCCTACCCCGTCTATTCGTTAAAAAAATTTCAATTTAATATCTCAAATCGTTTGGCAGCTTCCAGCCTCCAAACGGCGGACAGACGGACTGAAAATTTTTATTACTTTTTTCGCGTCTACTAGTAATGAAACGTGAAAATAAAAATTTTGAGGGTAATTATTAAAATAATAAAGTAAAAGGTTATCTAAAGTTAAATTTTTGAGGGGGGTAGGGGAGCATAGAAGTGGAGGGAATAAGAATTTTTCAAAAATTACATGTTTCATTTCTCAAGAACAGTGTAAGATAGATGCTTCAAATTTTTACCAGAAGTAAGCCTAATAGAACCCTAGTAGGGAAAAAAATTTGGAGTGGGGGTGGAGAGGTTGAGGGTTGGGAAGGGTGAGAAGGGTGAGCAGGGTGATAAGGAAAAAGTTCCAATGTTTATATCTTAAGAACCTATAACGATAGGAAGCTGAAACTTGGTGTTTAGATAGAGCTATTGTAGTGGCATGGTAAAAAAATAATTTTTTTTTAGGGGTAGTATGGTACGGGGTGGGGGGTTTTTTTCCTAAGAGATATGGTGGAATTCATGAAAAAGTATACAACCACTTTACACCCTCTTAGGGGTCGAATTTCAAAAAATCTTGAAAACACTTTCTAGGTATTCAAATGAAAAATCCGTAGAATAAAAATGAATTCAACATTTGGAAAGACCTAGTAGATATGACGAAAATCGTGAAAATATATGCATTTTATTTGTACTGATAGCTTTTTTTTGCCCCCCCCCTTCTGAACGCCAATGGATATTCGAATCTTTTTTAACAAAATTACTTTCCTAGTTGATTTACATATACACCGAGTTTCAACTTTCTAGCATCAGCCGTTCCATAGTTAGGGAAAAAACCCCCCACCCCCGTACCACACTACCCCTAAAAAAATTATATTTTTCCAACATGCCAATACTATAGCTCTATCTAAATACCACATTTCAGCTTTTTATCATTATACGTTCATATGATATAAACATCCGAACCTTTTACTTTTCACCCTCTACACCCACATCCCCCAATTTTCTTTTTCTGCTAAGGTTCTATTGGGCCTACGTCTGGTAAAAAAATTTAGCATATTTCTCACACTGTTCTTGAGATAGGAAAAGTGATTTTTTTGAAAATTTCTTATCCCCCCCCTTCCATGTTCCGCCATCCCCTTAAAAAATTGTACTTTGAGCAATCTTTATTTGTCGACCTTTCTCTTCAAACCGAATTTAATTTTTCTAGAGCAATTGGTTCCTGAGATATGGTAATCTAAATTTTTTCACCCCCACCACCGTACTCCACTAAACCCACTCAAAAATTTCTTTTCAATCTTTTCTCCTAGTAAAGGTACAGATATTTGTTAAGTTTGAATTTCGTGCCATAAACAGTTTAGGAGATATGTATTTTAGAATGTATCGATCTCAGCTTTTTTGCGCTTCGGACGCAGTATTTCCCCACCCCCACTCCTTCACTCATATCAGAATATTTTTTGCAAATGGGTCTACTATTGAAGCTCTATAAAAATTCCAAGTTTCAGATTTCTAGCATAAGCAATTGCTGATATCTAGAAACCAAAACTTGCGGTCTAAAACACCTCCCCCTTCACACCCGCATCCCTCAAAAGGTGTTCACTTAAAGGGGTATACCAAATCTACTAACGAAAAAAATTCAAATAAATAGCTCAAATGGTTTGGGTGCTACGAGCTTTCAAACAATTTTTCGTACACCGGCAGATGTACGGCGTTTCCACAATCCTCACCCCCAAATAGTTTCCAAAAATTTTGCATATACGTTTTTGTACCGCAAAAATAAAAAAGAGTGTATGACCTTCTGCATAATGGAATTCTTCTTTTGCATGAAGAAACAGAAAAGCGATCTGCTTCTCCATACCGCCCGTCCTTTCCCATGCACCGTGTACGAGGAAAGGAAATGAACGTAGTGAGAACTGTGAGAAATGTCAATGCGTATTGTACCTACGAAGAAAAATTCAAAATCAATCAAAGCAAGCATTATCTCATTCATTCATAAAGTTCAATCAACACGACTTCCCATTGGTTGGGGTTTTGTGCTCTCGCGCTCTCCACACTTATTCATTTTTTTAACACTCGAGTGCGGAGTTCGCTGTCGACCAATGGGAAGTCGTGTTGATTGAACTTTATGAATGAATGAGATATGCCTGCTTTGATTGATTTTGAATTCTTCAAGAAAGAACGAGTGTGAAAGCGCGAGAGCACAAAACCTCAAAAAACGATATATGCTGCGCCATCTTTTGAGCTGAGGTGAAGTTATTCGTGATACTACTATAAGATATAAATACAATGGCCTTACCAATAAAATGGCAATATTACTGCGGTGATAAAAATTCTTGAAAACTCTTGCATTTTTATCATGCTTACTCTTGTTTGGTAATACACTGCGTTTTTGTCATGCTGGCACTCATTTCACGCGTACAAACACTTGCCCTCCCAGCACAGGGCATCCTTTTGGCAATAATTATCAATTCATTGCATATAGCTATACGTCTATTTTTGCCATTGTCAATTCTGAGAAATGCCAACCATGCAGTGCAAAAGATTGATTCCAAAATTTTAACAGTAAACGATCGACAGCAAAAGTGAGAAGTGTGGTGTTGTGCGTGTTACCTATATACTGTAAGTTAATAATTACATATATATTATTTGAAAATTATATATTTTACAGATACCTCGGCTTTTTTTGGTTTTACAAAGCCTTTCGAGCGTTGGAGGAAGCATGTCGTTCAAATATATTTGAACGAGATGCTTCCTTCCAAGAACTAGTTCTTTTTTCCCGACATAGTCATTTTCCAGAATTAAATCAATATTTTAAAAAATTAAAAAATTTGCCCAACTTTGAAATTGTTTTCTTCTGTTGGGGCGCTTTGTTTTGGCTTTTCAAGAGCAGGATATAAGTAATATAATTTTGAGTGAGATCCAACTGTGGCGATACCGTCAAATTGTTTCTTTCTTATCACTAGATGAAAAGAGATAGCAATAAAACAATATACCCCTACCACATTCAATTCGATGTGCAGAAAACAACGCACTACATCGAATACCAGAAATAATTGTCATCTACTGTGCGGAGTGCGCGTATATTCCAATCATATATAAACTGAATTTGTTGTTCTCGGAATAATAAGAAAAACAGTATATTAAAAATTATTTTTGTTTCATTTATTTTGAATGAACACAAAATCAAATCAACATGAAACTATCATCAACAGATGGTGCTGCACCAATAAGAAATTTGCTATCGAGACATTCGCAGACATGTCTTCGAGATTTCAGGGAGCATTTGTCTCGATGCCTTGTATTTTCTCCATAAGAATCTTCCATAAGATTTTCCATAATAATCTCGCAGACAGACCGACATGTCTTCGAGAAATCTGCGATATTCTTGCAGAGGGGACCAACTGGGATTCATTCGCTTCCTGTCAAGTAAATAAATACATATATTTATATACATATATATACCTCAAGCTGAGTTTTATTTATATATGAGCCGTTGTATTTGAAAGTGGAATCAGTCCATTTTGAAAAAAATATTTTTTGTGACATTGTAACATTATTCTATACAACACGAAGCAACTTTCTAAGAATCTGTGGCGTAGTTACACAATACACAACACACACACACAATTTAAATATAAAAAAATATATAAATACATTTCCACTTTACATAAAAACACTTAAAAATAAAACATAAACAAAGTATACACAAAAATGTAAATTTAAAAAAATAAAAATTGTAAAGTCAGTTGTAAAAAATAGTTTCACGTAGAAACACCAGATTATTAATAAATTCTTAATAAATCTAAAATAATTTTAAAATAAAAAAATAAAATAATATGTTTCTATAAAATACAATTCTTATAAAATTTAATGAAGTTAGCGTTACATTTAGTAGTTAACCTAACAATTGGTGACCTCCGACCAGCGGTAACACGCCGCCAGCAACAACAACCAACAGAATTCCATCAAGATTATCAACAACACAAAATTGTGGAAATTTGGATTATGGAACTTTTGGAGTACAAGCTTTAATTAATTTCAACAACAATCCAACAACAGAAACAGCAACAGAGCGAAACACGAAGCAGTAACAGAGCGGAATCTATTTTCTGAACGGTATTGCCGCAACGCACAAGAACTGCAGTAATATCAACATCAAACGACAACAAATCAAGAGGATCAGGTTTGCTTACCGAAATTTTTAAATAAAATTGTACACATTAACACATCCTCACTTTTCTTAAAAACACATCAACACTTTCAACAAAACAAACAATATAAACAATTATTAATTTTTAAAAAAAATCTAAATTTTAAATTAATTTTTAATTACGGTCGCATTCATTTCTTTTTACAGTCGAGTTAAGTGAATTTTTAAAAGTGAATTATTTGAAAGTGTTGTGTTCGACGAAAAGTGTTACAACGAAAACCTACCATTTCCTCGAAAATCAATTTTTCATTCCTCAATTTCCAAACCCTCATTCTTGAATCTAAAATTCTCATTTTTCATGCCTATTTTAAATTCTCCAAATATGCCGTTAACAAGATCTCAAACAGTAAATACAAGAAATATTGACGAAATTCAAGAAAACGACATGGAGATTGAAGAAAACAATACTAACGTCAATATTTCAAACAACACAAATCGTAACAACGTTTCAAGATCTCTCTTAAATAGTGTTTCTGTCGAAGAATTTAATCAACTCAAAGAACAAATGTCTATGCTCACAGCCACATGTACACGACTATGTGAGCACATTAATATTTACCGGAATATACCACCAATATCGGATACATCAACTTGCATCAAATCGATCAAATTGCCTAAATTCTATTCTGATAAACCAGATCTATGGTTTATCCAAATAGAGGCACAATTCAGAAACTCAAGGATATTATCGGATGAACTAAAGTTCGATAATGTCGTTGCTTCTCTGGACACAAAGTATCTCGATATTGTGGCCAATTTAATACGCGATCCACCTACTATTAATAAATATGAGTCTATTAAAATCGCACTTATTAAAGAGTTTCAACATTCCGATGAAACTCGATTAAAACAATTATTGTTAAATATTGATTTAGGTGACCAAAAACCATCATATCTCTTACGGAAAATGAGAGATACAGCACAAGGTCTTGTCTCCGAACAAATCGTAGAGACATTATGGTTATCAAAACTACCCGAAAATATAAGTACGGTAGTCATCGGAACGAGTTTACCATTAAATGGTAAAGCAGAAATCGCTGATAAAATTTCTAACAGAATTAATTTTAATTCTACAACCTCCGCGATTTCCGATCAAAATTTTCCTAACAATAATAACAATGATTTATGTACTCAAATCGCAGCTTTAACAAAAAAAGTCGAGCAATTACAACACTCTCACTCTCGTCCTCGCAACCGTTCCCGCAACAACTCACAAAATTCCAGATCGATTTCTCCAAACAATCCACCTCATGAATCCGATCAATGTTGGTATCATCTCAATTTTCAAGACAAAGCTCGTAAATGTATCGAACCTTGCAAATTTTTCGCCACTTTTAAATCAAATCCAAAAAACTAATTCTGCCAGTTTCTTCTGCGGCAGAAACTGCAGCCATAATTAATAGCCGTAGATTATTTATTACAGATAAATCATCCAACCTTCGATTTTTAATCGACACAGGATCTGATTTATCAGTTATACCATATAATTCAAAGGACAAATCACTTACTATTTCCCCTTTGAATATTCTATACGCAGCTAATGGTTCGCAAATTAAAACTTATGGGCAAAAAACGTTATCAGTTTCCCTAGGTCTACGTCGTGATTTTCAATTTCTTTTCACGATCGCTGACGTTACTAGACCTATAATTGGAGCTGATTTTTTGGAACACTTTAATCTCATCGTCGACCTCAAACGGCGAAAATTAATAGATTCAACTACCAATATTAAAACAACCGGTTCAGTTGAATCAATAATTTCTGACGAAATTAATATTACTACTTTGGCTTCAGATAACTCAATATTTTTCAATCACGATTATGAAAAATTATTGCAGAACTTTCATGACTTAACTTTGCCAACAAACTATAACAATAAAAATAATATAAACTTAACAGTTTATCATTATGTTGATACGACAGGTCCTCCAGTTTTCGCAAAAGCCCGCCGTTTACCATCTCATAAGTACGAATCTGTAAAGAAACAATTCGAACACATGATGGAAATTGGCATTTGCAGACCATCAAAATCACCCTGGTCAAGCGCATTACACATGGCAAGCAAGGAGAACGGAACAGATCGACCTTGTGGTGACTATAGACGCTTAAATTCAGTCACTGTCCCCGATCGATATAATATTCCAAATATTCAAGATTTCTCTATAAATCTTCACGGTTGTAAGATTTTTTCTAAAATAGACCTTACCCGAGCTTATCACCAAATTCCCGTACATGAATCAGATATTCCAAAGACAGCTATTGTAACACCTTTTGGATTATTTGAATTCGTACGAATGCCTTTTGGTTTACGTAATGCTGGTCAAACATGTCAACGTTTCATTGACCAAGTTTTAATCGGTTTACCTTTTGTTTTCAAATATTTGGATGATGTTCAAATTTCTTCTAAAACTCATGCCGAACACATTCAACATTTACAAATTGTTTTTGAACGTTTTCGTGAATACGGACTTAGAATAAACGTATCCAAATGTGAATTCGGAAAAAGCGAAATAAACTTCCTCGGATACACAATCAACGAAACCGGCATACGACCAATTTCTACAAAAGTCGATGCAATCATGAACATTGATTTACCTCAAACCGCTAAGGATTTGAGACAATTTATCGCATCAATGAATTATTATCGACGTTGTATACCAAATGCCTGTGTAAACCAAGGAATATTACAGAAGCTAATTATCGGCAATATTAAAAACGATAAATCTTCAATTACTTGGAATGAAGATGCAAATAAAGCATTCCAAGATTGCAAATCCGAAATTAAAGCAGCAACTTTAAAAATATTGGCACATCCATGTCCCACTGCTAAACTCAATATTTTCGTTGATGCATCTAATTTCCGAGTTGGCGCTACATTGCATCAAGTAATTGATGATGTTCAAGAACCACTCGGATTTTTTTCAAAACGCATGACTGAGACGCAAAAGAAATATAGCACTTATGATCGAGAATTACTTGGAATTTTTCAAGCAATTAAACATTTCCGCAACCAAGTAGAAGGACGCGAATTTACTATATTTACCGATCATAAACCACTCATTTCTATGTTCAACAAAAAACTAGAACAATGCTCGCCTCGTCAACTTACTCACATTGATTTCATCGGACAATTTTCAACCGACATTCGTTACATTTCCGGTAAAGATAATTTTATCGCTGATATGCTTTCCCGAATTCAAAATCCTGAAGTTTCCGATATTCACACCATCGATTTCGAACAATTAGAAATCGAACAAAATATGGACAACGAATTAAAACTTATATTGAATGACAGCAAACTAAGTTTGAATTTACAACTTCGAATATACCAGGAACTAAATTCAAGATTTATTGTGATGTTTCATTCAATAAAAAACGTCCGTATATTCCATTAAAGCTCAGAAAAGTTTATTTTAATCTTTTGCACAGCCTCAATCATCCAAGTATCAAGTCTACGACAAAATTAATTACCGATAGATTTGTATGGCCTGGTGTTAACAAAGATTGCAAATTAATGGCAAAGCAATGTATTAACTGTCAGAAAGCTAAAGTTAGTCGACATAATAGGCGACCTTTAGCTACCTTTTTAGTTCCAGATGAACGTTTTGCACACTTAAATATCGATCTTGTTGGACCTCTTCCAACATCTCGAGGTTTTAATTACTGTCTCACCTGCATTGATCGATTCACAAGATGGCCGGAAATAATTCCTATACACGACATTACCGCTGAAACAGTTGCTAAAGCACTAATGTCTGGTTGGATTTCTCGATTTGGAATTCCCCGTAACATTACGACTGATCGCGGTAAACAATTTGAATCTATCTTATTTAAAGAGTTGACCAAGATCTTAGGCATTAAACACTATCGAACGACTTCCTACCATCCACAAAGTAACGGAATGATTGAACGTTTACATAGAACCATTAAATCTGCACTCAAGTGCAACAATGCAAACGACTGGGTAGACTGTTTACCGACAATACTTTTAGGTCATCGTTCGACCATTAAAGAAGATTTAAACGCAACTCCATCTGAGTTAGTTTACGGTACCACCTTAAGGTTACCAGGAGAATTTTTTGACGAATCAACTAAAGAGGTTCCTCAAACCGATTACGTCAAAAGTCTCAAATCTATTTTTAATGATTTGAAGCCAGTAAACACTTCGAATCACAATTCCAGTAGGATCAATTTCGTTCAAAAAGATCTTGAAACGTGTTCTCATGTTTTTCTTCGCAACGATGCGGTTTCCCCACCTTTAACACCACCTTATAGCGGTCCCTATATCGTTTTAAAGAGGAAACCCTCAACGTTTATCATTGAAATTCGAGGAAAAGGTCAGGAAGTTGCGATTGATCGCATAAAAGCAGCTTTCGTTGAACACGACAATTTCACTTCACAGATAGATTCACATAATTTTTTGAATAATAACTTAAATTTAAGTTTTTCGATCTACAGCCACAAATAAAATTTTTCTTTTCGTGACCTCATCACTGGAGGGGGAGTAATGTGGCGTAGTTACAATACACAACACACACACACAATTTCATAAATACATTTCCACTTTACATAAAAACACTTAAAAATAAAACATAAACAAAGTATACACAAAAATGTAAATTTAAAAAAATAAAAATTGTAAAGTCAGTTGTAAAAAATAGTTTCACGTAGAAACACCAGATTATTAATAAATTCTTAATAAATCTAAAATAATTTTAAAATAAAAAAATAAAATAATATTTTTCTACAAAATACAATTCTTATAAAATTTAATGAAGTTAGCGTTACATTTAGTAGTTAACCTAACAAATCTATTGATGCAATTGTTTCATTACACTTTTAACAAATACAAGTAAATTTTTCTGAAAAATGGCAAAAATATTTTTAAACGTGTTAAAACGTAAACCGTTAAGCATGTCGATTTAAAAACGAAATGGACTTATTCCAGTTTCAAAATCAAAGGCTCATATATATATAATATATATATAAAAGTAATATATACAGAACTAACAAAGCCATATAATAGAGATTATTAGAGAATATATGGGTTACTTGTGACATTTCTTGCTTGAGTAATTTTGTGTGATGCTTACACTATCTGCAATTTTAATCTAGCAAGTAGCTGTACTATAATCTTGCAAGTAAAACTTTTCTCTTCCGTGTCCACTTCATCATCAAAGTTTCGTTGAACTGTCGAAACGAAAAAGAAAAATACCACAACTCTGGATAAAGTTCCTCATTGGTAATGAACAAAAACGTGTCATCGGAACTCCACTTCGATTTTCCATTCATATTTCTCACATAAACTACCGAACTATGACACCTAAAACTGAACTTAACTTCATTTCCAATGTAACTGTACTGACTTTTCTTGCGAGATTTCAACTCTCGCAAGTTAGTGTGTACATTATCAACTTGCTTGAAAAGGCAAGAATTTGCTGGCTAGAGCAAAAACTTGGGCAAATACGCTCTCGGAACCATGTACACATGCAGCAATAAATGTCTTAGAACAACTCTAACAAGTTTTGTTTGCTAGTGTACATCACCTACTTATAGTACTGGCGATACTATAGCTACACTGTAGTCCAAGTAGAATTCTTATTGCTTGAAACTACCGACTTCTTATCGTACTGACGATACTAAAGCCGGACAGTAAAGCAAGTATAATTCGATCCTCTTTGGCAGTTTGCCAGCGCTTCAACTTTTTAGTCCGCCGAACTTATCGTTTTCCGTCCGATAAATAATATCACGGCAGAAGGCAATTATTGCCATGGTAATACGATTTTGCTATTGCTTTCTTATTGCCATGTTTGCTGGGTACTATGTTGGCTGTAGTCTAGACCGTTCTTGAATCTTCATTCAGTGGTGTATGTGGAATGTTCTAGCAAGCTTGGGAGCTTTCGATCTTGATCTTCTGCAATGTTATGGTGCATACGAGAATATTCGATCAGAAGGTGCTACCATTCCATTTGTTCCGACCTTTTATACATTAACATCGCTTTTGATTGGTCAACTTTGCACTAGGTATACGGTTGTTGCTGTTTCTGTTCTGCGAAACCGATCGAGTTGCGCGGTTGCCTGGTTTACATGTAATACCATGGATATATTGCTGGTATACGTACCATGGTATCGTAAATACCATAAATGTATCGCACAATATCACGCTTTTACTAGATAAATAAACTAGTTTAATCGTGGTTTTGACGTCACTTCGTAGTATACAGATGCGATAATTTTATCTGGTATACCACGTAAGCAGCGCCACCTTCCAGTCTGCGAATGTTCTGCTAAATAAAACTTTCAACAAATGAAATAACATTTGATGAACATAACCACCAAAATGACAGATAAACAGCTGATTTCAATGCATACTATGTACCTACTGTTGATGTATCACCATATCTAGTTTCCTATATTATGATCATACCACACTCGAAAGTATACCACCAGTGTATCAATGGTATAATACCAGTGTATCAATGGTATAATACCATTTTTTATTATTTTTATTTATAATTTATTTTCGTGCCACCTGGACTTCACTTATGACATTTCACGGCACCAGTGCTGCCATATCAAGGTTTTTGTGGAATGTGTTCCACATCATTACCGAACCCAAAAATTAAAGTGGACAAATGCTCCGAGATAACTGCGAGGCTAAAGGGATTAAAACTCCCTTTTCGCGTTCATGTTTGGCTAACGCGCGCTTCGCTCCAACTTCTTTTTGCGCGCGCACCAGTGTTGCCATATCAAAGTTTGCCCCCCTCCACAATTCACGTTCAAATCCAAAGGTTTCTGGCGAATTTCCGCTCAACTGTAACAACGGAACGGTGGACAACGATATCTGCCATCTCGAATGCTACGCAACCGATCATCTCGTATCCTATTATGACGCATAGCTTTCTGGCGCATTGAATCGAGGCCCCCGCCCCCTTTTAAACAACTCATTTAGATTTAAGCCAGACGATTAAGCGTATATAGGAGCCGGCGGGACGTTGCCACAAGAACAAACCATTAATAACAAAAATATTTTATTTTACAAATTGAATAAACAACTGAAACTTAAACTGAGTTGGGTTTAGTAGTTTTCGTGGAAGTATTGGCTGGCCTCCCGTTCCATGTCCTCCACGGGTTGACATTCAGCCGTTTCGTCGTGATCGTGAAGATTCAGTTCGATGTAGATCTGATCGTTGTGATCGAAATCGCCCGCTTTTAGCTGCATAATGTGACAATGTACGTGCTGAAACGGGAAAGTAGTTAGCCAAAGCGGACGGACGTGAGAGGCACTCGCCCCCCTTACTTGAACGGTTTGTCCAGCATCGATTCCGTCCTGCTCGGTAACCGTTGACGATGTCGTCCGATAGGTTGTCTCCGCGCATTTCTGAACTTTGCAGACCGTTTGGAAAAAATCGGTTATCTCATCGGCACCGACCGATAAAAAACTGAACTCAAAACAATATCAAAATTCTCATGACATAACCACACATAAGGTGAAGTTGACATGCAGATCAGCTGATAGTTTCCGAGTCTCGAAAAAAATATCGATTATATATCGAAATGACAGCAGTACTGCCATGTTTTTCCACCGAAAAAGTCGTACTTTCGCCGAAAATGCAGAATTTCGATGACATCTTTGTATGGAGAATCAATAAATATAATGTAAATATATATATATATATAATGTAAATATATTTAAATTTTCATAATAGCTTTTTGACCTGAAAGCGTTCTATTGTAAATTGACCTGTCGGACGGAACTGTCAAAAAAGAGGGCAGAACTGCAATAATTTTGCATCTTTACAGGTCACATTTTTTTTGAGAAAAGAAATCACCAAATAGTGATTTTTTTTTCTGGAAAAAAATGTGACCAGTTTCTGCCAGGGACCTGGTAATAGAATGGACTACTCATGTGAAATTTTCCCATACAATTTCCGAGACAACGATGGGCCAAAAAACATTTCCCTCTCTTTCCCGCTCAATTACACGGTGTTGTTGTTGTGCCACCGCCAACTTAAACTCAGGCCGCGCACATATTACAGTTCGTCATGAGAAATGCCTCGATTGGTGACGTCATGGCTCGATCTCCATACAAAATCGTCACTCATCGAGGAGAAATCGAGGCATTTTTGCTCTTCGAAAATTCAGTTGCGCGGCTTTTATCCAGAGGGCAATGGTTGTGCGGATTTTGAATTTTCGACAAGTTTCGAAACTTCAAAGTGACAAGAGAAAATTCATAGTGGAGAACTGTCACAACAAATCAACGGACCGATGGTAAATATTTTTCTTCTCGTGCTATTAAATTAAAATTTAACTAAACTTTAATTTAGAAGACGTAGTCAAGCGACAGGACCGGAGATGACCGCCGGCTGAATGTACTTCTGAAGACTTTCATTAAATGGTGTGACACAAATCGCAGGAAAATAAGTTAGTCAAAACGAAATTGTGTTTAAAAACGTTTGTTTATTGAATCCTTTCGTTTCAGGCAAATATTGTACGACTGATTGTTGGCGCAACTGGCACAACGCGAGTTTGCCGTAACCAAATCGGACTTTGCCACCAAAATGATATCCGGAAGAATTGAGTCAAGCATCGAGAATGAAGCGAGCAATTCGGAATTCAACGAAATTGACAGCCACGAAAATGGTCGCTGCTGACGAAAAGATTGAACCAAGTGAATGGAAAGACGCCAAAGATACTCCAGATCCAAAAAAGACTCCCGTCGAAGATTCGCAAAACGTGTCCCGGTAGGTAGCGAAATCCAGCCGTTGCTTATGGTGGAAGTTGAAATTCTGAAACTCAAAAATTACACGCAAACTGAAGAAGTTAAGGCTCTAACGCAGGAAGTGATCAAAACAATTCGCGATATAATCACCACCAATCCGTTGTATAGGTAGAATCAGTTCTGTGTTCTTTGTAGAATTTTTGTAACAATATTCTTTTTTTCAGACAGAGAAAGTCTGCAGCATATGCTCCATCAGAATCAAAGAGTGGTCGACAATCCCATTTATTATGCGATTTAGGAGCATCGCTGTCAGCAGCCGATCTAGAAGAACTTCAAGGTATCATGGAAGATATAAATGTAATTTACACACATCCGAAATTATGATTAACCAATAACGGTTCGAAATTCCACGATAGATTCCAAAGCGTTTGAAGCTTGCGTTGTCTCTGCTCAAAAAGGAACTGGAGATTTCGAAATCGCAGCAGAAAATTGGCCGAGAAGACGAGGAGAAGGTGAAACAGTAACATCGAAAATACACTTTACAAGAGCAGCTTAAAGTGATCAAAAAAGAGCTGGGCATTGAAAAGGACGATAAAGTGTAGGCGGTATGACGGATGTGGCGGAAATTAAGGGACATCGACGTACCTATGTCGGAGCCATGCCGGGCAAACTGATTCAGTGTTTGAAGAAAACGAAAACTGAAAATCCGCTTGTTTTAATCGACGAAGTTGACAAAATCCGAAAGTACGAGCGAAATTAAAGACAAATTAAATTCGTTGTTACAAATAATATTTGCTATTCTAGAGGATACCAAGGTGACCCCAGTTCGGCGCTGTTAGAGCTTTTAGACCCAGAACAAAATGCCAATTTCCTTGATCATGGACGTCGCTGTTGATCTTTTACATGTTTTGTTTATCTGCACGGCCAATGTAATTGATGGTATACCAGAGCCGTTGAGAGATCGAATGGAAATGATTGAAATGTTTGTTTCTTTAGTTGATTTAAGTTAAATTTACCGATTTCTTTTCAAGGCTACGTGGCTGAAGAGAAAATTGCAATTGCCAAGCAATATCTAATACCGCAAGCAATGAACGATGATGGCTTGGAAGATAAAGACAGCACGATTAAGGACGAATCGTTAACCATGCTAATTAAGAATTACTGCCGTAAGTCTGGTGTAAGGAATTTACAGAAACATATCGAAAAGGCTTGTCGTCGAAATAGTTCTGATCTTTTGACCGACACTAACTAAACTCCAATTTCAGATAATTCGAAAAACAGCATTCAAAATTGTGAAAAAGAAGCCGAACACCTTGAAATAACCGAACAAAACTTTAACTCATTCCTAGGCAAAGCGATTTTCACGCAAGATCGAATTTATCAAGAAACACCACCCGGTGTAGTAATGGGCTTAGCATGGACTGCAATGGGCGGTTCAACTCTATTCATAGAAACAGCAAAACGGAAACTGATCGCGACAAAAAAGGATGACCGTGAAGACGGTTCCCTGCATATAACCGGTCATTTAGGCGATGTTATGAAAGAGTCGGCACAAATTGCATTAACAGCGGCTCGTAGTTTCATCAGAAATGTTGCAGATGAAAATACTTTTCTGGAAGCAAGGTAAGAGCTTTTAATTGCGCAAAATTTTTGAACGATAAACCACAGAACTTTGATTGTTTATAGTTATATTCATCTACACGTCCCGAAAGGTGCGACACCAATGACACCTTATTATCTCTAGCTCAAAATAAGCCTATCCGGCAGAATATTGCGATGACCGAAGAAGTATCTTTAATGGGTAAGGTATTGCCAGTAGGGGGAATTAAGGAGAAAACAATTGCAAAATCTTTTTGAAATTTTGATTTTTAATTCGGGTTTTTTTTTAATAGGCGAAACGAAGCGGTGTTACATGCGTGCATTATTCTTCCCGAAGAAAATTGAAAAGATTTTAACGAACTACCGGCATTTATTACTGATGGACTCGAAGTGCATTTTGTTTCGAAATACGACGAACTTTATGAAATAGCTTTTAAAAATGATTAGTTTTTACCGTAGAAGATGTATTTGATAGATTCAATAAAGCAAAAAAAACGATGTACCACTGTGGGCAATAAATAGTAAGACTTTGTTCATAATTTTAAAATTCTTTATTTATTCTTCCAAATATATTTCGTCCCCTCAAAGTAATCCCCCCGGCCACAATACACTTGCACCAACGTTTTTTCCAATCCTCGAAACAGTTGTTGAAGTCAATTTCCGAAATAGCCTTCAATGCGCGTAGCGATTCGCGTTTAATGTCTTCAATTGTCTCAAAACGGTTTCCCCGGAGCGGTCGTTTGAGTTTACTGAACAGCCAGAAGTCACACGGAGCTAAGTCAGGCGAATACGGTGGTTGTGGAACGATATTGGTTGAATTTTTGACGAAAAAATCACGAAGAATCAATGGAGTATGCGACGGTGCATTATCGTGGTGCAAAAACTAAGAGTTGTCTCGCCACAATTCCGGCCTCTTTTTACGAAAGTCGGAAGGAATTCGGAGTGCACCATACCTCGATAATCGAAGAAAACTGTCAACATGAACTTGATTTTTGACTTGCTTTGACGATGTTTTTTCGGCTTCGGCTCACCTTTGACACGATATTCGGCAGATTGATCGTCTGTTTCTGGGTCGTAAGCATAGATACAAGACTCATCGCCAGTTATAATACGTTTTATGAAATCCTGGTAGTCGGAAAGCATTGTTTCACAGACGTCAACGCGACGCTGTTTTTCAAGAAAATTTAGTGATTTTGGAACCAATCGTGCTTTAACTTTTCTTAGGCCCAAATTATCTTTTAAAATGGTTTTCGCTGATTCTTCCGATATTCCAACGATGCCAGTAAGGTCTCTAACTGTTAGTCGTCGATTCTCAAGCACCAATTCCTTGATTTTATTGACGTGTTAATCATCAGTTGATGTTGATTGGGCGTCCTGGACGTGGTTCGTCGTCAACGCGTTCTTGACCCTCTTTGAACAGTTTGTACCAATCAAAAACACTTGCTCATTTATCACCGAAGGCCTTTTGCAACATTCTGAACGTTTCGGCACCAGAAATTTGATTCCGCACCCAAAATTTAATGGAACTTCTCTGTTGAATAATTTCACTCATTGTAAAAATCGGAAGGAACCTTCTGGCGCTCAAGTTTTGCTGTTTCTACGCGCTCTGAAGTAATCGAAAAGATTCGAATCGACTCTCTGTGGAGTAGGCTACCCAGCGACCTATCTTACAAACTATCTTACAAAAAAAAAAACAATACTTGTACAACATTTTTTTTTTTTTAATTTATCAATAACAATTTATTTATTTAATATAGCAAGACAC
The DNA here is from genome assembly GCA_949128065.1 of Beris chalybata. NCBI lineage: Eukaryota > Metazoa > Arthropoda > Insecta > Diptera > Stratiomyidae > Beris > Beris chalybata. The sequence continues at coordinate 99,605,824 of OX421894.1, forward strand.
AATTCTATCATCTGCCAATTTCAATTATAAAATATCACTTTTTTTTATTTAATATAACAAATATTTTTAACGGTTTTCATTTGCGAAATGCAACGGTCAAATCACAGCTGACACCAAAATTTCACTTTCCATGTTCGAAAACAGTACACTCCATCTTCTTCTAATTCCCAAGAACTGAATGCTTTTATCTCTGTCCCGCTCAATAAGGGAAATTAATTTCCCAAATTGTGTCCCTCAGCTTTCGAAGTTTCATAAACGAGCTAAAATCAAGTAAAAAATGGTATTTCTGAATGAAACTACAATAAAAATTACTATCAGAAATTATTTAATGTTCATTTACAATTTTAGAACGATATCTTGCTTATATACCTATATTAAAAAAAAGTTCAAAAAGTGCAAAACTCGACTAAGCACGTACAATTTTTTCGAAACTTCAAATCCAAAAACTTGTCCCACGTGAGATAGAAAAACAGATAGTCCATTCTATTACCAGGTCCCTGGTTTCTGCCCACAATTTTTTCTAGCAGTTCTGCCGTTCTATTGTGGAAAAAAATTTGACCTGCTAGAAAAAGTGGTTTGAGTCCGTGCCCTGAAAACTCGCATTTCTTGCCCCGAAAATTTCCCCGGTGCAACTCAGCTAACCTCAAATGTGCGACAACATAATGGCAAGCGGTGGTGATACGTATAAAAGTCGTGTACGTGAACGTAATTTTTTTAGAGAAAGAGAAAACCGAAGAGCAAGTGAGATACTAGAGGTTTTTCCTGGTTTTTCGGTGCTAGGGTTTCAAAAGAAGGAGATGGAAAAATAATGGAAAAAAAACAGTTTGAAGTGGAAGTGAGATGGCAAGCATGACGCAAGTTTGGTGTTTGGGACCAGACTGTCAAGTTTGTTTACAACCGTGTTACAAGTGTTTCAGAGAAAGTTTACCGAATTGTGTGTTTTAGTCAGTTTCAGTAAAGATTTTAGTAAAAAAAATAACTATTATAAAATTTAGATTGTGTGAAATTTGTTGCTGCCAGTGATTCGTGCGATAAACTATTAAAAACTATATAAAAAGAAACATGAAGTGTTCTTTCGATGGTTGTCGAAACCGAAGAGAGTTCCGGCAAAATAAATCGTTCTTCAGGCAAGTAAACCGATTCTAATTATCTGTAGTTCTACTGTAGTTGATATTAATGAAGAATACATTTCAATTAAAGTTATAAAATGTATATTTTGATCAAAGTTTCCTTGCATACAAACTTTGTTTACTTCTTAGCATTTCTTGGAATATGAAAGCAGTGACGGCGTGTAAAATATTTCTTCTTTGAAGGAAATGCTTTTCAACTTCATAGTACATATAGCAAATACAATCAGTTATTAATTATTTCTTCAACTAAAACGTATTTGTAATGCACTCGTTTCGTTGGGACATTAATCACTAAAAAATCGAATCAAAAATTACCATTTTCAGGTTTCCTAAGGAATCAACATTGAAAAAGAAGTGACTTGAAGCAATAGGAAGACAAGGCTTCACTCCAAATACAAAAAGTGACATTTGTGAGGATCACTTTAAAAAATGTGATATAGTCATCAAATTAACAATCGCATAATTTTGAAATTAACTGACAATCTTTTTGATTGCCCCTCTCAAAATACAACTTTTATGTGGGCCTGCACTGCTGCCACTAATACAAAAACGAGTAGTAACAAACACAACCAGATTTCATTACGAAAGGTGAAGTTATCAGCCATTCCATACTCTTCCAAGCATAATGGTGATTTCTTTTCTCAAAAAAAATGTGACCTGTGAAGATGCAAAATTATTGCAGTTCTGCCCTCTTTTTTGACAGTTCCGTGCGACAGGTCAATTTACAATAGAACGCTTTCAGGTCAAAAAGCTATTATCAAAATTGAAATAAATTTTCACTACACTCCGTATGATTTCTAATTACCGTATGACCCGTTAGACAGTTTAATTTATGCTTTTAAATCGTTTGCCGCTGTGTCGTAGGATATTTTTTTCTTATTTTCATCGTTTCTTACGCACATTTGAGGTTAAAGGAGTTGCACCGCCGAAATTTTCGGGGGAAGAAATGCGAGTTTTCAGGTCAATTTTAGCCACGGACTGAAACCCCTTTTTCTAGCAGGTCAAAAAAAATTTGAGAATAGAACAGCGGAACTGCTAGAACAAAAATTAAGGGCTGAAACGGGTCACATTTTTTTGCAGAAAAGAAATCACCATAAGAAAAAATATCCTATGACTAACAGCGGCAACCGATTTAAAAGCATAAATTAAGCTGTCAAACGGGTCATACGGCAATTAGAAATCATACGGAGTGTAGTGTAAATATATTTAAATTTTAATAATAGCCTTTGGACCTGAAAGCGTTCTATTGTCAATTGACCTGTCGGACGGAACTGTCAAAAAAGAGGGCAGAACTGCAATAATTTTGCATCTAAACGAGTCACATTTTTTTTCAGAAAAGAAATCACCATTACTTTCGACTGGATTTCAGAGCAAATACATCGAAAATGAGATAAAATGGTCTGAACTATGGTCACTCCATGTACACAAAACACTCGCTAACATGGTCTGGCCGTTGATTACATTCGGCGTTTTTGCAATTCGAAATCGAATTCGAAATTAGCAGCCGATAAGTATGTGCCTGTGCAAATATGTGAACCTAGTATGTGGACATGAACAGCTGTTATATGACAGTTTATTTACAAATTGTCAATGACAGTTTGTTTATTTATTTACGAACTCCAGTGAGCCTGCATTCCCACTTTGGTCACGATAATTTTAAAAGTAAGCGGCAAAGGGACGCAGTGAAGAAAAGGAAAATTGGAACGTAAGATCTAGCAGTTTCTTTCTTATCAAAAACTTATTAAACTGTACTTTCAACCACCAGGAAAAAACGATGTTTACATTTAAATGCCGACTGGTGCCGGAAAGTCACTATGCTTCCAATTACCCGGTGTACTTCAAGAAAACCAAGTAACACTCGTCTTCTCGCTGCTCCTCGCTTTAATCAAGGATCAAATCGATCCCTTGGCCAAACTGAAGATTGCTGCGAATTCGATCAATTCAAAAATCGGTAAGCGTGAACGAGATCGAATTCTGAACGATTTGAAAAGTATTCGACCGACTATAAAGTTTCTATACATTACACCGGAACAAGCCAACACGGAATCGTGTAAAGCCTTGATATGTTTACTTGTAAAGCAAAAGAAATTGTCGTATATAGTTGTGGAGGAAGCGCATTGTGTGAGTCAGTGGGGTCACGACTTTCGTCCTGATTTCTTAAAGCTCGGTACTTTGCGTACACTTTTTCCGGAAATTCCATGGATCGCTCTAACTGCAACCGCTTCCAAGCAAGTATTGGACGATATACACGTCCAATTAAAGCTGAAGAGGCCAATATCACAGTTCAAGACACCGTCCTTTCTAGAAAACCCCTTCTACGATGTTGTTTTTAAGAATACTATTCAGGACGACTTTATGCATTTACAGTTGTAAATTGAGGGTTGCTTGGGCCAAATCGATCCGAGTCTGAAAGGTAGCGACAAACCGTGCGGCATTGTGTACTGTCGGAAAAGGGAAAGTGTCGAAAGTTTGGCTTACGGCTTGACCAAATTAGGAATACCGGCTGTTGCCTATCATGCAGGTCTGAGTACATCAGATCGGACACAAGTTCAGGAAGATTGGATGTCCGGGAAGAGTCCTGTTATTTGTGCTACAGTCAGTTTTGAAATAGGTGTCGATAAAGCGCCGGTACGGTTTGTCGTTCATTGGAATGTTCCTCAAATATGGCTAACTATTATCAGGTGCGATTTGAATTTGAATTTTTGTCATTATTCACCTTAATTGTTGTCTGTTGCAGGAGTCGGGAAAAGCTGAACGCGATAGATTGTTTTCATACTGTCAAATATATTATTGTCGTGACGATGTAAAGTTTAAAAGTTTTCTACTACAAGCTGATATTAACAAGAACAGCAAGCAAACACGCATTGAACAAGCGAAGTTAGCACAAAAGAACTTTGATACGGTCATTGATTATTGCGAGGGTTTTCGATGTCGCCATAAACTCTTTTCCGACTTCTTTGGTGATCCGCCTCCGCTCTGCCGGGATAGATGCGATATTTGTAAAACTCCGAAAATCGTTTCGAAAGCTATCGATATGTTCCACAAGTTATTTATGAAGGGAGTCTATAAGTGCGACATAGCTATGGACGACTGTTCCGATTTATATGAAGGTAAGCTTTCTTTGGTAAACTATTTCCTTTGCTAATGAAAAACGAAAAACAAATGAAGGAGCACCTATGTTGGAATAATAATTAAATACTATTCAATTACGATATTTTCTAACAAAATATAATTTTTTAACGTACGTTTTTATCTTCAACTAATGCGTACTACATTTTATTTTTATTAGGCGGAAGAGCTGCAGTCCGAAAGAGTGAATTGGAAGACTATAACGAGGACGACGATAATAGCCAAGAAGAAGATCAAGCAAGATTAAAGAAAGAATCAAAATTTTTCATACAGAAACAGTTTGCGTTGCATAAATCAATTCACGCAGAAAAGGAGTTAGAAATGCAACCCTCAGCTCATATATCCAAAGCGAAATGTGCATTGTCTACCACTGCCTTTGTTGTAATATAACTTAATAAAGCTGGAAAAATTGCATTTTATTGTTTTACTTGAAAGTAGCAGCAGACGATAATAAAAATAAATTTAAAATAAAATATAATTTTAATAATAATAATAAGGCTAAATTGATGGTGAAGACGTTCTGGAAAACGACGGGAACCAACCATTACTTGGATTTAAAAACTGGAAGACGCGGTCGTTCGATCGACATACAAATATAGAACAGTCTTTTACGTCAGGCCGATGTTTGAGCTGTGCAATATGGGATCGGAGACAAGAGCGAAAGCTCTTCAATTTTGTCTTGAAATACATCCACTGGATCTTATTCGTTGTGATTTGATTCGTGCACTGAGATTATGCCATATGAAATCCTGACATTTAGGAAATGTACCAAATTTAATGTTGGGGACCGGTCCATGAGTGGATCTGTTTTATTGAAGAATTAATTAAGTTAGTACTATCAAAACAATTTCATTGCAACTTACTTGTGTATTATGTCGGCTGAATGCAACACTGGGTTGGTTCGGACAAGAATCAATAGGGTAGGCTCTGATTGGTTGTTAGCCCAGTGTTGTAACTGTTGCATTCCTAGTCAATTGTTAACAGCTGGAGTGCACTCTCCATTACCACAATAATGGTCGATTTCGCTGGCTGCAGAAATCCAGTTGCAAGCACATAAAACTTCCAAAATCGACGTATTCATCAAAGAACCTGGGCATCTCCGGCCATACATTCAACCTGATACACCACGTCGTTATCCAAAGGAGATGGGCGTCCTTAATACTAGATGTACCCTTAAATCGGGGCGCTAATTGTGACTTCGATCACTATCTCGTAAAAGCAACCTATCGATGCTGCATATCCGCAGTTTATCATCATAAATCTGCAAATTCGACAACGATAAACTACAAGATCTCTTCACTCTAGCTCTTGAATACGCCGTAAGAAATATATCGTTTGAAGCAACAGGGATGCTCACTACTTATTAAACCCACCTGAATTGTACTTAATGCCGATGATATCAACATCATGGCGCGATATTTTCTCTTGGCAAAAGAGACACTGGTGAGTTTCGAGGAAGCTTTAAACGAAATTGGACTGCGTATTAACGAAGAAAATACAAAAACTATGATCCAAACAAGGAAAAGGACGCTAAACGGACAAAATATCACGGACAAAATATCACAACATCGGCTTACTCGTCTGCCGTAATACTTGGCGGAGCGGAATGCAAAAATGCAGATTAATTAAGGAACTCTACAGGAAGGGAATGAAGAAAGATGAATGCGTTAAATTTGTAAAGGTAAAAAAATTTATTAATCTTGTTTTACAGTTATATGAGAATTTTATATCCGATTTCAGCTGTTCAACGACGGCAGTTCCGGAGGAGTTTGTCGTATCTGAACGGTATGTCTTATCGGAAGATGATAGCACTGCAGTTCAAGCTGGATCTCAAGTTGCGCAACAAAATATTTATTTTTTTAACGTACCCGAGTTATATATAACCTTCCGGGACGTGTAGATGAATATGACTATAAACAATCAAAGTTCTGTGTTTTATCGTTCAAAAATTTTGCGCAATTAAAAGCTCTTACCTTGCTTCCAGAAATGTATTTTCGTCTGCAACATTTTTGATGAAATTACGAGCCACTGTTAATGCAATTTGTGCCGACTCTTTCATAACATCGCCTAAATGACCGGTTATATGCAGGGAACCGTCTCCACGGTCATCTTTTTTTGTCGCGATCAGTTTCCGTTTTGCTGTTTCTATGAAAAGAGTTTAACCGCCTATTGCAGTCCATGCTAAGCCCATTACAACACCGGGCGGTGTTTCTTGATAAATTCGATCTTGCGTGAATATCGCTTTGCCTAGGAATGAGTTTAAGTTTTGTTCGGTTATTTCAAGGTGTTCGGCTTCTTTTTTCACAATTTTGAATGCTGTTTTTCGAATTATCTGAAATTGGAGTTTGGTTAGTGTCGGTCAAAAGATCAGAACTATTTCGGCGACAAACCTTTTCGATGTTTCTGTAAATTCCTTACATCAGACTCACGGCAGTAATTCTTAATTAGCATGGTTAACGATTCGTCCTTAATCGTGATGTGTTTATCTTCCAAGCCACAATCGTTCATTGCTTGCGGTATTAGATATTGCTTGGCAATTGCAATTTTCTCTTCAGCCACGTAGCCTTGAAAAGAAATCGGTAAATTTAGCTTAAGTAAACTAAAGAAACTAATAGAATCTATTACCTGACATTTCAATCATTTCCATTCGATATCTCAACGGCTCCGGTATACCATCAATTACATTGGCCGTGCAGATAAACAAAACATGTGAAAGATCAACAGCGACGTCCAGGTAATGACCAAGAAAATTGGCATTTTGTTTTGTGTCTCGATAGAAAAATGGCTTTGGCAATAGCGCCATCTGTTTGATGATAGCGTGTTGTGATAAAAGCTTGTACTCGTATGAATATTTCGCGGAGATTGCCATCGGCTGGAAACAATAAAGGGGGTTATGAAATGAAACGTGCAGGCAGGGGTGAAGTTACCTTACTGAAATATAATAAATATAAAATACTAATAACGTAGTGACACATTTCCAATCACTTCACATCGCACTTGTGTCGTTTTATTGTAACCGCACTTGAACTGTAACTTTTCACGTATTTAATTTTTATCGAGTAAGGCGCGGATGACATTTGCTGCGCTCGGAATGATGTGGCTGTTTTTTGCATTAGAAATAGATCGTGGTGGGAGCACATGTTTATATAGCTATTTCTTTCTATCTAGTGATGAAGAAAGATAAGCAATATGATTCCTAGGCTCAAACCATCGAGATTATGTCTCTTAAGCACGGTCTTACATACAGGTCTGGAAACTGCCGGGGTGGGGGTAGAAACTTTTTTGATGCATGTGTACCACAGAACTTCTCGTTATTATCAACTGAGTCGCTACTATCGATTAGTTGCGCAAGCGCAAGAACGTTCATTCCTGACGTTGTGATTATGACATGACAATATAAATGTCAAACGTCGATTTCGGAAAATTGTGAGAAAATTGTAAATGACGTTACGAAATATGCTGATGAATTGCATAACAAACATAAAACTGTAAAGGAAGAAGAATCGGCTACACTAGAGACTGTTCCAGCGATGCAAGCAACAGAAAGAACTCGCTCCACAACAGAGTACCGAACCGGTGCCTGAATCTGCACCAACAACAACAGAAATTCCGGCTGAAATTATGGCATCGAATCCGAACAAAGAAGGAGAAAACAGTGGACAATGACACAACATTTCGTTAACACTAACTGTAAACAAACTAAATTTTTGTCCGCACTTTTTTTTACCCGTATCACATCCCGGCACTACACAATTATTCGGCATTTTTTATTTTAAAAAAAAATTTCCGTTAATTGTTACGATTTCTGCTGACGTTTCGGTCACAGTTTGTTTATATTTTTCACGGTCGTGAACAATGACAGAAAACACCACGAGAGTTTCACGAACCTGGTGGTCAATACGACAACAACATAAATGTCTTTCACTTTTGTGTCTACCCCCACCACAAAATATTGCATTGCAGCTGGTAGCTCCACGAGTTAAATGATACGTGATGGCGCTTGTCAATTTGAAAACTTCGAATAAACGGAAATTTTTTATTTAGAATTAAATATTTATAGTGACGAAATGGATAGGGAAGAAATAGAACAAGTAAGTATTGTGAATATCATTATGTGTAGTTCGGCTGAAAAACTTTGGCATTCACCCATAGCGCGATCGCATACAAGATCCGACCGACCGAGTTTTCGTTCTTATGCGTAATCAGCTATTTATAATCATTGCAAAATGAAGTACAATTGTTAGTTATAGCAGTGTGCAAATATTGGCAAGAGAAAATCGCAAAAAATTTGTAGTTTTAATAGATAACCAAAAGAAAAACATTCGGTCGGGTGACGACATCATTTTGCATGTAATTTTCTATTAAAACTACGAATTGTTAACGATTGTCTATTGTAAAGATTTGCAAAGAGTGATAATTAACGATTGTACCTAATTTTGCTATGATTATAAGTCGCGCATTGAGCAGAAAAACGAAAAGTTGGTTCGGGTAACTCCGTCAATCGGATCCTGTATGCCAACGCTCAGTGATGTGGTTGCTAACGGATTTATTGTGTCTGGTTGTCGCGTTTCTTGTCGGTTGTACCATGAGCTTGGTCTTATTTTCCTCGACCCATAACTCAACATCTTTTGCCGCTGAATCTTACAAGTTACAGCAACCAGCAGAACTGTCACTTGCTTGTACATTTGTAGGGTTGCAAGTGCGCCAAACGGCGAAGCTTTAAATATCGTAAATATCGTAACAATAATTTTACTTAACCGGAGCTTCCCGAAGTCCCGGTCAAGATCACCGCGGTTGAATTGTTGGTAACCGCACTTTTGTTGTTTTGCCGTGCAATTTTTTCGTGCTTTATAGTTAACCGGGAATAAAAAACACACCTAATATGACAACCAGGCGACTAGGAAATAATTATAAAATATATATATAATTATATAAATATATATATCATGGATGTAGTAGTATAACTGGATCGGCAGTAAGCGAAATTTTGCCTAATCGGTTCTGGTTGTGTGAGTTGTCTATTTGCGTTAGTGTAAGTGTATTGGGAGGGGGGGGCTACAAAATAGAAAACACGTACAGTACCCGGGAAATTTTTTTGGTCCGACGCTGTGGTGAAAACAATTGTCAGAAATGATTGTCATAACCCGTACAAATTTTTTTTGAAAGATGGGAACAACTGTCACAAAACGAATTAGTCTCACATATAGGAATTTTATGCAATACAGCCGATCCAGTTATACTAATACATCCAGGATATATATATATATATATATATATACTATAAAGGTATATATATATATATATATATATATATATATATATATATATATACTATAAAGGCTTTTTAATTGTGCTGTCAGTTAACGGAAAACAATTACTAATCGCATGATTTTAAATCAAAAAAATATTATTTTAGTTATTGTGTGTAAAGTGAGTGCTCTAAGTTTATTTGGCATGGTGGTAATGATTCTAATAAAAAGTTTTATTTGATAAACCGCAAAATTTGAGGTAAGAGAAATATGTTCAATTGATTTTTTTTATCTTTTCACAATCCGTTCGAGTAGTTTTTTTTTTATAAAAATGAGGAGGATGATGCACGTTATCATGATGATAATGACGAAGTTGCAAGTCGGTTGGCAATATTGATGTTCAAGTAAAAAATTAAAAAATGATTTACCTCAATGGGTTGTTGCAAACAGTACGGGTCGGTTAGTTACTAACCAATTGCTGACAATTTTGAGGGAGTGGGGAAATGACTTACCACAGTCATCCAGATCATTGTTGGTAAGATTTTGCAGATAATGTAAAAATGTGTGTATTAAAGTGAAACAAATTCTTTTACAGAAGCTTGGCGTGACAACAGGGGATATGAAGCCTCTTGCATACATCTTAAAAAGTGCTTGCGGCTGGCACGAGACAGATCGGATAAACGAAAGAAAAGGGCTGGCTTAATTCAACTTATTTTGTTAATGCATAACATATTTGTTTCCTTATTTTTGTTAGTTAGTTACTGTTTAATTGTTTGGTATTAATTATTTTAGTATGTTTATAAGTTACAATTAAGGGTTCAGTTGCAATTTACCAAATGTCGTTTTTATTTATTAATCACATACCTTGCTATTAAAGCAGATATATTTTTGGATACAAATTAGTTCTTATTCCAATCCAATCCCCTAGATGGTCGCGTCTGCGAGAATCTCGCAGATTTCTCGGAGACAAGTCGCTCTGTCTGCGAGAATCTCCTAGACTTTGTATGAAAAAGAAATGCACGTATCGAGACATATGCGCACCAATTCTCGAAGACATGTCGGCGAATGTCGAGATAGCTAAACAATACGCTACCATCGAACAGATGGCGCAAACAAAAATTTGCTATCGAGACACTCGCAGATATGTCTCCGAGATTTCGGGGAGAATTTGTCTCGATACTGTGTATTTTTCACATAAGGCGTCTCGAAAAATCTCGCAGACAATTCGACATGTCTTCGAGAAATATGCGAGATTCTCGGAGACGCAACCAACTGGGTTCAACTCTCCCCAATTGGTAAATTCTACGAGAATCACGCAGATTTCTCGGAGACATATCGCTCTGTCTGCGACGTAGAATGAAAAAAATTCACGGAGAGAGACAAATGCGTACCGATTCTCGGAGACTTTTCGGTGAATGTCCCCAGTTGGTCGCTTGTTTCTTAAGAGACATAATCTCGATGGTTTGAGCCTAGGAATCATATTGCTTATCTTTCTTCATCACTAGATAGAAAGAAATAGCAATAAAAACATGTGCTCCCACCACGATCTATTTGTAATGCAAAAAACAGCCGCATCACTCCGAGCGCTGGAAATGTCATCCGCGGCCTACACGATGAAAATTAAATACGCGAAAAGTTACAGTTCAAGTGCGGTTACAATAAAACGACACAAGTGTCATGTGAAGTAATTGGAAATCATGGAATGTGTCACTACGTTATTAGTTTTTTTTATTTATTATATTGCAGTAAGGTAACTTCGCCCCTGCCTGCACGTTTCATTTCATAACCCTCTTTCTTATTTCCAGCCGATGTTAATCTCCGAGTACGAGCTTTTATCACAACACGCTATCATCAAACAGATGGCGCTACGCTAAACAAAATTTGCTATCGAGACATTTGCAGACATGTCTTCGAGATGTCGGGAGCATTTGTCTCGGTACCGTGTATTTTCTCCATAAGCCATCTCGAAGAATCTCGCAGACAACTTGAGTAATAATATATTTCTAACCAGAAATTTACCTGCTCTCAGTTCTTGCAAAACATTTCACAAACATACTTTTCGATACTATTTATTAAAATTATACATTATCTATAGCCAAAAAATAGCACCAATATAATTAACATAAATTCAAATAATATAAATAAATTGCTTAGGCCCGGTATTTCAATGTAGAGTCAACTTGTAGGTCTGGTATTTCCATATAAAGTTTACTCGAGAGGTTTTGGTTAACTGACAATTTACAAGTTAGCTCTACATTGAAATACCGGGACTTTATGGTATACTGCATTTATATTTTCACCATCTTCAAAAGTATATTCATTACATTTTATCCCGTAACCATTTTTATAAAAAAGGTAAGCTTTCGAATTCAAAATGTTACAAAACAGATACCAGATTTTCCAAAATGTTTTCCCGTCACAAAATGTATACTTTATAAGCGTACATTTGTCTTACCTAGAGATCCTGAATTCGCAATTTTCTGATTTCCACTCTCCAATAAAATAACAATAAAACAATAAATAATTAAATGAATTTAAAAATGTGATAGAATATAATTTTATGACATTAATTTATTTTCTTGCTTTCATCACAAAAAAGAAACCGCCAGATGGTATCGTCATTTTTCTTTTGACCGGGCGACACTTTATTTATTTTGAGTAGAAACTTCGGGAAAGAGGCACGTTACCAACTGGGTCCCGTTTAACTTCGTAGTGTAATTATAACCCAGTTAGTCGCTTGTCTCTTACGAGACATAATTTCGATGGCTTGAGCCTAGGACACATATTGCTTATCTTTTTTCATCACTACCCAGTTGGTCGCGTCTGCGAGAATCTCGCAGATTTCTCGGAGACATTTCGACTTGTGAGCGAGATTCTTTGAGACGGCTTATGGACAAAATACACGGTATCGAGCCAAATGCTCCCGACATCTCGAAGACATGTGTGCAAATGTCTCGATAGCAAATTTTTGTTTAGCATAGCGCCATCTGTTTGATGATAGCGTGTTGTGATAAAAGCTCGTACTCGGAGATTGACATCGGCTGAAAATAAGAAAGAGGGTTATAAAATGAAACGTCCAGGCAGGGGCGAAGTAATACCATTGATACACTGGTGGTATACTTCCCAGTGTGGTATGATCATAATATAGGAAACTAGATATGGTGATACATGAACAGTAGGTAGTATGCATTAACATCAACTGCTTATCTGTTTATCGCATCTGCATACTACGAAGTGACGTCAAAACCACGATGAAACTAGGTTATTTATCTAGTAAAAGCGTGCTATTGTGCAATACATTTATGGTATTCACGATACCATGGTACGTATACCAGCAATGTATCCATGGTATTACCTTACTGCAATATAATAAATATAAAAAACTAATAACGTAGTGACACATTTCATGATTTCCAATCACTTCAAATCACACATGTGTCATTTTATTGTAAGCGCACTTGAACTGTAACTTTTCCCGTATTTAATTTTCATCGTGTAAGTCGCGAATGACATTTCCAGCGCTTGTTACATACAAACAATTTATTTTATTTGATTTGTATGAACAAATTTTATTTTACTTGATTTGTATGAACAATTTTCTTTTATTTGATTTGTATGAACAATTTTCTTATAATAAACTTATTGTGTGCCTCCTTGGAGGTTCGAGATACAACTGAAAAACTTTATCCGGCGAAAGATTTAATCTTTCTTTCGGTTACCCAAATCTTGATAACCCAGCATTAGGGTAACAAGAAATATTTTCCGATGGCATATACATTGCAAGCATCGCGAAAGATTTAAGATAAGAACGTTCAAATGAGTATCTGAACGTTAGACAAAACAATTACTATTACGTTTTAGTTCACACAAAGTGTGTGACTTATTTAAAATTTTGCAAGGTAACATTGTTGCATCGGAATGTAACATCTTCATCCTTATAATGAAATTCGTCCCGAAATTTTTAATATCTGTATATGCCTTCAGTTTACAATGTTCTTTACAAAAATTTAATGTAGGTGTAAAAATATAATTTCCTAATATTAAATTCAACATAAGTTTAGAAAAATTGTATTTATTTTTTCTTCCGTCTTAATTTATTTCTATTATTATTTTACAGCTTCTGAGATCTTAATTTGATTGAACTTTCCGGTGAAGAAGAAGCCTCGACCGATGTTCTTCTTTCATCAGAATACTGAACTGCAAATTCTTTTGGTCTTGATAACTTGTATTGGTTCTTTTTTTTCCAATTCCAACAAAAACATTTGTTAAACAATGTTAAGCAACCGCCACCCAAACATGGCTTACAATATTTTAGTAAAATATATCCTATTAAAATTAACAATGAAGCAAATATAAAACCGTTAAATGAATTCAGTCTTACATATTTTGGAAATGGTTTTACAGCTTTGTCCCAGAAACTGGACTGTTCTATAATTTCTGAAGTTAGATCTCATCTCATGTAAATTACTACTAGAAAACTTTCCTATGTTAATATTGTCATTAATTTTGATATCTCTTAATTTAATTGTATCACAACAATCCTCCAATTCTACTATCTTGTCTTTGCTTTTTAGTACGTTATTAACATTAGCTTGCGATTGATAAGCTTGAGATGCAGTGTAAAGTTTGCAATTGTCTTTGATTGACACAATGCATATTCCCTGTACGTTTTTCCACTCTTCACATTTACAATGTAGTCTTGTAACTGTACTAGTTACCGAAATAATTTGGTTATTATTTAATTTATGAAAAATATCCAATTGAGATTGTATTTGTTTGACCTCGCGTAATCTTGATTCTTGTCTGAGATAAATGTCGGTAATGCAAGTTCTTTCACAAGTTGTTCTCAAAGGTAATGGACTGCAAATATTTTTCTCGTCTATTTTCCTACAATCTGTCTCGTCTGTGGTAATATAATCTTCTCGATCTTTTGTTTCAATAAAATATTTAGCCAAATCCTGTATTAATATCGTGTGATCGTTTTCTACTAATGGTAAGCTAATTACTTCAAACATCTCAAGTTCTTGTGAACTTAAAGCGTCTACTCCTATCACAACTATAACTCTTTTCTCTCTAATATAGGCTGTTAATTGTAAATCCTTTACCAATTCTTGGTAGTTGCCTAATTTAGCTTCTACAACCAAATCATGCCTTTCCTTAAGTTTATTTAATTCCATAATAAGATTTTCAGGTTCTATTATAAATGGATGTAATATGCCTGCCTGGATAAATAAAATAGCATCTCTAAATATTTCTATTCTTTAATCTATTACCTCTATTTTATGAATAATCTTACCATAAATTTCATCATAATATACTTCTAAATTTAGGAGTCTTTCCTGTTCTTTTGTATTATTGTTGATTATTATTATATTATTATTATTATTATTTCCCTGATTATTTCGTTAGATTTTAATTTAATATCATCTTGTTCTTGATTGATAAATTTTGCCTGTTTATTAATTTCCTTTATCAATACTAAATTATCTTTCATTCCATTTTTAATATTGTTTTCATTCTCTTGGACAACATCTAATATTCTCTCAATTTGTTCATCATCATCGGCAGACATAGTTCCAAATAAAAAATTTAACCCTGTTCCAACCCAATTTTGTAGACCCCTCCTATATCTGAAATTTGGAGTTATTCCCATTAAACCATAAATTGTACTGCAATTTGTTTTGAAATTTTTACACTGCTTTAATTCGTTTGTGCAAATTTCGTTTATATTGTTTGCTAATGTACTAATTTTATCGATTTCTTCCTCTATTTCTCTTATTTCTATTAGCCTTATTAAATTAATAGTTTTGCTTACAAATCTGGTATCGCCTAGTGATTTAAAATAGATTCCTGGGTTTTCCACCTTTTTAACATCAAATGCTATGGCTTTAGTCAGCTTGAAATTAAAGTAAGACTTTATTTATTACTTTTCTACATATATCTTAACGTCTTTATTGTTAATATGAACTATCTTTCTATGTATCTTAACTTGAACACTATCTTTATTAGCTTTAGTTATCGTGTATGGTCCTAGCCATACATCATCAGTTTTTCCTTTTCGTCTGTCATTTCTTCTCAAAATTTTGTCTCCAATTTTAAATTGTGGTATTTCTTTCTTAATCTTCTTATCATATCTAATTTTTGATTTCTCTTTGCTTTCATAATCCCTTCCTTTAGCGTCCTTCCATAACTCAACTAAGGTATTCTTCAATGTATCCACATAACCTTGTACTGTTTTTTCTGGTTCACTATTTCTTATAAAGGATATTGGCCTAGGTTTCTGTCCAAATACTAACTCATGTGGTGTGAAGCCTGTTGCTGTGTGTATCGTTTGATTATAGTTCATACTCGCTAATCGAAGTTTTAGGTCCCAATTATTTTGTTGTAATAAATCTTCTCATGGTTTGTCTGACAATCTTATTTTTCTGACATGCACTAAATTTTTTTAAATACTCTTCGATATCCTTTCTCATATTAGTCCATTGAAATCTGCGTTTAATATATTCCTCAGTGGCATAAATGCCTCTGTGAACACCTAAAAACCCGTTATTAAACCATTTCGTATTTCGCCGTCGTGTATTTCATTCGTTTCATGGTCATCTATATCCTCAACTGCTACCTCCTCAGAAACTCTTTCTACGTTATTGTCTTGATCGATTAACAATTCTGTACTTGTACTTGGTTGAGGTTCTTCTCTGTTTCGTTCTTCATCCTGTGAATGAACTTTATCCTTATTGGATTGCTCCTTCTGATTCTCTTTTGATTGAGTCACATCGTCACGTGAGACAACTCCGAGTTCGTTCAACATATCTATTACATCATTATCATATTCATCAGCGTTTATCATTCTAATGTTTCGGCTTAACTCGTCCGCCACTACATTGTCTTTTACAGCTTTATATTCGATAGAATAGTTATATTCTTCAAGTTTCAGTCTCCATGTGACCAAACGACTTCCAGGATCTTTTACGTTGAACAACCATAACAATGGTCGATGGTCTGTTCTTATTAAAAATTTAGTTCCATAAAGATAATGTCTACACTGTTTGACTGACCAAACGATTGCTAGACATTCCTTCTCTGTAGTTGAATAGTTCTTTTCAGCCTTGTTTAAAGTTCTCGGTAAATATTGAATAGGTAAGTCTTTCCCCTGATGCTCTTGACTTAAAACGGCACCAATTCCGTAGTTGCTTGCATCGGTTGTGATAATGAATTGACTTTCGAAATTTGGATACTTAAAAATTGGTTCTTTCATTAATTCTTCCTTTAGTTTTTCGAATGCGTTTTGTTGTTCTCAAATTTCTCATTTTTCTTGAGTAATTTATTTATAGGTGACATAATTTTACCATAATTTTTGATAAATCTCCGGTAATATCCAGTCATACCCAAAAATGACTTGACACCTTTCTGATTTACTGGTTTCTCCATTTTTGCTATAGCATCGATCTTTTTCCTATCCATTGATACACCATTTTCAGTGATCACGCGGCCTAAATATGCCACCTCTTTCCTAAGGAATTCGCACTTTACTGGTTGAATCCTCAGATTCGCCTTTCGTAATCTATCAAAGACTGCCTCTACCCAGTAGGTCGCTTGTCTCTTAAGAGACATAATCTCGATGGTTTGAGCCTAGGAATCATATTGCTTATCTTTCTTCATCACTAGATAGAAAGAAACAGCAATATAAACATGTGCTCCCACCACGATCTATTTGTAAGGCAAAAAACAGCCGCATCACTCCGAGCGCAGCAAATGTCATCCGCGACTTACACGATAAAAATTATATACGCGAAAAGTTACAGTTCAAGTGCGGTTACAATAAAACGACACAAGTTCAATGTGAAGTGTTTGGAAATGTGTCACTACGTTATTAGTTTTTTATATTTATTATATTGCAGTAAGGTAACTTCGCCCCTGCCTGCACGTTTCATTTCATAGCCCTCTTTCTTATTTCCAACCGATGGCAATCTCCGCGAAATATTCATACGAGTACGAGCTTTTATCACAACACGCTATCATCAAACAGATGGCACTATTGCCAATGCCATTTTTCTATCGAGACATTCGCAGACATGTCTTCGAGATTCGGGGAGCATTTGTCTCGATACCGTGTATTTTTCCCATAAGACGTCTCGAAGAATCTCGCAGACAGGCCGCCATGTCTTCGAGATATCTGCGAGATTGTCACAGACGCGACCAACTGGGTAGTTTGTCATTATGATCTTTCAGATCTCTTCCATAAATAACTTTATCGTTAAGGTAGACGAAACACCGTGTACCTTGTAGACCACTGAGTACCGTGTTCATTGCCCTCTGAAAACACGCTGGGGTGTTTCTTAAACCAAACGGCATACGACTATATTCATAATGTCCGTATGGAGTTAAGAACGCTGTTTTTGCCTGGTCCTCTTTTCGTACTGGGATTTGGTGAAATCCCGAAGTGAGGTCTAGTGTCGAAAAGTACTTAGCATGTCCCAACTGGTCCAATATCTCCGAAATATTAGGCAGTGGGTAACTGTCTGCTATGTTCATTTCGTTGAGCTTCCTGTAGCCAATGATGAATCATTCTTCGTAGGAACGATCCAGAGTTGTGCATTCCATGGTGAGCTACTTTCCCTAATAGTTCCATCTTTCAGTAGTTTATCCACCTGTTTGTTCACCTCTTCTTCATGAACTTTTGGATACCGATACAGTTTGACATGAACATGTTTTGATCCTTCAATCAAATCGATAGTGTGCTCGGCAACCTGTGTCAAATTTACTGGATCAATTTCTTGAAACAACTCATTATATCTGTCTATTACTTCATATATTGACTTCTTTTCTTCATCATCCATATGGCTATCCCTAATTTTAATTTTAGTGTCACAAGTTTCCAGAATTTCTTCTGAAAATTTTTCACCTTTCATTTCATGAATGCTACAAATTTTGTCGTCTTCATTCGTATTTAATATAGATACCTGTCCCCTACCCGTTTCATCAATTTTGGTATCACATGAAGGTATTCTTGTGCCATCTATATTAACTTCGTTGATAAAAACTACATCTCCAATTTTCCCGATTATTGGAACATATCTTCGAATTTCCCTTCTCCCTTTCAACTGAAATTCATCACTTTCCAAGTGAACCTTAAAGCTTGAATTTCCAAATGATTCCGTCTCATAATCAATGGAAATTTTATTTGACTCGAAAAAGTCTATTCCTAATATAGCATCATAGTTCTTTATGATGTCGCAGTTTACGACATGAAATACTGTTTCTATATTCTCTTTCCCGATTTTCATTCCCAGCTTTACTTTCCCAATAGCTTCTGTGCTATTATCACTATGTATACCATTGAAATTAGTCCTGTTTTCTTTATCTACCTGATCTTCAAACACTTTCTTCTTTTTTAAAAGACTTATTTCTGCACCAGTATCTACTAAAACTTTTATCATTTCACTGTTTATTTTTACGAATATATGAGGACTGTTTCTAAGCATCGTTTTAATTTCCACTACCTGATTAACTAACCTCGTTTTAAGCTCATTATCTTCACTGGGTTTTGCAGTATTTCCGCTTTGATTATTGCTTTTATTCGTTTCATTTTTCTGATTCCCTGAATCCTGTTTATTTAAGTTCCCTGAACTTGTGACGAGCCGCGTTTGAATTTCTTAAAATCAAAATATTTTCAAATTCAAATTATTCAACGGACATCACATTCACCACAACGTGTGCAGCGCCTGTCAGTTCGGTTCTTGGAGAAATTTCCAAAATCATTGGCACTGAATAATGCGACGCTTGCCCATTACATTTAACCCTGTAAGGCTCAAATTTTTCTTCTTCCCATCGACAAGCACGGGGCGTAACCCACGGAAAAATTCAGTTCGGATTTTTCGGTCGGCCGTGTGTCGATAGGAAAATTTACAAGTAAACGGTCTTGCTTTCAAGTGATCCGCCGTAACATATATTTAGTGCGAGTGACGTGTGCGGCAAGCTACTTTATTTCCATGGATATTGTAAATTAAATCCAATAATCCCTGGAGAAAAAGTGTTCGTAACCAAAAGAGAAGACACAAGAAATAAGTCCACGTACGACTACGGGTTGTGGTCAGGGTGGCACATCAGTGCGAAGAACGAAGAAGGATGTCAGGTGGAGTCTCATTCGTCATCATCCGGCTGCGGAGGCAACAGTCCGGAATATTTTAGTGCTGTGTTACATGGCGTTCTTAGTTATACGAGATAGAATAGTGGTGTCGATCCGATGGTATTGGGATTGGAAACGCCATCCGCTTCGGACGAAGACATCGACGTGGTATCAGCTGGCGGTGAGAAACGACCTATCAAACCCTCGGTCAGGGATCAGAGAACACTCCAAACAGAAGTCGCAAATAAAATCACCACACGAATAGCTAAAGCTCCGGGTGATATTAAAACAATTCCGTTACAACGTAGCTGCCCGATAGAACCGTATGGCTCGACAACCCTAGGCATTACAAAATCACCACAATCCCCGTCCCATTACAACTCACTATCGTCGTCGTCATCGTCATCGTCGTCGGCGTCGACAAACGGTAAACTATCAAATTCTGGTTCGCGTAAACAGCATGTTATTTCGAGCAACGAGGGCGACTACTCGCCATCCAATAAGCGCGGTCGAGGCAAGAGACAACGCTCTCCTTTCCACCAGCGTCACATCAACATAACATGAGCAGCAACACTAGTCTCGCAAACAACCACAACGACAACCTGTTGTATTCTAGTGTCAATTAGGACGATGCTGATATCATTGAGAAACTTAATCTACACAACGACATGGAAAGACAACGGCAGATGGGCCTGATAAATCCTTTCGAAGCTCACACACGACAATTTCCAGCATAAAGGAAAAGGAACGCCCACATTTAGCATCCACCACGAAGTCAGCTGCATACGCTTTCACAGCAATTCGAAATGAGCCCAGACGACCAACTATTCCAAATTTAGGCGAAATGGACAGCAGTAGCAGTACCAAAGGCAGCGGCAACAAAGTCCGGGCCCAAATATCCAACAACTTCATCTAGCGGTGCAAGTCCAATTGCAAGCGATGCAGTAACGGCAATCCTTGGCGGCTATGCAGGAAGAAACATCACCCGTTCTGGATACCACCATTGTATTTATATCTTATAGTAGTATCACGAATAACTTCACCTCAGCTCAAAAGATGGCGCAGCATATATCGTTTTTTGAGGTTTTGTGGTCTCGCGCTTTCACACTCGTTCTTTCTTGAAGAATTCAAAATCAATCAAAGCAGGCATATCTCATTCATTCATAAAGTTCAATCAACACGACTTCCCATTGGTCGACAGCGAACTTCGCACTCGAGTGTTAAAAAAATGAATAAGTGTGGAGAGCGCGAGAGCACAAAACCCCAACCAATGGGAAGTCGTGTTGATTGAACTTTATGAATAAATGAGATAATGCTTGCTTTGATCGATTTTGAATTTTTCATCGTAGGTACAATACGCATTGACATTTCTCACAGTTCTCACTACGTTCATTTCCTTTCCTCGCACACGGTGCATGGGAAAGGACGGGCGGTATGGAGAAACAGATCGCTTTTCTGTTTCTTCATGCAAAAGAAGAATTCCATTATGCAGAAGGTCATACACTCTTTTTTATTTTTGCGGTACAAAAAAGTACATGCAAAATTTTTGGAAACTATTAGGGAGTGAGGATTGTGGAAACGCCGTACGTCTGCCGGTGTACGCAAAATTGTTTGAAAGCTCGTAGCACCCAAACCATTTGAGCTATTTATTTGAATTGTTTTCGTCAGTATATTTGGTATACCCCTTTAAGTGAACACCTTTTGAGGGATGCGGGTGTGAAGGGGGAGGTGGGGGAGGTGTTTTAGACCGCAAGTTTTGGTTTCTAGATATCAGCAACCGCTTATGCTAGAAATCTGAAACTTGGAATTTTTATAGAGCTTCAATAGTAGACCCATTTGCAAAAAATATTCTGATATGAGTGAAGGAGTGGGGGTGGGGAAATATTGCGTCCGAAGCGCAAAAAAGCTGAGATCGATACATTCTTAAATACATATCTCCTAAACTGTTTATGGCACGAAGTTCAAACTTAACAAATATCTGTACCTTTACTAGGAGAAAAGATTGAAAAGAAATTTTTGAGTGGGGTTAGTGGAGTACGGTGGTGGGGGTTAAAAACTTTAGATTACCATATCTCAGGAACCAATTGCTCTAGAAAAATTAAATTCGGTTTGCAGAGAAAGGTCGACAAATAAAGATTGCTCAAAGTACAATTTTTTAAGGGGATGGCGGAACATGGAAGGGGGGGGATAAGAAATTTTCAAAAAAATCACTTTTCATATCTCAAGAACAGTGTGAGATAGATGCTAAATTTTTTTACCAGACGTAGGCCCAATAGAACCTTAGCAGAAAAATAAAATTGGGGGATGTGGGTGTAGAGGGTGAGGGTGGGGAGGGTGAAAAGTAAAAGGTTCCGGTGTTTATATCTTATGAACCTATAATGATAAAAAGCTGAAACGTGGTATTTAGATAGAGCTATAGTATTGGCATGTTGGAAAAATATAATTTTTTTAGGGGTAGTGTGGTTCGGGGGTGGGGGGTTTTTTCCCTAACTATGGAACGGCTGATGCTAGAAAGTTGAAACTCGGTGTATATGTAAATCAACTAGGAAAGTAATTTTGTTAAAAAAAGATTTGAATATCCATTGGCGTTCAGAAGGGGGGGGGGCAAAAAAAAGTTATCAGTAAAAATAAAATGCATAAATTTTCACGATTTTCGTCATATCTACTAGGTCTTTCCAAATGTTGAATTCATTTTTATTCTACGGATTTTTCATTTGAATACCTAGAAAGTGTTTTCAAGATTTTTTGAAATTCGACCCCTAAGAGGGTGTATACTGGTTGTATACTTTTTCATGAATTCCACCATATTTCTCAGGTCTGATCAGATATCGAATATCTTTTCACTTCCACAGTTTTGTTTAATAATCACATATTTTTAAGTTTTGTCTTTTTCAACCTCGAGACCGCATCCCGGAATATGACCCAATTATATAATTCATATGTTACACCATATTCTAACCGCTTCCCGAACTTTTTGAAAGGTTTGCAGTCACATAGTAACCTACACCGCATCTTAGAATTGAACGCGCTCCCTACTTCTGCTGGTAAAATTATAAAGTTGCGCCCAGACCATTGGCAGATTTTTAAGTATGGCGAAGGAGGTGGAGAAATTCAATAATTCACCTCTTAGCGTCGGAACGGATAGAAGTTTCAAAATACCGCTTTTAAAAAAAAAAACTTTTTCCAACATTCTATTTTGAAAATATTAATTTCTTTTTAATATTTTATATCTCTGTTTTTATAAGACTCAAGAGGTGCAACTCAGTTGAGATGATGTGTTTATTGTTTGAGTTTCACCAAAACTTTATTTGTTCATTCGTAGTTTGTTTGTACGCGATCTGACCAATTTTAACACTTGGGGTGTCATTTTTCTCGCCTCAGCTATGCATGTGTGTGAATAAAAAAAAACTGCCAACAGTCTGGGCGCAACTTTATTATTTTTCCGGCAGAAGTTCGGAACGTGTTTTATTCGGGGATGCGGCATATGTTACTATGTGACTGAAAACCTAATAAAAAGTTAGGGAAGCGGTTAGAATAGAGTGTAACATATGAATTATATAGTTGGGCCATATTCCGGGATGAGGTCTAGAGGTTGAGAAAGTTAATACTTGTAAATAGGTGATTATTAAACAAGCACGTGGAAGTGAAAAGATATTTGATATCTGATCAGACCTGAGAGATATGGTGGAATTTATGAAAAAGTATACAACCGCTTTACACCCCCTTAGGGGTTGAATTTCGAAAAATCTTGAAAACACTTTCTAGGAATTCATATGAAGAATCCGTAGAATAAAAATGAATTCAATATTTGGAAAGACCTAGTAAATATGACGAAAATCGTGAAAATATATGCATTTTATTTTTACTTACAATTTTTTTTTTTATGAATAGACATGATAGACCCCTTGAAGTCAGATTTTTTGAGGGGTGAGGGTGTGAGGGGGAAGGAGGGGGAAGTGTTATAAACCGAAAATTTTGGTTTCTAGATCTCAGTAACCCCTAATGATAGGAAGCTGAAACTTGGAATTTCTATAGAGTTCTGATAGTAGACCCATTTGCAGAAAAATTGTCAATATTGATCAAGGGGTGTGGGAGTAGGGGGAAATGTAATGCGTCCAAAACCCAAAAAAGTCGAGATAGACAAATTCTAAAATCCATATCTCCTAAACCGTTAATGGCACACTATTCAAACTTAAAAAATATTTGTAGTTATACTAGGAGAACAGAATGAAGAAAAATTTTGGGTGGGGGAAGTTGTGTATGGGGGTGGGGGTGAAAAACTTTAGATTACGATATCTCATGAACCAATTGCTCTAGAAAAATAAAATTCGGTTTGGGTATAAAAGTCGACAAATAAAGATTGATCAAAGTAAAATTTTTTAAGTTGGAGGTGGAGCATAGAAGTGGAGGGGATGAGAATTTTTCAAATCAAACACATTTCATATCTCAAGAACAGTGTAAGATAGATGCTTAGAATTTTTACCAGAAGTAGCGCTAATTAAACTCTAGAAAGGAAAAAAGTTTTGGGTTTGAGAGTGTATAGGAGGAGGGTGGGGGAGGGTGAAAAGGAAAAAGTTCCGATGCTTATATCATGAGAACCTGTAATGATATAAGCCTTAAACTTGGTATTTAGATAGAGCTATAGTAGCGGAATGTTGGAAAAATATAATTTTTTTTTGGGGTAGTATGCTACGGGGGTAGGGGGTGTTTTTCCTAACTATTAAACGGTTCATGCTAGAAAGTTGAAACTCGGTGTGTATATGTAAATCAACTAGAAAAGTAATTGTGATAAAACAAAATTTAATATTCATTGGCGTTCAGAAAGGGGGGCAAACAAATTTTTTTTTATATAATAAATATAAAATGCATATATTTTCACAATTCTCGTCATATCGACTAGGTCCTTCCAAATATTGAATTCATTTTTATTCTACGGATTCTTCGTATGAATGACCTAGAAAGTGTTTTAAAGGTTTTTTGAAATTCGACCCCCAAGAGTAGTGTGGTACAAGTGGGGGGTGTTTTTCCTACATATAGAACGGCTTAAGATACATTGTTGAAACTCGGTGTGTATATGTAAGTCAACTAGAAAAATAATTTTGAATAAAACAAAAACGAATATCTATTGGCGTTCAGAAGGGGGGCAAAAAAAATATCTGTGAAAATAGAATGCATATTTTCCCACGATTTCCGACATATCTACTACCTCGTCCAAAATATTGAATTTAATTTTATTCTATGTATTCTCCATAATTGACCCCTAAGGGGGTGTAAAGTGATTGTGTACTTTTTCATACATTATTCCATATCTCTCAGATCCAATCAGATTTTCACTTCCACGATCTTGTTCTTTTTGATAGGTTTTCAGTCACATAGTAGCCTCCACCGCATTTCAGAATTGAACGCATTCCTAACTTCTACCGGAAAAATAATAAAGTTACGCCCAGATTGTTGGCAGATTTTTTCTATTGAGGTTTATACTCAAACCAAATTGTGTTTTTGTGGTGCAATTGGTTTGTGAGATATTGTAATCTAAAGTTTTTCACCCCCCACCCCCGTACGCCTTTACCCATACCAAAAAATTTAGTTTCAATCTACTCTCCTAGTATAACTACAGATATTCGTTAAGTTTTAATTACTTGCCATTAACGGTTTAGGAGATATGGATTTAAGAATGTGTCGATTTCCACTTTTTTGCGTTTCGGACGCATTATTTCCCCCTCCACTCCCACACCCCTTCACCCATATCATCAATTTTTTTGCAAATAGGTCCACTAGCAAAGCACTATAGAAATCCTAAGTTTCAGCCTCCTACCATAAGCGGATGCTGAGATCTAGAAGCCTGTTGAGTCGCCGCAGTAAGCGAAAAAATAAAAAGTCCCTGTGGAGCTGTTGCGATCATGGTTCAACTCTGCGATGAATTATGATCGCATCAGCTCCACTGTCACCAACTTCACCGTGTACGGACACAGGCAAAAGAAGAGCCGTTGCTTTGGTGATGCCGGAAATGAGACGAGTGTGGGAGAGGGACAGAGAGAAAAGAGAAGTGACCGAAGTGACTGTGCTGGGGTGTGGAAAAAAAAGGAAAAAACGCGAATTTCTTGTTGGAACGTTCGTGAATAGTCTCGAAATTATTTCTTTCTTCGATTGATTCAAAGTAAAGCTCGGATCAGAAATTCAGTGAATGCGAAAGAAATACGAAGGATTGCAGTCTAGTGTCAGAGTGCTGATACACGTTGGTGGCTACGTACGAACATCCGTTTCCCTGGGCGCTGGAATAATTGCGAATTGCATTTTGGTGCTGTGGTGTTTAATAATTCAATGGTTTTGTTGAGTGGCGAAATATTTTGGCGATTGTATCATCGGAAAATCACGAAATACGACGCGGAAAAAATTTAATTCAAGGGTCAAGCCTAGACAGGTAGTTCGTCGTTGAGTGGTTGACCTAATTTCAAAACGGGCGAATTCTATGTTTGACTAAACTACAAAAATTCTTCACGCTTTTCTCAATTCGGAAAAAACTCAATCCAGCCCCAATCCAGTTCTGACATTTAGGCTGTGTGCTGTGGTTTTCGTTTAAGGACTGCGCAGCCAATATCCAACCAAAAAGCAAGATCTCTTAACGGCCAAATAATAGTTAGTATTGTGACCTTCAGTTCCTGCACGAAACCATCGTCATTCGCAAGCAATCAAAACGGAGTGGAAGATTGTTGTTTGAAAGGATTTCGCGCTCGATGAATGCGGCCCACTAATTACGACGGTTCGTTCCGGAAAAGCCACCAATCGTCCGCGGGCTTCGCAATATGCATACTGTCGCCGTGGAAGCGCCTCTTGCTTGTTCGATTTCGTGGCCTTTTCTTGACGGTCGGGACGCGACGAGCGTTTTCTTATAAAAGTGCTTGACGCACTGCAATGTCATTGAGCTGGCTTTCGGCTTCGTTCCGAGTTGAATTCGCGCGCTTATTCCCCCCGACTAGAGTTTTCTCGCAGTAAAAGTTCTTGTTCGACACTCTCTCTGACGAAATTGCATTTTTTTTTTGTTTTGTCCAGCTGACACTGACCGCAAGCACGTGTCCTACGGCTACGAGAACGCGCCGGAGTTGGAACAGTTGCACTGTTAAGTTGTTAAGTCTCAAGAAAAAAACGTTTGAGGTTTGAAGTTGGAACAGTTAGTTTTTCCACGCTTCAAAAGGAGGAAAAAAGGTTCGACGAATTGATCCGCGTGTCATTTGGGTTCACAATTATTTGAATCGGAATTGTAGTGTAGCGTGTAGTCGAATGTTCGGGAGTTTTTAAGCAGAGCAACATCCAGGCAAAGAAGCAAGTGCTGCTTCGGTTGTACCCTGTGGCGTGCAATTTTGAAATCGTATTCGCGAAACCGGAATATCTCGGTACTTCTTTCGATTCGGGTGGATTTATGCATTTTATTTGCTGTGGATTTTTTTTTGAGAGTGAGACCTGAAACGAGTTACATCGCGGTAATCGCCAGGAGTTTTAACGTGTTTCGTGCCGAATTCCCGCACAAAGAATTCCTCAAAGAAGGAATTTTTATTGAAATGTATCGCAATGCTAAATGATATTAATAACGCATCGAAACAGTGTATAAAATACAGTTAAAACGAATGAGATAAGAATAAGAATGCATGAAGACACCAAAAAAAAAAAAAAACAAATTTTAATACACATAAAAAAAAAAAAAAAACGGATTTTTTTTTCTGAAATAAATAAAAATAAAACATGCAAGAATAATAAAAATGAATTTTTTTTAAAAATAATGAAATAAATAAATAAAAAAACATGAAATAAATAAAAATAAAACATGCAAGAATAATAAAAATGAATTTTTTTTAAAAATAATGAAATAAATAAACATGAATTAAATAAAAATAAAACTTAAACTGACTTGACAAGGACGGGACGGAATGTAAAAAAATAAAAAAAAATTTAAATAAAAATTAACATTTAAATGTAAAAAAAAAAAAAAAATAAAGATAAAAAGAAGAAAAAGGAAATGGAGTAACAGGAATCATCAAAGAAAATTGGGG
Organism: Beris chalybata; assembly: GCA_949128065.1. NCBI lineage: Eukaryota > Metazoa > Arthropoda > Insecta > Diptera > Stratiomyidae > Beris > Beris chalybata. The sequence goes on from OX421894.1 coordinate 99,633,503, forward strand.
TGAGTGTTTGTTATTTTTTTTCTTTCCTAAATTTTCTTATATTATTATATGTTCTTGCATTTCTTTTGCCTCATTTAGCTGTGAATTGGTTTTTCTTGATGGTTGTTCTCTTTAAGTACCATATGGTTTTCCTTTTTTTTTGAGTATCTCGGTACAAATTTTTTGATTTTTTTTTTTTAAAGATGGTTAAAGGCTAGATGGCCATATAAAATGAATCCGAGCGTCTAGCTCCTTTTCCCTGAACCTCAACAAGGGGCCACGACGCGAAAAATGTTTTAAGGACAGTCGTGGCTGAGGTAGGGTGGGCAGAACAGGGCGCTAATAACACCAGAGTGCCCTGACAAATCGCGCAGCCGCGCCAATCCAACCGCTTCTTGGTCTTTCACGACCTCTTGGGAAAATTATCCCAATTTTTTTTCAATTCCCTTGGATAAGTCGGGGCTGACAATTTTTGTTGTACAGGCCAAGGGTTTATGGTCTGAGTTAAAGAAAGTACCCCCCCCCACACTGCCGTAGCTAGTCCCGGCCGCCAGCAAGAGCGTCGCACCAGCTAAAACTCAGCCACCAATTCGGACTTAGGTGGAATTGGCCCTTCTGTCCCGAACCTTCATTTCCCTATCAATTATTTTGACTTTCTCAAGTCAAAATAATTCTTCCAAGGCCTTAAACCACAACAAATGGCGCCCAACGTGGGGCTAGCCACCGCTACGCTTAGTGCACAAAGCGTAGCGCATCAACACGTGCGAGTCAGAAAAAAAAAAAAAAAAAAAAAAAAAAAAAAAAATTGTGGGCAAAAGGACTAAAAACTTAGTCGTTCTGCGACAGAATTTTCGCCTGAACGGCAATCAAAGTCTAAGTGTACAAGCTTTTCAGATTTTCAACGGCAAAACATTTCATCGAACCTGTATGGAGACAATATGGAACGATCCTATTGACGAACCGTTTTGGCAACCTTTAGGCGCCAATTCGGTTCCATAGGAAAGGGAAATATTGTCTGTATACGAGATTGATGTGATGAAAGTTGTGATAAACTTAATCTTTCTGATTCTTTCCACTTTTGTTTTGCAAGTACCCTTTTGAGTGCTGGGCATGCCCTGTCTTGGCGGGCGTGTCGTCAGACAATTGGGATAAATACTTGTAAAGTATTGGTGAGTTTGATGATAGGAAATTTCGTCGAAAATTTGCTAAGTACCTTATTTCCTTATCCTTCCTTTTAGAGTACCTTTTAACGTAGAATTTTTTTTTTAACTAACGTAGTATTTTTTTTGGTAATTAGAGTCTTTTTGTTAAGTCTTTTGACTACATTTTAACGTAGATTTTTGTTATTTTGATTTTCTTTTGATTGCTATTTTTCCCCATTTTTTTTTGTTGAAATTTAATCGCGTTCCGGATTTTCCCGATGGAGCGAGGAAGATCAAGATCGGCTTCGCGGTTTGATCTGCATATGAGGGGAGGGGAAAAGTTGCGAAGCGCGAGGGATCATTTTTTTTTTCGAATTCATACAATTATAATTACAACATTCATCCGTTTATTTTTATACACACAGTCGTTCATTTTTTTTTATACAATCATTTATTCATACATGCAAAAATTCATTCATCCGTTCATTCGATCGTACATCCATTTTTTTTTGCCACTCGTTCGTTAAATCTAATACACTCGCTCTTCAAACATCCCTTCAAAAATTTGAATTACGCATACATACATTAAATCATTCATTCTTTCGTTCATTTTTTTTTGTACTACGTACATTCATTCTTATACATACATCATTCATACATACTTATTTTGCGATTCACTCGATTCACTCATTTTTTTTTGACATACGTCCATCCCTCACTCGTTCATTCGGTTCGACACTTCACACAGTCATTCAATTTTCTTCTCTCCATCGATCATTCATCGTAATTTTAGTCGTACACGAACACAGCAATTATTCACTCATTCCTGCAATAGTTATTCACTCAATCATACACTCAATCGCACATACACGTATTCAGTCAGGCATTTCATTAACTGTTGATTCACTCGAATCATTCAATATTGGGTTTTTGCAAACTCTCATTTGCATTTTGGTCACACTCATTCATACGGTGGTTGTTTGGCGTTCACACATAATCTGAATTCAGTCACCTAGCCATCTACTCACGCACTCGTTTATCAACCCACTTGATCTTCCTTCATTTCAACGACCATCGCACTCACAATTCCTTCAGCATGCCGTTGGAACATTCACCTACTAGGGAGGCGGAGGTGATCTGTACGCCGTGCATCAGCAAGGTGGATCCGGACCAGGGTATGACCACCAAGTGTGGTCACCAGTTCCACAGAGACTGTCTGGAGCGGTGGATTGTGGACAATCACAACTGTCCGAACTGTCGTGGTCATTTGAGTCCGGGGGATTATTGGCTCACTCGGGGTGTGGAGGGTGCGACCGCAATATCCGGCGTGAGAACCAGAAGACAGACTCGCGAGGATGTCGCAAGGTCTCTAAGTGATGTAGTTTCTCCTGGTAGGTTAAATTTGGATTCTGCACTAGAGACTGCGGGTGGACGCACTCTCTACACTCCGGATGGGACAGTCATCCAGGAGCGAGGCACGCAAGTGCTGAGCAATAGGCCCTCAGATGTTCTGGGAAACGATCAGCAGAACAGGGTTAGGTGGGCAGAAATACACGATGCTCAAACTCCCGAAGCAACACCAGCAGTTTCCGGGGGGGGGGGGGGGAGGGGGCGTTGTCTAATTTGGGAGTGAATGACTTGATAAACATAATTCGTTCGGTCATCCGAGAAGAACGAGATCAAGGGCACACTATGTCAAACACTCCTCAACCACCGCCTGTCACTCATCCAGCACAACCGCCACAATTCTTGTCTAGACCAAGTGTATCGACTGCGTACCAATTTCCGCCACCACTGTATCCGCCTATTCGACAACCACAACGTGAGCAAGTTCGAGACCGACAGACCCATGCGAACGCCCAGATGCCCATTCGCGATAACAACGGCTCGAATTATATTCACCACAACGCTGGTAGTTCGATTCGCCATTGGCGACTACGATTTAATGGAGATGGCCAGTCACTACGCGCCGAAGAGCTAATTTTCCGAGCGGAAGCATTGGCTTCGTCGGATTTGGGCGGGCGCATGGATTTGTTGGTCGCGAACTTCCATTTGTTGCTGGATAATTTGCCAAACCAGTGGTATTGGTTATGGCAACGGACTAACCCAGATTCGACGTGGTATGCGCTTAAAACCACCTTCCTGCAATACTGGGGCGACCGTAGCACGGATTTCGAAGTTCGAAAAAAATTTATTTCCAGACGGTAAGCACCTAACGAGCCGTACCTGGTATTCGAGCAGGAGATGACCAGATTTCGGACTCAGCTACGCACCCCGATTCCGGATTCAGAATTTTTTGAGCTGGTCATCGGCAATCTCTTGGGCAGTATACAGCAGCTAATCTGCTTTCATGAGATCCGAGATCTGGCTCATCTTCGCGCTTTGGTGTCGAGATACGAGGAGGTCAGGAAGGCTAATCGTGTAGCAACCTGGCAACAGCCTCGCTTTCACGAGCTGGAACCACCGTTGGTTGCTACCGAAGACGTCCAAGAAACCGCAGACGTAGCTGGCATATCAACTTCACTGGTATGTTGGAATTGCCGGAAGGAGGGTCACGGTTATCGAGACTGCGAAGATACCAATAAGAAAATCTTTTGCTATGGTTGCGGAAAGGCCGACGTGATCAAGCCAAAATGTACTCGGTGTTCCTCAAAAAACGGACCGAAGGACGAAAGGTTTCCGGGGCCTTCTCGCCCAGTGACAGACAATCCACCGGCCCGACCATCTTAGAAGGTTCGAAGCAGGATGTCAGCGATTCCCAATCCCCCTTTCATTTTGTTACTCCCAAAAAAACATTTTACCCCTTGGTAATACCCCCTTAATAACCCCTCCAAATTTTACAACACCTTCATCATCCCTTTCTGAACCTAACTCCCATCCTTTTAGCGTAAAATCATCCTCCCCTAATTTTCCAACAACAACAAACACATCGCAAGTCACGATATTGGCGAGAGCAAATGCTACTACAGAGCAGGCTGTTTTTAGATCGGAAGAAGACCCTATAGTGAATGATAATTCAAGACGACATTCCCGCCATCCTCTCAAGCCATACCATCTTCGGCTAAAAGAATATATGAAGGCTCGAGAGCGAATTATTGGGCACAGTAACTACCGATATTACTTTTCGTGGTATTACCAAACCCATTACACTATACATCGTGCCGAGCCTGTCGCAGAAATTGTACCTGGGGGTAGATTTCTGGTGATCATTCCAACTAGCTCCTAGCATTATCAGCGCGGTCGATACTCCCGATACTGCATCGCAACTGATAGCTCCGGATGCCCACCATTTAACGCCCACAGCTGTAAAGAGGTTGGAAATGGTCAAGTCCATATTTCCATCATACGAAGTATACGGACTCGGTGTGACCAACGTCGAACAACACAGTATAGACGTTGGTGATGCAAGTCCCATCAAACAGCGACATTATCCTGTGTCTCCTGCGATCCAAAAACTCTTATATGACGAGATCGATCGCATGAGGGCACTTGGCGTTATAGAGACCAGCCAGAGTGCATGGAGCTCGCCTGTGGTTCTCGTGAGGAAGCCAGGCAAGGTCAGGTTAGGTTTGGACTCGCGCAAAGTCAATAGTGTGACGAAGAAGGATGCATATCCATTACCACACATTGATGGTATCTTAAGTCGTTTGCCGCGAGCCAATTTTATTACTAGCCTGGACCTCAAAGACGCCTTTTGGCAGATTCCTCTCGAGAACAAATCCAGGGAGTATACAGCTTTTACCATTCCTGGCCGGCCTCTATATCACTACACTCGCATGCCTTTTGGGTTATGCAACGCGCCGCAAAGGATGTGTCGTTTGATGGACAAAGTCATCCTACCCGAGCTGAAGGAGCAGGTATTCGTATATTTGGACGATCTGCTGTTAATTTCTGAAGATTTCGATTCACATCTGGTTTTATTGGCTGAAGTCGCAGAATGTTTGCGAAAGGCTGGCTTGACTATTAACGTCAACAAGAGTAAGTTTTGTCTGAGAGAGGTGAAATATCTCGGATACATTGTTGGAGAAGGAGGCTTGAAAACTGATCCGAACAAAGTTTCAGCCATCGTCGATTACCCTTCGCCTAAGTCCGCACGTCAAGTTCGACGCTTTCTTGGTATGGCAGGCTGGTATCGACGATTCGTTCCCAACTTTGCTGCGACTGTTTCACCAATTTCAGACACTCTAAAGAAGTCCAACCAGTTTGCTTGGACTACAGAGGCACAAACTTCCTTCCTATTAGTGAAAGACTTGTTGACGAAAGCCCCCTTATTAATCAATCCTGATTTTAAGAGGTCTTTCGTAATCCAGTGCGACGCCAGTAAATCAGGGGTGGGTAGCGTTCTCTTTCAGGAAAACGACGACGGATCGGAATCTCCAGTGGCGTATATGTCACAGAAGCTCACTTCCGCTCAACGCAACTACAGCGTAACCGAACTCGAGTGTTATGCAGCTGTGTTGAGCGTGAAAAAATTTAGAGCCTATGTAGAAGGGACTGCGTTCAAAATCATTACGGATCACGCAAGTCTCAAATGGCTCATGTCGCAGAAAGACCTACAAGGACGGTTGGCAAGATGGAGTTTAAAACTCCAAGGTAACGACTTCACAATCGAGCACCGACGAGGGAGCCTGAACGTTGTACCCGACGCTCTCTCTCGTGTATACGAAGAGGGATTAAATGCGCTGATCGACGTAGCACCGATGGTGGACATGGATTCTCCAGAACTCTCTGGCAAGGAATACAAAGAATTAGTGTCCACTGTCGATGCGAACGCCGATCGGCTTCCTGACGTATGCGTGAGAGACGGCTTCGTGTATAAGCGCACAGAGCCTCACAACGGTGACCCGATTGCTGAAGACAGAGCCTGGAAATTATGGATTCCATCGAGCCTTACGTCAGCTGCGATCGCTCAGGCGCACGAGGCAGACACCACGGTCCATGGTGGTTATGCCAAAACGCTAGAGCGAGCCAGGCGATTTTTGTACTGGCCCGGAATGACTACACAAGTACGCACCTACGTTCTGGCGTGCGACACTTGTAAAGAGACAAAGTCCCCGAATAGACCTCTACGAGCGCCAATGGGAGAACCTTTCCAGACTGATCAGCCATTCCAACAGCTTTACATCGACGTACTTGGACCATATCCGCGTACCAAACGGGGTAAGATCGCGATCTTGATCGTCTTGGATCATTTCACAAAATTTCCCATGTTACATCCTTTGGGGCGGATCACTGCTGAAGAGATCACCAACTACTTGGAGGGGCAGGTCTTCCATACGTTTGGAACACCTGAGACGATCCTCTCCGATAACGGCTCTCAATTTAGGTCGAATGTGTTTAACACCATGCTGAACAAATACGGAGTTAAACACCTGTACACCCCGAGCTACTCACCGCAAGCGAATGCTTCGGAGCGTGTCAATCAGTCCATCCTGGCCGGAATTCGAGCATTCATCACTGATGACCAAACACGATGGGATGAGAGTCTAAGCAAAATTGGATGTGCTCTTCGTAGCTCACTCCACCAAGCCACTGGATTTTCTCCTTATCAGGTTTTGTTTGGGAATCACATGATGTTGCACGGGAAGGACTACGAACTGCTGAAGCATTTGCGAGCGTTGGGGGAGTCAAATGTACAGCTTCGACCTCGCGAGGGAATTCCTATCGAGAGACAACTGGCGCAGACGAAAATAAGGGTAGCACATGAGGACAGTAGCAGGCGTTATAATCTGCGTGCTGCTAAAACACAATTTTGTGTAGGTAAAGAAGTATTCCGAAGAAATTTTTCCTTGTCCACAGCCGCGCAGAATTATAATGCCAAGTTGGCGAAGAAGTTCCTCAAGTGCAGGACTCGTCGTGTGCTGGGAAACTCACGATACGAATTGGAGGATCTAGGCGGCAATCGTGTGGGGATCTACCACTCCAAGGATCTTAGGCAGTGATCCGAGGGGCGCCAACACCTAATGCCCGGCACTCAGTCGTGCGCACGAGACTCAGCACGGTGACTTTCTTTAGTCGGTTCGGCGCTGGGAAACCAACGGCGAACCGCCTATGTTGTTGAGTCGCCGCAGTAAGCGAAAAAATAAAAAGTCCCTGTGGAGCTGTTGCGATCATGGTTCAACTTGCTGGCGGCCGGGACTAGCTACGGCAGTGTGGGAGAGGGGGGTACTTGCTTGAACTCAGGCCATTAAACCCTAGGCCTGTACAACAAAAATTGTAAGCGCCGACTTATCCAAGGGTAGGTAAAAATTGGGATTATTTTCCCAATTGGTCGTGAAAGACCAAGAAGCGGTTGGATGGCGCGGCTCCGCGATTTGTCAGGGCGCTCTGGTGTCAATAGCGCCCTGCTCTGCCCACCCTACCTCAGCCACGACTGTCCTTAAAACATTTTTCGCGTCGTGGCCCCTTATTGAGGTTCGGGGCAGAAGGGAGCTAAACGCTCGGGTTCACTTTAAAATTTGGCCTTTAGCCTTTAAACATTATCGAAACTAGCCCTTCAGATAAGGCGAGAAACAAAAAAAATTTTACCTGTAACGTGTGTCAGAAAAAAAAAATCAAATACTGCAAAAAAAATAAAAAAAATGAAAAAAAAAATTGGACTCACCCCATTTTTTGGTTACTTTCTGCCGCCGTTACGTGGATTTTGTTTATTAAATGATCGTCTCCTTTTTTTTCTTACATAGCTTGTCCCTACGTATTTAATCTACGTCCTTCCCTTTTCTGTGTAATTTATAATCCTAAGCTAATTCTACTAAATCATTTCTTCTTTTACCTGGTAAATTAATTTCTAATTGAATTCTAAGATATCACTTCTTGTTTTTTTCCTGGTATATTTATATCTACTTTATTTCTAATATATCATTTCTTGTTTTTTTCCTGGTATATTTATATCTACTTTATTTCTAATATATCATTTCTTGTTTTTTTCCTGGTATATTTATATCTACTTTATTTCTAATATATCATTTCTTTTTTTCCTGGGATATTTATATCTACTTTATTTCTAATATACCATTTCTTTTTTCCCTGGTATATTAATTTCTACTTTATTTCTAATATATCATTTCTTCGAGACGCTTTGTCTTATTCGCCGTTTCCAGTATTGTATTTCATTTTAGTAAATTTTTTTTTTTTTTAAAAATTATTCCACGTTGCAATTTAAGATTTTTTTTTTTTCTCCACTTTAATTTATGAACTCTCATGATTCGCCATTTCCGATTTAACACACTTGTCTTTTTTCAATCACCAATTTCATTTTCATTTTTAAATTCATGTTTAATTTAGTTTTAATTTATATGTATTTAGTTTATTGTAATTCATATATTAATTCAATCTTCGACGCATTTCCAACATACAAAATTCACGTATAAATCGTTTGACCGCGACATCAAATTTCTCCGACACAGAAAAATTCAAACGATTCACTGAAGACAAAAAAAAATCTTTTCTCTTGGGGCGGCGCACACCAACGACAAGGTGACCGATAAAAAAACTCAAATCGAAAAAAAACGGTCCGCTTTGCCCATCAAAATTTCGCGACCGTCTCAGGAAACTCCATGGTAATTTCGATCGACACGAGCACGCGGAAAAACAACGCGTCGCAATTCATAGATAACGCAATAAATTTCCGTCAATTTCGACGACTCCTTCCCACTTTTCGTTCTTTCTTTTTCTTTTCAAAATTAGTTTTCGACTATATCAGCGAGTATTGGTGAAAATCCAAATAAGCACCAATTCCTCAATCAAGCGCTTCTTTTTCGATTCCTCCTCCTGCTCCGAATCGCAATCACTCAACGCGTTATGCTTGTTTATTATAACCGAATATTTGTTTCCGAAAAAAAAACCACTTATCATTTCACATTTACATTCTTGGAAGCAAAATTTTTCCCTGGACAAAAAAAAAATCCGTCGAAAAAAATGGCGGCTACCACCAGAACACAACCCAAAAATTTTCTCTTCTCCGGAAACTATTTAGTTTTCACTTTCAGTTTAAACTCGCACTTTACTATAATCAGTACAACATCAAGATGAGTTTTTCGGTACACATCTTTAAATTTAAGTAAGATATTCTCCAGAAAACGGAAAACGCTCCTCCTGACATTCACTTCACTCACACACCAATTCTTCACCTCCTTGCCATCGCCGTCAAACTTCCTCCTCTAATTTTTCGTGTCGCTCGATTGGTGCAGGTGTTTTGGGCTGCGTTCGGAAACAGTTGGTCTGTTCTTTTTGCATGAAATTTCTGCACTTCTTTCCACTCGATTTCCAAAACAGCCTTTGACGTCAAGTCAATGACACAAACTCAACCTCAAATGGTGTTCTTGCTCCGTTCCCACCACTCCCCCTTGCACTCTTCTGCACTAGCTCGAAAGCCAGTGGACAAGATGCACTCGGTGTACACTAAAACCCGACAAAAAGAACAGACCAAGTGTTTGCAAATGCGCCCAATGCCCGACAGATGTCGCACATTGAGCGCAACTACAACCACCGGGAGAAGCATAATTCTTGCGACAACCCAACACCATTAGTCGGTTCGCCGTTGGTTTCCCAGCGCCGAACAGACTAAAAAAGGTTGTCGCGTTTGTCGGGCTCATGCGCACGACTGAGTGCCGGGCAATCGGTGACATACTCCTCGGATCACTGCCTAAGATCCTTGGAGTGGTAAGTCCCCAGACGTTTGCCGCCTAGATCCTCCAATTCGTATCGTGAGTTGCCTAGCACACGACGAATCCTGCACTTGAGGAACTTCTTCGCCAACTTGGCATTATAATTCTGCGCGGCTGTGGACAAGCAAAAGTTTCTACGGAATACCTCCTGTCCTACACAAAATTGTGTTTTAGCAACACGCAGATTATAACGCCTGCTGCTGTCCTCATGTGCGACCCTTATTTTCGTCTGCGCCAGTTGTCTCACGATAGGAATTCCCTCGCGAGGTCGAAGCTGTACATTTGACTCTCCCAACGCTCGCAAATGCTTCAGCAGTTCGTAGTCCTTCCCGTGCAACATCATGTGATTCCCAAACAAAACCTGATAAGGAGAAAATCCAGTGGCTTGGTGGAGTGAGCTACGAAGAGCACATCCAATTTTGCTTAGACTCTCATCCCATCGTGTTTGGTCATCAGTGATGAATGCTCGAATTCCGGCCAGGATGGACTGATTGACACGCTCCGAAGCATTCGCTTGCGGTGAGTAGCTCGGGGTGTACAGGTGTTTAACTCCGTATTTGTTCAGCATGGTGTTAAACACATTCGACCTTAATTGAGAGCCGTTATCGGAGAGGATCGTCTCAGGTGTTCCAAACGTATGGAAGACCTGCCCCTCCAAGTAGTTGGTGATCTCTTCAGCAGTGATCCGCCCCAAAGGATGTAGAAGTGGGAACTTGGTGAAGTGATCCAAGACGATCAAGATAGCGATCTTACCCCGTTTGGTACGCGGATATGGTCCAAGCACGTCAATGTAAAGGTGCTGGAATGGCTGATCTGTCTGGAAAGGTTCTCCCATTGGCGCTCGTAGAGGTCTGTTCGGGGACTTTGTCTCTTTACAAGTGTCGCACGCCGGAACGTAGGTGCGTACTTGTGTAGCCATTCCGGGCCAGTACAAAAATCGCCTGACTCGCTCTAGCGTTTTGGCATAACCACCATGGACCGTGGTGTCTGCCTCGTGCGCCTGAGCGATCGCAGCTGACGTAAGACTTGATGGAATCCATAATTTCCAGGCTCTGTCTTCAGCAATCGGGTCACCGTTGTGAGGCTCTGTGCGCTTATACACGAAGCCGTCTCTCACGCATACGTCAGGAAGCCGATCGGCGTTCGCATCGACAGTGGACACTAATTCTTTGTATTCCTTGCCAGAGAGTTCTGGAGAATCCATGTCCACCATCGGTGCTACGTCGATCAGCGCATTTAATCCCTCTTCGTATACACGAGAGAGAGCGTCGGGTACAACGTTCAGGCTCCCTCGTCGGTGCTCGATTGTGTGTGTTTTAAACTCCATCTTGCCAACCGTCCTTGTAGGTCTTTCTGCGACATGAGCCATTTGAGACTTGCGTGATCCGTAATGATTTTGAACGCAGTCCCTTCTACATAGGCTCGAAAATTTTTCACGCTCAACACAGCTGCATAACACTCGAGTTCGGTTACGCTGTAGTTGCGTTGAGCGGAAGTGAGCTTCTGTGACATATACGCCACTGGAGATTCCGATCCGTCGTCGTTTTCCTGAAAGAGAACGCTACCCACCCCTGATTTACTGGCGTCGCACTGGATTACGAAAGACCTCTTAAAATCAGGATTGATTAATAAGGGGGCTTTCGTCAACAAGTCTTTCACTAATAGGAAGGAAGTTTGTGCCTCTGTAGTCCAAGCAAACTGGTTGGACTTCTTTAGAGTGTCTGAAATTGGTGAAACAGTCGCAGCAAAGTTGGGAACGAATCGTCGATACCAGCCTGCCATACCAAGAAAGCGTCGAACTTGACGTGCGGACTTAGGCGAAGGGTAATCGACGATGGCTGAAACTTTGTTGGGATCAGTTTTCAAGCCTCCTTCTCCAACGATGTATCCGAGATATTTCACCTTTTTCAGACAAAACTTGCTCTTGTTGACGTTAATAGTCAAGCCAGCCTTTCGCAAACATTCTGCGACTTCTGCCAATAAAACCAGATGTGAATCGAAATCTTCAGAAATTAACAGCAGATCGTCCAAATATACGAATACCTGCTCCTTCAGCTCGGGTAGGATGACTTTGTCCATCAAACGACACATCCTTTGCGGCGCGTTGCATAACCCAAAAGGCATGCGCGTGTAGTGATACAGAGGCCGGCCAGGAATGGTAAACGCTGTATACTCCCTGGATTTGTTCTCGAGAGGAATCTGCCAAAAGGCGTCTTTGAGGTCCAGGCTAGTAATAAAATTGGCTCGCGGCAAACGACTTAAGATACCATCAATGTGTGGTAATGGATAAGCATCCTTCTTCGTCACACTATTGACTTTGCGCGAGTCCAAACATAACCTGACCTTGCCTGGCTTCCTCACGAGAACCACAGGCGAGCTCCATGCACTCTGGCTGGTCTCTATAACGTCAAGTGCCCTCATGCGATCGATCTCGTCATATAAGAGTTTTTGGATCGCAGGAGACACTGGGTAGTGTCGCTGTTTGATGGGACTTGCATCACCAACGTCTATACTGTGTTGTTCGACGTTGGTCACACCGAGTCCGTATACTTCGTATGATGGAAATATGGACTTGACCATTTCCAACCTCTTTACAGCTGTGGGCGTTAAATGGTGGGCATCCGGAGCTATCAGTTGCGATGCAGTATCGGGAGTATCGACCGCGCTGATAATGCTAGGAGCTAGCTGGAAAGATCGCCAGAAATCTACCCCTAGGTACAATTCCTGCGATAGGCTCGGCACAATGTATAGTGTAATGGGTTTGGTAATACCACGAAAGGTAATATCGGTAGTTACTGTGCCCAATATCTTCTGTGCAGCACCATCAGCGGTCTTCACCTCTTGACAGACCGGTCGATACTTCACCTGTGCATCTTGGAGGCGTTGTAGGGAGTTTGCCCCCAGGCAACTGATGCTCGCCCCACTATCGAGTAGTCCTTCAACGTCCACTCCGTACAGGGATACCACGGCGTACGGACGTATGTCCAACGGATTGGTAATAATGGTGGAAATTATCGCTTTCTTCTTGGTTCTCACCATCCTCCAGAATGTGCGCATGCGCAAGACTGATTTTTTTCGACTTGCTTCGTTTGCTAACTCGGATATTTCGTTCGCACGAGCGCTTGAAACAGTGTCAAAAATTCGCCTTCGCGCCTCCGCATACTCTTTCAAACGCTGATGGTACGGTTTATGAGGATGGGGAGCACTTCGTCTTGAATCACTTCGTTCTGTTATTGTTACAGGCTGTAAACAATCCGGTACCTTATCCACGTCTGTTCCCTTCTGCAGAATCGTGGTAGGTTGTCTTAAACTCGTTGAAAAAATAGGTGGGGGTGATTTTACTCTACTAGGGTCTACAAAATTGGGTGTAAATATTTGGGTAGGTAAGTTGAAATTTGGAGGGGACTCTAAAGGGGTATTAAAATGTGATAAAATATTTTTATTTGGGATAGCTAAATCAAAAGGGGATTGGGAGAAGGTTCTCGCACTACACGGATCGTCTCCTACGGTCGGGCCTGATGGTTGGATGTTATTGGGCGTTGTGGTCCCGATAACCCCTCGTCCCGTTTTTTGACATGCAACGAGTGCATTTCGGCTTGATGATATCGGCCTTCCCGCACCCGTAACAGAATATAGATCTTGGAATCACTTCGCAATCCCTGTAACCGTGTCCTTCCTTCCTACAATTCCAGCAGGTAAGAGGAGCTGAAATTGCAGCCAAATCTGTAAGCACCTCGGCCTCCGCTTCAACAACCAACGGCTGATCCAGCTCGTGGATTCGAGACTGCTGCCAGGTCGCTGGGCGGGTGGCTCTTCTCACCTCCTCGAATCGGGACACTAAGAAACGAAGCTCGGCCAGGGTTCTCGTTTCATGGAAACAGATTTGTTGTTGAGTATGACCCAGCAAATTTCCTCGAAGCAGGTCCACGAACTCTGGCTCCGGCATATGGGTGCGCAGCAGGGTACGCAAGACAGTCAGATCTTGCTCGAATGACAAGAAAGTTTCGTTTGGAGCTTGACGCCTTGCAAGCATTTGCTTGCGCACCTCCCAATCTGAGCTGTGATCTCCCCAAGCTTGCAGAAATGTCGCTTTCAGTGTTTCCCAAGATGACTCGTCATTGGACCGTCTCCACAGCCAATACCACTGGTTCGGCTTACCATCTAACAACAGATGGAAATTCTGGGCCAACAGGTCCATGCGACCGCCCAAATCTCCCCTAGCTAAAGCCTCGGCCCTGAAGACCAACTCTTCCGCTCGCAAAGAATGGCTATCTCCGCTAAACCGCAATCGCCAATGACGAATTGGGCTGCCATGATTACGTTGTCTATAATTTGGGCCGTTGCCATTGCGGTCGCCCATCTGAGCGGTCGCATGGACCTGTCGCCCCCGAACTCTCATGTGCCCGTCCAGTGCATCGCGACGGTTGAGTGGTGGTGGAAAATTATAATCAGTGCCCACATTAGGTCTTGGTGGTACTTGTTCACGTGGAACGGATGGATATAAAGATGGTGGTGGAATACCTGTGTTGAGGTTGGCCCTTGATGGTGGCTGTGCCAATTCCTCTCGCAACACCGATCTAATAAGGTGTATCAAACGGTCCACTCCTGGCTCGCTTGCAAGCCCCATGGGCATTGCGTTCAAGTCTGTGGGCGTCTGCGTGTCCTGAATATCAGCCCACCTCACTCTACTATCTCCGAGCACATCCGAAGGCTTGGCGGTCAGTACCGGCGTACTTCGTACTTGTACGACTGAACCATCTGGAGCGTAGAGAGCTCGTCCGCCCCCTGTCTCGAGAGTAAGATCTAAATTTAACCCCGGAGGCGAAATTACTTCGTTTTGAGACTCCTGGCCCCTGAGTTGCGCCTGGCTTCTTGTCACCACGCCGACTCGAGAGGACGCGCCCTCTACGCCCTGCGTAGACCAATAATCTTGAGAGCCCAGATGTCCACGGCAGTTGGGACAATTATTATTGTCCACGATCCACCTTTCCAGGCATCCTCGGTGAAATTGGTGGCCACATTTGGTCCGCACTTCATTTGCCGCGTCTATGCTCTCCCTACAGGTGGTGCAAATTCCACTGGCACCCGTCGGCGAGTGCAACAAGGACATGATGTATGTCTAGTGAGAAAGAGAAAATACCGTAAAGGTAATCAAGCGAATGAGCGATAGCCTGAATGACTGCGTGTAAATTCGAACGCCGGTATGATTGGTTGTATATATAAAAGCTTATTGGAGGAATGAACCAATCCAATCGAGCGACTGATATATATAAAAAAAAATGATTGTCTGTATTGATGAATGAATGAGTGTATGATTGACTGAAGGAACTATTGTGCGAAGGAGTTATGCATGAATTACCGACTATTTGAATGAAATAAATGTACCTTTAATTGCCGAATCCGAGACGATGAATGAACGTGTGAATAAGGTGAGTAATTGCTATTCAATTGGTTGCATGAACGTTCCAACGAATGTATGACGCATGTATGTAATAATTATATCTCGAATGACTGTTTGGCTGCGTATAAACCGAATGAAGGATTGAATGATCACCAAACGTTGATGTATGCATACTTAATAAAAAAAATCAAATGAATGGTTGTGTGTCTGTATCATTAATTAAATGTCGGAAAGAACGATGACACGAATTATAGGTTTATGGATAACGAATGTACAGAAACGAATGAATGATACCAAGAATGGTTGAAATAATTGTGTCTATATGTATAATGCGTAAATGAATTCAATAAACAAAATGAACCCTCACGTTGTCGCAACCTTTCCCCTCCCCTCTTATGCAGAACAAATCGCGAAGCCGATCCTGATCTTCCTCGCTCCATCGGGAAAATCCGGAACGCGATAAAATTTCAACAAAAAAAAAATGGGGAAAATAGCAATCAAGAAAAAAAATCAAAATAAAGCGCAAAAAAAAAAAAAAATCCAAGTTAAAACTTATCGTCAAAAGACTTATAAAAAAAATTTAAAGTATTCAAAAAAAAAAACTCTACGTTATTTCAAAAAAAATTATTCTACGTTACAAAGGAACTCTAAAAGGATGGATAAGGAAATAAGGTACTTAACAAATTTTTCGACGATACCTTCTATAACCAAACTCACCAATTTTTCGTAAGTATTTTTCCCAACTGTCTGACGACACGCCCGCTAAGTCAGGGCATGCCCAGCACTCAGTTGGGTACTCACGAACCAAAAGTGGAATGGCTGAAAAAAATAAAGTCTGACCCAACTTACATCAAATCAGTCTTGCATACAGACAATGTTTCCCTTTCTTATGAAACCGAGTTGGCGCCTAAAGGTTGCCAAAACGGTTCGTCAATAAGATCGTTCCACATTGTCTCCATCCAAGATCAATAAGATGGTTTGCTGATAAAACTCAGAAAAGTTTGTACACTTAGGCTTTTGTAGCCGTTCAGGAGAAAATACTATCGCAGAACGACGAAATTTAAGACCTTTTTGCCCATCAACTTTTTGCACGGAATTTTTCAGAGCTCGCGCGTGTTGATGGGCTACGCTTTGTGCACGTAGCGTAGCTGAGGCTACCCCCACGTTGGGCGCCATTTGTTGGGTTTGAGGCCTTGGAAGGACTATTTCGACTTGAAAAAGTCAAAATAGTCGAAAGGAAAAAGAAGGTTCGGGACAGAAGGGCCAATTCCACCTAAGTCCGAATTGGTGTCTGAGTTCAGCTGGTGCGACGCTCTTGCTGGCGGCCGGGACTAGCTACGGCAGTGTGGGGGGGGGGTACTTGCTTGAACTCAGGCCATTAAACCCTAGGCCTGTACAACAAAAATTGTAAGCGCCGACTTATCCAAGGGTAGGTAAAAATTGGGATTATTTTCCCAATTGGTCGTGAAAGACCAAGAAGCGGTTGGATGGCGCGGCTCCGCGATTTGTCAGGGCGCTCTGGTGTCAATAGCGCCCTGCTCTGCCCACCCTACCTCAGCCACGACTGTCCTTAAAACATTTTTCGCGTCGTGGCCCCTTATTGAGGTTCGGGGCAGAAGGGAGCTAAACGCTCGGGTTCACTTTAAAATTTGGCCTTTAGCCTTTAAACATTATCGAAACTAGCCCTTCAGATAAGGCGAGAAACAAAAAAAATTTTACCTGTAACGTGTGTCATTTCTTCTTTTACCTGGTATACTAATTTCTAATTGAATTCTAAGATATCACTTCTTGTTTTTTTCCTGGTATATTTATATCTACTTTATTTCTAATATATCATTTCTTGTTTTTTTCCTGGTATATTTATATCTACTTTATTTCTAATATATCATTTCTTGTTTTTTTCCTGGTATATTTATATCTACTTTATTTCTAATATATCATTTCTTTTTTTCCTGGGATATTTATATCTACTTTATTTCTAATATACCATTTCTTTTTTCCCTGGTATATTAATTTCTACTTTATTTCTAATATATCATTTCTTCGAGACGCTTTGTCTTATTCGCCGTTTCCAGTATTGTATTTCATTTTAGTAAATTTTTTTTTTTTTTTTTAAAAAATTATTCCACGTCGCAATTTAAGATTTTTTTTTTTCTCCACTTTAATTTATGAACTCTCATGATTCGCCATTTCCGATTTAACACACTTGTCTTTTTTCAATCACCAATTTCATTTCCATTTTTAAATTCATGTTTAATTTAGTTTTAATTTATATGTATTTAGTTTATTGTAATTCATATATTAATTCAATCTTCGACGCATTTCCAACATACAAAATTCACGTATAAATCGTTTGACCGCGACATCAAATTTCTCCGACACAGAAAAATTCAAACGATTCACTGAAGACAAAAAAAAATCTTTTCTCTTGGGGCGGCGCACACCAACGACAAGGCGACCGATAAAAAAACTCAAATCGAAAAAAAACGGTCCGCTTTGCCCATCAAAATTTCGCGACCGTCTCAGGAAACTCCATGGTAATTTCGATCGACACGAGCACGCGGAAAAACAACGCGTCGCAATTCATAGATAACGCAATAAATTTCCGTCAATTTCGACGACTCCTTCCCACTTTTCGTTCTTTCTTTTTCTTTTCAAAATTAGTTTTCGACTATATCAGCGAGTATTGGTGAAAATCCAAATAAGCACCAATTCCTCAATCAAGCGCTTCTTTTTCGATTCCTCCTCCTGCTCCGAATCGCAATCACTCAACGCGTTATGCTTGTTTATTATAACCGAATATTTGTTTCCGAAAAAAAACCACTTATCATTTCACATTTACATTCTTGGAAGCAAAATTTTTCCCTGGACAAAAAAAAAATCCGTCGAAAAAAATGGCGGCTACCACCAGAACACAACCCAAAAATTTTCTCTTCTCCGGAAACTATTTAGTTTTCACTTTCAGTTTAAACTCGCACTTTACTATAATCAGTACAACATCAAGATGAGTTTTTCGGTACACATCTTTAAATTTAAGTAAGATATTCTCCAGAAAACGGAAAACGCTCCTCCTGACATTCACTTCACTCACACACCAATTCTTCACCTCCTTGCCATCGCCGTCAAACTTCCTCCTCTAATTTTTCGTGTCGCTCGATTGGTGCAGGTGTTTTGGGCTGCGTTCGGAAACAGTTGGTCTGTTCTTTTTGCATGAAATTTCTGCACTTCTTTCCACTCGATTTCCAAAACAGCCTTTGACGTCAAGTCAATGACACAAACTCAACCTCAAATGGTGTTCTTGCTCCGTTCCCACCACTCCCCCTTGCACTCCTCTGCACTAGCTCGAAAGCCAGTGGACAAGATGCACTCGGTGTACACTAAAACCCGACAAAAAGAACAGACCAAGTGTTTGCAAATGCGCCCAATGCCCGACAGATGTCGCACATTGAGCGCAACTACAACCACCGGAAGAAGCATAATTCTTGCGACAACCCAACAACCTTCAGTTCCTGCACGAAACCATCGTCATTCGCAAGCAATCAAAACGGAGTGGAAGATTGTTGTTTAAAAGGATTTCGCGCTCGATGAATGCGGCCCACTAATTACAACGGTTCGTTCCGGAAAAGCCACCAATCGTCCGCGGGCTTCGCAATATGCATACTGTCGCCGTGGAAGCGCCTCTTGCTTGTTCGATTTCGTGGCCTTTTCTTGACGGTCGGGACGCGACGAGCGTTTTCTTGTAAAAGTGCTTGACGCGCTGCAATGTCATTGAGTTGGCTTTCGGCTTCGTTCCGAGTTGAATTCGCGCGCTTATTCCCCCCGACTAGAGTTTTCTCGCAGTAAAAGTTCTTGTTCGACACTCTCCCTGACGAAATTGCATTTTTTTTTGTTTTGTCCAGCTGACACTGACCGCAAGCACGTGTCCTACGGCTACGAGAACGCGCCGGAGTTGGAACAGTTGCACTGTTAAGTTGTTAAGTCTCAAGAAAAAAACGTTTGAGGTTTGAAGTTGGAACAGTTAGTTTTTCCACGCTTCAAAAGGAGGAAAAAAGGTTCGACGAATTGATCCGCGTGTCATTTGGGTTCACAATTATTTGAATCGGAATTGTAGTGTAGCGTGTAGTCGAATGTTCGGGAGTTTTTAAGCAGAGCAACATCCAGGCAAAGAAGCAAGTGCTGCTTCGGTTGTACCCTGTGGCGTGCAATTTTGAAATCGCATTCGCGAAACCGGAATATCTCGGTACTTCTTTCGATCCGGGTGGATTTATGCATTTTATTTGCTGTGGATTTTTTTTTGAGAGTGAGACCTGAACTCCTGGCGATTACCGCGATGTAAATCGCCAGGAGTTTTAACGTGTTTCGTGCCGAATTCCCGCACAAAGAATTCCTCAAAGAAGTAATTTTTATTGAAATGTATCGCAATGCTAAATGATATTAATAACGCATCGAAACAGTGTATAAAATACAGTTAAAACGAATGAGATAAGAATAAGAATGCATTAAGACACCAAAAAAAAAAAAAAAATTAAATACACATAAAAAAAAAAAAAAAAACGGATTTTTTTTTCTGAAATAAATAAAAATAAAACATGCAAGAATAATAAAAATGAATTTTTTTTAAAAATAATGAAATAAATAAATAAAAAAACATGAAATAAATAAAAATAAAACATGCAAGAATAATAAAAATGAATTTTTTTTAAAAATTATGAAATAAATAAATAAATAAATAAATAAATAAACATGAATTAAATAAAAATAAAACTTAAACTGACTTGACAAGGACGGGACGGAATGTAAAAAAATAAAAAAAAATTTAAATAAAAATTAACATTTAAATGTAAAAAAAAAAAAAAAAATAAAGATAAAAAGAAGAAAAAGGAAATGGAGTAACAGGAATCATCAAAGAAAATTGGGGTGAGTGTTATTTTTTTTCTTTCCTAAATTTTCTTATATTATTATATGTTCTTGCATTTCTTTTGCCTCATTTAGCTGTGAATTGGTTTTTCTTGATGGTTGTTCTCTTTAAGTACCATATGGTTTTCCTTTTTTTTTGAGTATCTCGGTACAAATTTTTTGATTTTTTTTTTTTAAAGATGGTTAAAGGCTAGAAGGCCATATAAAATGAACCCGAGCGTCTAGCTCCTTTTCCCTGAACCTCAACAAGGGGCCACGACGCGAAAAATGTTTTAAGGACAGTCGTGGCTGAGGTAGGGTGGGCAGAACAGGGCGCTAATAACACCAGAGCGCCCTGACAAATCGCGCAGCCGCGCCAATCCAACCGCTTCTTGGTCTTTCACGACCTCTTGGGAAAATTATCCCAATTTTTTTTCAATTCCCTTGGATAAGTCGGCGCTAACAATTTTTGTTGTACAGGCCAAGGGTTTATGGTCTGAGTTAAGGCAAGTACCCCCCCCCCCCCACACTGCCGTAGCTAGTCCCGGCCACCAGCAAGAGCGTCGCACCAGCTAAAACTCAGCCACCAATTCGGACTTAGGTGGAATTGGCCCTTCTGTCCCGAACCTTCATTCTCCTTCCAATTATTTTGACTTTTTAAAGGCAAAATAGTTTTTTCAAGGCCTCAAACACAACAAACCAAAGTTTTTCCTCTAAAACGCTTCCCCCACCTTCCCCCTCACACCCTCAACCCTCAAAAAAATCTGACTTCAAGTGGTCTATCATGTCTATTCATAAAAAAAAAATCAATTTAATAGCTCATAGTGTTAGGGAACTATAATTCCTCAAATGAGTTTGCGTACGGCGTACGGCGCACACACGGACTTAAAATTTTTATTGCTTTTTTGGTGTTTATTAGTAATAAAACGTGTAAAAAAAAATTTCAGGTTAGCAAAGGTTTTTTTAAAAAAAAGTCGATAACAATACTTTATTATTAAAATCATAAAGTAAAACATATATGTGAAAAATTCAAAATAGTACTAAAAATAAAATGTCTGCCAATGATCTTGACCAAACTTTTATTATTTATCGGGTCGAAGTTCGGGAGCGGTAAAATTCGGAGTATATCATGAGTTGTTTCTAGATTATTAGATTTCTTGGAAAATTAATTTTGTTCTTAAAATAAAAATATTTTAAATAGATATATTTAATCGATTAAATATTGAATAAGCCCATGTACGGGAAACTATTCGAATTTCGGAATATGTATTATGTACACTAAAAGCCTCACACAAACCCATTCGATTTCATTTCCACTTGGCATTTGAATTTCGAAGGAATTGTGAAACAGGTTTTTTAACGATTTAATAAATAAATATGAAGACAACACGAGAAAGTAAAAACCAATTCAATTTCTTATCATTTTTAAAAGATGTGACGAAATTCATGAAAATGTGTTCAACCGATCTTATATGTATGTTTTTAGAGGCTTAAAAAGGATTATTACGCAAGCCCATGAAAGTGAAAATTTTTTCGATATCGATCAGATCTAGGAATAAGGCAGACGAAATTCTGAAAATATAATGTATTTAATTTTCACTGATAATTTTTTTTGCCCCTCCCCCCTTTTCATCAGAATTCCTTCTCTAGTTGATTTGCACCGAGTTTCAACTTTCCAGCATAAGCCGTTCTATAGACAGAAAAAATACCCGTATTTAAAATTATATTTTTCCAACACGCCACTACCATAGCTCTAAAATAGATACCAAGTTTCAGCTTTGTATTCTTATAGGTTCTCGAGATATTAAAATCAGAACCTTTACCGTTTCACCCTCCCCGACTCCCACCCTCTACACCCACACCCACCAAATTTTTATTTTAAGAATTTTACACTTACACTGTTCTTGTGATATGAGATGTGAATTTTTAGAAAAATTGTTATCACTTCCACTTTCATGCTCCACCGCCCTCTTAAAAATGTTTACTTTCAACAGAATCCATTTATCAACCTTTACTCACAAACCCAATTTTATTTTTCTAAAGCAATTGCTTCGTTAGATACCGAATCCTAAAAATTTTCACCCCAACCCCGAACGAATTGAAGACTGTGTCGATCTCGGCTTTTTTACGTTTTGGACGGATTTGCATTATTTCACCCCCCCCCCCCCCCCAACCCCTTCACCCATATCGGCAATTTTTCGCAAATGAGTCCACTATCAAAGTTCTAACCAAATTCCAAATTTCAGCTTCCTAGCATCAGCGGTTGCTGAGATCTAGAAACCAAAATTTTCGGTCTAAAACGCTTCTCGCACTTCGCCCCTAATACCTCCAACCTTCAAAATATGGACACTTCTGGGGCCTACCCAATCTATTCATAAAAATTTGTTCAAACGTTAAACCGCTCGAAAGATATAGGAAAGAGATACGACTTTACTGAATGAAATGATAGTAACGAAAAAGTATAAACAGGGAATCGGCAAAATACTAAACACATGCGCCCCACAGCGACAGCAGAAAGAGAGACATGACTTTACTGAATGAAATGAGTAATGATAAAAGTATGAAGAGAGAAAACGCATGCAGCCTCTGGTGTAAGCAGGTGAAAACAGAAAAGTACGTCTGGTGATACTACTATAAGATATAAATACAATGATACCACTTAGTCGGGGACCTTCATGATTCCGCCGGACTAATGAATATATCCGCTATCTATAGATTAAAGTTTCCGCGGAACATCCAACGTATCTTAGCCCCCAATTTTCTTATTCCAATAAATATAACAACTTAGCATGCCCAACTGACTAAGCCAGAAGAAAGGAATATGTGATAATGTCAAACAAAAAGAGAAAAAAAAATGATAACAAAAAATTGCCAAAAAAAATTTAATTAAATCAAAATTCTATTCAAAAAAGTAATTCTATTTTTTTATTTCTATACGTCGGTTTTGGTGGTCAGGCTAAACTAAAGAATCATTGAAGTGCAGTTTGGCGTTTCCAAAAAGGGGTAAAATATCATTTCTAACAAAATTTCTTAGACACAAAAGGAATCACGGGTACCCACAAGATACCTATTAAAAGAAATTCGAAGATAATTTTTCCTTATTTTTTCGAATTCTGTCTCTTTTCGACTAATTGCTGATTGCGGTCCGAAGGAAACTTCAACTTTTCCCCAATGTTAATAAAACGAAAGAACTGGCGCCTTATACTTGGAACTGCTTTCTACAGAACGACGAGAATTTTGATTTTTTTTATTTATTTAAAAAAATTGTTTGGTATTCTAAATGTTAAATCACTAAAAGTTTTATATTGAATATTTTGAAAGGTATTTTGGTTAAACGATCGAAACTTATTTCAATTTAGATAGGTCTACTTTCAAATCGCACTTAAATGAAAATTTACAAAATTTCAAAATATCGAATTCCAAGATCAAATCAGGGCCTTGGCTTTCGAATCGCTTTCAGGATAAATGAATTATATTTCACTTACGTCAGGATACGTTTAATTATTTCTAATTTCAATTTTCATACTTCGGAAAAAACCATTTACGGAACGAATTTCACAATAATCGATTAGAAATTTTTATTCCCAAGAGATGGTCTTATTATCGAGAACCGATCATAAAATCTTGCAGACTATTAGATAGCTTAAAGAGCGTCTCAAATAAATTTAATGAGTATTGGGAACTGTAAAATATTTTATATATTCCGATCTTGGGTTTTTTTTTAGATACCTGCCGTTAACACCATCTTACACAACACATCTTCGAGATTTATTGGAAAAAATACGGTAACCGCGTTGTGAATATGTCAAGCCTTTTCACGTTTTCAACATTCTTGAGATCAAAGATTCCTGAAGAAATTCATTTAGGCTGTAGCTAGGGCGTCCACTTCTTAAGGTGTGGGTGGCTTAAAAGCTTTCGCTCCATAAGCGAATGCGAATTTTGAATTGATATCATCAACCTTTTGTTGAGTTGAAGTTGAAGCCTAAACGACGATGTTGTAAGACGCTTCAGAGCAAGTAGAGTTCATTTCATTGAAACACTAAATCCATCGCGCTCGATTGATAAATTGTATAGCTGTATCCTTTTCTTGATTGAAAGATTTCAATACCAGCTTCCAGTCAATGAACCTTGAGAATTGGCTGCTGGGTTTTGAAGACAGTTCGTAGTGGAGGTCGTGCGACGGTCTATCAAATTCTATAGGGAAAAGGGGATGAAACGATCGGATCGGATTTTAGTTGAGATGCGTGAGTTGGGCAATGAGATAATCATGAATCTTTACGTTCTTCGTTAAAAATACAAATTTTAAATGGAAAAAAAGGAATCAATATGTCGGCCGGGCATACGCTCTTGTGTGTTCCTAAATGAACGTAAGATCAAGAAATATTAATGCGGATAGTCTACCTAGGGTCTTAGCTCCTTCGACGGCGTTTCATCAATAGGGAATAGGGATGCGGTTCCGATCGGACCAAGCCCTATAAGACTGCCAAATGATCTCCTTTCGAGCAGAATCATTGGCAGTGGCATGGCCTTGGTCCGACCGCAACCGCGCGATATCCATCCGCTGGTTGGCTTGACTGGGCCATAAGGTATCCGCTTCAACCCGGAGTATTCCTAGCTCTGTTTTTTGTTTGTCTGTCTATATAATAACTATATGTGATGCTTATCAGTTTGATCGTCTGTCGGATGATCTCACCCCGATGTTCCTTCCCTCAACATCTAGCTTCCTTCACCTTTTTTTCCGCACCCTTCGTGCATCTGGCCCCTCTACCTAGCCTCCTTCTCCAGCCCACCGACCGTAAGAATGGGACTCCTCAAGCCCATTTGTGGCCCACAACGAGCATAATCAATTGGTCGGATAAAACGACGAGGATGACTTTCCGTCCGCAAGGTTTACGTTCAACATTTCGGCAATGACGATTGCCAACTGGACGTTCTGCGGACCAAATCGTTACAAACTATTATCGTTTGTCTTATTTATCACTTTACCACTCTGATTACTTTTTCCTTTTGACCTGAAATCTCTTGCATAATGACCAATTTTTGCACAGTTATGACACTCAAACTTTTTGTTTACTACACTAACCTTTGGCAATGCATTTTGATTCGAGAAATCTTTATTAGTATTAGTTTTAAACGTATTCTGCGTTTACTCCTCTTCCTGAGCAATTTTTCATGCATCATCAATAGACTTGGGTTTTTGCGTAATAACATATTGATACAAACTTGGTTTGAGACCATTTATGAATACCATTAAGGTTTCTTCCTCAAGATAAGCAGTTTCACCAGCCTTATGCTCAGACTTTACAATTGAACTTCTAGCCTGTAATATTCTTCGCTGAAGTCTCTGAACCCGTTGCTTGTAACTTATAAACGTTTCATTAAAATTTTGCTAGATTACGATCAATTCCCTATGAAGTTGTAAAGCAGAATGTGGCTCTTGGTACACACTATTGATTTCTGCTTTCAACTCATGCCATTTTTCAAACTCTTTGCTTAGAAGTATTAGCTGAGCATTTCCTTTTATTTGCGTTTGAAAATACTTGAACAATACTGGCACTTGGTCTGGCGACGCCAAACTAATTGCTTGATTGCAGCTATAGCTGTGTTTTTTATTCCCGGTTAACCATAAAGCTCGACAAAATTGCACGGCAAAACAACAAAAGTGTGGTTACCGTAACCGCACTGTTGTTGTTTTGCCGTGCAATTTTGTCGAGCTTTATGGTTAACCGGGAATAAAAAACACAGCTTATTTATAAAATTGAAAGCATCGTCGGCTTTTCCATCGAATGGATGAATAAATTTGAAGAGATCGCTCAAATTTACTGATTGAGATTTTCTAATATCTTTTAGACTATCGCAGCTCCAGAACCGTTTCATGGAACTTTTATCCAAATAAAAATACTGAAAACTCCGCCGTCAGAATTTGCACAACACAAAACTTTTTAAACAAAACAATCTCAATAGTGAATATTTTAAACCAATTTTTGGGATCAACTATCACTTGTATCTTTCCCTTAAAACGCGCACAAAATATGTTTCACTTCAATATTTTCATTTTAGAACGGTTGCAAAAACAAGACAAGAGAAAAAAATTTTTTTCATTTAAGCCTAGTACTGTGTTCTGAGCGAAACGAAATGAACTGTCAAAGTTCATATAAAAAAAATTAAATTTTCGTTGACATTTCACCGACGAAATATTTCGAACGTTTTGCAGTACTGTGCTCGTGGACGGAATGAACATTTGCCGTAGTCACTAATAGATGGCGCTCGTGGCAATTTCGTTTCGTTTTTAATGGTACGGAAAGCTTTTTGACAAGCGAAATATTTGACAACTCAAAATTTTCAATAGTTCGCTGTCAATTCAGTTAGTTTGTGCTCGGGAAATTTTGTGTGAGTTATATTTTGTTTTGTTATGTGCTGGAATAGTAATTACTTGACAATATTTTAATATTTTCAAATTTCGCGCGCTTTTTTATCAATGACATTTAGTAGCGAACTGTGTAGAATATTTCACTCCACTTCGAAGGTGACTTTTTCGTTCGTGTTCGTTTCGCTGAACACAGTACTAGGCTTTACATGTACATCACAATTGCTACCGTCACCTTCATCCTGGATCTGAAGTTGGCTGCTGGTTGAAAGCGTTTTCCTACGTCGTGACTTCCGTTGGCTGCTAATTAAAAGCGTCTTCCTTCGGTCGTGAATCCAAGGAGTTGTCGATCTCGATTCTGTTTTCCGGATACCCACTCGTAAGTGTCGTTGGGGCGTATACGATGCCGTTGAACTGCCCAATCGTCGCGAATTTCGGTTTGAAAATTCGATTCGAATCCGGTTTGATAATCGTTGAACTTTTATGAAAATTGAGGGATTCGTATCCACTGAATGCACTTGCCACTAATTTTGTTTTATATATAAAACATCACTGGGCTATTATATACTAGTATATAATTTTATTTAAGGGCCCGTGAGTGGCAAAGTAAAATCGAAAATTTCACCTAGTTTGCTTTGATTTTTTTTCGAGAGCGTAAGAAATTATTCGTGAGCATCGGAAATTTAAATCTGAACGATCACGCACGATGTACAACGATTCAACCGGTTCAAAGCCCAAGGGAAATGAGTGTGTACGGAGCTATTTATGTGTGTGTGAGATGAATATCGTTGAGAAAAGGAATGTAGAAAAATAGCGAAAGTATGAATGAAAAGGAGCAAGGCGTACAATTTGATCGATTCAAAAGGAAATTCATTCATTCACGTTTGGGTTTTTTTTTAACGGTGGACATTCACCTGACATAGTACTATGTTATTGAATGTAGGCACGAGACATGTCTCCATTCATGTTTTATAGGTAATTGTGGACCAAGAGAAAATTAATTTCGTATTATATTGCATATTGAGTCATATCATCAAGAATCGGCAAAAATTATGAAATTTGTGGCCTTTTCCGATTCTTTTGAAAATTTTTGTACTTGAACACTTAGTGAAAAAAAAATTTAAATCCAATTTTTTGTTTCTATCTCACTTTTACTTTATTATTTTAATAATAAAGTATTGTTATCGACTTGTTCAGATTCACACCAAAAATGCAACCACCGCGCAATTCTTCCGGATCCCATTACGACCAGGCGAGTCGCCAGCCGTCAATATAAAAAATGTTTACCTTATCGTTTAACGACGGGCATAAGATTACATATTTGTGGTCCGTTTTATAATTCGCCTTCTTTGCACTTCATGCATATCTTTTTATTACACAATACAATTCGCTTTGCTTGCACTTTTAGCATATCTTTTGGTTATTAGTTGTTATTGTTTTTTATATTGTGTGTTAGATTATAAGTTTTTGGTATAGCCGAAATGTAATCAGTCGTTCTTGAATTTTTGAAGAGTTAATCAGTCGTTCTTAAAACCCTGAAGAGTCAATTAAAATCCTCTATAAATTTATTGAAGAATTACTCACAGTTGTGCTGTTTTATTTCTGAGTTGCTACAAAGGTGTTTATCCTACTTTGAGTGTTCTTGTGTTGTACAGAAGTTCTGTAACGATTAAGAATCGTTTGCAGCGTTACTCACAGTTGTGCTGTTTTATTTCTGAGTTGCTACAAAGGTGTTTTATCCTACTTGAGTGTTTTGTGTTGTACAGACGTTCTGTAACGATTAAGAATCGTTTGCAGCTTTACTCACAGTTGTGCTGTTTTATTTCTCAGTTGCTACAGAGAAGTTCTGTTACGATTAAGAATCGTTGCAGCGGAATCACTGTCCAGGTTCAGCACCTGGGCAATCTTTTTCAACCCGCTGAGGCAAAAGAGCCTTCGCGATAAACATTGGTGACCCCGACGTGATTCGTCACGATAACATTCCATACAACGATACACAATGGATCGCCTTGCTGAAGAGCAGGAAGTTAAGGCGGCGGAGTTAGATGCAGTAATCCGAAACTACAAGAAGGATCCTCGCGAGAGAAAAAATACCAAGGAGTACTTCATTGAACGACTCAGACGGCTGGAAGCTGCATGGGTCAATTTTGAGCAGACTGATACCAATATCAGGGAACTGAAGGATGTCCCAATATCGCACAAATACTTTGCCAGCAGTCTATATGAAACGACCAAGCAGAATTTCGAGAATTTCCAGAAGCATTTCCTGGACGAGATAAGTTCCTTTGAAGGTGCATCACCGAACACAGGAGACGTAGATAAGACACAGGTGCCCGGTGGAGACTCCAAAACCATCGACACACCAGTCAAACTGTACACAACAAATTTTCCATCCAACGATCGGGTATCCAAAATAATTCGACGAAACAAGGTATTAGTTGATGCTCTCCACCGACTTATCACCCGTCTGAACTACACCAACCAACCAAGGCCATACTATGAGTTACAAATCAACCTGCTCCACCAACATTGGATCCAACTGAAGGAATATAATGCGAGTATTTGGGAGCTCACCGACGAACCAAGCCAAGAGGGTTACGATCAAAAGGCTTTCAACGCATTAGAAGACACCATCCAAGATTGTCTAATTCGTTTAAGCACGAACTTGGAGAGCCTCAAGATCGCAAATACTGCAGCATCTACCAACACAGGAATTAATCTTCCAAAGGTCACCATGCCAAAGTTCGACGGGAACTACTTGACATGGCGACAGTTCCACGATTTGTACACTCAAATGGTCCACAATCAGCCTATGTCCAATTGTCAGAGAATGTGGTACCTCAAAACGAGCTTATCTGGAGAAGCCGAAACTCTCATACGGAACTTCACATTATCTGACGATGACTATAAAACTGCCTGGAAAACACTATGCGATAGATATGAGAATCGCAGATTAATTGTCGCCTCCCTTCTCAACAAGCTGATGGCCCAATCGTCGAACACAGCTGACAAATCGGCGGCAATATCGATAAAGACCTTGCATGATTCTACACAAGAGTGCATCATGGGTCTAAAGAATCTCAAGGTTCCTGTTGAAAATTGGGATCCATTGCTGTTGCACATCCTATTGAGTAAGTTAGACACAACGACTCACACATTATACGAGCAATCTCTTTCAAGCCCAAGAGACTTACAAACTATTCAAGGCTTCTTGAGTTTCCTGGAGATTCGGTTTCAGTCACTGGAGGCTCTAGGAAATAAAATGAAGCATCCAGATGGGCAGAAGAAAAACATCACACCCAGGTCCACAACCGCCACATTAGCAACTTCAACCTGTCGACTGTGCAAGGGAAGTCATCCGCTGTTCTATTGCACCGAATTTTTGAAGATGACCCCCTCAAATAGACTCAAGACAATCCAAGATAAAAAACTATGTGTCAACTGTTTCCGGGAAGGTCATAAGGCAGTGGATTGCACACTAGGGCCATGCAAACAATGCTCCAAGAAACACAATAGCTTGGTGCACCTAGAAAAGAAGGCGACACCGACACCGAAGTCGAAGCCAGTAAAGGACGCGACACCACAGTCATCCGAACAAACGGCACAATCAACAAGCCAACCAAGGGAACAATTGACTTCACTAACAACGTTGGATCACGAAAGACATTCAGGTTACGTGCTTTTGAGTACCGCCAAGGTCAGGCTGGTAAACAACAACGGAGCCAAGATTGAGCGTAGGGCTGTTTTGGATCCAGGTTCCCAAATCAACATAATAACCGAAAAAATCGTTAGGAAGTTGGGATTATCAGCCACACACCACTCAACATGCATAGAAAAGGTTGGATGCTCCACGCAGAAGGCGCAGCGCAGAGTAAACGTTCAGCTGCAATCCAGAATAAATGCATACTCGGCAAGACTAGAAGCATACGTTTTTCCACAAATAATTTCGCCACAGCCAGCACACCAACTAGACACATCCAGTTGGCCCATACCACAAAACATTAAACTAGCGGACCCAACTTTCGACAGTCCAGGTCCCATTGACCTTCTGTTAAGCGCCGAACATTTCTACGAACTCTTAATGGTTGGACAAATAAAAATGGGTGAAGGCCTTCCCATTATACAGAACACCACACTTGGATGGATAGTAGCAGGGAAGTTTGAGGATGGCAAGGGTCGGAACGCGATCTGTGGAATACTTACAGGAAAACCTAGCCTTGAGGACAGCATTGAAAGATTTTGGAGAATTGAAGATGCTGACAGAATTAAGACTGAGTTTAGCATTGCAGAAAGGACTTGCGAAACACACTTTTGCCAGACTACCCAGCGTAATCCAGACGGTCGCTTCGTAGTGAAACTACCCTTCTCAGCGGATCCAAGCAGTTTAGGTGAAACCAAGGACATTGCTCTACGTCGCTTCACATCTTTAGAGAAGAAACTTGCTCGAGACATTGGATTACGGACGCAGTACCAAGACTTCATGAGTGAATATGCGAAATTAGGCCACATGGAGATCGTGCAATCATATTCAATCGATCCTCCGCACTATTTCCTTCCTCATCACTGCGTTTTAAAGTCCGATAGCAGTTCAACGAAGCTGAGAGTGGTGTTCGACGCGTCATGCAAGACATCGGCCAATATATCCTTGAATGACATCATGCATTCCGGACCAACTATACAAGATGACCTCTTCGCAATACTACTACGATTTCGGCTCCCTCGTTTCGTTTTCACCGCGACATTGAAAAAATGTACCGACAAGTTGTACTCCATCCGGACGATCGAAAATATCACATTATTCTATGGAGAAATGATCCGAGCCACTTAATACGTTATTACCAGTTAACAACCGTAACGTATGGAACCACATCAGCGCCATATCTAGCAACAAAGTGCCTTCAGAAGCTGGCTCAAGATGAATCCAGTCGATACCCTCTAGGCTGCGAGATACTTCAACGCGATTTTTACGTCGACGATGTTATGACTGGATCAAATAGCCTGGCAACACTTCTTCAAACCCAAACCGAAGTAACGAAGCTGCTGAAGGAAGGAGGGTTCAATTTGAGGAAATGGTGTGCCAATCATCCACGACACCTCCAAGACATACATCCAGACGATAAGGAGGTTCAGCTGGATTTCAAAAACGAGTCTGAAGACTACATCAAAACGCTCGGTCTCATTTGGCTGCCTAAATCAGATGAATTTCGCGTACAAACTAAGTGGAATCCAGTGATCGATAAGACCACCAAAAGAATAGTGGCTTCTGATATTGCCAGAATGTTCGACCCTCTAGGAATTATGACACCAGTGATAGTGACAGCCAAAATATTCCTCCAAGAACTATGGCAACTAAAACTGGATTGGGACGCAGCGCTACCACAAGGCATGCACACGAAGTGGAGTAAGTTCCGTGAAAGCTTGAAATGTCTCGACAATGTTCAGTTTCCTCGACATGTATTCGCGCAAGAAACACCAAAGGAATTCCAATTACACATTTTTACAGATGCTTCAGAAAAGGCATACGGAGCAGCTGTCTACATCCGATCTATTACTACAGACAAAAGAATAATTATTCGATTGCTGTGCGCAAAATCAAGAGTGGCACCGCTGAAAAAGATTACGCTGCCACGATTGGTGCTCTGTGCTGCCAAGTTAGGCAGTGAACTTACCCAACGGCTGAAGGCGGATCTGAATCTGAGTGATATTGTAACTTATTACTGGACTGATTCAGAAATAGTTCTCGCATGGATCAACTCAACTTCATCATCATACCACACATTTGTTGCGAATAGAATATCATCAATCCAAACATCCTCCATACCACAGCAATGGCGGCATGTAAGCTCAAAACAAAATCCAGCCGATATTCTTTCTCGTGGCATCGCACCGGAGACTCTTGCAACATGCAACCTTTGGTTCTACGGTCCTCCGTTCTTACATGGGACAGAGTCAATATGGCCTCCTAGTTACCTGAAATCAGGTCCAGCTGATCTAGAACAGAAGAAAGCAACAATAGTAGGAACAACTGCGCATGAATCATCGGTACATATGTTAGTGCAAGACACAGAATCGATATGCCCGCCTAGTTACCTGGAATCGGATTCAGTTGATGAGGAAGGGAAAAGAGCTGCATTAGTGGGAGCAACTACGTATGAATCACCAGTACACATGTTTTTGCGAATATCTCATGGACATTCATTCAGGAAGTTACTGCGTATCACCGCCTACATGCTAAGATTTATCAACCGGCTAAGGAAGATAGAGCCCACTACATCGAAGGACGATTCACTCTCTAGCAGGGAAATGGACAACGATTCACTCTCTAGCAGGGAAATGGACGACGCACTGTTCATCGTTGTGAAGTGCATCCAGAAGGAGGAATTCAGCGGGGAAATCAAGTGCCTGCAGCAGTACAAGGAAGTTAAAAGGGACAGTTCCTTGAGTAGTTTGACACCATTTCTCGATGAACGGAAGGTTATACGCGTCGGAGGAAGATTGGAGGCTTCAACACTCACATATGATGCAAAACACCAAATTCTTTTACCATACCGCAGTCCAATTACCAAGATGTTAATGGCCGACATTCACAAGGACAATCTCCATGTCGGTCCACAAACTCTACTAGCCACCACCAGACAACGGTCTTGGCCCATCAAGGGAAAAACTCTAGCTCGATCCGTTGTCCAAGGATGCATCCAGTGCGCCAAAGCAAAACCAAGGATGCTCGCTCAATTGATGGACAACTTGCCTTCCACAAGAGTGCAACCATCCCGACCATTGATAAATTCAGGAGTAGATTTTGCTGGACCTATCTTGATTCACTACAGAGGCAGAGGCAGTCGACCACAGAAGAGCTACATAGCGGTATTTTGCTGTTTCGCCACCAAGGCAGTTCATCTGGAGGTTGTGAGTGACCTATCCACAAATGCATTTATTGGCGCACTCAAACGCTTTATAGGAAGGCGCGGTCACTGCAAGAATCTGTACTGCGATAACGCAACCAATTTCGTTGGAGCACGGAACCAATTAAGAGATTTGACCGAGAATATCCACTCAAGTAAGGCTCAGACCGACATAGCAGCTTGCACAGCCCGGCAAATTGACTTCCATTTCATTCCGCCTCGCGCTCCTCACTTTGGAGGGTTATGGGAGGCAGCAGTTAAATCAGCCAAGCATCTACTCCAGCGAAGCGTCTCATCAGCTGCCTTAACTTATGAAGAGCTTCAAACCCTGATGGTGGAGATTGAAGCTATATTAAATTCGAGACCACTGACGCCCATGTCAGCCGATCCATACGATCTCGCCGCTCTTACGCCTGGCCACTTCCTTATTGGTGAACCACTCACAGCTGCCGTTGACACAGACGCCGAACC
The DNA here is from genome assembly GCA_949128065.1 of Beris chalybata. Lineage (NCBI taxonomy): Eukaryota > Metazoa > Arthropoda > Insecta > Diptera > Stratiomyidae > Beris > Beris chalybata. Next base: position 99,667,327 of record OX421894.1, read on the forward strand.
AAACAATTCTGGTCTACTAACGCGATGGGAACTTGTTAATCACCTCAAACACGAATTCTGGCGCAGATGGTCCAAGGAATACCTCAACGAACTGCAACATCGTGTTAAGTGGAAACAGCGTGAAACAAACGTAAAACCTGGTACGATCGTCATTATAAAGGAAGATACAACTCCAGTTAAAAGATGGCCGCTAGGCAGGATTGTCAAAACCTACGAGGGAGACGATGGTTTTGTACGCGTGGCAGATGTGAAAACTGCATCCGGCATGTTGCGGCGACCTATACATAAGCTCGCGCCTCTTCCAGTCGACAATGAAGTAGTAGATAATGAATCTCCACATCCGGCAAAAACGACCGAACACTACATGGACTCGCCAAATGATCCACCCAAGCAAACCAGAGAAGATGACACCGAAACTTCGAAGAAAAGGGTGCGAAGATCTTGTAGCTCTACCATGCTATCATTCTTGATGGTATGTTTGGTTCTCCCACTGGCAACCTCGGAGCCAGTCGAAGTGACACAATTTGCTGCGCAGCCAGGCATCCATTTTGAAGCTATGGGAAGGGCCCATTTGACAACCAGCGAATGGAAACTAATTGTCTATTACGATCTGAAGCCGTATTGGATAGAATTCTCATCACTCACGAATGGCACGGAAGCGCTACGGACACTCTGCGACAACATCATCCTAAACAACAACTGCAACCACATCATTCGTCAATTCCAAATAACCCAAGAGAAACTGTCAAGAGACAACGATCTATTGCGAACCGTTTCCTTTCAACCAAGGACGAAAAGAGGTGCCTTAAATATTGTAGGAAGCTTAGCCAAATCGCTATTCGGCGTGCTCGATGATGACTACGCCCAGTACATGGCCACAACAATCGACAAGATCAAGAGTAACGAAAATCATCTCATTTCGCTACTAAAGAACCAGACGTCAATTATCGATTCTACGCTAAATATCATCAAACGAGATGAACTCGCTGATCAAGAAAGGTTTAGAGCTATAGAAGGTCAACTCAATCAACTTATCCAGAAGGTTCCATTTACAACGGATGAGATGTACCAACACAAGCTAATGTATCTCTTTATAACGCTTGCCGTCCAGATAACACTGACCACAACTAACTTGGAGAGAGTTCAGAGTTCATTACTGGATGTTGTCTACGCCAGCAGTGTTAGCACATAAAAAAAAAAAACAAACTCATAATTTAAATGTAGCTCAAACTCTATTTTATTTCATTTTATACTTGGCATGGAATTTTCCCTGACCACGCACATTTGTAATATATCTAGTATACCATAGAATGCCTTCAGCATTATCAAGGGTTCCAATTTCGAAGCCCGAAATCGGAATGTGCAGTCACTTAGTAGCTTATCAGCATTTCTTTTTATTACGTGTGATCCTATGCCCAAGTCATCTAGCGGGTAATAAAAGATGAAATGCGATACTGTATCGGATGACTTGGGCTATGGGAATATAAACAATAGATCTGAGTTTTCTTTTGGCTGAGACGGCAATTTAAATCAAGACGAAAATTAGAAGTAAGAAAATTTATGAAATTAAAAGTCAGTTGTAAATCAGAATTGAACTCGAACGTTTCGTTTTTGTCTCACCAAGCAAGAGGTCTTTTAGGTACAAGAACCAAAAGACATTTCTTTTTCTATTTTCGATATTTAGTCTGCAGGTACAAGAACCTTTAGGCATTTGTTTTACTTCAGCGATATTTTAGTCTGCAGGTACAAGAACCTGTAGGCATTTAATCAGGCTAGGCGGATTAGCATCCGACTACCAATCGTCATCGCGGCTAAGCAAAAGAGCTTAGTCGCGTTATAAACATTTTTTGGTGACCCCGACGTGATTGTGCAAGTGATCGTGCAAGTGATAAGTGCATTCAGATCGCGCAATTCATCGTATTGTTTTGTGAAATACCCGACATATCCTAGAGAAGTGAGCAATGGATCAGCTAGCGAAGGACCAGGTTACGGCGGGCATCAGCATCACAAAACTCTTCCAGAACTTCAAGAAGGACGGTCCTAATCGAAGGACAGAGGACTATATACAGACCAGACTCGCGCGTCTTGAATTCGAATGGCGTCAGTTCGAGTCCAGGGACATTCACTGCAAGAGTTCCAAACAGCGCAACCACAGCACGCGTACTTTGCCGAAGGATACCACCAACAGGTGCAGGATATCTACGATCAGTACCGAGCAGCGCTAACGACAGCAGAAATTCACATACCGGCGGCACCGGGGAGTCAGCATCTACATCAAAAGGATGTGAGTCCCAAAGCAGCGCCACCGATACAGCAAATTCGTCAATTAACAGCAGCCACCACAGTACTCGCTGTTTTATTATCCGATACAGCGGCAGCTACGAAAACACAGAAGTCTGCAGCTTATCTACGCCAAAAGATCCTTAGCATACGGGAGCAATGGGCCCGTATCGAGAGTTGGCACTTTGAAGTGATGCGGGAGGAAGCAATTGGGACGTATGATCCGAAGGAGTTCATCGAATTTGATAAACGAGTGCAAGACATGCTCATTATCCTGCAGGGTCAATTGGACAGCGTCAACCAACCGCATCAGAATCAAGAAGTCCACAATTCAGTGAAAACACAAGGTCCAAGAATGGACTTGCCGCAAATCAAGGTTCCCAGTTTCAACGGCAATTATATGAACTGGACGCAGTTCCATGATTTGTACGTTACATTAGTACATACTCAAGCCATAAGTAAGGCACAGAAGATGTTTTATTTATTGAGCAACTTAACCGATGAACCAAAGGCACTGATTCAACACTTGCCGATAGGAGATGCAGGTTATGATGCAGCATGGAAGCTCCTGGAATCAAGATACAACAACAAACGACTGTTGGTCAATTCCTGGATTAGATGCATACTGAATCAGCCGAGCATTGGTCACGAAGGTGCGGCAGCCATCAAGAGTCTCCACGATACGACAAAAGAGGGACTATGTGGCCTGCAGAACCTGGGAATCCCAACCCAAGATTGGGACCCCATTATTGTCTACGTTCTGTTACAGAAGTTGGACAAGATTACTCACGCGCAATACGAGCAATCAGTAGAAGATCCGAAGGAATTGCAGTCCGTGTCCAAGCTACTTACCTTCCTCGAACGCCGCTTTCAGGCGTTAGAATCGTTAGGACGGGACCCTAAAGCACCAGGTCAAGACAACAAAATATTCAAATCGTTGCATCGACCGAAATCGGCATTGGCGACCTCAGTCCAAGATCCGCGTTGCGTAATGTGCAATCAAGATCACTTATTATACCAGTGCAAGGACTTCTTGGCCCTAACACCGAACATGCGGTATCAAACTGCGAAAATGAAGAACTTGTGCATCAATTGTCTCAAGCCTGGACATACGGTTACAAATTGCACATCAACAAGTTGCCGCAAATGCTCCAAAAAACACAATACTCTATTGCACCGTGATACGTCAGCTCAACCTGTGGAGCAACCAAGACAAACTTCTGCCCAAGATCCAGCTAAGGTGGATGCTAAGCCCACATCTCTGGCGGCAGATACGACAACATCGAATGGATCGCAGATACTGTTAAGCACAGTACTATTGCGAATTCTAAACATCAAGGGACAAGCTCTAGAACTTAAAGCGATTTTAGACAGCGGCTCCCAGATAAACATTGTTAGCGAGGCAGCAGCAAAAAGATTGGGACTCAGAGAGATCCACTCCAATCTACGTATAAGTGGCATCGGCGGTCTAGTCCAGCAATCACAACGTAAAGCACAAATATCGGTGCAATCTAGAGTGACGAACTTCACGGCCAATTTGGAGGCCGTGATACTCTCCCAGATCACATGCCCACAACCAGCAGTCAAGTTGGAAATTGAAAACTGGCCAATCCCAAACAACATACAATTAGCGGATCCAAGTTTTCATGATCCAGCTAGGATTGATCTCCTCATTGGAGCGGAGATTTACTACCAACTCTTGTCCGTCGGTCAAATACGACTTGGAAAATACCTTCCAACGTTGCAGAATACCGTGTTCGGCTGGGTAGTGGCCGGAAGGGTTAATAATCCGACACCCCCTCAGGTCGTTTGCGGTATCAACAATGCCGAAGAAATGCAATTGAGTGCACACATGGAACGGTTTTGGAAATTGGAAGACAACGAATCGACGAACACACCTATGACTGCCCAGGAATTAAAATGCGAGACACATTTTCGTCAGAGTGTAAAACGAGTCAGCGAGGGCCGCTTTGAGGTGAAGCTACCATTTCTGCGAGATAACAAGGACCTTGGCGACTCCAGAGACATAGCAGTGCACAGATTTCTACAGCTCGAGCAGAAACTTCATAGAAATCCGGATTTGAAGACTTCATATTGCAAATTTATGGACGAATACGCAGAATTGGGACACATGAGGCAGATCGACATAAGTAAACTCACCACGCCCCACTGTTTCTTACCTCACCACTGCGTGCTCAAACCAGACAGCACATCTACGAAGCTCCGAGTAGTGTTCGATGCGTCGGCCAAAACATCCACTAAGGTTAGCCTAAACGACGTTCTGTGTACCGGACCCACGATTCAGGATGAATTATTCACCATACTTCTGAGTTACAGGTTCCCTCGCTACGTTTTCTCAGCAGACATTGAAAAAATGTACCGACAAATTCTGATTGCACCAGAAGATAGGAGATTTCAGTTGATCGTTTGGCGGAATCACCCGCGTGAAGAACTGAAATATTATCAGTTGTGTACAGTAACTTATGGCACTAGATCAGCCCCATACTTGGCTACTAAATGTCTTCAAGAATTGGCCTCACATTCTTCCATGCAATATCCTCTGGGTGCATTGACTCTAAGACAGGACTTCTACATGGATGATGTTATGTCCGGTTCAAATAGTCTGCGGGACGCACAAGATCAACAAGGTCAGTTGATTGAGATCTAAATTCGGCGGGATTTAAGTTGAGAAAATGGTGCTCAAATCATTCAAAACTTCTACAAAATGTTCTACCAGAAGACCGGGCCATAGAATTGAACCTCAACTCCGATGAAGAACAGCAAACCAAAACATTGGGGATGACTTGGCTACCGCAAACTGACCAATTTCAAATTCGAACAACTCGATTCGAAGGGAAGAAAATCACCAAAAGGCAGATACTCTCAGAAATTGCCCAATTGTTCGATCCGCTTGGATTAATAAGCCCAGTGACAGTAACAGCCAAAATGTTCATCCAGAAACTGTGGAATCTCAAACTGGACTGGGACGCTGCACTCCCAATGGAGTTACATACAACCTGGATAACCTTCCGATCAGGACTGCGAGCATTAAGCAGTCTTAAAATTCCAAGACACGTGTCGAGTGGAAAATGCCCCAAGTCTACACAATTCCACGCTTTTGCGGATGCCTCCGAACGCGCATATGGAGCAGTAGTATACGTGCGAGCAATCCATAATGACGGAATTATAACAGTGCACCTGCTGTGCAGCAAATCCAGAGTAGCACCACTAAAGATGTTGACAATACCAAGGTTAGAGTTGTGTACAGCAGTACTCGCTGCGGAACTACTCCAACGATTGAAACGAGATTTGAAAATACCAGATCAGTCATGTTTCTTGTGGACGGACTCAGAAATAGTCCTTAACTGGTTGAATGCCGAAGCCGCATCATTTCACGCATTTGTAGCAAATCGAATTGCAGCCATACAGAGCGTCTCGACGGTCGAGCAATGGAGACACGTGCGCTCCAAGGAGAACCCGGCTGATCTCGTCTCCAGAGGAGTTTCCCCAGAAAAGCTAGCGAGCTGTAATCTATGGTTCTATGGACCATTCTTTTTACATGGGGCTGAGAGCCTTTGGCCCGCACCCCATAGGAAGAAGGATATTGACTTGGAGAAAAAACAGTCGAAACTCTGTTTAGCCCTAGCGCAGCAACCTTCCCTGTTCCTGGAAGCCATAAACCACAAGAACTCGCTTCCACGATTACAACGTTTCGTCGGATACGCACTACGTTTTATCGCTAAATCCAGAACCCGACAATCAGAAGGTTCATGGCAGCCACCATTGTCTGTTGAAGAGCTCGAGAAAGCACTGACCGTAATCATCAAGGAAGCTCAGCGCGAACCATTCAAGGCAGAATTACAATTGCTACGCAACAAGCAACCACTGAGCAACAGCAATCATCTCAGCAGCCTTAGCCCGTTCTTGGACGACATAGGGGTATTACGAGTGGGTGGACGGCTGGAAGCGTCAAACCTAACTTACGACGCCAAACATCCTATGCTGCTTCCGTACGCCCACTATATCACAAGGATGATCGTAGAACAGATCCACAAGAAGAATCTACATGCTGGCCTACAAACACTACTTGCTATCACCGGACAACGTTTTTGGCCTATAAGAGGGAAAACCGTTGCCAGATCCATCGTGGCGAGTTGCGTTCGTTGTACACGCGCAAAACCCAAGATGTTGAACCAGCTCATGGGGAACTTGCCCGCTAGTAGAATCCAGCCGTCAAGACCATTTCTAAACGCAGGAGTGGATTTTGCCGGACCCTTTTGGACGCACTTCAGGGTGCGAGGGAAGCGACCGCAGAAGTCATATATCGCAGTATTTTGCTGCTTTGCCACAAAAGCCACACACTTCGAGGTGGTAATCGACTTAACAACAGAAGCGTTCATCGGAGCGCTTAAACGCTTTGTTGGGAGGCGAGGACATTGCCGAAATTTGTACTGTGACAACGCCACCAACTTCGTGGGGGCAAAAAACCAACTCATGGAATTGAAGGATGCTGTGCATTCCGAGAAGGCGAGACAGAAAATCACCAATATCTGCACTGCTCAGGGTACTGACTTCCACTTCATCCCTCCCAGAGCGCCACACTTCGGGGGACTGTGGGAAGCAGCGGTGAAATCAGCTAAATATTACTTGGTCAGAAATGTATCTCCCGCTTCCCTCACGTACGAAGAGCTGGAAACCGTAATGATCGAGATCGAAGCGATTCTCAATTCCAGACCACTCACACCAATGTCAACCAGCCCGAATGACCTGACTGCCTTAACACCAGGTCACTTCCTAATAGGTGAACCTCTAACGAGCGCTATAGATACACAAGCGCAGCCATCTCGGGTCAACCTATGCCAGAGATGGAGGACAATCAACGAAATCAAGCATCAATTTTGGTCGCGATGGTCTAGCGAGTATCTAAGTGAACTACAACATCGCTACAAATGGAAACAAAATTGCAAAAATGTAACGCCCGGAATGATGGTCGTCGTCAAGGAAGACAACTTACCGGTTTTGAAATGGCAATTAGGACGAATATTAAAGGGAATTATGGGAACCGACGGCTTAATTCGAGTAGCAGACGTAAAAACAGCCTCCGGCATCTTGCGACGACCAATACATAAGTTGGCGCCCCTACCAATCGAAACGGCGGAAGAAAAGCCAGACCATCAGTTAGACGCAGCTGAACCAAAACCAGCTCCTCGAGCTCGCAAACATAAACCCGAATCGGAGGACTCCGACGAACCAGACGCCCAGCAACCTATCGCGTCAACTTCTAGACAATCGTTGAACTCATCGAATTCGAAGAACCCACGTTATTCGAACAAGGCACTTCGTTCTTTACTGCTGACCGGCCTAGTTCTGATGGTTTGCGGAGAGAAAGCTGAGATAACATCGTTTCCAAAAAACCAAGGTTTATATCTGGAAAGAATGGGAACCGCAAACCTGGTGCTGAACGAGTGGAAGTTGGTAGTCTATTATGACATGAACCCTTATTGGAAGGAATTGGAAACTTTGCAAGCAGGTGTGAACCACCTGAACTACATATGTGGTCGCACTATAGACAAATCCATGTGCACATCAACCGGGAGACAGTTCCGACAAGTCTTACGAGAAATCGAGAAAGGTAACGAGTTGCTTCTACCTACTCGGGCTAAACCGAGAGGGAAACGAGGCGCTCTCAATCTTGTTGGAAACATCGCGAATTCTCTGTTCGGAATTTTAGATTCTGAATATGCAGAACAGATGTCACATCTTATAAATGACCTGCAAGGTAATGAAGATTATTTGCTACAATTGATAAAAAATCAGACCTCCATCATCGACTCCACGGCGAACATCATGGCAAAATCAGCAGCCATGGTGGAACAAGAACTTAAAGAGTTTGAATCGATCCTGGACATGGGTATTTCGCAGATTAACAACCTGACACATGAGCTTCACGACCAAAAGACGTCCCAAGTATTCACGTCGTTGGCCATCCGTGTAATGCTCACCATTAATAATTATCAACGAACTCAGGCAGCACTTTTGGATGTAGTTATTGACAGTCATCACGGCAAGATTAATCCGCTGTTACTTGATCCAGATCAGCTACAAGCCGAATTACGTTTTGTCAAGGAAAACATGCCATCAGCGCTGCGGTTGCCGATCAAGCAAGGCAATCCCGTAGAAGCTTATAGACTGATGACTATAGAAGGACGCATTTCACCCAACCGCATCATCTTCCAGTTGAAGATGTCACTTGTCTCACACGACGATTTCGAACTGCTACACCTAGTCGCAGTGCCTACAACGTTGAATGGAACCACCATGGCGGTGCAACTCACATCCAACTTCCTGATAATAGATTTGCACCGACAACAATATTATCCACTATCACATCAAGAGTTGTCAACCTGCACAACTATTGGTCAACCGGATTATCTGTGCAAACAGCTTCATCCCTTATTCCGAAGGGGATCTAGCATCAGCGAATGCGAACTTGGGTTCTTAACTCACGTGACCTCCCAACCAAGATGCACTACGATCCAGTTGCATCAACCCGCAAGATGGACCCAGCTCTTGACTCCAAACCAATGGATGTACTTCATCGAACCACAAGAGACCATCAACCTGGTATGTCACAACGTCGTAACCCAGTACACCCTGAAGGGCTCAGGAATCATCCGACTAGATGAAGACTGCGCTATCAAGGAAGAGTACAGTACTATACAAGCACATAAACTGTATTCAAGCTCGGTCAGCTCCGCCCTAAGTCCAACCAGAAACCTCTCGGAATTCACGTTAAGCCCTGATGACGCGGACGTACGGCCGTTGGCTCGACGACATCTATCACTACAGCTGAAAATCGAAGAGTTAAAATTGAAGATCCACCAATTAGAACAAGACGAAAACCTCTCATCGTCAAGAGTGCAACCGAGCACTCATCATTTCGCTATCAGCTACACGGGCTTGTGCTTAATGCTCATCATTATCATCTACCTCGTCTTCAAATACAAGAAGGATGGATGTCGACCCAAACCACTCACCCAACCAACACCACAGCCAAGGAACTTACCACCCGAAGCTTTCAGACTACCGATCGGCCCTGAAGAAGAGTTGAATGACTGTCAACGCGCGGGAGGATGTCTACGCCAGCAGTGTTAGCACATAAAAAAAAAAACAAACTCATAATTTAAATGTAGCTCAAACTCTATTTTATTTCATTTTATACTTGGCATGGAATTTTCCCTGACCACGCACATTTGTAATATATCTAGTATACCATAGAATGCCTTCAGCATTATCAAGGGTTCCAATTTCGAAGCCCGAAATCGGAATGTGCAGTCACTTAGTAGCTTATCAGCATTTCTTTTTATTACGTGTGATCCTATGCCCAAGTCATCTAGCGGGTAATAAAAGATGAAGTGCGATACTGTATCGGATGACTTGGGCTATGGGAATATAAACAATAGATCTGAGTTTTCTTTTGGCTGAGACGGCAATTTAAATCAAGACGAAAATTAGAAGTAAGAAAATTTATGAAATTAAAAGTCAGTTGTAAATCAGAATTGAACTCGAACGTTTCGTTTTTGTCTCACCAAGCAAGAGGTCTTTTAGGTACAAGAACCAAAAGACATTTCTTTTTCTATTTTCGATATTTAGTCTGCAGGTACAAGAACCTTTAGGCATTTGTTTTACTTCAGCGATATTTTAGTCTGCAGGTACAAGAACCTGTAGGCATTTAATCAGGCTAGGCGGATTAGCATCCGACTACCAATCGTCATCGCGGCTAAGCAAAAGAGCTTAGTCGCGTTATAAACAGATGTGATCACTGATTCACACCATGGCAACATAAATCCATTGTTGCTTTCAACTCAACAACTACAGAAGGAGTTAATTACTGCTAAGAATCACTTAGCACCAACGGTACGCTTGCCAGTAGACTCTGACAATACAGTGCAGCTATTCAAATTAATGTCTATGAAAACCCAAGTTGTTGATACCCAGATACTTTTCGAGCTGAAACTACCTCTGGTCAATCCAGAAGTTTTCGACTTATTCAAGATTCTGCCGATACCGGCAGTAGTCAACGATACGTTCCTCAGTGTCACGACAACCGCGTCGTTTTTGGCCATAAGTCGACATCGAGACGAATACTACCCATTGTCAGAGCAAGAGCTGGCGTCCTGCATTGTAACCGAGTCTAATGACTATCTATCTGACCAATCACATCCAATATATCTCAAGGGAAACACGATCAGTGGATGCGAAATTGCTCTTATCAACGACGTGCTACTGCCATTACAATGTCAGCTGAAGGAAGCCAAAACCAGTCCGGTCTGGATTCAACTCACACGTTCCAATGAATGGATATTTGCCTTGAAGCAGAATATCAGTATCACCACAGTTTGCGGCAGCCAAGTGTCAACAATGATGATGTCAGGATCAGGAATTCTGAAGGTGGAACCCCAGTGTTCCATTAAAAATGAGCTGATCACAATCAACGGACATCAGCTATACTCCGACACCATAGGAACGTCCTACACAAAGGTAGGAACTACTTTCGAGGCTACACTACCTGCCACTGAGATCAACAAGGTAGCCACACCATCGTATCAACCGCCACCAGACGACATCTATCACTTAAAGGAAGAAATTAACGCTCAAAACTTGGAGCTACCAAATAAAATAAACGCTCATGACATCCATCATTACACGATCATCTACCTGGTCCTAGCAGTAGTATTAGCCGTGACCATCATTTCCTGCCGCATATATCGGACGAAGATAACTCGACAACGACCTACACCTCGTCCAAGGACTCACAGCATTCCAACTTTACAACCCGAGTGTTGAACAATGCGTCCAACGCGGAGGAGGATGTTCAGATTCACACCAAAAATGCAACCACCGCGCAATTCTTCCGGATCCCATTACGACCAGGCGAGTCGCCAGCCGTCAATATAAAAAATGTTTACCTTATCGTTTAACGACGGGCATAAGATTACATATTTGTGGTCCGTTTTATAATTCGCCTTCTTTGCACTTCATGCATATCTTTTTATTACACACTATACAATTCGCTATATCTTTTGGTTATTAGTTGTTATTGTTTTTTATATTGTGTGTTAGATTATAAGTTTTTGGTATAGCCGAAATGTAATCAGTCGTTCTTGAATTTTTGAAGAGTTAATCAGTCGTTCTTAAAACCCTGAAGAGTCAATTAAAATCCTCCATAAATTTATTGAAGAATTACTCACAGTTGTGCTGTTTTATTTCTGAGTTACTACAAAGGTGTTTATCCTACTTTGAGTGTTCTTGTGTTGTACAGAAGTTCTGTAACGATTAAGAATCGTTTGCAGCGTTACTCACAGTTGTGCTGTTTTATTTCTGAGTTGCTACAAAGGTGTTTTATCCTACTTGAGTGTTTTGTGTTGTACAGACGTTCTGTAATGATTAAGAATCGTTTGCAGCTTTACTCACAGTTGTGCTGTTTTATTTCTCAGTTGCTACAGAGAAGTTCTGTTACGATTAAGAATCGTTGCAGCGGAATCACTGTCCAGGTTCAGCACCTGGCAATCTTTTTCAACCCGCTGAGGCAAAAGATCCTTCGCAATAAACACGACTCTTAAAAAAAAAAATTTGCTACCATGAAAATTTTTATTTATACGTTTTATGACTAATAAACGCCAAAAAAGCAATAAAAATTTTCAGTCCGTCTGTGCTCCGTACGCCGTACGCCGTACGCAAACTCGTTTGAGGAATTATAGTTCCCAAACCCTATGAGCTATTCAATTTTTTTTTTTTTTCTGAATAGACAAGTGAAATTGCAGCCTAACTCTTATAGCATAGGGGCGTACTTTTCGATAAAATACGACACAAATTTCCTTCAAATATGACGTCTGGTTCGCATAATTGAAAGTATCAGAAAGTATATTATGGTTTTATGGTTTACTGCTATTTCTACTTTCATGGAATGGGTATCTCTTCTTCTCAATTTTCCAACAGTACTTATTATTCACAGAGGTAAATTCAAAGCCGTACAGAAAATAATTAAATTCAAAATCGGCATGTCTATTACATTTGTTACGTTTCGAAAAACCACCAAATAGCTAATCGCCCAGTTGTCCGCATAGACCAACAACAACACTTCAACCTAAAAGAGCATCTAAGTCCAATCCTATACAATCTGAACTAAAAACTCTTTCCTTCCCAAATAAGGAACGTCTTAAATTTAAATTTTCAATAAATTTCATAATTGTATAATAGTAAAGAAGAACCCATTTATGAAGTCAGCAAATATGGGAAATTCCCAAGGATCCTATACTACGAGCACTGAATTGGTTGCAAGCAGGTATAAACAATGATACTCGCACGAGTACCCATCCAACCAATCGGTCATTCTACCCTAAAACAAATTGAAATTATATATTTTTCCACTATGTCGTCGAAAAAAAAATCAGGAATGGTGAAGTCAGAAATTTCACAATTTTTTGCGAGTTTTGGAGAATTGACCTAAAACTAAGTTACATATACATAAGTACATATGTACATACAAATCTATAAGATATGAATAACTATTTAAAAAAAAAACTTACCAATTCATTATTTCGCTCTAATGACATAGAGTTGCTTTTTTCGATTTTTCTATTCCTATCCCTATGTTAATTAAAATATAATATATCAAATATACTCACTTACAAAAAAAAAATTATTAACTCTTACCTTCCCAAAAACTTTTTTGAAAAATTTTTTTCTTTTCTTCGATTTATATTTTGTCTTATTTGCCATTTCGGAAAATAATAAATCAAATAATCAATAAAATACTCAATACGAAACACGGTATGTTGGAACTCGATCGCAATTTAAAAAATTTGTTGTGGCCGCAAAGAAAGCATAACATACAATGTGGAAGAAAAGCTAAGAATCCATTTTCATTCTAAGTAGGCGAATAATAGGCACACACACACAGCTTGCTCTACTTCGCCTTCCAAACGTGTGTTGCAGGATTCGAAATGGAGTGGGGAACGCCGTAACCTCTTTTCTCTCAGCGAATGTAGAATGAAAACAAAACAGCAGAAAAAAAGCGACGCAGCCACACGTCCTTACAGCTCGACCTCTGCGAGCGTTCTGAATGAAAAATTTGGTTGAAAAATGTAGTTTGAAAAATCGTTGCAAAAATATTGTTATGCTAACTTTTTTGAAGCTATTTGAATTTAAGTTGCTTTAGAACGCTTTGATAAAGTAATATAAGGAAAAACTAAATAAAAAAAAAAATCGGTTTTCATACAAAATTTTAGTAATGAAAAACATGTTTTTTTTTAAAAAAATCACAGTTTTCAAAATGCATTATTTCCTAATATAATTAAAAATGAAAAACTCTAATTGCTCCAAAAAGTAGATTAATCTTTCTCAATTGAATGCAAACAAAAATAATGAAACTTATGCTTCAGAAATGTTTGCAAAATTGCATCAACCAAATGTGTGTTTTCAATATTTTCAAAAACTTGCTCAACGTAATCGCTTATAATTTTTCTTATAACCAAAATTTCAAAAAACTAATCCATTTTTGAGTTAAAAACATATCGTTAGTTATATTTGTCCAAACAGAAATGACTTATCTTTTGCTGCTTTCGAGATTATGAAAAGCCCGTTTGCATGATTTTCAACAAAAATGCTGTTTTGGTATACACGGGCCCTTAAGTACATCCCACCGCTGCCACCAATTTTTTGTTAGATACAAAAAATTTATTTCATTTGATTTGTATTTGCAAATTTTATTTTATTTGATTTGTATGAACAATTTTCTTTTATTTGATTTGTATGAACAAGTTTCTTATAATAAACTTTATCCGGCCGAAAGATTTAACCTTTCTTTCAGAATTATTTTCCGTTGGCATATACATTGCAAGCATCGCGATATATTTAAGATAAGAACGTTCAAATTAGTATCTGAACGTTAGACAAAACAATTACTATTTAGGTATCCGATTACCTTTTAGTTCACACAAAGTGTGTGACTTAGGGATGGGAATCGATTGCTCAACAATCGATTCTTGCTTGATCGATTATTTTAAAATGTTCGATTAAGATCAATCGATTAATTGATGGGATTTAAGCAATTAATCGATTAATCGCGTAATTCTTAAGTCCCAGGGTTATCGTATAAGTATACGTAGACTTAATAGGTAGATTTGAATTGAAATGTCTAGGTTCATTATACGTTTAACATAGTGATTGTCCGTACATAAAATTTTAACTATTTAACTATGTATGTGTGGTTGTATGAATGTGGCTATGTTCCCTATGAACTCCTAAACCGCTCAGGGAACGTGTAGAATAGTTCCGGGATAGTTCCTGTGAAGTTTGGTACCGATCGAATAAAAACAAATTGTTTTTTTTTTTTTGACATTTTTCAATTTGTTTTGCGATTTTAGTACCCTGGTGCTCTAATTATTTGTTTGTTTGTTTCGTATGCTTTCCTATATCATTCATCCGATTACGATGAAACTTCGTTTCTGCATTAACAAAATCATTTTACAATTGGTGGTTCGAGAGTTATTTCAACATTTGATATGATTTAGCGGCAGTTCGTTCGTTTTTGGTGTAGTAGTTATGCATTCCCATTACTAAATGGTAAAGATGGATGATGAATGTTGGATAGTGGATGCAGGACGGAGGATTGAAGGTGGAGGATGCTGGATGAAGGGTAGAATATGTATGTACAGATTTGTTCTATTTTCCTCTCACTTGTGACGCTAAATGTCCGTTAAAAATGTGTGTGAATATGAGTTTTAAACGTACATACATATATATATGTATGTTCTCTTTAATGGTTAAATAAATAATATCCCATTCTAAAAATGAGAAGAAAATAAATAAATTAAAATAATAAACATAAAATAATGGAAATAAAATTTGTAGATATTATTTCTTCGTAAATATCTTTTTTTTATATAATAAAATTTTTTCATAGAAACTAAAAAAAATTAATTAAATTCTCTTGAAACTTAAAAAAAAAAAATAAGCATTTACATAATTTCAAAATTAATTGTTTGTACTGCTACTTCCTTCACAACCAAAAAATTTCGTCTATTGACGACAGAAAAATTAGCATTGATAAATTTGAACCTCTCAACCTGTTCCTCATATCAGTAGCAATTAATCCAGCCTCTGAGAGCAATCTTTCTGCAGGTACCGAAGATGCAATTACTGATAAGTATTTAATTGCAAGGGTATGCGTCCGTGGAAATTGAAACTTGAGTGTTTCCCAAATTTCATAAGGACTTTTTGTTCTATTCACTACAGGTTGACATAAAAACTGACTGAGCTCTTCAGAAATTCCATTAAGGTCTTCATCTGCATGAGCTTGAGAAGCGCTCTGACACGCAAGTGAATCATGGATCGAAGATCGGAAAAGAGGAGACGTGGAACTCCAACTGTTTCGCCATTTAATATAGTGATCGCCTCGCGAATTGCAACCGGATTATACTAGATGGTACGAATACGATACTCGAAGGTATCGTAATATTTAACACATTTGCAGTTAACTTGACATTCAGATCAGTGCTATCAGCTAATTTTTTGTTAACTAATGTAGGAAAATCTATCGTGCATCGAATCTTTTGACTGTTGAAATTCGTTCGATTAATTAAAGTTAACTAATCGATTATGTCGATTAATCGACAACACTTATATCGATTGCTAAAATCTATTTTTTTTTTAAGAATTAATCGATTAGTCGATTAATCGAATCGAAATCGAACATCCCTAGTGTGACTTGTTTAAAATTTTGCAAGGTAACATTGTTGAATCGGAATGTAACACGCTCAGAGTGATGCGGCCATTTAATACATTGCAAATAAATCGTGGTGGGAGCACATGTTTATATTGCTATTTCTTTCTATCTAGTGATGAAGAACGATAAGCAATATGATTCCTAGGCTCAAACCATCGAGGTTATGTCTCTTAAAGCCTAGTACGGACCTCGATCAAAATTTTGATTCCTATACAAAATGCATGTAAAAACAACCGATGAAAATTTTGAATGAAAATTTTTGCGTTGGGTTTCTGTTTGCGGTACGGAGTTCGAATCAAAATTTTCATTCGTTCTGACAGTTGACGTGGTGAACCACCAGATGGCGCTGAAACCATGGAGACCTCATTTTTGTCGTCCATTTAAATGTGCCGCTATTTAATTTTCATTGCCGGGATGAAAATTTTGACATCTCATGTCATTCATTTGAATTTATTTGTCAGTTTCTTTTCGCAAACCGACTGAAGTGTGTGTTTTGTCGGAAGTGGATATTTTTGAAGTCGGAAGTGGATATTTTGAGTTGTGCTTTTATTTTAAAAATTCTCTTGTGACTTCAATTTAATTTTTATGTTAATAAAGTGCCCATATATTAATGTCCATGAACCTACATTTACAAAAAATCGTCACTTTGACAATTGTAAAAGTCACACAGCAGATCAGCTGTTTACTTCTTCACAATATTCTACACAACGATTTTTTCATTTGTGGAGATGGGAGAGATATATAGTAAATTTGCGAATCAAAATTTTGATCGAGGTCCGTACTGAGCTTAAGAGTTAAGCGACCGAACTGGGATCAGCTGTTTTTCTGCCATTCTAGTGGTTCCCAGTTGGTCGCTTGTCTCTTAAGCTCAGTACGGACCTCGATCAAAATTTTGATTCGCAAATTTACTATATATCTCTCCCATCTCCACAATGAAAAAATCGTTGTGTAGAAAAATGTGGAAAAGTAAACAGCTGATCTTCTGTTTGACTTTAACAATTGTCAAAGTGACGGTTTTTTGAAAATGTAGTAACATAGACGTTAATATATGGGCCCTTTTTCAACATAAAAATTAAATTGAAATCACAAGACACATTTTAAAATAAAAGCATAACTCAAAATATCCACTTCCGACAAATCACACTCTTTAGTCGGTTTGAAAAAAGAAACTGACAAATAAATTCGAACGAATGACATAAGATGTCAAAATTTTCATCCCGGCAATGAAAAATTAAATAGCGGCACATTTAATTGGACGGAAAAGTATGGTCTCCATGCTTTCTGCGCCGTCTGGTGGTGAATACGTGAACTGTCAGAACGAATGAAAATTTTCATTCGAACTCCGTACCGCAAATAAAAACCCAACGCAAAAATTTGCGATGAAAATTTTCATCCGTTTTTTTTACATGCATTTAGTATGGGAATGAAAATTTTCATCGAGGTCCGTACTAGGCTTTAAGAGACATAATCTCGAAGGTTTGGGCCTAGGAATCATATTGCTTATCTTTCTTCATCACTAGATAGAAAAAAATAGCAATAAAAACATGTGATCTTCCACGATTTATTTGTAATGCAATAAACAGCCTCATCACTCCAAGCGCTGCAAATGTCATCCGCGACTTACACGATGAACATAAAATACGCGAAAAGTTTATGTTCAAGTGCGGTTTAAGACATTAAAACGACACAAATGTGATGTGAAGTGATTGGAAATCATGGAATGTGTCACTACGTTATTATATTTTTATATTTATTATTGTGCAGTAAGGTAACTGCACATTTCATTTTATAGCCCTCTTTCTTATTTCCAGCCGATGTCAATTTCCGAGTACGAGCTTTTATCACAACACGCTATCATCAAACAGATGGCGCTACGCTAAGCAAAAATTTGTTATAGAGACATTTTCAGACATGTCTTCGAGATGTCGGGAGTATTTGTCTCGATACCGTGTATTTTGTCCAAGCGGTGGTGATACGTATAAAAGTCGTGTACGTGAACGTAATTTTTTTAGAGAAAGAGAAAACCGTAAAGTGTTCTTCAGAGCAAGTGAGATACTAGAGGTTTTTCGGTGCTGAGGTGTCAAAAGAAGGTAACGGAAAAATAATGGAAAAAAACAGTTTGAAGTGGAAGTGAGATGGCAAGCATGACGCAAGTTTGGTGTTTGGGGCCCAACTGTCAAGTTTGTTTACAACCGTGTTACAAGTGTTTCAAGGAAAGTTTACCGAATTGTGTGTTTTAGTCTGTTTCAGTAAAGATTTTAGTAAAAAAAATTAACTATTATAAAATTTAGATTGTGTAAAATTTGTTGCTGCCAGTGATTCGTGCGATTAACTATTTAAAAAGAGACATGAAGTGTTCTTTCGATGGCTGCCGAAACCGAAGAGAGTTCCGGCAAAATAAATCGTTCTTCAGGCAAGTAAACCGATTCTAATTATCTGTAGTTCTACTGTAGTTAATATTAATGAAGAATACATATCAATTAAAGTTATGAAATGTACATTTTGATCAAAGTTTCCTTGCATACAAACTTTGTTTACTTCTTAGCATTTCTTGGAATATGAAAGCAGTGACGGCGTGTAAAATTTTTCTTCTTTGAAGAAAATGCTTTTCAACTTCATATAATACATAAAAGGAAAACAATCTGTTATTAATTATTTCTTCAATTAAAACGTATTGGTAATGCACTCGGTTCGTTGGGACGTTAATCTCTAAACTATATATATAGTATTTATGAGTTTTGGAAATTAACTGACAATCTTTTTAGTTGCCCCTCTGAAAATACAACTTTTATGTGGACCTGCACTGCTGAAACTAATACAAAAACGGGTGGTCACTAACACAACCAGATTTCATTACAAAAGGTCAAGTTGTCAGCCATTCCATATACTTCCATGATCTTGACCATAAGCCGTCTCGAAGAATCTAGCAGACAAGTCGAAATGTCTCCGAGAAATCTGCGAGATTCTCGCAGACGCGAATGACATTTGACATTTGATCCACATAGCCCAGCTGGCTATGTGGATCAAATGTCATTTCATATATTGGAAAATTTACTTAGCAGAACATCCACAGGCTGGAAAGTGGCGCTGCTTACATGGTATACCAGATAAAATGAGGCTATCGCACAGTGGCCTAACTCACAAGCAAAATTATTGGATCTAGATGCAATATTTTTTCCATAACATTTTATACAAATGTTTCTCAATAATAAGTGTAGCGGTCATTCATTTTGAATTGCGAATTTTGAATTATTTTGTATTTTAAGAAACGTTAATTTAATGTTACTCACGGACGGACCCTAAACATGAAACGGACAGTAACCAGGGCAACACTTATTTTGTAAATTGCACTATTGTGAATTTTTAGCAGTAAGTCAAAAATGTACTTGTCAATAAAATTTTAATTGCATCTCGACCATCGTCCGGAGTGGACCGTCTTTTTATTTCAAGTTCCTGATTAACATTTCTCTCGGCAGTACCCCGCCGCCATTTTAAGTACCGTGGCTAATACACCTTGCAGTGTGCCAGGTGAAGGAAAACTTGGTCAAGAGCTACGCGGCAACGAACAATTTGACATCGTGGCTAATGCACCTTGTGGTGTATAAGCGAGCCAGGTGATTTAACTAAGGGACTCCTCGACATCGCACGACCTAACTCCGTGGCTTATGCACGTGGCCGTGCGCCAGGTGAGGATACCCACATTTCTGGTGACCCCGAAGGCGTTTAATTCGTCGGAACGCGTGTAAAGGCAAACAGGCGCATGCAGTTCAACAGCTAGTCGACACCGAAGACCTAGCGGCAGTAAAGAAATAGCGGAGAGCGGCAGTTTCATCGTCAGAAACGAGAAATACCGCGAAATCAGTAAAACTTTGCACAACGTGGCAAACCATTAGCAGCGAGGACTGGAATTTGAATTTTAAGTATCATTAATTTTTTCTTTTTTTTCCGTTTTGTTTTTTTCTTAACCAAACTTTTTGCATCCATTTATGGCGGAAATATTCATAAAATATTAAATTTGGTATCCATGTGTAATGAAAAGTGCAAGTTAGGTATTCAATCGCATGTACATCTCATGTAAGGTTATAGTCAGGCACGCGAATCATTTTCTTCGAGAATTGCGTTTTCCCGTGACGCGTCTTGGTCCACGCGTCTTCTTGAGCGGCGCATAATTTAGCGCGGAGTGAAAAAAAAGGGGAAAAAAAAGAAGAGGGGAGGTTAAAGAAACAAAAGCAATTATTAAACGCGTAGCACGCCGCTAAAAAGGCGTACCGAAAACAGTGCTCTTTTGTCTGTGTCGCCACGCGCGGTACCTATACCGCTACATAGCGGTATACAGGCGCGCCCACGCGGTTGTTAAAAAAATAAAAACCCAATTTATCGCATAGTATACGGTGCATTCCCGGGTGCCTTTTTGGCAGTCTAGCGGTCCAAGGAAAAAACCGTTCGATTTATATTAGGACTCACTTCGATTTCGGTCAAACGAAAAGTGCTGGCGCTTCCTTTACGTTCATCTCCGAACTTGAGTAACAAACAAACATAAGTCTGTTAAAGTCGCACTACTCCCCAAGATCTTACAAACTCGCAGATCTCGTATTTTCTCCGCGTCCACCCGCTCGAGCAGAGCAATTTAGTAACATATACCGTAGTCCTGGTCCCGCATTTTGCCCAGCATTATGACCGGTGACGATAGTAAACTCCCAGGAGCCGGGAACGATACCCCTTTACAAGAACGTTCGGGGAGGGATGAGGAGATCAGTTCAGTAAAACTCCCAATTTTCTGGGATAAAGCTCCGGCAGCGTGGTTCACCGCGGCGGAGGCCCAGTTCAGAATTAAAAGAATTAACAGGGATGACTCTAAATACTCTTTCATTCTCGCGGCTCTTCCGTTTGAAGCAATCAACACGGTCATAGACCTCCTCAATAGTCCTCCAGCCGAGAATAAGTACGAGGGCTTGAAAGAAGCGCTCATCAGTCGTCATTCGCTGTCAGAGCAGAGACGACTCGAAGAACTTCTGTCCACCGAAGATCTCGGGGATCGCAAGCCGTCTGACCTTTACCGCCACATGATCTCGGTCTCGGCAAACATTTCGACGATGCGCGATGACTTAATTAGGTCCCTTTGGGAACGCAAACTACCCCCTTCAATTACTATTCCATTAACAGTAGCGGCAGATCAGCAGATCGATCGGAAGCTCGAACTCGCAGACAAAATCTGGGAGGTAACGAGAAATCCGTCCATCTCTGCTATCGCCACTAAGACTAAAAATAATGAGTGGGTGGAGTTGAAGGCGAAAATTGATAAAGTAAACAAATCCTTAGAGAAACTATTGTCGCAAAATCGTAGTAAATCGCCGCACACTCGTTCACGTCAAAAGGGTGCGTCGCACAAAACGACAGCCAACGAAAAAACTGATTACTGCTGGTACCATGCTCGTTTTGCCGATAAGGCAACCAAATGCATCAGTCCTTGCAAGTTTTCGCAACAATCATCGTCAAACTAGATAGACCGATTGTTGCAGCGGCAAACAGTCGGTTTGAACGAAAACCAGCGTGTCGCTTATTCGTCAAATGCTCAAATACCAAATTCAATTTCTTGATAGACACGGGAGCAGAAGTTTCTGTGCTACCGATGTCCCTTTATCCAAAGTATTGCATCCGAAATTCGGACTACACTCTATCAGCCGCGAATGGAACACCCATTAAGACTTACGGCACTAAATTACTAAATCTGAACTTAGGTTTGCGGCGTTCGTTCGCATACCCGTTCATTCTAGCAGCAGTAACTCGACCAATAATTGGTGCAGATTTTTTGAACAAATTTGCCTTGCTGGTCGACATTAAAAATAAAAAATTGGTGGACGTCTCAACCACTCTTTCGGTAAGCGGACTTACTCGCATGTCATACACCTCTTTACCATGCATTTTCGCATTCAAAGATGACTTTAGCAAACTCATTCGGAAGTATCCAAGCTTGACAGAAGCGCCGGATTATTCTATAAAACCAAGACACACTGTCGTACACCACATCGTAACGTCGGGACACTTACCTGTCTCTCGCCTAAGACGGCTCGAACACCCCAGATACAAAATAGCACGGGAGGAGTTCGAACAAATGCAACGTATGGGAATTTGTAGACCCTCATCGTCGTCTGCATCATCGCCTTTACACATGGTACCCAAGAAGGACCCAAATGATTGGCGTCCTTGTGGGGATTACCGCCGGCTCAATGCCGTAACAGTACCAAATCGGTATCCCATACCACATCTACAGAGTTTCTCCCTCCAACTTCGTGGCTGTACGATCTTTTCCAAGATTGATTTGGTCAGAGCTTACCACCACATTCCTATAGCGGAGGAAGATATTTACAAAGCAGCAATCACGACCCCCTTTGGGTTATTCGAGTTCGTGCGAATGCCGTTTGGACTGCGTAATGCAGCCCAGACATTTCAACGCTTCATGCACGAAGTTACCAGGGGCTTGGACTTCATATTCGTGTATGTGGACGATATCCTGGTCGGCAGCAAGAACCAATCGGAACATCTGCAACATTTAGACGCGTTGTTCAAGAGATTGGTTGAGTTCGACATTAAAATAAACCCCTCAAAGTGCGTATTCGGAGTAGAGGAAATAAACTTTTTAAGTCACCGGGTGAGTAGCAATGGTATTCTCCCTTCGGAAGATCGAATCAACGTCATAAGCAGTTTTAAGACTCCCACTTCCATCAAACAAATTCAGCGTTTTAACGGGATGGTTAACTATTACCACCGATTCGTTCCGAATCTGGCCAAGTTGCTAGCACCACTTCACGAGCACTTAAAAAAACTAAACGCTAACAAGAAGGCAGAAAAATTTTCTTGGCCAGAAGAGTGTGGACAAGCATTCAATGACATTAAAGTAGCTCTGGCTCAGGCGACCCTTTTAGTTCATCCTGCCGAGGACGCAAGGCTTAGACTCACAGTTGATGCATCCAACACGGCTGCAGGGTCAGTACTGGAGCAAGCAAACATGCAGACATGGGAACCGTTAGCCTTCCACTCTAAAAAACTTTCTCCTGCCGAAGCTAAGTACTCTGCTTTCGATAGGGAGTTATTGGCAATTTATGTCTCAATCAAGCACTTTCGCAATTTTTTAGAGGGACGCCAATTTACAGTATACAGTGATCACAAACCGTTGACCAAGGCCTTGTTCACCAAGACAGAGCGTAGTCCGCGGCAGGCGAGGCACTTGGATTATATCGCACAATTTACGAATGATATCCAGCACATTAAGGGGCGCGATAATGTCGTAGCCGATTGCCTCTCGCGCATATCAGACGCTACTATATCGGGGGTTAGTCTTCCTGCGCTGACCCTGAACAATCTGTTAAGCTCT
This sequence comes from Beris chalybata, assembly GCA_949128065.1. Taxonomy (NCBI): domain Eukaryota; kingdom Metazoa; phylum Arthropoda; class Insecta; order Diptera; family Stratiomyidae; genus Beris; species Beris chalybata. The sequence goes on from OX421894.1 coordinate 99,690,768, forward strand.
CAAGTCGCAGACGCTGAACTAAAAGCATTGCAGGCGTCCGACAAACGCAAAAGTTCATCATTCACGCTAGAACAACGTTCTTTTCCAACACTAAACGAGCCCCTGTGGTGTGAAACTGGCGCTGATAACATTCGCCCATATGTGCCTCTGGTTCTTCGGAAGGCAGTTTTCAATAGCCTGCATTCGCTCGCACATCCGGGGATTAGAGGTTCTCGGAAGGTTATATCGGATAGATATTTCTGGCCGAGCATGAATTCTGATATAAAACTATGGACACAAACGTGCATACCCTGTCAGCGCAGCAAAGTCACAAGGCACACCAAAACACCATTTCAAAGTTTTAAAATGCCCATCAATCGATTCGAGCACATCCATATGGATATTGTCGGTCCACTACCGATCTCCAATGGCTTCCCTTACATCCTCACGTTAGTCGATCGTTTCACTCGCTGGCCTGAAGCTTATCCGATCAAAGACATCACAGCAGAAACAGTGGCCAAGACATTCATTGGCGAATTCTTGAGCCGTTTTGGAGTTCCCTCGCGAATTACCACTGACAGAGGATCCCAATTCGAGTCAAAGTTGCTGTCTGAAGTGAACAAAATCATTGGCACTCAACGAATCCGTACGACTGCCTATCACCCTGTTGAGTGTCGCCCAAAAAAAAACCGCAGCACGATTCCTGCTGGGCAGTTACAGCTGTGATCAGAATTCAATTTCTCCAGGAATTGTGATCACAGCTGTAACTGCACCGACCCAACGAAACAAAAGAATTTTTTTTTGGTTTAAAAATTCCAATACCATGTTTGGCAATGCAAAACCGCTGGGTGTTGAAGAGCGAGACGAAAAATTGGATTTTGCGGGGGTTTCGTTGGTTCGTGCTGTGTGGTTGGATCGCATTTTTTCGAGCAGGAACAAAAAAATTCTTGTTTCGAAATGAGCGGAATTTTTTTGAGGGGATTCGGTTTGCATGGGGGAATGGACGAAAAACGGATCGGTGAGTTGGTGTTTGACGGGCGATACGCTCTGGTGTGCTTACCGCGGCGTCTTAGAAAATATAATCGCGGGAAATACAAAAGTCTTTCGGGAATTGTTCACTCTCACTTGATGAGAATAAAAGAATTCGATGACTGGACCGGGCGTGAATTATCGTTGCAAATTAATTTCCGATCGATCGATCGATTGAATTTTCGGTTCGCTTCTGTAGAGTGGTGTAATAGTTTTTTCTTGAAACCGAGTGTCGGGGGGGGGGGGGGGGGGAAAGAGTGAAAGGAAGGATTTTGTTCGTCGGATTTCCGCGGGTTGGAGCCATGAAGCTCGAATTTGTCCAAAGTTGGGAGTTTTTTTCGGGTGTATTTGAAAGGAACGTATTTCTTTTGTTGGTGGCGAGAGTGGGTTTTTTTTTCAAGGCATCGTTTCCTTTTTGCACTAGCCTGAAGAGTTTTCGTGGAAGTTTTAAAGCAGGACCCGGAAAATCGGAATTTTGTTTGTTTGTTTTGTCCACCGAAGCGCGTATAAACGAGCAGTGAATGCGTGTAAAATATTTAAAGAAAAGAAAAATGGCGACCTGCAATTGATTTCATGTCTTATTCGGTGCGCTCCTAGTTTGTCACGTATTTTTTAACCGAGTTTTGAGGAAATTTCGTGGATGTTGAAAAGTGAATGCCGCCTAATTTAAGCGCAGCAGTTGAACTGATTGCGGCCAACTAGATAAACCAAAATTGATTAAGGTGTCGAATTAACGTATCAAAAATCTAATTGTTTAAAAAAGTACATAAAGTGCTTTATATACATGTACAGTTATTATAAAAAAAAAAAAAAAAGTGCAATCAACGAATGAATAAACCCGCAAAGGACCAACTACGTTTTATATAGCAAAGCGAGAACTTTGGAGAACGATCAACGGTTGATTTCTAGTACTAAATAACATAACATGGTCGTTTACTGGTCATCTGAGTTAAAGGCCACATAAAAAAAGAAAAAAAGAATAAGATATAATGAAGAAAAAGAGTGAGTTTAGGAAATAATATGAAATATTGAGGAATTTGAAATATTAGTGAATATGCAATACTAGGTAATATGAAATATTGAGGAATTTGAAATATTAGTGAATATGCAATACTAGGTAATATGAAATATTGAGGAATTTGAAATATTAGTGAATATGCAATACTAGGTAATATGAAATATTGAGGAATTTGAAATATTAGTGAATATGCAATACTAGGTAATATGAAATATTGAGGAATTTGAAATATTAGTGAATATGCAATACTAGGTAATATGAAATATTGAGGAATTTGAAATATTAGTGAATATGCAATACTAGGTAATATGAAATATTGAGGAATTTGAAATATTAGTGAATATGCAATACTAGGTAATATGCAATATTGAGGAATTTGAAATATTAGTGAACAGGAATTATTAGGATAGGGAAAAAAAAAAATAAATTAGGAGCTCAGGTACTAGGAGATAGAAAAGGGCCAAGTAAAACAAAAAGGCGGCCGCATCAAAAGGATAATGGGGTGAGTCCAACTTTTTTTCTTATTCATTTTTTTTTATTTTTTTTCAGTATTTGATTTTTTTCTGACATATGTTACAGGAAAAAAAAAAATTTTTTTTTCTTCTTTCTCGCCTTATCTGAAGGGCTAGTTTCCATAATGTTTAAAGGCTAAAGGCCAAATTTTAAAAGTGAACCCGAGCGTTTAGCTCCTTAACCCCGAACCTCAAGAAGGGGCCACGACGCGAGAAATGTTTTAGAGGACAGTCGTGGCTGAGGTAGGGTGGGCAGAGCAGGGCGCTATTAACACCAGAGCGCCCTGACAAATCGCGGAGCCGCGCCATCCAACCGCTTCTTGGTCTTTCACGACCAATTGGGAAAATAATCCCAATTTTTTTTATTTCCTTGGATAAGTCGGCGCTGATAATAATTTTGTTGTACAGGCCAAGGGTTTAATGGCCTGAGTTTAGCAAGTACCCCCCCACACTGCCGTAGCTAGTCCCGGCCGCCAGCAAGAGCGTCGCACCAGCTGAACTCAGACACCAATTCGGACTTAGGTGGAATTGGCCCTTCTGTCCCGAACCTTCTTTTTCCTTTCGACTATTTTGACTTTTTCAAGTCGAAATAGTCCTTCCAAGGCCTTAAACACAACAAATGGCGCCCAACGTGGGGCTAGCCACCGCTGCGCTTAGTGCACAAAGCGTAGCCCATCAACACGTGCGAGTCAGAAAAATTCCGTACAAAAAGTTGGTGGGCAAAAGGACTAAAAACTTAGTCGTTCTGCGACAGAATTTTCGCCTGAACGGCAATCAAAGTCCAAGTGTACAAGCTTCTCAGATTTTCAACAGCAAAACATTTCATCGAACCTGTATGGAGGCAATATGGAACGATCCTATTGACGAACCGTTTTGGCAACCTTTAGGCGCCAATCCGGTTCCATAGGAAAGGGAAATATTGTCTGTATACGAGATTGATGTGATGCAAGTTGTGATAAACTTAATCTTTCTGATTCTTTCCACTTTTGTTTTGCAAGTACCCTTTTGAGTGCTGGGCATGCCCTGTCTTGGCGGGCGTGTCGTCAGACAATTGGGAGAAATACTTGTAAAATATTGGTGAGTTAGATGATAGGAAATTTCGTCGAAAATTTGTTAAGTACCTTATTTCCTTATCCTCCCTTTTAGAGTACCTTTTAAAGTAGTTTAATTTTTTTTGAACTAACGTAGTATATTTTTTTTTGGTAATTAGATTTTTTTTTAGTCTTTTGACAACCATTTAACGTAAATTTTGTTTTGCTGAATTTTGGTATATTTTGTTTGCTAATTTTTCCCCAATTTTTTTTTTGTTGAAATTTTATCGCGTTCCGGATTTTCCCGATGGAGCGAGGAAGATCAAGATCGGCTTCGCGATTTGCTGCATAGAGGGGAGGGGAAAGGTTGCGAAAGCGTGAGGGTTCATTGTTGTTTTTTTTTGTCGAATTAAAAAATCATGTAATCTGTTACAATTATTCAATCTTTCATTCAGCAATTATGCTTTTCATACTTTCATTCACACGTTGAAACATTCATCCAGAAATTTAAATTGCACATACATACACTCAATCATTCATTCTATCGCTCATTCGTTTCTTTTGCGTACTACATACATTCGTTCCTACATACATACAATCATCCATTCATACAGCATTCATCCATCAATTTACACTCAGTTCATTCAATTAATCATTCATTCATAACGCTCTCGTTTAATTAAATTCAGTCATTCCGTTATTCTTAAATTGCTCTAGATTTTTTTTTATTATTCAATAACTCATTCGTTCAATAGCTAACTCGTTAAACCACTCACTCGTTCACTCATTCCTATATGCAAATTACTGGCACATTCATTTCGTCATGTAATATTTAAAATTCAGTCACTCGTTAATTTTTTTTTTCGCTCAATTATAACTCTCTCGTTCCTTCACTCATACGTTCACAACTCTCTCGTTCATTCACTCATTCGTTCACAACTCTCTCGTTCGATATGAATAACGAAGGAATACCAGCGCCAGTGCGCACAAATCCACCTGTGGTACGAGCCGAACTTGGAGTGGACCAATTAGTGGAATTGGTCAGGACGGTTTTGAGGGAGGAGCGGACGTCACAAGAACCAGTGGGGGCTCATTATTCGGCAGCGGATGGAGGCTCGCGTGCCGGGAGGGTAGTTCAGCGGATCGAAGCAGCCGCTGGGGCTAGCGATCGTGTTTGGCAAAGCCCTATCTATCGACAAAGAAATTCCTGCAGCCCATTAAGGCATTGGCGTCTTCGTTTTAATGGAGATAGTCAATCCCTACGCGCAGAAGAAATGGTTTTTAGGGCCGAGGCTCTCGCGATGAGCGACTTGGGCGGCGACTTAGATCTGCTGACGCAAGGCTTTCATCTGCTGCTGGATGATCGGCCCAACGAATGGTACTGGTTGTGGCGTCGATTCACCACCAATGCGACATGGGGTACCCTGAAGGATGCATTCGTGCAGGTCTGGGGTGAGCGAGAAACGGATTGGGAGGTGCGCAAGCAGCTGCTTGACAGACGGCAATCTCCAAATGAACCCTTCTTGTCTTTTGTACAGGACATGATGGAGCTTCGCACATTGCTGCGCACTCCCATGATGGAGTCCGATTTCGTGGATCTGGTGCGTGGAAATCTAGTAGCCAGCACACAGCAACAGATGTGCTTCCACTCAGTCCTAACAATGGACGAATTACGTCGGCTTGTCCTCAAAGTGGAAGACACGCGCAAGGCTACCAGACCATCCCCTTGGAACCAGGCCAGAATTCACGAGGAGCCAATCGAAGAAGAACATACGGTTACGACTTCTTCAGTCGACTTGGCCGGACTAACGAACCCCTGGACTTGCTGGAATTGTAAGCGGGAAGGGCACGGATATCGTGACTGTTGGGAGGCCATAAAGAGCATCTTCTGCTTTGGATGTGGGCGGGCTGACGTTCTAAGGCCCAACTGCGTCCATTGCAAGGCGGGAAATGGCCGAAGGGACGGAAGAACAACAGGTTCCTCTCGTCCGAGTACTGCAACACGAAATATAGTTCGACACCCCGATTCCAATTCCCAATGTAATTTAGAAATCCCTATTAAAAAAACTTTAACCAATTATTCAACCCCTACAAATACCCCTCCAAATTTTAATACCCTACCTACAACATTTTCTGAACCCAATTCCCATCCTTTTAGCGTAAAATCATCCCTACCCAATTCCTCTGCATTAAATACTCCGCACGTCAAATTATTAACGAGACCAAGCGATAAAACGGAGCCGGCTGTTCCCCGGCCTGAAGATGCCTTTATCGCAAAAGAACATCCAAGACGACATTCCCACCATCCTCTCAAGCCATACCACCTTCGGCTAAAGGAATATATGGAGGCTCGAGAGCGAATTTTTGCGCCTACTCCAATCGCAAGTGTTGATCAGGTATCAGCACTAACGAGTGGATCCGGTCGCAGAAAATCAATCTTGCGCCTTCGTACATTCTGGAAGATGGTGCGTGAAAAAAAGAAAGCGATCCTCTCTACCATCATTACCAATCCGTTGGACATACGTCCGTACGCCATGGTATCCTTGTACGGAGTGGACGTTGAAGGACTCCTCGATAGTGGGGCGAGCATCAGTTGCCTGGGAGCAAACGCTTTACAACGTCTCCGAGATGCACAGGTGAATTATCGACCGGTCTGTCAGGAGGTGAAGACCGCTGATGGTGCAGCGCAAAAGGTATTGGGCATAGTAACTACCGATATTACTTTTCGTGGTATTACCAAACCCATTACACTATACATCGTGCCGAGCCTGTCGCAGAAATTGTACCTAGGGGTAGATTTCTGGCGATCATTCCAACTAGCTCCTAGCATTATCAGCGCGGTCGATACTCCCGATACTGCATCGCAACTGATAGCTCCGGATGCCCACCATTTAACGCCCACAGATGTAAAGAGGTTGGAAATGGTAAAGTCCAAATTTCCATCATACGAAGTATACGGACTCGGTGTGACCAACGTCGAACAACACAGTATAGACGTTGGTGATGCAAGTCCCATCAAACAGCGACATTATCCTGTGTCTCCTGCGATCCAAAAACTCTTATATGACGAGATCGATCGCATGAGGGCACTAGGCGTTATAGAGACCAGCCAGAGTGCATGGAGCTCGCCTGTGGTTCTCGTGAGGAAGCCAGGCAAGGTCAGGTTATGTTTGGACTCGCGCAAAGTCAATAGTGTGACGAAGAAGGATGCTTATCCATTACCACACATTGATGGTATCTTATGCAACGCGCCGCAAAGGATGTGTCGTTTGATGGACAAAGTCATCCTACCCGAGCTGAAGGAGCAGGTATTCGTATATTTGGACGATCTGCTGTTAATTTCTGAGGATTTCGATTCACATCTGGTTTTATTGGCAGAAGTCGCAGAATGTTTGCGAAAGGCTGGCTTGACCATTAACGTCAACAAGAGCAAGTTTTGTCTGAAAGAGGTGAAATATCTCGGATACATCGTTGGAGAAGGAGGCCTGAAAACTGATCCCAACAAAGTTTCAGCCATCGTCGATTACCCTTCGCCTAAGTCCGCACGTCAAGTTAGACGCTTTCTTGGTATGGCAGGCTGGTATCGACGATTCGTTCCCAACTTTGCTGCGACTGTTTCACCAATTTCAGACACTCTTAAGAAGTCCAACCAGTTTGCTTGGACTACAGAGGCACAAACTTCCTTCCTATTAGTGAAAGACTTGTTGACGAAAGCCCCCTTATTAATCAATCCTGATTTTAAGAGGTCTTTCGTAATCCAGTGCGACGCTAGTAAATCAGGGGTGGGTAGCGTTCTCTTTCAGGAAAACGACGACGGATCGGAATCTCCAGTGGCGTATATGTCACAGAAGCTCACTTCCGCTCAACGCAACTACAGCGTAACCGAACTCGAGTGTTATGCAGCTGTGTTGAGCGTGAAAAAATGTCGAGCCTATGTAGAAGGGACTGCGTTCAAAATCATTACGGATCACGCAAGTCTCAAATGGCTCATGTCGCAGAAAGACCTACAAGGACGGTTGGCAAGATGGAGTTTAAAACTCCAAGGTTACGACTTCACAATCGAGCACCGAAGAGGGAGCCTGAACGTTGTACCCGACGCTCTCTCTCGTGTATACGAAGAGGGATTAAATGCGCTGATCGACGTGGCACCGATGGTGGACATGGATTCTCCAGAATTCTCTGGCAAGGAATACAAAGAATTAGTGTCCACTGTCGATGCGAACGCCGATCGGCTTCCTGACGTATGCGTGAGAGACGGCTTCGTGTATAAGCGCACAGAGCCTCACAACGGTGACCCGATTGCTGAAGACAGAGCCTGGAAATTATGGATTCCATCAAGTCTTACGTCAGCTGCGATCGCTCAGGCGCACGAGGCAGACACCACGGTCCATGGTGGTTATGCCAAAACGCTAGAGCGAGTCAGACGATTTTTGTACTGGCCCGGAATGGCTACACAAGTACGCACCTACGTTCTAGCGTGCGACACTTGTAAAGAGACAAAGTCCCCGAACAGACCTCTACGAGCGCCAATGGGAGAACCTTTCCAGACTGATCAGTCATTCCAACACCTTAACATCGACGTACTTGGACCATATCCGCGTACCAAACGGGGTAAGATCGCGATCTTGATCGTCTTGGATCACTTCACCAAGTTCCCACTTCTACATCCTTTGGGGCGGATCACTGCCGAAGAGATCACCAACTACTTGGAGGGGCAGGTCTTCCATACGTTTGGAACACCTGAGACGATCCTCTCCGATAACGGCTCTCAATTTAGGTCGAATGTGTTTAACTCCATGCTGAACAAATACGGAGTTAAGCACCTGTACACCCCGAGCTACTCACCGCAAGCGAATGCTTCGGAACGTGTCAATCAGTCTATCCTGGCCGGAATTCGAGCATTCATCACTGATGACCAAACACGATGGGATGAGAGTCTAAGCAAAATTGGATGTGCTCTTCGTAGCTCACTCCACCAAGCCACTGGATTTTCTCCTTATCAGGTTTTGTTTGGGAATCACATGATGTTGCACGGGAAGGACTACGAACTGCTGAAGCATTTGCGAGCGTTGGGGGAGTCAAATGTGCAGCTTCGACCTCGGGAGGGAATTCCTATCGTGAGACAACTGGCGCAGACGAAAATAAGGGTAGCACATGAGGACAGCAGCAGGCGTTATAATCTGCGTGCTGCTAAAACACAATTTTGTGTAGGACAGGAGGTATTCCGAAGAAATTTTTCCTTGTCCACAGCCGCGCAGAACTATAACGCCAAGCTGGCAAAGAAGTTCCTCAAGTGCAGGATTCGTCGTGTGCTAGGTAACTCACGATACGAATTGGAGGATCTAGGAGGCAAACGTCTGGGAACTTACCACTCCAAGGATCTGAGGCAGTGATCCGAGGGGTACAACACCGATTGCCCGGCACTCAGTCGTGCGCACGAGACTCTGCAACGCGACAACTTTTTGTAGTCGTTTCGGCGTTGAAAATCAACGGCGAACCGCCTATGTTGTTGAGTGTCGCCCAAAAAAGAACCGCAGCACGATTCCTGCTGGGCAGTTACAGCTGTGATCAGAATTCAATTTCTCCAGGAATTGTGATCACAGCTGTAACTGCACCGACCCAACGAAACAAAAGAATTTTTTTTTGGTTTAAAAATTCCAATACCATGTTTGGCAATGCAAAACCGCTGGGTGTTGAAGAGCGAGACGAAAAATTGGATTTTGCGGGGGTATCGTTGGTTCGTGCTGTGTGTGTGTTTCGAAATGAGCGGAATTTTTTTGAGGGGATTCGGTTTGCATGGGGGAATGGACGAAAAACGGATCGGCGAGTTGGTGTTTGACGGGCGATACGCTCTGGTGTGCTTACCGCGGCGTCTTAGAAAATATAATCGCGGGAAATACAAAAGTCTTTCGGGAATTGTTCACTCTCACTTGATGAGGATAAAAGAATTCGATGACTGGACCGGGCGTGAATTATCGTTGCAAATTAATTTCCGATCGATCGATCGATTGAATTTTCGGTTCGCTTCTGTAGAGTGGTGTAATAGTTTTTTCTTGAAACCGAGTGTCGGAGGGGGGGGGGGGGGGAAAGAGTGAAAGGAAGGATTTTGTTCGTCGGATTTCCGCGGGTTGGAGCCATGAAGCTCGAATTTGTCCAAAGTTGGGAGTTTTTTTCGGGTGTATTTGAAAGGAACGTATTTCTTTTGTTGGTGGCGACAGTGGGTTTTTTTTTCAAGGCATCGTTTCCTTTTTGCACTAGCCTGAAGAGTTTTCGTGGAAGTTTTAAAGCAGGACCCGGAAAATCGGAATTTTGTTTGTTTGTTTTGTCCACCGAAGCGCGTATAAACGAGCAGTGAATGCGTGTAAAATATTTAAAGAAAAGAAAAATGGCGACCTGCAAGTGATTTCATGTCTTATTCGGTGCGCTCCTAGTTTGTCACGTATTTTTTAACCGAGTTTTGAGGAAATTTCGTGGATGTTGAAAAGTGAATGCCGCCTAATTTAAGCGCAGCAGTTGAACTGATTGCGGCCAACTAGATAAACCAAAATTGATTAAGGTGTCGAATTAACGTATCAAAAATCTAATTGTTTAAAAAAGTACATAAAGTGCTTTATATACATGTACAGTTATTATAAAAAAAAAAAAAAAGTGCAATCAACGAATGAATAAACCCGCAAAGGACCAACTACGTTTTATATAGCAAAGCGAGAACTTTGGAGAACGATCAACGGTTGATTTCTAGTACTAAATAACATAACATGGTCGTTTACTGGTCATCTGAGTTAAAGGCCACATAAAAAAAAAAGAAAAAAGAATAAGATATAATGAAGAAAAAGAGTGAGTTTAGGAAATAATATGAAATATTGAGGAATTTGAAATATTAGTGAATATGCAATACTAGGTAATATGAAATATTGAGGAATTTGAAATATTAGTGAATATGCAATACTAGGTAATATGAAATATTGAGGAATTTGAAATATTAGTGAATATGCAATACTAGGTAATATGAAATATTGAGGAATTTGAAATATTAGTGAATATGCAATACTAGGTAATATGAAATATTGAGGAATTTGAAATATTAGTGAATATGCAATACTAGGTAATATGAAATATTGAGGAATTTGAAATATTAGTGAATATGCAATACTAGGTAATATGCAATATTGAGGAATTTGAAATATTAGTGAACAGGAATTATTAGGATAGGGAAAAAAAAAATAAATTAGGAGCTCAGGTACTAGGAGATAGAAAAGGGCCAAGTAAAACAAAAAGGCGGCCGCATCAAAAGGATAATGGGGTGAGTCCAACTTTTTTTCTTATTCATTTTTTTTATTTTTTTTCAGTATTTGATTTTTTTCTGACATATGTTACAGGAAAAAAAAATTTTTTTTTTCTTCTTTCTCGCCTTATCTGAAGGGCTAGTTTCCATAATGTTTAAAGGCTAAAGGCCAAATTTTAAAAGTGAACCCGAGCGTTTAGCTCCTTAACCCCGAACCTCAAGAAGGGGCCACGACGCGAGAAATGTTTTAGAGGACAGTCGTGGCTGAGGTAGGGTGGGCAGAGCAGGGCGCTATTAACACCAGAGCGCCCTGACAAATCGCGGAGCCGCGCCATCCAACCGCTTCTTGGTCTTTCACGACCAATTGGGAAAATAATCCCAATTTTTTTTATTTCCTTGGATAAGTCGGCGCTGATAATAATTTTGTTGTACAGGCCAAGGGTTTAATGGCCTGAGTTTAGCAAGTACCCCCCCACACTGCCGTAGCTAGTCCCGGCCGCCAGCAAGAGCGTCGCACCAGCTGAACTCAGACACCAATTCGGACTTAGGTGGAATTGGCCCTTCTGTCCCGAACCTTCTTTTTCCTTTCGACTATTTTGACTTTTTCAAGTCGAAATAGTCCTTCCAAGGCCTTAAACACAACAACCCTCAGGCAAACGGCATGGTGGAGAGGTTTCACCGGCAATTAAAGGCTGTCTTGAAATGCCGCGAAACCCAGGCTCGATGGAGTGATGATTTACCGATCATCCTTCTCGGCATACGCGCGGCGTTCAAGGCAGACCTTAACTGCTCACCGGCAGAATTGGTGTACGGTAAAACGCTGAGGCTGCCTGGAGAATTCGTCTCAGTCTCTAGCCCTAACACCCCCGATAATCCATTACCATTCATATCACAATTTCGCGAGAGGATGAGTAAACTCAAGCCGTGCGATACGCGAAACCCCAACTCGTCTTCCTACGTTCCAAAAGCTCTGGCAGATTGTAAACAGGTGTTCGTTAGAGTCGAGGGAACCAGGCCTGGACTTCAACCACCGTATGAGGGGCCTTACGAGGTAATACGCAGACTTAGAAAAATGTTTGTAATACGTATGAACGGCAAGGACGTTTCCGTTTCCACCGATCGCGTGAAACCAGCCTTTGTTCTTGAATCTAACGAAGGAAACATAGAGAAAGGAGTGCGTTTCAATTGAGCCGCGTGACTTCAAATCGTATAGGTTAATTTTTTTTTTTTTTTTTACTCTTCTTCTTTTTCTTTTTCATTTTATTTTCATTTTCATTATTTTTTTTCTTGATTTTTTTTATTTTGTTTTAAAAAAAAGACCCATCACGTCTCCGACTGAGGGGAGGGTGATGTAGCGGTCATTCATTTTGAATTGCGAATTTTGAATTATTTTGTATTTTAAGAAACGTTAATTTAATGTTACTCACGGACGGACCCTAAACATGAAACGGACAGTAACCAGGGCAACACTTATTTTGTAAATTGCACTATTGTGAATTTTTAGCCGTAAGTCAAAAATGTACTTGTCAATAAAATTTTAATTGCATCTCGACCATCGTCCGGAGTGGAACGTCTTTTTATTTCAAGTTCCTGATTAACATTTCTCTCGGCAGTACCCCGCCGCCATTTTAAGTACCGTGGCTAATACACCTTGCAGTGTGCCAGGTGAAGGAAAACTTGGTCAAGAGCTACGCGGCAACGAACAATTTGACATCGTGGCTAATGCACCTTGTGGTGTATAAGCGAGCCAGGTGATTTAACTAAGGGACTCCTCGACATCGCACGACCTAACTCCGTGGCTTATGCACACAATAAGATTTTCTGTCATCTGTCCGCAGTAGGTAGGTAGGTAGGTACACGTGGCTGTCCGTGAGAACACGGACACACTTAGACCTAAAAGGTCCGTTGTGATACCACAGGATCTTCGACTCCGGTCCTACTCGTCGAACCATTTAGAGATTATAATAAAGCGTTGGATTCTCGCGAACTCCATTGTGGCAAGATCACCAAGACAGTTGAAGAAGTACGCTCCGAGATGAGCTTTCCTTCTGACGGACAGAGCTGGACAAGTACAGAGAAGGTGAAGGACTGTCTCCTCCTCCTCCTCGTCCTGGCAGCTTCTATAGAAGTCGTTTGAGAAAAGTCCAAGCCTTTCTGCATGCCGACCTATAAGACAGTGTCCGGTTAGGACACCGACTGTTTTGCTGATGTCCGCCCTTTTGAGCAGAGTCAGCCTTTTAGAACGATTAAGATCCAGCTTTGGCCAGATCTGTCTCGCAGTGTGACATGTTGTACCATCCGCCCATCTTGAGTTGGTTTTCTCAATTGAGTCCAGTCTCTGTTGTTGTGTTTGAGGCCTTGGAAAAACTATTTTGACTTGAGAAAGTCAAAATAGTCGAGGTTCGGGACAGAATGGGCCAATTCCTCCAACGTCTGAACTGGTGGCTGAAGTAGAACGGAAGCGACACGCTTGCTGGCGGCCGGGACTAGCTACGGCAGTGTGGGGTGGTTCTTGTTCTACCTCAGACCATAAACCCTAGACCTAGACAACAAAAATTTCGTGTCGGCTTACTCCAGGGTATTTAAAATTGGAATATCTTCCCAATAGGTCGTGAAAGACCAAGAAGCGGTGGAGTTGCGCGACTTCACGATTTGTCAGGGCGCTTAGGTGTAAGTAGCGCCCTATTCTGCCCACCCTACCTCAGCCACGACTGTCCTCAAAACATTTTAGCGTCGTGGCCCCTTATTGAGGTTCGGGGCTAAGGAGCTAAACGCTCGGGTTCATTTCTATGGCTCTTCTAGCCTGTTATCACCATTTTTGAACGATAAGTATATCGTATATGGCCTTTAGCCTGGTATCATTTATTGCGACAAAAAAAATCGAACAGTGCCAACAAAAAAAAAACCTAAAGAAAGGAAAACCACAAAAAGAAATCCAAGACACACAAAATAAAGAAAATCAAAAAATATATAAAAAAAAGAGACTTACCCCATTTAAGTAATCAGCAAGCTTTTAATTTAAATTTTTATTTGACGTAGCTTTTCTTTTAGATTATTTTAATTAACCTTTATTTTTTTTTCGACTATATTCAATTTTTTTAAATTCTGTCCTCGTCCGTCCTGTCAGTAGTCATCATTTAAACAATTTTTTTTTTATCTAATTCATTGCTTTGGTTCCATTTTGTTTTTAGAATATAGAGTTAGGTTTTTTGCATTTTATATTCATTCGTGAATATAATTTATTTTTTTGTGGGTATAATTAGGTTAGGCTAATTTATTTCTACGTTAAAATTCATTGTTTTGTTTCCATTTTGTTTTTTAGAATATAGTTTTAGGTTTTTTTTTTTTGTTTTTATGTCAATTTAATTTTTCCATCCTTAATTTATCATTCGAATTTTTCGTGTCTGGCAGCACTTTCCTTCTGTCTTGTACAACGCGTTACACTGGTATTAGAGTTGCTGCATTTCACATCATTGCATGCTAAGGAAATTTGCCGTTCGAATCGCGCCGATTTATTGGCCAACGAATTTAGCAAAACTGCGCGCACTGTTTAGGTACCACGAACGCCGAAGAATATGTTCCCGTGCAAATAATGCAATTGCGATGCCGACATGACGATTAAATTTTCGTGCTACGAGAAACGGCGAAGTGGAAAAGGCCGACACTGAACTTGGGAAGCCACTCTTTTTGTTGACTTTCGTTTAAATTTCACGACGCACGCAATCAACACTACCGTGACTTTATTTTGAATAGGTTAAAACACGTTTGAGCGGTTTGCCGTCGAATTAATCGAATTAAGTATCTAGCACGACTGAAATCAAGGAAAATTCTCCGCCGTACGACAGTACGTCAAGCATTCGATGATGGGGAAACCGGAGATGGTCGAACTTCGCCGAGTAAGGTGAGTTCTTCTTGTTCAACATCGCCGCGATTTTCGTTCGCTTCCAGTGCTCACAACTGCGTTCGTTATTTCGTTAAGCTTAGTACTGTGTTCAGCGAAACGAACACGAACGAAACAGTCACCTTCGAAGTGGAGTGAAATATTCTACACACTTCGCTACTAGATGTCATTGATAAAAAAACGCGTGAAATTTGAAAATATAAAAATAATGTCAAGGAATTACTATTCCGGCACATAACACAACAAAATATTGATCACACAAAATTTCCCGAGCCCAAACTCACTGAATTGACAGCGAACTATTGAAAATTTTGAGTTGTCAATTATTTCGCTTGCCAAAAAGCCTCCGGTACCATTAAAAACGAAACGAAATCGCCACGAGCGCCATCTATAAGTGACTACGGCAAATGTCCATTCCGTTCCCGAACACAGTACTGCAAAACGAACGAAATATTTCGTCGGTGAAATGTCAACGAAAATTTCATTTTTTTTATATGAACTTTGACAGTTCGTTTCGTTTCGCTCGGAGCACAGTACTAGGCTTTACTCAGCAAACGCACTTGTAAGCACCGGAAACAATATTCCGCCGACACTCAACACAGTAGCAGTTTACATGTGGAGAGAGGCACACCCAGGTTCTGATATACCGGCGAAGTATGAAGGGTGGTGCCGCGCCGAGTGAGTTCGTCAGCCATACAGTTCCCTGGAATATCCTTTGACCTTTGATGTTGTCGAGGTCGATTCCAGGGATTTTATCGCCGCTTGGCTGTCTGTGAAAATGCTAATATCCCTAGTAGATATTACATTACACCTCAGCCAGGACAGGGTCTCCTTGATCGCCATAAGCTCCGCCTGATAGACACTACAGTGGTCCGGAAGGCGGAAAGAGCTGCTAATATTAAGCATTTCAGAGAAAACACCTCCACCTACCCCGTCTTCAGTCCACAGTATATGAAACTATATTTTAAAATTATCTAGTGACAACAGAATGCAAGTATAGATTCTAGAAAAATCATTTTTTCAGTTTTTATGGTTTTGTGAGTTAGGCCACTGTTGCACTGATAGCCTCAAATTATCGATCTGTATACTACGAAGTGACGTCAAAATCACGATTAAACTAGGTTATTTATTTAGTAAAAGCATGATATTGTGCGATACATATATGGTATTCAGGATACCATGGTACGTATACGAGCAATGTATCCATGGTATTATACCATGGATACGTTGCTGGTATACGTACCATGGTTTCGTGAATACCGTAAATATATGGCACAATATCACGCTTTTACTAGATAAATAACCTAGTTTAATCGTGGTTTTGACGTCACTTCGTAGTACCCCAGTTGGTCGCGTCTGCGAGAGTCTCGCAGATATCTCGAAGACATGGCGGCCTGTCTGCGAGATTCTTCGAGACGTCTTATGGGAAAAATACACGGTATCGAGACAACTGCTCCCCGAATCTCGAAATCATGTCTGCAAATGTCTCGATAGAAAAATAGCATTGGCAATAGCGCCATCTGTTTGATGATAGCGTGTTGTGATAAAAGCTCGTACTCGTATGAATATTTCGCGGAGATTGCTATCGGCTGGAAATATGAAAGGGGGCTATGAAATGAAACGTGCAGGCAGGGGCGAAGTCTACTTACTGCAAGTTAATAAATATAAAAAACTAATAACGTAGTGACACATTTCCAATCACTTCACATCGCACTTGTGTCGTTTTATTGTAGCCGCACTTGAACTGTAACTTTTCGCGTATATAATTTTTATCGTGTAAGTCACGGATGACATTTGCTGCGCTCGGAGTGATGCGGCTGTTTTTTGCATTACAAATAAATCGTGGTGGGAGCACATGTTTATATTGCTGTTTCTTTCCATCTAGTGATGAAGAAAGATAAGCAATATGATTCCTAGGCTCAAGCCATCGAGATTATGTCTCTTAAGAGACAAGCGACCAACTGGGGTACAGATGCGATAATTTTATCTGGTATACTAAGGTTCCTGTATACGCACTCACACTATTCACCCTACCTTAGGTTTGGCCGATCAAGACCACCTATACTTCCAGGCCATGAAGTACTATCTCGCACTAACACTTTCAAGGGGCTAAGTAGTCTGAAAATTTTTTCTCTTGATTTGTGCTTTACTTCGAGTTTTTTCTTTGGAAAAGATTGGGATTGAAAGCGGTAAACGAAATAAACAATAAATATTTATAAATAATAATACTTATTTAATAGTAATAATAAGAATTGAGTTTATTAAAAGGAAAAAAATACAACGAAAAATAAATATATTCTTTCCAGAATTCAATAATATAATTAACAAAGTCAATATATGATGAATAAAAGTAAAAAAATTTTTAATTGCTAATGAAAGATAAATATTTAATAATGCAATAAATTTCTATTAATAGGTAATTTAATGTAAAAAATATTATATGTTTGAATGCATGTTCAGACGAGCGTGGGCAAAAGTCGTGATATGAGGACGCGCCAGTCACGTCGATGATCATGCCGAGACGGGAGCCGGGCTTTCTGCAGAGGGGGAAGGTGGTAACAAAAGAATCTAGTGGGTGACAGCCAGTTGGGGGTACCGACAACCAGTTAAGTGCTCGACCCACAGCCGATTGACCCGCAAAACTACGGATTCCGATCCAGGTGAATAATCGAGGTCAAGGTCCGCAATGCAGCCGCACGTATCTCGACCAGATGAACGTCCTTCAGCTCGACCAGTTCCTCCAGGAATCCGGGATACAGCAGCGTGAGAATGTTCTCCTGGAGCGAATTCGAGTAGACGAGCACCGACAGTGCCTGGAGTCGCGCCTGAACAAACTGCAATCGGGCCGGATATCGTTGAAACGAAAGCGACAGTCGAATCCGTGTGAAGATGTGCATCTGAGACGGGGGAGGGAATGGGAATGAAACGAATTAAGGGGCCGTGTTCTTCTTAATCTGATCTTTACCTTCTGATCCTCGTCCAAACCGTCGATCTTCTGACAAATCTCCTTGGCCAGTTCGGCCACCTGCTTAACGTACTGATCCAACGCCGGAACTTCGATCGTTTGAAGCGTTCCCTCCTGGTCGTAGTATTTGTAGAAGAAGGTCGAAGCGGACGCGGGTAGCTCGATGTTGTGACGGCAACAGTTGGCCAAACCGAAATCGCAATCTTTGCCGCCCCAGTTCTTTTTCAAAGGGAAGATAGGATAAAAAAAAAGGGGATTTCTTCAGTCGGGGGTGGTACAAACCTCTGCAATGTGATTGAGCCGCGTCAGTAGCGAGTTCTTCTTGCCGCTATTCAATCGCGAAATAAAGTTGCTTCGCTGCGAGAACTTGTACATCAGATTTAGAACGCCCAGGACAATCTCCATGCTACTCGACGACAACAAACGCGTCAAATGTTCCACCGAATTGTACAGGTGGCGCGAAAACGAATGTTCGATGAGGAGCGTCGTAAAGTTAAGGACGAGGAGCAGCAGGCGCTGGTCGTCCTCGTTGAAGGTCTGATCGTATGCCAACAGCCAATCGTTTTGTTCTTTGATTTCCGTCGCTTCGTCGAGAATTGCGTCGAAAATGTCGAGTATATCGATCCAGTGGTAGAGTTCGCATTTGGCGAAGGTTCACGTCTCAGTTTTGGTTAGATCCTGGATCAGTTCGGGGCGGGTGCATTGGCGCAATCGATCGATTCGGTGTTGACGTTCGGGCGGAACTTCCAACGTGCCCTTCTTTAGGCGGCTTGTGTCAACTTTCATTGTTTCGTCGATTGGATTTCGGGGGTTCCAAGAGTTTTACTCCCCCACAAACGACACACACGTCTGGTTTTAAACCGGTGGCGGCTTCTAAAGCCCACACTCCGCGATCCGAACAAAAAACATAACAAAAAACCAAGAAAACAAGTAAATTTCGAGCAGACTACACGACTTCGGTAGTGTAGTCTGCTCGAAATTGCACTAGACTGACAGTTCCGCGGCAAATTTCTCGGACTACTTCACACATACACAAAATGTTTGTGCATGGCCTGGAAGTATAGGTGGTCTTGACAGAGCCCAAGAAAGCAGCTATGCATTGCATTAGTATGTGTATGACAGTTCACTTGCCGTGCCGATAAAATTCTAGTTTCTTTATCTTGTCATTTAAAATCGAACTAAACTTTATTATGTTATCGTATTTTTTGATAGGAATAAAGTAAATTTGTGCCACGGATAATGCGCGTTGTGAAATATACATAAGTGGTCCGTGTTCTACGATTACGATTACGAGCGGAAGTTGATCTCATCGAGGAACGTTTAAATGCCAAAGATTGGGATAACGCTACCTATTTCGGTGCTCTACTCTGTCAAGCGGACGGTATTCAATTTAGTAGGGCCGCTCTATCGGCCAAGTGTTCCGTTCAAATTAAACTCGAACTGAACGAGAAGCGGGGAAAGCAGCTGAATTTAGCGGCAAAGAAGCGACGAATGTCCAAACAGAAATCAATGGACAGTATTGATTTGCAGAGCAGTGATGCAACTACGCCTGAAATTGACGTGTAATTATCGCCACTACATGTCTACAAGAACTACATAATCCGACCAGCGGATCCGATTTCAATATTCCGGCTGAACTTCTGCGAAAAGTCGCGTTCGAACACGAAGAATTGGCGAAATGCAAAATGAGCCCGAAATCGGCCAAGTACATTCTTTTGCAGCATATTCAAAATCTACCGGGATTCGGCGAGGAGGTATTCAGTGGCGTTACAACTAACGAGAGTTCGGTTCGATGTGATCTTTCGGTAGGACCGCAGGCATTAGTTGTCTGTACCGGCGAGGATCGAATGAGGTAACTAATACACATTACGGTTTTTTTTTTTTGATTATTCTAATCCTGTTTACAATTTCAGTATACCGAAAAAAGCACACCCTGGACTCGGACGAAGAAGACAGCGGCGACGATGAGCGGTGGGCATTTATATTTTTCGTATTTTTTTTCACTGATAATTCGCGATTTCGGCTTTCAGCTACAATATTATGAACGAAAATGATTTCTAGGGCGAAGAGGATGGAATCTCAGGAATGGACGGTGAGGTCAAAATTCAACATGAAAGAGGAACTCGAGGAAGGTCACTTTGACAAGGAGGGCCACTTTCACTGGGACAAGTCGATGGAAATCAAAGAGAATTGGCTTGATAACGTCCATTGGATTAAAGTAGGGAATGCTTGAGATTTAAACGCATTGTTTCGGCAACGTTTAGAGGGAGAAGGCTTTGTTTTGGAATCGTAACCAACAAATCTATTTTCCAGGTCAAGACCAATAAGAACTACATCAGAAAACCAATCGGGACCTGGCCGATTCCAGTGATGCGATCGAAAGGAGTTACAGAGTAATTGGGATGATAGTTCGGACGATGAAGAAGCAACCGATGAAAAAATTGCGCTCGACAGTACGATTTAATTATATATTATACTAATTTAAAACGATGAGGTAGGAAGATGATAATTGTATTTTACCAGCAAATAAATTGTATTGCCGCGAAAGATGTCTTCGAAATCTTTTCCCTGACATGAAAGCAGCTCATAATTATAGAATGACCGTGATTTAAAAAAGTTTGTGCGATTATCTTTACACTCCACCATCGAGTCGAAAGGTTTCTTCGGCCTATTCGGGAGCAAACAGAAGAAGCCGGACAACATTCACGGAACACATTCACGCTGTGGATCGGTGAGTGTCGCGCAACATTGTACTCGCAAGTTTTTAATAGTTTCTGCTAACCGCGACGGTCGACAGTACCAGCCAGACTGTACCTCGAGCGGTCTAGTACTGCTGCGGCTATTTCGTGTCCTTTTAACTTTGTTGCGTTTTATCTATCAGCGGTATCCTACCTAGAACAGGGGCCTTATTACTGAATACGATACGATCGAAATCAATCGTAAATTCTGAATTCGGCATTACTGAATACGATCGAACGATAAGTCTTAAGTTTCGATCGTAAATTTGGCATTACTGAATACGATTTTTTGAGGAATCGTTAAGTTTTGGTCGTCAAATTTTACGGTCGCTGTCGACCAGTCGTAAGTCACTTGAAAGAGAAGAAATACGAACAAAAAAGAAAAAATTTGAGCATTTGAATAACAGAAAAGCAAATATACCGTAAGTAAACCTTAGAAATGAAAAAAAGTTGAACTTGGAAGTTAAAAACAAAAATTTAAAAATGAATGTACTACGCGACGACACTATGTGTCCGATCAACAGAGCCGATTACACCAGGCAATCTGTATTTCTCATAAAAGAAACGTTTCGCGGCATCCTTTTCCTTCGAGTTCGATTCTTTTATCGACTTTGAACATAGCATCGTTTCCATCGCGTTAAAAAGCTCTGCCGCTCAGAGCAGATGCTACTTTGAAGATTAGTGGTACTGATGAGAAGCGACTACGTACTTTCAATTCGTCCTTTATTCCATTCAATACTTGCAAAAATGCGGTTTGGATAATCGGAACAATTGTTTGAAACAGTAATTTTTTACAATAAATTATCTAATTAAAAATAAAGTACAAGAAAAATCCTACCTTGGATTAGGAACTTCTAATGGGTTCGCAGCGTTACGAATCCGTTTAATATTTTTGATCGAGTTTCAATATCGAAATCCTCGTCGCTACATACTACAGACGCTAAATACACCGCCAAATTAAACATTTCTACGTCGACAACAGTAACGAAAGCAATATTGAATTCAAACTAACGACATAAACAACAACCACTTGTGTAATTTATTGTTTAGTATAGTGTGAAGTTAGGCGCAATAAACTTTTAACCGTAAAATTCACACTTTTTTGATGGCAGCACTGTTTGGCCCTTACGATCGTATTCAGTAATACCAAAGTAAAATCGTATCGTAAATTCAAATCGTAAATATTTTTGATCGTATCGTATTCAGTAATAAGGCCCCAGATGAAAGTGGGAAAAAACTAGTAAATGCCCTTTGGGTCTGACAACCGATGCTGCTGTTTCCCAGCGTTTCATTTATCTATTGGGCCCAAGAATTCAGATTCATTCTCCAGCCTCCACTACACATAGAGTAATGTTGGGCTAATTTTTGCAATGGAATATTGCGAATTCAATTCTACTTCGATGGGTTCTTAAATAACAATTTAACTCACCTTCTGGAGAAGGCGTACTTGTGCTCATTGGATTACATATTTGTTAAAAAGAAAACAAATCTTACTTTAAAGTTACTCGTAATTTAATTAAAAACTTATCGGTAAACACAAATAAACTTAATCATAAAAACAAAATATTCTTCAGATCCTAAATACCACTACGTTGCACCACAAATAGCACACTCAAACCGTTCGGTCAAAATCATTTTGGATCCATAAACTCTCACCATTTCGCTTTGCACCACATTTAAAATGTTTCGATATGCAGAGTACCAAGCACAACAGCCTTTTTCGTTTATAATTCTAAAAGTATGAAAATTTAAAACATTCTTAAATTGCAGTAGAATTCGACACATTTACCTGTACAGCAATCGTAGCGGCACATATAAGCCCTAATCTTATCAGCGGGATTGTCCAGTTTTGAAATTTGGATTCCAATTCCTCGCAACTCTGTCGGTGGAATATTCAATAGCTTTGCTACGGACAAAATGGTATTAGTGATCACATTAAGATCACAAGTAAAATCAGAAAGTGTTGTTGATTTCGTTACGTTATCACAGACCCCATGACCCAGGTATTTCGAAGATTCGACTGGAGCATCCTTAGATCTCACCATATACTTGAGAGTAATACATTTTCCGCGTCGTTTTATATCCATTATACGTGTATGCACTTCGGTGCAGAGTTGCCGCAAGAATTTTTCTAGTTCGTCGAATTCGCTGAATCTGATTCCGTAGTTGACTTCTGCGGATACCGACTTTCTAATCTGAATTGAAAATAATCACAACTAAAAATACAAACTATTTCAATCTACCGATCGCAGTACCTGTCCATAAGCCAATGGCCGATTATCGATTCCTCTAAAAAACTAATATAGGGTTTCGCCGAATTTTTAACCAATTTCTGCTTGAAGTTTAGCGAGCGAAATCTTCTGAAGATCGCCACATGTTTTCAAATCGATTTTTTCTAAGGTATGCGACGTGCTGTATCCGACGCCTGGGTGTGGAAAACTTTAAGAATACCAAATATAATTTTGAATAGATTTTAAATTACCTGGAAGATCTTTAATCGGAATATTTGCCATGTATTCTTCGACATTTTCAAGATTAAGGAAGAATTGTCCATCGGGTTTGGCCTTCTTTGTGGCCATTCTCGCTTGTAGTCTAGTAGAAGTATTAAAAAAGAAAACAGTTTGAAGAAGACTTTTTCATTAATATCCTTCGGACTTATATGTTGGGTACACGGTGAAATCTTATCACTTGTAATACGTAGTTCATCCCTCCGATTGCGGGGTAAGTGTTCCTTGTTCGATCATGCCATCCAGGTCAGGATATCTTGAATGTTTCTATACGTATAAGACTGTGTCGGTAACGGTAAGACTTTCAATGCATTTGCTAGCATCAGCGCCTTATGAAACTCGCTGCAGCACGAGGTTAAACTTAGCGGCAAACAATTTTAATCTAAATTGGTTTTTCTCCCACGAAGATGCGGTCAAAAAAAGACGGACAGGTTGTCAGCGATGAGTAAACGACTGGATGTTCAGGAGTTTCTAGCCCCAGCATCCAGCCGCGACGGTTCGGCGCCGGTACACAGCATCACCGCACACCACCGGCATTTTTCTTTTAATTCGATCGCGTCCGGACACTTTCTTTAAACTACATATGTAAAATTAAATTTCGCGGCCGGCACTAAATGACATAAATGTCACGTCCCTTACACATGTATGTGTGCATCAGCTGTTTTAAGCTATTGAAGCTGCTTTTTGCTGTCCAATACGCGCCAGTGCTTTTTCGTGCTATGGTTGAATTTGACAGTTCAAATCGTGAAGCTATGCTATGCTACGATAGCTGCTATCGAAGCAGCTATAGCTGAACATTTGGAGTCTGTCTGGTGGAAAAAAAACTACTAGATATGATCATATATGTATTAGTATCTATATTGCTAGCAGTCATATTTTCTCATTGAAAATGAATAAGCACGAGTTGATTTGGAAATTCAGAATCAGCTGTTCGTCTTGTTCTTGTTCTGTCTGAAAAATGTGAAGAATCGGTGGCGCCAAAATTTGAATGCAAATATTTAATTACGAAAAATCATATATGTTCAGTATCTATATTGCTAGCAGTCATATTTTATCGTACAAAATCAATAAGCACGGGTTGAAATGGAAATTCAACAGCTTAGTCTGATTTTTGTCTCAAAAATGTAAAGAGCCAAGAGAGGGCAGTACAAAATTTTTATTACAAATCAAGTTTTTATGAAATTTGAACATCGTAAATATAAGTATTTAATTAGAAAAATTATGTTTTATAAGAAATTGTACACTTAATGATTTCAAAAACATTATAATATTAAATTAAAATCCAGTAACGTTTAAACTACCACTATATTGAATTGGAAAATTCAGAATCAGCTGTTAACGACGAGACTTACTCTGACAAGTGCGGCTGGCAATATAGATACTAATACATATATGGATATGATAGACACATTTCCGTCAGCTGACTGTTATATGGCGGTTCGTGTGTATTTTTACGATTCGGAGCTCGGTGAATTTTCCATTCTCTCTTAATTTCATTACGAAAGACATGATAAAGATTGATGGCGATCGGTTTTGTTAATAATAAGGTGCTCATTTCCGGTTCTACATTTCGGAAATCATGGGCTCAATCCAGCACAACGAAGTCAGAAAATGAACAATTTTTCCATATGAATGGGAGGTATAAGCTTCGAAATAACTTCTCAAATGTTTAATATTTCAGGAAAAAGATATATGAAATAATTATTAAACTATTTGAAAAGAACGTAGACCGTTTTTTCAATACTTTTACTTTATTTTAGTACTTTAAATTGATTTGTTAAAAAAAAAATTGTGGTTTTTGATATGTTATGATACATATGTCCTTCCTATTCAATTATAACAATAATTTAAGTTCACTTGAAGTAATATTTTGTAGTAGGACTCTCTTATTTGAGATCAATCTCAATTTTGTCTGAAAATAACATGCAACTGCCACTTTCTGTCTACCATATATAGTTCCGAAATTTGAAACCAGAGCACATGGTATATATGTCAATAAGACGTCTCGAAGAATCTCGCAGATAGGCTACCATGTCTTCAAGATATCTGCGAGATTCTCGCAAACGCGCAGTCTCGCAGATTTCTCGAAGACATATCGGTTTGTCTGCGAGATTTCTGCGAGTCGTCTTATGGGAAAAATACACGGTATCGTATCGAGACAAATGCACCCCGAAATCTCGAAGAAATGTCTGCAAATGTCTCGATAGCAAATATTTGTTTACCTTAGCGAAATCTGTTTGATGATAGCGTGTTGTGATAAAAGCTCGTACTCGTATGAATATTTCGCGGAGATATCCATCGACTGGAAATAAAAAAGTTGGTCATAAAATGAAACATGCAGGCAGGGGCGAAGTTTTCTTACTGCAATATAATATAGGTATACAGTAAAACCTCCGAAAGGCGGAACCCGCATAAGGCGGAAACCTTCCAATAGCGGAAATTTTCCCGGCAGAACGATTTTTTCGGTATACAGTAGAACCTCCGAAAGCCGAAAACCTGCGAAACGCGGACGGAAAAGAAAAAATGTGAACATTGAAACTCAAATACGCGGAAATGCAGACGCGAGAGCCGGAATATATTCCAAGAATCATACGCCTAATCGCAGTTTTCCATTGCCCTCTGGCACCGCCAACTTAAACTCATGGGCAGAGGGCAATGCCATGGGTCATTGGAAAGAGCCAAAAACCACGGTGCTTCAAGGGGATTAAAATTAATCAACTTCCTGTAGAATGGAAATGCAACAAAAAAGCTTGGATGACAGGAGCTATTTTTGAAGAATTTTTAAACATGCTCAACAATACTATGAGAAAACAAAACCGCAAAATTCTTTTATTCGTTGACAACGCTACTTGTCATCGGATACATCACTTATCAAACATTAAGTTAATATTTCTACCACCACGCACTACATCAGTTTTACAACCCTTAGATAACGGCATTATTCAAAATATCAAAGTAAATTACAGAAAGCTTTTGCTTCAAAAAGTGATCGCAAATATTGACTCGTACAAGCTGGCATCTGATATTGCTGTGAAAATTTACGTTCTTGATGCGATCACGTTTGTTAACCGATCATTGAAAATGGTCAGACAAGAAACCGTAAAAAAATGTTTTAAAAATTGTGGATTTATTTTTGAAAATGAGGAAAATATGGAAATTGAAATTGTGAATAACCCTGAAATCACGGAGATTCAGAATATGATTGATGTAATTTATAGTGATGACGATAAGGTAAGTGCTGCATCATACATCGACTGTGATAACGAAACTGTCACGGAAAATAGTGAAATTAACCTTGGCGATATTATGGATTTGAGTACCGAATATTCCGATGATACTGATCATGATGATTTTGACATGGAAACAGATGAAGTTGAATCTCTAAATAAAACACAGGTTGCAGACTATATACATGCTTTAAAAGAATTCGGAAAAGCGAATGGGGACCAAGAATTCTATGATAAAGCTGCAGATTTAGAAATATGTTTTAATAACTCTGTAAAAAAATCTAAACAAACCAAACAATTAACTCTGGATATTTTTATTAAAAAGTGAATTTTCTTTTCTTAATTTTCATTCTTCTTCGTATATACATATGTAAATGCATGTAAGTAACTGAACTTGTAAAAAAAATATTTGAATAAACATGATGTAAATCATACTACATACTTTTTTATTCTAATCTAATCATTTGTTGGACATCATTAGTATATTTTATATTCAGTCCTCTGAAAGGCGGAAAACTTGCGAAAGCCGGAAAAAAATTTAGTCCCCTAAGGTTCCGTCTTTCAGAGGTTTTACTGTATAAACTTTAGCGTATATAATTTTTATCGTGTAAGTCGCGGATGACAGTTGCTGCGCTCGGAGTGATGCGGCTGTTTTTTGCCTTACAAATAGATCGTGATGGGAGCACAATATGATTCCTAGGCTCAAGCCATCGAGATTATGTCTCTTAAGAGACAAGCGACCAACTGGGAACCACCAGTATGACAGATAAACAGCTGATGTCAATGCATACTACTTACTGTTGATTAGAGTCACTTTATACTAACACTACGAACATCCATTATCGATGGATACTATTATCGATGGATGTTCGTTGTGTTAGTATAAAGTGACTCTACTGTTGATGTATCACCTTATCTAGTTTCCTATTTTATGATCATACCACGCTGGAAATTATACCACCAGTGTATCAATGGTATTAGTCGCGGATAACATTTCCAGTGTTCGGAGTGATGCGACTGTTTTTTGCATTACAAATAGATCGTGGTGGGAGCTCACGTTTTTATTGCTATTTCTTTCTATCTAGTGATGAAGAAAGATAAGCAATATGATTCCTAGGCTTAAACCATCGAGATTATGTCTCTTAAGATACAAGCGACGAACTGGGTAGATGTCAATCTCCGCGAAATATTCATACGAGTAAGAGCTTTTATCACAACACGGTATCATCTAACAGATGGCGCTACGCTAAACAAAAATTAGCTATCGAGACATTTGCAGACATGGCTTCGAGATGTCGGGAACATTTGGCTCGATACTGTGTATTTTGTTCATAATGGTGTAAACACAATTTAGACGAACTTCACCAGCGGCTGTCAAAATGTTAAAACTGTACCGCAACACACGTTATGACGCAGAATTACGACGGCGAGCGGTTGGCGAATTTTACGTGTGTCGCGGTACAATTCAGCGAACTTCGTCGCCGCTGGCGAAGTTCGTCTCAATTGAGTTTATGCCATAAGCCGTCTCGAAGAATCTCGCAGCCATGTCGAAATGTCTCAGAGAAATCTGCGAGACTCTCGCAGACGCGACCAGCTGGGAACTTCTTCCAAAAGCCCGCATTGGATTAAAAATGTCAAGTAGTGTATTTCATAGCGGGCAGATGACGGACATGTTGTCAAGATTGGTTTCGCTGTCACACGTGTTCCTTTCGCGTTCCCTTGTGGTTGTTCGAAGTGTTCCTCCGTCAAGCAAGGTTTTTCGTCACAGTGCCGCAATATCTATTCAATTTTTTAAACTCTTCAACAGTAAAATGTCGGGAAGGTTTATTCAAGTCAAGAAAGGAGTTAAGAACTCCACAAGTTATGCTATTTTTTACCGTAAGTGTTCACAAAGAATTTTGTATGTAAATCGGCTTCATTACTTTTGTTTTAATCTGAACAGTAATCAATCGCCCTTACAAGTGCATTAAAAGCAATACTAAGTGACCTAGGTGGATCGATTGAAACTACCTAACCGAGTTATAAAAAAGTTTTTAACTATGGGAAATACCTTCAACAAAGTTTCAGCTTTCCTTTACAGCAAAATAGCTGTTATCAATTTTAATTTCTTTGTGGTTTTCCTCGAACATTCTGTGCAGTTCGTATTATATGCCACGCGTTGGTTTTACTATGCTTGCTAACGGGCTCACATAATTTAATAAATTAATCAAAATTCGGAAGTACCACATCATCGCTTTATTACTTTCTTATGAACTACTTCCCTGTTGCAGAAAAATTATCAGCTGATTCTGTTGTACTTTTTCAATATATACATATGGTACATACATATGTATGTATGTAGATACCGCAAGAGTTATACACTGTGTTACCAGAAAAAAAATTAGGATTCTGCTAAATTTAGCAGACTTGGCAGAATATTGTTCATCCAATTTCTGCTAAAAAAACTGCTAACAATAATTTACAAAAATTATTCTGCTAAAAATTCCGCCAACTATAGGTAATTTAGCAAAATGTTTGTATTAAGTGCTTAATTTTCATAAAGTCGTTGATAAATTACAACTGTGAAAATGGTGTATGACGCACAAGCAAAGAAGTAACGTAAGAAATTTTCCCTATTTTTAAACTACTTTATAAACTATACTTTACACTTTATACTTTTTTTTATGTTTACATGACAAATGCAAATAATTTTTACTAAAATTATAACGGAGCTAGCTTATCGAATTTTCCATGGAGTAGAAAGCAACCACAAAACATAACGCAGTCACGATCGGCTGCAAGCCAATCGTATGATACTCTAGATGAAATACTGAACTCTGATTTATTTTTTAGTTGAAAATATATCAAAAGAATGAGGAGAGCACAAGCAATTATTACATGACCTTTTACTTACAGATAGAAATTATTGTATAGTGGCTACTCGATTTTTTGATTTATAGTGAGTTCCATAAAGTAAGTTATAACATTTTACAGAATTTTTGTATGGCAACTACATGAAAGACTTATGGGATATTTTTCATATTAATAGTTTCAGCTGCGACTATTATAAAATTAATGTGTATAAAATTTCAAAGTCGTAACTTAAAGCGTTCTAAAGTTATCGTTCAATATTGGTAAACATGTTTATTAAGCACTTTAGTATGGCAGCTACCCGAAGGAATCAACGGATGGCGCTAATTAATGAACTCCGTCTTGGTTTTGGTATAAAACTAATTCGTGTAAAATTTTAAATTCCTGCTTTAACTCGTTCTGGAGTTATAGTGGATTCAGTAACAAGGACACATTTTTGTAGGACTTTTCTAGGCTGCTACACGAAGGACTTATTCGATTTGCATCATATTCGGAACTTTCGATTCAAACATAGTGAACCTTAAGTATGCAAAATTTCAAGGTCCTTACTTGAAGCATTCAAGCAATAATTGTGAAAACGTGTTTCAAGGACTCTTGTATGGGAGGTACCCGACGGAGTGGAAGGATATCACCCATTAACGAACTTAGCCTTACTTTTTCCATTTACAAGTTGTGACAAAATTTCAACTTCCTAGGTTAACGCGTTCTTGAGTTATCGTGCTAACGGACGGACAGCAAACGGATTTGGGGGTTTTGGTCAAAAATAAACACAAAATCATATATAATTTTTTTTCGTCCGAGGCTCGGTTCTATGCGTTACAAACTTTTCGGGCTGGATTAAACTTATAATACTCTATATGTTCATCTAGAGTATAAAAATGACATTCACACAAATAACGTCAATATTTTTTTGGATATACATAATAGGTGTGTTTTAATGCTCTCCAGAGTAGAACACCTAATCGGCAGGCGAAAAAAAACGATCCAGGGTATTATGTGGAGTACATTTTTTTGGAAGATTTGGCAGCCCTGCGCTGTCAAGTTTGAAATTTTATTCATACATTGCAATCACTCACCTTTTCTTTTCTTGCTTATTAATTTCTACCAAAAATTAAAAAAAAATATTTGTCCTTTTTTTGCTGCAAAACTTACGGCAATATAACTGTCATCGGATTTTATTTAATTGCAGTTCGGTTGCATTTCTGTTGTGCTGCCAACCATTAAATCGAAACGAGTAA
The DNA here is from genome assembly GCA_949128065.1 of Beris chalybata. NCBI lineage: Eukaryota > Metazoa > Arthropoda > Insecta > Diptera > Stratiomyidae > Beris > Beris chalybata. Next base: position 99,721,048 of record OX421894.1, read on the forward strand.
AGCAAATTAAAACGAATTCATCCTAGGCTCACACCATTTCATTCTCTCCGGGGTAGGATATGTAACCTAGTAAAATGAGTGGGTTTACTATCCTGGATGTTGTTGTTGTTTCACGTATACTTATGCTATACACGCCTAATATCTGTTCTTTCTCATTAGAGATTTTCCTTCTCTCTCACAATCTCAGTGAAAGTTGTTCGCAATCACCAACTTCTTACATCACAGCAATTTTTCCCCAATTTTTATTTATTTATCTAGGACTTGAAAATAACGATTATATCCTCTATTTCATAACAAAAAAAATGTTAACATGTAATTTTTGATGGTTGTTTTTTTGGCGTCAGAGGAGTTTCTGCCCGAGTAGGATGCTGACTCAATCCCATTTGATGACGAAACAGCTCCTTCGGACCTAGTCCAACGCCGTTTTAGACTGGCATCTTCAATGAAGGTTTTTCAACTCTCGCGAGTCCTCTTTGGTAGTAGTCAGTAATCACGAAAGCGATCGATCCCTTTCGGGCTTTCGTGTTTGGTATTTCGAACCAAAAACTCCTCAGGCGGCGAAAAACAGCCAAAAAGTTCTTAATGAAAACGACTATATTTTAGCAGAATCGTCATAATGGTTTTCCTCTCAATTCTGCTAAAAGTTCTGCTAAATTTTTGACGAAAATTTTCACTGCTAAAAAATATTTTTCTCTGCTAGATTTAGGTCGCGGTCCGAATTACGCTTTCTGCGCTTTTAGCGCGCTTACACTCGGTCCAAATTACGCTCACAACGCATACAATTTGCATGAAGGGGAATTTTTCTGGCGCTTACACTACTCACGGTTTCGAGCATATGCACTGTGTGAACGTCTTTGCAATCTGTCACATTGACGGTTAAAAATTTGAAAATTATCAAATTCACATTGACGACTAAAAAATGTATCGACGCGTTTCGGCACCAACTGGAAGCGGCAAGACTTTGGCTTTCGCTGCCCCAATTGTTCAGCTTTTCTCGAAACGAGTTGAGAGGAAAATCCGAGCACTGGTAGTTTTACCCGTGACGGAATTAGCTCTGCAAGTCTACAAGGTTTTTAAGCAGTTGGTGCAAAATTCGAGCCTAACAGTTTGTCTGTTCTCAATATCGTTATCACGACACCCGGCCGACTCGTTGAACATTTGCACGCGACCAAGGGTTTCTATTTGAAATCTTTGCGATTCCTCGGTATCGATGAGGCCGATCGAATCATGGAACAACTCCACCACAACTGGTTGTATTATTTGGACGCACACGTTAAAGCAACGTCGGATATGTTCATGTCGGGCCGATCGGCACCGCTTTGTCTAAACGTCCTCGAAAACGAATTGCTACTTCAGCCGCATAAAATGCTTTTTTCGGCCACGCTATCACAAGATCCCGAAAAGCTGCAAAACTTGAGACTTTTCCAACCGAAGCTGATCACGTCGGTAGTCAAGTGTCACAACTGACACACAACTGACATTTCAATTAATCAACGGACATTTGTGTGCATACGATCGGTCCGAATTATATGCGTTCCAAGCGCGCATATAATTCGGACCGACTGTAAGCACTGTTGGTAATGTAAGCACCGTAAGCGTAATTCGGACCGCGGCCTTAGCAGAATTTCTGCTAAAATGGCAACACTGGTTATACACTTTGAAAATTCACATCTCGCTTGTTTACGTTTTCTACTAAATGAAATCAGAGTACCTACATACATACTATATGTATTATAAGTTTAATCTATAGGTTGAATCCAGCCGGAAAAGTTTGTAAACTACGAATAAAGAAGGAAATGCAATGGGTGCAGAGAAGTAAAACTGAAATGGAACTGCGTCATAACTCGTTTGGCACAGCATGGGTTTACATTTTGTTTACAAAAAAAACATTCGTTTTAAATCGGACATGACGTGGGGATATATGACATGAAAGTAGTAAAACAATGATATTTAAGGCCCGGACTACATGGTTCATTTTTTTTTCGACTCCGGAGAAAAAAGGCTTAGCCTTCCGGAAAAAATAAAAACCATGAAACTTTAGCTCGTCGACTACATGACTCCGGAAAACCGCACGTGCGGCAAAAAACCTGAGCATGCACAGGTTTCTCCGGACGGTTGATAAGGATTGCCCACGAGAGCACACAGGTAAGGACAATAATCATCATCATCAATGGCGCGACAGCCCAAATCGGGCCAATGCCTGCAGGATACATTGTCTGAAGTCATCTCGGTTCAGCGCCCGCGTCCTCCAGTTTGTGCATCTAAGAAGCGATTTGCAATCTGCGTCAACTGAATCCTCGTATCTTTTTCGCGGTTTTCCCACCGGTCGCTTGCCATGGGCTCTACTTTTCAATGTGCGCTTGGGAATTCTTCCGTCATCCATTCGCTCCACATGACCTGCCCATTGCAGCTTACGGAATTTTATAAGAGTCGATGCGGCTGGGTCGTCATAGATGTTATACAACTCGTGGTTGTACCGAATACGCCATTCAGTGCCTTCTCTTACTGGTCCCAAAATTCTTCGAAGAATTCGTCGTTCAAAAGCGTCTATTGATTTTTCAGACGCTTGGGTGAGAGTCCACGTTTCACTTGCATATAGTAACACAGGTCTTATTATGGTCTTGTATATGCGAAGTTTGCTCAGCCTGTGCACTTTTTTCGATTTTAAAATCGGGAGAACCGAGAATTATTTGCTAGTGTGATCCGTTGATTTACTTCGTCCCGTTCGTTGCCGTCTCTTACAAGGTGTGATCCCAAGTATGAGAAATGATCCACATTCTCCAGATTGTAGTCCCCCAAGGTCATATTTTGTCTAGTTGGCGCGTATCTTCTTGTTTGGGTCATGAACTTGGTCTTATTCTCCATCTCCCTGCTTCAGGCCGGATTCTGTTCGGAAGCTTTGGGTTAGCTCGTTTTGTATCCTTACTTGGGATTCAGTGTCAGTCGTGGTCATTTTTCTTAATCGGACAAGTTTTGATGGGATTCCAAAGTCGAGCATAATTTTATATAGTACATTACGATCTATACTATCGTATGCCTGTTTGAAGTCCACGAAGATCTGGTGCACGTCAATGTTATACTCCCAGCATTTTTCTAGCACTTGTTTGACTGAGAATATCTGGTCAATAGTAGATCGTCCGGTTCTGAAACCACCTTGGTATTCGCAGATAATACTTTCTGTATAAGGCTTTAATCGATTATGAATTACTTTCGTCAGTATTTTGTAGGACGTACACAACAATGATATGCCTCTGTAATTTTCACATCGCAGTTTATCTCCTTTCTTGTAGATTGGACATATAATGCTCTGGCGCCAGTCGTCGGGTATTTTTTCTTCCATCCAAATTTTTGTCACGATTTTGTGTAGGAGGTTGGCGAGGTATGGACCGCCTCCCTTTAGGAGCTCTGCTGGTATTGCATCGACTCCGGGTGATTTATGTATTTTTTGGTCGCGCAGGGCTGCTTCCACTTCTCCGATAGTGGGTACCGTAGTTGATGTCTGCTCTTCCGATGGTGCACTTGATGTTATAATTGGGTCAGTGGTCGTCACTCTGTTAGGGTTCAGCAGCTTTTTAAAGTATTCAACCCATCTTTATTTAATTTGTTCTGCGTCACTAAGGATATTTCCTTCCTTGTCTTTGCAGAGGTTTGTTCGTGGCTTATAGCCTTGTCTTATTTGTTTGACGACAGTATATGCGGATCGTAGATTATGTGACTTCATGTCAGTATTTGGGTTTATAATTATGTCATTGTTGTGTTTTCGTTTCTTTCGTCTGCAGATTTTGTTTGATAATCGCCTAAGCTCGTCGTATCCTTCCTTTTTGGCTCTCGTCGGTCTTACAATGTACGCCTTGTAAGCTTCATTCTTTTTCGTTATTGCGTCACTACACTCATCATCGAACCAATCATTATGTTTCTGCTGGGATTTTAATCCAATGATCTTTTCTGCTGTCGTTCTGATTCCATCTCTCAACTGTGTCCACTCTTGGTCGATGGTTGTCACTTCGTCAGTTCGTGATGTTTCAAAGTGGTTTTGTAGCGCTGACTTATAGGCTGACGCGACAGTCTCGTCCTTTAGTTTATCGATGTCAAATTTGGGTGTCCTGCCCTTTTTGGAGTACCCGCATAATGCCACTCGACATCGATATCTCACTTATACGAGATAGTGGTCGGAGTCGCAGTTTGCTCCGCGAAAAGATCTTACGTCTAGAATTCTGGTCGCAGCCCTTCTCTCGATCAGAACGTGGTCAATTTGATTGAAAGTGCGACCATCCGGAGATGACCACGTTCTTTTATGAATGTTGCGATGGGGGAAGCATGTTGAGCTTACAACTAAGTTTTTGCTGGTTGCGAAATCGATTAGACGTTGTCCATTGTCAGTCATTGGTGGTGTTATGGAGACTGTGCCTTCCTGTGGTTCCTCTATGTGTCTCCTCTTGTCCAACTTTAGCATTGAAGTCTCCTAGAAGTATCTTTATGTCGTTAGATGGCAAAGAGTGAAATGTTTGTTCTAGGGTGTTGTAAAAAATGTCCTTCACTGCGTCATCCTTTTCCTCTGTTGGAGCGTGACAGTTTACCAGCCATACATTGAAAAATTTTGTTTTTATGCGGATCGCACACAGTCTTTCGTTTACGGGTTTGAAGTCGGTGATTAAGTTCTTAAATTTTATATCTACCACGAAAGCTACTCCAAATTCCCTGCTTCCCGAAGCTTTTCCACTGGTTAGTATTGTGTGTGTCCGCAAGTCATTAACCTCACTTCCAAGCCATCTCGTTTCTTGGACCGCCAGAATGTTGATGTTGTATCCTGAAACTGCATGAAGAAGCTCTCGCAGTGCATCTGTTCTGTAAAGGGAGCGAACGTTCCAAGATCCAAAAGAGCCTTAATGCGTTGCCAGAGTCGTTGCCGTTGATCCAATCTTTTCCGAGGCTGTAGTCCTGCTTTCGGAACAATAGGTTTTTTCCGGGGATGGGTTGTTAACCCATCGCCCAACCCCCAACCTGGAGGACCAGGTCTATAGTACATAGACGTGTGAACAACTTTCGGTTATGGTGTGCTGGAGTTCTCACAGCTATGCCGCGAGTCCAACTACACCGATTTTTAGACCTACTTCCTGAGACGCACTGGTGTTCCTGGCCATTCAGGATGTGTTCACTCGCTCCTCCTTATCTCAACCTGGGCTTGCGACCGGCTATGGACAATAATGCTTATCAAAATTCCTTTAAATCTTTCCAGGACAACATTAAGTTATTAAATAATAAGTTTGAGCGTTTCGAACAAGCCATTGGCGCTCACGCTCAACAACTTAGCTATATAAGTAACGTTCTCAACTGGTCCAATGTCTGTTGATGGCCAGGTAACACAAAGCCTTCAGATGACCGAGCTCAGACTCATCTCTGTCAATATCAACTCCATTGTGTACCTAAATAGAAGGATGAATTTAGACGATCTCCTAAAAAAAGAAAAACCCGATCTCCTCCTTTTAAACGAAACAAAATTAAAACCACACCATACCCCCCAATTCACTAATTACGATTTCATAAGAACGGACCGACCGAACTCCGGAGGTGGAGGCGGCACGGGTATTCTTATAAAAAAACCTTTAAACTTCACTACAATAAACCGGCCGGAATTCGCTCTTTATGAATGTTTAGAACTGACCTGTATAAAAAATCTCCCTGCAGAATAATGATAATCTTTTCGTTATTAGCACCTATGCCTCAAAAAGAAATTCCGAAAAATTCAATGACGAATTTCATTCACTATTCCAGACCCTTGAATTAAATAGCCTTAGAAGCTACTATGTAATAGCAGGGGACCTCAACGCGAAACACAAATCTTGGCTTAACCGAGATAATAACACACGTGGAAATTTTTTGTATAACTGGGTTTTAGACAACCAAATGGAATTCAAATCTGTACTCTACGGCCCCGACTCGCCCACCCTACCAAGAGCAAATTCATACCTTGATATCTGCATAGCAGATGCCCGATTGAACTTCACGTTCGCAGGAAGCCCAAATAAATTAGAAACCATAAATTACGATAGCGACCACCAAGCCATACTCATGACATTTGGTCATGAGAAAGACGATCATTTCGTCATTAATTCTCAAACCAAAAATATTATCCTTAATTATAAAAAAACTAACTGGAAATTGTTTCGAAAGAGAATAGCGAAAGCTCACTCAGAAACAATTCCAGAAGAAGAAGAATTTATGACCCCCACAGATAGGAACCTAAAAAACTCGGAGATAGAACACTATCTCCAAATATTAGAAAATCTCACAACTGCCACAATAGAACGAACTGTCCCAAAAAGAAAAATCCGAAATACATTAGACAATTACGAAAACCCTATTATCCGAAAACTCCAAAGCCTTAGAAGTCATTTGCTTACGCGAATAAACAACATTTATCGTCGATTTTTAGATTACAATAACCCCAACTTGAGTAGACTAAAATCAATCTTAAAAAATGTTAAAACTCTAATTCGACAAAACTTCGCGAACGAAAGTAATAGGCAATGGAGGGAAAAAATTCAATCTTCCCCGGGATGTTTGCCCAAATAAATTCTATATTCAGGAAAAAGAATAGTGCAAGCGTACCCACGAATAAAGTACCGGCCGACTCCCAAAAAAAAAAAAAAACTCCTGGAAGACGCGAATATCGATATCACAAGTGCAAGCCGTGATACAAACGGCTACTTCGTGATAACCGACGAACCCCAAAAGCTAGATCTAATAGGGACCCACTTAGAGGGAATTCATACACAAAACTCCAACTTGGGAAGGGAAAGACTAAATCAATTAGTTACGCAAAAGACCACAGAATTCAAAAATGAGAGCGAAGGCAATGAGCCTTTACTCATTTTTAGCGAAAATCTGATGGCCAATCAAATTCCAGACAACCAACTAACAGACTACTTCGTTTCATTTGAAACACTCCAATTTTTATTAAAGAATCTGCCGGATATAATTATTCAGGAATATTGCACCCTTTTTAATAACCTATTAAACAACTCTCACTACCCCGAAAAATGGAAACGCGCGAAAACATTCCCGATCCTTAAGAAAGGGAAAGATCCTTCAGATCCAAAAAGTTACAGACCCATTAGTATTCTACCCAACATAAGCAAAGTCTTTTAATCCATCCTCAATGACTCCCTGAATTCCCACATTCGACAGAATGATCTGATACCGAATTGCCAATTTGGCTTTCGAAATAGACATTCTACCATACACGCCATAACGAAGGTCACATCCGACATCTGCTGGCATTTGAATAATAAAGAATGCGTAGGTGCCTGTCTAATAGACATGGAGAAGGCCTTCGACACAGTTTGGCTTGACGGTCTGATCTTTAAATTAATCCGAAAAAAATTCCCCAAACACTTGATAAATATCCTGGTACACATGATATACAACAAAAACTTTGTGCTAACAAACGGGAAAATTGTTACCACACAGACCTTTAATGTTAGGGAAGGGCTCCAACAGGGAACAGTAACTGCACCCACTTTATTCGCGATCTACATTAGCGATCTTTTGGAAGCATTTGATTTTAATAAATCATCCAAGAGATCTATTGTAGCCTTCGCAGACGACCTTATTATATACACACCCCATTCTAAAGCGACTAAAGCCCAAGAGGAACTTCAGAAAATGTTTAATGATGTTCAGTTTGTAACGATTTGGTCCGCAGAACGTTCAGTTGGCAATCGTCATTGCCGAAATTTTGAACGTCAGCCTTGCGGACGGAAAGTCATCCTCCATCTGTCGGAAGAAATCGTCATTTCTTCACCCAAATGAAGGATAACTTTCTATATGTATTTCGTTGACTATGTGTCATTGGACACATTAGTCCCACGGACGGCCAATGAAACGACGGAGCATCTAGCATAAGAGTACGTGCTAGCTCGTCGGACGGGGTGGGTATGTCGTTTCTATCCGTGGACCGATTAATTATGCTCGGTGGGCCGACGAATGGGTTTGAGAACTCCCACTCTATCTGTCGGCGGGCTTGAAAGGATTGTAGGTGAAGGGGCCAGATGCACGAAGGGTGCGGAAAAGAAGGCGGAGGAAGTTAGGTGATTGGGAAGGAACATCGGGGTGAGATCATCCGACGGATGATAAAACATGATAATCAACCCGTGTAGGTATTGAATTGACAAAACAGACAAAAAAAGGAATATTCCGTATACGAACGGTTACCTTAAGGCCCAGTCGTGGCAGTAGTATACGATTACGGCGCTGTTGAATGGAAGTACGAGATTTCAATTGATATGCAAAGGCATCATTGCATACCGATAGTTTATCTTCCGAGTCAACTTCTTTCTTAATAATCGATATAGAGTTGGCCGCGCTATCGAACAATATCGACGTTTATCGTTAGGATCCCGGTGCATATTCTTTCGCGAATCGTCCACATTTCCCTTGTTTGAACAACGTACGATGTGCTTTTGATAATGAAACGGTAATGTCCATGGCTTGATAGATCAGACGGAAGAGGTTATAGCGCATCATACGACCCTATACGCTTATGTGCTAGCTTTTCGATATAACCTAACCATGGACCTTTCTCCGGAAACATATTACAATGCATAACCGGATCCAAAGCTTTAGCAACTCCCTACGTAAAGGAGGGTTGCCTTCTTTCAGCAATTGTCGCACGCACGACACCTAATTTTTCCGTTTGCGGTTAACAATGAGTCCGGCATTTACGTCACATTGGTAGGTTCGTAATGCGTTCCGTCTGATAAACGCTTGTCCCCATATACAGTATCAGCCAATTGCGGAGAGTGTGAATTAAGAAAATGCGATGGACTATGCTTAACGAGGATGCAACGCGTATCTACTGTCAATTTAAATTGACTTTACGTCCGTCGTTTAGCGCTATGCACTTGGCATAGCGGTCGCTATACTAAGTAACGGATGTAACAACTTCCAGGAAGATACCATGCAACAATTCTTCAACAGCCTACCTAACATTAGACAATTTGTAAACATGTACTCAACGAACTTCCTAACAAAGTGCTTAACCCAAAAAAACCAGCAATATCTAAGTGATTCTTGGTGTAAACCGAACCGAAATGCCTTTTCCGGCGCCAGGAATACATGCCAACACTTAGTAAAAGGTTTTTCCTCCCTCATACAAGAACCAGTATTGTAAGCTTCGAATGTTTCGCTGATACAAAAAGGCAACTACTCGCCGTTCAATTAAAGAATCAAGTGTTGCTGGCTTAGCCAATTCATCCAAGTAGTCGTCGATATCTTACTTCACCGTCTCCTGGAAAAGATTCTTATTTCTTTTTTTCTTACACCTGAATTCGTCGCATCTCTACCGAGTCTCCAAATGATGAAGTTGCGTGTCGCCTACCTCAACGGGGGTAAAATGCGTGGCGCGATCTCGTTTGGAAATTACCAAGTACCCGTGTAATTTAGTTGGACATTGGTATTGTCCTAATTCGCAATCCGTTAAGATGCGACCAGATGGTTTTATTATATCCCCTTTTCTTTACTTATGCTTTTGTTTTAGTTGTAATAATACTTTTCATTACATTTTTATATTCATATGTATTAAAAAAAACAACATTGTAATAGAAAAAAACAACAAACGTAATTATTCTTCTGTACATTCCAACAATAATAAATGTAAATGGAATTGCTAATTTAACAAATGCGAAGTGTTTTAAAATTTCACGAAGAACATCAATTGGCATGTCGATGAGAATGTTTTAATGAAGCAGCTGCTAATGGTGGTGTTGCAGTGGTGTGATTAGGAGATTTAAAAAGTTCATGGCTCCTTGCTGATGGCGATGTTGGTCAGCGGATTGATGATGTGGTTGTTGTTGTCATTGCGGTTGCTGTAAAACGTGTGGCGGCTGGTTGGATTTCACAGAGCGCACTATTCCGCGTCGCTTTTGCGAAACTTTACGGATGAAGTCAACGAGTCCGGCGATTCATATCCGATGCCGTCCACGAATTTCGCTGGAACAGCCTTATCTGGGTGAAATAGCTAACTCGCCTGTGAATTATCAACAATTACGATTTCTATGTAAATCACGTCCCAATCGATCTAAATCTTTAATATAGTTACCTCTTGTAAGTGGAGGACATCACTCACATTTTGTGTGAATGCCCGGGGATCGCTAGAAGGCGCTTTAGATTAATGGGTAGTCTCTTCTTTGAGAGCATTGAGGATTTGAGGGCGGTAGGGTATGGCAAATTGGTCAAGTTCTGCAGGGAATTGGAATGTTTCTGAGATAGTAACATAGCCCACGAGGACCTGAAGGGATCGCAATGGGCCCATAAGGCGCCTAGTGAGTGCGGCGGTCCTAGCGCTGCGCCCCTTCTTAAACCTAACCTAACCTAACCTACCTCTTGTAATAAACACATGATTCTTAAACAGTCTTGCACGAAATACCCTCCATTGATCTAACAGATCGGCTACGTACTCCGCATATTTGGCTAGCGACGATGAAAACGTGCACTTGATGAATTGTGCTCATGACTTCTACGGCCACTATGAAATCCGTATTTGGGAATTGGCTTAAGATTGCTGTGCACTGTGCGTATTTGATGACGTGGTGGCCCTTTAAGCCTTGGTGGCTGCAGCCGTATCACGCGCCTCTATTTCAGATTCGCAGCGTCAGAAAAAATCACGCCACGAGCAGGCTGAACACACGTTGCACGCTGGATGAGGATTTGTAAACAAATGTCCGTCAATTCGCAAGTTTTCACAAACAGGGTACCCCCACGGAGGATTCTCACACAAAATTTGCCTCTTCTGGTTGCAGAGGAGTGGAAGGTGTTTAATTTTGTGCGAACTTATACTTTGTATACAGAAAAAAAAACCCGGCCGCGACGTTGGGCGAAGACGAGTTCGAAAAATATAGTGCTTTGGTATTGGGAGCGAAAGATTTTTTTTCCCGAATTCGTGCAATGGAAAAATTTAAATTCACCGACTCGTTATGCATAATACAAGCCTTGATCACAATTTAGTTCGCGTATATTTTATCCGGACGAGTCACTTGTCGGATTTTTCGACTCGTTATGCATAATACAAGCCTTGATCACAATTTAGTTCGCGTATATTTTATCCGGACGAGTCACTTGTCGGATTTTTTTGAGCGCGGCGCGGACAGACCATCGGTTTAAGTGTCGCCGTTGCCGTCAACTCATAAGGCCGTTGAGGTATCGTTATTACACGATATGAAGGCGCACTGCTCACACGAACTGACTGCTGAAACGGGATTTACCGCGGGCTCCAATGACCGTTTTTTTCACACACCTTCCTTCGCGTAAAAGATTTGACGAGGCCGCACATTGAACATGATGTAATTATTCCTGTTCGGTTTCTCGTTTGGACCGCACTGTTAGCCTTTGCTACTTGTTTATTCTGAATCATTGAATTTTCAGCATTACTTCCCCGGATTTAGAACTCTTTTACTTTGGAATGGCCTTTGTGCGACTTACAACGTGCCCCGCACTTTGTCGACCTACCATTGAATAAACCCGCGATAGAGAATCGCGTCGTTCTTGGATTTTAGGTTTTACTTTACGACTCTAGTGGTCGTAACGCCTGAATCCACCGAAAAATTCAACCCCGACGCATTGGAGGGAATACTTTACAGGTATCGGTTAAGATTATTTCATAAAACAGACAGAAATTATACGGCTAAATCGGACGCACCGAAACACGCGTTTTGTTCCCTAACGGGACATGGTCCCCGTTAAACACGCTACACTAACCTTTTCTTTACCAAATCCAACCTTTGTCCGTGACTCCGATCTCGTTTATCGCGCTTCGGGATCTGTAGCGTTTCAGGACAGGTTTTCATGCGGCTCAAAAAAAAACAGATGAATGTCGACCTTTCTACTAGCGCGCACTTGAAAATAGACTGTTACACGTTCTCTATGTTTCCGTAAAATTCACGTCTATGCTTGATGGTGGTCTGCGGTTGACTGGGGCGAGCGTCGTTTTCTTTTCGCGCAGGTAGTTTTATTCTACCGCCGCCGTAAATAAGTTGGCGCTGCGCACATTGAAGTGCATTCAGACTTAAATCTGCCGCCGTGTTGTCAGGGCGGCTCGTTACAAATACCCACAGGATCCTGTGCGAGGCCTGTCCGACGCGCAGGAGGCTGAGACAGGAGACGCCCATGCCGGTTCTCCCACGCTGCTGTCAGGGTACTCCCTCGCTGCAGTCACAAAAAAAAAATTGATCCGTCGATCCGGATTTTTTTTTTTCTTTTTTTTTCTATTATTTTTTTTTGTGGTTGGAATACTTAGTTCATCTTTTTATTGCTTTTAATAATTTTTTTTTTTTTTTTAATTGTGGACATATTCCTGCACCCATCCTTTCTAATCATTTATCTTAATTCTAATAACATTGGTTTTACAGTGACGATGCAGACAAAAACAAATCTGCCAGGATGGCGGAAAAAAAATATTAAACAGAAATAAAGAGATAGTGTAAATTAAATTACTATATTAGAATTACTTAAAATACTTCATCTCTCATCTTCTATAATTTAGTATGTAAGACCTCGGCTTAGTTCTTTTAACCGATTACTACTACAATTCCAACAGCCTGAGCCAAGCGATATCTACCACATTCCATTATCTTAATGATACTCGGTTACCAAAATCCATTACTGTATCACGTATATGTAAAAAAAAATTCATAATTCCATGTGTGTGGTTAGGATATTTACAAACATACTAAATCAGAGAAAATACATGACCAATACGGCGAAGAAAAATGCTCAATGTTAGCCTGATATGTAGCGTCTGCAGGAAACATGTAGCATTCTCCCTCTCTCTTGCGCGCGTTATTACATGCGCTAAGGCGTGTGCGAGACCGCTAGTGTATATACAACAACAAAACATCCAGCGCTCCCGCGACTACAATTAAAACTTTTAAATGTTAATACTCGGTACGGAGTCTCAAAAATTAACAAAAGGAGAATTATGTTTTGGTGGTTATAGCAAGGTGATCGCGTTTGCTCTCTTTACGGAGGCATAGAACAATCCCTTATCATAATAACTTCCTTTTTCGTACACTAACGTACGAGTCTGACTTGACAATGAAATCCGTTAAGGAAGTCACAACTTTAAATCTTTGCCGTTATAAGTTCTTATCGATTTTCCCTCTCCGTCGCTTCTCGACTGCCATTAGGTGCACCTGCAAAAACCCATGTACGTGAAATCTTTTAATATTTCTGTATAGGTGTATGCAATACTGTTGCAGATGGCTATAGAAAAAGTCGATTAAATAAACCACGATGAAGAGAAACACGTCTTGATAGTTTGACAGTTTAATGCAAAGGTAATCAAGTTGACAACAAGTATACAAGATGATACATGAAAAAGGGGTCCGTTCACATCACCCCAACTTGGACCAATCAGTGCGAAAAATACAAGGAAATTAAGCAAGTTAACAATACAAACAATTCAATAATATACTCTACGTTAAACTTAATTTCACTGGTCCATAACCAAACCGAGGCCCTTTGCCCCGAACTCCATCTTGCTGACGCCAACTGCTTTCGTTAAACAATCAGCGACATTCTTTTCTGATGGAACATATTCAAGTACGATGAGCCCATTGATGACATGTTGACGATAGAAATGATAGCTCACCGCGATGTGTTTGAGTTGAGGACTGAATGCGACTCGACTTGCCAATACCATGGCACTCTGATTGTCACATTTGATGACGATGTTCTTCAATCTCACGAATTGTCGAATTACACGAATCAGCCACAATGCCTCTTTTGCCGCGTGTGACATAGCGACATATTCCGCTTCTGTGCTCGAAACTGCAACAGATGTTTGTCGTTTACACGACCATGTGACAGCTCCACCTGCCAAGATGAATGTGTACCCAGAGTACGACTTCCGCTCATCCGATTCATTGGCCCAGTCTGCGTCGACATATCCGTTTATCGGTCCGGTGTCTCCTCGCCGATAAGCAATTCGATAATGACTGGTGCCTCGTATATACTTCAAGATTCGCTTGACGGCCATCCAATGCGTTGAGTTGTAGCAGTCGTTAAAACGACTAACACTGCTAACTGCAAATGCTAAGTCTGGACGGGTTGCTTGTACCAAATACAACAAACAATCAACCGCTTCACGATACGGGACATCTCGCTCCAACTTGAGTCCGTCCGACTCAGTCAGCTTCTTCGACAAATCACAGGGGCTACCCACCAGCCTGCAATTCTCCATACAGTATCTCTCCAAGACTTCCTTTGCATACGACTCCTGGTTGATAGCGATGAAGTTTTTCTCGTACTCGATCGTCATGCCCACGCATGTTTTTGCTCGACCTAAGTCCTTCATGTGAAATTTAGTTGACAATTTCTGCTTCAGCTCGTCTCGTACTGTTGCTTCTTTCCAAAAGATTAGCAAATCATCGACGTAAATGGCGACGACCAACTCGCCTTCCTTTCCGTAGTAAACGCATGGATCCTCCTCCGATTTCAGTAATCCAAATGACAACAATGCCTCGTCCAGGCACCGATTCCATTGTCGACCGCTCTGCTTGAGCCCATACATTGCTTTGTGTAGTTTGCACACTCTGCTGGAACCATCTTCAAATCCTTCAGGCTGCAACACGTAAATATCTTCATCCAAATTACCTTGAAGATAAGCGGTGATTGCGTCCATTTGGTCAATCTGCAATCCACGTTGTGCTGCCAGTGCAATCAAAATCCGAAGGGAACTGTATCGTACAACTGGAGAAAATGTTTCTCGGTAATCGATACCAAATTTCTGCGAACATCCTTTCGCAACGAGCCGTGCTTTGTATCGCACGATTGTACCGTCCTCGGCACGCTTGGTTTTGTATACCCACATGGTCTTTATGGGCTTTCGACCTTCAGGTAAGTCCACCAAGGACCAAGTTCTGTTGGTTTCAAAAGATGCCAATTCGTCCTTCATAGCCTCAATCCACTTCTCACTAACAGGTGATTTGATGGCCTCTTGACGATTTACTGGATCTTCCGCCGTGCAGTCTCTTGCAAAGTATGACACAAATTCGTCTCGAACAACTGGCTTCCTCTTTCTTTCCGAATGTCTCGGCACACCTGGTGTCACAGGCAATTCGATTGCTAGTTCGAAATCCGGATCGTTTGACTCGCCTAAGATCTGCTCGTCTATGCGTGTATCTCCGCACGCATTCTCATCTGATTCATCAGATCGAGCTGTCTGTGAAGCCCCAACTGAATCGTTAACCTCGTCTTCTTCGCTGCTGTCCGCAACGAATAACGATCCTAATCTTACTGGCTTTGGTACTAAGAACGTTACGTCTCTACTGATGATCACGCGTCCGCTTGACGGGTCGTAAAAACGCATGTTCTTCTGGGTGTCAGAGTATCCCACGAAATACATCTCAATTGCTTTCTTGTCCCATTTCTTGCGTTTCTGCTTCGGCACGTGCACCATTGCCGGTGATCCGAACATCTTGAGTTCCGACAAATTTTGCTTTTGTCCAGTCCATTCTCACACAAAATTTGCCTCTTCTGGTTGCAGAGGAGTGGAAGGTGTTTAATTTTGTGCGAACTTATACTTTGTATACAGAAAAAAAAACCCGGCCGCGACGTTGGGCGAAGACGAGTTCGAAAAATATAGTGCTTTGGTATTGGGAGGGAAAGATTTTTTTTCCCGAATTCGTGCAATGGAAAAATTTAAATTCACCGACTCGTTATGCATAATACAAGCCTTGATCACAATTTAGTTCGCGTATATTTTATCCGGACGAGTCACTTGTCGGATTTTTCGACTCGTTATGCATAATACAAGCCTTGATCACAATTTAGTTCGCGTATATTTTATCCGGACGAGTCACTTGTCGGATTTTTTTGAGCGCGGCGCGGACAGACCATCGGTTTAAGTGTCGCCGTTGCCGTCAACTCATAAGGCCGTTGAGGTATCGTTATTACACGATATGAAGGCGCACTGCTCACACGAACTGACTGCTGAAACGGGATTTACCGCGGGCTCCAATGACCGTTTTTTTCACACACCTTCCTTCGCGTAAAAGATTTGACGAGGCCGCACATTGAACATGATGTAATTATTCCTGTTCGGTTTCTCGTTTGGACCGCACTGTTAGCCTTTGCTACTTGTTTATTCTGAACCATTGAATTTTCAGCATTACTTCCCCGGATTTAGAACTCTTTTACTTTGGAATGGCCTTTGTGCGACTTACAACGTGCCCCGCACTTTGTCGACCTACCATTGAATAAACCCGCGATAGAGAATCGCGTCGTTCTTGGATTTTAGGTTTTACTTTACGACTCTAGTGGTCGTAACGCCTGAATCCACCGAAAAATTCAACCCCGACGCATTGGAGGGAATACTTTACAGGTATCGGTTAAGATTATTTCATAAAACAGACAGAAATTATACGGCTAAATCGGACGCACCGAAACACGCGTTTTGTTCCCTAACGGGACATGGTCCCCGTTAAACACGCTACACTAACCTTTTCTTTACCAAATCCAACCTTTGTCCGTGACTCCGATCTCGTTTATCGCGCTTCGGGATCTGTAGCGTTTCAGGACAGGTTTTCATGCGGCTCAAAAAAAAACAGATGAATGTCGACCTTTCTACTAGCGCGCACTTGAAAATAGACTGTTACACGTTCTCTATGTTTCCGTAAAATTCACGTCTATGCTTGATGGTGGTCTGCGGTTGACTGGGGCGAGCGTCGTTTTCTTTTCGCGCAGGTAGTTTTATTCTACCGCCGCCGTAAATAAGTTGGCGCTGCGCACATTGAAGTGCATTCAGACTTAAATCTGCCGCCGTGTTGTCAGGGCGGCTCGTTACAAATACCCACAGGATCCTGTGCGAGGCCTGTCCGACGCGCAGGAGGCTGAGACAGGAGACGCCCATGCCGGTTCTCCCACGCTGCTGTCAGAGTACTCCCTCGCTGCAGTCACAAAAAAAAAATTGATCCGTCGATCCGGATTTTTTTTTTCATTTTTTTTCTATTATTTTTTTTTGTGGTTGGAATACTTAGTTCATCTTTTTATTGCTTTTAATAATTTTTTTTTTTTTTTTAATTGTGGACATATTCCTGCACCCATCCTTTCTAATCATTTATCTTAATTCTAATAACATTGGTTTTACAGTGACGATGCAGACAAAAACAAATCTGCCAGGATGGCGGAAAAAAAATATTAAACAGAAATAAAGAGATAGTGTAAATTAAATTACTATATTAGAATTACTTAAAATACTTCATCTCTCATCTTCTATGATTTAGTATGTAAGACCTCGGCTTAGTTCTTTTAACCGATTACTACTACAATTCCAACAGCCTGAGCCAAGCGATATCTACCACATTCCATTATCTTAATGATACTCGGTTACCAAAATCCATTACTGTATCACGTATATGTAAAAAAAATTCATAATTCCATGTGTGTGGTTAGGATATTTACAAACATACTAAATCAGAGAAAATACATGACCAATACGGCGAAGAAAAATGCTCAATGTTAGCCTGATATGTAGCGTCTGCAGGAAACATGTAGCATTCTCCCTCTCTCTTGCGCGCGTTATTACATGCGCTAAGGCGTGTGCGAGACCGCTAGTGAATATACAACAACAAAACATCGAGCGCTCCCGCGACTACAATTAAAACTTTTAAATGTTAATACTCGGTACGGAGTCTCAAAAATTAACAAAAGGAGAATTATGTTTTGGTGGTTATAGCAAGGTGATCGCGTTTGCTCTCTTTACGGAGGCATAGAACAATCCCTTATCATAATAACTTCCTTTTTCGTACACTAACGTACGAGTCTGACTTGACAATGAAATCCGTTAAGGAAGTCACAACTTTAAATCTTTGCCGTTATAAGTTCTTATCGATTTTCCCTCTCCGTCGCTTCTCGACTGCCATTAGGTGCACCTGCAAAAACCCATGTACGTGAAATCTTTTAATATTTCTGTATAGGTGTATGCAATACTGTTGCAGATGGCTATAGAAAAAGTCGATTAAATAAACCACGATGAAGAGAAACACGTCTTGATAGTTTGACAGTTTAATGCAAAGGTAATCAAGTTGACAACAAGTATACAAGATGATACATGAAAAAGGGGTCCGTTCACATCACCCCAACTTGGACCAATCAGTGCGAAAAATACAAGGAAATTAAGCAAGTTAACAATACAAACAATTCAATAATATACTCTACGTTAAACTTAATTTCACTGTTGGTCCATAACCAAACCGAGGCCCTTTGCCCCGAACTCCATCTTGCTGACGCCAACTGCTTTCGTTAAACAATCAGCGACATTCTTTTCTGATGGAACATATTCAAGTACGATGAGCCCATTGATGACATGTTGACGATAGAAATGATAGCTCACCGCGATGTGTTTGAGTTGAGGACTGAATGCGACTCGACTTGCCAATACCATGGCACTCTGATTGTCACATTTGATGACGATGTTCTTCAATCTCACGAATTGTCGAATTACACGAATCAGCCACAATGCCTCTTTTGCCGCGTGTGACATAGCGACATATTCCGCTTCTGTGCTCGAAACTGCAACAGATGTTTGTCGTTTACACGACCATGTGACAGCTCCACCTGCCAAGATGAATGTGAACCCAGAGTACGACTTCCGCTCATCCTATTCATTGGCCCAGTCTGCGTCGACATATCCGTTTATCGGTCCGGTGTCTCCTCGCCGATAAGCAATTCGATAATGACTGGTGCCTCGTATATACTTCAAGATTCGCTTGACGGCCATCCAATGCGTTGAGTTGTAGCAGTCGTTAAAACGACTAACACTGCTAACTGCAAATGCTAAGTCTGGACGGGTTGCTTGTACCAAATACAACAAACAATCAACCGCTTCACGATACGGGACATCTCGCTCCAACTTGAGTCCGTCCGACTCAGTCAGCTTCTTCGACAAATCACAGGGGCTACCCACCGGCCTGCAATTCTCCATACAGTATCTCTCCAAGACTTCCTTCGCATACGACTCCTGGTTGATAGCGATGAAGTTTTTCTCGTACTCGATCGTCATGCCCACGCATGTTTTTGCTCGACCTAAGTCCTTCATGTGAAATTTAGTTGACAATTTCTGCTTCAGCTCGTCTCGTACTGTTGCTTCTTTCCAAAAGATTAGCAAATCATCGACGTAAATGGCGACGACCAACTCGCCTTCCTTTCCGTAGTAAACGCATGGATCCTCCTCCGATTTCAGTAATCCAAATGACAACAATGCCTCGTCCAGGCACCGATTCCATTGTCGACCGCTCTGCTTGAGCCCATACATTGCTTTGTGTAGTTTGCACACTCTGCTGGAACCATCTTCAAATCCTTCAGGCTGCAACACGTAAATATCTTCATCCAAATTACCTTGAAGATAAGCGGTGATTGCGTCCATTTGGTCAATCTGCAATCCACGTTGTGCTGCCAGTGCAATCAAAATCCGAAGGGAACTGTATCGTACAACTGGAGAAAATGTTTCTCGGTAATCGATACCAAATGCGAACATCCTTTCGCAACGAGCCGTGCTTTGTATCGCACGATTGTACCGTCCTCGGCACGCTTGGTTTTGTATACCCACATGGTCTTTATGGGCTTTCGACCTTCAGGTAAGTCCACCAAGGACCAAGTTCTGTTGGTTTCAAAAGATGCCAATTCGTCCTTCATAGCCTCAATCCACTTCTCACTAACAGGTGATTTGATGGCCTCTTGACGATTTACTGGATCTTCCGCCGTGCAGTCTCTTGCAAAGTATGACACAAATTCGTCTCGAACAACTGGCTTCCTCTTTCTTTCCGAATGTCTCGGCACACCTGGTGTCACAGGCAATTCGATTGCTAGTTCGAAATCCGGATCGTTTGACTCGCCTAAGATCTGCTCGTCTATGCGTGTATCTCCGCACGCATTCTCATCTGATTCATCAGATCGAGCTGTCTGTGAAGCCCCAACTGAATCGTTAACCTCGTCTTCTTCGCTGCTGTCCGCAACGAATAACGATCCTAATCTTACTGGCTTTGGTACTAAGAACGTTACGTCTCTACTGATGATCACGCGTCCGCTTGACGGGTCGTAAAAACGCATGTTCTTCTGGGTGTCAGAGTATCCCACGAAATACATCTCAATTGCTTTCTTGTCCCATTTCTTGCGTTTCTGCTTCGGCACGTGCACCATTGCCGGTGATCCGAACATCTTGAGTTCCGACAAATTTTGCTTTTGTCCAGTCCATATTTCTTCTGGAGTTCCTTTGCTGTTAGATCGATTAATCGAACGATTAATCAGGTATGCGGCGTGGTTGATAGCCTCACCCCATAATCGCTTATCCATTTCTGCATCAGCAAGCATACACCGGGCACGCTCTACAAGTGTGCGGTTCATCCTCTCAGCTACTCCGTTCTGCTGAGGGGTGTAGGAGACGGACGTTTCGTGAATGATTCCAGCCCTCGAGCAAATCGATTCCATGACTTGATTGCAAAATTCCGTGCCATTGTCTGAACGCAATCGTTTAATTCTGCATCCGGTCTGGTTTTCGACCCTGGCCTTAAAGCTCTGGAATGCTTCTGCAACTGCTGATTTTTCGCTCAAAAAGGAAACGAAAACTTTTCGTGTAAAATCATCAATCATAACGAGGAAATACCTGGCTTTTCCCAACGATGGTGTTTCCATGGGTCCACACAGGTCCATATGGATTAACTCCAGAACATTCTTTGTTTTGATCGTGGCCTCTTCCTTCTTGAAAACAGCACGCGTTTGCTTTCCTTCAGCACAGCTGACACATCCATCCAGATCTTGCTTTCTTCCGCTGAATTCAACTCCACTTTTTGCTAACCGCAATCGATCCATTCCTCCGTAGCTCAGATGACCCAATCGACGATGCCAGTCGACCACCTCGTTGCTCTTTACAAGCATACACCTCACATGCTGTGCATCAACACGATATACTCCGTTGTATGACTTCGCCTGAATCAGCTTTTCTCCTCGAGCATTGAAGATTTCACATACATTCTTGTTGAACGATACACTGTTGCCGGCATCGGCGATGGCTCCGACAGACAGCAGGTTTGTTCCCAGTCTTGGGACGAACAGCACGTTCCGAATAACAATGTCGATTCCGTTGATATTAATGTGCGCGGTTCCACATCCATTCACTGGTAAACGCTCGTCGTTTGCGATAGAAATATCCGGGTATTCGACGCTCCTAAATTCCGATAATATGTCTTTACGAAACGTCATATGTCGCGATGCTCCGCTGTCGATGAACCAGTCTTCGTTGCAATAATCACCCGCGACCGTGACAAATGCATTCACGAACTTCGCGTCAGGTGTCTTTCTGGACTCACCGTTCGACGTTCTTGAGGGACATTTTCTCTTGTAGTGTCCGAGTTGACCGCATCCGAAACACTTTACGTTTGGCTTTCCGCCTCCGTTGCTCTTCCATGAGCCACTTGCATTGGCCGGCTTCGTAACTCGACAGCCGCTGCCAAAGAAAGCTGTATTTTGCTTGTCACTCGTCGGAGTCAAAGACAACAGCATTGATTTGACCTTCTCCACAATAATAGTTATACCGCTACCCGCGAGACCCATCACAAATGGCTGATACTGCGATCCTAGTCTGCCGATCATCATGAGAGCAACGACTCTGTCCTCGATGATCACCTTGGCGTCCGTACAACGTTTCCAAGATTCCATCATCTTGCCAATGAAATCCTCGATTGATGCGCAATCTTCCAATCGGGTGGTAGTCAAACTGACGATAGCTGCTACTTCGCGATCCAGTCCGGATTCTGCGAAACATTTTGCCAATAAATCCCATATGGCCAGCGGAGACGCTGTATCGTCAAAATGATTCGTCACCGCAGACTCACACGCGAGATATATCCATCCCATGGTCTCCTGCAGCTTTTCCTCATCTTCATCCGTATCAGGGGCTGGCGCGACACAATTCGCCAACTTCCGAGTAGGAAGAAACGCAAGCATGGATCTTTTCCACTCCACGTAGTTGTCTTTACCTTTCAGTTTTTCGAACTGAATATCTCCCTTCGGCATTTTCGATATTCGCGCGGTTTGAAATTATGACTATTCGAGAATAAACTCACTCGCGTATTCAACACTTTGCAATGGTTAAACTTTCGACTTCTGGGCCCATAACCTGTTGCAGATGGCTATAGAAAAAGTCGATTAAATAAACCACGATGAAGAGAAACACGTCTTGATAGTTTGACAGTTTAATGCAAAGGTAATGAAGTTGACAACAAGTATACAAGATGATACATGAAAAAGGGGTCCGTTCACATCAAATACTAATAAAAATAACGCGTACTTAAACTTCGTATGTATATGGCAAAAGATCACTAATTAGAGATAAACTAAAGCTGTTTATAAACGTAAGAATTGCGGTTATTATACAACAATAGCTCAGCAACCAACAGGGCTTGTTTGAGGCCGCGAGAAAACTGACATTGATTAGAGATGGTAATGCAAATGATTTCGTCATCATCTCAATTGAATCTAAACATACGCGTTAACCCCGATTAAGCTTTGACTAACTATGTATTATTGTAATTGAAATGGTATCGTCATCGCGCACCATGACGTATAACAGTTAAACACCCTAGTTCCACAATTCGAACGCGAGAAAAAAAATCAAAGAAGAACGTGTATTCTCAAGGAGGACTCAGGATAATAAGGTTGTAATTTGCATTCGAATTAGAGAGAATAAAATATGGAGTATACTTCTACGGAGCGTTCTTAATCATTCATAGATGACTATTTCAAGGCCAACTATAAAAGCGCCGGAAAGAGTATCACTATTGCAATACTCTTACACAGTATTGTAGGGTGGTCGGGCATTAACGAGTTCATCAATGATTGTTTCTTATTAATCTCATCCATGATTTCGCTTTGATGAACTGATAGAAGCACCCATATTTATGTGTTCCTAAGTGATTTCGCGTTATTGAATTCATCCGATTTAAAGTTTAATCTGCATGCATGATAATGCCAAAGATGGGTATTGCTGAAGATAACTCTGACAGACTCTTGCCTATACCATCACATTATGGAACTATTAGTTGCTGAAACGCGTACAGTAGCTATCAAAATTTACAGGAAAGCAGCACTGGATAGAATCTGGAAGCTTGTTGTGCTTAATTGTCATCTTAACGCAAACTTGTCAATAGGGCCGAATTCGCTGCAGCAACGGTCTAATAAGTTCCTTTCGGATGGCCCCGCATTCGTTGAATCTGGACTATCTGGTTTTGACCCAGAGTTGGTTTTTAGTCAGGCCTTTAGCATGGCACCAGTGACGAATGGTCAACTGGTTGACACGTTTAGTGCGTGACTGAGACTCAATTCATACTTCCAGCTCGTGTTGTCACCAGGCTGTCACTCGTGGATCTTTTCCGTGCTATATGTAGGTTATGTTACGTCTGCTGAGGGAATCTGAAAACAGGTTTAACTTGCCACAGGGGCTTTATTAACTGTTTCAAAATAAGGTTGCCCAATATTGACCGAAACACCTCCAAAAACTAAACGAAAACGAAACGAAAACACGTTCAATTTACTGGCACGGCTACTACGCCATACATGACAGGATGTCACCAGTTTTGGTGTGGCTGTTTAGCAAAATTACGTTTAAAGAATAGGGTTGCTTTACATTTTCTGTGTGCTAATTCATCAATACGGCCATGATTATAAACACAACATAACACCGGAATTCGAGCTTAAACCGTACACGAGCAAACACTATCGCCATCAATTTAGCTTGTTCCGCACTGAAGTTGTTTCTAACACCGACTTTTAAGTTCTTTAGGTGCAATAAAACAGCTTCTAATTTTCGTAATAGAGAACTGTCAGAATAACACGACATTGAACTGAAATTTATAACTAACAATAGTAAACAAAATATGAAGCAAGATTGTTATTAGTGTTGAGTATAAATTCAATGCAAGATGTAAAGGGAGAGGTAGACTTGTTTTGTTGCAACCATTTACTATCCAATTCTGTACTAGACATCGCGTAAGAAAATTTGAAACGCTTTGAGAGAAAAACTCACTAACAAAAAAAATTGTTACACGTCATGTACTCTTACTTGTTATGTATTCTGTACTTGCAGTGATGCATTTGGGATTGCAATTAATAGTACAGTAACCAGGAAAAAAAAACTATTCCGCAGTACTTGTTGTATAGGTTTTGGTTTTGGTGTTATCGTTTCCCCATCCAATTCTAAAGACTCGATTAGTGGCGATACCAACCCAAAGGCTGACCTGAAATCCATTCCTAAATATAATTCCTGTTGCAAATCGGATACAATGTTTAATTTTAATTTTTCGGTATCATGACGAAATTCAACTACGGCTTCTATATGTCTGTGTATGACATGTACAGCCCCTCCGACAGTACTTAAAGTATTCAAAGAAACTTCAAGGGACTGATCATTCTGTTCAAGGTGTTCTAAAGCGTTTTTACCCAGACAACTTACGCTGGCGCCGCTATCCAACAATTCTATAAGAGGAATGCCACCTATGATGACGCATGCATACGGTCTGGGGTCTCCTGTTTTATAGTGTTTACCCGTGAGTCTGGTGGGGTGGTCGATTTTTAGGGGAGTGCACATTTCTTCGACGAAACCGGCATCTTCTGACTGCGCTCCTTCTAATGAGGGTGATGTCGAGCCGAAAATGCGGTTTCTTACTAACTTGTAATTGGCAGCTCGGGCTTCAAAAGTTTGGCGGTATAAAACTTTCTAAAATAGGTTCGAGATTAGTTGAGCGAGAAGTTTTTATAAAATTTTTGAAAAATGGGGGTGGAATGAGAGATCGAAATTTGTGTGAACGGATTGAAACACTCTGACCTCACTTTTGAATCCGTGTTTACTGAGCTTGGCTCGGTGGTCGGGCCATCGCTCCAGTGGCCACTTCCGTTTGTTTCATTTTCCCGGCGGCGTATCTCGCGTTTTGCCTGGGCCGGTTGGATCTGGACCGGCCCCCTTTCATGTTTTTTGCACTGCAGTTCGGACAATCGCGAACGATTTTCCCTTTTTCGCCACAATAGTAGCAGAAAAGCATGCGCATTTACTCGGGACATTCACGAAAACCATGACCTTTCGCGTCGCAATTCCAACATACCCAATTGGACACGCATATTGCCTTTATCTTGGGATCAGTTTCAACCTCAGAAGAGGCTTCCGGGAATTGGAGGTGTGCTCTGCGGAGCGAACATTCCAAGTTTCCAATGCGGCGTTCGTACGCTTCGGCTTGTTGACGTGCGTAATCCCATCCTGCCATCATATCAGCCTGCGCACTTGCCACCTGCTCTTGCACGTATTGTAAAGTGTTTGTAATATGGTTCCACTGTAAAAACTTCGGCTGTGGATCATTGGTACTCACTAATGTGACCGAATGGGCCTTTTAGAAAGGGGATTTTGTTTCACTTGCCTGGTTGAGAGTGGAAGGAGATTTGGGTGTGTTCAACTTACGAGGACAGTTAACTTCCCTGCTATTTATAGCTAGTGAGAACTGGCCAGACTCGCTCCATTTTTGACCTCGCTGATACTTTTTCCAATGCGACTCGTCCGTCGACTTCGGGCCTTCTGCTGTGTTATTCGAGGTGGTCGCTAGTCCGGCCTCTACCAGGACCTCAGTGTCTGATGGCGACCTGGTTGTCATGGTGAGTGCGTAACTGAGACTCACACTCGAAACTTGGCGAATCTACTATTCCTTCTTGACGAATGATAACGTTTCTCGTTGTCTTGTACAGCTTGCTTGTTCCTTTATCTGTAAATATAGTTAACTTGGCAGCTGTGTATTAATTACTGATCATAAAGTGTATGGTTAACATTTAAAATTTTTACAACACAACCGCAAAATTTTTATAGTACATTAAATAAAAAATCTGCCAACAATCTGGGCGTAACTTTATTATTTTTCCGGCAGAAGTAAGGAACGCGTTCAATTCTGAAATGCGGTGTAGGCTACTATGTGAGTGAAAACCTATCAAAAAGAACAAGATCATGGAAGTGAAAATCTGATTGGATCTGAGAGATATGGAATAGCTTATGAAAAAGTACACAATCACTTTACACCCCCTTAGGGGTCAATTTTCAGAAAATCTTGAAAACACTGTCTTGGTATTCATATGGAGAATACATAGAATAAAATTAAATTCATTATTTGGGACGAGGTAGTAGATATGTCGAAAATCGTGGGAAAATATGCATTCTATTTTCACAGATAATTTTTTTTGCCCCCCCCCCCCCCTTCTAAACGCCAATAGATATTCGTTTTTTTTATTCAAAACTATTTTTTTAGTTGATTTAGATATACACACCGAGTTTCAACATTGTAGCTTAAGCCGTTCTATATATAGGAAAAACACCTACCACTTGTACCACACTACCCTTAGGGGTCGAATTTCGAAAAACCTTGAAAACTCTTTCTAGGTATTCATACGAAGAATCCGTAGAATAAAAATGAATTCAATATTTGGAAAGACCTAGTAGATATGACGAAAATCCTGAAAATATATGCATTTTATATTTATTATATTTCCAAATATTTTTTTTTGCTCCCCCCCCTTCTGAACGCCAATGAATATTCAAATTTTTTTTTATCACAATTTCTTTCCTAGTTGATTTACATATACACACCGAGTTTCAACATTGTAGCTTAAGCCGTTCCATATATAAGAAAAACACCCCCACTTGTACCACACTACCCTTAGGGGTCGAATTTCAAAAAACCTTGAAAACACTATTCATACGAAGAATCCGTAGAATAAAAATGAATTCAATATTTGGAAAGACCTAGTAGATATGACGAAAATCGTGAAAATATATGAATTTTATATCTATTATATTTACAAATAATTTTTTTTGCCCCCCTTTCTAAACGCCAATGAATATTCAAATTTTTTTTTATCACAACTACTTTTCTAGTTGATTTACATATACACACCGAGTTTCAACTTTCTAGCATAAACCGTTTAATAGTTAGGAAAAACACCCCCTACCCCCGTAGCATACTACCCCTAAAAAAAAAATTTATTTTTTCAACATTTCGCTACTATAGCTCTATCTAAATATCAAGTTTAAGGTTTATATCATTACAGGTTCTCAAGATATAAGCATCGGAACTTTTTCCTTTTCACCCTCCCCCACCCTCCCCCTCTTCACCCACAACCCCAAAACTTTTTTCCCTACTAGGGTTTAATTAGCGCTACTTCTGGTAAAAATTCTAAGCATCTATCTTAAACTGTTCTTGAGATATGAAATGTGTTTGATTTGAAAAATTCTCATCCCCTCCACTTCTATGCTCCACCTCCCACTTAAAAAATTTTACTTTGATCAATCTTTTTTTGTCAACCTTTACACCCAAACCAAATTTTATTTTTCTAGAGCAATTGGTTCATGAGATATCGTAATCTTAAGTTTTTCACCCCCCACCCCCATACACAACTTCCCCCACCCAAAATTTTTCTTGATTCTGTTCTCCTAGTATAACTACAAATATTTGTTAAGTTTGAATAGTGTGCCATTAACGGTTTAGGAGATATGGATTTCAGAATGTGTCTATCTCACCTTTTTTGGGTTTCGGACGCATTACATTTCCCCCCACTCCCACACCACTTGATCAATATTGACAATTTTTCTGCAAATGGGTCTACTATCAGAGCTCTATAGAAATTCCAAGTTTCAGCTTCCTAACATAAGGGGTTACTGAGATCTGGAAACCAAAATTTTCGGTCTAAAACACTTCCCCCTCCTTCCCCCTCACACCCCCACCCCTAAAAATTTGGTCACTTCAAGGCGCCTACCCCATCTATTCGTTAAAAAAATTTCAATTTAATATCTCAAAGCGTTTGGCAGCTACGAGCCTCCAAACGATCTTGCGTACGGCGGACAGACGGACTGAAAATTTTTATTGCTTTTTTCGCGTCTACTAGTTATGAAACGTGAAAATAAAAATTTTGAGGGTAGCAAATTTTTTTTTTTAAAAAATCAATCACAATACTTAATTATTAAAATAATAAAGTAAAACCATGATTCCGAACGTTAAAGGATAAGTTTTACTCCGAGATTTAGACCGTATCATATAAAATAAGAAGTTAGTATGTCTATATTTGGGGTAAGGTATTACTATTACTATTAAGGATTAATTTTTAACATTAAGAATACGCAGTAAATACGACCAGCTATTAATTGCGAACTCAGTACGGTTAACTGACTCGTCAATCATGCCGATTCGTACGTCCTAACAGGGTTAACGACTAGAAACAATTTTGCTTCGAACCGCTAACACCAATTAGAATGGCTTTTCGTAGCGAGCGCAAGACAAAAAAAATAATTTCGTAGCGAGCGCAAGACAAAAAAAAAATAATAATGATTGCCTAAACTTCGCGAAAAGTTCGTCAAAAACGAAGTAAAATAAAATGTTTGTCGAAACTTTGCGAAATCTTCGCCAAAACGAAACAAGGAAAAGGGTTTGCCGAAACTTCGCGAATTGTTCGCCAAAACGAAGTAGAATTAAATGTTTGCCGAAATCTCGCGAAATGTTCGTGGAAAATGAAGTATAAAAAAAGTTTGCGAAAAATGTTCGCCTATAGCTAAAGTATATAAATAGCTATTAAACTTCGAAAAAAGTTCGCCTAAAGTTAAAATATAAGAACTTCGAAAGGGGTTCGAGAAAAGCTCGCCTATTGCATTAGTATTAAAACTTAAAAATAATACTTAGAAAAACTTCGAACAAGGTTCGAGAAAAGTTCGCCTATTGCGATAGTATGAAAACTTAAAAATAAAAACTTTTAAAAAGGTTCGAGAAAAGCTCGCCTATTGTATTAAAACTTAAAAATAATACTTAGAAAAACTTCGAAAAAGGTTCGCCTAAGCGAAAGTGTAAAACAATGATTATAAACTTCGAGAAAAGCTCGAAAAATGTTCACCTACATCTAAAGTATACAGATATGAACTAACATATCGATAAAGTTAGACAAAAAAGGTTCAAGATGCTTAAGCTAAGTCTTATCTAAGTCTTAAGATTATGTGGTCTTAAGATAAATCTTAAACTATTGATATCTAAGACTAATCTTAGAACTAATGTTTCGCTAATCTAATGTGTCCTAACCTAGTTCATAAAGAGTCTAAAACTAAGTCTTAGGGCTACGTAATAATTTAACGATGGTTTATGCGTAAATTGGAAATTCAGAATTGAGTTTTAAAGTAGTTTTGGGGAGGGTGAAAATTGGAAGCTTATTAACAATAACGACTAACACAATGCTCCATCTTGACTTGTCGGCGTCTGGGGTATGTTCTCCACCGCAAGGCATGATACATCTCTTGAGAGGGTATGAAGCACAGATGTAGCTATAGTCTGTCTAAAGTCGACCAGCGCTGTGCAACTTGTCTCCCAAGAAATGTAGCTTAGCACGCACCGCCGGTAAAGACATCTCCCAGAAGCGGAGAAGCTCCGACGGATGGTGAAACAGAGGGAACGAACGCTGGATGGCTATTTTCCAGCACGTTCAGGGTGAGGTCTTGACCTGTATTTTTGGGGTGATCTCCACAAATTTTCCGCTAACCTCCTATATGAGTTCTAGAGCCTCTGTGGAGCATTTAATCACCCACTACCTGTCTATTAATGAAAGCCTATCACCTCAGGACAGGCGCGCCAGGGGACCAGGACACCACCTCCTCCATTTCACCTTCTTGGCGCTCTAACACAGCGGATGGTGATGGGGACGGCTTTCACAATCTTGCATCAGGCGCTCAAGACATCTCGTCCCTGATGTTCGGGAAGGAATTTGTAAAATTTTAATACTTTAGGAAAAGTCGAAATATTTGTGTCTCCTTGCCGTATAAGCGAAAAATGGGACAATCTGAAAAGAAAAGTGAGGACTTGTAATTTTTTGTATAAGCGTATGAAAACACTTAGAGGATTGCGGTCACATCAGACTGATATGACAAATGCAAATGTGGCCTACAATAAGTTTTGACCGGCGCGAAGTCCGTATATGAGTGTCGTATTGCTAAAAAAGTTCGGTCTAACAATCACAACTTATGCAGACGTTGGGCGCCATATCTGTAACGATTTGGTCCGCAGAACGTTCAGTTGGCAATCGTCATTGCCGAAATTTTGAACGTCAGCCTTGCGGACGGAAAGTCATTCTCCATCTGTCGGAAGAAATCGTCATTTCTTCACCCAAATGAAGGATAACTTTCTATATGTATTTCGTTGACTATGTATCATTGGACACATTAGTCCCACGGACGGCCAATGAAACGACGGAGCATCTAGCATAAGAGCACGTGCTAGCTCGTCGGACGGGGTGGGTATGTCGTTTCTATCCGTTGATCGATTAATTATGCTCGGTGGGCCGACGAATGGGTTTGAGAACTACCACTCTATCTGTCGGCGGGCTTGAAAGGATTGTAGGTGAGGGGGCCAGATGCACGAAGGGTGCGGAAAAGAAGGCGGAGGAAGTTAGGTGATTGGGAAGGAACATCGGGGTGAGATCATCCGACGGATGATAAAACATGATAAATCAACCCGTGTTGAATTGACAAAACAGACAAAAAAAAGGAATATTCCGTATACGAACGGTTACCTTAAGGCCCAGTCGTGGCAGTAGTGTACGATTACAGTGCTGTTGAATGGAAATACGAGATTTCAATTGATATGCAAAGGCATCATTGCATACCGATAGTTTATCTTCCGAGTCAACTTCTTTCTTAATAATCGATATAGAGTTGGCCGCGCTATCGAACAATATCGACGTTTATCGTTAGGATCCCGGTGCATATTCTTTCGCGAATCGTCCACATTTCCCTTGTTTGAACAACGTACGATATTCTTTTGATAATGAAACGGTAATGTCCATGGCTTGATAGATCAGACGGAAGAGGTTATAGCGCATCATACGACCCTAACGCTTATGTGCTAGCTTTTCAATATAACCTAACCATGAACCTTTCTCCGGAAACATATCAGGGATATAACTATTGGACGACCTAATCTGCGAACCTCGCAATTTCGCAAAGCGTTTACGTCCGCCCTGTAAATTATTTCCGCCCGTGTACCAATATTTGAAACGTTGCTCCTTCCGTATTTCATTACAAACATAGAATTCGATATTACAATGCATAACCGGATCCAAAGCTTTAGCAACTCCCTACGTAAAGGAGGGTTGCCTTCTTTCAGCAATTGTCGCACGCACGACACCTAACGTTTCCGTTTGCGGTTAACAATGAGTCCGGCATTTACGTCACATTGGTAGGTTCGTAATGCGTTCCGTCTGATAAACGCTTGTCCCCATATACAGTATCAGCCAATTGCGGAGAGTGTGAATTAAGAAAATGCCATGGACTATGCTTAACGAGGATGCAACGCGTATCTACTGTCAATTTAAATTGACTTTACGTCCGTCGTTTAGCGCTATGCACTTGGCATAGCGGTCGCTATACTAAGTAACGGATGTAACAACTTCCAGGAAGATACCATGCAACAATTCTTCAACAGCCTACCTAACATAAGACAATTTGTAAACATGTACTCAACGAACTTCCTAACAAAGTGCTTAACCCAAAAAAACCAGCAATATCTAAGTGATCCTTGGTGTAAACCGAACCGAAATGCCTTTTCCGGCGCCAGGAATACATGCCAACACTTAGTAAAAGGTCTTTCCTCCCTCATACAAGAACCAGTATTGTAAGCTTCGAATAAAATTATGTTTCGCTGATACAAAAAGGCAACTACTCGCCGTTCAATTAAAGAATCAAGTGTTGTTGGCTTAGCCAATTCATCCAAGTAGTCGTCGATATCTTACTTCACCGTCTCCTGGAAAAGATTCTTATTTCTTTTTTTCTTACACCTGAATTCGTCGCATCTCTACCGAGTCTCCAAATGATGAAGTTGCGTGTCGCCTACCTCAACGGGGGTAAAATGCGTGGCGCGATCTCGTTTGGAAATTACCAAGTACCCGTGTAATTTAGTTGGACATTGGTATTGTCCTAATTCGCAATCCGTTAAGATGCGACCAGATGGTTTTATTGTATCCCCTTTTCTTTACTTATGCTTTTGTTTTAGTTGTAATAATACTCTTCATTATATATTACTTTATTAGTAATAATACAGTATTGTTATTGATTTAAAAAAAAAAAAAAATTTCTTGCCCTCAAAATTTTTTTGTGTACATTTCATGACTAGTAGACACGAAAAAAGCAATAAAAATTTTCACTCTGTCTGTCCGCCTTACGCCGTCCGCCGTACGCCGTACGCCGTCCGCCGTACGCCGTACGTCGACCGCCAAAATCCTTTGAAGGCTCGTAGCTCTCAAACCAGTGGAGCTATTAAATTTAAATTTTTTCTAGGAATAGACTGGGTAGACCCCTTAAATTGACATTATTTTCAGGGGTGGGGGTGTGAGGGGGAAGGTGGGGGAAGCGAAAAATTTTGGTTTCTAGATCTCAGTAACCGTTTATGTTAGGAGACTAAAACTTAAAATTTCTATAAAGCTTTGACAGTGGACCCATTTGCAAAAAAATTGATGATATGGGTGAAGGGGTGTGGGAGTGGAGGGGGAAGCAATGCGTCCGAAACGCAAAAAAGTGGAGATCTACACATTCTAAAATCTATATCTCCTAAACCGTTAATAGCAAGCAATTAAAACTTAACAAATATCTGCAGTTATACTAGGAGAATAGATTGAAATAAAATTTTTGGGTGGGGGTAGTGTCGTCCGGGGTGGGGGGGGGGGGGGTGAAATACTTAACATTACGATATCTCCCAAACCAGAGGCACCAGAAAAACAAAATTCGGTTTAGATATAAAGTTTAATAAATAAAGATTGCTCAAAGTAAAATCTTTGAAGATGGCGGGGGGAGTACGTAAGTGGAGGGGATAAGAAATTTTCAAAAATAACACGTTTCATATCTCAATAACAGTGTAAGATGGATGCTTCAAATTTTTACCAGAAGTAGGCCTAATAGAACCCTAGTAGGGAAAAAAAATTTGGGGGTGTGGGTGTAGAGGGTGAGGGTGGGGAAGGGTGAGAAAGAAAACGTTTCGATGCTTATATCTTAAGAATCTATAATGATAGGAAGCTGAAACTTGGTATTTAGATAGAACTATAGTAGTGGCATGGTGGAAAAATAAATTTTTTTTTAGGGGTAGTATGGTACGGTGGTGGGGGGTGTTTTTTCTAACTTTAGAACGGCTTATGCTAGGAAGTTGAAACTCGGTACGTATTTGTAAATTAACCAGAAAAGTAATTCTGATAAAAAAAAATTCGAATGTTCATTGGCGTTCAGAAGGAGGGGGGGGGGGGCAAAAAAAATTATCAGTATATATAAAATGCATATATTTTCACGATTTTCGTCATATCTACTAGGTCTTTCAAAATATTGAACTCATTTTTATTCTACGGATTTTTCATATGAATACCTAGAATGTGTTTGCAAGATTTTTTGAAATTCGACCCCTAAGAGGGTGTAAACTGGTTGTATACTTTTTCATGAATTCCACCATGTTTCTCAGGTCAGATCAGATATCGAATATCTTTTCACTTCCCCAGGCTTGTTTAATATTCACCTATTTTTAAGTTTTTATTTTTCAACCTCTAGACCGCACTCCGGAATATGACCCAATTATTTAATTCATATGTTACACCCTTTTCTAACCGCTTTTTGTTAGGTTTTCAGTCACATAGTAACATATGCCGCATACCCAAATAAACCACGTTCCGAACTTCTGCCGGAAAAATAATAAAGTTGCGCCCAGACTGTTGGCAGATTTTTATATTCATATGTATTAAAAAAAACAACATTGTAATAGAAAAAAACAACAAACGTAATTATTCTTCTGTACATTCCAACAATAATAAATGTAAATGGAATTGCTAATTTAACAAATGCGAAGTGTTTTAAAATTTCACGAAGAACATCAATTGGCATGTCGAGGAGAATGTTTTAATGAAGCAGCTGCTAATGGTGGTGTTGCAGTGGTATGATTAGGAGATTTAAAAAGTTCATGGCTCCTTGCTGATGGCGATGTTGGACAGCGGATTGATGATGTGGTTGTTGTTGTCATTGCGGTTGCTGTAAAACGTGTGGCGGCTGGTTGGATTTCACAGAGCGCACTATTCCGCGTCGCTTTTGCGAAACTTTACGGATGAAGTCAACGAGACCGGCGATTCATATCCGATGCCGTCCACGAATTTCGCTGGAACAGCCTTATCTGGGTGAAATAGCTAACTCGCCTGTGAATTATCAACAATTACGATTTCTATGTAAATCACGTCCCAATCGATCTAAATCTTTAATATAGTTACCTCTTGTAATAAACACATGATTCTTAAACAGTCTTGCACGAAATACCTCCATTGATCTAACAGATCGGCTACGTACTCCGCATATTTGGCTAGCGACGATTGTAAAACTTCGTTGGCGGGTGTTCTTTTGAAAACGTGCACTTGATGAATTGTGCCCATGACTTCTACGGCCACTATGAAATCCGTATTTGGGAATTGGCTTAAGATTGCTGTGCACTGTGCGTATTTGATGACGTGGCGGCCCTTTAAGCCTTGGTGGCTGCAGCCGTATCACGCGCCTCTATTTCAGATTCGCAGCGTCAGAAAAAATCACGCCAGGAGCAGGCTGAACACACGTTGCACGCTGGATGAGGATTTGCAAACAAATGTCCGTCAATTCGCAAGTTTTCACAAACAGGGTACCCCCACGGAGGATTCTCACACAAAATTTGCCTCTTCTGGTTGCAGAGGAGTAGAAGGTGTTTAATTTTGTGCGAACTTATACTTTGTATACAGAAAAAAAAACCCGGCCGCGACGTTGGGCGAAGACGAGTTCGGAAAATATAGTGCTTTGGTATTGGGAGGGAAAGATTTTTTTTCCCGAATTCGTGCAATGGATAAAATTTAAATTCACCGACTCGTTATGCATAATACAAGCCTTGATCACAATTTAGTTCGCGTATATTTTATCCGGACGAGTCACTTGTCGGATTTTTTTGAGCGCGGCGCGGACAGACCATCGGTTTAAGTGTCGCCGTTGCCGTCAACTCATAAGGCCGTTGAGGTATCGTTATTACACGATATGAAGGCGCACTGCTCACACGAACTGACAGCTGAAATGGGATTTACCGCGGGCTCCAATGACCGTTTTTTTCACACACCTTCCTTCGCGTAAAAGATTTGACGAGGCCGCACATTGAACATGATGTAATTATTCCTGTTCGGTTTCTCGTTTGGACCGCACTGTTAGCCTTTGCTACTTGTTTATTCTGAACCATTGAATTTTCAGCATTACTTCCCCGGATTTAGAACTCTTTTACTTTGGAATGGCCTTTGTGCGACTTACAACGTGCCCCGCACTTTGTCCACCAACCATTGAATAAACCCGCGATAGAGAATCGCGTCGTTCTTGGATTTTAGGTTTTACTTTACGACTCTAGTGGTCGTAACGCCTGAATCCACCGAAAAATTCAACCCCGACGCATTGGAGGGAAAACTTTACAGGTATCGGTTAAGATTATTTCATAAAACAGACAGAAATTATACGGCTAAATCGGACGCACCGAAACACGCGTTTTGTTCCCTAACGGGACATGGTCCCCGTTAAACACGCTACACTAACCTTTTCTTTACCAAATCCAACCTTTGTCCGTGACTCCGATCTCGTTTATCGCGCTTCGGGATCTGTAGCGTTTCAGGACAGGTTTTCATGCGGCTCAAAAAAAAACAGATGAATGTCGACCTTTCTACTAGCGCGCACTTGAAAATAGACTGTTACACGTTCTCTATGTTTCCGTAAAATTCACGTCTATGCTTGATGGTGGTCTGCGGTTGACTGGGGCGAGCGTCGTTTTCTTTTCGCGCAGGTAGTTTTATTCTACCGCCGCCGTAAATAAGTTGGCGCTGCGCACATTGAAGTGCATTCAGACTTAAATCTGCCGCCGTGTTGTCAGGGCGGCTCGTTACAAATACCCACAGGATCCTGTGCGAGGCCTGTCCGACGCGCAGGAGGCTGAGAAAGGAGACGCCCATGCCGGTTCTCCCACGCTGCTGTCAGGGTACTCCCTCGCTGCAGTCACAAAAAAAAAATTGATCCGTCGATCCGGATTTTTTTTTTTTCTTTTTTTTTCTATTATTTTTTTTTGTGGTTGGAATACTTAGTCCATCTTTTTATTGCTTTTAATAATTTTTTTTTTTTTTTTAATTGTGGACATATTCCTGCACCCATCCTTTCTAATCATTTATCTTAATTCTAATAACATTGGTTTTACAGTGACGATGCAGACAAAAACAAATCTGCCAGGATGGCGGAAAAAAAATATTAAACAGAAATAAAGAGATAGTGTAAATTAAATTACTATATTAGAATTACTTAAAATACTTCATCTCTCATCTTCTATGATTTAGTATGTAAGACCTCGGCTTAGTTCTTTTAACCGATTACTACTACAATTCCAACAGCCTGAGCCAAGCGATATCTACCACATTCCATTATCTTAATGATACTCGGTTACCAAAATCCATTACTGTATCACGTATATGTAAAAAAAAATTCATAATTCCATGTGTGTGGTTAGGATATTTACAAACATACTAAATCAGAGAAAATACATGACCAATACGGCGAAGAAAAATGCTCAATGTTAGCCTGATATGTAGCGTCTGCAGGAAACATGTAGCATTCTCCCTCTCTCTTGCGCGCGTTATTACATGCGCTAAGGCGTGTGCGAGACCGCTAGTGTATATACAACAACAAAACATCCAGCGCTCCCGCGACTACAATTAAAACTTTTAAATGTTAATACTCGGTACGGAGTCTCAAAAATTAACAAAAGGAGAATTATGTTTTGGTGGTTATAGCAAGGTGATCGCGTTTGCTCTCTTTACGGAGGCATAGAACAATCCCTTATCATAATAACTTCCTTTTTCGTACACTAACGTACGAGT
Organism: Beris chalybata; assembly: GCA_949128065.1. Classification (NCBI taxonomy): domain Eukaryota; kingdom Metazoa; phylum Arthropoda; class Insecta; order Diptera; family Stratiomyidae; genus Beris; species Beris chalybata. Next base: position 99,758,032 of record OX421894.1, read on the forward strand.
CTGACTTGACAATGAAATCCGTTAAGGAAGTCACAACTTTAAATCTTTGCCGTTATAAGTTCTTATCGATTTTCCCTCTCCGTCGCTTCTCGACTGCCATTAGGTGCACCTGCAAAAACCCATGTACGTGAAATCTTTTAATATTTCTGTATAGGTGTATGCAATACTAATAAAAATAACGCGTACTTAAACTTCGTATGTATATGGCAAAAGATCACTAATTAGAGATAAACTAAAGCTGTTTATAAACGTAAGAATTGCGGTTATTATACAACAATAGCTCAGCAACCAACAGGGCTTGTTTGAGGCCGCGAGAAAACTGACATTGATTAGAGATGTTAATGCAAATGATTTCGTCATCATCTCAATTGAATCTAAACATACGCGTTAACCCCGATTAAGCTTTGACTAACTATGTATTATTGTAATTGAAATGGTATCGTCATCGCGCACCATGACGTATAACAGTTAAACACCCTAGTTCCACAATTCGAACGCGAGAAAAAAAATCAAAGAAGAACGTGTATTCTCAAGGAGGACTCAGGATAATAAGGTTGTAATTTGCATTCGAATTAGAGAGAATAAAATATGGAGTATACTTCTACGGAGCGTTCTTAATCATTCATAGATGACTATTTCAAGGCCAACTATAAAAGCGCCGGAAAGAGTATCACTATTACAATACTCTTACACAGTATTGTAGGGTGGTCGGGCATTAACGAGTTCATCAATGATTGTTTCTTATTAATCTCATCCATGATGTCGCTTTGATGAACTGATAGAAGCACCCATATTTATGTGTAATTTCGCGTTATTGAATTCATCCGATTTAAAGTTTAATCTGCATGCATGATAATGCCAAAGATGGGTATTGCTGAAGATAACTCTGACAGACTCTTGCCTATACCATCACATTATGGAACTATTAGTTGCTGAAACGCGTACAGTAGCTATCCAAATTTACAGGAAAGCAGCACTGGATAGAATCTGGAAGCTTGTTGTGCTTAATTGTCATCTTAACGCAAACTTGTCAATAGGGCCGAATTCGCTGCAGCAACGGTCTAATAAGTTCCTTTCGGATGGCCCCGCATTCGTTGAATCTGGACTATCTGGTTTGGACCCAGAGTTGGTCTTTAGTCAGGCCTTTAGCATGGCACCAGTGACGAATGGTCAACTGGTTGACACGTTTATTGCGTGACTGAGACTCAATTCATACTTCCAGCTCGTGTTGTCACCAGGCTGTCACTCGTGGATCTTTTCCGTGCTATATGTAGGTTATGTTACGTCTGCTGAGGGAATCTGAAAACAGGTTTAACTTGCCACAGGGGCTTTATTAACTGTTTCAAAATAAGGTTGCCCAATATTGACCGAAACACCTCCAAAAACTAAACGAAAACGAAACGAAAACACGTTCAATTTACTGGCACGGCTACTACGCCATACATGACAGGATGTCACCAGTTTTGGTGTGGCTGTTTAGCAAAATTACGTTTAAAGAATAGGGTTGCTTTACATTTTCTGTGTGCTAATTCATCAATACGGCCATGATTATAAACACAACATAACACCGGAATTCGAGCTTAAACCGTACACGAGCAAACACTATCGCCATCAATTTAGCTTGTTCCGCACTGAAGTTGTTTCTAACACCGACTTTTAAGTTCTTTAGGTGCAATAAAACAGCTTCTAATTTTCGTAATAGAGAACTGTCAGAATAACACGACATTGAACTGAAATTTATAACTAACAATAGTAAACAAAATATGAAGCAAGATTGTTATTAGTGTTGAGTATAAATTCAATGCAAGATGTAAAGGGAGAGGTAGACTTGTTTTGTTGCAACCATTTACTATCCAATTCTGTACTAGACATCGCGTAAGAAAATTTGAAACGCTTTGAGAGAAAAACTCACTAACAAAAAAAATTGTTACACGTCATGTACTCTTACTTGTTATGTATTCTGTACTTGCAGTGATGCATTTGGGATTGCAATTAATAGTACAGTAACAGTATTAGGTTACCAGGAAAAAAAAACTATTCCGCAGTACTTGTTGTATAGGTTTTGGTTTTGGTGTTATCGTTTCCCCATCCAATTCTAAAGACTCGATTAGTGGCGATACCAACCCAAAGGCTGACCTGAAATCCATTCCTAAATATAATTCCTGTTGCAAATCGGATACAATGTTTAATTTTAATTTTTCGGTATCATGACGAAATTCAACTACGGCTTCTATATGTCTGTGTATGACATGTACAGCCCCTCCGACAGTACTTAAAGTATTCAAAGAAACTTCAAGGGACTGATCATTCTGTTCAAGGTGTTCTAAAGCGTTTTTACCCAGACAACTTACGCTGGCGCCGCTATCCAACAATTCTATAAGAGGAATGCCACCTATGATGACGCATGCATACGGTCTGGGGTCTCCTGTTTTATAGTGTTTACCCGTGAGTCTGGTGGGGTGGTCGATTTTTAGGGGAGTGCACATTTCTTCGACGAAACCGGCATCTTCTGACTGCGCTCCTTCTAATGAGGGTGATGTCGAGCCGAAAATGCGGTTTCTTACTAACTTGTAATTGGCAGCTCGGGCTTCAAAAGTTTGGCGGTATAAAACTTTCTAAAATAGGTTCGAGATTAGTTGAGCGAGAAGTTTTTATAAAATTTTTGAAAAATGGGGGTGGAATGAGAGATCGAAATTTGTGTGAACGGATTGAAACACTCTGACCTCACTTTTGAATCCGTGTTTACTGAGCTTGGCTCGGTGGTCGGGCCATCGCTCCAGTGGCCACTTCCGTTTGTTTCATTTTCCCGGCGGCGTATCTCGCGTTTTGCCTGGGCCGGTTGGATCTGGACCGGCCCCCTTTCATGTTTTTTGCACTGCAGTTCGGACAATCGCGAACGATTTTCCCTTTTTCGCCACAATAGTAGCAGAAAAGCATGCGCATTTACTCGGGACATTCACGAAAACCATGACCTTTCGCGTCGCAATTCCAACATACCCAATTGGACACGCATATTGCCTTTATCTTGGGATCAGTTTCAACCTCAGAAGAGGCTTCCGGGAATTGGAGGTGTGCTCTGCGGAGCGAACATTCCAAGTTTCCAATGCGGCGTTCGTACGCTTCGGCTTGTTGACGTGCGTAATCCCATCCTGCCATCATATCAGCCTGCGCACTTGCCACCTGCTCTTGCACGTATTGTAAAGTGTTTGTAATATGGTTCCACTGTAAAAACTTCGGCTGTGGATCATTGGTACTCACTAATGTGACCGAATGGGCCTTTTAGAAAGGGGATTTTGTTTCACTTGCCTGGTTGAGAGTGGAAGGAGATTTGGGTGTGTTCAACTTACGAGGACAGTTAACTTCCCTGCTATTTATAGCTAGTGAGACAAAATTAAGTTCAGTAGCTGTGCGATATATCTTCATCGCATGAGTTTGATAATTCGATAATTTTTTGTTTAACTGGCCAGACTCGCTCCATTTTTGACCTCGCTGATACTTTTTCCAATGCGACTCGTCCGTCGACTTCGGGCCTTCTGCTGTGTTATTCGAGGTGGTCGCTAGTCCGGCCTCTACCAGGACCTCAGTGTCTGATGGCGACCTGGTTGTCATGGTGAGTGCGTAACTGAGACTCACACTCGAAACTTGGCAATTCTACTATTCCTTCTTGACGAATGATAACGTTTCTCGTTGTCTTGTACAGCTTGCTTGTTCCTTTATCTGTAAATATAGTTAACTTGGCAGCTGTGTATTAATTACTGATCATAAAGTGTATGGTTAACATTTAAAATTTTTACAACACAACCGCAAAATTTTTATAGTACATTAAATAAAAAATCTGCCAACAATCTGGGCGTAACTTTATTATTTTTCCGGCAGAAGTAAGGAACGCGTTCAATTCTGAAATGCGGTGTAGGCTACTATGTGAGTGAAAACCTATCAAAAAGAACAAGATCATGGAAGTGAAAATCTGATTGGATCTGAGAGATATGGAATAGCTTATGAAAAAGTACACAATCACTTTACACCCCCTTAGGGGTCAATTTTCAGAAAATCTTGAAAACACTGTCTTGGTATTCATATGGAGAATACATAGAATAAAATTAAATTCATTATTTGGGACGAGGTAGTAGATATGTCGAAAATCGTGGGAAAATATGCATTCTATTTTCACAGATAATTTTTTTTGCCCCCCCCCCCTTCTGAACGCCAATAGATATTCGTTTTTTTTATTCAAAATTATTTTTTTAGTTGATTTAGATATACACACCGAGTTTCAACATTGTAGCTTAAGCCGTTCTATATATAGGAAAAACACCTACCACTTGTACCACACTACCCTTAGGGGTCGAATTTCGAAAAACCTTGAAAACTCTTTCTAGGTATTCATACGAAGAATCCGTAGAATAAAAATGAATTCAATATTTGGAAAGACCTAGTAGATATGACGAAAATCCTGAAAATATATGCATTTTATATTTATTATATTTCCAAATATTTTTTTTTGCTCCCCCCCCCTTCTGAACGCCAATGAATATTCAAATTTTTTTTTATCACAATTTCTTTCCTAGTTGATTTACATATACACACCGAGTTTCAACATTGTAGCTTAAGCCGTTCCATATATAAGAAAAACACCCCCACTTGTACCACACTACCCTTAGGGGTCGAATTTCAAAAAACCTTGAAAACACTTTCTAGGTATTCATACGAAGAATCCGTAGAATAAAAATGAATTCAATATTTAGAAAGACCTAGTAGATATGACGAAAATCGTGAAAATATATGCATTTTAAATTTATTATTTTTACAAATTTTTTTTTGCCCCCCCCCCCCCCCTTCTGAACGCCAATGAATATTCAAATTTTTTTTTATCACAATTACTTTCCTAGTTGATTTACATATACACACCGAGTTTCAACATTGTAGCTTAAGCCGTTCCATATATAAGAAAAACACCCCCACTTGTACCACACTACCCTTAGGGGTCGAATTTCAAAAAACCTTGAAAACACTTTCTAGGTATTCATACGAAGAATCCGTAGAATAAAAATGAATTCAATATTTGGAAAGACCTAGTAGATATGACGAAAATCGTGAAAATATATGAATTTTATATCTATTATATTTACAAATAATTTTTTTTGCCCCCCTTTCTAAACGCCAATGAATATTCAAATTTTTTTTTATCACAACTACTTTTCTAGTTGATTTACATATACACACCGAGTTTCAACTTTCTAGCATAAACCGTTTAATAGTTAGGAAAAACACCCCCTACCCCCGTAGCATACTACCCCTAAAAAAAAAATTTATTTTTTCAACATTTCGCTACTATAGCTCTATCTAAATATCAAGTTTAAGGTTTATATCATTACAGGTTCTCAAGATATAAGCATCGGAACTTTTTCCTTTTCACCCTCCCCCACCCTCCCCCTCTTCACCCACAACCCCAAAACTTTTTTCCCTACTAGGGTTTAATTAGCGCTACTTCTGGTAAAAATTCTAAGCATCTATCTTAAACTGTTCTTGAGATATGAAATGTGTTTGATTTGAAAAATTCTCATCCCCTCCACTTCTATGCTCCACCTCCCACTTAAAAAATTTTACTTTGATCAATCTTTTTTTGTCAACCTTTACACCCAAACCAAATTTTATTTTTCTAGAGCAATTGGTTCATGAGATATCGTAATCTTAAGTTTTTCACCCCCCACCCCCATACACAACTTCCCCCACCCAAAATTTTTCTTGATTCTGTTCTCCTAGTATAACTACAAATATTTGTTAAGTTTGAATAGTGTGCCATTAACGGTTTAGGAGATATGGATTTTAGAATGTGTCTATCTCACCTTTTTTGGGTTTCGGACGCATTACATTTCCCCCCACTCCCACACCCCTTGATCAATATTGACAATTTTTCTGCAAATGGGTCTACTATCAGAGCTCTATAGAAATTCCAAGTTTCAGCTTCCTAACATAAGGGGTTACTGAGATCTGGAAACCAAAATTTTCGGTCTAAAACACTTCCCCCTCCTTCCCCCTCACACCCCCACCCCTAAAAATTTGGTCACTTCAAGGCGCCTACCCCATCTATTCGTTAAAAAAATTTCAATTTAATATCTCAAAGCGTTTGGCAGCTACGAGCCTCCAAACGATCTTGCGTACGGCGGACAGACGGACTGAAAATTTTTATTGCTTTTTTCGCGTCTACTAGTTATGAAACGTGAAAATAAAAATTTTGAGGGTAGCAAATTTTTTTTTTTAAAAAATCAATCACAATACTTAATTATTAAAATAATAAAGTAAAACCATGATTCCGAACGTTAAAGGATAAGTTTTACTCCGAGATTTAGACCGTATCATATAAAATAAGAAGTTAGTATGTCTATATTTGGGGTAAGGTATTACTATTACTATTAAGGATTAATTTTTAACATTAAGAATACGCAGTAAATACGACCAGCTATTAATTGCGAACTCAGTACGGTTAACTGACTCGTCAATCATGCCGATTCGTACGTCCTAACAGGGTTAACGACTAGAAACAATTTTGCTTCGAACCGCTAACACCAATTAGAATGGCTTTTCGTAGCGAGCGCAAGACAAAAAAAATAATTTCGTAGCGAGCGCAAGACAAAAAAAAAATAATAATGATTGCCTAAACTTCGCGAAAAGTTCGTCAAAAACGAAGTAAAATAAAATGTTTGTCGAAACTTTGCGAAATCTTCACCAAAACGAAACAAGGAAAAGGGTTTGCCGAAACTTCGCGAATTGTTCGCCAAAACGAAGTAGAATTAAATGTTTGCCGAAATCTCGCGAAATGTTCGTGGAAAATGAAGTATAAAAAAAGTTTGCGAAAAATGTTCGCCTATAGCTAAAGTATATAAATAGCTATTAAACTTCGAAAAAAGTTCGCCTAAAGTTAAAATATAAGAACTTCGAAAGGGGTTCGAGAAAAGCTCGCCTATTGCATTAGTATTAAAACTTAGAAAAACTTCGAACAAGGTTCGAGAAAAGTTCGCCTATTGCGATAGTATGAAAACTTAAAAATAAAAACTTTTACAAAGGTTCGAGAAAAGCTCGCCTATTGTATTAAAACTTAAAAATAATACTTAGAAAAACTTCGAAAAAGGTTCGCCTAAGCGAAAGTGTAAAACAATGATTATAAACTTCGAGAAAAGCTCGAAAAATGTTCACCTACATCTAAAGTATACAGATATGAACTAACATATCGATAAAGTTAGACAAAAAAGGTTCAAGATGCTTAAGCTAAGTCTTATCTAAGTCTTAAGATTATGTGGTCTTAAGATAAATCTTAAACTATTGATATCTAAGACTAATCTTAGAACTAATGTTTCGCTAATCTAATGTGTCCTAACCTAGTTCATAAAGAGTCTAAAACTAAGTCGGCTACGTAATAATTTAACGATGGTTTATGCGTAAATTGGAAATTCAGAATTGAGTTTTAAAGTAGTTTTGGGGAGGGTGAAAATTGGAAGCTTATTAACAATAACGACTAACACAATGCTCCATCTTGACTTGTCGGCCTCTGGGGTATGTTCTCCACCGCACGGCATGATACATCTCTTGAGAGGGTATGAAGCACAGATGTAGCTATAGTCTGTCTAAAATCGACCAGCACTGTGCTATAGTCTGTCTAAAGTCGACCAGCGCTGTGCAACTTGTCTCCCAAGAAATGTAGCTTAGCACGCACCGCCGGTAAAGACATCTCCCAGAAGCGGAGAAGCTCCGACGGATGGTGAAACAGAGGGAACGAACGCTGGATGGCTATTTTCCAGCACGTTCAGGGTGAGGTCTTGACCTGTATTTTTGGGGTGATCTCCACAAATTTTCCGCTAACCTCCTATATGAGTTCTAGAGCCTCTGTGGAGCATTTAATCACCCACTACCTGTCTATTAATGAAAGCCTATCACCTCAGGACAGGCGCGTCAGGGGACCAGGACACCACCTCCTCCATTTCACCTTCTTGGCGCTCTAACACAGCGGATGGTGATGGGGACGGCTTTCACAATCTTGCATCAGGCGCTCAAGACATCTCGTCCCTGATGTTCGGGAAGGAATTTGTAAAATTTTAATACTTTAGGAAAAGTCGAAATATTTGTGTCTCCTTGCCGTATAAGCGAAAAATGGGACAATCTGAAAAGAAAAGTGAGGACTTGTAATTTTTTGTATAAGCGTATGAAAACACTTGGAGGATTGCGGTCACATCAGACTGATATGACAAATGCAAATGTGGCCTACAATAAGTTTTGACCGGCGCGAAGTCCGTATATGAGTGTCGTATTGCTAAAAAAGTTCGGTCTAACAATCACAACTTATGCAGACGTTGGGCGCCATATCTGTAACGATTTGGTCCGCAGAACGTTCAGTTGGCAATCGTCATTGCCGAAATTTTGAACGTCAGCCTTGCGGACGGAAAGTCATTCTCCATCTGTCGGAAGAAATCGTCATTTCTTCACCCAAATGAAGGATAACTTTCTATATGTATTTCGTTGACTATGTATCATTGGACACATTAGTCCCACGGACGGCCAATGAAACGACGGAGCATCTAGCATAAGAGCACGTGCTAGCTCGTCGGACGGGGTGGGTATGTCGTTTCTATCCGTGGATCGATTAATTATGCTCGGTGGGCCGACGAATGGGTTTGAGAACTACCATTCTATCTGTCGGCGGGCTTGAAAGGATTGTAGGTGAGGGGGCCAGATGCACGAAGGGTGCGGAAAAGAAGGCGGAGGAAGTTAGGTGATTGGGAAGGAACATCGGGGTGAGATCATCCGACGGATGATAAAACATGATAAATCAACCCGTGTAGGTATTGAATTGACAAAACAGACAAAAAAAAGGAATATTCCGTATACGAACGGTTACCTTAAGGCCCAGTCGTGGCAGTAGTGTACGATTACGGTGCTGTTGAATGGAAATACGAGATTTCAATTGATATGCAAAGGCATCATTGCATACCGATAGTTTATCTTCCGAGTCAACTTCTTTCTTAATAATCGATATAGAGTTGGCCGCGCTATCGAACAATATCGACGTTTATCGTTAGGATCCCGGTGCATATTCTTTCGCGAATCGTCCACATTTCCCTTGTTTGAACAACGTACGATATTCTTTTGATAATGAAACGGTAATGTCCATGGCTTGATAGATCAGACGGAAGAGGTTATAGCGCATCATACGACCCTATACGCTTATGTGCTAGCTTTTCGATATAACCTAACCATGGACCTTTCTCCGGAAACATATCAGGGATATAACTATTGGACGACCTTATCTGCGAACCTCGCAATTTCGCAAAGCGTTTACGTCCGCCCTGTAAATTATTTCCGCCCGTGTACCAATATTTGAAACGTTGCTCCTTCCGTATTTCATTACAAACATAGAATTCGATATTACAATGCATAACCGGATCCAAAGCTTTAGCAACTCCCTACGTAAAGGAGGGTTGCCTTTTTTCAGCAATTGTCGCACGCACGACACCTAACGTTTCCGTTTGCGGTTAACAATGAGTCCGGCATTTACGTCACATTGGTAGGTTCGTAATGCGTTCCGTCTGATAAACGCTTGTCCCCATATACAGTATCAGCCAATTGCGGAGAGTGTGAATTAAGAAAATGCCATGGACTATGCTTAACGAGGATGCAACGCGTATCTACTGTTAATTTAAATTGACTTTACGTCCGTCGTTTAGCGCTATGCACTTGGCATAGCGGTCGCTATACTAAGTAACGGATGTAACAACTTCCAGGAAGATACCATGCAACAATTCTTCAACAGCCTACCTAACATAAGACAATTTGTAAACATGCACTCAACGAACTTCCTAACAAAGTGCTTAACCCAAAAAAACCAGCAATATCTAAGTGATCCTTGGTGTAAACCGAACCGAAATGCCTTTTCCGGCGCCAGGAATACATGCCAACACTTAGTAAAAGGTCTTTCCTCCCTCATACAAGAACCAGTATTGTAAGCTTCTAATAAAATTATGTTTCGCTGATACAAAAAGGCAACTACTCGCCGTTCAATTAAAGAATCAAGTGTTGTTGGCTTAGCCAATTCATCCAAGTAGTCGTCGATATCTTACTTCACCGTCTCCTGGAAAAGATTCTTATTTCTTTTTTTCTTACACCTGAATTCGTCGCATCTCTACCGAGTCTCCAAATGATGAAGTTGCGTGTCGCCTACCTCAACGGGGGTAAAATGCGTGGCGCGATCTCGTTTGGAAATTACCAAGTACCCGTGTAATTTAGTTGGACATTGGTATTGTCCTAATTCCGTTAAGATGCGACCAGATGGTTTTATTGTATCCCCTTTTCTTTACTTATGCTTTTGTTTTAGTTGTAATAATACTCTTCATTATATATTACTTTATTAGTAATAATACAGTATTGTTATTGATTTAAAAAAAAAAAAAAATTTCTTGCCCTCAAAATTTTTTTGTGTACATTTCATGACTAGTAGACACGAAAAAAGCAATAAAAATTTTCACTCTGTCTGTCCGCCGTACGCCGTCCGCCGTACGCCGTCCGCCGTACGCCGTCCGCCGTACGCCGTCCGCCGTACGCCGTACGCCGTCCGCCGTACGCCGTACGCCGTCCGCCGTCCGCCGTACGTCGACCGCCAAAATCCTTTGAAGGCTCGTAGCTCTCAAACCAGTGGAGCTATTAAATTTAAATTTTTTCTAGGAATAGACTGGGTAGACCCCTTAAATTGACATTATTTTCAGGGGTGGGGGTGTGAGGGGGAAGGTGGGGGAAGCGAAAAATTTTGGTTTCTAGATCCCAGTAACCGTTTATGTTAGGAGACTAAAACTTAAAATTTCTATAAAGCTTTGACAGTGGACCCATTTGCAAAAAAATTGATGATATGGGTGAAGGGGTGTGGGAGTGGAGGGGGAAGCAATGCGTCCGAAACGCAAAAAAGTGGAGATCTACACATTCTAAAATCTATATCTCCTAAACCGTTAATAGCAAGCAATTAAAACTTAACAAATATCTGTAGTTATACTAGGAGAATAGATTGAAATAAAATTTTTGGGTCGGGGTAGTGGCGTCCGGGGTGGGGTGGTTGGGGTGAAATACTTAACATTACGATATCTCCCAAACCAGAGGCACCAGAAAAACAAAATTCGGTTTAGATATAAAGTTTAATAAATAAAGATTGCTCAAAGTAAAATCTTTGAAGGGGGCGGGGGAGTACGTAAGTGGAGGGGATAAGAAATTTTCAAAAATAACACGTTTCATATCTCAATAACAGTGTAAGATGGATGCTTCAAATTTTTACCAGAAGTAGGCCTAATAGAACCCTAGTAGGGAAAAAAAATTTGGGGGTGTGGGTGTAGAGGGTGAGGGTGGGGAAGGGTGAGAAAGAAAACGTTCCGATGCTTATATCTTAAGAATCTATAATGATAGGAAGCTGAAACTTGGTATTTAGATAGAACTATAGTAGTGGCATGGTGGAAAAATAAATTTTTTTTTAGGGGTAGTATGGTACGGTGGTGGGGGGTGTTTTTTCTAACTTTAGAACGGCTTATGCTAGGAAGTTGAAACTCGGTACGTATTTGTAAATTAACCAGAAAAGTAATTCTGATAAAAAAAAATTCGAATGTTCATTGGCGTTCAGAAGGAGGGGGGGGGGCAAAAAAAATTATCCGTATATATAAAATGCATATATTTTCACGATTTTCGTCATATCTACTAGGTCTTTCAAAATATTGAATTCATTTTTATTCTACGGATTTTTCATATGAATACCTAGAATGTGTTTGCAAGATTTTTTGAAATTCGACCCCTAAGAGGGTGTAAACTGGTTGTATACTTTTTCATGAATTCCACCATGTTTCTCAGGTCAGATCAGATATCGAATATCTTTTCACTTCCCCAGGCTTGTTTAATATTCACCTATTTTTAAGTTTTTATTTTTCAACCTCTAGACCGCATTCCGGAATATGACCCAATTATTTAATTCATATGTTACACCCTTTTCTAACCGCTTTTTGTTAGGTTTTCAGTCACATAGTAACATATGCCGCATACCCAAATAAACCACGTTCCGAACTTCTGCCGGAAAAATAATAAAGTTGCGCCCAGACTGTTGGCAGATTTTTATATTCATATGTATTAAAAAAAAACAACATTGTAATAGAAAAAAACAACAAACGTAATTATTCTTCTGTACATTCCAACAATAATAAATGTAAATGGAATTGCTAATTTAACAAATGCGAAGTGTTTTAAAATTTCACGAAGAACATCAATTGGCATGTCGATGAAAATGTTTTAATGAAGCAGCTGCTAATGGTGGTGTTGCAGTGGTATGATTAGGAGATTTAAAAAGTTCATGGCTCCTTGCTGATGGCGATGTTGGACAGCGGATTGATGATGTGGTTGTTGTTGTCATTGCGGTTGCTGTAAAACGTGTGGCGGCTGGTTGGATTTCACAGAGCGCACTATTCCGCGTCGCTTTTGCGAAACTTTACGGATGAAGTCAACGAGACCGGCGATTCATATCCGATGCCGTCCACGAATTTCGCTGGAACAGCCTTATCTGGGTGAAATAGCTAACTCGCCTGTGAATTATCAACAATTACGATTTCTATGTAAATCACGTCCCAATCGATCTAAATCTTTAATATAGTTACCTCTTGTAATAAACACATGATTCTTAAACAGTCTTGCACGAAATACCCTCCATTGATCTAACAGATCGGCTACGTACTCCGCATATTTGGCTAGCGACGATTGTAAAACTTCGTTGGCGGGTGTTCTTTTGAAAACGTGCACTTGATGAATTGTGCCCATGACTTCTACGGCCACTATGAAATCCGTATTTGGGAATTGGCTTAAGATTGCTGTGCACTGTGCGTATTTGATGACGTGGCGGCCCTTTAAGCCTTGGTGGCTGCAGCCGTATCACGCGCCTCTATTTCAGATTCGCAGCGTCAGAAAAAATCACGCCACGAGCAGGCTGAACACACGTTGCACGCTGGATGAGGATTTGCAAACAAATGTCCGTCAATTCGCAAGTTTTCACAAACAGGGTACCCCCACGGAGGATTCTCACACAAAATTTGCCTCTTCTGGTTGCAGAGGAGTGGAAGGTGTTTAATTTTGTGCGAACTTATACTTTGTATACAGAAAAAAAAAACCCGGCCGCGACGTTGGGCGAAGACGAGTTCGGAAAATATAGTGCTTTGGTATTGGGAGGGAAAGATTTTTTTTCCCGAATTCGTGCAATGGATAAAATTTAAATTCACCGACTCGTTATGCATAATACAAGCCTTGATCACAATTTAGTTCGCTTATATTTTATCCGGACGAGTCACTTGTCGGATTTTTTTGAGCGCGGCGCGGACAGACCATCGGTTTAAGTGTCGCCGTTGCCGTCAACTCATAAGGCCGTTGAGGATTCGTTATTACACGATATGAAGGCGCACTGCTCACACGAACTGACAGCTGAAATGGGATTTACCGCGGGCTCCAATGACCGTTTTTTTTTCACACACCTTCATTACGATATACGATATTACGATATACGATATTAATATGATATTATTATATTTCTGATATTGTCTAGGGCATTATACATATTAATCGATGAATCAATAAGTTGATATTTTTAATTATTAGTATAGAATTTAAATTTCGAATTATTATTTTACAATTAATAGCAATTGCGACTCGCTTCAAGAACTTTTTAGACTGCCATAATGTTACTGTTAGACGGTCATTCCAAACCGTCAATGCATTGCAAGCGGTGGTGATACCCGTAAAATTCGTGTGTATGAGCGTAATTTTTCATGAGAAGGAGAAAGGTTGAAAACGGAATTCAAGTGTCAAACGAAAGAGACTGAAAAATAACAGTTTGTAGAGGAAGTGAGATGCAAGGGATTCTAGTGTCAAGTTTCATGTTGCTGATTGGTTAAAGGCTACTACCATTTAAACTTCCATCGCCTAACACAATCAGATTTCATTACGGAATATCTTGTTATCAGCCATTCCATATACTTCCATGATGTATTGACCAGTGGCGGCTCGCCGCGAAAGCTAGGTGTGCAGTGCTTTTAGCTTGTGTTACACTGTTCGCATTTTCTCAGTTTTTTGCATATATTTTCGTGAAATGTATGGCGAGCTTGTAGAAAGCTCTCATTGATCATACAGTGTAACACAAGCTTAAAGCACTGCACACCTAGCTTTCGCGGCGAGTCGCCACTGGTATTGACACTCTGACGTCACGTAAAAATGCGTCGTTTCACTGTCAATGGAGTTTCAATCGTCATTGTGTCCATTTTTGACGAATTAACGATCACACGGAATGACCATTTTGGGCCGCGGTCCGAATTACGCTTTTTGCACTCTTAGCGTGCTTACACTCGGTCCGAATTAAACTCACAACGATTTATTTGCTCACGAGCATATGCACAGTGTGTCCGTCTTTGCAATCTGTATCATTGACGGTTTAAAAATTAAAAACATTAAAATTTATTCGCGATTGTGAAAAAAATTAGTGATAACAATATTGACAACAAAATTGACAATCAAATTAACGGAGCAGGGGTCTGTCCAATGTTCAGCTATAGCTGCTTCGATAGCAGTTTACAAATTAGCAGTTTACAAATTAGCAGTTGTTGTGTTCGAGGCCTTGGAAGAATTATTTTGACTTAAAAAAGTCAAAATAATTGAAAGGAAAAGGAAGGTTCGGGACAGAAGGGCCAATTCCACCTAAGTCCGAATTGGTGGCTGAGTTTTAGCTGGTGCGACGCTCTTGCTGGCGGCCGGGACTAGCTACGGCAGTGTGGGGGGGGTACTTGCTTTAACTCAGACCATAAACCCTTGGCCTGTACAACAAAATTATTATCAGCGCCGACTTATCCAAGGAAATAAAAAAAATTGGGATTATTTTCCCAATTGGTCGTGAAAGACCAAGAAGCGGTTGGATTGGCGCGGCTCCGCGATTTGTCAGGGCGCTCTGGTGTTGTTGGCGCCCTGCTCTGCCCACCCTACCTCAGCCACGACTGTCCTCTAAAACATTTCGCGTCGTGGCCCCTTATTGAGGTTCGGGGCCAGGGAGCTAAACGCTCGGGTTCATTTAAAAAAAATGGCCTTTAGCCTACCAGCATTTTTATCTCTTTAAAACAAAAAAAAATCGAGCCAAAAAAAAAAAATGCATGTATAATAAAATATATATCAGGAAATAAAGCAAAAAAAATATAAAAATTTATGTACTTACTCCATTACAGGAACTCTTCCATTTATCTGTGTTGTCTCATCTTTTTTTCGTTTCGTTTCATCCCTAAATTTCCTAATTCATTCCTTCTTTAACTTTCCTAATTCATGCCTTCTTTAAATTTACTATTTCGTCCCTTCTGTAAATTTCCTAATTCATGCCTTCTTTAAATATACTAATTCATGCCTTCTTTAAATATACTAATTCATGCCTTCTTTAAATTTCCTAATTCATGCCTTCTTTAAATTTACTATTTCGTCCCTTCTGTAAATTTCCTAATTCATTCCCTCTTTAATTTTCCTCTTTCGTTCTTTCTTTAAATTTTCATATTTCGTTCTTTCTTTAAATTTCCTTCATTACTTTTTCTTGTAAAATTCGTCGTGCGGCTCGATTAAACGACAATCGATGTAATTCTCGAAATGCTTGGTAAAATACCAATTCCACGGGAGGCGGGTAAAATGCTAACACCCGTCAAATGATGCGTCAAAAAAAAAAATTATTTTTCGCTTGAACTGTCACCCGGAATACTATTCACCGCGTTTAAATTCACTGTTTTTACGCTAGTTTACACGCTCCAGACGTTCTGGACACCGCGAACTTTCTATTCAATTGTTTTACTTTGAATTATTCGATGCAAATTTCGTGTGAAAATTTTTCTTCAATCGCGAGAATCACATAAACGCCAAAACAGAACCGGGTCATTCTTTCCAAACTCTCCTTCATCTCTTTCCCACACGAATCAAATTCTCGTTTGTGTGCTATACACCCCCAACGCACACTTCACCACCAGTCAACCATTTTCTTGAACTTTTCTCGTTTTGTTTCGCCAACTTTTTCTTTTTCAAATTCAAACCTAAATCGCAAAACTCATCCTCCAACTCGACGCGCGCTTCCCGGTCAAGATTTTAACAAGAGAAAAGCACTAAGGTGAATAATCTTGCCCGAGTTAAGAATTTTTTAAAAAAAAATTTGGGAACCGCGATCTGTGCTACACTTTCACGTCCGCCATTTTTTTCGGTCCTCTCTTCTACGTTTTTTTGGTGGCAGGGTTGTCGGCACTTTCTGTGGATCCACACGATACTCGAATGACATTTCGAGGATCGAGTGGATCCACAGAAATGTTAACGAGATTGGTGTTACCAGCCAGCGGCGACTCAACAACATAGGCGGCTCGCCGTTGGTTTCCCAGCGCCGAACCGACTAAAGAAAGTCGTCGCTTTTGGTCGGTCTCATGCGCACGACTGAGTGCCGGGCAATCGGTGTACTCCCTCGGATCACTGCCTCAGATCCTTGGAGTGGTAAGTCCCCAGACGTTTGCCTCCTAGATCCTCCAATTCATATCGTGAGTTGCCTAGCACACGACGAATTCTGCACTTGAGGAACTTCTTCGCCAGCTTGGCATTATAATTCTGCGCGGCTGTGGACAAGGAAAAGTTTCTACGGAATACCTCCTGTCCTACACAAAATTGTGTTTTAGCAGCACGCAGATTATAACGCCTGCTGCTGTCCTCATGTGCGACCCTTATTTTCGTCTGCGCCAGTTGTCTCACGATAGGAATTCCCTCTCGAGGTCGAAGCTGTACATTTGACTCTCCCAACGCTCGCAAATGCTTCAGCAGTTCGTAGTCCTTCCCGTGCAACATCATGTGATTCCCAAACAAAACCTGATAAGGAGAAAATCCAGTGGCTTGGTGGAGTGAGCTACGAAGAGCACATCCAATTTTGCTTAGACTCTCATCCCATCGTGTTTGGTCATCAGTGATGAATGCTCGAATTCCGGCCAGGATGGACTGATTGACACGCTCCGAAGCATTCGCTTGCGGTGAGTAGCTCGGGGTGTACAGGTGTTTAACTCCGTATTTGTTCAGCATGGTGTTAAACACATTCGACCTAAATTGAGAGCCGTTATCGGAGAGGATTGTCTCAGGTGTTCCAAACGTATGGAAGACCTGCCCCTCCAAGTAGTTTGTGATCTCTTCAGCAGTGATCCGCCCCAAAGGATGTAGAAGTGGGAACTTGGTGAAGTGATCCAAGACGATCAAGATAGCGATTTTACCCCGTTTGGTACGTGGATATGGTCCAAGTACGTCGATGTACAGATGTTGGAATGGCTGATCAGTCTGGAACGGTTCTCCCATAGGCGCTCGTAGAGGTCTGTTCGGGGACTTTGTCTCTTTGCAAGTGTCGCACGCCAGAACGTAGGTGCGTACTTGTGTAGCCATTCCGGGCCAGTACAAAAATCGCCTGACTCGCTCTAGCGTTTTGGCATAACCACCATGGACCGTGGTGTCTGCCTCGTGCGCCTGAGCGATCGCAGCTGACGTAAGGCTCGATGGAATCCATAATTTCCAGGCCCTGTCTTCAGCAATCGGGTCACCGTTGTGAGGCTCTGTGCGCTTATACACGAAACCATCCCTCACGCATACGTCAGGAAGCCGATCGGCGTTCGCATCGACGGTGGACACTAACTCTTTATATTCTTTGCCAGAGAATTCTGGAGAGTCCATATCCACCATCGGTGCCACATCGATCAGCGCGTTTAATCCCTCTTCGTATACACGAGAGAGAGCGTCGGGTACAACGTTCAGGCTCCCTCTTCGGTGCTCGATTGTGAAGTCGTAACCTTGGAGTTTTAAACTCCATCTTGCCAACCGTCCTTGTAGGTCTTTCTGCGACATGAGCCATTTGAGACTTGCGTGATCCGTAATGATTTTGAACGCAGTCCCTTCTACATAGGCTCGAAATTTTTTCACGCTCAACACAGCTGCATAACACTCGAGTTCGGTTACGCTGTAGTTGCGTTGAGCGGAAGTGAGCTTCTGTGACATATACGCCACTGGAGATTCCGATCCGTCGTCGTTTTCCTGAAAGAGAACGCTACCCACCCCTGATTTACTGGCGTCGCACTGGATTACGAAAGACCTCTTAAAATCAGGATTGATTAATAAGGGGGCTCTCGTCAACAAGTCTTTCACTAATAGGAAGGAAGTTTGTGCCTCTGTAGTCCAAGCAAACTGGTTGGACTTCTTTAGAGTGTCTGAAATCGGTGAAACAGTCGCAGCAAAGTTGGGAACGAATCGTCGATACCAGCCTGCCATACCAAGAAAGCGTCGAACTTGACGTGCGGACTTAGGCGAAGGGTAATCGACGATGGCTGAAACTTTGTTGGGATCAGTTTTCAAGCCTCCTTCTCCAACGATGTAACCGAGGTATTTCACCTCTTTCAGACAAAACTTGCTCTTGTTGACGTTAATGGTCAGGCCAGCCTTTCGCAAACATTCTGCGACTTCTGCCAATAAAACCAGATGTGAATCGAAATCCTCAGAAATTAACAGCAGATCGTCCAAATATACGAATACCTGCTCCTTCAACTCGGGTAGGATGACTTTGTCCATCAAACGACACATCCTTTGCGGCGCGTTGCATAACCCAAAAGGCATGCGCGTGTAGTGATATAGAGGCCGGCCAGGAATGGTAAACGCTGTATATTCCCTGGATTTGTTCTCGAGAGGAATCTGCCAAAAGGCGTCTTTGAGGTCCAGGCTAGTAATAAAATTGGCTCGCGGCAAACGACTTAAGATACCATCAATGTGTGGTAATGGATAAGCATCCTTCTTCGTCACACTATTGACTTTGCGCGAGTCCAAACATAACCTGACCTTGCCTGGCTTCCTCACGAGAACCACAGGCGAGCTCCATGCACTCTGGCTGGTCTCTATAACGCCAAGTGCCCTCATGCGATCGATCTCGTCATATAAAAGTTTTTGGATCGCAGGAGACACTGGATAATGTCGCTGTTTGATGGGACTTGCATCACCAACGTCTATACTGTGTTGTTCGACGTTGGTCACACCGAGTCCGTATACTTCGTATGATGGAAATTTGGACTTTACCATTTCCAACCTCTTTACATCTGTGGGCGTTAAATGGTGGGCATCCGGAGCTATCAGTTGCGATGCAGTATCGGGAGTATCGACCGCGCTGATAATGCTGGGAGCTAGTTGGAATGATCGCCAGAAATCTACCCCTAGGTACAATTTCTGCGACAGGCTCGGCACTATATACAAGGTAATGGGTTTGGTAATACCACGAAAAGTAATATCGGTGTTTACCGTGCCCAAAACTTTCTGTGCAGCACCATCAGCGGTCTTCACCTCTTGACAGACCGGTCGATAATTCACCTGTGCATCATGGAGACGTTGTAAAGCGTTTGCCCCCAGGCAACTGATGCTCGCCCCACTATCGAGGAGTCCTTCAACGTCCACTCCGTACAAGGATACCATGGCGTACGGACGTATGTCCAACGGATTGGTAATGATGGTAGAGAGGATCGCTTTCTTTTTTTCACGCACTATCCTCCAGAATGTACGAAGGCGCAAGATTGATTTACTGCGACCGGATCCACTCGTTAGTGCTGATACCTGATCAACACTTGCGATTGGAGTAGGCGCAAAAATTCGCTCTCGAGCCTCCATATATTCCTTTAGCCGAAGGTGGTATGGCTTGAGAGGATGGTGGGAATGTCGTCTTGGATGTTCTTTTGCGATAAGGGCTTCTTCAGGCCGGGAAACAGCCGGCTCTGTCT
Organism: Beris chalybata; assembly: GCA_949128065.1. NCBI lineage: Eukaryota > Metazoa > Arthropoda > Insecta > Diptera > Stratiomyidae > Beris > Beris chalybata. The sequence goes on from OX421894.1 coordinate 99,777,867, forward strand.
TATCGCTTGGTCTCGTTAATAATTTGACGTGCGGAGTGTTGATCGTCGATGAAATGGGTTTGGATGCTTTTACGTTAAAAGGATGGGAATTGGGTTCAGAAAATGTTGTAGGTAGGGTATTAAAATTTGGAAGGGTATTGTTAGGGGTTGAAAATTTGGGTAAAGTTGTTTCATTTGGGCTGTCTAATTGAAATTGGGACGTGGAATTGGAGTGGTGAACAGATTTTCCTACTGCTGTCGGGATGCAGTGTTCGGACGGGAGGGACCCGCTGTCCTTCCGTCCCTTCGGCCGTTTCCCGCCTTGCAATGGACGCAGTTGGGCTTTAGAACGTCAGCCCGACCACATCCATAGCAGAAGATGCCTTTCGCAGGCTCCGCACACTCCCGATAACCATGTCCTTCTTTCCTGCAATTCCAGCAGATCCAGGGGTTCGATAGTCCGGCCAAATCGACGGAAGAAGTCGTATCCTGATGTTCTTCCACGATTGGCTCATGTATCTCGTGGACTCTGGCCTGGTTCCAAGGGGATGGTCTGGTGGCTTTTCGCGTGTCTTCCACCTGCACTACAAGCCGACGTAACTCGTCCATAGTGAGTACAGAGTGGAAGCACAACTGTTGCTGTGTGCTGCCCACCAGATTTCCGCGCACCAGAGCCACGAATTCGGACTCAATCATGGGAGCGTTCAGCAGTGAACGAAGCTCCGTCATGTCTTGTTCGAAGGACATGAAGGGCTCGTGTGGCGCTTGTCGTCTACCAAGCATCTGCTTCCGTAACTCCCAATCCGTGCTGCGCTCTCCCCAGACCTGCAAGAATGCTACCTTCAGAGTATCCCAAGACGAGTTGTTATTGGACCGACGCCACAACCAATACCACTTGTTGGGCCTACCATCCAGCAGCAGATGGAAGCCCTGCGTCAGCAGATCTAAATTGCCGCGCAAGTCGCTCATCGCGAGAGTCTCGGCCCGAAAAATCAGCTCCTCTGCACGTAGGAGTTGGCTATCCCCGTTAAAACGCAAACGCCAACGCCTTAATGGGCTGTAGGAATTCCTTACACGATGATTAGGGCCGTGGCTAACGCGATCGCTGACCAACGCGGCCGCTCCGGTCCGCTGATCTGCCCTCCCAGCACGCGAGTCTCCCTCTGCTGCCGAATAATGGGCCCCCACCGGTCTCTGAGACGCCTGCTCTTCCCGAAAAACCCGTCTCATCAACTCTATCAGCTGATCTACTCCCAGCTCAGTTCGTACCACTGGCGAACGTGTACGCCCTGGCGCTGGATTCGTCGTAGCTGGGATACCTGTGTCACGTATATCGGACCAACGTGGTCGTTCGCCTACTACCCTTTCCGGTGATTGTGGGATTGGATGCACAAGCTGGTTCACCCCCTGCTCTTGGCCAATTGAACCGTCAGGGGCGTAAAAGACCCCACCGCCGACCGTTTCCAGCGGAAAATCGAGATTTAACCGCCTTGGTGAAAGTCCGCCGGCCGCTGACTTCGCTCTGCTGCGTGTCACGGCTCCGGTTCTCGCTGTGGCGCCCTCCACGCCCCTAACGGTCCAATAGTCCTGCGGCTCCAGTGCCTGGCGACAATTGGGACACGTTTTGTGGCTCAGCACCCACTCCTCCACACAATGCAGGTGGAAAGTGTGCCCACATTTCGTCCGCGCTTCGTCCTCGCCCCCCACAATATGTTGGCACATCGTACATATTTCGTCAGTTCGCCCCAACGGCGACCGTGGCAGTGGCATGACTAATGGGATGTGTGAATGTAAGCAAAAAAATTGTAGCGAGTGACTAAATGCGGTATGTCGATAACGATGCGTTCAAGCGTTGAATGTTGATATGAATGAACCAGGGAATCAAAGAAAAGGAAATGTTTAATTTGGTGAATGTGTGAATCGATGATGCCTATTGCCGGTGTAATCAACTGGTTGTGTGAATTTTAGAACAATGTATATGATACGCAAGGGAGCGAATGAATATAGATTGAATGACTGAATGTATGTTGTAAGAAGGAATGGCTATTAGTATGATTGAATTGCTGCGTGAAAGTCCGAACGAGGTTATAATTGATTATATGTATGTATTTCAGAACGTATGTATAAGAAAATGATGAACGATAGAAGTGAATTTCAAGGGTAAGCGCATGATTGTGTGAATGAATTTTTGGTATAAGTGTTTGAACAGAATTAATTCTGACTGTAAAAAAAATTATTATGCGCGATTGAATGCTGAGTGGATGCACTGTTGTACGATTGAATGAATTGAGTGCAGGAATAAACGACTGAGTAATGAATGGCTGTATGTAAAAATAAAAACGTATGAACGACAAAATGAAGTATATATATATGATTTATGAGAATGAATAACCGATTGTGTGAATTTCTAGCGAATGTATCGAGAAAACGAATGAATGGTATTATGAACGATTGAATGTATGACTTCAAAAAAAATGAACCCTCACGTCGTCGCAACCTTTCCCCTCCCCTCTATGCAGAACAAATCGCGAAGCCGAACTTGATCTTTTCCGACCCCTCGGGAAAATCCGGAACGCGATTAAATTTCAACAAAAAAAATGGGGAAAAATAGCAAGCAAAAGAAAATCAAAATAACAAAAATCTACGTTAAAATGTAGTCAAAAGACTTAACAAAAACAACTCTAATTATCAAAAAAAAATACTACTTTAGTTCAAAAAAATATTCTACGTTAAAAGGTACACTAAAAGGAAGGATAAGGAAATAAGGTACTTAACAAAATTTCGACGAAATTTCCTATCATCAAACTCACCAATATCTTACAAGTATTTATCCCAATTGTCTGACGACACGCCCGCCAAGACAGGGCATGCCCAGCACTCAAAAGGGTACTTGCAAAACAAAAGTGGAAAGAATCAGAAAGAATACGTTTATCACAACTTGCATCACATCAATCTCGTATACAGACAATATTTCCCTTTCCTATGGAACCGAATTGGCGCCTAAAGGTTGCCAAAACGGTTCGTCAATAGGATCGTTCCATATTGCCTCCATACAGGTTTGATGAAATGTTCTGCTGTTGAAAATCTGAAAAGCTTGTACACTTGGACTCTTGATTGCCGTTCAGGCGAAAATTCTGTCGCAGAACGACTAAGTTTTTAGTCCTTTTGCCCACCAACTTTTTGTACGGAATTTTTTCTGACTCGCACGTGTTGATGGACTACGCTTTGTGCACTAAGCGTAGCGGTGGCTAGCCCCACGTTGGGCGCCATTTGTTGCGTTCGAGGCCTTGGAAGAATTATTTTGACTTAAAAAAGTCAAAATAATTGAAAGGAAAAGGAAGGTTCGGGACAGAAGGGCCAATTCCACCTAAGTCCGAATTGGTGGCTGAGTTTTAGCTGGTGCGACGCTCTTGCTGGCGGCCGGGACTAGCTACGGCAGTGTGGGGGGGGGGGTACTTGCTTTAACTCAGACCATAAACCCTTGGCCTGTACAACAAAATTATTATCAGCGCCGACTTATCCAAGGAAATAAAAAAAATTGGGATTATTTTCCCAATTGGTCGTGAAAGACCAAGAAGCGGTTGGATTGGCGCGGCTCCGCGATTTGTCAGGGCGCTCTGGTGTTGTTGGCGCCCTGCTCTGCCCACCCTACCTCAGCCACGACTGTCCTCTAAAACATTTCGCGTCGTGGCCCCTTATTGAGGTTCGGGGCCAGGGAGCTAAACGCTCGGGTTCATTTAAAAAAAATGGCCTTTAGCCTACCAGCATTTTTATCTCTTTAAAACAAAAAAAAATCGAGCCAAAAAAAAAAAATGCATGTATAATAAAATATATATCAGGAAATAAAGCAAAAAAAATATAAAAATTTATGTACTTACTCCATTACAGGAACTCTTCCATTTATCTGTGTTGTCTCATCTTTTTTTCGTTTCGTTTCATCCCTAAATTTCCTAATTCATTCCTTCTTTAACTTTCCTAATTCATGCCTTCTTTAAATTTACTATTTCGTCCCTTCTGTAAATTTCCTAATTCATGCCTTCTTTAAATATACTAATTCATGCCTTCTTTAAATATACTAATTCATGCCTTCTTTAAATTTCCTAATTCATGCCTTCTTTAAATTTACTATTTCGTCCCTTCTGTAAATTTCCTAATTCATTCCCTCTTTAATTTTCCTCTTTCGTTCTTTCTTTAAATTTTCATATTTCGTTCTTTCTTTAAATTTCCTTCATTACTTTTTCTTGTAAAATTTGTCGTGCGGCTCGATTAAACTACAATCGATGTAATTCTCGAAATGCTTGGTAAAATACCAATTCCACGGGAGGCGGGTAAAATGCTAACACCCGTCAAATGATGCGTCAAAAAAAAAAAATTATTTTTCGCTTGAACTGTCACCCGGAATACTATTCACCGCGTTTAAATTCACTGTTTTTACGCTAGTTTACACGCTCCAGACGTTCTGGACACCGCGAACTTTCTATTCAATTGTTTTACTTTGAATTATTCGATGCAAATTTCGTGTGAAAATTTTTCTTCAATCGCGAGAATCACATAAACGCCAAAACAGAACCGGGTCATTCTTTCCAAACTCTCCTTCATCTCTTTCCCACACGAATCAAATTCTCGTTTGTGTGCTATACACCCCCAACGCACACTTCACCACCAGTCAACCATTTTCTTGAACTTTTCTCGTTTTGTTTCGCCAACTTTTTCTTTTTCAAATTCAAACCTAAATCGCAAAACTCATCCTCCAACTCGACGCGCGCTTCCCGGTCAAGATTTTAACAAGAGAAAAGCACTAAGGTGAATAATCTTGCCCGAGTTAAGAATTTTTTAAAAAAAAAATTTGGGAACCGCGATCTGTGCTACACTTTCACGTCCGCCATTTTTTTCGGTCCTCTCTTCTACGTTTTTTTGGTGGCAGGGTTGTCGGCACTTTCTGTGGATCCACACGATACTCGAATGACATTTCGAGGATCGAGTGGATCCACAGAAATGTTAACGAGATTGGTGTTACCAGCCAGCGGCGACTCAACACAGTTTACAAATTAGCAGTTTACAAATTAGCAGTTTACAAATTATTCCCGCCAATAAGGCAGTTATTCGTTACGTGGTTTGTTTGTTTGATTTTTTTTTTTTTTAAAGTATTAAAATTTAAATTATCGTTTTTTATTGAGTTCCGCTTGAAACTATCCCTCTCTCAAATTTCGTCCTCTCTATCAACCGTCCTTTGGTCTCGGAATTTTCCATTTTCAATTTCAAATAAAACACGTTTTTTCTTAAACTTTTTTACCACAACAAAACCATAAAAACTCCCACCTCAAACACAAAATTCTACAAGTACAATTTAAAACCAATTCAATTGCTCGAATAAAATTTCGTATCTTCCCCAACCTTGCGCGCGACAACGCCGTCCTTGAAATACCCATCGTTGCTCCAATTCATCATTTGTTCGGTTGTAAAGGGTCCGTGAATTTCGCTGTCGACATCATTCCACTTGAATTCCCAGTTTAAAACTTTCGGGGCATCATCTTCCTCGTTACCGCTGTCGTCTCCGTCATCTCGTTCGCTTTCGTCCACTTTATTCGTGACCAGTTTCGTCTTTTTCTTCTTCTCGAAATCATCGGCTTACATATCAAGCTCGTCGTCCTTGTTGGCGGCCTCGCCAGTAGCAGTGGCAGTAGCGGCAACAGCTGTACTACTCCTGCCTGCCTTTCTAGATCTCCGTTTTATCTTCAACTGAATCAGTTCGTATGTTTCCTGATAGATGTCCATGTTGCCTATTTCCGTCAGGACGTTGTTTGTCAGTTCGGTGAATTTCGCCACGAGTTCGGCATTCTCATCAACAATTCCCGCCTTTTTACGACGCAATCGTTCGATAGACGAGAGCTTTGGGGTTTTGCTGCTCTGTCGTTGCAGTGTCTTCTTGACTGTTTCGTCGGGCTCCATTAGTTTGAAGATTTCCTTGTACGTTTCAATTTCATTGAAGTTTTTCGACGATTCGTTTTCGGAATCACTGGAATCGGCCAGGCCCCGATTGGTTTTCTCGATGTAGTTCTTGTCGGTCTTGACCTGGAAAATAGATTTGTTGGTTTCGATTCCAAAACAAAGCCTTCTCCCTCTAAACTTGTCCCAGTCAAGTGTCCTTCCTCGAGTTCCTCTTTCATGTTGACATCGCCGTCCATTCCTGAGATTCCATCCTCTTCGCACTCGAAATCATTTTCGTCTATAATATTGTAGCTGAAAGCCGAAATCGCGAATTATCAGTGAAAAAAATAGGAAAAATATAAATTCAGCCCACCGCTCATCGTCGTCGCTGTCTTCTTCGTCCGAGTCCAGGGTGTGCTTCTTGACGGGCTCGTCCGCTTTCAACCGCTTCACATCCTCGCCTATATCCTCCGCGAAAATTTCAGCAGCTCGTTTTGCTATTTTTCACCGTTTACGCCTACAAATTAACTTTATTCACGGCCACACACAAAATATTCAACATTTTAAATGACATTTCTCCACTTGAAGGAATGTCACACATACTAATGCAATATAAAGCTGCTTTCTTGCTTACAGTCTGTACTCAAAGCAGTGAAAAGCAGCTATGATAGCAGCTTTTTGGAAATACTGAACAGAATAACTGAGAAAGCAGCTTTTTGTTGCATTGGACAGGAAAAGGCTGATATAGCTGCTGTCGAAGCAGCTTTAGCTAAACATTGGACAGACCCCTGGTAGTCAACTCGATTTGTCGCCTACGTTGTCAATGAATGGCATGTAAAAATATGCAATCACACTGAATTGACACATCTCTCTTTTCAGATAATACGAAATTCACAGCAAGCCACGAATTATAATTTTTTAGTTTTATTTGTCAGAATTGTTTGAAAATATAAGTAATTTTCAAAATTTTTTTCAAGAAAATGACAAAACGTACTCATGTACTCATTTAGAGATGACAATTTTAGCGGCGTTTTTGGCGGCGTTTTTGGCTGGAGATCGATGATGAAGACCTTCCGGACGAGACAGTGTCACGAAAGCACAGCGGATAACTTTTGTGCTTAGTTGCTGCTCGAGTTACGTGCTGACGAACCGGACTTGTACAGGAATTTTGCCGTAAATTTTTATCTGTCTACAGTTCCCGGTTTTTGAGAAATATGACTCCGAATTTCTTTCTTTCCCCCTCTGCCACCGCTCACCAATAGTTCATATGTGAAGTGGTTCTTAAAAAGTGAAACTATTTTTTTAAAAAGCAGGTATTCCTCTTTTCCGTACGTCACCTCACCCGTCATAAATCTTACATTCAATAGAGCTCACTTATAATACTGTAAACATAAAACCAAATATTATCTTCTTGGTACAATCCCTATCCTCCATCTTCCATCCTCTATCCACCATCCCCATCCATCATCCACATCCAACATCCTACATTTTCATCCTCTATCCACCATCTACCATCATCCATACTCTGTACTCCATACACTATCTCACATCCTCCATCCACCATCCATCGTCCAACTTTACCATTTAGTTATAGGAACGCATAACTAATACACCGAAAACGAACGAACTGCCGCTAAATCATATGAAATACACTCAAATGTTGAGCCAACTCGCGAACCACCAAGTTAAATGATTTTGCTAACGCAGAAACCATCGCGGGCGTATCCTCAATATACCAAAAAAAAATTAAACTTTTCCGTACGGCGGATAGACAAATTTTTTTTCTTTTTGGGAATAACCATTCCTAAAATGTGAAAATACTAAACTTCAGTGTAGCAGATTTTTTTAAAATTATCAATTGATCACAAAACTTTACTATTAATAAATGCAAGAGAAGACAATTAAAAATTTTCCGTTGGAACAAGTTACCACTGTGTCAATTCGTTGAGAAAGGACACGGCAGAATTTCGTGTCGTGTCAATCCGTGGGACAGTGTCAATGCATTGATGACCTATCCAAAATATTTGTCAATTCGTCCAAAAGGATTGACAGGGTGATCACACGGTCATTCAAAATTGTCAATGCATTGAGACAAAAACTTGTGTCAATTCGGTAATCAATTCTACTATCAATGCATTGACATGTCACAAAAATTACGATCACACGGATTGACACTTAATTGACAACTTTTGGTGATTTCTTTTCTGCAAAAAAATGTGACCCGTTTCTGCCCTCAATTTTTGTTCTAGCAGTTCCGCTGTTCTATTCTCAATTTTTTTTTGACCTGCTAGAAAAAGGGGTTTGAGTCCGTGGCTAAAATTGACCTGAAAACTCGCATTTCTTGCCCCGAAAATTTCGGCGGTGCAACTCCTTTAACCTCAAATGTGCGTAAGAAACGATAAAAATAAGAAAAAAATATCCTACGACAACAGCGGCAAACGATTTAAAAGCATAAATTAGACTGTCCAACGGGTCATACGGTAATTAGAAATCATACGGAGTGTAGTGAAAATTTATTTAAATTTTAATAATAGCTTTTTGACCTGAAAGCGTTCTATTGTAAATTGACCTGTCGGACGGAACTGTCAAAAAAGAGGGCAGAACTGCAATTATTTTGCATTTTTACAGGTCACATTTTTTTTCAGAAAAGAAATCACCATTAGTGACCACATTCTACGTAATTTTGACGCCGGAGTGACCGTCTAACAGTAGCATAAAAAAGGAATTAATTTTTTTTTGTAAGCAATTGACGACTTGGATGAATAATAAAATTCATCAATGTCGTATAAATTCTATTGCTTTGACCATTGATTACAAAGTGGAATATTCTGCTGAATGAAATATTCCTCTATACATACACTTTTGTAAAATTAACAAAAAATTACATGAGTTCAAACTGAACAGGTTTTTTAGTCTAATGAGTTGAAATTTCGGAATACATCATTTATCGCTTTGTGATGTAGAATAGTTTACAAATACATATTTATTTCCAGAAAATATCAAATTCCCAGCAGGCAAAGTTTCGTATACTATACGAAAGAAACGACCGTAGAAAGACCGGATAAAACCAGTAGAATTCTAGAATACGATGTCCGCGGCCGCTCTGTAAGTGTATACGTATAATTTTTAAGAGCAATATACGTATAGTTTGGGAAAGCATTAGCCGTAGAATATTTACGGTGTTTCTACGTGTATTATTGTAGGTGGTATACGTAACATACGAACGTTCTTTGTGCTTACAAAAGTCTTTTCATTTCTAATTGCCCGCCAATTTTTTTATTTCCGCCTTTTACATAGAGAATTTAGAGAAGGCTTTGAAATTTGACTTTAGAAGTCCTACCGCTGAACCAGCTGCCAAATTTCGAATCCTTCTATTCTAAATGTATGACAGAATTAATAAAAATGAGTATGTAAATTTCAAAATGTACCTGAAATATGACTTCAAAAATATGATGCGATCTTGAAACCTTTGCCGCTCGTGCTCTGAAGCTAAAAAGAAAGAAAACATGAATGCAGCTCGCCAAGCATTAGAATGTCTTGAAACTTTAAAAAAAACATACTGCAGTCTCGATCGGCTGCAAGCCAATCGTATAATACTCTAGATGATACAGAACTCCGATGTATATTGAAGTTGGGGATGAAGAAGTATTACGTGTGTGCATGTTGTATGTCCTTCATTAAGGAGTCCCATTAAATTGCTACTAAAAACTAAAAGACAATATTCACTGTTTAATTTCATATCTTGAACTGGAAAAAAAAATATCCTTTTTGAAGGATTTTTATATGGGAGGCGGAGCAAGGACTCACTCGATTTCTTACAAATTCATCCTTTTCCTTGGAACCATTCAAAATTGAATGTGTACAAAATTTCAAATTTGTAGTTTGAAGCGTTCAAAAGTTATCGAAAAATATTGTTGAACACGTGTCTTAAGGATTTTTTGTATGGAAGGTACCAGAAGGAGGAAAAGGATTTCGCTGACTAGTAAACTCGAACTTTGTTTTCACTCAAAACTAATTTGTACAAAATTCTAAATTCATAGCTAAACGATTACTTGAGTTATAGTGAGTTTTGTAAATTAAGTGAAGTTATTTTTACAGGATATTTGTATGGCAGCCCCTCGAAGGACTATTAGGATTTTCTTCATAATCATACAGTTAGCTCCAACACATGCGAAATTTCAAAGAAGTTATCGACAAATAATCTTGAATACGTGTTTTAAGGACACTTTGTATGGCAGCTACCCGAAGGAGTAGAACGATTTTGCCCGTTAACGAACTTAGCCTTACAAATTCAACCAAACACCCAGATTCAAAATTTCAAGAGCCTAGGTGAAGGCGTTCTTGAGTTATCGTGCTAACGGACAGACAGACGGACGGACGGACGGACGTCAAGCGGATTTAAGGTTTTTGGCCACAAATAAACAAAAAATAATAAATAACTTTTTTTCGTCCAAGGCTTGGTTCTACGCGTTACATATTTTTCGGCTGGATCAAACTTATAATACTCAATATGATTTCATCTAGAGTATAAATATTATTTGTAATGGCGATGAAATTGGCATCGCCATGAAGATTCAAATGGTTAAACATGGAATGCGTCATAATAAAAATGTTATTTCACTTGACGCTTGACAGTTTGCTTGCTTCTTGCATGTGCTTGGCTACGTAGGTTATATCCCTTTCTTACATATTGTGATAGATGTGTGTAGAAAATCTATTCAATTTTCCCTGGATTTTATCGTACATATGGACCTACTATATATGTCCGTTGAAAATGTGTGGAAATTTCACGACTATTCGATGGCCATGGTTGACTGGTGGGAAACCTTACTCACATTTCTACGGAGACGGTTTTCGTTCGGTGTCCCTTTCATACACATGGAGCTCTATGTCTATAGAAAAGGCGTAGAATTTCGATTAGTTTACTGCGGGTATGGTCTGCCTGTTGGGTTACCATCAATATAGATGGAACAATTAAAATCTCTGAAAGAAGATCATGGATAAGTTGCATATTGCAATCTGAAAGTAAATAAGGTTCGATATAATACGTAGGTAATACATTAGGGGGTCTTTGCCTTTAGCTCAATCCAAAAATCGAAATTTTTTTTAAATATTTTCGTAGATAAACATGTGTAGAATATGGTACCCAAACGGGTTTTTCGAAATCAACTATATACGTGAGCTATCGTATCATTTAGGCACCTACTTTATGGATTTCCCATATGAAAAAGTACTCAAGGAATACTTTAAACGTGTTTTTCTCGAAACTACGTTTTGTGAACTGGCGTTCTAGAGCTTCAACCCTTTAAGATAAAAAAACCCTAAAAAATCGAAACTTAAACTTCGTATGCCCGCCGTTTTTTGTTTGTTTGAGTTTTTATTGATTTTATAGGTATAAGCTCCAACTACATTAACATATTTCTGAAAAATTTTTGAATTTTTAAATTCGGATAAAATTTACGACTTGTACAGGTTACGCCAAGCGGACATCTTTTTTGAAAGTGATGACGGCGCTCGCCATATAACTAGCCACCATGATATCATTTTAAAAAAAAAAAAAAAAAATTATTTTGTACTTAAATATTTTGAGAAAAAATTCCAGCATTCTATTTACATCTTCTATGAAAAAAAATCATGTGAATTGCCCTGTTTTTAGGTCAGCTAGAGGCAAATACCCCCTTAACGGAAAACATTTTTCATTTATATAAACATACTACAGTCACGATCGGCTGCAAGCCAATCGTATAATACTCTAGATCATGCGTGTCCAATCTTTTCGCTGTGAGGGCCAGTTTGGGATTTAAATCCACTTGCGGGGGCCAAGTAAATATGTTAATTAAAAATCTTATCATATAAGTAAAGCAGCATTGAATTTTTTTTTTTCAGTAAACTACAGATACAACAATAAACATTAATGGGAATGATGGAACTGTGTTTTTTCCTGGAGAGTTTCATCAAAGTTGGGATTAATATCTGAAACACCAATTATTAGCAATGATTGCAAATGATCATCCGATAAATTTGCCCTGTGTTAAGATTTCAGATACTTCATCCTGGACAAAGTTTGTTCACATACATACACTCAAAGAAAAATTACTGTAATTTAAGCAAAATTACACATCAACCCAACAATTTTTACTGTCAATTTTTGTCCAGCAGTAAAAATAATTGTTTCAACAGTAGTCATACAGTCAGTTTTGGATTACTGGTTTTTGCTGTTACGATAACAGTACAAAATGTGCAACAGCATTATACATTCAGCGTAACAGTTTAAACTTTTGTTGTAACAGTGGAAGTCAACTATTCTCACAGTTTAATTGGCAGTTTAAACTGTCAATAAAACAGTAAACATTGTAAGGTCTTAACAGTTGTTACAGTACTCATAACATTAAAAACAGTTGTTTCTTCACAGTAAAAACTATCATTGTAACAGTCTAAATATTCAATTATTCTGGAATAATAATTAGACAAAAGCTAGGAATGTTTATAGAGAATGTAATTTTATTTCAATTTAAATTTTTTTTTTATGTATGTACACAGTAAAGATTATTTATAAAATTAATAATAAATGAACAGCAGCTATATGTTTAACATTATATTCAGCGGTTTAAAATAATGATGGAACACTCCTTACAAGAAACGAATAATAACCAAAGTAGAAATACCGCAAATAATTTGTTGGGTCCATTTATACCCCTGTGTTCTTTTGATTTACATTCTTCTCTACTCGATGTAGGCAGCGTTCTATTTTAATTTCTTAATTTGAGACATATTATATACAGATTTTATAAACTGAACATTTTCACATTTTAATTAAAATTAAAGAACTACAATTTTTTATTAATTTAGTTAATATTAAAGATATTATAAATTTTTAAATGTTTCTTTTAGTTCATTGTTAATTGTATGTGCTCTATGGAGCTCTAAAAAGTCCTTGCTTTGTCATTGAAGTTATGTATCGGTATTCTGTTCCGACTTTACTAAACGGATCCGAACATAAGTCAAATGTTTCTTTTAAGTGTTTACTTTTATTAACATTAACATGCGGGACGAGTTCTTACTTTTTCGAAAAGTCTGTAATATTTTTTTGTATATTTACCGCATCTTTTCGACTCATATTTGTTTGCATATAAGTTAGAAGAAAATTTAGTAGCTAAATTATTAAATAATTGAGAATATAAGTTAGATTACCACATCTTCACCAGTGAACAATTCACATATCTTGGTCGCAATTAACTCCATTTCGAGTTTTCCCCTTGCAGCTGTAAGAAAATCTACCAATCTACTGCGTTCGATATATTTTGTTGGTGTTCTGGTTTCAGCATTTTATGATGATTGTAGTATGCTAAACTTTCTTTACCCGTTGATTCTAGATTAAGGATTTTCTCTACATGTAATATATCATGTAGAGAATTAGATTGAGAAGCTGTTCCTTCAATTAAGTCAACTGATGATAAACGACTTAAAGCTGGTGATAGTGTTGGAGATGACGAAGCTATGCTTGTTGATACCTTTTGGATCGATTCAGCAATCAGCTTTAGTACATCCGAATGTATTAATGGCAAAGTGTCTTCGTCATCAGGAAACTAGTTAATTTAAATTAAATTAATGATAACAATTTGTTTAAAGTTAGGAAACCTACCTTTTCCCTTCGCTAATTTCTCAACTTAGCACAAAACTTTGCTTTGACACCTATAGTGGAAAAAGTCGGGAATATTTCGTCGTAATGCTTTAAATTTAAGTACCTCAGCTCTTCTAGTCCAACTCTTGCTTCATCTTTCGGGAATTCTGTTTTGAAATAGTAAGTTTTGAGTTTGGGAATGTCTTTCAGTTTTGTTTAAATGATAATTTTTAAGATCATTACTTACCTTTCAAGTGGACCTAACAATTATCCAATCCCCAATTCTCCAGTAAATTGAAGAAGGCTTTGTCTTCTTCAAAAACAACAAGAATTTCCGCATCCGTATTTCGGGCATCATCAAAATTTAGCGGACCAGCACTTGCACTTTCACTTTTATCCATTTTTCACATTATTTTGTAATTTTTTAATTCGCGTATTGCGCTCCGCGTTTTCATGAAAACTTGTGATCGCTGTACTGCGTCAATTATGCATGTGCTTCTATTCTTCTGTGACTCAACCAATATAAACCAGTCAATATCACAGCTTTACTGTTAATAAAAACTAAATCCACACAGTACGTCGATCAAATCAACAAAAAATATTGTTTATTTAACAGTAGCAGTAGAAAAGGAAAGCTAAACTCTTAACTTAACAGAACTGCTGTCATTTTAACTGTATAAAAGTTACAATAACAATGCTAACAGTTCAGTTTTCTTGAATTTCGAACTGTTAATTTAAAAGTTTTTTTTGACAGTCGTTAATATTCGAATACAGTTAATATGACAGTGTAATTTGTTATTTTAATGAAATAAATGTTATAACAACTAGAATTTTGAAACCATGAATTTAACAGTAATGAACTGTAAATTCTACATACCATTTTTCTCTGAGTGTTGGTAGTGCCAAACATAGAAATAAATTTACAAGCAAATTGCTGTAGTGTACTCTCGCCACAACTAATTTAATATTGTATAGCACCCCGTAATAATAAACAAATCAACAATAAATCAAATAAAATTTCAAGATCACCTCGATCTCAAATTTTACCTTCCATAGTAAACATACATTGAATCTTTGTCAAGGTTACAAAAACTAGATAACGGCCGCATATGGTTATCACTTCCTATACTCGCCTTTCTATACGTTTTTATTCACACAAGAAATGAAATATCTCCGATTTCGTTTCCATATAGAAAAGGGACGGAGAAATTGTGTGCAGGTTCTGACTGCAAATAATACAGACCTGACACACGAGAACTTTGCACTTGATGCGTGCTAATGCATAGACAGTATGCAACCCACTTCATGATTTATTGTTGACGTGTACATTTTTTTAGTAATAAGTTTCACGATTACATTTTTTAAGGAATAAGTTGATACTAGTATATTTTTTTTATGCATAAGTTATTATATAAATTTACCAAGTAAGCATATCTTTAAGAACCTTTTTTTTGTATAGAGTTTAGGCTAAGATTTTGTATAAAAGAAGAGTGTCGGCCTAGACTCGTCGCCATCATTCAATAAAGTTTACGCTTGGCGACACGCCTCAACAAAAACTTATAATTGTCTTCTTTGGTCATACCTTCGGCAATTGTGCCAGCCCCATACGCAGTACCAGCTGCTAATCTGGTAAGTTTTCTATTCTTTCTTCGCTCACCATCTTCGTCGGTTCCCGAACTCAACATGGCGATCCTGCCCAACCAACTTGGACTAAATTTTATTAATTCGCAGAAAATAACATAAAGAGCAAGATGGACAGCGTGAACTGTGTAAAAGCTTCAGCAGACAACGAAAATCACAAAAAAACAGACTACAACCAAGGGACCACGAAGAACAACAAACCGCAATTTTTACCTGGCAAGACGAGGAACAGCACCCCGAAAGTTCTACCAACTACGACGCAGCAAACCAAAATCTCGGAATTCCGTGAACAACGACTAACAGAAAAGGTGTTGTGTTTAAGGCCTTGGAAGGACTATTTCGACTTGAAAAAGTCAAAATAGTCGAAAGGAAAAGGAAGGTTCGGGACAGAAGGGCCAATTCCACCTAAGTCCGAATTGGTGGCTGAGTCTTTGCTGGTGCGACGCTCTTGCTGGCGGCCGGGACTAGCTACGGCAGTGTGGGGGGGGGGGGGGGGGGTACTTGCTCCGACTCAGACCATAAACCCTTGGCCTGTACAACAAAAAAATTATTAGCGCCGACTTATCCAAGGGAATACAAAAAAATTGGGCTTATCTTCCCAAGAGGTCGTGAAAGACCAAGAAGCGGTTGGATTGGCGCGGCTTCGCGACTTGTCAGGGCGCTCTGGTGTTGTTGGCGCCCTGTTCTGCCCACCCTACCTCAGCCACGACTGTCCTTCAAACATTTTTCGTCGTGTCCCCTTTTTGAGGTTCGGGCTAAGGAGCTAAACGCTCGGGTTCATCTTCAAAAATTGGCCTTTAGCCTATCATTATCGAATCAACGAAAAAAAAAACCTAACAACGAGAAAACATAATAAACCTAAATTCAAAAGAAAATCATGCAAGAAAGTCAAAAAAAATATATGTAACAGAAAACTCACCCCTTTGATTTTGGTTTTGATGGTGCTAATTCACGTTAATTTTTTTTCTTTCTTTTATTGTTATTGTTTTAATTATATTTTTTTTTGATTTATTTTTTTTTTTTTTTTTTTAAGGGGTATTTATTTTTAATTAATTATTTCCGTCCCGTCCTTGTCATGTCATGTCTTTTATTAATTTACTTTATTTTTTTTCTTTCAAATTCATTTTATAGTTGTTTTATTTTTAAAATTTTTCATTTGTAAATTCATTTTAAGATTCAATCCTCCTTTTATGATTCGTTTTAATTTTAATTTTCATTCATTCAGTCGTTATCCTTTATACAATGTTCGGAGCCGTTCGGGTTCGAATTGATGCCGCCCCATAGGGCAAAATGGTATCTTCCGTTTGTGTAACGCACAGACAGGTAGAAATTGATTAGGTTCTTGAGGAAGTTAGATTCGGGTTCTTTCTTGTCATAGAAGCAGATTACGAGGTTTATCGGCAAGCGAGTTGACGAACTGATGGCAATTGTAGTTGCTAATACGGTTCTTGCTGAGTGGCTTCGTATGTAAAATCACGGATCGGATCAAGTTCTAGAACACAACAATTCATGAAATACATCAAACACTCGAAAGCTTCTTCGCAAATCGATGCAGGCATCCCGTCAGCTTCATCCTGACCGTAAACTTATGGTGATTTGAAATCGAAGAAACGCATCAATATTCCTGCTGTATACAAACTGCGTCTGAAAAGCGCTGGTAAATTTGTTCAATTGGTACAGTTGGATTGTTAACCAAATGCTCTTTACTGTTGCCTAAAGTCTTATAAAATCTAGAAAAACAGTCCCGTATTAACTTATAATTCTTTGTAATTTTATTTATCACGGCCCCTACACATGATAAGCAGCTATGAACAACTGTCTGATTTAGTGATACGACAAGCACCAGAAAATTGAAATTCTTTTGAATTTTCACCTTGTTTATCTCGACAAGTTGACGCCGAATGTGCCAAAATGTGGTTATGTTCGAATTTATAAGTGACGCGCAAGTAATGTATTTGTTAATGAATCGTTGATTATAGTTTTTTGTTTTTTTCTCTTAGCTCACATAATGGTTGGAGAGTTTTCTCGCACGTATGACATTAATCATAAATTAAAACAACCGTCCCGAGGTTTTTTCTAACACGTCGTCGAAACGCACTCACGGCGCTGGGCGAAAAAAACCACGTTTCGTTTTTTAGGGGTTTTCGGTTCAAAGGCCGGTAAAACATCGCGTCGTCGTTTCGATCGTGAGGAATTACACTCTCGTGCCTAATCCACTGCACTTCTACCTGTGGTATCACTTCACTTGTTCGGGTGAATTCACAATCCAAGGGAAATAAAAACACTTCTTGTTGCTTAAAAGGGCAAAACAAATTATCTCCAATTTTCAGCAGCAAACACCGCACGTTCTATCGCTTCGCAAAGTACTCAACGACCTGTCATCTTTTTTCTCTTTCTCATGTCTCACTTCCGGCCTTGATCGAGTAGCGGTTAAAAGCAAGTCGGTGTCAGTGTTTGCAAATGCGTCCAATGCCCGATAGATTGTCGCACATTGAACGCAGTTACAAACACCGGAAATTATATTCTGCGTCGACTCAACAAAGGAAGCTGAAATCTTCGATACTATGGACGAGTATGATCTATACTGCCATAACAAACAAAAACATATAGAATGCTACATAGAAATCAGTGACGAGGAAGACGAGGAAATGGAAACCATAATTATTGACTAAGAACAACAAACCAAATAAAAATAAAATCACTCTAGCACAAATTTCCGTTTTTTTTTTAAAAGAAAAATTTCTGTAAATTGCTGAATGGAACAAATCGAAGACTTAAAGAAAATCATTTTAAATTTTAAGAAGAATCCCAATCGAAATTTCACGGATAAGCACTTGGCTGAAACCGCATTAAAATCCAATTTAATTCGAGATGAACTCGTAAAATCAATAACAAACCTTTCAGAAAAAAAAAACAACTTCAAATTAAAAGTACATTTAAAACTCTATATTCAGAACTTCATGAAATATTAACTGAAAATCTTAATAAAAGACAACCAACCATGGCAACCTCTAACATCTTTTCGAGTTTAAAACAATCCCAAACTTTTCAGGAAATTATAAAGATTTAGCCAATTTTTGAGCGTCATAAAAATAGTAGATAAATTCATAACAGACGACAACAAAAAAGATTTTTTAACTCTCGCAATAAACACTAAGCTAACCCCTATCGCGCGGAACAAATTAAATACGCTTCCCACTTCCAAAACTATCGCTGAGTTGACCGCAAATCTCGAAACCATATACAAGCCAACTAAGTCTGCAAATACATTAATAGCAGAACTTAATAATTTAAAACAAACAAACCAATGCACTATTGCAGAGTTCGCTGAAAAAATTGACGAAGTAATAAATGAACTAACAACAACACAAATACGTGACATCGGAGAAGAAGGCATAAAGATCCTGACCCTAACTAACGATATCCTAGCACTAAATGCATTCAAGAAAGGAATATGGGACAGAAATGTCATTCAAACTATAGAAGCAAGCCGCGTAAAAACTTTTAGAGAAGCAACCGCTATTGCAGAAGAAGCAGCTAACACGCTCAAAGAAAGTAAAATTTTGCATTACGGAGGGAATAGACCCCAAAACAAACAGCAAAATTACAAAAGTAAAAATAACAAACAGTGGACCAATAATAATAACTCTCCACAACAATATAATAATAACAAAAATAACCAAAATAGAAATAACAATAATTACGGTAATAATAATAATAATACTAATAGCAGTTATAATCAGAATAGAGTTAATAATAACAAAAATGGTCAAAACAGAAACCAACAGAATAACAATAATAACGGCCAAAGACGCAATTTCTAAAATAATAATGGATATGAACAAAATAACAGAGTTTACGTTCTAGAAGAACAGGGAAACGAGGAAACCCCCGAATCCGACGAGGAAATGTAAATAGAGGACACTCGGGGAGAATAAACAATAAAATATGCCAACAAAACAATAATATAAATAATAACTGCCAGCAACAAATAAATAAGTATAAATTAAACATAGTAGAATTTGATGATGGGATAACGAATTATATAACTTTAAGAACAAACGGTAAAAAGCAACTAAAATTATTAATAGATACGGGAGCGGACATATCAATATTCAAGTTGAACAATACAATAAACAGATATGACATCAATGAACGAGAATACTGTAAATTATCGGGCATTACGAATCAAGAAATTAACACTTTAGGTACTATCAGCTTATAATTTAATCTAGAGGAAGAATCGATTTCACATAAAATCCAAGTAGTCGATGCCGATTTTCCAATCGCGACAAACGGAATATTAGGACGAGATTTTTTCACAAAATTTCGAGCCAAAGTCGATTATGATTCATACACTTTCTCCATAAACACAAACTACAGAGAACATACACTTCCAATGAACACAAAAATATCTCAGATCAAAATACCCCCTCGAACTGAAATAATCCACCCAGTAGAACTATCCAATACAGAAGATAGTTTGGTATGTGGCAAACAGCTATCAGAAAATATCTTTATAGGTAACACTATAATCCCAGCCAAAGGCATCAAGCACATTAGATTATTAAATACAGGAGATACCGAGAAAACTCTAGAAATAAATGACCTAAAGTTAGAACTGAAACCAATTTCAAAATTTAAATTACTTAAAACTAAAAGTATACCAACCACACATAGATGGAAAAAACTAAAGCAAAAATTGAAAATAAATTCGAACGATACCAATTCAAAACATACAATAGAACAAATTTGCCAAGAATTTCAAGACATATTTTATTTAGAAGATGATAAACTCACAACAAACAATTTTTATAAACAACACCTTCAGACTATAGACAACAATCCTGTGTATATAAAGAACTATAGACTACCCCACGTGCACCATGAAGAAATAGATAAGCAAGTTAAAGACCTTCTGAACAAGAAAATCATCGAACACTCAGTGAGCGCACATAACTCTCCACTTCTTATCGTACCGAAAAGAAGCGAGGATGATACAAAATGTTGGAGACTAGTAGTTGATTACAGACAACTCAACAAGAAACTAGTGAACGATAAGTTCCCACTCACACGCTTAGAAGACGTTTTAGACCAAATAGGCAGAGCAAAATACTTTTCGAGTTTAGACATGACAAGTTCATTCCACCAAATAGAGTTGGAACATGAATCTAAACCACTAACAGCATTTTCTACTAACAATGGACATTACCAGTTCAAACGTCTACCATTTGGATTGAAAATATCATCCAATAGTTTTCAACGTATGTTGACCATAGTTCTCTCAGGTCTCGATGCCAAAGCATTTTTGTATGTAGACGACATAATAGTTTTCGGATGTTCCTTAAAACATCATAACAAGAATCTGATAGAAGTGTTCGAACGTTTAAGAAAGTACAATCTTAAACTAAACCCAGGCAAGTGTAAACTGCTAAAAACAGAAGTAGTATACTTAGGACACCTAAACACATCCAACGGTGTAACAGCTGACCCAGAAAAGTGTAAAGCAGTAAACGAATATCCAACCCCTAAAAATGCTGATGAAGTACGAAGATTCGTAGCTTTCTGCAACTATTACAGACGCTTCGTAAAAAATTTCGCCGCAATAGCTAAACCACTAAATGAGCTATTAAAAAAGAATAAAGAATTCGAATGGACTGAAAAATGTGAAAAAGCATTCATACAATTAAGAGAATGCATAACTCGACCCCCAATTCTACAATATCCTAATTTCGAAAAGGAATTTGTATTAACTACAGACGCTTCAGACTATGCGCTAGGAGCGATCTTGTCTTAAGGCGAAATAGGCAAAGATCTCCCGATATCTTATGCCAGCCGTTCACTCAACAAGCATGAACTCAATAAGCCAATCATCGAAAAAGAGTTACTTGCAATTCACTGGGGAATCAATTATTTCAGACCATACCTATACGGTAGAAAGCTCACAATTGTAACAGACCATCGACCGCTCGTATCATTATTTACCCATAAAAACCCATCATCTAAATTAACTAGAATAAGAATAGATTTAATGGACTATGATTTCCAGATAATATTTAAACAAGGCAGAATAAACACAAATGCAGACGCATTGTCACGAATTAAAATAAATTCACAGACCCTTAAAGACATGATGCCGAAAACCATTAACGTAGTAACCCGTAGCCACACTAAGGAAGAATTAAAGAAA
The DNA here is from genome assembly GCA_949128065.1 of Beris chalybata. NCBI lineage: Eukaryota > Metazoa > Arthropoda > Insecta > Diptera > Stratiomyidae > Beris > Beris chalybata. The sequence goes on from OX421894.1 coordinate 99,799,226, forward strand.
AAGGAAGTTGCCGGTAATAACGTGGAAACCTCACTCACTAACGAGTCTGATCAACTCTATATGTGGACAGGTACATCGATATCCGACGTAAGGAACTTGCCTAATATAGAATTTCACGTGAAAAATAATGAAAGAAGAAATGTAAGACGAGCACAAATAAATTTGCCACAATTAAAAATCATAAATGAAAAGCGGATAGTTATGGAATACAGCGATAATCCTCACCGAGACTTAGGTCAGGAACTGGAGAAGCTTATATCCGAACTGAAAAGTATGAAAATACATAAACTAGCTCTATCAATGAAAGACAAGATATTCGAATACATAACAACAAAAGAAGCATATAATGAAGTGCACAATAAAATGAATAAAAATCATAGGCAAAGTGATATAAAAATAATATTATATAATCCGCCGGAAAGAATGAACAAAGTAACAGATCAACTAAGGTTAATCAGTGAATATCACGAATCCAAACATGGAGGTCACACGGGCATAAGAAGAACAATCGGGAAATTAAAACAACGATACGTATGGAAACTTATGAATAAAATGGTAAAGAAACATGTTCAAAACTGTGAATCATGTAATAAAAATAAAATAACAAGGCATACAAAAGAAAAATTTACAATAACCGACACACCGACAAAATGTTTCGACATAGTATCAATCGCTACAGTAGGACCCTTACGTATATCAGAAGGGTACAGATATATAGTAACCGCACAATGTGAATTAACAAAATACATTATAGCCGTACCAACGAGCACTAAAGAAGCGAAAGAAGTAGCTAAGGCAGTAGTAGAACATGTAATACTGAAATATGGACACTGTAAAGTAATAAAGACAGACCAAGGTACCGAATACACAAACGAATTATTTAACCAAATATGCAAACTACTAAACATAAAACACGTATTGTCAACTCCTTACCACCACGAAACCATCGGTTCACTCGAACGTAATCATCGAGTACTGAACGAGTATTTACAAAATTTTTGCGACAATCACGAATGGCACACTTGGATACCCTACTATGCATTCGCATATAATACAACCCCACACTCAGAAACCAGATACAAACCTTTCGAATTAGTATACGGACACTTAGCGAACCTTCCCAATAACAACTCCCATGAACTAATTTCATCAATTTATGACTACGAAAGTTATCTATCAGAATTAAAAATAAAATTAAAAAACGCTCAACAAATGGCTAGTAATTCACTTCTTAAATACAAACAAAAAATAAAAGAAACTCGAGATAAAAATATAAACGAATTAAAAATAAAAATTGGAGACTCTGTATTTATAAAAAACGAAAGTAAAAGAAAACATGAAAGTCCATATAAGGGACCATATAAAGTAATTGAACTCAAAGGAGTAAATTCAGTAATTAGAATAGAGAATAAAGACAAATTAGTACATAATAATAGACTTAAGAAATATAACATTATATTGAATCATTAACCATTCAACAAAACTAAAATATATACATGCTAAGATATATATATTTTTCTTAAGGGCAGAGGTGTAGTGTACTCTCGCCACAACTAATTTAATATTGTATAGCACCCTGTAATAATAAACAAATCAACAATAAATCAAATAAAATTTCAAGATCACCTCGATCTCAAATTTTACCTTCCAAAGTAAACAAACATTGAATCTATGTCAAGGTTACAAAAACTAGATAACGGCCGCATATGGTTATCATTTCCTATACTCGCCTTTCTATACGTTTTTATTCACACAAGAAATGAAATATCTCCGATTTCATTTCCATATAGAAAAGGGACGGAGAAATTGTGTGCAGGTTCTGACTGCAAATAATACAGACCTGACACACGAGAACTTTGCACTTGACGCGTGCTAATGCATAGACAGTATGCAATCCACTTCATGATTTATTGTTGACGTGTACATTTTTTTAGTAATAAGTTTCACGATTACATTTTTTAAGGAATAAGTTGATACTAGTATATTTTTTTTATGCATAAGTTATTATATAAATTTACCAAGTAAGCATATCTTTAAGAACCTTTTTTTTGTATAGAGTTTAGGCTAAGATTTTGTATAAAAGAAGAGTGTCGGCCTAGACTCGTCACCATCATTCAATAAAGTTTACGCTTGGCGACACGCCTCAACAAAAACTTATAATTGTCTTCTTTGGTCATACCTTCGGCAATTGTGCCAGCCCCATACGCAGTACCAGCTGCTAATCTGGTAAGTTTTCTATTCTTTCTTCGCTCACCATCTTCGTCGGTTCCCGAACTCAACATTGCCTTAAATTTGGAAACTCTTTAGCGTCCAAAAATTTGTAAAAATTAATCAAGTTTCCTTCCTTGTATTTATCCTTGATTTGATCGTTAGTTTGAAGGTCAATTATTTCCATTTGAAACTGACTTGAAACGTCGTCAACATTGCAGTCAAATGGATTCTGAAACAGCCGAATTTCCTTTGAATTTATGTCAAAATCAGAAAATCGTTTTTGAAATTGTTGTTTTAAATCCGCGATGTTTTTTACTGCAAATCTGGTGGGAAATTGTTCCTCAGTTTTTGTATTGAATTCTTCACAGCACGTGAAATGGGTAAAATTACTTTAATTTATCTGACTTTCGTACAATATCAGCTTTGCTCTGAATGCTTTGATTTGCGCGAACAAATCACAAATTAAGTTGTTTTTACCTTGGATCTTTAAATTCAAGTTATTCACGTGTGTCACGATATCTGCAAAAAAAGCTAACTTCCAGAGCTACTCAACATCCGATAAAAGCGGTTCAGGGTGATTTTTCTCCAAGAAAAAAATCAATTTCATTTCTGAGCTTGAAGAACTGCAATAACACTTTTACACAGCTAAGCCATCGAACTGCAGTATAATATGACAAGTCAACAGACTCGGATTTAATTTGTTCGAGAAAAGATCGGAATTGGCGATGGTTGAGTGCATGTGATCGAATAAAATGTATGACAGAAACAACTGGTTAAAACGCAGCTCATGTCGACATGTTTTACACATAGAGCTTGTTGGTTGATGATACAGTGCAGAAAAATTGGTGCTGATACTGAAAATAAATTCTGTTTAATTTAATTTGATAGGCTTGAATAAAAAAGAAAAGAAGTGCTCCCTTCTCGTTTCGAAACGCAATTCTTTCAGTTCCTGTTGGGGAATTTTCTTCCCAAGTTTGTATGAGGTACCTTCGCGTTCATTCTCACAATTTTCAAAAACCTTGGCGAGCCGGATAAAATCACCTGCCGGACCGGGTTTGGCCCGCGGGCCGTAGTTTGGACACCTCTGCTCTAGATGATACAGAACTCCGATGTACAGTAGCAGTCATAAGTAAGTTAACAGCCAAAATATAACATGATATATAACTTTAGCCTGGCAAAACTAGAATTTCCCGTTTCTTCGGAAAAATTCCTTGAAAACTAAGATTACAGTTACACAAGCCCACTCGAGTAGAATTTGTTTGCTTTTGTTTATTTGGATGAACGATAATGCGATTAGTACGAAATTACCGTCAAAAGGGACAAGTCAAAAGTAAGTGAACAAAGAAGTTTTTCTTATATTTCTGCTAAATTATTAAAATTTGGGATTCCGTTAAATTTCACTATTGTAGCCTGCATCATAGTCAAATTAAAAAAAATAAAACTTACATCGGTATGTAAGAAAAGTGATTGATTTTTTAAAAAAATTTTTAACATCTTTTTTCAGTATTAAACATTAAAAATTTCAATTAAAAATTATCAAAAAAATGGTTAAATTGAAGCATTTAACAACAGGAGAAAGGCAAGCAATTATAAAATTACACAGCAAAGGCAAAACATACAGGGCAATAGGCGAATTATTCAATAAATCACCGGCATCGATTTTCAAAGTTATTAAAACCTACACAGAATCTGGTCGAGTTGAAGAAATTTCTAGGCCAGGACGTCCCAGAATCACAGATACGAGAGTCAATTTACGAATTGTCAACATGTCTTCATCAGATCCGTTTTTATCGGCTCCTGCGATTCCGTCAAAACTGGCTTCGAGAAGTAAAGTTACACCTTCTGTAGATACGATCAGAAGACGTTTAAGAAAAAGTGGTAGAAGAGGACGTGTTGCTCGCAAATTATCAAACATCAGCAAAGCCAATAAAATAAAAAGGATCAATTTTTATAACGATCATGCATTAAAGCCTCAAAATTTTTGGTATTCCATTTTATGGACAGACGAATCAATGATAAGGATGCGGTACAGCCATGGACAAATGTACGTGTGGAGGAGGAAAGGTGAATCGCTCTCTTACAAGTGTACAAAACCAACATTAAAGGGTGCCGAAAGAGGGGTTATGGTGTGGGGTTGTTTTTCTGCATATGGTATTGGTAAAATTATTATTTTAGAAGGCAAGGTAAATGCGCAAGTCTTCCTAAATCTAATGAAAGATGTCATTTTGCCTGAAGGCAAACGCGTGATAAGCGAAGATTTCTTACTTCAGCAAGATAACGCTCCTATACATAAAGCCAAAATTGTCCAGAATTTTCTCCAAGACGAGAAAATAAATGTCCTGGCATGGCCACCTCAGAGCCCAGACCTTTCGCCCATTGAAAATGTATGTTCTTGGCTGAAAATTAAAATAAGCGAAAGAGCTCCAAGAAGCATTGCGGAATTGAAAGTGTACATCGAACAAATTTGGCCAACTTTTACAGAGCAACAATGCAGGAAGTACGCTCTTTCCATGTCCAGTCGAATAGCCAAAATGTCCCAAAATAATGGTGGTCATTGTGGTAGTTAAACAAAATGTTTACTTACTTTTGACTGATCGAATTGCAAATATTCCCTTATCACTCCATAATTAACTACTATTACTTATTATTTATTTTATGAATTTGACTTTATTTTGTAGAACATATGATTAGTTATTGTTATTGTTAAAAGAAGAATAAAATAATTTGGATTTTGAGGTATTTTTCTATTTTCTTTCCGATATCACTTGTGTTTACTTACTTTTGACTGCCACTGTATATTGAAGTTGGGGATGAAGAAGTATTACGTGTGTGCATGTTGTATGTCCTTCATTAAGGAGTCCCATTAAATTGCTACTCAAAACTAAAAGACAATATTCACTGTTTAATTTCATATCTTGAACTGGAAAAAAATATCCTTTTTGAAGGACTTTCATATGGGAGGCGGAGTAAAGACTCACTCGATTTCTTACATATTCATCCTTTTCCTTGGAACCATTCAAAAATGAATGTGTCAAAATTTCAAATTTGTAGTTTGAAGCGTTCAAAAGTTGTCAAAAAATATTGTTGAACACGTGTCTTAAGGATTTTTTGTATGGAAGGTACCAGAAGAAGTAAAAGGATTTCGCTGACTAGTAAACTCGAACTTTGCTTTCACTCAAAACTAATTAGTACAAAATTCTAAATTCATAGCTAAACGATTACTTGAGTTATAGTGAGTTTTGTAAATTAAGTGAAGTCATATTTACAGGATATTTGTATGGTAGCCTCTCGAAGGACTATTAGGATTTTCTTCATAATCATACAGTTAGCTCCAACACATGCGAAATTTCAAAGACCTAGGTTAAGCCCTTCTGAAGTTATCGACCAATAATCTTGAACACGTGTTTTAAGGACACTTTGTATGCCAGCTACCCGAAGGAGTAGGACGATTTAGCCCGTTAACGAACTTAGCCTTACAAATTCAACCGAACACCCATATTTAAAATTTCAAGAGCCTAGGTGAAGGCGTTCTTGAGTTATCGTGCTAACGGACAGACAGAGGGACGGACGGACGTCAAGAGGATTTAAGGTTTTTGGCCACAAATAAACAAAAAATTATTAATAACTTTATTAAATATTTTGAGAAAAATTTCCAGCATTCTATTTACATCTTCTATGAAAAAAAAATCATGTGAAATGCCCTATTCTTAGGTCAGCTAGAGGCAAATACCCCCTTAACGGAAAACATTTTTCATTTATATAAACATACTACAGTCACGATCGGCTGCAAGCCCATCGTATAATACTCTAGATGATACAGAACTCCGATGTATATTGAAGTTGGGGATGAAGAAGTATTACGTGTGTGCATGTTGTATGTCCTTCATTAAGGAGTCCCATTAAATTGCTACTCAAAACTAAAAGACAATATTCACTGTTTAATTTCATATCTTGAACTGGAAAAAAATTTTCTTTTTTAAGGACTTTCATATGGGAGGCGGAGCAAGAGCTCACTCGATTTCTTACATATTCATCCTTTTCCTTGGAACCATTCAAAAATGAATGTGTACAAAATTTCAAATTTGTAGTTTGAAGCGTTCAAAAGTTATCGAAAAATATTGTTGAACACGTGTCTTAAGGATTTTTTGTATGGAAGGTACCAGAAGAAGTAAAAGGATTTCGCTGACTAGTGAACTCGAACTTTTGGTGATTTCTTTTCTGCAAAAAAATGTGACCCGTTTCTGCCCTCAATTTTTGTTCTAGCAGTTCCGCTGTTCTATTCTCCAATTTTTTTTGACCTGCTAGAAAAAGGGGTTTGAGTCCGTGGCTAAAATTGACCTGAAAACTCGCATATCTTGCCCCGAAAATTTCGGCGGTGCAACTCCTTTAACCTTAAATGTGCGTAAGAAACGATGAAAATAAGAAAAAAATATCCTACGACACAGCGGCAAACGATTTAAAAGCATAAATTAAACTGCCCAACGGGTCATACGGTAAATAGAAATCATACGGAGTGTAGTGTAAATATATTTAAATTTTCATAATAGCTTTTTGACCTGAAAGCGTTCTATTGTAAATTGACCTGTCGGACGGAACTGTCAAAAAAGAGGGCAGAACTGCAATAATTTTGCATCTTTACAGGTCACATTTTTTTTTGAGAAAAGAAATCACCATTTGTTTTCACTCAAAACTAATTAGTACAAAACTCTGAATTCATAGTTAAACGATTACTAGAGTTATAGTGAGTTTCGTAAATTAAGTGAAGTCATTTTTACAGGATATTTGTATGGCAGCCCCTCGAAGGACTATTTGGAATTTCTTCATAATCATACAGATAGCTCCAACTCTTGGAAAAATAACACATAAAAAATTTCAAAGACCTAGGTCACAGACAATACCAGATGACGAATCGACATAGGAAATCTTGTGACATGCCCAAATTTGTCGTCCCTCTACATTGCAGATGACGAAGTAAGCATTTGCCATAGAATTTTATCTAATGCACGAACCCTGGAAGCTTCAAACTGTAAGCTCGATAATCGAATTATGTACTGACCATATTGTATATTTGGTACAAGCTCGTCCCTTAAAATACAATACGATCGTCAAATTTGACCGTATTATATGAAAACTTCTACGAATTCGTTACACATAATTTTAAGAATGAATGAAACTTTGTTTTTATAGTTCTTAAATTGGTTGAATTTCATGATCGTATTGTTGCGCTACTCTACGAAAAATCCGGTTACGCGCCTGCTATGTACGTACATGTATACATACCTCTTAACTTCGTCAATGTGTGTGTTTCAGATCGAGTGTCGTACGATTGGTATGCAGTGTTGCCGAAATCTTGTTGCAAAAGTAACATTTTTGCTATAAAAGTAGAAATGTGGCAACGCTGTTGGTATATTTTATTTGTGGGTTAGCTGCCTTAGTTTTTGGATTCGGCTAGTATCCGTTTTCCTCAAATTTAGTTGATCACCTTCCCATTTGCAATGCTTTCTAATAAGGACTAGTATCATGAAGTTTAAACACTGAATGCGATGCTCGTAGCAGTCGGTTTCATTGAACCAAATGGGAAATTTTTATACTCCAGATGAACATATAGAGTATTATAAGTTTAATCCAGCCCAAAAAGTTTGTAACGCATAGAACCGAGCCTTGGACGAAAAAAAGTTAAAAATTATTTTGTGTTTATTTTTGGCCAAAACCCCCAAATCCATTTGCTGTCTGTCCGTTCGTCCGTCCGTCCGTCCGTCTGTCTGTCCGTCCGTCCGTCTGTCTGTCCGTCCGTCTGTCTGTCCGTCCGTCCGTCTGTCCGTCCGTTTGCACGATAACTCAAGAACGCGTTGACTTAGGCAGTTGAAATTTTGTCACAACTTGTAAAATGGAAAAAGGAAGGCTAAGTTCGTTAATGGGCGATATCCTTCCACTCCTTCGGGTACCTCCCATACAAGAGTCCTTAAAACACATTTTCACAATTATTGCTCGAATGCTTCAAGTACTTAAGGTTTACAATGTTTGAATCAAAAGTTCCGAATATGATGCAAATCGAATGAGTCCTTTGTGTATCAGCCTAGAAAAGTTTTTCAAAAATGTGTGCTTGTTACTGAATCCACTATAACTCCAGAACGAGTTAAAGCAGGAATTTAAAATTTTACACGAATTAGTTTTATACCAAAACCAAAACGGAGTTCATTAATTAGCGCCATCCGTTGACTCCTTCGGGTAGCTGTCATACAAAAGTCATTAATAAACATGTTCACCAATATTGAACGATAACTTTAGAACGCTTTAAGTTACGACTTTAAAATTTTATACACATTAATTTTATAATAGTCGCAGCTGAAAATATTAGTATGAAAAATATCCCAAAAGTCCTTCATGTAGTTGCCATACAAAAATTCTGTAAAATGTTCTAACTTAATTAATGGATCTCGCTATAAATCAAAAAATCAGGTAGCCACTATACAATAGTTTCTACCTGTAAGTAAAAGATCATGTAATAATTGCTTGTGCACTCCTCATTCTTTTGATATATTTCCAACTAAAATATAAGTCGGAGTTCAGTATTTCATCTAGAGTATCATACGATCGTGACAGCGTTATGTTTTATTTGTGACTTCGACACACTTATCCACAATTACAGATTTAATCTTATCTACTTCAGGTTGGGTACTAAAAAGACGTTTAAAAACATCAATTTGTAATAAGCAAATTTCAAAGAAATTGTCAGTATGAGGAACAAGCTTTCCAAAATCTGTTCCATCATTGAAATTTTTAAATTTAAGAAATAGTTCAGAAGCTGTCACTATGGATTCATTACGCGGTTTTACCATAGTCCGAAAACAATTTTCGCAAGGGTTTCCAATTTGTTTTATTAATTTTTTAACAACAGTATCCCGCAAAATATCTGGAAGATATATTGTCAATTGGTATTTCGATTTCCTCTTCCGAAAGTACTTAGTGATCAACATCGTCAACTTCGTTTAGGGTTTCTTCCTCGATTTCAGTTTCTTCATAGCCATTGATTATAGTAGATTGAGAGCTTTGATGGCCAGAATTAGGATCCTGAAGAATTGATGACCAGTCGATATCTAAAATCTCGTCATCATCTTTTTCGCAATTCGAGTATTGCGAAGAAAATATAAGTTTTATGGACAGGATTTTTGCAATTATCGCGCTGAACACATAAACACTTGGGTTTCTTTTATTCGCATTACGTGCACGTATATGGGAGACAAAGTTTTCCAATGGATCTTGATTAACTTTTGAAGAATAGAAATAAAATAGATCATCATATCTTTGAAATAAGTCAGCAGATACAGATAATATAGAATCAATTGTTAAAATAAGACCTTTAAAACAGTAGGTAGTAGAAGTAGAATTAATTAGTTTTATATGAGAAATATAGGATTTCATATCATATAAAAATTGAAATGCTTCCGAATTTCGAATAAGAGGAGGTCGGCCATTTAATATATCGAAAAGTTTATTCATTTTCTCAATAAAGACTGCCGTGGGGATAGCTTTATGAGACACCTTTTCTGAAAACTTGCTAAGAGCTGCTAAAGTTTGGACAGCAGCAGATACAGTGTGACTTAAAACCTGTACTGCCAATCGGACGCTCATTTTTTTGAAGTTTATGGGGTTAATGTGCATATGGTATATGTTAATTTCGGACACAATTTCGTCACATTATTTTTTTTCATACTATACACTTCTCTTACAATATCCATACTAAGAATACCATCTTCTGTTTGAATGTCCTTGTGTAACATATTATTTCTTACTGATTTAAAAACATGGGGCACATCAAATGAACAATATATTATCTTCTCATTATATTGAAAATAATTTTTGTCGATTGTAATATCTAACTTTTTGTAAAGAGATCTATTTGTAGAACCCTGATCAGAAGCTATTAACTTTACATTTAAGCCTAAATTAGAACAAATATCTATACTTTTTCTAAACATAATATTTCAGAGTTTCGGAGGGAATAGAAGCACCACATACTGCGTAACCCAAAACTTGCTTAAATTTACCACATGTAGCACGAATCATAAAGACACATACATGCTTCGCTTTCTCATTTTTTCGGTTGCCATTTCCATAATCGACAAAACCACCAATTCGATCGTGGACAATATTATATGTTATGTTTTCTTGAATGGCCATTTCATCAAAAACAGGAACAACTTCCTTACTTTTATTATCTAATTTATAAACTTGAATTTTCATTTGGGCCAAAATGTTTTCATTATATCCAGGTGATAAACTCTTTATAATTGACCATTTATGGATAGAACTTGGATGGGGCATTCGAAATCCCAATACATCACGCATAAATAGATATAGTGCTGTATTTCGAAAATATAGAGATTGTGAAACCGATTTCTCATCAGGAGAGTAAGTACTACCACTTTGAAGCAACATAGAAGCAAATGTCTTGGAACTAGAACCTGCTTTCGATTCTTGCTCAATGATCATCGCAATTTTCAAACCGGGTTTCGTCGGTATTTTATAATTTTGCTCTTTATTTTTAAGGCTTGAAATCTTGCGTAAATATATTTTTGATATTTTTTAAATGCATTTCTTAATTTTGAGATTAAAATATCTTTTTTCTTCAATGCATAGCTTAACTGTGAAACTCTTTTCTGGTATAAACCAATAGTTTTTTGAAAACTAAGACAACTGTCGCAAAAGTCCTTGTTATCAGTTGGCTCTCCAATTCTATTATTATTCACAGAAACCGGTAATAAGTTTAAATCCTCAAAAGTTAAATCCGTACTTATATATCGTTTTCTTTTATAAGTTTTTGTAATCAAGGAAGTGTTTACATGTGGCGAAGGTGAGCGAGAGTGTGGTGACCCATAAGTATCAGTTTTTGTCGTCAGAAGCAAGGAAGGAATGGCATCCAGTGTAGATTTTTTTCCCCCGAAATCAGATGCTGAAAAATGGGCACTACAAATATATGGTTTTTTCTTCTTTAAAATTTCCGTTGTGGATTCCTGGCATGCTTCAATCCACGACTTTCATTTCATGGAATCGCGTTTGGGAAAGACAAGAAACCTTCTCTCCGGATTTTTTTTAACTGTGGATGCACAGCAAATTATTGAGCATTTAACATTAAACTTGCTCATTGTAGTATTTATATGGTATTTAAATATAAAAAATCAAAAATTTACTAAATCACTGAAATTTAAAATTATAAGTTTAAGCACACGGGCTACAAAACAAAAAAATCTGCCAACAGAGTAGTATTCAGAAACCTGTTTAATTCTGGGATGCGATGATGCCTTGAAACCTAAAAATAAAGTAAAACCTGTTAACATAGATCAATGAAAGACTTGTACAAAAATTATTAAAAGTTCAATTTTTTAAACACAAAGTTATTTGAAATATTAAATAATTAAATCTAAAATAATTTAAAATTAACTTACCACTGAATTGCACAGAGTTCTATAAAATTTTGTAAAACTTTGAATGTAATTATAATTTATAAAGACACTTTCACTATACGTAGTATCACAGCTACCACCAATAAAAAATTCGCATAAATTTTGATGTAACTTGGTCAGCTCCGTTTTAAAGTCTCAACTAGTAACTTATGAGAGGTTACGGTATCATGTTTTACCATATTCTCATTTAATTTCAAAATAAATTTTCCCTTCGAAATATCTTTCATTCCATAGTGAGATAACTAGCTATAGCAGGTCAGTTCTGACCTGAGTTTTACACTTTATTTAACATTCTTTCTCTGAAAACTGTCGGGTGTTTCTAGTTGGTCGAAGGTAACATTTAGTACTCCTTAGGTTTTTCCTAAGAGATTTAAACGATTTCATGTTCATTCTTTAAATTTTTGGGTATAGTAACTTATGAATGAAAGTATTATATTTAAGGTATTTTCCATATTCTCATTTAATTTTAAAATAAATTTTCCCTTCCAAATATTTTTTATTCGATAGCAAGAAAACTAGCTACAGCAGGTCAGTTCTGACCAGAGTCTTACACTTTATTTATCATCCTTACCTGAAATCTCATCTATAGGCCTGTGGCTATAACTAGTAACAGAGTTAATTAAAAAACATAACGCAGTCACGATCGGCTGCAAGCCAATCGTATGATACTCTAGATGAAATACTGAACTCCGATTTATATTTTAGTTGGAAATATATCAAAAGAATGAGGAGTGCACAAGCAATTATTACATGACCTTTTACTTACAGGTAGTAACTTTTGTGTAGTGGTCGATTTTTTGATTTATAGTGAGTTCCATAAAGTAAGTTAGGACATTTTACAGAATTTTTGTATGGCAACTACATGAAGGACTTATGGGATATTTTTCATATTAATAGTTTCAGCTGCGACTATTATGTTATAATGTTTGTAAAATTTCAAAGTCGTAAATGAAAGCTTTCTAAACTTATCGTGCAATATTGGTGAATATGTTTATTAAGGACTTTTGTATGACAGCTACCCGAAGGAGTCAACCGATGGCGCTAATAATTGAACTCCGTCTTGGTTTTGGTATAAAACTAATTCCTGTAAAATTTTAAATTCCTGCTCTAACTCGTTCTGGAGTTATAGTGAATTCAGTAAAAAGCATACGTTTTTGAAGGACTTTTCTAGGCTGCTACACGAAGGACTCATTCGATTTGCATCATATTCGGAACATTCAATTCAAACATTTTAAACCATTCGTATGCAAAATTTCAAGTTCCTAACTTGAAGCATTCGAGCAATAACTGGGAAAACGTGTTTCAAGGACTCTTGTATGGGAGGTACCCGAAGGAGTGGAAGGATATCGCCCATTAACGAACTTAGCCTTCCTTTTTCCATTTTACAAGTTGTGACAAAATTTCAACTTCCTAGGTCAACGCGTTCTTGAGTTATCGTGCTAACGGACGGACGGACGGACGGACGGACGGACGGACGGACGGACGGACGGACGGACAGCAAACGGATTTGGGGGTTTTGGCCAAAAATAAACACAAAATAATATATAACTTTTTTTCGTCCGAGGCTCGGTTCTATGCGTTACAAACTTTTCGGGCTGGATTAAACTTATAATACTCTATATGTTCATCTAGAGTATAAACATAACGCAGTCACGATCGGCTGCAAGCCAATCGTATGATACTCTAGATGAAATACTGAACTCCGATTTATATTTTAGTTGGAAATATATCAAAAGAATGAGGAGTGCACAAGCAATTATTACATGACCTTTTACTTACAGGTAGTAACTTTTGTGTAGTGGTCGATTTTTTGATTTATAGTGAGTTCCATAAAGTAAGTTAGGACATTTTACAGAATTTTTGTATGGCAACTACATGAAGGACTTATGGGATATTTTTCATATTAATAGTTTCAGCTGCGACTATTATAAAATTAATGTTTGTAAAATTTCAAAGTCGTAAATGAAAGCTTTCTAAACTTATCGTGCAATATTGGTGAATATGTTTATTAAGGACTTTTGTATGACAGCTACCAGAAGGAGTCAACCGATGACGCTAATAATTGAACTTCGTCTTGATTTTGGTATAAAACTAATTCCTGTAAAATTTTAAATTCCTGCTCTAACTCGTTCTGGAGTTATAGTGAATTCAGTAAAAAGCATACGTTTTTGAAGGACTTTTCTAGGCTGCTACACGAAGGACTCATTCGATTTGCATCATATTCGGAACATTCAATTCAAACATTTTAAACCATCCGTATGCAAAATTTCAAGTTCCTAACTTGAAGCATTCGAGCAATAACTGGGAAAACGTGTTTCAAGGACTCTTGTATGGGAGGTACCCGAAGGAGTGGAAGGATATCGCCCATTAACGAACTTAGCCTTACTTTTTCCATTTTACAAGTTGTGACAAAATTTCAACTTCCTAGGTCAACGCGTTCTTGAGTTATCGTGCTAACGGACGGACGGACGGACGGACGGACGGACGGACAGCAAACGGATTTGGGGGTTTTGGCCAAAAATAAACACAAAATAATATATAACTTTTTTTCGTCCGAGGCTCGGTTCTATGCGTTACAAACTTTTCGGGCTGGATTAAACTTATAATACTCTATATGTTCATCTAGAGCAGGGGTGTCCAATCTTTTCACTGTGAGGGCCAGTTTGGGATTTAAATCCACTTGCGGGGGCCAAGTAAATATGTTAATTAAAAATCTTATTAATTAAGTAAAGCAGCATTGAATTTTATTTTTTTTACAGTAAATTACAGATACAACAATAAACTTTAATGGGAATGATAGAACTGTGTTTTTTCCTGGAGAGTTTCATCAAAGTTGGGATTAATATCATCCGATAAATTTGCCCTGTGTTTAGATTTCAGATACTTCATCCTGGAAAAAGTTTGTTCACATACATATGTAGGTAGTGCCAAACATAGAAATAAATGTACAAGCAAATTGCTTTAAATTTGGAAACTCTTTTGCGTCCAAAAATTTGTAAAAGTCAATCAAGTTTCCTTCCTTGTATTTATCCTTGATTTGATCGTTAGCTTGAAGATCAATTATTTCCATTTGAAGCTGACTTGAAACGTCGGCAACATTGCAGTCAAATGGATTCTGAAACAGCCGAATTTCCTTTGAATTTATGTCAAAATCAGAAAATTGCTTTTGAAATTGTAGTTTTAGATCCGCGATGACTTTTACTGCAAATCTGGTGTGGGAAACTTTTCCTCAGTTTTTGCATTGAATTCTTCACAGCACGTGAAATGTGTAAAATTACTTTCATTTATCTGACTTTCGAGCTTTTCAGCTTTGCTCTGAATGCTTTGATTTGCGCGAATAAATCACAAATTAAGTTGTTTTTACCTTGGAGCTTTACTAAATTCAAGTTATTCACGTGTGTCACGATATCTGCAAAAAAAGCTAACTTCCAGAGCCACTCAGCATCCGATAAAAGCGGTTCAGGGTGATTTTTGGTGCTGATGCTCCTGCACATTCACAAGCTTTTCTTATTTGCCCAACCACCCCGATATTTGCGCCAGACATATTCCTTCCTCCATCAATTGTCACACCTTGGAGTCGATTCCAGTCCAAGTTAAATTTTGCCAACGTGTTTTGAACTTCATTGAACATATCTGCTCCAGTTGTAGTGCCGTGCATGAACACTAAATAGTAAGCATCTGCTAAAATTTATATACTTTATAAATAATCATCAAATCTTACTTTGCAAGTTTCACAATCTGTACCCCGATCTCAAGGATACTATTGCAAACAATTCTCAGTCGGTAACAAGTTTTTTTGATCAAATTATTAAACACTGATATTTACATCAAATAGTGCCAAAATCGTAATATGAGAAAATTCGAGGAACTGTAATTAAACTGGATTTCTTTTATAAAGGGTTTTCCTTTCTTCCCCAACAAATAAGCAACTTTCTTGCTAACTAATGCCAATTTTTCGTTTTCTGAGTTTGCCTTCCTAAATAAATTTTGCTGAGAAGACAAGCTACGACTAATTTTTTAAAATTTTTCAATACGCTATAACACAATAGAAAAAAATCCCGAGATCAACTGCTTTATCTAGTCTCAGTAAATTACATGAATTAGTAGACTCACTCAAAGATATTTTGTGACTTCCCAGCAAACCACGAAGCGAAGATCCGCGAAAAGCGAAGGTATATAGACCATCGTTCATTCACTAAAAATGAATAATAAGTCCGCGAAAGGTGAAAACTATTTCAGCCGTACAAGAAATACATTGTAAGCGAATATAAATCCGCGAAAGATAAACATTTTTTGTGTTATTTCTTCCTTATTAGGAAAAAATACTGCTGTTCGGCGCAGAAACAGAATTTGCCATTTGTTTTACGAATTTGGTTTAAGTCACACGTGAAGTGAAGTAAAAAGTTAAAATTGAAATTCCTGAAAATTAAAGGTATGTTAGGAAAATTGTATTTTTTTCTAGATATATATGTATTTATTGTTGTTTTTTTATGTCAACAATTAGAATGAGTCGATATAGTATAAAAAAAGAAACTGAATATACCGTGCTAAACTTAACCGGTGCCATAAAAAAAGATCATGATGTCCCCATTCCATATTTATTCAACCAGCCCATATCCTCCTTATCCGACCCTAGAAGTGGGCAAACCGATATCCAAAGTATTTTAGTAGGATGTGAGGTACCAATATTTTCTCACAACAATTTAGAAAATGATACGGTCATACCATACCATCTTCTTCTTCGGTCATACAAAATATTTCTTCAGTATGCGATGAAAGCCATATACAAAACAGTAATATAGGAAATGATAGAACAATTTTGTCTGTTTCTGAAGATGAACAAGATGAAAATACACCTATTAATAAAAGTTTTAGAAACGAACTAGCCCAGTGGAGTGTCAAACAATTAACGTGGAGAGGGACAAACGCTAAACGTGGCATTCGCGGTTTAAGCGTAACTGCAGCACTTAAAAGTAAGTATACAGCAATTCTAAACAAACGGAGCCGCGGTAACATAACTATAATAAAAATAGTATAAAGCCTCTAGTAGTAATTTCAACCTTTCGGCATTTATTTTAATTAACGAATATGCTCATTATATTTTATTTGTTCCACAGACGCATTCCACCAAAAATACGAATGCAATGAGGAGGTTTTTGATGCGACATCGATGCGATTTGTTCAGTACGCTCGCGATAGAATCGCAAAAAAGAAACAATATGAGAATAATAGGTCCTCCATGTAGGTAAGTTTAATCTAGATAACCTTAAAAAGCCAATAACCATTATTTAACATTTTTATAGGTCTCTCAAATGGTATCCAAAAGGAATATGAATATTTTTAATTTTTTACATTTTATATTTTGAAAATTTTTAATTTATGTTATTTTTAATTAAATGGATTTTTTACTTTTTAAAAAGTTGCTTCTTTTTTTAAATTTATCCGTCCTTCGTTTTTAAGCAATACCTACTATATTCGCTCCAAATGGAAAATTGGCGGATGGCTGCCGAGCCGCGTGAAAGGTTTCGCTTTAGATGTAAAAAAAAGTCCGAACAGTGAATGTCCAATGGTTTTCTAGTGAAGGAAATGCCAGTTTCAGAAGTCCGGCGGTGAACCATAAACGAACCTTCTTGTGGTTTCACTTAAAGTGGTTTGCCAGTCAACCACTTGCAGACCCGTTGCTTCGATTATGTACAGCAGTATATATTCGCTACAAGCGGAGAGCTGCTGGATGGCTAACGAGTCGTGTAAAATGTTTCGCGGCGAATGTAAATTTAGTCCGATCGCTAATTTACCAACGGTTCGCTTTTGGAATTCACTAGTGAAGGAAATATTCACTTGAAAGGTTTGCCGGTGAATGGCAAGCGAACCTTTTGGTTTGCTGGGTTATGATTCTTTTGCGCATTTACCATTCGAGCAGGCAAGTAAATGGAGTTGAAGCCAGTGGAGTAAAGAACATTTGTCGGCATTTGGAGTAGTGTTGGGTAGAGAGACAGTCGCTGATCCAATGAGCGCGCCAGAAGACCTTCATCATGTTACACCATACAATTTTGTTTAGTTGTGTCCGTTTCGTATTTGTGTTGTGGGCTGAGTTTACAAAATAAATTCTATTTAATTTAATTTCATAGGCTTGAATAAAAAAGAAAAGAAGTGCTCCTTTCTCGTTTTGAAACGCAATAGTTTCACTTCCTGTTGGGGAATTTTCTTCCTAAGTTTGTATGAGGTCCCTTCGCTTTCATTCTCACAATTTTCAAAAACCTTGGCGGGCCGGTTAAATCACCTGCCGGACCGGGTTTGGCCCGCGGGCCGTAGTTTGGACACCTCTGATCTAGAGTATAAAAATCTGCCAACAGTTTGGTCGCAACTTTATTATTTTTCGGAAAGTTTGGAACGTGTTCAATTCTGAGATGCGTAGGTTGGAATGTGTAGGTTTCTATTTCACTGTATTTTTTTTTTAAATTGATAGCAATCTCTTATTAAAAAATTAATAAAGTAATTTAAAAAATAAATAAATAAATAAATAAATAGACCTAACTTTGAAAAATTGTATTCGATAAAAAAGTTTAACAAATATCGCTAAGATTTTGTTGCCATTTTTGACTAGGTATCCTCTAAATATGTTATTAAAATTTCAGTGTAATCCGTTTAGTAGTTTTTCTCAATCATTTTTCTAAAAAAAATAAGTTTTTGAGTTTTTAGATCGGTGGTGGTGGTATTACTTCATAACGACTTCGAATTCGGAAAAATCCTTTTACACACATATCCTAGGATTAATTTAAAAGTAATTTAGTTAAAAAACCATTTTTATATCTGACCCGACACATAGGACTTATTTCACCTCTTCGTGTAGAATCATTAAAACCTGATTCCATTTGAAAATATCTCAGTACAATCAGGTACATTGCATACCTAATGTCATTATGTTTGTTATTTTTACCGTATATGAACATTTATACCGTATATGAACATACAATATATATGGTCAATAAGCAACGCACATACACATGTGCGTTGCTTATTGATCTCGTTTTTGTTTTCTCGGTGAGCTTTCAGGTAAGCGTTTTCTATATCATTCATGTTTACAGGGAAGAAAGTTTTACTCTAGATTCAAACCACGATAATGAAGCTTTTTAGCTGGCGTTTGAACGACAGTTAACACCCAGATTCAAAAAATCAAAAGCCTTGGTGAAGGCGTTCTTGAGTTATCGTGTTAACGGACAGACAGACGGACGTCAAGCAGATTTATGGTTTTTGGCCACAAATAAACAAAAAATAATAAACAACTTTTTTTAGTCCGAGGCTTGGTTCTATGCGTTACATATTTTTCGGCTGGATCAAACTTATAATAACTCTATATGATTTCATCTAGAGTATAAAAAGTGTAATAAGTTCATTCAGAATTGAAAAATCAACTTTACTCTTTAAAAAAAAAAATTAATATGAGAAAAATGAATATGAGAAAATGACCAATTATTAAGTAGTCGCCACTAAATTGTACACATATGGTGTAAGACATGAATTAAGTAGTAAGTTGTGTAAAATATAAATAAAGTAAGTACACTACAAAGTACCAATTATCAACACTGCTAAATTAAGTAGATATTATGTATCATCCACCTTTGCATAAAATATTAAAACATTAAGTTCAATGTACAATCTAAAGGTACTGTCTGGCTGGTACTGCTGGTCGCGGTTAGCAGAAACTGCCGGCAGTAGACTACTGCTTCAGACCAAAACAAGCTGTGTTGTCTGCTTGCGACTGCTCGGCGGTTGACGGTTGTGAGTGCAAAGGTTGACAGTTACTGCTGTCCGCGACGGTCGGCAGTACCAGCCAGATTGCACCTGAATCTATTAATTTGAAAATTTGCAATACAATAAATAATTTTCATTGTTGCAATAAAAACTTCAAGTTTTTCGATGGTACTATAACTGTTATACAAAAAATGAATTCATTTGAAAAATTTGCAAAAAAACGAAGAATTTTCACTGTTGCTATAAAAACTTCAAGTTTTTCAATAATACTATAACTGCAATACAAGAACTGAATTCATTAGAAAAATTTACAAAACAATGAATAATTTTCACTGTTGCAATAAAAACTTCAAGTTTTTCAACAATGTTTAATAATCCATTTATTTAAAAATAATTGCAAAACAATGAATAATTTTCACAGTTGCTATAAAAACTTCAAGTTTTTCAATACAAGAAATGAATTCTCACCCAAAAATGCATTTATTTGAAAAATTTGCAAAACAACGAATAATTTTCATTGTTGTTATTAGATTTTTCGTGGTAAGCTACCAAAGAAGCTATTATGATTAGGAGTTAGTTATTCTTTCCGGTGTCAGTGGAGTGAAACTCCAACACAAAGTCCCCGACTGTGGACTAACCGCCATCCCTGAGGATATGACAAATTTGGAAAGAAACTTCACTGGAGAAGCCAGTTCATCATAAGATTGTGTTGGACTAGGTCCGAAGGAGCTGTTTCGTCATCGGAGGGCATAGACTCTTCAGAAGGTGTACTCTTGCCTACTAACCGAAACACCTTGACAGCTGGTGGGATCGCTGAGGTAAATTCTATATAGCCACATCCCATTCCAAATTTATTACCGAGAAGAATTTAATGGTCAAGAAAGGCGTCCTCTACCTTGGGCTAAAGGCGTGTATTTTGAGAAGCTTTTTTCTCTTGATTTCGGCTGTTCTCTGGTTGTAACCCTGGATATGGTCAGCGCTTCATGGCTGTGAAATTTACAAATGGTTGTAACCTTGGATCTGATCTACGAAGAAACAAATCCCGTCCGCCGCAACTTATTTTTTTTAACCAATATTTTTTGTTATTAGATTTTTCGTGGACTGACCATATCCAGGGTTACAACCAGAGAATAGCCGAAATCAAGAGAAAAAAGCTTCTCAAAATACACGCCTTTAGCCCAAGGTAGAGGACGCCTTTCTTGACCATTAAATTCTTCTCGGTAATAAATTTGGAATGGGATGTGGCTATATAGAATTTACCTCAGCGATCCCCCCAGCTGTCAAGGTGTTTCGGTTAGTAGGCAAGAATACACCTTCTGAAGAGTCTATGCTCTCCGATGACGAAACAGCTCCTTCGGACCTAGTCCAACACAATCTTATCATGAACTGGCTTCTCCAGTGAAGTTTCTTTCCAAATTTGTCATATCCTCAGGGATAGCGGTTAGTCCACAGTCGGGGACTCCGTGTTGGAGTTTCACTCCACTGACACCGGAAAGAATAACTAACTCCTAATCAATTTTCATTGTTGCTATAAAAGCTTCAAGTTTTTCAGAAGAAATGAATTCTCACCCTAGAATCCATTTATTTGAAAAATGTGCAAAACAATGAATAATTTTCATTGTTGCTATAAAAACTTAAAGTTTTTCAACCATTCTCAATAATGTCCATGGCTAGTACCCGTTTATTGGCATTTAACATGCTAATGGCATGGTTAAATTTAGTCGTTTCTACACTTATATTTATTTGCTGTAGCAAACTGACTGTCCAGGATTTTAAACTAAGCCAATGAATTGTTTGACCAAAACTGAATTTTCTGTAAGGCCACTGCAGCCATACCTGACGGTCTAGAAACACCATCACCCACTCTGAGAGTGGGTTCAATAGCTGCTGACTCAGCCCCGTCTCCGACCATAATTCTATCACCGGCAATGCAATGAAAAGGTCTCAAAAATGAATGAGTCCTTTTAAAGATTAAATGAAATTCACCCTTTTCTATTATACGGATCAAATACTATTCAACCTTTTTCAATCCAATCGCAAAAACCAATTAACAATACAATATTATTGCCATAAATATATACAAAAAAAATATAAACTGACTACCTTTGTTTTCTTGAGAAAAAAAATCTCCTAATTTTTTTCCTGGAAATTTTTTTTCTTAAATGTTGTTATACGCTTTCTTGAGATACTTTATACGACTTTATTTTGTAAACATCTTTGGCGTTATAAGACTTTGCTTCATAAATATGTATCTTCGGCGTTATACGACTTTGCTTCATAAAAAATCCATAGTCGGGTTGGTGATTGTTGGTCAACTAGCTGGTTTGTCGGGCCCTTTGTTGGTCCATTGTCGGTGTCACCAATGTAGGGATGCTTTGTTCTAAACTTTAAAATAATCACTTTCGAAGTTACATTAATAGAACTTTTAATTTATTAAACAAAATTAATATATAACTTTAGATTACGATATCTCATGAACCAATTGCTCTAGCAAAATAAAATTCGGTTTGGGTAGAAAGGTTGACAAATAAAGATTGATCAAAGTAAATTTTTTTAAGTGGGCGGTGGAACATAGAAGTGGAGGGGATAAGAATTTTAAAGAAAAACATATTTCATATCTCAAGAACAGTAGTAGATAGATGCTTTGAATTTTTACCAGAAGTAGCGCTAATTCTGGCCTAATAGGGAAAATGGGTGCAAAACCGGTTATAACGTACCTTGAGGGGATCACAAAAGTAGAACGTTATAACCGATATTACGTTATAAACAACATAAGAACCTCTCCCATTTGTGGATGGGGTCTGAAGGAAGGTATGTTATAACCGAAAGTACGTTATAAAAGTGCAATTTATAAGCGGGTTGCACAGCAATAGCAATTGCGATTCGCTTCAATAACTTTTTAGACTGCCATAAAAAAAGAATTAATTTTACTGTATTATTTATAATACAGTATTGTTATCGATTTTTAAAAAAAAAAAATTTGCTGCCCTCAAAATTTTTTTGTCCACGTTTCATGACTAGTAGACGCGAAAAAAGCAATAAAAATTTTCACTCCGTCTGTACGCCGTACCCCGTACGCCGTACGTCGACCGCCCCAAAATCTTTGAAGGCTTGTAGCTCTCAAACCAGTGGAGCTATTAAATTAAAATTTTTTCTAAGAATAGACTTGGTGGACCCCTTGAATTGACATTATTTTCAGGGGAGGAGGTGTAAGAGGGAAGGCGGGGTAAGCGTTTTAGACGAAAAATTTAGGTTTGTAGATCTCAGGAACCACTTGTGTTAGGAGGCTGAAACTTAGAATTTCTATAGAGCTTTGATAATGGACCCATTTGCAAAAAAGAAAACAGATATGGGTGAAGGGGTGTGGGAGTGGAGGGGGAAGCAATGCGTCCGAAACGCAAAAAAGTCGAGATCGACACATTCTAAAATCCATCTCTCCTAAACCGTTAATAGCAAGCAATTAAAACTTAACAAATATCTGTAGTTATACTAGGAGAATAGATTGAAACAAAATTTTTGGGTGGGGATAGTGACGTACGGGGGTGGGGGTTGAAATACTTAACATTACAATATCTCCCAAACCAGTGGCACCAGAAAAACAAAATTCGGTTTGGATACAAAGCTTGATAAATAAAGATTGCTCACAGTAAAATCATTGAAGGGGGCGGGGGAGTACGTAAGTGGAGGGGATAAGATTTTTTCAAAAACAAAACGTTTCATATCTCAATAACAGTGTAAGATGGTTGCTTCAAATTTTTACCAGAAGTAGGCCTAATAGAACCCTAGTAGGGAAAAAAAGTTTGGGGGTGTGGGTGTAGAGGGTGAGGGTGGGGAAGGGTGAGAAAGAAAAAGTTCCGATGCTTATATCTTAAGAATCTATAATGACTGGAAGCTAAAACTTGGTATTTATATAGAGCTATAGTAGTGGAATGGTGGAAAAATAAAATTTTTTTTAGGGGTAGTATGGTACGGTGGTGGGGGGTGTTTTTCCTAACTTTAGAACGGCTTATGCTAAGAAGTTGAAACTCGGTACGTATATGTAAATTAACAAGAAAAGTAATTCTGATAAAAAAAATATTTGAATATTCATTGGCGTTCAGAAGGGGGGGCAAAAAAAAATATCGGTTAGTATAAAATGCATATATTTTCACGATTTTCGTCATATCTACTAGGTCTTTCGAAATATTGAGTTCATTTTTTTTCTACGGATTCTTCATGTGAATACCTAGAAAGCGTATTCAAGATTTTTTGAAATTCGACCCCTAAGAGGGTGTAAACTGGTTGTATACTTTTTCATGAATTCCACCATGTTTCTCAGGTCTGATCAGATATCGAATATCTGTTCACTTCCCCAGGCTTGTTTAATAATCACCTATTTTTAAGTTTTGTTTTTTTCAACCTCTAGACCGCATCCCGGAATATGACCCAATTATTTAATTCATATGTTACACCCTTTTCTGACCGCTTCCCGAACTTTTTGTTAGGTTTTCAGTCACATAGTAACATACACCGCATCTCCGAATTGAACGCGTTCTGAACTTCTGCCGGAAAAATAATACAGTTGCGCCCAGACTGTTGGCAGATTTTTTTTATAAGCAATCGATGACGACTTGGATGAATAATAAAATTCATCAAAGTCGTATAAATTCTCCATTGCACTGACAGTGGCAAAACTATTAATTGTAAAGTGGAATATTCCGATGAATGAAATATTCCTCTATAGGGCGACTAAACTTTCGTACTGGACGTTATATATGTATATATGCACACGGCGGCTTATCTAGCTGCCCAGCAAACAAGAAGCCAAGAAATATCGTAAGGTCGGAAAAGTCGGAAAGATTTGTCTTACCGCAATCGTTTAGATGTCGGTGGGAAATTTATGACAAATTTCGCAATGATTTCGGACAGAATTCTAAAAGACATCTTTATGATGGTTTCAGGTTGCAATGCATGAGTAGCCATTGTCCCGCGTTTCATTAAGTCTTCGATTTAAATCGAAAGTTTTGCACGCACGCGCATCTAGTTCAATGTTAATTGAGCTCAGTTCGCACCTTATATCGACGAATTTAAACGAAATCACTACAAATATACAGTAAGTAAAAAAAATCTGCCAACAGTCTGGGCGCAACTTTATTATTTTTCTGGCAGAAGTTCGGAACGTGTTTAATTCGGGGATGCGGTGTATGTTACCATGTGACTGAAAACCTAACAAAAAGTTCGGGAAACGGTTAGAATAGAGTGTTATATATGAATTATATAATTGGGTCATATTCCGGGATGCGGTCTAGAGGTTGGAAAAGAAAAAAACTTAAAAATAGGTGATTATTAAACAAGCCCGTGGAAGTGAAAAGATATTCGATATCTGATCAGACCTGAGAGATATGGTGGAATTTATGAAAAAGTATGCAACCACTTTACACCCCCTTAGGGATCGAATTTCAAAAAATCTTGAAAACACATTCTAGGTATTCATATGAAGAATCCGTAGAATAAAAATGAATTCAATATATCGAAAGACCTAGTAGATATGACGAAAATCGTGAAAATATATGCATTTTATATATACTAAAATTTTTTTTGCGCCCCCCCCCCCTCTTCTGAACCCCAATGAATATTGGTTTTTTTTATCGGAATTACTTTTCTAGTTGATTTACATATATGTACCGAGTTTCAACTTTCGAACATAAGCCGTTCAAAAGTTAGGAAAAACACCCTCCACCCTCGCACCATGCTACCCCTAAAAAAATTTATTTTTCCACCATGCCACTACTATAGCTCTATCTAAATACCAAGTTTCAGCTTCCTATCATTATAAATTCTTAAGATATAAACATCGGAACTTTTTCCTTCTCCCCCTTCCCCACCCTCACCCTCTACTCCACCACCTCCAAATTTTTTTTCCCTACTAGTGTTTTATTGGGCCCACTTCTGGTAAAAATTTGAAGCATGTATTTTACACTGTTATTGAGATATGAAAAGATATTTTTGAAAAATTCTTATCCCCCCACTTTTTTGCTCCCCTGCCCCCTTCAAAGATTTTACTTTGAGCAATCTTTATTTATCAAGCTTTATATCTAAACCGAATTTTGTTCTTCTGGTGCAATTGGTTTATGAGATATCGTAATCTTAAGTATTTCAACCCCAACCCTCGTACACCACTACACCCACCAAAAAATTTTGTTTCAGTTTACTCTCCTAGTGAACTGCAGATATTTGTTAGGTTTTTATTGTTTAAGAGATATGGATTTTAGAATGTGTCAATCTCGGCATTTTTGCGTTTCGGACGCATTATTTCCCCCTCCACTCCGACACCCCTTCACTCATTTCATCAATTTGGGGTCCACTATCAAAGCTCTATAGATGTTCCAAGTTTCAGCTTCCTACCATAAGTGGTTGCTGAGATCTAGAAACCAAAATTTTTCGTCTAAAACGCTTCCCCCACCTTCCTCCTCACACCATCACCCCTCGAAAAATTCTCACTTCAAGGGGTCCACCATGTCTATTCAGAAAAAAAATTCAATTTAATAGATCATAGGGTTTGGCAACTATAATTCTTCAAACGAGTTTGCGGACGGCGCACAGACGGAGTGAACATTTATTTTGCTATTTTGGTGTTTATTAGTCATAAAACGTGTAAAAAAAAATTTTCAGGGTAGCAAATTTTTTTTTTTTAAAAATCGATAACAATACTTTATTATTAAAATAATAAAGTAAAATTATAAAAAAAGAAAAAAAAAATTATGAAAAATAATGTTTTTTTTCAAATTTTTCCAAACTTTGGACCCTTTGCGCGACTGGAAGAAAATGTTTGATTTCGCTGGGATTTCGCGACGTTTTACTTTATTATTTTAATAATTAAGTATTGTGATTGATTTTAAAAAAAAAAAAATTTGCTACCCTCAAAATTTTTATTTTCACGTTTCATAACTAGTAGACGCGAAAAAAGCAATAAAAATTTTCAGTCCGTCTGTCCGCCGTACGCCGTACGCAAGATCGTTTGGAGGCTCGTAGCTGCCAAACGATTTGAGATATTAAATTGAAATTTTTTTGACGGAGAGACGGGGTAGGCTCCTTGAAGTGACCAAATTTTTAGGGGTGGGGGTGTGAGGGGGAAGGAGGGGGAAGTGTTTTAGACCGAAAATTTTGGTTTCTAGATCTCAGTAACCCCTAATGATAGGAAGCTGAAACTTGGAATTTCTATAGAGCTCTGATAGTAGACCCATTTGCAGAAAAATTGTCAATATTGATCAAGGGGTGTGGGAGTGGGGGAAATGTAATGCGTTCGAAACCCAAAAAAGGCGAGATAGACACATTCTAAAATCCATATCTCCTAAACCGTTAATGGCACACTATTCAAACTTAAGAAATATTTGTAGTTATACTAGGAGAACAGATTCAAGAAAAATTTTGGGTGGGGGAAGTTGTGTATGGGGGAAGTTGTGTATGGGGGTGGGGGGTGAAAAACTTTAGATTACGATATCTCATGAACCAATTGCTCTAGAAAAATAAAATTCGTCTTGGGTATAAAGGTCAACAAATAAAGATTGATCAAAGTAAAATTTCTTAAGTGGGAGGTGGAGCATAGAAGTGGAGGGGATGAGAATTTTTCAAATCAAACACATTTCATATCTCAAGAACAGTGTAAGATAGATGCTTAGAATTTTTACCAGAAGTAGCGCTAACTAAGCTCTAGTAGGGAAAAAAAATTTGGGGTTGTGGGTGTAGAGGGGGAGGGTGGTGGACGGTGAAAAGGAAAAAGTTCCGATGCTTATATCTTGAGAACCTGTAATGATATAAGCCTTAAACTTGGTATTTAGATAGAGCTATAGTAGCGGAATGTTGGAAAAATATAATTTTTTTAGGGGTAGTATGCTACGGGGGTAGGGGGTGTTTTTCCTAACTATTAAACGGTTCATGCTAGAAAGTTGAAAAGTGAAACTCGGTGTGTATATGTATATTAACTAGAAAAGTAATTGTGATAAAAAAAAATTTGAATATTCATTGGCGTTCAGAAAGGGGGGCAAAAAAATTATTTGTAAATATAATAAATATAAAATGCATATATTTCCCGATTTTCGTCATATCTACTAGGTCTTTCCAAATATTGAGTTCATTTTTATTCTACGGGTTCTTCGTATGAATACCTAGAAAGTGTTTTCAAGGTTTTTTGAAATTCGACCCCTAAGGGTAGTGTGGTACAAGTGGGGGGTGTTTTTCCTATATATAGAACGGCTTAAGCTACAATGTTGAAACTCGGTGTGTATATGTAAATCAACTAGAAAAACAATTTTGATTAATAAAAAATTCAAATATGTATTGGCATTCAGAAGGGGGGCAAAAAAAATTATCTGTGAAAATAGAATGCATATTTTTTTACGATTTTCGTCATATATACTACCTCGTCCCAAATATTGAATTTAATTTTATTCTACGTATTCTTCGTATGAATACCTAGAAAGTGTTTTAAAGGTTTTTTGAAATTCGACCCCTGAGGGTAGTGTGGTACAAGTGTGGGGTGTTTTTCCTATATATAGAACGGCTTAAGGTACAATGTTGAAACTCGGTGTGTATATCTAAATCAACTAGAAAAATAATTTTAAATAAAAAAAAAACGAATATCTATTGGCGTTCAGAAGGGGGGCAAAAAAAATATCTGTGAAAATAGAATGCATATTTTCCCACGATTTTCGCCATATCTACTACTTCGTCCCATATATTGAATTTAACTTTACTCTATGTATTCTCCATAATTGACCCCTAAGGGGGTGTAAAGTGATTGTGTACTTTTTCATAAATTATTCCATATCTCTCAGATCCAATCAGATTTTCACTTCCACGATCTTGTTCTTTTTGATAGGTTTTCAGTCACATAGTAGCCTCCACCGCATTTCAGAATTGAACGCGTTCCTAACTTCTACCGGAAAAATAATAAAGTTACGCCCAGATTTTTTTGTATCTACGAACCCCATATTTTCCGCAGTATAGCGACACGAAAATCGAAAATTTTGTCTTTTTGGCCCACCCTACTATATATTGAAACTCCTTCTCTAAATAGACCTTAGAATAATTGGACATTTAAAAATATTGATGATTTTTTTCTTCTATAGAAAATGAAGCGGGAAATGCTATCTCTCCACTGCACGACATTCCTTTGTACGCCAACGAAGCTAAGAACGTTTATAACATGGTGGTAGAAATTCCGCGATGGACAAATGCTAAAATGGAGGTACGTTTGTCTTTTTATTTACCTTTATTGTTACCAAGCACGCAATGTCTATGTTGTATTATACAGGATACAGTCGCCTCTGAAGAGTACTTTTCGAAAGGCAATTAGAATTCGATATAGAATTACACCAATAATTAATTATTTGCTTCTCACTTTCGATTAACAAAATTTGTAAATATAATACTTGTTATCAATATCCTTTTTTAGAAAAGCGATAACGCAATTAACCTTGTTACTTAACACAGGGTCATCATTAAGGTATTAAGGTTGATAGCACAAATTTCCTGAAGAAGAAAGATAATGACCAAATAATGTATAATCTTTTGTGCCTAAGATACTTTATTTAATTAACGAAATACCTGCTTAGAAATTTCTCATTGTTTTACGATGAAAAGGAATAAAATCGGATTTTACTTTATTATCTTAATAATAAAGTATTTATATCTTGAAAACCGCTTATGATGGCTAGATGAAAACTATAATTTAAGTGCAAGAGTCAGTTTTTGTAGTGGCGGAGGATGGTATACTATATTAGAGAAATTGTGCGAGTGGTTTTTGTCTTATGAGTGGCATATGGTAGAATCCTGAAACTTGGTGGGTTGATATATGTACATATGTGTAAACAAAAATAATTTCGGTAAAATAGTTTCATATATGCATTGGCGTACATATTAAATAATTTTTTTTTACGGTTTCTATAGATAAATGTCTAGAGACTAATTTTATTTTTTTTTTTAAGTTAAGAGCTTATGCGGGTCTTGACACTTCAAAATGTTAACTTTTCTGAAATTTTTTTATACAATAGTATATCATGTCAGGAAAATTGTCTCAAAGATGGTGTAAGAGCGTTGTATGATTTAGTTACTTATTTTAGTTTCATCAAAAGCTGATTACTTACAGTTAATAACAGTTATTATAACTGCCAACAGTCTGGGCGCAACTTTATTATTTTTCCGGCAGAAGTTCGGAACGTGTTTAATTCGGGGATGCGGTGTATGTTACTATGTGACTGAAAACCTAACAAAAAGTTCGGGAAACGGTTAGAATAGAGTGTAATATATGAGTTATAAAATTAGGTCATATTCCGGGAAGTGGTCTAGAGGTTGGAAAAGAAAAAAACTTAAAAATAGGTGATTATTAAACAAGCCCGTGGAAGTGAAAAGATATTCGATATCTGATCAGACCTGAGAGATATGGTGGAATTTATGAAAAGTATACAACCACTTATGAAGAATCCGTAGAATAAAAATGAATTCAATATTTCGAAAGACCTAGTAGATATGACGAAAATCGTGAAAATATATGCATTTTATATTTACTGAAATTTTTTTCTGCCACCCCCCCCCCCCCCCTTCTGAACCCCAATGCATATTGAATTTTTTTTTTATCGGAATTATTTTTCTAGTTGATTTACATATATGTACCGAGTTTCTACTTTCTAGCATAAGCCGTTCAAAAGTTAGGAAAAACACCCCCATCCCTCGCACCATGCTACCCCTAAAATAAATTTTATTTTTCCACTATAGTATACTATAATATAGTTCTATCTAAATACGAAGTTTAAGGTTTATATCATTACAAGTTCTTAAGATATAAGTATCGGAACTTTTTCTTTCTCACTCTTCCCCACCCTCACCCTCTACACCCCCACCTTTAAAGTTATTTTTCCCTACTAGGGTTCTATTGGGCCTAGTTCTAGTTCAAATTTGAACCATCTATCTTACACTGTTATTGAGATATGAAAAGTGAAATTTTCAAAAAATTCTTATCCCCCCCACTACTATGCTCCCCCGCCCCTTTCAATGATTTTTCTTTTAACTATCTTTATTTATCAAGCTTTATACCCAAACCAAATTTTGTTTTTCTGGTGCAATTGGTTTGTGAGATATCGTAATCTTTACTATTTACACCCCACCCCCACCCCCGCACGCCTCCACCCCACCAAAAAATTTTGTTTCAATCTACTCTCTTAGTATAACTACAGATATTTGTTAAGTTTTAATTGCTTGCCGTTAACGGTTTAAGAGATATGGATTTTAGAATGTGTCGATATCGGCATTTTTGCGTTTCGGACGCATTATGTCCCCCTTCACTCATATCAGCAATTTTTTTGCAAATGGGTCCGGTCCACTATCAAAGCTCTATAGAAATTCTAAGTTTCAGCCTCCTACCATAAGCGGTTGCTGAGATCAAGAAACCAAAATTTTTCGTCTAAAACGCTTCCCCCACCTTCCCCCTCGCACCCTCACCCCTGAAAAAATTCTCACTTCAAGAGGTCTACCATGTCTATTCAGAAAAAAATCAATTTAATAGATCATAGGGTTTGGGAACTATAATTCTTTAAACGAGTGCGTACGGCGTACGGATCACAGGCGGACTGAAAATTTTTATTGCTTTTTTGGCGTTTATTAGTCATAAAACGTATAAAAAAAAAATTTCAGGGTAGCAAATTTTTTTTTTTAAAAGTCGATAACAATACTTTATTTTTAAAATAATAAAGGAAAAGTGATAATTAAATAGAACAAATTACATATAATATTTAATTATTTTATTCAAAGCTGACTTCAACTGTGTCGCGCTCATGTAAAATTAATAGCATGATAAAAAATCTGCCAACAATCTGGGCGTAACTTTATTATTTTTCCGGTAGAAGTTAGGAACGCGTTCAATTCTGAAATGCGGTGGAGGCTACTATGTGACTGAAAACCTATCAAAAAGAACAAGATCGTGGAAGTGAAAATCTGATTGGATCTGAGAGATATGGAATAATTTATGAAAAAGTACACAATCACTTTACACCCCCTTAAGGGTCAATTATGGAGAATACATAGAATAAAATTAAATTCAATATTTGGGACGAGGTAGTAGATATGTCGAAAATCGTGAGAAAATATGCACTCTATTTTCACAGATATTTTTTTTGCCCCCTTTCTGAACGCCAATAGATATTCGTTTAATTTTATTCAAAATTATTTTTCTAGTTGATTTAGATATACACACCGAATTTCAACATTGTAGCTTAAGCCGTTCTATATATAGGAAAAACACCCCCCACTTGTACCACACTACCCTTAGGGGTCGAATTTCAAAAAACCTTGAAAACACTTTCTAGGTATTCATACGAAGAATCTGTGGAATAAAATTAAATTCAATATTTGGGACGAGCTAGTATATATGACGAAAATCGTGAAAAAATATGCATTCTATTTTCACAGATAATTTGTTTTGCCCCCCTTCTGAACGCCACTACATATTTGATTTTTTTTTATCACAATTACTTTTCTAGTTGATTTACATATACACACCGAGTTTCAACATTGTAGCTTAAGCCGTTCCATATATAGGAAAAACACCCCCACTTGTACCACACTACCCTTAGGGGTCGAATTTCAAAAAACCTTGAAAACACTTTCTAGGTATTCATACGAAGAATCCGTAGAATAAAAATGAATTCAATATTTGGAAAGACCTAGTAGATATGACGAAAATCGTGAAAATATATGCATTTTATATTTATTATATTTACAAATAATTTTTTTTGCCCCCCTTTCTGAACGCCAATGAATATTCAAATTTTTTTTTATCACAATGAATTTTCTAGTTGATTTACATATACACACCGAGTTTCAACTTTCTAGCATGAACCGTTTAATAGTTAGGAAAAACACCCCCCACCCCCGTAGCACACTACCCCTAAAAAAAATATATTTTTCCAACATTCCGCTACTATAGCTCTATCTAAATACCAAGTTTAAGGCTTATATCATTACAGGTTCTCAAGATATAAGCATCGGAACTTTTTCCTTTTCACCCTCCCCCACCGTCCCCCACCCTGCCCCTCTACACCCTCAACCCCAAAACTTTTTTCCCTACTAGGGTTTAATTAGCGCTACTTCTGGTAAAAATTCTAAGCATCTATCTATGAAATGTGTTTGATTTGAAAAATTCTCTTCCCCTCCACTTCTATGCTCCACCTCCCACTTAAAAAATTTTGCTTTGATCAATCTTTATTTGTCGACCTTTATACTCAAACCGAATTTTATTTTTCTAGATCAATTGGTTCATGAGATATCGTAATCTTAAGTTTTTCATCCCCCACCCCCATACACAACTTCCCCCACCCAAAATTTTTCTTGATTCTGTTCTCCTAGTATAAATACAAATATTTTGAAAGTTTGAATAGTGTGCCATTAACGGTTTAGGAGATATGAATTTTAGAAAGTGTCTATCTCGTCTTTTTTGGTTTTCGGACGCATTACATTTCCCCCCACTCCCACACCCCTTAATCAATATTGACAATTTTTCTGCAAATGGGTCTACTATCAGAGCTCTAT
The DNA here is from genome assembly GCA_949128065.1 of Beris chalybata. Taxonomy (NCBI): domain Eukaryota; kingdom Metazoa; phylum Arthropoda; class Insecta; order Diptera; family Stratiomyidae; genus Beris; species Beris chalybata. The sequence goes on from OX421894.1 coordinate 99,832,213, forward strand.
AGAAATTCCAAGTTTCAGCTCCGTATCATTAGGGGTTACTGAGATCTAGAAACCAAAATTTTTGGTCTAAAACATTTCCCCCTCCTTCCCCCTCACATCCCCACCCCTAAAAATTTGGTCACTTCAAGGAGCCTACCCCGTCTATTCGTTAAAAAAATTTCAATTTAATATCTCAAATCGTTTGGCAGCTACGAGCCTCCAAACGATCTTGCGTACGGCGTACGGCGGACAGACGGACTGAAAATTTTTATTGCTTTTTTCGCGTCTACTAGTTATGAAACGTGAAAATAAAAATGTTGAGGGTAGCAAATTTTTTTTTTTTAAAAATCAATCACAATACTTAATTATTAAAACAATAAAGTAAAACGGTTGCCCATAGTTAGTCCGATGATATGAAATGTTTAGGAGTGTATAGTCTCTCAAAGTACGACCCGAAATACGGAAAGAATTTTCTTGTGACAATATTCGGGCATCGATTCCTTCATCGTACTGAGAACTTTCCTTCTGTTATCAAACGAATCAAGACATAGAAGATTAAGTCGTTCAGAATAGGGAGGAAGATTTTGAGAGTCAAGCCTATCAATCCCTTAAGTGCGAACCTCAAAAACCTTTTTTGTACAGATTCAATTCTGCTTTTATGGACTTCATAATATGGAGTCCATACTTGGCGTGTATATTCCAGAATTGAACGAACAAATGCACAATATAACGCCCTTGTAGAGTAAGGTTCGTTGAAATCCTTACACCATCTTTGAACAAAGCCCCAGATAGAGTTGGACTTATTCACAATATAATTAATATAAACGTCGAAAGTACATTGTCTGATTTATGTAATGATTTTCCTTCAACGGTGTAATTATAATTAAGTGGGCTTTTCTTACGCGAAAAGGAAATATGTAGCTGTACATTTATTAACATTTAGAGGCATGTCATTCAAAGTACACCAATCAAATAAATGCCTAAGGTCCTCTTGCAAGAGAATGCAGTTATCCATATACGTAATATAGCGGAAAAGCTTCGCATCGTCAGCGTAAAGAAGAGTTCTAGAGTTTAAAATCATTGAACTCAAGTCGTAATATGTGCCTTGTGGAACTGCCGATGTGTTAAAAATTTCCGAGGATAATACCCCACAAATTAAACTTTTTGAAGTCGGTTGCACAAATAAGATGATAGCCAATTAATAAACTTATTTGGAAAACCCAAATACTTTAGTTTGCATATCAAAATGTTGTGATTGATTTTATAAACGCCTTACTAAAGTCGGTATAAATTCAATCAACTTGATGACCCGCTTCGATGACCGGAATGGAGAAATTTGACAATTCCATCAAATTTGTCGTTGTGGATCTGCTTTTTGTAAATCCATGTTGGCAAGGTTTAATGATCGATTTGATATGCAATTTTAAAGTTTCACAGACAATCGATTCAAACAGTTTAGGAATACTGGATAGGTTGGCAATTGGTCGATAATTCTGTATATCCGTGGAGAATTTCCCTATAAACGGTAGGAAAAACACCGGAAATAAGGGAGGTATTAAATAGGTAGCGCAAAGGTGTCATAAGGGAAGCACCACAACATTTCAGTACAATAGCCGGCACATCATCTGGACCAACCCCAAAATTATCATTAATGTCCGAGATGAACCTTAAGAAAGTGGCCTCGTCAACATTGAGGTCTTTCATTTCTAATGAGGTCTGCGGAAACTTAGTCATATAGTGATAATCACTGTAGCTAATATTACAGTTTGATGATGTAAAAGCGGTACGAAAATGATCGGCAAAGAAATTACTTATAGTAAGGAGATCATCGCTGATAACATCGTCAAGAGATACACATGCTGGGTATCCATCGGTACGTTTCTTAGAGTTTACAAAATTCCAGAATTCTTTAGGATTGTCTATAATGGACGATTTCGTCGAGTACATATATGAAGTATACGCGACTCTAGACTGACTTGCTCACGGAAGTCAGCGTAGGCAGCATAATCCGCTTCGTATCCTGAGAGACAGTACGATTTCCATGCAGAAGGAAGAATATATGTAGTGACAATGTAGATCTTTCTCTCTCTTATGGTCAGAAGAACTCATATAAGTTCAATATTACTGGTGTCAGGAACATCAAAAACTTAAGCTGAGAACTTGCTGAAGAATTTTTCAAAAATATCACTTTTCATATCTCAATAACAGTGTAAGATAGATGGTTCAAATTTGAATTTGAACTAGGCCCAATAGAACCCTAGTAGGGAAAAATAAATTTAAAGGTTGGGTGTAGAGGGTGAGGGTGGGGAAGGGTGAGAAGGAAAAAGTTCCGATGCTTATATCTTAAGAACTTGTAATGATATAAACCTTAAACTTCGTATTTAGATAGAACTATATCAGTGGCATAGTGGAAAAATAAAAATTTTTTTTAGGGGTAGCATGGTGCGAGGGTAGGGGGTGTTTTTCCTAACTTTTGAACGGCTTATGCTAGAAAGTTGAAACTCAGTACATATATGTAAATCAACTAGAAAAGTATTTCTGATAAAAAAAAATTTCAATATCCATTGGGGTTCAGAAGGGGTAGGCAGAAAAAAATTTCAGTATATATAAAATGCATATATTTTCACGATTTTCGTCATATCTACTAGGTCTTTCGAAATATTGAATTCATTTTTATTCTACGGACTCTTCATATGAATACCTAGTATGTGTTTTCAGATTCAGATTTTTTGAAATTCGACCCCTAAGAAGGTGTAAAGTGGTTGTATACTTTTTCATAAATTCCACCATATCTCTCAGGTTTGATCAGATATCGAATATCTTTTCACTTCCACGGGCTTGTTTAATAATCACCTATTTTTAAGTTTTTTTCTCTTCCAACCTCTAGAACGCGTCCCGGAATATGACCCAGTTATATAATTCATATATTACACTCTATTCTAACCGTTTTCCGAACTTTTTGTTAGGTTTTCAGTCACATGGTAACATACACCGCATCCCCGAATTAAACACGTTCCGAACTTCTGCCAGAAAAATAATAAGGTTGTGCCCAGACTGTTGGCAGATTTTTTATACTCTAGATGAAATCATATAGAGTATTATAAGTTTGATCCAGCCGAAAATTGAGCCGTTGTATTTGAAAGTGGAATAAGTCCATTTTGAAAAAAATATTTTTTGTGACATTGTAACATTATTCTGTACAACACGAAGCAACTTTCTGAGAATCTATTAATGCATTTGTTTCATCACACTTTTAACAAATACAAGTAAATTTTTCTGAAAGATGTCATAAATATTTTTAAACATGTTAAAACGTAAACCGTTAAGCATGTCGATTTAAAAACGAAATGGACTTATTCCACTTTCAAAATCAACGGCTCAATTATGTATCGCATAGAACCAAGCCTCGGACGAAAAAAAGTTATATTATATTTTGTTTATTTGTGGCCAAAAACCTCAAATCCGCTTGACGTCCGTCCGTCTGTCTGTCCGTGAACACGATAACTTAAGAACGCCTTAACCTAGGATCTTGAAATTTTGATTCTGAGTGTTTGGTTGAATTTGTAAGGCTAAATTCGTTAACGGGCGAAATCGTCCCACTCCTTCGGGTAGCTGCCACACAAAATGTCGAGAATATTGTTTGATAACTTCATAAGGGTTTAACCTACGACTTGGAAATTTTGTATGTGTAAATTTTCCAATATTTGGAGCTAAATGTATGATTATGAAGAAAATCCTATTAGGCCTTCGAGTGGCTGCCATACAAAAATCCTATTAAAATATCTTCATTCAATTCACAAAACTCACTATAACTCAAGTAATCGTTTAGCTATGAATTCAAAATTTTGTACAAATTAGTTTTAAGTGAATACAAAGTTCAAGTTTACTAATCAGCGAAATCATTTTACTCCTTCTGGTACCTTTCATATAAAATGTCCTCTAAACATGTGCTCAAGAATATTGACCAATAACTTCGGAATGCCTAAAGCTACGACTTTGAAATCTTGTATACGTTGTTATGTTACTAGTTTTTCATGGTCATGCTACCATTGAGCCGTGTAGCCGCCATACAAATATCCTACCAAAATGTCTTCACATAATTTACGAAACAAACTATAACTCTAGTTATCTTTTAGATACGAATTCGAAATTGTGCACAAATTAGTTCTGAGTAAAAACAAAGTTTGAGTTTACTAGGCAGATAAATCCTTTTGCTCCTTCTGGTACCTGCCATATAAAATGTCCTTAAAACATGTGTTCAAGAATATTGGCCGATAACTTCAGACAGGTTTAAGCTATGGTTTTCAAATTTTTATGTCCTAATTTTGCAATAGTTGGAGCTAAGTGTATGATTATGAAGAAAATCCTATAAGTCCTTCGAGTGGCTGCCATGCAAATATCTTGTTAAAATATCTTCATTTAATTCACGAAACTCACTTTAACTCAAGAAGTCGTTTACCCACGAAGTCTAAATTTTGTACAAACAAGATTTAAGCAAAAAGGAAGTTAAACTGCGTTTGTCAGTGAAATTTCTTGACTCCTTCGAGTAGCTTCCTTACAAAAAAAGCCTTGTTCTAGAAAATTTGTCGATGGCTTCACAACAATTTTAGCTGTTTGTTTAAAATTTTGTATACGTTTGTTTTCCAATAGTTGTAGTTAAATGTATATCTTTCAAGAAAATGCTATTAGTCTTTCGCGTAACAGCCATACAAATATCCTTTCAAAATGTCTTCACTTAATTTATGGAACTCACTATAACTCACGATTACCTGAGCTGTAAATCTAGAATTTTGTACAAATTAGTTTTGAGTGAAAACGAATTTCGAGCTTACTAGTCAGCGAAACCCTTTCACTCTTTCTGGTACCTTCCATACAAAAAATCCTTAAGATACGTATCAACAATATTTTCCCATAACTTTTGAACGCGTCAAACTACGAATTTGAAATACACATTAATTTGTGGATAGTTCCAAGGAAAAGGATAAATATATTAGAAATCGAGTGAGTCCTTCCGGTACCTCACATGTGAATGTCCTTCAAAAATAAAATCTTATTCCCGATGGCACACCCAGTTCAAGAAATGATTTTAAACATTGATGATATTGTTTTTAAGTTTCAAGTAGCAACTGAATGGAGGTCCTTAATAAAGGACATACAACATGCACATACGTAATTCTACCTTAGCCCCAACTACAATATAAATCGGAGTTCAGTATCATCTAGAGTATTATACGATTGGCGTGCAGCCGATCGTGACTGCAGTATGTTTAACTGTAATTACAGTCAAATTGACTTCTATATTTTTGTGTTCAACAGTTAAAATCAGCTGTATCTAATAAATTATGTAACTTATTTTTTATTTTTATTTTTATAATTTTATATTTGATTTTATTGTTGTTATGTGTAGTCAGTATTTGATGAATATGAATAAATCAATAGTACATGAACTAAATCAAATAGTTTTATAAAAATTGAATTTTTTATTGATAAATACATTAAATTTACAGATATCAACAAAAGTGCCCTTGAATCCAATTAAACAAGACGTGAAGAAAGGAAAACTACGTTTCGTAGCTAACTGTTTCCCGCACCATGGCTACATCTGGAATTACGGAGCATTTCCGCAAACATGGGAGAATCCTGATCACATTGAGCCGTCAACATGTGCCAAAGGTAAACATAAATTAGTGCATCTTAGCTTTGTATTTGAATGTTCAAAATTCCATTACGGCAGGTGATAACGATCCAATCGATGTTCTCGAAATTGGTTATCGAGTTGCCGGACTTGGCGAAGTGGTTCAAGTTAAAATTTTAGGTACCTTAGCTCTCATAGATGAAGGTGAAACCGACTGGAAAATTTTAGCGATTGATATAAATGATCCATTGGCTGACCAACTTAATGATGTAACAGACATTGAAAAACATTTTCCTGGACTTTTACGTGCTTCTGTAGAATGGTTCAAGGTATAAGTTTAAACCCTGTGTCTGATAATCATACCAATAAAACTGCTTTCTTACAGATTTATAAAATTCCAGATGGTAAGCCTGAAAATCAATTCGCATTCAACGGAGAAGCAAAAAATGCGTTATTTGCGACAAATGTCGTTGCTGAGACTCACAAGTTTTGGCAAGGTCTCATAAAAAAGGAACTTGAAGGTGGCTCTATTTCTTGGTAAGATTAGTGTTTTTTTACTCTATATGAATGTACATATCGCACCCCGGCAAGAAAAGTGACTTAACTCAACAATGGAGTAATTGAGAAATAACACATTAAAAAAATCAACAAAACTTATTTTGAAATAGTAACATTAATTCATTTAAATTTCAAATAAGTATTTTTGACATATAAATTTTATCATATTCTATAGAATAATACTATGGATCTGCAAATTAGCTCTTCTAGAATATTTGGCGCTACCAGGTTTCTTGTTGATTAATTTGCAAGTTAGAAATGTGACGCTTTTCGTGCCAGTTAAGGAAAACAAAACATATGTATAATTGACATAACCTTAAAATAAGCAGTTTTTGAATTATGTCACTTTTCATGCCGGGGTGCGATATGTATATAACACGCTAAAAGTAAAAACGAATTGTGTAAGAATGTAAGTATAATATTTTTATTTATTTATATGGAAATATGTGCTCCAAAGGCATTCATTGTAGAAAGCTCGCACTTGAGAGTTTCTGCATTAGTAAAATCATTTCACGATTGGGTGCATTGGTGCGTGGGTCTAATCGCTACCGAAAGTACAAACACATGCATTAAATCCAATACCCTGACATCAAACTACCCTGAAAATTTTTTTTTACACGTTTCATGACTGGTAGATACGAAAAAAGTAATAAAAAATTTCAGTCCGTCTGTCCGCCGTACGCCGTACGTCTACCGGTATACGCTTAACCGTTTGAAGGCTCCTCCCTCCCAAAGCCTTTAAGCTACAGGCAACCCTCGTATAACACGGTACTTTTAGAACACGATTTCGATATAACACGGTACTGAAATTGCGACATCCCTCGTATAACACGGTACTCTTAGAACACGATTTCGATATAACACGGTACTGTAGTTGCGTCAACCCTCGTATAACACGGTACACTTAGAACACACTGTTTCGGTTGATATAAACAGGTAATTCCCCTGTTTGAACATACACAAATGGTGTTTTACTTTATTATTTTAATAATTAAGTATTGTGATTGATTTTTTAAAAAAAAAATTTGCTACCCTCAAAATTTTTATTTTCACGTTTCATAACTAGTAGACGCGAAAAAAGCAATAAAAATGTTCAGTCCGTCTGTCCGCCGTACGCAAGATCGTTTGGAGGCTCGTAGCTGCCAAACGCTTTGAGATTTTAAAATTGTCAATATTGATCAAGGGGTGTGAGAGTGGGGGGAAATGTAATGCGTCCGAAACCTAAAAAAGGCGAGATAGACACATTCTAAAATCCATATCTCCTAAACCGTTAATGGCACACTATTCAAACTTGAAAAATATTTGTAGTTATACTAGGAGAATAGAATGAAGAAAATTTTTGGGTGGCGGAAGTTGTGTATGGGGGTGGGGGGGTGAAAAACTTTAGATTACGATATCTCATGAACCAATTGCTCTAGAAAAATAAAATTTGGTTTGGGTATAAAGGTCGACAAATAAAGATTGATCATAGTAAAATTTTTTAAGTGAGAGGTGGAGCATAGAAGTGGAGGGGATGAGAATTTTTCAAATCAAACACTTCTCATGTCTCAAGAACACTTTAAGATAGATGCTTAGAATTTTTACCAGAAGTAGCGCTAATTAAACCCTTGTAGGGAAAAAAGTTTTGGGGTTAAGGGTGTATAGGTGGAGGGTGGGGGAGGGTGAAAAGGAAAAAGTTCCGATGCTTATATCTTGAGAACCTGTAATGATATAAGCCTTAAACTTGGTATTTAGATAGAGCTATAGTAGCGGAATGTTGGAAAAATGTATTTTTTTAGGGGTAGTATGCTACGGGGGTAGGGGGTGTTTTTCCTAACTATTAAACGGTTCATGCTAGAAAGTTGAAACTCGGTGTGTATATGTATATCAACTAGAAAAGTAATTGTGATAAAAAAAAATTTGAATATTCATTGGCGTTCAGAAAGGGGGGCAAAAAAAATTATTTGTAAATATAATAAATATAAAATGCATATATTTTCACGATTTTCGTCATATCTACTAGTTTTTTCCAAATATTGAATTCATTTTTATTCTACGGATTCTTCGTATGACTACCTAGAAAGTGTTTTCAAGGTTTTTTGAAATTCGACCCTTAAGTGTAGTGTGGTACAAGTGGGGGTGTTTTTCCTATATATGGAACGGCTTAAGCTACAATGTTGAAACTCGGTGTGTATATGTAAATCAACTAGAAAAGTAATTGTGATAAAAAAAAAATTTGAATATTCATTGGCGTTCAGAAGGGGGGGCAAAAAAAATTATTTGTAAATATAATAAATATAAAATGCATATATTTTCACGATTTTCGTCATATCTACTAGGTTTTTCCAAATATTGAATTCATTTTTATTCTACGGATTCTTCGTATGAATACCTAGAAAGTGTTTTCAAGGTTTCTTGAAATTCGACCCCTAAGGGTAGTGTGGTACAAGTGGGAGGTGTTTTTCCTATATATAGAACGGCTTAAGCTACAATGTTGAAACTGTGTGTGTATATCTAAATCTAGAAAAATAATTTTGAATAAAAAAAACGAATATCTATTGGCGTTCAGAAGGGGGGCAAAAAAAATTATCTGTGAAAATAGAATGCATATTTTCCCACGATTTTCGACATATCGACATACTACCTCGTCCCAAATAATGAATTTAATTTTATTCTATGTATTCTCCATATGAATACCAAGAAAATGTTTTCAAGATTTTCTGAAAATTGACCCGTAAGGGGGTGTAAAGTGATTGTGTACTTTTTCATAAACTATTCCATATCTCTCAGATCCAATCAGATTTTCACTTCCATGATCTTGTTCTTTTTGATAGGTTTTCAGTCACATAGTAGCCTACACCGCATTTCAGAATTGAACGCGTTCCTAACTTCTACCGGAAAAATAATAAAGTTACGCCCAGATTGTTGGCAGATTTTTTCTCTATACTTCATCTTTATCAGCGATTCGTAATGCGACGTCTGAGCAAGTGCATCGCTGTGAAATTTATTCAGTAAACCAGGGGCGAATGCAGGGGGAGTTTCGGGGGCTCAACCCCCCCCCCCCCCCCACCCCGAAATGATGTAATTACAAGCACATCACTAAATGTAACTTATACTCGACGCGTTGATTTGTCTGAAACCCCCCCCCCCCCCCCCTTTCCTCCACTCCCTCGAAATAATTTTTTGCGTTCGCGCTTGCAGTAAACAACTTCTTGTTTACAATCATTAAAAATACTTGAAATAAATTTGTTTTTTATATGACTTTTATGACTTTTAAATTTTGATAAAACACGGAACGCTCTGGCGTAATTTATATTACTTCTATGTTTTGATTAACACAGTTTCGATATAACACGGTACGTTGTTTTGATATAATACGGTACGCATTGGCGTAATTTGTATTACTTCCATGTTTCGCTTAACACGTTTTCGATATAACACGGTACGTAACCATCGTGTTATTCGAGGGTTGCCTGTATTAAACAAAAATAGATTGGGTTGGTACCTTGAAGTGACCATATTTTGAAGGGTGGTGGTGTTAGGGTGGAGGTGGGGGAAGTGTTTTAGACGGTTTCTAGATCTCAGCAACCTCTAAAGCTAGGAAGCTGAAGTTTGGCATTTGTATAGAACTTTGATAGTGAAAATTATGAATTTAAATTATGATAAAAATTACCGATATGAGTGAAGGGGTGTGAGAGTGGGGTGAAAATGATTGAGTCCGAAACGCCAAAAAGGCGATATCGATACATTCTAAAATCCATATCTCCTAAACAGTTGATACCACAAAATTGAAGCTTAATAAGGGAATGGTAGGTAGGTACACGTGGCTGTCCGTGAGAACACGGACACACTTAGACCTAAAAGGTCCGTTGTGGTACCACAGGATCTTCGACTCCGGTCCTACTCGTCGAACCATTTAGAGCTTATAATAAAGCGTTGGATTCTCGCGACCTCCATTGTGGCAAGTTCACCAAGACAGTTGAAGAAGTACGCTCCGAGATGAGCTTTCCTTCTGACGGACAGGGCTGGACAAGTGCAGAGAAGGTGAAGGACTGTCTCCTCCTCCTCCTCGTCCTGGCAGCTTCTGCAGAAGTCGTTTGAGAAAAGTCCAAGCCTTTCTGCATGCCGACCTATAAGACAGTGTCCGGTTAGGACACCGACTGTTTTGCTGATGTCCGCCCTTTTGAGCAGAGTCAGCCTTTTAGAACGATTAAGATCCAGCTTTGGCCAGATCTGTCTCGCAGTGTGACATGTTGTACCCTCCGCCCATCTTGAGTTGGTTTTCTCAATTGAGTCCAGTCTCAGTAGCAGTTTACATGTGGAGAGAGGCACACCCAGGTTCTGATATACCGGCGAAGTATGAAGGGTAGTGCCGCGCCGAGCGAGTTCGTCAGCCATACAGTTCCCTGGAATATCCATGTGTCCTGGCACCCAGCACAGAAGGATATTGAACAGTTCGGCCATCTCCTTAAGAGATGATCTACATTCTACGGCGACCTTTGATGTTGTCGAGGTCGATTCCAGGGATTTTATCGCCGCTTGGCTGTCTGTGAAAATGCTAATATCCTTAGTAGATATTACATTACACCTCAGCCAGGACAGGGCCTCCTTGATCGCCATAAGCTCCGCCTGATAGACACTACAGTGGTCCGGAAGGCGGAAAGAGCTGCTAATATTAAGCATTTCAGAGAAAACACCTCCACCTACCCCGTCTTCAGTTTTGGAGCCGTCCGTATATATGTGGGCGGACTCCTTCTTCGTTCGTACCAAGTCCCTTTCCCACTCTAGGCGGGTTGGGATGGCTGTCGAGAAGTTTTTATCGAAGTCATAACTGGGAGGGGTGTAGTCGGTGTTTTCAGGAATGTTGAAGTGACTCAAAATTGTTGAGTGGCCTGCACATATGTCAGTCCACAATGTGGAGGCCTTTAGCCGAATGGCTGCACTGGCTGCCATTTGCTTGCCAAAGATGTCTAAGGGTGGCAGACTGAACAGCATGTCCAGTGCTGCAGAGGGAGTTGTTCTCAGAGCTCCGCTGATGCATATGCATGCTGTTCTTTGTATCTTTCCCAGTGTGGTGCGGTTAGCCGCTTTATCTAAGGCCGTCCACCAGGCAACAACACCGTACATGAGTATCGGTCTGATGACGGACACGTAGAGCCAATGAACTATCCGGGGTTGCATACCCCATTTAATGCCAATGGCCTTTTTGCATGAGTAGAGCGCAACTGTTGCTTTCCTTACTCGTTCCTGAATGTTGGGTTTCCAGTGAAGCTTTCTGTCCAAAATAAGACCCAAGTATTTTGCACTATCGGTGAAAACTAGACTGGTACCATTCAGAGAAGGAGGGTCTACGTGAGGAATTTTGTATTTCCTGGTGAAGAGGACTAATTCTGTTTTGCATGGGTTCACGCCCAGTCCGCATTCAGAAGCCCAATTGGAAAGAATAGAGAGAGCATTCTGCAATATCTCACTCAGTGTGTTTGGGTGCTTCCCCGAGACGGCAATTGTAACATCGTCGGCATAAGCAATCACTTTGCAGCCCGCCTCTTCCACTCTCAATAGTAGTTTGTTGACCACTAAATTCCACAGAAGAGGGGAGAGTACGCCACCTTGTGGTGTACCTCTGCTGACAAACCTTCGAGAGGAGGACTCGCCCAGCTTTGTGTTCACAATCCTGGATGTTAACATCAGATTGATCAGCGCGCCAAGCGAGGACTCCACTTTCAGGGTAGAAAGTGCGTCAGTGATTGCCTCTGGTCTGACGTTGTTGAAAGCCCCCTCGATATCAAGAAAAGCAACCATGGTGTATTCTTTAATGCTGAGAGATTTCTCAATGGAGCGCACGAGCGAGTGTAAGGCCGTTTCGACAGACCTCCCCTTCCAGTACGCGTGTTGTGATGTTGATAGCAATCGCTTGTCCAGGTTGTCGCGGATGTATACATCCATTAGTCTTTCCAATGTTTTTAGAAGAAAGGTTGATAGACTGATAGGTCGGAGATCCTTAGGACATACATGAGAGCTTTTTCCCGCTTTAGGTATGAAAATCACCCTAACTTCCATCCATGTTGTAGGGATGTAGGTTAGATCCAGACAGCCTTTCAGTATAACCTTCAGCCAAGGCAGAATTATATCCGAGGTCTGCTGTATTTCAGCGGGAATAATTCCATCCGGTCCCGCAGACTTGAATGGTTTGAAGCCCTCTATCGCCCAGAGGAGCTTGGTCTCTGTTATAAGAGCATCCGAGTTGAACGGTGCATGGTTTCTTGTAATGCCTACCCGCTCCGGTTCAACGTGCGAGCTACCAGGGAAGTGGGTGTCTAGAAGAAGATCAGTGGTTTCCCTGCTTGAGGTAGTCCAAGATCCGTCCGGTCTCTTCAGGTAGCATGGTGTGGTTGGATTTTTGGAGAGAATTTTACGGAGCCTCGATGCCTCGGAGGAACCTTCTATCTCACTACAGAAGACTCTCCAGGAATTACGTTGCGCCTTTCTCAGTTCGTATTTGTATTTGCGAAGTGATCCTTTGTAGGAGTCCCAGTCGCAAACGTCTTTGGTGCTCTTGGCTTTGTTGAACCATTGCCTACAGCACTTCCTAAGAGCCCCGAGTTCTGCGTTCCACCATGGCGGCTTATGTCTCCCTCTTGGCCTGCTCTCAGGACAAGAGTTCGACATTGCCTCGTTTAGGGCGCGCGTTAAGGTGGTAACCAGACCGTCGAGATCAGTTGAGCTACTCGGTTCGAGTGGCGGTGTGTGTGGGAGTAAGCCGCTAAGAGTTTCCCTGTATTTGACCCAGTCGGTCCTCCTGTAGTTTCTAAAGGTCGATGGGATAGGTTTGTAATCTTTCAGATTAAATTGGAGGTAGCAATGATCCGAGAAGGAGTTTTCTTCAGAGACCTTCCAGTTGCTAACCATATGTGAAATGTTATCGGAAACCAGCGTGATGTCAAGAACTTCTTGTCTATTCCTGGTTATAAAGGTGGGCTCTTGCCCTGTGTTACATAGAAGGAGGTTAGTGCTTAAAAAGTAGTCAAAAAGCGATTCCCCTCTGTCGTTTGTGTCGGTGCTACCCCAGACTGTATGATGCGCATTTGCATCACATCCCAGGATGACACCGGTATTGAGCTTACTAGCTTCAGCGATAAGATCGCTCATGATACTCGGTGGTAGCGGGCCCTGATGGTCGTGGGCCAGATAGGCCGAGATCAGCCAGTGAATCTTATTGTTCAGTTCAAGGCTTACTGCGACGATATCAGAGTCACTGAAGCTGTGTAGCAGAAATATATTTAAACTGTTTTTCGCAAGAATGCATGCTCTTGGCTTGCCGTAATTCCTTGCATAGAACAGAGTATAGTTTGGGGTCTTGAGGCCAGTAACCACGTCATTCACAATCCATGGTTCCTGGATCAAGACAAGGTCTTCTCCATCCCTACCTAGACGGAGAAGAAGGGAGGCTGATGCCGTTTTCGAGTGATGGAGGTTAATCTGCAGTATTCTCAGCATTAACCTCGATCACAGTCCGGTTCGCATCTGCCGAGTCTTCCGGGTCAGATGCCAGCAGATCTTCCTCACTGCACTCGGGAGGACCCGTCGAACATTCTTCCGTTCCAGCCTCCGAGCCGAGATCACTTTCGTCCGTTAAGGACGGGTGATCCCGATACGCCTGTGCTGAACTGGAGTCGTTTGGTGTCGGGTCCAGATCCATCGCCAATACGGATTCGGCGAGTTTTGAGTCGTCACTGCGGTCGACATGAGAGGCGGAATTGGTTTCCCTTTCCGAGGCTTCGATATTCGTCGCACTCGTTCTGGGGTTCCCAGCATCCGCTTTGTATACCCTGAGTGTGATTTGGCCGAAACCAAACCTCACCACACCCTTCAGGCTAGCTAGGGGGGTCAGGGACTCCTTGTTTATCACGATTATCGCGACCCTCTCGTCCCCTTCTGGCTCCCCCATCTTAGCGATCTTCCAATTGTGCGTTGGAAAATCTGGATTGCAGACCTTTAAAAGCTCCAGGACAGTCGCCGCATCAGAAGGTAAGCTTGGTATCCTGGCTCTTGTTCGGGGTCGGCTTGGGATGTCCTCCCTTGCCACAACCTCCAACTTAGCTCCAGGCCAAACCTCACCCAGACCAGCAATTGCCTCCTTGTAGAGATCCACCGATCTCTGATCGGAGCAGGCCACTAGTTTGACGTGGCCCTGATGCCATCCGCCGTCAAGGCAGAGGGGAAGAGGACCAGGATGTTCCTTCAGAACTTTGAGGAAACCATCCGCCAGCACGGACTGCAGACGCTTCCATTTTTCCGGAGTGATCCTTCCGTCATCGTCACTTCTGTCGATGACGGCCATCACGAGGTGTTCCTTAAGGATTTCGTTGAAGGGCCTTAAAGGTGCCTCGGTGCTTGTTTTGACCGTCTTGGCCCTTTTTGCCGCCTCGGGGGACTCGTCCAGCGATCTTTGTCTCTTGGACGTTTGATCCTTACCGGATGGTGCCACACCCTCGGTGGTTAGCTTTAGAGCCCAGACGAAGGAGGCCCGTTGTTTGTCCGTCCGCTGTTCCTCAGGTATGCTACTGAGGCGCTTCAGGACTCCCAAGGCCGTTTTCTTCTCTTTATAGAGATGTTTAGACGGAGCGATGTGGCGCGTGGAGCATCCACTTGGACCAGGTTTGGGGGCCGAAGTCTTCGTGGATGTTGAGCCGCATGGACCAGGTTTGGTTGCCGGAGTCTTCGCGGGTGGTGTTGAGTCGCTTGGACCAGGTTTGGTTGCCGGAGTCCTTGCGGGTGAGTTGCTCAGACCAGGTTCTGTGACCACAGTCCTCGCAGGTGAGTCGCTTGGACCAGGTTTGGTTGCCGGAGTCCTTGTGGGTAACCCCATTGGGGTGGAGGAGAGGGGACTTCCGTCCACCTCTCCGGCCGGTTTTTTGAGAGATCCGAACTCTGGTTTTTTGTTTGTTTTTTTGTTTTTTGAATGCATAGTGTTCCCACGAGTAACGGAGAACACAAGTCCGTCTGCACAGAGATCCGCTTGTACAGATAAGGCTGATTAATCCGGAGGTCGCCAAGTATCCGGATACTCCGTTCGCGACTGGGCTATAGGGGCCCCCAGCCTGGTTGATCATCGGCACGGGTCGTGTGACACCTTGATCCGGCCCGTGAGGGTGGATGAAAGGATGTTAGGAGATGAATGGAGGGGGGAAGGATTTTAGGAAAGGGAGGGTTTGGTTTGGAGGGGGAGGGGGAGGTTGACTCTCTCTTAGTTTCGGGCGAACCCTACTTCAGCCCCAACACCACGGCAAGGTGGACAGTCGTAGTTGGGGTAATAAGGGAATACATCGGCATCAAATTTTTGAGTGGGGTAGTGACGTACGGTGGTGAAGGGGTGAAAAACTTTAGATTAGGATATCTCACGAACCAATTGTACTAGAAAAATAAAATTTATTTTGTGAGTAAAGGTCGATAAATGAAGTCTGCAAAAATTTAAAATTTTTAAGGGGACAGTGGAGCAAGAAAGTGGAGGGGATCAGAATTTTTCTGAAAATTCACGTCTCATATCTCAAGTGTATGATAGTTTTTACCAAACGTAGAGCAAATAGACCTTAGTATAAACAAACATTTTTTTGGTGTGGGTGTAGAGGGTGAGAGTGTGGGAAGGTGAGAAGGAAAAGGTTCTGACTCTTATACCTTGAGAACCCATAACGACATAAAGCTAAGACTTAGTATTTGAATAGAGCTATAGTAGTGGCATGTTGGTTTTTTTATAGGGGTAGTATGGTACGGGGGTGGGGGTGTTTTTCCTAACTATAGAACGGCTTCTGCTAGAACAGGGATTCCCAACCTTTTTTGCGTCGCGCCTCCCCGGATAATAAATAATAATTTCATGCCCCCCTCATTTTTTTAAAACATAAAACAAACTCACATTATTTTAACAATATTTATTTGTCACTTACAACTTTAAATTGTACAAAACGAACAGTTCTATAAAGTAAACTTAAATCAAATTTAACAAAACGAAGAATATACATTTCTTTAACATATTACTATTGTAGAATTATCCAACAAATGATTTATTTTATTAGTACTTAAGTGTTACTAGTGAGATGCTTGAGCTTGCATGTTCTGTACCAGCTGGTCGATTCGGGGTGCAGTTTTTGCCACAGCTATTGTAAGATGGCTATCGATGGCAATACGATTTCGCTGTTTAGTTTTGATTAAAACCAGAGCCGAAAAACCCTTTCGCACAGAAGCTACATAAATGACAATATTTATTATACTGAATATTGAAATATTTAATTTTTTATCCGCTTATTTCAAATCAGAACCTATTTTTTATATATTTGGGTTAATAAATACGAAAATAGTAAAGAAATTCTTTGAAATGGCCAGCAATCACAGCGAAATACACTATTCCACAACTCGAACGTCGGCCTCCTTTGCTTTCGAAGTGTGCGTGCGAGTTTCCCTAGTTGCAGGCTTGTAGATTACGGTGGTCTTGCCATCGTGCGTAATCGTTCAGATTTAAATTTCCGATGCTCACGAATAATTTCTTACGCTCTCGAAGAAAAATCAAAGCAAACTAGGTGAAATTCTCGATTTTGGTTTGCGACTCACGCGCCCTTAAGGCACTAGGAGTCCGGTACGACCAATTTTGATGATTTATGACTGTTTTCTTACGAATATTTCATGTTAATGGCAACAAAAAACAAAATAAAATTACACCACTTTATTAGCTGGTATGTAAACTAGTACATGTATAAAAAAAAAAATACAAGACTGCATTTGGAAAAGATGCTATTAGAACAACAACCCTTGAACATTTTTTAAAATGCGTAAATTCGCGTAAATTTTTTTTGAACTGATATTTCCTATTTCTTGAATAAATAACATGTCATTTTCTTTAATATAATGCTAGAAAAAACCTTAAAGAAGGGCTTGTATAAAAAAAATTTTAAGATATATTCATTTCTGTTAATAATATATGAAGTCAAACTGAAGCAATTTTTAACGATTTTCATGGCAAGAATTACATAAGAAGACCGCATTTCGTTGAAAAGTATCATAGATAGTATAATTAATTGGTATTTCTAGAAGATAAATCAATGAAAATAGTATTGATTTTTAATAGTAATGCCTTTAAAATAATTTGAAAACATATAACACTATCTTTTTCTGTAAAATCAAAATTAGTTCGCTGATAGACAGCGAAAGATGCAGGCATATTGTCCACGCCAAATTACACGAACGAAAAACGATTTCAAACGATTAAAATCCTCTTAACAAAGAAAAATCAAACAGGGACAAAAAATGGTCGTACCTTTAGACGCCCGAAAATTAGCCATTTTTCATGAACTACTTTATTATTTTAATAATAAAGTATTGTTATCGATTTTTTTAAAAAAAAACCCTGAAATTTTTTTTTACATGTTTTATGACTAATAAACGCCAAAAAAGCAAAAAAAAATGTTCACTCCATCTGTGCGCCGTCCGCCGTACGCAAACTCATTTGAGGAATTATAGTTGCCAAACCCTATGAGCTATTAAATTGAATTTTTTTTCTGAATAGACATGGTGGACCCCTAGAAATGGAATTTTGTGAGGGGTGAGGGTGTGAGGGGGAAGGTGGGGGAAGCGTTTTAGACGAAAAATTTTGGTTTCTAGATCTCAGCAACATCTTATGGTAGGAGGCTGAAACTTGGAATTTCTATAGAGCTTTGATAGTGGACTCATCTGCAAAAAAATTGCTGATATGGGTGAAGGGGTGTGGGAGTGGAGGGGTAAATAATGCGTCCGAAACGCAAAAATGCCGAGATCGACACATTCTAAAATCCATATCTCCTATACGGTTAATGGCAAGCAATTAAAACTTAACAAATATCTGTAGTTATACTAGGAGAGTAGATTAAAACAAAATTTTTTGGTAGGGGTGGTGGCGTACGGGGGTGGGGGTTGAAATACTTAACATTACGATATCTCAGAAACCAATTGCACCAGAAAAACAAAATTCGGTTTGGGTATAAAACTTGATACATAAAGATTGCTCAAAGTTAAATCTTTGAAGGGGGCAGGGGAACAAAGAAGTGTGAGGGATAAAAATTTTTCAAAAATATCACTTTTCATATCTCAATAACAGTGTAAGATAAATGCTTCAAATTTTTACCAGAAGTAGGCCCGATATAGCTCTAGTAGGGAAAAAAAATTTCAAGATAGTGGTGTAGAGGGCGGCGGGGGGGGGGGGGGGGGAAAGGTGAGAAGGAAAAAGTTCAGATGCTTATATCTTAAGAACCTGTAACGATATAAACCTTAAACTTCGTATTTAGATTGAACTATAATAGTGGCATGGTGGAAAAATAAATTTTTTTTTAAGGGTAGCATGGTACGAGGGTGGGGGGTGTTTTTCCTAACTTTTGAACGGCTTATGCTAGAAAGTTGAAACTCGGTACGTATATGTAAATCAACTAAAAAAGTAATTCTGATAAAAAAAAATTTGAATATTCATTGGCGTTCAGAAGGGGGGGCAAAAAAAAATTATCAGTAAATACAAAATGCATATATTTTCACGATTTTCGTCATATCTACTAGGTAGGTACACGTGGCTGTCCGTGAGAACACGGACACACTTAGACCTAAAAGGTCCGTTGTGGTACCACAGGATCTTCGACTCCGGTCCTACTCGTCGAACCATTTAGAGCTTATAATAAAGCGTTGGATTCTCGCGACCTCCATTGTGGCAAGTTCACCAAGACAGTTGAAGAAGTACGCTCCGAGATGAGCTTTCCTTCTGACGGACAGAGCTGGACAAGTGCAGAGAAGGTGAAGGACTGTCTCCTCCTCCTCCTCGTCCTGGCAGCTTCTACAGAAGTCGTTTGAGAAAAGTCCAAGCCTTTCTGCATGCCGACCTATAAGACAGTGTCCGGTTAGGACACCGACTGTTTTGCTGATGTCCGCCCTTTTGAGCAGAGTCAGCCTTTTAGAACGATTAAGATCCAGCTTTGGCCAGATCTGTCTCGCAGTGTGACATGTTGTACCCTCTGCCCATCTTGAGTTGGTTTTCTCAATTGAGTCCAGTCTCAGTAGCAGTTTACATGTGGAGAGAGGCACACCCAGGGTCTGATATACCGGCGAAGTATGAAGGGTAGTGCCGCGCCGAGCGAGTTCGTCAGCCATACAGTTCCCTGGAATATCCATGTGTCCTGGCACCCAGCACAGAAGAATATTGAACTGTTCGGCCATCTCCTTAAGAGATGATCTACATTCTACGGCGACCTTTGATGTTGTCGAGGTCGATTCCAGGGATTTTATCGCCGCTTGGCTGTCTGTGAAAATGCTAATATCCTTAGTAGATATTACATTACACCTCAGCCAGGACAGGGCCTCCTTGATCGCCATAAGCTCCGCCTGATAGACACTACAGTGGTTCGGAAGGCGGAAAGAGCTGCTAATATTAAGCATTTCAGAGAAAACACCTCCACCTACCCCGTCTTCAGTTTTGGAGCCGTCCGTATATATGTGGGCGGACTCCTTCTTCGTTCGTACCAAGTCCCTTTCCCACTCTAGGCGGGTTGGGATGGCTGTCGAGAAGTTTTTATCGAAGTCATAACTGGGAGGGGTGTAGTCGGTGTTTTCAGGAATGTTGAAGTGACTCAAAATTGTTGAGTGGCCTGCACATATGTCAGTCCACAATGTGGAGGCCTTTAGCCGAATGGCTGCACTGGCTGCCATTTGCTTGCCAAAGATGTCTAAGGGTGGCAGACTGAACAGCATGTCCAGTGCTGCAGAGGGAGTTGTTCTCAGAGCTCCGCTGATGCATATGCATGCTGTTCTTTGTACCTTTCCCAGTGTGGTGCGGTTAGCCGCTTTATCTAAGGCCGTCCACCAGGCAACAACACCGTACATGAGTATCGGTCTGATGACGGACACGTAGAGCCAATGAACTATCCGGGGTTGCATACCCCATTTAATGCCAATGGCCTTTTTGCATGAGTAGAGCGCAACTGTTGCTTTCCTTACTCGTTCCTGAATGTTGGGTTTCCAGTGAAGCTTTCTGTCCAAAATAAGACCCAAGTATTTTGCACTATCGGTGAAAACTAAACTGGTACCATTCAGAGAAGGAGGGTCTACGTGAGGAATTTTGTATTTCCTGGTGAAGAGGACTAATTCTGTTTTGCATGGGTTCACGCCCAGTCCGCATTCAGAAGCCCAATTGGAAAGAATAGAGAGAGCATTCTGCAATATCTCACTCAGTGTGTTTGGATGCTTCCCCGAGACGGCAATTGTAACATCGTCGGCATAAGCAATCACTTTGCAGCCCGCCCCTTCCACTCTCAATAGTAGTTTGTTGACCACTAAATTCCACAGAAGAGGGGAGAGTACGCCACCTTGTGGTGTACCTCTGCTGACAAACCTTCGAGAGGAGGACTCGCCCAGCTTTGTGTTCACAATCCTGGATGTTAGCATCAGATTGATCAGCGCGCCAAGCGAGGACTCCACTTTCAGGGTAGAAAGTGCGTCAGTGATTGCCTCTGGTCTGACGTTGTTGAAAGCCCCCTCGATATCAAGAAAAGCAACCATGGTGTATTCTTTAATGCTGAGAGATTTCTCAATGGAGCGCACGAGCGAGTGTAAGGCCGTTTCGACAGACCTCCCCTTCCAGTACGCGTGTTGTGATGTTGATAGCAATCGCTTGTCCAGGTTGTCGCGGATGTATACATCCATTAGTCTTTCCAATGTTTTTAGAAGAAAGGATGATAGACTGATAGGTCGGAGATCCTTAGGACATACATGAGAGCTTTTTCCCGCTTTAGGTATGAAAACCACCCTAACTTCCATCCATGTTGTAGGGATGTAGGTTAGATCCAGACAGCCTTTCAGTATAACCTTCAGCCAAGGCAGAATTATATCCGAGGTCTGCTGTATTTCAGCGGGAATAATTCCATCCGGTCCCGCAGACTTGAATGGTTTGAAGCCCTCTATCGCCCAGAGGAGCTTGGTCTCTGTTATAAGAGCATCCGAGTTGAACGGTGCATGGTTTCTTGTAATGCCTACCCGCTCCGGTTCAACGTGCGAGCTACCAGGGAAGTGGGTGTCTAGAAGAAGATCAGTGGTTTCCCTGCTTGAGGTAGTCCAAGATCCGTCCGGTCTCTTCAGGTAGCATGGTGTGGTTGGATTTTTGGAGAGAATTTTACGGAGCCTCGATGCCTCGGAGGAACCTTCTATCTCACTACAGAAGACTCTCCAGGAATTACGTTGCGCCTTTCTCAGTTCGTATTTGTATTTGCGAAGTGATCCTTTGTAGGAGTCCCAGTCGCAAACGTCTTTGGTGCTCTTGGCTTTGTTGAACCATTGCCTACAGCATTTCCTAAGAGCCCCGAGTTCTGCGTTCCACCATGGCGGCTTATGTCTCCCTCTTGGCCTGCTCTCAGGACAAGAGTTCGACATTGCCTCGTTTAGGGCGCGCGTTAAGGTGGTAACCAGACCGTCGAGATCAGTTGAGCTACTCGGTTCGAGTGGCGGTGTGTGTGGGAGTAAGCCGCTAAGAGTTTCCCTGTATTTGACCCAGTCGGTCCTCCTGTAGTTTCTAAAGGCCGATGGGATAGGTTTGTAATCTATCAGATTAAATTGGAGGTAGCAATGATCCGAGAAGGAGTTTTCTTCAGAGACCTTCCAGTTGCTAACCATATGTGAAATGTTATCGGAAACCAGCGTGATGTCAAGAACTTCTTGTCTATTCCTGGTTATAAAGGTGGGCTCTTGCCCTGTGTTACATAGAAGGAGGTTAGTGCTTAAAAAGTAGTCAAAAAGCGATTCCCCTCTGTCGTTTGTGTCGGTGCTACCCCAGACTGTATGATGCGCATTTGCATCACATCCCAGGATGACACCGGTATTGAGCTTAATAGCTTCAGCGATAAGATCGCTCATGATACTCGGTGGTAGCGGGCCCTGATGGTCGTGGGCCAGATAGGCCGAGATCAGCCAGTGAATCTTATTGTTCAGTTCAAGGCTTACTGCGACGATATCAGAGTCACTGAAGCTGTGTAGCAGAAATATATTTAAACTGTTTTTCGCAAGAATGCATGCTCTTGGCTTGCCGTAATTCCTTGCATAGAACAGAGTATAGTTTGGGGTCTTGAGGCCAGTAACCACGTCATTCACAATCCATGGTTCCTGGATCAAGACAAGGTCTTCTCCATCCCTACCTAGACGGAGAAGAAGGGAGGCTGATGCCGTTTTCGAGTGATGGAGGTTAATCTGCAGTATTCTCAGCATTAACCTCGATCACAGTCCGGTTCGCATCTGCCGAGTCTTCCGGGTCAGATGCCAGCAGATCTTCCTCACTGCACTCGGGAGGACCCGTCGAACATTCTTCCGTTCCAGCCTCCGAGCCGAGATCACTTTCGTCCGTTAAGGACGGGTGATCCCGATACGCCTGTGCTGAATTGGAGTCGTTTGGTGTCGGGTCCAGATCCATCGCCAATACGGATTTGGCGAGTTTTGAGTCGTCACTGCGGTCGACATGAGAGGCGGAATTGGTTTCCCTTTCCGAGGCTTCGATATTCGTCGCACTCGTTCTGGGGTTCCCAGCATCCGCTTTGTATACCCTGAGTGTGATTTGGCCGAAACCGAACCTCACCACACCCTTCAGGCTAGCTAGGGGGGCCAGGGACTCCTTGTTTATCACGATTATCGCGACCCTCTCGTCCCCTTCTGGCTCCCCCATCTTAGCGATCTTCCAATTGTGCGTTGGAAGATCTGGATTGCAGACCTTTAAAAGCTCCAGGACAGTCGCCGCATCAGAAGGTAAGCTTGGTATCCTGGCTCTTGTTCGGGGTCGGCTTGGGATGTCCTCCCTTGCCACAACCTCCAACTTAGCTCCAGGCCAAACCTCACCCAGACCAGCAATTGCCTCCTTGTAGAGATCCACCGATCTCTGATCGGAGCAGGCCACTAGTTTGACGTGGCCCTGATGCCATCCGCCGTCAAGGCAGAGGGGAAGAGGACCAGGATGTTCCTTCAGAACTTTGAGGAAACCATCCGCCAGCACGGACTGCAGACGCTTCCATTTTTCCGGAGTGATCCTTCCGTCATCGTCACTTCTGTCGATGACGGCCATCACGAGGTGTTCCTTAAGGATTTCGTTGAAGGGCCTTAAAGGTGCCGCGGTGCTTGTTTTGACCGTCTTGGCCCTTTTTGCCGCCTCGGGGGACTCGTCCAGCGATCTTTGTCTCTTGGACGTTTGATCCTTACCGGATGGTGCCACACCCTCGGTGGTTAGCTTTAGAGCCCAGACGAAGGAGGCCCGTTGTTTGTCCGTCCGCTGTTCCTCAGGTATGCTACTGAGGCGCTTCAGGACTCCTAAGGCCGTTTTCTTCTCTTTATAGAGATGTTTAGACGGAGCGATGTTGCGCGTGGAGCATCCACTTGGACCAGGTTTGGGGGCCGAAGTCTTCGTGGATGTTGAGCCGCTTGGACCAGGTTTGGTTGCCGGAGTCCTTGCGGGTGAGTTGCTCAGACCAGGTTCTGTGACCACAGTCCTCGCAGATGAGTCGCTTGGACCAGGTTTGGTTGCCGGAGTCCTTGCGGGTAACCCCATTGGGGTGGAGGAGAGGGGACTTCCGTCCACCTCTCCGGCCGGTTTTTTGAGAGATCCGGACTCTGGTTTTTTGTTTGTTTTTTTTGTTTTTTGAATTCATAGTGTTCCCACGAGTAACGGAGAACACAAGTCCGTCTGCACAGAGATCCGTTTGTACAGATAAGGCTGATTAATCCGGAGGTCGCCAAGTATCCGGATACTCCGTTCGCGACTGGGCTATAGGGGCCCCCAGCCTGGTTGATCATCGGCACGGGTCGTGTGACACCTTGATCCGGCCCGTGAGGGTTGATGAAAGGATGTTAGGAGATGAATGGAGGGGGGAAGGATTTTAGGAAAGGGAGGGTTTGGTTTGGAGGGGGAGGGGGAGGTTGACTCTCTCTTAGTTTCGGGCGAACCCTACTTCAGCCCCAACACCACGGCAAGGTGGACAGTCGTAGTTGGGGTCATATCTACTAGGTCTTTCCAAATATTGAATTCATTTTTATTTTACGGATTCTTCATATGAATACCTAGAATGTGTTTTCAAGATTTTTTGAAATTCACCCTAAGGGGTGTACCATATCTCTCAGGTCTGATCAGATTTCGAAAATCTTTTCACTTCCCCAGGTTTGTTTAACAATCACCTATTTTTAAGTTTTGTCTTTTTCAACCTCTAGACCGCATCCTGGAATATGACAAAATTATATAATTCATACATATGTTACACCATATTCTAACCGCTTCCCGAACTTTTTGTTAGGGTTTCAGTCATATAGTAACATACTCCACATCCCCGAATTGAACGCGTTCCAAAGTTCTGCCAAAAAAATAATAAAGTTGCGCCCAGACCGTTGGCAATTTTTTTTTTTTTTTTTTTGTTTCGTATAGCCGAGAAAAACATAATGAATTTTCAACAGACATCTCTTCATTCCAAAGCTGAAGCCTTAACAAGAAACCTTTAATATGATCATAGTTACTTATTAAAATACCGTTTGGACCCTGAAGCTTTAACATGAAACCTTTAATATGATCATAGTTACTTATTAAAGTACCGTTTGGACCCTGAAGCTTCAAGTTTAGCTGATTTAAGGCTTCAAATATATCAGTCAAATAGGCCAACATCCGTTGAAATTGTTCATCTTTGAACATTTGCAAGAAATCATTATTTTCCTTGAACTCAAGAAAGAGGATAACCTCCTCTTTTAATTCATATAGGCGGGCCAACATGTTGCCCTTCGACAACCAACGTACTTCTGTGTGGAAAAGAAGGACTCTATGATCAGAACAGAGATCCTCGCAAAGTAAAGTTAATAATAATAAAGCAGAGTCTAAAATCTTGCGTAAATTCTGTGGCAATGTGTAACGATTTGGTCCGCAGAACGTCTAGTTGGCAATCGTCATTGCCGAAATGTTGAACGTAAACCTTGCGAACAGAAAGTCATCCTCCATCTATCGGAAGAAATCGTCATTTCTTCAACCAAGACGAAGGATAACTTTCTATATGTGTATCGTTGACTAGGTGTCATTAGACACATTAGTCCCACGGACGGCCAATGAAACGACGGAGCATCTAGCATAAGAGCACGTGCTAGCTCGTTGGACGGGGTGGGTTTGTCGTTTCTATCCGTGGACCGATTGATTATGCTCGTTTGTGGGCCGACAAATGGGTTTGAGGAGTCCCATTCTTTCTGTCGGCGGGCTGGACAAGGATGGGCCAGATGCACGAAATAAAAGGGTGCTGAGTAGAGGGTGAAAGGAGGAAGGCAGCAAAGGAGGAATATCAGGGGTGAGATCATCCGACGGACGATCAAACTCGATAGCCAATCGGTGTAGTTAACCGTTCGGTAAGAAGGCAACAAAACAAAAAGGAATATTTCATCTAGGGCTCACGACTACCATATGGCCCAGTCGTGCCGTGAAATGTATCAGTTGATACGCAGTATTCTTCTTGCATAACGATATGTCGTCTACCGAGTAAATTCTCTTCTTAGTACTCGGTATGTAGTTGTACGGTGATATCGAACGATATCGATATATACCTTCACAAGTGCGATGCATTTTACGCAATTCGTTGGCCTTTACCTTGTTCGGACAGCGTACAATATGCTTTTGATGGCAAAACGGTGGCGCCCATGGCTTGATAGATCCGACGGAAAAGTGTTGAGTGCCGCCAGAATTTCGTTTCCGGTGCTTACAGATGCTTTCGATATTTAACAAAATATCGAACGCATTTGTGAGCACTGGAACGAACAAGCGAAACCGTCTGGCTGGGAAGAGTACCGCTACTCGGTAGATGCCGGCTGGATGACGGCTAGAGAGGAAAAGAAGATCGATGGACGCGATTCGGGCTAGAGTTGTTTTTTTCGATCTGATATTTATAAAAAAAAAGTGGTCGATCCCGTCCGTGTCAAGTGAATGGATAGTTTTCCAGTTCTCGTGTAAGTTTTTTGAAAAATTCGGGCGTCGTTTGAATGTCAAGCGGTTCGGAGGAACGCTGAAAGTTCGCGAGAAGAGTTTCAACGTGTTCCGTTGTTCGCGCAACAAGTAATTTTCCTTTTTTTGGTCCCGTCCACCATCAAAGTGCCCTGTAAATTGCGATCACGAACGGCGTTGTCCCTGCTCCCCGTTCTCGACCTCCGCCGTCGGGTTGGTTTTGCCTTTCAAACGGTGACAAAGAGTTTTCGTGCCGCGCGCTCGGCCCTGGAATTCTATTCGAGTGGTACGTTGTTTTTCGAATTTTCGCCCCGTGGAAGAGGTTCTTGGAGATATTTTGGAGATTTTGTGCGGGTCCAAACAGGAGCGGAAAGAGTTTGACTGTGTTCGAAAAAGGTTTTTTTTTGTTTTAAAAACTTGAGCGTACGCATGAAATAAATTCTGCGAACCGATCTTCTCGCCCCTGAAAAAAAGAATCGCAGCAGCGTCGCATGGCGTAACAGATCTGAAGGTTTTCTTTTGTTTGGTTGGTTGGCGGATTGCAATCGCGAGGGAGAAAAAAAAGAAATGTTTCCGAGCGGAGAAGGGATGGTTCTGAACGTCAAGAAGTGATCGAGAGTTGTAGAGTATTCTTGGAGAAATAATTAAAAAAAAAAAGTTTTTTTGTTTTCGAATCGTGTCGTATCGTAAAACGGAATTAGTATGATAAGTGCGCTGCTATAAAAGGCGAGGTTTTTCCGGGAATAGAAAGAGAAGTGGTGGTGTCGGTTCCGCATAGAGTAATCGTGTCGTAAAATTTGAATTCATCCGGCATAATTATTGTTATGATTTGACAAGCGTTACACAAGGAAACACTTTACCTTACGATAGGTGCTTGTGAATTGCTTCCCCTTGCAAGTTTCTTTGAAGTGGCGAAAATTGCAAAGTTATGTGTTACTGGATTGTGGACAGAAAAAGATGAATGAATTCAAAAAGAATTAAATACGCAAATAAATGAGCGAATTTTTTCTTTACAAAAATTGAAATGAACCATAACGCATTCACGATCGGCTGCAAGCCAATCGTATGATACCCTAGATGAAATACTGAACTCCGATTTATATTTTAGTTGGAAATATATCAAAAGAATGAGGAGAGCACAAGCAATTATTACATGACCTTTTACTTACAGGTAGAAATTATTGTATAGTGGCTACTCGATTTTTTGATTTATAGTGAGTTCCATAAAGTAAGTTAGGACATTTTACAGAAAAGACTTATGGGATGTTTTTCATATTAATAGTTTCAGCTGCGACTTTTATGAAATTAATGTGTATAAAATTTTAAAGTCGTAACTAAAAGTGTTCTAAAGTTATCGTTCAATATTGGTGAACATGTTTATTAAGGACTTTTGTATGACAGCTACCCGAAGGAGTCAACGGATGGCGCTAATTAATGAACTCCGTTTTGGTTTTGGTATAAAACTAATTCCTGTAAAATTTTAAATTCCTGCTTTAATTCGTTCTGGAGTTATAGTGGATTCAGTAACATGCATACATATTTGAAGGATTCATTCGATTTGCATCATATCCGGAACTTTCGATTCAAACATTGTAAACCTTAAGTATGCAAAATTTCAAGTTTCTAACTTAAAGCATTCGAGCAATAACTGGGAAAACGTGTTTCAAGAACTCTTGTATAGAAGGTACCCGAAGGAGTGGAAGGATATCGCCCATTAACGAACTTAGCCTTACTTTTTCCATTTTACAAGCTGTGACAAAATTTCAACTTCATAGGTCAACGCGTTCTTGAGTTATCGTGCTAACGGACGGACGGACGGACGGACAGCAAACGGATTTGGGGGTTTTGGCCAAAAATAAACACAAAATAATATACAACTTTTTTTCGTCCGAGGCTCGGTTCTATGCGTTACAAACTTTTCGGGCTGGATTAAACTTATAATACTCTATATGTTCATCTAGAGTATAAAAAATCTGCCAACAATCTGGGCGTAACTTTATTATTTTTCCGGCAGAAGTAAGGAACGCGTTCAATTCTGAAATGCGGTGTAGGCTACTACGTGAGTGAAAACCTATCAAAAAGAACAAGATCATGGAAGTGAAAATCTGATTGGATCTGAGAGATATGGAATAGTTTATGAAAAAGTACACAATCACTTTACACCCCCTTAGGGGTCAATTTTCAGAAAATCTTGAAAATACTGTCTTGGTATTCATATGGAGAATACATAGAATAAAATTATATTCATTATTTGGGACGAGGTATATGTCGAAAATCGTGGGAAAATATGCATTCTATTTTCACAGATAATTTTTTTTGCCCCCCTTCTGAACGCCAATAGATATTCGTTTTTTTTATTCAAAATTATTTTTTTAGTTGATTTAGATATACACACCGAGTTTCAACATTGTAGCTTAAGCCGTTCTATATATAGGAAAAACACCTACCACTTGTACCACACTACCCATAGGGGTCGAATTTCAAAAAACCTTGAAAACGCTTTCTAGGTATTCATACGAAGAGTCCGTAGAATAAAAATGAATTCAATATTTGGAAAGACCTAGTAGATATGACGAAAATCGTGAAAATATATGCATTTTATATTTATTATATTTCCAAATATTTTTTTTTGCCCCCCCCCCCTTCTGAACGCCAATGAATATTCAAATTTTTGTTTATCACTATTACTTTTCTAGTTGATTTATATATACACACCGAGTTTCAACATTGTAGCTTAAGCCGTTCCATACATAGGAAAAACACACCCACTTGTACCACACTACCCTTAGGGGTCGAATTTCAAGAAACCTTGAAAACGCTTTCTAGGTATTCATACGAAAAATCCGTAGAATAAAAATGAATTCAATATTTGGAAAGACCTAGTAGATATGACGAAAATCGTGAAAATATATGCATTTTATATTTATTATTTTTACAAATTTTTTTTTGCCCCCCCCCCCCCTTCTGAACGCCAATGAATATTGAAATTTTTTTTTATCACAATTACTTTTCTAGTTGATTTACATATACACACCGAGTTTCAACATTGTAGCTTAAGCCGTTCCATATATAAGAAAAACACCCCCACTTGTACCACACTACCCTTAGGGGTCGAATTTCAAAAAACCTTGAAAACACTTTCTAGGTATTCATACGAAGAATCCGTAAAATAAAAATGAATTCAATATTTGGAAAGACCTAGTAGATATGACGAAAATCGTGAAAATATATGAATTTTATATCTATTATATTAACAAATAATTTTTTTTGCCCCCCTTTCTAAACGCCAATGAATATTCAAATTTTTTTTTATCACAATTACTTTTCTAGTTGATTTACATATACACACCGAGTTTCAACTTTCTAGCATAAACCGTTTAATAGTTAAGAAAAACACCCCCTACCCCCGTAGCATACTACCCCTAAAAAAAAATTTATTTTTCCAACATTTCGCTACTATAGCTCTATCTAAATACCAAGTTTAAGGCTTATATCATTACAGGTTCTCAAGATATAAGCATCGGAACTTTTTCCTTTTCACCCTCCCCCACCCTCCCCCTCTTCACCCACAACCCCAAAACTTTTTTCCCTACTAGGGTTCAATTAGCGCTACTTCTGGTAAAAATTCTAAGCATCTATCTTAAACTGTTCTTGAGATATGAAATGTGTTTGATTTGAAAAATTCTCATCCCCTCCACTTCTATGCTCCACCTCCCACTTAAAAAATTTTACTTTGATCAATCTTTTTTTGTCAACCTTTACACCCAAACCAAATTTTATTTTTCTAGAGCAATTGGTTCATGAGATATCGTAATCTTAAGTTTTTCACCCCCCACCCCCATACACCACTTCCCCCACCCAAAATTTTTCTTCATTCTGTTCTCCTAGTATAACTACAAATATTTGTTAAGTTTGAATAGTGTGCCATTACCGGTTTAGGAGATATGGATTTGAGAATGTGTCTATCTCACCTTTTTTGGGTTTCGGACGCATTACATTTCCCCCCACTCCCACACCCCTTGATCAATATTGACAATTTTTCTGCAAATGGGTCTACTATCAGAGCTCTATAGAAATTCCAAGTTTCAGCTTCCTAACATAAGGGGTTACTGAGATCTGGAAACCAAAATTTTCGGTCTAAAACACTTCCCCCTCCTTCCCCCTCACACCCCCACCCCCAAAAATTTGATCACTTCAAGGCGCCAACCCCATCTATTCGTTAAAAAAATTTCAATATAATATCTCAAAGCGTTTGGCAGCTATGAGCCTCCAAACGATCTTGCGTACGGCGTACGGCGGACAGACGGACTGAAAATTTTTATTGCTTTTTTCGCGTTTACTAGTTATGAAACGTGAAAATAAAAATTTTGAGGGTAGCAAATTTTTTTTTTTAAAAAATCAATCACAATACTTAATTATTAAAATAATAAAGTAAAATTGAAGGCATAAAAAAGGAAAAAAAAAAAAAAAAAACACGCGAATTTTAAAAATAAGTAAAGATTGAGATAAACAAAAAAAAAAGAAAAAAGAAAGAGTAATAATAATAATACTAATAAAAAATATTGATTTTTAAATGCTGTTATGTATCGAAATTTATTTCAAAGGTAAAACATAACGCAATCACATACGCAATCATCTGATACTCTAGATGAAATACTGTACTCCGATTTATATTTTTAGTTGGAAATATACCAAAAGAATGAGGAGTGCACAAGCAATTATTACATGACCTTAACCTAACAGGTAGAAACTATTTTATAGTGGCTACTCGATTTTTTGATTTATAGTGAGTTCCATAAAGTAAGTTAGGACATTTTACAGAATTTTTGTATGGCAACTACATGAAGGACTTATAGGATATTTTTCATATTAATAGTTTCAGCTGCGACTATTATAAAATTAATGTGTATAAAATTTTAAAGTCGTGACTTAAAGCGTTCTAAAGTTATCGTTCAATATTGGTGAACATGTTTATTAAGGACTTTTGTATGACAGCTACCCGAAAAAGTCAGCGGATAGCCCCAATTAATGAACTCCGTCTTGGCTTTGGTATAAAACTAATTCCTGTAAAATTTTAAATTCCTGCCTTAACTCGTTCTGGAGTTATAGTGGATTCAGTAACAAGCATACATTTTTGAAGGACTTTTCTAGGCTGCTACACGAAGGACTCATCTGATTTGCATCATATTCGGAACTTTCGATTCAAACATTGTAAACCTTAAGTATGCAAAATTTCAAGTTCCTAACTTGAAGCATTCGAGCAATAATTGTGAAAACGTGTTTTGAGGACTCTTGTATGGGAGGTACCCAAAGGAGTGGAAGGATATCGCTCATTAACGAACTTAGCCTTACTTTTTCCATTTTACAAGTTGTGACAAAATTTCAACTTCCTGGGTCAACGCGTTTTTGAGTTATCGTGCAAACGGACGGACGGACGGACAGCAAGCGGAATTGGGGGTTTTGGCCAAAAATAAAAACAAAATAATATACAACTTTTTTTCGTCCGAGGCTCGGTATGCGTTACAAACTTTTCGGGCTGGACTAAACTTATAATACTCTATATGTTCATCTAGAGTATAAAAATAACCATAATAGATGAGATATGTATGTGTATTAAACAATTATCTTCCTTCGTGCTTTAGAAGTTGATAATTCATTTACCATATCATCATAATTAATTGAATTTGCGATTTCTTTGTCGATTAAGATGATGGATAATTCGCTGAGTCTATTTTGATGCATAGCATTTCGAAGATATGTTTTGATTAGCTTCAGCTTAAAAATGAGCGTTCTCCCGATACCACCGAAACTGAAATTGCTAACAAAATACGAAAAGCAATCATTGCGTTGGGCACTAAATTCTCCATGCCTCGCGTTTGAATGACATTTAGTATATCGATCGAATGAACAATTTTATCATTTTTGACTAATGTGCAAATCAATATCTGATTATCCTCCATGTTGAAGAACAGCTTCCAACCTTCGACACGATTCCAGCAAACTTCCGTTAATTCTGTTTGCTTCGTAGTTTTTGAAATCATATAAAAACAAAAATAATTCGTTGTGCTTCTTCAGTGCGTGCATTGAAACGGTCAGTAATTGAATTCATCGCAGATTCGATAATTGTTTTTCGTGTCCCGGCGAGAAGCGGTACCCAGCGGGAACGATTCCAAGCGCTTCGCTGTAAAGCGCGTAAGGAGAACTTTAATGATACAAAAATGAAGCACTACATATCGAAGTAGTTTGGGAGTCCTTTATCACATATAAAGATAAAGTACTGAAAAAATGCAAAAAAAAAATATTGACTCCTCCTTGATATAAATACAAGGCGCTTTAGAAGCGCTCTAAAATATGTTGGAGAGCCGCAAAATTAATTTATATATCCCCGTTTTTTATTTTGCTACTGGAAAAAAGAAGTAGCAAGTTGTATTACTCTTTCATATAAATGCGAAGTAATTTGAAAGCATTCTGTAATCTTAAATTTATATGAAATGTTAAATTTATAAACGAAGAGCGTCTTTGGAGTACCTCCCTGCTGCAAAAAAGCGCTCGTTAATGCATTTGCAAACGCTTCATTTCCCGTTGGGTAGCTTCAAAGGTTTCGGAGTGTTTTCTAGCTGAGTCCACTTCGTGGAAACACTGCAGTTGTTTTTTGTTCAGTTTATGTTTTTTGGTTCGAGACAGGGTAAGTTCTCCATGCGCTTCAAGGCCAACATTTTTTATTGAGATTGTGAGGGAGCTAGCTTATCGAATTTTCAATGGAGTAGAAAGCAACCAAAAAAGCAAAATCCGATAAGCTAGCTTCCTCACAATCTCGGTAAAAAATGTTTGCAGTAGGCATGTAAAGGCCGGTATACATGGTGCTTTCAAACAATTTTCACTGCGATTGTGGGGAGAAGGAAAGTCTCTAATGAGAAAGTGATCAGGAGTGAAACGAACAGATATTATATCCAGCAAAAAATATTGACGATATTTGTGTGAATGTCATTTTTTGCAGTGGTTGCTTTCTACTCCATTGAAAATTCGATAAGCTAGCTCCCTTACAATCTTAGTAAAAATTGTTTGCAGTCGTCATGTAAACTAGTCTTTATTCGCTCAGTTGAAGCAGGCTTAAGACAAAAACAAAACGGCGATAAAACACTGTCGGTTTGGTTGATACAGTGTTTTGAATTTGTTAGAGTTCGAGTTTTGGTTCTCCGTGCATTCGAAAACATGAACAAAACAAAAACTTACTTGTCTGTTTGGTGGAAAACTGGCAATAGAATAACGTATCGCCGTTGCTAAAAGAAGAAGGTGTCAGTAGAATTTAAAAAATAATTTCGAAATGCCTGAGTACTCCAATGAAGAATATGAGGACATTATGTTCATTTATGGAGACCCATGTGCGAAATGCCGGAGCCCAACGGAGTTGTGCACACTGCCCAGAACTGGCATCGTATTGTCCGCCAAGACTTGTGTATCGGTATTCTTTTGGTACTGACAAACTATCAGACCAATGTCGGGCCAAGAATTGGCATCGTATTGTCCGCCAAGACTTGTGTATCGGTATTCTTTTGGTACTGACAAACTATCAGACCAATGTCGGGCCATAATTGGCTTATTATTGGTGTTTAAGCTCTTTCGGCATTGGCTTGACTGTCAGCTCTGTATTGGGCACATATTGACAAAAATATTTTTTGTTTCCCAAAATCAATTTTGATTCGGCTCTAACACTATCACAAGAATGTTGCAAATTAGCCTAGTGGGTAGCGTAGCGGACTTATGTGTGACATGATCACGGTTCACATCCAAAAGTGTGCAAGGAGTAAGAAACACCAATTCGTTCGGTCGAAAGTGCTTGTCGGGTTCAAAACCCCCAGCACCGACTACGTACCTTTACTGTTCGGATCTCACACGGACACGGGGGCTTTATCTGTATGCTGTGTACATGAGAGCTTTCTAAAAGCTCATCATACATTTTCACGAAAATACATCAAAAACTGGGAAAAAGCTTGAGGATTTTTATGTAAATTCAGTTCTTCCGACTATTAAGCTTTAAGCTTACCTCAAAATCACAGTAGTCGAGACTTATGCAGAACATACGTCAACGTCAATTTTCAAAAGTCAATTGAAAAGCTATTCATAAAATATTTAAAAATGTCTACAAGTTTTAAACTAGCAATATTATTGTTAAGTGTTATTCGAAATCTTGAACGATATCACTTCGTTTTAATTGGGAAAGGATTAAGCGATCTTTGCTTAAATAATACGTGCGAGGATGGTGGTCTACATTTGATTTGTTACTATGTAAGTTGAAATGTGTGTTTCTTTATGCAGGATTTGATGTAATTTGGTTTTGAAAAACTATTTCCTCTATAGCTAAATCCATGAACAGAAAATTGTCTCAAGTACACGCGCATGAAAATGAATAATCTAAGAAAATCGATGATGATCAATGGTCACAACGGAATTCGATACAAGTTTGCTGTTCGTTACATGATTGCAAATATGTTACTCTTGGTATTTGTGGAATAGTGTTTTGAAAATAATTCCTGTTGGTTTTTCCTCAAATTCAGCACTGGGGATAGGGATTTAGTGCATATGGCACGAGGGTATCTAAGACATTGTTCGATTGCCAAAGACAAATGTAATTTTATATGTAAATTAGTTAAAATTTGGTTTTAGTTAATTCATTTCAAAGTGGTTTCTTTTCGATGAAGACAATGAAACAATTACAGTCGCAATGACTTATTCCTTCAGTCCAAAGTTTCCATTGAATCGGTTTGTTATATCGATTATGAGATCATGGTTTTTAGAAATTAACGTACTTTTGGGAAATTCCAAAAGCTAAAGTAATTTTGTTTAATTTTGAAATTTTCTAAATTGCATATACCATATGCAAGTTTTCATTAAAATTTGTATATTTAGACTGGCAAATATGACTGTATTAACATATCCCGCTGCGCAATTCGTAGGATGTGCTTCTGCCAAGTAAATATGTACGTATATATATCAACCTTTTAATCGCAGTAGTGCAGAGGGTAACAAAAAGAAATGATATCAAGAAAAAAAACATTTTAAAAATCGCTCGGAGAAATATCACCCTCCAAATTTCCAGATTAAAAGCAACCAAAAAGCAAACTTTGCACATCATCATTTTGCCATACGACGAGCGATTGTCGAGTTTCTTGAGAAAATGAATATCACAAATTTGTATACAAACGTAAGTGGAAATATAGAAAGAAAGCCGACTCTGTGAATATCATCACTTTTTGTTGGACCCGACACCTTTCTTTACATTTTTAAAATGTTTTTGTTTTTAAATATTCACAAGGAAATCAAATCGTAGTTAAGAAAAATAAAACACTTTATTTAAAAAAAAAAAACATGTGTGCAGTGCGCACGCGGTAGAAGTGTAACTTTCGGAAAACTAAACAGCGAGAGAATGAGAGGGATGCAGTATCAGGAGTGGGATAGCTATAGGGTTTATTTATTATAATATTGGTACCAAGTTTAAAAATTATTGCACATTTTATTATTCAGTCTCCATGTTTTCGATTTCAATAAATGACACACACAAGCCCCCATATGTACAACGCTTGCTAGACAAGAGTAGGGAGGCTTGAGTTTTTTCAATGTGTTGTAGGAGGGGGTAGGGGGTTGAGAGGGAGGTGGGGGGATAGAGAAAGTAGATGAGTAGGAACAATATGTAGGGTGAGGGGTAGAATGATAAGGGTACACAGAGGGGGGGGGGGTATTCAGTGGGGGTGAAGGGTTCAATTTAGGAGAATGGGGTGTAAGAAGAAAACTAAAAGGTGAGAGAGGTGTGAGGGAAATCAGTTGTTTAAAAGGGATAGGTGAAGAGGGGGAAGAGATAGGAGTAGTATTTCAAATTGTATGGGTGTAGTCAGAAGGGAATACCACGCAGGTTAAAAATAAATTTTCTGAGTTTCTTCAATGTGTCGTAGGAGGGGTAGGGGGTAGAGAGGAGGGTGGGGGGATAGCGAAAGTAGAATGATAAGGGTACACAGGGGGGGTATACATTGTGGGGGGGGTGAAGGGTTGAATTTAGGAGAGTAGGGTGTAAGAAGAAAAGTAGAGAGGAGAGAGGGGTGAGAAAAATCAGTTGTTTAAAAGGGGATAAGTAAAGAGGGGGAAGAGATAGGAGTAGTATTTTAAATTGTATGGGTGTAGTCAGAAGTAGGGATGTTCGATTTCGATTCGATTAATCGACTAATCGATTAATTTTTAAAAAAAATTAGATTTTAGCAATCGATATGAGTGTTGTCGATTAATCGACATAATCGATTAGATAACGTTAATTAATCGAATGAATTTCAACAGCTAAAAGATTCGATGCACGATAGATTTTCCTACATTAGTTAACAAAAAATTAGCTGATAGCACTGATCTGAATGTCAAGTTAACTGCAAATGTGTTAAATATTACGATACCTTCGAGTATCGTATTCATACCATCTAGTATAATCCGGTTGCAATTCGCGAGGCGATCACTATATTAAATGGCGAAACAGTGGGAGCTCCACGTCTCCTCTTTTTTTCGATGGAATCCGAACCTTCATCATCAAGGTAATGCAGCTGATCTTTGGGCGATCCATGATTCACTTGCGTGTCAGAGCGCTTCTCAAGCTCATGAAGATGAAGACCTTAATGGAATTTCTGAAGAGCTCAGTCAGTTTTTATGTCAACCAGTAGTGAATAGAATAAAAAATCCTTATGAAATTTGGGAAACACTTAAGTTTAAATTTCCACGGACGCATACCCTTGCAATTAAATACTTATCAGTAATTGCATCTTCGGTACCTGCAGAAAGATTGCTCTCAGAGGCTGGATTAATTGCTACTGATATGAGGAACAGGCTGACAGGTTTAAATTTATCAATGCTAATTTTTCTGTCGTCAATAGACGAAATGTTTTGGTTGTGAAGGAAGTAGAAGTACAAAGAATTAATTTTGAAATTAGTTTCTATGAAAAAATTTTATTATATAAAAAAAAGATATTTACGAAGAAATAATATCTACGAATTTTATTTCCATTATTTTATGTTTATTATTTTAATTTATTTATTTTCTTCTCATTTTTAGCATGGGATATTATTTTTTTAACCATTAAAAAGAACATACATAAATGTATGTACATTTAGCGTCACAAGTAAGAGGAAAATAGAAAAAATCTTCACATACATACTCCACCTTCCAGCATCCTCCACCTTCAATCCTCCGTCCTGCATCCACTATCCAACATTCATCATCCATCTTTACCATTTAGTAATGGGAATGCATAACTACTACACCAAAAACGAACGAACTGCCGCTAAATCATATCAAATGTTGAAATAACTCTCGAACCACCAATTGTAATATGATTTTGTTAATGTAGAAACGAAGTTTCATCGTAATCGGATGAATGATATAGGAAAGCATACGAAACAAACAAACAAAGAATTAGAGCACCAGGGTACTAAAATCACAAAAAAAATTGAAAAATGTAAAAAAAAAACAATTTGTTTTTATTCGATCGGTACCAAACTTCACAGGAACTATCCCGGAACTATTCTACACGTTCCCTGAGTGGTTTAGGAGTTCATAGGGAACATAGCCACATTCATACATCCATACATACATAGTTAAATAATTAAAATTGTATGTATGGACAATCACTATGTTAAACGTATAATGAACCTAGACATTTCAATTCTAATCTACCTATTAAGTCTACGTATACTTATACGATAACCCTGGGACTTAAGAATTACGCGATTAATCGATTAATTGCTTAAATCCCATCAATTAATCGATTGATCTTAATCGAACATTTTAAAATAATCGATCATGCAACAATCGATTGTTGAGCAATCGATTCCCATCAACCACGCAGGTTAAAAATCAATTTTCTGAGTTTTTTCAATGTGTCGTAAGAGGGGTAGGCGGTGGGGGGATAGAGAAAGTAGATGAGGGGAAACAATATGTAATGTGAGGGGTGGAATGATAAGGGTACACAGAGGGGGTATACAGTGGGGGTTGAATTTTGGAGAATGGGGTGTAAGAAGAAATGTTAGGGGTGAGGGAAATCAGTACCACGCAGGTGTTTTGTTTGTCTCTTTTTACAGTGGCTTTTTCGTTTCACCGTTTACTGTCGCTTTTTCGTTTCATTGAGTTTCAAATCACAACGTGGCTAAAGAAGTTTTTACTTCAAAAATTTGTTTTTTGAAGTGAAAACTTCTTTAGCCACTTCTTCTCTACCTACCTCCTACTCTTGTCTAGCAAGCGTTGTACATATGGGGGCTTGTGTGTGTCATTTATTGAAATCGAAAACATGAAGACCGAATAATAAAATGTGCAATAATTTTTAAACTTGGTACCAATATTATAATAAATAAACCCTATAACTATCCCACTCCTGATACTGCATCTGTCTCATTCTCTCGCTGTTTAGTTTTCCGAAGGTTTCACTTCTCTCGCATGTGCACTGCACACATGTTTTTTTTTTTACTGACGCCCCAGTATCGGGGCAGAGTTTCACCAAGAGTAGGATCGGTGTGATCAAATCGACATTGACTCGGCAGTAATTTGGTCCAAGAGCACATACTGGACCCGAAACATTTGCCAGTGCTGGCAACTCTGGCACCAGTACTAAGCCTGTGCTGTGCCGTTCTGCTTTTCGTACATAGGGAGTGTCACGGAAATGCACGAGCCACGCGTTTGAGCACTGAATTTCCAAAGCGCGCCAGGGCTCCTCGGCGTTTTCGGTTCGTTGGCGCTTTCGGCGCCTTTAGTACGTTGGTGCGCCGCACCACTTGCACCACCGCTTGAAAAGGCTCTGGTCTATTCTAATAGACACATTTTAAAATCCATATCTCCTAAGCCGTTAATGGCACACTATTCAAACTTTAGAACTACAGTAGTCTCCCGGTAACGTGAACAAGCGTTAACGTGAACATACCGATACTGTGAACAGCAAATATTTTCTATTGACTAATCTACAACGTGAACAAAATGTTACGTCAAACTTTAACAAAATCAATCAAGTGTAGATTTCATTGATCAATACTGGCAAATGAATATGTTTTGGTCTTCTTTTATTTTTGCGTTTGGATCGTTTGTTTCCCATTATTTTGTTTCCTAATGTAATGTACATCAGTTATTTTTCCATATGCAAGTTCTGAAGTAGTGTTTCATGTTTTCATAGTTAGAATGGGAAAAATAAAAGTAAAATTCCTTTCTTTTAATGTTGTTATGTATAAAAAGCATAAATTAAAACTTATACTTCAAATTCAATCTTAAGTCTTTTTCTGTCTAAAATTGCGTTTGATTTTATACTACCGCTAACGTGAAGACTCTCGCTAGTGTGAACGCGTCCGGTTTTATTCTGTTCACGTTACCGGGAGAGTACTGTATTTGTAATTATATGTACTAGTAGAAAAGATTGAAAACAAGTTTTTGAGTGGTGGCATTGGCGAACGGGGTGGGGGGTGAAAAACTTTCGATTACGATATCTCACGAACCAATTGCTCTAGCCAAAAAAAAAATCGGTCGACAAATAAAGATTGATCAAAGTTAAATTTTTGAAGTGGGCGGTGGAGCATAGAAGTGGAGGGGATAAAATTTTTTTAAAAAAAAACACATTTCATATCTCAAGAACAGTGTAAGATAGATGCTAAGAATTTTTACTAGAAGTTGCGCTAATTGAAACCTTAAAGGGGATGTGGGTGTAGAGGGGATGTGGGTGTAGAGGGTGTTGGTGGGGGAGGGTGAAAAGGAAACAGTTCCGATTTTTATATCTTAAGAACCTGTAATGATATAAACCTTAAACTTGGTATTTAGATAGAACTATAGTAGCGGCATGTTGGAAAAATATAATTTTTTTTTTGGGGTAGTATGGTACACTTGTGGGGGGTGTTTTTCCTAATTATAGAACGGCTTATGCTAGAAAGTTGAAACTTGGTGTGTATTAGGGATGTTCCGAATTCGTATTCGTATTCGTTTAAGCGAATATTCGCCAAATTTTAGGTATTCGTATTCGAAATCGTATTCGACAAATTTAACCCAAATATTCGAATACTGAACAAGGTAAAAAAAAAATAAAAACTGGTTGTTGATGGTAAAAAAATGAGATGCATTCTTTGCTTATTGTTGTTTGTTCTCTTATCTTCTTTTCTTCAAATTACAAATTTTTGTTTGGTGAAATCAAATCACGGGATAATCATTTTCATCAATCAATCATCATCAATTTTCATCATCAAAATTTAACAAATTTGAATTTAATAAATAGCAATTTTCTTGCTTTTTCGCCGTGCAGTCTTGTTATACCCTGTACAGACTATGCGTTTTAAACGCGTTTAAGTAGGCAAAATACACGTGTTAAAAAACTACTACTCAGACTAGACAATGCGTTTTATTTTGATACATGATTAAATAGTTTCATTGAATGTTAACTTTAATTTCCACGAGGGTCGCAGTACATGTTTTCGGTTAAACGCATTGTAGCTAAGTGTTTTCGTAAACGCCTTCGGGAAGTGTTTTCAACGCATTTAACTCGATTTAAACGCGTCAATCTCGTAATCTGTACATAGCATAAGGGGGTGTAAAGTTAGTACAGTAGACTCGCAAAAACTTGAACTAATACAAACTAGGCACGTTCAAGTTATCGAGAGGTTCAAGTTATTGGATAATTTTGTTTCAGTTTATTTAGTGTTTATTTACATATGTTCAAAATAATGTTGATGTTCGTTATTCGGTTTTTAAGATTTTATTTGTTCCTACTCCTTATTACCCATATTCTTGTATTATCCAAACAAAATATTAAATATAATAATTAAACTTTAACCTGATCTAGAAAAAACTCTTTATCGGAATGCTAAAAAGATATAAGGATAGTCTTGTGTCGCGCTTAGGACAAGCCCCGACAATTCTTGTCGTAGTCATTTACTATTGTTTGTTGTTTATTTAATTATTTTTATATATATTTTTATTACTTTTCCTTTTTCTCCCCTTTTTATTCTGAAAATCATCGTCCAAAACACTGACTAACTTTTTTGAAGCGAAAAGGGTTGGCATGAATAAGCGTGTATGGAAAATCAAAATTCTTGCATGGTACGCATGAATGGCATGCAAGAATGTACGTCTATAGGGCCCGTAAGGTAGCCATATCAAAATTTTCACCAACAATTTACAAAATAGTGAAATAATAAACTTTACGAACTGAGTATCGCGAGTAGTAATTCAGATTCTTCAACGAAAAACAAAAGAAAACAGCCCTTATGTTCTTCAACCACTAAGTAAATAAATAAATAATATGTCGTGAACATACAGTCGTATGTACCTATCGCGAAAATGCACTAAGTGCATTCATTGTTCAAGTTTTAGAGCGTTAATTTTCTGTATGTTCAAGTTTTAGAGCTTTAACTTTCTTTATGTTCAAGTTTTAGAGTTAGTTATGTAAAAAATCTATTGTTCAAGTTACTGGATGATTCAAGTTTTCGATGTTCAAGTTTTCGCGAGTCTACTGTGTATACTTTTTCATGAATTCTTTCATATCTCCCAGGTCTGATCAGATATCGAACATCTTTTAACTTTAACGGA
Source organism: Beris chalybata (assembly GCA_949128065.1). NCBI lineage: Eukaryota > Metazoa > Arthropoda > Insecta > Diptera > Stratiomyidae > Beris > Beris chalybata. The sequence continues at coordinate 99,873,934 of OX421894.1, forward strand.
CTTGTTCAATAAACACTTACATATTTACAAGTTTTCTCCTTTTTCAACCCTTATGCTATGTACAGACTACGAGATTAACGCGTTTAAATCGAGTTAAATGCGCTGAAATCACTTCCCGAAGGCGTTTACGAAAACATGTAGCTACGACGTGTTTTACCGAAAATATGCACTGCGACTCTCGCGGAAATCGAAGTAAACTTTGGAAGAAACTTTGTAATGCGATAGAAATTCAATTTTGAGCTTGTGCAACGACTGCATTAGCTAATAAATTCTCTTTTTATTACTGCTATTCAAACACATTTGTTTTAAACAATTTACACACCATAAATTTGGTAATGAAACACAGCTGAATATCTACTTGTCAGAAAAACTTACGTCAAGCTGTCAGGTATCAAAATAAAACTAGTTGCCTAGTGTGAACACTACTTTTTTGAGATATTAATTTTGCCTACTTAAATGTGTTTAAACCGCATAGTCTGAACATAGCATAAGACTGCATCCCGGAATATGCCCCAATTATATAATTCATATGTTACGCCCTATTCTAACCGCTTCCCGAACTTTTTGTTTTCAGTTACATAGTAACCTACGGCCGCATCTCAGAATTAAACGTGTTCCGAACTTCTGCCGGAAAAATAATAAAGTTGCGCCCAGACTGTTGTCAGATTTTTTAATATTAAAATAATAAAGTAATTGCAGTTAAAATACAAATTTAAATCACATCAAAATTTAAATCACATCCTGTTAAATTCATAACAAAACTCCACCGAATCAATAAAAGAGCTTTTTTATAACTCATATAATTGTGTTTTACAAACTTATCTATCCGGTGAATTTTTGAAACCCGTGGACTGAGGCTCTTTTATCATGGATTGAGTTATCCAGAATAACTTAGTACGTTTACTCAGTCTAAAATCCATATCTTCTGAACGATTAATGACGGTTGACACTTTGTGATTAACTTAAGGCCTTATATAACCCTGAACGCCATGAAAATCGAGTAAATTTTAAAATTATTATGAAGGTTATATGGTGGAAAAAAAATTAAATTGTTTAGTTCACATTTCTTATTATATAGTATTCAACTAAAGAAAAAAAAATTTTTGTTGTTGTCAAAACCGGATATAACGACATTGAAGGGACCCTCTAAACTCGTCGCTATATCCAATAGTCGTTATAAGCAATATGCAATTTAGATACATTCCTTTGTATAGAGATTCAAACAGGACCAGGGCATTTAGTCGTAATAACCGATCCGTCGTTAAAAGTGGTTTTGACTGATAAGAAATAATTGATATGCTCATAGCAAAGAGAATTGAACCCAAACGATCGAATTGTACGCATACTTATGCAAAGCACACGCAACTAATTACACCGTGCAGTGACGTAGCTCATAATGTGCAATAATCATCAAAAACTAATTCACAAAAAAACAATTTGACACGACGCCTCTGTATAGTTCGTAATGAAATCTCTCTCATTACTTTCGGTCGCAGTCGGCAGCACGAACAGTTGAAACGGCGATGAAAAAGAAACTCCAAGACTCCGCTCTCTCCGCTCACAAATCATCAAAAATTTTTCATTTCAAAAACTTTGAATGAAAACTTACAAATGGAATGGCAAACTCTCAGAAAATGTATTCCTTAGGCCAGTCTATACCTTATTTGCTAATAATTTTCAGGTTTTCTTGTATTACTTACTTGTGAAACGAAATTGCATTTCCTTTCTTCCGATGCTCGTTAGAACATAGTAAACACTTAATTTTTTTTTCCAAACACTACACAATTAATCACGACACGAAATATTTTTCAATTAGTTTATTCCAATTTAGATATTACACACTTTTCAGTTATAACTTCACGATAACAGTTTCGATACTCCGAACACGTGTATGGAAATGAGCACAGATTTTGACATTGCTACTTCGTTGCTACTTTTTTTTCACCCGGCCGACCCGCACTCACACCCTCGCCATGATTTCGGCTGGCTTCATTTATTTCGATTCATACATACTGCGTGTGTGAACATGGCCCTATCCATTAATACTTATCAGTTGTATTAGTGTTTTCTACTGGTATAAATGGACTACTTATGAAAACCTTCACTAAAAATAATTCAATTTGCAAAAATGAAAAAGAATCTTGTAAAAGAATGTAGTAGTTATAGTCTATCGGAGGGAATTTTTATGTTTTTCAAAAATAAATTAGTTACAGTATTTCAAACTTTAGTAATCAGTTTTTTAAAGAAAAATTTACGTTTAATAATTTATAAAAAAAGTTCCAAGCAAAAAATTAAAAAAAGCTCTCGATAGACTATAGAGAAAACAGTTATCAAAATTTAAAAAAAGAAAAAGTGGAAAAATATTGAAAACTGACTGAGTTATCGTGCCGACCATGCCTAAAAACATAGTTTTGAGAAAAAAGCGTTTAAAGTTTTTGATAGTTAAAACGTTAACTTACGGCTAGTCTCCCATTCCAGCTTCGTACTGTACACTTTCTTCCTCTTTTATCTTCGTGTTTTTCACAGATGGTCCTATGAATGACCTTGTTTTCTATGGCACTCGGCTCTTGCGAAAAAATATATGCTAAACGCTGCTGTAAAGAGTGGCGTGGCAAATAGCCAGGAAACCGTTTTAAACTGATTTATGGTCACATTTAGTGCTATAACTTTGTAATGGAGTGGAAGTTTTTAAATTAAATTTTTTTTTATAATTCTTAAAAGTATAAGACAAAAATTTGTAAAAAAAAAAAATCGATTTTCATGGTGATATGAGCCCTTAAGAGATATTAGCAGATTAGAAAAGTGTTAGTGTTCTTAAGGGCGGTGGTAAGGTGTGCGGGTGGGGGTGAAAAACTTTGGATCACAATATGTTCCGATTCAATTGTAGCAGGAATATAAAAATTTTGTTTGGAATTATAAGTCGAGTCTACTGAATGAACAATTTTTTCAAAAAATTAAATTTTCATATCTGAAGAACCGTATCAGATATGTTCTTTTACAGATGTTAGTAGGTACTACTCTATCGGTGAAAACAAATTTTGAGAGTGGGTTGTTGGATGTGATTGAAGAAGGGGCTAGTTAGTTAGTCACGATGGCGCTACAGTCCAAATCGGACCTTGGATGTGCCACCTCCAGCCTTCTCGGTTCAGTGACCGCGTCCTCCAGTTTCTACATCTTAGAAGTGATTTGCTGTCTGCCTCAATAGAGTCCTCCCAGCGCTTTCGTGGTTTTTTAACTTTCTTTGTCCATAGACTTTTCCCTTTAGTGTGCGTTTGGGGTTTCTTCCGTCATCCATCCGCTCTACATGACCAGCCAATTGTAGCTTTTCAAATTTTATGAAGAGTTCCGTTGGTGTCAACGGGCAGTTTCCGAACAACATATTCGAGTGTCTAATTGAAACGCATTGGTGCCAGGCCATCCCCTCCGTTGTCAGTTCTAAAGCTGAAAGTCAGATCATTTTCCACTCTGACTTGTGACAGAGAATCTATCATTGTCATTTTTGGAAGCCGGACCAGTTTCGGTGGAAATCCAAAATCTATCATTATCTTATGCCGCATTTACACACGCGCCTTCACTCGCATTGATCGATGCGAGTTAGCGCGATGTGCGTGTCGATAGGGCACGTTCGCGTTAGTTCGCGCATGAAATTGGGATTCGCGTACATTTGTCTCTCTGGCTCTGTTTGGACGCGTTTCAAAGGGATTTTCTTACAGCACGAATGTGCCATTTTCACTCGCGCCTTCACTCGCATTGCATGAAGACACGGGAAAAAGGCCTCTGAAGTATGCATTTCATAAACATTCATATTCAATGGATGGAAGAATTACCATACTTTCCATACAAATTTGTTTCTGTAAAGTTGAAGGAATGATTCTCTATACATTTTTCAGAATGCGAAGACATGTATTGCAATAATCTTGCATAGAAATACAATATTACATACAGTACATAATGCATTGCTCATATTCCCGCTAGGACCGAACTGAACACTTGGTAGCCCCCACCACTGCCAAAAACACTCGCACTTAACATTCGCTTCAATGGGACTCGCTTGTAGCACTCGCGCGTACCAGTTCCACACGCGCGTAGACGCGCTAACTCGCATCGGTCAATGCGAGTGAAGGCGCGTGCGAAATGCGGCATTATAGAGTACGCGCCTGTCGATACTGTCGTATGCCTGCTTGAAGTCCACAAATATCTGGTGCACATCAATGTTAAATTCCCAGCACTTTTCAATCACCTGTCTAACTGAGAATATTTGGTCCGTGGTCAATCGCCCAGCTCTAAATTCGCCCTGGTATTCACCAATTACTTTGTCAGCTTAATTCTCTTTTCTAGAATTTTCGTCAAGATCTTATAAGACGTACACAACAGGGATATTCCTCGGTAGTTTTCACAGCAGAATTTGTGACCTAATTATAAATTGGGTATATGATACTCCTACGCAAACCTTCAGGAATTGTTTCTTGCATCCACATGTCCGAGATCAATCTGTGTAGGAGATGTGGTATGCAGGTGTCGCCTGTTTTCATAAGTTCAGCTGGAATTTGATCAGTGCCCGGCTCTTTGTTGTTTGGGTGGTTCCTCAGGGCCGTTTTTGATTGTAGAAGGGGTGGCAATGAAAAAATTCTGATTTAATTTAACTTAATATAAAGCCATTGAACAAAATATACATTTCACTTACACAATAGCTTAGGGCTTAGAAAGATTATAAATTTAAAAGTTAAATGTTAAAAAAGAAAACAATAGAACAAATCTGAGCTAAAGAAGTAGTTGTTTAAGTTTTATGATAAAAGATAAATAGGAAGTGGAAAGAGATCCGAGCTGGAGTGTGTCATGCGACCTTTGGAGCCTAACCATTGGGGAGTAATAGTAGACATCCAGTAATGCTCGTGGAGGACAAAAAATTTTACGATTACGAGTACCAACTGAGTCCGTTCTGAAAGAGAGCTCGTCAAGTAAGACACTACAATAAATGCTATTATTAGAAATTTAAAATAAAAAGGTCGCGTCAAGGTACGTTCTACGTTGGCTTAGTAGAGGAAGTTGAAACTCTGTGAGTCTTGTAGTATAATCCGCGTATGGTATGTTGAATCTGTAGAAGAGGGAGCGTGTAAACTCAATCGTAGCGATGTGACAGTTGTGATGAGGATTCCAAACAACAGAACAATACTCCAAGACACTGCGCACGAGTGACGTGAACAATAACAAAGAAGTATGAATACAGTTAAAGGATGACGAAACACGAAGGACAAAATCGGAGAGCCAATAGGCTTTATTAGCGATTTCCACGATGTGAGCATCAAATTTCAGCTTCGGGTCAAAAGTAACACCTAGATCCTTTATATTAGTAACATCGGATAAACTGGTACCATTAATAGAGTAGTGGAACACAGCAGGAGTCGTCTTGTTGGTGAAGCTCATAAAGAAACATTTCGCTATGTTAAGTGACATGTCATTCAATTCACACCATCGAGACAAGTAGTCTAGATCAGGTTGAAGGCAGATGCAATCATCATTGGTCTTAATTGTTCTGAAGAATCTGAGATCATCGGCATATAGAAGAGGAGGATTATTAATAAATAGGTTGAACAAAAGTGGCCCCAGTATGGAACCTTGTGGAACTCCTGAGGGAGCCGAGAAATTTTCCGACAGCTTGCCTTTGAAATTTTCCGACAGCTTGCCTTTGAAAGTGACACGCATTTTTCGACCAGAGAGGTATGATTTTAAATCGTTCTGTAACGAGCCCGATAAGCCATATTTCTTTAGTTTTGAAATGAGAATTTTATGGTTTGCAGTGTCAAACGCTTTTGAGAAGACCGTATATATAGTGTGTACTGATAGATGTTTTTCGAGCTACTGCATCCGTAAATACACATAATTTAGTAACAGTAGAGCGCTTCAAACAAAACCGTGTTGGTGAGGTGAGATCAGTTTGTCAGATATTAAGTTGTGGATAAAGCGTTCAAAATTTGTACTGAAACAATTTAAAGTACACCTTTCTTGTATAGAAATGACATTCGACAGTTTCCATATTTCAGGGAAAGAGCCTTCGTTAAGTAGCTTGTTATATAAGTGACAGAGGACGAGAAAATTCAGAAGCGAGCGGCTTCACAAAGTGATTTGGTAAACCATCCGGCCCACCATTAACGTTCGGATCTAAGGAATTAATGCAGACGTAGTTGGAGAAGTAGGCTAAACTCAATGAGTCGTGTGTAGGAACACCAAAGTCATAGGTCAAATCCCGGTCCGATGTAATAAATACTGGGGAAAAGAACTTGGCGAAGAGGTCGCATATGGATTGATGGTCCGTGATGTGGTTATCCAGGTTTTTTAAAACGTTGGTTGTCTGAGAACCTTTTCTGGTGTTTTTTACACGAGACCAGAACGGCTTGGTTACATTTTGAGTCAAACTAGCATTGATTGTGTCAACATATACGGAAAAGGCAGATTTTATTTCATTTCTGACCAATGTGCGCTGAGCCACAAACTGTAGGTAAGCAGAGTCAGATTTGTTTTGCTTGTATTTCTTGCGGAGATTTTTTTTTATGCGCAACTACCTGAGAACGGTCGCGTTGAACCATACAGGTTGACGGCGTTTAGTGGAGGCACTGAGCGGTATATGTCGCTCTATTTGCCCGTGTAAAATATTATAAAAAATATTTAAGGATTCGTCTGAAGATTTACTATCAAAGAGACTACCCCAGTCGAGTGTGCTGAGTTCTGAACTTATGGCTGCGAAGTTACATTTACGAAAATTAAATTACTATTTTTATTATGGAGTTGTGTAAATTTTTTGGGTAATTTTAATGATATAAGTATTGGGGGGTGAAATTTGTGGGTGAGATTTCATTACTTGAAAGCAATAAAGGATAGAACGCTAAAAATTGGCAACTATATAGAGCTATAGAGAATTCCCAGAAAACTAAATTTTTATAAGGGTAGCAAGAAGCTGGTTTTTCATATCTTAGAAACGGCTGATGTTAGAAAGGTGAAATTTAATATGTAGATGTGCTACTAGATAAATCGACTATATTAATGAATGTTAAGATGTACAGATCCTCCAAAACTTCAAAACTTATGATGCGATTCGCAATTTCGATAAAAATGTAACTGATGACCATATAGCATGAATCGAGTTAGCCAGAAAAACTTCGTAAGTCTACATCGTCAATAAAACTCTATACAACTCTTTAATATAAACTTTATTTAATAAAAAAAAATTTAAAAAAAATTCAATTCAATTATTGCAATGAAAATAATAAAAAAATTACCATTTCATCAGTCCTGGACCCAGCCCTTTTAGCATGACAACCTAGCTCCCACGTTGTTTTCGACTAACAAGGAAAGGGTGGATGACTTCCTTATGACACGATAAGATGTACTGGACGTCCAAGACTTAAAAACTTGTGAAATTTGTGATTTCGATTAAAATTGAACTCATGCCCTTTTAGCGATTTATTTATTTTACCCATTTATTAAATCTAATAAAAGTTAAACCTCGACATTGACGAAATTCAATGACATCCAAAAAACAGCAGCTTTAATTTATTAACAAAAAGTAATCAAATATTATAGTTCCGTTATATGGGATTGTTGTATCCGTTTTCAACAGAAACCACAAGGATTTATTGCAGTCAGAGATACAACAGGATTCGGTTCGTGGCAAATATACAATAAAAAGTATACGTTGAGTGCCATACTAAATATAAAGCAAGACAAAATCAAAACATGCACTTCCTTGTCAGGAGTTGAATTTGTTTCGTTTTGTTATTGCGATTTATAAATTGTATGCTTCAAAAATGTATACTATATTTTTACTTTTAGCTTGTTTTATAGGTATAGTTGTAATATTTTTCAAACATTCTACTTTAAATAATACTGACTCTTTTATTTTAAAATAGCGCAAACACAACTGTAGGAGATTCCGCTTTCCTCCTTGCTCAGGAAGAAGCTGATGAAATTATTTCGCAATACTCGGATGCTACTGCGCCGGAAGATCTTGGACATTCAAGTAACTATCTTTCTATATTGAAATTAACAATGCTGAAATCATAGCATGCTTTGAGCAATTTATTTTAATTAACTGTTTTTTTTTTATGTATACGTAACTAAGACTAAAATTTAATTGTCCTTAACTATTATTATTAGACTTTGATATCATTAATCATTATCTAATATATCAAAATTAAGTGCTATTAATGTTTCACATGCCGGATGTTCAATACGTGTTTGGAAATATGGATATAAGAATTTAATATGCGATAATGTGATCCTATTATCTCACTAATTTAATACAGTTCCAAAGTCTATATTAAATTGTACGACGATATTATTAAAAGCTCTTGACGCAATGCGATGAATCGAAAAGCTTCGGTTTTTTTTCCCCAGTAACATGTGTATTTGACATTTGTTGAATGAAATTGAATAATTAATAAAATAGAAATGTCTGCAAACAGATAAAACGCGTAAAAAAAGAGTTCTGTGTGCCATGTCTGACGAACAGAACCTGGAAGATGCTTGGAGGGACAGTTTGCCAGCTTAAGGCAAGCAAAACAGAACTCGCATGTTTTCGCGGCAATTGAATTATCTAACTTTTTGAGCTTTTTTTTGTTGATTTAACATAGATTGAAATAAACGTACGTGTGTCACCCTCCAATTTTCAATGAAAGCTTTTGATTTAATCTATATTAAATATTGCCGTGTGTCTAGGGCATTAGTTGTAAATCTCAGTCTTCAAATTGGAACACGTACTTTTCTTTATGTTCATTGATTGTCGGATTATTATTGCACAATATAGTTATTTATTTTATTGTATTATAAGTTACATAACTCGAGTTATAGGAAGTAGATAAAGATACAAAAGGTTAATGAAAGTACAATGCACAAATTTATAAATGTAAATTGTAAATATCTATGTTTAAGACTGTGATATTTTGTAATCATATGTTCCCTAAAAAGGTATTAATTTCTGTATTTATCAATAGTTTGGTATTCCTTAACGTAATATGTACCTACTTTTGGATTGGTTTTCACAGTTGGAGGCCGTTCTGTACATATTTACTAGTAATGATAATAAATTCAATGACGGATGATGTTGGAAAATATTTAAATATTATATAAGAAATATAAATTTTAATTCTTGGATTATATTTAATGGTTTACAATATGAAACTAAGAATTAATAATTAATGGAAAGAAGATAAAGTAAACAAACTTTTGTCATATCTGGGGAGCACAATGGACGAACAATAACGTCTAAGTGAAGGAGGATGATAACATCACCACCCCTTATACCATACCAATTTGTCATATCTACTCACATCTATGGTTGTTTATTCAGCTCCCTTGCCTTCTCTTTATCGTACCTCGCTGGTCTCTGAATTGGACCTCTTTAATTTTGTTTTTGTTCTGCTTTTGTTTTGTTTTCAATCACTATCAATTTTTTTAATTTTTGCGAATATAGACTGATTTTGGATCAATATTAGGCCTGAGCGTTTGCCAACGTAGTGCCTTTAATATTTGCTGCCCTCTTTGACTGATATACTGTTAAACATATGAATTAATATTGTTTTCTAGCATTAAGTTTACTTAAGGAGCTTGTACATGAGCAATTTTTCAAGCAATTAATTCCCCGGCGACTATTGCCAAAACTAGTGGAGCAATTCATGGAACAATACCGGGATATATCATGCAAGTTGCGGCAATATTTCGGCAATTTGGCAATGTTTTGACAGATTGCTGGTATTGCTCGCCCTAAAGTTGCTGTATTTCTAGATTGGAAAATTCTGAGCAATTATCCTCATCCGATGATTCAGTTGTCACGTTTTGGTTTTATTTGTCAAGTTTCGTGTGATAACGGATTAAAATTCAAATATTTTAAGTTTTAGATTTATTTTTCAAATTTCCTTTCGTGTTGTTCATAGACTGAATTGCCCGTGTATGATGTTGTTCAAATTCAAATTCCAAATTCTAGACACAACAATTCTGTGTGTAATTGGATGCATGGATGCATCTAATTACACACAGAATTTTTGAATTCTCACGATTTGCGCTTGCCTTCTGCAATTTCAAGATCATAAGACACCAGAGGAATGTGCATGAGGGCAGGTGCAAAACGTGGGAATCATTTCGGCACATTTTGCGCGTTTGCATTTTTTGTTAGTCATATTTTTGTCGTTAAGTCTTTTTCTAATAAAAGTTTTTAGTTTCTGTTCAACCATCAGACCGATCTTTTCATTTTAGTAAGAGTTTTTACGCGACCTTGTGATTACAGTAGTTTAATATTTGTAAAATCATTGTGATTATTGTGGAGCTAATATCAGTAAAATTATTGTGATTAGTGGAGATACTATCCGTGAATTCATTGTGAACATTGTGTTGTGTTTCGGTTCTTCGTCGACCGTCGGTTCTGCAACATTGTACATCTGAAAAAGGTGAATAGTGGGCGACAGTACTGCAAGACAAAACAGTCTGCAACATATTTGGTGACCCCGACGTGATCGAACACGTCCCAACACGTTCGAACACATCCCAACAGCATTGGAACTACGTTCACTATAAGCCATGGAAGCTGTCATTACAAAGCAGACAACGATCGGTAAGGAGATTAAACGAATCATCGAGAACTTCAAGAAGGACTCCCAAGACCGAAAAACTACTAAAAAGTATTGTGAAGATCGATTACAACGACTCCAGGAGGCATGGACTGAGTTCGGCAACGGCAACGACGCAGTAAGTGATCTTGAAGACGTTCCCGGCGATCACGCTTACTTTAAGTACTATACGGAAATAAAACATCTTGTCGAACGATATCGTGAGGTGTTCACGAAGGCGATAAGAGAAGTCAACGAGAGTGAGATCCTCGAACGCGACACAGATCCAGGAACCGCAAACCAAGCCAAGCTCAGCTCCATTGTTGAAATCCAGACACAGCGCAATATTCGACGACAAGAAGCAGTCATAAAGTCAATTACTCGAGTACTTTCCGGAATTCCAGCTGACGTTCAATCCACGCATTACTACAAGATAACCATAGCAACAATAAATCAGCTATGGGCTCAGGTAGAACAATTTAACTCTCAAATCTGGGAGGCTTCTAACGATCCGATCGAAGAAGGATACGATTTCAACAAATATCTGGATCTTCAGGAAGAAGTGAGAAACAAGGTTATTCTACTGACGGCCAAATTCGAAGGAACACCAATCAACAATGAATCAATATCGTCAAAAACTTTACAATCATCAATGCAGCTTCCAAAAATTGCAATTCCGAAGTTCGATGGAGATTACGCCATGTGGCGTCAATTTGCCGATCTCTTCAATCAGCTTGTCCACCAGCAAGACATAGCTGACTGCCAAAAGATGTGATACCTCAAGGCGAATCTATCGGGCGAAGCAGAAAAGCTCATAAGACATTTTTCGTTGTCAAACGAAAATTATCGCGCCGCATGGAGGATGCTACATGACAGATACGAGAATAAGCGGTTGTTGGTGGCCACGTTAGTCAACAGACTATTGGCACAACCATCAAACAATTCAGATGCGTCATCAAACACCATTAAGAGTCTACACGACACTACCCAAGAATGCTTGCTGGGTATAGAGAATTTGGAAATATCTGTTACGGAATGGGATCCAATTCTTCTCCACCTTTTAACGAAGAAACTCGACAAGGCGAGGCACATCTTGTATGAGCAATCGATAGAAGATCCCAGACAACTGCAGTCAGTGAAACACTTCCTGAGCTTTTTGGAAACCCGGTTCCAGTCACTGGAAGCACTAGGCCTGAAAGGAAAGATGGGCACTGAAAGACAATCAACCAGCCATTCCACGCGCGCACTTACATCTGTAGTGTCGACATCATCGTGCGTCAATTGCAAAGAAGTTCATCCGTTATTCGCATGCAAGATGTTTCTAAACCAAACTCCAAATAACCGGATGCAGGTTGTTCGAAACAACAATTTGTGTATCAACTGCTTGAAGCCAGGGCATCGTGCAAGTAGCTGTGAAGCAGGTAGCTGCCGGAAATGTGCACAAAAACATAACACGCTGCTGCATTTCGACAACACAGCGAAGAAGAGCGCAACACCAAGTAAGGTTAACCAACCTAAATCAACTCAACCCATACAACTTAAACCCGTGCAGCCCCAATCTCCGCAAGAACTTTCGTCAGTACCACAAGCCATAACGTTAACAACCCAAGAACGCCAACGCGAAGGAAGATACATTCTATTAAGCACCGCCAGAATTCGACTGTCAGCCACAAATGGACGAACCATAGAATGCCGAGCGATACTGGACTCTGGATCGCAAGTCAACCTGATAACCGAAGCAACGTAACATGGTGATCCAAGGTATAGGAAGCAGAAAACAACACACTCAACGAGAATCTGCAATTGGAATCAAGAACGACAGGATTTTCGGAACAGTTGGAAGCCTTTGTACTACAGCAGATAGTACCACCTCAACCTACCAATACACTAAATATATCGAATTGGCCAATTCCGAAGAACATCAATCTCGCAGACCCAGATTTCAACTTAAACAAAACGATTGATGTTCTAATAGGCGCCGAATTTTACTCACAACTACTAGCGGTGGGCCAGATAAGATTAGCTGCTGGATTGCCCACGTTACAAAATACGGTATTCGGCTGGATTATTTCTGGAAGGATAGATGACAGTACCCAACAGGGAGCAATTTGTGGTGTCTGTAACACGGACGATCAACTCAACAAAACTATTGAAAGGTTCTGGAAGATAGAAGAAGTCAAGGGCGATGGGCCAAACCTATCAAGGGATGAGAAGGCATGTGAACAACACTTCAACGAGACAACGCATCGCCTTCCTGATGGTCGTTTCATGACCACTCTTCCGTTCGCAAGTGAACCTAACGTATTAGGTGAGTCCAAGGCAGTGGCTCTGCGCAGATTCTACTCAATAGAAAATAGACTCGCACGAGATCCCAACATTCGTGAGCAATATATTCAGTTTATGGAAGAATACAGAAGAATGGGACACATGGAAGAAGTCGACGTAAAAACCATTACGTCACCACATTACTTCTTGCCGCATCACTGTGTGTTTAAACCGGATAGTAGTACTACGAAGTTACGAGTAGTATTCGATGCTTCCGCCAAAACGTCTACGAATGTGTCTCTTAACGATATACTGCACGCAGGACCAACAACACAAAGTGAACTCTTCTCCATTTTGTTACGTTTTCGTCTATCGCGCTATGTGTTCACTGCAGACATACAACAAATGTAACGCCAAGTAATGATCAGTCCAGAAGATCGTAAATTTCAGCTGATATTTTGGAGAAACGATCCCAATCGTCCAATAAAATGCTATCAACTTTGTACTGTGACATACGGTACAACTTCAGCTCCATACCTCGCCACGAAGTGCCTACAGCGTCTGGCCTTTGACGAACGACACAGCTATCCTGACGGTTCAGCAATATTAGCACGAGATTTTTATGTGGACGATGTCATGGCAGGATTCAACACCATTGCCGAAGCCATGGTGGCTCAAGATCAGCTTCAATCCATGCTGCAGGGAGCAGGTCTCAAATTGAGAAAGTGGTGTGCAAATCATCCATCACTACTACAGAAGATACCAGCAGAAGATCAAGAAGTCCAATTAGATTTCGCCGAAGAAGTCGAAGAGTCCGTTAAAACACTAGGTATCACATGGTTACCGAAATCGGATCAATTTAGGATAAAAACTAAATCCAATGAACAACAGAAGGTCACGAAACGAATTATTGCATCAGATATAGCACGTCTATTCGATCCGCTAGGATTGGTAGCCCCTGTTGTGACAAGAGCAAAAATACTTCTCCAAAGACTATGGCAACTTAAGCTTGACTGGGATGCCGCAGTGCCGCAGGAGATCTATACACAATGGACAACCTTTCGAGCCGGAATGAAGGATCTGGACACCATTCAGGTTCCAAGACACGTGACACTCTCTGAAAATACCTCCAAGAAGCAACTGCACATATTTGCTGATGCATCCGAACAAGCCTACGGAGCTGTGGCATATTTACGTTCAAACGATAAAAACCGAAAAATCATCGTACGCCTTCTTTGTGCAAAATCACGTGTGGCACCAGTCAAAAAATTAACAACTCCACGACTGGAGTTGTGCGCAGCTAGATTAGCAGCCGAACTGGCCGAAAGGATCAAGGGTGACCTACAAATACCGGACCTAACAACAACATTGTGGACCGATTCCGAAATAGTCCTATCATGGATAAACTCACCAGCAGTGCATTTTCAAACGTTCGTAGCAAACAGGATAACAGCTATTCGAGATCTAACTATTCCGCAACAATGGCGGCATGTAGGAGGCAAGGACAATCCTGCGGACATGCTGTCTCGAGGAATGTCACCAGACAAGTTGCAAAACTGCCATTTTTGGTTCTATGGTCCAAAATTTCTACATGGGGACGAAGTACTATGGCCAACACCGTTCCGGCTACATGGAGAATGTCTACTAGAGAAAAAACGAGCATTACCATTAACGACATCCAAAGATGACAAATGCGTCACAAATATCATCAACCACAGAAATTCATTTGCAAAATTACAACGTATTATGGTATACGTTCTGCGCTTTGTTAACCGCACAAAATCGCCTCATAATCATATTCAAGCAGGACAACATATCACTGCAGATGAACTAGAAGACGCACTTGTGGTGATCATCAAGGAGATGCAAAGAGCAGAATTCAAGGATGAAATTCGTGAATTACAACAACACAGACAGATTAATCAGAAGAGCCGTTTGAGTGAATTAACACCCTTCATCGATGACAAGGGTATTCTGCGAGTTGGAGGACGACTGGAAGATTCTACGCTAACGTATGACGCCAAACACCAAATGTTACTTCCGTACGGTCACCCACTGACTAAATTGCTACTAACCGACTTTCACCAATCAAACTCACACGAAGGTGCAGAAGCCTTGCTAGCTAACATCAGACAGAGATTCTGGCCAATGAAGGGTAGAATTCTTGCCAGATCTGTAGTACAGCATTGCATTCGATGTGCTAAGATTAAACCGAAAATGGTGCAGCAGATTATGGGAAACTTGCCGTCCACAAGAGTGCAGCCAGCGCGACCGTTTGTTAATTCAGGAGTCGATTTCTGTGGTCCCTTGTGGATTCATTACAAACTTAGAGGAAAGAGGCCGCAAAAATGTTACTTAGCAGTGTTTTGCTGTTTCTCTACGAAGGCTGTACACTTAGAGCTAGTGTCGGACTTGACGACCGATGCCTTCATAGGAGCGCTCAAACGTTTTATGGCTAGAAGGGGACGGTGTAAGGAGTTATATTGTGACAACGCGACCAATTTCGTTGGAGCCAAGAACAAATTACAAGAGCTTCTTCCGATCATCCATGCAGAAAAATCTCATCAAATCATAAATTCCGTCTGCAGTTCTAAGGGAGTCAACTTCAATTTCATACCACCACGAGCTCCTCACTTTGGAGGACTTTGGGAAGCAGCAGTGAAGTCAGCAAAGCAGTTACTGGTTAAGACCATTGGTGCCGCTTCTTTAACATATGAAGAATTGGAAACAGTCATCGTTGAAATTGAATCCATTCTGAACTCACGCCCTATAACTGCTATGTCGACCAACCCGAATGACTTGACAGCATTAACGCCAGGGCACTTTCTCATTGGAGAACCTCTTACATCGTCGATTGTTACGCACGCAGAAGAAAGGAAGACAAGTCTACTTCGCAGATGGGAACTTGTAGCGTACATAAAGCACGAGTTTTGGCGCAGATGGACTCGTGAGTACTTAAACGAACTTCAGTATCGCCGAAAATGGAAGACTTCATCTGGAGTTCTACGTCGCCCAATTCACAAACTCTCACCCCTACCGCTCGAAGAAGAACCCATCCCAATGGACACAACGTCTTCATCGACAACTGACGCCGCTGCTAAGCACAGCTCGAGCGGCACCTCAGATGACCAAGCAAATCGTCTGACTCCAGAAGGCAAGCGACACCATTCCAACAAGGCTGATGAAAGTCCAAAAAAACGAGTCGCTCGCGGTTCTACGCTATTATCACTTTTGATGACCTTTCTGGCAATACCTGTAATCAACTCTACGCCTATTGAGATTACACATTTTGATGGTCAACTGGGATTCCATTTCGATAACTTAGGAACGGTTAATTTGGCAACTGCTGAGTGGAAACTCATAGTGTATTACAACCTCCAACAGTATTGGCACGAAAATATAGTCTTAGCCTCTGGAGTCAACATGATGAAGCAACTGTGCAGTCAAATCACTCAAGCTGATCTATGTCAACCTATTATATCACAACACCAGCACATCATGACGGAACTCAACAATGACAGCGACTTGTTGCAGCCACATCCACCAAAAAAAAGACAAAGACGCGGAGCATTCAACGTGGTGGGAAACATAGCGAACTCATTGTTTGGTGTGCTAGACTCCAGCTATGCTGAGGAAATGACGAAAACCCTGGAATCAGTTCAGGGAAATGAAAACCATTTACTCGCATTATTACGAAACCAGACGTCGATAATCGATTCCACGATCAACATCATCAGACGAGATGAAGCTGCTGATTTCGATCCATGGACAATGAAGTAACCAAATTGGTCAAGTACATGAACCATACCGGTGATGAGATTCACCAAATCAGACTACTTCAAGCGTTTATGTCAATGTCCATGCAATTAATGCTCATATCTTCAAACCTACAACAAATTCAGTCTGCGATCATTGATACCATAACAGACACTCATCAAGGAATGATTCCGCCATTACTACTCTCGCCACACCAACTACATCAAGAAGTAATAAACATAAGGAATCACCTGCCGGTGGGTCTTCAACTACCAGCGGACCAAGATGACATCCAACATCTTTACAATCTAATGGAGGTCAGAGGATCCGTGATGAAGAACTATATTGCATTCCAGCTCAATATTCCACTAGTTAAGGCTGAAACTTTCGAATTACTGAAGGTGCTATCAATTCCAGCAATAATCAATGGCACCCGTGTGGCCATAGAAACGTCAACCCCGTTTCTCGCCATCTGTCTTCATCGGGACCATTACTACACTTTAACCGAGCATGAATTATTGGCCTGCAAGATCATAACCAATTCAGTCTTTATTTGCAAGGCCTCTCATCCCATCTATGTAAGGGGGGCAAATGTCAGTACTTGCGAGATCAACTTCATGAACAACATACCAATGACGTCCAGCTGTAAGCTGAAAAGGCTAAACAACTATCCCATCTGGATGCCACTAAGCCGAACAAATGATTGGATGTTTTCTGTCAACAACAACAGCACCGTCAACATAGTCTGCAACAACCAAGCGTCATCCATCAGGCTATTCGGGTCCGGCATAGTACGACTGAACCCCAGTTGTACACTAAAACAGGATCTGTTCATCATCAATGGACACCAAAGCCATACTAGCAGCACCAACTCATCGTACACGCGACTAAGCTACCCAATTAACTCAACCATGCTAGATGAAGCATTACTCCCAGACAACTATAAGGCACTTGACTACAAAACGCACGCTACTCAAATCCAGGCCATCCAGGACCAATTAAAGTCACAAAACCTATTGGATCTTCCACACACAGTACGGATGAATGACATACATCAGTTTGCGATCGGCTACCTGTGCATTTCACTAGTTACCATATTCATCGGTGTGATCTTATGGAGAACTAGGGATCAATTTTGTGAATGCTGTCAGCGGAAACCAAAGCTACCGCCAAGGCCAAACGCAGGACTGGATTTCAACATCTTGGTAACATAGAAGCTCAGTCATCTAGAGGTAGAAGTTAAGCTAGTATTACTTGTTACAAATGTTTTTCATGTTCTCTTTTGATTTTAATTAAGATATACACCCGGTGTTGAACACAATGTTCAACGGGGGGGAAAATGTTCAAATTCAAATTCCAAATTCTAGACACAACAATTCTGTGTGTAATTGGATGCATGAATGCATCTAATTACACACAGAATTTTTGAATTCTCACGATTTGCGCTTGCCTTCTGCAATTTCAAGATCATAAGACACCAGAGGAATGTGCATGAGGGCAGGTGCAAAACGTGGGAATCATTTCGGCACATTTTGCGGGTTTGCATTTTTTGTTAGTCATATTTTTGTCGTTAAGTCTTTTTCTAATAAAAGTTTTTAGTTTCTGTTCAACCATCAGACCGATCTTTTCATTTTAGTAAGAGTTTTTACGCGACCTTGTGATTACAGTAGTTTAATATTTGTAAAATCATTGTGATTATTGTGGAGCTAATATCAGTAAAATTATTGTGATTAGTGGAGATACTATCCGTGAATTCATTGTGAACATTGTGTTGTGTTTCGGTTCTTCGTCGACCGTCGGTTCTGCAACATTGTACATCTGGAAAAGGTGAATAGTGGGCGACAGTACTGCAAGACAAAACAGTCTGCAACAGATGTCATTGCCAAATTTCTGAGTATTGCTCGATATCGCTAGTCACTGTTGATCAACGAGTTGACAACTAATTGATCCATATCGTGCATTGCTGATGTTACTGAATGTTGCGGTATGTTTTCGTGACGTCGAAATTGTCTGAAATTGCTGCAAATTGAGCAATTTTAATCGGTCACGTACAAGCTCCTATATAAAACAACTTTCATGTAATTCAGTAACACAATTTACGTTAAGCCTTTGGAAATGTTACTTTTTATACTCTAGATGAAATCATATAGAGTATTATAAGTTTGATCCAGCCGAAAATTATGTAACGCATAGAATCAAGCCTCGGACGAAAAAAAGTTATATATTATTTTTTGTTTATTTGTGGCCAAAAACCTCAAATCCGCTTGACGTCCGTCCGTCCGTCTGTCTGTCCGTGAACGCGATAACTCAAGAACGCCTTCACCTAGGATCTTGAAATTTTGAATCTGAGTGTTTGGTTGAATTTGTAAGGCTAATTTCGTTAACGGGCAAGATCGTCCCACTTCTTCGGGTAGCTGCCGTACAAAATGTCCTTCAAACACGTGTTCGAGAATATTGTCTGATAACTACATAAGCGTTTATAGCTACGACTTGGAAATTTTGTATGTGTTAATTTTTCAATATTTGGAGCTGAATGTATGATTATGAAGAAAATCCTATTAGTCCTTCGAGTGGCTGCCATACAAAAAACCTATTAAAATATCTTCATTCAATTCACGAAACTCACTTTAACTCAAGAAATCGTTTAGCCACGAAGTTTAAATTTTGTACAAATAAGATTTAAGCAAAAAGAAAACTAGACTGCGTTTGTCAGGGAAATTTCTTGACTCCTTCGAGTAGCTTCCATACAAAAAAAACCTTGAACCGACAGTGTTCTAGAAAATTTGTCGATGGCTTCACAATCATTTTAGCTCTTTGTTTAAAATTTTGTATATGTTTGTTTTCCAATAGTTGAAGTTAAATGTATATCTTTGAAAAAAATCCTATTAGTCCTTCGCGTAACAGCCATACAAATATCCTTTCAAAATGTCTTCACTTAATTTATGGAAGTCACTATAACTCAAGTAATCGTTTGGCTGCAAATTTAGAATTTTGTACAAATTAATTTTGAGTGAAAACGGGTTAGCGAAACCATTTCACTCCTTCTGGTACCTTCCATACAAGAAATTCTTAAGATACCTATTCAACAATATTTTCCCATAACATTTGAACGCGTCAAACTACGAATTTGAAATTTTGTACACATTAATTTGTGGATGGTTCCAAGGAAAGGAATAAATATATAAAACATAACGCAGTCACGATCGGCTGCAAGCCAATCGTATGATACTCTAGATGAAATACTGAACTCCGATTTACATTTTAGTTGCAAATATATCAAAAGAATGAGGAGTGCACAAGCAATTATTACATGACCTTTTACTTACAGGTAGAAACTTTTGTATAGTGGTAGATTTT
The DNA here is from genome assembly GCA_949128065.1 of Beris chalybata. Lineage (NCBI taxonomy): Eukaryota > Metazoa > Arthropoda > Insecta > Diptera > Stratiomyidae > Beris > Beris chalybata. Next base: position 99,893,907 of record OX421894.1, read on the forward strand.
TTGATTTATAGTGAGTTCCACAAAGTAAGTTAGGACATTTTACAGAATTTTTGTATGGCAACTACATGAAGGACTCATGGGATATTTTTCATATTAATAGTTTCAGCTGCGACTATTATAAAATTAATGTGTATTAAATTTCAAAGTCGTAACTTAAAGTGTTCTTAAGTTATCGTTCAATATTGGTGAACATGTTTATTAAGGACTTTTGTATGACAGCTACCCGAAGGAGTCAACAGATGGCGCTAATTAATGAACTCCGTCTTGGTTTTGGTATAAAACTAATTCCTGTAAAATTTTAAATTCCTGCTTTAATTCGTTCTGGAGTTATAGTGTATTCAGTAACATGCATACATTTTTGAAGGACTTTTCTAGGCTGCTACACGAAGGACTCATTCGATTTGCATCATATTCGGAACTTTCGATTCAAACATTGTAAACCTTAAGTATGCAAAATTTCAAGTTCCTAACTTGAAGCATTCGAGCAATAATTGTGAAAACGTGTTTCAAGAACTCTTGTATGGGAGGTACCCGAAGGATTGGAAGGATATCGCCCATTAACGAACTTAGCCTTACTTTTTCCATTTTACAAGTTGTGACAAAATTTCAACTTCCTAGGTGAACGCGTTCTTGAGTTATCGTGCTAACGGACGGACGGACGGACGGACGGACAGCAAACGGATTTGGAGGTTTTGGCCAAAAATAAAAACAAAATAATATATAACTTTTTTTTGCCCGAGGCTCGGTTCTATGCGTTACAAACTTTTCGGGCTGGATTAAACTTATAATACTCTATATGTTCATCTAGAGTATAAAAATCGAGTGAGTCCTTCCTGCACCTCACATGTGAATATCCTTCAAAAATGACATTTTATTACCGATGGCACACCCAGTTCAAGAAATGATTTTAAACATTGATGATATTGTTTTTAAGTTTCAAGTAGCAACTGAATGGAGATCCTTAATAAAGGACATACAACATGCACATATGTACGTAATTCTACTTTAGCCCCAACTACAACATAAATCGGAGTTCAGTATCATCTAGAGTATTATACGATGGCTTGCAGCCGATCGTGACTGCAGTATGTTTTACTATGGCAATAAATAAACATAATAACTATAACGACTTGTTTTCGTGCTGGGGTAAGTTCAGCGGCTGCCGGGATTCGTTACAACTATTTATTAATTCTTGACTTCACTTAATTATCTATTTAGTTAAAAAAAAATACACATTCCAATTCAGATTATAATGTCCTTGCGTTCTGCTTGCCTTCGATGTCAGGTTTTGCTCACCTTTGATCGTCTGTTTTACTCGCCTTGACTTGGTCCTGCTCAACATGATTCTGCTCGCTTTGTCTTGACTCTCTCTGCTCTGTTCTATGATCAACATTGATGAGTTGTGCAAGGGCGATATCCAATCGAAAGTAGTTAAAAGCAGTTTCATTGGTGGTCACATCGTCATGCAACTCCGTCAAATTGTTAATTCAGAAAGTAGTGAAGCAGATTCTTACCATGACTATGCCATGGTAAAACTGTCGCAAATTTTCCGATTGCCTTATGGGGGTGCAGACCCATTTTTTATTTTTAATTAAAACAAGTTGCTTGTTAGAGTTCCAAAATTCAACTAAATTTATTTCTATATCCACTTTCTACTTAACCTAAGGTCACTAATGCCATGTTTCCACTGCCTCGTAATCTCGCGATTAAGATAACGAGACTAAGCACTCAGGGACTTCATTTGTGGGGGGGGGGGGGGGAGGGGGAATTTGGTATTTTCATATATTATATATAACAATTGTGGCAAATGCCCTGCCTATCGCCCGCCTCACCCCACAAATATCGTCCTTGCGTGCTTAATCTAGTTCTAGATCTTGAACATTTTAATGCTATTGTTTCAAATTTCGTTGCCATTTAATTTATATTACCGGAGGGTCGATTTTATGACTCGGAACTCATTTTATTTTTTCTATTGTTTGCATCCAAACACTTTTGCCGTTAGGCCTTTCGAAGTAACAGTTTTAAAATACCATTTTAGTAAATAAAAAAAAGAATTTCAAAATTGTACAAATGAAAACTTAGCGGTTATCTGCCAATTTAAAATATGATTTCGGATACCCGCTACAGCCTTTTATACTGGTTGAAAATATAATAATAAAAACTATTATTGGCTGTGTTTCCGACGTGAATTTAGATTAGATCTCTCGCGCGTGAAACGTCAGATAATGCTGGCGTGCCCGGTTCCGTGTATCAGAAAAGCGGAAATTTAAGTGGTTTTCCGAGCGGATTGTGGTCAATCCTACGCATTTGCACTGTCCAGTGTGTGCTTCCACCCCAGGTGGGACCTGCTCTCGAACCCCAACCGTGTAAGACAGTGACTGGGGAATTAGTGTCTTTGAGGTTAGGGCTGTCGGCTCAACTTCTGTGCCGGACGTTGCGGCTAGCAAACTCAGTGAAGCGCCGCGCGTGCTCCAATAAATACTATTGTGTCCGCGAACGATTGTGGCTCACAGACAATCTGGTTATTAAACCAGGTAATTTATTGCACCTAGACTTACTTGACAATACTTAAACTGACAGATCCGCTTGGCTAGGGATTCCGTTTTCCGATCGATTTAATCGAAGATCGGGCTCTAAGAAACCGATTTTTTCCCGATTTTCTTAAGCCGATTCGATTCATGGATCGATTGCTCTGACAGGAAAATCGCCATCTCGATTTTTTTTTTTAATTCTAACGCTTTTAGCCGCTCCCTCCCATATTTTTGTCTAACATTGCCTTGCGGCCGCCATATTCATTGAGCATGCGCTGTTGTGTCAATTGTTTCCTAGCTGAGACAATATTCCAAGAAATCTATCTTCACGGGTTTTTTAAAGGCCAACTTCAATTCAAGCCGCGCACTTATGATAGTTCGTCGTGAGAAAATGCCTCGATTTTTAGCTGATGAATGACGTCACGGATCGAAACGAGAAAATATACCAGTTCATTGGACAATCTTTTTTGGAACGAATTCATAACAATATTTTATTATCCCAAAGCGCGGTGTTTTAATACAAAACTTTGACGAACCCTCCAGAGTCGATACTGAATTACAAAAGTTCAGAATCATAGCAATATGGAATGTGTTTCATATAACAAAAATTTTCTTTCAAAAAATAAATAATTTATCTGCACATTTTCTAAATAGTGGAATGCCGACATTGCTGAAAACTGCGATATTATTTTTATCCTAATTTTTTCTTTTCTTAATTTCAGATGAGAAAACTAGTCTAATTCTCATTTGTAAATATGTGTATATCCTATTTCACTTTGATTTGCCTAACAAAATCTTTCACTTTAATAGAAGAATAGAATCCGGATGGAATCCACTAAAATCGCATGTAGACAACTTCTCGACCTGGATCGAATCGAAACCGGTCATTCGTTTTAATGCCATCTCATGTTTCGATCTTTCGATCCGGTGTTGTCAAATACGTGATCCAAATTTAGATCTTTGGATTCTCCACGTAAACGTAGTAAGTAACAACAGTGCTTTAAAAAAGAGCGTTGTTACTCTCATATACTCTAGAAACTGAAAGAAACTAAAGACTGCTCGAAAGCAGGTAGAGAAATTGTGTATTTTATCTGTCAAACTGAATGCCTATGAAGCTTAAATCGGCTTTCAGTATTTAGGGAACTATTGATCTGTTTGAACACTTGTAATGAGATTGCATAGCAATACCATTTGCATTGTCAGAATTGAAAAAAAAACCGAGCTAATGAAACAGCTCGAAAAGTTATCTGTCATGTATCTGCACTAGAGATGGGACGAATATATTAGTATTCGCTATGATATTACTAATATTTGGATATATTAGGTAGTATTAGTAATATGCCGATATCAGATATTCGAATATCATGATATTCATTTCCCATCGACCCTTTCTCACTTTTTTTCCTTATTCAATAAATTGAATACATTGTTGTTCATACCTTCAAAGCAGACTTTTTCCAATCGTCTCTTTTTCTATTGACTCATGGGATGTACATATTTGTGGCTTCTGCCGGCTCCATAATTACACTTTTCCTTACCTGCAAAGGTACAAATATTGTTCCATAACCTTTGGTTACTTTTTACTTAGTATGCGCTAAAATAAATAAACAGATTTACCCGTGAGTTCGTTGTTTAAGTCGAACATAATCTTCCCTCGGTCATTTGAACTGTCCGAAAAAAGCAGGTCATTAAAGTGAGTGAGTGAACTAACTCACTCCTTTTGGAGAGCTGCAGCTCTATTCGCCACGTGACACCGCCGCCGGATGCTCTTTTTTTTTGCTTAACAAATTTTGCCTGATGACCTTAACACTCTTGTTTTGACGTGGTTAGGTGACAATCTTGGAGTACTATATGAAATCGCAGTTTTACACCAACAAAAATTAGATCCGGCGTGCCCAAAATATGTTATATTCTGTTTTCTCGATTTTGTTGCATTTCTCACAAAAAATGGAGAGAATGTAATATATGGAGAATTTAATTCTATATTGCCGTATTTTGCATTTCTCACAAGAAATGGTAAGAACCTAATTCATGGAGAATTTCATTCTCCATAAATTTGGTTGAGTTTAAAGTTTGGAGACTTTAATTCTCCATATATTTGGTTCTTACCATTTTCCTTCATCATCCATCATCCATCATCCATCATCCATCCTCCATCCTCCATCCTCTATCCACCATCGTCCATTCTCCATTCTCCATTTTCCATCCTCCATCATCCGTCATCCATCGTCCATTTATATTCCCTAATATTTTATATTCCCTAATATTTTATATTCTCTAATATTTTATATTCTCTAATATTTCACATTCCCTAATATTTCATATTCACTAATATTTCATATTCCCTAATATTTCATATTCACTAATATTTCATATTCCCTAATATATTATATTCTCTAATATTTCATATTCACTAATATTCATATACCCTAATATATCATATTCACTGATATTTTATATTCACTAATATTTCATATTCCCTAATATATCATATTCACTTATATTTTATATTCCCTAATATATCATATTCACTAATATCTCATATTCCCTAATATTTCATATTCACTAATATTTAATATTCCCTAATATTCCATATTTCTCATGAACCGCTTTTACTAGGATGCTGAAATTTAGAACTTATCTAGAGCTACGATTGTGGACCCATTTGCAAAGAAAATTTTCGATATAGATTGAAGGGTGTGGGAGTGGGGGAAAGCAATGTTTCCGAAACGCTATAAAACTGGGATTGAATCATTCTAAAATTCATATCTTCTAAGCGATTGATGTCAGGAGTTTTAAACTTTCTGGTTATCTTAAGGGATAATGGAAGACTAGATAAGGTTTTAAAATTTTATTGTGGGTGTTGGGTTGTGGAGGGAGGGGTGAAAAACTTTAAACTTCAATATCTTCCGAACCAATTACAGCAGGAAAAAAAAATCTGCCTGTCTGGGCGCAACTTTATTATTTTTCCGGCAGAAGTTCAGAACGCGTTCAATTCGGTAATGCGGTGTATGTTACTATGTGACTGAAAACCTAACAAAAAGTTCGGGAAGCGGTTAGAAAAGGGTGTAACATATGAATTAAATAGTTGGGTCATATTCCGGGATGCGGTCTAGAGATTGAAAAAAACAAAACTTAAAAATAGGTGATTATTAAACAACCCTGGGGAAGTGAAAAGATATTCGATGTCTGATCAGACCTGAGAGATATGGTGGAATTCATAAAAAGTGTACAATCACTTTACACCCTCTTAGGGATCGAATTTCAAAAAAATCTTGAAAACGCATTCTAGGTATTCATATGAAGAATCCGTAGAATAAAAATGAATTCAATATTTCGAAAGACCTAGTAGATATGACGAAAATTGTGAAAATATATGCATTTTATATTAACTGATATTTTTTTTTGCCCCCCCCCCCTTCTGAACGCCAATGAATATTCGAACTTTTTTTTATCAGAATTACTTTTCTAGTTAATTTACATGTACGTACCGAGTTTCAACTTCTTAGCATAAGCCGTTTTAAAGTTAGGAAAAACACCCCGCACCACCATACCATACTACCCCTAAAAAAAATTCTTTTTTTTCACCATGCCACTACTATAGCTCTATCTAAATACCCAGTTTCAGCTTCCTATCATTATAGATTCTTAAGATATAAGCATCGGAACTTTTTCTTTCTCACCCTTCCCCACCCTCACCCTCTACACCCACACCCCCAAACTTTTTTTCTCTACTAGGGTTCTATTAGGCCTACTTCTGGTAAAAATTTGAAGCATCCTTCTTACACTGTTATTGAGATATGAAACGTGTTATTTTTGAAAAATTCTTATCCCCTCCACTTACGTACACCCCCGCCCCTTTCAAAGATTTTACTTTGAGCAATCTTTATTTATCAAGCTTTATATCCAAATCGAATTTTGTTTTTCTGGTGCCACTGGTTTGGGAGATGTCGTAATGTTAAGTATTTCAACCCCCACCCCCGTACGCCACTACCCCCACCCAAAAATTTTGTTTCAATCTACTCTCCTAGTATAACTACAGATATTTGTTAAGTTTTAATTGCTTGCTGTTAACGGTTTAGGAGATATAGATTTTAGAATGTGTCGATCTGTCGATTTTTTGCGTTTCGGACGCATTGCTTCCCCCTCCACTCCCACATCCCTTCACCCATATCATCATTTTTTTTGCAAATGGGTCCACTATCAAAGCTTTATAGAAATTCCAAGTTTCAGTCTCCTAACATGAGTGGTTGCTGAGATCTAGAAACCAACATTTTTCGTCTAAAACGCTTCCTCCACCTTCCCCCTCACATTCCCACCCGTAAAAATAATGTCAATTCAAGGGGTCTACCCAGTCTATTCCTAGAAAAAATTTTAATTTAATAGCTTCACTGGTTTGAGAGCTACGAGCCTTCAAAGGATTTTGGCGGTCGACCGACGTACGGCGTACGGCGGACAGACGGAGTGAACATTTTTATTGCTTTTTTCGTGTCTACTAGTCATGAAACGTGGACAAAAAAATTTTGAGGGCAGCAAATTTTTTTTTTTTTAAATCAATAACAATACTGTATTATTACTAATAAAGTAATTTGGTTTCTGTGTATAGGATTTCAAGTGGATTCTACTCAAGGTGAACCTTTTGAGGAGTGAGCTGAAGCACAAAAGTAAGGAGGTACTATATTCCATTCAAAAATCAAATTTAAATATCTCAAGAACAGTACCAGATATGATCTTAGAAATTTTACAGTAGTTAGTCGCATTATCCTTCTAGCATGGAAACAATTTAGAAAGTATGATTGCAGGGGGCACTGTCGCACTGTGTGTAGATCGGGTAAATCCGTAATGACATTCGAAATTCCAATATCGTAGTCTTTTCTTTAGTTTAACTTAACCAAATATAGTTATAACTGTCCATTCGATAATCATTTCATCAAAATTCTTTTTTAACAAGCACCGGCTGGCCATGATACAGTAGATATTAGTAATATTCAAATATTAGTTTAGATATTATAATACCGCGTAATGAATATGGTGATATCACCAAATATCAGTATTATCCATCTCTAATCTGCACTAACGCGATCTTGTTGCCAGGTCAGAATAAGTGTCCAACTACACTAATTGTTATACACAAAAGTGTACACAATACACTTCGAGTGTCAAAAAGAACAAACCTATAATGGATTGTTCAAATGTAAGCTACGTAACTACGTTAACATAAAATTTATAATTAATTTTAGTGTCAACGTTAACAGATTCTGTACTGGAAATTTATCGGCTATGTTACTAGTGTGTAGTGTACCTATTGTTACTATACAATATTACTATATAGGCGGAAGCCCCAGATGCTCTGTACTCTCTCACCTCATCCCCCAAAAGCAAAAGAACGCAACCCACAACCTCTACGTCCAATGAATACGCTACGATGTACCCCAATATGCCACAACCGGCCTAGAAATCAGCAGTGCCGATCCCAAAATTTATTCTTATTGTATCGGCTGATCCTAAGTATAAGACATTACAGCAACACAATATGTTTGTGGTCAAGAAAGGCGTGGACCAAATTTCCATAAAGTTGTGAGGACGCAAATTTGAGACACAAATTTCCTTCACACAAAGCATTGAATTAACAGAAACAACACGGTAACACTGGACATGCGAACAGCACGGTAACGCGGAATTAAACAGAAACAACAACAGCAAATTAACACATAAACAAAGGGAACATGGAGCGAATGAAAACTTAGAACTAAGACAACATGAAGAAAACTTAGAACATTGAAATAACATGGAAAACACAAAAGGAGCCTGAAAAGGAGAAAACGCACGTTGGCAAAACCTGAAAAGTCGGTGGGACGGTAACAATGCCTCAGGTGACATAGTACGGCTGGATAAATTCACCGACAAAGGTACAATCTCACAAAAGACTATATACTGACGACAACTTGTACCATTGTATTTTTGAAATTAATTTGTTATTTATGTTACTAGTTTTTCATGGTCATGCTACCATTGAAGCTATTAAATGTTAAGAGTTTGTTGTTCTTTCCAGTGTCAGTGGAGTGAAGCTCCAATACGAAATCCCCGACTGTTGATTGACCGTAGAACTTGACGAATTTTTGGAAAGAACTTTCACTGGAGAGGCCAGTTTATCATAAGATTTTGTGTTGGACTAGGTCCGAAGGAGCTGTTTCGTCATCGGAATGCAGAAGACTCTTCAGAGGGTGTATTCTAGCCAACTTCCGAAACACCCTGACAGCTGGTGGAATTGCTGAGGCAAATTCTATATAACCACATCGTAATCCAAGTTCATTTCCACGAATAATGTAATCGGGAACTCGCCGGACATCTACCTTATACTAAAGGCGGGACGTATATGGCTATGAAATGGTTGTAACCTTGGATAACCATATGGCTATGAATCTTGAAAATCTGTTGTTAAGTCCGGGGCCCAGTGGGTCCAACGCAAAACTTATTTTTACCAATACTTTTATGTTACTAGTTTTTCATGGTCATGCTACCATTGAAGCTATTAAATGTTAAGAGTTTGTTGTTCTTTCCAGTGTCAGTGGAGTGAAGCTCCAATACGAAATCCCCGACTGTTGATTGACCGTAGAACTTGACGAATTTTTGGAAAGAACTTTCACTGGAGAGGCCAGTTTATCATAAGATTTTGTGTTGGACTAGGTCCGAAGGAGCTGTTTCGTCATCGGAATGCAGAAGACTCTTCAGAGGGTGTATTCTAGCCAACTTCCGAAACACCCTGACAGCTGGTGGAATTGCTGAGGCAAATTCTATATAACCACATCGTAATCCAAGTTCATTTCCACGAATAATGTAATCGGGAACTCGCCGGACATCTACCTTATACTAAAGGCGGGACGTATATGGCTATGAAACTGACTCCACTGACACTGGAAAGAACAACAAACTCTTAACAATTTGTTATTTGTTGGTTACGCGATGTATGCCGCGAGATCAATGTTAAGATCTTAATTTTTCTTTTTTTTTTTAAATATTATTTTACTATCTTCAGGTCTCACTCAAATTAAATCCACGGGATCGGAAGAATTTCAGAGAAATTGCGGTTGCGCGAATGCAATTTCAAAATTGCACGCAACAGGGTACAACCGAAGCAGCACATGGAATTTAGGCAACAAACGGAACAAAAAAAATGCAAGCTTCACTTTTACTTTCGATTGAATTTCTGAATATTTTTATCTTATGTGCAAGCAAGAGACAATTGTTTCCAATGACTGTTTGCCACGATCGACAAAATCACCCTGAAACCGATAATTGATTCGGGTGGAAATCCTCCGTATTTGAAGGGACGCGTTAAATCGTAATACTGTCCGTGGATGTCACCACAAATCTTTATTTTTATCGTATAATCCTCTGACTGACTCTTGGTGAATTCTTAAATTCGCGACAAACCAATTCTCAGTAAATTCTTTAGGAAATGAATTCGGAAAAGAAATGAATTTCCGCACAATTAAAACACAGATGCAACGCAGCAACGACGTACAGAGCAACGCAACGACGACGCAGCACAGAGCAACGCGAGATAACACGCAGAGCAACGCTGCAACGCATCGCATAGAGCAACGGCGCACAGAGCAACGCAACGACGACACACGGAGCAACGCAGTGACAACGCACAGAGCAACACAGCAACGAAGCAACGCACAGAACACCTCAACGAAGCAACGCACAGAATAACACAAGCACGAGATGACACACAGAGACCGAAGGAATGCCAGCAGAGGCGTGCCAAGAGCCAAGTTGCAACCAGCCACGGCCAGCACGACGAACAACGCCAGAACTACGGGACAAATCGCAGAACGAAGGCAACCACCGCAATGCACACAGAGCAACGAGAGCAAAGGGTACCAGGACGACATAAAACACAGGAGGCGCCAGACGACACAAGGAGACGTAAACAGGGGATATCGAGGCCACACAAAGAGACGGAGACAGAGAGTAGCAAAGCGGAGGATGTCGAGTCGAGCGAGCGGCATCGAACGTGTGGAACAGGTAACAAACGCAACGACGACGGTCAGCGCGACGCGACGTAGCCAACGCGACAGGAGACGAGCGAAACTGTGTAAGCCGACGCAACACAACGCAACGTAGCACTAGACGGGCGTAGCGACGCCAATCAAAGCAACACGATAACAGGAGTCGAGAATAACAACTAAACTAATGAATTAATAGTGTAATAACTTAATAATGAACAGTAAAGTGAAGTCTTAATACAAACAAATATGTATAAACCCTGGCACCCGGCGAGCTTACCTCGGAAATTCGAGTCGTTACAAAGTATAGCAACTATTCTTTCCTGCGAGATGGGAGTTTGCAAATACTATGCGACAATGAAGCGATTGCGAAGAAGTTCATAGATGCAACATGCACGGAAGACTGAACACATGTAAAGGTCTAGTCTATGCCTCCTCCCTGATTTTCTTAACTCAAGAGAAAATAATCGCAGGACTTAAAGACCAAAACGTTGTCGAAGTTAGTCAATAAAAGAATCCACTAACACAACTACCGGACTACTAATTGTCCTAACCTGTACGCTTTCCCAAACCTTCATTGTGGGCTTTGAGCGTGTTGAGGTCAGGAAGATCTTCCCCAATCCAATATCATATCATGGGACCGAGGGTTGGTGATGGCGTGTCTTTCGAGGGGTGGATGAGTATGGAAGAGAATGGGTGGGAGGGGAGCGTTTTAAACGAAAAATGTTGGTTCCTAGATCTCATGAACCGCTTTTACACTAGGATGCTGAAATTTAGAACTTATGTAGAGCTACGATTGTGGACCCATTTGCAAAGAAAATTTTCGATATAGATTGAAGGGTATGGGAGTGGGGGAAAGCAATGTTTCCGAAACGCTATAAAACTGGGATTGAATCATTCTAAAATCCATATCTCCTAAGCGATTGATGTCAGGAGTTTTAAACTTTCTGGTTATCTTAAGGGATAATGGAAGATTAGATAAGGTTTTAAAATTTTATTGTGGGTGTTGGGTTGTGGAGGGAGGGGTAAAAAACTTTGAACTTCAATATCTTCCGAACCAATTACAGCAGGAAAAAAAAATCTGCCAACAGTCTGGGCGCAACTTTATTATTTTTCCGGCAAAAGTTCAGAACGCGTTCAATTCGGTAATGCGGTGTATGTTACTATGTGACTGAAAACCTAACAAAAAGTTCGGGAAGTGGTTAGAAAAGGGTGTAACATATGAATTAAATAGTTGAGTCATATTCCGGGATGCGGTCTAGAGGTTGAAAAAAACAAAACTTAAAAATAGGTGATTATTAAACAAGCCTGGGGAAGTGAAAAGATATTCGATGTCTGATCAGACCTGAGGGATATGGTGGAATTCATAAAAAGTATACAATCACTTTACACCCTCTTAGGGATCGAATTTCAAAAAATCTTGAAAACACATTCTTGGTATTCATATGAATCCGAAGAATAAAAATGAATTCAATATTTCGAAAGACCTAGTAGACATGACGAAAATTGTGAAAATATATGTATTTTATATTAACTGATATTTTTTTTGCCCCCCCCCCCCCTTCTGAACGCCAATGAATATTCGAACTTTTTTTCATCAGAATTACCTTTCTAGTTAATTTACATATACGTACCGAGTTTCAACTTCTTAGCATAAGCCGTTCTAAAGTTAGGAAAAAACCCTCCACCACCGTACCATACTACCCCTAAAAAAATTCTATTTTTTCACCATGCCACTACTATAGCTCTATCTAAATACCCAGTTTCAGCTTCCTATCATTATAGATTCTTAAGATATAAGCATCGGAACTTTTTCTTTCTCACCCTTCCCCACCCTCACCCTCTACACCCACACCCCCAAACTTTTTTTCTCTACTAGGGTTCTATTAGGCCTACTTCTGGTAAAAATTTGAAGCATCCATCTTACACTGTTATTGAGATATGAAACGTGTTATTTTTGAAAAATTCTTATCCCCTCCACTTACGTACTCCCCCGCCCCCTTCAAAGATTTTACTTTGAGCAATCTTTATTTATCAAACTTTATATCCAAACCAAATTTTGTTTTTCTGGTGCCACTGGTTTGGGAGATGTCGTAATGTTAAGTATTTCAACCCCCACCCCCGTACGCCACTACCCCCACCCAAAAATTTTGTTTCAATCTACTCTCCTAGTATAACTACAGATATTTGTTAAGTTTTAATTGCTTGCTGTTAACGGTTTAGGAGATATAGATTTTAGAATGTGTAGATCTCCACTTTTTTGAGTTTCGGACGTATTGCTTCCCCTTCCACTCCCACACCCCTTCACCCATATCATAATTTTTTTTGCAAATGGGTCCACTATCAAAGCTTTATAGAAATTCCAAGTTTCAGTCTCCTAACATGAGTGGTTGCTGAGATCTAGAAACCAAAATTTTTCGTCTAAAACGCTTCCCCCACCTTCCCCCTCACACCCCCACCCTGAAAATAATGTCAATTCAAGGGGTCTACCCAGTCTATTCCTAGAAAAAAATTTTAATTTAATAGCTTCACTGGTTTGAGAGCTACGAGCCTTCAAAGGATTTTGGCGGTCGACGTACGGCGGACAGACGGAGTGAAAATTTTTATTGCTTTTTTCGTGTCTACTAGTCATGAAACGTGAACAAAAAAATTTTGAGGGCAGCAAATTTTTTTTTTTAAAATCAATAACAATACTGTATTATTACTAATAAAGTAATTTGGTTTCTGTGTATAGGATTTCAAGTGGATTCTACTCAAGGTGAACCTTTTGAGGAGTGAGCTGAAGCACAAAAGTAAGGAGGTACTATATTCCATTCAAAAATCAAATTTAAATATCTCAAGAACAGTACCAGATATGATCTTAGAAATTTTACAGTAGTTAGTCGCATTATCCTTCTAGCATGGAAACAATTTAGAAAGTATGATTGCAGGGGGCACTGTCGCACTGTGTGTAGATCGGGTAAATCCGTAATGACATTCGAAATTCCAATATCGTAGTCTTTTCTTTAGTTTAACTTAACCAAATATAGTTATAACTGTCCATTCGATAATCATTTCATCAAAATTCTTTTTTAACAAGCACCGGCTGGCCATGATACAGTAGATATTAGTAATATTCAAATATTAGTTTAGATATTATAATACCGCGTAATGAATATGGTGATATCACCAAATATCAGTATTATCCATCTCTAATCTGCACTAACGCGATCTTGTTGCCAGGTCAAAATAAGTGTCCAACTACACTAAGTGTTATACACAAAAGTGTACACAATACACTTCGAGTGTCAAAAAGAACAAACCTATAATGGATTGTTCAAATGTAAGCTACGTAACTACGTTAACATAAAATTTATAATTAATTTTAGTGTCAACGTTAACAGATTCTGTACTGGAAATCTATCGGCTATGTTACTAGTGTGTAGTGTACCTATTGTTACTATACAATATTACTATATAGGCGGAAGCCCCAGACGCTCTGTACTCTCTCACCTCATCCCCCAAAAGCAAAAGAACGCAACCCACAACCTCTACGTCCAATGAATACGCTACGATGTACCCCAATATGCCACAACCGGCCTAGAAATCAGCAGTGCCGATCCCAAAATTTGTTCTTATTGTATCGGCTGATCCTAAGAATAAGACATTACAGCAACACAATATGTTTGTGGTCAAGAAAGGCATGGACCAAATTTCCATAAAGTTGTGAGGACGCAAATTTGAGACACAAATTTCCTTCACACAAAGCATTGAATTAACAGAAACAACACGGTAACACTGGACATACGAACAGCACGGTAACGCGGAATTAAACAGAAACAACAACAGCAAATTAACACATAAACAAAGGGAACATGGAGCGAATGAAAACTTAGAACTAAGACAACATGAAGAAAACTTAGAACATTGAAATAACATGGAAAACACAAAAGGAGCCTGGAAAGGAGAAAACGCACGTTGGCAAAATCTGAAAAGTCGGTGGGACCGTAACAATGCCTCAGGTGACATAGTACGGCTGGATAAACCCACCGACAAAGATACAATCTCACAAAAAACTATATACTGACGACAACTTGTACCAGCCACGCATCATAAAATAGTGAAAAACCCAAATGGTCAGAAAAACTGGTTATGGCGAGCTCGTATATAAGCAACGCCGAACAAGCATCAGGATCTACTAAGCTGCCTTGGAAGAACTATTTTGACTTGAAAAAGTCAAAATAATCGAAAGAAAAAGGAAGGTTCGGGACAGAAGGGCCAATTCCACCTACGTCCGATTCGGTGGCTGAGTTTTCGCTGGTGCGACGCTCTTGCTGGCGGCCGGGACTAGCTACGGCAGTGTGGGGGGGTACTTGCTCCAACTCAGACCATAAATCCTTGTACAACAAAAATTATCAGCGCTGACTTATCCAAGGGAATTCTAAAAATTAGGATTATTTTCCCAGCAGGTCGTGAAAGACGAAGAAGCGGTTGGATGGCGCGGCTCCGCGATTTGTCAGGGCGCTCTGGTGTTGTTGGCGCCCTGTTCTGCCCATCCTACTTCAGCCACGACCGTCCAAAAAAAACATTCTGCGTCGTTGCCCCTTTTTGAGGTTCGGGGCTAAGGAGCTAAACGACTGTTTGCTACGATCGGCATAATCACCCTGAAACCGATAATTGATTCGGGTGGAAATCCTCCGTATTTCAAGGGACGCGTTAAATCGTAATACTGTCCGTAGATGTCACCACAAAATTTTGTTTTTATCGTAAAATCCTCTAACTGACTCTTGGTGAATTCTTAAATTCGCGACAAACCAATTCTCAGTAAATTCTTTAGGAAATGAATTCGGAAAAGAAATGAATTTCCGCACAATTAAAACTTCACAGTTCACGCGAAACTCGGGCCAACGATGAGACGATGTTCGCGAGAACAACAACAATTTAAGGTTATGTGTCAAATACACAAAAAAAACCTCAACTTTTTAAAAATTCCTTCATTCAGTATTAATACCATGTTTCTATCTTTAAGCAAAAAAAATCATGTTGATATCTGTTATCAGTTTCGAGAAAAAGGAACATTTATTGAAAAAAATTGGAAAAAAGAAATTGTTCAGGAGAGCGGAAAAACTAAAACCGTTTAGTTTTAATCACTTTTCAATGGTTTTTTCTCCAAATTGAATTTTTTTTTTTTATATTATTAATATAAATCACACTGATGGTATTGGTTCTGTTTTCAAATCTTCTTCTGTTTTTCATCAGATTAAGTGTTGTTTTTCACTTGAAATACAATAAAAAATACATATGAAAATGTACACATAGGTAATACCAAAATATTGCCGAACTTTCCCAATTTGAACTAACTTTTTGACCACTTTTACCAATCGGAAAAATTTGCAGTTATTTCATTTTGTGTAGAATTGAATGCAAAAAAATAATAAAATATAAAAAAAATCGATAATTTGGTCGCTTCCAAGTCACTAACCTCCTTAAGGTGCAAGAACTGCTACCAGCTTGGCCATACCAAAAACAAAAACTGTTGTGAATGGCCTGAGGCCTGTGTCACATGCTCCGCGCCCGTACCCCACGATACCCCATGTACTTCATTTTTCTGCGTCAACTGCATGGTTACGGGCCAACAGAAAGAAATACTCAAAATCCGTACACAACGAAAGTGCACACAGTATGAGGCGAAAAAGCTTTATTTTTAAAAAAAAAACCGTTCCTAATCCTTTCCCCCTACCATCAGCACAAACTCAATTCGTAACATCCTTCCTAATCCCACCCGTACTCTCCGACCAACACTCCATCTCAGATCATAAAACCCCCGCGTCCAGCAACTAACCAACCTACAGCTTCCACGTTCAAAAACAAAAACAATAATACTAACAAAGCAGCCACCTCCTCCAAAGACAACCCCTCTACCTCCTACACTATATCTAAAGACACTGCATCCCCCACGCCTACACACCAATCATGCATCCAACTATTATCACAATCAGTCCTGATCGCATCGAGACCGAAGTCGAACGTTCCCACTCGTGACACCACTTTCCTTTCATCCCTCTCGTAACCTCTGTATTCTCCAGTGGAATATAAGAGGCCTATACTCCAATCGTCCCCACCTTGATATCCTTATCTCCCGATACCGACCTCACATTATTCTGCTACAGGAAACCAATATTCTTCCGGGCGATGAACCTCTTAGGTTCGGAGCCTATTTCTATATTGGTCACAACACCTCTAGAGTTACCAGACATGGTAATGTTGCCATCTTGGTTCATAGCTCTTTAGCCTCCGAACAGACGTTCTGGCCTGTGCTTTTGTAGTTGGATCTGACCCTCCGCTGACCGTGGTTTCGGAATATCTTGAGTGTGCAACTGCTAACTAACAATGCTAACTTACTTCCTGTAATGACGATAGGACTGTCAAGCGATGATCGTCAGGATTGAAAGACGTTTTTATTGTTTTTAAAGTTTTTTATACACTGGTCAGTTTTTCTACGCAACCACGCAACTTGTAGAGGCAAGATAGAGCCCTCTTGGAAAAGTTAGAGAAGGCTAAAGATGAGCCGAGAGATTTTAATTAAAATATTTTACTTTGACTGTTTGACTACAATAGAATTTATTTAACATAATGGATTCACTTAAATACTAAATTTTTGCTGACATAATATTTTATTTCTAACTTATAAACAAGGTGACGACTTCTTATGATTTATCTTTATACAATAGAGTTTACCTGTTGGGTAAAATGATCCACTCTGGGATCATGCACAATGTATGATTTTATGCATTTATGCTTAAAGCATGTCATCTAGCACGGGGCAATGCATTGTTATAGTGCTAGATGTGCTTGTACATAATTTGTGGTGCTTACTGCTTGGTATCATGTTGCTACTTGTTTCGTTGTTATTGTTTTCATTCAAGTGCAACATGATTTACATATGTTGTTATGATTTCAATTTTCTTTGTAGGTGGTAGATAATGTATGAACAAATCGTCATATGTTTGTATCTATCTCAAATCATTGTTTTGTTTTTTATTAACGTCCTAAACGAATCCAATCATCATATTTTTTGCTACGTTTTCTATCATTGTTTTTATCGTATTGTACTAATGCTTAATACTCAAGTGTAATCAGACGCTGGGTGTCATCATGTCCCATGCCTCGTCGCCCAGACGAAATTTGATTCATCATAACGGCTAAGAGGCATGGCTGATGACCACAGATACGGAATTTTCCTAATGTTCCAACTCTCGCTGAATTTCATATTTTTGATATGCACACAACTCAGGATAGAACAAACAGTTCATCCTCAACATTTGTGTTCGCAGTTCTCTATGAGTCAACGAGTGTCGCAGCGATTCAAGATCGCAGCACACAATTCAGGATAGACCAAAAGTTCATCCTCACATTTGTTGTCTACTCTTCGATACAATGCGTGTTGCAGCGATTCAAGATCGCAGCACACAACTTAGGACAGAACAAAGCAGTTCATCCTTAAACAATGTATTTAGATTGAATCATTACATTCCCGAGAACACCATTTATGGTGGCGACTTCCACGCTCACAGCCCCTATGGTTGTTAGAGTGTTGGGATAGCAGGGGGAGGTTAGTGGCGGATTCCCAACGGGCAAACTGAATTCAGAGTGAATTCAAATTGAATTTATTTAGTGAACTGAACCTTCAGATTGACTTCAAATATGATCCATTTCGGGTCCGCTTACGTAAGTAATCTTCGGTTTCTGAAATCAGTTAATGAACTCAAATCACGCCCAGTAAAAGCAATCACTGTGAATTCAGTTTCTAACTTCAGTTCGGATTCACTAATGAGACGAATGTGAACAAAATACAGAATTATGCTCTCGGTCAAAAAAGTTACGCTCCAGTCCATAAAAAATTTGCTTTTATAGTATATTATTGCAATAGTAAAGCAACAAATATTCATCAAGCAATGTTCATATAAAATAGACATTGCAACATCAGACTCTTCCCAACTCTTACTGCACTATAAATCTGGAACAATTCCGGGCTAAAAAAAAATCAATCAATCAAATTTATTAGAAAAATGTAAGGATGAGGGGCGCCCAAAAATTATATTAAACAACACACATGTATTTTAAGTAAACATAATTTTATTATATTAAAAAAAAATAAAAATAAATTTTATTCGTTCAAACAAAATTCAGTATAAAAACAAATTGAAAAAAATTACTTCACTTTAATTTTTTTATTTTATTCGTTCTTGGGCATATTGAAAATGGCGAATAATGATTCTTTTAATGGCTCCCTCGGTTGCCATGGGGATCTTATTCAAGCAAGCACTTTTAATGAAATAAAAATAAAAGAACGAAATCAGTTAAATTATTATATAACAAGAAGTTTCTTACTTTGTAATGTTCGAATATCATTAGGTAAGTCCACTATAACAGGTTTTAGTATTCGAAGCAATTCGTGCAGTGCTTCTCCAGTTATTGAATATCTCACTGACCATTCTGCCAGGTTTTCCCTCATATATCTATCTTGAATTGGAAATTGTCTGTTTTCTACGTCCGTGCCAATTTCATCTTCAGTAGCACTGTTTTCTGAATCGCTAGTAGATTTGCTCCCTCTACTTTCATGATCTATAGGTCTTTGTACGTAGCTTTCAAAATCCCAATTATTAAGGCTATTGAGGAACGTTTGAACCTCTCTTTTCGCTCTATGATGGAAAATTTGCTTCGACATCTGCCCAAAGATATTCATGAAATAATGTGGAGAAGGGATGTAAATAAGTAAGTAGGTAGGTAAGGTAAGACTAGCTAGTTTTAATTTTGAATTAAGAGATTGACAACAATATTTTATTAACCTTCCGTTATGTTGTAAAAAATACATATTTTATTCGTTTCTTTTTACCTACTTTAAAATGTGTTGTATCTGTGATAGATCGAAATCGAATAAAATCTTTGTAGCATATCAACGTACAGTGAACGGAAATTACTATGTACAACGTTATAGGGCAAAATTTATAATTTTATAAAATCCCGGCTTTCCTTCAAATCATGTTCGTTATGAGATGCCAAGTAATATATCATGCAAGAAAAGATCAAGAAACAGAGCAGAAACACCAAGTTGGATGAATTATGTTCGAACATTAATGATCAGAAAAATTAAATATCTTATGTTGCTAATTGCGTTATTTTAAGCGGTTAACATTAAAAAATATCTGATGAATTTATCTTGAAGATAATTTTAAGTTGACAAAAAATGCAATAACTTTTACTTTATAACTTTAATAATGTTTAAAGACACAGTATTGCACTGTGTTTGGACTTCATTCATAAATCGACTTTCTTCTGAGTATACATTTATTACACTAAATCTAAATTACATTTTGTTAAGATTATATACACAATTATTGTTTAATGTTTCCTAAATTATTATTATTACTGCTAACGTAAAATTAGGCTAGATATATTTTATAACATTAATTGGTATCAAGTCATACGGTAATTATTAATGAGCACACAAAATCTGGGCCATAGTATTGCTTACCATCAATTGTTATATTTGTACACAACAATTCATGACATGCAGTACTACGCAGTTATTGCCTAAGAAGTGAATCAGCTCATACGTTGTTTACCAACTGATCCACTTCCCAGGTGTTCTGTTGACCCTCAACATTCTCCCCGATTGTACTGAGATTATCCATTTCTAATATGAACTCAGACTTCCTCGTTCTTGGCCGGGATTGTGGAGTTTTGCGACAAGTCGTGGCCTTTTGTCGTTTCTTCAATTTGCGTAGTCCGATAAAGATGCCGACCGTAATAATGAGTAGCAGTATGACATAACTTACTGAATAGTGGTAAATGTCATGCACATCCAAGTCTCCAGGTTTTTCCTCCTCATCTCGTAGCTCTTTAATCGCTTTATTAAGGTTGATAATAGTCTCTCCACTGTTGTCGTTGTTAGCACTCTTCACTTGATAATTGCTGGTGTTCATCTGTTGGGTAAGTTGTTGTGACAGATTTGTTGATGGAATGAATGATGCGTGAATTTGTCCGACTCCTGCACCTTGTGATCGTAAAGTCAACTCTGACAGCTTTATAATGCATTTTGGTTTAAGTTGTAAAATGCCGCTCTCTGACAATTGTCCTGCTACCACTTTCTTCCCGCAGATTATATTGAACCCATATTCTTCGTCTAATACAAAGATCCATGAATTGGCTGTGTGAAGCTGGATCCAAGTCTTTGAGGGTTCTACTTCATATATTTGGCATGATGGTGCCGAAGCAAATTCATCTTGCAGTTGCTGATGCTTGATTGAAGGGTGTAAATCGGATGCTGCTGCTTGCAGATTGTGCTATCTCCCAGGGTGGTACAACCTTGTAACTCGGTTATGGATATGGGATAGTACTCGTCTCGATGAAGATTCACGATTATATACTCTGCCTCTGGACGAATCACTGCATATTTACCTCCATGTTTAGTTGGGACTAGAACGACATGGAATAGCTCCATTTGAGTGTTGAGATATAATGGAATTTTTATATCTACGACCACGTTTCTACTTGTGATCCGAACTTTTGCTGTCATCAGCTTGTAGATCATCAGCAGAGAGTTGCCTTCTTCATTATCTCCAAGTAGGACTGTGTTCGGTGGTATATTCTCTTTTATGATCCTTAGTTGTTCTTCTAATTGTGTTGGCGTTAGTAACAGTGGGCTTAGTTTTCCTGCCTGTGTATTGGCTACAACATTCATCACTGCACTTTGTAAATGACGATAATTTGAGATTGGCATCATTGTGTATGCTATCAGAGTGAACAGCATTTGATGTCTGTCTTGTTCCCCAGTAACTTGACTCTGAATATCCTGTATATGTGCCTCTATTGCCTGCAGACGATCAATCGTTTGTTCCTTTCGTTTGTTTCTTTGGATGATATTGCCAGTCGCCTCTAATATTGACGTTTGATTTTTTAATAGCTGCAATAGATGAGCCTCATTACTTCTCATCTTCAGGATATGTTCATCGTATTTCTTTGCATCTTCGTGATCAAGCACACCAAACAGATTGTTTGCTATCGTTCCAACGATGTCAAATGGTAATCTTTTACTTCTTGGACCTCCGCTGCTATGGGTGTACAGCATTTCATTGTTAGCTTCGATCTCTTCCAGCTGCCAAGTCAACTGTTTCAATTCAAGTTCACAATCCATGGTAGTTACTCCGCTGCTACATAGTTCTTGTAGTTTCTTAAGTCGAGTCCGCAGGTGGAATTTTTCATATTGTAATGGTAGTAAGTCAATGAACACAATCAATTTCCACTCATCGACCACCATGTTGACCTGTGTCAGTTTTTCAAAGAAGATTCCTGGGTTTGAACTGAATGGTATAACACTGTATGGTATTACTTCAGGCTGTTCTGCACCTCTTCCAAGTTTTATTAACCACATGAGAAGTAAACATACCATAAGTCCTCCCCAGCGGCTGCTTGATATTTCCAGCTGCATTCTTTTGGATCTCTTCCTATCTTGATAATGCTCTCCGTATGGTCTCTTGTTTAATGTCTCTGGTATCAATGTCCTATACCATTGAACTGGTTTAATACGCGTTGATTTTCGCTTGCTGGAAGTGATAACCAATCAGGCATGTTTTACCGCAGCCTTGAATTCTTCCTCAGATGCCTTGCGCTTCGTTGGTTTATTAGATGTATCCTTTTCGACGCATGTAGTACGTTGAACTTCACCCGAGCTTGCTGGCTGCAAAACGCTCGTCAATACTTGGGTATCCTTCTCTTCTATGATTTCCTTTTCGTAGTTGTCGGAAACCGGTAAAAGACAGATCTTCGTTATTGGCCGTTTGATTACGTTATTTTCGGTTTTTACTGTAACCACTCGGGTGAGGCCATCTGTTCCTGGATGGGTTTCGATTATTCTTTCTGATATCCACTTGGTTGGCGGTAGATTTTCATCTTTAATAAAAACGATTTCATCTTTGTTGATCTGTTGCTCTTTCCTGACCCACTTTGGTCTCTGTTGAAGTCTGCGTAAATATTCTGCATTCCATTTTTTCCAGAAGTCTTGTGTCATTCTATCCAGAAGCTGCCACCTTGTCAGCAAACCAATCTGTTTCTGTGTTAAATCCTTGGAGTTAGAATGTCGATATCCTCTGGATCCTCCGTCAGTGGACAAAGCGGTCTTGAGTTCAGACATGCCTCGATCTGAACTAATAGTGTCTGAATTTCTTTAAAAGTCAGCGTGTGTTCACCAATAACTCTCTATAAATGATTTATGACCGATTTTACACCAGCCTCCCACAATCCACCGAAGTGTGGTGCTGCAGCAGGCGAGAAGTGCCATTGGGTCCCATTCTTTACCATTTCAGAACAAAGTTCGGAGCTGTATTCATTCATTTCCTCATGCGAATAGGATGTCAAAATTTTTTTTGTCAACACAAAGTTCGTCCCGTTGTCGCTGTAGATATTCGCTACATTCCCTCTTCTTCCATTAAACCGTTATACGCAGCGAGAAATGCTTGTGCCGTAAGATAAGTTACAGCCTCCAAATGAATGGCTTTCGTAGATAGACAGGTAAATACAGATATGTATCCTTTATACGACCTTTTTCCCCTTCCTTTCGTTGTCCTTATGTGAATTGGGCCTGCATAATCTACTCCAGTGTTCCAAAATGCTCTCGTTATCTGCACTCTGGGCATAGGTAAATTACCCATAAATTGGCAGCTGGATTGATTCCCCTTGATGCGCTGTCCCCTGGATTGTCTTTCGTCCGAACATGATACCACTTTGGTGCTTCGATGATAGCCTGAATTTCTGCCACTCGATTTGCAACAAACGTCTTCCATTTATTTGGTTCATTGCGAATCCATGCTAAAACCACTGTTGAATCAGTATATGCAAACATCTCAGCATTGTTTAACTCCATTGCAGTTTTGACTTGTTTCAATAGATGGGACAGTAGCACCGCCGCACATAGTTCCAACCGTGGAATTGAAACTTTCTTTTTTGTTGGTGCAACTTTTGTTTTGGCTGCTCGTAAAGTAACCTCAACTCCGTTTTGTTCTGTCCATACCTTGGAATATACCACAGCTCCATATGCGTTTTCTGAGGCATCTGCAAATCCATGAAGCTCACACTTTCGGCTAGGTCTGTATTGGTTCCATCTGATGAGTTTGATGTTTTCTATTCTGGGTAGTTCTTTCCTGAACTCTACCCACCTTGCGTTGATATTCTCCGGAATTTGTTCATCCCACATAATGCCTGTTAGCCATATTTTTTGAAACATTATTTTTGCCTGCATAATGATAGGAGCTAACCATCCAAGAGGATCATATAGCTTCGATATATCTGACAAGAGTTGTCTTTTCGTATAATTTGGTTTAGACTCATCAAGACTAACCTTAAATTCAAGTTTATCTGATGCTGGATTCCAATGTAGTCCCAATGTTTTAATGGTTTCATCTACATCGATGTTCTTCGGCGAGATGTTCACGTATTCTTCTGGAAGGTGATTTAGTAATGATTTGTTGCTACTTGCCCATTTTCGTATAGAAAATCCTCCTTCTTTTAACAGCATTATAATCTCTTCTTGGCACTGAAGAGCTTCTTCCACGGTATCGGCACCCGAGATTAGATCAACCACGTAGAAATCGCGCAAAGCTGCTTTCGCTCCTTTTGGGTACAGATTTTTTCATCCTTCGCCAGTCTTTGTAACGTTTTTACTGCAAGATATGGTGCTGACCGCGTTCCAAACGTGACAGTTGTTAACTTATATTCTTTGACGGGTTGACTTTCATTGGTTCTCCAGAGTATCCTTTGATAATCCTGATCTCTCTCATCTACGATGATCTGGCGATACATCTTCTCAATATTTGCAGAAAAGGCAACGCGATGCTTTCTCCATCTCATCATGATTGAAATTAAGGTTTGCTGTAAAACTGGACCGGTGTGCATCTTTTCGTTAAGGCTGATTCCATTACTGCTTTTTGCTGAGGCATCAAATACCACCCTGAGTTTTGTGGTTGAACTACTCTCATTAACTACCGCGTGGTGTGGCATGTAGTACGATTGTAAATCGTCTTCTTTCTTGTAGGTTTCTACGGGTTTCATGTGGCCTAGCCGTAAATACTCTGCCATAAATTTTCTGTATTCTTCCGCGATGTTAAAAATCTTTTGAAAACTTTCTTTCCATTTGACAAAGTCGTGCGTATGCTTTACCTCTTGAAGATCCGAGCTGGTCTTGTATCATGTTATCGTTAAATGGAATCCGCACTGTATATCTCCCGTTTCGAGATTTTTTTGTTGTGCTGTCATAGTACCGTTCACATTCCTGTTCTGCTTCTGTCGCTTGCCTTTCCGGTGTTAAATCTTCTAGTTCCCAAAACTTCTTAAGATCACCTTCATCGGTTGTTTGTGTTATGAAGCAGTTGATGTGAGGTTGAGTCGATGGATTAGTACGTCCAGAGATTATCCATCCTAGTTCAGTACGCTGTGCTACTGGACTATTGAATCCGCCTTTTATTATTCCATTTAATATTAAACTTGGAAACACGTCCGCTCCAAGTACTACGTCTATTGGACCAGGAACGTCAAATGTTGGATCTGCCAGTATTACCTTTCTAATATGATTGACCACATTCTTCGATGGCTGCTCGAGTGGCATTATTTTTGTTAACTTCGATAATACCAATGCCGTGCATGTGACTTCAAACTTAGATGGGAATCTTGGCCGTATAATAAGTTGTACGCTGAATTTTGCTACTCCAGCCGATGCTGCTCCTAATCCAGTGATGGTGGCATGTTCTTTTGTACGTTTAAGTCCAAGCCGTTGGCCAACATCTTCGGTAACAAATGATGCTTGAGACCCTTGGTCAATGAGAGCTCTCAATAATTCCTCTTTACCATTGTTGGATATTGTCTTGAATAATGCCGTAGCCAATATGACGTTATTTTGCATCACATTGCTTGTTGTAAGTGATTGAACATCTTCTTCCCTCGATTGTTGCTTTGATGGTTTTTCTTCTTGATGATTATTGTCAGCATTGGTGTCATGGAGTGTTGATTAACTCAACTGTGGTATCGTGCAGGCGCTTAATAGCCGTTGACGATTCGTTTACTATCACTTGTTGTGTTAGTAATGCTTGTAACTGAATCGAGACCAGCATCCGTGGATTTTCCTCGAGAATTTTCCATCCTGCATTAAAGTTTGCGTCTGTTACCTGCAGATGGCGAATCAACGTTGCAGCTTCTCCAGTAACATTTGCTTTGAGATACTGCATTTTCCTTGCTGGGCTCAAACTAGTGTTCTCCAGTACTATTGACTTAAACAAATCGTGAAATGATTGCCAATTTTTGTACTCACCGTTGGACGACGGAATATTCAGTCTGGGAAGTCTTAATTCTTCAGATGTAGACAGTGCCGGCTTTGATTCCATTTATTTTGCAGGCTGATTGACGTTTCGTAAAAAAGATTCTCCAATGCCTGAAATTCTACACTGTTTTCATCCCAATCTCTTTCGACTGCAACTTCTTCGAAAGATTCAACAAGACTATCCCAGTATTTTGTCATTGCTTCAACTCTCATTTTGAAGAATGTTCTGCGTCTATTTTCACTTAACTCGGTTTTTATGTTTTTGAC
Organism: Beris chalybata; assembly: GCA_949128065.1. NCBI lineage: Eukaryota > Metazoa > Arthropoda > Insecta > Diptera > Stratiomyidae > Beris > Beris chalybata. The sequence goes on from OX421894.1 coordinate 99,920,066, forward strand.
GAGTCTTATGAAAGACTGAGTTTTCACTCTTAGTTTCCGCTGCACAACACTCACCACCTCTGGGATATTGACTGCAACTCCTTCGTGATCTGGTCTAGTTGTACTTCCGCTTGGCTGTTGTTTAGTTATATCTTCACCTTTAAGCTGAACCTCTGCGTCCTCTGCGTTGATTGGTGCGCTCCTCATCTTTGGATGCACCCTCCATTGCTGCTATTCTTTTCTGGATGTCTGCTATGTTTTTTGACATAACATCTTGTTGAGTCGACGCAAAATATAATTTCCGGTGTTTGTAACTGCGTTCAATGTGCGACAATCTATCGGGCATTGAACGTATTTACAAACACCCACACCAACTTGCGCGCAGACACACAAAACCTAACGAAGGTTGTACGGTTACTTGGAAGAGGCCGGAAGCGGCATCCGAACGGGAGAGGAGAGTAGTTGAGACTTGACGCCGACTAATTTCAACCTAGAAATGATCTCACATGTCGGTCGCGTCCGATTTTAAAAACCAATTGGGACTCTACAACGACACTCGTTTGATCAACGATCAATTGCGCTACTTCCAAGTGAGATAATCGGCGATAGTTCGCGTCAACAAACTACCTGACGTGTCCCGATCCGACGTTTCATAAAATCTGAAAAGAAAAGATTTCTGAAAACCGCGACGAGAAGTTGTGTGATTCGCGAGTGTTGTGACGGTTCGGCATTTCATGTGCATTTGCGATGTCGGTAATCGCTATACATACTAGCGGTTGTTGTCCGTGCCGGTCAAATTAGAGAATTGGAAATTTCATATCATAAAAAATAAAATAGTTGCGTGCCGAAAACAAAGTAGAAATCGGATAGTGGAGTTTTGCGACGAAAATTCGGGGCACTAGATCGTTCTGTCTCTATCGGTCACCCGAAGCTACGCCACATATATTTTTTTTCACACGAGTTTCTTGTTGTTTTCTTGGGAAAATTGGTAATTGCTCCGTGTCATTGTCATAGAAAATATACGGCCGAGAGTCAAATGTATATCCAGCCAAACAAATTCTAGAAAACTCGGAAATACTTGCATTATTGAGGTTATAATAGAATAAAAATTGGTCTATGGTGAATTGTTTTCTATCCGTTGAAAACGAAAAAAAAAATTAATGTCTGCTCGTAGAAAATAAACGTTGAAGAAATAAACCTAAATATACATGCAAAATAAATAGTAAAACGAATAGTAAAACAAAATCAGATGAATTAAAAATACAAGAAAAAAAAGGATGAATACTAAAATGACTGACAGGACCGACGAGGACTGTAATAAATAAAAATAAAGATAACAAAACCGAAATATAATTGTGATTTTAGATTTGAAAGCGGAACAATTACCTAAATGGGGTGAGTCTTTTATTTTTATTTCTTTTGCCTATATATATTTTCTTTTGTTGTTGCGTTTTTCAGTTTTCTTTGGATGGTTTTTTTTTTTTTGCTATTGGAGGATGATTAAAGGCTAGTAGAGCCATTTTTAAATGAACCCGAGCGTTTAGCTCCTTCGCCCGAACCTCAATAAGGGGCCACGACGAAAAATGTTTGAAGGACCGTCGTGGCTGAGGTAGGGTGGGCAGAACAGGGCGCTAATAACACCAGAGCGCCCTGACAAATCGCGAAGCCGCGCCAATCCTATCGCTTCTTGGTCTTTCAGGACCTGTTGGGAAAATAATCCCAATTTTTACGATTCCCATGGATAAGTCGGCGCTGATAATATTTTGTTGTACAGGCCAAGGGTTTATGGTCTGAGTCGGAGCAAGTACCCCCCCCCCCCACTGCCGTAGCTAGTCCCGGCCGCCAGCAAGAGCGTCGCACCAGCAAAGACTCAGCCACCAATTCGGACTTAGGTGGAATTGGCCCTTCTGTCCCGAACCTTCATTCTCCTTTCAATTATTTTGACTTTTTCAAGACAAAATAATTCTTCCAAGGCCTTAAACACAACAATCTCTCATGTTCTCATAATATTTATTGAGGAAATATTCATGAGTTCCATGCTGCTCTTCATATGTCAAGGCAATTCGATGATTGGCGTCGAATTCCTTGAAATATTTAATCAGATCCGAGAGCCTTTTCTCCAGATACTCCCTGGTTTTCCTGGACTCTCCATCTTTGTTGTAATTTCGAATGAGGATTTGGGCTAGTTCTCCAACTCCTTTCTGGTCTTGGGCGATATCCTCCATGTTATCACTTCTGCTCCTACTGTATTGTTGAATACAGATTCGATGAAAAGTGTTGAACTTTTGCTGGTTTCTTCGCTAGGTGATCTGTGCTGCCGCGCACAGAAAATTTCTGGCTCGTTCACCTCGACGGACCAATGTTTAAAGACACAGTATTGCATTGTGTTTGGACTTGATTAATAAATCGACTTTCTTCTGAGTATACATTTATTACACTAAATCTAAATTACATTTTGTTAAGATTATATATTATTATTACTGCTAACGTAAAATTAGGCTAGATATATTGTATAACATTAATTGGTATCAAGTCATACGGTAATTATTAATGAGCACACAAAATCTGGGCCATAGTATTGCTTACCATCAATTGTTATATTTGTACACAACAATTCATGACATGCAGTACTATGCAGTTATTGCCTAAGTAGTGAATCAGCTCATACGTTGCTTACCAACTGATCCACTTCCTAGGTGCTCTGTTGACCCTCAACAAATAATTACGTATTTTTATAGAAAAGTTGTCAAAAAAGTATGCGCAAAGTATGTTAAATTCTGATAAATACGGTACTTAGCGGTGACTGTCGTTTGTTTTTTGTGCAGAGGAACCTAAAACCATTTAGTAGATTTTATAAAGTTTGCTATGTTACATAGCTTTCCTTTATCGATATCACCGAGGTCATCGAGGAAATAAGCGCCGAGGTTCCGTCTTCTCGTTTTCGATAGGCCCGGACACTCACATAGGACGTGAAAGATTGACTCCTCCACTTCTGGGTCACCGCAGCCGCGATAAAGATCATTTGCGTCGGCTCCCAGTCGTCTAGCATGTCTACCGATCAGGCAGTGCCCTGTGAGCACTCCGATTAGTGTGCTAGCATCTTTCCTGCTGAGGCTCAGGATATACTTGCTTTTCCCGTCATCATATTCAGGCCAAAGAGTTCTTGATATTGAGCATGTAGTTAGGTTTGACCATCTATTGCCTGCCCGCTGCAAGCTTAGTGAGTCGATAGACTGATTTATGGATTCGATAGGAATATCAATAATTTGATTTATGGATCCGATGGGAATAGCAAAAACCACGACATTGTCTAACTAGTTTTGATCGTGTTGTGTTCGAGCTAAGGGCCTTAATGGCTGCTTGGCTGTCAATACAAATAGTGATGTCTTCTGTTGCATTCACCTTTGCTTCAATAATTTTGCACGCTTGAAGTATTGCAAAAACTTCCGCTTGAAATACACTGGCCATGGTCCGGTAGCCTGAAGGACTCATTAATATCGAGTTCCTGTGAGAACATTCATTTTCATTCATCATTTTCGAACCGTCGGTAAATACCATTATGGTCCTGTTGTCTAGGTTGCGTTCTACATTCCAGTCGACCCTGTGGGATTTTAACAGAAAATTCCCTACTGAAATCTAATTCTGGCATAATATAGTCCGTTTCCCTGTTCATATCACACTCCAAGAAGTCATTGAGTATGGTACTGTGACTAGCAGGTCTAGTTCTCCAGTAACCTAACTCTTTGAGTCTAAGAGCGCCTTTTGCAGCCATGTTTTTTATGTGCATGTCCATTGGCAGCAGGTGGAGGATAGTTTCCAGTGCGGCCGTGGGTGTGGTTCTGAGGGCGCTAGTGACCCCAATGCATGCCAAGCCCTGTACTTTTGTCAGCTTGCTAAGATATGTGGACTTTCTAGTCGCCTCCCACCAGACTATCGCGCCATAGCTTAGGATTTGTCTTACTATGGCTTGCAATTTGGTAAGAAACCACAGGCCTGACCGATCCCAACCACAAAACTTTTACTTTAATACCTATGTACTTAGTAATGTAAAAAAATTTCACTTACCTTTTTCCTTTTTTTTTCTTCCTTTTTTCACTTTTTTTACTTATTAATTTAAAGGAACACGAACACAGCAGAACCGGTTAGTCACTAACCGTTAGTGGCATTCATCAAAAGGGACTATTCTACTGTTTGAATTTTCGATTCAGTTTATAATCACATTCTGAAGTCATACTTATACGTACTCAAAAAATCACATGCGCTGCACATTCTGAAGTCAAGATGATCCTTTGCTTCATCGACTAAATTCACTGTGAAATCAGAGTCATGAATGTTCACTTAAATGCCTGTTGGGTTGGATCCCTTGTTCTCCTCAACGATGGCTCGCCCACGCTCATCTCGACCAGATCAATTCTATCAGCCATCGACTTGACACTCGACCCCTCCAGGCTTGCCCCTTTTCTTTCAGGGGAACTTCACACTAACCCGGAAGGCAGTGACCACCTACCAGTCATCATCAGACCGACTCAAGGTTTGGCTAACCATAGACCAACAACCACCAGGTACGTCACATCAAGTGCCGACTGGGAGAAGTTCAGAGTTGCCATGGAAGAAACGGGAGAGAGTTATCCAATTTCGGCTAATGTGAATCAGGAGGCGGCTCACCTCGTAAGTATCCGTCGTACTGCAGTAGCTACATCGATTCCCGTTTCTTCCCCAAACCTTAGTGCTCAACCGCGATGGATTAACAGGGATATCTCAAATTCCTTCAAGACTAAGAATATATGTAGCTTGGAAAAGTTTACATAGGCACCCAACCGATACGAACATAGTCGCGTATCGTCGTGAGTCGACACTTAGCGGAGCTAGCGGAATATACTCTGTATTACACAGATGGGTCCAAGACCCAAGAGCAAACAACGGCAGCATTTGTTGCCTTCCAGCCCGGATCTCCTACGACATTCAATCAGCATATTCGAGGCGGAAACATTTGCGATTAGCAAAGCTGTCCAGGCCGCTAAAGTAGCAGCCATGCCGGCTATGATTTTCTCGGATAGCAAAGCAGTAGTCCAAGCCCTTCAAAACCATCGAACAACTGACCCGTCTATTCGCTGCCTTCATGGCATTATCCGAGATAATACAGCAATCGCGAGAGTCTTCTGGATTCCTGGTTATGTCGGGATAGCTGGTTATGAGAAAGCTGGCCAACTTGCTAGGAACCCGATCTCTCCGCACGAGGAAGAAGCACAACTATCCACCAACATACAGCCCCCAACTGGACAGAAAAGATACCGTCATCCTGGCCAGACTCAGGCTGGGACACAGAATAACCCCACCGCTCACCGTGGAACATCTCCTCACCAACTGTGAAAAAACAAAACACTTATTCCGAAACTCCGTCTCTCCCGTAAATACCCTCCCTGACCCCTCCAATACCGACCTACTTTTCCAACTCCTACATCAGCTCCATATCAAACACCTTATATAACCTCCTTAGAACCCTCTCCTATAGAGTTAAGCTAAAAATGTAATTGTTGTAATTTATTTTATTTTTGCTTAAAATTATTTGTTGCTCATTTCTCTAGAATGCATATTTAATTTTTAACTTCCTGTCTTTCCTTATTGTTTGCTTTTTTCTAATCCAAATTCACTACTAATTCTAGTCTCTTATACACAAATTCTCACGCTATGAATTCAAAAGCATATCATGTTCAAAATTGCTATCGAGGTGCCATGTGTCCAGTTCAATTGTTCGCAATAACATAGAATATGCTCTGCAGTTTCCTCGTCTTCTTCACACAATCTGCAAATATCGTCTGAAATCAATCGTATGCAGATGCTTTTTAAGTTTTCAGTGTCCTGTAATTAGCGCGATCAAGCACCGAACCTGTTTCCGACTCAATTTGAGCAAATTCGTTTCTTGGAGTGACCTTTCAAGAATAGTTTGAGCTGTCTGCACCTGCCCCTGTCCAGTGGAGGTCAGCTTGGATACCAGTATAACTGTATTTGAGTTTGTTAGTTTCTTAAGGTCTTGTGAAATCCCACACTTAAATGCTGGTAGGCAAGTAAGGCTGCTCTGCTGTCAGAGAGAATGTTGATCTTATGACTCTTGTATCCTCTTCTAAAGTTTTCCCTGACTCATAGATCGATTGCATGAATTTCTGCTTGAAAGTTAGTATTTGACTTGTCGAGGCTTGTATATATGTCGACCCTGGGTCTGTGTCCATATACCCCAGCTCTAACTCCTTCATTTGTTTTGGAATCATCTGTATACCCGATAAGTGCCCTCTTTTCAAATTCAGGCATATGTGTTTCACAGTCCTTTCGGGGTCGAAACACTACTTTAAATGGTATTTCAAAGTAATATCTTGGTATCATATTATCTGCAATCGGAACGCCGATAACAAGGTCGCCTTCAGGCTCTCACAAGGTTTGTAGGTGCTATTTTCTTTGCTTCCTTATCCTCAGAAGTTAGAAGTCGGTACGTCGTTAGCCTGGCTTATTTTTGTGCAGGCGCAATGGCGAAAGATTTAGAATCACCTCAAGTGCTGCGGTAGGAGAGGTTCGTATTGCCCTAGAGATAGTTACACAGGCAACCTTTTCAATTGCTTAGCAGGGTCTGTGCAGTTATCTGTAATGTTTTGCGCCACCATACAGATGACGCATAGGTGATCACTAGTCTGACTACTGCCGTATACATCCAGTGAGGAATATTAGGTTTTAAACACCAAGTTTTACAAAGAAGGCTTCTGCAGGTCCAAAGAGAGATCTTAGCTTTCTCAGTAACGCGTTTAATGCGCGCATTCCAGTTCACCTTAACATCTAAGGTTACCCCTAGATGACATTGGACATCACTGGCAAATTCGATCCTTTCACCGGATAGCATTGGGCATTTGAGTTTGCTCCGGTTCTTCCTTTCCGTAAAAGCAACGATAATCGTCTTTTTTGGGTTGACTCTTAACCCAGTTTCCGTGCACATCAGTGCTACCATGTCTAGTCCTCTCTTCAATGTGTTTGAAATGGTGTCATCAAATTTGCCTCGTACTAGGATGGTTATGTCGTCGGCGTAATCTATGACGCCTGTTACAGATGTGCTGATTCTGGTTAGTAATTTCGATGTGCTGATTCTGGTTAGTAATTTCGACCGCAATTGACCACAGTTGTGGTGATAGCATCCTCTTCTATGGGTAGCCTTTTGTGGCCGTAATTGTAAGTGTTTCATTTGCTAGTGAAGCTGTCGTTTCGCTAGCATGAACCTTGTAGAACTGCAGTTGTTGGCATCTATTCTACGCTCCTGGATGGAAACGTAAATGTTTTTGTACGTTATTTGTTATTATCAAAGGCTGCCTCCACATCCCGAAACCCACCTACCGCAACCTCTTTACACTGGATAGATTTTCTTATTTTTGTGACCATAGGTTGAAGTGCATGAATCGTTGATTTTTCTAGCTTATAGGCTAACTAGTGGTCCGTCTCTAATATGCCTTTCCAAGATTTTTTCCATTGTTTTCTATAGAAAAGTAGAAAGACTGACGGTATGATTTTGGGTTGTCACTTGGTCTTCTTCCCACTTTAGGTATGTCGATATATCAACCTAATCATAGTCCACTGTTTTGGAATATATCCCAGGGCGTATCTAGCTCTAAAGATCTTTGTAAGAAGCAGGAGCAGATGGGTGGATACCATCTTCTCCTGGTGCCTTATATGGCTCAAAGGAGTTTACAGCCCATCTATTTCGTTTGGAGTGAAAATCTTTGTCGCTATTCTCCAATTCTTGGTAAGAGCCTCAGAGTTAAAAAAGGAAGTCGCGCCATTCAGCTCCATCAAGCCAGGAAAGTGAGTATGGGCTAATAGCTCTGTCTCCTTTCCTGACCCAGTGAGAGTTGCTTAGAGTACTCGGTAAGTTTTTGCGCTACTGTGAATATCATTTATCTCTTCACAGAACTTCTTCCACGAGCTTCTCTTCGCAATTCTGAGCTCCCTATCGTAATTCGTTAGGGAGCTAGAGTAGGAGTCCCAGTCGCTCTTGCGTGGTTCCAAAGTCTCCTAGTCTCTGGTCTCAATTTCGCGAGTTTTTTTGTCCACCAGGGCACCACAATGTCATTCTTTTTCGTTGTAAGTGGACATGACAGTATTTATGGCCGCATCGATTTGAGCGCTTGCCATTTCAATACTGTCCACACTCCGAACGCTGCCTATTGAACAAACCATTTGTTCTGACAGAAAATGGTCGAAAAGTTCCCAGTCTGTTTGCCTCGGCTGTCCTTATTGTTCCTCAGGCACTTTGTCAGATTCTATATCAAATCTGATCTGAAAGTGTTCTGACATTGATGGTTCGTTTGAAACATGCCAGTTTGAAATTTTTGTTCTACTAAACTGGTTTTGTATTTCTAAATATGGGCTTATTCCCTCTGTTAAGAATCTCTAGTTTATTAAAGGGGGTTAGGGTTAATTTTATTATTTTTCTGCATTCCGTTCTACACAAAAGAAAGCAAACTACAGATTTTCCGATCGGTAAAAGTGGTCAAAAAGTTAGTTCAAAGTGGGACAGTTCGGTAATATTTTGGTATTATGTGTACATTTTCATATGTATTTTTTATTATACTTCAAATGAAAAACAACACATAATCTGATAAAAAACAGAAGAAGGTTTGAAAACAGAACCAATGGATAGAAATATGGTAGGTATTTACACTGAAAGAAGAAATTTTCAAAAAGTTGATTCTAAATATAATTTTTTTTTAAGTTTAAAAAATATGGAAAGTTTTAAACTTTCAAAGCTTATAAGTCAATTAGTTTTTCATATTTTTGAAATTCCTTCGTTCAGTAGCATTAGATTTAGTAAGGGCCGGTTTCACAGTCGAAAGTTAAACCAAAAATTTGGTTCAAACTTAGGATCTTACGAATGAACTCCTAAGTTTAAACCAAATTTTTGGTTTAAACCTCGACTGAGAAACCGGCCCTAAGTGTAAAAAGTTTGATTAAAATCGGTTGAGCGGTTCATGAGAAAAAGGTACATGAATTTGTATGAAAACACGTCGAATCACTAACCCCCTTAATACTAATAAATGCAAGTAATGACTCATCCCTTTTGTTAATGCCTACAGTGTGTGGTGAGCGTTAGTATCACATCCAACGATGAGTTGTAAGTTTTTCCTAATACAGAACTGGATCAGTCTCTGCATTAATACGGAATCCGGAGTTGCTGCGTCACTGCGATAAGCAGAGCGCACGACAATCTGAGTTTAACTTCCCTCAGTCTAGCAATGCTAGTCTAGCACTTCTTGGTCCTTGTTGCAGAATTATGGAGTTGAAATAGAGATAATATATGTTTTAAATAATAGTCCAGTTCTAGGTCAAGACTTTTATCTGCACTATTACAGTGGCGAGACGTGAAATGTTTCCACCCAAAAAATTATCTATAAGTGCGAAATTATTATAAAAAATTTGATCGGTAGATAAAAAACGTTTTTTACAATATTAAGTAATAATATTAACTATGTATATAAAATATATAGTTTGAGTTTTGTTTATGGAAGTATTGGCCAGATCAGATATACATATGAGTTGTTCACTTTCTACTCAAATTTTATCGAAATCGTGTAACATGAAATACTGTAAATAACTTCTCAATATTTTTTAGTTACTAGTTTTTCATGGTGAAAGCTACCATTGAAGCTATTAATGTTAAGGGTTAGTTAATAATTAAGTTTAAAAAATATGAAAACAACATTAACATTAATAGCTTCAATGGTAGCTTTCACCATGAAAAACTAGTAACTAAAAAGTATTGGTAAAAATAAGTTTTGCGTTGGACCCATTGGGTCTCGATCTTAGCGTTGGTTACAACCAGTTCATAGCCTTAGGGGGCTATCCAAAAGGTTACAACCAAAGTACAGGTTACAACCATTTCATAGCCTAAGGGAGCTATCCAAAGGTTACAACCAAGTACAGCGAAGTCACACCATTAAAAAAAGCTTCAACCAACTGGTTAAAACATTACAAATGATTTAATGCTTCTCATTATCACCACCGGGCTTCAGTATAGGATGTCACGGCGCTTGCTTAGCGAGTACATTATTCCCAGTAATGAAATTTGAATGTGATATCGCTATATAGAAGTTTCCTCAGCAATTCCACCAGCTGTCAAGGTGTTTCGGATAGTAGGCAAGAATACACCTTCTGAAAAGTCTATGCCCTCCGATGACGAAACAGTTCCTTCGGACCTAGTCCAACACAATCTTATGATAAACTGGCCTCTCCAGTAAAGGTTCTTTCCAAATTTGTCATGTCCTTAGGGACGGCGATAATCAACAGTCGGGGATTTCGTATTGGAGTTTCACTCCACTGACACCGGAAAGAACAACTAACCCTTAACAACTTCTCAATATTTAACTTTTCTAAATATCTTTTATATTTTTCATAGGATATGTAGTATAATAAAGTAAAATAAGTCGATTTCAATATTTTGTGGTGCTTCCTTTACTTTTGATAACCGCCTTTATCCTTCTAGGCATAGAGTTCACCAGATCCTGGAGTGTTTCACCAGTTATCTCCTCATACCAAACTTTTTCGAGCAATTTCAAGAGCTTTTTTTTTTAAGTCGGTTTTGGTTTTGATATTCTGACCTTTATAATGGACCATAGATTCTCGATGGGGTTGAGATCGGGGCTATTACCAGGCCAGTCGAGCGTTAAAAGTGCAGCTTCGGAAATAAAATCCTTAATCTACGAAGGAAGGAGATAAAATACCTTTATACCTTTTCGTATGAAGCCAATTCAGAACATTGCCAGTATTAGTAAAAAATATAAACTTGCCAATTTGGCGCGATGGCATGGTGCAGAATCATCTTGAAATATGCACTCATCGGTGAACGATAATTGATTTTCAATCGAAGGAAATAAATTGTTGATCAAAATATTTTTTTAGGCTACAGCGTTCACTGTACCTTGAAAAAAGGCCAGCTCTCCCACTCGTAAAAGGAAAAGCATCCCCACACCATATTTCCAGCCGGATATTTTACTGTTGGTCTAATGCACTCATCGCTGTATCGCTCTCCAGGTCTTCGTCTTACGTACTGCAATCCGTCTGATCCGAACAAGTTGAATTTGCTCTCATCAGAGAAAATATCACTTCTCCAATTCCTTTCTGTCCAGTTTTCGTATTTTTTGGCCCATTGCAGTCTACTTTTCCGCATTTTCGGTGTTAAAAATGGGTTTTTTGAGAGCTTAGCCGCCTTCAAACCAGCCTCTCTCAGGCGATTTTGGACAGTATGAACACCGATGACAGTTCCTCCGGCTCTCACGTGTTCCCCTCGAATATCCACAGCAGGTTTAAAACGATCGCGAATACTGGCGTGCTTTATAGCCCGATCTTCTGCGGCAGTCGTAATTTTTTTTCTTCCACTACCTTTCTTATGCTTCAAACAACCAGTTTTCTTGAAACTCAACAGAAATATTCCTACAGTGGTGTGACTGAATCCTACCTTAGCTGCTATCTCACAAGTGCTTAAATTATCCTCGGAGAATGCGATTATTCGGGATTTCACTAATTCATCCATTTTGCCTTTTTTCACCATTTTTCTGTTTTCTAATTATTGTCGACTGATAGCTTTAATATACAAATTTTAACTGACCTAATTGTAGGGATAAGATTTGCCTCTAAACAAAAAAAATACCTATTTATCACTTTTCGCAAAATTTCCTAGAAAAGAGCACTTAAAAACGATTTTTTTTTAACTGGAAACATGTCATGTCTCGCCACTGAACATTTTTTACCATCTGTACATTCTAAATTATTAACACCTGCTTGTATATTTGCAATATGTGCATCGATTACCATATTCCGGATGTTCATCTGAATTTAGATGGTGGAGGGCGGTCTCAAATTCCGATTCACTGCGTCCTTAGTGAGCCTATTGTGATTGCCCTTTCTTATTATAACTCATTCAGGACGGTTATATCAATCAATTTTAATATGCTTTTAACTGAGTTAGACATGAGTTCCAATAGTGTTTGAAAGTAATGTCCAAGAAATCTGAGTCTTCTGTGTGCTAAATCTTCGCAGTGGCTTGGAACGTGCTCTGGAGTTTCCTCTTCTACTTCACGCAATCTTCAAATATCAGTCCAATCGTGTGTTGATACTTTTTAAGGGGTTAGATCTAGTTGGCGTCCGAAAAAAAGAGCGTGTTTTTGTAATTTTTTTTGGGAAAATGACGGCAGGTTTCGAACTGTTTTTTTTTTTCATTTATCTTTGACTATGTTTCATAATTTTTTTATTGGAAAAAATTCACAAATGTAGCAGATATAATATATTTCCTGAACCGCTGTTAAGAAAAAAGTCTTCCGCGGTGACCACTGTACTTTCCACACCAATAATCTGCAATAAAAAAACCAACCAAATTAAGTTTTTTTTATCGTATTATCTAGTTTTTAAACGAAGGATTTGATAAAATATTCATTTTTGAAAAAATGGTCGGCTATCGAAAGTGAAAGTCTAAGTTTCGGTGAAAAATTCACTTCATTTTCTTTGATAAGAAAAAAGGATGCAACGAAAAAAAAGCCTTCCTTTTAAAAATTAGATAATATGATAAAAAAAATTTTCCAAAAAAAAATTATGAAACATAGTCAAAAATATACCCTTCACTATGAAAAAAAAAACAGTTCGAAACCTGCAATCATTTTCCCAAAAATAATTCACAAAAACACACCTTTTTTCGGCCGCCAACTAGATGTAACCCCTTAAGCTTGCAGTGTCCTGTAATTTGTGTTTTCAGGCACCGAACCTGATTCCGGTTCATTTTGATCAAATTGCAGGTTCGTTTCTTGGAATGACCTTTCAAGAACATTTTGCTCTGTCTGCATCCCAACCCAAAGCCGTAGCCAGAAAAAAATTCGGGGCGGGGTCCGTGGAAAAACTCTTATCCCCCTTATATTTTTTAAATGAAAAACGGAGATATCTAGGAATCTTTATAAGCGATACAAACCCTTACGTGTGTGAGAAGCTTATGAAAGTAAAATATTCGTGAGCAGCAACCAGCTTATAAAAACTATGAGTATGTAATATAATAATGAAAATGCAATTAGTCCGAGTATATCATCAGTTGTTTAGACTATGACGTTTCTTGGAAGGTTCGTTTTGTTGTCTAAATGGTATTGAAAAAACCCTTATAGACTAATATCGAATTTCGGTATATTTGATACACTAAGTCTCATAGTAGTAAAAACGAGTTTGCTGCCTTGTTAGACGAGATAGAGATATGACGAACTAGTTTTAAATTTCGAAAAACTGGTGAAACCGGTTTTAAAGCTGATTTCATAAAAAGCAATTTGTTATCAAACACTACGAATTTTAAAAACTTGTGAAAACGTAAGCAAAGCCTTCCCACCGCCTGGGTTTTTGAAAGTAAAAAAATTGTGTTATTTTATATCTCATCAGAACTAATGGATGGCAAAATTGTGAAAACATGTGCAAGCCCTTGTAGATTGAATATCCAAAAATTGAAAATGAGTTTGTATGTGATTACAAAAAAGTCTGTGGAAGTTAAGAGCGATCTAATAACTCATTCGAACCAAAAAATATTTCTTAGGATTGAATAACTAAAAATACTGAAATTGATTTCTTGGCGATTTTATTGGAAGTAAAAATCAAGTCGATATCCTATCAAATCTAAGCAATATGTGGAAATATGTGACACTTGTAGCATGATGCTGGGTTTCCATATGCGACAAGATGTGTGACAGATCAGTTATCCAATCAGTAGCTCAGTTCTGTAACTTATGACTGAAAAATATCTCACCAAAAAGTCAAAATAAGGACGAATTGATGCAGTTTTCTCTCTGTATTCTCACCAAATCAGAAATGAAAGATTGCCAAATGCGTAGTCAATTACGGTGCTTTTTCATTTGGTGAGAATACAGAGAGAAAACTGCATTAATTCGGTGAGAAATTTCTCATTCATAAGTTACAGAACTGAGCTACAGATTACAAATCTGTGACAAATTTTGTCGCGTGTCCCTAGTCGGAGATACTCCGACTTTTCTTGTGACAAAAATTTCAGTTCAAAGGTTTTTTTGAAAATTTCAATTCAACGTCTTTAACCTTCTGTCATGTGATCGCGATTCAGAGCGACTAAATAAAAACGATGTACAAGTTTCGAAAGTTTTATTAAAAAGCAAAAGAAACAAAAGTACATAACTTCAAAGGTAAAAATAACAGTAGAAATCTGCAGCAAAATCTGGAATGAGGTCGCAATTCAGACTACTAAATAAAAACGATGTACAAGTTTCGAAAGTTTTATTGAAAAGTAAAAGAAACAAAAGTACATAACTTTAAAAGTAAAAATGACAAGGCTACTGAGATGAATTTTTACATACAGTGCCTACACTTTCAACACCCCAACTTCTGCCAATCGGTGAACACATATATTTTTTAATTCAAATTATTTGATAAAATGGCTTAAGGCCAAAAAAAAAATTCGTTCCATTTACTCTACTTCAAAATTTCACCGTCGCTACACAACAATCCAAGTCCTTTTGCTCCACGTATCATTTTGCTTACGCCGACAGCTTTAGTCAAACAGTCAGCAACATTGCTGACAGACGGAACATATTCGGCGCATAGACATGTTGTCGCTAAAAATGATATGCCACGTCAATATGTTTGGTGCGAGCGCTGAATGCCTCGCGGCCTGCCACGACTGTTGCACTCTGGTTATCACACCTGATGATGATGCTTTGCAGTTCTTCGAATTGACGAATCACACGTATCAGCCAGAGTGCTTCTTTAGCTGCAAACGCCATTGCTACATATTCTGCTTCGGTGCTCGACACTGCTACCGTCGATTGTCGTTTACATGACCAAGTCACAGCACCTCCAGCCATTAAAAATGCGTAACCAGAAAATGAACGACGTTCATCCATGTCGTTTCCCCAGTCCGCATCGACGAATCCATGAAATAGACCAAGCGATATCCAATGGTACCCTTGACATAGCGCATGATGCGCTTCACAGCGGTCCAGTGGGAATGGTCGTGCTTGTGATTAAATCTGCTCACGCTGCTGATAGCAAATGCCAAATCTGGTCTTGTTCCTTGAACAAGAAACCACCAGCTTCCTACCGCTTCACGATATAGCACGTCAGAATTGAACCCGTCGGATCCACTGACCAGTTTGGGACATATCACATGGAGAAGACGCAGGTTTGCAATCCCCCATGCCGAATCTCTAGCATACTCCTCCTGATTGATACTGATGGTCCCTTGACCGTGTTCAATGGTCAATCCAACGCAGGTCTTTGCCCTGCCAAATCCTTCATGTGGATTGCCATCAATTCGTCTCGAACCGAAGCATCCTTCCAAAAAATCAGAAAATCGGCCATATAAATTGCGACTATCAAATTTCCGTCGTCGGTATAGTAAACGCACGGATCTTCTAATGATTTCTTCAAGTTGAATGACAGCGAGGCGGTGTCCAGATAATGATTCCACTGACGTCCGCTCTGCTTCAGCCCATACATACCCTTGTGCAGCTTGCAGACTCTGCCCGAGCCATCCTCGAAACCTTCGGGTTGCAGAGTATAAATTTCTTTATTCAACGTGCCGTATAAATATGCCGACACGGCGTCCATTTAATCGATTCCCATACCACGCTGTGCAGCTAATGCAATCAACAGCCGAATCAAGACATTTAGTTAGTTTTTCTAGTATAAGCTAATTAAGTAATTAAGCTAACCAAAAAAAATAAACGAAACTGCAATAAGTACTATCCTTGTTAGCAGCTTCCCTAGTTATAAGGCATGCCGGACCGAGACAATCGCTACAGGAACTGATGGCCTTCAGCTATCGTTCCAGGTGTCGAATGGCTCGGCCCGGAATAGGTTTAAGGAAAAATGATGTACAATAAATTGTTTTATTTCAGGAACATTGTAATAAATGAAATAAAGTGATTCGTATCCCACCTAAATATTCTATCACGATTTACTTCCTTCTGAATCCTTCCACGATGGAGGCGAACGATGGAGAGTCCGACTAGACCCAGAGATGGGTCGTGGGCGCCACGTAAGTCTTTTTGTCGCGCACCGTTCTATTCTTCCGTGGTCGAGATACGAAACCCTGGACAAATTCTTCACCGAAACTATCAGGCTGCACAACAAAACAAGAGTTTTAAATTCTGCAATAGAACAATTTACTTGTGTTATCAAAATTAGTATATATGTACTTAACCTAGGAATTTACAAAGTTTACAAGCAAACCTAACATAGCTAGGGGCCCCTCGGACCTAGTTCCACGCGTTCTCGTCTGCGATCGCTACTTCTTCACGATTTCCGCTTCACGCCTTTCTTCAGCTTAACACTGCTGGTTTGCGCCAATTCCGTCGTAAAAACCGTGCGAATTTTCTATCTCTTTGAACTGCAAATTGTAAATCCCCAACAAAACGTGTTCTTCTCTCTGACGCCACCTCGACTTTTGTCTAGTATCCGATACACACCCACGCATTCTCACATGCCGTCGCTTAGTACTACCAGGTGATCGGACTTTTCGGACCTAATGCCATCTTACGCTATTAATTATTTTAAGTTTAAATATATTAAGCTCCAATTTAATTTTTTCCATTATCATTTAAATTCTGTTAAAATAAAATTCAATAGTAAATTCAAGATTATATTCAATGTTCAGCCTGATAATTATCGTCATGTACGGCAACCGGTAAAATGGTAAATCTACGTGGGAGCTAGGGAGTTAGAGTTTCGTGCACCTTCTACCCTTTACCTGGTGACGACTATTAAGGCGTAACATTCCCCCTTTACTTTAAGGGGATTTTCCCAAAATACCCTAACTCGTTTCCTCCTTCTCTATGGTATGTACTTCTTCAAATCTTTAACGTGCCAGATTCCCGCGTCACTTCCATCCTTGTCAACTAGACTATACGTCCACCTCGATTTTTTTCCCTGTATTATAAAAGGGCCCACATACTCAGGAGCTAATTTAGCTGAAAAATAACGGAGTGCGTCGGATTGAGCATAGTTCTTCCGCCAGACGAGATCATTTAGGTCGAAGACCAGTTCTCGCCTTCTCAAGTCATAACGTCCCTTAGACTTTTCCGCTGCATTTTTCATTCTTTCTCGAATGTCTTCCCTTAACGTCTCAAATGGTTCTGCCCATCGTACCATATCATCTTTGCTTACTGGCGATACGTCGGTGGGAAAAGTAACAGCCTCGCTATGCCGTACCAACATCTCTCGCCCAAAGTTGGCGTAGTACGGGGCTACCCCCAGGACTTCTTGAGTCGATGTTCGTTGAGCGCATCCTATTGCCGCGAGGTGTTTTTCCCAAGTACGCTGGTTCTCAGATACATATGCACGGAGCATGGTCTTCATATTCTGATTACATCGCTCGGCAGGATTGGCTTGCGGGTAGTACAAAGCCGTAAATTTTAGTTGCGTTCCATATCCCTCTACCATCCTTCGAAAGTCCCTACTGCGAAATTGCATACTTTTGTCGCATACAACCCACTTTGGCACTCGCGCTCTGTGGTTGAGAACTTTCTTTCCGAGGCAGTAAGGGACTGGCTTAGATAGCAGATAACTTTTTCCTCGCCTTCCTGCATCTGTGAGAGGACCGCACCCAGCCCATATCCCGACGCATCAGTCTGTATGGTGAAAGGTAGTAGTCCGGGAAAGTTAGTATCGGGCAAGTTAGTATTGAGGCCGTAGAGAGCTTTACTTTTGCCATGGCGAACGCTATGTCACACGCCTCGTCCTATACGAATTTCTTATTCTTTTTCAGCAGAGCTGTAAGTGGGGACATTAGCGTGGCAAAGTCGGCAATAAATCTGCGATACCAAGATACCATCCCTAGAAACTGTCTCACTTCATGGTTTCGGTATTTTCATGAGACATTCTACCTTGTCAGGATCAACCTGTAATCCATTTTCGTTGACCACGTAACCCAAATACTTTAGCTCTGACCGACAGAACTCGCATTTTTCCTCAGACACCTCAGTGAGAATTTCGATATGCTTCTCGAAAGTCTGAGTGGTTATCACGACATCATCTAAATAGACGAAGGCATGTGGCTCAAGATCGGCACCTAACACCCTATCGATAAGCCGCTGCCACGTCGCAGGGGCATTCTTAAGTCCGAATGGCATTCGTTGAAATTCGAATAGTCCCCTACATGGTACCGTAAAAGCTGTGAAAGGTCGAGAGGTTTTGGCTACTGGAACCTGCCAATACGCCGATTTTATGTCCAGCGAGGATAGATATTTTGCGTCCCTTAATTTGTCAAGTGTTGCTGAAATATAAGGCAAGGGGTACGCATCTCGCTAAGAAGCTTTATTTACCTTACGGTAGTCGACACAAAACCTGTATGTACCATCTTTCTTTTTGAGTAACAAAATAGGCGACGCCCATGGACTTCTCGATGGTTCAACAATGCCTGCACCCAGCATCTCATTTAGTTCTCGATCGATATGAACTTGAACCGCAGGTGAAACAGGATAATATCTCTGTTTAATGGGTTTGGAATCGGTTTTTATTGTATGTTCCACCATATCGGTGCAACTAATCCCATATCCCATTAATCGAAACTCCCTCTGGACTACTTCTTCTAAAAGCTCCTTCTCGTCTTGATCAAGTCTCGAATGTGGTTGCAAAAACTCTATCTGCGCTACAGCTATTTCTTCTGCGAACTTCCATCGTCTTGTCCACAAGTCCGCCACGATTCCGGCCGCTGACCAGAAATCGGCACCTAATATTAATTTTGTCGATATGTCCGGTACAATTAGTATCTCCAGCCATCTTTGCTTGCCTTGCAGATCCATGAACGATGCACTTCATTCCATTTGCCGTCGTCACGAATTGTAACCTCTGATTTTGTAGTACCACCCCTGCTCCCTGAAGAAGATCCCAACCCTGTCTTCCAATTCTTGTCCTTGAGGCGCCCGAATCAAGCAACCCTACCATCACCAAATCGAAAATTCTTACCTCCAAATACGGCCGTGAATCTCCACTCACTTTTGCGAAGACAATATCTACATTTACGCCGGCCCGTCCTCTTTCTAATTTATATTCAGCAGTCTCTAACTCTCCCTCCCCCACTATGCTGCTAATTAATGGGTTCGTTGTTGGTTTTCCGAGGCCCTTCCTTCAGTTGCGGCCACCACACCTCGATCGGTTGGAGTAGTCGGGGTATTGCATGTAGTGCAAAATTTTCGAATGGTCCCTGGTTTCCCGCATCCATAACATGATCGAGGCTGCTGACATTCTCGCGTGTTGTGCCCTATTTCCCTACAGTTCCAACGTACGATGGCTCTACTCTCACCTGAAACTGAACTGATAACGCATGACCCCCCATACGCGAGATCCGGCTCCAACAATGCCTTGCTGTGCTGCGGAATGGGTGGTGCAAACGACTCTACCGAAACTCTCGTCGCATCTAACTCTCGTCCAAGGCAAACCAATTCGGCTATTGTTAGAATTCGTCTCAGGCTCAGATGGGTTTGATAAAATGGACTAATGTTCCGGCGCAGAAGTTTTAGTTGTGCCGCCTCTGTCCATGGTACCGATAATCTTTGAAAAAGTCCCTGCATCAGAGCTGCGTACATCCCTATGTATTCATCCGCACCCTGAGTTCGTAGTCGGATTTCTATTTCTAACCTCTCGTCGTAATCCGGCGACAGGAACTCTTCCCTGAGTTCCAGGACAAGCTCATCCCACGTACTAACTGCCTGTCTTACCGCTCGGAACCAGATGAGCGTTTTTCCCGCAAGAAAATCTACCGCGAAGCGAAAAAGCTGCCCTTTCGTTACACTACGCGCTGCGCGTAACTCTTCTACCCTTTCTAAGAAAGCGCTAATGGACTGAGTGTCATCCCCGGTAAACTTTAGATCCCATTTGAATACTGCTAGTGCAGGTCTATTCATATACAATCTGGTAATCGGAGCTGTCTTATCCGTAAGATCGTCGTCATCGCTTGAATCTGTGACCGCGGCCGTGGTAGCAATTGTCGTTTTTTTCTTCGCTTGCTTCGTCTGAGGCAACTCAACGATGGGTGTCGTCAAATCTGCCAACTCGATTTTCCCCGTTTTATCAATGGATCCACCCTTGTTAACCGTGGCACTTATTCGTGCTCCCGTCGATTCATGGCTTGGCCCAGCCATATCACCCGACGAAGGTCCCTCGTCTAGGCCACCGGATGCTTTCTCTAGATCTAGATCGCTCATAGCCAAAACAAACTGTCCCCGCAACGTCTTCACGGCGTCTTTCTCTTCCGCACTAGTCGTCATCACCTTTCCCGTTCTCCATATTGCGAAATCGACCTTAGAGAGGATAAGCTCATACGCGGAGCATAGATCATTTCCTACAAAGTCGGAAACCATCTTCGAAATTTCGGCCAATTTCCCTTCCAGCTCTTTAAAATCCTCCTCATAATTTTCCACTACTAGGCTAGCCCTCTCGGCCTCGCGCTTCAACGATGCCGCCAAGGACTTCCTCATATCTTCCACCGTGCCCGTGGAAAGACCACGAATGGTAACCTCATACGCCAATTCATTCATGGTGTAGTCATCTCACAGAAAATGGTCGTGCAGCGCGGCTTGTCATGTTATATATCTATATGTATGATTTTTATAATACAGAAGTCTGATATGGATCCCAAAAACTATCTCACATACAATAATGCGGAAAGCGCATGAAACTCTTTAAGCTAAGTACTTTACAAGATTTACCTCCCAAGTATACGAACAAAGGCCCCACGTTGGGCGCCAATTATCACGATTTACTTCCTCCTGAATCCTTCCACGATGGAGGCGAACGGTGGCGAGTCCGACTAAACCCAGAGATGGGTCGTGGGCGCCACGTAAGTCTTTTTGTCGCGCACCGTTCTATTCTTCCTGGGTCGAGATACGAAACCCTGGACAAATTCTTCACCGAAACTATCAGGCTGCACAACAAGACAAGAGTCTTAAATTCAGCAATAGAACAATATACTTGTGTTACCAAAATTAATATGTATGTCGGGGAAGGTGGGGCAAAGTGGGCTAGCAAGGTAAAGTGGGTTCCTTAAAATTTCTAGTTTGCAATAGCGCAATCTCTTAGCAACATAAATTATACGATAAAGCTTCAAGCACTGACCACAATGCACTATAAAAGAAATCCACTTTAATTAAAGTTCCTCGAGTTTTCTCATATTTCGATTTTGGCACTATTTGATGTAAATATCAGTGTTTAATAATTGGATTAAAAAAACCTTGTCAGCGACTGAGAATTGTTTGGAACAGTATCCTTGAGATCAGGGTACGGATTGTGAAACTTTGCAAAGTAAGTTTTGAGGATTATTTAAAAAGTATATAAATTTTAGCAGACGCTTACTATTTATTGTTCAGTCGGGGTAAAGTGAGTCCCGGGCGAATTTCACACCATACCAATAAAATTTAATTTCATAATTAAAAATAACAATTTTAGCATGTCTAGAACATACAATAAATGCAAATGCAACAACAGTGGACTCAAGTTGCGATGAAAAATGCAATAGCTTCTGTTACTGAAAAAAATTGACCTAAAGAAGGCCAGTAAATATTTTGGTGTTTGGCTCTCAACACACTTCAATTTATTTCAATTTATTAAAATCATATTGTTTGTCTTAACTTGATCCATTGCCATATTTTTTTGCTCCAGTCTTGGATGAAATTATACTACACCCCTTGGAAGGGCTCGCTTTACCGCAGTAGTGGGTTAAAGTGGGCACTTTGAAGTATGTATATGGTAGAAAGAAGTAGATCACTTTTTTATCAGCATCAATAATTTAATTTCACGAATTCATGACTTAGCTAACGTATAAAGCTATCGATTTTGCATGAAAAGGATTTTATAACTATTGCCCATTTCACAGAATCTCGGTACAAACCTTAGGGGGCTCACTTTACCCCACCTTCCCCTACTTAACCTAGGAATTTACAAAAAGAAAAATCAAGTTAACCTAACTCAGCTAGGGGCCCCTTGAACTTAGTTCCACGCGTTCTCGTCTGCGATCGGTACTTTTCCACGATTTCCACTTCACGCCTTTCTTCTGCTTTACACTGCTGGTTTGCGCCAATTCCATCGTAAAAACCGTGCGAATTTTCTATCTTGGTTCATATAAATCAATGACTAGTTAATATATTTCAATAGTTTTTCGTCGATCTCGCAGTCTCTTTGAACCGAAAATTGTAAATCCCCAACGAAACGTGTTCTTCTCTCTGACGCCACCTCGACTGCCGTCTAGTATCCGATACACACCCTCGCATTCTCACATACAATCTCCATGCCGTCGCTTAGTACTACCAGGTAATCGGACTTTTCACACCTAATGCCATCTTACGCTATTTATTATTTTAAGTTTAAATTTATTAAGCTCCAATTTAATTTTTTCCATAATCATTTAAATTCTGTTAAAATAAAATTCAATAGTAAATTCAAGATTATATTCAATGTTCAGCCTGATAATTATCGTCATGTACGGCAACCGGTAAAATGGTAAATCTACGTGGGAGCTGGGGAGTTAAGAGTTTCGTGCACCTTCCACCCTTTTTTATTTTTTTTTTTTTTTTTTTTAAACTAAATTCAATTGTAGTATAATTTTATTAGATTTTTCGTGGTAAGCTACCAAAGAAGCTATTATGATTAGGAGTTAGTTATTCTTTCCGGTGTCAGTGGAGTGAAACTCCAACACGGAGTCCCCGACAGTGGACTAACCGCTATCCCTGAGGATATCACAAATTTGGAAAGAAACTTCACTGGAGAAGCCAGTTCATCATAAGATTGTGTTGGACTAGGTCCGTATATGTAGTATAATTGTTTAATATATTTTTTAAACTGTATTACATTCTCGCTTCTTTTTATATGGACTGGAAGTTCGTTAAATAATTTGCGACCGTGGTAATAATAGTGTCTTTGACCAGCTGTTGTTTGTCTAAAATCTATTTTGATGATATTTAATATACCGCTGCGGGTTGCGCCTGTATTTATTTGCAAATGTTGACCTTCTATTTCTTTATAGGTTTGTATAGTAGAGATTAAATCAAATATTTTTCTAATGGGGAGTACATCTAAGATGGGATAAAGCTCAGAAGTTGGGAAAGTCCGTTCTTTTTTCAAAAGAATTTTGAGCAGTGTTTCTTGTATGATTTGTAGGGGTTTCAAAATTGCGTCTGTTGCACATCCCCAGGAAATGATTCCGTATTGTAGAATTGAGTGGACTAATGCGAAGTAGAACATGCGTTTAGTTTCCTTTTTCATAAAAGACCTGACTTCGAAGCAAATGGGAATAAGTTTTTTCAGTCTGCCAGTCATATTCCAAATTTGAATGTCCCACTTCATCAGGTGATCAAAAATGATTCCTAGATATTTTGTATATGATACTCTTTGTAGATGGTCGCAACAGCAAACCCGGGTGCATTCACTGGAGTGAATTTTAATATTCAGACTATCTGGCTGTCCTTTCTGTGAAAGGGAAAATGGTAAGTAACAGGATTTAGCCGAATTTAGAGTCAGATAGTTGAAATTTAGCCAATCCTTCATTTCACACAAACCATGATTTACTTCAACTTCCACATCTTCCCAGGACTCAACCTCGAAGTATAGCACTGTGTCGTCTGCGTATGATATCATCTTTCCCAAAATAGGTTGGTTAAGAATGTCATTGATATACATTATGAATATAATTGGCCCCAGACAGTCCCTTGAGGCACTCCGTGACAGAAAGTTTCACGGTTTGTACTGATAATGTCATTGATTTTAACATACTGCGATCTGTCTTTTAGGTAACTTGAGATCCAGTTAACCCAAATTTTATTTATACCAGTCTCGGTAAATTTTTTTATTAATTTATCGTGTGGCATTGCGTCAAATGCCTTTGCCAAGTCTAGGAAAACTGCACATCCTTTTTTCCCTTTATCCAGGGAGGAACTTAATAAGCTAGTTAATAGGGCTATAGCGTCATGGGTACTACGTCCAGCTCGAAAACCAAATTGACTATCATTTAAAATCTTATGTGATTCGAAATAATGCATTAGCCTCTTTTTTGCGACCTTCTCAATAATTTTACCGATATTAGATATTACAGATATGGGTCTGTAATTATTGATTTGGCATTTATCTCCAGCTTTGTATATTGGGGTTACTAGAGCTGTCTTGTAAATGTCGAGAAATACGCCATTTGATCGACTAAGATTAATCAAGTGGGTGAGTGGCTTAGAGATCGACTCTCTTATACATTTTAAACATGCAATTGAAACGCCATCAAAACCTGGACAAGTACCATCCTTCATTTGGTCGATTATTGTGCTTACTTCCGCTTCGGTTGTGTATTCTTTTTGTAGGACTGTTGTTTGCAGAGGTGGAGCCGATACAGTTGATAGTTCTGTGGCCGTGTTAATTATTTTTGAAGCTAAATTTTTCCCCACATTTGCAAAATAGTTATTAAAAACGTTGGCCATTTCCTGTGGGTCATCCTGTGCGGAAAGTCTTTGATGGTCATGCACTATTTCCGCTACGGATCCAGACTTACTGTTTCTACCTATCGCGGAATTTATTGCTTTCCACACTAATCTTCCGTCATTACCTGCATGATATAATTTAGTTTTAAAATAGTCAGATTTAACTTTTTTTATTAAAATGGTCAGTTTATTTCTGAACTTTTTTAAATGGATTTCTAATTTCAAATTATTAGGGTCATTGGATAACTTCTTTCTGAGCTTGTCTCTAGTTCGTATGGAGTTAACTAGACCTTGTGTTATCCATGGTTTAATTTTATAGTTACGTGCACTTACACGCGATGCTAAAGCTGTACATTTTTTAAGTTTCGAAGTCAATATGTTATGAATCTCATTCGCACACTCATCAACATCAGTAAGTGACATTACATGGTCCCAATTTTTTGATTTAAATTTTTCTTTTAATTGCATTAAGTTAAGGACTTCGAAGCGCGAACTATTCAGATTATGCTTGTATACTACGTCTATATTGAGAATAACTGCTATGCTATTATGATCAGTAATATCGGACTCTAGAACTGCCGATTTTACATCTTGTGATATGCATGGTCTTAGCCTAATAAAAATGTGGTCTATAATAAATACTACTCTCTCTGGTATTGTTGTTAATGATTGAGATAAACCCATTTTCGTAAAGTAGACTTATATAATCTTCATTTGGATTTCTAAGGTCAATATTAATGTCACCTATGAGCATGACATTCTCATTTCTTTTCGCATATATGATTGAGTGTAGTGCATTGTTAAATTCATTGATATCGCTATTCGGGGATCTGTAAGCAGCGATGATTGACAAATGTTCAGATTTAGTAAGCGATAGATCTGCTACTAAGCATGTAGCACCGGGTAAGCTTATTTCAGTTACCACTGCATTGAAAGAAGACTTTGCGTACATTACAACGCCACTGTTTTGGTTGATAACCCTACGAGTGTGATGCTCCGTATATTCGGGTAATTTAAACATACGCAGATTTGTTGGGTTCCAGCACTCTGAGAGGACTATAACGTCGAAGCGTGTTTTGTACTCGTTTAGTTTTTTTTTTAGTTTTAAAAGGTGCTTTATTTGCCGTAAGTTCTTAATGCTAACAGGTTTTCTATCTTAATCCTAAAGCTAAGATTAGTCTATATCTAAGCTGCTACCGTTCTTAATGGCCTCAATGGGCACTCTAAGATATACATTTTATCGGGGGGAATTTTTTTGGGGGGGATCAGAGTCTCTTTATTTAATTACATTCTTAATGTATACTTATCATTAAATAAAATAAACTATTGGGAAAATGGCAAAAAAAACCCAATATTACATCAATTTCACTCTACTCTACTTAAACTATATACAATTCTTACATACTAACTTAAAACTAGGGTTTGAGCCGAACTCTCCGCCCCCGGGACCAGCAGCGTCATGCTCCACTATTTGAGAATAGTAGAGCAGAAACCACCGTTCCCGGCCGCGGACAGCTCAGTCCAGTGTACAATAATTGCATTTTGTACTCGTTTAGATGCAGTGTAAGATGATCAAAGTTCTTTTGTATACTGCGTATATTTGAATGGAAAACTGAAAAGGCACCGTCCCTACATTTCGATCGTATATCATTGAACTCAACGGTAGAAGAACAAACGTGCTCCTCACATAGTGAAAACGAATCGACCATGGATTCTAATTCTTTGAACATTTTAAAAATGTGTAATTGTAATTACCACATTGAAAAACACTTCATTAATAAGTGTGATAATCTTCCTACATAAGCATGCACATAGCCATCTACGGGTTTTATGTAGTAATACAAGTTCAGCCGTAAAAATATGAAGCCTTGACCTACAGTTACTCACATAATTATTGGGTCGAGACCAAAAACAATGTTTGGGGCAAAGTTATGACTGAAACGAGGAGGAAATAAAAAAAAAAAAATTCATTTGTTATTGTCTGTACTATATACTCATGGAAATAAGTGTTTTTTCAAAATATATATTACGCAAATATATGAAATAAATAAAAACAATTCAAAAAAATGAAATTTAACATCACATAATTATTGGGTCGAACGAATTTTTTGTAGTTTTTTCAATTTAAACTGCTAAATTAATATTTGGTGGGATCTCCTTTTTTATTCAGGATCCACTTGCATCTATTTCGCATTGATTCTATAAGTTTCCGGTTAGCTGATTCGAAGATTTCTGTCCAGTCATCTTATAGAATCCTTTTCAACTCCGGTGCACTGCTAATTGGGTGCATCCTGCTTCTTTCATCAAGCTCCTCCTGAAGATGTCTTCTGGGAGCAGATTGGTGGAAGGTGGAATAGTGGTGGTCGGTTTTTTCCACTTTGGGACACTTGTAGTGTAGGAATTCTCGAATGATATGTGCTGAATGTTTAGAATCTTATCTTGATAGAATTGAAATGTTTCTAAAATTCACATTTCTTCTGAAGAAGTTTTCCATTAAATTCTTGAAAATGTGTAGCAACACATTTTTGGTCATAATGACAACAATAAAAACCATGTTTTCAACTGCTGAGAACGATATACAGCCCAAACCATTACTGATCCCACGCTATGCTATACAGTCCTATGAGTGGATTTTCTTTTTTTACTTCAACATTAGTCTTGCGCAGCACCATGGTGCATCCAACTGACCCAAAAACATTAAAACTACTCTCATCTGTAAAAATCTCCTGTTTCCAAAAGTTTTGGTCCTTTATTATATGAAGTTCACTAAACTCCATCCTGTCTTTTTATTGACGCCGCTTACAATTTTTTTCTTTGTGAGATCAGTAGGTTACGGTTTGGGCTGTATATCGTTCTCAGCAGTTGAAAACATGGTTTTTATTGTTGGCATTATGACCAAAAATGTGTTGCTATACATTTTCAAGAAATTAATGGAAAACTTCTTCAGAGGAAATGTGAATTTTAGAAACATTTCAATTCTATCAAGATAAGATTCTAAGCATTCAGCACATATCATTCGAGAATTCCTACACTACAAGTGTCCCAAAGTGGAAAAAACCGACCACCACTATTCCACCTTCCACCAATCTGCTCCCAGAAGACATCTTCAGGAGGAGCTTGATGAAAGAAGCAGGATGCACCCAATTAGCAGTACACCGGAGTTGAAAAGGATTCTATAAGTTGACTGGACAGAAATCTTCGAATCAGCTAACCGGAAACTTATAGAATCAATGCGAAATAGATGCAAGTGGATCCTGAATAAAAAAGGAGATCCCACCAAATATTAATTTAGCAGTTTAAATTGAAAAAACTACAAAAAATTCGTTCGACCCAATAATTATGTGATGTAAGATTTCATTTTTTTGAATTGTTTTTATTTATTTCATATATATGTGCAATATATATTTTGAAAAAACACTTATTTCCATGAGTATATAGTACAGACAATAACAAATGAATTTTTTTTTTTTATTTCCTCCTCGTTTCAGTCATAATTTTGCCCCAAACTTTGTTTTTGGTCTCGACCAATAGTTATGTGAGTAACTGTATATATAACGACATAACAGCAGACAAGAATACAGCATTCACAATGCAGCAACAAATATTTTTGTATAACTGGAACAGCAGGGAAGTGAACTATTTGCAAATAAATACAGGTAGCACATTTCGGTGATAGGACGGAGAAACTGAAAATATTTTCGCGAGCATAATTACATAGAATAGAAACGACTGTCAGCAGTGTTTTAGTAATAAAATAATTGATCCGAGTTATACTTGATAATTTTAAGAGAGAATAAAAATCTCGAATTAGAATGTAATTAAATATAGATGCAATTGAATAAACAATATATAAAAGAACTGCAAGTTGTGTTTTAGATTTAGGGGACATGTTTTTTTTTTCAATTGGTATTTGCATTAATTGAATGTAGTTTATAGAATAATGAATATAGTGTGTTTGTGGATTTTTGCAAAGATCATATTGTGAAATTAAATAATAAATAGAGATGTGATGATATTGAGAAATTAAATAATAAATCGAAATTGTTTGTGAAAGTTTACATTGGTGATATTGTGAAATTAAACTAAAAAAGCTAGATCTTGTTCTGATTTAATAACTAGAATTTTTTCACCTTCGAGTTTTTTGCATAGAATCCTGCCGTCCCGGACCCAGGTGTATTTGTAGTTTTGAAGTTTTGCCTTAGTTTTTGGTTTCCAAAGTAAATTTCGATTGTATGATGTCAGGCATTCGTTGATGTAGACAGCCCGGTCACCGTGTTGGATTCTTCCTCTATTTTTTAGCTGTAGAAGCTGAGAGTTTGGATTGAAATTCCACTATGACGCTGGCACTTGTTGCATCCTTTCTTCGACGAATGTACAGCTGGGCAATGTCTTTGTTTACGTTTACTTTGAGGGATTTGAAGAGATCATGAACTCTTTCTTCCGTTTTTTCGTTGGATTCTACGTGAAGGCCACATATTTCCACTTTTTGTGACAACTCCTTTTGCTCCAAAACATTTACACGAGCTTCTAATGATGTTATACGTCTTTCTTTGGCTATGTTCTCGTCTTGTAGTTCCGTGATCCTGTTGTTAAGCATTTTAATCTCGCGCGTTGTTTCTGATAATTGTTTTGTGGCTTCTTGTTGTTGCAGTGCAAGAAAGTTATTACTTTCTAGAAGCTCATTTAATTTGGAGACGAGAGCAAGGTAATCTTGTGACTTCTCTGTTGGATTTATTTTGTCATTAGGTTTCAGCGATGTGTGCTCATCCAGCTTGTCCAGCTTGATTGGGGTGTTTTCCTATCTTTGGTCGGAACGTAGTTTCCTTACACACTTTTTACATTTCCATACTTTAATTTTGTTTTGCTCTCGTAAAAACGTAAGGTCAGTGACCCCAAGTCCACAGCATTTTATATGGAAAAAGTTATTGCAGTCGCTACACAATATTGTGGATTTATTGTCTCTCGCGGCGGTTAGATCACATCCAGCACAGTAAACCATTTTTCAGAATATCAAATTATACTTTATCTCTATTTTCTTGGATTAGTTTGATTGATATTTAAGACTGAATTTAAACTGAATTTAACTGAATCTTCAAACCTTTACCTGGTGACGACTGTTAAGTCGTAACAATTCCCTTCTCGATGCATTCTTAAATGCAATTATTGTATGCTGGACTGAGCTGTCCGCGGCTGGGAGCGGTGGTTTCTGCTCTACTATTCTCGAATTGTGGAGCATGATGCTGCCGGCGGTGGAGAGTTCGGCTCAAAACCTAGTTTTAAGTTAGTATGTAAGAATTGTATATAGTTTAAGTAGAGTAGAGTAAAATTGATGTAATATTGTTTTTTTTTTTGCCATTTTCCCAATAGTTTATTTTTATGATAAGTATACACTAAGAATGTAATTAAATAAAGAGACTCTGATCCCCCAAAAAACATCACCCCTATGAAATTTATACATTAGAGTGCCCATTGAGGTCATTAAGGACGGTAGCAGCTTAGATATAGACTAATTTTAGCTTTAGGATTAAGATAGAAAACCTGTTTGCATCGAACTGTATCGAACGACGGCGGAAAAGTTTGCACGTAGTCGATGCCAAATCGTTGGGAACATCCCTTCGCCACCAGGCGAGCGTTGTGTCGCACGATGGTACCCTCCTCGGCCGTGCTTCTTTCAGCAGATCCACCAATGTCCAAGTTTCATTTTGTGCAAAGGACTCCAATTCCTGATTTATTGCGTCCATCCATTGACGACCATCGTAAGCGTTAAGAGCTTCTTTACGAGTCAAGGGATCCCCCGTCGTGCAATCGCGTGCGAATTATGAAATGAAGCCATCCCGAACGATGGGATGCGTGTTTGGGGTTGAACGTCGTAATTCGCCATTTGCTGTTGAAACAACATTTATCGATGGTTCGTTGCTATCATCGCTGTATGCATTCTCGAACTCACCATCTTAAAAATCGCCAAATGAAATATTTACGTTAGAGGTTTCTCTATTGAAAGGATGGAAATTCTGTAAATTTCCACCCACACCAAAGTGCCATACAATCGTACAAACACAAGCTAAAGTATTAAAATAAAACAAAACGAATTAGAACTTATTTAGCTAAAACATTGAATTACAAATACAACTTAAAGCTAAGACGGCACTCGAGAAATAAAGAACAGAACATAGAACCTAGAAAACAAGCACAACAGAGGCTGAAACGGGAAGAATTATGGGTTTACCTGGAAAAGATCAACGGGATCACAAAAACGTCCCAGGCGACGCATTGCGACAGAAAAACCCGCCGACAAATATTTGAAATCCAAAAGAGACTATGTACCCTACATGACATGCACTAGACGCGAACTATAAAAAGGCAAAATGCACAAATTCGGAAAATTTTACCATAACATAATTCATGGACGCTGAATGTTTATCACAGTATTAATCAAAAATAATCGAGCTGAAGGGGAGCCAGGTGGACAGGTACCAAGTCTTCGACGAAGGTCAGTGGGGTTACACTCCCTCTTCTAGCAACATTGGGAACTATTCGACAGTCGATCTCAGTGATTCTCGGACCGTATAAGACCAGTGGGGTTACACTCCCTCTTAGAAAGTCCACATGAGATGAACTAGGTCTAGTCCAAGCCGAAACTCGAGGCGAAGCAGCGTCACAGGAAAGCACAAGCAGCAAAGGCCAAGACGAAGCAGCGACGCAGAAACGCATGCAGTAAAGGCCAAAACGAAACAACGACGCAGAAACGCATGTAGCGAAGGCAAAGACGACAGCAGCATCGCATCCGACATATGCAACAGAGGCAAGGCGACAGTAAGCACGTAAACAGCAGAGGTAAAGATTACAGCAGCGACGCACAGGACGCAAACCAGCGAAGCTAAAGTCGGGAGCCACGCATAAGACGCCAGTAACCAAGTCAAGAGCAGCGGAACCGAAACAAATCGCGAGTCAGATTCAAGCGCAGCGAGACGAAACCAAACGAGGTAACGATCCAGCAGAGGTAAAGATTACAACAGCGACGCACAGGGCGCAAACCAGCGAAGCTAAACGATGGTAGCCACGCATAAGACGCCAGTAACCAAGACGAGAGCAGTGGAACCGAAACAAGTCGCGAGACAGATTCAAGCGCAGCGAGACGAAGCCAAACGAGATAACGATCAGCGACAGGGACAAACCGAGGACAAGTAGAATCAAGGAGTCACGAGGAACTACGCAGACTATTACAACTGAGCAGAGGCCATACGCGGGAAGACGAAGACAGGGAGAGTCCTAAACGTAGGGAAAACACAGAGACGAAGACAGCCTGAGGGCAAAGCAAAGAGAGTCAAGGAGCGACGAACGTAGTCATACCCACGATAGCGCGGAATCTAATCTCGTTGTACAAGCATGGCGGGCAGGAGAAGTTGCGACAAGTCAAGTCAAGAGCGTGAAGGCGGGACCGAATCGAGTCAAGACGAATGCGAGCGTAACGAGAGGATCGAAACCAGCACGAAGGAAGAACCAAGATGTGAACAACTAAGACAATCCAGACGTGAGCACTGAGGCAAACAAATAACGTACCGGACAAGCGTAGCAGCCCCAAAACGTAAGATGAAGACAGAGACGAAACAGCCAACGCATTATATTAAATGAATTATATCAATTATCAACCTACTATTTATTTTATAAAACTGAATTATGAATAAAGTGAAGTCAAATCAAGAAATAAATGTTTTGTAACGGACACTGGCACCCGACGAGCCTACCCCGGAATTTGAGTCGTTACACTATTCTGGTTCTC
Organism: Beris chalybata; assembly: GCA_949128065.1. Taxonomy (NCBI): domain Eukaryota; kingdom Metazoa; phylum Arthropoda; class Insecta; order Diptera; family Stratiomyidae; genus Beris; species Beris chalybata. Next base: position 99,952,298 of record OX421894.1, read on the forward strand.
GATTGAATCTGCTGACTCTATACTGGCAACTATCTCGAGGTTTCCAGTCTCTTCTGCCTTTTCCACCTCTGTCGACTTCGTTACCCCAACTGAAACTGTTAACTCATCATCATCACTGTCAATAACGAACGACGAACCGATTCTCGCAACTCTTGAAGTCAGAAATGTCGCATCTCGGCTGATGATGATTCTCTTTGTTAATAAATCGTAGAAGCGAAACGCCTTTTGATTATCGGCATAACCAACCAATTGCACTTCAATCGCCTTCGGATCCCATTTCGATCGTTTCACCTTTGGCACCTGAACCATTGATGGGTTCCCAAAGATCCTCAATGTTGACAAGTCGGGCTTTTTGTCAGACCAAATCTCCTCCGGTGTACAATCGCCAACCAAACGATTCACTGATCGGTTGATCAGGAAAGCTGTGTGAATTTTCTGTCAAGTCCGTCATCCGACAACACGCAGCGTGCACGTTCCACCGGTGTGCGGTTCACGCGTTCAGCTATGCCGTTTTGTTGTGGCGTATAAGGAGCAGTCTTCTCATGGATTATTCCGGCCTCGATACAGATATCTTCCATCTCTTTATTTACGAACTCCTTTCCGTTATCAGAACGCAGACGCTTGATTTTCCGTCTGGTCTGGTTCTCAACCTTCGCCTTAAAACTCCGAAATGCGTTGACAACAGCTGATTTTTCTTTCAAAAAAGTAACGAAGACTTTATGCGAAAAATATTCCACGATAACAAGAAAATGTCTGGCTCCTCCAAGCGATGTACTCATCGGCCCACAAACATCCATGTGGATCATATCAAGAATGTACTTCGTCTTGATCACAACCTTTTTCTTGCGAAAGGCTGCATGTGGCCGTTTTCCTTCAGCGCAATTAATGCACCCGCTGATTGATTCTCTCGTTCCGCTGAATTTGATAGAACTATCCGCTTTCTGCATTGTCACCAGACCGTCATAGCTCATGTGACCCAGTTTTCGATGATATTCGACGAGGTCGTTATCCTTGGCGAGCATGCATTTTATGTGATTCGCGTCGATTTTGAACTTTCCATTTCACAACCGTCATCAAAAATAACTCGGTTTCCGGCGGTCATGATGGCTTCGACGGATAACAAATTCGCCTTCAAGCCTGGTACGTACAATACATTGCGTACCGTGATGTCAACTCCGTTCACAACGATGGGCGCTGTTCCGCAACCAGTAACGCACAGTTTCCGGTCATCCGCCAAAGAAATGTCGGGATTATCGATTAATGGACGATAATCAGCCAAAATATTACGTCGCGATGTCATGTGACACGACGCACCGCTGTTGATGTATCAACTATTGCTGCTTCTCGCTCCATATACGACCAAGAAACTATGGGCGTATTTTGCGTCGCTGGATTTCTTACCAGCCATCGGATTTTCACTATCGTTTGTTGCATCGCCTTTCTTTTGACATTTATTTTTATAATGCCCTAATTTTGCACAGCCAAAACATTTGATCTTACTCAAATCTCGCGGTTATTTTTTACCGCCACGACCGGTAGTGCCCGATGGCCCTCTCTGGCGTGTATAACTATAGAACGCCGACTCTGATTTACCATCCACTGGTGTCTGTCCTAAAAGGCCCTTCTTCTATTATAAGATTCTGTCCGCTACCGTTGAGGCTCTGTTTAAAAGATTCATATCGGGGGCCCAGATGCGCAACCATGAATAGCGCCACTGTATTATCGTCGAAAACAACTTTCGCCACGCATCCATCATGCGCCCGATGTAATCATCGATCGAATCGCAGTCATCAAGATTCGTCGTTGTCAGAGCGACAACCGGACTTAACTTTAAATCTTAACCAGTCTCGGCAAAAGTATTGTGCAACGTCGTCCAAATTTGTATAGGGGAGTCGTTCTTTCCATAATGGTGCTTGACGTGATCCTCGCACGCAAAGAATAGCCACCCGATTGCACGTACCAACTTGTCGTTGTCCTTCTCGGTATCTGGACTCGATTTAACACATTTTATTAATTCGCGGATACGCAAGAACGCTAGCATATTTAGTTCCCATTGCGCGAAGTTTTCGCGACCTTTGAGTTTATCAAAATTTATGTCTTTTCCCATCGCGTACGTTTTATTCTCACTTTCGCGGTTCCCGGCACTTCGACTAAAATGATCGGGATTCTTCTGAATTCGGATTAAAACTCGATACAATATTCCCTTACTCGATTCCTGGACCCATAACCTGTTGTTAATTCGGTAGAAATCTAGCAAAATCTGGAATCAAATCGCGATTCAGAGCGACTAAATAAAAACGATGTACAAGTTTCGAAAGTTTTATTAAAAAGCAAAAGAAAGAAATGTACATAACTTCAAAAGTGAAAATGACAAGACTACTGAGATGAATTTTTACATACAGTGCTGCTACACTTTCAACAATTTTCACAAATAGGAGCAGTTTTAACAAATTTTTTTTAGCAATTATTACGTAGTCCCGTGAAAGTGATAAGATATTCAATTTCTTATCAGACCGTAGGGCTATAGCAGAATTCGTGAAAATGTATGCTACCCATTATACTATCATAGAGGTCGTATGTCACAAGTCTTGAAAATACTTTCTAGACATTTTATTGAAGAATTCGTAGAATAAGCATTAATTTAATACTTAAGAAGACCTAAAAGATATGACGAAATTCGTGAAAATATTAATATGTATTCCATTTTCTTTTATCCTTTCTTTTGCCCTACTTAACCGGCAATGGATTTTTCAATTTCCTTAAACTATATTGCTTAAATAGTAGATCATTATATATGAAGTTTCAACTTTCTAGAATAAGCTATTCTATAAACAAGAAAAACATTCCTACTCTCGTCCGTAGGCAAGTTATGGGTTTTCAAGATATAAAAAGGGGGGAAACACACTTCCAAATTTTGAAAGTAAACTACTTCCCATACAAATTTAAAGCAACTATCTTGGAATGTTAGATACGAGATGTTTAAGAAAAATTCTTATCCCCAAAACTTCCACGCCCCATCACTACCTATAAAAATTTTACTTTCATGAAACGCCATTTAATGACTCGAATGCAAACCAAATTTTATTGTTCTAGTGTAATTGGTTCGTAACCTATCATAATCTAAAATTTTCAGCCAAGCCCCACTTCCCCCAGTGCTGCCACATTTGCAAACCTAAAAAATCGTACCATACCATAAAAAAAATCGTACCGAGGGAGATTTTATTGTACAATTCACTTTAATGTTAAATTTTATCAGTCAAACATGGAAGTGTTCTTTACACACTACATATTTAAGGGGAGCAAACCCTTTAGACGCCCAGAAATGAGTAATTTTGACATGATATTATTACAATTTATAAGTGAGGTTTTTTTTATAAAACAAAATGGCGTTTTTATAGGATAGGTTAGTTCCGTGTTTGTGTTGAATTCCGCGAAGGGTTTTGCTTTCATAATTTGAGATAGTGATACGATTCCACTAATTCTTGATAGTTTTACTGGATTTTCTAGGTGTATAATACCTTTTGGATCAAAAATATCTCTATTGACAAGGCTTCTTGTTGCGCCTGAATCAATCAAAAGCCGAACGGGTTTGCTGAGTCCGTTGATAATTATGTAGGGGAGTGCTCTGTTGAGGCTTGTAATTGAAAATTTTCTTCTGGGAAAACTTCGTTGTAAATGTCTTGTTCTAAATCGTTGTGTAATGAGGTGTCGCGTGATGCGGTTGGTTCTCATTGATACATCGGAGTCTAGAAATTGATTCCTTACTCTGCCGGAATTCTGGTATTGTCTATGGAATTCCTGGCCAGGGTTTTGAGTATAGACGTTACTGTGTTGTCTGGTTTGAAAATTATTATTTTGTACTGCGTTGTTTTGGTTAGAAACGGGTTGTGTACCTCGGTTAATATTGTAATTGTTATTAAATAGGTTCATTAGTGATGGGTTTTGGTTTTGTGAGGGTTTATTTTGTTGTGAAAAATTTTGGAAATTATTTCTTGTGACATAATTTTGTTTCGCGTAGTTATTACGATAATTGTTGTTAAGGCTCCATGTGCACGTTAAATGCGATTTTGATGATTTATGACTGTTTTCTTACCAATATTTCACGTTAATGGCAACAAAAAAAAACAAAATAAAATTACACCCTTTTAATAGCTGGTATGTAAACTAGGTCATCCATAGAGAAAAAATTCAAAACTGTATTTGAAATAAATGCTATTAGAACAACAACCCTTGAACATTTTTTAAAATGCGTAAATTCGAGTTTTTCAAACGCATATTACCTATTTCTTGAATAATTAACATGTCATTTTTATTAATATAATGTTAGAAAAAATCTTGAAGAAGGTCTTCTATAAATCAAATTTTAAAATATTTTCATTTTTGTCAATAATATATGTAGTCAAACTGAAGCAATTTTTCACGATTTTCATGGCAAGATATACATAAGAAGACCGCATTTCATTGAAAAGTATCACAGATAGTATAATTAATTGGTATTTCTAGAAGATAAATCAATGAAAAAATTATTGATTTTTAATAGTTATGACTTTCAAATAATTTGAAAACATATAACACTATTTTTATCTGTAAAATCAAAATTAGTTCGCTGATAGACAGCGAACAATGCAGGCGTTTTGTTCACGCCAAATTACATAAACGAAAAATGATTTCAATCGATTGAAATCCTCTCAAGAAAGAAAAACGAAACAGGGACAAAAAATGGTCGTACCGGAGTCATGGGGCCTTAAAGGGTTGGTTTCGATTTGTATAATTGTTGTGTGATTGAAAATTTCTTGGATTTGGGTTATATTCGTTAACATTTCTTCTTTCTAGGTTTGTTTCGTCAAAAAATAAATTGTGGGTTATTAAAATATTTTCAGCATCGGTTAGTGTTTCTACATTATTGGATGCTAATAAGCAAGACTTAAAGCTAGGTATGCAACTTAAAAATGCGTTTAAAACTAGTTTTTCGTTCCGAGATGTGGTAAATTCTACATGTGATACGGATACTGGTTCCAATAGATACTTGTAGTTTAATTTAAGGCAAGGTATCACTTGAAACACCCGAAAAATGCCTCAATTTCACGATTTTCGGGATTTGGCAACCCTGGTGGTGCAATCTGGTAACTGACAGCTCTATCGTAAAGTTGGACATTTTTGAGGTTATACGTACTCAGAACGTTTTGACATACGAGCGCTATTTGTGTTGTTTGCAGTAAGTTAAAAGATTTATCTCAGCTCAAAAATGGAATTAAATCGTGAACATTTTCGTGCGATTATTTTTTACAACTTTCGACGTGGATTAACTCAGCAACAGTGTATAGATGAACTTAATTCAATTTTGGGCGATGAAGCTCCATCAAGGACCAGTGTTTTTCGATGAAATGGTGAATTCAATCGAATCAAGACGAATTTCGTGAAGGTCGTCCAAAATCAGTTGTTGTTCTGGAAACCATTGATGCTGTGCGCAAACTGATATTGGAAGATCGTCATGTGACCTATCGTGAGTTGAGACATTCCTAGGCATTAGTGGGACCAGCATACATTCAATATTGCATGATCATTTGATTGTCAAAAAAATTTGTTCGCGTTGGATCCCGCATAATTTGACAAAAGCTCAAAAAGATGCTCGTGTCAATTGGTCTAAAGAAATGCTCAAAAACATCGATTTGCTGAGTCATCCACCGTATAGTCCTGACTTGGCACCGAATGACGTCTTTTTATTCTCGTACGTAAAAAACAAACTGAGAGGTCAACGTTTTTCGACACCTGAAGAAGTGGTTGCCGCATTCAGAATGCATGTTTTGGAGATACCTCAATCAGAGTGGCAAAAGTGCTTCGACAATTGGTTCAAACGCATGCAAAAGTGTATAGATTTTCATGGGGAATATTTTGAAAAACAATAAAGTGGTTTTCGATGATTAATATTTGTTTTTCTTCTCTAATCCCGAAATATAAAAGGCAACCTACGTATAGAGGTATAAGTGAAGAATAATTGTGAATTTTTTTAGAAAAATATATTTCAAAATGGCGGCTCCAGCCCCCCCTATGGCGTAAGACCGCGATCGGCGTGAGTTGATTCACGCGGTACCTTCTACAGCCTCGCCAAGTGATCCGAAACCAAAAATTCAAAAAGTTTATGAAACTAAATTAAATTTGTGGGGCCCCAACGTTTTCCGATTTTCGAAAAACGCCCTGAGACTAAAATGGCAGCTACTTGAAAAAAAAAATCACTTTTTTCACGCTTTTTTGGCTTAAAAACTCAAATAAAAAAAAAGTGGAATAAAAAAAAAAAAAAAAAAACTGGACGTTGGGGCCCCCCAAATTTAGTTTACTTTCTTTTGAGCTTTATTTTTATTAAAATCGGTTCATTCGTTCGAGCTGTAGAACGTACCGCGCTCCGGAAAAAGTGGTTTCGAGAAAAACGCGTTTAACCCTTTCAGTCACGGTGTCTACAATTGTAGACATCAAATTATAAGGACGATATCGCACGAGCTAAGCCGGTTTGTGTATTGCATCCTTAAAATTTCTTTAGCTACATTCTTTTGTTTCCGAAAATTGTTCATTTCGTTGTGGTTCGATGAACAGTGCAGACGTGATACAACAAAATAGTGAAGTTGTTCAACAGAAAAAAAATGGCAGGTGGGTGTTAAGCTTCACATTTAAGTTTTTCAGTGAAATAATTTTTTTTATGTAGGGTCAATTTTTTCTGAGATGCAGAACATTATACAGAAACGATAGAAATCAAAAACAAAATTTTTTTCGTTTTATTGGCCTTCTTGCATTACAAGGATGTTGTGTCTACAATTGTAGACATCTGTACGCATGGGATGTAAAAATAATAAATACTTTATGTTACAGGCTTACGAAAATTTAAAACTTCCGATGATATTTTGGAGGCACTTTTGAATGGTGATGATTCAGACCTCGGTGATCTTTTTACTAATGATGATTCCGAAATGTTTCTTCCATCAAGGACCAAACAAATTAATTATTTCGAGAAAGATCAACCTCAAGAAGTCTAGCTTCAACAACATCAATGTGAATTATTACAAGCAGTGATGCAAAGGGTGGGAAGCTCGGAGCCAGGTAACAATGAATTTGTGATTGTTGATTCCGAAGCAGATATTGAGGATATCCATATAAAGGCAATTGCATCGCCAAGCAATATATGAAAGGAAAACCTCATCCCTGGGGAATAAAAATATTTTTCTATGTAGGAAAAGTGGTATCTGCTACGATTCCATAATGTACCAAGAAAATTACAACCGAATTAGATCCTGCAACTGTACAACAGTACGGAAGTGCACTATCAGTAGTCCTGCACTTTGTAAGACGATTATTTGGAACATTTCGTTATCTATTTTTCGATAATTATTTTACATCCTATAATCTACTAGAAATGTTGCATCACAATTCTATTTTAGCCGCAGGAACAGTTTGAGTAAATAGGTTTAATAATCCATAGGAGTGGATTGTCGAAAAGAGAGATTTCAAAGAAACCGAGGGGATTCGCAGAGAAAATTTCATCCAAAAATGCAGACATTGTTCTAGTACAATGGTTGAACAGTAGCCCGCTATTCTCGAATCCAACTACATTGCTATTGGCGAGACTGATACTGTGAAACGGTGCGAAAAATCAAGGAAGGAATTTATAGATGTAAATAGGCCGCAAATTGTAAGGGAGTACAATGAATCAATGGGAGGTGTCAATACGTTTGTTTTTTTTTACTGTCTTGTACAGGATTAAAATAAAGTCCCGCAAATGGACGCTAAAAATGTTTTTCCATGGAATAGACATCGCAATGACTAATTCTTGGCTGGAGTACCGTCAAGATTGTAACAACGAGCAAATTCCTGCTAAGGATATTCTGGACTTGTTGTATTTTAGAAAAAGAGTTGGTGAAGCACTTATAAAATCGAATCAACCTTTGCTCACTCGGAAGATGGGAAAACCTTCGTCATCATCAATAACTGCAGCTTCTGCATCAAACTCCCGAAGCTCTTCGACTACTGAATTCCGACCAATACCGGAAATTCAATTTGATTTTATGGATCACATGCCAGAGCATACCGGCGGTTTATCCATGCGCCATAAAAATAGAAATTGCAGTGGAAAACCAAGGTGGAAATGTGATAAATATAATGTTCACTTTTGCCTACAAAAAGATTGAAATTGTTTCAAATCATTTCACAGAAATAAATTAATTTTATGTACTATATTAAATATGCTTTTTTCGATTAATTTCATGATGAAAGATTCTAAATCTACAACCTTTAAGTCACAATGTCTACAATTGTAGACATCATTTTATATTACTAACAAATCAAAAATCTCTACTTATTTTGTTATTGAAAGATCGTAGAGACATATTTAAGGTCAAAAACTATGAAAAATATTTTTTTTTTACATTCAATTTAATTCGTGACCGAAAGGGTTAAAGTTTCACGTTATAAAAAAAATCGTATTGAATATCGGAACAACCGTTCCACAAATCGGTCTGTAGCTCGTGAAATACAATCGATATCGAAATATCCTTTCGCCCCCGTATTCTCAACATGTTAAGGATGAAATAAAAAATAATAAAAAAAAAAAATGAATTTTTTTCCCGTCGAGAAGTGATACCTTGCCTTAAGCAAGCATCTGGTCTACGATTGATGGTGTATAGTTCTTCCTTTATGCTCTGGAACGATTGTTTAATGCCGAAAGCCTTTACGAGGGCTACTTTGGTGTCAAGCCAAGATCTCGATGTTAGTTTATTAACTTCATCTAGAGCTCGTCCTGTTTAACGTCTGAGAACGGTCTTTGTTACCGCTAATTGGTGTGTGGCTAAAGGAACCGCGTGAATGAGGTCCTCGCCTTCTTGAATCCACAGCCTGAAGGCGGCTTGTGAATTGGTGCACCGTCGTAAGGTGTCAGGTGTCTCGCAAATCGAAGTGTCTCCTCGAAAGAGAACGAAATCTCTAATTACCTTGTACTTGAATAGTTAACCTCAAGATATACGTCTTCGTTGGGCTGGTATCAGCTTAGGCCTATGATTTTTCACGGGCTTTAACTTAGAACTTCACTGAGTTAACACTTCTTTTAGTGAATTTCGTGAACACAATTCTGAGCTTTACTCGAGTCGAGTGTAATTTAGAACACAAACACTTAAGCTTTTACTCCGATTTAACACTTTTGAAATAGACTTCGTAAGCTAATGGTTGGATTTGACTTGAAACACAAATACACGAATTTCACACTAGTAGTAAGACATACACTTTTGTGGGGGCCAAAGTGTGCTACTACACTTTGAGCAGGTGCAAAGTGTGCTAGTCCCTAAGTAGTAAGACATACACTTTTGTGGGGGCAAAAGTGTGCTACTACACTTTGAGCAGGTGCAAAGTGTGCTAGTCCCGAAGTAGTAAGACATACACTTTTGTGGGGGCCAAAGTGTGCTACTACACTTTGAGCAGGTGCAAAGTGTGCTAGTCCCTAAGTAGTAAGACATACACTTTTGTGGGGGCCAAAGTGTGCTACTACACTTTGAGCAGGTGCAAAGTGTGCTAGTCCCTAAGTAGTAAGACATACACTTTTGTTCTGAATTGTTGGGGGCCAAAGTGTGCTACTACACTTTGAGCAGGTGCAAAGTGTGCTAGTCCCTAAGTAGTAAGACATACACTTTTGTTCTGAATTGTTGGGGGTCAAAGTGTGCTACTACACTTTGAGCAGGTGCAAAGTGTGCTAGTCCCTAAGTAGTAAGACATACACTTTTGTTCTGAATTGTTGGGGGACCAAAGTGTGCTACTACACTTTGAGCAGGTGCAAAGTGTGCTAGTCCCTAAGTAGTAAGACATACACTTTTGTTCTGAATTGTTGGGGCCAAAGGGTGTGAGTTTTTGCTACGAGGTCCAAAGTGTGTGACTCCGGCGGCCGGCTTCTGTATGGGGAAAAAGGCTGAAAGTGTAGTGCGTTTGGCGTTTGAGAAGCTGAAAGTGTGTGGCTTGTGGGCTGGCTGCTTGGGCATGGAATCATGGGCCTGGGTTGTGGAACTGAGCCGATTGGCTGGGAGCTGGATTTGGTATGAGATGACGTGATCGATGTGAAGAGTTTGAGGGTTTTTAACAAAGAAAACACATGATAATAGATGTCATTTCATTCTTTATTTATATGCATGAGTTTATTTTTTCAAAAATCGTACTTTTAGAAACCCACCGCGTGTTTCATCTATACCATCGAAGACGAAGTACTGATCTGAAGATTGGTTCAGTTCATCTATCTGGCGTTGTGTCTTCACCCTTTCCGAAAATCGGGGTGGTAAGAAGCAGAAGATGCCTTCGTCGAAATGGAGTGCCAGCCTTACTCCGTATTTCGTCTTCACCAGCCGAAACAGTTTAATGAGATATTCCTTCCCGATCTCGAGGGAGCTAGTGGGAATCATAGAGTCCCCATCACCCCCAACAGCGGAAGCTAATAATTCGAAAGTATTCTGAAAAAAATTACAAAAATAAAGTTATTGGCAAAAAAGTAAAACGGATAATATGAAACTTACCATATTTGACTATCAGACCTGTAAGGAGATTATGATTTTCCTCACGAGGAGCTCCGACTTATATACCCTATAATGGACCTAAATGTGGGCATTTCATGATATTGGAGGGAATGAAACAAATTCTCAGTTTTTAGTAGTTCCTCCATTTGTAAAATCCTACGTCGAAACCTGAGTCGGTCTAACACATTTTTTTGCCAAATACTCTGCCTACTACTTCTATATGCATACTCCCAGGCAATCATGTATTTGACCGAAACATGATCGGAAAAGTGGACATGTTTATCGTCCGTAGATGACATCGTAGAGGTTGATGAATTCAATCGCCAGCTAAAATATCAGAATTAACAGAGCAAACACTTGCATTACAGTAGAAAGTGATGGAAGGCAGGATTTGTATGATTTTTTAATCGGCTTGTCATATGGTCCGCAAACGTCCTTACCGCTAACAAACACACAATCTGGAGACAGGCGTAAATGTTCAGCTTCTACATTAGTTGGTGAAGAAGATGCGCTCATTATCAGAGAACAGAAGAAACACTTGACGTAATCCTTCAGGTTGGTGTAAAAGAAGCCGCTTTTCACAAGTTTAAGCACTTTCCTCTCCTCTAGATCCAGATTCTTGAACGTTTTTAGACGATCGTATTCATGTCTTAAGTTCATCATGGCGACTGACAATCTGAATGTTACAGAACATCTTTTATATCAATCCAGGAGTTATGAGATGATGGGAAACCAAGCCATTTTACAAGCACGCGATCTTTTCTTCGTTTTAAAACCTTCTCTACGAGATATACATCGGGATGCTTGACCTTTGTCAATTCTGTCTCATAGAAGCCCCCCTGGATAATGTTGCCTTGATAATCCTCAATTGAATATGTCCGTGGCTGCGTTTTTCTTACTTGCTTTATCTTGAATATCTCTGTCGACCAGTTCGGTGTGTAGCCTTTTTCAAAGACATGTTTGTGCTTGCTTATTCGAACATGATTACCTATTTTATATTTAGGTTTTGAAATAACCTTAACTTTCCTATAGAAGGAAGACAATAAATGAATCTCGTTTGATGTTTTGACATCTATAGGCCTCATTTTAATAGTACGGTGTTTTGTCTTGTTGTACTTAATAAGTAGCTTAGGTAATATATCGACCCAGTGATAATTTCCCTTCATGCTGAATTCTTTCCACATGATATTTTTCAATGTTCGATTAAACCTCTCGACAATGGAGGCTTTCAACGCACTGAATGTAGGGTAATGGTTTATCTCATAATGTTTCATCACCTGACGAAATACTTTGTTAAAAAACTCTGTACCGTCATCGGTTTGTAAGTTTCTAGGCACACGTTTTTGTTTGAAAATTTTTTCCATAGCCTTGGCTACAACATCTGCACTCTTATTTTTAATGGGGAAAGCCCATGCATATTTAGAAAAGGTATCGATCACTGTCAAAAGAAACTTTAAACCTTGATTTTGAGATGAGAATGCACTCATGTCAACCAGATCCGCTTGCCATAAATCATCTATGCCCCTGATGGTAACCCGTCGACGAGTGAATCGTCTACGTGCGGGTCTGTGCAGCTCATTAACAACTTGTCGTCTACTCATCTTGCTAAAGTTATAAATATTCCTCACGGCATTATATAGAATATCGATATCAACTCAGAGACATGATACAATTTAGGCACCCGTTCACAATGATGATTGCAGGCCCTTCCGGGTGTGGTAAAACAACCTTTATAGAAAATCTTCTTACGAGCGGTGCAATGATTCATCCGCAGGTGAAAAAAATCATGTGGTGTAATGCGGAGCAGCATTTCTAATGCAATCGTGGGGAACGTGTCGTTCGAGGTCGGCTGCGCCAGTTATAGCAGTTAAGTTTAGTAAAAAAAGAAAGTCCGCAACTATGTTTGAATTTGTTTTTATTACTTTCGCGAAATCAGTTACAAGGAGTTTAATATAGTATGACGATGTTTGATGGCCAAAACAGAAGTGCCTTAATGTTCTTTTATTAAACAAAAAAAAACTCGGTTTCCGGTTTTACAATAAGCCGTTTTCGATAAGGCTTTCTTAGGGATGCGTTTAGTGCCAGATGGGCTTATCAGCGGATGCGGTATTTTATGCATTTAATTTCTAATGCCAGATGGGCTTATCAGCGGATGCTGTATGCATCTCCTTTTTAATGCCAGCAGCGAATGTTGTTGTATCAATTGTGCCAGATGGGCTTATCGTCGAATCGATCCATAACTTTTTGAGCTACAATAGGAGCAGTTTTTGAAGATCCAGTTTTGTGATAATCGCGTTTAAAGTTTCAATACGAGAAAACAATTGGTTTTAGTGACTTATCGAATCATCGATTCCAGGCGCATAAAAGGAACCTTCAACTTCTAACTCACTCACACCGTCACTTGTATTGCCCTCATATATCTCTGTGAATTCATGCCCTTGATAATATCCTTTCTTAGAACATTTTCGAGCTATATCTCCTATTGAAATATATAAAGTAGTCATTGATTTATATGTCAATTGTGAAAAATAAATTAGCTGATCTTCTTGTCTATTCGAAACTGTTCGGACGCGTTTTCACTATATTAAAACAAATATTAATTAAATTACAACAGGTTATGGGCCCAGACATGCGGTTTGGGATGCCTAATTAATTATTTGTTTTAATAAAAGTTTATTTTGCCCGGAAAGTACACCGGTGAACGCGATTTTATCAGTTTAATTTTCAAGTCGTATTTGTTTTTTATTTGTAATGGCAGGACAATTACAAATTGAAAAATTAAAGGGACGCGAAAATTACGACAGCTGGAAATTAGTAGCGAAATTTTACTTAATAATTAAGAATTATTGGGAATGTATCGTGGGATCAGTGGTAGACGCCACTCTCAATTTAAAAGCTATTTCCGAGATAATTCTTCTTATCGACCCGGTAAATTTTTCATATGTACAAGAATGTACGACGGCAAAGGAAAAAAAAATTTGAAAAAGGTGTTCGAAGATACGGGAATTTGTCGTCGAGTAGAACTGTTGAAACAGTTGGTCCAATTGAAGTTGGGCGATTGTGAATCGAGGGAGGACTACATCAGCAAAATGACATTGACCTCAATCAAGGTTAAAAAAGCTGGACTCACAATAGATGATGAGATCGTTGGATCGCTAATGTTAGCGGGACTTCCAGATGAGTACAAGCCATTGGTGATGGCAGTAGAAAATTGCAGTACTAAATTAACATCTGATTTTGTTAAGACGAGGCTACTGCAAGAGGTCAAATTTGAAAAGAATGATTCTCATTCATTGGCATTAGTGAGCAAACGAGGAACACAAAAGAAAATTAAGGTAAAATGCTTTGAATGCAATGAGGTAGGTCATTATGCAAAATATTGTCCTAGACGAAAGGGAAAGCAGCAGAGCGGTAGTGGCAGGAAAGCGGCGGCTGATAAATCGCTTTATGCAGCATTAGTTGCAAAAACGTCTTCAACTAATTGGTACATTGATTCGGGAGCATCAGCTCATATGTCTAACAGTCGAGAATTTTTTAGCCGAATAATGGAACCGTCATCAAGTGAAATAATTATTGGAAATAGTTCCAAATTATCAGTGGAGTGTGCCGGAGACGTCAAGTTGCAAATTTCGAATGGTAGACAGTGCGACGCAGTCAACGTTAAAAATGTTCTGTATGTGCCAGAAATTTGTGGAAATCTTTTGTCAGTTAGTCAAATCACAAAAGGAGGTAACACAGTTATTTTTGATAATAAGAAGTGTGAAATTTTCGATCGAAATCGAGAATTAGTTGCTCGGGCACCACTTGTGAATGACATGTATCAATTGGTATGTTTTTCTGAAGCAGTTGAAGGGAGTAATATCGCTCTAAGTGCAGTTGAGGATCGGCAACTCTGGCATCGTAGATTGGGTCATACAAATTTAAGCAAGGTTCAGGAAGCCGTTGTTGGTGTTAATTTTTCGCCGAAATCTCTTGATGAGAAATGCATTATTTGTATCAAAGGGAAGCAAACGCGATTGCCTTTTAATAATGTAGGAGTTCGTGCGGAAAATATTTTGGATTTGGTTCATTCTGATGTATGTGGACCCATGCCAAGTAAATCATTGGGTGGTGCAAGTTATATTTTAACATTTGTCGATGATTATAGCCAAGGGCGCCCATAGAACTTCTTCCAAGGGGGGGGGAGGGGCAAGACAAAAAGTTTATAAAATAACCACCCACTCCATTTAGAATCTGAACTTATGGTTGAAATTTGAACGTAAGTTCGTTAACGGACACAATCGTTCTACTCTTTCGAGTCCATACAAAGGCCTTAAAACATGCGTTCAAGAATACTAGCCGATAACTTCGGAACGCTTAAATGGCTCCCAGTCGTAGAGGTGCTTGTACATGAGCAATTTTTCAAACAATTAATTGTCAGACGACTATTGCCAAAATTAGTGAAGCGAATTATGAATGGCGGCAATATTTCGACAATGTGGATATGTTTTCATAGATTGCTGATATTTCTCGCCCTATACTCGTAGTTTCTGTATTTGCAAGAAAAATTTATGTCTTCCACTTCCATGCTTCATCACCTCCTTAAAAAAATCTGCCAACAGTCTGGGCGCAACTTTATTATTTTTCCGGCAGAAGTTCAGAACGCATTCAATTCCGGTATGTTAACATGTGACTGAAAACCAAAAAGCTCGGGAAGCGGTTAGAATAGGGTGTAACATATGAATTATATATTTGGGTCACATTCTGGGATGATTCCGGGTCTAGAGGTTGAAAAATACAAAACTTAAAAATAGGTGATTATTAAACAAGCCTGGGGAAGCGAAAAGATATTCGATATCTGATCAGACCTGAGAGATATGGTAACATTTATGAAAAAATATACAACCACTTTACACCCTCTTAGGGGTAGAATTTCAAAAAATCTTGAAAAATCATTATAGGTATCATATGAAAAATCCGTAGAATAAAAATGGATTCAATATTTCAAAAGACCTAGTAGATATGACGAAAATCGTGAAAATATATGCATTTTATATGTACTGATACTTTTTTTGCCCCCCCCCCCCCTTCTGAACGCCAATGAATATTCGAATTTTTTTTTCAGAATTTCTTTTCTAGTTGATTTACATATACGTACCGAGTTTCAACTTCCCACCATAAGCCATTTTAAAGTTAAGAAAAACACCCCCCACCCCCGCACCATACTACCCCTAAAAAAATTTTTATTGTTCCACCATGCCACTACTATAGCTCTATCTAAATACCAAGTTTCAGCTTTCTATCCTTATAGGTTCTTATGATATAAGCATCGGAACTTTTTCTTTCTCACCCTTCCTCACCCTATACTCCCACACCCCCAAAATTTTCCTACTAGGGTTCTATTAGGCCTACTTCTGGTAAAAATTTGAAGCGTCCACCTTACACTGTTATTGAGATATGAAACCTGTTATTTTTGAAAAATTCTTATCCGCTCCACTTCCGTGCTCCCCGCCCCCTTCAAAGATTTTACTTTGAGCAATCTTTATTTATCAAGCTTTATACTCAAACCGAATTTTGTTTTTGTGGTGCTATTGGTTTGTGAGATATCGAAATCTAAAGTTTTTCACCCCCCACCCCCGTACGTCACTACCCCCACCCAAAAATTTTATTTCAATCTACTGTCCTAGTATAACACAGATATTTGTTAAGTATAGGAGATATGGATTTTAGAATGTGTCGTTCTCGACTTTTTTGCGCTTCGGTCGCATTGTTTCCCGCTCCACTGCCAAACCCCTTCACCCATATCATCAATTTTTTTGCAAATGGGTCCACTATCCAAGCTTTATAGAAATTCCAAGTTTCAGTCTCCTAACATAAGCGGTTGCTGAGATCTAGAAATCCATATTTTTCGTATAAAACGCTTCCCCCACCTTACCTCTCACACCCCCACCCCTGGAAATAATGTCGATTCAAGGGGTCTACCCAGTCTATTCATAGAAAAAAATTTAATTTAATAGCTCCACTGGTTTGAGAGCTACAATCCTTCAAACGATTTTGAGTGGGGCGGTCGAAAATTTGTATTGCTTTTTTCGTGTCTACTAGTTTTTTTTAAAAATCGATAACAATACTGTATTATAAATAATAAAGTAAAATTTACTTTATCTGGCAAACTTTATACAGAAACCGAATTTTGTTTTTAAATTGCAATTGGTTTGTGAGATATTGTAACCAAAAGTTGTTCATCCCTCTGGAGGTGTTTTTCCTTACTCTATAGAACGCCTTCAGCTACAAAGTTGAAACTCGTTATTTATGTATATGTAAATCAACCAGAAAAGTAGATAAAATAAATCTTAAATATCCATTAGTGTTTGGAAATAGGTCGAAAAATATTATCAGGGAAAATGATATGCACATATTTTCAGGATTTTCGTCATATCTATTAGGTCTTCCCAAATATTGAATTCATTTGTATTCTACGGCTTTTTCATATACATACTCGTAAATAAGTAGAAAGTGTTTTCATGATTTTCTTAAATTACTTTTTCATGAATTCTGCCATATCCCCAGCCCTGATATGATATGGACTATATCTCCATTTTGATAGGGTTGCGTAATAATCGCTTAAAACTATCATAGTTTTTAAGTTTTTTGCCTTTTTTAACCCTAAGAGGGTATAAAAGGGTTGAACACGTTTTCACGAATTCCGTATCTTCTTTTAGAAGTGGTAAGAAATTGGATTGGTTTTTACTTTCTCGTGCTGTACTTCCTAGAGTTTCACAATTTTTGCCATCCTTTAGTTCTGATGAGATATGAAATTGGTTGTTTCTATTTTAACTACTTTTATTTTTAGAACAAAATTAATTTTCCAAGGAAAGTCATAATCTCGAAACAACTGATGATATACTCCGATTTTGATCGCTCCCGAACTTTGACCCGAAAAAGAATAAAGTTTCACCCAGACTATTGGCAGATTTTTAAATCGATAACATTACTTTATTGTTAAAATAATAAAGTAAAATATACTTGCAAACAGTAACAGTTAACAGTTTAATTTGGCTATTTCGTTTGATAAAGTTCTGTGTGAATTTAGCTACATCGACAGCACTTAGCAAAAAAAGGGTCATCTGAAGAAGGATCATATTGTTTTCACCTTATTAGGGGTCATTCCACCAAGAATCGCCAAAGTTGTGACCTTATCATTTCTGATTCTTTTGGAAAAATTTGTAATTGAAGAACAAGTGGAAAAATAATTGAAATCAAGGATTTGTTTCTATCTCATTTTTTAACTAACAAAAACAATAACAATCTTTAAAATAAGCCCTACTTTATTATTCAAGGATGAAAATTACCAGAGATATGAATTTTCAAAGAGGATTCGGATATCGTTTTGAGGAAATTTTTAACATACTGCAACTAACAAAAAATAATGAGATAGAAACAAAAAATTGAAATCATATTTTTTTTCACTAATTCTTCGAGTACACAAAATTTCAAAAGAATCGGCGATGATAAGGTCACACTTTTGACGATTCTTGATTAAATTACCTTTTTTCTATAAAATTAATTGAGAATTCTCTTCGATTTTTTTAACCATTGAGATTCCAAGTTAATTTTTTGATATGTTTTGAAAAACAGTATAACCCATAAAATATAAAAAAATTTAAAAAAAAACGTTTGTGAGATAGGTATTTAAGGATAAAGGACAAAATCGTTATCATTGAAAAAAAAAAAATGTCAAGAATAGTTTTGCGACAACCTCACCCTTTAAAATAAGCCCCATTTTATTATTCCAGGATAGAAATTACCAGAGATATGAATTTTCAAAGAGGACTCGGATACCATTTTCGCAAAAGCTAACAAAAAAATTATATAGAAACAAAAAATTGAATTTCAATTCTTTTTTTCATTAGTTCTTAAAGTACAAAAACGTTACAAAAAAGTAACGAAAAATCTTGTAAAACACACGCTTGGTCGTTCGATTTGGAAATAAACTGCAGTCTGCTGTGTTTTGGTGCCTGATCTGATTCTTCTTCAGTACGCGGCCTTGGTCAATTCCGGAAAAGGGCTAATTATCTAAGTCTATAGCTTGATTTGATATTCATTTTAGTGTCATTACTGAGATTAGTTAGTCGAGGCATGAAAGATGTGTAGAATAATTGTAAGTGAATGAATGGTAAAAGTAGATGCAACATAGTGAAATCCAGGGGGGGGGGTGCTAGTGCCCCTTCTTGCCCTCCCTGTGAATTCAGGGGGGGCAAGTGCCCCTTCTTGCCCTCCCTGTGAATTCAGGGGGGGGAGGGCAAGTGCCCCTTCTTGCCCCCGCCCTGTGGGCGCCCATGATTATAGCCGTAAAGTGTTCGTTTATCCTTTGAAGTCGAAAACGGAAGTTTTTGTGACATTTCAGAAGTTCAAAAGTTTTGCTGAGAACCAAAGTGGACGCAAATTAAAAACATTCAGAACGGACAATGGTACGGAATATTGTAACAAGAAATTTATCGATTTCTTGGATAGATGCGGAGTCTTGCACCAGAAAACTGCTCCATACACACCAGAACAGAACGGCGTTGCAGAACGCATAAATAGGACGATCATTGAAAAAGTTCGATTCATGCTGATGGATGCGAAACTTCCAGAACGATTTTGGGCTGAAGCTGCTTCAACTACAGCTTATTTAATAAATCGTATTCCAGGTAGAGGGAAAAATGACATAACATCTGAGGAGCTTTGGTTTGGTAGGAAATTCGGATGTAAAGCTATGGTTCACGTAGCTAAGCAGCTTCGTAAAAAGTTTGATGCAAAATCCAAAGAATGCATCATGGTTGGTTACAGTGAACAGTCTAAAGCGTATCGACTCTATGACGAGAAAACTAAAAAAATATTAATCAGCCGAGATGTAATAGTTATTGAACACCGAGGAAGTCAAGGAATAAAGGAATGCAACAATTCTAAATATTTTGATTTTTCGCCAATAGTTGATGACGAAAAGAATGATGTTCAAGTATCTCCGGTTGCCAATAATAACGACTTCAGTGAGGGTAGTTCTTCAAGAAATGGAAATTCGTTATTGTTGGAAAGTTTTGCTGATACGAGCAGCAAACCCAATTGTATGTCAGGCGACATGAACAACGAAGATATTGATGTTGATGTCAACAAAGAAGACAATGTGGGAAGAGTAATTCCACTGCGTTCCGAGCGAATTGCCCATCAGGCAGTTAATTTACTAATCGCTGATGTTTCCAGAACGAATGAACCTGTGACAGTACAAGAGGCATTGTCTAGTTCTGAGGCTACACACTGGAAGGCGGCAATGGGGAGTGAGTATGAATCGCTCATCGAAAATGGTACATGGATTTTGACTGATTTACCAATGACACGGAAGGCGATAGATACCAAATGGGTATTTAAAATAAAACGGGACACTACTGGCGCTATTGTGCGTTACAAGGCACGTCGACGGAATAATTAAATTGGAGTACAAGCGGACTGATGAAATGATTGCAGACATTATGACCAAATCCATAAATCATATAAAATTAAATCAATTTGTAAGGAATTTTGGATTATATAAATAATATTAACTTAGGGAGGGTATTGAAATATATAAAGTAGTCATTGATTTATATGTCAATTGTGAAAAATAAATTAGCTGATCTTCTTGTCTATTCGAAACTGTTCGGACCATGGATGTAGTAGTATAACTGGATCGGCAGTAAGCGAAATTTTGCCTAATAGGTTCTGGTTGTGTGAGTTGTCTATTTGCGTTAGTGTAAGTGTATTGGGGGGGGGGGGGCTACAAAATAGAAAACACGTACTGTACCCGGGAAATTTTTTTGGTCCGACGCTGTGGTGAAAACAATTGTCAGAAATGATTGTCATAACCCGTACAAATTTTCTTTGAAAGATGGGAACAACTGTCACAAAACGAATTAGTCTCACATATAGGAATTTTATGCAATACAGCCGATCCAGTTATACTAATACATCCATGGTTTGGACGTGTTTTCACTATATTAATACAAATATTAATTAAATTACAACATTACCTCGCGTTCCTTTAGGATAGTTTGGCAAAAATGTTTCATTCTAATTTTTCATTTCGACATATGGTTGAAAAATCGTACATTTTGCGTATGATGAAGGGTTCTCATTGCACATCGTAGATAAGGCTGAAAAATCGTACATGTACGATGAAAATCGTACGCCTGGCAGCACTGCCCCCCCCCCCCCCCACCCAGCACCGAACGCCACTCTTTCTACTAAAACATTTATTTCTTGTCTCCTAGTATATCTACAAACCGTTTTTAAGTTTCAATTTCATGACATTAACGGATTAGAAGATATGGACTACGGCCTTGTCCCAACCTCCCTATCCAGTGGAGTTCAGCTCGGATGTTAATCCAATTCAATACTCTTCATTTTGCCGCAGCTGTTGGCATTCCACAGAATCATATATTCTTCCAGCATTATTCTATAGTACGTACCTATATTTGCATTACAAGAAATTTTTTTCGCTCCCCACTGATGTTGCCAATGCGTTTTTTATGTAAAAAATTTCGAAACTAGCGGATTTCCGTATTGATGACATTTACCTCACCTTTCACAGCGGCTTACCAAATTCACGGAAAAAATATGTCTCGAAAAGAACTCCAATTCGTGCAACGGCGTATTCAGCGGGTTCCAATAAACTAAACTGCTATGTAACAGATACCTTTATACCTTTATACTTTTACATAATATACAACCACGGATACATCGTGAGAGCTTGGCTTGCACGGGGTTGCAACGGTCTCTCGATACCGGACCGTGGTGGAGTGAAGACCTCCACAAAAGATCACTAGCGTTTCTTTTGAAATACACAACATTTTTGGCGACGAGGTAGTGTTTTTGAACCCTAAATAAAAAAATAAAATGAAATAAAAATTCGTACAGTGGAAATACGTAAAAATTCATACAGTGAAAAACTCGGTATTGTATAAATTTTGCGCATGGCACATGGTCCATACCTACAAATAAAATAAAAGACAATAAAAATTGCGGCATCATACAAATAAAATAAAAGACAATAAAAATTGCGGCATCATAGTGATTTTTGCGCGTGGCACATGGTCATAAATAAAATAAAATAAAATACAATAAAAATTGCGGTATCATAGTGTTTTTTGCGCGTGGTCATAAGTAAAATAAAAAAAAAAAATCTGCTAACAATCTGGGCGTAACTTTATTATTTTTCCGGCAGAAGTTAGGAACGCGTTCCATTCTGAAATGCGGTGTAGGCTACTATGTGACTGAAAACCTATCAAAAAGAACAAGATCATGGAAGTGAAAATCTGATTGGATCTGAGAGATATGGAATAGTTTATGAAAAAGTACACAATCACTTTACACCCCCTTAGGGGTCAATTTTCAGAAAATCTTGAAAGCACTTTCTTGGTATTCATATGGAGAATACATAGAATAAAATTAAATTCATTATTTGGGACGAGGTAGTAGATATGTCGAAAATCGTGGGAAAATATGCATTGTATTTTCACAGATAATTTTTTTTGCCTCCCTTCTGAACGCCAATAGATATTCGTTTTTTTTATTCAAAATTATTTTTGTAGTTGATTTAGATATACACACCGAGTTTCAACATTGTAGCTTAAGCCGTTCTATATATAGGAAAAACACCACCCACTTGTACCACACTACCCTTAGGGGTCGAATTTCAAAAAACCTTGAAAACACTTTCTAGGTATTCATACGAAGAATCCGTAGAATAAAAATGAATTCAATATTTGGAAAGACCTAGTAGATATGACGAAAATCGTGAAAATATATGCATTCTATACTTACTATATTTACAAATATTTTTTTTGCCCCCCCCCCCCTTCTGAACGCCAATGAATATTCAAATTTTTTTTTATCACAATTATTTTTATAGTTGATTTACATATACACACCGAGTTTCAACATAGTAGCTTAAGCCGTTCTATATATAGGAAAAACACCCCCACTTGTACCACACTACCCTTAGGGGTCGAATTTCAAAAAACCTTGAAAACACTTTCTAGGTATTCATACGAAGAATCCGTAAAATAAAAATGAATTCAATATTTGGAAAGACCTAGTAGATATGACGAAAATCGTGAAAATATATGCATTTTATATACACTATATTTACAAATAATTTTTTTTGCCCCCCTTTCTAAACGCCAATGAATATTCAAATTTTTTTTTATCACAATTACTTTTCTAGTTGATTTACATATACACACCGAGTTTCAACTTTCTAGCATGAACCGTTTAATAGTTAGGAAAAACACCCCCTACCCCCGTAGCATACTACCCCAAAAAAAATATATTTTTCCAACATTCCGCTACTATAGCTCTTTCTAAATACCAAGTTTAAGGCTTATATCATTACAGGTTCTCAAGATATAAGCATCGGACCTTTTTCCTTTTCACCCTCCCCCACCTCCCCCTCTACACCCACAACCCCAAAAACTTATTTCCCTACTAGGGTTTAATTAGCGCTACTTCTGGTAAAAATTCTAAGCACCTATCTTAAACTGTTCTTGAGATATGAAATGTGTTTGATTTGAAAAATTCTCATCCCCTCTACTTCTATGCTCCACCTCCCAATTAAAAAATTTTACTTTGATCAATCTTTATTTGTCAACTTTTATACCCAAACCAAATTTTATTTTTCTAGAGCAATTGGTTCATGAGATATCGTAATGTTAAGTTTTTCACCCCCCACCCCCATACACAACTTCCCCCACCCAAAATATTTCTTCATTCTGTTCTCCTAGTATAACTACAAATATTTCTTAAGTTTGAATAGTGTGCCATTAACGGTTTAGGAGATATGGATTTTAAAATGTGTCTATCTCGCCTTTTTTGGGTTTCGAACGCATTACATTTCCCCCCACTCCCACACCCCTTGATCAATATTGACAATTTTTCTGCAAATGGGTCTACTATCAGAGCTCTATAGAAATTCCAAGTTTCAGCTTCCTAACATTAGGGGTTACTGAGATCTGGAAACCAAAATTTTCGGTCTAAAACGATTCCCCCTCCTTCCCCCTCACACCCCCACCCCTAAAAATTTGGTCACTTCAAGGCGCCTACCCCGTCTATTCGTTAAAAAAATTTCAATTTAATATCTCAAAGCGTTTGGCAGCTACGAGCCTCCAAACGATCATGCGTACGGCGGACAGACGGACTGAAAATTTTTATTGCTTTTTTCGCGTCTACTAGTTATGAAACGTGAAAATAAAAATTTTGAGGGTAGCAAATTTTTTTTTTTTAAAAATCAATCACAATACTTAATTATTAAAATAATAAAGTAAAACCGTAAAAAAGCTGCATCATAGTGATTTCTGTGCGTGGCACATGGTCGTAACTACTTAAAATTAATTTAACAAGTAAAATAAAATTAGACGATATATAATTATGTCCATTATCGGGACGATAGAGAATTACGCGCCGCCTGCGAGCTTCAAATCATATGTAGAGTAGGGTGGTCCTTATATAGGGTATGTTCAAATTTTTTTTCACGCTGGTCCTAAATCGGTTCCAAATATATAAAAAAAAAATGCCTGCCAAATTTCAGCTCTTAGTTTTAATATTTACCCGAGCCCCCCAGCAGCCAAAGTTTTAAATAGAAATAACATGGGAAAAGTTCTGATGTACTTTTAGAATTTTTAACTGATGAACTAATGTACGGACTATAATCACCAATAGATATTCTTATAGGAAATTTAACGCTTTACAAAAAAGGTCTGGTATGATTTTGCGCTAACTCTATCGGTTCCAAAGTTATTAGAGGTCAAAGTTGAAGTTATAGTCAGTTTCTTAGTTTACTATATTTTTATCGTGATATAATGATTTTATAATGTATAACATGTTATAACTCATATTCTACTTGATTTTTTCATCCTCCGCTCGTCCGTGAGGTGGCGCTGATGCTACTTGTTGTTGCTTTCTTCTTTATCGACGGTCGACCTCTGATTATTTCTGACGCGAGAGATGGCGCTAACTGACTGTACTGCCATCTATTAGTATTCACTCTTACTATCTTCATTGAAGCATAAAACATATGTTCTATGATTAAAGTGAAAAGTAGCTCCATAACCTCTATTTTTAGCAACTAATAGATTCATAATTCATCTATGATACTTATCGCCCGAATTATCGATCATAGCAATTTTCGATGAAAATGTTTCATTAGAAACAAAATCGAAAATGGTGAGTAAGCTGTATGAGGGAGTAGAAGAGCTTTCAAACGAAACTATTCCAGAAGAAGACATGGACTTGGACTATACAAATGAAAAATGTAGCGTAAAACGCTATCAATGCAAAAATATGAACGAGTTATTGTACAACGATATCGATTTTTTCGTAACCACAGAATCGATCAAATTTTTTGAAAGATTTGAATTACAAACAGATTTTTTTGCAAATTCATCCCTCTAAATGGGCTGAAAATGAAAGTTACAATATTGCATTAAACGTTGTCTAAAATTTATCAGTTGTGAATGATTGTGCTGTGAGAGGAGTTAAGTTAGTGCAAGATTTTTGTAAACACTATACTGAAGATAAAAAACAATTGCAATATGTACTACAATTACAATTGGTTAAAAATCATCGACAGTTATTTCCTGATGCGCTAAAAAAAACTAATGTAACAACTTTATAAAAAAATAAATGAATTTAAAAAAAAATGCCAATATTTGTATTTTTCGCAATGTATTGGATTTTATTAACATTTAAATAATTAATATTTTTTTCAGGACGATCGTAACGAAAAGAAGAGTCAAATAGAATATGAATTATAACATGTTATACATTATAAAATCATTATATCACGATAAAAATGTAATAAACTATGAAACTGACTATAACTTCAACTTTGACCTCTAATAACTTTGGAACCGAATAAATTTCCTATAAGAATATCTATTGGTGATTATAGTCCGTACATTAGTTCATCAGTTAAAAAATTCCAAAAGTACATCAGAACTTTTCCCATGTTATTTCCATTTAAAACTTTGGCTGCTGGGGGGCTCGGGTTAATATTAAAATTAAGAGCTGAAATTTGGCAGGCATTTTTTTATATATATTTGGAACCGATTTAGGACCAGCGTGAAAAAAAATTCGAACATACCCTATATAAGGACCACCTTAATGTAGAGCGTATGAAAAATTTGTTCAAAATTAACAATATTGGGGACCCCATGAAGGCCGCACATTTCCTAACTTTGGTCGGGCCGCAAGCGTACGAGCAAGCAAAGGCTCTGTGCGACCCAGAAGATGTAAATAAAAAAAGTTACTCGGAAATTGTGCAAGTGCTGGAGAAGCACTATGCACCTAAGACAATATCGACGGCGGAGCGGGCAAAATTCTATCATCGTACTCAACAACCCGGAGAATCGGTAGCTGAATTCATTATGGACTTGAAACTGCTGGCACGGACCTGTGATTTCAAATCGCATCTTAATGAAGCGTTAAAGGACCGGTTCATATTCGGTTTGTCAAATGATCACGTTCGGTCAACGCTCATGTCAGAAGAATATACGTTTGATGAAGCCTGCAAGAAAGCATTAGCGGTGGAATTGTCCTTCACACAGGCCCGACAATAGCCCTGACCAGAATAGACTTAAGGAATCTTAACAACTTTTCGTCAAACGCCTTAAGGCACGTAAAGTTTGTGGCAAAACTTATTGAATCTTATACCTATCCACAATAGCCTTAAGGTAAGAGAAGTTTGACAGCTAAAAAAGTCAAATATCGGCCGCCAAATACTCATCAAGAGAGTGCAAATTAAAATAAATTTTTCTTTTTTAAAGGGGAGTTAACTATAAATCACAAGTCTGAAGTCACAAAGTACAAAAATTTCGGAAAATCTGTGAATAAATGTCAAACGCATAAGTTTGCTTAAGTTTCTACGCTCAGAACCGTACACTTAAGTTTTAACGAAAGTTTGGAAAAGTCAACGAAAGATGCCTTAAGTCCATTCTGGCTGTCTACGTGCATTTCTATACAGTCGTAGAAAAACTTAAGCTGCCTTAAGGTGCCTTAAGTCTATTCTGGTCAGGGCTAATCAACGGTAAATTCGTCGAGCGACCATGCGGTTCAGCATAAGTCGAGTTCAGTGCATAAAAATAATCAGCATTGGAAAAAAACCCGAATGGTAAATCAAACCAAAACAACAACAACAACAACAAGTCCAGTCGTAAAATGTACTATGCAGTTTGCAAAAAAACCAACCATAACACGGATAACTGTTTCTTCCGGAAGTGTTCCCGTAAGAACGTGAATGCAGTTGGCGAAAGCCTGGATCCAGAGAAGGAGACCGATTTGAATGTCGGAAAACTGGCGATCGCTACCATCGCGGATGTCAGCGCAGCATCAAGTTCAACCGTGCCCTCATCCTGCTTCGTAGATGTTTAACTCGAAAATATTAGCGTAAGAATGGAAGTTGATTCGGGTGCATGCTACTCAATTATGTCCTATGAATACTTTAATAATGTATTTTCAGATATTCTTAATTTAAATGAATGTAAGCAATCGATTCATGTAGTTACTGGCCAACCAATTCATATCGTCGGTAGTGTAAATGTACGAATCGCGGACTGGGAGTTTCCTAAACGAATTCATCAGGTAAAGTTAACAATTATAAAGTCAATAAAATCATTTACCCCCTTGTTGGGACGCGATTGGTTAGAGAAGTTGGTACCAAATTGGAGAAATGCTTTATTGTATTCATTTCAATCTAAGAGTTTTCCTAATAAGGCTGACCCTTCCAACGTTACTGCCGCCAATAACTACTCAGGTAGCAATGAAAATATTAGTGCGTACCTTATAGAGAAGCAATATAAAGTGATTTTTGGAAAATCTCCTTCTGATTACATCAGACATTTTGAAGTAAATATTCACGTAAAACCAGATTCACATCCCATTTATTTCAAAGCATACACGGTGCCCTTTGCACTAAGCGATAAAGTAAACGCAGAGCTTGTAAGATTGCAAAAAGAAGGCGTAGTAGAGCCTGTAAGATCAAGCGAGTGGGCAAGTCCGATTGTCATTGTCCCAAAAAAAGACGGTAGTATAAGACTTTGTGTAGATTTTAAGGTCACACTGAATAAAGTTATTGATAACGAAGGTTATCCCCTACCACGAATAGATGATCTGCTCAGCAATTTAGTGGATTGTGTTGGGTCGTCGCAAATCGCTGTGCAAGGGGCACACAATTTTTACGATGCACTGTAGACCTTGTTCCAAGCACTAGTAAATTGGGTCAATGGAACGAATCTACAGCTGCAAATGGCCTTCAACGGCTAGGTGGTCGTGTGCTAAGTACATATCATACAGCCTATGTAAATAGAGCCCGACAACAGCGGTACGATCAGCTAGAGGATTTGGAAAGATTTGATTACCATTTTTGGTAACAAACACGATTTGTTCTGCATGTCGAGGCGGGGGGGGGGGGGGATTAGGACAAGGGGACGGTTCGGAGTTCGGTCGACGACGGATGAGAGGTCATGAAATTTTAGGAACAGGTATACGCCCAACTAAAGAAAAATTAAAAGCCATAGAAGATGCACCGGCACTAACCAATGTAACTCAATTAAAAGCCTATCTCGGGTTATTAAATTTCTATAATCGGTTTATTCCGAACCTGGCCAGTGAGATAAAGGCGTTATGTAATCTTCTAAAAAAGGACTCCAAATTCATCTGGTCAAATAAGTGCAGTTAAATATTTGAACACAGCAAATCATTGATAATTACTTTATTATTTTAATAATTAAGTATTGTGATTGATTTTTTAAAAAAAAAATTTGCTTCCCTCAAAATTTTTATTTTTACGTTTCATAACTAGTAGACGCGAAAAAAGCAATAAAAATTTTCAGTCCGTCTGTCCGCCGTACGCAAGATCGTTTGGAGGCTCGTAGCTGCCAAACGCTTTGAGATATTAAATTGAAATTTTTTAAAGATCAAATTTTTAGGGGTGGGGGTGTGAGGGGGAAGGAGGGGAAAATGTTTTAGACCGAAAATTTTGGTTTCCAGATCTCAGTAACCCCTAATGTTAGGAAGCTGAAACTTGGAATTTCTATAGAGCTCTGATAGTAGACCCATTTGCAGAGAAATTGTCAATATTGATCAAGGGGTGTGGGAGTGGGGGGAAATGTAATGCGTCCGAAACCCAAAAAATGCGAGATAGACACATTCTAAAATCCATATCTCCTAAACCGTTAATGGCACACTATTCAAACTTGAAAAATATTTGTAGTTATACTAGGAGAACAGGACGAAGAAAAATTTTGGGTGGGGGAAGTTGTGTATGGGGGTGGGGGGTGAAAAACTTAAGATTACGATATCTCATGAACCAATAGCTCAAGAAAAATAAAATTTGGTTTGGGTATAAAGGTTGGTAAATAAAGATTGATCAAAGTAAAATTTTTTAAGTGGGAGGTGGAGCATAGAAGTGGAGGGGATGAGAATTTTTCAAATCAAACACATTTCATATCTCAAGAACAGTTTAAGATAGATGCTTAGAATATTTACCAGAAGTAGCGCTAATTAAACTCTAGTAGGGAAAAAATTTTTGGGGTTGTGGGTGTAGAGGGGGAGGGTGGGGGAGGGTGAAAAGGAAAAAGTTCCGATGCTTATATCTTGAGAACCTGTAATGATATTAGCCTTAAACTTGGTATTGAGATAGAGTTATAGTAGCGGAATGTTGGAAAAATATAATTTTTTTTTGGGGTAGTATGCTACGGGGGTAGGGGGTGTTTTTCCTAACTATTAAACGGTTCATGCTAGAAAGTTGAAACTCGGTGTAAATATGTTAATCAACTAGAAAAGTAATTGTGATAAAAAAAAATTTGAATATTCATTGGCGTTCAGAAAGGGGGGCAAAAAAAATGATTTGTAAATATAATATATATAAAATGTATATATTTTCACGATTTTCGTCATATCTACTAGGTCTTTCCAAAAATTAAATTCATTTTTATTCTACGGATTCTTCGTATGAATACCTAGAATGTGTTTTCAAGGTTTTTTGAAATTCGACCCCTAAGGGTAGTGTGGTACAAGTGGGGGTGTTTTTCCTATATATGGAACGGCTTAAGCTACAATGTTGAAACTCGGTGTGTATATGTAAATCAACTAGAAAAGTAATTGTGAAAAAAAAATTTGAATATTCATTGTCGTTCAGAAGGGGGGGGGGGGGCAAAAAAAAATATTTGTAAATATAATAAATATAAAATGCATATATTTTCACGATTTTCGTCATATCTACTAGGTCTTTCTAAATATTGAATTCATTTTTATTCTACGGATTCTTCGTATGAATATCTAGAAAGTGTTTTCAAGGTTTTTTTAAATTCGACCCCTGAGGGTAGTGTGGTACAAGTGGGAGGTGTTTTTCCTATATATAGAACGGCTTAAGCTACAATGTTGAAACTCGGTGTGTATATCTAAATCAACTAGAAAAATAATTTTGAATAAAAAAAACGAATATCTATTGACGTTCAGAAGGGGGGGGCAAAAAAAATTATCTGTGAAAATAGAATGCATATTTTCCCACGATTTTCGAAATATCTAAAATAAATAATGATTTTAATTTTAATCTATGTATTCTCCATATGAATACCAAGAAAGTGTTTTCAAGATTTTCTGAAAATTGACCCCTAAGGGGGTGTAAAGTGATTGTGTACTTTTTCATAAACTATTCCATATCTCTCAGATCCAATCAGATTTTCACTTCCATGATCTTGTTCTTTTTGATAGGTTTTCAGTCACATAGTAGCCTACACCGCACTTCAGAATTGAACGCGTTCCTAACTTCTGCCGGAAAAATAATAAAGTTACGCCCAGATTGTTGGCAGATTTTTAAAAATAGTTTCTTAACACATTTTAATCTAAACAAAACCCTAATTATCGCAGCAGATGCTTCACCATATGGTATAGGCGCAATACTTTCCATAATAGACCCCGATGGGCAAGAAAGACCGATTATGTGCTCTAGTAGTACTATTTCTCCAGCAGAATGCAACTACTCGCAGCTTCACCGCGAGGCATTAGCTATGATTTTTGCTGTAAGGAAGTTTCATAAATATATTTATGGAACGAACCTTATAATAAGATCGGATGATCAACCTCTTCAAACTATATTCCATCCACATAAAAGCAATTCGGAAATTGCTGTAGCAAGGCTACAAAGATGGGCAATAATATTAATTATGTACAACTACAAAATTGAGTATAAGAGAGCTTCTCAGTTGGCAAATGCTAACGCCTTATCACGTCTTCCGTTGAATGAACAGAATGATCAGGTGATGAATATACAATGATCAATTTTGTCGATGGTAGCCCCGATATACCCAGAACTCTAAAAGAAATTTCGAGAGAAACAACACTAGATCCAATCTTGTCACAAATTTTAAAATTTTCAAACGGCAATTGGCCTATGAAATCTCCGTTTAAGAAGCTAGATCATTATTTTATCCATAAAAATCACATCTCAATTGAAGATGGTTGTCTTATCTATAGGTCTAGAGTAGTAATACCGGGAAATCAAAAGCAGTATGTCCTAAATCTACTGCATGATCAGCATGTAGGCATTGTACGTATGAACCTATTAGCTAGATCATATGTATGGTGGCCAGGTATAGATCAAGATATAGAAAAAGTAGCAAAATCGTGCTATTCTTGCAGCGTTATCGAAAATTCAA
The DNA here is from genome assembly GCA_949128065.1 of Beris chalybata. Classification (NCBI taxonomy): domain Eukaryota; kingdom Metazoa; phylum Arthropoda; class Insecta; order Diptera; family Stratiomyidae; genus Beris; species Beris chalybata. The sequence goes on from OX421894.1 coordinate 99,983,532, forward strand.
ATGATAGACCAAGTGTGAACCAAACGCCTTGGCCAAATTGTACTCGACCCTTCGAAAGGGTTCATTTGGATTTTGGACATTTTGGAAACAAAACATTTTTAATATATATAGATTCATATAGTAAATGGCTTGACGTAATAATAATGAGTAAAGCTTGTATTACACTGTATGACCACGCTGTCAAATTGCAGTAATATGCAATGCGAAGTAGGCGAATACAAATAATTCTCACTGTGAGATTTTTTTGTATTCGCCTACTTCGCATTGCATATTACTGCAATTTGACAGCTTGGTCATACAGTGTAATACCGCTTAAAGCTTGTATTACACTGTATGACCAAGCTGTCAAATTGCAGTTATAAGAAATGCGAAGTAGGCGAATACAAATAATTCTCACTGAGAGATTTTTTTGTATTCGCCTACTTCGCATTGCATATTACTGCAATTTGATCACTTGGTCATACAGTGTAATACAAGCTTTATACATCAGCTTCAAATCTTATTGATGCGTTAAGAATGAAATTTGCAATTTTAGGTCTGCCAACGAAGATAGTTACGGATTATGGTCCACCATTTAATTCGCGTGAACTTATTTCGTTCTGCGAAAAGAATGTTATTTATACACTAAATAGTCCCGTGTATCATCCCCAGTCTAACGGCATGGCAGAGGTAAGGGTTGGTCAGATTAAGAAATTTCTAAAAAAATACGTTATTGATAATCCAGATAATAATTTGAGCTTGCAACATAAAATTGATAACTTTCTTATGAAGTATCGTGAAACACCCAGTACGGTCACAATGAAATCTCCATTTGACATTATTTTTAACTACAATCCGCGTACTAGAATAACCCTTTTAAGAGAACGTGAAAAAAATACAGAAACAAGTATTAATGCGGACTCAGGTCTAAAATTCTTTAAGAAAGGAGATACCGTACTTTTTAAAAATGTTGCCAATGAAATTGAAAATTGGTTGCCGGCTAGAGTTATTGAAAGAATTGGTTCTGTAATGTATATGATAATTGTTAATAATTTATATAAAAAAGTACATGTCGATCAAATTAAAAATTTAAATCTCGATGATAAATATCATCCGGGTTTCGGAATTCAACCTCAAGTAACTGTGGAACACAATAAAACTAACTTAGTACCAAGTGATACAACAAATTCACCGATAACACAACCTCAAATACTAAGACGTTCCACACGAATTCGGAATTGTCCTGATCGATTATGCTATAAGTAAATGAAATATGTATCTAATTTGTAAATGTAAACAAATATGTTGTATAATTTTTTTTGATTTTTTTTTAGATTTTATGTTATAATTATATTATATTTTAATATAAGTGGAAGTTCCTCATTTGGATTATATAATGTTTTAAAAATTTTTAATCATTTTGAACACAAAAAAAAAAAAACAACAACAACTGAATTTTGAATAAGTATAAGTTCCTAATGTTGAATTATATAATGTTTAAAAAAAAATTTTAATCATTTTGAATTGTATAATGATTAAAAATTTACTTGTTTTTAATGAAATTATTGTTTAATAATTGCAAGTTCCTCATTTTGAATTGTATACTTTGTTGGATTAATTGAAGGCTTCTTCAAAGCTAATTGGGGAGATGCTATGTAACAGAAACCTTTATACCTTTATACTTTTACATAATATACAACCACGGATACATCGTGAGAGCTTGGCTTGCACGGGGCTGCAACGGTCTCTCGATACCGGACCGTGGTGGAGTGAAGACCTCCACAAAAGATCACTAGCGTTTCTTTTGAAATACACAGCATAAACTAATATATTATAATATTTCAGATTTATAAGAAATTTTATTTGTTTAATATGGTTTTTTTTTTCACTATTTTCAGATGACAAATGGCACTTCATACATTTAAAGTAAGCCGAGCTGTCATAGAAACGAGGAAAGGCATAGAAAAAAACTATAGATAAAAATCATATTTTTCCTGGATTTAAAAAAAAAAACATTCATGATTATTTATTGTTAAATGTACGAAGCTTTTCTGTAAAAAAGATATTATGTATAAAATGATTAATAAATAATTGTGCAATAGTGATATATTTTTTAAAATTTTAAATTATATAATTTTAATGTTTTAAATGTAATTTCTTAAGTTTTGATGTCCGTTTAGATCAGATTAAATTTTAAAATGAGTTTGACCAAGAATGGCATCAGGACACTACTTCTAGCGCAGAGTCTTGTTATCACCAGCCCAGCAGGCAAAGTTTCGTATACTATACGAAAGAAATGACCGTAGGATTCTAGAATACGATGTCCGCGGCCACTCTGTAAGTATATACGTTTAGTTTTGAAGAGCACTATACGCATAGTTTGGAAGAGCATTTCCCCTTAGAATATTTACGACGATTCTGCGTATATTATTGTAGGTTGTTGTGTTTGAGGCCTTGGAAAAACTATTTTGACTTGAGAAAGTCAAAATAGTCGAAGGATGGGTAAAGGTTCGGGACCGAATGGGACAGTTCCTCCAACGTCTGAACTGGTGGCTGGAGTAGAATGGAAGCGACACGCTTGCTGGCGGCCGGGACTAGCTACGGCAGTGTAGGGGTGGTTCTTGTTCTACCTCAGACCATAAACCCTAGACCTAGACAACAAAATTTCGTGTCGGCTTACTCCAGGGTATTTAAAATTGGAATATCTTCCCAATAGGTCGTGAAAGACCAAGAAGCGGTGTAGTTGCGCGACTTCACGATTTGTCAGGGCGCTTAGGTGTAAGTAGCGCCCTGTTCTGCCCACCCTACCTCAGCCACGACTGTCCTCAAACATTTTTCGTCGTGGCCCCTTATTGAGGTTCGGGGCGAAGGAGCTAGACGCTCGGGTTCATTCTCGGCTGGCTCTTTCTAGCCTTTAATCATTTTTTTTTTTCTAAAGTTAATTCAACCATTAAAGATACAAAAACAAAAAAACAAAAAAAACCGTCCAAAAGCAGAAAAAAAACTAGACCATAACTTTAAATGAATCAGGAGAAAAATAGACAATATGTAATAAAAATCAACATATACATATATATTTAAAAATCACTCACCCCATTAATTCTGTGGTTTTCTCGTACATATTATTTGCTTTATTATATTATTGATATTAAAATTCGTCCGTCGGTACTGTCATGTCGTTTTATTTAATTCGATTATTACTTTTAATTATTCATTATAATATGCATTTGTTTAAGTTTATTTTTATGTTGTATATTTCATTTAGTTTAGTATATTATGTATATTTATTTTGAATATTTCATTTATTTGTGTATATTGTATATTTATTTTGTATATTTCATTTATTTGTGTATATTGTGTATATTTATTTTGTATATTTCATTTATTTGTGTATATTGTGTATATTTATTTTGTATATTTCATTTATTTGTGTATATTGTGTATATTTATTTTGTATATTTCATTTATTTTAAGATCTTGTGTTTATTTGCAGTTCCGTAAAAACAAAAAAAAATTCACTCATTCAAATCATTATGCCCGAATTTAATTTACTTGGCCGCGATATAGCCGCAATAAGCTTGACGATGTATGACCGCGACGGAGTCTGTCGCAACACATTTTCTCACACGAAACGCTGGTAATTTTCCGCACGAGTTTTCTCAGGACAGAATCCGGATAAACAATTCAACCACAGGCAAGAAATAAAGTTGACCATTGAAATATGAGCGCTCATCATCCAAATTGAAGCCCTGGATTTCGTTTACTTCTTTCGCTGCTTCAATAGCCATTTGTGGAGAACAAGAAACAGTATCAGTATCGCATTTTTCACTTAATTCGACGAGAACTTTACAAATCCCACCCGCAAATCAATTTCCGTCAAAAGCGACCGGTAGCTAAACCTTACGTCGTGAACTTTATCCGACTTTCCAATCAAATGCACATTCAATTCGTTGTGGACAAATTTTTGACGTTTCCGCCACCCGAGATCCAAGGTAACTGATTTTGCGGCGCGACTACAAATTCGGCCAGCAAAACTGTAGCGGGGGTCGGTGTATCTGACCAACACGTTCGGGAAAACCCACACTGCAGTTGGGGCTCCGCCGAGACTGCTTTGTTGCTTCGCCGAGATTCAAACGCGAGTAGAATAAAGCAGATCGTATCGCAATATTTTTTTGGCCTTTCACGCACGGTCGGAACTATTTTAAGCCGGTTTACACCCGAATTTACTCAAAAAAAATGACGCGATATTTCCTGAATTATTCGATTTTCGTCGGAAGGGAAAAATTTTCTAATTCTTGGGCGGAATGCGGCGGAATCCCTCCGCCGGAATTGTCGCGAGGCGAGTCACCCTGCACTGCTGGAATTACACTACCGTACGAAAATGTGGTGTATTAGAACGCGGCACAATAGATCGGAAAATTTGCTGTTTCGTGGCCGGGAATTGTGTGAGATGAAGGCGCGCGCGATACCGGCAAGCTTTTCCCGAAAATTCACGTTGTGGAAATCGCGAAACCATTTAGGTTTTCCTTTTGCTTAAAGATTCGGTCGCTTCGTAACGTGTGTACTCTCCGATCGCGCTTTTTCTTTTCCTCGCTACATCCGGCATCTCCGAATTCTGTCAAACTTTTTCCGTCGTGAAGTTGGCGGCAGTCTCACGTGATCTACTACAGCTGTAGGTCAGTAGCAGCAGCAAATTTGTAGTTGCCCTTGAAGACAACCCAACACCATTAATCGGTTCGCCGTTGGTTTCCCAGCGACGAATAGACTAAAAAAGGTTGTCGCTCCAGAGTCTCGTGCGCACGACTGAGTGCCGAGCAATCGTTGTTGTACCCCTCGGATCACTGCCTCAGATCCTTGGAGTGGTAAATCCCCACACGTTTGCCGCCTAAATCCTCCAATTCGTATCGTGAGTTGCCTAGCACCCGACGAATGCTGCACTTGAGGAACTTCTTCGCTAGCTTGGCGTTATAATTCTGCGCGGCTGTGGACAAGGAAAAATTTCTTCGGAATACTTCTTGACCTACACAGAATTGTGTTTTAGCAGCACGCAGATTATAACGCCTGCTACTGTCCTCATGTGCGACCCTTATTTTCGTCTGCGCCAGTTGTCTCACGATAGGAATTCCCTCGCGAGGTCGAAGCTGTACATTTGACTCTCCCAAAGCTCGCAAATGCTTCAACAGTTCGTAGTCCTTCCCGTGCAACATCATGTGATTCCCAAACAAAACCTGATAAGGAGAAAATCCAGTGGCTTGGTGGAGTGAGCTACGAAGAGCACATCCAATTTTGCTTAGACTCTCATCCCATCGTGTTTGGTCATCAGTGATGAATGCTCGAATTCCGGCCAGGATGGACTGATTGACGCGCTCCGAAGCATTCGCTTGCGGTGAGTAGCTCGGGGTGTACAGGTGTTTAACTCCGTATTTGTTCAGCATGGTGTTAAACACATTCGACCTAAATTGAGAGCAGTTATCGGAGAGGATCGTCTTGGGTGTTCCAAACGTATGGAAGACCTGCCCCTCCAAAAAGTTGGTGATCTCTTCAGCAGTGATCCGCCCCAAAGGATGTAACAGGGGAAATTTAGTGAAATGATCCAAGACGATCAAGATAGCGATCTTACTCCGTTTGGTACGCGGATATGGTCCAAGTACGTCGATGTAAAGGTGTTGGAATGGCTGATCAGTTTGGAAAGGTTCTCCCATTGGCGCTCGTAGAGGTCTGTTCGGGGACTTTGTTTCTTTACAAGTGTCGCACGCCAGAACGTAGGTGCGTACTTGTGTAGCATTCCGGGCCAGTACAAAAATCGCCTGACTCGCTCTAGCGTTTTGGCATAACCACCATGGACCGTGGTGTCCGCCTCGTGCGCCTGAGCGATCGCAGCTGACGTAAGACTCGATGGAATCCTTAATTTCCAGGCCCTGTCTTCAGCAATCGGGTCACCGTTGTCAGGCTCTGTGCGCTTATACACGAAACCATCCTTCACGCATACGTCAGGAAGCCGATCGGCGTTCGCATCGACAGTGGAGACTAATTCTTTATATTCATTGCCAGAGAATTCTGAAGAATCCATGTCCACCATCGGTGCCACGTCGATCAGCGCATTTAATCCCTTTTCGTATACACGAGAGAGAGCGTCGGGTACAACGTTCAGGCTCCCTCGTCGGTGCTCGATTGTGAAGTCGTAACCTTGGAGTTTTAAACTCCATCTTGCCAACCGTCCTTGTAGGTCTTTCTGCGACATGAGCCATTTGAGACTTGCGTGATCCGTAATGATTTTGAACGCAGTCCCTTCTACATAGGCTCGAAATTTTTTCACGCTCAACACAGCTGCATAACACTCGAGTTGCGTTGAGCGGAAGTGAGCTTCTGTGACATATACGCCACTGGAGATTCCGATCCGTCGTCGTTTTCTTGGAAGAGAACGCTACCCACCCCTGATTTACTGGCGTCGCATTGAATTACGAAAGGCCTCTTAAAATCAGGATTGATTAATAAGGGGGCTTTCGTCAACAGGTCTTTCACTAATAGGAAGGAAGTTTGTGCCTCTGTACTCCAAGCAAACGGGTTGGACTTCTTTAGAGTGTCTGAAATTGGTGAAACAGTAGCAGCAAAGTTGGGAACGAATCGTCGATACCAGCCTGCCATACCAAGGAAGCGTCGTACTTGACGTGCGGACTTAGGCGAAGGGTAATCGACGATGGTTGAAACTTTGTTGGGATCAGTTTTCAAGCCTCCTTCTCCAACAATGAATCCGAGATATTTCACCTCTCTCAGACAAAACTTACTCTTGTTGACGTTAATAGTCAAGCCAGCCTTTCGCAAACATTCTGCGACTTCAGCCAATAAAACCAGATGTGAATCAAAATCTTCAGAAATTAACAGCAGATCGTCCAAATATACGAATAGCTGCTCCTTCAGCTCGGGTAGGATGACTTTGTCCATCAAACGACACATCCTTTGCGGCGCGTTGCATAACCCAAAAGGCATGCGAGTGTAGTGGTACAGAGGCCGGCCAGGAATGGTAAAAGCTGTATACTCCCTGGATTTGTTCTCGAGAGGAATCTGCCAAAAGGCGTCTTTGAGGTCCAGGCTAGTAATAAAATTGGCTCGCGGCAAACGACTTAAGATACCATCAATGTGTGGTAATGGATATGCATCCTTCTTCGTCACACTATTGACTTTGCGCGAGTCCAAACATAGCCTGACCTTGCCTGGTTTCCTCACGAGAACCACAGACGAGCTCCATGCACTCTGGCTGGTCTCTATAACGCCAAGTGCTCTCATGCGATCGATCTCGTCATACGAGAGTTTTTGGATCGCAGGAGACACAGGATAATGTCGCTGTTTGATGGGACTTGCATCACCAACGTCTATACTGTGTTGTTCGACGTTGGTCACACCGAGTCCGTATACCTCGTATGATGGAAATTTGGACTTTACCATTTCCAACCTCTTTACATCTGTGGGCGTTAAATGGTGGGCATCCGGAGCTATCAGTTGCGATGCAGTATCGGGAGTATCGACAGCGCCGATGATGCTGGGAGCTAGTTGAAATGCTCGCCAGAAATCTACCCCCAGGTACAGTTTCTGTGACAGGCTCGGCACGATGTATAGTGTAATGGGTTTGGTAATACCACGAAAAGTAATATCGGTAGTTACTGTGCCCAATACCTTTTGCGCTGCACCATCGGCGGTCTTCACCTCTTGACAGACCGGTCGATAATTCACCTGTGCATCATGGAGACGTTGTAGAGCGTTAGCCCCCAGGCAACTGATGCTCGCCCCACTATCGAGTAGTCCTTCAACGTCCACTCCGTACAAGGATACCATGGCGTACGGACGTATGTCCAACGGATTGGTAATGATGGTAGAGAGGATCGCTTTCTTTTTTTCACGCACCATCCTCCAGAACATACGAAGACGCAAGGTTGACTTTCTGCGACCGGATCCACTCGTTAGTGCTGATACTTGATCAACACTTGCGACTGGAGTAGGTGAAAAAATTCGCTCTCGAGCCTTCATATATTCTTTTATCCGAAGATGGTATGGCTTGAGAGGATGGCGGGAATGTCGTCTTGGATTTTGATCTGCGATAAGTTCATCTTCAAGCCGGGAAACAGCCGGCTCCGTCTTATCGCTTCCTCGTTTTAAAACTATGACGTGCGGAGTATTCAGTGTCGAGGAGTTGGGTTGGGATGATTTAACGCTAAAAGGATGGGAAGTAGGTTCAGAAAGTGTTGAAGGTAGGGTATGAAAATTTGGAGGGGTATTTGTAAAGGTTGAAAAATTGGTTGAAATTTGTTTATTTGGGAGTTCTAAGTGAATTTGGGAGTTGGAATTGAGGTGTCGAGTGGATCTTCCTACTGCTGACGGGATGCAGTGTTCGGACGGGAGGGACCCACTGTCCTTCCGTCCCTTCGGCCGTTTCCCGCCTTGCAATGGCTGCAGTTGGGCTTTAGAACGTCAGCCCGCCCACATCCAAAGCAGAAGATGCCTTTTGCTGGTTCCGCACATTCGCGGTACCCATGTCCTTCTTTCTTGCAATTCCAGCAGATCCAGGGGTTCGATAGTCCGGCCAAGTCGACGGAAGAAGCCGTATCCGGATGTTCTTCCACGACTGGCTCCTGTATTTCGTGGACTCTGGCCTGGTTCCAAGGGGATGGTCTGGTGGCTTTGGGCGTGTCCTCCACTTGCACTACGAGTCGACGTAATTCGCCCATGGTAAGGACGGAGTGGAAACACAATTGTTGCTGCGTGCTGCCCACCAGATTTCCACGCACTAGAGCCATGAATTCGGACTCCATCATGGGAGTGTTCAGCAAGGAACGAAGCTCCGTCATGTCTTGTTCGAGGGACATGAAGGGCTCGTTCGGCGCTTGGCGTCTGCCAAGCATCTGCTTCCGCAACTCCCAATCCGTACTGCGCTCTCCCCAGACCTGCAGGAAGGCTACTCTCAGGGCGTCCCATGAAGAATCGTTGTTGGAACGACGCCACAACCAATACCACTTGTTGGGCCGACCATCCAGCAGCTGATGGAAGCCCTGCGTCAGCAGGTCGAAGTTGCCGCTCAAATCGCTCATCGTGAGAGTCTCGGCTCTAAAAATCAGCTCCTCTGCGCGTAGGAGATTGCTGTCTCCATTATAACGGAGACGCCAATGCCTTAATGGGCTACAAGTATTTCTTTGCCGATAGTTAGGTCCGTGTCTAACGCGATCGCTGGCCGAAGTGGTTGCTTCGACCCGCCGAACTGCCCTCCCAGCATGCGAGCCTCCATCCGCTGCCGAATGGTGGGCCCCCATTGGTTCTTGTGCCGCCCGCTCCTCCCTAAGAACCCTCCTTATCAATTCTACCAGTTGATCCGCTCCCAAATCAGTTCGAACCACGGGTTGGTTCGTGCGCGCTGGCGCCGAATTCACCGCAGCTGGAATACCTGCGTCATGCACATCGGACCAACGTGGCCGTTCGCCTACCACTCTTTCAGGCGATTGCAGGATTGGAGACCCGAGCTGGTTCACCCCCTGCTCTTGATTAATTGATCCGTCAGGGGCGTAAAAGATCCCACCGCCGACTGTTTCCAGCGGAAAATCTAAATTAAACCGCCTTGGAGAAATTCCGCCGCCCGCCGACTTGGTCTTACTGCGTGTCACGGCCCCGGTTATAGCGGTGGCGCCCTCCACGCCCCTATCCGACCAATAGTCCCTCGGTTCTAGTGTCTGGCAACAATTAGGACACGTTTTGTGGCGCAGCACCCACTCTTCCACACAATGCAGGTGAAAAGTGTGCCCGCATTTCGTCCGTGCTTCGTCCTCGCCCCCCACGACATGTTGGCACATCGTGCACATTTCGTCATTTCGCCCCAACGGCGATCGTGACAGGGGCATGACTAAAAGACTATGTGCGTATTACGAAGTGAGTCCAAACGAAAGAGCGAATGCGAATTATTGTGTGTGATTGGACGAATGATCTATGTATGAATGAACGATTGAGTGTAGGATCGACTGCTAACTGAAAAGAAATTACAAATGTATGAAACGATTGTGCAAATGCTCGAACGAATGTATCGAAAAAAAACGAATGATTGATAATTAAATTTGTGAACTGTGTGTATGAGAAGGAAAAAAAAATGATGTATCCGATGATTGGATGCGGTATATAAAAAAACTGTGCGATTCGATGAGTGAATGTGTGGATGAACGTATGTTGCGGATAGAAAAAAAATGAATGGACAAAAACTGTATGCGTAGTTTGAATTTTTTTTTTTTTTTTTTTTTTTTTTAATGGGTGTTTGAACGACAAAAAATTTTTTTTCCTTTCTTTTTTTTTTCAACCCGACGAACGAATGAATGTATAAAAAAAAACGAACGAACGAATGAACGGTTGATTAAATGTATTATTGTATAAATGAATGTGTGTATGCTTATACGAATGTATAAAAAAAAACGAATGAATGATATAGTTTGAATGAATTCAAAAAAATGAACCCTCACGTTGTCGCAACCTTTCCCCTCCCCTCGTATGCAGATTAAATCGCGAAGCCGATCTTGACCTTTCCCGACTCATTGGGAAAATCCGGAACACGATAAAATGTCAACTGAAAAAAATTGGGGAAAAAGTAGCAACACAAAAATAAATCAAAAAAAAACAGCAAAATAGAACTACGTTAAAATCTGTCATCAAAAGACTTAGAAAAATTTTAAATACAAAAAAAACTCTACGTTATTTCTACAAAAAAATTAATCTACGTTATAAAGGTACTCTACAAGGAAGGATAAGGAATTAAGGTACTTAACAAATTTCGACGAAATTTCCTATCATCAAACTCACCAATATTTTACAAGTATTTGTCCCAATTGTCTGACGACACGCCCGCCAAGACAGGGCATGCCCAGCACTCAAAAGGGTACTTGCAAAATAAAAGTGAAATAAATAAGGAAAATTAAGTATGTCACAACTTACATCCATCAATCCGGCATACAGACAATGTTTCCCTTTCCTATGGAACCGAGTTGGCGCCTAAAGGTTGCCAAAACGGTTCGTCAATAGGATCGTTTCGCATTGACCACATACGAGATTTTCAGGATGATTTGCTGTTGAAGCTAGAAAAGCTTGAACACTTGGACTGTTGCCGTTCAGGCGAAAAAATGATGTCGCAGAACGACGAAATTAAGTCCTTTTGCCCACCAACTTTTTGCACGGAATTTTTTTAGAGCTCGCGCGTGTTGAAGGGCTACGCTTTGTGCTCGAAGCGTAGCTTAGGCTAGCCCCACGTTGGGCGCCATTTGTTGTGTTTGAGGCCTTGGAAAAACTATATTGACTTAAGAAAGTCAAAATAGTCGAAGGATGGGTAAAGGTTCGGGACCGAATGGGACAGTTCCTCCAACGTCTGAACTGGTGGCTGAAGTAGAACGGAAGCGACACGCTTGCTGGTGGCCGGGACTAGCTACGGCAGTGTGGGGGTGGTTCTTGTTCTACCTCAGACCATAAACCCTAGATCTAGACAACAAAATTTCGTGTCGGCTTACTCCATTGTATTTAAAATTGGAATATCTTCCCAATAGGTCGTGAAAGACCAAGAAGCGGTGGAGTTGCGCGACTTCACGATTTGTCAGGGCGCTTAGGTGTAAGTAGCGCCCTGTTCTGCTCACCCTACCTCAGCCACGACTGTCCTCAAACATTTTTCGTCGTGGCCCCTTATTGAGGTTCGGGGCGAAGGAGCTAGACGCTCGGGTTCATTCTCGGCTGGCTCTTTCTAGCCCTTAATCATTTTTTTTCTTCTAAAGTTAATTCAACCATTAAAGCTACAAAAACAAAAAAAAAAAAACCGTCCAAAAGCAGAAAAAAAACTAGACCATAACTTTAAATGAATCAGGAGAAAAATAGACAATATGTAATAAAAATCAACATATACATATATATTTAAAAATCACTCACCCCATTAATTCTGTGGTTTTCTCGTACATATTATTTGCTTTATTATATTATTGATATTAAAATTCGTCCGTCGGTACTGTCATGTCGTTTTATTTAATTCGATTATTACTTTTAATTATTCATTATAATATGCATTTGTTTAAGTTTATTTTTATGTTGTATATTTCATTTAGTTTAGTACTTAGTCACTTATTTGTGTATATTGTGTATATTTATTTTGTATATTTCATTTATTTGTGTATATTGTGTATATTTATTTTGTATATTTCATTTATTTGTGTATATTGTGTATATTTATTTTGTATATTTCATTTATTTGTGAATATTTATTTTGTATATTTCATTTATTTTAAGATCTTGTGTTTATTTGCAGTTCTGTAAAAACAAAACAAAATTCACTCATTCAAATCATTATGCCCGAATTTAATTTACTTGGCCGCGATATAGCCGCAATAAGCTTGACGATGTATGACCGCGACGGAGTCTGTCGCAACACATTTTCTCACACGAAACGCTGGTAATTTTTCCGCACGAGTTTTCTCAGGACAGAATCCGGATAAACAATTTAACCACAGGCAAGAAATAAAGTTGACCATTGAAATATGAGCGCTCATCATCAATTGAAGCCCTGGATTTCGTTTACTTCTTTCGCGGCTTCAATAGCCATTTGTGGAGGACAAGAAACAGTATCAGTATCGCATTTTTCACTTAATTCGACGAGAACTTTACAAATCCCACCCGCAAATCAATTTCCGTCAAAAGCGACCGGTAGCTAAACCTTACGTCGTGAACTTTATCCGACTTTCCAATCAAATGCACATTCAATTCGTTGTGGACAAATTTTTGACGTTTCCGCCACCCGAGATCCAAGGTAACTGATTTTGCGGCGCGACTACAAATTCGGCCAGCAAAACTGTAGCGGGGGTCGGTGTATCTGACCAACACGTTCGGGAAAACCCACACTGCAGTTGGGGCTCCGCCGAGACTGCTTTGTTGCTTCGCCGAGATTCAAACGCGAGTAGAATAAAGCAGATCGTATCGCAATATTTTTTTGGCCTTTCACGCACGGTCGGAACTATTTTAAGCCGGTTTACACCCGAATTTACTCAAAAAAAATGACGCGATATTTCCTGAATTATTCGATTTTCGTCGGAAGGGAAAATTTTTCTAATTCTTGGGCGGAATGCGGCGGAATCCCTCCGCCGGAATTGACGCGAGGCGAGTCACCCTGCACTGCTGGAATTACACTACCGTACGAAAATGTGGTGTATTAGAACGCGGCACAATAGACCGGAAAATTTGCTGTTTCGTGGTCGGGAATTGTGTGAGATGAAGGCGCGCGCGATACCGGCAAGCTTTTCCCGAAAATTCACGTTGTGGAAATCGCGAAACCATTTAGGTTTTCCTTTTGCTTAAAGATTCGGTCGCTTCGTAACGTGTGTACTCTCCGATCGCGCTTTTTCTTTTCCTCGCTACATCCGGCATCTCCGAATTCTGTCAAACTTTTTCCGTCGTGAAGTTGGCGGCAGTCTCACGTGATCTACTACAGCTGTAGGTCAGTAGCAGCAGTGGCGGACGAAAAATTTGTAGTTACCCTCGAAGACAACCCAACAAGGTGCTTATACGACACATACCTACGTTGTTTGTGCGTACAAAATTCACTAAATTTCCACGAATGGTACGACGTATTTGCCCGCCCATGTTTTTATTTACGCTTTTTACATAGAGAATTGAAGGATTTGAAAGTTTACTTATGAAGTCCTGACTCTGAACCAGCTGCCAAATTTCGAATCCTTCTATTCTAAATGTAAGACGGAATTAATAAATATGAGTACGCAAATTGCGAAATGTACCTGAAACATCTCTTCAAAAATACGATGACAACTCGAATCTTTTGTCGCTTGTGCTCTGAAGCTGAAAATAAAGAAAACATGACCTGAAAATTTCTAAGTAAAAAATTGTTTGAGAGGGCGATGAAATTCGTATTGTCATAGAAATTCAAATGGTAAAACACGGTATGCGTCGCAAACAAAATTTTATTTGACTTGACGCTTGAAAGTTTTCTTGCTTCTTGGATGTGTTTGGCTACGTAGGTTATATCCCTTTCTTATACAGTAAAACCTGTCTAAAACGGAATGCTGTGGTACCCAACTCTTCGTTCCGTTTTAACAGGTTTCCGTTTTATACAGTATATGTTTAGTAAAATTCTTGATTTTCGTTCCCAGTTTTTTCCCGTTATGGCGCTATATAAAAAAATACTTTAGTTATTAGAAAGAATGATGCTTTTGGAACCAATCCTCGATAACGGTTTGTCGATTTTTTTAAGTTTGGTAAAGTTGTAAGTATTTAAAGGGAAGATGTTTTAAAATTTTGCTAAATTGGTTGAAAAGTACGTTAATTTGAAAAGAAGAATGTCCTTAACCAATCCTCGGAAGTGGATTTTTTATATTTTGCTGTTTTAATCAAAAAAATTAGTGTTAACTATATGTAAAAAACAGTGAATTTCAATGTCTTTTTTTTCTACTTTGCTCTTATTTTTACAAGGATTTTTTTGGAATATAACTTCGATTAGACTGTTTTACTTTATTATTTTAATAATTAAGTATTGTGATTGATTTTAAAAAAAATAAAAAATTTGCTACCCTCAAAATTTTTATTTTCACGTTTCATAACTAGTAGACGCGAAAAAAGCAATAAAAATTTTCAGTCCGTCTGTCCGCCGTACGCCGTACGCAAGATCGTTTGGAGGCTCGTAGCTGCCAAACGCTTTGAGATATTAAAATGAAATTTTTTTAACGAATAGACGGGGTAGGCGCCTTGAAGTGGCCAAATTTTTAGGGGTGTGGGTGTGAGGGGGAAGTGTTTTAGACCGAAAATTTTGGTTTCCAGATCTCAGTAACCCCTAATGTTAGGAAGCTGAAACTTGGAATTTCTATAGAGCTCTGATAGTAGACCCATTTGCAGAAAAATTGTCAATATTGATCAAGGGGTGTGGGAGTGGGGGGAAATGTAATGCGTCCGAAACCCAAAAATGGCGAGATGGACACATTCTAAAATCCATATCTCCTAAACCGTTAATGGCACACTATTCAAACTTAAGAAATACTTGTAGTTATACTAGGAGAACAGAATGGAGAAAAATTTTGGGTGGGGGAAGTTGTGTATGGGGGTGGGGGGTGAAAAACTTAAGATTACGATATCTCATGAACCAATTGCTCTAGAAAAATAAAATTCGGTTTGGGTATAAAGGTTGACAAATAACGATTGATCAAAGTAAAATTTTTTAAGTGAGAGGTGGAGCATAAAAGTGGAGGGGATGAGAATTTTTCAAATCAAACACATTTCATATCTCAAGAACAGTTTAAGATAGATGCTTAGAATTTTTACCAGAAGTAGCGCTACTTAAACTCTAGTGGGGAAAAAAGTTTTGGGGTTGAGGGTGTAGAGGGGGAGGGTGAAAAGGAAAAAGTTCCGATGCTTATATCTTGAGAACCTGTAATGATATAAGCCTTAAACTTGGTAATTAGATAGAGCTATAGTAGCGGAATGTTGCAAAAATATATTTTCGTCATATCTACTAGGTCTTTCCAAATATTGAATTCATTTTTATTCTACGGATTCTTCGTATGAATACCTAGAAAATGTTTTCAAGGTTTTTTGAAATTCGACCCCTAAGGGTAGTGTGGTACAAGTGGGGGTGTTTTTCCTATATATGGAACGGCTTAAGCTACAATGTTGAAACTCGGTGTGTATATGTAAATCAACTAGAAAAGTAATTGTGATTAAAAAAATTTGAATATTCATTTGCGTTCAGAAATGGGGGGGCAAAAAAAAAAATTTGTAAATATAATAAATATAAAATGCATATATTTTCACGATTTTCGTCATATCTACTAGGTCTTTCCAAATATTGAATTCATTTTTATTCTACGGATTCTTCGTATGAATACCTAGAAAGTGTTTTCAAGGTTTTTTGAAATTCGACCCCTAAGGGTAGTGTGGTACAAGTGGGAGGTGTTTTTCTATATATAGAACGGCTTAAGCTACAATGTTGAAACTCGGTGTGTATATCTAAATCAACTAGAAAAATCATTTTGAATAAAAAAAACCAATATCTTTTTGCGTTCAGAAGGGGGGCAAAAAAAATTATCTGTGAAAATAGAATGCATATTTTCCCACGATTTTCGACATATCTACTACCTCGTCCCAAGTAATGAATTTAATTTTATTCTATGTATACTCCATATGAATACCAAGAAAGTGTTTTCAAGATTTTCTGAAAATTCACCCCTAAGGGGGTGTAAAGTGATTGTGTACTTTTTCATAAACTATTCCATATCTCTCAGATCCAATCAGATTTTCACTTCCGTGATCTTGTTCTTTTTGATAGGTTTTCAGTCACATAGTAGCCTACACCGCATTTCAGAATGGAACGCGTTCCTAACTTCTGCCGGAAAAATAATAAAGTTACGCCCAGATTGTTGGCAGATTTTTTAACATATTGTGGAAAAAAATAACGCCTCCCCAAACAACAAAATGAAATAAGGATATATTTTAAAAAAATCTGCTTACAGTCTGGGCTCAACTGTATTATTTTTCCGGCGGAAGTTCAGAACGCGTTCAGTTCGGGGATGCGGTGTATGTTACTATGTGACTGAAAACCTAACAAAAAGTTCGGGAAGCGGTTAGAAAAGGGTGTAACATATGAATTAAATAATTGGGTCATATTCCGGGATGCGGTCTAGAGGTTGAAAAAAACAAAACTTAAAAATAGGTGATTATTAAACAAACCTGGGGAAGTGAAAAAATATTCGATATCTTATCAGACCTGAGAAACATGGTGGAATTCATGAAAAAGTATACAACCAGTTTACACCCTCTTAGGGGTCGAATTTCAAAAAATCTTGAAAAAACATTCTAGGTATTCACTTGAAGAATCCGTAGAATAAAAATGAATTCAATATATCGAAAGACCTAGTAGATATGACGAAATTCGTGAAAATATATGCATTTTATATTAACCGATATTTTTTTTGCCCCCCCTTCTGAACACCAATGAATATTCGAATTTTTTTTTATCAGAATTACTTCTTTGGTTAATTTACATATACGTACCGAGTTTCAACTTTCTAGCATAAGCCGTTCTGAAGTTAGGGAAAACACCCCCCACCACCGTACCATACTACCCCTAAAAAAAAATTTATTTTTCCACCATGCCACTACTATAGCTCTATCTAAATACCAAGTTTCAGCTTCCTATCACTATAGATTCTTAAGATATAAGTATCGGAACTTTTTCTTACTCACCCTTCCCCACCCTCACCATCTACACCCACACCCCCAAACTTTTTTTCCCTACTAGGGTTTTATTAGGCCTACTTCTGGTAAAAATTTGAAACATCCATCTGACACTGTTATTGAGATTTGAATCGTGTTATTTTTGAAAAATTCTAATCCCTTCCACTTCCGTGCTCCTCCACCCCCTTCAAATATTTTACTTTGAGCAATCTTTATTTATTAATCTTTATAATAAAACCGAATTTGGTTTTTCTGGTCCAAATAGTTTGTGAGATATCGTAATCTAAAGTTTTTCACCCCCCACCCCGTACGCCACTACCCCCACCCAAAAATTTTGTTTCAATCTACTCTCCCAGTATAACTACAGATATTTGTTAAGTTTTAATTGCTTGCTATTAATGGTTTAGGAGATATGGATTTTAGAATTTGACGATCTCGGCATTTTTGCGTTTCGGACGCATTATTTCCCCCTCCACTCCCACACTCCTTCACCCATATCTGTTCTTTTTTTGCAAATGGGTCCATTATCAAAGCTCTATAGAAATTCTAGGTTTCAGCCTCCTAACACAAGCGGTTCCTGAGATCTAGAAACCTAAATTTTTCGTCTAAAACGCTTACCCCGCCTTCCCCCTTACACCTTCTTCCCTGAAAATAATGTCAATTCAAGGGGTCCACCAAGTCTATTCTTAGAAAAAATTTCAATTTAATAGGTCCACTAGTTTGAGAACTACGAGCCTTCAAAGGATTTTGCTTGGGGCGTGGGGCGGTCGACGTACGGCGTACAGACGGAGTGAAAATTTTTATTGCTTTTTTCGCGTCTACTAGTCATTAAACGTGGAAAAAAAAATTTTGAGGGCAGCAAATTTTTTTTTTTTAAAAATCGATAACAATACTGTATTATAAATAATACAGTAAAACAGTTTTCTCCATACAAAAGGTTAAAATAGTTTGACTATTTATCGATAGGTAGCGCCCTGACTGAGCTTGAAAGTTTTGAAGAAACGCTGTGAAAGTTTCAAGGAAGCTTTTCATTTTGTACTTTTGATGTTTTGATTAAATATCACATTCATATAGGCCGTAACTCGAATTAGGCTTTCTGCATTTTTAGTGCGCTCTCAATCGGACCGAATCGCCTTCACACGCCTACAATTTGCATGGACAGAATATCGTTATGAAAATTATATTTTCTGGCGCGTACGCTGCTCAGAGTTTAGGGGATATACACCTGTAAGCACGACTGTCAAATTCGACGGTAATTTTGAATTCAATTTTGAGTAAAAGTGTTTGTGTGCGATCGGTCTGAAATGATATTAAAGGTAGGCGGGTGCTGGACTGAGCTGTGATCAGTTGGGCACCTTTTTAATCGCATTTAGACTGATTGGCCCGGTATTTCAATGTAAAGTTAACTTCTAGTTTCGTAATTAATACCAAAAAGTTAACTCACAGTTAACTGACAGTTAACTTGTTAAGCGTATTTCCAAAAACATTTGGTTTGAAGTTTATACATTGTATGTAAGAGAGTATACTTAACAGTTTTAGTAAGTAAGTATACTTAACAGTTTATCGATAATAAATAAATTCAATAAACAGAAACAATTACAGTCAATTTAGAAATTACTTTAAATTTTTTAGGTTATCAACAGACAACTGTCAGTAAAATATAAGCAGGAGTTTACTGATACCTGAAGTATGAGTTAACTTGAAACTAACTTTTACTAACACTTTGTAGGTTATCTGAAATTGAGATACGGAAAACTATTTTAACTACCAGTTAACCAAAACCACTCGAGTTAACTTTATATTGAAATACCGGACCTAAGATATTGTAAATACAAGTAGTTTTATGCCGTTGTTGTGGGTGTTGAACCCAAACACACCATAAACACATCAAATAAGGATATAAACCTTTTTATTATATGAAGAAAGTAATTTAAAATAAAGAGTAGATAAGAAGATAAGGTAAAATGAATCAAATATTTTAAGACCCTCAGGTACATTGTTTAAGTGGGCTAGAGTAGAAAGCTGAAAAATTAGGTGAATTTTAGAAATTATTATCTCAAAAACTATTTGCTCGATTTTATTCAGATTGGTTTTATTCGAAAGTATATATGTATTAAATTTATTTTGTGTGACGTTTCCGACTCGACTGAGTCCTTTATCAAGTTTGACAAAGGACTCAGTCGAGTCCGAAACGTCACACAAAATAAATTTAACAGTATTTACCGGAAAACCTTGTATTTTCAATTCAAAATGTGCTGTGAAAACATTCATCAAAAAAAAAAAAAAAAAATATATATGTATGTTGAGGTACGCTAATAATTTTTTTTTATAAATATATATCAATATATATCAGGGTCAGCACAAACAATGTCTGTCGCTCGCACGCTCTGCGGTTCCCACGATAACATGCAGGGGGTTCATCCAAAATAAAAATTTCAAAATGATTCTGAAAATGAAAAGTATGATGCCCTTCGCTACTTAGGAGTTTTTGGAAAAAACATTTTTTCACAAAATGGCGGCCGATTGAACTTTATTTTCAGTTCTTAACCTCAATTATCGACCTTTCTTGCTTGATAAAAAAAAGTAAATAAGATAAAAACAAAATCCTACGTAGCGAAGGGGAGAACCTATTCAAGAATAATGTGTGAAATTTTGGAAGTAATCGGTTCAGCCGTTTTCCGAAGATTTTGGGAGCCACCATTGAAAAGTATGTTTCGAGATAATCGCGTTTGAATGACGTGCTATATAGAGAATTCACGAAGAGCCCATCCTGGTTAATTGCCCATAGCTTCCACAATTATTGGAATTTCAATACGAATTTTACAGACAACATTCTTAAGACTATAAACTTTAAGATGAGAGAAAAAAAATTTTGAAAATACAAAAACTTTCTACTTATATGAGCCCCCTTAATGCTAATCACATGCGTAGCGCCCTAATATGTTTCGATGAAAATTCCACGCTAAGCAAGGCTATCGCCTAAGTCTAGCGCGATAATGTGATTTCTAGTTTCGCGCCATTCTTCTGCAACTGTGGAAGCGAAAACAGCGATCTTCTATCAAAATATTTAAGTGCTTGTAATTTTCTTGTGGAATAATAGAAGATTGCGTCCCGGATAGGCGCAGGTAAGGGCGTAAAACAGATATCCCATTTTCATCGGGAAGTGAGGACCATTTTTTTTAGGTCATCACATTCAGTATGGTGGGAAGTTGATCAAAACCTCCCCGCGTACACTGCTCAGAGTTTAGAGGATATACACCTGTAAAGAAGAAGAAGAAGTGTCTAGTACTTGTCAAAAAAAAATCAGTGGCTGCAATTTCGTAATTAAACTATTTTAAATCTAGATATTAAATTCATCCGTATACTCGTAAATACTATTTAAGTCATCCCAATCCGAAGTAAAATATAGTTTAGTGAAATTATTCGCGTTTTGCTAGTAAATATCAAAAGAAAAAATTTTTCTCTTTGCTCTCTTTGTTTACAACGAAATAGTGCCGGGAAATGTCGACGAATGGGAAGTCGGAGGATGGAAAGTGTGGAAAATGCGGAAAAATAGTAAAAGGTGGTGATAACGCTGTAAAATGTGATGGTTTTTGTCAAAAATGGTATGACATAAAATGTGTCAAGGTAAGTGAGTCGGAGTACAACAAAATACAAATCCTGGAGAGTACAGTGATATGGATTTGCGATGGTGACAGGGAGCTTATACGAAAATTAGTAACTAACCATGTTGGGGAATTGATAAATGACACGAATTTGATTAAAAGCATATCGGACGATGTAGAAACCATCAAAAAAGAACTAAGCTCATTGAGAGGAGATGGTACAATAATTAATAATCCACTGACATATTCAAAAGTGGCTGCCGGGCTTGATAAGACACGGAAAAAATGTTATAAAGGCATAATAGTCAAGCCATTACGAGAACAAAATTCGAATGACACCTTGAAACTTATAATAATAATAGATTAAGTCCCTTCATGCAAAATGAGCTATTCCTTCCCAACTCAAGAGTTATAGAAGAAATCCCCATTTGGGCGCACTTTCTCAGCTTAGAGAACTGATGAAAATGCTGTCACTCAACTCAATGAACTGGAAAATTTTTCACCGTATCGACATACTCATACATGTATGCCGATATTCGGCTCAATGTCCAATAAAATTACCTTAACCCGGAGGTACTCCCCAGGTCCCCAGTCAGTGCAACTCACTGGTATAAGGGGTAGTACCGAGAAACGCAGCTTACAAATTTTTCAGTATCGACAAATAGAAAAAGAGAGAAAAAAAAAAAAAAATAGTAATGAGTATAATCAAACATAAATGAAGATGGGAGAGGGTTGTGAAAAGTTTTAAAAATAAACATGTAATTCATGGAACCACACAATCTATAATCTTCCTTAGTTCCTTCGATAATCTCGAGAAAGCGCCTGAATAATTATCTCTTTCCAGGTCGTTTGTCATTGCAACAATTTTTAACACCATTTCTAGTTTTGATTTAGAAGATACTTTTTTGCAAGACGTTTCAACTGAAACACATTCTTTGCCAGTTGTATGTTTTTCGGTAAGGCATTGTATTCTCGTATTGCCTCAAATACGGGATCATTTCTGAGTCGGTTTGTAAGAGGGAAAGTGTTGCTGTCTCATAGAATCCACACTCCGTGTGTAATAGTTGTGTACTTCTTGATTATTGATTAATTTGATGGAGGATTTGAGTTTATTGTTCTTGATATTGTAAATTAGTTTTAGTTAATTGAGGTAAGTTATGTATGGCTTTGATGCCCTTATTCATAAGTCTCGCAATATTGCTCAAGTTTCTTTTCGCGGTTTGGCTCCATATAAGAAAACCATAACTTGTGTTTGATATGATAAAAGCGTTGTATAGCAAATTCTTTATAGGGACTTGTAGGAAATCGTTACGTCTCAGTACTCCAATAATCGGGACAATTTTATTTCTTAGATTAGTTATGTGAGGAGTCCAAGTCAATTTGTCGTCAATTGTTAGTCCTAAATATTTTGTTTTCTCTACTCTCATAAGCTGTGTTCCTTCTATTTCTAGTTTCAAATCAATGTCCACTTTGTTAGTTTGTCTAAAGACCATGTAGTTTGTTTTCGCAATATTTAGTGTCAGTAAATTGCGCAAAAGCCAGTTCTTAAAAAGTTTTAGGTCAGAGTTGATCATCAACTCCAGATGTTCAGAGTTTTTACCTTTGTAAAGAAATAGAGTGTCGTCAGCATACGTTATATATTTTGCTTTAAGTCCTGTGAACTGGAGGTTGTGTATGTACAGCAGATATAATGTAGGACCAAGAATTGAACCTTGTGGGACTCCTATACTGACTGCCCTAGAAGAGCTAAGTTTGTCGAGATTCTTAGTAATGTACTTCCGTCCAATCAACAAATTTTTTATTAGATCATTGGCCTTTCCTCGGATCCCCAATTCTGACAATACTTCAAGTACTATTTTGTGGCTTACAGTGTCGAAGGTTTTTTTTAAATCTACAAATATCGCAGCAACGTAAGAACCTTTGTCAAGACCTTCATTTATAAACTGTATCGCATCTATCAACGCTGACGTCGTATTGCTTCCTTCTTGAAATCCGTATTGGTGGGCATCGAAACTAGAATATTTTTTTATGAATTGTAATATTCTCCTGTTAATGACTTTTTCGAATATTTTGCTGATCGCACTGATGAGGGCTATTGGCCGATAGTTATTGGGATCTTTCTTTGAACCGCATTTGTAGATGGGAGAGATAAGTGCTGTTTTTAGGCAAGTAGGGAATGTTCCTTCGTTCAGATGGTAATTTATAGCAATGCTAAGTGGAGTAGAGATGATAGATTTTAAAGTATTTAGTTCGTTTGTTGTTATATTATCGATTCCTGGAGCTATGTTGTTTTTGAGACCCGATATGATATATTTGATATCTTCCTTATCTGTTGGTATGAGGAACATTGTATTAGGGCTACGAGGGCAAGTCTGTCTAAGGAAAACTTCAGCGCTAGAATTATTTTTAAGATTTTCCGCTAGTGAGGTTCCAATCGTGGCAAAGTGATCGTTCAGAAAATTTGCAATGGTTGTGTGATCTCTACAGGTTCCATAGGGCGTGTCCAATTCATTTATTTCCTAGCTACCTTTGGAGGTGATTTCCCTGATAATATTCCAAAGTTTTCTCGGATTGCCGTCTGTCTCTGCAAATTGTTGACTATAATATTTTTCTTTGGCTAATCTAATTATATTGGTTGTCTCATTTTTGATTTTGCGATATTCATGTTTTATATTGACGTCATTTGGATCCTGGATCATTTTCTTGTGAAATTTGCTTTTGACCTTTATCTGTTTAAGTATGTCATTTGTGATTCATGTACAATTTCTTGTTCGTCTAGATTTTATAGTTGTAGCTGTAAGCTTTGCTGATTTTATGGCGTTTATAATACTTTCTATTCAAATTCAAAGTATAATTCCAGACACAACAATTCTGTGTTGGATGCATGAATGCATCTAATTACACACAGAAGTTTGAATTCTCACGATTTGCGCTTGCCTTCTGCATTTCGAGGTCATAAGACACCAAAGGAATGTGCATGAAGGCAGGTGCAAACGTGGGAATGATTTTGGTACTTTTTGCACAATTGCACTTTTTGCTATTTGGTCATTGTTAATTGTTAAATATTTTAGGGATTAAGTTTTTCTTTATTGGGAAAATACATCAGTTGCATTTTTACATTGGAAGCCGGCGCATTTAAATCATCGAAGGTTGGAAGAGTTTATTTAGTGAATTAATTTCAAGACTGCTCTTGTTAGTTTAGTAGTGAATTAGTTTCAAGCTTAGAAGAGTTTTATTAGGCAAGATTGGAAGAAGAAGTGAAGTGAAGAAGAAGAAGTGAAGTGAAGCAGAAGAAGTGAAGAAAAATGCAAGACAAAATAGTCTTGAACATTTTGGTGACCCCGACGTGATTCGTTCTCCTGATCGAACACATCCCAACAGCATTGGAACTACGTTCACTATAAGCCATGGAAGCTGTCATTACAAAGCAGACAACGATCGGTAAGGAGATTCAACGAATCATCGAGAACTTCGAGAAGGACTCCCAAAACCGAAAAACTACTAAAAAGTATTATGAAGATCGATTACAACGACTCCAGGAGGCATGGACTGAGTTCGAAAACGGCAACGTCGCAGTAAGTGATCTTGAAGACGTTCCCGACGATCACGCTTACTTTAATTACTATGCGGAAATAAAACATCTTGTCGAACGATATCGTGAGGTGTTCACGAAGGCGATAAGAGAAGTCAACGAGAGTGAGATCCTCGAACGCAACACAGATCCAGGAACCGCAAACCAATCCAATCCCAGCTCCATTGTTAAAATCCAGACACAGCGCAATATTCGACGACAAGAAGCAGTCATAAAGTCAATTACTCGAGTACTTTCCGGAATTCCAGCTGACACTCAATCCACGCATTACTACAAGATAACCATAGCAACAATAAATCAGCTATGGGCTCAGGTAGAACAATTTAATTCTCAAATCTGGGAGGCTTCTAACGATCCGATCGAAGAAGGATACGATTTCAACAAATATCTGGATCTTCAGGAAGAAGTGAGAAACAAGGTTATTCTACTGACGGCCAAATTCGAAGGAACACCAATCAACAATGAATCAACATCGTCAAAAACTTTACAATCATCAATGCAGCTTCCAAAAATTGCAATTCCGAAATTCGATGGAGATTACGCCATGTGGCGTCAATTTGCCGATCTCTTCAATCAGCTTGTCCACCAGCAAGACATAGCTGATTGCCAAAAGATGTGGTACCTCAAGGCGAATCTATCGGGCGAAGCAGAAAAGCTCATAAGACATTTTTCGTTGTCAAACGAAAATTATCGCGCCGCATGGAGGATGCTACATGACAGATACGAGAATAAGCGGTTGTTGGTGGCCACGTTAGTCAACAGACTATTGGCACAACCATCAAACAATTCAGATGCGTCATCAAACACCATTAAGAGCCTACACGACACTACCCAAGAATGCTTGCTGGGTATAGAGAATTTGGAAATATCTGTTACGGAATGGGATCCAATTCTTCTCCACCTTTTAACGAAAAAACTCGACAAGGCGACGCACATCTTGTATGAGCAATCGATAGAAGATCCCAGACAACTGCAGTCAGTGAAACACTTCCTGAGCTTTTTGGAAACCCGGTTCCAGTCACTGGAAGCCCTAGGCCTGAAAGGACAGATGGGTACTGAAAGACAATCAACCAGACACTCCACGCGCGCACTTACATCTGTAGTGTCGACATCATCGTGCGCTAATTGCAAAGAAGTTCATCCGTTATTCGCATGCAAGATGTTTCTAAACCAAACTCCAAATAACCGGATGCAGGTTGTTCGAAACAACAATTTGTGTATCAACTGCTTGAAGCCAGGGCATCGTGCAAGTAGCTGTGAAGCAGGTAGCTGCCGGAAATGTGCACAAAAACATAACACGCTGCTGCATTTCGACAATATAGCGAAGAAGAGCGCAACACCAAGTAAGGTTAACCAACCTAAATCAACTCAACCCTTACAACTTAAACCCGTGCAGCCTCAATCTCCGCAAGAAGTTTCGTCGGTACCACAAGCCATAACGTTAACAACCCAAGAACGCCAACGCGAAGGAAGATACATTCTATTAAGCACCGCCAGAATTCGACTGTCAGCCACAAATGGACGAACCATAGAATGCCGAGCGAAACTGGACTCTGGATCGCAAGTCAACCTGATAACCGAAGCAACGGTTAAAAAACTCGGAGTGAAACCCAAACTCGACAACATGGTGATCCAAGGTATAGGAAGCGGAAAACAACACACTGAACGCCGAATTAATCTGCAATTGGAATCAAGAACGACAGGATTTTCGGAACATTTGGAAGCCTTTGTACTACAGCAGATAGTACCACCTCAACCTACCAATACACTAAATATATCGAATTGGCCAATTCCGAAGAACATCAATCTCGCAGACCCAGATTTCAACTTAAACAAAACGATTGATGTTCTAATAGGCGCCGAATTTTACTCACAACTACTAGCGGTGGGCCAGATAAGATTGGCTGCTGGATTGCCCACGTTACAAAATACGGTATTCGGCTGGATTATTTCTGGAAGGATAGATGACAGTACCCAACAGGGAGCAATTTGTGGTGTCTGTAACACGGACGATCAACTCAACAAAACTATTGAAAGGTTCTGGAAGATAGAAGAAGTCAAGGGCGATGGGCCAAACCTATCAAGTGATGAGAAGGCATGTGAACAACACTTCAACGAGACAACGCATCGCCTTCCTGATGGTCGTTTCATGACCACTCTTCCGTTCGCAAGTGAACCTAACGTATTAGGTGAGTCCAAGTCAGTGGCTCTGCGCAGATTCTACTCAATGGAAAATAGACTCGCACGAGATCACAACATTCGTGAGCAATATATTCAGTTTATGGAAGAATACAGAAGAATGGGACACATGGAAGAAGTCGACGTAAAAACCATTAAGTCACCACATTACTTCTTGCCGCATCACTGTGTGTTTAAACCGGATAGTAGTACTACGAAGTTACGAGTAGTATTCGATGCTTCCGCCAAAACGTCTACGAATGTGTCTCTTAACGATATACTGCACGCAGGACCAACAATACAAAGTGAACTCTTCTCCATTTTGTTACGTTTTCGTCTATCGCGCTATGTGTTCACTGCAGACATACAACAAATGTAACGCCAAGTAATGATCAGTCCAGAAGATCGTAAATTTCAGCTGATATTTTGGAGAAACGATCCCAATCGTCCAATAAAATGCTATCAACTTTGTACTGTGACATACGGTACAACTTCAGCTCCATACCTCGCCACGAAGGGGCTACAGCGTCTGGCCTTTGACGAACGACACAGCTATCCTGACGGTTCAGCAATATTAGTACGAGATTTTTATGTGGACGATGTCATGGCAAGATTCAACACCATTGCCGAAGCCATGGTGGCTCAAGATCAGCTTCAATCCATGCTGCAGGGAGCAGGTCTCAAATTGAGAAAGTGGTGTGCAAATCATCCATCACTACTACAGAAGATACCAGCAGAAGATCAAGAAGTCCAATTAGATTTCGCCGAAGATGTCGAAGAGTCCGTTAAAACACTAGGTATCACATGGTTACCGAAATCGGATCAATTTAGGATAAAAACTAAATCCAATGAACAACAGAAGGTTACGAAAAGAATTATTGCATCAGATATAGCACGTCTATTCGATCCGCTAGGATTGGTAGCCCCTGTTGTGACAAGAGCAAAAATACTTCTCCAAAGACTATGGCAACTTAAGCTTGACTGGGATGCCGCAGTGCCGCAGGAGATCTATACACAATGGACAACCTTTCGAGCCGGAATGAAGGATCTGGACACCATTCAGGTTCCAAGACACGTGACACTTTCTGAAAATACCTCCAAGAAGCAACTGCACATATTTGCTGATGCATCCGAACAAGCCTACGGAGCTGTGGCATATTTACGTTCAAACGATAAAAACCGAAAAATCATCGTACGCCTTCTTTGTGCAAAATCACGTGTGGCACCAGTCAAAAAATTAACAACTCCACGACTGGAGTTGTGCGCAGCTAGATTAGCAGCCGAACTGGCCGAAAGGATCAAGGGTGACCTACAAATAGCGGACCTAACAACAACATTGTGGACCGATTCCGAAATAGTCCTATCATGGGTAAACTCACCAGCAGTGCATTTTCAAACGTTCGTAGCAAACAGAATAGCAGCTATTCGAGATCTAACTATTCCGCAACAATGGCGGCATGTAGGAGGCAAGGACAATCCTGCGGACATGCTGTCTCGAGGAATGTCACCAGACAAGTTGCAAAACTGCCATTTTTGGTTCTATGGTCCAAAATTTCTACATGGGGACGAAGTACTATGGCCAACACCGTTCCGGCTACATGGAGAATGTCTACTAGAAAAAAACGAGCATTACCATTAACGACATCCAAAGATGACAAATGCGTCACAAATAGCATCAACCACAGAAATTCATTTGCAAAATTACAACGTATTATGGTATACGTTCTGCGCTTTGTTAAGCGCACAAAATCGCCTCATAATCATATTCAAGCAGGACAACATATCACTGCAGAAGAACTAGAAGACGCACTTGTGGTGATCATCAAGGAGATGCAAAGAGCAGAATTCAAGGATGAAATTCATGAATTACAACAACACAGACAGATTAATCAGAAGAGCCGTTTGAGTGAATTAACACCCTTCATCGATGACAAGGGTATTCTGCGAGTTGGAGGACGACTGGAAGATTCTACACTAACGTATGACGCCAAACACCAAATGTTACTTCCGTACGGTCACCCACTGACTAAATTGCTACTAACCGACTTTCACCAATCAAACTCACACGAAGGTGCAGAAGCCTTGCTAGCTAACATCAGACAGAGATTCTGGCCAATGAAGGGTAGAATTCTTGCCAGATCTGTAGTACAGCATTGCATTCGATGCGCTAAGATTAAACCGAAAATGATGCAGCAGATTATGGGAAACTTGCCGTCCACAAGAGTGCAGCCAGCGCGACCGTTTGTTAATTCAGGAGTCGATTTCTGTGGTCCCTTGTGGATTCATTACAAACTTAGAGGAAAGAGGCCGCAAAAATGTTACTTAGCAGTGTTTTGCTGTTTCTCTACGAAGGCTGTACTCTTAAAGCTAGTGTCGGACTTGACGACCGATGCCTTCATAAGAGCGCTCAAACGTTTTATGGCTAGAAGCGGACGGTGTAAGGAGTTATATTGTGACAACGCGACCAATTTCGTTGGAGCTAAGAACAAATTGGGTCATTCCATGAAAAATCGCAAAAGTTGTGACCTTACCATCGCCGATTCTTTAGAAAAATTTTTTGCTTGAAGAACTAGTGAAAAAAAAAATATAATTTCAATTTTTTTTTTCTAACTCATTTTTTTTGTTAGTATAGTATGTTAAAGATTTCGCAAAAATGGTGTCAAAGCCCTCTTTGAAAACTCATATCTCTGTTAATTTTTATCACAGAATAATAAAATAGGACTTATTTTAAAGGGGAAGGTTGTCGCAAAATAAGAAAAATACCAATAAAATTTATCCTTGACTTTTTTTTTTTTTCAAGGATAACGATTTTGTCCTTTATCCTTGAATATCTCAAATTGCCGATGATTTTTTTTTTTTATTTTTTTATATTTTGTGTATTATACTGTTCTTCAAAACATATCAAAAAATCAACTTGGGATCGCAATGGGATCGGGGTAAAAAAATAGAAGAACATCAGTGGTTCTCAATTATTTCATAGAAAAGTTACAATTATTTTGATTACTTACGAGTACTCGTATGTAAAGAGGATTTAATTTTATGATACTACATTTATGGCCAGCTGTTAAAATCACAAATCTAAGATAGTTTAGTTCAATAATAACTTAATTGAGCAACTAATTGTGAGTGTTTAAATAAATTTATCCCTTAAACCATTAAGTTTAAAATAACAAGAATTATCTCATTTAGAATATCTTACTAACCAGAAAATAATAGGTAGGCAGGTAAGGCAATAAAAAAATGAATATCAATTAAATGTCCTTTTTTGGTAGGTATGTATATAAATATGGGCTTACCTCAAATACAATTCAGTCGTGCTTGCAGTATTAAGAAGACAAAATCTAATTTATTATTTTACAAATCATGAAAAAAATTAACTGGTCAAAATCGTGTTGCTGTAATCCTTTTGGAGAATCAATACAGTGGCCAAAAATATCGGATTTGCGACCTGTGCAATCATGGATGATTTCTAGAGTACCAGCGATGACTTCAGCAGGAAAAATTTGCTCTTCCTGTAGAAAAAGGGTTAAAATGCTACCAGGAACATCAACGGAGATTACTGATGATGATATGTTCGACCAGGAAGAAGAACCTTTCTCTTTGGATACAGATGAGGAGCCCGGCGACGATGAAGCGCTACACCAAAATTTCATCAGTAAGGAAGCCGCATTAAACTCATTAAATGAATGTCTTCGATATTTAGGAGAAGAACCTTTCGACAAAAGACGATTTACCAGAGAAAACTACATCCGGAAAAAGCTTGAAGATGTGAAAAGAATCGTATTAAAAAAATGTTTGGACTAGAAGATCAAAAGGACCAACCACGAGAGGACGAGATGATTGAGGACTGAATATTCAACCGCCAGTGAGAAGAATATCAAGCAATTAATTTTATCTGTAAGTCCTGATAAATGGACTAGAAAAAGAACTTGTGAGGAATTTCCCGGAACATCTTCGTATGCAGTTCGAAAATACAAACGGACATTAGATTCTGAAGGAGATGTACATATCCCGCACCGGAGAAGCCTTACTTCCGATATTATCAAGACAGTGGAAGACTTCTATACTAAGGATAGTATAAGTCGAGTCATGCCTGGTAAAAAGGATTTTATTGCAATTAAAATAGACGGCAAGAAAAATCACGTCCAAAAACGTTTGGTTTGGGGAATTTGAAGGAAGTGTACCAGCACTTTAAGGAAACTTATCCTGAACTGAAGATAGGATTTTCCAAATTTGCTTCCCTACGACCCAAATACTGTGTTTTGGCTGGATCTCCTGAAACACATTCAGTGTGTGTGTGTGTGTGTGTGTCATCCATCAAAATGTAAGGCTTATGCTGGAAGGTTGCGGTATTAAATATTTTACTGCAAATGAAGATACTCGAATTTACGACTACCGGTCGTGCCTTGCTGTTGGAATATGCAATCCTCCCAATATTGGTTGCTTTTTAAACCAATGTATCCTGGACATTCGGATATGAAAAAGTAAAAGAACTTTTTCAGAATGCTTTCAGTGACAATAATGTAGAAAGTGTTACCTACAACCAATGGACGTCAACAGACCGGTCAACGCTAGAGACTAAAATACAATCTTCAGATGAGTTTATAGATTGCTTTGTTCAACGTCTCTCTTCTTTACTTCGGCACGCATTCTTCACTGAACAACAAGCCAAATATTTTGAAGAGAAAAAGAATAAGTTACCAGTAAATGAGGTTGTGTGGTTATGGATTTTTCAGAAAATTATTCCTTCGTTGTACAAGATGCGGTGCAAGCGTTTCACTGGAATAACTCTCAAGCCACAATCCATCCGTTTGGGATTTATTATAGGGTCGAGGGACAACAGGACGTTCAAACCACAAATTTTGTAATTATTAGCGATTGTTTGCAACATAACACTATAGCCGTTCATCTATTTCAACGCTATTTAATAAAATTCTTTACAGATAAGTGTTTTAATGTTAAGAAAATACATTATTTTTCGGATGGTTCAGCCGCTCAATATAAAAACCGGAAAAATTTCTTTAATTTGAGCAAGCACACTGAGGAATTCGAAATTGATGCAGAATGGATTTTTTTTGCCACCGCTCATGGTAAAAATATCTGCGATGGTCTCGGTGGTACAATAAAGCGACTTGCAGCAAGAGCAAGTTTACAGCGGCCAATAGAAGACCAAATAACAACTCCATTAAAACTTTTCGAATGGGCTAAGGATAATATAGTAAATATTAATTTCCAATTCATCGACTGCGAACAATATAAAAATGATGAAAATTTATTGAGTGAAGAATACAATCTTATACAGGGTGGCGCGAAATGACACCACCTACTTGACTTCCTTATAACTTTTTCAAATATTTTTTTATAATTTTTTTTCTTTCATTATTTCGTAAAGAAGACTTGGGGAATTTAAAATGGAGTATTACAGACTCGAACAACGAGCCCAAATCGTTAGACTTAACTTTTTAAATCAGCAATCCATTATTTTGACTCAACGTCAAATTTTAACGTACGGAAATGGACTCTTAGGGTCAACAATAAGCCGTCAGGTTTCAAATTTTCTGGAACAAGGGTCAGTAAGTAACCTTCCTGGTGCCGGAAGACCACGTATGGCGCATACGGATCACCATATTGAACGTGTACGGGAGAGAATTCAGGAAAATGCAGAAACAAATGCAGAACAAACTTGGGCTATCATAAAGATCGCTGCAGAGAATTTTGGTTACTTTACACATGTCTCCATATAAAGTTCAGCTTGGGCAAGAACTGAAACCGAGAGACTACCAGCAACGGTTTGATTATGCAGTTCATTTCCTACAAAAATCAGAAAAAAATTATGATTTTATTCATAATTTGATTTCAATTGGACTCCTCATTCACCGGATTTGACCGCTGCTGACTGTTTCCTTTGGGGATATTTGAAAGAAAGAGTGTACGTAAACAAGCCAAGAACCATCCTGCAATTAAAAAATAACATTCGCAATGAAATCTTGGTCATAACACCTGCAATTTTGCAAAAAGTTGTGGAAAATGTGTTAAAAAGAGCACAAAAATGCGAAGCAGAAAAAGACCACCCCTTGCAAGTTTTTTTTTTTCATAGTTAAACCAAAAAAAAATGCCCATTAATATACTGTATTTAAAAAATAAAATTAAAATAATTATCGCTTAAATAAAAAAGTTATAAGAAATTCAACTAGGTGGTGTCATTTCGCGCCACCCTGTACAAGCAATTCCTTCAACTCAAACAGTACATTGCGTTATACCTGTGAGGAAAGGATGCGTGAAAATTAAAAAGTTTTCTCTATCTTCTGAAGAAGATGAACATATTTTGTTTAAATAGCATGTAAAAATAAAAAAATTGAATGTAATGCATGTAAAGCATGTTTTAATTTTTTATTTTATGTTTTAATTTGTTATGTTTACCATAATAGAATACCATATATATACATTTTGTTGAATCTTTTATTAATTTTTTATGTTTCTACTTGTTTAAATATTATTATTCAATGTCAAATCATTTTAAATTTAGTTACTGTTGACTGGAATGAATAGCATTAATAAAATACTCCGTAGAAATTGTAATTTTCTAAACCAAATTTAATTTTTTTAATATATTATACATATTATAAAACATTAATATTTTTAATGAAATAGTTGCTCAATTAAATTATTATTGAACTAAACTATCTTAAATTTATGATTTTAATAGCTGGCCATAAATTTAGTATCATAAAATTAAATCCTCTTTACATACGAGTACTCGTAAGTAATCAAAATAATTGTAACTTTTCTATGAAATAATTGAGAACCACTGATGTTCTTCTATTTTTTTACCCCGATCCCATTGCGATCCCAAGTTGATTTTTTGATATGTTTTGAAGAACAGTATAATACACAAAATATAAAAAAATAAAAAAAAAAAATCATCGGCAATTTGAGATATTCAAGGATAAAGGACAAAATCGTTATCCTTGAAAAAAAATGAAGGATAAGTTTTATTGGTATTTTTCTTATTTTGCGACAACCTTCCCCTCTAAAATAAGTCCTATTTTATTATTCTGTGATAAAAATTAACAGAGATATGAATTTTCAAAGAGGTCTTTGACACCATTTTTGCGAAATCTTTAACATACTATAACCAACAAAAAAAATGAGATAGAAAAAAAAAATTGAAATTATATTTTTTTTTTCACTAGTTCTTCAAGCAAAAAAATTTTCAAAAGAATCGGCGATGGTAAGGTCACAAAATTGGCCTTTTTTTGCGATTTTTCATGGAATGACCCAATTACAAGAGCTTCTTCCGATCATCCATGCAGAAAAATCTCATCAAATCATAAATTCCGTCTGCAGTTCTAAGGAAGTTAACTTCAATTTCATACCACCACGAGCTTCTCACTTTGGAGGACTTGGAGGAAGCAGCAGTGAAGTCAGCAAAGCAGTTACTAGTTAAGACCATTGGTGTCGCTTCTTTAACATATGAAGATTTGGAAACAGTCATCGTTGAAATTGAATCCATTCTGAGCTCACGCCCTATAACTGCTATGTTGGCCAACCCGAATGACTTGACAGCATTAACGCCAGGGCACTTTCTCATTGGAGAACCTCTTACATCGTCGATTGTTACGCACGCAGAAGAAAGGAAGACAAGTCTACTTCGCAGATGGGAACTTGTAGCGTACATAAAGCACGAGTTTTGGCGCAGATGGACTCGTGAGTACTTAAACGAACTTCAGTATCGCCGAAAATGGATGACCCAATCAGAAAATGCCAAACCGGGTACAATGGTCATAATTCAAGAAGACAACACACCGGCATTAAAATGGCCGTTGGGAAGAATCGTCGAGGTGCACAAAGGAAGGGATGGCTTCGTACGAGTGGCAGACGTTCGGACTTCATCCGGAGTTCTACGTCGCCCAATTCACAAACTCTCACCCCTACCGCTCGAAGAAGAACCCATCCCAATGGACACAACGTCTTCATCGACAACTGACGCTGCTGCTAAGCACAGCTCGAGCGACACCTCAGATGACCAAGCAAATCGTCTTACTCCGGAAGGCAAGCGACACCATTCCAACAAGGCTGATGAAATTCCAAAAAAACGAGTCGCTCGCGGTTCTACGCTATTATCACTTTTGATGACCTTTCTGGCAATACCTGTAATCAATTCTACGCCTATTGAGATCACACATTTTGATGGTCAACTGGGATTCCATTTCGATAACCTAAGAACGGTTAATTTGGCAACTGCTGAGTGGAAACTCATAGTGTATTACAACCTCCAACAGTATTGGTAGGAAAATAAAGTCTTAGCCTCTGGAGTCAACATGATGAAGCAACTGTGCAGTCAAATCACTCAAGCTGATCTATGTCAACCTATTATATCACAACACCAGCATATCATGACGGAACTCAACAATGAGAACGACTTGTTGCAGCCACATCCACCGAAAAAAAGACAAAGACGCGGAGCATTCAACGTGGTGGGAAACATAGCGAACTCATTGTTTGGTGCGCTAGACTCCAGTTATGCTGAGGAAATGACGAAAACCCTGGAATCAGTTCAGGGAAATGAAAACCATTTACTCGCATTATTACGAAACCAGACGTCGATAATCGATTCCACGATCAACATCATCAGACGAGATGCAGCTGCATCAGTAGACAAATTTCGATCCATGGACAATGAAATAATTAAATTGGTCAAGTACATGAACCATACCGGTGATGAGATTCACCAAATCAGACTACTTCAAGCGTTTATGTCAATGTCCATGCAATTAATGCTTATATCTTCAAACCTACAAAAAATTCAGTCTGCGATCATTGGTACCGTAACAGACACTCATCAAGGAATGATTCCGCCATTACGACTCTCACCACACCAACTACATCAAGAAGTAATAAACATAAGGAATCACCTTGTAACGATTTGGTCCGCAGAACGTTCAGTTGGCAATCGTCATTGCCGAAATGTTGAACGTTAGCCTTGCGGACGGAAAGTCATCCTCCATCTGTCGGAAGAAATCGTCATTTCTTCACCCAAATGAAGGATAACTTTCCTATGTTTGTTTTCTTTGACTATGTGTCATTGGACACATTAGTCCTGAAACGGCTGAGCATCTAGCATAAAAGCACGTGCTAGCTCGTCGGATGGGGTGGATTTGCCGTTTCGATCCGTGAACCGATTAATTATGCTCGGTGGGCCGACGAATGGGTTTGAGAACTCCCATTCTATCTGTCAGCGGGCCTGAAAGGATTGTAGGTGAGGGGCCAGATGCACGAAGGGTGCGGACAAGAGGGTGGTGGAAGTTAGGTGATTGGGAAGGAGCATCGGGGTGAGATCATCCGACGAACGATCATATAAGATAACCACCATGGATAGTTATTTGTTTTGCAATAAAATAAAAACAGGAATCATCCGTCTAAGGACGGACACCTTGTGGCCCAGTCGTGTTAAAACCAAAATCGGACGGATGCTGTATTGTTTGATTGAGGTGGAGTGCACCACCTGGCAAGCACAGACATCCTTGCACAGCACTATTTCATCTTCCGAGTACGTTACTTTCTTCATAATCGATACAACGTTGAACGGCGCGAACGAACAACCTCGACGTTTATCGTTTATGGCTTCTTTTAGCCATTGTCGCACGCACGACACACATGTATTTTATTGGGTAACATTGAGTTCAACCCGGTTGTCCCTTCGTTGATTTCGAACTGCGTGCCGCCTGATAAATGCATGTCCTGCCGTGTATTACCAGCAAATTGCAGAAAGGGGGGGATTAAGAAAGGGACATATAATATGATTGTCTAGAATGCAAGGCGTTTCTTCAGACCGATTTAAATGGGACTTGCGTCCGTCTTTTAGCGCTATGCCCTCGGCATATTGTCTGCTATGTTACATATTGTATGCAACATTTCTTCTACAGCCTACCTAACATCAGGCATTTGAGAGCAGGTTCGCGACGAACTTCTGACAGAACGCTTGACGAAACAACAAAAAAAAACGGCCTTATTCAAGCATTCATTCGTGTAACCCGAATCGAAATGTTTTGTCGGCGTAAAGAGTACATGGAACCATTTAGTACAATGTCTTTTCTCAACCACGCAAGAACCAGTAGTGTGGGCTTCGAATAAAATCATGTTTTGCTGATACCAATAAGCCACGGCTCGCAGTTCACCCAGCGAACCAAATGTTTTTGGCTTAAACAATTCGCCCAAATATTCGTCGATATCTTTCTCAACAGTCTCTTGAAAAAGATTTTTATTTTTACTCATGAAATCGACGCATCTCTTCCGAATCTCTAAATGATGAATTTGGGTGTCGTACATTTGTTCCGATATTGTTCGGAACAGACATGAAGAATCTTGTGCTGTATGCTTTCTGTAGAAGCCCTTCTGGATACACCCTTGTTGTGGACTGACCGAATTTACCCAAATGGTGTCAGACGAAAAACACTCCCCACTTAAAACATTCTCAAAAATAAAATTGAAGGAATAATTATGACCGTTTCACATATAATATTGGATACTAAGGGGGGATAGGATTTTCGAAGTGAACCACAGCTGCACGACTATGATGTGTCTCTTGGCCGTTTACTTTCCTATTTTTTTTTCTTTCCCAATGTTTTAGAGAGTTGGCTATAAATGATATATATTTTTTTGTTTTTAAATCTTATTATATTGCGTTTGCGTATATTCTTAAACAAATAACTTGCAGACTACACAAGTAAATTCTAAAGAACTTAATAATTTATGTATATGGTAAAGGGTCATTTATTATAAATGGTTTATCACAAAAATTTAGTTCTGAAACTGTATATAATATTATTATAATAATTATAAATTCCAGCTAGAAAGAATTGCGAGTAAAAAAAATACAGTGCGTGCATTCACGTGCTTTGCACATGAACTTAATAAAAAAATTTGATATTTCCTAAACTAATTCAAAAATTATGGCAACTTAATCTATGACTGCCGCTGTTCGTACTTTCTGTTCAGTTCATCGTACGTGAAAGGACTACTAGGTATCGTTTCATTCAGTTCATCTTTGTTCTCTTCGCGTTTCGTCTTAGCACGTTCGAAGGCTTCAATAATGCTTGACCTAAAAGGTTTTTGATGTAAAACATAAGCACTAACATGCCCTGCATCTAAATAACGGACTTCAGCTCCAGGCCAGATATCTTCTAGGCTTGTACATTCTTCGCGCGGTACGTATGCATCGTCTTTTGCGCATACTGCTATTCGCTCTCGTATAACTAAGAACGCCATGTAACACAGCACTAAAATATTCTGGACTGTTGCCTCCGCAGCCGGATGATGACGAATGAGACTCCACCTGACATCCTTCTTCGTTCGTCGCACTGATGTGCCACCCTGACCACAACCCGTAGTCGTACGTGGACTTATTTCTTGTGTCTTCTCTTTTGGTCACGAACACTTTTTCTCCAGGGATTATTGGATTTAATTTACAATATCCATGGAAATAAAGTAGCTTGCCACACACGTCACTCGCACTAAATATATGTTACGGCGGATCAAGGGTTAAATGTAACGGGCAAGTGTCGCATTATTCAGTGCCAATGATTTTGGAAATTTCTCCAAGAACCGAACCGACAGGATCCACGTTTTTCGTGCGACAATTTTCCAAAATTTCGAATAAAAACTTCTGGTCATTGGCCACCATAATTAGCTGTTTCTTCTGACCCGTAGCTTCACCCCTTTGTGATTGCGTTATCGGGTATGTCGATATTTACGAAATGGGGTAATTTTTCTCCGATTAAAGTGAGTCCCTGCACCGATGGACGGAGGACCGAATAAAAACTCTCAAGACTAAACCAAGAAAAGGTGCCAGGTTCCGTTGTGGACACGCGGTGCTGAGCGACACGCAGGCAGGCCCTGGCGTGCTAGCCTTCGCAAAGCGGGAGAAGAAAAAACTCAAAAACTGACCTTTTGTTTATACTTTGTCGCCTGTTTTACCGGGCACTGCGTGCTTTCTCGTCGGCGTCACGATCCACGCTTATTCCTTCCTCCTTTTCTTTAAACTGGTTCAGTTAGACCCTCACGGTGACTACCGCGTGTGCGCAATTGAAAAAAATTACTTAAGAAGGTGATGGGGACGTCTCGTTCGTCTGATGATTGTCGGTTGACTGGGGCGAGAGATCGTTCTCGCTGCTGGATGTTATATTTTTTTTTCCTGCCGCCGCCGATAGATCTGGCGCTGCGCGCGTTAAGTGGTTTTATCATGAATCGGTGGCGTAGTATTGCCACAGCGGCTCGTTACAAATACCCACAGGATCCTGGGCAAGGCCCGTCCGATGCACAGGAGGCTGCAAAAGGAGACGCCTATGGCGATTCTCCCGCGCTGCTGAAATGTTGCTCCCTCGCTGCTGAAATGTTGCTCCCTCGCTGCAGTCACAAAAAATTTGTTCTAACGATCCGAATGATTCATGTGTTTCTTCCTTTAATTAGTTATATATTTTTTTTTTTTTGTTGTGGTTAGAATATTTAGTCCATCTTTTCTGGTAGCTTCCTCAACCCTCAATATATGGTATATATATTTTTTTTTTTTTTTGTGGACATATTCTTGATCCCATCTTTTCTAAGCATTTATGACTAATTCTATTGACAATAATTTTACAGTAACGATGGGGGTACACAGTTACAATTAAGAAAATGAGATAACTACGATTATAAAAATTAATTCAAATATTCTTATATTTTTTTTTCTAAGATTTAATAACGTAGGAACTCACATTGGTTCCTTTAAAGGACTATTACTACAAAAATCAACCACATAAGTGCAACAGACCAATATCACATTGGCATTTATTTACAAAATTTCATTAATGTACCCCGTATGTGATGTTTTAATTTAAATAAATTTGAAATTCAAGGCTCTATCGTTTGGTGTTTAAAACAAATAAGAAGTCCGAGACAGAACGACTATGCTTAGTGCCTCCAGATAACAACAAGTATGTCGACGAAGGAAGATGCTCGATGTTAGCCTGGTATGTAGCGTCTGCAGGAAACATGGAGCATTCTCTTTCTCTCTGCGCGTGTTAAATACTTACGACAACATGTGTGCGAGACCGCTAGTATATATCTTCAACTAAAAAAACCCCAGCGGCCCCGCAAACGACATTAACTTACTAAATTAATATTTTAAATATTAATACTCGATACGGAGTCTCAAAAATTAACAAAATTAGAATTATGTTTTGGTGGTTGTAGCAAGGTGATCGCGTTTGCTCTCTTTACGGAGGCATATAACAATCCCTTATCATCCTGACCTCCCATTCGTACGCTTGCCTACGACTTGACTAGAAAATCTGTTAGGAAGTTTACTGCTTTAGATTCTTAGCGTGATACGTCCCTACAGATTTTCCCTGTAAGTTCTCGACTTCGTACATAGAGTTCCCGATCTTTCTTACCATACGGCTTTTAATAAACTTCGGTGCTAATTTCGCACTTACTCCTTTCGTGGCGTCGCTTAACACGAAATTCCTACGAAATACTTCCTGGCCAGGCAGAAAATTGACTACCCGCGCTTTTAAATTGTATTTCGATGCGTACTTGCGGTGATTGTCCATTAACTTGGTTTTCACTTCAGCGCGTATTGCTTGCATATGGTCTGTTCTAGCCACACATTCTATGTCGCTTGCCAGCAAGTTTTGGAGGTTTCTTAAGAGCGGATAAGCTGATCCATGACAGATCATATTTTCGCCAAAGTTCAAGTAATATGGAGAATGGCCAGTCGCTCCGCAGATACACAAATATCCTCTCACTTGAATTGGCTGATAATATTAAGATAATATTAAGATAATATTATTAAATATTAGAAGAAACTGCTTCAAACTGTTGCATACCAAAGACAAGCCTAAATATTAATCTATTAGAATTACAGTCAAATATTGAAAGTAAGTTATTATTTAATAATAATCGTAACGAGCTGTTGAAACTCTTATGTTTAGCTGCAAAGGAAGCTTGTCCAAACTGTAAACAAGCTGATAAATTTGTTTGGCTACTTTTAAAAATAGTATGCAAAGATCATTAGGAAACAATGAGCAGCCGAGCCATTTTGTTAATGCTAGTGTTGTGTTGCTGAACACTAATGCTGTGTTCGTGAACACTTCGGTTAGTCCCAACTGCTGTCTGGGACCCGGTGAGTTGTTCTCCGGCACATCATTCCTGAGTGCCAACGGTGGAGATTGTTGGGACGTGGCTTCTCATAACGATGAGCCGACTAGTCCATTTTACCTATCTGAGAAGTAGAGAAGGTTAAGTAATCTCACCTGTAATTTTAATGAATAAGACTTTTGGTTTTAATTAGTACATTTATTGTCGGTTGCTTCGAAAAGTCTTAAAAGAAAACTGAGACCTTATTACTAATTACAACTAAACTTATATATTCAAAAAGTGCCGACTGACACGGAATTAAGTATTGTGTTCCGCGTTGGGAAAATACTAAATTCTATGTCACTCGGCCGATATTGACGAGCTTCCGGATGTAGGTCTAGGCCTCGATCGCATATTGCATATCGAGGCATGAAGTTCCAAACAATCGTATTTGTTTTTAACTTCAACCTCGATCAAGCAATATGAACCGGAAAGTCCAGATCAGCAATATTTCCTATTACAAACTTAATACTACCGGCATTCCCAGTAGGTCAGTAAACAAACCGAGCTCTTTACGTTTCGTTTGAATTATGAAACTGACCTACCGGCAACAGAGATATGAGGGGAAATCCATGCATCTGGATGAGATAAAGGAATTGGGATGCTGCTACCGTGCTAGGCACAACATCCCTCCCCACCCAATGAGTTTGGATTTACCCTCATGTGTTTATATATTTAGCTTATTCAACATAAAATATATATACCTATATATAAAATAGATAGTGCCAAAATGTGACATTTATTTATAAAATAATGATGCCAAAAATATGAAATTTAATTGGTAAACAATTTAGTTCTTATTCGCTTGCTCTTTGTTGTTATGTTGGGTGTACTTGAACACAGGCTGATGTTATGTTGTTGGGGTTGAGTATGCAGTATGAATGAACGGACCCAGCCAACATTTAGGCAAATTTTGCCTTACCGATAAAAAGGCAATATTGCTGCGGCGATAAAAATTCTAGAAAACTCTTGCGTTTTTATCATGTATACTCTTGTTTGGCAATACACTGCGTTTTTGTCATGCTGGCACTCATTTCACGCGTACAAGCACTTGCCATCTTAGCACAATGCAACCTTTTGGCAATAATTATCAATTCA
This sequence comes from Beris chalybata, assembly GCA_949128065.1. Classification (NCBI taxonomy): domain Eukaryota; kingdom Metazoa; phylum Arthropoda; class Insecta; order Diptera; family Stratiomyidae; genus Beris; species Beris chalybata. The sequence continues at coordinate 100,025,388 of OX421894.1, forward strand.
TTGCATATATGTAGCTATATAAGTCTATTTTTGCCGTTGTCAATTCTGAGAAATGCCAACCATGCAGTGCAAAAGATAGATTTCAAAATCTGAACAGTAAACGATCGAAAAGTGAGAAGTGTGGTATTGTGCGTGTTACCTATATACTGTAAGTTAATAATTACATATATTTGATTTGAAAATTGTATTTTGTATAGATCATACTTAAGTTTTTTTGGTTTTACTAACTTTTTTGATCGTTGGAGGAAGCATCTCGTTCAAATAGTTCTTCTTTCCCGACACAGTCATTTTCCAGAAATAAATCAAAATTTTGAAAGTTAAAAAATTTTCCTAACTTTGAAATTGTTTCCTTAAATTAATAGGATATTTAATTACATGATAAAACCCAGACAAAAAGTTTCTGTTAATAATACTATAATATCTGACGACTGTAAGAGTGAAGATGGAAGTAGCAGCATTATTAACAATGACTTCGAAATGGAAATTGATAGTGAAGGATTCTTGAGTGAAAAAAGTGAAGCAATTGAAGTAAGTTTGTCGAACCTTGAAGAACTGTGTGATAAACTTGAGAAATGGTCGATTAAATATCAAATATGTGTATCAGCAATGAACGATCTCTTAAGTATTTTGAGATCAGAAAACCTTAATGTACTGAAAGATGTCCGCTTGTTAAAAAGAACCCCTGAGCATGTAATATTCAGACAAATGGATTCGGGTATATACGTTCATTACGGAATTGAGGATGGGTTAACGGACTTTTTCTATAATACTAACCATGTTATTGATGTTATTGTATTAAATTTTAATATTGATGGATTACCATTGTCCAAAAGCTCCAATAAACAAATATAGACCACATTAGCTGGTGTTGAAAACTCTAATTACGTATTTCTTGTCGGTGTCTATGAAGGTTATTCAAACCCGAAAAATGCTGATGAATTCCTTTCACAATTTGTAAATGAATTAAAACAAATTTCAAATCGCGGATTTAGTTTTAATGGCAAGAACAAAACGAAAAAGAAAATATCACAGCTCTGGATAAAGTTCCACATTGGTTATGAACAAAAACGTGTCCTCGGAACTCCACCTGGATTTTCCGTTCACATTTCGCGCGTAAACTATAGAACTATGACACCTAATACCTCACTTCCAATGTACTGGCTTGCTGAAAAATGTCGGACCAGATCGGAACTTTCTTGCGAGATTTCAACTCTCGTAAGTTAGTGTGCACATTATCAACTTGAAAAAACCAAGGTCTGGTGAACACTGTTAAATTTATATTGTGTGACGTTTGATAAAGGACTCAGTCGAGTCCGAAACGTCACACAATATAAATTTAACAGTATTCACCGGAAAGCCTTGTATTTTCAATTCGAAATGTACTATGAAAACATTCATCAAAAATTATCAACTTGCTTGAAAAGTCAAGCATTTGCTGGCTAGAGCAAAAACTTGGTCAAATACGCTCTCGGAATCATGTACACATGCAGCAATAAATTTGTTAGAGCAACTCTACACGAGCCTTTAGAAACATCACCTACTTATCGTACTGGCGATACTATAGCTACACTGTAGTCCAAGTAGAATTCTTATTGCTTTATACTACCGAATTCTTATCGTACTGGCGATACTAAAGCCGGACAGTAAAGCAAGTAGAATTCGAACCTCTTTGGCAACTTGCCGGCGCGTCAACTTTTTAGTCCGCTGAACTTATCGTTTTCCGTCCGGTTAACAATATCGCGGCAATAGGCAATTATTGCCATGGTAATACGATTTCGCTATGGCTTTCTTATTGCCATGTTTGCTGGGGAGCGTAGTTTATATCGTTGTTGACAATGGAAATTTTCTTAATCGTCAAGAAGTTGATTCTAGTTCGGCTCTCCGGGATCCGACAATGAGCGAGATGATCGTGAATACTTGTGGAGCGTGTTCATTTCTCGGAAAAACGCAAAGATGTCGTTGAGATTGATGCAAGATTATCTTTTTCGTTGTTCGTTCAGTTTTCGGGGGTCGTAGTTGCTTAAAGTGCGTATTTCCAGAACACTTGCCGTCTTTAATAACTATTTGCAGAGGATTTACAAAATCCAACATTCTAAAAATTTCATTTTTATCAGTCGTCTCGTAGCCAGTGGTACTTCGAATAAATATGTTCACTTGTGCAACTTGTTGGCCATTTTGGTCGAAGCTGAAGGTGTTTTGCCTGTAGGGTAAATTGACTGGTCTAATAAGTTGCGATAATTCGACTACCGGTGTTTGCTTGAATGATCAGGACTGCGCTACAGTTGTATACGAATGAAACATACATGTATCGTCGCTGTATCGTTGTAGCACAATTCCTTCTATCTTTGCGTTCTCTGTACGGCGTATAACGAAAACTAAGGGCGTCTCTCCCTCCCTCCGTTAAATATTCTTCTCAATCTCGAAAAAGTAAGTCCCGTTGGTCATTTTGGATTGTTGGTAAGTAGTAAGTTTTCTGGATCGAATAAATGATAGGATCAGGTAGTGGAAATCTCGACTTTGACTAGCAGATTCCCTTGATCGTTGTTATCCGCGCGACTTGGTGTTTTTACGTTATTTTCATTATTATGTAATTTTTTATGTGCTGTTGACACCCGTTTTTGTTCTTGTTTTTTTTTTTTACAAATTGTTTATGAATAAATTCTTAATTAACTACTACCTACTATGTACATACATTTATTTTTAAATTTTCTATATTTGTATATTTATTTACTTGATACTTTAACATTAATTTCATTTACATATTTCTTTCCTTATTTTTTTCTGACTTAGTTTTGACATCTCGTTTTATATATTCTACATAATTTTTTCTTTATGTCTTTTCTTTATTTTTCACAAATTTTATATATATTTTCGTGGTATTTAATATACATATATGTAGTTATAGCAGCGTTATTAAAAATTTGCTATTTATTTATTGCTTATATGTATTGTTGTTGTTATTTTTTTTTTAATTACTTAACGATTGTGGATTACTATATTTTAACTTTATTTATTTAAAAACATTATGTAATTTGATCTACTAAAATTTTTCTTTATTAAAAATGTATGTCTCTTTTTTAATAAACATTTTATGGACTATTTGGTATTTCCATGTGATTTTCGTGTATTAGTTAAGATTATAGTAGTGTTTTTGTAATTTAACTTAATTTTGATTTGTGTGTAGTGGTTAAATGTAGTAGCTATATGATTCTACTTTATTTAGATATTATGTCATTTAACTTTACTTAGATTTATGTGCAGTAGTTAAATGTAAATGTTATGTGATTTAACTTTGAATGTATGAAATATTATGTTTACCTAAAAATAAAAATAAAAACAAAATAAAATCGAATGACATTCGATTAAACTTGGAAATGATCTGTACCAGTGCTGAATTAAGTTTTGAACTTGTCTACCGGTTCTACAAGATCGAGGTGATAGCCGCTGGCTTGGTTAAAGGTACGCAAATTGCGACAGTGGCCTAACTGGTCCGGAATATCTATGATTCCGGGCAGTGGAATCGAGCGCTTTATGGTGGTTTCATTTAATTTATGTGAACTTACCATTCCCCTTTCCATCGGCCGTTTTCTGGGCACTGCAACAAGTGAATAATTCCAGAGTGACATACCTTTTAGTAAACTACCGTGCGAAGGTATATTGGTATGGTTTTTAATCTCGACTTTATGCTTTACGCACTGTTTGGGACTAACGGTACCCGCCGAGTTCTTAGTTTTCCTATGCTTTAAATTATGTAAGACTGGAATAAGATCAGCATTAAGCGAATCATCAGGAAAGAAGTTTAAAGTGGGTATCAATACTTTATTTGGTTTCACTTTTGCGAAAGTGTCCTCGATCTGATTACCTGAACTAATTTCCTGAGATTTTTTTAATACATTACGCTGTCGGACTGGTACTCTGGGCTGCGTAACTTTTTGTGTACGAGCTTGAATACAGAGAAGTCTGCAATGGTTACCCAATTGCGCCAGTCTCTTTAGCGGAAATGTCTCTGCTGCTTCATGTCCATCACTAAAGAGTGTTAAGGTTTTGGCACTGGTGTCGATTATGGATCGGTTCCATAAGATATCCCGACCTAAAACTCCATCTGCTGGAACTTCTTTTGTATCGTCTACCAAGTGCCATTTCGCCCTTAAATTGAGTTAAGGGTGAATTCCTATTAGCATGGTGCCTAGAGTTCTACCTAAACCACCAAATACTCCACTTATGTGCCTTCTTTCGCGCTTATCCATATTCCGAAGGTTCTTCATCGTCGATTGTCGTAAAAGACTTGTATCGGCCCCTGTGTCCACTTGCACTCGAATCTTGCCAGATTTTGCTAGGGAACAGGGGAACTCGATGAATACATCGTCGTCGATGTCCTTCGTTAACGTATCCAGGGCGCATTTTTTGGAGCAATCCACGCCTTTCCGTTTATTGGACACGCTTTTTAATTGCCTACGCTTAGGAGATACTTTTGTTTTCATCCTATATCCGAGTAAATTTGTTCGGATGAAAAGATAGATGAAATGCAGAAACTGTAAGAAGCTTGTACCCAGAGTTGAGTCTGTGCTCTTCTGGGGATTGATTTGCTCCCTTTTTGTATCGCGTTTAGATTTGCGATTTCTATGCTTCGTGTTTGTCGTACGAACTGAGTTAATTGAATTAATACTAATAATTTTATTATTATTGTTAGCGTCATTGCTAACATTTTGGAGGGTAAAAGTACTATGTATAATATTTGACGAGGTGCAGCGTTTAATGCTGAACTGACTTTCAAATCGTTTGTGATGTTTTTTTAGGTAATTAGTCTTGTTAAAACAAATGTCCTCAACATGCCCAAGTTTAGAACACCATTCACATTTTAGCTTAAGAATGTTACTTGAGCGGGTGTTTTGGAGCGTATGTAGTTTTGAACGAGTCCTATGCTTCACCAACGGCGCTGAGACATTAATAATATCTTTAGTTGTGACCTGGTGCATCATCTTGATCTCGCACAATATATTAACGTGAAAATTAAATGTTTTGTGAGGGGAAAAATACAATTTTAAAAGTAAATAATTTTTGGGTGTGCGTTCCCATTGACTATGTCGTTGATTATAAATATTGAGCACGGCAAAATTTAGAAAATTTAGAAGAATTACCGCATTTGAAGAAAAAAAAAAAGGAAAATTACTGCTGAAGGCGAATGTATATGTACCTACTGTCGACTCTATGCCAACAAGCCATCATTCGGGCTTGCCTTACAGTCATTTTTTCCTGAGAGTTTTCAATTCCGTATTTCTTACTATCGGCTTTATGCCGATTAGTAGTGATTCGACTGTCAAGTCTACCCATAGCAGTAAAGGGTTACTAACTGGTTGAAGAATGAGAAACAGAAGGACGGTTGAAATGAAAACAGTTTCTAAAATGGCGAGTCTTTTTTAAACTTCTTCGCAATTAAAAACTATTTCCATTGAACAACACTTAAATGCCCACAAAACTCGGAAAAATAAGAAAAACCTGATCGACAGTTTGAAAAAGGTAAAACAAAAACCACTATGATAAATAACATTGAAAACTTTAAAATAACCAAATATGAATTGGTATGAAAAGAAAAAACTAGTTGCAAACAAAACAACATTATATTGCTATTAGCAATATAGTGTACATATGTAGACCGAAAATAATTCCGTTTCAATTGATGTTTGAAAAACTAAAAACGGCTGAAAAATTTAATTGAAAATAGTTCTCATAATTGCGAGTCTTCTTAAAAACTTCTTCTCAATTAAAACTACTTTCTTTGAAGAATAGATTCGACTTGTTAGTATAAATACTATCAAGTTGAAGTCCGGCTGCGCCAATGTTGTGTTGCTGAACACTAATGCTGTGTTCGTGAACACTTCGGTTAGTCCCAACTGCTGTCTGGGACCCGGTGAGTTGTTCTCCGGCACATCATTCCTGAGTGCCAACGGTGGAGATTGTTGGGGCGTGGCTTCTCATAACGATGAGCCGACTAGTCCATTTTACCTATCTGAGAAGTAGAGAAGGTTAAGTAATCTCACCTGTAATTTTAATGAATAAGACTTTTGGTTTTAATTAGTACATTTATTGTCGGTTGCTTCGAAAAGTCTTAAAAGAAAACTGAGACCTTATTACTAATTACAACTAAACTTATATATTCAAAAAGTGCCGACTGACACGGAATTAAGTATTGTGTTCCGCGTTGGGAAAATACTAAATTCTATGTCACTCGGCCGATATTGACGAGCTTCCGGATGAAGGTCTAGGCCTCGATCGCATATTGCATATCGAGGCATGAAGTTCCAAACAATCGTATTTGTTTTTAACTTCAACCTCGATCAAGCAATATGAACCGGCGCCCAAGTCCAGATCAGCAATATTTCCTATTACAAACTTAATACTACCGGCATTCCCAGTAGGTCAGTAAACAAACCGAGCTCTTTACGTTTCGTTTGAATTATGAAACTGACCTACCGGCAACAGAGATATGAGGGGAAATCCAAGCATCTGGATGAGATAAAGGAATTGGGATGCTGCTACCGTGCTAGGCACAACACTAGTGATGATCTGAATGATGTTGAGAGATCTTCTATATCTTGTGAAGACGATTCTGACCTGGAGTCTTTTCCTACACATTTTAAGCAGCATATCTCGAATGGTAATCATATAGGAGTTGATAATATTCATCGAAGTGATCTTGATCAAAGCAAAGAAGGAACAAGTAAAAAATTTTAACCAAGATAAACAAACAATACAAAAGGAAAAGTTAGAAGGTGGTAAGTTAGTATATTCAGGTAAACTTTCTTGCGGTGGTATAGACATGAAAATACATGATTCAGGAAGCTTGTTAACTTCTAACCAAGATAATTTTGTTGCGACAATAAAAGTTGACAGCCTAGAAAGTTTAGATTTTACTAAACCTTTCAAAGATGTTAAGAGAAAATTTTCAGAAAAGCTTGTTATAACTTAAGTTTTAAAAGATGAAGTATTAGATAAAAGAAATGAAATTTATTCTGATTTTAAGAAGTTTTTACTAAATGGGACCCCAGAAGATCTTTTACAAATTTCCATTGCATTAGAAAAAATGTAAAGAATCGAATGACACTGCAATATTAACTTATATAACCAGACATAAGTACCTCTCAGCGGAATTTAAAAATATTACCACGGACTTGTTAAGTAAAGTATAGGCTTTGCGTGATAGAAACAATAACTTCCCCAAATTTAATAATTCTGCTCAGTCCAGTATTAAGAGTTTAGAATTAGATCAAATCTGTAAAGAAAGAATAAATAATCATAGGAACACCTTACTTGATAAACATTTTAGGTATATTTATGTGTGTTTATGTTATGATAGATCATTTATCTGATTTGCGTGATAAATCGATACTTTATATCCGTAGTGAAGATATGCTGTTGTTTGCTGATCTTGTTGATATGATGGGGGGGGGGCCCATCTTTTCTGGACCTTGTAAGTGATGCATGGAATGCTTTATTTAAAAGAATAAAAGACATGCAGAATGAAACACTAGAAAAACTTGCTTCCTCACAAAGTCTTACACATTTCACTTACCCTATTTATTTTTATCTTTGTAAGAGCTTAAAGGAGGTAATTTTAGAGATTAGTGGTAATACAGATATTTCTATTAATGATCTGCTGCAAAAAGATGAACAAGGAGAATTCAGCTTGATAAAAAATATAAGTTGGCTCTCAACCTCTCCTCTAAATCTCTCTTTGGAGCAGCAATACCGCTTTGTTTTTGAACTAAGGGAACATTTTAAACCAGGTTATTATTCGAACAAAAGGAATTTTGAGTATAAATTCAAGTTATTAGAAAATTCTGAAGAGAAAACATTATGGAAATCTGTCAAGAGCTGGTTTGTTAGCAGTGATAAGTTGTTAGATATACCTGAGAAGCGCTTAGTATGGCTTTATATTCTTGACAATGCCACTTCCAACCTACTGTCGAAGGATGAAATTAAGTTATTTGAACCTTTTGTAATAGGATACACAAATTTCATAAGTGAAACAAAAGGTGATCATTATGAATCGTTCAGAATAGTAACACACAATGTTGCAAGGTTTATCAGACAAACAGGACACTCGGACCTCACTGATGAATCAGTGTTTACTGAGTTTGGCTCGGTGGTCGGGCCATCGCTCCAGTGGCCTCTTCCGCTTGTTTCATTTTCCAGGCGGCGTATCTCGCGTTTTGCCTGGGCCGGTTGGATCTGGACCGGCCCCCTTTCATGTTTTTTGCACTGCAGTTCGGACAATCGCGAACGGTTTTCCCTTTTTCGCATCAATAGTAGCAGAAAAGCATGCGCATTAACTCGGGACATTCACGAAAACCATGACCTTTCGCGTCGCAATTCCAACATACCCAATTGGACACGTCTATTGCCTTTATCTTGGGATCAGTTTCAACCTCAGAAGAGGCTTCCGGGGATTAGAGGTGTGCTCTGCGGAGCGAACATTCCAAGTTTGCAATGCGGCTTTCGTACGCTTCGGCTTGTTGACGTGCGTAATCCCATCCTGCCATCATATCAGCCTGCGCACTTGCCACCTGCTCTTGCACGTATTGTAAAGTGCTTGTGATATGGTTCTACTGTAAAAACTTCGGCTGTGGATCATTGGTACTCACTAATGTGACCGATTGGGCCTTTTGGAAAGGGGATTTTGTTTCTCTTGCCTGGTTGAGAGTGGAAGGAGATTTGGGTGTATTCGACTTACGAGGACAGTTAACTTCCCTGCTATTTATAGTTCGTGGGAGAGAATTCAGTTCAGTAGCTGTGCGATATATCTTCATCGCATGAGTTTGATATCTCGATAATTTTTTGTTTAACTGGCCAGACTCGCTCCATTTTCGTCCTCGCAGATACTCTTTCCAATGCGACACGTCCGTCGCCTTCGGGCCTTCTGTTGTGGTATTCGAGGGGGTCGCTAGTCCGGCCTCTACCATGACCTCAGTGTCTGATGGCGACCTGGTTGTCATGGTGAGTGCGTGACTGAGACTCACACTCGAAACTTGGCGAATCTACTATTTTCTCTTGACGGATGATAACGTTGTGTCTTGTACAGCTCGCTTGTTCCTTTATCTGTAAATATAATTAACTTGGCAGCCGTATATTAATTAATGAACATAAGGTGTATGGTTAACATTTACAATTTTTACAACACAACCGCAAAATTTATATACAATAATCAGGGACCATTCCGAACGTTAAAGGGTAAGTTTTACTCCGAGATTTCAACGGTATTATATAAAAAGAAGAAGATAGTATGTCTATATTTGGGGCAAGGTACTATTAAGAATTAATTTTTAACCTTAAGGATACTCAGTAAATACGACCAGCTATTAATTGCGAACTCGTTATGATTAACTGATTCGTCAATCATGCCGATTCGTACGTCCTAACAGGGTTAACGACTAGAAAAATTTTGCTTCGAATCGCCAATACCAATTAGAATGAATTTTCGTAGCAAACGAAAGACAAAAAAAATAATAATGTTTGCCGAAACTTCGCGAAATGTTCGCCAAAACGAAGTAAGGAAACAGGTTTGCCGAAACTTCGCGAAATGTTCGTCACTAATGTAGTAAGGGAATGTGTGTGTCGAAACCTCGCAAACGGTTTGTCAAAACAAAGTGAAGGCAGATGTTTTACAAAACCTCACGAAAGGTTCGCACTCAAAAATTAACTGAAATAGGAAATTAACCGAAATCTCGCGAGGTGTTCGCCAAAACGAAATAGAGTAAAAATGTTTGCAAAAACTTCGCGAAATGTTCGTCAAAAAAAATGAAATAAAACGCTAATTTAGTTTTGTCGAAGCTTCGACCTACCAAATTGGAAAGGTTGATATTCTAGCTATATATATATATATATATAGTTAACAAAAGAACCAAACAACCAGGTTTTGAAATTAGTCGTTAAGTGATTTGTTATATCTAAGCTAGGTCTTATCTAAGTCTTAAGATTATGTGGTCTTAACATAAATCTTAAACTATTGATAACTAAGACTAATTGTTCAGATTTCCACTGAACATGGCCAACACTTACATTGGCCACTGTACAAATGGGCAGTCTCCATTCATCTTTATAAAGCTTCGATCGCCCATATACGTCATCCCGGAAAATAGCATCACAAAGCTCCGATCGCCTATATAAGCCACGACAGGCCACGGCTCGAGTGCTAGTCAACCTAAAATATTCCTACCGCCCACACATACGTTGATTCGACGTAAAAATCAAGGTGAGTATTTTGCCAGAACAACAACCGCCGTCGCATTCCAAAAAAAACCTACTTCAGGTCCTCCCAAGAATTCCGCTTCAGAATTCAAGGGGGAATTTGAAGAAAGGCGTCGCATTCCAAAAAAAAACACAAAATAAGTCGAAGAAAACCTACTTCAGGTCCTCCCAAGAATTCCGCTTCAGAATTCAAGGGGGAATTTGAAGAAAGGCAAATCGCACCAAATCAATCCGCAAGTCGCACAAATCGCAACGGCGAAACCTTCCAGAAAATAAAAAAATATAAAATCGAATAAAGCAAAAAATTCGACTTCACCATAAAACCGGCATTTTTATTTCAAATCCTTTCCCGAATTTCAGGAAAGAAGGGATCGGACGTGAGAGTCCGATCATTTGGTCCGTCGAGCCGGATTTGTGAACAGTTTTTTGCTTTATTCGATGTTTCTTTCACTCAGAAAAATCCGAATTTCAAAATTCCAAAATTTCAAAATTTCAAAATTTTGCAATTTAGCAAACGAAATTTTTACACCTGTTCGGTGACGTTGAAACCGGCACTTGTCGGCACTTGAGTCACGAAAAACCTTCACACTAAAACACTGTGCCACACGGTGCAATTATATGCATTTTGCATAAATCCCGAACACCCACACAAAAATTTAGCCTCAGGCGAAAACACCACTGCAAGCTGCTAGCCTTTAGCACGTGCAGCGAACCTACAACACGAAAGCATCGCAACAAAGATGCTGTGTTGAACTCTCACACCATAAGCACTTGGTTGGACGCATAATGACCAAAACCGAAATACCACAGCGCGAAGCACGACAACAGTGCCGTGTTGGTTCACCAATACTTGAGCGATTCGCGTACCGAATCGCATCAAGAGACACAAAACCACAAAATGGCGTAAAAAATCGCCAATTAAAAAAAAAAACAGAAATTTAATAAAATTTCAAGAGAACTTTGTTGAATTTTCAACATTCCGGCATCGCAAAACGATATAAAATATCGACACACCACGTTTAGCCTTGCCCGTCGAACTAACAGACCATTTAGGCAATATTGTTTTGAAAGACGCGATCATTTTTAACGCAATCAAATCAATATAATGCCAACATAATCTTGTAAAGGGCAGCAAGAATAAAAAAAAACTAAACAACTTGATCTAATCCGGTTGATCAAGTTAAAAACAAATCCACGAACCGGAAAACATTAAATCAAATCTGTACAAACAAATAACTTAAAAATTAAATTTCGGAATCGGTTCGATTCACAAAAACACACCGGCAGCGTCAAAGTTAAAGCACGAGACTAACAATTACTGAAGTCGCACAATACGTGCTCAACCCGGCAACATCGTTGCATTTCACTCCATAGACTTGTAATAGAGAGAAAGTGCGTTGCATTTCATTGCACACAAGTGCAAATAGCAAAAACGAAATTAGAATCCCAGCAAATCTCATAAAAAGAGAACAGGACAACCCATTAAAAAAATCCGAGCTCAAGCATGGAAGTACTTTTGAAAGAGCAGGACGCCTTGTTCAAAGTATTGCGACAATCGCTCTCCAACTTCAAAAAGACAGGAGAAGCAAGGCGCACTGCTGGTTATATTTCTGCTCGTCTCGACTCCATAGAACGAATTTGGTCTGAATGCACCACAGCACACAAAACCATTATGATGGCTTCAGGCGAGACTGAGTCAGACGATGAATTCGAAAAATACGTAGAACTTTATTCAGCCACTGAAGAAGTCGCATTCTCGTATATCGGCGAACTTCGAGACCGAGCCATCAACTTGAAACAAGTGGGCAATCCCGAAACCAAAACCCAAACTTCCGGTGCGCAAAACCCAAACCGTCAAAATACACAGGCGCAACCGATGTTCAATCTACCTAGGATTGACATTCCAAAGTTTGATGGCAATTACGAGAGATGGCGCGTATTCCATGACTTGTTCAAATCGCTGATTCATAACAACGATCAGATTCCCCAAGTACAAAAATTGCCATACCTAAAAAGCAGCGTTTCAGGCGAAGCTAATCGCATCCTTGGTCAATTCGATATAGCAGAAGCCAATTACACTGCTGCGTGGGAGTTATTGGTCAAACGTTATGACAACAAGCGCGTATTAGTGAACACGCACATAACAAGATTGATGGAATTACCCGAAATTCGTTCAGAAACCGATCGAGAGTTAAAAAATTTAATTGACACAGTCAATGAAACTCTGCACGAGTTAAAGACATTAGGCGTAAAAATCAAGGATTGGTACCCGATAATCTTACACATCTTAACAAAAAAACTTCCGTATTTAACGCATAGTCTGTGGGAACAACAAGTCTCCACCTCTGACGAATTAACTACCTACGATGAGTTTCAAACCTTCATCGAAGCCAGGCATAGAACTCTAGAAGTCTTGTCTGAATCTCGAGCAAAACCGAATTCTGCGGGAAAAGCCAAGAACTTCGCGAGTTCACCAAAGCCCAAATCGTCCAATTGCCCACATTGCAAATCCGACCACCCTCTATTCAAGTGCCAGAAATTCCATGGCCTTAACGTAGCCGAAAAATGGAAGATCGTACGAGCCCAAAATATCTGCTCAAACTGTTTAGGCACGCATTCGACCAGCACCTGCACCAACACGCACAGATGTTCCAAATGCAACGGTGGTCATCACTCTACGTTGCATGAAGACCGCAAAACCCAACAACAAGCGAGCAATAATGCATTAGCAACGGAAACAGCAAAGGAAACAGCCAAGCTGAGCATTTCAGATCCGCTTCCGTCAACGTCAAGCTGCAATTTTAATCGCTTAAACCAACAAGCCCTTTTGGCGACAGCCATAGTTGAAGTGAAAACAGCAGATGGAGACACATTAACCTTGAGAGCTCTGATCGATTCAGGTTCAGAAAGTACATTCATGTCGCAATCTGCGTATCAACATACGCGACTGAAGGCAAAGGCCACTTCGCTAACCATCACAGGTCTCAATGCAACCAACGTAAGCACCGCTACCAAAACTCTGAACCTGAAAATTCTCACCAAATTCGGGAAACAAAAAGAAGTACATGCTCAAGCGTACGTCATCCCAAACATCACCAAGGTGTGTTCCGCAAACACACTATCAGCCAATGAATGGCCCCACCTCAAGGGAATCACCTTGGCAGATCCAAAATTCATGGAACCACGGTCGATCGATCTACTCCTTGGAGTGAAGGTGTACGCGCAGATTCTGCGTCCGGGATTTAAGCACGGCCCTCAAGGCGTTCCGGTGGCTCAAAACACTTCACTGGGGTGGATATTATTCGGCCAAGTCTCAAATGACTCACTAAACTCGAACAACAAATTCACCGGGTGCACTCCAAGTGCATACTCGAACTCATCCATCAGCCAAGAATTAAGAAAATTCTGGGAATTGGAAGAGGTCTCCACAGCACGACAACTCACAACTGACGAAAGGCTCTGTGAAGAACACTTCAAGTCATCACATAAACGGTGTACGGATGGATCATATCAAGTGAGCATCCCGTTCAATCCAAATCCTCCAATATTAGGAAGTTCGAAGCACATGGCGAGAAATAGGTTCCTAGGCCTTGAACGAAGGTTCGCCAAGAACCCTGAGTTAAAAGAATTATATGCCAAATGCATCTCCGAGTATATCGAATCAAATCAAATGGTACCAGCTCTGAATGTCAATGCAACGACCCCTGCGGCTCCAACAAACCACTATTTCCTACCACACCACGCTGTCATGAAGGAAAGCTCAACGACAAAACTACGCGTCGTATTCGACGCATCCGCTAAAACTTCGAATGGAAAAAATCTGAACGAACAAATGCTTACCGGTCCTACGCTACAACAGAAATTATTCTCGACGATAATGAATTGGAGGATTCATAAATATGCTATTACCGCGGACATTGAGAAAATGTACCGCATGGTAAAAGTTGACCCACAAAGTCAACAATACCAAAAAATATTTTGGCGCGAAAATCCGAAGGACCCAATGGTGGAATACGACATCACCACCGTAACCTTTGGAACTGCCGCCGCCCCTTACATGGCCATCAAAACACTACAACAATTGGCAATTGATGATCAGCACAAGTTTCCACTAGGATCTCAAGTCGCATTAAAAAACTTTTACGTGGACGACATGCTTGCGGGAAGCAATGATTTAACAGATACCAAGATTCTGCAACAAGAAATCATAAACCTTCTAAAGGGAGGCGGGTTTCACCTGCGAAAATGGACCAGCAACGACCCAGCCTTGCTGGAAGACATACCACTGCAGGAACAAGAACTAAGCATCCCAGTAAGATTCGGAGAAAAAGACGCCATAAAGGCATTAGGGATTTTGTGGAATCCGGAACAGGATTTTTTTACGTTATCCATGAGCGCCGTTCAACACAAGGTGCGCCGATGCATCCAGTGCACCCGTTTTCGCGCGAAGGCCGCGGAACAACAAATGGGTGACCTACCTTCAACTCGACTGCAAATGGCTAGGCCATTTCAAAATTGCGGCATAGATTTCGCAGGACCACTAATGGTCAAGGAGTCAAAGCTTAGAAAAGCACAGCTCACAAAGGGGTACTTCTGCATCTTCGTCTGTTTTGCAACTAAAGCAATCCACATAGAAGCCGTATCCGACCTAACATCAGAAGCCTTTCTAGCCGCATTTCGACGATTCGTCAGACGACACGGACTTTGTTCAAACGAATATACAGATTGTGGCACCAACTTCGTCGGTGCTGACCGCATTATCAAAGCACAACTTGCCAAAGGCATAAAAGAGAGCGCCGCACAAATCTCCGCCAACGAAGAAATCAACTGGCACTTCAACCCTCCTGCAGCGTCACACTTTGGAGGCCTGTGGGAATCTGGTGTGAAGTCCATAAAACACCATTTGAAACGCTCCTTGGGTGGCGCAACGTTAACATTTGAGGAGCTGACAACGGTGCTGGTGCAGATCGAAGCGTGCCTGAACTCACGACCACTATGCGCCTTAAGCGCTGATCCCGATTCGCTGTGCCTAACCCCGAGACACTTTCTGATAGGGTCTCCCCTGCTCACAATACCCGAACCGTCTCTTATTAATTCCACAGATCACACCCTCAAAAGATGGAAGTATTGCCAGAAACTCCACCAAACATTCTGGCGACAATGGTCACAAGGCTATCTACACCAACCGCAGCAGCGACATAAATGGAAGTCTCGCAAGGACAACATCAAAGTGGACGACGTAATCATCGTGATGGAGGACAATACACCGCCATCTAAATGGCATCTTGGTAGGATCAAAGAGGTGCATCTCGGTAGAGATAGGCTCGCCCGGGTGGTTTCAATCGAGACGCAGTCCAAACTAATACAACGACCTCTGTCCAAGGTGTGCATGCTACCGACGACAAGTCAACCCTCAGCATAAATGTCATTGTCCACAGTTCAATGTTCGGTGTAGTATCGTTTATTTTTATACTTACCACAAGTTTTATTACACTTTGATTTTTCTTTCAGGTGGACAATATACTCGATTACTTGGAGCTGATCAATGATGACGAGCTGGAAAACTTTGGTTCAAATCACCTATTCTCGGAGGAAGAACTCCTGCGATTCACAAATCACGACGCGGTAGAAGAGCTCTTCCCCACCAAGCTATTTTCAGAGGAAGAATTGCTAGAGGAAGGACAATATGAACCGACCCCAGATATGCCACCGACTCCAGGACGTGACTTAGATCTGGGCTTGCCACCGACTCCAGGACGTAATCTGCGTCTAGATCTGCCGCCGTCTCCAAGTCATAACAACAATACCGACCAACCTTCAACACCCAACAAGGGTGAGTCTTCAACACGGCCACAATTGGCATCGCCTGGTCACGTAGCCTCCAATCCCAGCATCAACGAACTGCCGATAACGCCAGGACGAAATATCGGCACAACAGTAACTCGGGATGACACCGACAGACTGCAAAGGGCCATCCAACGTGTCCCTAAACCCGTCAACCGAAAGGTATACACAGTAGTGACAAACCGGGGAGAACTGTTGGATCTCACGTATGATCAAGTGTCCTCCATACCTTGGAACGAAATGAAGCACAAGCTAAAAAAAATGTACACGCTATTCTTCACGGGCGGAGGAAAGGTCAGAGTGAGATTCTCCAAAGGCCGTGCTAAATGGTCCAATTTAATTCGTTAAGTAATTGAATTTTTACTAAAGAATTATTATTATTTTATAACTATTATATTATTTTATAACTATTCAAACAAGTTTGTTTTTTAGAAAAAAAAAAAAATATATATATATATGAATTCTACCAAAAGACTAGCAAAAAAAAAAAAAAAAAAAAAAAAAAAAAAAAAAAAAAAAAAAAAAAAAAAAAAAAAAAAAAAAAAAAAAAAAAAAAAAAAAAAAAAAAAAAAAAAAAAAAAAAAAAAAATTAACATATGTATAATATTCTGTAAATAAGGAAGAAACTCGGACACCTACTCCAACCTTTCGCGCGCGGGAGAATGTTCAGATTTCCACTGAACATGGCCAACATTTACATTGGCCACTGTACAAATGGGCAGTCTCTATTCATCTTTATAAAGCTTCGATCGCCCATATACGTCATCCCGGAAAATGGCATCACAAAGCTCCGATCGCCTATATAAGCCACGACAGGCCACGGCTTGAGTGCTAGTCAACCTAAAATATTCCAACCGCCCACACATACGTTTGTTCGACGTAAAAATCAAGGTGAGTATTTTGCCAGAACAACAACCGCCGTCGCATTCCAAAAAAAACCTACTTCAGGTCCTCCCAAGGGGGAATTTGAAGAAAGGTGTCGCATTCCAAAAAAAAACACAAAATAAGTCGAAGAAAACCTACTTCAGGTTCTCCCAAGAATTCCGCTTCAGAATTCAAGGGGGAATTTGAAGAAAGGCAAATCGCACCAAATCAATCCGCAAGTCGCACAAATCGCAACGGCGAAACCTTCCAGAAAATAAAAAAATATAAAATCGAATAAAGCAAAAAATTCGACTTCACCATAAAACTGGCATTTTTATTTCAAATTCTTTCCCGAATTTCAGGAAAGAAGGGATCGGACGTGAGAGTCCGATCACTAATCTTAGAACTAATGTTTCGCTAATCTAATGTGTCCTAAACTAGTTCATAAAGAGTCTAAAACTAAGTCTTAGGGCTACGTAATAATTTGACAATGGTTTATGCGTAAATTGGAAATTCAGAATTGAGTTTTAAAGTAGTTTTGGGGAGGGTGAAAATTGGGAGTTTATTAACAATAACGACTAACACATGGGGCATCATACTCCATCTTGACTTGTCGGCCTCTGGGGTATGTTCTCCTCCGCAAGGCATGATACATCTCTTGAGAGGGTATGAAGCACAGATGTAGCTATAGTCTGTCTAAAACCGACCAGCACCGTGCTATAGTCTGTCTAAAATCGACCAGCGCTGTGCAACTTGTCTCCCAAGAAATGTAACTTAGCACGCACCGCCGGTAAAGAAATCTCCCAGAAGCGGAGAAGCTCCATCGGATGGTGAAACAGAGGGAACGAACGCTGGACGGCTATTTTCCGGCACGTTCAGGGTGAGGTCTTGACCTGTATTTTTGGGGTGATCATTTATTCACCCACCACCTGTCAATTAATGAAAGCCTATCACCTCAGGACAGGCGCGTCAGGGGGCCAGGACACCACCTCCCCCATTTCACCTTCTTGGCGTTACCTCCGCCACCACCTCCACCATTACCTACGCCACCATATCTGTAACGATTTGGTCCGCAGAACGTTCAGTTGGCAATCGTCATTGCCGAAATGTTGAACGTTAGCCTTGCGGACGGAAAGTCATCCTCCATCTGTCGGAAGAAATCGTCATTTCTTCACCCAAATGAAGGATAACTTTCCTATGTTTGTTTTCTTTGACTATGTGTCATTGGACACATTAGTCCCACGGATGACCACTGAAACGGCTGAGCATCTAGCATAAAAGCACGTGCTAGCTCGTCGGATGGGGTGAATTTTCCGTTTCGATCCGTGAACCGATTAATTATGCTCGGTGGGCCGACGAATGGGTTTGAGAACTCCCATTCTATCTGTCAGCGGGCCTGAAAGGATTGTAGGTGAGGGGCCAGATGCACGAAGGGTGCGGACAAGAGGGTGGTGGAAGTTAGGTGATTGGGAAGGAGCATCGGGGGGAGATCATCCGACGAACGATCATATAAGATAACCACCATGGATAGTTATTTGTTTTGCAATAAAATAAAAACAGGAATCATCCGTCTAAGGACGGACACCTTGTGGCCCAGTCGTGTTAAAACCAAAATCGGACGGATGCTGTATTGTTTGATTGAGGTGGAGTGCACCACCTGGCAAGCACAGACATCCTTGCACAGCACTATTTCATCTTCCGAGTACGTTACTTTCTTCATAATCGATACAACGTTGAACGGCGCGAACGAACAACCTCGACGTTTATCGTTTATGGCTTCTTTTAGCCATTGTCGCACGCACGACACACATGTATTTTATTGGGTAACATTGAGTTCAACCCGGTTGTCCCTTCGTTGATTTCGAACTGCGTGCCGCCTGATAAATGCATGTCCTGCCGTGTATTACCAGCAAATTGCAGAAAGGGGGGGATTAAGAAAGGGACATATAATATGATTGTCTAGAATGCAAGGCGTTTCTTCAGACCGATTTAAATGGGACTTGCGTCCGTCTTTTAGCGCTATGCCCTCGGCATATTGTCTGCTATGTTACATATTGTATGCAACATTTCTTCTACAGCCTACCTAACATCAGGCATTTGAGAGCAGGTTCGCGACGAACTTCTGACAGAACGCTTGACGAAACAACAAAAAAAAAACGGCCTTATTCAAGCATTCATTCGTGTAACCCGAATCGAAATGTTTTGTCGGCGTAAAGAGTACATGGAACCATTTAGTACAATGTCTTTTCTCAACCACGCAAGAACCAGTAGTGTGGGCTTCGAATAAAATCATGTTTTGCTGATACCAATAAGCCACGGCTCGCAGTTCACCCAGCGAACCAAATGTTTTTGGCTTAAACAATTCGCCCAAATATTCGTCGATATCTTTCTCAACAGTCTCTTGAAAAAGATTTTTATTTTTACTCATGAAATCGGCGCATCTCTTCCGAATCTCTAAATGATGAATTTGGGTGTCGTACATTTGTTCCGATATTGTTCGGAATAGACATGAAGAATCTAGTGCTGTATGCTTTCTGTAGAAGCCCTTCTGGATACACCCTTGTTGTGGACTGACCGAATTTACCCAAATGGTGTCAGACGAAAAACACTCCCCACTTAAAACATTCTCAAAAATAAAATTGAAGGAATAATTATGACCGTTTCATATATAATATTGGATACTAAGGGGGGATAGGATTTTCGAAGTGAACCACAGCTGCACGACTATGATGTGTCTCTTGGCCGTTTACTTTCCTATTTTTTTTTCTTTCCCAATGTTTTAGAGAGTTGGCTATAAATGATATATATTTTTTTGTTTTTAAATCTTATTATATTGCGTTTGCGTATATTCTTAAACAAATAACTTGCAGACTACACAAGTAAATTCTAAAGAACTTAATAATTTATGTATATGGTAAAGGGTCATTTATTATAAATGGTTTATCACAAAAATTTAGTTCTGAAACTGTATATAATATTATTATAATAATTATAAATTCCAGCTAGAAAGAATTGCGAGTAAAAAAAATACAGTGCGTGCATTCACGTGCTTTGCACATGAACTTAATAAAAAAATTTGATATTTCCTAAACTAATTCAAAAATTATGGCAACTTAATCTATGACTGCCGCTGTTCGTACTTTCTGTTCAGTTCATCGTACGTGAAAGGACTACTAGGTATCGTTTCATTCAGTTCATCTTTGTTCTCTTCGCGTTTCGTCTTAGCACGTTCGAAGGCTTCAATAATGCTTGACCTAAAAGGTTTTTGATGTAAAACATAAGCACTAACATGCCCTGCATCTAAATAACGGACTTCAGCTCCAGGCCAGATATCTTCTAGGCTTGTACATTCTTCGCGCGGTACGTATGCATCGTCTTTTGCGCATACTGCTATTCGCTCTCGTATAACTTAGAACGCCATGTAACACAGCACTAAAATATTCCGGACTGTTGCCTCCGCAGCCGGATGATGACGAATGAGACTCCACCTGACATCCTTCTTCGTTCGTCGCACTGATGTGCCACCCTGACCACAACCCGTAGTCGTACGTGGACTTATTTCTTGTGTCTTCTCTTTTGGTCACGAACACTTTTTCTCCTGGGATTATTGGATTTAATTTTCAATATCCATGGAAATAAAGTAGCTTGCCATACACGTCACTCACAGTAAATATATGTTACGGCGGATCAAGGGTTAAATGTAACGGGCAAGCGTCGCATTATTCAGTGCCAATGATTTTGGAAATTTCTCCAAGAACCGAACCGACAGGATACACGTTTTTCGTGCGACAATTTTCCGACATTTCGAATAAAAACTTCTGGTCATTGGCCACCATAATTAGCTGTTTCTTCTGACCCGTAGCTTCACCCCTTTGTGATTGCGTTATCGGGTATGTCGATATTTACGAAATGGGGTAATTTTTCTCCGATTAAAGTGAGTCCCTGCACCGATGGACGGAGGACCGAATAAAAACTCTCAAGACTAAACCAAGAAAAGGTGCCAGGTTCCGTTGTGGACACGCGGTGCTGAGCGACATGCGGGCACCGTTAGCCCTGGCGTGCTGGCCTTCGCAAAGCGGGAGAAGAAAAAACTCAAAAACTGACCTTTTGTTTATACTTTGTCGCCTGTTTTACCGGGCACTGCGTGCTTTCTCGTCGGCGTCACGATCCACGCTTATTCCTTCCTCCTTTTCTTTAAACTGGTTCAGTTAGACCCTCACGGTGACTACCGCGTGTGCGCACTTGAAAAAAATGACTTAAGAAGGTGATGGGGACGTCTCGTTCGTCTGATGATTGTCGGTTGACTGGGGCGAGAGATCGTTCTCGCTGCTGGATGTTATATTTTTTTTTCCTGCCGCCGCCGATAGATCTGGCGCTGCGCGCGTTAAGTGGTTTTATCATGAATCGGTGGCGTAGTATTGCCACAGCGGCTTGTTACAACCTGCCGGTGGGTCTTCAACTACCAGCGGACCAAGATGACATCCAACATCTTTACAATCTAATGGAAGTCAGAGGATCCGTGATGAAGAACTATATTGCATTCCAGCTCAATATTCCACTAGTTAAGGCTGAAACTTTCGAATTACTGAAGGTGCTATCAATTCCAGCAATAATCAATGGCACCCGTATGGCCATAGAAACGTCTACCCCGTTTCTCGCCATCAGTCTTCATCAGGATCATTACTACACTTTAACCGAGCATGAATTATTGGCCTGCAAGATCATAACCAATTCAGTCTTCATTTGCAGAGCCTCTCAACCCATCTATGTAAGGGGGGCAAATGTCAGTACTTGCGAGATCAACTTCATGAACAACATACCAATGACGTCCAGCTGTAAGCTGAAAAGGCTAAACAACTATCCCATCTGGATGCCACTAAGCCGAACAAATGATTGGATGTTTTCTGTCAACAACAACAGCACCGTCAACATAGTCTGCAACAACCAAGCGTCATCCATCAGGCTATTCGGGTCCGGCATAGTACGACTGAACCCCAGTTGTACACTAAAACAGGACCTGTTCATCATCAATGGACACCAAAGCCATACTAGCAGCACCAACTCATCGTACACGCGATTAAGCCACCCGGTTAACTCAACCATGCTAGATGAAGCGCTACTGCCAGACAACTATAAGGCACTGGATTATAAGACGCACGCTACTCAAATCCAGGCCATCCAGGACCAATTAAAATCGCAAGACCTACTGGATCTTCCACACACAGTACGGATGAACGACATACATCAGTTTGCGATAGGTTACCTGTGCATGTCACTAGTTACCATACTCATCGGTGTGACCTTATGGAGAACTAAGGATCAACTTTGTAAATGCTGCCAACTTAAATCAAACTCACTACCAAGATCAGACGCAGCACCGGACTTCAACATCAACGTATCGTAGGTGCTCAGTCATCTAGAGGTAGAAATTAAGCTAGCATTACCGTTCCAAAATTTCATTTTATTGTCAAAATTTCATGTTTCTTCAACTTCTCCTTTTGAATTTAAGTAAAATGCACACCCGATGTTGAACAAGATGTTCAACGGGGGGGAAAATGTTCAAATTCAAAGTATAATTCCAGACACAACAATTCTGTGTGTAATTGGATGCATGAATGCATCTAATTACACACAGAAGTTTGAATTCTCACGATTTGCGCTTGCCTTCTGCATTCCGAGGTCATAAGACACCAAAGGAATGTGCATGAAGGCAGGTGCAAACGTGGGAATGATTTTGGTACTTTTTGCACAATTGCACTTTTTGCTATTTTTTCATTGTTAATTGTTAAATATTTTAGGGATTAAGTTTTTCTTTATTGGGAAAATAAATCAGTTGCATTTTTACATTGGAAGCTGGCGCATTTAAATCATCGAAGGTTGGAAGAGTTTATTTAGTGAATTAATTTCAAGATTGCTCTTGTTAGTTTAGTGGTGAATTAGTTTCAAGCTTAGAAGAGTTTTATTAGGCAAGATTGGAAGAAGAAGTGAAGCGAAGAAGAAGAAGTGAAGTGAAGCAGAAGAAGTGAAGAGAAGTGCAAGACAAAATAGTCTTGAACACTTTCTATTGTATTTTCTTCTGAGCTTCGTAGATTTATAGCTGTTTGTTTGTAGAAAACCTCCTTATTGATAACCTTTATGGTATTTTTCGCCATTTTTGCTCTGTTAATAACGTTCTTAATAGTTAATGTGATCACCTTGTGGTCAAGATCTGACCAATCGTCTAGAGTAAGATCGAATGAGTCCACAATCTGGCAGCAATTAGTCAAAACATGGTCCAACAGGGTGGAAGAACGTGCATTGCATCTTGTTGGTAAGTTGTTAAGGATATCGACATTATTAAGGGCTAACATTTCGATATAATTTTGAGATGTCAAGTCATCGTGTAGTATGTTAATATTTGTATCTCCTATCGAAAGAAACTTAGGGTACTTAGAGAACAGTGAGTCTAGATGGTCAATGAAAATGTCCTCTTGTTCGTTAGGGGCCCTATAGAAAGTAATGACTTTAATAGGCGTATTATTGATATGCATTTCAATTATTATGGTATTATAGGATCTATCAACTAGCAAAGTGTGGTATTTTATATCATTTCTTATAAAAATAGCCGTTCCACCCCACGACCAGAATCCCGACAACAATGAATCGCACAGAACCCTTTCAGATTGAAATACGGAATTTCATTGTCATACAACCAAGTTTCATTAAAAACTAGAATATAAATATCCTGGTTTCTTTTAGATGAGCTTCAATTACATCTAATTTGTTTGCTTCTTTGTCATGTTTCTTAAGTTGGCATACATAATTCTTATATTTTTTGTGTTGTTCATGATGTATTTGAAATATAATCCGTTTTACTTTGTACAGCCCTTACGGCTTTTTTTTTATATTTTGGGCATTCTACACTATCCGCTCTGAGTAGACAATTTGCTGACCCTTTTATGGAGCAGTTGCTACATTTAACTGTACCTGTCAGTTCACCACAACTACAACGGTTACCAACAATCTTCTACAACGGTTACCAACAATTCAAACGCGGTTATCTTGACCGGAGCTTCAGGGAGCTTTGGTTAATTAAAATTATGGTTACGATATTTACGATATTTAAAGCTTCGTCGTTTGGTGCACTTGGTGCACTACAGCAGATGGCGCGGAACAATAAAATTTTAGCTATCGCGAATTTCGCCGAAATGTCTCCGAGAATCGGTGCTCATTTGTCTCGATACGTGCGCATTTGTCTCGATACGTCGTATCGAGACAAATGCACACCGATCGTATCGGATACGTGTATTTTTTTCATACAACGTCTCGGAGATTCTCGCAGACAGAGCGACATGTCTCCGAGAAATCCGCGAGATTCTCGCAGATTTTACCAACTGGGTACTAGCTTTTGACACATTGACAAGCGAAAATGGCATGGAGCTTGAATATCGTAAACTGGTAACCGCGAGCGTTTTTTATTTGGGCTTTTTAACCGGGAATAAAAAACACACCTTATGTTGCTATTGAGTGATATTATTTGACTAAAAGGCTCATCGCTGGTGTATTTTTTTTGAAGCCCGAAGATTACTAACCGCGGCATTCTTTGTTTTGTTGGTTCCATATTGTATGAGTCCCCAATTTTGTTCTTCATTTCCTTCATTAAAATGTCTGTGTTGTCCGAACTATTAGTTTTTATTAAAATACCTCCATTTGAGATTTGTTTTTTGAATAAAATTGGTGTCTTGAGTCTTTCTGGCTTAATTTCACTACGGATAAGTGTCATTGTGGTGTCACTGCTTTGGTGCTTTTTCGGTTTGATCACAATTCCACCTTTAATTTTGACTTCCCGTTTGAATGATTGAATGACCGCTGTTTTTGCCACTGATGCATATGAAATAGTACCGTTTGTCGAAGATCCGACTTTTAATTCAATCTCACTTACCTTTGCCTGAATTTTTTCAGTTATATCGACAACTTTTTTCAAATCCTTACCAGTATTGTCGCAGGCCTTTATAAGCTCCCCGAGTTGGTTGTTGACAATTCTGTCAAACAACTGCTGGTCATTCGGGCAGAGCCACAATACTTTCACCTCCATTTTTTGCAACTTTGCATATTCTTTGTCACTAATTTTTATACATTTTGTATGAAACCAGCTCTTACAAAAACCATCGCACTTTCGCTGG
Organism: Beris chalybata; assembly: GCA_949128065.1. NCBI lineage: Eukaryota > Metazoa > Arthropoda > Insecta > Diptera > Stratiomyidae > Beris > Beris chalybata. Next base: position 100,050,503 of record OX421894.1, read on the forward strand.
ATTTCACGACTTTTCCACACTTTCCGCACAGAGCCTGTACACCATCTTCACCGTCTTCACTATCGTCCGCCATTTTTCATTTCATCAAAAAAACTTATCAAAAAACACATAAAGCCAAAGTCACTAAAAACACCAAAACTTTTGATGAAGCCAGTGTCAAATGGTGGAATCATAATAAAAACTTCAAAAGAGGAGAAGTCTGTCCAATGTTCAGCTATAGCTGCTATCGAAGCAGCTATAGCTGCTTTTTCCTGTCCAATGCAACAAAAATCTGCTTTCTCGTGCTTGCTATTTGACAGTTATTCTGTCCAGTACATTCAAATAGCTGCTATCATAGCTGCTTTTCACTGCTTAGAGTACAGACTGTAAGCAAGAAAGCAGCTATGCATTGCATTAGTATGTGTATGACAGTTCACTTGCCGTGGGAGAGTTCAGCAGAAACGTCGAAAGTGTTCGGACGTGCGCACTGCGCAGAGCCTAGTTTAACCTAAAAATAAAATTAATTTTCATTTGTTGGTTAAGGTAACTTTCAACATTAAATATTTCCATCGTTTGTTAAAGTATCTAAGGGCCGATTATTTTAAGTGCCAGCAAGTATTATTCAACCGGGGTACTGGTGTTCACTGCGTTTGAGCGGAAAACCGCATGGTTTTTCCGGTACCATACTGCGGAAAACGGCGGTAAGCCTTGTGCTTTCTTTTAGAAGGCTCGAGGATAATCTCATTATATATGGGGCATCATGACCTCGGACGCTGATATACATGCGCCAAACCAGTCAGTATCGGCCCCTTCAAAGGATGGGGACGTAATTTATTCGGAAGGCTGCATAAATAGCGTAAAAACTCTCCTATCACAAGTGGACATCGATAACATCATGGTGAATCTAAATAAATGATTCCCGGAGCATAGGGAGAACAACGCGTCGAATCTGGAGGCCCACACTAGCAACGAGGGGCCGTTAATTATCTATTCTTTGGGGCACGAGCCAGTTACAAACGCTATCAATCCGATGGCACAAACTCCCAACGTGGAGCCGATGATGTTTTATTGTTTGGGGCTCGAGTCCGTTGCGAACGCTACCATTCCGGTGGCCCAAACTACCAACGTGGAGCCGATGATGACCAATTCTTTGGGGCACGAGCCCGCTTCAACCGCCACCAATGCCCATAATGTTGGGTGCCTACCGGGCACTTATCCGTGGCAGGAGGTCAAACGCAAGGGGAGTCATCCTTATAAGAGGAAAGCCGATGGGGCTCACCTTAGTTCAGCGTTAAAAGAAGCTAGGACTTCGAGTAAGCCCAAGAGTCTACGAGATGAAAACAAGTTCCAGATCTTACAGGATGTAAAAATCAAGGAGGGTACTTCGGATCAGGAGCCAGCCAGAGAAGATGATATGGAAAATGACGTCCAACCGATGGCGAGTAAGAAGGTAAAGGTTTCTAATTTAAATTCCTATATAAATAATATCCGATTAAATAAAACGGTAGCGAGTGAGGTTCGCGGTAACATTCAAGAAAGTTTTTCAAGTGAGAAGAATCCCCGGGCTCAAAGTAATACCCCTGGGAAGTCTAAGGTAGGAGTGCCACGAAGGAAAAGTTTTTGTCCTCCTATAATCCTCTTTGATTGGGATGCTAAGATAGTTAGTGGTTTAATTGAAGGGAGTATAAAGCGTAGCGGCTTTGTAGATACAAACTTTTTTCTAAAGAAAAACAGGGGAGTGGATTGTATTGACACCATTGACAATGTCAATTTCCATCAATACCTATTCCAAGAATTGAAAGTATCGGGGATGGAGGCTTATACCTTCACACCGATGGAACTTAAGAAAGTTTCACTCTTACTTAAAGGGGTGGAGGCCTCTTATTCAAGCGAAGAAATAAGGGAGGACTTACAGAAACAACTAGGGGGCATGGGAAAAGCCCAGGCCTCTGGGGGTGATCCAATGCCACAATTGCCAAAGATTTGGCCACGTGGCAGCAAATTGTAATCTTGGATACAACTGCATCAAATGTGACATGAAACATGACCCTGGGAAATGTGCGAGAACTCTGGAATCAAAGTCTGAACCTTTTTGTACCAATTGTAACCAGGTGGGTCACCCTGCAAATTTCGGGGGCTGTCCCGTGTTGTCCAAATATAAAGAAAATAAAGACAAACTCAAAAACTTAGCGAGAGCCAAAAGAGAAGACAGACGAGCTTTCGTTAACTCGGCGGTTAATAATTTTAGAAGGGAAAATATTGCGTATAGTAGTTTTTTTTAAAGAAAACTCCACCGCGGAAAACAGCAGACCTGTAACAATGTCAAAGAATTCCTCACATTACGATTTCTTCAAAGAGTCTGACTTTCTTTTTGGATTAAAATTTCCCGAACTATTGGAAAGAATCAACAACTTTCTTCCTCAATACAAAAACTTGAAGGGCTTAGGTGAAAAACAGGCGTCTTTTATCCAATTCTGCTTACAATTATGCCTAGGACGGCCATAAATATTATATCATTAAATGTTCAAAAAATGATTTCTAAAGCAAGAGTAGAGAGCCTAGTGGAATTCCTTGACTCAAATTGACCGTATTTCATGCTTATATCCGAGACGAGATTGTCGGAGAAAAACAGATTATGCATCTCTTTTTATAATGTCTTTAGAAATGATTCCCTCTGTGGAACAGCTATTTTAGTCAAGCAAAATTTTATCACTCATAAACTGTCGTTCGAGGCTAATTCCGTCTCCGTTATAGGGACAGCCCTTCTGAGTAAATACTCTCATAACAGGTCAAAAAAATTGCCGTTATTTCCGCTTACATCAACCCAACACTGGTAACCGAATCTGATGTCAAGGGTCTACTGGATCAACTTTATCGTCTGTGCGATAGTGACCAATTTGATCAAGTCATTTTGGGGGGAGACTTGATCGCCAGACACCCAAATTGGGCGAACTACTCTACGAATTCTATTGGAAGATACATTGACGATTGGTTTTGTGAAAATTCACTCAACTCCAATTTATTAGTAATACACCCGAACAGTCCGACTTTCCCAGCCAGTGGTAGCTGTATTGATTTTTTCTTAGTTTCCAGTCACGGTCAAGAGGTATGGTCGGTCAACGATACTTCTTGCAGCACGTTGGCCTCCTTTTCGGATCACTATGCTGTATCCTTAAAGTTTTTTCACCCATTCAAAATAAACTTGAAAAAAAAACAATAAATTTACTTCTTTCAAAAATACCAGGTGGGATTCCTTTAGAGAGGATCTTGATGCCGTTTTTAATAACCTGCAAGTCCCAAATGATAGCAACTTGAATAATTCAGAAATTGACTACTGCATTGAGTACTTCAATGAAGGACTCTCTCATAACATTGATCGTCACACTAAACAAATTTTCAAAAATCATAAATTCGATAACCTACCAGGGGAAATCAGGGATATGATGATGGTTAGGAGAATATGGAGGAATCGGTTGAAGAGGCTTCTGAGGACTGACTCTAACTTATGGTCTTTTGAGACAAGAAATATAAAGAAAGACATAAAAGTTCTCTCAACTAAAATTGACAGAGCCATAAATAAAAACTATAATAAGGAATTTCACTCCTTACTAAAGAACCTGAAACCGGGACCTACAGTTTTTAAGGTTGTAAATAGAATTATTGGTAAACAATCCCTTTCTCAGATTGAGGAATTGAGGGTTAACAACGAAGTATTGGTTTCGTCCCATGATATTGTCGATGCCTTTAAAAACTATTACAAAAACCTGTATAAGGATAAACCTCCCTCTTTTTCACCTGTACGCACATCTTATGTGTTAGACAGATGCTCCCAAATCAAGAACAATTTTAGGGATAACCCTCTTCCTTCTCAAGACTTTGTTTTCACTGCCGACAGCAGGGCATGCGGGGAGGACTGTAACTACCCGCGTATATCCATGGACACTCTAGGAGTCTAATAAAGGCTCTTAATGGAAAAAAAATCTGCGGGGCCGGACAGTTTCTCCAACTTTGTATTGAAAAGGCTGCCATCTTCAGCCATTATATTTCTGCAGCTGATCCTGAATAATTGCCTGGCAAATGGGTACTTTACAAGATCTTGGAAAATTGCAAAGCTCTTTCCGATCATCAAAAATAAAAATCTCCCAAGCAAGTTGGACAATTTTAGACCCATTTCTCTCCTCTCGAACCTAGGCAAACTCTTTGAAAAAATCATTGCCGAAAGACTTGATGATTTCTGTAGGGACTATTTCTTAATTCCGGATGAACAGTTTGGTTTTAGGCAAAAGATTTCAACGAAACACGCTCTTTTAAAAATACATAGCGATATTACACAGGAGCTAAGGGAAAAAAAGGCGACAGTTATGGCTAAATTGGACATCAAAAAAGCCTTTGATTCTATGTGGATCAAGGGTTTGCTCTTTAAGTTGGATTCTTTAGGCATCCCTGCGGAGCTGAGAAAAGTAATCCTTAGCTTCCTTCAGCACAGGAACCTATTTGTGGAAATAGACGGAATCAAGTCAGCACCGGTAGAAGTAAATAGAGGGGTGCTTCAGGGTTCCATCCTAGGCCCAAAATTATACAACATTAATCTCTCTGCTTTCCCTCACTACGAAACAGACCCCCTCTCTCAAAACAAATCTACAGCTCTTCTGTATGCGGATGACACTGTGATTTTTGCCAGTGACAAAAACCCGGATACAGCCCTAGGTTATATGAAAAGGCATCTCAATATCGTAAATGAGTACTATAAACTGTGGGGTTTGGAAATAAATCCGAGTAAATCGGAATTTATTTGTATCAGAAACGCTAGTGGTAAAGGTCCAAGCGGCACTGCAAAAAAGGCAAAAAATTTAAAGTTATCTCTGGATGGAATAAACATTCCTTCGAAAAATAGTGTGAAATATTTAGGGGTCAACTTTTCAAATCTTTTTAAATTCAATCCTCATATTACCATGCAGCTTGGCAAGGCAACTAAAGTGCGCAAGATGTATGCAGGGCTTTTCCATTATAAAAGCAGGTTATTCAAAAAAATCAAACTCCTTCTTTACAAACAGCTTATTAAACCAATCCTGACCTATGGTTTTGCTTGCTGGTTTTCGATCTCAACAACGTTCGCTAGAAAGCTGGAACTATTTGAAAGAAAAATACTGAGGGACTGCTTAGCTATGAAGTTCAATTCTGAAAATAAATATTTTTTAAATAAAACCATTTATAATGAGGCAAAATTGGTACCCATTATAACTTACATGGCTGAATTATGGAACAAAAGGATTGGAAATCTAGAATCTCACGACAACGCCCTTCTACAAAAAATTTACAGAGATAATCACTCGGTCAGAATCGCTTACCATTTTTATCTATCGCCCTGCAATTTATTAAATGACCCGAGTATATCAGCAGTAGAAAATATGAAGAAGCTAATAGGTTTCTATGAAGGGAGAGATAGTGACCATCATAGGGTTAATCTTTTGGAGGGACAGAATCATTAGTTTTTCCTGGACTCTGGCTGGATTCCATTCGGGACAACAAAAAGTCTGGGAATTTTTCTTTTCGTTCATATTGTTAATTCGCAATATACAAAAAAAAAAAACAAGAGTAAAAAAAAAAAAATTAAAACCAAAGATCGCTCACTCCGTTCTTATTTTTAAATCCGGGCATTGTTTATTCCCCTTTTATAATTGGGCGTGTTTAATGCAACTACTCATAGTTTTGACTCTTATAATTAAAGCTGGCGATTAGAAACCTTTATTTTGGTAATCATTATTATTAACTTTCTTTGATTTAATGCTGAAACACTTAAGATACTTCCTGTGATTTTGTACAACACATTTTGTGTTAGAAGAGCATATAATCTAAATAGATTGTCAACATTTTATGTACATCACATTCAAAACAACATTTGCCTTACATTTTCATTGAATTTAATCGTATTATTACTGTAATCATATGCCGAATCAAGTGTTTTACTCCTCATGTTTTGTACAACACACTTAGTGTTAGTAGAAATTAAACAAATTTTATTATTAATAATTTACGCGCATTGAACTCAAAACAACAGTATTGTTATATCTGTATTAAGATTTTTTTTTTCTTTTTTCTTTCTCATATCATGCTTTTGAATTATCCATATTATTATTGAATAAAACACAAAAAAAAAAAAAAAGCAACGAATACAAATTTTTTATATTAATAAATATATATATGATGTTATCGATAAGAATAATGTGAGAGAAAAGGAAAAAAGAACACAGAAATGTGTTTGCATTTGGACAAGTATGTACACTTACATATATGTGTGTGTAGATACTCATTTGTATATATTTATGGGGCTGTGAACTAAGCTTTTCATCTTATTTTATTTTCTTTTGATTCTTTTTCTTCTTTTCCCCTTTTCCTAGATTAAAGTACTTATTCATTTAAAATCAGCATGTAAAGCATACTCATATTGTCGGGGTATGTTGGTTTTGAATCATTCAGTCATTTATTAATTGTATGTTATTAACTTTGATCTGCAGTAGGCAGATATTTTCGAATTTCGTTGTTTTCATGACACACAAGTGTCAAGAATTTTCTAAGGTAATCTTGTTAAACTAGTTTTAAGATTATCATTGTGATTATTATTTTTCGACAATAAAAAACTTGAAACTTGAACTTGACAGTTCACTTGCCGTGCCGATAAAAGTCAACGTGTTATGACAGACGGTGAATATTTTTCTTTATCGTGTTATTAAAAATCTAACTAAACTTTATTATGTTATCGTATTTTGTGATAGGAATAAAGTAAATTTGGGAAAAACTAAAGGGCACCACCTCACTTCGAAAATTGAAATTTTTATTTTTCTTTCAATTTAGTGCCAATTTGAAGGCATTTCCATTTGTTTCCAGTCCCCGGACTACCTAAAATAAAAAGATATGGCACTTTAAAAATTTGCAATTTACTCACCATTTTCTGTCACTTTTACTTCAAAATGACAATGTGAAGGGCACCAGCATTGCCAGATTCAAATTTTTATGGTATTTAATGACTTTTCGGATTGCACCAGCATTGCCATATTCAAACTTTTGCGCTCTTTGTTCCACATCAGAATTGCTGAAGCAAAAATTAAAATGGCGCGAATAGTTTGAAAACATTTACAGAAATTATTGTTTTTGGGTGACAAATGCTTGGAAATAACTTTATTTGCAGGTAAAAGAGTTGTCATCCATTCCAACCTGAAAATGGAGAAATACAGTATGTTTATTTGTACCTTTGTTGTTGTTGTTTTTGCGCGCGCCCTTCACATTGTCATTTTGAAGTAAAAGTGACAGAAAATGGTGAGTAAATTGCAAATTTTTAAAGTGCCACATCTTTTTATTTTAGGTAGTGCGGGGACTGGAAACAAATGGAAATGCCTTCAAATTGGCCCTAAATTGAAAGAAAAATAAAAATTTCAATTTTCGAAGTGAGGTGGTGCCCTTTATTTTTACCGCGGACGGTATTGAATTTATTAAGGCCGCTTTATCGTCCAAGTGTTCTGTTCAAATTAAACTCGAACTGAACGAGAAGCGGGAAAAGGAGCTGAATTTAGCGGCAAAGAAGCGACGATTGTCCAAACAAAAATCAATGGACAGTATTGATTTGCAGAGCAGTAATGCAACTACGCCTGAAATTGACGTGGAATTATCGCCACTACATGTCTACAAGAACTACATAATCCGATACAATATTCCGGCTGAACTTCTGCGAAAAGTCGCGCTAGAACACGAAGAATTGGCGAAATGCAAAATGAGCCCGAAATCGGCCAAGTACATTCTTTTGCAGCAAATTTAAAATCTACCGGGACTCGGCGAGGAGGTATTCAGTGGCGTTACAACTAACGAGAGTTCGGTTCAATGTGATCTTTCGGTAGGACCGCAGGCATTAGTTGTCTGTACCGGCGAGGATCGAATGAGGTAACTAATACACATTACGTTTTTTTTTTTTTGCTTATTCTAATCCTGTCTACAATTTCAGTATACCGAAAAAAGCACACCCTGGACTCGGACGAAGAAGACAGCGGCGACGATGAGCCGTGGGCTGCATTCGCGATTTCGGCTTTCAGCTACAATATTATGAACGAAAATGATTTCGAGGTCGAAGAGGATGGAATCTCAGAAATGGACGGCGAGGTCAAAATCACCCCGTTCAACATGAAAGAGGAACTCGAGGAAGGACACTTCGACAAGGAGGGCCACTTTCACTGGGACAAGTCGATGGAAATTAAAGACAATTGGCTTGATAACATCGACTAAATTAAGATAGGGAATGCTTGGGACTTAAACGCATTGTTTCGGCAACGTTTAGAGGAAAAAGGCTTTGTTTTGGAATCGTAACCAACAAATCTATTTTTCAGGTCAAGACCGACAAGAACTACATCGAGAAAACCAATCGAGGCCTGGCCGCTTCCAGTGATTCCGAAGACGAATCGTCCAAAAACTTCAATAAAATTGAAGCGTACAAGGAAATCTTCAAACTAATGGAGCCCGGCGAAACAGTCAAGAAGACACTGCAACGACTGGGCAGCAAAACCCCAAAGCTCTTGTCTTTCTAACGATTTTGAATTTTACTTTTAGAATTTTGTGTTTAAGGTGGGAGTTTTTATGGTTTTATGGTAAAAAAAAGTTTAAGAAAAAACGTCTTTTATTTGAAATTGAAAATGAAAAACTGCGAGACCAAAGGACGGTTGATAAAGAAGACGAAATTTAAGGAGAGAGGGAGAGCTGCAAGATTACGCTACACAAAATCATTTCTAGTCCCGACGGGTTCATAGGAAACATAGGAAGAAGCCTAGACTGTAGACTGGCCTTTATTAAGCCCACACGCTAATCCAAGACTACGTCTTGTTCCGATAGTTTCAAACGGAACTCAATAAAAAACGACAATTTAAATCTTAATACTTTTATCGGAAAAAAATCAATAATTGCCTCATTGGCGGGAATAATTTATCGTATTGACACGTCACGTCACTTACACGTATATGTGTGAATCAGCTGTTTTAAGCTATTGAAGCAGCTTTTTGCTGTCCAAAACGCTCCAGTGCTTTTTCGTGCTATGGTTGAATTTGACAGTTCAAATCGTGAAGCTATGCTATGCTACGATAGCTGCTATCGAAGCAGCTATAGCTGAACATTGGACAGACTCCAGCAAGCTAATGTCAGAACTGCAGACAAAGTTATCAGAAAACTGCAGACAAAGTTATCAGAAAACTGCACAATGTCGCTGAACAAGCCGAAAAATCCTCGGCTTGTTATTTATGGTCTCGAAAAACAATATTCCACTGGTGAATTACTAGAAGAGATAACTAGCTTAAACTATGGGATAAATGATAAAGACAAATTAAATGTAATACATACCAAGCAAAATATGCGGTCGAAAAAATGGACTGCCTACATTGAAGTGACGGGAAGTCTTTACAATAGAATAGTGGATAAGTTTATTAATATAAATTTCCAGTCACACTATATACGTGAAGACTTCAGGGAAAGGTGCGGATGTATCGAATGAGAAAAAGGGAATAGCTGATATCAAATCTGAGTTGGGTACTATTACAAATAGTGAAGATATTGCTAACGAATTAAATAGACACTTTACATCGATAGGAGAAAAATTAGCGAACAACATGAAACAAAACTATGATTTTAATAACATTCGAAGAATTAAAAACAAATCTAATCCTAACTCGATTTTTCTAATACCTACGACAGCAGAAGAGATAAGATCGATAATAACATCACTGAAATCAAACACATCACCAGGGATTGATGGTATAACTACAAATAACATCAAAATAATAAAGAATGTTATCGCTACACCAATGGCACAAATAGTAAATCATATCCTACAAACTGGTGTGTTTCCAAGATCTTTGAAAGTGGCATTATAATAACTCCAGTTCACAAAGGCGGCGATAGAACAGATCCAGAAAATTATCGTCCTATAGCACTACTGAACGCAATCAGCAAAATATTAGAAAAAGTAATAAACGCAAGAATAACAAATTTCATACAACGAACAAGAGGCTTTGATGAGAATCAATATGGATTTTAAGCTAAGAGTAATACGATATCAGCAATAATAGATGCTATTAACTATATAAATAAAGGTCTTGACGAAGGAAACTATGTAGCTGGTATATATGTTGACCTGAAAAAAGCATTCGACACAGTAAATCATGAAATACTTCTAGAAGTATTGGACGAACAGGGTATTCGCGGAAAGGCAAAAAGCCTAATAAAAAGCTACCCCAGTGACAGAATATATGCGACAAAAAATTTTGATAACTACAGTAACGAGATGCACGTCAACGTTGGTATACCGCATGGATCGATAATAGGACCAACAATGTACTTACTTTATATCAACAATCTACGTGAAGCAGAGCTATTAGCAAAGTATATTATATTCGCCGATGATACTTTATTACTCTACAAGGAAAAGAATCAAACCAATCTGGAAAATAACATAAACAATGATCTAAAGAAATATGGTGATTGGTTATTGGGAAACAAGCTAACCGTGAATACGATGAAAACCAATTACATGCTTTTTAAACAGAAAAATAGGGTAGACATTAAAATAAATCCCATTATGCAACTCACTTCGATAAAACGAATAAAATAAACTAAAAATTTACGAACTACAATTGATGAAAACTTATCTTGGACAACTCATATTCAAAACTTGTGCAAGAAAATAGCACCTTTTATTGGAGCACTGAGGAGAAATCAGTTCCTAGCAGTAAGAATTAAGGAACTTGTCTATAACGCTCACATTATCTCTCTTCTAAGCTATGGAATACTAGCATGGAGTCAGACAGCTCTATATAACATTAATAAACTAGAGAGACTTTTAAACAAAAGTATTAAAGCGGTATACAACCTACCAAGAACAACATCGACTACAGAGTTATATAGGATGACAGGAAAACTTAACATAAAAGATATAATAGCAGTAGAAGGAGCTCATGCAATTGCGATTACGATTACGATCGATTTAAAATGCTACTCAAAAAACATATGAGAGGTGAAAAGTACAAGTTTAAATTAAAACTAAACTTAACTGGACTTGAAAACCATTACCTAGCCATACACACTTCCATTTTCCGAACTCCCATTTCTCTCGTACTTATGCTATCCAAAGAGTGAAATTAACTTTCTTCTTCTTTTTCTTTGCACTCACTTTACCTTATTTTGTTATTCATTTTTAATATTTTTTTTTTTCCACATATATTTAAGTTCTTAATTATTATCATTATTATTATTATTTCACTTTTTTGATTTTTTTTTCTCTTCTCTCTTTCTATCTTTACTTTTATTAATTTTATTATTATTTTACTACTATTTTTAATCTAATATATTTATTTACTATTATTATCATTATTTATTATCTTTATTTAATTTTTTCTTTTCTCTAATAATTTTTTATTTTTGCATGCCTTTTTGGTTTGCTGCATTTGTGTTGCCCTGATACCAGTACTCGGTACTGTCTGGGGAGCACTTTGGACACACCAAAATAATCTGAGCCTGATTGTTATATTAAATAAAAAATGTTATATTTTATAAATGAAATTGGCAGATGATAGAATTCTGTCTTGCTATATTAAATAAATAAATTGCTATTGATAAATTTAAATAGAAAAATGGTGTACAAGTATTGTTTTTTTTTTGTAAGATAGTTTGTAAGATAGGTCGCTGGGTAGCCTACTCCACAGCAAAGTCAAATCGTATCTTTTCGATTACTTCAGAGCGCGTAGAAACAGCAAAACTTGTGCGCCAGAAGGTTCCTTCCGATTTTTACAATAAGTGAAATTGTTCAACAAAGAAGTTCCATTAAATTTTTTGTGCGGAATCGAATTTCTGGTGCCGAAACACAAACTGTTCAAGGAGGGTCGAGAACGCGTTGACGACGAACCACGTCCAGGACGCCCAATCAACATCAACTGATGAACAACACGTCAATAAAATCAAGGAATTGGTGCTTAACCCTCTAACCGGCAAGCGTTCCTGTAGGAACGCATCACAAAAGTCAAATTTTCTTGCTGCCTGCAAACATTTACCTACGAACCTGAATTAAAGTCATATGGTAGTATTGTAATGAGCACATTGTCAAAGTACGAACTCGATCTGATGTTTCGTTAGACATTTATGAGTAGCTTTGTGTTAGAATTCGTGGTAAGAGCACGCAAAATTTTTTTTTTCGGTACACAATTTTTCAATTAAAAAAAAACCGGATTACAGCAGTTTAAATTCATTCGGATTTTTTTTCCGCGTTATTTAAACCTTTTTGAAGTAAAAAGTGTTATTATCTAGTGACTTGGTAGATTACAACGCAGTGTAGGTGAGTAATTGTGATGCGGTCCTACAGGAACGCTTGCCGTTTCACGCTACATTTTTTTCTTCTTTGCTTTTTTTTCATTTGCTCTATTTTTCCTCACCTTATGCATAGAAATGAGTAACAGAAGGCAAAAGTCATTCAAATTGAGTGAATTAACCTCTTGAATTCGGTCGAAACTGATGACAGACTTTTTGTCGTATATGAATCACTTTCAGGACATTCAATATACATTACCAATGACTCAAATCATCTTACCAAAAACATTAGTTTGTAGAAAGAATCAACGTGTCAATAACCAATATAAAGGAATACCAGGAAGCCTGTCCCTACCAGGCATTGCTGGGTTTTTGATCCAGAGATCATTACACCTACGGAACCATCTCGTTATATAAAGAATATCTTGAAGCATGGTAAACTAAGAATTCAGGCGAGTAATATTCAATCCAGCACTGAGCGTACTTATATCCTATTACTGAAATGATACATGTTCAGTCCTCATATGCAAAGGACTATACTCTCCACTGAGGGATAGTTAGTTCGAAAATTGGATAAAGACTGGAGAGATGTTTAAGCTTCATATTCAACATCCACCATAAGAACAAGGGCTGTCTATCTTTCACCTCCTCACTGGTGCCTTCCCTCTTCAATACTTTCAAAGTGATCACTTGTGGGGAGCTGTTTTGCGGCCAAACACTCAGCCCGAAAACACTCCTCAAAAATTGGATCACAGATCCAAGGACGCTGGTTGTCATTTCGATTCCTATATAAGGACGAGAAATCGAAGAGACGGCCAGTCGTTCTCCAACCGGCGGGCGACCTGCAACACACTGCAAATTGATGACGCCGATAGTTTTCACTGCAGTAACACACACACAGCTGCGCTAAAACAGCGGTAGCAACCAGCCGTACACAGCGGTTGCACCTTCCGCTGCAGCTGGCATCATAGGTGCGAAAGACGTCAATCTTGGCACGAGCCAGCGATGGTGATGGCGCGGCTCGACGGTAGCGACTAATGCCGTCGCCGCAAAGACGATGGCTGCGACTTCAGCCATCGCAGCAAAGACGTCGGCAGTGACATTACACAATTTTTCAACGACGCCGCGACCTTTACACCCCCAGACACGCAACGGCACTGAATACTGCCGACGCGTCGACATCAGCCACGGGGTCATCTCCAGTACTCTTTGAAATCACTAGTTGGGTGAGAAATCTGTGCGTATGCATATAGAGAATGCATATGTAAGGGCCAATTTATAAAAACTAACAGAGTTTATCAGGCTATTAACACACTAATTTTAAATTAAAAAAGATAGAAAAATGAAAAATTTATGTCTACCACTTCAATCTAACTGATTTCTACTACTAAATACCGAATACTCCATGCATTTGTAACATTAAATTAACGCGAAAAAAAAACTAATTAAAGAGACTTTTTGTCCTACATGAATCACATGCAGAACATCTACTAGTTGTTAGAATAATCTTTTTCACTTTCTTTCCCCTTTTATGTATCTTTTTTCTTTGTAAGTTTTGTTATTCAGCATAAAATATCATGCTCATACCTTTTTGAATTTTTTACACTTAACCCGGCAAGCGTTCCTGTAGGAACGCATTCGTTTTTTCTACCCGGCGACTGACTGCGCAGGTATTTTTGTTTGAAAATTGAAAGATATGTTTTTTAGACTCAGATTTATGATTAAAAAAATTCCCAATGAAAAATATTCACCCGTTCAATTCCGCCGGTTAGAGGGTTAAGAATCGACAACTAACAGTAAGAGACCTTACTGGCATCGTTGGAATATCGGAAGGATCAGTGAAAACCATTTTAAAAGATAATTTGGGCCTAAGAAAAGTAAAAGCACGATTGGTTCCAAAATCACTCAATTTTCTTGAAAAACAGCGTCGCGTTGACGTCTGTGAAACAATGCTTTCCGACTACCAGGATTTCATGAAACGTATAACTGGCGATGAGTCCTGGATCTATGCTTACGACGCAGAAACAGATGATCAATCTGACGAAAATTGTGTCGAAGGTGAGCCGAAGCCGAAAAAACCTCGTCAAAGCAAGTCAAAAATCAAGGTCAAGTTGACAGTTTTCTTGGATTATCGAGGTGTGGTGCACTCCGAATTCCTTCCGACTGGCCAAACTGTCAACAAGGAATACTATTTGAGTGCTATGCGTCGTTTGCGCGAAGCTATTCGTAAAAAGAGGCTGAAATTGTGGCGAGACAACTCTTGGTTTTTGCACCACGATAATGCACCGTCGCATACTCCATTGATTTTTCGGGATTTTTTCGTCAAAAATGCAACCAATATCGTTCCACAACCACCGTATTCGCCTGATTTAGCTCCGTGTGACTTCTGGCTGTTTATTAAACTCAAACGACCGCTCCGGGGAAACCGTTTTGAGACAATTTAAGACATTAAACGCGAATCGCTACGCGCATTGAAGGCTATTTCGGAAATTGACTTCAACAACTGTTTCGAGGATTGGAAAAAACGTTGGCGCAAATGTATTGTGGCCTGGGGGACTACTTTGAGGGGGACGAAATATATTTGAAAGAATAAATAAAGAATTTTAAAATTATGAACAAAGTCTTACTATATTATTTATAAAAAAAAAAGTATAAAAATGAAATTTATTGCCCACAGTGGTACATCGTTTTTTTGCTTTATTGAATCTATCAAATACATCTTCTACGGTAAAAACTGATCATTTTTAAAAGCTATTTCATAAAGTTCGTCGTATTTCGAAAGAAAATGCACTTCGAGTCCATCAGTAATAAATGCCGGTAGTTCGGTAAAATCTTTTCGATTTTCTTCGGGAAGAATAATGCACGTAACACCGCTTCGTTTCGCATATTAAAATAAAACCCAAATTAAAAATCAAAATTTCAAAAAGATTTTCGCACGAAATACATACCGCAATTGTTTTCTCCTTTATTCCTCCTACTGGCAATACCTTACCCATTAAAGATACTTCTCCGGTCATCGCAATATTTTGCCGGATAGGCTTATTTTGAGCTAGAGATAATGAGGCAGTGACAATGGTTACACCTGCACTGGGTCCATCTTTTGGTGTCGCACCTTCCGGACCGTGTAGATGAATATGACTATAAACAATCAAAGTTCTGTGGTTTATCGTTCATAAATTTTGCGCAATTAAAAGCTCTTACCTTGCTTCCAGAAATGTATTTTCGTTTGCAACATTTTTGATAAAATTACGAGCCACTGTTAATGCAATTTGTGCCGACTCTTTCATAACATCGCCTAAATGACCGGTTATATGCAGGGAACCGTCTCCACGGTCATCCTTTTTTGTCGCGATCAGTTTCCGTTTTTCTGTTTCTATGAATAGAGTTGAACCGCCTATTGCAGTCCATGCTAAGCCCATTACAACACCTGGCGGTGTTTCTTGATAAATTCGATCTTGCGTGAATATCGCTTTGCCTAGGAATGAGTTTAAGTTTTGTTCGGTTATTTCAAGGTGTTCGGTTTTTTTCACAATTTTGAATGCTGTTTTTCGAATTATCTGAAATTGGAGTTTAGTTAGTGTCGGTCAAAAGATCAGAACTATCTCGACGACAAACCTTTTCGATAAGTTTCTGTAAATTCCTTACACCAGACTTACGGCAGTAATTCTTAATTAGCATGGTTAATGATTCGTCCTTAATCGTGATGTCTTTATCTTCCAAGCCACCATCGTTCATTGCTTGCGGTATTAGATATTGCTTGGCAATTGCAATTTTCTCTTAAGCCACGTAGTCTTCTAAAGAAATCGGTAAATTTAAGTTAAATAAACTAAAGAAACTAACAATTCAAACATTTCCATTCAATCTGTCAACGGCTCTGGTATACCATCAATTACATTGGCCGTGCAGATAAACAAAACATGTGAAAGATCAACAGCGACGTCCAGGGAATGATCAAGGAAATTGGCATATTATTGTTATTCTGGGTCTAAAAGCTCTAACAGCGCCGAACTGGGGTCACCTTGGTATCCTCTAGAATAGCAAATATTATTTGTAACAACGAATTTAATTTGTCTTTAATTTCGCTCGTACTTTCCGATTTTGTCAACTTCGTCGATTAAAACAAGCGGATTTTCAGTTTTCGTTTTCTTCAAACACTGAATCAGTTTGCCCGGCATGGCTCCGACATAGGTACGTCGATGTCCCTTAATTTCCGCCACATCCGGCATACCGCACACACTGAACCGAAAATATTCTCGATTTAAGGCATGTGCAAACGATCTTGATATACTAGTTTTACCGACTCCCGGTGGACCATGGAAGCAAAGAATTTTTCCCTGTGTTGTTCCCTTCAATTGATTAACAGCGATAAATTCTAAAATTCGTTTCTTAATGGCTTCCATGCCATAATGGTTTTTTTTCTAATATTGTAACAGCTTCGTCGATGCTGAGATTTTCCTTGCTCATAACACCCCACGGCAATGATGTCAGCCAGTCCAAATAGTTCCGAGTAACACTTTAATTAAAAAACAACCCCAAATATAACCTCAACTCGATCACCAATTACAGGAACTCACTTGAACTCCGAACTGTGACTCTCCAAAAAGTTTAATTTGTTGAGCTCCTCATCGATAACAGTCATGATAGCGGCCGGAACTATTTTCTCTTTAAGTCGTTCCTTGTAATTTTAACCGATTGCGTCTTTATCGTCCTTTTCTTGTAAAATATATTTTCGTTGTTGCTGTTTCACCTTTTCCTCGTCTTCTCGGCCAATTTTGCTGCAATTTCGAAAGCTCCAGTTCGTTTTTGAGCAGAGACAACGCAAGCATCAAACGTTTTGGAATCTATCGTGGAATTTCGAACCGTTATTGGTTAATCATAATGTCGGATGTGTGTAAATTACATTTAACTCTTCCATGATACCTTCAAGTTCTTCTGGATCGGCTGCTGACAGCGGTGCTCCCAAATCGCATAATAAATGGGATTGTCGACCACTCTTTGATTCTGATGGAGAGAAAAAAAGAATATTTTTACAAAAATTCTACAAAGAACGCAAAACTGATTCTACCTATACAATGGATTCATGGTGATTATATTGCGAATTGTTTTGATCACTTCCTGCGTTAGAGCCTTAACTTCTTCGGTTTGCGTGTAATTTTTGTGTTTCAGATTTTCAAGTTCCACCATAAGCAACGGCTGGATTTCGCTACCTTCCGGGACACGTTTTGCCGAATCTTCGACGGGAGTCTTTTTTGGATCTGGCGTTTCTTTGGCGTCTTTACATTCACTTGGTTCAGTCTTTTCGTCAGTAGCGACCATTGTCGTTTTCGTGGCTGCCGATTTCGTTGAATTCCGAAGAGCTCGAACCGTTGAATTTGTGTCACATCATTTTATGAAAGTCTTCAGAAGTACATTCAGCCGGTGGTCATCCCCGGTCCCGTCGCTTGATTACGTCTTCTAAATTAAAGTTTAGTTAAATTTTAATTAAATAACACGAGAAGAAAAATATTTACTATCGGTCCGTTTATTTGTTATGACAGTTCTCAACTATCAATTTTCTTTTGTCACTTTGAAGTTTCGAAACTTTTCGAAAATTCGAAAACCGCACAACAACAACACTGTGTAATTGAGCCGGACAGAGGGGCAATATTTTGTGGCCCATTATTGTCTCGGATATTGTATGGGAAAATCTGAGATGAGTAGTCCATTTCTATTACCAGGTCCCAGGTCGATATGAGTGAGTTTTTTCCAGCCCATTGAGCTGGAAGAGTATTTAGTCTCACGTACTTTGGGCTGCGGAAGTGTACCCACGGAGACCTCTGTGAACTTAGCACCCCACTTTAACCAAATTGAATAAAAAAATTGTTTTCGTGTGGAGCTTTGTTTGTACTTGATTGTACCGAAAAAATTTTCGTTTGTACCTCCAAGGGAACGGAGAAAAAAATGCTCCGTGTGAACTTAGCACCCGACTTGCACCAAATTAACTGAAATTTTTTATTCAGATAGTACTCCGTCTGTAAATGATTGTACCGAAAATGATTTTTTTTTTTTTTTAATAAAAAAATAAAAAAAAATAATTAAAATTTTTTTTTTTTAAAAAAAAAAAAAAAAGGACGGCAAACTATTGTAAATTGCTTCTATTTGATTGTACCTTCAATCGATTTTAAAATACTTTAAAATTTACATCAAAAACTAGCTATCTAAACCAACCAATCCTTCACACAAAGAGTAAAATAATTAGAACGACAACACTATATAAATCGATGACCGGAGTATGATCGATTTTCAAAATTTGAAAAACCAAAGATGCAAATATATGCTATAGATACCGTAGTTGATTGTACCTCCAAGAAATTTTAAGAAATATTAATTTTTCCATCAAAAAATAACATTCTAAATCAGCCAATAATTCACACTCAGAGAGAAATAATTCGAAAGACGATTCTTCGACAACACATTATAAGTCGGCATAGTATAGACCGATTTTCAAAATTCGAAAAACCAAAGATGCAAATATATGCTATAGGAACCGTAGTTGATTGAACCTCCAAGAAATTTTAAGAAATGTTAATTTTTCCATCAAAAAATAACATTCTAAATCAGCCAATAATTCACACTCAGAGAGAAATAATTCGAAAGACGATTCTTCGACAACACATTATAAGTCGGCATAGTATAGACCGATTTTCAAAATTCGAAAAACCAAAGATGCAAATATATGCTATAGGAACCGTAGTTGATTGTACCTCCAAGAAATTTTAAGAAATGTTAATTTTTCCATCAAAAAATAACATTCTAAATCAGCCAATAATTCACACTCAGAGAGAAATAATTCGAAAGACGATTCTTCGACAACACATTATAAGTCAGCATAGTATAGACCGATTTTCAAAATTCGAAAAACCAAAGATGCAAATATATGCTATAGGAACCGTAGTTGATTGAACCTCCAAGAAATTTTAAGAAATGTTAATTTTTCCATCAAAAAATAACATTCTAAATCAGCCAATAATTCACACTCAGAGAGAAATAATTCGAAAGACGATTCTTCGACAACACATTATAAGTCGGCATAGTATAGACCGATTTTCAAAATTCGAAAAACCAAAGATGCAAATATATGCTATAGGAACCGTAGTTGATTGTACTTCCAAGAAATTTTAAGAAATGTTAATTTTTCCATCAAAAAATAACATTCTAAATCAGCCAATAATTCACACTCAGAGAGAAATAATTCGAAAGACGATTCTTCGACAACACATTATAAGTCGGCATAGTATAAACCGATTTTCAAAAATCGAAAAATCAAAGATGCAAATATATGCTATAGATACCGTAGTTGATTGTACCTCCAAGAAATTTTAAGAAATATTAATTTTTCCATCAAAAAATAACAATCTAAATCAGCCAATAATTCACACTCAGAAATAAATAATTCGAAAGACGATCCTTCGACAACACATTATAAGTCGGCATAGTATAGACCGATTCTCAAAATTCGAAAAACCAAAGATGCAAATATATGCTATAGGTACCGTAGTTGATTGTACCTCCAAGAAATTTTAAGAAATATTAATTTTTCCATCAAAAAATAACAATCTAAATCAGCCAATAATTCACACTCAGAAATAAATAATTCGAAAGACGATCCTTCGACAACACATTATTAAACGACAAGCGGAGTACATGCGCTTTCAAAATTCGAAAAACCAAAGATGCAAATATATGCTATAGGAACCGTAGTTGATTGTACCTCCAAGAAATTTTAAGAAATATTAATTTTTCCATCAAAAAATAACATTCTAAATCAGCCAATAATTCACACTCAGAGAGAAATAATTCGAAAGATAATCCTTCGACAACACATTATAAGTCGGCATAGTATAGACCGATTTTCAAAATTCGAAAAACCAAAGATGCAAATATATGCTATAGATACCGTAGTTGATTGTACCTCCAAGAAATTTTAAGAAATATTAATTTTTCCATCAAACATTCTAAATCAGCCAATAATTCACACTCAGAGAAAAATAATTCGAAAGACGATTCTTCGACAACACATTATAAGTCGGCATAGTATAGACCGATTTTCAAAATTCGAAAAACCAAAGATGCAAATATATGCTATAGATACCGTAGTTGATTGTACCTCCAAGAAATTTTAAAAAATATTAATTTTTCCATCAAAAAATAACATTCTAAATCAGCCAATAATTCACACTCAGAGAGAAATAATTCGAAAGACGATCCTTCGACAACACATTATTAATCGATAAGCGGAGTACATGCGATTTCAAAATTCGAAAAACCAAAGATGCAAATATATGCTATAGATACCGCAATTGATTGTACCTCCAAGAAATTTTAAGAAATATGAATTTTTCCATCAAAAAATAACAGTCTAAATCAGCCAATAATTCATACTCAGAGAAAAATAGTTCGAAAGCCTATCCTCCGACAACACATTATAAATCGATAAGCTGAGTATTCTCGATTTCAAAATTGGAAAAACTAAAGATGCTAACATATTCTATAGGAACCAAATTTGATTGTACCTTCAAGAAATTTTAGGAAATATTAATTTTTCGGTCGAAACATAACAATATAAGTCATCCAATTATTCACCCTCAGAGAAAAATAATTCGAAAGATGATCCTTCGACAACACATTATAAATCTATGAGGGATATCATTATTTAAAAACTGTAATATTTTCAGAATAATAATCCGAAATTGGAACATAAAATTTTTGGTTTTCCACCTTTTTACCGATGACTGAATTCCATTTGTCTTTCTAAAGGAGTAATTCCTGAGTTTCAAGAATGAAATGTGTACCTACGGACCGTGTCTATTTATTTTAATTAGACCCTTTTTTAAACAAGGTATTGTTCATTTCTTAAATATAAGTTTCTGTGAATGGAAATGTCGGATCTTAAAATCGAATCCTATACAGAAAATATATACCTCTTTCAAGAAAGTTTAAGGGCCCACATTTTAGACGGTACCTGAATGGAATACGTTTTTGTTATTTCGTCCCGACTACACTTGCTTTATTGGGGGTCAAAAAGTTGCAGAGTAAATTTTGATATTTCGCAAAAATTAGGCTGAAGTGAAATTGCAGCCTAACTCTTTAAGCATAGGGGTTTACTTTTCATTTGCATAAAATATGATTCAAATTTCATACAAATATGAATGATTTTTCTCTGAGGGCTAATTATTGGCTTCGACAACACATTATAAATCGATAAGCAGAGTACATGCCACTTTCAAATTCGAAAAACCAAAAATGCAAATATATGCTATAGATACCGCAATAGATTGTACCTCCAAGAAATTTTAGGAAATATTAATTTTTCCATCAAAAAATAACATTCTAAATCAGCCAATAATTCACACTCAGAGGAAAATAATTCGAAAGACGATCCTTCGACAACACATTATTAATCGATAAGCGGAGTACATGCGATTTCAAAATTCGAAAAACCAAAGATGCAAATATATGCTATAGGAACCGTAGTTGATTGTACCTCCAAGAAATTTTAAGAAATATTAATTTTTCCATCAAAAAATAACATTCTAAATCAGCCAATAATTCACACTCAGAGAGAAATAATTCGAAAGACGATCCTTCGACAACACATTATAAGTCGGCATAGTATAGACCGATTTTCAAAATTCGAAAAACCAAAGATGCAAATATATGCTATAGATACCGTAGTTGATTGTACCTCCAAGAAATTTTAAGAAATATTAATTTTTCCATCAAAAAATAACATTCTAAATCAGCCAATAATTCACACTCAGAGAGAAATAATTCGAAAGACGATTCTTCGACAACACATTATAAGTCGGCATAGTATAGACCGATTTTCAAAATTCGAAAAACCAAACATGCAAATATATGCTTTAGGTACCGTAGTTGATTGTACCTCCAAGAAATTTTAAGAAATATTAATTTTTCCATCAAAAAATAACATTCTAAATCAGCCAATAATTCACACTCAGAGAGAAATAATTCGAAAGACGATTCTTCGACAACACATTATAAGTCGGCATAGTATAGACCGATTTTCAAAATTCGAAAAACCAAACATGCAAATATATGCTTTAGGTACCGTAGTTGATTGTACCTCCAAGAAATTTTAAGAAATATTAATTTTTCCATCAAAAAATAACTTTCTAAATCAGCCAATAATTCACACTCAGAGAGAAATAATTCGAAAGACGATTCTTCGACAACACATTATAAGTCGGCATAGTATAGACCGATTTTCAAAATTCGAAAAACCAAAGATGCAAATATATGCTATAGATACCGTAGTTGATTGTACCTCCAAGAAATTTTAAGAAATATTAATTTTTCCATCAAAAAATAACATTCTAAATCAGCCAATAATTCACACTCAGAGAGAAATAATTCGAAAGACGATTCTTCGACAACACATTATAAGTCGGCATAGTATAGACCGATTTTCAAAATTCGAAAAACCAAACATGCAAATATATGCTTTAGGTACCGTAGTTGATTGTACCTCCAAGAAATTTTAAGAAATATTAATTTTTCCATCAAAAAATAACATTCTAAATCAGCCAATAATTCACACTCAGAGAGAAATAATTCGAAAGACGATCCTCCGAAAACACATTATAAGTCGGCATAGTATAGACCGATTTTCAAAATTCGAAAAACCAAAGATGCAAATATATGCTATAGATACCGTAGTTGATTGTACCTCCAAGAAATTTTAAGAAATATTAATTTTTCCATCAAAAAATAACTTTCTAAATCAGCCAATAATTCACACTCAGAGAGAAATAATTCGAAAGACGATTCTTCGACAACACATTATAAGTCGGCATAGTATAGACCGATTTTCAAAATTCGAAAAACCAAAGATGCAAATATATGCTATAGATACCGTAGTTGATTGTACCTCCAAGAAATTTTAAGAAATATTAATTTTTCCATCAAAAAATAACATTCTAAATCAGCCAATAATTCACACTCAGAGAGAAATAATTCGAAAGACGATTCTTCGACAACACATTATAAGTCGGCATAGTATAGACCGATTTTCAAAATTCGAAAAACCAAACATGCAAATATATGCTTTAGGTACCGTAGTTGATTGTACCTCCAAGAAATTTTAAGAAATATTAATTTTTCCATCAAAAAATAACATTCTAAATCAGCCAATAATTCACACTCAGAGAGAAATAATTCGAAAGACGATCCTCCGACAACACATTATAAGTCGATAAGCATAGTATAGACCGATTTTCAAAATTCGAAAAATCCCTGAAATACTCTTGGCTGCCGATAAAATAAAATACGTATCCTTTAGATTTTAGTATTCTACAATATATGTAACAAAATCGGCGTGCGTCACTTGGCAATGATCCCGTAAGTGCAACAGAAATATCTTTTCGTCAAAATCGGTTTGTTTATGGTTTTTTCCTTTTTTTTACCTATGAATGAATATTTTACTTAAATTCTTCCTGGAATCAACCCCGAGTTTCATGAATGGAATCTGTACCTCCTGACCGTATCTATTTATTTTAATTAGTCCCTTTTTTAAAAAGAGTACCTCTCAGTTCTTAAATAGGAGTTTGTTTCCAAGAAACTTGGTTGGTTCCACTGTTCAGCTCTCGGTAATAAGTTAGGTAAATATCGGATCTGAAAATCGAATCCAATTCAGAAAGTACGTACCTCTTTCAAGAAAGTTTAGAGGCAAATATTTGAGACGGTACCTGTGTTGAATACACAAATTTCCTTCAAGTATGTTGTCTGGTTCGTATAATTGAAAGTACAAGAGAGTAGATTATGATTTTATGGTTTATTGCTACTTCTACTGATCTCATCAATTTTCATGGAATGGGTATCTCTTCTTCTCAATTTTCCAACAGTATTTATTATTCTGAAAATTTTATAAATTTTAAACAATGATCATCGATTTACAAAGTGTTGTCTGAGGAACGTCTTTCGAATTATTTCTCTCTGAGTGTGAATTATTGGCTGATTTAGATTGTTATTTTTTGATGGAAAAATTAATATTTCTTAAAATTTCTTGGAGGTACAATCAACTACGGTATCTATAGCATATATTTGCATCTTTCGTTTTTCGAATTTTGAAAATCGGTCTATACTATGCCGACTTATAATGTGTTGTCGAAGAATCGTCTTTCGAATTATTTCACTCTGAGTGTGAATTATTGGCTGATTTAGAATGTTATTTTTTGATGGAAAAATTAATATTTCTTAAAATTTCCTGGAGGTACAATCAACTACGGTATCTACAGCATATATTTGCATCTTTGGTTTTTCGAATTTTGAAAATCGGTCTATACTATGCCGACTTATAATGTGTTGTCGAAGGATCGTCTTTCGAATTATTTCTCTCTGAGTGTGAATTATTGGCTGATTTAGAATGTTATTTTTTGATGGAAAAATTAATATTTCTTAAAATTTCTTGGAGGTACAATCAACTACGGTACCTATAGCATATATTTGCATCTTTGGTTTTTCGAATTTTGAAAATCGGTCTATACTATGCCGACTTATAATGTGTTGTCGAAGGATCGTCTTTCGAATTATTTCTCTCTGAGTGTGAATTATTGGCTGATTTAGAATGTTATTTTTTGATGGAAAAATTAATATTTCTTAAAATTTCTTGGAGGTACAATCAACTACGGTATCTATAGCATATATTTGCATCTTTGGTTTTTCGAATTTTGAAAATCGGTCTATACTAGGCCGACTTATAATGTGTTGTCGAAGGATCGTCTTTCGAATTATTTATTTCTGAGTGTGAATTATTGGCTGATTTAGAATGTTATTTTTTGATGGAAAAATTAATATTTCTTAAAATTTCTTGGAGGTACAATCAACTACGGTACCTATAGCATATATTTGCATTTTTGGTTTTTCGAATTTTGAAAATCGGTCTATACTATGCCGACTTATAATGTGTTGTCGAAGGATCGTCTTTCGAATTATTTCTCCCTGAGTGTGAATTATTGGCTGATTTAGAATGTTATTTTTTGATGGAAAAATTAATATTTCTTAAAATTTCTTGGAGGTACAATCAACTACGGTACCTATAGCATATATTTGCATGTTTGGTTTTTCGAATTTTGAAAATCGGTCTATACTATGCCGACTTATAATGTGTTGTCGAAGGATCGTCTTTCGAATTATTTCTCTCTGAGTGTGAATTATTGGCTGATTTAGAATGTTATTTTTTGATGGAAAAATTAATATTTCTTAAAATTTCTTGGAGGTACAATCAACTACGGTACCTAAAGCATATATTTGCATGTTTGGCTTTTCGAATTTTGAAAATCGGTCTATACTATGCCGACTAATAATGTGTTGTCGAAGGATCGTCTTTCGAATTATTTCTCTCTGAGTGTGAATTATTGGCTGATTTAGAATGTTATTTTTTGATGGAAAAATTAATATTTCTTAAAATTTCTTGGAGGTACAATCAACTACTGTATCTACAGCATATATTTGCATCTTTGGTTTTTCGAATTTTGAAAATCGGTCTATACTATGCCGACTTATAATGTGTTGTCGAAGGATCGTCTTTCGAATTATTTATTTCTGAGTGTGAATTATTGGCTGGCTGATTTAAAATGTTATTTTTTGATGGAAAAAATTAATATTTCCTAAAATTTCTTGGAGGTACAATCAACTACGGTACCTAAAGCATATATTTGCATGTTTGGTTTTTCGAGTTTTGAAAATCCGTCTATACTATGCCGACTTATAATGTGTTCTCGAAGGATCATCTTTCGAATTATTTATTTCTGAGTGTGAATTATTGGCTGATTTAGAATGTTATTTTTTGATGAAAAAATTAATATTTCTTAAAATTTCTTGGAGGTACAATCAACTACGGTATCTACAGCATATATTTGCATCTTTGGTTTTTCGAATTTTGAAAATCGGTCTATACTATGCCGACTTATAATGTGTTGTCGAAGGATCGTCTTTCGAATTGTTTCTCTCTGAGTGTGAATTATTGGCTGATTTAGAATGTTATTTTTTGATGGAAAAATTAATATTTCTTAAAATTTCTTGGAGGTACAAACAACTACGGTATCTATAGCATATATTTGCTTCTTTGGTTTTTCGAATTTTGAAAATCCGTCTATACTATGCCGACTTATAATGTGTTGTCGAAGGATCGTCTTACGAATTATTTATTTCTGAGTGGGAACTATTGGCTGATTTAGAAAGTTATTTTTTGATGGAAAAATTAGTATTTCTTAAAATTTCTTGGAGGTACAATCAACTACGGTATCTATAGCATATATTTGCATCTTTGGTTTTTCGAATTTTGAAAATCCGTCTATACTATGCCGACTTATAATGTGTTGTCGAAGAATCGTCTTTCGAATTATTTCTCTCTGAGTGTGAATTATTGGCTGATTTAGAATGTTATTTTTTGATGGAAAAATTAATATTTCTTAAAATTTCTTGGAGGTACAATCAACTACGGTATCTATAGCATATATTATATTATTATAGCATCTTTGGTTTTTCAAATTTTGAAAATCGATCATACTCCGGTCATCGATTTATATAGTGTTGTCGTTCTAATTATTTTACTCTTTGTGTGAAGGATTGGTTGGTTTAGATAGCTAGTTTTTGATGTAAATTTTAAAGTATTTTAAAATCGATTGAAGGTACAATCAAATAGAAGCAATTTACAATAGTTTGCCGTCCTTTTTTTTAATTAATTTTAATTATTTTTTTTTTATTTTTTTATTAAAAAAAAAAAAAAATCATTTTCGGTACAATCATTTACAGACGGGGTACTATCTGAATAAAAAATTTCAGTTAATTTGGTGCAAGTCGGGTGCTAAGTTCACACGGAGCATTTTTTTCTCCGTTCCCTTGGAGGTACAAACGAAAATTTTTTCGGTACAATCAAGTACAAACAAAGCTCCACACGAAAACAATTTTTTTATTCAATTTGGTTAAAGTGGGGTGCTAAGTTCACAGAGGTCCCACGGAGGGATTAAGTCAATTTTTATTATAAAAAAAAGCACGACTGTCAAATTCGTCAGTAATTTTGAACTCAATTTTAATGGAAAATTGAGTAAAAGTGTTTGTGTGCGATTGGTCTGAAATGATATTAGAGGTAGGCGTAATCGCATTTAGATTGTAAGAGATTGTAATTACAAGTAGTTTTATGCCGTTGTTGTGTGTGTTGAACCTAAACACATCAATTATGGATATAAACCTTTTTATTGTATGAAGAAAGTAATTTAAAATAAAGAGTAGATAAGAAGATAAGGAAAAATGAATCAAATATTTTAAGACCCGCAGGTACATCGTTTAACGCTAAGACATCACATGCGTAGCGCGCTAATATGTTTCGATGAAAATTCCACGCTAAGCAAGGCTATCGCCTAAGTCTAGCGCGATAATGTGATTTCTAATTTCGCGCCATTCTTCTGCAACTGTGGAAGCGAAAACAGCGGTCTTCTATCAAAATATTTAAGTGCTTGTAATTTTCTTGTGGAATAATAGAAGATTGCGTCCCGGATAGGCGCAGGTAAGGGCATAAAACAGATATCCCATTTTCATCGGGAAGTGAGGACCATTTTTTTTTAGGTCATCACATTCAGTATGGTGGGAAGTTGATCAACATATTCCAATGATAGCCACCTAACTCTTAGTGGAAGCACAGACAATAGGTGTGTTTTTTTCAACTGGATCAAGATCAAGATCATTCATTTTACATTGAAAACAACAACAAAGAGATGATCCAACATCAAAATGGGATCAAATGTTGGATCAGATTTCCCCTCTAAAGCTTATTTAAATTGTCGCTATTTCAATATTGTCAGAGATGGCGCTTGCAACTCAGTAACATTTTTAGCAGATATTTGCACCCAGCAGGTAGAACAGGTTCGTTTGAGAGGGTAGCAACGTACAGGGGTGGGATAGTTTTTCATATCTCGTAGCAAAAAACTATACATGGGTGTTATATGACCTTTATACAGCCCCGTTTCGCCGTATAGTATACGAAACTTTTCCTGCTGACAATTTATCTGAGGCATTAACAACAGGATTGTGAACAGTGGCGGCTCGCCGCGAAAGCTAGGTGTGCAGTGCTTTAAGCTTGTGTTACACTGTTCGCATTTTCTCAGTTTTTTGCATATATTTTCGTGAAATGTATGGCGAGCTTGTAGAAAGCTCTCATTGATCATACAGTGTAACACAAGCTTAAAGCACTGCACACCTAGCGAAAGCTAGGCGAGTCACCACTGATTGTGAACCCTGCTAAATTAGCTTTTGGGATGAGCCACATCGTTTTTTTCAATCGTGATCTGATCCAGTTGAAAAAAACGCACCTAATATAATAACCAGATGACGAATGCCATGTTAGAAATATGTGACCATTAGCTGTCGTTCAAACGCCAGCTAAAAAGCTTGGTTTGAATCTAGAGTAAAAGTTCCTTCCCTGTATATATGAATGATATAGAAAACGCTTACTAAAGCTCACCGAGGATACAAAAAAAAGATCAATAAACAACGCACATATACATATATGGTATGTTCATATACGGTATAAATACAAACATAATGACATTGTGTATGCAATGTACCTGCTTGTACTGAGATATTTTCAAATGGAATTAGGTTTTAAGGATTCTACACGAAGAGGTGAAATAAGTCCTATGTGCCGGGTCAGAAATAAAAATGGTTGTTTAACTAAATCACTTTTAAATTAATCCTAGGATTATGTATGTACGTAAGTTGCCTTTTTTATTTCGGGATTAGAGAAGAAAAATAAATATTAATCATCGAAAACCACTTTATTGTTTTTCAAAATATTCCCCATGAAAATCTATACACTTTTGCATGCGTTTGAACCAATTGTCGAAGCACTTTTGCCACTCTGATTGAGGTATCTCCAAAACATGTATTCTGAATGCGGCAACCGCTTCTTCAGGTGTCGAAAAACGTTGACCTCTCAGTTTGTTTTTTTACGTACGGGAATAAAAAGACGTCATTCGGTGCCAAGTCAGGACTATACGGTGGATGACTCAGCAAATCGATGTTTTTGAGCATTTCTTTGGACCAATTGACACGAGCATCTTTTTGAGCTTTTGTCAAATTATGCGGGATCCAACGCGAACAAATTTTTTTGACAATCAAATGATCATGCAATATTGAATGTATGCTGGTCCCACTAATGCCTAGGAATGTCTCAACTCACGATAGGTCACATGACGATCTTCCAATATCAGTTTGCGCACAGCATCAATGGTTTCCAGAACAACAACTGATTTTGGACGACCTTCACGAAATTCGTCTTGATTCGATTGAATTCACCATTTCATCGAAAAACACTGGTCCTTGATGGAGCTTCATCGCCCAAAATTGAATTAAGTTCATCTATACACTGTTGCTGAGTTAATCCACGTCGAAAGTTGTAAAAAATAATCGCACGAAAATGTTCACGATTTAATTCCATTTTTGAGCTGAGATAAATCTTTTAACTTACTGCAAACAACACAAATAGCGCTCGTATGTCAAAACGTTCTGAGTACGTATAACCTCAAAAATGTCCAACTTTACGATAGAGCTGTCAGTTACCAGATTGCACCACCAGGGTTGCCAAATCCCGAAACATAAAAGGCAGCCTACGTAATAGGATTTTTCCGAATTCGAAGTCGTTGTAAAGTAATAACCGTATAATGGAGCAATTGTTCGGAGCTCGCCCGACCCAACACCGATCTAAGAACTCAAAACCTGATTTTTTTTTAGAAAAATGATTGCTTGAGAAAAACTACTAAACGGATTGCACTGAAATCCTAATAACATATATTATTTAGACTTTAGAGGATACCTAGTCAAAAATGTTAACAATATCTTAGCGATATGTGTTAAATTTTTTTCATCGAATACAAATTTTCAAAGTTAAGTCTATTTATTTATTTTTTTCTTTTTTCCAAATTACTTTATTATTGTTTTAAAAAAAGACTGCTATCAATTTAAAAAAAAAATACAGTGAAATAGAAACCTACTCATTCCAACATACGCATCTCAGAATTGAAACCGTTCCGAACTTTCCGAAAAATAATAAAGTTGCGACCAGACTGTTGGCAGAATTTTTATACTCTAGATGAACATATAGAGTATTATAAGTTTAATCCAGCCCGAAAAGTTTGTAACGCATAGAACCGAGCCTCGGACGAAAAAAAGTTGTATATTATTTTGTGTTTATTTTTGGCCAAAACCCCCAAAACCGTTTGCTGTCCGTCCGTCCGTCCGTTAGCACGATAACTCAAGAACGCGTTGACCTAGGAAGTTGAAATTTTGTCACAACTTGTAAAATGGAAAAAGTAAGGCTAAGTTCGTTAATGGGCGATATCCTTCCGCTCCTTCGGGTACCTCCCATACAAGAGTCCTTAAAACACGTTTTCACAATTATTGCTCGAATACTTCAAGTTAGGAACTTGAAATTTTGCATACTTAAGGTTTACAATGTTTGAATCGAAAGTTCCGAATATAAAGCAAATTGAATGAGTCCTTCGTGTAGCAGCCTAGAAAAGTCCTTCAAAAATGTATGCTTGTTACTGAATCCACTATAACTCCAGAACGAATTAAATCAGGAATTTAAAATTTTACAGGAATTAGTTTTATACCAAAACAAAAACGGAGTTCATTAATTAGCGCCATCCGTTGACTCCTTCGGGTAGCTGTCATACAAAAGTCCTTAATAAACATGTTCACCAATATTGAACGATAACTTTAGAACACTTCAAGTTACGACTTTGAAATTTTATACACATTAATTTTATAATAGTCGCAGCTGAAACTATTAATATGAAAAATATCCCATAAGTCTTTCATGTAGTTGCCATAAAAAAATTCTGTAAAATGTCCTTTTACTTACTTTATGGAACTCACTATTAATCAAAAAATCGAGTAGCCACTATACAATAATTTCTACCTGTAAGTAAAAGGTCATGTAATAATTGCTTGTGCTCTCCTCATTTTTGATATATTTCCAACTAAAATATAAATCGGAGTTCAGTATTTCATATAGAGTATCATACGATTGGCTTGCAGGTGATCGTGACTGCGTTATGTTTTACTTTATTAGTAATAATACATTATTGTTATTTATTTAAAAAAAAAAAAAATTTGCTGCCCTCAAAATTTTTTTGTGTACATTTCATGAGTAGTAGACACGAAAAAAGCAATAAAATTTTTCACTCCGTCTGTCCGCCGTACGTCGACCGCCAAAATCCTTTGAAGGCTCGTAGCTCTCAAACCAGTAGAGCTATTAAATTTAAATTTTTTTCTAGAAATAGACTGGGTAGACCCCTTGAATTGACATTATTGTCAGGGGTGGGGGTGTGAGGGGAAAGGTGGGGGAAGCGTTTTAGACGAAAAATTTTGGTTTCTAGATCTCAGCAACCGCTTATGTTAGGAGACTGAAACTTGAAATTTCTATAAAGCTTTGATAGTGGACCCATTTGCAAAAAAAATGATGATATGGGTGAAGGGGTGTGGGAGTGGAGGGGGAAGCAATGCGTCCGAAACCCAAAAAAGTGGAGATCTACACATTCTAAAATCTATATCTCCTAAACCGTTAATAGCAAGCAATTAAAACTTAGCAAATATCTGTAGTTATACTAGGAGAGTAGATTGAAACAAAATTTTTGGGTAGGGGTAGTGACGTACGGGGGTGGGGGGGGGGTGAAATACTTAACATTACGATATCTCCCAAACCAGAGGCACCAGAAAAACAAAACTCGGTTTGGATATAAATCTTGATAAACAAAGATTGCTCAACGTAAAATCTTTGAAGTGGACGGGGGAGTACGTAAGTGGAGGGGATAGGAATTTTTCAAAAATTTACCAAAAGTAGGCCTAATAGAACCCTAGTAGGGAAAAAAAATTTGGGGGTGTGGGTGTAGAGGGTGCGGGTGGGGAAGGGTGAGAAAGAAAAAGTTCCGATGCTTGTATCTTAAGAATCTATAATGATAGGAAGCTGAAACTTGGTATTTAGATAGAACTATAGTAGTGGCATGGTGGAAAAATAAATTTTTTTTTAGGGGTAGTATGGTACCGTGGTGGGGGGTGTTTTTCCTAACTTTAGAACGGCTTATGCTAGGAAGTTGAAACTCGGTACGTATTTGTAAATTAACCAGAAAAGTAATTCTGATAAAAAAAATTCGAATATTCATTGGCGTTCAGAAGGGGGGGCAAAAAAAAGTATCAGTATTTATAAAATGCATATATTTTCACGATTTTCGTCATATCTACTAGGTCTTTCAAAATATTGAATTCATTTTTATTCTACGGATTTTTCATATGAATACCTATAATGCTTTTTCAAGATTTTTTGAAATTCGACCCCTAAGAGGGTGTAAACTGGTTGTATACTTTTTCATGAATTCCACCATGTTTCTCAGGTCAGATCAGATATCGAATATCTTTTCACTTCCCCACGCTTGTTTAATAATCACCTATTTTTAAGTTTTTTATTTTTCAACCTCTAGACTGCATTCCGGAATATGACCCAATTATTTAATTCATATGTTACACCCTTTTCTAACCGCTTTTTGTTAGGTTTTCAGTCACATAGTAACATATGCCGCATCCCCGAATAAACCACGTTCCGAACTTCTGCCGGAAAAATAATAAAGTTGCGCCCAGACTGTTGGCAGATTTTTTACTTAATTCTGGTACCAGTTATAGCCACAGGCCTATAGATGAGGTTTCAGGTAAGGATGATAAATAAAGTGTAAGACTCTGGTCAGAACTGACCTGCTATAGCTAGTTTTAGGGAAAATTTATTTTAAAATTAAATGAGAATATGGAAAATACCTTAAACACTGTTAACCTGCATTTCACATGATACCTGTAAAACTTCCATTCATAACTTACAAGACACAAACATTTTTAAGAATGAACATGAAATCGTTTAAATCTTTTAGGAAAAACCTTAGGACTTCTAAATGTTACCTTCGACCAACCTTCTACCTTCAAAGTGGTAGTACTTACTCTCCTGATGAGAAATAGGTTTTACAATCTCTATATTTTTCAAATACAGCACTATATCTATTTATGCGTGATGTATTGGGATTTCGAATGCCCCCTCCAAGCTCTATCCATAAATGGTCAATTATAAAGAGTTTATCACCTGGATATAATGAAAACATTTTGGCCCAAATGAAAATTCAAGTTGATAAATTAGATAATAAAAGTAAGGAAGTTGTTCTTATTTTTGATGAAATGGCCATTCAAGAAACTTTAACATATAATATTGTCCACGACCGAATTGATGGTTTTGTCGATTATGGAAATGGCAACCGAAAAAATGAGAAAGCGAAGCATGTATGTGTCTTTTTGGTTCGTGCTATATGTGGTAAATTTAAGCAAGTTTTGGGTTATGCAGTATGTGGTGCTTCTATTCCCTCCGAAACTCTGAAATATTATATTTACCAAAGTATAGATATTTGTTCTAATTTAGGCTTAAATGTAAAGTTAATAACTTGTGATCAGGGTTCTACAAATAGATCTCTTTACAAAAAGTTAGATATTACAATCGACAAAAATTATTTTGAATATAATGAGAAGAAAATATATTGTTCATTTGATATGCCCCATCTTTTTAAAACAGTAAGAAATAATATGTTACACAAGGACCTTCAAACAGAAGATGGTATTATTAGTATGGATGTTGTAAGAGAAGTGTATAGTATCGAAAAAAATAATGTGACGAAATTGTGTCCCAAATTAACATATATGCACATTAACCCCACAAACTTCAAAAAAATGAGCGTCCGATTGGCAGTACAGGTTTTAAGTCACACTGTATCTGCTGCTGATCCAACTTTAGCAACTCTTAACAAGTTTTCAGAAAAGGTGTCCCATAACGCAATCCCAACGGCAGTCTTTATTGAGAAAATGAATAAACTTTTCGATATATTAAATGGCCGACCTCCTCTTATTCCAAATTTGGAAGCATTTCAATTTTTAAATGATATGAAATCATATATTTCTCATATAAAACTAATTAATTCTACTTCTACTACACGGTTGAAAATAAAGGAATAAGTTTAATACAAATTTCCTATTCATATAAATCCACTACTTTTTTCTATAAATTTTATAGATTTGCTGTATATCAAATGCATAAATGTTTTATTAAATTTGATAAAGGTAATTATAAAAGTCTTTTATATGACAGTAGCATATACTCTATAAGCAATTGGTGTAAGCATTGTTTATAAAGTAATGTTATTAATTGTGTACTTCTATATATATGAAAGTATTCAATTCATCAGGTATATTCTTAATAACACAAAATGTATGAAAATGGTTTAAGCAAGAGCGGTATTAATCTTATATGTTACAAAATTGTAACCGTGACTACAATTTCATATAAATATAGCAACCGAAAGATGTAATACCCTATTATGAAGTATGTACATATTATGTTCGCTGAAAGGGTAAATAAATAAATTTAAAACTATATATGTGATTGCAATATAAATTTATTTATTATTATTAAGTTATTTTAAGGTTTACGCTTATGTAAGCTTATATTCATATATAAGTTAATTTTCAAAATTATTATTGAAAATATTCAAAAGAATGTGAATCCAGTTTAAATTAATTTTGGTTATATAATCTTAATAATAACATAAATTTAGTTCAGAATTTTTTTACAACATAAAATTTTTTGGTTTTTCTGGATGTTACTAATGTGCATGTCTTTACATTCCAAATGCTATCAAATTTCAATAAATTGAACTCATGGTTAATTAAATCTTCTTGAACTTCAAAACAATTATGAAATTTGTCAAAACCTTTGTTTACAAAATATTTACAAAGGAAGAAGATCTCATTCTCTATTTTTAAAATGTGTTTTATTAGAAAGAATGTATGTACGTTACTTAAATCTTTTAAATAAAAAATAATGCACAAAATAATCTACAAAAGATACAAAATTAAGCAATTTATTCTGAGTATGATTAAGAGCCCTTATAATACTTTCATTTTCCTTCATACAATTTTTATCAGGAACAGTCAATGTCAAGATTGGAATGTATTGATAAGTATTTTGAACAAGACATTTTTTATATTTTTTTATTTTTGTGGCAAAATCTTTGGTCCCATCTTCTATTAGTTGGCAGTTGCTTAGGTTGCACATAAAATTCAGACTCCTTAACCTTCTTACATCTCTTATGTTTGGAACCTATTTCTTTGAAACTCTTCGCTGTCGTAGTCTGAGAAGCACTTATATGTTCGCATATCGTACTGCGGCAGCAAGCTAACTCTAAGCTAAAGGTATTAATGTTAATAGAATATATGTCTTGAACCAAGTTCGAAGTCAATGAAATTATTTCATTGATAGTGGAATTAGGAAGTCCAAGAGAGTTTAAATTTGAAGCAAACCGTGAAATCTTTATTGAATTACTTTCAAATTTAAATCCATGAAAATAATCATCATTTGACATGTGCTCTTTCACATTTTCCAATTTTTCATGTGGATGATTTATTATAAAAGAAGGGAGATCTGTTGTTCTATTTTGAAAATTTACTGATGTTTTTTTTGTGCATTTCAGGATATGCTTTTTTAATCCACAATAGGTGTTAAATGTGTAAGGACAATTTTCGTTGATGACACATCGTATGGTTAAAAATTTTGATGGCAATAGTGAATGCACTAATTTTAAATGAGTGAACAATGTTGATATTAATAATATACGTCGTTGGCATACGAAACAAAAATAATCCATTTTAAAATTTAGGTTTTTCAAAAACTAAAATGTAAAATTAAGTATGTACGAGTACGTCATTCGCTTTAACTAAATTTCGCAATTTGGTATACACACTTATAATAGTTGCCAAAGTGCTTGATGTGTGTAACTTATACATATATTTTTGTACGAATGTGGAAAATAGTTTTAAATTACTGTCATACCTTATATCAAATAAAAAATGTAGTTTAATTACTGTATCAACGGCTTCCAATTTCGAATATTCCAATGGGAGAGCAATTAAATTGCTGTCCAGGACAATTAAATACTGATAAATGTTGGATTTCGATGCACCAGTCGCGACAATATACGGAGCCTGCTGTACGGAATCTGCCAAATATTCGGCATTAGTAAGTCCAGTCTGTAAGAGTTGAAAACTTCAGCTTAAATTAATATATAAATACAAATTTATAATGCATAACCTTTTTAAATATGATGAGCTTATTAACTGCTTCTTCGTCAGTTAGTCTGCTGGTCTTTTTTCTCCCTGCTGAAGATGGCGGTAGTAATCTTAACAAATTTAATTTTTAATCGTAGCAAAAATTGTGATTGGTGTCCATAGAACTCGATATACTGTTGAAATATGTCAGGTCCTATTTCGGCTTTATGTATATTTTCGAGTCCGCCAAAATCGTCAAACTGCATATTACAAGATTGCAGCGCTACAATAATTATATTTGAAAGTAGCAATTCATAAAACCTAATTACACTTACACATTTGTTAACAAAACAAAAACGGATTCAAAACAATGCAAAATGTAATCATTGGGTTGTTTTATAGTGTGAGTGCAGGTTTTTGAAGACTCGCACATGAAATTCTGTGAACTTGCCACGTTTACGAATAGTTAATTACTTCAGAATACTTACTGTAATATATGAAACCCTCGTACGTTAGATTAATGGATACATCGCCTGGCACTTTAAATATTTGCACAATTTTTACTTCGTTCTGAAAATCCAAAGTCACAAAATACCCCGGTAACATTTTTACGCTTCGAAATTCAACGCGCAACTGAAAAACAAAAGGCGAGTTCAAATTAAAATGCGCAGTTAGTTTTGTACACATTTTTCTGAAAATTATTCCCTTTTATAAGGTTAAGGTATAAAATTTACCTCTTGTCTATATTTCATAGCGTATTAAATTGATAAATGTTGGATATGCGTATGAAGCTTATATGGATCAACTTATAAAATTCATATGTATTGTTTCGTTCATAACTGATTAGTAATTTGTATATAGGTGTTAGCTATAAATTTTATATTTTTCAGTTTTAATTAAATACTATTCGAATATGCAACTGCATATTAGGTATACGAATTTTTTATAAAATCAACTACATTTCTGTAACAAAATGTGTTTATAATTACACATTGAATGATTTTTATAGGAAAAATCGTGTGGGTAAAAGTTATACTAGCATTAGATATAAAAATTACCCCAATTTTTTCAACCGTGTACCTACTGTTTTAAAGGTCTTATTTTAACAATTGATTCCATATTATCTGTATCTGCTGACTTATTTCAAAGTTATGATGATCGATTTTATTTCTTTTCTTCAAAAGTTAATCAAGACCCTTTGAAAAACTTTTTTTTCCCATATACGTGCGCGTAATGCGAATAAAAGAAACCCAAGTGTTTAAGAGTTCAGCGCGATAATTGCAAAAATCCTGTCCATAAAACTTATATTTTGTTCGAAATACGCGAATTGCGAAAAAGATGATGACGAGATTTTAAATATCGACTGGTCATCAATTCTTCAGGATCCTAATTCTGACAATCAAAGTTATCAATCTACTATAATCAATGGCGATGAAGAAACTGAAATGGAGGAAGAAACCCTAAACGAAGTTGACGATGTTGATCACCAAGTACTTTCGGAAGAGGAAATAGAAATACCAATTGACAATATATCTTCTAGATATTTTGCGGGATACTGTTGTTATAAATTAATGAAACAAATTGGAAATGCTTGGGAAAATTGTTTTCGGACTATGGTAAAACCGCGTAATGAATCCTTGGTGACAGCTTCTGAACTATTTCTTAAATTTAAAAATTTCAATGATGGAACAGATTATGAAAGCTTATTCCTCCAACAGACAATTTCTATGAAATTTGCTTATTACAAATTGATGTTTTTATGTCTTTTTAGCACCAAATCTGAAGTAGATAAGATTAAATCAGTAATTGTGGATAAGTGTGTCGAAGTCACAAATAAAAAATTTCCCATTTGGTTCAATGAAACCGACTGCTACGAGCATCGCATTCAATGTTTAAACTTCATGATACTAGTCCTTATTAGAAAGCATTGCAAATGGGAAGGTGATCAACTAAATTTGAGGAAAACGGATACTAACCGAATCCAAAAACTAAGGCAGCTAACCCACAAATAAAATATAACAACAGCGTTGCCACATTTCTACTTTTGTAGCAAAAATGTTACTTTTGCAACAAGATTTCGGCAACACTGCATACCAATCGTACGACACTCGATCTGAAACACACACATTGACGATGTTAAGAGGTATGTATACATGTTCGCAGGCACGTAACCGGATTTTTCGTAGAGTAGCGCGAGTATTTCAAGGGACGAGCCTGTACCAAATATATGTACATATGGTCAGTACATAATTCGATTATCGAGCTTACAGTTTAAAGCTTCCAGGGCTCGTGCATTAGATAAATTCTATTGCAAATGCTTACTTCGTCATATTCAATGTAGAGGGACGACAAATTTGGGCATATCACTAGATTTCCCATGTCGATTCTGTTGTGTTTGCCTTGGAAGGACTATTTTGACTTGAAAAAGTCGAAAGGAAAAGGAAGGTTTGGGACAGAAGGGCCAATTCCTCCTACGTCTGAATTGGTGGCTGAAGTCGAATGGAAGCGACACGCTTGCTGGCGGCCGGGACTAGCTACGGCAGTGTGGGGTGGTTCTTGTTCTGACTTCAGACCATAAACCCTAGGCCTAGACAACAAAAATTTCGTGTCGGCTTACTCCAGGGTATTTAAAATGGGACTATATTCCCAATAGGTCGTGGAAAACCAAGAAGCGGTGGAGTTGCGCGACTTCGTGACTTGTCAGGGCGCTCTGGTGTTGTTGGCGCCCTGCTCTGCCCACCCTACCTCAGCCACGACTGTCCTAAAAAAACCTTTCGCGTCGTGGCCCCTTTTTGAGGTTCGGGGCGAAGGAGCTAAACGCTCGGGTTCATTCTATTTTGGCTCTTAGCCTTTCATCATTTCAAAACAAAATATTTACACGACCAACAAAAAAACTGAAAAACCAGAAGAAACGATATGGAGAAAATAACAACAGCAAGGAAATATAGCAACGGAAAATAATAAAACAAAGAGTCACCCCATAATTTGTGTACTGCTACTTTTTTTTAAAAAAAATTCTCGCCTCTCTTATTTTATTTTTTTATCTTCTTCATTAAATTCAAAATTTTTATTTCGTCCCGTCCTGTCATCGTCATGTCTTATTTTTTAATTAATTTTACTTTATTATTTTAATGATTAAGTTGTGATTGATTTTAAAAAAAAAAAATTTGCTACCCTCAAAATTTTTATTTTCACGTTTCATAACTAGTAGACGCGAAAAAAGCAATAAAAATTTTCAGTCCGTCTGTCCGCCGTACGCAAGATCGTTTGGAGGCTCGTAGCTGCCAAACGATTTGAGATATTATATTGAAATTTTTTTAACGAATAGATGGGGTAGGCTCCTTGAAGTGACCAAATTTTTAGGGGTGGGGTGTGAGGGGGAAGGAGGGGGAAGTGTTTTAGACCGAAAATTTTGGTTTCTAGATCTCAGTAACCCCTTATGATAGGAAGCTGAAACTTGGAATTTCTATAGAGCTCTGATAGTAGACCCATTTGCAGAAAAATTGTCAATATTGATCCAGGGTATGGGAGTGGGGGGAAATGTAATGCGTCCGAAACCCAAAAAAGGCGAGATAGACACGATCTAAAACCCATATCTCCTAAACCGTTAATGGCACACTATTCAAACTTAAAAAATATTTGTAGTTATACTAGGAGAACAGAATG
This sequence comes from Beris chalybata, assembly GCA_949128065.1. Taxonomy (NCBI): domain Eukaryota; kingdom Metazoa; phylum Arthropoda; class Insecta; order Diptera; family Stratiomyidae; genus Beris; species Beris chalybata. The sequence goes on from OX421894.1 coordinate 100,090,658, forward strand.
AAGAAAAATTTTGGGTGGGGGAAGTTGTGTATGGGGGTGGGGGGGGGGTGGGTGAAAAACTTTAGATTACGATATCTCATGAACCAATTGCTCTAGAAAAATAAAATTCGGTTTGGGTATAAAGGTCGACAAATAAATAAACCATAGTAGGGAAAAAAGTTTTGGGGTTGTGGGTGTAGAGGGGAAGGGTTGGAGATGCTTATATCTTGAGAACCTGTAATGATATAAGCCTTAAACTTGGTATTTAGATAGAGCTATAGTAGCGAAATGTTGGAAAAATATAATTTTTTTAGGGGTAGTATGCTACGGGGGTAGGATATGTTTTTCCTAACTATTAAACGGTTCATGCTAGAAAGTTGAAACTCGGTGTGTATATGTAAATCAACTAGAAAAGTAATTGTGATAAAAAAAAATTTGAATATTCATTGGCATTCAGAAAGAGGGGCAAAAAATATTATTTGTAAATATAGTTAATATAAAATGCATATATTTTCACGATTTTCGTCATATCTACTAGGTCTTTCCAAATATTGAACTAATTTTTATTCTACAGATTCTTCGTATGAATACCTAGAAAGTGTTTTCAAGGTTTTTTGAAATTCGACCCCTAAGGGTAGTGTGGTACAAGTGGGGGTGTTTTTCCTATACATAGAACGGCTTAAGCTACAATGTTGAAACTCGGTGTGTATATGTAAATCAACTAGAAAAACAATTTTTTAAAAAAAAATTCAAATATGTGTTGGCGTTCAGAAGGGGGGCAAAAAAAATTATTTGTGAAAATAGAATGCATATTTTTTCACGATTTTCGTCATATATACGGAGATATATAGAACGGCTTAAGCTACAATGTTGAAACTCGGTATGTATATCTAAATCAACTAGAAAAATAATTTAGAATAAAAAAAAACGATTATCGATTGGCGTTCAGAAGGGGGGCAAGAAAATATCTGTGAAAATAGAATGCATATTTTCCCACGATTTTCGACATATCTACTACCTCTTCCCAAATATTGAATTTATTTTTATTCTATGTATTCCCTATAATTGACCCCTAAGGGGGTGTAAAGTGATTGTGTACTTTTTCATAAATTATTCCATATCTCTCAGATCCAATCAGATTTTCACTTCCACGATCTTGTTCTTTTTGATAGGTTTTTAGTCACATAGTAGCCTCCACCGCATTTCAGAATTGAGCGTGTTCCTTACTTCTACAAAATAATAAAGTTACGCCCAGATTGTTGGCAGATTTTTTAATTTTTACTTAAATTTTTATTTCTAATTCATCATATTTTAATTCATTGTATTTTAATTTGGCTTATTTAAATTTGTTAATCTCCATCCATCTCTTTGTGCGTTTCTCCTTCGTTTTCTTTTAATTTTCTTTCTTTTGTTTTAAAATTCATGGTAACATTCGTTTATTTTATGTATAATTCGTTTAGTTTAGATTTCTAATTCGCGGTAAAATTCGTTTATTTTATGTATAATTCGTTTAGTTTAGATTTCTAATTCGCGGTAAGATTCGTTTGTTTTATGTATAATTCGTTTAGTTTAGATTTCTAATTCGCGGTAAAATTCGTTTATTTTAAGTATAATTCGTTTAGTTTAGATTTCTTCTTTCTTCATATAATCTGTCATCTTGCTTCACTCGTTCAAGACTTAAATTTTCCACGATAAATTCAGCGAGGCACGTCGATGATTTTTAAACGATTCACGAAAGCCGGAAAAATTTTTCAAATCGTCACAACATTTACCATCGTAGTCGCACCACTCACTCTCAAGCACCTCCTGCATCCACCAATCCATTTCTTACAAATTTCTCGTCGCAGCCATAGCTATGGAAGTCTATTGTACAAGTATTCAGACATAGTCTAAGGATGCAAAAATGTATGGAAAATAATCGTGAATATCTATTTTTCAAATGTCTCCGTGAATTTTTTTCCCGTTCGACGCGATTTTTTGGAAAAGTAAACGCGCGCAGGGATTTCACTGGGAAATGATGCGGGGAAATCAAGTAAGGTTTTGACGCGGTCAAAAGAAAAATTCGAACCAGATTTTTTTCACCAGCGGTGTGAAAAGGAATTTGAATTTTTTCTGTTTTTCCTTTCCTTTTTTGTCCGTGAACAGCAGCGCACTAACGGGAGAAAGTTTCGGCGAACACGTTTTTTCACGCATGCACAATTGCAAATTGGTTGCGTTTTGCAATCCCGTCACACACGCTTGCGGTTGATGTTGCAGCTAGTCAAAACTTTTTTTATTTGGCGTTGCAAGCTCCCTTTTCCCGTTTCTTTTTTTCGTCTCCGTTCGAAAACTTCCCCAATGGCGGACGATTTGTCACTCCCTTGGCGTGAATTCGATTTCACCTTCGACTCTTTCGAACGTCTGGCGGAATTCCTTTTTCCCTAATTAGAAAATATTTCCGCGCCGCAAAGCGCCCTATCAACAACACGAAAAATCGAATTTACACTCGCGAACCATTGAAACGCAACTCAAAACATAGCGGCGACGTTGCCGTCGCGCTGTTCGCCTTCTTTCCACAAACCAAATGAAATTCTTCCAATGCCGCATCTGCACGAAAATTTAATTTTTCGCAATTGTTGGGCCGTACGCGATGAACTCGATGTGAACTCTCGGATATATTCCTTGTCAAAATTGAGATCAAGCAAAAACCAGGAAAAGAACCAAGAACGAAGGCGCTGTATTCTCTAGCCACGGACTTGTCGGAACGACCCTATGGAAAACTTTTTTTTTTTTTTCTGACAGCCCAGCAGCACATCGCTTGTTCCTACGCCGTGAAGTTGGTCGCGGACCTGGTGCGATCAAAATTCATCGCAGGTTGAATTATGATCGCACCAGCTTCACAGAGATTTTATCCGCTTGACAGCGGCGACACAACAATTCGTCATCTGGTATTGTCTGTGGTTTTACTTATGTTCCAATTATTTTATTTCAGAACATCGTATCGAAGCATGTGACGATATACTTACTTAGTTGTGGTCCTAATTTTTTAAGGTAAATATTATTGTTTTTTTATACCGCATGGCTCAATTTCATTTTATGCACTTACTGCTAGTTCAAGATAATAAACCCACGTATTTTTTAATGTTTAACCATTGCATGGTATCTATTCGTATATCCCTTTTTTGATTATATTTTTTGATAGTAACATCCCAGCAGACCAAAAACACAGAAATCCGACAGAACTCCGATGGAAAGGTATTAATAGAGTCGGAATTCCAGACTAGAAATCCATGTGATTTCCGACAGATTTCCATAAGACGAGGTTGACGCTGTTCCGTGGGATTTTTCTTACCGAAATCTTTGAGAAATGTCCGGTGAAATCCGTCAGAATTCCGATAGAAAGTTCTTTATATAATCAAAATTCAGGGTTAGAAATCCATTCGATTTCCGACAGATTTCCATTTGGCGAGTTTAACACTGCTCCGTGAGATATTTCTTACCGAAATCTTTGAGAAATGTCCGGAGCATTTCCCAAAACGTTTTTCTTCTTTCGAAAGCGTACTAAAATTGAACTTCAATAATTTTTATCAGGTTTGAAGCAAAGAAACATAGAGTCTGAAGATTTTTCTACAATCATAACCGATTGTCCAAAAATTCTATTGATCCTGCATTTTTTGCATCATACCGGACAATACACGTGAAATACAATTTAAAAAACAGAACGACTTCTTAGAATATCTAATGCTTTTCTTTATTTCAAAACTCATTAATGAGTATAAATACATATAGGTGAAAAAACAAATAAATAAAAGCGTAATACTGAAAGTTAAAAAACATAAAACAATTATAAGAATGTGAACTAAAATTTCTCCTAATCCTTCTTCCTTCTTCGTTCCATATCGCTGCTATGTCCTAGTTAGTCTGCGTTTTCGTCCGACTTACATACTTCGATGTGTGTGCTCGCTTCGATATCTTCCGCTCTGCCCTACCTTGCCTCTGTCTCGTTGAATTGCCTCGACATCCCTTGTCCACGTCCCGTTGTGTCGCCTGGCGTCTCCTGTGTTCGTCTCTGTGTAACCTGGTACCCTCCTCTCTGCGTGTATGGCATTGCGGTGATCTTTTCAGCTCAGCGGTTGGTTGTCAGGTTCCAGGCGTCGCCGTTGTGCTTATCGTCGCTGGTTGTAGCTTTATCTATGGCGCAATCGTCTTTGCCTTCTTGGTCCTGTCCTGGTGCAACATCTTCTGGATGCTTTTTGCCTGCGCACGTTTCTGTTTGGCTAGGCGTCGCTCGTCTTCGGCTCCGTATACTCGCTCTTCTTCCTCCGTTGCTACCGTGTCGTTTGCGTTGCTCCGCCGTCTGCACCGTTGAAGTCCTGCGGTGGCTTCGTCTGTGTTGCTTGACTGCGCAGCATGACGTCCTGCTACGGTTCTGCTGTACTTCGTTGACTGCATGGCTTCGTCTTCATCGTCGGGGCTTCTGCTGCTTGCTGGTCGTTTTGTTGTAGTCTCGCCTTTGCTGCGTCGCCTGCGATGCTTCGTCTTCGTTGCTCATTTTGGCTCAGTTCTTCGTTCCGTGATTATTGGTGGAGGTACAACCCCACAAGACTAATAACACGAACCGCTCTCGTCCTCCGCACAGTACTTCGTTCGCTTCAGACTTGCTTATTTAGTGGAAGTACAACCCCACAAGACCAACATCGCAAGTTGAATTGAGCGAGCTCGGTTTCCAAGACTGTTAGAAGAAAGGAAGTAAAACCCCACTATCTTCGTTTCAGTATGGAACCGCCTAATGGCTCCCTCCTCCTCGTCCTCGATTCGCCGATTCGTTTTGCCTTATATACACCGGCAAACATTTCACAGGCATGAATTATTTTCCGTCTCCATGTGATTTTTGGATTTTATATAATTCGTGGCCGGTGTATGTTCTCTCCTGTATATAGGGCAAACTGAGACCTCACATACTTGTCGGCGGGTTATTCTGCCACACACGTCACCTGGGTCGTTGTTGTGGTCCCGTTGACCATTTTCCAGGTTATTCTTAATCTCGTGTTGTGTTTCAGCTTCTGTGTTCCGTGTTTCATGTTTTTATGTTTTATGATTTATGTTTTATGTTTCGTATGTTTCTTCTTTCGTGTTTTGTAATTCGTGTTGTATTTGTAGTTCAGTGTTCTATGTTTTACTTCGTATTGTCTTAGTTCTACGCTTCTTTCTATGTTTCCATGTCAAGAATTGTGTGCGGAAATTTGTCCCCAAATTCGCGTCCTCACACTCTCTCCTTACTTAAATTGAGAGAGAGTTTTTACTAGGCCTGTGATGTTTTCGGGACTCCGAAGATCTGTTCACTATGTCTGTGGTTTCCTTGTTCGTCGTAGGTCTGCCATATCTCGCTGTATGCCTTCGTCATCAATGTCCTCGGCATTGTTGCTGCTGGAATTCCTGATGATCTGAACTGTTATTTTACCTCGATTGTAGTGGGTGATCGATTGCAATCTGACGTTTGCTTTGCTCAATCTTTGCTAATTTTCACTGTTCCACTTTCGCTGTCCTCGATTATTTACTCTCGCATCTCTTCGTAATTCATTTGATTGTTCAACTTATTTCACTTTATCATGTAGTTCTCTAATTGTTTATTTAATGTCGGTTATTTCACTAGCTGGCCACTGAATATTCACTGCATTTTCATTGTTTTCGTTGCCACACTGGCTGAAAACTTGGGATATTTATTAATTTTTTCCTTGTTCTGTTTTGGCCACTCACGGTCTGTTCTGTCCGATACTCCTTAGTTATTTCACTGTAGACTCCTTGTTTGACACTTCACTGTCGGTTTATTTGTTACACTGTTCAATATTTCTTTTTTTTTGATTTTTACTGCGTTAATAGTTCAGTTGTTAACTATTTCACTATTTGGAACCATTTTTGGTTTTAAAAAAAAACGAGTGAGAATACTTCATCGTTAACATCAAAGTAAAAAATTAATTCTCAAAGACAAAAGAACTGAATAATTTTCCGTACCTGCACAGTTTAGAGAAGCCGATCTCAGGACTTGCAACACCTTTAGATTAAAAACCACAAATTCAAATACTTGACATGGATTCTTATTGCCAGAATCTTGTAAATATAAAAGAAGTCGGGGACGACAAAAAAATGTAGCTTAACTTTAAAATGTCTACATTATAGCTCCGGGTCGCCGTGCCGTTGTGTATTGACTTTGACATTTTCTTTTCGTTCGGTTCGGTTTTACTAGCCTACAGCATTTCCGATTCATTACCACTGCCTGCCGGCTTCATCAAAACTCGAATCGAAACCCGATTCTGATCCACTTCCACCAAATACAGAACAGCCACTACACGGACTGCCAGTGTATTCGCTGCCGCTTTCGTCCGTTTCGGAAATTTCGCGATTCGTGTTGGCCCGATACAAACGGAAACTGTCTGAAAATGCTTCGTAATTTGCGGAGATTTTCCCTTTGCCGGTACACATACCCTAGGAGAAGGGAAAAAATATAGACCGAGTCTTGTGCGAAAACCAAAAAAAAATTACCATTCACTTGCCATACTAAACGAGTAGTTAATGATGACGATTTCAGAAATTACACATATTAAAAAACTTAACTTACATCGATCCTGAACCCTAATCCGCAGGAACCTTGATCGATCCGTATAAAACATTGAGATCAATCTGCGACCGGCGAACTGACGACGATTTCCCAACAGGTGCCGGCGCTCTATTATTTGAAAACTCAAGTAGCTTAAGTCGCACTCAACACTAGATTCAACACAATCACTTTTCAACTACTATCACTTTAGTTATCTGCGGTATTGTTACGGAAAATCTTACTTTTAAAATCGCGGCCGCGAAACAACACTTGAATCGAGAAATTACAGCTTGACATTTGGAAATGTCAATGATGTACTAAAATGTAAATGTGTGCGTGGTAAAATTTCGATTTTTAATTTTCCAGTAAATAGTGAGTTTACCTACTTCCGCGATAACAATTAAAATTAAAAATCGAGATAACTGCAAAAAAAAGTTAAAATCTACTGGTTTCAAATGAAACACGCATATTCCATACTTTAGATAATGGTGTTAATAACTCAATTATTTATTATTTAATAGTTATTATTAGTTAAGTTATTATTTAATTAGCAACTTTTATTTAATAATTTATAATTTAATAAATTTCAATATTTTTATATTTTGATTATATTTGAATGAATTAATCATATAATAGTTTTAAATAACTTTAATAAATTGATATTAACAAAATTAAAATATTGATGAAACATTATTTTTAAGATCCTTTTTTATTGAAAGTAATATTTTGATTGCCAAATAAAAATCATTTATTTTTCAAGTCCTATTCCGAAAACTAGATCATTATTAAAAATTATTCTTTTTAAATTCCTAGAGTAGACTTAATCCTACTGAAGCTTGGTTTCGGGTTAACTGTTTATATTTTCAAAATAATGCTTAACTAGACTCTATAAAACAAGGTTTAAGTCTGTCAATCGATATATTTTGTTCTTTATCTTTGATTTTAATTTTAAAATATTTGTCACTACGAGAAATAACCAGATACGGGCCTTCAAAAGGAGTTTGCAAAGTTAAACTCAAAGGGTCTCTCCTAATGAAAACGTGACTGCAAGAATTTAGTTCTTTGAATATGAACGATTTTTGACGCTGAAATCCGTTAGATGAACTAGGTTTTACGTTTTGCATAACATTCTGTAAATGCTTAACGTATTCATGTTGTGAAAGGTTGTTTTTTGGCTCTTTATGAATAAAAAAATCAGAAGGAAGTCTTAGATTCTGTCCGTACAATAATTCTGCTGGCGAAACGTCTAAATTTTCTCGAACAACTGATCGCAAACCAAGTAATATGAATGGTAGTTCCTCTGCCCAGTTATTAACTGATTTACTCAGTAATGCGTTTTTCAAAACTCTATGCCATCGTTCGATCATGCCATTGGCTTTGGGATTATATGCAGTTGTCCTATTTGAAAAACCTAATACTTTACTTAATTCCGTGAAGAGATGTGATTCAAATTGTTTGCCCTGATCTGTTATGGTATAAAGAGGTACACCAAAACGGGGAAAATATTGATTAATAAGAGTTGAAGCCACTGTTTTCGCTGTACTATCGGAAATCGGAAACACTTCCGGCCATTTAGTGAATCGATCAATAGTCGAAAGGCAAAAACGATAACCCTGTGATGAAGGAAGAGGACCTATAATATCAATATGTATTGTTTCGAACTTGTTTGAGACTGGCTCAAATTTTCCAAAAGGACTTTTAACTGTTCTCGTAATTTTTGCTTTTTGACAAAATTCACATTCTTTTCTCCAACTTCGAACATCCTTGTTCATTGCTGGCCAAACAACTTTACTATTTAAAAGTTTAGTAGAAGCTTTAATTCCTGGATGTGCTAAGTTGTGTAAAGTTTTAAAAACTTGCTTTCTAAAATTTTTTGGAATGTATGGACGATATGATGATAAAGAGTTATCACACCAAAGTTTTAGATTAGAATTTGGTAAAGAAATTGGTACTAAATGTAAACTTGTCATAGTTTTTACTTCTATAAGTTCTTTATCATTAATTTGCTCTGCGGTTATTTCTTCAAAGTCAATAGAAGACGTTAATCCCACTTCACAAATGCGTGACAATGCGTCTGCTACAATATTGTCCTTTCCAGAAATACTTATGCTTAATATCGGTTGTGAATTGACCTATAAAATCTAAATGACGTAATTGACGAGGTGTTGCTTTATTTGCATTTTGTTGAAAAGCAAAAACTAATGGTTTTTGGTCCGTGAACAATGTAAAGTTACGACCTTCCAGCATAAAGCTAAGATATTTAATTGCTGAATAAGCTGCAAAAAGCTCTCTATCATAAGCGCTGTATTAAATTTTCGACTGAGAAACGCAAGAGGTTGCCATTCATTGTTACTGAATTGATTTAAAGCTGCGCCCATTGCAAAATTTGATGCATCTACAGTTAATGCAATTTGTGCAGAAGGCACCGGAAAAACCAATACAGTGGCTTCCACTAGTAATTGTTTACAATGTTCAAAAGCCTTGATGGTATTATCATCCCAAATAATAGGAGTCTTGTCACGTTTTTTTTTATTTCCTGAAGTTAAATGATCCAATACTGATTGGTTGGCAGCTGCATGTGGAATAAAACGTCTATAAAAATTAATCATTCCCAAAAATCTTCTCAGTTCTAAAATATTTGTAGGACGAGGAAATGATTTAATAGCTTCTATCTTCGGTGATAAAGGTCGTAAACCATTAGAATCAATAGAATGACCTAAAAAATTTACATTTCTTTGAAGAAAATTACATTTCTTCTTGTTAATACTTAATCCGTTTTCCGCTAAACGCTTTAATACTTCTTTCAAATGGTTCAAATGTTGAGATTCAGATTTAGATGCAATTAAAATATCATCAATATAAACAAAACAAAAACTCAAATTATTTAAAATAGAATGAATATGTCTTTGAAATGTTTGCGCTGCATTTCTTAATCCAAAAGTCATTTTCATAAATTCGAAAGAACCGAAAGGTGTTGTTATTGCTGTTTTAGGTATATCTTCTTCATTTAAAGCAATTTGATGATATGCTCGTTCTAAATCTAGAGTTGAAAACACAGTACAACCTTGCAAATTTTGACTGAAGTCTTGTATATGTGGAATTGGGTATTTGTCAGGAACTGTGTGAGCATTAAGAATTCGATAGTCACCACAAGGTCTCCATTCTCCATTTTTTTTAACGGCCATATGTAGGGGTGACGCCCAAGGACTGTTAGAAGGTCTACAAATACCCTTTTTCATCATAAAATTAAATTCAGCTTTGGCTACTGCTAACTTTTCTGGATTAAGACGACGGGGTTTAGCAAAAAGAGGATTACAGTTGGTTACTATGAAATGTTTTACAATGTGGGTATTTTTCATTGTCGCCTTACTTGATTTTAATAATTTGTCATTATCCTCCAAAATAGTGACAATTTTATGATCCATTATTGGAAAATTCATAACAGCTAAATCTAAACTTGGGCCAGAAAAAATTGTACCAACTTTAGAATTAAATTTAGTGAAAGGATCAATTAGACGTTTGTTACTAAGATCAACTACCAAATTAAAATTTCTTAAAAAATCAGCCCCCAAAATTGGTCTATCTACATTTGCTATGATGAATTCCCAAATAAATTTTCTTTTAAAATGAAGTGAAATTTTTAATTTCCTTTTGCCAAATGTTGAAATTTTAGTTGAATTGGCTGCGGTAAGAAAAGTTTCAGAATCTTTCTTAGCTTTAAATGAATTATAATTTGGTAGAACAGAAATTTCTGCGCCTGTATCGATTAAAAAGTTAAGTCCTGTTATTGGGTCGGAAAGGATTAAACGACTTGACTGATTAACAATGTTAGGTGTCGTTACTTCTAATACTGTATTTAATTTTTTGCAGCTTGATAATTACAGGGTTCCACACACCTATGTGCTTTATCCCCATATGTTTCATGATAAAAACAATAATTTTTTTCCAATGAAGTTGCAGGATTAGATTTCTTTATGAAAGGTTTATATTGTTTAGTTTTAAACTGTGTTTTTTTTTCACAGTTGCATTTACAAGAGCATTTGTTAAATTTCTTTCCAATTTCCGCAATTTGCTCTTGTAAAGATTCCAAAATTGAATCATTAGGAAATTCACTTTGAGGATCCGTTGATACCGAACTACTAGCTATCTGTAAGGAATTGGAAATACCTGTTTCAAAAATTTTATCCGCCAAAGAACCTAGTTCATCCAACGCAACAGTGTTACCTGCCAAAATCAATTGGATTTGACCTGGTAATTTTTGTAACCATAATTTCTTAAGGAAACTATTATCTATATTTAATCCTGCTAAAGACTTCATCTCACTTAATAAATGAGAAGGCTTTTTATCTCCTAAGTCTAATCCGGTTATTAATTTATTCAATTTAGAGTCCTGAGACTCTTCAAACCGAGCGATCATTGCTTGTTTAAAATAGGAATATTGACCTTCATTCGGAATACTCTCAATGATATCCATACATTGTGAACATTCCATTGAAGTCAGCATGCTCAAAGCATGATTAAGTTTAGTTGATTCGTTTACAATATACGCATTAGCAAACTGGCCATCTAAAACCCGAAACCAAGCCGCAGGGTTCTGAATCCAAAATTGAATTTTCTGAATAGCTACTGCGGCACCCTAGGAGCTTGATTTACATTCCCAACGCCCTCCCCAGGAGGAAGTTGGTTGTCCGATGGATTGATTATTATGGCAATTATTTGTTTTAACTAAATTTTACTAAATATTACTTTCAATTTTACAAAAATGATGTTGAAGTTTAATATACTAGATAATAATAGTAAGAAAAAAAAAATATGTTACTACTTTTTCCTTTCTTCCTTGAGAAATTTTTCTATAATTCTTCAATTTTTAACATCCGCAAACTATTTTGTGGTAGGATTTTCTTTCTTCCAAAAATTTTCAGTGATAAACGATTTAATTTTTGCGGCCAATATTCTTTCTTCTTTAGATTGAAAGCATCATACAACTTGATTCTGCGTGAGAGTATTCTTTCTTCATTAAATTTTCAGCGTCCAAATTGTTTATTGCATTAAATTTCTTCTTTATCGGGGTCACCAATGCTAATAACTCAAATATTTATTATTAGTTAAGTTATTATTTAATTAGCAACTTTTATTTAATAATTTATAATTTAATAAATTTCAATATTTTTATAAATAGTTAGATTATATTTGAATGAATTAATCATATAATAGTTTTAAATAACTTTAATAAATTGATATTAACAAAATTAAAATATTGATGAAACATTATTTTTAAGATCCTTTTTTATTGAAAGTAATATTTTAATTGCCAAATAAAAATCATTTATTTTTCAAGTCCTATTCCGAAAACAAGATCATTATTAAAAATTATTCTTTTTAAATAAATTCAAGTGCCGAGACGTGCACTATAATGGATTTTTGTGTTAGTTCGTATAAAAGTGACTTTAATGTTTATGAGTTATGATTGAATACAGGCAAAGGCAAGCGGAGATGTGCGATATTGACCGAGAGAAGTTCGGTTATTTGTTTTGATTTTGCAAGCAATCGGCCGACAAGATGCGATGCTGATCAAAATACCTCGAACCTCGGTTGTTCATTTCGGTTAAGAGTTTTACTTGCTCGACGATCGTCGAAAAATTTTGCTTGTCGGATGCGAATTCTGTTTAACTGCTTGTAGCGCTTTCGTTTTTCGTAACTTCCGTACGGTGCAGTGCCGACGGAGTTTGAATTCGCGGAATCACGGAAATTTCGGTTGAATCTTGCCGTGTCGTTAAGCACCGATGAAAATGTATCGAGCTTGCGGAGATTTCAACTTGCGCGATGCAAATATGAGCTGCTTGAAAGGTTTGATTACGCGAGGCGACAAAATTTGCTTGCGCGATGCGACAAAATTTTGTTGTAAAAAAATTTTGTTCGAAAGTAGAAGTTTTGTGCGATTTCTGTACGGCAAATTGCCAACGGGATTGTTTTGTTCGAAGTCACGGAGATTTCGATTGTTCTTTTTGTGAATTCCGTACCAGAAATTGCCAACGGAATTGTACGGAGTTATTCAAATTTCAATTTGATTTTGTGAATTTTCGTACGGCTACGAAATTGCGATTTTTGATTTTTGCGAAATTACGGACAATTTCGGCCTTGTGCGAAATTACGGAGAATTTCGGCTAGGTGCAAAAACACGGAGTTTTTGTCTTTGTGCGAAATTACGAAAATTTCGGCTTTGTGCGAAATTACGGAGAGTTTCGGCTAGGTGCAAAACACGGAGGTTTTGGCTTTTTGCGAAATTACAGAAATTTCGGCTTTTGTGCGAAATTACGGAGAATTTCGGCTAGGTGCAAAAACACGGAGTTTTTGGCTTTGTGCGAAATTACGGAAATTTCGGCTTTGTGCGAAATTACGGAGAATTTCGGCTAGGTACAAGAACACGGAGTTTTTGGCTTTGGTTTTGTGAAGTTGTGAATTCCGTACGGCGGTGTACCGACGAAATTACGTTGTGCGAAATCACGGAGATTTCGGCTGAGTTTTGTAACGACTTATTTTCCAGGGTATACTCGGCGGAGCCAGGGTTCGTTACAAACATTTATATTTTTAATTGACTTCACTTTATTTAATATTCAATAATTCCAAATTGCATTTACTTCATTCTTAACTTCGGTTTGTTGGTAGATATTTCTCGCCGCTTCGTAACGTTTGTCGTCCTCTACCTTAGCCGTCGTCGTAACTCGGCTGGTTGTTCTCCTTATGGAACGGCTGCTCGTTGCCTCTCGCGTCGCCTCTCGCGTCGCCTCTCGCGTCGCCTCTCGTCTCTATTCGTCGTACCTTGTCGTGCTGCTGCTCGTTGCCTCTCGCCTCTGCTCGTCGTGCTGCCGCTCGTCGTGCTGCCGCTCGTCGCCGTCGCGCTGCTACTTGCTGCCTCTGGCCTCTCCTCGTCGTGCTGCTACTCGTTGCCTCTTGCCTCTGCTCGTCGTGCTGCTACTCGTTGCCATTCACGTCTGCTCGTTGCCTCTCGCGTCGCTTCTCTCTATCGCTCTTCGTAGGTTTCGGGTCCGTGCATCTAATCACGTGTAACTGTCTGGCCTCTCTAAATTTGGCGGACTTTCAAAGCCCAGACCCTCATCTCGATTGGCATGAACAGGGGTTACCTATACCTTACCTTTTCCTCGAAAATATAGTTCGGATGGACTTTCAAAGCCACAGCCGAAGAGCATACCTCGGTTCGATCGATTCCAACTCTCAGTGTTTGCTTTGGTGAATTTCAAATCCACCCTCAACTACTAGCTGCTAGCTGTCGACTGACTCACCTCTGGTATTTCGCTAGTGGTTATATATCGGAGAGAACATCGCTTGTCTGCGAATTATATAACTGCGAAATTTCCGGTTCTTCACTATGTTATTCTATGTATGTCTAATTCATGTTTATTCTAATGTTCTATGTATGTTGCTCCATTTGTAAGCCACTGGTGTGTGTGTTTTATGTAAAGAAAATTCTATTCTTGGTTTTATGCTTGGAATTTTAAATTTATTTATTGCTATTTGTACAAGTATTTAACCTCCGTGGCCTGGTCTTCTGTTTTAACAGTTCGGTGTGGTCGGAAATTTGGACGTTGGAGTTTCCGTCCTTACACTTTCCTCCTACTTGGGAATGAAGCTTTGTTCTATTCTTTCGTGGTATGGTATGCTTTTAGTTCGCTAACGTGCGCGGTCCACGTGTTAGCATCATCTTCCTTCTGGACCTGAATTATCACGGGCGAAATGTAATTCACCACCTTGTATGGTCCATCGAACTTCGGGGCCAGTTTCGCAGCAAAACCGTCGATAGCTTTGGAGAGATGGTGTTGTTTCACTAAAACCTGCTGGTCTATCGCAGGAGTCCACTGACGTCTTCTCAAGTTGTAGTGTCGTCCTTGGTCCTGAGCTGCTCGTTCTAGATTTCAGCGTACGATTTGGAACGCTTCCTGTAATCTCGTGGCTTCGTCGACGGGCGTTTGTGGAGGGTTACCGGATCCGAAGGTCTGCTCGTCGTACACGGTCCTGGGTAGGCGGAGTTCTCGGCCTTGCGTCAAGAATGCAGGGCTGTAACCGGTTGTTTCGGAAATGGCCGAGTTTATGGCCAGGGAGATTTCCGGCAGTAGGCTGTCCCAATCCCGTTGGTTGTTGTCCGACAATTGTGCGATCATTGTTTTGATCGTTCTATTTGCTCGTTCGGTAGGATTCTCTTGTGGCGTATACGGTGCGGTAAATTGCTGCTTTATTCCTAATTCCAGCAGGAATTTCTGGAAAGCTTTGCTGGTGAATTGAGATCCGTTGTCGGTGACTAATATTTTCGGGATTCCAACTCTGGCTATGATTCGTTCTCGGAAACACTAACAGGGTATTATTCCGGTAGCGGTAGCGGTCCCATGAAGTCGGCACATAGAATACTCCAAGGTTCTTCTGCAATTTGAGAGACCATCTTCCCTGCTGATTTTTGTTGGTCTGGTTTGTACCTCTGGCAAGACTCACATTGTCGAACGTACCTGCTAATTTCTCGGAACATCCCGGGCCAGTAGTATCGGTTGACGATTCTTCCGATGGTCTTCCGGATGCCGAGGTGTCCTGCACTGGGTTCGTCATGATTCTCTTTAAGGACCCGTTTTCGGAGCGGTGTTGGAACGCAAAGTTTCCACGGTGCGCAATCTTCGTCATTAGATTGATGTGGGATGTGTCGGTATAGTTAGTGGTTCTCGAAGAAATAGTCTGGAAACTTTGCTGGGTTTTTCTTTATTTCGACCTTTCTTTCTCTAGCCATTTACAGCCTGAGTCGCTGGTGTCTTCGGTGTTGGTCATGCATAGTGTTTCTGTCGGTTGTCGGGACAGCGCATCGGCGACTACGTTTAGCTTGCCCCGTCTATACTGGACCTCGAACGTATACTGCTATAATTCGAGGGCCCATCTTGCGATTCGTCCTGACGGGCTGTCGATCGAACTCAACCATTTCAGTGCTAGATGATCCGTAATGATAGTAAAGTGATAGCCTTCTAAGTAAGGTCTCATTTTGCGTATGCCCCAGATAATGGCCAGGCACTCCTTTTCCGTGGGGGAATAGTTCCGTTCTGCTTGGTTTAGATGCCTGCTTGCGTAGGCTATTACTTGCTCTGAGTTGTATATTTCTTGTGTTAGTACGGCTCCTAACCCGTAGTCACTGGCATCCGTCTGGAGCGTGAACTGCAGGCTGAAATCTGGGCACGATAGCACTGGTGCCTCCGAGAGCTTCCTTTTTATGGTGTCGAATGCCGCCTGTTGTTCTCCTTGCCACCTCTAGTGTCTTCCCTTTTTCAATAGTGTGGTTAGAGGGTGGACGACAGTTGCGAACTCCGGAACGAACCGTCGATACCAGGATGCGATTCCAAAGAAGCGCCGTACTTCGCGTATGTTTGTGGGTGGTTGTAGAGCGTCTATCGCGGCTACTTTGTCTGGGTCTGTGTGTATTCCTTTCTCGCTGATAACATGTCCTAGATATTTCGTTTCTTTCTTGAAAAATTGACACTTGTCTACGTTAAGTTTTAAGTTTGCTGCTCGCAGTCGGTGGAAAACTACGCCTAGGTTGCGCATGTGTTCCTCGAAGGTTGTACCGGTGACGATTATGTCATCCAGATAGGCGAAGGAAAGTGGTTTCATCTCATGCCCTATTACTTGGTCTAGGGCTCTTTGGAAGGAAGCTGGTGCTGAGTGAAGTCCGAATGGCATGACTCGCCATTGGAATAACCCACGTCCGGGTACGGTGAAGGCCGTATACTGCTTGCTTGACTCGTCCATGGGTATCTGCCAATACCCGTTCTTCAGGTCTAGACTGCTGATAAATTTAGCATAGCGTAGTCGGTCCAGGATGTATTGAATTCGTGGGATGGGATATGCGTCGGGTATTGATCTGGCATTGAGCTGACGAAAATCGAGACACAGCCTCCAACTGTCATTCTTTTTCTTCACTAGAATCATCGAGGAACTGTATGGACTGTGTGATGGTTCTATGCATCCCTTCTTGATCAGTTCATCTACCTCCGCATTGATATTTGCTTGCGTTATGGGGTTGCTAGTGCCGTAACGATGTTTGAATGGTCGATCATCCCGCATTATGATTTTGTGTTTCGTGATGTTCGAGACGCCGTGGGTTTCATCAAAAGTGCGTAGTTCTCTGTCCAGAAAATCGTTCATCTGCCCTAGCTGGTCGGTCATCGCGTCCTGTAGTACAGTGCATGTATTGATCTCCGCTGGTCGTGGGATGTCATCGTTATTCCGCAGGGTGGTGGTTTGTCCACCACAAGTGATCGACGCGCCGATGTTTTGGAGGAAATCCATTCCCAAGATTAAATCCTCGATGAGTCCGGGAAGAATTAACAGAGGTAACCCACACTGTTGGTTGCCCAGCTGGACTTGGGAGAAAAAAGCCTTCGCCACATTTCGCCTCGTACCGTCCGCTATCTTGACTGTCACCTCTTGCTAGATAATACGTCCTACGTCGTGTAATTTTTTGCCAGTGTCTCGCTAATGAAACTCCTAGTTGCCCCCGTATCAATTGTAGCTTGGATCGCACCTCCACCGAGAGCAACGGTAGCGTAGAGGTGACTATTTTCCTGCTACAATTGGTTTATTGAAGTGGAGGATCGTTTCCCGGGGGCACCGACACTCCTCGCGTTTGGCGGGCTCTGGGTTCGTTTCCCGATCGTCGTCTACAACAATCGATGGTTCTCGTGTTGCGGCGTCCACAATCCCAGCAGAAATACACCCTGGGGCTCTGGCAAGTTTGAGCCCTATGTCCGTCTTGACTGCAATTGCGACACGCTGTTCTCGTGTTGATCCGGGTCTCCATGGTCTGAGCGATTGCACAACGTCGTTCTTCTGGGGCTGAGCGATTGGGATTAGATCCTCCTTTGATGCTCTCGAAATCATCCGCTAGGGCGATTAGCTCGGGCAGTGTCGAAAAGTCTTTCCGTCGTATGTAGAGTTGATACTTCGCCAATTTCGGAAGATTTTCTCGAGTTTCGTCTCCGCCGTGTAGTTCATCGGCCGCATAAGGTTCTGTAAACCGAGTACGTAGTCCTTGAAGGATTCTCCCGGTTGTTGTATTCGTTGTCGTATCTTGTCGTCTAGATCCTCCAAATGTCGGGCGGGGAGGAAAAATTTAAGAAAGTCGTCTCTGAATTCGTTCCAGTGCTGCCAGGCCTGATTGTTATTCCGATACCATGTTAAAGCTTTGGCGCGGAGTAATTCCGGCATCGTTCTGGCCAACAATTTCCTATGGATCCCATATACGTCGGCAAGTTCCTCCACTCGTTCAATGAAATCAAGGGGGTCCTTCCCGCCTTCATATTTGACGGACCACTTACGAATTTGGTCGGCCACGGCCGAAAAGGTGACCCCAACGTTAACGTTTGATTCGTCGATGGGATTATGAGGCGGGACCTCCGTGTTTGTTACCTTTTCCTCGGTTTTCTCTGGTAGTTTTGGCGTGCCGATTTTGTCAAGCTGGGTCTCGAGTTCGCTGAGTCTCTGCTCATGCTCACTGCCTCCTTCGTCCACTCCTTGATCCACGTGGCGAAGCGCTTCCGTAGTTCATCTACGGTTCCGGTACCGTCCAGTCCGAACTCCTCCATACATTTGACAAGCTCCTCTCTTCGTAGGCCGTAGATCCAATTTACTTTCACCATGTTGGCACTTTCACAAATGTCACCGCACTGCTGATTAGTTCACTAGTCTTCGGTTTTATTCACTGCCTGTTTTCACTGTCGTTTATTGTCTTCAGGCACACCAATTGTTAATTCACTGTTTCTCGGTTGTGTTCACGGCCTGTTTTCACTGTCGCACTCGCCTCGTACCAATTGTTAATTCACTGTTCTTCGGTTATGTACACTGCCTGTTTTCACTGACACTCTTTATTTTGTGAAGTCCCTGCTCGGGTGCCATTGTAACGACTTATTTTTCAGGGTATACTCGTCGGAGCCAGGGTTCTTTACAAACATTTATATTTTTAATTGACTTCATTTTATTTAATGTTCAATAATTCCAAATTTCAATTACTTCATTCTTAACTTCGGTTTGTTGGTAGATATTTCTCGCCGCTTCGTAACGTTTGTCGTCCTCTACCTTAGCCGTCGTCGTAACTCGGCTCGTTGTTCTCCTTATGGAACGACTGCTCGTTGCCTCTCGCGTCGCCTCTCGTCTCTATTCGTCGTACCTTGTCGTGCTGCTGCTCATTGCCTCTCGCCTCTGCTCGTCGTGCTGCCGCTCGTCGCCGTCGCACTGCTACTTGCTGCCTCTGGCCTCTCCTCGTCGTGCTGCTACTCGCTGCCTCTTGCCTCTGCTCGTTGTGCTGCTACTCGTTGCCTCTCGCGTCTGCTCGTTGCCTCTCGCGTCTGCTCGTTGCCTCTCGCGTCTGCTCGTTGCCTCTCGCGTCTGCTCGTTGCCTCTCGCGTCGCTTCTCTCTATCGCTCTTCGTAGGTTTCGGCTCCGTGCATCTAATCACGTGTAACTGTCTGGCATCTCTAAATTTGGCGGACTTTCAAAGCCCAGACCCTCATCTCGATTGGCATGAACAGGGGCTGCCTATACCTAGCAGTCGCTCGTTTTCCTCGAAAATATAGTTCGGATGGACTTTCAAAGCCACAGCCGAAGAGCATACCTCGGTTCGATCGATTCCAACTCTCAGTGTTTGCTTTGGGGAATTTCAAATCCACCCTTAACTACTAGCTGCTAGTTGTCGACTGACTCACCTCTGGTATTTCGCTAGTGGTTATATATCGGAGAGAACATCGCTTGTCTGCGAATTATATAATTGCGAAATTTCCGGTTCTTCGCTATGTTATTCTATGTATGTGTAATTCATGTTTATTCTAATGTTCTATGTATGTTGCTCCATTTGTAAGCCACTGGTGTGTGTGTTTTATATAAAGAAAATTCTATTCTTGGTTTTATGCTTGGAATTTTAAATTTATTTATTGCTATTTGTACAAGTATTTAACCTCCGTGGCCTGGTCTTCTGTTTTAACAGTTCGGTGTGGTCGGAAATTTGGACGTTGGAATTTCCGTCCTTACAGTTTGTGTTGTGATGTTGTGAATTCCGTACGGCGGTGTACCAGCGGAATCACGTTGTGCGAAATCACGGAGATTTCGGCTGAGTTGTTTGTTAATTCCGTACGGCTGATTGTCGACGGAATTATGCTAAACTTATCGAATTTCCGACGTGTTTGCTAATTTCGTGCGGCTACGTGTCGACGAACCTGAGTACAGCAACTTGCCGACGGGCTTGTTCTGTGTGAAATCACGGGGATTTCAGCTGAGTTTGTTTACTAGTTTCGTACGGTGATGTGCCGTCGGAACAAATCTATCGAGAATTTGACCTGTGCTTGCGAGTTCTGTACGGTGTAATGCCGTCAGAATTGCTGTACGTGAAATGATGAGAATTTCGGTTTGATACGAAAAACGAAGGTTTGCTTTGGTGCGAAAATGCAGGATTTTCGTCTGGGTGTGGAAATACTTCTGCAGATAATTTTGCAACACGAATTTTACGTGAAATCACGGAGATTTCGATTCGATGCGTGTGCACTGCTGTGACTATTTATGCATCGTGAGTAATGCGTGAAGTAATGGATATTTCGGCACGTTTTGCTCTTTCTTTTTCGAGTTGAAATTTACTTTAAGCAATTCTATTTCCGGTCTCGTCAAAATCCTAGTCAATAGTCTTAGTCTTAGTCAATAACTGTTTGGTCCACAACACTGTAAATAGCATCCCAGACAGTGTAGTTACTAGAAATTCCCCTCTGCAAGCCCGTGGAAATTGTAAGGATAATCAAACGACTAAAAATTAAAAAAGCACCAGGTATGGACAAAATCCCCAACTGCGTGTTAAAACGACTCACTCGAAAGGGTATTACCCCTTGAAACTTTATATTCAATGCTTGCCTAAAGCTTCATTACTTTCCCCCCACTTGGAAACAAGCCATAGCTATTACCATGCCAAAACCGGGTAAAGATCATAGCTACCCCCAAAACTTTAGGCCAATAAGATTACTTCCAACTTTAAGCAAAGTATTTGAAAAGATTATACTTCAGCGAATTCAGGCCTTTTTAGACTTAAACAAAACTATCCCAGATTTCCAATTCGGGTTTGGAAAGGGCACTCAACTTGTCATCAGCTACTCAGAGTCACAAAATTCGTTAAGGATACATTCTGTGAAAGAAAATCTGTGGGAATGATAACGCTTGACATAGAAAAAGCCTTTGATACAGTCTGGCATGAAGGGCTAATTTTTAAATTAATTAAAATATCACTCCCGATGTACCTAGTGAAAATCGTCCAGTCCTTTCTATCAAACAGGTCATTTATAGTTAAAATTAACTCTTCCTACTCCGATAGTCGCCAAATCTCTGCAGGAGTTCCACAAGGATCATGTTTAAGCCCAACGCTATTCAATATCTACACAGCAGATATCCCATCACATCCAAATTGCGAACTACCAACCTTCGCAGATGATACATGCATCTATACTAGCTCAAATGATCCAGACTCGATAATAGAAGTACTTGAACTATATTTCCAAAAACTCTACCAATTCTATCACCGGTGGAAAATTAAAATAAATCCAGCGAAAACACAAGCTATGTTTTTTACCAAAAAGAGAAAACGTTCAAACCTTCCGAGTCGTGAAATCAATGTTTTTTTTTGTTGGTCAAGATATTCCATGGTCTGATAACCTAAAATACCTTGGTGTTCTATTAGATAAGAAACTCTCCTTCTCCTGTCACATAGACAACTGTGAAGACGGAATTTATACTAATTTCCGCCCACACATAAACACATGAAATAAAATACTGGAATACACACGCACACACAGAAACACAGAAAACATATAAACATGAATTTAATTAAACATCAAACATAAGCATAGAACATAGAACATAGAACATAGAACATAGAACATGGAACATAGAACATAGAACATAGAACATAGAACATAGAACATAGAACATAGAACATAGAACATAGAACATGGTACATAGAAACCTGGAAGTGCGTTGCGGAATAATGTGCCGGAGCAAAAAAGCCTGTAGCAGGAGCCGTTAACAAACCACAGGCGGTGTTGCGCGACGGATTAAACCTGCCAGCAAAATCCACCCAATTCAGGTTGGGACTATATATTGGCATAAACATGCACCAAGCACGAATTATAAAACGACGAAAAATCCAAAAACTAATATTATAATTCACGGCTCCAACATGTTCTCGCCAGGATATATACGAAAACGAACATCCAGAAGGCACCTCCCAGTGGGCAGCGACTCTTCTGTGAAGATTGGCAGTGGTTTTATCGATCCTCCTGAAACACTAAAGATTTGCTGAGCTCGAGCCTTCACTTGCTGTGTCAGGGTTTTATAAACCCGATAGCTTGGGGAACATTGAAGTACTGGACGTATGGCCGTCACTGAATAGTCATCTCGTTTGTGAAGAAGGTTTTATAGATCTGAGGCACATATGACACATCAGTAAAGACACCGCTTCTAGCCAAGCGTAGCCAACTCGACGAACGAAGATCCAGGAGCAAACCAACAAGCTGGAACCCAGGAGCAAGCAGAGACGAAGCAATCAGACAAGAGATGGGTCGTTCAGGAGTGAACTGTTCTAAAAGAGCAGTTCATTGAAGTGAGTGAGTGAACTAAGTCACTCCTTTTCGGAACAGCAGTTCACTTCACCACGTGAGTTTTTTTTTTTTTTTACACATTGCGCAAAGACCTATCCACAATCCTCAATCCTCAATCCTCCATCATCCATCCTCAATCGTTCTTTAAAGAACGAAGAACTGTGTGAGTCTCACATCGTTCTTTAAAGAACGAAGAATGATGTTTCTCATTTCTTATAATTTTTTATGTCATTTTTTAACAATTTTTATCATTTTTTATAAATTTGTAGCATTTTTTTAGCATTTTTTTAGCATTTTTTATCATATCTGATCAGTTATATAATTTTTTTAATAATTTTTTTTCAATTTTTATAATTTTCTATCATTTTTTAAAAGTTCTTCTAATATTTTTTTTTTTTTTTATAATTTTTTTTAACTATTTACCATTTTTTTATTATTTTTATAATTTTTTAGAATTTATTAGAATTTTTTGGAATTTTTTAGATTTTATTTAGAATTTTTTAGAATTTTTTAGAATTTATTATAACTTTTTTATAGTTCCTCCATCAATCCTCAATCCTCAATCCTCAATCCTCAATCCTCAATCCTCAATCCACAATCCTCAATCAACAATCCTCAATCCTACATCATCCATCCTCCATCGTTCTTTAAAGAACGAAGAACACATCGCTCTTCGTTCTTTAAGGAACGAAGAACGATGTTTATCGTTCTTCGTTCTTTAAAGAAAGATGTGGGACTCACATCCTTCTTCGTTCTATAAAAAACGATGTGAGACTCACGTCGTTCTTCGTCCTTCAAAAGAACGATGGAGGATGGAGGATGGAGGATTGAGGGTTGAGGATAGAGGATGGAGGATGGATGATGGATGATGGATGATGGATGATGGATGATGGATGATGGATGATGGATGATGGATGATGGATGATGGATGATGGATGATGGATGATGGATGATGGATGATGGATGATGGATGATGGATGATGGATGATGGATGATGGATGATGGATGATGGATGATGGATGATGGATGATGGATGATGGATGATGGATGATGGATGATGGATGATGGATGATGGATGATGGATGATGGATGATGGATGATGGATGATGGATGATGGATGATGGATGATGGATGATGGATGATGGATGATGGATGATGGATGATGGATGATGGATGATGGATGATGGATGATGGATGATGGATGATGGATGATGGATGATGGATGATGGATGATGGATGATGGATGATGGATGATGGATGATGGATGATGGATGATGGATGATGGATGATGGATGATGGAGGATGGAGGACTGACGATTAAGGATTGAGGATAGAGGATAGAGGATGGCTAATGGATGATGGAGGATGGATGATGGAAGATTGAGGATTGAGGATGGAGGATAGAGCATAGAGGATGGAAGGTAGAGGATTTTGAAAATTTAGATTGAAGATTGCAGATTAAAGACAAAAGATAAAAGATAAAAAATAAAAGACAAAAAATTAAAAAAAATTATAAAAAATTCTAAAAAAACTTTAAAAAATTCGAAAATTTATAAAAAATTCTAAAGTATAACTAAAAAATTCTAAAAAATCCAAAAAATTAAAAAAACTTATAAAAATTTCTAAAAAAAAATAAAATATACTAATAAATCCAAAAAATTATAAAAAGTTATAAAAAATTATAAAAAAAAAAAAAAATAACAACAAATAATAAAAAATTCTAAAAAATTCTAAAAAAAAAATTAAAAAATTCTACAAAAAATCTAAATAAATTCAAAAAACTCTGAAAAATTATAAAAAAAAATCTAAAACGTTCTAAAAAAATCTGAAAAACTCTAAAAAAATTAAAAAAAATGTAAAAAAATTCTTAGAAATTCCAAAAAATTCTAAAAATTTACAAAAAATTATAAAAATAATAAAAAAAATCTAAAAAGTTCCAAAAAAATTTTAAAAAATTCTAAAAAAAAATCTAAAAAATCCTTAAAAAATTGTGAAAAATTCCAAAAAATCCTAAAAAATTATAAAAAAAACTAAAAAGTTCTAAAAATTCCAAAAAACCTAATAAATTCTAAAAAATATATACAAAATTCCAAAAAATTATAAAAAATTATAAAAAATTAATAAATAATAATAAAACAAATGCTGAATAATTATAACAAATGATAAAAAATGTTGAAAAATTATAAAAAATGAGAAGAAATTATAGAAAATAATAAAGATTGATAAAAAATAATAAAAAAATTATAACATATGATTAATAATGATAAAAAATGAGAAAAATGGGAAAAAATAATAAAAAATGGTAACAAATGAGATGACTGGGCAAAGAAAAATATTATAAAAACAAAGTCCAGCAGGCAGGGTCCGACCTCAAAAAATACTGGAAAATAATAAATGAAATAACACACAGGAACAATAGCAAAACAACATGCAATGGACTCAATATAGGAATGAACTTTGTTAGCACTGATAAAAACGAAGAAAATGTGACAAATGAATTTAACAAGTACTTCGCAAATGTTGGGAAAAACATAGCTGATGAATTAGGCACAGAACACCTAAATCTACAGACAGCGCCAGAAAATCAAAGCACTCATTCTGAACTCTATCACTATAAAATAACTGAGAAAGAAATTATAGATACAATTAACAATATGAAAGGCAAAACCGCACCGGGAGAAGATAACCTAGCAACGGAAACAATTAAAACAATTAAAACATTCCTCAGTAAACCATTACGTACTTGGTTTAATAAATGTATAGCGACAGGAGTCTTCCCTGATAAACTCAAGATAGCGACAATCATACCGTTATTCAAAGGAGGTGATAGTACCATAATATCTAACTACAGACCTATATCACTTTTAAATAGCTTTGCAAAACTTTTTGAAAGATGCTTAAAAACAAGGATATTAAATATTTAGAAGACAATGAATTAATTCCGGCAAGACAATATGGATTTCGCAAGGGAAAAGAAGTGGATGATGCTTTTGCAGACATAAAAGGTCATATTATGGAAAGCCACAAATATAAGAAGAAAGTCTTAGGCATCTTCTAGATTTTTCAAAGGCATTTGATACAATTTGTCATGCAAAACTTATCCAAATCCTTCGCAAAATAGGTATTAAAAACAAACCACTAGATTTAATTAAGGACTACCTCTCAAATAGATCACAAAAGGTAAAACTAAATGAAACAGAAAGCAAAGAAATACCAAACACTGAATATGGACTACCCCAAGGCACAGTGCTTTCTCCATTACTGTACACGGTATATGTTGCAACGTTGTTCAAATTTTCGAAGCACGACATAAAAATAATAGGTTTTGCGAATGACACAGTAATATTAGTAACAAGCAATGTGTGGTCAGAGTGCTACAGTAAAGCTAACGATATACTGAAAGAAACCGTCAACTGGGCAAAGCATCACGCATTGAAACTGAACATAGAAAAAACTAAAGTCGTACCGTTCGCAACCAATCAAAGTGGACTGCATACACTTAAAATCAAAATAAATAGTATCCAACATAGGACAACTCGGGCAATAGAAATGTGTAACAGTACTTCTACAAAATATCTAGGACTAATAATCGACAGGACTAGGATGTAGGACTAATAATCGAAAGCCATCTACGATGGAAAGAGCAAACGGCAAATTGAAAAATCTAGTCTACATATTCTACAGTTTAAAGCGTATATTAAACATTGAGGACTTGATAACAACTTACAAAACTCTATTTCAATCAGTGCTAACATATGGAATTATAGCATTGGGAGGAACTTTTGAGTCGCATTTGAAATGCGTTCAGATAACTCAAAAACGTATACTAAAGATTATCGCTGGGGCTTCCTTGACATATCCATCCAACCAAATTTTTACGTTAACTAAGACACTGCATTTAAAAAATTTATATACGCTAAAAATTCTCACTTACATGACTAAAAACGAGAGACTTACTCAAATTAACCATAGTACACATACAAGATCAAGAGACACTAACATGATAACACACTTCGTAAGATCAGCTATTGAACAAACCCATTTTACATATTTGGCACCTATACTATATAACGAACTACCCACATATCTCAAAAATATGTCTGAAAACGCATACTATTTCAAAAAACATCTTAAAGAACATCTATATAATAATCAAACTATAAATGCAAATATAAGCGATTAATAAATATTCAATTAATAAATACACAAACCACTCACTCTTCCAAGCATACAGCTCTTAAGAATTAAAACTTGCTATTGTATACATATACCGACTCAAACATTATCCAAAGAAAAGGCATCTTTAAAACATTAAATCTTTATTCATATAAATTTTAAAAATAATTTCTGTATTTCAGTTACTTTATAAATTTTCATTTTAAGACCGCTAATTTACTAATGTAAAATATAACAGAAGCTGTAACTCCTCCCCACAAGCAACAAATTTCGACTTATTTGGCGGGAGTAAAGAAAGAAATAAATAATAATAATAATAATAATAATATATAGAGAAATGATATAAAATTATTAAAAATATATCAAATGATAAAAAATGATAGAAAACGATAAAAGATTATAATAATTAATAAAGAAAAAGTGATAAAAATAAAACTGATAAGAAATGATAAAGAATTATGGATGATGGATTGTGCACAATGCATTATTTTTTTTTTTTTTTGGTCACTACATATACGGAGCAACGAAGTGAACTTGAACTAGTTCTTTTTAGTGAGTGAGTTAAGTCCGACTCACTCACTAAAAGGAACTGCTTTGCCCATCTCTAAACGTGAAAGTGATCGGTCGCAACGCAAGAAATACGGCGCCGACCTCGACTATCCTTCGGAAAAGGATTGAGACCGATTCGATGTGATACCAAAGTGTGGAATTAAAACAGGCAAGGTGATAAATGTATGAGTTTAATTTGTCCCAGACTGATTTCGTTTTTTGCAGGGTGAAATGATAACAACGCAACGTAACTCGTACTCCGTATAGTCGCTTGATGGCCTTGCAACGAATGAGAATCGTAAAGGACTACGAACGGATCCGCGAGAAGTCAGTTGCTGACAAGGTAAGAAAATCCAAGGAGCAAGGAAATAAGTAACCGGGCTGTTTCCGATTTTAGGTGCGGTGTCGTCAAGCTAATTCTGTTCGACTACAACAAGGTCGAACTGGCGAATATGAATCGGCTGTTCTTTAGGCCCGATCAAGCCGGACTATCGAAAGTGGCAGCTGCTGCGAGTACTTTGAATTTTAGAAATCCAGACGTCGAAATTCAAGCGCACAACTGCAACATTACAACGGAAACGAAAACTATCCAGACCGGCGGATCAGTTCCGGGCACGCCAGTCGACTTGGTTTTGAATGGCCATCAATGCTGCGTGAGAATGCAGTGTCCGGTCACATTCAATTCATCCGTCCTGGCGATACCGTGCTCCACTGCTCCTTCACTGTATTTCTACGGTGTACCCAATGAAATTGTCCCTTTCGTCGAAACATCATCGAACTGCTTATGAAGTCGATGAAAGCAGTGCCGAGTTGAAAGTGTATTGGCACGAACGAAGAAAAAAACAAATGTTTGTGAATGGAAATTTTACTTTCAAAAAAAGTGATTCTAGTTTTATTAAATTCTTTATTTTAGTCCTTGAATTTGTTATGTTACTGAAAGTTTTTTTTTCAATGCAATGCTCTTGGTTCTACTGTTATCCTTCTCGTTTCTCAGTTGGAATTTGCTTTTAGTATCTATGTACGATACTTTATCAACGATGATTCCAATTTTCAAGGAAATGAAATCGGTATAACTTTCACGACGAACTGATAGCATGAAGATTCAAAGAGCGACAGATGGAGTCCCAGAAATACAGTCTTTGCCAGAACCGGGGCCGTCTCATTTTATTTAAGATACCCTTGTAACGACTCAAATCCGGGGTAAGGCTCATCGGGTGCCAGGACCGTGTACAAAACATTTATTTGTGTCTGGACTTCAATTTATTTATTATATCGTATTAATTCATTAAAACTTATCACTATTTAATATAAATTCAATCACTTGGTAGGTTAGTTTACTCGTCTTTGCGACCGTGTTCTGCTCTCTGCTCGTTTACTCTGTTGTCTTCTCTTCCGTCTCTTGTTGTACTGGCTACGCCGTGTTTCGCTGACTTGCGCTGCGTTGTGTTGCTTCGTGCGTCGCGTTGCGTTGCTTCATGCGTTGCGTTACGAGGCCCTGCGCGTTCCGTTGTCCTGTGCGTTGCGTTGCTTCATGCGTTGCGTTGCGTGGCTCTGTGCGTTGCGTTACTCTGCGCGTTGTATTACTCCGCGTGTCTTGCTGCGTTGCTCTGTGCGTTGCGCCGCGTTGCTTCGTGCGTTGCGTTGCGTGGCTCTGTTGCGTTGCTGCGTGGCTCTATGCCTCGTGGGTGCGTTGCTCTGCGCGTCGCGTTGTCCTGTGCGTTGCGTTGCTTCGTGCGTTGCGTTGAGTTGCTTCGTGCGTTGCGTTGCGTGGTTCCGTACGTTGCTTGTGCGTCGTGTCTGCGTGGCTTTGCGCGTCGTCGCTCTGTTAGGAAGCTGAAACTTGGAATTTCTATAGAGCTCTGATAGTAGACCCATTTGCAGAAAAATTGTCAATATTGATCAAGGGGTGTGGAAGTGGGGGGAAATGTAATGCGTCCGAAACCCAAAAAAGGCGAGATAGACACATTCTAAAATCCATATCTCCTAAACCGTTAATGGCACACTATTCAAACTTAAGAAATATTTGTATTTACACTAGGAGAACAGAATCAAGAAAAATTTTGGGTGGGGGAAGTTGTGTATGGGGGTGGGGGGTTAAAAACTTTAGATTACGATATCTCATGAACCAATTGCTCTAGAAAAATAAAATTCAGTTTGGGTATAAAGGTCGACAAATAAAGATTGATCAAAGTAAAATTTTTTAAGTGGGAGGTGGAGCATAGAAGTGGAGGGGATGAGAATTTTTCAAATCAAACACATTCCATATCTCAAGAACGGTTTAAGATAGATGCTTAGAATTTTTACCAGAAATGGCGCTAATTAAACCCTAGTAGGGAAAAAAGTTTTGGGGTTCGTGGGTGTAGAGGGGGAGGGTTGGGGAGGGTGAAAAGGAAAAAGTTCCGATGCTTATATCTTGAGAACCTGTAATGATATAAGCCTTAAACTTGGTATTTAGATAGAGCTATAGTAGCGGAATGTTGGAAAAATATAATTTTTTTTAGGGGTAGTATGCTACGGGGGTAGGGGGTGTTTTTCCTATATATTAAACGGTTCATGCTAGAAAGTTGAAACTCGGTGTGTATATGTAAGTCAACTAGAAAAGTAATTGTGATAAAAAAAAATTTGAATATTCATTGGCGTTTAGAAAGGGGGGCAAAAAAAATTATTTGTAAATATAATAAATATAAAATGCATATATTTTCACGATTTTCGTCATATCTACTAGGTCTTTCCAAATATTGAATTCATTTTTATTCTACGGATTCTTCGTATGAATACCTAGAATGTGTTTTCAAGGTTTTTTGAAATTCGACCCCTAAGGGTAGTGTGGTACAAGTGGGGGTGTTTTTCCTATATATGGAACGGCTTAAGCTACAATGTTGAAACTCGGTGTGTATATGTAAATCAACTAGAAAAGTAATTGTGATAAGAAAAAATTTGAATATTCATTGGCGTTCAGAACGGGGGGCAAAAAAAAATATTTGTAAATATAATAGGTATATATAAAATGCATATATTTTCACGATTTTCGTCATATCTACTAGGTCTTTCCAAATATTGAATTCATTTTTATTCTACGGATTCTTCGTCTGAATACCTAGAAAGAGTTTTCAAGGTTTTATGAAATTCAACCCCTAAGGGTAGTGTGGTACAAGTGGGAGGTGTTTTTTCTATATATAGAACGGCTTACGCTACAATGTTGAAACTCGGTGTGTATATCTAAATCAACTAGAAAGATAATTTTGAATAAAAAAAACGAATATCTATTGGCGTTCAGAAGAGGGGCCATAAAAATTATCTGTGAAAATAGAATGCATATTTTACCACGATTTTCGATATATCTACTACCTCGTCCCAAATAATGAATTTAATTTTATTCTATGTATTCTCCATATGAATACCAAGAAAGTGTTTTCAAGATTTTCTGAAAATTTACCCCTAAGGGGGTGTAAAGTGATTGTGTACTTTTTCATAAACTATTCCATATCTCTCAGATCCAATCAGATTTTCACTTCCATGATCTTGTTCTTTTTGATAGGTTTTCAGTCACATAGTAGCCTTCAGAATTGAACGCGTTCCTAACTTCTGACGGAAAAATAATAAAGTTACGCCCAGATTGTTGGCAGATTTTTTTCACTATCGTTGATTGTCAATCCATTGTTCTTCGGATGTGTTCACTGCCTGTTCCCGATTTTCACTGGCTGTGCGTTGCATTGCTTCATGCGTTGCGTTGCGTTGCTCTGTGCGTTGCGTTACTCTGTGCGTTGTATTACTCCGTGTGTCTTGCTGAGTTGCTCTGTGTGTTGTCGTCCCGTTGCTCTGTGCGTTGCGCCGCGTTGCTTCGTGCATTGCGTTGCGTGGCTCTGTTGCGTTGCATGGCTCTATGCGTCGTGGGTGCGTTGCTCTGCGCGTCGCGTTGTCCTGTGCGTTGCGTTGCTTCGTGCGTCGCGTTGCTTCGTGTGTTGCGTGGCTTCGTGCGTTGCGTTGCGTTGCTTCGTGCGTTGCGTTGCGTGGTTCCGTACGTTGTTTGTGCGTCGTGGCTTTGCGCGTCGTCGCTCTGCGCGCTGCTTTTGTGCGTTGCGTGGTCCTGTGCGTTACGTTGCCCCCGTGCGTTGCATTGCTTCGTGCGTTGTGCTGCACTACTCCGTTGCGGTGCTCTGTTGCGTTGTCCGGTGTGTCCTCGCTGCGTGGCTCAGTGTCGCGTCGTCTATGCTTGGCTCAGCATTGCTCTGCTAGGCTCATCTATCCGGCTTGGAACTTCGTTAGTCTTCGTGCTGCTAGGCTCGTCTTCGGCTTGGCTCAGCTCTGTTCCGCTCGTTGTCGTCTTTGTCTTCGGTTCTAGGACGACTTGGCACTTAGGTCGGGGCTCGAACTGATAGCTATAAACCTTCGAAGAGGAACTGGCAAGTCCACAATACCTTCTTCAGTTTATAGGCTAACCAGAGAAGATAGCCCTGTCAGCTTAATAGACTAAGTTGCTTTCAAGAGAAACTGGTAAGTCCACAATACCTTGATCGCAGACTGTCTACTGCCGACTGACCTCCTGATGCTTGTTCGGCGTTCCTTTTATAGTCGTTCGCCATAACCGGTTTTTCTGACAATTTTGGGTTTTCACTTTTTTACGATTCGTGGCTGGTGCATGTAGTCGTCAGTATATAGTCTTTTGTGGATTTCGTACCTTCGTCGGTGGGTTCACCCAGCCGTACTGTGTCACCTGAGGCATTGTTACAGCCCCACCGACTTTTCAGGTTATT
This sequence comes from Beris chalybata, assembly GCA_949128065.1. Taxonomy (NCBI): domain Eukaryota; kingdom Metazoa; phylum Arthropoda; class Insecta; order Diptera; family Stratiomyidae; genus Beris; species Beris chalybata. Next base: position 100,122,361 of record OX421894.1, read on the forward strand.
CCGCAAATGTGCGACTTCTCCTTTACAGGTTTTATGTCTCCATGTTGTGTTTTCCCATGTATGCCTTAATTGTCCCATGTTGTTGTTGTTTCTATATTGTGATTCAATGTTGCCGTGCCGTTTCTGTAGCTTTACGTGCAGTGTTCCCGTGCTGTTTGTATATCTTCTACTTGGTATTTGTTCTATTTTCGTTCAGTGTTACCTTAATTTTCTACGCCTCCGTGTTTATTCCATGTTTTCGTCGTAGTATGTACTACTCAGTGTGTAATTTGTGTGTGGAAATTTCACATTGAAATTTCCGTCGTCACACCCTCCAACGGAGACTGTAATTAGTTCAATAGCTCGGATAAACCAATTTAAAAAAAACAACAATATACTTTATAGAAATTTCCAGTTGCAAATAATTTTATGCCCACCTTAAACAGGTCCACAACGAAATAAAATTAATTTGTCGAAAACAATTCATTCAAACAAAATAAAAGCACGTGCTGAAAAAAGTTTAGCAATCCAGGCGCAGAATGTCGACTTTTAGTCGAACAATTGATTGGAAGTGTTTGATGCAGTTTTGAATGAAAGCGCAAAGTTGACACTGTGCTCGTATTCCAAACAAGCTGAGCGCAATCGGTAGCCTTATTACTTTAATTTCGATTCAGTTCGGTCCGGAGCCGATGGTTTCGTAGTTTAGTTTAGTTTATTTATTTATACATTTGGTTTATCACAATTAAGATACAAGAATCTTTTGTTTGCGTAATAACGGCATATTAAACTATGTAGGTAGTGGCAATTTTAAATTAATTCTACATTAACAATAGCTAAAAAGAAAAAAAAAACATATAATAAAAAATAACAAAAAAGAAAAAGTAATAAAAGAGTAATAATAAAAAGAACTATTTATAAAAATGAAAAGAGAAAAAAAAACAATCAGAATTGAATTAGAAAGAAAAGAAAAGAAAAGAAGAAAAGCCTGGATTTCAACCTCCTAAGTATACTCTGAGCCTCCTGCAAAAATCACCATCCCTTCCTGATCTACGAATTTCTACCGGTTACTGATTCCACTGTTGAATGACATAAACGAAGAATTGTCTTTGTGAAACTAGAGATGAGAACTTAGGTGTTATTAGCTGATGGGTCCTTGACGACCTGGCAAACGTAATTCTTTGAAAAAGATACTCAGGCCTTTTGGTACGGATTATCTTAAATAGAAATACCAGGCAGCGATATAGAATATAGTGTTCTAGAGAACAACGAAATACACTATCAGCATAAGGAGAAACATGGTCAAACCGTCGCAAACTGTAGATATACCGAATAGTAGAGTTGAACGCTAGATTTAGTCGATTCCTGCATATAGAATCAGGTCTACAGAAAATTTCATGTCCATATATCAAAATTGGTATGACTAAGGTTTTAATCAGCATAAGTTTGACATTTATTGGTACATACCGACGTGTGATAGACAAGGTTCGAAGAACCCCATAAACTTTTCCTATATTGGAAAAGATATGATCGTTCCAAGTTAGAGTACTGTTAAAAAAAACCCCAAGATTTCTTATTTTTACCACATATTCGATAATAGAGTTGTTGAGGACAACAGCCGGAAAATACGACAAATCAAGCTGAGTTTTGTATATTATGATACTCTTGGTTTTTGAGGAGTTGAGTTGCAGAAAATGCATTTGTGCCCAGTTGCCAATACGAGTCAAATCTTCGTTTATGCGACTGGTCGCATCTTCAACCAACCCGAGCGGATAACTAAGCTGTAATTGCACATCGTCAGCGTACATGTTAATTTCGCAGTGCTTTATAAAGAATGGAAGATCGTTAATATAGATTGCGAAAAACAAAGGACCAACAATACTTCCTTGTGGTACACCACATTTTGTTTGCAAAAAAGGTGAAAGTTGCTCATTAACTGATACGGTTTGCAACCGATTAGTAAGGTATGATTTAATCAAAGCTGTTGAAGAAGTTGAAAATTGATAATAGTTTAAAAGTTTCTAAGTAAGGATATTGTGATCAACTTTATCAAACGCCTTGGAAAAATCCAACAAAGTAAGAGTGGTCACACGATCATTGTCCATTTGCGTTCTGATATTGTCAGTGACGTTAAGTAATGCAGTAATACAACTATGGTGGGGCCTAAAACCGGATTGGAGATCCGATAATAGATTATATTCGCTGAAGTAATGTGATATTTGGCTATTCAGCAGTTTTTCAAAAACTTTAGAAAGATAAGGTAAGATGTCAATCGGTCTATACTCTTGATGAGCTGAATTCAGAGGTTTTTTTGGAACAGGAATAATTTTTGATTTTTTCCACGCATCAGGAAAAGTAGAAGTAGTGAAAATGGTGTTCAATATATGAGTCACAACGGGAAGGATGTAAGGAATAATGAGTTTAACAAATCTAGGGTGGATACCGTCCACACCTACAGCATCAGATTTAATCGAGAATATAGCATTGTACACATCTAATTTAGTAGCACAAGTGAAGCTGAGCTCATAAGATGGATTATTGCATTTTAATCTACGAACATGTTCTGAAAATTCAGCTGAAAGCGTTGGCATAAATGTAGTAGGAGGAGTTGAAGATACGGAAGCAAACGATTTATTAAGGATTTCACAGTCTACGTCCAGTTTCGGTCGATCTAATTTATTTCCAATTCGTAGATCTTTCAGATTGGACCACAATTTTTTGGTTGATAGACTGCCATGGAGTCTAGACTTGTAGTATAGGATCTTCGATTTCCGTATTTCCGAAACAACTTTATTTCGGATTACCTTGAATTCAGAGAGCATAGAATTTAATCGAAATCGCTTCCACCGCTGAAAAAGAGCATCCCTAGCATGCATCAGACTACGAATATAAGAAGTTAACCAAGGTGACTTAACACTCCGGACATGCTTAGTTTTCAATGGAACGTTTTCATCATATAGATGAGTTATTTGATTTGAAAAATAGTTTACTTTCTCGTTGACTGACGATGAATGGAACAAATTTTCCCAGTTTATGTCCATAACACGTGAAAATAACATGTGCTGATTGATAGCGTTGAAGTCTCTATATTGGTAAGTCACTGGGTCACCACTGTTAGTTGCAAAATCATATGCTAAGAAAATAAGTAAACCAATCTGACTAAATGACCTAAAATAATCCATATCTCCAACCAAGAAAATATCCAGAAGTTTACTGCGTGCGTTACTAAAATGGGTCGGCTCGGCGCGGTTAACAAAATATAAATTGAAAGATAGCACAGTATTAATAAAATCATTTACAATATTATCGGTCTTGTAATCTAGCAAGTTACAGTTTAAATCGCCAGCTACAATTAAATGTTTAGCCATGTGGCAAATGTTTTCTAATATATCAACAACTAGGGACATATCGCGAATATCCGGAGGTTTATAAATAGTGCCAATGATACATTTATCATGTCCATTATAAAACTCAACAAATAAATAATCGATTAGTCTACCTGATTCTGAATTGATGTAAACTCTCCTACGAATATTGTTTTTAAGAAGAATAGCGACTCCACCGCCTCCACCGCCTCCACCGCCTCCACGATTGTCACGATCTGCCCTAAAGACATTATACCCAGGGATAGAAATGTGGGCATCAGCAATGCTTGGTTTTAACCATGTTTCCGAAATGCAGATGATATCCATTCTTGATTCCAAAAAAGTCTCTCTAAGATTATCAGCACGCAAATCACCAATCAAGCTTTGAGCATTGATATGGCAAACTTTCAAACCGGAGTAACCTTTACCAAGAATTTTCAGCATCATATGAGCACTCAAGTTTACGTCATCATGAACAGTGGAAGAACCAATTGTGTTATCCATTGGAATAAAAATATTTTAAGGAGGATGGGAGATATTTACTTATTTGCAGTACTTTCTTTCAATTCTTCATCGGTCTCTTTTGCCGGCTGATCGCTTCCCTCGATTGTTTTTTCCACTCGTTCCGCTTCTCAGCTTCCATCTTAGCTTTGTGTTCGTTTTCGAAGCGAACTTCTTCTATTTCTTATAGTGATTTCTTTTCTGGAAAAAAATGTGACCCGTTTCTGCCCTCAATTTTTTTCTAGCAGTTCCCATCTTCTATTGTGGAAAAAATTTTGAACTGCTAGAAAAAGGGGTTTGAGTCCGTGGCTAAAATTGCCCTGAAAACTCGCATTTCTTGCCCCGAAAATTTTGGCGGTGTAACTCCTTTAACCTCAAATGTGCGACAACAAAAGAAAAATATCCTATGACAACAGCGGCAACCGATTTAAAAGCATAAATTAAACTGTCAAACGGGTCATACAGTAATTAGAAATCATACGGAGTGTAGTGTAAATATATAAATTTTCATAATAGCTTTTTGACCTGAAAGCGTTCTATTGTCAATTGACCTGTCGGACGGAACTGTCAAAAAAGAGGGCAGAACTGCAATAATTTTGCATTTAAACGGGTCACATTTTTTTCAGAAAAGAAATCACCATTAGTCGGCCATCGACTTTTTGCGGATCCCTTTCGACTTGCCGCCACGACCTATTCCTGTGAAACAGTGCAAACGTTTTGAAATCATTTCGATCACACGCAAATGCAAAACTTACACGACTGAAATAGTTCAACGTTCTGTTTCATTTCCTCGATCACTTGCTTCGATGTGTACATTATTTCGTTCTCTGATTGAAACTCGGCGAGTCGTAGGCCGCCGAATAGACCGAATTGCGATCGTGATTGAGAGCTCCTTGCGGGAATTTTGCAATACCGAGAGCTGTATCCGTTGCAACAATACGATTTGCATTGCCGTAATTGAACGCTTCTTTGGCTGTGACCTGACGTCCGGTCAGTATTAAGTCGAGCGCACGTGATAGACCGATCCTGGCGGGCAGACGAGCTGTTTCGCCGTCGATTATCGGCATGCCGAAACGATTAAAAGATTAATTACCTGTCTTTCGAGCACCTTCTTAGCAAGAAAACCACCGTTTGTGATCCTCGGACCACATCCCCGTCTCATGAATCAAGTACCCCGGCCATTCGATGCCAAATAACTCGCTCAGTCCACATGCTTCCCCTAATAAATCATTTTTAAATCAAAATTATCAACAAAAAAAAAACAAATTTGTACCTCTCCATTTGTCGAGACAATTTCTACGTGCATAGGATTTTCGTTTCCGAATTCGCCGCCGCTAGTAGTCCACTCCTTGCCCATCGATCCAAAGTAGAGCTGCTTATTCTTGACGGCAATCCCATTCGAATTTGAAGCCTTTTGTCGTTAGGTCGTCGCCGTCCATCAACACTCAATACAACAGTACCCACGGAATTACTTTGCCCTGATCGATTTCGTATCCGTTCGATTGTCGATTGATTGGAGTTTGTCGTTGAAAACTTTTCCAAATATACGGATCAGTTTTGGTCTTCGATTCCGAGTCGAGTTCTTGGATACATCCAATTCTGTAGATGTGAACTCCCTTAAAACCGGAAAGAAAATGAATAAGATGAGCTCGAGGCTACCGTTCGACCTACCATTTGACATAATCGGTGCCGTAAGTGGATACGATGAATTGTAATAATGAAGATTTGCTGCTGACTGGGATCTGAAACATAAAAACAATCATTTATTTAAAAATTAGTATCTGAACTTATAAAAATACCTCTTAAGACTTCGTACTTCCGATTTGTGTCCTCAGTCCATTTCCAGCTTTTGACATTTCGATTGAGAAATGTCATGTCATACGGCTGGCGGCTACTCAGATTTGCACTTATACACCGAAATTTAGTACAGCCTAGGCCGTGGTCCGAATTACGCTTACGGTGCTTACATTACCAACAGTGCTCACAGTCGGTCCGAATTGTATGCGCGCTTACAGCGCATATAATTCGGACCGATCGTATGTACACAAATGTCAGTTGTGTCAGTAATTTTAAAATGAGTTTTGAAAAAGTGTTTTAAGTAGAAACGGTAATGGAAATGTGTGACAGTGATAGCGATCTGGAGATGATATCTGGCTCCTCATCTTCATCTACTTTAACAATATTTTTATAACTCATTTTTCTGCAATATCGCGAATAAATTTTAGTGTTTTTAAATTTTTAACGGTCAATGTGACAGATTGCAAAGACGTACACACAGTGCATATGCTAGAAACCGTGAGTAGCGTAAGCGCCAGAAAATTTCCCCTCCATGCAAATTGTATGCGTTGTGAGCGTAATTCGGACCGAGTGTGAGCGCGCTAAAAGCGCAGAAAGCGTAATTCGGACCGCGGCCCTAGAGTCACTGTATACTCACACACCCTTCTAGTAGGAGTTCGGCCAATAGCCCAAAATTGGACTAGAAGACCACTACATAACCTGAAAAAAGTTCGTTTTAGCTGAGACAAACTTTTCAAGTTTGGCTGTACTAAATTTCGGTGTATAAGTGCAAATCTGAGAAGCCGCCAGCCGTATGACATATGGATGACATTTCGATTGTTAAATGTCAAATGACTCAAACGGGGAAATAAACTGAGGCAGTTGCAACAAATTCGAGGTATTTATACTAGTTCAAGTGATAATTGTTAAATTAATTATGTTTTCACATTACAGATCTCAGTCAACGGCAGTATGGAAAATTTTGGAGCAGTATTATTCAGTTGATTTCGCCGGTAAGTCACCAAAATTAAATATAATACTCCCGCCCGATTTCGTGATTTCTTATTTCGCCGGTAAGTCGCTAAAACCTCGTCCGACGATTTAATTAAATTATTAGTTCAATCCCCATCAATCTTTAAATGGATTTAACCAATTCGACAAGCCCGAAGTCGAGTAAATTCCGGGTTTGAAGTCGATTCTACTTAGTAGTTCTCTAGATTTTGTTTTGGCTACCAGTCCTCCGGCAACTGTTTTGTTTGGACGATCTATGAATTAAATATCCAATATACTCAAGGAATTCCTTCCGGGAGTGTCAGAGTTATTCTGGTTTTTGTTCGCGTCGTATATTTATATTGTATATTTCAAAGTTGGTAGTGATATCTTTTTTAATTAAGCCAGTAAAAGTGGTCCGTTGCAAATTTTTACGCATTTCGAGGTGTTTTCTGAAGTACACTGTCCGGGTCTCAGCGTGCGGTAAGACTGTGAACCGGACAGTAGGATAGTTTCACACTGCACGGTTTGCGACGTACGGTTATATAGTATTATCGACTTTCAGTTTGGCCGTAAGGCTCGGTTCACACTGCACGGTTTGCGCCGTACGGCGGGAAACCGTACGGCCAAACTCAAATTGAGCCGTCGTTCACACTATACGGTTTATGCACGGTTTTTGCTCGATTTTGTTCCTATTACATGCTAAAATTATTATATTAAAGAAAGCGGTTGACGGAATTTCAACTGAATATGAAAAAGCAACCCTTCTCAAGGACGGTCGCCTTTTATTGCTATGTAATGGCATTTACATTGCTAACATCTTTCTAAAAACCAAAAACTTAGGAGGTTTAGTTCCTATTCATGCAGAATTACATAAAACTCTTAACACCTCAAAAGGCATTGTTTATAGTCGTGCCCTAAGCGCTCACAGCGAACAGGACATTATTGCAGGCTTAGCTGAGAGTTGTGTAACAGGCGCAACCGTATTAAAAAAAAAAAATTAATGACGTAGAAACTCCTATTGGTTTAGTCATTTTGAATTTCGATTCGTACGAGATACCAGAGGAAATTCTTGTAGGGTGGGAACTGGTGCCAGTTAGACAGTATCTCCCAAACCCAATGAGGTGCAGGCTCTGCCAAAAACTTGCTCACACATTGAAATATTGCAATAACAAGCCAGCCTGTGAAACATGCGGCGAGCCGGAGCCACATGACCCCCCGTGTAATAAACGCTTTTGCCTAAACTGTAACATACTAGGGCACACCTCTTCAGACCGTAACTGTCCCAAATTTATCGAACAAAAAAAAATCCTAGAAATAAAAACAAAGCACAAATGTACAATGTACGAAGCCAAAAAGGCCTACTTTGGTCCCAACGTAAATAATGGCATCACATACGCGAATACATTATCCTCCGCAGCCCCACCTAAAACACTTACTCCGCCGAGAAATACCCCTGAATATACGAACGTAAACCAAAATCAGCAAAAAAATATTGCAGGCAAATCAAACCTAACAGTAATACAACAAGACAATAAAACAAACAAACCAACCTCCATACCAACGAAGGAAAATCTTCCCAACTCACAACAAAAAAACCCCATCTCAAACACAAATATAACCGACAAAGACTTATTAGTATAATCGGCTCCAAACGAACCGAATGTACTCCCATCTACATCCTCCATTTCACCCAACATACCCCAAGTAGAGCCCAATTCAGACTCAGATACTTGGCCTCTAACCGAACTCCGCAAACACTACCAGGCAACAAACCGAAACCAGTCTACCGAAGTCATAGACTTGTCGGACGATTCAATATAATGTCCAGCACAAACAACAATCAACATAGTTACCGAACGAAAATACTAACAATCCTGCAGTGGAACATCCGCGGATTCAAAAACAACAAAGAAAATCTTGAACTTTTAATTACACAGCACAAACCACACATAATACTCCTACAGGAGACTAAGATTTTAGATAAGCAAGGCCCTTCGAACTTCAAGCATTATTTCGCACTCTGGTCAAACAAGAACTATGACTTTCAACGCAGTGGAGTCAGCATCTTTATCCACAAATCTTTATCCTATAACTCAATCGCGCTGAACACGAACATACTCTGCAATGCTATCACAGTACACACAAATCCACCTGTCTCATTCTTAAACGTATATATAGAATTTGACTTAGTCCTCCTCGCTCATCATCTTCAAGACCTACTCATTCAACTTCCGCAAAACACAATTGTTGCGGGAGACTTCAATGCGCATAGCCCGCTGTGGGGATGCTCGAATACCAATCCACGGGGAGTACTAGTTGAAGACTGGCTAGACAACAATAACTTAGTAATTCTCAACAATGGTTCTCCCACCCACTTCTCCACAAGATCTACTTTAACTTCCATTGACCTCTCCATGGTTCCCTCGGTACTAGCACCTTTCTGTCACTGGTATACTGATCCAGATCCAAATGGTAGCGATCACTATCCAATCATAATAAAAACTCACATCGCCCTCGCTACGACTCTATTCACCTCACGATACTTAACATCAAAAGCCAACTGGCCCCTATATCAACTTAAACTCATTCACCTAAACAAAACTTACACTGTCTCTAAAAACGTAAATAAAGAAGCAGCTACCCTGCGTAAAATTGTGAGAATAGCCGCCACGCAATCCATGCCGTCAACATCTACTCGCAAATCCAAACAACCACCTTGGCTCAATGGCACACTCCTCTTGCAAATAAAAGAAACCAAGAAAGCCTACCAGAACTTTCTTTTTCATCCAGGTCTGCAGACTCAGTTGGCGTATCGAAAGAAGGCTGCTTCGACAAAACGACAAATCAAGCAAGCCAAAAAAGCAAGCTGGGAAACATTTGCCGCTTCATTAGACCCATACACAAACATCACCGAAGCGTGGCAAAAAATTAAGCTCCTATCTGGAAACTATCAGCATAGAACTCTGGCTAACTTATCAACCCCAGCAGGCAACATTACCAACTCCCGCGACATAGCCAATGAATTTGGCAAAATCTGGTCTAACTACTCTTCAAACAATAACTTCTCCGCACAACAAATCATGGAAAAACTGCACTTCACTGTACCAGCACCCCCTCTAGGCAATACCCACCATAACCTTTCATACCCAATAACCCTACACGAGTTAAACTGCGCCTTAAGCACGCTGAAGGGGAAAACACCGGGAAGAAACAAAATCTCCTATGAGATGCTCAAGAGCTCTGCGGCCATATTTCAGATACGACTGGTAAATCTATATAATGAGATTCTATCTTCAGGGACCCGCATGCTTGGTAAATAGCCGAGCTGCACCCTTTACCTAAAACCAAATCTCACACTAACTCCCCGAATGACTACCGACCAATTTCACTAATTACTTGCCTTTCGAAAGGGTTAGAGAAAATCTTAGGTTCACGGCTAGGTTCTTACATAGAAGGTCGTTTATCGAGTGAACAACACGGGTTCAGGATGGGAAGGGGAACTATCTCTCTCCTCCACACATTGGAACACAATCTCTCGAAAGGCTTAGCTAAAAGGCAACACTCTGCCGTCTTAAGTATGGATCTAGAAAAAGCGTTCGATAGAGTATGCCAACATATAGTGGCGAAACAACTTATCGATACGACATTCATAAATATAATTCTAAGCTTCCTATTAAATCGAACCATTACGGTGTCAGTCAACGGTTTTCTATCATCCCCCTTCCCCATGCAAAATGGAATCCCACAGGGTCTCGACTTCCCTTTTTAATACTTACATCCACTCCCTCTCGGTCTCTCTCTCCTGCTCACCTAATAGCTCCCACCTCATATATGCAGACAACATTTTAATTTATTCCACAGGCTCAAGAATCGCCGTTGATATTAATCTGGAAAGAAGCGTCTCGATCGTAGAAGCCTGGGCCAACTCATCAGGACCGAAGATATCTCCTAGTAAATCCGAACTCCTTCACGTTTGCCGAAAGATGCACTGTCCAACCAACAACTTACGTATCAATGGAGTGGAAGGGAAAGACAACATAAAGATTTTAGGAATCATCTTCAATAAATCTCTTCGCTGGAAGGAACATATAAGACTTGTACAACAGAAACTCCGAAAAGTCAACCAGTTAATGCGCACTATCGCCGGTCATACGTTTGGTCCACCAATTAAGGCATCGAAGGAAATTGCGAGATCTTTAACGGAAGGCATACTAAACTTTGGAATAGTCCTCTATGGTACAGCTAAGAAAACGCAACTAACAAAAATCCAAGTTGCTTTGAACGCAGTACATAGAACAGCATTGGGAGCCCTCAGGTCGACTCCAATATCGTCCTTGAGAATAGAAAGTGGGACCCTACCGCTGGAATTATACATCAAAAAACATCAACTAGAATTGGTCGCCAAAAACCTAGCCAATCCTTACAAACCCTATCATATCACTCTTAAGGACTTAATTGAAAATCCAGCATATGGCCACTTCCAGTCTTGCCTTCAAAAGGCGCTGTCTATCTACGAACAGCTAAGCATACCGGTGCCACAATTACTTCCCTGTCCTCAGATCCCCTACCCACTTCAGCAAGAGAACCCCAACTTCACCATGCATGCCTTCAGCAGCTTGAAAAAAAGTACCACTAGCCAGTTACAATATAATGTAAAGCACAGAGAAATTGTATCCGACTTAACAGTAAAACGGTTCATATATACAGATGCGTCTAAAACTTCTCTAGCCACCACGTATGCAGTTGTTGAATACAAACCCACAGATAAGTCATTCCTAGCTCTAGAATCTGCCCACCTAAATAGCTCTGTAGACGTCCAAACAGCTGAAATATGGGCAATCGCTCGCGCAATCCTACTCTCTCTGAATTTACATGTACCGACCATAATTTTTTCGGATTCCAAGTCCTCCATTGATGCTATCTCCAACAAGAAAAATCGGAACTATATTCCATCACAGCTAAAGAACCTCTTAGCCTCTCAAAAGGACATAGCACTCTGCTGGGTTCCAGGGCATGTCGGTACACCGGGCAATACATTTGCAGACGAAATAGCAGGAAGACTGTCTAGACTCCCTCAAAATGGGGATGGTATTATTCCCCCTTCCGAAAACTTTTGATTATGCAGGAAGACAACGCTGCAATCTGGGCCCATAGAACAACCTTTCTGAAGTCTCACTGGTCACGACTCTATGCCCAACATACGACCCCACCATGCCACGGAGATTAGCCACAATTCTGATCAGATTAAGATTAGGTCACACGAAAGGATACCCAATTTTAAGAAAAGACCCACCAACATGCACCCACTGTCAAAATAGACTTACCACAAAGCACATCCTCGAAGAATGCCCAGAAACCTCTTCCTTTTTTCACCATCACATACCCCCTTTAGACGTCCTTTTAAACCCAACACAAAACTCGAACTCCCAACTCTTTCAACTCCTCTCCCATCTAAATATTCTAAACCAAATTTAATAGGTTTACTTTTCCAATAACACTATGTAAAATTGCCAAAATTAAGAAATAGTGTGAAAACCTTGTGTAAATCAGCGCCACATGTACTTAGCTTACAAGGCGCCTATCTTGCTCTGTCTAATCTTTAGGCTGTAGCTAAGGAAAATAAAATAAAATAAATAAATAATAATTTAAACTGGAACAAAATATCTATTCCAATTGACCGTGCTATTTCAACCGTCTGTTCACTTGTCTTGATTGAATTGTATGCAGTGCAATGCAATTTTCCCAATATGCACATAAGAAACTGTCACGGCGCACCGTCCAGTGTGAAAGCATACATACGATCACATGGGCCACTAGGTCCTCGGTCGCCGTACGGCCCCCGTGTGTTGCAGTGGCGCGGACGGCTGCTAAAAAACGGCGAGAAACCGTACGGCCAAACTTAAATTGAGCAGTCGTTCACACTATACGGATTATGCAGGGTTTTTGCACGGTTGTTGCACGAATTTGTTCCTATCACATGCTAAAATTATTATAAAATAACAATTTAAACTGGAGCAAAAAATCTATCCCAATTGACCGTGCTATTTCAACTGTCTGTTCACTTGTCTTGATTGAATTGTATGCAGTGCAATGAAATTTTCCCAACATGCACATAAGAAACCGTCACGGTGCACCGTCCAATGTGAAAGCATCCATTTGATCACATGGGCAACTAGGTCCTCACTCGCCGTCCGGTCGCCGTGTGTTGCAGTAGCGCGGACGGCTGCTACACGGCGGCCGTACGGCGACCGTGCCGTGACCGCGCAATGTGAAAGGGACCATATACTTCTTCGCGCCACTAAAAAAATTTCACCGTACGGCGAGAAACCGTACGGCGCAAACCGTGCAGTGTGAAACTAGCCTTACTTGTTGATAATTTTTTAGAATCAAATGTCGGTTTTTTGATTTTAAGACTTGAATTTAAATCGACTCTCGACCTTTTTTACACTTTACATTGAGCACCATTTTCGATTATTTTTTTTTTCCGGAATTAGTTAAATCATTTATTTTTTGTGAACGCACGAAATTTAGAAGGTGGTTGGGTGGAATTTGTAAGGCAAAGTTCGTTATCTTATAATTTCAGTTCAATCATGGCCTGGACTTGGACTCCTCAGCTAAGGGAAAAAAAATGTTTTATTTCCCCAAAGATAAAAAAAGGAGAGAATTATGGGCGAAGGCCATTAATAGAGCGAATTGGACGGCTACGGACAATTCAAGGCTTTGCATGGATCACTTTTCTCCAAATTGTTTCGAGATAAGTACATCCAACTCAAAAACTATTCGGAAGCAACTGAATGTCTATCGCTCTGTTGAAAATATTGATAGTAATGCCCACTCTTCCTATTTACAAATAAAGAACTTAAAAAATAGACTCAAAGTCGAGGTAGAAAATGGGGAACAAACTGAACAGAAACTGTTTGATTTAAATTTGTTGCTTAGAACTAAAATGGAAGAAAGGGATAAAAAAATTGAAGTTCTAAACAACAGACTTCTCACAATTGAGCTCGAGTTAAAGAATTCAGAACTGAAATTAAAAAATCACGTAAAAAAAAGCGAATTCATTTAAAAGAAAAATCAGGGCCAGCAATTTAAGAGCTAAGCGAAGAAATGGAAACGACAACTTATTTCTTATTTCTTCAACTTATTTCTATCTCTTATTTGGCATGGATCAGTTGGATTTCCTCAAAGGGTTGCGTAGGGTAAATTGGAAACCCTCAACAATACGTAACGTTCTTAAGATAAAATTTGCATGTGGAAGTCGTGGCTATAGGTTTTTGCGCAAACAAAAATATCCACTGCCTGCAGAGAGGACTTTAAGGAGAAAGGATGAAAATTTTAAATTTGAGCCTAGAATCCTTGACGATTTCTTCAAATTTTTAGAACTCAGTGTCTGTTCTTTTGAGGATATTGAAAAAGATTGTGGTTTGTATGTAGATGAGATGAAAATCGAAAAAGGTGAAGATTATGATATTTCCTTAGACCGGTTTTTAGGAAACATAACAGTACCAGTTTCATCATCTAACGCAGCAAATGCTTTTGTTGTTATGTTAGGGGGTATTAACAGTCGATGGAAGCAAGTTGTGGGATATCATTTCACTGGACTGGGGACAACCGGTACTCATATGTATGAAATGATTTCAGAAGTAATTTCTAAATTGGAAAAACTCGGTCTCAGAGTTCATTTCTTCACTTCAGATATGGGCCCCTTAAATGTTCAGATGTGGAACGCTTTTAGCTTGAAACATAAAAAGAATGATATAGATTGTAAGATTCCACATCCTATCGACAGCTCTCGTAATTTATATTTTTTTGCAGATGTTCCGCATCTGTTGAAAAATATTACCCAAAGTCTGAACAACAACAAAATCATTGAAATCCCAGAATTCTTGCGAGCAAAATATAACTTACCGTCTGTTTATATTAAACATGACCATATTCAAAAGTTACTGGAGTACCAATCTAACTCCACGTTAAAATTTGCTCCACGTTTAGAGAAATACCATCTTAACCCAAATACATACCAAACAATGCGCGTTTCGACAGGTTTTACATTAATACGTCCAGACGTAAGTGCAGGTCTTCAATTTCTTGCAAGTGAAACGAATGATCCAAGTTTGTACACTACCGGTTGGTTTTTACAAACAGTGCATAAATGGTATTGTAAAATGACTTTGCGCAGATATTCCCTTGCAATTACAGTAAATAATCTGGATGAAGATGTTTAATTCTTTGAGGAGTTTTTGGTTATAATCAGAATTATGACCATAGGCGATAAAGGCCTGTGGAAGCCGGTACAAACAGGTATAAAATTGTCAACTTTATCTTGTATTGAATTAAGTTCACATTTTCTAAAAGATAGAAACTACGATTTTGTTCTTACATCCAGATATTCTCAAGATTGTCTGGAAAATCTCTTTAGCATAGTTAGGGTTAAAGAACCAAAGCCCTCAGCACCAGTGTTACCAGAAAAAAAATTATGATTCTGCTAAATTTAGCAGACTTAGCAGAATATGTTTAATTCCATTTCTGCTCAAAATTCTGCTAACTTTAAGTTGCAAAAATAATTCTGCCATCAATAATTTTCTGAAATTAATATACATAAATAATTTTATTTTGATGAGATAGTTGATGAATTACAACTGTTATTTAACGAACTACTAGGTCCAGTTCTCCTCCTGCATTGGAAAAGAATGTATTCATATTTATATTAAAACTATATTAACTAAAGATAGACTGATTCAATTCTAAAACAGTGAGTTATAAATTCTGTAAGTTTAACAGAGCCTCTTCCAGAGCTTGTTCCATGTCTGTGCCCTCGTAAAAAAAAAGCAAGGCCCTTCGAACTTCAAGCATTATTTCGCACTCTGGTCAAACAAGAACTATGACTCTCAACGCAGTGGAGTCAGCATCTTTATCCACAAATCTTTATCCTATAACTCAATCGCGCTGAACACGAACATACTCTGCAATGCTATCACAGTACACACAAATCCACCTGTCTCATTCTTAAACGTATATATAGAATTTGACTTAGTCCTCCTCGCTCATCATCTTCAAGACCTACTCATTCAACTTCCGCAAAACACAATTGTTGCGGGAGACTTCAATGCGCATAGCCCGCTGTGGGGATGCTCGAATACCAATCCACGGGGAGTACTAGTTGAAGACTGCCTAGACAACAATAACTTAGTAATTCTCTACAATGGTTCTCCCACCCACTTCTCCACAAGATCTACTTTAACTTCCATTGACCTCTCCATGGTTCCCTCGGTACTAGCACCTTTCTGTCACTGGTATACTGATCCAGATCCAAATGGTAGCGATCACTATCCAATCATAATCAATCTATTCACCTCACGATACTTAACATCAAAAGCCAACTGGCCCCTATATCAACTTAAACTCATTCACCTAAACAAAACTTATGCTGTCTCTAAAAACGTAAATAAAGAAGCAGCTACCCTGCGTAAAATTGTGAGAATAGCCACCACGCAATCCATGCCGTCAACATCTACTCGCAAATCCAAACAACCACCTTGGCTCAATGGCACACTCCTCTTGCAAATAAAAGAAACCAAGAAAGCCTACCAGAACTTTCTTTCTCATCCAGGTCTTCAGACTCAGTTGGCGTATCGAAAGAAGGCTGCTTCGACAAAACGACAAATCAAGCAAGCTGGGAAACATTTGCCGCTTCATTAGACCCATACACAAACATCACCGAAGCGTGGCAAAAAATTAAGCTCCTATCTGGAAACTATCAGCATAGAACTCTGGCTAACTTATCAACCCCAGCAGGCAACATTACCAACTCCCGCGACATAGCCAATGAATTTGGCAAAATCTGGTCTAACTACTCTTCAAACAATAACTTCTCCGCACAACAAATCATGGAAAAACTGCACTTCACTGTACCAGCACCCCCTCTAGGCAATACCCACCATAACCTTTCATACCCAATAACCCTACACGAGTTAAAGGGGAAAACACCGGGAAGAGACAAAATCTCCTATGAGATGCTCAAGAGCTCTGCGGCCATATTTCAGATACGACTGGTAAATCTATATAATGAGATTCTATCTTCAGGGACCCGCATGCTTGGTAAATAGCCGAGCTGCACCCTTTACCTAAAACCAAATCTCACACTAACTCCCCGAATGACTACCGACCAATTTCACTAATTACTTGCCTTTCGAAAGGGTTAGAGAAAATCTTAGGTTCACGGCTAGGTTCTTACATAGAAGGTCGTTTATCGAGTGAACAACACGGGTTCAGGATGGGAAGGGGAACTATCTCTCTCCTCCACACATTGGAACACAATCTCTCGAAAGGCTTAGCTAAAAGGCAACACTCTGCCGTCTTAAGTATGGATCTAGAAAAAGCGTTCGATAGAGTATGCCAACATATAGTGGCGAAACAACTTATCGACTGGGAAGTCGATACGACATTCATAAATATAATTCTAAGCTTCCTATTAAATCGAACCATTACGGTGTCAGTCAACGGTTTTCTATCATCCCCCTTCCCCATGCAAAATGGAATCCCACAGGGTCTCGACTTCCCTTTTTAATACTTACATCCACTCCCTCTCGGTCTCTCTCTCCTGCTCACCTAATAGCTCCCACCTCATATATGCAGACAACATTTTAATTTATTCCACAGGCTCAAGAATCGCCGTTGATATTAATCTGGAAAGAAGCGTCTCGATCGTAGAAGCCTGGGCCAACTCATCAGGACCGAAGATATCTCCTAGTAAATCCGAACTCCTTCACGTTTGCCGAAAGATGCACTGTCCAACCAACAACTTACGTATCAATGGAGTGGAAGGGAAAGACAACATAAAGATTTTAGGAATCATCTTCAATAAATCTCTTCGCTGGAAGGAACATATAAGACTTGTACAACAGAAACTCCGAAAAGTCAACCAGTTAATGCGCACTATCGCCGGTCATACGTTTGGTCCACCAATTAAGGCATCGAAGGAAATTGCGAGATCTTTAACGGAAGGCATACTAAACTTTGGAATAGTCCTCTATGGTACAGCTAAGAAAACGCAACTAACAAAAATCCAAGTTGCTTTGAACGCAGTACATAGAACAGCATTGGGAGCCCTCAGGTCGACTCCAATATCGTCCTTGAGAATAGAAAGTGGGACCCTACCGCTGGAATTATACATCAAAAAACATCAACTAGAATTGGTCGCCAAAAACCTAGCCAATCCTTACAAACCCTATCATATCACTCTTAAGGACTTAATTGAAAATCCAGCATATGGCCACTTCCAGTCTTGCCTTCAAAAGGCGCTGTCTATCTACGAACAGCTAAGCATACCGGTGCCACAATTACTTCCCTGTCCTCAGATCCCCTCCCCACTTCAGCAAGAGAACCCCAACTTCACCATGCATGCCTTCAGCAGCTTGAAAAAAAGTACCACTAGCCAGTTACAATATAATGTAAAGCACAGAGAAATTGTATCCGACTTAACAGTAAAACGGTTCATATATACAGATGCGTCTAAAACTTCTCTAGCCACCACGTATGCAGTTGTTGAATACAAACCCACAGATAAGTCATTCCTAGCTCTAGAATCTGCCCACCTAAATAGCTCTGTAGACGTCCAAACAGCTGAAATATGGGCAATCGCTCGCGCAATCCTACTCTCTCTGAATTTACATGTACCGACCATAATTTTTTCGGATTCCAAGTCCTCCATTGATGCTATCTCCAACAAGAAAAATCGGAACTATATTCCATCACAGCTAAAGAACCTCTTAGCCTCTCAAAAGGACATAGCACTCTGCTGGGTTCCAGGGCATGTCGGTACACCGGGCAATACATTTGCAGACGAAATAGCAGGAAGACTGTCTAGACTCCCTCAAAATGGGGATGGTATTATTCCCCCTTCCGAAAACTTTTGATTATGCAGGAAGACAACGCTGCAATCTGGGCCCATAGAACAACCTTTCTGAAGTCTCACTGGTCACGACTCTATGCCCAACATACGACCCCACCATGCCACGGAGATTAGCCACAATTCTGATCAGATTAAGATTAGGTCACACGAAAGGATACCTAATTTTAAGAAAAGACCCACCAACATGCACCCACTGTCAAAATAGACTTACCACAAAGCACATCCTCGAAGAATGCCCAGAAACCTCTTCCTTTTTTCACCATCACATACCCCCTTTAGACGTCCTTTTAAACCCAACACAAAACTCGAACTCCTAACTCTTTCAACTCCTCTCCCATCTAAATATTCTAAACCAAATTTAATAGGTTTACTTTTCCAATAACACTATGTAAAATTGCCAAAATTAAGAAATAGTGTGAAAACCTTGTGTAAATCAGCGCCACATGTACTTAGCTTACAAGGCGCCTATCTTGCTCTGTCTAATCTTTAGGCTGTAGCTAAGGAAAATAAAATAAAATAAATAAATAATAATTTAAGCTGGAACAAAATATCTATTCCAATTGACCGTGCTATTTCAACCGTCTGTTCACTTGTCTTGATTGAATTGTATGCAGTGCAATGCAATTTTCCCAACATGCACATAAGACTCTGTCACGGCGCACCGTCCAGTGTGAAAGCATACATACGATCACATGGGCCACTAGGTCCTCGGTCGCCGTACGGTCCCCGTGTGTTGCAGTGGCGCGGACGGCTGCTAAAAAACGGCGAGAAACCGTACGGCCAAACTTTAATTGAGCAGTCGTTCACACTATACGGATTATGCAGGGTTTTTGCACGGTTGTTGCACGAATTTGTTCCTATCACATGCTAAAATTATTATAAAATAACAATTTAAACTGGAGCAAAAAATCTATCCCAATTGACCGTGCTATTTCAACTGTCTGTTCACTTGTCTTGATTGAATTGTATGCAGTGCAATGAAATTTTCCCAACATGCACATAAGAAACCGTCACGGTGCACCGTCCAATGTGAAAGCATCCATTTGATCACATGGGCAACTAGGTCCTCACTCGCCGTCCGGTCGCCGTGTGTTGCAGTAGCGCGGACGGCTGCTACACGGCGGCCGTACGGCGACCGTGCCGTGACCGCGCAATGTGAAAGGGACCATATACTTCTTCGCGCCACTAAAAAAATTTCACCGTACGGCGAGAAACCGTACGGCCAAACTTAAATTGAGCAGTCGTTCACACTATACGGATTATGCACGGTTTTTGCACGGTTGTTGCACGAATTTGTTCCTATCACATGCTAAACTTATTATAAAATAACAATTTAAACTGGAGCAAAAAATCTATCCCAATTGACCGTGCTATTTCAACTGTCTGTTCACTTGTCTTGATTGAATTGTATGCAGTGCAATGAAATTTTCCCAACATGCACATAAGACTCTGTCACGGTGCACCGTCCAATGTGAAAGCATCCATTTGATCACATGGTCAACTAGGTCCTCGCTCGCCGTCCGGTCGCCGTGTGTTGCAGTAGCGCGGACGGCTGCTACACGGCGGCCGTACGGCGACCGTGCCGTGACCGCGCAATGTGAAAGGGACCATATACTTCTTCGCGCCACTAAAAAAATTTCACCGTACGGCGAGAAACCGTACGGCGCAAACCGTGCAGTGTGAAACTAGCTTTACTTGTTGATAATTTTTTAGAATCAAATGTCGGTTTTTTGATTTTAAGACTTGAATTTAAATCGACTCTCGACCTTTTTTACACTTTACATTGAGCACCATTTTCGATTATTTTTTTTTTCCGGAATTAGTTAAATCATTTATTTTTTGTGAACGCACGAAATTTAGAAGGTGGTTGGGTGGAATTTGTAAGGCAAAGTTCGTTATCTTATAATTTCAGTTCAATCATGGCCTGGACTTGGACTCCTCAGCTAAGGGAAAAAAAATGTTTTATTTCCCCAAAGATAAAAAAAGGAGAGAATTATGGGCGAAGGCCATTAATAGAGCGAATTGGACGGCTACGGACAATTCAAGGCTTTGCATGGATCACTTTTCTCCAAATTGTTTCGAGATAAGTACATCCAAAACTCAATTGCATCCGAATTCGATACCTTCCTTGTTTCTTGCAGAAAAATCAAAAACTATTCGGAAGCAACTGAATGTCTATCGCTCTGTTGAAAATATTGATAGTAATGCCCACTCTTCCTATTTACAAATAAAGAACTTAAAAAATAGACTCAAAGTCGAGGTAGAAAATGGGGAACAAACTGAACAGAAACTGTTTGATTTAAATTTGTTGCTTAGAACTAAAATGGAAGAAAGGGATAAAAAAATTTAAGTTCTAAACAACAGACTTCTCACAATTGAGCTCGAGTTAAAGAATTCAGAACTGAAATTAAAAAATCACGTAAAAAAAAGCGAATTCATTTAAAAGAAAAATCAGGGCCAGCAATTTAAGAGCTAAGCGAAGAAATGGAAACGACAACTTATTTCTTATTTCTTCAACTTATTTCTATCTCTTATTTGGCATGGATCAGTTGGATTTCCTCAAAGGGTTGCGTAGGGTAAATTGGAAACCCTCAACAATACGTAACGTTCTTAAGATAAAATTTGCATGTGGAAGTCGTGGCTATAGGTTTTTGCGCAAACAAAAATATCCACTGCCTGCAGAGAGGACTTTAAGGAGAAAGGATGAAAATTTTAAATTTGAGCCTAGAATCCTTGACGATTTCTTCAAATTTTTAGAACTCAGTGTCTGTTCTTTTGAGGATATTGAAAAAGATTGTGGTTTGTATGTAGATGAGATGAAAATCGAAAAAGGTGAAGATTATGATATTTCCTTAGACCGGTTTTTAGGAAACATAACAGTACCAGTTTCATCATCTAACGCAGCAAATGCTTTTGTTGTTATGTTAGGGGGTATTAACAGTCGATGGAAGCAAGTTGTGGGATATCATTTCACTGGACTGGGGACAACCGGTACTCATATGTATGAAATGATTTCAGAAGTAATTTCTAAATCGGAAAAACTCGGTCTCAGAGTTCATTTCGTCACTTCAGATATGGGCCCCTTAAATGTTCAGATGTGGAACGCTTTTAGCTTGAAACATAAAAAGAATGATATAGATTGTAAGATTCCACATCCTATCGACAGCTCTCGTAATTTATATTTTTTTGCAGATGTTCCGCATCTGTTGAAAAATATTACCCAAAGTCTGAACAACAACAAAATCATTGAAATCCCAGAATTCTTGCGAGCAAAATATAACTTACCGTCTGTTTATATTAAACATGACCATATTCAAAAGTTACTGGAGTACCAATCTAACTCCACGTTAAAATTTGCTCCACGTTTAGAGAAATACCATCTTAACCCAAATACATACCAAACAAT
Organism: Beris chalybata; assembly: GCA_949128065.1. Classification (NCBI taxonomy): domain Eukaryota; kingdom Metazoa; phylum Arthropoda; class Insecta; order Diptera; family Stratiomyidae; genus Beris; species Beris chalybata. The sequence goes on from OX421894.1 coordinate 100,144,289, forward strand.
GCGCGTTTCGACAGGTTTTACATTAATACGTCCAGACGTAAGTGCAGGTCTTCAATTTCTTGCAAGTGAAACGAATGATCCAAGTTTGTACACTACCGGTTGGTTTTTACAAACAGTGCATAAATGGTATTGTAAAATGACTTTGCGCAGATATTCCCTTGCAATTACAGTAAATAATCTGGATGAAGATGTTTAATTCTTTGAGGAGTTTTTGGTTATAATCAGAATTATGACCATAGGCGATAAAGGCCTGTGGAAGCCGGTACAAACAGGTATAAAATTGTCAACTCTATCTTGTATTGAATTAAGTTCACATTTTCTAAAAGATAGAAACTACGATTTTGTTCTTACATCCAGATATTCTCAAGATTGTCTGGAAAATCTCTTTAGCATAGTTAGGGTTAAAGAACCAAAGCCCTCAGCACCAGTGTTACCAGAAAAAAAATTATGATTCTGCTAAATTTAGCAGACTTAGCAGAATATGTTTAATTCCATTTCTGCTCAAAATTCTGCTAACTTTAAGTTACAAAAATAATTCTGCCATCAATAATTTTCTGAAATTAATATACATAAATAATTTTATTTTGATGAGACAGTTGATGAATTACAACTGTTATTTAACGAACTACTAGGTCCAGTTCTCCTCCTGCATTGGAAAAGAATGTATTCATATTTATATTAAAACTATATTAACTAAAGATAGACTGATTTAATTCTAAAACAGTGAGTTATAAATTCTGTAAGTTTAACAGAGCCTCTTCCAGAGCTTGTTCCATGTCTGTGCCCTCGTATTTTTCAGAAGTACCGACTTTTCTGATAAAAAAAAAGCAAGGCCCTTCGAACTTCAAGCATTATTTCGCACTCTGGTCAAACAAGAACTATGACTCTCAACGCAGTGGAGTCAGCATCTTTATCCACAAATCTTTATCCTATAACTCAATCGCGCTGAACACGAACATACTCTGCAATGCTATCACAGTACACACAAATCCACCTGTCTCATTCTTAAACGTATATATAGAATTTGACTTAGTCCTCCTCGCTCATCATCTTCGAGACCTACTCATTCAACTTCCGCAAAACACAATTGTTGCGGGAGACTTCAATGCGCATAGCCCGCTGTGGGGATGCTCGAATACCAATCCACGGGGAGTACTAGTTGAAGACTGCCTAGACAACAATAACTTAGTAATTCTCTACAATGGTTCTCCCACCCACTTCTCCACAAGATCTACTTTAACTTCCATTGACCTCTCCATGGTTCCCTCGGTACTAGCACCTTTCTGTCACTGGTATACTGATCCAGATCCAAATGGTAGCGATCACTATCCAATCATAATCAATCTATTCACCTCACGATACTTAACATCAAAAGCCAACTGGCCCCTATATCAACTTAAACTCATTCACCTAAACAAAACTTATGCTGTCTCTAAAAACGTAAATAAAGAAGCAGCTACCCTGCGTAAAATTGTGAGAATAGCCGCCACGCAATCCATGCCGTCAACATCTACTCGCAAATCCAAACAACCACCTTGGCTCAATGGCACACTCCTCTTGCAAATAAAAGAAACCAAGAAAGCCTACCAGAACTTTCTTTCTCATCCAGGTCTTCAGACTCAGTTGGCGTATCGAAAGAAGGCTGCTTCGACAAAACGACAAATCAAGCAAGCTGGGAAACATTTGCCGCTTCATTAGACCCATACACAAACATCACCGAAGCGTGGCAAAAAATTAAGCTCCTATCTGGAAACTATCAGCATAGAACTCTGGCTAACTTATCAACCCCAGCAGGCAACATTACCAACTCCCGCGACATAGCCAATGAATTTGGCAAAATCTGGTCTAACTACTCTTCAAACAATAACTTCTCCGCACAACAAATCATGGAAAAACTGCACTTCACTGTACCAGCACCCCCTCTAGGCAATACCCACCATAACCTTTCATACCCAATAACCCTACACGAGTTAAAGGGGAAAACACCGGGAAGAGACAAAATCTCCTATGAGATGCTCAAGAGCTCTGCGGCCATATTTCAGATACGACTGGTAAATCTATATAATGAGATTCTATCTTCAGGGACCCGCATGCTTGGTAAATAGCCGAGCTGCACCCTTTACCTAAAACCAAATCTCACACTAACTCCCCGAATGACTACCGACCAATTTCACTAATTACTTGCCTTTCGAAAGGGTTAGAGAAAATCTTAGGTTCACGGCTAGGTTCTTACATAGAAGGTCGTTTATCGAGTGAACAACACGGGTTCAGGATGGGAAGGGGAACTATCTCTCTCCTCCACACATTGGAACACAATCTCTCGAAAGGCTTAGCTAAAAGGCAACACTCTGCCGTCTTAAGTATGGATCTAGAAAAAGCGTTCGATAGAGTATGCCAACATATAGTGGCGAAACAACTTATCGACTGGGAAGTCGATACGACATTCATAAATATAATTCTAAGCTTCCTATTAAATCGAACCATTACGGTGTCAGTCAACGGTTTTCTATCATCCCCCTTCCCCATGCAAAATGGAATCCCACAGGGTCTCGACTTCCCTTTTTAATACTTACATCCACTCCCTCTCGGTCTCTCTCTCCTGCTCACCTAATAGCTCCCACCTCATATATGCAGACAACATTTTAATTTATTCCACAGGCTCAAGAATCGCCGTTGATATTAATCTGGAAAGAAGCGTCTCGATCGTAGAAGCCTGGGCCAACTCATCAGGACCGAAGATATCTCCTAGTAAATCCGAACTCCTTCACGTTTGCCGAAAGATGCACTGTCCAACCAACAACTTACGTATCAATGGAGTGGAAGGGAAAGACAACATAAAGATTTTAGGAATCATCTTCAATAAATCTCTTCGCTGGAAGGAACATATAAGACTTGTACAACAGAAACTCCGAAAAGTCAACCAGTTAATGCGCACTATCGCCGGTCATACGTTTGGTCCACCAATTAAGGCATCGAAGGAAATTGCGAGATCTTTAACGGAAGGCATACTAAACTTTGGAATAGTCCTCTATGGTACAGCTAAGAAAACGCAACTAACAAAAATCCAAGTTGCTTTGAACGCAGTACATAGAACAGCATTGGGAGCCCTCAGGTCGACTCCAATATCGTCCTTGAGAATAGAAAGTGGGACCCTACCGCTGGAATTATACATCAAAAAACATCAACTAGAATTGGTCGCCAAAAACCTAGCCAATCCTTACAAACCCTATCATATCACTCTTAAGGACTTAATTGAAAATCCAGCCACTTCCAGTCTTGCCTTCAAAAGGCGCTGTCTATCTACGAACAGCTAAGCATACCGGTGCCACAATTACTTCCCTGTCCTCAGATCCCCTACCCACTTCAGCAAGAGAACCCCAACTTCACCATGCATGCCTTCAGCAGCTTGAAAAAAAGTACCACTAGCCAGTTACAATATAATGTAAAGCACAGAGAAATTGTATCCGACTTAACAGTAAAACGGTTCATATATACAGATGCGTCTAAAACTTCTCTAGCCACCACGTATGCAGTTGTTGAATACAAACCCACAGATAAGTCATTCCTAGCTCTAGAATCTGCCCACCTAAATAGCTCTGTAGACGTCCAAACAGCTGAAATATGGGCAATCGCTCGCGCAATCCTACTCTCTCTGAATTTACATGTACCGACCATAATTTTTTCGGATTCCAAGTCCTCCATTGATGCTATCTCCAACAAGAAAAATCGGAACTATATTCCATCACAGCTAAAGAACCTCTTAGCCTCTCAAAAGGACATAGCACTCTGCTGGGTTCCAGGGCATGTCGGTACACCGGGCAATACATTTGCAGACGAAATAGCAGGAAGACTGTCTAGACTCCCTCAAAATGGGGATGGTATCATTCCCCCTTCCGAAAACTTTTGATTATGCAGGAAGACAACGCTGCAATCTGGGCCCATAGAACAACCTTTCTGAAGTCTCACTGGTCACGACTCTATGCCCAACATACGACCCCACCATGCCACGGAGATTAGCCACAATTCTGATCAGATTAAGATTAGGTCACACGAAAGGATACCCAATTTTAAGAAAAGACCCACCAACATGCACCCACTGTCAAAATAGACTTACCACAAAGCACATCCTCGAAGAATGCCCAGAAACCTCTTCCTTTTTTCACCATCACATACCCCCTTTAGACGTCCTTTTAAACCCAACACAAAACTCGAACTCCCAACTCTTTCAACTCCTCTCCCATCTAAATATTCTAAACCAAATTTAATAGGCTTACTTTTCCAATAACACTATGTAAAATTGCCAAAATTAAGAAATAGTGTGAAAACCTTGTGTAAATCAGCGCCACATGTACTTAGCTTACAAGGCGCCTATCTTGCTCTGTCTAATCTTTAGGCTGTAGCTAAGGAAAATAAAATAAAATAAATAAATAATAATTTAAGCTGGAACAAAATATCTATTCCAATTGACCGTGCTATTTCAACCGTCTGTTCACTTGTCTTGATTGAATTGTATGCAGTGCAATGCAATTTTCCCAATATGCACATAAGAAACTGTCACGGCGCACCGTCCAGTGTGAAAGCATACATACGATCACATGGGCCACTAGGTCCTCGGTCGCCGTACGGTCCCCGTGTGTTGCAGTGGCGCGGACGGCTGCTAAAAAACGGCGAGAAACCGTACGGCCAAACTTTAATTGAGCAGTCGTTCACACTATACGGATTATGCAGGGTTTTTGCACGGTTGTTGCACGAATTTGTTCCTATCACATGCTAAAATTATTATAAAATAACAATTTAAACTGGAGCAAAAAATCTATCCCAATTGACCGTGCTATTTCAACTGTCTGTTCACTTGTCTTGATTGAATTGTATGCAGTGCAATGAAATTTTCCCAACATGCACATAAGAAACCGTCACGGTGCACCGTCCAATGTGAAAGCATCCATTTGATCACATGGGCAACTAGGTCCTCACTCGCCGTCCGGTCGCCGTGTGTTGCAGTAGCGCGGACGGCTGCTACACGGCGGCCGTACGGCGACCGTGCCGTGACCGCGCAATGTGAAAGGGACCATATACTTCTTCGCGCCACTAAAAAAATTTCACCGTACGGCGAGAAACCGTACGGCGCAAACCGTGCAGTGTGAAACTAGCCTTACTTGTTGATAATTTTTTAGAATCAAATGTCGGTTTTTTGATTTTAAGACTTGAATTTAAATCGACTCTCGACCTTTTTTACACTTTACATTGAGCACCATTTTCGATTATTTTTTTTTTCCGGAATTAGTTAAATCATTTATTTTTTGTGAACGCACGAAATTTAGAAGGTGGTTGGGTGGAATTTGTAAGGCAAAGTTCGTTATCTTATAATTTCAGTTCAATCATGGCCTGGACTTGGACTCCTCAGCTAAGGGAAAAAAAATGTTTTATTTCCCCAAAGATAAAAAAAGGAGAGAATTATGGGCGAAGGCCATTAATAGAGCGAATTGGACGGCTACGGACAATTCAAGGCTTTGCATGGATCACTTTTCTCCAAATTGTTTCGAGATAAGTACATCCAAAACTCAATTGCATCCGAATTCGATACCTTCCTTGTTTCTTGCAGAAAAATCAAAAACTATTCGGAAGCAACTGAATGTCTATCGCTCTGTTGAAAATATTGATAGTAATGCCCACTCTTCCTATTTACAAATAAAGAACTTAAAAAATAGACTCAAAGTCGAGGTAGAAAATGGGGAACAAACTGAACAGAAACTGTTTGATTTAAATTTGTTGCTTAGAACTAAAATGGAAGAAAGGGATAAAAAAATTGAAGTTCTAAACAACAGACTTCTCACAATTGAGCTCGAGTTAAAGAATTCAGAACTGAAATTAAAAAATCACGTAAAAAAAAGCGAATTCATTTAAAAGAAAAATCAGGGCCAGCAATTTAAGAGCTAAGCGAAGAAATGGAAACGACAACTTATTTCTTATTTCTTCAACTTATTTCTATCTCTTATTTGGCATGGATCAGTTGGATTTCCTCAAAGGGTTGCGTAGGGTAAATTGGAAACCCTCAACAATACGTAACGTTCTTAAGATAAAATTTGCATGTGGAAGTCGTGGCTATAGGTTTTTGCGCAAACAAAAATATCCACTGCCTGCAGAGAGGACTTTAAGGAGAAAGGATGAAAATTTTAAATTTGAGCCTAGAATCCTTGACGATTTCTTCAAATTTTTAGAACTCAGTGTCTGTTCTTTTGAGGATATTGAAAAAGATTGTGGTTTGTATGTAGATGAGATGAAAATCGAAAAAGGTGAAGATTATGATATTTCCTTAGACCGGTTTTTAGGAAACATAACAGTACCAGTTTCATCATCTAACGCAGCAAATGCTTTTGTTGTTATGTTAGGGGGTATTAACAGTCGATGGAAGCAAGTTGTGGGATATCATTTCACTGGACTGGGGACAACCGGTACTCATATGTATGAAATGATTTCAGAAGTAATTTCTAAATCGGAAAAACTCGGTCTCAGAGTTCATTTCGTCACTTCAGATATGGGCCCCTTAAATGTTCAGATGTGGAACGCTTTTAGCTTGAAACATAAAAAGAATGATATAGATTGTAAGATTCCACATCCTATCGACAGCTCTCGTAATTTATATTTTTTTGCAGATGTTCCGCATCTGTTGAAAAATATTACCCAAAGTCTGAACAACAACAAAATCATTGAAATCCCAGAATTCTTGCGAGCAAAATATAACTTACCGTCTGTTTATATTAAACATGACCATATTCAAAAGTTACTGGAGTACCAATCTAACTCCACGTTAAAATTTGCTCCACGTTTAGAGAAATACCATCTTAACCCAAATACATACCAAACAATGCGCGTTTCGACAGGTTTTACATTAATACGTCCAGACGTAAGTGCAGGTCTTCAATTTCTTGCAAGTGAAACGAATGATCCAAGTTTGTACACTACCGGTTGGTTTTTACAAACAGTGCATAAATGGTATTGTAAAATGACTTTGCGCAGATATTCCCTTGCAATTACAGTAAATAATCTGGATGAAGATGTTTAATTCTTTGAGGAGTTTTTGGTTATAATCAGAATTATGACCATAGGCGATAAAGGCCTGTGGAAGCCGGTACAAACAGGTATAAAATTGTCAACTCTATCTTGTATTGAATTAAGTTCACATTTTCTAAAAGATAGAAACTACGATTTTGTTCTTACATCCAGATATTCTCAAGATTGTCTGGAAAATCTCTTTAGCATAGTTAGGGTTAAAGAACCAAAGCCCTCAGCACCAGTGTTACCAGAAAAAAAATTATGATTCTGCTAAATTTAGCAGACTTAGCAGAATATGTTTAATTCCATTTCTGCTCAAAATTCTGCTAACTTTAAGTTACAAAAATAATTCTGCCATCAATAATTTTCTGAAATTAATATACATAAATAATTTTATTTTGATGAGATAGTTGGTGAATTACAACTGTTATTTAACGAACTACTAGGTCCAGTTCTCCTCCTGCATTGGAAAATAATGTATTCATATTTATATTAAAAATATATTAAATAAAGATAGACTGATTTAATTCTAAAACAGTGAGTTATAAATTCTGTAAGTTTAACAGAGCCTCTTCCAGAGCTTGTTCCATGTCTGTGCCCTCGTAAAAAAAAAGCAAGGCCCTTCGAACTTCAAGCATTATTTCGCACTCTGGTCAAACAAGAACTATGACTCTCAACGCAGTGGAGTCAGCATCTTTATCCACAAATCTTTATCCTATAACTCAATCGCGCTGAACACGAACATACTCTGCAATGCTATCACAGTACACACAAATCCACCTGTCTCATTCTTAAACGTATATATAGAATTTGACTTAGTCCTCCTCGCTCATCATCTTCAAGACCTATTCATTCAACTTCCGCAAAACACAATTGTTGCGGGAGACTTCAATGCGCATAGCCCGCTGTGGGGATGCTCGAATACCAATCCACGGGAAGTACTAGTTGAAGACTGCCTAGACAACAATAACTTAGTAATTCTCTACAATGGTTCTCCCACCCACTTCTCCACAAGATCTACTTTAACTTCCATTGACCTCTCCATGGTTCCCTCGGTACTAGCACCTTTCTGTCACTGGTATACTGATCCAGATCCAAATGGTAGCGATCACTATCCAATCATAATCAATCTATTCACCTCACGATACTTAACATCAAAAGCCAACTGGCCCCTATATCAACTTAAACTCATTCACCTAAACAAAACTTATGCTGTCTCTAAAAACGTAAATAAAGAAGCAGCTACCCTGCGTAAAATTGTGAGAATAGCCACCACGCAATCCATGCCGTCAACATCTACTCGCAAATCCAAACAACCACCTTGGCTCAATGGCACACTCCTCTTGCAAATAAAAGAAACCAAGAAAGCCTACCAGAACTTTCTTTCTCATCCAGGTCTTCAGACTCAGTTGGCGTATCGAAAGAAGGCTGCTTCGACAAAACGACAAATCAAGCAAGCTGGGAAACATTTGCCGCTTCATTAGACCCATACACAAACATCACCGAAGCGTGGCAAAAAATTAAGCTCCTATCTGGAAACTATCAGCATAGAACTCTGGCTAACTTATCAACCCCAGCAGGCAACATTACCAACTCCCGCGACATAGCCAATGAATTTGGCAAAATCTGGTCTAACTACTCTTCAAACAATAACTTCTCCGCACAACAAATCATGGAAAAACTGCACTTCACTGTACCAGCACCCCCTCTAGGCAATACCCACCATAACCTTTCATACCCAATAACCCTACACGAGTTAAACTGCGCCTTAAGCACGCTGAAGGGGAAAACACCGGGAAGAGACAAAATCTCCTATGAGATGCTCAAGAGCTCTGCGGCCATATTTCAGATACGACTGGTAAATCTATATAATGAGATTCTATCTTCAGGGACCCGCATGCTTGGTAAATAGCCGAGCTGCACCCTTTACCTAAAACCAAATCTCACACTAACTCCCCGAATGACTACCGACCAATTTCACTAATTACTTGCCTTTCGAAAGGGTTAGAGAAAATCTTAGGTTCACGGCTAGGTTCTTACATAGAAGGTCGTTTATCGAGTGAACAACACGGGTTCAGGATGGGAAGGGGAACTATCTCTCTCCTCCACACATTGGAACACAATCTCTCGAAAGGCTTAGCTAAAAGGCAACACTCTGCCGTCTTAAGTATGGATCTAGAAAAAGCGTTCGATAGAGTATGCCAACATATAGTGGCGAAACAACTTATCGACTGGGAAGTCGATACGACATTCATAAATATAATTCTAAGCTTCCTATTAAATCGAACCATTACGGTGTCAGTCAACGGTTTTCTATCATCCCCCTTCCCCATGCAAAATGGAATCCCACAGGGTCTCGACTTCCCTTTTTAATACTTACATCCACTCCCTCTCGGTCTCTCTCTCCTGCTCACCTAATAGCTCCCACCTCATATATGCAGACAACATTTTAATTTATTCCACAGGCTCAAGAATCGCCGTTGATATTAATCTGGAAAGAAGCGTCTCGATCGTAGAAGCCTGGGCCAACTCATCAGGACCGAAGATATATCCTAGTAAATCCGAACTCCTTCACGTTTGCCGAAAGATGCACTGTCCAACCAACAACTTACGTATCAATGGAGTGGAAGGGAAAGACAACATAAAGATTTTAGGAATCATCTTCAATAAATCTCTTCGCTGGAAGGAACATATAAGACTTGTACAACAGAAACTCCGAAAAGTCAACCAGTTAATGCGCACTATCGCCGGTCATACGTTTGGTCCACCAATTAAGGCATCGAAGGAAATTGCGAGATCTTTAACGGAAGGCATACTAAACTTTGGAATAGTCCTCTATGGTACAGCTAAGAAAACGCAACTAACAAAAATCCAAGTTGCTTTGAACGCAGTACATAGAACAGCATTGGGAGCCCTCAGGTCGACTCCAATATCGTCCTTGAGAATAGAAAGTGGGACCCTACCGCTGGAATTATACATCAAAAAACATCAACTAGAATTGGTCGCCAAAAACCTAGCCAATCCTTACAAACCCTATCATATCACTCTTAAGGACTTAATTGAAAATCCAGCCACTTCCAGTCTTGCCTTCAAAAGGCGCTGTCTATCTACGAACAGCTAAGCATACCGGTGCCACAATTACTTCCCTGTCCTCAGATCCCCTACCCACTTCAGCAAGAGAACCCCAACTTCACCATGCATGCCTTCAGCAGCTTGAAAAAAAGTACCACTAGCCAGTTACAATATAATGTAAAGCACAGAGAAATTGTATCCGACTTAACAGTAAAACGGTTCATATATACAGATGCGTCTAAAACTTCTCTAGCCACCACGTATGCAGTTGTTGAATACAAACCCACAGATAAGTCATTCCTAGCTCTAGAATCTGCCCACCTAAATAGCTCTGTAGACGTCCAAACAGCTGAAATATGGGCAATCGCTCGCGCAATCCTACTCTCTCTGAATTTACATGTACCGACCATAATTTTTTCGGATTCCAAGTCCTCCATTGATGCTATCTCCAACAAGAAAAATCGGAACTATATTCCATCACAGCTAAAGAACCTCTTAGCCTCTCAAAAGGACATAGCACTCTGCTGGGTTCCAGGGCATGTCGGTACACCGGGCAATACATTTGCAGACGAAATAGCAGGAAGACTGTCTAGACTCCCTCAAAATGGGGATGGTATTATTCCCCCTTCCGAAAACTTTTGATTATGCAGGAAGACAACGCTGCAATCTGGGCCCATAGAACAACCTTTCTGAAGTCTCACTGGTCACGACTCTATGCCCAACATACGACCCCACCATGCCACGGAGATTAGCCACAATTCTGATCAGATTAAGATTAGGTCACACGAAAGAATACCTAATTTTAAGAAAAGACCCACCAACATGCACCCACTGTCAAAATAGACTTACCACAAAGCACATCCTCGAAGAATGCCCAGAAACCTCTTCCTTTTTTCACCATCACATACCCCCTTTAGACGTCCTTTTAAACCCAACACAAAACTCGAACTCCCAACTCTTTCAACTCCTCTCCCATCTAAATATTCTAAACCAAATTTAATAGGCTTACTTTTCCAATAACACTATGTAAAATTGCCAAAATTAAGAAATAGTGTGAAAACCTTGTGTAAATCAGCGCCACATGTACTTAGCTTACAAGGCGCCTATCTTGCTCTGTCTAATCTTTAGGCTGTAGCTAAGGAAAATAAAATAAAATAAATAAATAATAATTTAAACTGGAACAAAATATCTATTCCAATTGACCGTGCTATTTCAACCGTCTGTTCACTTGTCTTGATTGAATTGTATGCAGTGCAATGCAATTTTCCCAATATGCACATAAGAAACTGTCACGGCGCACCGTCCAGTGTGAAAGCATACATACGATCACATGGGCCACTAGGTCCTCGGTCGCCGTACGGTCCCCGTGTGTTGCAGTGGCGCGGACGGCTGCTAAAAAACGGCGAGAAACCGTACGGCCAAACTTTAATTGAGCAGTCGTTCACACTATACGGATTATGCAGGGTTTTTGCACGGTTGTTGCACGAATTTGTTCCTATCACATGCTAAAATTATTATAAAATAACAATTTAAACTGGAGCAAAAAATCTATCCCAATTGACCGTGCTATTTCAACTGTCTGTTCACTTGTCTTGATTGAATTGTATGCAGTGCAATGAAATTTTCCCAACATGCACATAAGAAACCGTCACGGTGCACCGTCCAATGTGAAAGCATCCATTTGATCACATGGGCAACTAGGTCCTCACTCGCCGTCCGGTCGCCGTGTGTTGCAGTAGCGCGGACGGCTGCTACACGGCGGCCGTACGGCGACCGTGCCGTGACCGCGCAATGTGAAAGGGACCATATACTTCTTCGCGCCACTAAAAAAATTTCACCGTACGGCGAGAAACCGTACGGCCAAACTTAAATTGAGCAGTCGTTCACACTATACGGATTATGCACGGTTTTTGCACGGTTGTTGCACGAATTTGTTCCTATCACATGCTAAACTTATTATAAAATAACAATTTAAACTGGAGCAAAAAATCTATCCCAATTGACCGTGCTATTTCAACTGTCTGTTCACTTGTCTTGATTGAATTGTATGCAGTGCAATGAAATTTTCCCAACATGCACATAAGACTCTGTCACGGTGCACCGTCCAATGTGAAAGCATCCATTTGATCACATGGGCAACTAGGTCCTCGCTCGCCGTCCGGTCGCCGTGTGTTGCAGTAGCGCGGACGGCTGCTACACGGCGGCCGTACGGCGACCGTGCCGTGACCGCGCAATGTGAAAGGGACCATATACTTCTTCGCGCCACTAAAAAAATTTCACCGTACGGCGAGAAACCGTACGGCGCAAACCGTGCAGTGTGAAACTAGCCTTACTTGTTGATAATTTTTTAGAATCAAATGTCGGTTTTTTGATTTTAAGACTTGAATTTAAATCGACTCTCGACCTTTTTTACACTTTACATTGAGCACCATTTTCGATTATTTTTTTTTTCCGGAATTAGTTAAATCATTTATTTTTTGTGAACGCACGAAATTTAGAAGGTGGTTGGGTGGAATTTGTAAGGCAAAGTTCGTTATCTTATAATTTCAGTTCAATCATGGCCTGGACTTGGACTCCTCAGCTAAGGGAAAAAAAATGTTTTATTTCCCCAAAGATAAAAAAAGGAGAGAATTATGGGCGAAGGCCATTAATAGAGCGAATTGGACGGCTACGGACAATTCAAGGCTTTGCATGGATCACTTTTCTCCAAATTGTTTCGAGATAAGTACATCCAAAACTCAATTGCATCCGAATTCGATACCTTCCTTGTTTCTTGCAGAAAAATCAAAAACTATTCGGAAGCAACTGAATGTCTATCGCTCTGTTGAAAATATTGATAGTAATGCCCACTCTTCCTATTTACAAATAAAGAACTTAAAAAATAGACTCAAAGTCGAGGTAGAAAATGGGGAACAAACTGAACAGAAACTGTTTGATTTAAATTTGTTGCTTAGAACTAAAATGGAAGAAAGGGATAAAAAAATTGAAGTTCTAAACAACAGACTTCTCACAATTGAGCTCGAGTTAAAGAATTCAGAACTGAAATTAAAAAATCACGTAAAAAAAAGCGAATTCATTTAAAAGAAAAATCAGGGCCAGCAATTTAAGAGCTAAGCGAAGAAATGGAAACGACAACTTATTTCTTATTTCTTCAACTTATTTCTATCTCTTATTTGGCATGGATCAGTTGGATTTCCTCAAAGGGTTGCGTAGGGTAAATTGGAAACCCTCAACAATACGTAACGTTCTTAAGATAAAATTTGCATGTGGAAGTCGTGGCTATAGGTTTTTGCGCAAACAAAAATATCCACTGCCTGCAGAGAGGACTTTAAGGAGAAAGGATGAAAATTTTAAATTTGAGCCTAGAATCCTTGACGATTTCTTCAAATTTTTAGAACTCAGTGTCTGTTCTTTTGAGGATATTGAAAAAGATTGTGGTTTGTATGTAGATGAGATGAAAATCGAAAAAGGTGAAGATTATGATATTTCCTTAGACCGGTTTTTAGGAAACATAACAGTACCAGTTTCATCATCTAACGGAGCAAATGCTTTTGTTGTTATGTTAGGGGGTATTAACAGTCGATGGAAGCAAGTTGTGGGATATCATTTCACTGGACTGGGGACAACCGGTACTCATATGTATGAAATGATTTCAGAAGTAATTTCTAAATCGGAAAAACTCGGTCTCAGAGTTCATTTCGTCACTTCAGATATGGGCCCCTTAAATGTTCAGATGTGGAACGCTTTTAGCTTGAAACATAAAAAGAATGATATAGATTGTAAGATTCCACATCCTATCGACAGCTCTCGTAATTTATATTTTTTTGCAGATGTTCCGCATCTGTTGAAAAATATTACCCAAAGTCTGAACAACAACAAAATCATTGAAATCCCAGAATTCTTGCGAGCAAAATATAACTTACCGTCTGTTTATATTAAACATGACCATATTCAAAAGTTACTGGAGTACCAATCTAACTCCACGTTAAAATTTGCTCCACGTTTAGAGAAATACCATCTTAACCCAAATACATACCAAACAATGCGCGTTTCGACAGGTTTTACATTAATACGTCCAGACGTAAGTGCAGGTCTTCAATTTCTTGCAAGTGAAACGAATGATCCAAGTTTGTACACTACCGGTTGGTTTTTACAAACAGTGCATAAATGGTATTGTAAAATGACTTTGCGCAGATATTCCCTTGCAATTACAGTAAATAATCTGGATGAAGATGTTTAATTCTTTGAGGAGTTTTTGGTTATAATCAGAATTATGACCATAGGCGATAAAGGCCTGTGGAAGCCGGTACAAACAGGTATAAAATTGTCAACTCTATCTTGTATTGAATTAAGTTCACATTTTCTAAAAGATAGAAACTACGATTTTGTTCTTACATCCAGATATTCTCAAGATTGTCTGGAAAATCTCTTTAGCATAGTTAGGGTTAAAGAACCAAAGCCCTCAGCACCAGTGTTACCAGAAAAAAAATTATGATTCTGCTAAATTTAGCAGACTTAGCAGAATATGTTTAATTCCATTTCTGCTCAAAATTCTGCTAACTTTAAGTTACAAAAATAATTCTGCCATCAATAATTTTCTGAAATTAATATACATAAATAATTTTATTTTGATGAGATAGTTGATGAATTACAACTGTTATTTAACGAACTACTAGGTCCAGTTCTCCTCCTGCATTGGAAAAGAATGTATTCATATTTATATTAAAACTATATTAACTAAAGATAGACTGATTCAATTCTAAAACAGTGAGTTATAAATTCTGTAAGTTTAACAGAGCATCTTCCAGAGCTTGTTCCATGTCTGTGCCCTCGTATTTTTCAGAAGTACCGACTTTTCTGATAAAAAAAAGCAAGGCCCTTCGAACTTCAAGCATTATTTCGCACTCTGGTCAAACAAGAACTATGACTCTCAACGCAGTGGAGTCAGCATCTTTATCCACAAATCTTTATCCTATAACTCAATCGCGCTGAACACGAACATACTCTGCAATGCTATCACAGTACACACAAATCCACCTGTCTCATTCTTAAACGTATATATAGAATTTGACTTAGTCCTCCTCGCTCATCATCTTCAAGACCTACTCATTCAACTTCCGCAAAACACAATTGTTGCGGGAGACTTCAATGCGCATAGCCCGCTGTGGGGATGCTCGAATACCAATCCACGGGGAGTACTAGTTGAAGACTGCCTAGACAACAATAACTTAGTAATTCTCTACAATGGTTCTCCCACCCACTTCTCCACAAGATCTACTTTAACTTCCATTGACCTCTCCATGGTTCCCTCGGTACTAGCACCTTTCTGTCACTGGTATACTGATCCAGATCCAAATGGTAGCGATCACTATCCAATCATAATCAATCTATTCACCTCACGATACTTAACATCAAAAGCCAACTGGCCCCTATATCAACTTAAACTCATTCACCTAAACAAAACTTATGCTGTCTCTAAAAACGTAAATAAAGAAGCAGCTACCCTGCGTAAAATTGTGAGAATAGCCGCCACGCAATCCATGCCGTCAACATCTACTCGCAAATCCAAACAACCACCTTGGCTCAATGGCACACTCCTCTTGCAAATAAAAGAAACCAAGAAAGCCTACCAGAACTTTCTTTCTCATCCAGGTCTGCAGACTCAGTTGGCGTATCGAAAGAAGGCTGCTTCGACAAAACGACAAATCAAGCAAGCCAAAAAAGCAAGCTGGGAAACATTTGCCGCTTCATTAGACCCATACACAAACATCACCGAAGCGTGGCAAAAAATTAAGCTCCTATCTGGAAACTATCAGCATAGAACTCTGGCTAACTTATCAACCCCAGCAGGCAACATTACCAACTCCCGCGACATAGCCAATGAATTTGGCAAAATCTGGTCTAACTACTCTTCAAACAATAACTTCTCCGCACAACAAATCATGGAAAAACTGCACTTCACTGTACCAGCACCCCCTCTAGGCAATACCCACCATAACCTTTCATACCCAATAACCCTACACGAGTTAAACTGCGCCTTAAGCACGCTGAAGGGGAAAACACCGGGAAGAGACAAAATCTCCTATGAGATGCTCAAGAGCTCTGCGGCCATATTTCAGATACGACTGGTAAATCTATATAATGAGATTCTATCTTCAGGGACCCGCATGCTTGGTAAATAGCCGAGCTGCACCCTTTACCTAAAACCAAATCTCACACTAACTCCCCGAATGACTACCGACCAATTTCACTAATTACTTGCCTTTCGAAAGGGTTAGAGAAAATCTTAGGTTCACGGCTAGGTTCTTACATAGAAGGTCGTTTATCGAGTGAACAACACGGGTTCAGGATGGGAAGGGGAACTATCTCTCTCCTCCACACATTGGAACACAATCTCTCGAAAGGCTTAGCTAAAAGGCAACACTCTGCCGTCTTAAGTATGGATCTAGAAAAAGCGTTCGATAGAGTATGCCAACATATAGTGGCGAAACAACTTATCGACTGGGAAGTCGATACGACATTCATAAATATAATTCTAAGCTTCCTATTAAATCGAACCATTACGGTGTCAGTCAACGGTTTTCTATCATCCCCCTTCCCCATGCAAAATGGAATCCCACAGGGTCTCGACTTCCCTTTTTAATACTTACATCCACTCCCTCTCGGTCTCTCTCTCTCCTGCTCACCTAATAGCTCCCACCTCATATATGCAGACAACATTTTAATTTATTCCACAGGCTCAAGAATCGCCGTTGATATTAATCTGGAAAGAAGCGTCTCGATCGTAGAAGCCTGGGCCAACTCATCAGGACCGAAGATATCTCCTAGTAAATCCGAACTCCTTCACGTTTGCCGAAAGATGCACTGTCCAACCAACAACTTACGTATCAATGGAGTGGAAGGGAAAGACAACATAAAGATTTTAGGAATCATCTTCAATAAATCTCTTCGCTGGAAGGAACATATAAGACTTGTACAACAGAAACTCCGAAAAGTCAACCAGTTAATGCGCACTATCGCCGGTCATACGTTTGGTCCACCAATTAAGGCATCGAAGGAAATTGCGAGATCTTTAACGGAAGGCATACTAAACTTTGGAATAGTCCTCTATGGTACAGCTAAGAAAACGCAACTAACAAAAATCCAAGTTGCTTTGAACGCAGTACATAGAACAGCATTGGGAGCCCTCAGGTCGACTCCAATATCGTCCTTGAGAATAGAAAGTGGGACCCTACCGCTGGAATTATACATCAAAAAACATCAACTAGAATTGGTCGCCAAAAACCTAGCCAATCCTTACAAACCCTATCATATCACTCTTAAGGACTTAATTGAAAATCCAGCCACTTCCAGTCTTGCCTTCAAAAGGCGCTGTCTATCTACGAACAGCTAAGCATACCGGTGCCACAATTACTTCCCTGTCCTCAGATCCCCTACCCACTTCAGCAAGAGAACCCCAACTTCACCATGCATGCCTTCAGCAGCTTGAAAAAAAGTACCACTAGCCAGTTACAATATAATGTAAAGCACAGAGAAATTGTATCCGACTTAACAGTAAAACGGTTCATATATACAGATGCGTCTAAAACTTCTCTAGCCACCACGTATGCAGTTGTTGAATACAAACCCACAGATAAGTCATTCCTAGCTCTAGAATCTGCCCACCTAAATAGCTCTGTAGACGTCCAAACAGCTGAAATATGGGCAATCGCTCGCGCAATCCTACTCTCTCTGAATTTACATGTACCGACCATAATTTTTTCGGATTCCAAGTCCTCCATTGATGCTATCTCCAACAAGAAAAATCGGAACTATATTCCATCACAGCTAAAGAACCTCTTAGCCTCTCAAAAGGACATAGCACTCTGCTGGGTTCCAGGGCATGTCGGTACACCGGGCAATACATTTGCAGACGAAATAGCAGGAAGACTGTCTAGACTCCCTCAAAATGGGGATGGTATCATTCCCCCTTCCGAAAACTTTTGATTATGCAGGAAGACAACGCTGCAATCTGGGCCCATAGAACAACCTTTCTGAAGTCTCACTGGTCACGACTCTATGCCCAACATACGACCCCACCATGCCACGGAGATTAGCCACAATTCTGATCAGATTAAGATTAGGTCACACGAAAGGATACCCAATTTTAAGAAAAGACCCACCAACATGCACCCACTGTCAAAATAGACTTACCACAAAGCACATCCTCGAAGAATGCCCAGAAACCTCTTCCTTTTTTCACCATCACATACCCCCTTTAGACGTCCTTTTAAACCCAACACAAAACTCGAACTCCCAACTCTTTCAACTCCTCTCCCATCTAAATATTCTAAACCAAATTTAATAGGCTTACTTTTCCAATAACACTATGTAAAATTGCCAAAATTAAGAAATAGTGTGAAAACCTTGTGTAAATCAGCGCCACATGTACTTAGCTTACAAGGCGCCTATCTTGCTCTGTCTAATCTTTAGGCTGTAGCTAAGGAAAATAAAATAAAATAAATAAATAATATGTTACTAGTTTTTCATGGTCACGCTACCATTGAAGCTATTAAATGTTAAGAGTTTGTTGTTCTTTCCAGTGTCAGTGGAGTGAAGCTCCAATACGAAATCCCCGACTGTTGATTGACCGTAGTACTTGACGAATTTTGGAAAGAACTTTCACTGGAGAGGCCAGTTTATCATAAGATTTTTGTGTAGGACTAGGTCCGAAGGAGCTGTTTCGTCATCGGAATGCAGAAGACTCTTCAGAGGGTGTATTCTAGCCAACTTCCGAAACACCCTGACAGCTGATGGAATTGCTGAGGCAAATTCTATATAGCCACATCGTAATCCAAATCCATTTCCACGAATAATGTAATCGGGAACTCGCCGGACATCTACCTTATACTAAAGGCGGGACGTATATGGCTATGAAATGGTTGCAACCTTGGATAACCATATGGCTATGAATCTTGAAAATCTGTTGTTAAGTCCGGGGCCCAGTGGGTCCAACGCAAAACTTATTTTTACCAATACTTTTATGTTACTAGTTTTTCATGGTCATGCTACCATTGAAGCTATTAAATGTTAAGAGTTTGTTAATATATAATAATAATAATAATAATAATAATTTAAGCTGGAACAAAATATCTATTCCAATTGACCGTGCAATTTCAACCGTCTGTTCACTTGTCTTGATTGAATTGTATGCAGTGCAATGCAATTTTCCCAATATGCACATAAGAAACTGTCACGGCGCACCGTCCAGTGTGAAAGCATACATACGATCACATGGGCCACTAGGTCCTCGGTCGCCGTACGGTCCCCGTGTGTTGCAGTGGCGCGGACGGCTGCTAAAAAACGGCGAGAAACCGTACGGCCAAACTTTAATTGAGCAGTCGTTCACACTATACGGATTATGCAGGGTTTTTGCACGGTTGTTGCACGAATTTGTTCCTATCATATGCTAAAATTATTATAAAATAACAATTTAAACTGGAGCAAAAAATCTATCCCAATTGACCGTGCTATTTCAACTGTCTGTTCACTTGTCTTGATTGAATTGTATGCAGTGCAATGAAATTTTCCCAACATGCACATAGGAAACCGTCACGGTGCACCGTCCAATGTGAAAGCATCCATTTGATCACATGGGCAACTAGGTCCTCGCTCGCCGTCCGGTCGCCGTGTGTTGCAGTAGCGCGGACGGCTGCTACACGGCGGCCGTACGGCGACCGTGCCGTGACCGCGCAATGTGAAAGGGACCATATACTTCTTCGCGCCACTAAAAAAATTTCACCGTACGGCGAGAAACCGTACGGCGCAAACCGTGCAGTGTGAAACTAGCCTTACTTGTTGATAATTTTTTAGAATCAAATGTCGGTTTTTTGATTTTAAGACTTGAATTTAAATCGACTCTCGACCTTTTTTACACTTTACATTGAGCACCATTTTCGATTATTTTTTTTTTCCGGAATTAGTTAAATCATTTATTTTTTGTGAACGCACGAAATTTAGAAGGTGGTTGGGTGGAATTTGTAAGGCAAAGTTCGTTATCTTATAATTTCAGTTCAATCATGGCCTGGACTTGGACTCCTCAGCTAAGGGAAAAAAAATGTTTTATTTCCCCAAAGATAAAAAAAGGAGAGAATTATGGGCGAAGGCCATTAATAGAGCGAATTGGACGGCTACGGACAATTCAAGGCTTTGCATGGATCACTTTTCTCCAAATTGTTTCGAGATAAGTACATCCAAAACTCAATTGCATCCGAATTCGATACCTTCCTTGTTTCTTGCAGAAAAATCAAAAACTATTCGGAAGCAACTGAATGTCTATCGCTCTGTTGAAAATATTGATAGTAATGCCCACTCTTCCTATTTACAAATAAAGAACTTAAAAAATAGACTCAAAGTCGAGGTAGAAAATGGGGAACAAACTGAACAGAAACTGTTTGATTTAAATTTGTTGCTTAGAACTAAAATGGAAGAAAGGGATAAAAAAATTGAAGTTCTAAACAACAGACTTCTCACAATTGAGCTCGAGTTAAAGAATTCAGAACTGAAATTAAAAAATCACGTAAAAAAAAGCGAATTCATTTAAAAGAAAAATCAGGGCCAGCAATTTAAGAGCTAAGCGAAGAAATGGAAACGACAACTTATTTCTTATTTCTTCAACTTATTTCTATCTCTTATTTGGCATGGATCAGTTGGATTTCCTCAAAGGGTTGCGTAGGGTAAATTGGAAACCCTCAACAATACGTAACGTTCTTAAGATAAAATTTGCATGTGGAAGTCGTGGCTATAGGTTTTTGCGCAAACAAAAATATCCACTGCCTGCAGAGAGGACTTTAAGGAGAAAGGATGAAAATTTTAAATTTGAGCCTAGAATCCTTGACGATTTCTTCAAATTTTTAGAACTCAGTGTCTGTTCTTTTGAGGATATTGAAAAAGATTGTGGTTTGTATGTAGATGAGATGAAAATCGAAAAAGGTGAAGATTATGATATTTCCTTAGACCGGTTTTTAGGAAACATAACAGTACCAGTTTCATCATCTAACGCAGCAAATGCTTTTGTTGTTATGTTAGGGGGTATTAACAGTCGATGGAAGCAAGTTGTGGGATATCATTTCACTGGACTGGGGACAACCGGTACTCATATGTATGAAATGATTTCAGAAGTAATTTCTAAATCGGAAAAACTCGGTCTCAGAGTTCATTTCGTCACTTCAGATATGGGCCCCTTAAATGTTCAGATGTGGAACGCTTTTAGCTTGAAACATAAAAAGAATGATATAGATTGTAAGATTCCACATCCTATCGACAGCTCTCGTAATTTATATTTTTTTGCAGATGTTCCGCATCTGTTGAAAAATATTACCCAAAGTCTGAACAACAACAAAATCATTGAAATCCCAGAATTCTTGCGAGCAAAATATAACTTACCGTCTGTTTATATTAAACATGACCATATTCAAAAGTTGTAGTCTGGGTGGCTTAGTGGCTAGAGCACTTGCCTTCGGTGCACCTGGTACCAGGTTCGAATCTGCTTGGCGACAAGTAATTTTCGAAAATGGGATTGGGTGCCGGACTACCAGTTCACTCAGCTGTAAATGAGTACCTGAGTTAAAATCGGGGTAATAATCACGGACGAGCGTGTAGCTGACCACTTCACCTCCTAGTGTTCCGTTGGTCTCGCAATGAAGTAACTCTAGCATTACTTCAAGGCCTAGGCCCGATTTGGGCTGTTGCGCCATTGATTATTATTATTATATTCAAAAGTTACTGGAGTACCAATCTAACTCTACGTTAAAATTTGCTCCACGTTTAGAGAAATACCATCTTAACCCAAATACATACCAAACAATGCGCGTTTCGACAGGTTTTACATTAATACGTCCAGACGTAAGTGCAGGTCTTCAATTTCTTGCAAGTGAAACGAATGATCCAAGTTTGTACACTACCGGTTGGTTTTTACAAACAGTGCATAAATGGTATTGTAAAATGACTTTGCGCAGATATTCCCTTGCAATTACAGTAAATAATCTGGATGAAGATGTTTAATTCTTTGAGGAGTTTTTGGTTATAATCAGAATTATGACCATAGGCGATAAAGGCCTGTGGAAGCCGGTACAAACAGGTATAAAATTGTCAACTCTATCTTGTATTGAATTAAGTTCACATTTTCTAAAAGATAGAAACTACGATTTTGTTCTTACATCCAGATATTCTCAAGATTGTCTGGAAAATCTCTTTAGCATAGTTAGGGTTAAAGAACCAAAGCCCTCAGCACCAGTGTTACCAGAAAAAAAATTATGATTCTGCTAAATTTAGCAGACTTAGCAGAATATGTTTAATTCCATTTCTGCTCAAAATTCTGCTAACTTTAAGTTACAAAAATAATTCTGCCATCAATAATTTTCTGAAATTAATATACATAAATAATTTTATTTTGATGAGATAGTTGGTGAATTACAACTGTTATTTAACGAACTACTAGGTCCAGTTCTCCTCCTGCATTGGAAAATAATGTATTCATATTTATATTAAAAATATATTAAATAAAGATAGACTGATTTAATTCTAAAACAGTGAGTTATAAATTCTGTAAGTTTAACAGAGCCTCTTCCAGAGCTTGTTCCATGTCTGTGCCCTCGTAAAAAAAAAGCAAGGCCCTTCGAACTTCAAGCATTATTTCGCACTCTGGTCAAACAAGAACTATGACTCTCAACGCAGTGGAGTCAGCATCTTTATCCACAAATCTTTATCCTATAACTCAATCGCGCTGAACACGAACATACTCTGCAATGCTATCACAGTACACACAAATCCACCTGTCTCATTCTTAAACGTATATATAGAATTTGACTTAGTCCTCCTCGCTCATCATCTTCAAGACCTATTCATTCAACTTCCGCAAAACACAATTGTTGCGGGAGACTTCAATGCGCATAGCCCGCTGTGGGGATGCTCGAATACCAATCCACGGGGAGTACTAGTTGAAGACTGCCTAGACAACAATAACTTAGTAATTCTCTACAATGGTTCTCCCACCCACTTCTCCACAAGATCTACTTTAACTTCCATTGACCTCTCCATGGTTCCCTCGGTACTAGCACCTTTCTGTCACTGGTATACTGATCCAGATCCAAATGGTAGCGATCACTATCCAATCATAATCAATCTATTCACCTCACGATACTTAACATCAAAAGCCAACTGGCCCCTATATCAACTTAAACTCATTCACCTAAACAAAACTTATGCTGTCTCTAAAAACGTAAATAAAGAAGCAGCTACCCTGCGTAAAATTGTGAGAATAGCCGCCACGCAATCCATGCCGTCAACATCTACTCGCAAATCCAAACAACCACCTTGGCTCAATGGCACACTCCTCTTGCAAATAAAAGAAACCAAGAAAGCCTACCAGAACTTTCTTTCTCATCCAGGTCTTCAGACTCAGTTGGCGTATCGAAAGAAGGCTGCTTCGACAAAACGACAAATCAAGCAAGCTGGGAAACATTTGCCGCTTCATTAGACCCATACACAAACATCACCGAAGCGTGGCAAAAAATTAAGCTCCTATCTGGAAACTATCAGCATAGAACTCTGGCTAACTTATCAACCCCAGCAGGCAACATTACCAACTCCCGCGACATAGCCAATGAATTTGGCAAAATCTGGTCTAACTACTCTTCAAACAATAACTTCTCCGCACAACAAATCATGGAAAAACTGCACTTCACTGTACCAGCACCCCCTCTAGGCAATACCCACCATAACCTTTCATACCCAATAACCCTACACGAGTTAAACTGCGCCTTAAGCACGCTGAAGGGGAAAACACCGGGAAGAGACAAAATCTCCTATGAGATGCTCAAGAGCTCTGCGGCCATATTTCAGATACGACTGGTAAATCTATATAATGAGATTCTATCTTCAGGGACCCGCATGCTTGGTAAATAGCCGAGCTGCACCCTTTACCTAAAACCAAATCTCACACTAACTCCCCGAATGACTACCGACCAATTTCACTAATTACTTGCCTTTCGAAAGGGTTAGAGAAAATCTTAGGTTCACGGCTAGGTTCTTACATAGAAGGTCGTTTATCGAGTGAACAACACGGGTTCAGGATGGGAAGGGGAACTATCTCTCTCCTCCACACATTGGAACACAATCTCTCGAAAGGCTTAGCTAAAAGGCAACACTCTGCCGTCTTAAGTATGGATCTAGAAAAAGCGTTCGATAGAGTATGCCAACATATAGTGGCGAAACAACTTATCGACTGGGAAGTCGATACGACATTCATAAATATAATTCTAAGCTTCCTATTAAATCGAACCATTACGGTGTCAGTCAACGGTTTTCTATCATCCCCCTTCCCCATGCAAAATGGAATCCCACAGGGTCTCGACTTCCCTTTTTAATACTTACATCCACTCCCTCTCGGTCTCTCTCTCCTGCTCACCTAATAGCTCCCACCTCATATATGCAGACAACATTTTAATTTATTCCACAGGCTCAAGAATCGCCGTTGATATTAATCTGGAAAGAAGCGTCTCGATCGTAGAAGCCTGGGCCAACTCATCAGGACCGAAGATATCTCCTAGTAAATCCGAACTCCTTCACGTTTGCCGAAAGATGCACTGTCCAACCAACAACTTACGTATCAATGGAGTGGAAGGGAAAGACAACATAAAGATTTTAGGAATCATCTTCAATAAATCTCTTCGCTGGAAGGAACATATAAGACTTGTACAACAGAAACTCCGAAAAGTCAACCAGTTAATGCGCACTATCGCCGGTCATATGTTTGGTCCACCAATTAAGGCATCGAAGGAAATTGCGAGATCTTTAACGGAAGGCATACTAAACTTTGGAATAGTCCTCTATGGTACAGCTAAGAAAACGCAACTAACAAAAATCCAAGTTGCTTTGAACGCAGTACATAGAACAGCATTGGGAGCCCTCAGGTCGACTCCAATATCGTCCTTGAGAATAGAAAGTGGGACCCTACCGCTGGAATTATACATCAAAAAACATCAACTAGAATTGGTCGCCAAAAACCTAGCCAATCCTTACAAACCCTATCATATCACTCTTAAGGACTTAATTGAAAATCCAGCATATGGCCACTTCCAGTCTTGCCTTCAAAAGGCGCTGTCTATCTACGAACAGCTAAGCATACCGGTGCCACAATTACTTCCCTGTCCTCAGATCCCCTACCCACTTCAGCAAGAGAACCCCAACTTCACCATGCATGCCTTCAGCAGCTTGAAAAAAAGTACCACTAGCCAGTTACAATATAATGTAAAGCACAGAGAAATTGTATCCGACTTAACAGTAAAACGGTTCATATATACAGATGCGTCTAAAACTTCTCTAGCCACCACGTATGCAGTTGTTGAATACAAACCCACAGATAAGTCATTCCTAGCTCTAGAACCTGCCCACCTAAATAGCTCTGTAGACGTCCAAACAGCTGAAATATGGGCAATCGCTCGCGCAATCCTACTCTCTCTGAATTTACCTGTACCGACCATAATTTTTTTGGATTCCAAGTCCTCCATTGATGCTATCTCCAACAAGAAAAATCGGAACTATATTCCAACACAGCTAAGGAACCTCTTAGCCTCTCAAAAGGACATAGCACTCTGCTGGGTTCCAGGGCATGTCGGTACACCGGGCAATACATTTGCAGACGAAATAGCAGGAAGACTGTCTAGACTCCCTCAAAATGGGGATGGTATCATTCCCCCTTCCGAAAACTTTTGATTATGCAGGAAGACAACGCTGCAATCTGGGCCCATAGAACAACCTTTCTGAAGTCTCACTGGTCACGACTCTATGCCCAACATACGACCCCACCATGCCACGGAGATTAGCCACAATTCTGATCAGATTAAGATTAGGTCACACGAAAGGATACCTAATTTTAAGAAAAGACCCACCAACATGCACCCACTGTCAAAATAGACTTACCACAAAGCACATCCTCGAAGAATGCCCAGAAACCTCTTCCTTTTTTCACCATCACATACCCCCTTTAGACGTCCTTTTAAACCCAACACAAAACTCGAACTCCCAACTCTTTCAACTCCTCTCCCATCTAAATATTCTAAACCAAATTTAATAGGCTTACTTTTCCAATAACACTATGTAAAATTGCCAAAATTAAGAAATAGTGTGAAAACCTTGTGTAAATCAGCGCCACATGTACTTAGCTTACAAGGCGCCTATCTTGCTCTGTCTAATCTTTAGGCTGTAGCTAAGGAAAATAAAATAAAACAAATAAATAATAATTTAAACTGGAACAAAATATCTATTCCAATTGACCGTGCTATTTCAACCGTCTGTTCACTTGTCTTGATTGAATTGTATGCAGTGCAATGCAATTTTCCCAATATGCACATAAGAAACTGTCACGGCGCACCGTCCAGTGTGAAAGCATACATACGATCACATGGGCCACTAGGTCCTCGGTCGCCGTACGGTCCCCGTGTGTTGCAGTGGCGCGGACGGCTGCTAAAAAACGGCGAGAAACCGTACGGCCAAACTTAAATTGAGCAGTCGTTCACACTATACGGATTATGCAGGGTTTTTGCACGGTTGTTGCACGAATTTGTTCCTATCACATGCTAAAATTATTATAAAATAACAATTTAAACTGGAGCAAAAAATCTATCCCAATTGACCGTGCTATTTCAACTGTCTGTTCACTTGTCTTGATTGAATTGTATGCAGTGCAATGAAATTTTCCCAACATGCACATAAGAAACCGTCACGGTGCACCGTCCAATGTGAAAGCATCCATTTGATCACATGGGCAACTAGGTCCTCACTCGCCGTCCGGTCGCCGTGTGTTGCAGTAGCGCGGACGGCAGCTACACGGCGGCCGTACGGCGACCGTGCCGTGACCGCGCAATGTGAAAGGGACCATATACTTCTTCGCGCCACTAAAAAAATTTCACCGTACGGCGAGAAACCGTACGGCGCAAACCGTGCAGTGTGAAACTAGCCTTACTTGTTGATAATTTTTTAGAATCAAATGTCGGTTTTTTGATTTTAAGACTTGAATTTAAATCGACTCTCGACCTTTTTTACACTTTACATTGAGCACCATTTTCGATTATTTTTTTTTTCCGGAATTAGTTAAATCATTTATTTTTTGTGAGCGCACGAAATTTAGAAGGTGGTTGGGTGGAATTTGTAAGGCAAAGTTCGTTATCTTATAATTTCAGTTCAATCATGGCCTGGACTTGGACTCCTCAGCTAAGGGAAAAAAAATGTTTTATTTCCCCAAAGATAAAAAAAGGAGAGAATTATGGGCGAAGGCCATTAATAGAGCGAATTGGACGGCTACGGACAATTCAAGGCTTTGCATGGATCACTTTTCTCCAAATTGTTTCGAGATAAGTACATCCAAAACTCAATTGCATCCGAATTCGATACCTTCCTTGTTTCTTGCAGAAAAATCAAAAACTATTCGGAAGCAACTGAATGTCTATCGCTCTGTTGAAAATATTGATAGTAATGCCCACTCTTCCTATTTACAAATAAAGAACTTAAAAAATAGACTCAAAGTCGAGGTAGAAAATGGGGAACAAACTGAACAGAAACTGTTTGATTTAAATTTGTTGCTTAGAACTAAAATGGAAGAAAGGGATAAAAAAATTGAAGTTCTAAACAACAGACTTCTCACAATTGAGCTCGAGTTAAAGAATTCAGAACTGAAATTAAAAAATCACGTAAAAAAAAGCGAATTCATTTAAAAGAAAAATCAGGGCCAGCAATTTAAGAGCTAAGCGAAGAAATGGAAACGACAACTTATTTCTTATTTCTTCAACTTATTTCTATCTCTTATTTGGCATGGATCAGTTGGATTTCCTCAAAGGGTTGCGTAGGGTAAATTGGAAACCCTCAACAATACGTAACGTTCTTAAGATAAAATTTGCATGTGGAAGTCGTGGCTATAGGTTTTTGCGCAAACAAAAATATCCACTGCCTGCAGAGAGGACTTTAAGGAGAAAGGATGAAAATTTTAAATTTGAGCCTAGAATCCTTGACGATTTCTTCAAATTTTTAGAACTCAGTGTCTGTTCTTTTGAGGATATTGAAAAAGATTGTGGTTTGTATGTAGATGAGATGAAAATCGAAAAAGGTGAAGATTATGATATTTCCTTAGACCGGTTTTTAGGAAACATAACAGTACCAGTTTCATCATCTAACGGAGCAAATGCTTTTGTTGTTATGTTAGGGGGTATTAACAGTCGATGGAAGCAAGTTGTGGGATATCATTTCACTGGACTGGGGACAACCGGTACTCATATGTATGAAATGATTTCAGAAGTAATTTCTAAATCGGAAAAACTCGGTCTCAGAGTTCATTTCGTCACTTCAGATATGGGCCCCTTAAATGTTCAGATGTGGAACGCTTTTAGCTTGAAACATAAAAAGAATGATATAGATTGTAAGATTCCACATCCTATCGACAGCTCTCGTAATTTATATTTTTTTGCAGATGTTCCGCATCTGTTGAAAAATATTACCCAAAGTCTGAACAACAACAAAATCATTGAAATCCCAGAATTCTTGCGAGCAAAATATAACTTACCGTCTGTTTATATTAAACATGACCATATTCAAAAGTTACTGGAGTACCAATCTAACTCCACGTTAAAATTTGCTCCACGTTTAGAGAAATACCATCTTAACCCAAATACATACCAAACAATGCGCGTTTCGACAGGTTTTACATTAATACGTCCAGACGTAAGTGCAGGTCTTCAATTTCTTGCAAGTGAAACGAATGATCCAAGTTTGTACACTACCGGTTGGTTTTTACAAACAGTGCATAAATGGTATTGTAAAATGACTTTGCGCAGATATTCCCTTGCAATTACAGTAAATAATCTGGATGAAGATGTTTAATTCTTTGAGGAGTTTTTGGTTATAATCAGAATTATGACCATAGGCGATAAAGGCCTGTGGAAGCCGGTACAAACAGGTATAAAATTGTCAACTCTATCTTGTATTGAATTAAGTTCACATTTTCTAAAAGATAGAAACTACGATTTTGTTCTTACATCCAGATATTCTCAAGATTGTCTGGAAAATCTCTTTAGCATAGTTAGGGTTAAAGAACCAAAGCCCTCAGCACCAGTGTTACCAGAAAAAAAATTATGATTCTGCTAAATTTAGCAGACTTAGCAGAATATGTTTAATTCCATTTCTGCTCAAAATTCTGCTAACTTTAAGTTACAAAAATAATTCTGCCATCAATAATTTTCTGAAATTAATATACATAAATAATTTTATTTTGATGAGATAGTTGATGAATTACAACTGTTATTTAACGAACTACTAGGTCCAGTTCTCCTCCTGCATTGGAAAAGAATGTATTCATATTTATATTAAAACTATATTAACTAAAGATAGACTGATTCAATTCTAAAACAGTGAGTTATAAATTCTGTAAGTTTAACAGAGCATCTTCCAGAGCTTGTTCCATGTCTGTGCCCTCGTATTTTTCAGAAGTACCGACTTTTCTGATAAAAAAAAGCAAGGCCCTTCGAACTTCAAGCATTATTTCGCACTCTGGTCAAACAAGAACTATGACTCTCAACGCAGTGGAGTCAGCATCTTTATCCACAAATCTTTATCCTATAACTCAATCGCGCTGAACACGAACATACTCTGCAATGCTATCACAGTACACACAAATCCACCTGTCTCATTCTTAAACGTATATATAGAATTTGACTTAGTCCTCCTCGCTCATCATCTTCAAGACCTACTCATTCAACTTCCGCAAAACACAATTGTTGCGGGAGACTTCAATGCGCATAGCCCGCTGTGGGGATGCTCGAATACCAATCCACGGGGAGTACTAGTTGAAGACTGCCTAGACAACAATAACTTAGTAATTCTCTACAATGGTTCTCCCACCCACTTCTCCACAAGATCTACTTTAACTTCCATTGACCTCTCCATGGTTCCCTCGGTACTAGCACCTTTCTGTCACTGGTATACTGATCCAGATCCAAATGGTAGCGATCACTATCCAATCATAATCAATCTATTCACCTCACGATACTTAACATCAAAAGCCAACTGGCCCCTATATCAACTTAAACTCATTCACCTAAACAAAACTTATGCTGTCTCTAAAAACGTAAATAAAGAAGCAGCTACCCTGCGTAAAATTGTGAGAATAGCCGCCACGCAATCCATGCCGTCAACATCTACTCGCAAATCCAAACAACCACCTTGGCTCAATGGCACACTCCTCTTGCAAATAAAAGAAACCAAGAAAGCCTACCAGAACTTTCTTTCTCATCCAGGTCTGCAGACTCAGTTGGCGTATCGAAAGAAGGCTGCTTCGACAAAACGACAAATCAAGCAAGCCAAAAAAGCAAGCTGGGAAACATTTGCCGCTTCATTAGACCCATACACAAACATCACCGAAGCGTGGCAAAAAATTAAGCTCCTATCTGGAAACTATCAGCATAGAACTCTGGCTAACTTATCAACCCCAGCAGGCAACATTACCAACTCCCGCGACATAGCCAATGAATTTGGCAAAATCTGGTCTAACTACTCTTCAAACAATAACTTCTCCGCACAACAAATCATGGAAAAACTGCACTTCACTGTACCAGCACCCTCTCTAGGCAATACCCACCATAACCTTTCATACCCAATAACCCTACACGAGTTAAACTGCGCCTTAAGCACGCTGAAGGGGAAAACACCGGGAAGAGACAAAATCTCCTATGAGATGCTCAAGAGCTCTGCGGCCATATTTCAGATACGACTGGTAAATCTATATAATGAGATTCTATCTTCAGGGACCCGCATGCTTGGTAAATAGCCGAGCTGCACCCTTTACCTAAAACCAAATCTCACACTAACTCCCCGAATGACTACCGACCAATTTCACTAATTACTTGCCTTTCGAAAGGGTTAGAGAAAATCTTAGGTTCACGGCTAGGTTCTTACATAGAAGGTCGTTTATCGAGTGAACAACACGGGTTCAGGATGGGAAGGGGAACTATCTCTCTCCTCCACACATTGGAACACAATCTCTCGAAAGGCTTAGCTAAAAGGCAACACTCTGCCGTCTTAAGTATGGATCTAGAAAAAGCGTTCGATAGAGTATGCCAACATATAGTGGCGAAACAACTTATCGACTGGGAAGTCGATACGACATTCATAAATATAATTCTAAGCTTCCTATTAAATCGAACCATTACGGTGTCAGTCAACGGTTTTCTATCATCCCCCTTCCCCATGCAAAATGGAATCCCACAGGGTCTCGACTTCCCTTTTTAATACTTACATCCACTCCCTCTCGGTCTCTCTCTCTCCTGCTCACCTAATAGCTCCCACCTCATATATGCAGACAACATTTTAATTTATTCCACAGGCTCAAGAATCGCCGTTGATATTAATCTGGAAAGAAGCGTCTCGATCGTAGAAGCCTGGGCCAACTCATCAGGACCGAAGATATCTCCTAGTAAATCCGAACTCCTTCACGTTTGCCGAAAGATGCACTGTCCAACCAACAACTTACGTATCAATGGAGTGGAAGGGAAAGACAACATAAAGATTTTAGGAATCATCTTCAATAAATCTCTTCGCTGGAAGGAACATATAAGACTTGTACAACAGAAACTCCGAAAAGTCAACCAGTTAATGCGCACTATCGCCGGTCATACGTTTGGTCCACCAATTAAGGCATCGAAGGAAATTGCGAGATCTTTAACGGAAGGCATACTAAACTTTGGAATAGTCCTCTATGGTACAGCTAAGAAAACGCAACTAACAAAAATCCAAGTTGCTTTGAACGCAGTACATAGAACAGCATTGGGAGCCCTCAGGTCGACTCCAATATCGTCCTTGAGAATAGAAAGTGGGACCCTACCGCTGGAATTATACATCAAAAAACATCAACTAGAATTGGTCGCCAAAAACCTAGCCAATCCTTACAAACCCTATCATATCACTCTTAAGGACTTAATTGAAAATCCAGCATATGGCCACTTCCAGTCTTGCCTTCAAAAGGCGCTGTCTATCTACGAACAGCTAAGCATACCGGTGCCACAATTACTTCCCTGTCCTCAGATCCCCTACCCACTTCAGCAAGAGAACCCCAACTTCACCATGCATGCCTTCAGCAGCTTGAAAAAAAGTACCACTAGCCAGTTACAATATAATGTAAAGCACAGAGAAATTGTATCCGACTTAACAGTAAAACGGTTCATATATACAGATGCGTCTAAAACTTCTCTAGCCACCACGTATGCAGTTGTTGAATACAAACCCACAGATAAGTCATTCCTAGCTCTAGAATCTGCCCACCTAAATAGCTCTGTAGACGTCCAAACAGCTGAAATATGGGCAATCGCTCGCGCAATCCTACTCTCTCTGAATTTACATGTACCGACCATAATTTTTTCGGATTCCAAGTCCTCCATTGATGCTATCTCCAACAAGAAAAATCGGAACTATATTCCATCACAGCTAAAGAACCTCTTAGCCTCTCAAAAGGACATAGCACTCTGCTGGGTTCCAGGGCATGTCGGTACACCGGGCAATACATTTGCAGACGAAATAGCAGGAAGACTGTCTAGACTCCCTCAAAATGGGGATGGTATCATTCCCCCTTCCGAAAACTTTTGATTATGCAGGAAGACAACGCTGCAATCTGGGCCCATAAAACAACCTTTCTGAAGTCTCACTGGTCACGACTCTATGCCCAACATACGACCCCACCATGCCACGGAGATTAGCCACAATTCTGATCAGATTAAGATTAGGTCACACGAAAGGATACCCAATTTTAAGAAAAGACCCACCAACATGCACCCACTGTCAAAATAGACTTACCACAAAGCACATCCTCGAAGAATGCCCAGAAACCTCTTCCTTTTTTCACCATCACATACCCCCTTTAGACGTCCTTTTAAACCCAACACAAAACTCGAACTCCCAACTCTTTCAACTCCTCTCCCATCTAAATATTCTAAACCAAATTTAATAGGCTTACTTTTCCAATAACACTATGTAAAATTGCCAAAATTAAGAAATAGTGTGAAAACCTTGTGTAAATCAGCGCCACATGTACTTAGCTTACAAGGCGCCTATCTTGCTCTGTCTAATCTTTAGGCTGTAGCTAAGGAAAATAAAATAAAATAAATAAATAATATGTTACTAGTTTTTCATGGTCACGCTACCATTGAAGCTATTAAATGTTAAGAGTTTGTTGTTCTTTCCAGTGTCAGTGGAGTGAAGCTCCAATACGAAATCCCCGACTGTTGATTGACCGTAGTACTTGACGAATTTTGGAAAGAACTTTCACTGGAGAGGCCAGTTTATCATAAGATTTTTGTGTAGGACTAGGTCCGAAGGAGCTGTTTCGTCATCGGAATGCAGAAGACTCTTCAGAGGGTGTATTCTAGCCAACTTCCGAAACACCCTGACAGCTGATGGAATTGCTGAGGCAAATTCTATATAGCCACATCGTAATCCAAATCCATTTCCACGAATAATGTAATCGGGAACTCGCCGGACATCTACCTTATACTAAAGGCGGGACGTATATGGCTATGAAATGGTTGCAACCTTGGATAACCATATGGCTATGAATCTTGAAAATCTGTTGTTAAGTCCGGGGCCCAGTGGGTCCAACGCAAAACTTATTTTTACCAATACTTTTATGTTACTAGTTTTTCATGGTCATGCTACCATTGAAGCTATTAAATGTTAAGAGTTTGTTGTTCTTTCCAGTGTCAGTGGAGTGAAGCTCCAATACGAAATCCCCGACTGTTGATTGACCGTAGTACTTGACGAATTTTGGAAAGAACTTTCACTGGAGAGGCCAGTTTATCATAAGATTTTTGTGTTGGACTAGGTCCGAAGGAGCTGTTTCGTCATCGGAATGCAGAAGACTCTTCAGAGGGTGTATTCTAGCCAACTTCCGAAACACCCTGACAGCTGATGGAATTGCTGAGGCAAATTCTATATAGCCACATCGTAATCCAAATCCATTTCCACGAATAATGTAATCGGGAACTCGCCGGACATCTACCTTATACTAAAGGCGGGACGTATATGGCTATGAAATGGTTGCAACCTTGGATAACCATATGGCTATGAATCTTGAAAATCTGTTGTTAAGTCCGGGGCCCAGTGGGTCCAACGCAAAACTTATTTTTACCAATACTTTTATGTTACTAGTTTTTCATGGTCATGCTACCATTGAAGCTATTAAATGTTAAGAGTTTGTTAATATATAATAATAATAATAATAATAATAATTTAAGCTGGAACAAAATATCTATTCCAATTGACCGTGCTATTTCAACCGTCTGTTCACTTGTCTTGATTGAATTGTATGCAGTGCAATGCAATTTTCCCAATATGCACATAAGAAACTGTCACGGCGCACCGTCCAGTGTGAAAGCATACATACGATCACATGGGCCACTAGGTCCTCGGTCGCCGTACGGTCCCCGTGTGTTGCAGTGGCGCGGACGGCTGCTAAAAAACGGCGAGAAACCGTACGGCCAAACTTTAATTGAGCAGTCGTTCACACTATACGGATTATGCAGGGTTTTTGCACGGTTGTTGCACGAATTTGTTCCTATCATATGCTAAAATTATTATAAAATAACAATTTAAACTGGAGCAAAAAATCTATCCCAATTGACCGTGCTATTTCAACTGTCTGTTCACTTGTCTTGATTGAATTGTATGCAGTGCAATGAAATTTTCCCAACATGCACATAAGAAACCGTCACGGTGCACCGTCCAATGTGAAAGCATCCATTTGATCACATGGGCAACTAGGTCCTCGCTCGCCGTCCGGTCGCCGTGTGTTGCAGTAGCGCGGACGGCTGCTACACGGCGGCCGTACGGCGACCGTGCCGTGACCGCGCAATGTGAAAGGGACCATATACTTCTTCGCGCCACTAAAAAAATTTCACCGTACGGCGAGAAACCGTACGGCGCAAACCGTGCAGTGTGAAACTAGCCTAACTTGTTGATAATTTTTTAGAATCAAATGTCGGTTTTTTGATTTTAAGACTTGAATTTAAATCGACTCTCGACCTTTTTTACACTTTACATTGAGCACCATTTTCGATTATTTTTTTTTTCCGGAATTAGTTAAATCATTTATTTTTTGTGAACGCACGAAATTTAGAAGGTGGTTGGGTGGAATTTGTAAGGCAAAGTTCGTTATCTTATAATTTCAGTTCAATCATGGCCTGGACTTGGACTCCTCAGCTAAGGGAAAAAAAATGTTTTATTTCCCCAAAGATAAAAAAAGGAGAGAATTATGGGCGAAGGCCATTAATAGAGCGAATTGGACGGCTACGGACAATTCAAGGCTTTGCATGGATCACTTTTCTCCAAATTGTTTCGAGATAAGTACATCCAAAACTCAATTGCATCCGAATTCGATACCTTCCTTGTTTCTTGCAGAAAAATCAAAAACTATTCGGAAGCAACTGAATGTCTATCGCTCTGTTGAAAATATTGATAGTAATGCCCACTCTTCCTATTTACAAATAAAGAACTTAAAAAATAGACTCAAAGTCGAGGTAGAAAATGGGGAACAAACTGAACAGAAACTGTTTGATTTAAATTTGTTGCTTAGAACTAAAATGGAAGAAAGGGATAAAAAAATTTAAGTTCTAAACAACAGACTTCTCACAATTGAGCTCGAGTTAAAGAATTCAGAACTGAAATTAAAAAATCACGTAAAAAAAAGCGAATTCATTTAAAAGAAAAATCAGGGCCAGCAATTTAAGAGCTAAGCGAAGAAATGGAAACGACAACTTATTTCTTATTTCTTCAACTTATTTCTATCTCTTATTTGGCATGGATCAGTTGGATTTCCTCAAAGGGTTGCGTAGGGTAAATTGGAAACCCTCAACAATACGTAACGTTCTTAAGATAAAATTTGCATGTGGAAGTCGTGGCTATAGGTTTTTGCGCAAACAAAAATATCCACTGCCTGCAGAGAGGACTTTAAGGAGAAAGGATGAAAATTTTAAATTTGAGCCTAGAATCCTTGACGATTTCTTCAAATTTTTAGAACTCAGTGTCTGTTCTTTTGAGGATATTGAAAAAGATTGTGGTTTGTATGTAGATGAGATGAAAATCGAAAAAGGTGAAGATTATGATATTTCCTTAGACCGGTTTTTAGGAAACATAACAGTACCAGTTTCATCATCTAACGCAGCAAATGCTTTTGTTGTTATGTTAGGGGGTATTAACAGTCGATGGAAGCAAGTTGTGGGATATCATTTCACTGGACTGGGGACAACCGGTACTCATATGTATGAAATGATTTCAGAAGTAATTTCTAAATCGGAAAAACTCGGTCTCAGAGTTCATTTCAGATATGGGCCCCTTAAATGTTCAGATGTGGAACGCTTTTAGCTTGAAACATAAAAAGAATGATATAGATTGTAAGATTCCACATCCTATCGACAGCTCTCGTAATTTATATTTTTTTGCAGATGTTCCGCATCTGTTGAAAAATATTACCCAAAGTCTGAACAACAACAAAATCATTGAAATCCCAGAATTCTTGCGAGCAAAATATAACTTACCGTCTGTTTATATTAAACATGACCATATTCAAAAGTTACTGGAGTACCAATCTAACTCTACGTTAAAATTTGCTCCACGTTTAGAGAAATACCATCTTAACCCAAATACATACCAAACAATGCGCGTTTCGACAGGTTTTACATTAATACGTCCAGACGTAAGTGCAGGTCTTCAATTTCTTGCAAGTGAAACGAATGATCCAAGTTTGTACACTACCGGTTGGTTTTTACAAACAGTGCATAAATGGTATTGTAAAATGACTTTGCGCAGATATTCCCTTGCAATTACAGTAAATAATCTGGATGAAGATGTTTAATTCTTTGAGGAGTTTTTGGTTATAATCAGAATTATGACCATAGGCGATAAAGGCCTGTGGAAGCCGGTACAAACAGGTATAAAA
Organism: Beris chalybata; assembly: GCA_949128065.1. Classification (NCBI taxonomy): domain Eukaryota; kingdom Metazoa; phylum Arthropoda; class Insecta; order Diptera; family Stratiomyidae; genus Beris; species Beris chalybata. The sequence goes on from OX421894.1 coordinate 100,181,418, forward strand.
TTGTCAACTCTATCTTGTATTGAATTAAGTTCACATTTTCTAAAAGATAGAAACTACGATTTTGTTCTTACATCCAGATATTCTCAAGATTGTCTGGAAAATCTCTTTAGCATAGTTAGGGTTAAAGAACCAAAGCCCTCAGCACCAGTGTTACCAGAAAAAAAATTATGATTCTGCTAAATTTAGCAGACTTAGCAGAATATGTTTAATTCCATTTCTGCTCAAAATTCTGCTAACTTTAAGTTACAAAAATAATTCAGCCATCAATAATTTTCTGAAATTAATATACATAAATAATTTTATTTTGATGAGATAGTTGGTGAATTACAACTGTTATTTAACGAACTACTAGGTCCAGTTCTCCTCCTGCATTGGAAAATAATGTATTCATATTTATATTAAAAATATATTAAATAAAGATAGACTGATTTAATTCTAAAACAGTGAGTTATAAATTCTGTAAGTTTAACAGAGCCTCTTCCAGAGCTTGTTCCATGTCTGTGCCCTCGTAAAAAAAAAGCAAGGCCCTTCGAACTTCAAGCATTATTTCGCACTCTGGTCAAACAAGAACTATGACTCTCAACGCAGTGGAGTCAGCATCTTTATCCACAAATCTTTATCCTATAACTCAATCGCGCTGAACACGAACATACTCTGCAATGCTATCACAGTACACACAAATCCACCTGTCTCATTCTTAAACGTATATATAGAATTTGACTTAGTCCTCCTCGCTCATCATCTTCAAGACCTATTCATTCAACTTCCGCAAAACACAATTGTTGCGGGAGACTTCAATGCGCATAGCCCGCTGTGGGGATGCTCGAATACCAATCCACGGGGAGTACTAGTTGAAGACTGCCTAGACAACAATAACTTAGTAATTCTCTACAATGGTTCTCCCACCCACTTCTCCACAAGATCTACTTTAACTTCCATTGACCTCTCCATGGTTCCCTCGGTACTAGCACCTTTCTGTCACTGGTATACTGATCCAGATCCAAATGGTAGCGATCACTATCCAATCATAATCAATCTATTCACCTCACGATACTTAACATCAAAAGCCAACTGGCCCCTATATCAACTTAAACTCATTCACCTAAACAAAACTTATGCTGTCTCTAAAAACGTAAATAAAGAAGCAGCTACCCTGCGTAAAATTGTGAGAATAGCCGCCACGCAATCCATGCCGTCAACATCTACTCGCAAATCCAAACAACCACCTTGGCTCAATGGCACACTCCTCTTGCAAATAAAAGAAACCAAGAAAGCCTACCAGAACTTTCTTTCTCATCCAGGTCTTCAGACTCAGTTGGCGTATCGAAAGAAGGCTGCTTCGACAAAACGACAAATCAAGCAAGCTGGGAAACATTTGCCGCTTCATTAGACCCATACACAAACATCACCGAAGCGTGGCAAAAAATTAAGCTCCTATCTGGAAACTATCAGCATAGAACTCTGGCTAACTTATCAACCCCAGCAGGCAACATTACCAACTCCCGCGACATAGCCAATGAATTTGGCAAAATCTGGTCTAACTACTCTTCAAACAATAACTTCTCCGCACAACAAATCATGGAAAAACTGCACTTCACTGTACCAGCACCCCCTCTAGGCAATACCCACCATAACCTTTCATACCCAATAACCCTACACGAGTTAAACTGCGCCTTAAGCACGCTGAAGGGGAAAACACCGGGAAGAGACAAAATCTCCTATGAGATGCTCAAGAGCTCTGCGGCCATATTTCAGATACGACTGGTAAATCTATATAATGAGATTCTATCTTCAGGGACCCGCATGCTTGGTAAATAGCCGAGCTGCACCCTTTACCTAAAACCAAATCTCACACTAACTCCCCGAATGACTACCGACCAATTTCACTAATTACTTGCCTTTCGAAAGGGTTAGAGAAAATCTTAGGTTCACGGCTAGGTTCTTACATAGAAGGTCGTTTATCGAGTGAACAACACGGGTTCAGGATGGGAAGGGGAACTATCTCTCTCCTCCACACATTGGAACACAATCTCTCGAAAGGCTTAGCTAAAAGGCAACACTCTGCCGTCTTAAGTATGGATCTAGAAAAAGCGTTCGATAGAGTATGCCAACATATAGTGGCGAAACAACTTATCGACTGGGAAGTCGATACGACATTCATAAATATAATTCTAAGCTTCCTATTAAATCGAACCATTACGGTGTCAGTCAACGGTTTTCTATCATCCCCCTTCCCCATGCAAAATGGAATCCCACAGGGTCTCGACTTCCCTTTTTAATACTTACATCCACTCCCTCTCGGTCTCTCTCTCCTGCTCACCTAATAGCTCCCACCTCATATATGCAGACAACATTTTAATTTATTCCACAGGCTCAAGAATCGCCGTTGATATTAATCTGGAAAGAAGCGTCTCGATCGTAGAAGCCTGGGCCAACTCATCAGGACCGAAGATATCTCCTAGTAAATCCGAACTCCTTCACGTTTGCCGAAAGATGCACTGTCCAACCAACAACTTACGTATCAATGGAGTGGAAGGGAAAGACAACATAAAGATTTAAGGAATCATCTTCAATAAATCTCTTCGCTGGAAGGAACATATAAGACTTGTACAACAGAAACTCCGAAAAGTCAACCAGTTAATGCGCACTATCGCCGGTCATACGTTTGGTCCACCAATTAAGGCATCGAAGGAAATTGCGAGATCTTTAACGGAAGGCATACTAAACTTTGGAATAGTCCTCTATGGTACAGCTAAGAAAACGCAACTAACAAAAATCCAAGTTGCTTTGAACGCAGTACATAGAACAGCATTGGGAGCCCTCAGGTCGACTCCAATATCGTCCTTGAGAATAGAAAGTGGGACCCTACCGCTGGAATTATACATCAAAAAACATCAACTAGAATTGGTCGCCAAAAACCTAGCCAATCCTTACAAACCCTATCATATCACTCTTAAGGACTTAATTGAAAATCCAGCATATGGCCACTTCCAGTCTTGCCTTCAAAAGGCGCTGTCTATCTACGAACAGCTAAGCATACCGGTGCCACAATTACTTCCCTGTCCTCAGATCCCCTACCCACTTCAGCAAGAGAACCCCAACTTCACCATGCATGCCTTCAGCAGCTTGAAAAAAAGTACCACTAGCCAGTTACAATATAATGTAAAGCACAGAGAAATTGTATCCGACTTAACAGTAAAACGGTTCATATATACAGATGCGTCTAAAACTTCTCTAGCCACCACGTATGCAGTTGTTGAATACAAACCCACAGATAAGTCATTCCTAGCTCTAGAACCTGCCCACCTAAATAGCTCTGTAGACGTCCAAACAGCTGAAATATGGGCAATCGCTCGCGCAATCCTACTCTCTCTGAATTTACCTGTACCGACCATAATTTTTTTGGATTCCAAGTCCTCCATTGATGCTATCTCCAACAAGAAAAATCGGAACTATATTCCAACACAGCTAAGGAACCTCTTAGCCTCTCAAAAGGACATAGCACTCTGCTGGGTTCCAGGGCATGTCGGTACACCGGGCAATACATTTGCAGACGAAATAGCAGGAAGACTGTCTAGACTCCCTCAAAATGGGGATGGTATCATTCCCCCTTCCGAAAACTTTTGATTATGCAGGAAGACAACGCTGCAATCTGGGCCCATAGAACAACCTTTCTGAAGTCTCACTGCTCACGACTCTATGCCCAACATACGACCCCACCATGCCACGGAGATTAGCCACAATTCTGATCAGATTAAGATTAGGTCACACGAAAGGATACCTAATTTTAAGAAAAGACCCACCAACATGCACCCACTGTCAAAATAGACTTACCACAAAGCACATCCTCGAAGAATGCCCAGAAACCTCTTCCTTTTTTCACCATCACATACCCCCTTTAGACGTCCTTTTAAACCCAACACAAAACTCGAACTCCCAACTCTTTCAACTCCTCTCCCATCTAAATATTCTAAACCAAATTTAATAGGCTTACTTTTCCAATAACACTATGTAAAATTGCCAAAATTAAGAAATAGTGTGAAAACCTTGTGTAAATCAGCGCCACATGTACTTAGCTTACAAGGCGCCTATCTTGCTCTGTCTAATCTTTAGGCTGTAGCTAAGGAAAATAAAATAAAATAAATAAATAATAATTTAAACTGGAACAAAATATCTATTCCAATTGACCGTGCTATTTCAACCGTCTGTTCACTTGTCTTGATTGAATTGTATGCAGTGCAATGCAATTTTCCCAATATGCACATAAGAAACTGTCACGGCGCACCGTCCAGTGTGAAAGCATACATACGATCACATGGGCCACTAGGTCCTCGGTCGCCGTACGGTCCCCGTGTGTTGCAGTGGCGCGGACGGCTGCTAAAAAACGGCGAGAAACCGTACGGCCAAACTTAAATTGAGCAGTCGTTCACACTATACGGATTATGCAGGGTTTTTGCACGGTTGTTGCACGAATTTGTTCCTATCACATGCTAAAATTATTATAAAATAACAATTTAAACTGGAGCAAAAAATCTATCCCAATTGACCGTGCTATTTCAACTGTCTGTTCACTTGTCTTGATTGAATTGTATGCAGTGCAATGAAATTTTCCCAACATGCACATAAGAAACCGTCACGGTGCACCGTCCAATGTGAAAGCATCCATTTGATCACATGGGCAACTAGGTCCTCACTCGCCGTCCGGTCGCCGTGTGTTGCAGTAGCGCGGACGGCTGCTACACGGCGGCCGTACGGCGACCGTGCCGTGACCGCGCAATGTGAAAGGGACCATATACTTCTTCGCGCCACTAAAAAAATTTCACCGTACGGCGAGAAACCGTACGGCCAAACTTAAATTGAGCAGTCGTTCACACTATACGGATTATGCACGGTTTTTGCACGGTTGTTGCACGAATTTGTTCCTATCACATGCTAAACTTATTATAAAATAACAATTTAAACTGGAGCAAAAAATCTATCCCAATTGACCGTGCTATTTCAACTGTCTGTTCACTTGTCTTGATTGAATTGTATGCAGTGCAATGAAATTTTCCCAACATGCACATAAGACTCTGTCACGGTGCACCGTCCAATGTGAAAGCATCCATTTGATCACATGGGCAACTAGGTCCTCGCTCGCCGTCCGGTCGCCGTGTGTTGCAGTAGCGCGGACGGCTGCTACACGGCGGCCGTACGGCGACCGTGCCGTGACCGCGCAATGTGAAAGGGACCATATACTTCTTCGCGCCACTAAAAAAATTTCACCGTACGGCGAGAAACCGTACGGCGCAAACCGTGCAGTGTGAAACTAGCCTTACTTGTTGATAATTTTTTAGAATCAAATGTCGGTTTTTTGATTTTAAGACTTGAATTTAAATCGACTCTCGACCTTTTTTACACTTTACATTGAGCACCATTTTCGATTATTTTTTTTTTCCGGAATTAGTTAAATCATTTATTTTTTGTGAACGCACGAAATTTAGAAGGTGGTTGGGTGGAATTTGTAAGGCAAAGTTCGTTATCTTATAATTTCAGTTCAATCATGGCCTGGACTTGGACTCCTCAGCTAAGGGAAAAAAAATGTTTTATTTCCCCAAAGATAAAAAAAGGAGAGAATTATGGGCGAAGGCCATTAATAGAGCGAATTGGACGGCTACGGACAATTCAAGGCTTTGCATGGATCACTTTTCTCCAAATTGTTTCGAGATAAGTACATCCAAAACTCAATTGCATCCGAATTCGATACCTTCCTTGTTTCTTGCAGAAAAATCAAAAACTATTCGGAAGCAACTGAATGTCTATCGCTCTGTTGAAAATATTGATAGTAATGCCCACTCTTCCTATTTACAAATAAAGAACTTAAAAAATAGACTCAAAGTCGAGGTAGAAAATGGGGAACAAACTGAACAGAAACTGTTTGATTTAAATTTGTTGCTTAGAACTAAAATGGAAGAAAGGGATAAAAAAATTTAAGTTCTAAACAACAGACTTCTCACAATTGAGCTCGAGTTAAAGAATTCAGAACTGAAATTAAAAAATCACGTAAAAAAAAGCGAATTCATTTAAAAGAAAAATCAGGGCCAGCAATTTAAGAGCTAAGCGAAGAAATGGAAACGACAACTTATTTCTTATTTCTTCAACTTATTTCTATCTCTTATTTGGCATGGATCAGTTGGATTTCCTCAAAGGGTTGCGTAGGGTAAATTGGAAACCCTCAACAATACGTAACGTTCTTAAGATAAAATTTGCATGTGGAAGTCGTGGCTATAGGTTTTTGCGCAAACAAAAATATCCACTGCCTGCAGAGAGGACTTTAAGGAGAAAGGATGAAAATTTTAAATTTGAGCCTAGAATCCTTGACGATTTCTTCAAATTTTTAGAACTCAGTGTCTGTTCTTTTGAGGATATTGAAAAAGATTGTGGTTTGTATGTAGATGAGATGAAAATCGAAAAAGGTGAAGATTATGATATTTCCTTAGACCGGTTTTTAGGAAACATAACAGTACCAGTTTCATCATCTAACGCAGCAAATGCTTTTGTTGTTATGTTAGGGGGTATTAACAGTCGATGGAAGCAAGTTGTGGGATATCATTTCACTGGACTGGGGACAACCGGTACTCATATGTATGAAATGATTTCAGAAGTAATTTCTAAATCGGAAAAACTCGGTCTCAGAGTTCATTTCGTCACTTCAGATATGGGCCCCTTAAATGTTCAGATGTGGAACGCTTTTAGCTTGAAACATAAAAAGAATGATATAGATTGTAAGATTCCACATCCTATCGACAGCTCTCGTAATTTATATTTTTTTGCAGATGTTCCGCATCTGTTGAAAAATATTACCCAAAGTCTGAACAACAACAAAATCATTGAAATCCCAGAATTCTTGCGAGCAAAATATAACTTACCGTCTGTTTATATTAAACATGACCATATTCAAAAGTTACTGGAGTACCAATCTAACTCCACGTTAAAATTTGCTCCACGTTTAGAGAAATACCATCTTAACCCAAATACATACCAAACAATGCGCGTTTCGACAGGTTTTACATTAATACGTCCAGACGTAAGTGCAGGTCTTCAATTTCTTGCAAGTGAAACGAATGATCCAAGTTTGTACACTACCGGTTGGTTTTTACAAACAGTGCATAAATGGAATTGTAAAATGACTTTGCGCAGATATTCCCTTGCAATTACAGTAAATAATCTGGATGAAGATGTTTAATTCTTTGAGGAGTTTTTGGTTATAATCAGAATTATGACCATAGGCGATAAAGGCCTGTGGAAGCCGGTACAAACAGGTATAAAATTGTCAACTCTATCTTGTATTGAATTAAGTTCACATTTTCTAAAAGATAGAAACTACGATTTTGTTCTTACATCCAGATATTCTCAAGATTGTCTGGAAAATCTCTTTAGCATAGTTAGGGTTAAAGAACCAAAGCCCTCAGCACCAGTGTTACCAGAAAAAAAATTATGATTCTGCTAAATTTAGCAGACTTAGCAGAATATGTTTAATTCCATTTCTGCTCAAAATTCTGCTAACTTTAAGTTACAAAAATAATTCTGCCATCAATAATTTTCTGAAATTAATATACATAAATAATTTTATTTTGATGAGATAGTTGATGAATTACAACTGTTATTTAACGAACTACTAGGTCCAGTTCTCCTCCTGCATTGGAAAAGAATGTATTCATATTTATATTAAAACTATATTAACTAAAGATAGACTGATTCAATTCTAAAACAGTGAGTTATAAATTCTGTAAGTTTAACAGAGCATCTTCCAGAGCTTGTTCCATGTCTGTGCCCTCGTATTTTTCAGAAGTACCGACTTTTCTGATAAAAAAAAGCAAGGCCCTTCGAACTTCAAGCATTATTTCGCACTCTGGTCAAACAAGAACTATGACTCTCAACGCAGTGGAGTCAGCATCTTTATCCACAAATCTTTATCCTATAACTCAATCGCGCTGAACACGAACATACTCTGCAATGCTATCACAGTACACACAAATCCACCTGTCTCATTCTTAAACGTATATATAGAATTTGACTTAGTCCTCCTCGCTCATCATCTTCAAGACCTACTCATTCAACTTCCGCAAAACACAATTGTTGCGGGAGACTTCAATGCGCATAGCCCGCTGTGGGGATGCTCGAATACCAATCCACGGGGAGTACTAGTTGAAGACTGCCTAGACAACAATAACTTAGTAATTCTCTACAATGGTTCTCCCACCCACTTCTCCACAAGATCTACTTTAACTTCCATTGACCTCTCCATGGTTCCCTCGGTACTAGCACCTTTCTGTCACTGGTATACTGATCCAGATCCAAATGGTAGCGATCACTATCCAATCATAATCAATCTATTCACCTCACGATACTTAACATCAAAAGCCAACTGGCCCCTATATCAACTTAAACTCATTCACCTAAACAAAACTTATGCTGTCTCTAAAAACGTAAATAAAGAAGCAGCTACCCTGCGTAAAATTGTGAGAATAGCCGCCACGCAATCCATGCCGTCAACATCTACTCGCAAATCCAAACAACCACCTTGGCTCAATGGCACACTCCTCTTGCAAATAAAAGAAACCAAGAAAGCCTACCAGAACTTTCTTTCTCATCCAGGTCTGCAGACTCAGTTGGCGTATCGAAAGAAGGCTGCTTCGACAAAACGACAAATCAAGCAAGCCAAAAAAGCAAGCTGGGAAACATTTGCCGCTTCATTAGACCCATACACAAACATCACCGAAGCGTGGCAAAAAATTAAGCTCCTATCTGGAAACTATCAGCATAGAACTCTGGCTAACTTATCAACCCCAGCAGGCAACATTACCAACTCCCGCGACATAGCCAATGAATTTGGCAAAATCTGGTCTAACTACTCTTCAAACAATAACTTCTCCGCACAACAAATCATGGAAAAACTGCACTTCACTGTACCAGCACCCCCTCTAGGCAATACCCACCATAACCTTTCATACCCAATAACCCTACACGAGTTAAACTGCGCCTTAAGCACGCTGAAGGGGAAAACACCGGGAAGAGACAAAATCTCCTATGAGATGCTCAAGAGCTCTGCGGCCATATTTCAGATACGACTGGTAAATCTATATAATGAGATTCTATCTTCAGGGACCCGCATGCTTGGTAAATAGCCGAGCTGCACCCTTTACCTAAAACCAAATCTCACACTAACTCCCCGAATGACTACCGACCAATTTCACTAATTACTTGCCTTTCGAAAGGGTTAGAGAAAATCTTAGGTTCACGGCTAGGTTCTTACATAGAAGGTCGTTTATCGAGTGAACAACACGGGTTCAGGATGGGAAGGGGAACTATCTCTCTCCTCCACACATTGGAACACAATCTCTCGAAAGGCTTAGCTAAAAGGCAACACTCTGCCGTCTTAAGTATGGATCTAGAAAAAGCGTTCGATAGAGTATGCCAACATATAGTGGCGAAACAACTTATCGACTGGGAAGTCGATACGACATTCATAAATATAATTCTAAGCTTCCTATTAAATCGAACCATTACGGTGTCAGTCAACGGTTTTCTATCATCCCCCTTCCCCATGCAAAATGGAATCCCACAGGGTCTCGACTTCCCTTTTTAATACTTACATCCACTCCCTCTCGGTCTCTCTCTCCTGCTCACCTAATAGCTCCCACCTCATATATGCAGACAACATTTTAATTTATTCCACAGGCTCAAGAATCGCCGTTGATATTAATCTGGAAAGAAGCGTCTCGATCGTAGAAGCCTGGGCCAACTCATCAGGACCGAAGATATCTCCTAGTAAATCCGAACTCCTTCACGTTTGCCGAAAGATGCACTGTCCAACCAACAACTTACGTATCAATGGAGTGGAAGGGAAAGACAACATAAAGATTTAAGGAATCATCTTCAATAAATCTCTTCGCTGGAAGGAACATATAAGACTTGTACAACAGAAACTCCGAAAAGTCAACCAGTTAATGCGCACTATCGCCGGTCATACGTTTGGTCCACCAATTAAGGCATCGAAGGAAATTGCGAGATCTTTAACGGAAGGCATACTAAACTTTGGAATAGTCCTCTATGGTACAGCTAAGAAAACGCAACTAACAAAAATCCAAGTTGCTTTGAACGCAGTACATAGAACAGCATTGGGAGCCCTCAGGTCGACTCCAATATCGTCCTTGAGAATAGAAAGTGGGACCCTACCGCTGGAATTATACATCAAAAAACATCAACTAGAATTGGTCGCCAAAAACCTAGCCAATCCTTACAAACCCTATCATATCACTCTTAAGGACTTAATTGAAAATCCAGCATATGGCCACTTCCAGTCTTGCCTTCAAAAGGCGCTGTCTATCTACGAACAGCTAAGCATACCGGTGCCACAATTACTTCCCTGTCCTCAGATCCCCTACCCACTTCAGCAAGAGAACCCCAACTTCACCATGCATGCCTTCAGCAGCTTGAAAAAAAGTACCACTAGCCAGTTACAATATAATGTAAAGCACAGAGAAATTGTATCCGACTTAACAGTAAAACGGTTCATATATACAGATGCGTCTAAAACTTCTCTAGCCACCACGTATGCAGTTGTTGAATACAAACCCACAGATAAGTCATTCCTAGCTCTAGAACCTGCCCACCTAAATAGCTCTGTAGACGTCCAAACAGCTGAAATATGGGCAATCGCTCGCGCAATCCTACTCTCTCTGAATTTACATGTACCGACCATAATTTTTTTGGATTCCAAGTCCTCCATTGATGCTATCTCCAACAAGAAAAATCGGAACTATATTCCAACACAGCTAAGGAACCTCTTAGCCTCTCAAAAGGACATAGCACTCTGCTGGGTTCAAGGGCATGTCGGTACACCGGGCAATACATTTGCAGACGAAATAGCAGGAAGACTGTCTAGACTCCCTCAAAATGGGGATGGTATCATTCCCCCTTCCGAAAACTTTTGATTATGCAGGAAGACAACGCTGCAATCTGGGCCCATAGAACAACCTTTCTGAAGTCTCACTGGTCACGACTCTATGCCCAACATACGACCCCACCATGCCACGGAGATTAGCCACAATTCTGATCAGATTAAGATTAGGTCACACGAAAGGATACCTAATTTTAAGAAAAGACCCACCAACATGCACCCACTGTCAAAATAGACTTACCACAAAGCACATCCTCGAAGAATGCCCAGAAACCTCTTCCTTTTTTCACCATCACATACCCCCTTTAGACGTCCTTTTAAACCCAACACAAAACTCGAACTCCCAACTCTTTCAACTCCTCTCCCATCTAAATATTCTAAACCAAATTTAATAGGCTTACTTTTCCAATAACACTATGTAAAATTGCCAAAATTAAGAAATAGTGTGAAAACCTTGTGTAAATCAGCGCCACATGTACTTAGCTTACTAGGCGCCTATCTTGCTCTGTCTAATCTTTAGGCTGTAGCTAAGGAAAATAAAATAAAATAAATAAATAATAATTTAAACTGGAACAAAATATCTATTCCAATTGACCGTGCTATTTCAACCGTCTGTTCACTTGTCTTGATTGAATTGTATGCAGTGCAATGCAATTTTCCCAATATGCACATAAGAAACTGTCACGGCGCACCGTCCAGTGTGAAAGCATACATACGATCACATGGGCCACTAGGTCCTCGGTCGCCGTACGGTCCCCGTGTGTTGCAGTGGCGCGGGCGGCTGCTAAAAAACGGCGAGAAACCGTACGGCCAAACTTAAATTGAGCAGTCGTTCACACTATACGGATTATGCAGGGTTTTTGCACGGTTGTTGCACGAATTTGTTCCTATCACATGCTAAACTTATTATAAAATAACAATTTAAACTGGAGCAAAAAATCTATCCCAATTGACCGTGCTATTTCAACTGTCTGTTCACTTGTCTTGATTGAATTGTATGCAGTGCAATGAAATTTTCCCAACATGCACATAAGAAACTGTCACGGTGCACCGTCCAATGTGAAAGCATCCATTTGATCACATGGGCAACTAGGTCCTCGCTCGCCGTCCGGTCGCCGTGTGTTGCAGTACGGCTGCTACACGGCGGCCGTACGGCGACCGTGCCGTGACCGCGCAATGTGAAAGGGACCATATACTTCTTCGCGCCACTAAAAAAATTTCACCGTACGGCGAGAAACCGTACGGCGCAAACCGTGCAGTGTGAAACTAGCCTTACTTGTTGATAATTTTTTAGAATCAAATGTTACACTTTACATTGAGCTCCATTTTTGATTATTTTTTTTTTCCGGAATTAGTTAAATCATTTATTTTTTCTGAACGCACGAAATTTAGAAGGTGGTTGGGTGGAATTTGTAAGGCAAAGTTCGTTATCTTATAATTTCAGTTCAATCATGGCCTGGACTTGGACTCCTCAGCTAAGGGAAATAAAATGTTTTATTTCCCCAAAGATAAGGAAAGGAGAGAATTATGGGCGAAGGCAATTAATAGAGCGAATTGGACGGCTACGGACAATTCAAGGCTTTGCATGGATCACTTTTCTCCAAATTGTTTCGAGATAAGTACATCCAAAACTCAATTGCATCCGAATTCGATACCTTCCTTGTTTCTTGCAGAAAAATCAAAAACTATTCGGAAGCAACTGAATGTCTTACGCTCTGTTGAAAATATTGATAGTGTTTAGTTTCTTCAACATCGTAAATTTTCCCATAACGTAAACTTCCTCGAAATCGTCACTTTTAACGTAACGTAATCTTACTTTAGCTTACTTTCAATTGTAGCAATATTTTGTCGTGTTTTTCTTTATTTCTATACTCATGCCTGTTCCGGTGGAAGCTTGGTCAGCGGATTTCACAAGCATACATGCCACCCGATCGTGCTCGAGGGATCCGCTGCCAAGCTTGCATTTTGCTAGTCATCGGAGCTCGCATGGCCAGAGCTTCAGCGTGCCTTTATTATTCTTTTCTTATCGCATTTTTATACGAGCTCCGATTTCCCATGCTGCATTGTCAACAATAAGACGATGGGACATGGGAAATCGGGGACTCAGCAGTTTTGAGTTGTAAGTGGACATCAGGTCCACCAGTAAAAATTTATATGAATAAACTCACTTGATTACGAACTCCCGAATCAGTCGGACCGCTTTCATTTCACACATATCGCAAGGGCTGCAGTGGTATCAAGAACCGCTGCAGTAATCTACAGTAGTAGTCACAGGTGAACCACCTGTGGCCATTTCTTTTCTACCACCCCTAGTTAATTAACAATTGAAGTGACTTAGTTAGTGCAAAGTGAAGTGGTTAAGAATAGTGAAACCGACACAGCCTCAGCGGTACACTGCACCACTGTCGCATCGACGCAAGTACCACGCACTTGCGCTCGTCTACGCTCGGTTCGCACTTCACTCGACTAGCAAAATAGCTAGCCGCATCATTGGTGACCCCGACGTGATCTACAGGCGTTCGACGCCTGTTCTGCTTGATTCAACACCATTCATCGTTTGGTAACGCTGCATCGTCCCGTCGGTCGCAGTTGGAGTGCACGCGCAGCAAGGCCGTCCTCAGCTACATTTCTCGGTGGTAAACACAAGGTTTGCTACACACCTCGTACATCGTTTGGTAGCGCTGCATCGTCCTGTCGGTCGCAGTTGGAGTGCACGCGCAGCAAGGCCGTCCTCAGCTACATCTCACGGTGGTAAACACGGGGTTTGCCACACATACATTCACACATCGTTTGGTAGCGCTGCATCGTCCTGTCGGTCGCAGTTGGAGTGCACGCGCAGCGTCCTCAGCTACATTTCACGGTGGTAACCACGGGGTTTGCCACACATACATCATACATCGTTTGGTGGTGCTGCATCGTCCTGTCGGTCGCAGTTGTAGTGCACGCGCAGCGTCCTCAGCCACATTTAAACTTGTCATAGCTTCAGTGCGCACACGCACACTCATCAGCCCGGTATGGGTACAATGGAAGAGTTGGTCAGTCAACAACGGATTACCGGTTCCGAGATCCAGCGCGTTGTGTCCAACTACAAGCGCGACTCTGCATCCCGAAAAAACATCGAATATCTACAAAAGAGGCTCACCACCTTGGAAGGTCTGTGGCAGCAATTTGAGACGACTGATAACGAAATTCGAACCTCGCATAGCGCACAGATCGCCCATCATTATTTCACCCAAGATTACTACGCAGCGATTCGCGACGGTTATGAAAAGGCACAAGCCGACATGCTTGCAAGGATGTCGCTCCCAGACGATCCGAAAGATGACTTGCCCGCAAAAAAGGACGATGAGCCTCCTGGCACACTGAACGGAGCCGCTCCCGAACCACCAACCAATCCGGCGATCAAAAAGCAGAATTCCCTAATCTCTGCCCAGCAGAGATTCTTGTCCGGAGTTTTTGCCAGCAGCGAGCAACTGTCCGAGCAGGCTCGCCGAATTAAGGCCCAGCTCGTTGAGCAAGCCTGGGAACGCATTCTGAAATATCATCAGCAAATTTGGGAGACTGTGGACGACCCAGTCAATCAGGGCTATGACTTCGAATCTTTCTGCAACCTACAAGAGCAGACCTCCAAGATGTTAATCGAGCTTCACCAGCGAACGGAATTGCACAAGCCCATGATGACCGGTGAGCATCAACCGAGTCCAGCGTCTCCTACCACGATGAAGCTTCCACAGATCGCTCTCCCAACTTTCGACGGGGATTATCTAAACTGGAGACAGTTTAGGGATCTATTCCTACAGCTGGTTCATAATCAGCCCATCGCCGACTGCCAAAAGCTTTGGTACCTGAAATCGAGCCTGTCAGGAGAGGCCGAGCGGCTGATTCGGCATGTCACTCCCGCCGACGCCAACTACAGTGCAGCGTGGAAAACCATCAGCGACCGCTACGAAAATACAAGGTGGCTTGTCTCTGCATTTCTGGGTAAACTTCTGGCGCAACCTACAGTCTCGCAAGACAATTGCTCCAGCATTAAGACTCTACATGACACCACTCAAGAGTGTCTCTTTGGACTTCAGAACTTGGGCGTAAATACTATGCACTGGGATCCTCTCCTGGTGCACCTTCTCGTGCGTAAGCTGGACAGATCAACGCATTTGTCATGGGAACAATCTCTTGATGACCCCAGATCACTGCAATCAATGGCTAATTTCCTACTCTTCCTGGAACGTGGATTCCACTCGCTGGAGGTGTTAGGAGGCAGACCGCGTCAACGGAACGAGGGTGGCACGAAGGGGGCAACCTCGTCAAAGGTTCTGGCCGTTTCCGTTGACGAAGCCTGTCCCCATTGCCAGGGTGAACATCGGTTGCACACATGTCCTGGGTTCCTGAAGCTCTCACCAACAGGTCGCCTCGCAATTGTTAAAACTGCCAATCGATGCTTCAATTGTTTAGGACGCGGTCATAAGGCCACTGACTGTGGTTCGCCCTTCAGGTGCCGAAAATGCTCTCGTCAACACCACACTCTGATCCACCTGGAAGCCGAAGTCACCACCAAGAACTCTGCACCCAACCCTGCGAAGGAGTCCACTATCAAGCCGGCTCCCCCCGCAGCCAATCAATTGACGTCAGCACCATGCGCTGAGCTGCCCTCCGAGGACTCCGTTCAGAATCAGCCGGCATCGTTAGCCACCAAGACTAAAACATCTTACGTTCTGCTCAGCACGGTGATCCTTAACGTAATGGACGTCACTGGTGTTTCGGTCAACGTGAAAATTTCATCACGCACAACGTCTTTCGGTGCCCGGATGGAGGCGCACGTACTACAGCATATTGTCTCGCAGCAACCTGTACGAGACATCGATACTTCTAAATGGGATATTCCACGAAATCTAGTGCTCGCCGATCCTGATTTCAATCTATCACGGCGCATCGACCTCCTCATCGGGGCGGAGTTGTTTTTTACCATACTCTCAGTGGGGCAAGTCAAGTTAAGGGATGGCCTGCCCATCCTACAAAACACGCTGTTTGGCTGGACAGTGGCAGGAAGTGTTCCTACGCCGAATCCCGACGATCCAACGGTAGCTACGTGCTGCATTGCTAGCCAAACCGAGGAGGCTCTCTAGCAACAAATGGAGAAATTCTGGAAGCTGGAAGAAGTCTGTGAGGAACGCAGTCTGACTGCCGCCGAAACGCAATGCGAGAAACACTTCGTGAACACCTTTTCTCGCGATACATCAGGACGATTTGTTGTCCAATTACCATTCTCCAATCGTCGTCACGACTTGGGAGCGTCTCAAGAAATCGCAACGCAGCGCTTCCATGCTTTGGAACGCAAACTATCTAAGAATGCTGAACTCAAAACTCAATACGTGGACTTCATGAACGAGTTCCTTGCCTTGGGGCACATGCAGCAGATACACAATACACAATGTCAAGCTCCGCACTACTACTTGCCACATCATGCAGTACTGAAGCCTGATAGCAGCACCACTAAACTTCGAGTGGTATTCGACGCATCAGCCAAGACTTCATCAAACATCTCGCTAAACGAAGCTCTCCATACAGGCCCCACCATTCAAGACGACGTCTTCTCCATCTTGTTAAGATTCCGAATACCAAGGTTCGTCGTCACAGCTGACATCGAGAAGATGTATAGACAGATTCTGGTTACAAAGGCGGACAGAGCATATCAGAGGATACTCTGGAGAGAGAATCCAAACGAGGACCTCAAGCACTTTGAATTGTGCACCGTGACATACGGGACAACCTGCGCTCCCTACCTGGCAACTCGATGTCTCAAGCAATTAGCGATAGAAGAAAGGGAACGCAATCCACTCGGAGCCCAGGCGCTCCTACGGGATTTCTATGTTGATGACGTCTTGACAGGGAGCGACAATCTCCCAGAACTGTTAGAAACACAACGACAGCTCCAAGCGATTCTACAGCGAGCCGGCTTTAACCTGCGCAAGTGGTGTGCCAATAACTCCCGCCTACTTGAGAAAATCGCACCAACTGATAACATACTACAGCTCGATTTCGACAGCAAGACCGAGGATGACACCAAAATAATGGGATTGACTTGGCTACCCAAAACAGACGTGCTCGCAATTAGATCTACATGGCCAGAGGGCGGTAGAATAACTAAGCGCAGCGCCCTCTCCGACATAGCCCACATTTTCGACCCTCTAGGACTTCTCGCTCCCGTGGTAGTAGTGGCTAAAATGTTCCTGCAGCAATTATGGGTACTCAAGCTTGACTGGGATGCGGCGCTGCCGCAAGAACTGCATTTCACATGGAAAAAATTTAGGGACAATCTCCAAACCCTAAGCAGCATATGGATTCCAAGGCATGTACTAACTCAACGGCAATCCAAAACCATACAGATACACATCTTTGCGGACGCTTCAGAGAAGGCCTATGGCGCAGTAGCTTACGTCCGGTCAATAGACACGGACAATGTGGTAGCAGTAAGACTACTATGTTCAAGAAGCCGTGTAGCTCCCGTTAAACAAATCACACTTCCGCGGTTGGAACTTTGCGCCGCGAAATTAGCAGCCGACCTATCGGACCGAATTCGGTCTGACCTCAGAATCAACCACCTAGCTGTATTTCTATGGAGTGATTCCGAGATCGTACTGTCCTGGATAAACTCCACCTCTTCAAGCTTCCACACCTTTGTCGCCAACCGTGTGGCAGCAATACAACGATCAACAGTCGCGCAGCAATGGCGCCACGTCGCCTACAAGGACAATCCCGCTGATTTGCTCTCCAGAGGGACACAGCCGGACAAGTTGGCAGCCACCAGCATGTGGTTCTACGGCCCTTTCTTCCTGCATGGCAATGAGTCCGGCTGGCCTTCAGTTTTTGAAAAGCTCACAGAGCACCCAGACGAAAGAAGAGAGAAGCCAAGGGTCGCATTAGGCGCAACACGGACTCCCCAGGCGGATCACATAGTCGACGACATCGATCACAAGAACTCATTTAGACACCTTCAACGCATCATCGCGTACATCCTACGCTTTGTAAGAAGAGCTCGACGAGAAGGTGTCCCGCCTGGCGAATCCCGCCTTTCAGTGATGGAATTGAACGACGCTGAGATTCTCATCATTAAGGTCATGCAGCAAAGAGAATACAGCAACGAATTGGCTGACCTCGGTCGTTTTGGAGAGGTGAGAAAGGGTAGCTCACTAGCTGGACTCACACCGTTCATTGACGCAGCAGGAGTTCTTCGGGTCGGAGGGCGCCTAGAGGCTTCCAACGCTCCGAGCGACGCCAAGCACCCCATGGTGCTGCCTTCATCCTCGGTGCTAACTAAGCACCTCTTAACTGACCTTCACTTGGAAAATAAACATGTTCCCCCTGGAGCCCTTCTTGCCACGGCGAGGCAGAAATATTGGCCGATGAAGGGCAAGACTCTCACCAGAGCTGTGGTGCATCACTGCATCAAGTGCACCAGGGCAAAGCCAAGGCAAATGTCACAGCTCATGGGTAACCTACCTGCCGACCGAGTGCATCCGGCGCGTCCCTTTTTTAACTCCGGCGTCGACTTCGCTGGCCCTGTGTGGACCCACTACAAGCTACGTGGCAAGCGGCCGCAAAAATCGTACATTGCGATCTTCTGCTGCTTTTCCACAAAGGCGGTTCACCTGGAACTGGTAACCGATCTGACCACTGACGGCTTTCTGGGAGCGCTTAGACGTTTCATTGGCAGACGAGGCCATTGTCGCAACATCTATTGCGACAATGCAACGAACTTCGTTGGAGCGAGAAATCAGCTGCAAGACATACGGGAAATCCTGCAGTCATCAAAAACGCTCGACAAGCTCGCTTACGAGTGTAGCATCAAGGGCGCTGACTTCCATATGATCCCTCCGCGCTCTCCACATTTCGGCGGTCTTTGGGAGGCGGCGGTGAAGTCCGCTAAGTACCTGCTCTATCGAACACTTAATGTGGCTTCCCTGACTTACGAGGAACTGGAGACGGTCGTCATCGAGATCCAGGCCATTCTGAATTCGAGGCCAATCACTCCCATGTCATCCGACCCCAACGACTTGAGCGCGTTAACTCCAGGCCATTTTTTGATTGGAGAACCACTCACCGCTTCAGTGGAGGCGACGGCACAGCCTCCCAAGGCCACTCTGCTAACCCGCTGGAAGCTCGTTGCTCACCGGAAAAATGAATTTTGGCGCCGGTGGTCCAAGGAATATCTAAGCACGCTGCAACATCGTCATCAATGGAAATACCGTGAAGCAAATTTACAGCCCGGCACACTGGTCATCTTGAAGGAGGATAACCTACCACCGCTAAGATGGCCACTAGGACGCGTGGTTAGCGTCATGCCGGGAAGGGATGGTTTGGTGCGCGTCGCAGAAGTACGTACAGGCAACACCACGCTTAAACGCGCCATACACAAACTCGCTCCTCTTCCTCTGGATGCACCAGAGGAAAATGTCGACGCTGAGAATCAGGCCAAGGACGAGCCGGAAATGTCGCCGGACACGTCGCAAGCTCCAGCCTGGCTAAACCGCGTACCAAGCACCTCGACAGATTCCACCTCGAGACCTCGCAAAAAGACTCGCACAACGCTTACGTCAGCAATGGTCACATTGTTGATTGCATGCCTAAGTTCGTCATCGGCCACAGTCATGCGACCTGTAGAAATCACGAAATTCGATTCCACTCCGAGCATATACTTCGGCGGCTTGGGAGCAGCCAACATCATCAATAGCGAATGGAATCTAGTAGCGTATTATGGCATGCAGCCTTACTGGGAAGATCACAAGTTGCTAATGAAGATTCAACGGACCCTGCATGGCGTATGCGCCGCCCTCATGACGATTCACAACGATAGCAACACCAGCTCCTGTCAGAGATTCCTCCAACAACTCCAAGAGACATGGGATGAGGTGTCTACAAGTAACAGCCTACTGCTGCCTAAAGGTTCAATGCGATCCAAGAGGGGAGCCATGAATTTCATCGGAAACCTAGCCAATGCGCTATTCGGTGTACTGGATGAGAAATACGCCAACACAATGGCAGACACCATCGATTCAATTACCAGCAACGAGGAACATCTCATTCAATTGACTCGGAATCAGACGTCCATCCTTGATGCCACGCTCAACATCATCCAGAGTGATCGCGACTCGACGGTCCAACAACTGCAGCACATGGAAGAGCAGCTCAACAACACCATCGAACAGATGAGGGAAGTCCGTGACGCTCTACAATAGCAGACGTTAATGCAGACATTCACGTCCATGTCACTGCAAGCCGTGCTAGCCCTCGCCAAATATCATCGAACACAGAACGCACTAATCGATGTGCTAGCCAGCACTCATCAAGGCTTTGTTAGCCCGCTGCTGCTATCCCCAGAGCAATTCGCCCAAGAACTCATGAAGATCAAAAACAGATTACCAGATTCCATGAAGTTGCCCACCATAGGAAATGACATCCTCCAGTTCTACAGACTCGTTACCATAGAAGGCAGACCCACAGCGAGGTACATCATCTTCAAGATCCGGATCCCACTACTGACACCAGAAGACTTCGAGCTGTTCCAAGTCCTTCCGGTACCAACAAGAGTTAACGGGACATTTGTTGCCATACAACCATCCTTTCCGTTTCTACTGATGAGCTTACATCGTGACCAATACTACGCGCTGACCGAAATGGAACTATTGTCTTGTCTCTCAATTGCAGACGGCAAACACCTGTGCAAACAAAAGCATCCATTGCACCGCAAGGGGTCAGCCGTCAGTGCCTGCGAGATCCAGCTATTTAACCACAATCCAGCTGATAGCTCGTGTCAGATCATGAACATGGGGTCCGGTCCCCATTGGATTCAACTTGCGGATCCGAATCAATGGATTTATGCCCTAGCTCACGCCACCACCGTCAATGTTGTATGCGGTAACGATGTCACTCATGCCACCTTCGAAGCTAGTGGTCTGCTTAAGCTTCGAAGCGACTGCGTGGTCAAACAGGACTTCATCACCCTCCAGGGTCACTCTGCAGCTACCACGCAAATCAAAACATCGTATATACCTGAGCTAAATCTGACTGACACTCTAACGTCAGCTCAGCTTAGCCCTGCGCTACAGCTGGCATCACGCCCTCGTCCGCCCGTGTCCGACATACAGACCCTGAAAAGACAACTAGACCAGCTACAGTATGAGTTGCCACGGCAAAGGAACCATCGCGACGTCCATCACCTGGCAATCAGCTACATCGGCTTGACAATGTGCTTAGCACTCATGACCTACCTCATTTGGAGATGTCGTCAACGCTTGAAACAACGAACACCAACTCCAGCTCCACGGTCCCTACGGAGCCCAAGCAGTCAGGATTTCACCGTGGATTTTAATGCTTGAGCTCAAGCGCTCAAGGGCCGGGAGTATGTTTAGTTTCTTCAACATCGTAAATTTTCCCATAACGTAAACTTCCTCGAAATCGTCACTTTTAACGTAACGTAATCTTACTTTAGCTTACTTTCAATTGTAGCAATATTTTGTCGTGTTTTTCTTTATTTCTGTACTCATGCCTGTTCCGGTGGAAGCTTGGTCAGCGGATTTCACAAGCATACATGCCACCCGATCGTGCTCGAGGGATCCGCTGCCAAGCTTGCATTTTGCTAGTCATCGGAGCTCGCATGGCCAGAGCTTCAGCGTGCCTTTATTATTCTTTTCTTATCGCATTTTTATACGAGCTCCGATTTCCCATGCTGCATTGTCAACAATAAGACGATGGGACATGGGAAATCGGGGACTCAGCAGTTTTGAGTTGTAAGTGGACATCAGGTCCACCAGTAAAAATTTATATGAATAAACTCACTTGATTACGAACTCCCGAATCAGTCGGACCGCTTTCATTTCACACATATCGCAAGGGCTGCAGTGGTATCAAGAACCGCTGCAGTAATCTACAGTAGTAGTCACAGGTGAACCACCTGTGGCCATTTCTTTTCTACCACCCCTAGTTAATTAACAATTGAAGTGACTTAGTTAGTGCAAAGTGAAGTGGTTAAGAATAGTGAAACCGACACAGCCTCAGCGGTACACTGCACCACTGTCGCATCGACGCAAGTACCACGCACTTGCGCTCGTCTACGCTCGGTTCGCACTTCACTCGACTAGCAAAATAGCTAGCCGCATCAGATAGTAATGCCCACTCTTCCTATTTACAAATAAAGAACTTAAAAAATAGACTCAAAGTCGAGGTAGAAAATAGGGAACAAACTGAACAGAAACTGTTTGATTTAAATTTGTTGCTTAGAACTAAAATGGAAGTAAGGGATAAACAAATTGACGTTCTAAACAACAGACTTCTCACAATTGAGCTCGAGTTAAAGAATTCAGAACTGAAATTAAAAAATCACGTAAAAAAAAGCGAATTCATTTAAAAGAAAAATCAGGGCCAGCAATTTAAGAGCTAAGCGAAGAAATGGAAACGACAACTTATTTCTTATTTCTTCAACTTATTTCTATCTCTTATTTGGCATGGATCAGTTGGATTTCCTCAAAGGGTTGCGTAGGGTAAATTGGAAACCCTCAACAATACGTAACGTTCTTAAGATAAAATTTGCATGTGGAAGTCGTGGCTATAGGTTTTTGCGCAAACAAAAATATCCACTGCCTGCAGAGAGGACTTTAAGGAGAAAGGATGAAAATTTTAAATTTGAGCCTAGAATCCTTGACGATTTCTTCAAATTTTTAGAACTCAGTGTCTGTTCTTTTGAGGATATTGAAAAAGATTGTGGTTTGTATGTAGATGAGATGAAAATCGAAAAAGGTGAAGATTATGATATTTCCCTAGACCGGTTTTTAGGAAACATAACAGTACCAGTTTCATCATCTAACGCAGCAAATGCTTTTGTTGTTATGTTAGGGGGTATTAACAGTCGATGGAAGCAAGTTGTGGGATATCATTTCACTGGACTGGGGACAACCGGTACTCATATGTATGAAATGATTTCAGAAGTAATTTCTAAATCGGAAAAACTCGGTCTCAGAGTTCATTTCGTCACTTCAGATATGGGCCCCTTAAATGTTCAGATGTGGAACGCTTTTAGCTTGAAACATAAAAAGAATGATATAGATTGTAAGATTCCACATCCTATCGACAGCTCTCGTAATTTATATTTTTTTGCAGATGTTCCGCATCTGTTGAAAAATATTACCCAAAGTCTGAACAACAACAAAATCATTGAAATCCCAGAATTCTTGCGAGCAAAATATAACTTACCGTCTGTTTATATTAAACATGACCATATTCAAAAGTTACTGGAGTACGAATCTAACTCCACGTTAAAACTTGCTCCACGTTTAGAGAAATACCATCTTAACCCAAATACATACCAAACAATGCGCGTTTCGACAGATTTTACATTAATACGTCCAGACGTAAGTGCAGGTCTTTAATTTCTTGCAAGTGAAACGAATGATCCAAGTTTGTACACTACCGGTTGGTTTTTACAAACAGTGCATAAATGGTATTGTAAAATGACTTTGCGCAGATATTCCCTTGCAATTACAGTAAATAATCTGGATGAAGATGTTTAATTCTTTGAGGAGTTTTTGGTTATAATCAGAATTATGACCATAGGCGATAAAGGCCTGTGGAAGCCGGTACAAACAGGTATAAAATTGTCAACTCTATCTTGTATTGAATTAAGTTCACATTTTCTAAAAGATAGAAACTACGATTTTGTTCTTACATCCAGATATTCTCAAGATTGTCTGGAAAATCTCTTTAGCATAGTTAGGGTTAAAGAACCAAAGCCCTCAGCACCAGTGTTACCAGAAAAAAAATTATGATTCTGCTAAATTTAGCAGACTTAGCAGAATATGTTTAATTCCATTTCTGCTCAAAATTCTGCTAACTTTAAGTTACAAAAATAATTCTGCCATCAATAATTTTCTGAAATTAATATACATAAATAATTTTATTTTGATGAGATAGTTGGTGAATTACAACTGTTATTTAACGAACTACTAGGTCCAGTTCTCCTCCTGCATTGGAAAATAATGTATTCATATTTATATTAAAAATATATTAAATAAAGATAGACTGATTTAATTCTAAAACAGTGAGTTATAAATTCTGTAAGTTTAACAGAGCCTCTTCCAGAGCTTGTTCCATGTCTGTGCCCTCGTATTTTTCAGAAGTACCGACTTTTCTGATCACTTTATCAGGTATTTGATAATTATAGCAGCAAACGCCACTATCATCATTAAGATTGTCTCTTATATAAAGAATACTGTTTATTAAAGTTGTTGTTAATAATCTATTTCTTTGTTTGGTTTTAACTAAATTTAGAGAGCTGAAAACACGTTCAATGGACTCATTAGAAATTGGTAAAGTAATTAAGGATAGGGAAAATTCACAGAGATCACTAAATGGATTTTGGCCACTAGCATCTTTATAACTGCAAACTTCACTCCAAAATGACACCGTTTCATTGGTTTCTTCCCACTTAATCATCAACAGATTATTCCATTGCTTATTACGGTTTTTCCCGTGGAAAAACTGTTAGAACCCCTCACAACAACGGGGCGAACGGGTCCTTGTCCGGCCGAACCCAGAGAAGGGTCGTGGGCGCCAGTGATCCTTAATTTAAGGACCCGTTCTAAGATTTTCTCCGACCGGAAAATCACTCTACGTTAACCGAGCACGAAAGACAAACTGCTCAACGTCACAGATATCGCACACAAATGGATCTAAGCAGCTCTCAATTTAAATTATAATTCTTTTGATTCTAATTCCAGCGTTTAATTCGGTTTCAAGTTTGTCACAGTTAGCAATTATTAATGAAATCGTTAGCCTAAATATAAATCGCTACCTAATTTCTTTATCTACCTGACTCCTTAATATCTAGGGCACCTCTGGTGTATCTCCTCGACGATGTTAATGATGGTGCTCGTTCCGACGGTACTTCCCCAGGATAATTCTAACGTTGCTGCAATCTTGTCACGTAGTTGATGATCACTCTCCTTCTTAAGATCTCCGGAAACTTCCTAACCCGTCACCGACTTGTGATCGGGTTCCTCGATGATTCTTCAAAATTCCGACTTGCCGCAATTCTTCGCGATATTCACGTCGCACACCTTATTTATCTCTATTTCCTAAACTAACCTAAACCTAATACCCAATTCAAACTAATCCTGATTACTTCTAATATTCACTTCTTATATCCCTATACCCTAACTAATTATAATATTTATTTCCTCGTTAACCTTCTTGTCCCGAATTTTACCAGCAACATTCTAATGCGTGCGTACGATTTATCTTTTTAGGTGACAGGCTGAGCGAAGGTGCCACGTACAGTGAATTCACATTGGGTGCATTAAGGAGATCACAAAGGTAATTATTACTTCATTCATTCACTGTAGTTACAACTAACTCTATTCTTTTCTTTCGTTTCAGGGCACCAGTGAAATGCTCACAAATTTTATGAGACAAATCCGTAGGTATGTTGAAATGTTTGAGCAATTCTTTGATACATGGCTTTTGGACTCTTAAGCACTACCTACTTATCAACGGAAAAAAATTAATTGTCTTTAATATACTGAGGTTTTCTGGCAACCTTTTTATCATTTGCTTTACTAGCTCTAAAAGGAAATCTTTACAAATTTGTCTGAAATTGATTTCATCATCTTCAGAAATCTTACCAGATTGTTTCAGTAAAAATAACTCATGTTCGCAATCGAATCCGAGATTAGGACTAGTTACCATGTGTTCCGGAAGTAGATCGTTATGTAATTCAAAATAATCTGGGATAAACGCAATTCTTTTAGTTAGTAAAAGTATTAAATACTCCATATCGCTCAGCACTTTTACAAAATCTGCTTTATTACTTTCAAATATTTTACTAACTCTTTGAATTTCAGTTAAAATTGGTAACAAAAATTTTAAATAAGCAAAACTTTACTCCTTTTCATATATATTCAATAATGTTTTAGCTGTATAGCAATTTCTTTTGTTTGGGCTAATTGAAAGTGAGTTTTCAATTCTAAGTACTGATCAAGTACCCTTTTTACTGCTGTTTCTATTGACAACCAACGCGTTTTCGTAGACTGGGTAATTTTCAATGGTTTTTTCCCATCATTAATTAATCGGTAAAGTTTTTCGTACTCTGTCTGCCGAAGTGGAGAACGGCTAAACCAATTATATGTCTCATTTATCATGTACTCGATTTCGTTTGGAATATATTTATCAGCAGCTGCAGAGACACATAATTGTAACGAATGGCAAACACATGGAGTCAGTATAATATTTGGATTTATATTTTTTTTAATTCCTACTATATTACACCGTTATTTGCACTTATCATAACGGCAGCATTGTCTGTGCCAAGTCCGGTCATTTTATCGATATTTAATTGAAATTCGTTTAAAACTGAAACGACAGTGGTTGCAACACTCCTAGCATCACAGTTTTGTAGTTCTTCTAATTTTAAAAATAATGGCCGCTATTCACAGTCGTCATAAAGTTGGCTTTGAGTTAAAGCTGACTTTAGTGTCGTATTATTAATATGACACTAAAGTCAGCTTTAACTTAAAGCCAACTTTATGACGACTGTGAATAGCGGCCGATGTTTTTAATTTCCCGTCCCTCTGACTGAAATATTTTATTACTACAGCTAAATGGTTCGTCACTGAAATATCGGTTGATTCGTCTATAATCAAGCTAAATGGACTAGCTCCAATATCCAGAAGTAATTTCTCAATAAAGTGTGGTCTCCACACATTGAAAATAATGCTTGTGCATTTTGTTCTTGCCAGATTACTATTCTGACATATAATACTATCTGAGAAATTTTTTTTATTTACCTTGGTTCAATGATCTATGTATAGATGTAATGCTGACATGCTTCGCGATGTATAGTGAAGTTCTGGCTTCTGACGCGAAAATCTTGGCATTGAACCGATGCTTCCGAAATGGAATGATTTGCTGTCTCCCGGAACTAAACGGTTGACGATTCATCATATGTTTTTTCGATGTACTGTGGTCCTCAATCGTCGATCGCTTAGATCCTAGAGTGATCCCATAAAATTTGCACTTCACATTTCTGGCATCTAAAATTTGTAGCCAATCTTTAAATTGGTTTTCTGTCATCCACGATTCTCGGACTTTTTGAACATATTTTTTTTCGGTTTTTGCTGACTTGTCGAAGGGTCTGTTATGTCGACGTCAGACGAAGAAGAACTGACTGACCTTTCGAGCAAGTCCACTTCCACAACATTCTTATTAATTGTTCCAATGCTGGGATCGTCTGTCGATTCTCCCAGGTTAGTTTTCGCGATGACATTGAAATACCTTTATATAAAGAACATATTTAAATATGGGACCATATTTGTATTTTGGTAAATCGCATAACTTTTCATTTTGAAGCGAATTCATGCACAATTCGCATTTATATTTTGTTTTATTCACTGTATTCACTCTTCGCAATTCAACCCACACTCGAAATCAACGCAAAAACAAGATACGAATGACACTACTAGGAAAAATATAATTGTCTTACTTGGAATAGTTTTTTCTGTTTTAAACATAAATTTAAATTCATTGGCGTAATCTACTACAAAATCATGAAAATCTATTTCGTTTCTGGGAAAGTTCGAAATGGAAAAGTAAAACTTTTATTTTCTTCTTTTATAACAATCGAAATTATGATTTTAGCAGAATCGGCAGAATCCAGTTCTCTTTCAATTCTGCTAAAAGTTCTGCTAAGTTTTTGCTGAAAATTTCCTCTGCTAAATAATATTTTTCGCTGCTAAATTTTGTTGGGTCGCCCGTGTGATTTCAAATTTTGAATTGAGGACTAGGAGTAGGCTGTGCATACTGAGGGAGATTGAAGGAAATTGGTTTTTTTTTTAATTTTTTTGAAGGGTGAGTAGGCGAGAAAGAAAAAAACAATTTGCGGAGCCGGAAAATCGAAAAAAAAGAGTTTTTTGAGTCGTGTGTGAAATAATTAGCTCGATTAGGACGTTAAGTTAAGTAATTCCGGACGGTATATAATTTCTAGAGATTATCAAAGCATTAAAGTATGAGATCTTCACATGGAAACGAAACCAATTGAAACCTATCCGGTGCATGAATATTTACGGGCTAAACTTTGTTCGTTATACGAAAAAGATTGTATTTTTGATAAATTTCAATGCTGCTGAAAGAAAAGATTATGGAAAATGAAATACGAAAAAAAATTAACAACAAATAACAACCTTAAATAAGAATTTAAATAACTAAAATAATTAAAATGACTGACATACAGTACAGAAAGGACAGAATAATAAATAACAAATTATAATTTAAATCTATAACAAAAATACACAAATTGCAAAAATTCATGGGTGAGTTAATTTTTTTTTTCTAATTGTTTCTTTCAGAATATTTTTTTTTTTTTTGTGTTTTGGTTTGTCGTTTTCAGTTTTGTTTCTTGATGGAATTTTTTTCCTGTTTGGTTTTCGATATTTTCTTAGTGTAAATGTCGCGAGGCTAGGAGGGCAATAGTAAGATGGACCCTCGCGAGTAGATTTTCCAGTCCCTGAACCTCTATATGGGGCCACGACGTCAACAATTGTTAGGAATGTCGTGGCTGAGGCAGGGTGGGCAGACAGGGCGCTATAACACCAGAGCGCCCTGACAAGTCACGAAGTCGCGCCATACAACGCTTCTCGGTCACTCATGACCTATTGGGAAAGATATCCCAAATTTAAAATTCCCTGGATAAGTCGACGTGTTTTATTTTTTTGTTGTACAGGCCTAGGGTTAATGGTCTGGCGTGAGAGCAAGTAACCCCCACACTGCCGCAGCTAGTCCCGGCCGCCAGCAAGAGCGTCGCTCCAGCTCGAACGTCAGCCACCAATTCGGACGTAGGCGGAATTGGCCTATTGTTTCCCGTACCTCACCTTTCCCTTCGAATATTTTGACTTTTTTAAGTCGAAATATTTACTCCAAGGCCTCCGTTCACAACAAAATGGCGCCCAACATGGGGCTCGATGCAACTACGCGACGTGCACAAAGCGTAGCTCATTAACACGCGTGAGATCAAAAAAATTCCACGCAGCTAATGAGAAAAAGGACTCAACTTAGTCGTTCGGCGACAGAAATTTCCGCCTAAACGGTACCAAAGTCCAAGTGTACACGCTTTTCTGTTTTTTCTACAGCGAAACGTCATATCGGACTTACACGAAGGCAATGTGGAACTGTCCTATTGACGAATCGTTTTGGCAACCCTTAGGCGCCAACTCGATTCCATAGGATGGGGAAATATCGTCTTTATGTGAGAGTGATGTGATTTTTTGTTGGATCAGTTGGTAATTTGGAGGCTCATTCCATTTATATGTCGCAAATACCCTTTTGAGTGCTGGGCATGCCTTGTCTTGGCGGGCTGTCGTCAGACAATTGGGAACAATACTTGTGAGATATTTATGTGTTTGATGTTGAAAAATTTTTGACGAATTTTCAGAAGAGTTCCTAAATTCCTTATCCTTCCTTTTAGAGTTCCCTTTTAAAGTAGATTAAATTTTTTTTTAAATAAAGTAAAGTTTTTTTTGGTAATTAAATTTGTTTTGGTAAGTCTTAAGACGAAATTTTGAACTTAGATTTTTTTTTCCTGTCTATTTTGAATTTTTTTTTTTTTTTTTGAATTTTCCCATTTTTTTTTTGATGCATTTTTTTTTTGATGCATTTTTTTTTGCGTTTCCGATTTCCCGATGGGTCTGAGAAGACAGGGATCGGCTTCGTGACTTGTCTGCAATGGAGGGGATGGGAAGGGAGAGTTGCTTGTGAGGGTTAATTTTTTTTTGTGTGATATTCAAATACAATCATATACTAAAATATTATCGTTCATTTAATTTTTTTTTATATACATATACCTACAATCAATCTTTCAATTGATTGTTCAATAACCTGATCCAATTGTTTAATTCATCAAATTCTTACACGGTTTTTTTTTTTATTTAATTATTCATTTGTATTATCATCTAGACAATCATTCAAGTAATTACATTTTTTTTTACTCGTTCGTTAATTGTCCGAATTTTTTTTTTGTTCATTTTATGCGTTCATTCGTTCAATTAATACACGCATACGATTATTCGCTAATCAATCGTTCAAGTTTTTTTTCTTCGCACGTTCACTCGAGTTAATCTAGTTATTTATTTTTGTTCAGACACGCATTCGTTTATTCATCTAAGTGTTAAATACGTATATTCGTTTAATCGTTATTTTGTACATATATTCACTCATTCAGTCATTCAGTCGTTCGGTCACTCGTTTGTTCGCTCAGGTACTCACTCACTTGTTCAGTTGCTCATTCAGTTGTTCAATTTTGTTTTCGGTTGATTATTCATTCAATTTTTTTTGGAATCATGCCACTCACACATTCGCCTGTGAGATTGGATGACGGTTTTTGCACGGCATGCCAGAGTACAGTGGAGCCCGAGCGTGAGGCCCGAACCAAATGTTTTCACGTTAGACATTTGGGCTGCCTGGAATCGTGGGTTCGGCAGAACAAAAACTGTCCAAACTGCAGACAGCACCTTGGTCCGCAAGATTTTTGGTTGGTTCGAGGCGTGGAGGGCGCGACTGCCAGACTAGGAGCTGTGACTCGTGGTCAAAACAAGTCACGGACTTCTGGGTCTTCGAGAGGTGGAATTTCGCCCAGAGGGTTGAATTTAGATTTTTCACCGGGGACAGTCGGTAGTCGGGATCTCGACGCCTTGAACGAATCAATGATCCAGGAACAAGGGGAGCCGTCACAACGCGCGATTTTGGGCGGCTCAGTCAACGAGGGAGTTGGTGAACGGCCTCGTCAGTCTGGTGCGGGCGAGCACCGGGTGCATTTCAGGGAGACGGTGGACGTACATGTACCTCCAGCAAGTTCTTCAAATGCACTGGATGTGGGAGATTTGGTGCAGTTGATTAGAACAGTGTTGCGGGAGGAATTAGCGTCCACTAGAAGTAGAGAGAGACTACCAGCCGTTAGGGAGGAATCAACTCAGGAGGAAGGAGTGCGGGTTCTCGATCGGCAGAGTTATTTGAGCACAACAGTTGGCAGTCGTGGAAGCGACGGCCCTACATACAGACACCGCAACCCTGACATTCCAATGAGACATTGGGGGTTGAGGTTCACTGGGGACAGTCAGTCGTTGCGAGCGGAAGAACTAGTCTTCAGGGCCGAGGCTCTCACGACTGGTAACTTGGGTGGTCAAGTGGATCTGCTGGCCGAAAATTTTCATCTGGTGTTGGAGGGTCGTCCTAAGCAGTGGTAGTGGTTGTGGAGGCGTTCCAACCCAGCCACTTTCTGGGTAGTTTTGAAGCCATCCTTTTTGCAGGCTTGAGGTGAGCGCAGTTCCGATTGGGAAGTGCGCAAGCAGATGTTGGGGCGACGTCAGGCACCCAATGAGCCGTTCTTGTTATTCGAACAGCACCTGACGGAGCTCCGCACATCGCTGCGCACTCCGATGTTGGAGAGCGAGTTCGTGGACCTGGTGCACGGGAATTTGCTGGCGAGTACGCAACAGTAAATGTGCTTTTATGAGGTTGACAACATGGCTCAGTTGCGCCATCTTGTAAACCGCGTAGAAGAAGTGCGGAAGGCTATGCGAGCGAATTCCTGGCAGCAGGGAAGGGTTCACGAGGTCGGCGAGCCCCAAGTTGCAGCATCAATAGAGCCCGAGATGGATGAGGTGGCCGGTTTATCAAACAAATTGACCTATTGGAATTGCGGCATAGATGGTCATGGTTACCGTGAATGTGTAGAAGCTCCGAAAGGTATTTTTTGCTATGGATGTGGGCCGGTTGACGTGTTGAAACCCAATTGCATCCAATGCAAGCCGGGAAACTTCCGCAGGGACGGAAGGGTTGCGGGTTCCTCCCGTCCAGGTCCTCACACTTACACCCCTCGAACACCGTAGATACCCACCAACCAAGCAATTCAACGGACAATTTCCAATCCCCATTTGATCCTGATCTTCCCAATAAAAACATTTTACCCTATTTTGCTACCCACAATTTCACCCCATTTTTCAAACCCTATTAACGTAAATTCATCCCCTCCAAAAATGTTAACCCCTCTTAACCCTCGCATCACGATTCTGCAAGAGAGAACAGACGGTGATGTCAAACCATCTACTTCTCAGCCTGAAGGGCTAAGTAATAATAGTTCAAGACGTAACGCTCCCCATCCTCACAAACCATATCACCTTCGGTTGAAGGAATATATGGAGGCGCGAGAGCGAATTTTTGCACATGTTTTAGACGGCAGTGTTGATGAAGTATCTGCACTGACGAGTGAAATAGGCTGCAGGAAGTCTATCTTACGCCTGCGTAGATTCTGGAGGATGGAAGAGGGAAAAAGAAAGCGATTGTTTCTACGATCATAACCGAGCCGTTCGACGTGCATCCTTACGCAATGGTGTCATTGTACGGAGTGCACGTTAAAGGACTCCTCGATAGTGGGGCCAGCATCAGTTGCCTGGGGGCAAATTCCCTACAACGCATTCTAGATGCACAGGTGAAGTTTCGACCAGTATGTCAGGAGGTGAAAACAGCTGATGGTGTTGCGCAGAAGGTGGTGGGTACGGTGAACAGTGATATTACTTTTCGCGGCATCACCAAGGCCATTACTTTATATATAATATCGAGCTTATCGCAGGAATTGTACCTAGGGGTAGATTTCTGGCGATTGTTTCATCTGGCTCCCAGCATCATCAGTTCGGTCGAAACTGCCGAAACTGCATCGAAACTGATTGCTCCGAACGCCCACAATTTATTGTCCACCGATGTAGAGAGGTTGGAACTGGTAAAGTCCAGATTTCCATCTTACAATGTTCACGGACTGGGTGTGACCAACGTCGAAGAACATTGTATAGACGTTGGTGATGCGAGTCCTATCAAACAGCGACATTATCCTGTGTCTCCTGCGATCCAAAAACTCTTGTATGACGAGATAGATCGTATGAGGGCACTTGGCGTAATAGAGGTCAGTCAGAGTGCGTGGAGCTCGCCTGTAGTTCTCGTGAGGAAACCAGGCAAGGTTTGGTTGTGTTTGGACTCGCGCAAGGTCAATAGTGTGATGAAGAAAGATGCTTATCCACTTCCACACATTGACGGCATTTTAAGCCGCTTGCCGAGAGCCAATTTTATCACCAGCCTTGACTTGAAAGACGCCATCTGGCAGATTTTTCTTGAGAACAAATCCAGAGAATACACTGCTTTCACAATCCCTGGGCGTCCTCTTTACCACTACACTCGCATGCCTTTTGGATTATGCAATGCGCCGCAAAGGATGTGTCGTTTGATGGACAAAGTTATTCCACCCGAGTTAAAGGAACAAGTATTTGTTTATTTGGACGATCTGTTGTTGATTTCTGAGGATTTTAACTCACACTTGGTTTTACTGACTGAAGTCGCAGACTGTTTACGGAAGGCTGGCTTGACCATCAATGTCGGCAAGAGTAAGTTTTGTCTGAGAGAGGTAAAGTATCTTGGGTTCATCGTTGGTGACGGAGGATTGAGAACAGACCCAAATAAAGTCTCAGCTATTGTCGATTACCCATCGCCTAAGTCCGCACGTCAAATGCGACGTTTTCTTGGCATGGCGGGCTGGTATCGACGATTCGTACCCAACTTTGCTGCTATCGTATCGCCGATCTCAGACACCCTTAAAAAGTCCAACCAGTATGCTTGGACTGATGAGGCAGAAACAGCATTCCGAGCTGTGAAAGACTTGCTGACAGGAGCTCCGGTATTGATCAATCCCGATTTTCGGAGGTCTTTCGTGATTCAGTGCGATGCCAGTAAGTCAGGTGTGGGTAGTGTTCTTTTTCAGGAGAACGACGATGGAACGGAATCTCCTGTAGCGTATATGTCGCAGAAGCTCACTTCCGCTCAGCGCAACTATAGCGTGACCGAACTCGAGTGTTACGCAGCTGTGTTGAGTGTGAAAAAATTTAGAGTCTATGTTGGAGGGACTGCGTTTAAAGTTATCACGGACCACGCAAGTCTCAAATGGCTAATGTCGCAGAAAGACCTGCAAGGACGGTTAGCCCGATGGAGTTTGAAACTTCAAGGCTTCGATTTCACAATCGAACATCGACGAAGGAGCCTGAACGTTGTACCCGATGCACTCTCTCGCGTGTACGAAGAAGGATTAAATGCGCTGATTGACGTGGCACCGATGGTGGACATGGATTCTCCAGAATTCTCTAACAACGAATATAGAGAGTTAGTGTCTACTGTCGATGCGAACGCTAATCGGCTTCCTGATGTATGCGTGAGGGATGGCTACGTATATAAGCGCACAGAGCCTTACAATGGTGATCCGATTGCTGAGGACAGGGCTTGGAAGTTATGGATTCCATCCAGTCTTACGTCAGCTGCGATTGCTCAGGCGCACGAGGCAGATACCACGGTCCATGGTGGTTATGCCAAAACGCTAGAGCGAGTCAGGCGATTTTTGTATTGGCCCGGAATGGCTACACAGGTACGCACCTACGTTCTGGCGTGCGACACTTGTAAAGAAATAAAGTCCCCGAACCGACCTTTACTAGCACCTATGGGTAAACCGTTGCGAACAGATCAGCCTTTTCAACACCTCTATATCGACGTACTGGGACCCTAACCTCGAACGAAGCGCGGTAAAATCGCGATCTTAACTATTCTGGACCATCATTCCAAATTTCCACTTCTACATCCATTAGAGCGAATAACGGCTGAAGAAATCACCACTTACTTAGAGAGGCAGGTCTTCCATACGTTTGGAACACCAGAGACGATCCTCTCCGATAATGGCTTTCAATTCAGGTCAAAAATGTTTAACTCCATGTTATCCAAATATGGAGTGAGACACTTGTACACCCCGAACTATTCACCGCAAGCAAATGCTTCGGAACGGGTCAATCAGTCCATCCTGACCGTACTACGAGCTTTCATCAATGATGACCAGACACGATGTGATGAAAGCCTAAGCAAAATTGGATGTGCACTTCGGAGCTCAATTCATCAAGCCACTGGGTTTTCTCCTTATCAGGTTTTGTTTGGCAATCACATGATGTTGCACGGGAAGGACTATGAACTGCTGAAGCGTTTGCAAGCGTTGGGAGAGTCAGTTGTACAATTACGACCTGGGGAAGGAATTCCTATCGTGAGACAGTTGGCACAGGCGAAAATAATGGCCGCGCATGAGGACAGTAGCAGGCGTTATAATCTGCGCTCGACTCAAACACATTTTTGTGTAGGACAGGAAATATTCAGAAGAAACTTTTCTGTGTCCACAGCGGCGCAGAACTATAGTGCTAAGCTGGCGAAGAAGTTCCTCAAGTGCGGGATTCGTAATGTGCTTGGTAACTCACGATATGAATTGGAGGATTTAGGTGGTAAGCGTATTGGGATTTACCACTCTAAGGATCTGAAGCGGTGATTTGGTGGAGAAAAGTGCCCGGCTCTCAGTCGTGCGCACGAGACTCAAAAACGCCGGGTTCCTGGTTTTTTTTTAGACTGTTCGGCATTGATGGTCAATGGCGATCAGTCTAAGGGTGTTGGGTCGCCCGTGTGATTTCAAATTTTTGAATTGAGGACTAGGAGTAGGCTGTGCATACTGAGGGAGATTGAAGGAAATTGGTTTTTTTTTTAATTTTTTTGAAGGGTGAGTAGGCGAGAAAGAAAAAAACAATTTGCGGAGCCGGAAAATCGAAAAAAAGAGTTTTTTGAGTCGTGTGTGAAATAATTAGCTTGATTAGGACGTTAAGTTAAGTAATTCCGGACGGTATATAATTTCTAGAGATTATCAAAGCATTAAAGTATGAGATCTTCACATGGAAACGAAACCAATTGAAACCTATCCGGTGCATGAATATTTACGGGCTAAACTTTGTTCGTTATACGAAAAAGATTGTATTTTTGATAAATTTGAATGCTGCTGAAAGAAAAGATTATGGAAAATGAAATACGAAAAAAAATTAACAACAAATAACAACCTTTAATAAGAATTTAAATAACTAAAATAATTAAAATGACTGACATACAGTACAGAAAGGACAGAATAATAAATAACAAATTATAATTTAAATCTATAACAAAAATACACAAATTGCAAAAATTCATGGGTGAGTTAATTTTTTTTTTCTAATTGTTTCTTTCAGAATATTTTTTTTTTGTGTTTTGGTTTGTCGTTTTCAGTTTTGTTTCTTGATGGAATTTTTTTCCTGTTTGGTTTTCGATATTTTCTTAGTGTAAATACCGCGAGGCTAGGAGGGCAATAGTAAGATGGACCCTCGCGAGTAGATTTTCCAGTCCCTGAACCTCTATATGGGGCCACGACGTCAACAATTGTTAGGAATGTCGTGGCTGAGGCAGGGTGGGCAGACAGGGCGCTATAACACCAGAGCGCCCTGACAAGTCACGAAGTCGCGCCATACAACGCTTCTCGGTCACTCATGACCTATTGGGAAAGATATCCCAAATTTAAAATTCCCTGGATAAGTCGACGTGTTTTATTTTTTTGTTGTACAGGCCTAGGGTTAATGGTCTGGCGTGAGAGCAAGTAACCCCCACACTGCCGCAGCTAGTCCCGGCCGCCAGCAAGCGCGTCGCTCCAGCTCGAACGTCAGCCACCAATTCGGACGTAGTCGGAATTGGTCCATTGTTTCCCGTACCTTACCTTTCCCTTCGAATATTTTGACTTTTTCAAGTCGAAATATTTACTCCAAGGCCTCCGTTCACAACAAATTTAGCAGAATTTCTGCTTAAATGGCAACACTGCTCAGCACTTATATATAAGCAGAATCTGAGGCTTATTGTGATTTCCCAATATATGGAATATACATCGAATTCTTTATATGATGAAGACGATAGGGAGCATCTTGAAGGTCTTCTTGCAAACTTACGTAATAAATCGAAAGACTGCAGTTTCGAAAACTTAATAAATGTGGAAGAAACCAACTTTTGCGATGACCTGGATTTAGATCGATTGAATTCAATCTTTTTGTCTAATTCTCAATTGAATATACTATACAATGTTGCAGGTTATATCCTTTCGCAAATAAGAGACTGGAATAAAGTTGTTTTGATTGCTTGAGTGAACTTGAAGTTGCTGGATCTAGTCAATTGAATTAATTTTTTCTTTTATATATTTATAATTTCAGAATTCAATATTTTTTTGATGTTGGACTCATTTTTCTTTACGGAACTATTTAATTTAATATATTTTTATATTTTTACGAGGATTACTGTTAAGAATATCAATTTAAATTAACGAACCGTTTCTTTTTTAGTAATAGCCAATAGATGGCGTTGAATTAACTTTGTAAGGTTTTGCTATCTGTCATGACTCAACCTCTTCCATTCTTTTGTCTTCTGTTAAAAACGCACGCGTCGCATCTTTGAAATAAAAAGACTTTGTTTTTTCTTAACTCTGTATTTTTCATTTTGTTTGTTCCGGTTTGCCACCAGTCACTCCTTACAGGTTATGGGCCCAGGCACAGTAAAGTAAAGTAAAATAATAGTAAAGTAAACCCAGTTTTGAGCAAAATAAAAAGTGAATATACGTAACCTCAAAACATGGCTGAAGAAGTGGAAAAGTACAGAATTCCACTTTTTGACGGAACAAACTTCAACAACTGAAAGTTCCGAAAGGAAACATTATTGGGTGAAATGAATCTACAAAGCTACATCGAGGAGTCGTACATGATGAAGATGCAGATTCTTGACGCAGACACCGCACAGCAGCGGACGTCGAAGGAGGAGCAGTTAAACGTATATATGAAAAAGGACCGTAAATGTAAGTCACAAATAGTACAAAGAATTTCAGACAGTCACCTTGAGTGCGCAAAAGACAATCAGACGGCATTTGATATTTGGACGGGACTTTGCCAAACGTTTGAGAGAAAGGGAATTGCAAGCCAGCTATTGTTACGAAAATCGATTCTATGCATGAAATTTGATTCAAAAAATGAAACGCTCG
Source organism: Beris chalybata (assembly GCA_949128065.1). Classification (NCBI taxonomy): domain Eukaryota; kingdom Metazoa; phylum Arthropoda; class Insecta; order Diptera; family Stratiomyidae; genus Beris; species Beris chalybata. The sequence goes on from OX421894.1 coordinate 100,219,328, forward strand.
CAAGCCACTATGTAAAATTTGACAGTCTCATACGAACACTACGCTCGACAGGAGCGGTTTTGGAGGAAATGGATATGTCATCTTCTACTCACAATGCCGAATGAGTATGACTACGTAGTAACAGCAATTGAGACTTTGGCAACGGAAAACCTGAGTTGCCTTTGTAAAAAGCAGACTTCAAGATGAAGAGAGAAAAAGAAATGACACAGTAAAGAAAAAGACTGGAGCTGAACTACCCTCCTCAAACAGTTTTTGCTTCACAATCTGGAAAAAAATTTGGAAAATCACAGCCAAGATTTCCATTTAAGTGCAACTGGTGTGGAAAAATCGGACATAAGCTGGCGGAATGTCGGAAGAAAATGTTTGACACCAAAAATAGGAGTACGCAGAATGCAAATTCAGCTTCAAGATGCGAACAAGAAGTAATTGCAAACAATTTGTGTTTTTCAGCATCGACAAACAATATTACAAATAGTGCTACGGAAAATTTGATCAGTAGTACATTTTCAATAAGTAATATCAAGAAGCTGCAAACACCGATTAAAATAAAAGTTGCTAAATCCGGTACCTTTCTGCAGGCAAATAAAATTGGAGAAGTTTAACTATCAAGTTCTGTCAACGGAAAGAAATTAATGATAACGGTAAAAGATGTTCTGTCAGTGCCAGGACTAGAATTTAACTTGCTGTCAGTACGTAAGTTAGAAATGAATGGTTTCCGCATCATATTTGAAAACGGTCGTGGAATTGTCATGAAAGGCGATGATACTGTGGTGGCAATAGCTTACAGAAATACAACAGAACTATACGAGTTAAAACTTGAGAGACCAGTTTTTGCAAACGTCAGCGTTGGAAATAGTGACTACAAGTTATGGCACAACAGATTAGGTCATCTTAACTACGATGATATTAAGAAGTTGCAAAATCAAACTACCGGAATGAGTATTAATTTCTCGAAGACGTCAAAGGAGTTGTGCTCAGTATGCATTGAAGGAAAGCAGACTCACAAACCACACAACCGGAAACGTAGTAGAGCAACACGCCCATTGCAGTTGATTCACAGCGACATGATGGGTCCCTTAAGTCCTATTTCACACGATTCTAAAAGGTATGTACTAACGTTTATTGATGACTATACACATTTTACGGCGAGCTATATTCTGGAATCAAAATCGGAAGTACTGCGATATTTTAAAATGTTTGAGGCCATGGCGACTGCTCAATTTAATGTAAAAATTTGCCGATTCCGATGTGACAATGGAAGAGAATATATCTCGAAAGAAATAAAACAATTCTTTGAAAACAAAGGAATTCAATTTGAATTTACTATCCGGTACACCCCAGAACAAATCAGAGTAGCGGAAAGAATGAATTGCAGTATTATAGAAAATGTGCGGTCCATGATACTGAATTGCAGGTTGGGAAAAACCTTTTGGCCGGAAGCAGTTCAAACCGCGGTCTATTTAACAAATTGAAGTTTAAAATCTTCATTGGAAGGACAGATTCCCGCTACACTCAGGTATGCAGAAAAACTAAACGTTGGGAAGCTAAGAGTGTTTGGATGTATCGCTTATTTAAGACTTCCTAAGCAAATTATAAAAGGAAAATTTGAATCGAGATCATCGAAATGTTACTTCGTTGGATATTGTCCGAACGGTTATAAACTATGGAGTACAGACGAACATAAAATTATCTATGGAAGAGACATAGTATTCGACGAACAGAAATTTTCATTTGAAGGATTAAGTAGTGAAGAATGGATTCATAATGAAGAAGAAGAAGAAACAGTTTCGGAGAGCGACAACCAAGAACAAATTAAAAAAGGAGAGTCACCATGCAGCGACAACCATGAATTATTGAAGATAAGTACAGAAGGTAACGATCATCATGTGGAATCACAAGAGTCAGCCTACACTGAAACACCTCGACGAAGAAATATTGTAAAACCAAGATATCTGGAGGACTACGCTGTTATAGCCTTGCAAGCTGAAGCCTTTGTAGAGGATGTGCCGAATACATTTGAAGAAATCGCTACAAGAGAAGACAAGGATGAATGCATGCAAGCAGTGAACGAGGAAATCAATGAATTACTGGAAAGTGATACATGGAGTCTTACCAGTCTTCCCAAAGGAAAACGAGCACTTAATAACAAATGAATTTTTAAAATCAAACGCGATTAAAACGGAAACATTGAAAGATATAAAGCCAGACTGGTAATCAAGCGTTGTGCTCAAAGAAAGGGATACGACTACGAAGAGACATATGCCCCAGTAGCTAGACTGACAACTCTGAGAACTCTTCTATCGGTAATCGTGGAGAAGAATCTAATCGCAAATCACATGGATGTGAAGAATGCTTTTCTACATGGTGAAATTGAAGAGGAGGTATTCATGAAAGTTCCTGAAGGTTTTAAAAGCAGGAATGACTCAGTATGCAGATTAAAAAAGGCGCTTTATGGATTAAAGCAGGCACTGAGAGCATGGAACAAGACCTTCGATAGTTTCACTCGATCCGAAGTCGACAAATGTCTATATATTTGGAAACAAGAAGAGGTATGCATATTTTTACTTCTTTATGTCGACGATATTATTCTTGCAGGAAATAACATGGAAAAAATTAATAATATAAAGAGTGCCATGGAAGAAAAATTTCGTATGAAGGACCTTGGTGAATTAAGGACATTTCTAGGCATAAATATAGAACGGACGAGTAAAGGATTTTGTATGAATCAGCGAAACTACCTGAAAAAATTGTTAAAGCGGTTTAATATGGAGGATTGTAAACCTATACAGACACCAATGGAGACAACTGTTCCTGATAATGAAAAGGAACTTCTAGACGAATCAAAACCCTATCGAGAACTTGTTGGATGTTTGATGTACGCTATGATAGCTACGAGACCAGACTTGAGCATAGCTGTGAATTATTTTAGCAGATATCAACACGAGCGAACTGAAGCACGATGGAAGGGATTAAAAAGAATTCTACGTTACATCAAAGGAACGTTGGATATTAAACTTTGCTATGAAAGAGGAGGAGGTGAATACTTCACTTGTTACGTGGATGCTATCTATGGAAGCGAGTTGGACAGGAAGTCAACTTCTGGATTTTTAATGCAAGTTTTTGGTAACACAGTCTCTTGGACTACTAGAAGGCAGACGTCAGTTGCCTTATCATCAACCGAAGCCGAATAAATCGCTTTAGCTACAGCATCGGCAGACGTACTCTGGTTAAAAAATCTTCTTGCCGATTTCGGAGTAATCAGCAATGAACCACCCAAGATATTCGAGGATAATCAATCCTTTATTCACATTCTTTCGAAATGGGAACATAAGCGTCTGAAACATGTGGACGTAAAATATAATTTCGTACGAGATCTGTATGAGAAACAACTAATAGCAGTCGAGTATGTAAGGACAGATGATCAAGTTGCCGATATTCTTACGAAGCCATTACCTAAGGATAAATTCATCAAGCTTCGCTCTGGACTTGGATTACGGTTAATTGGAGACCGATTGTAATAATTTTGTATTTTTGTTTAAATTGAGGAGGAGTGTTGAGAATATCAATTTAAATTAACGAACAGTTTGTTTCTTTAGTAATAGCCAATAGATGGCGTTGAATTAACTTTGTAAGGTTTTGCTATCTGTCATGACTCAACCTCTTCCGTTCTTTTGTCTTCTGTTAAAAACGCACGCGTCGCATCTTTGAAATAAAAAGACTTTGTTCAATCAATCTTTGTTGTTCTAAACTCTGTATTTTTCATTTTGTTTGTTCCGGTTTGCCACCAGCCACTCTTAACAATTATGTATGTCTAAAGGAACCGGTTACATTTAAGCAGACACGAATTATGTCGAGTGCATATTTTTTTTTTATTAATGTAGAATATATCAAATTAATTTTCTTTTATCTTATACAATATTTAATTAAAGTAATTCAGCATACATAATGCAAATGGTCCCTAGGAGAAACCTCTTTAAAAAAAACGCGCTCTGTTATTTTACCCCTTGGGTGGTGAGGAAATAAATAACGTTTCCACAGCTTCAAAGATGGGGATTGTACACGAAGACCTTAAATTGAGTAGACGTGGAAACGCGGTGAAAACTGCAGTGGCAGCGGGCGGTTGCAACATGGCGGCCGGACGGTGACTGTACCGTGGCTACTCATGTGACCCGTTCTTATCTAGAAATAATAAAATTAATAAAATAAACCAAAAGAATTTAAATTTTTTTTTTTTTAATTTCAGCCTAATCCGACAACATACTTTCAATTTGGACAAAAAATGCTAGAGAACTTCTTCAATTTTGCATCAAGCTTTGCCGTAACTCAGTCTGAGATGGTACCGAATCCGGCTGAAACGTATGTTCCATTATCAAGATTAGAGCAGAATCCCAATTATTTTATAGCAACAAATAAATCGATTAGTGTTTTATATCCCAAGTAGTCGGACACTTCACCGAAGTTGAGCAGATTCTTCAAAGTGTTTTGTACCAGCATTCCTGCAACGATTGCGATTGTTGTCGGCAAACTAGCGGCACACACTCCCTCACGCTTCATCGTTTTCTCATCGATATTTTCGGCTACGACTAGCAGTGGAGAACGGTATCGCCAGGACCGATGAGTAAAATGTGACCGGACACTGCATTCTCGGAGACACCCGACTGGAACCATTAGCCCGTTTCTGTATTTTTAGTGAGAAAATTGTCAAATGACAAAAATATGAGAATTAAACGTTCTTGTCTCACATTGGAATGTATCGCGTTTCTGTAACACAATGTGAGAAGAGAACATTCCCGACTCATTTTTCACTGGAATGCGAATGGAAAAAATCAGCTGCTCGCTCTTGTCAGCTGTCAACAAAATATTTTGGACAAAGTGAAAATTGTGTTGTGTTGATATTTGACAATGTTTTCGTATAATTTTTTAATATTGGCTGATGAATGTGACCGCAGAAATATGCTCCGAGTTCATCGAAGGAATTTGGGGGACCATACAAATCCGTTTGAAATTCTGGAAGCGCGTTTTAATGGGCTCTATCGGCTTAAGCGATCCACGGCGTTACTTTTAATTGAAGAACTCAACCCGTACATGTCACAAGGCATAAGAGGAACTCATGTTAGTGTTTCACAAAGAGTTTGCGCTGCTCTACACTATTTTGCCACGGGACATAGGACAAGATTTTGTAGTTGCCTTGAGCAAATCCATGATATGCTGGGCAGTAAATGAAGTTGCCGCAATCTTACAGGACAAGCTGATATCCAAGTGGATTAGGTTTCCCAGCATTACTGAATATAATGCAATTAAAAGGGTGTAAGTATAACAAATGAGGCTGCTATGAAACTGAATAACTCTCACTAATAATCGTTGATTACAGGTTTTACGAAGAAACAGGATTTCCGGACGTTATTAGTGCAATTGATTGCATTCACGTTAAAATCGAACGACCAGGCCCGTGCGCAGGAAAGTATGATGGGGGGGGGGGGGTTTTTATCAAGTTCCCCCATACTAAATGCCATGACCTAAAAAAAAAAAAAAAGGTCCTCACTTCCCTATGAAAATAGGCCAATGGGGGGGGGGGAAATGGCTGGTAATACAATGAAATCATGTTGTCTACATTGGATCTGAGCCTAAACGCCACTTTGTAACAAAAATTCAAAACCATTCTTTCTCATTTCAGATATGTGATTGTAATCTTCTCATCTTCGGGGTTGTTTTTCTTATATTTTTCGTTTGTTATATAGTTTTTGTTTTGTCACCGCTCACTTTTATGGTGAAAGGCTTCTCACCGAATGATTTCTCATTTGTCTATCATACAGAAACAGTTTCTCTCACATTTCCAGTCGTTTTCCATTCAAATGTTATTTTGACAAGTGTCTCATTTTTATTGTTTTACAGAAACAGTCTGCCGTGAGAAATTATTTTTCTCGCACATCATCGAGAAATTTGTCGAAGCGAGAGTTACAGAAACGGAATGCTGTTCAGACCATTGCACACAGCATTGATGGTCATTCAAAACCAAGTCAACTGGCGTGCCCGGAACTGATCCGCTGGTCTGGATAGTTTCCGTTTCCGTTGTAATGTTGCAGTTGTGCGTATAAATTGTGCGCGAGTTTTCGGTTTTCTTTTGTAAATTTCGGTACATTATCAATTTCTTTTATGGAAATTTTCTATTTTATACCGACAAGTAAATTATTTTGAATTGATATTTGATAATCCCCCAATAAAATCAAAAAAATTTAAATTTACTGGTTTTCGACCTGAGCATGCATCGGCCAAACCTTAGGTAGGGTGAATAGTGTGAGTGCATATACAGGAACCTTACTCTATGCTAGGGTTGCTGCATAGACTAAGCCTCTAAGAGGGGTTTGGCAGATGCGTACCAAGGTGAAAAACTAGTAAATTTAAAAATTTTCAATTTTTATGGGATTTTGCTTAGTATACATACAGTTGAAATGACTGACTTTTCTCTTTAAAATAATAATTTTCCATTAAAGAAATGAGAGAAATGGTTAAAATTGCCTTTAAAAACCACAATTACGCGCACACTCCCTAGCATACAAAAGAGAAGGAAGTACTAGAGTAGTGGAAGGGAATCGTCAAACTGTCAGTCTGACTTGGGTGTTGTGACCGCGACGACTGGAGTGCTGGCGAAATTGTCTGTTGTTAAGTACGATTGCGTGTTATATGTGTAGATGTTACTACGCGTTTTAAAAAAAAAACAACTGTTTAAATTGTTAAGTTTATTATTATCTATTAAATTTGAAACAAAAACCTGCTACCGCTAATCGTGCTAACTGAGAATGACCTAGAAGAAGTCAAGAAGGTTTCTTTATATAGGAACCTCTTTTACATAAATCGGTCATTAATTCTTATCATTATTGTATCCTTAATCTAGAAATTTGAACAAACCGTAGTTTAAAAAAATGATGTAAAACATTATCCCGAAAACTATAAAAACAAGCCGCAAAGAAGTACCAAAAGGTCATAAGGATTTTGGTCTCAATATTCTTGTAAGTAAAAAAAGGGTCTTCATAATTGTTAGATCATAAAAAGAAACCATTAAATCTGCCGATAGTTAAAACAAGAATATTAAATGATAATGTTTTAGGTACGATAGCCGATATTCAACGAAAGTATCGAATGATAGATTTAATTGCGTCTGCTACAGATAAGCATGCACCATGCAAGTAAAGTTACCCATATGTAACATCCCCCTCCTTAAATGGAAGACATCCTTGGCTTTTTTAATGAATTATCTTCCAAAAAAATTGAATGAGGCTCGATAACAACATTTTGAGCGGAATTCATTTCGACAGTAACATTTTTAGATTTCTGTTTCTTCGCAAATTGAATTAGCCATATAACCATAGTACCGTTATAAGAACAAAAATCTGCCAACAATCTGGGCGTAACTTTATTATTTTTCCGGCAGAAGTAAGGAACGCGTTCAATTCTGAAATGCGGTGTAGGCTACTATGTGAGTGAAAACCTATCAAAAAGAACAAGATCATGGAAGTGAAAATCTGATTGGATCTGAGAGATATGGAATAGCTTATGAAAAAGTACACAATCACTTTACACCCCCTTAGGGGTCAATTTTCAGAAAATCTTGAAAACACTGTCTTGGTATTCATATGGAGAATACATAGAATAAAATTAAATTCATTATTTGGGACGAGGTAGATATGTCGAAAATCGTGGGAAAATATGCATTCTATTTTCACAGATAATTTTTTTTGCCCCCCCCTTCTGAACGCCAATAGATATTCGTTTTTTTTATTCAAAATTATTTTTTTAGTTGATTTAGATATACACACCGAGTTTCAACATTGTAGCTTAAGCCGTTCTATATATAGGAAAAACACCTACCACTTGTACCACACTACCCTTAGGGGTCGAATTTCGAAAAACCTTGAAAACACTTTCTAGGTATTCATACGAAGAATCCGTAGAATAAAAATGAATTCAATATTTGGAAAGACCTAGTAGATATGACGAAAATCCTGAAAATATATGCATTTTATATTTATTATATTTCCAAATATTTTTTTTTGCCCCCCCCCCCCTTCTGAACGCCAATGAATATTCAAATTTTTTTTTATCACTTTTACTTTTCTAGTTGATTTACATATACACACCGAGTTTCAACATTGTAGCTTAAGCCGTTCCATATATAGGAAAAACACCCCCACTTGTACCACACTACCCTTAGGGGTCGAATTTCAAAAAACCTTGAAAACACTTTCTAGGTATTCATACGAAAAGTCCGTAGAATAAAAATGAATTCAATATTTAAAAAGACCTAGTAGATATGACGAAAATCGTGAAAATATATGCATTTTAAATTTATTATTTTTACAAATTTTTTTTTGCCCCCCCCCCTTCTGAACGCCAATGAATATTCAAATTTTTTTTTATCACAATTACTTTCCTAGTTGATTTACATATACACACCGAGTTTCAACATTGTAGCTTAAGCCGTTCCATATATAAGAAAAACACCCCCACTTGTACCACACTACCCTTAGGGGTCGAATTTCAAAAAACCTTGAAAACACTTTTTAGGTATTCATACGAAGAATCCGTAGAATAAAAATGAATTCAATATTTGGAAAGACCTAGTAGATATGACGAAAATCGTGAAAATATATGAATTTTATATCTATTATATTTACAAATAATTTTTTTTGCCCCCCTTTCTAAACGCCAATGAATATTCAAATTTTTTTTTATCACAACTACTTTTCTAGTTGATTTACATATACACACCGAGTTTCAACTTTCTAGCATAAACCGTTTAATAGTTAGGAAAAACACCCCCTACCCCCGTAGCATACTACCCCTAAAAAAAATTTTATTTTTTCAACATTTCGCTACTATAGCTCTATCTAAATATCAAGTTTAAGGTTTATATCATTACAGGTTCTCAAGATATAAGCATCGGAACTTTTTCCTTTTCACCCTCCCCCACCCTCCCCCTCTTCACCCACAACCCCAAAACTTTTTTCCCTACTAGGGTTTAATTAGCGCTACTTCTGGTAAAAATTCTAAGCATCTATCTTAAACTGTTCTTGAGATATGAAATGTGTTTGATTTGAAAAATTCTCATCCCCTCCACTTCTATGCTCCACCTCCCACTTAAAAAATTTTACTTTGATCAATCTTTTTTTGTCAACCTTTACACCCAAACCAAATTTTATTTTTCTAGAGCAATTGGTTCATGAGATATCGTAATCTTAAGTTTTTCACCCCCCACCCCCATACACAACTTTCCCCACCCAAAATTTTTCTTGATTCTGTTCTCCTAGTATAACTACAAATATTTGTTAAGTTTGAATAGTGTGCCATTAACGGTTTAGGAGATATGGATTTTAGAATGTGTCTATCTCACCTTTTTTGGGTTTCGGACGCATTACATTTCCCCCCACTCTCACACCCCTTGATCAATATTGACAATTTTTCTGCAAATGGGTCTACTATCAGAGCTCTATAGAAATTCCAAGTTTCAGCTTCCTAACATAAGGGGTTACTGAGATCTGGAAACCAAAATTTTCGGTCTAAAACACTTCCCCCTCCTTCCCCCTCACACCCCCACCCCTAAAAATTCGGTCACTTCAAGGCGCCTACCCCGTCTATTCGTTAAAAAAATTTCAATTCAATATCTCAAAGCGTTTGGCAGCTACGAGCCTCCAAACGATCTTGCGTACGGCGGACGCCGTACGGCGGACGCCGTACGGCGGACAGACGGACTGAAAATTTTTATTCCTTTTTTCGCGTCTACTAGTTATGAAACGTGAAAATAAAAATTTTGAGGGTAGCAAATTTTTTTGATAGGAAATATAATTTTTTTTTTTTTTTTTAATAATTTAATAATTTCTACATCGTAGCTATAATTTTATCTTGCTGTATTAAATTTTCAACGTCACTGAAAGGTGTGGAGTACGTTAGCGCATTTGTTCGAATTGTACAATTATTTCTTAAGATTATTTTATATGATCCTATAAGACTTATTCTATTGGTATAGTTCTCGCATCTTATATTAATTTCTGTATTTATGTTTGACACGTATAAAATCGAGATATCGTTAAGTAAATGAAAAATTTTCAGATTCTTATGGAATATTTTTAATTCACAGTTTTTATCAGATTGTCTTAAGAAAATGTTAATTTCACATTCTGGTAAAACTGTTTTCACAAAACTTAAATGTATGCCTTTACAAAAATATATCTCATTAAAAATATAAATTTTTTATCATTTACAAGTGCATATTCTTCTTCATTTTCGTTAATAACTAGATATTTATTTGCACTTGTAAATGTCAAAACATTCGTATTTTTTACAAAAGGAATAGTAATTTCGTATAATTCAAACCAATTCTTATTTACTGTATGCATTTTAAGAATTATAACAATTTGTTTGTTTTCAGTATGAGATATAAGTTCCATATTAGTTACAATATCAAAGTAATTATCTAATGTAGGTTCTATTACCAAATTATATTTACTTTTTAAAAATTTTAGGGTTTTAATTATTAACTCAGGTTCAATAATGGTTGGGTGTAACATTCCAAGTTTTAAAAATAAAATTGCATCTTTTATAGATTCCAATTGTAAACTTATTAAGTTAATTTTTTGAGTTAATCTGTTTGATAGCTCATCATAAGTCAGTTGCAATCGTAATGAGTTAGATTCCTTATGAATTATCGTAATTTCGTGTAAAGTATGATTTAAATTTATAGCTAGCGATTGATATTCAGTATTAATAATTTTATTTTGATTACTTATTTAATTTAATTTAAATATAAACCATGTTTGAACATATTTTTAATAATATCTTCATTTTGTTGTACCAAACTTAAGTGAGTGTTAATATTTTCTGCGTCCTTATTATCCATTGTACCGAATAAGAATTTTAATTCGGAGCCAATCATATCGATTAGGCCTCGTTTTTGCCTTTTATTTGAGTGACCAAGAAGATTATAAATACTATTCATGTCGTAATTTAGAGGCTCAATTTTTTGCAACAGATTTTGTTTAAAAGTTTTACAATGTTCAATTTGGTTAGTACATGGATCATAAAGCGTTGTATTTCCTTTTTTTGAATAACTGAAAAATGTCTTTAGTATTACATAAGGTTCGTCGGGATAAATATATGTTGTAAATCTCTTTAATTAAAATATAAGAACTATTTATATGAGTATGTAATTCATTATCAATATCTATGATTTTAATTAATTTAATATTTCCAGTAATTATTCTGAGATTTCCGAGTTTCTTAAAATATAAACCAGGGCTATTAATCTCTTTTATTTGAGGTTCCAGCTTTGCTGCTTGTATCCTGCAAATACAATTTGATATCTTGGTTATTTACTTGTGTCAGTTTATTCTGTTTTTGTATAGTAACATGTTCGCTTGACATATGTTTAATAGGGTACGGGCCACACCAAGTTGGATCTAACTTTGCTGGACGGCTAGTGTTTCTTATTAAAACCATGTCTCCTATTTCATATTTTTTTTTCCCTAGGGTTCGGTCATAACGTTCTTTTGATTGTTGAGTCGCCGCGAAGGTGATACTCAAATTTTGTGCGGCGCTGTGATTTTGGTTATATACCTAACTAGGTACATAAACAAAATCACGGTGCCCTAGACCTTCAATATTTTCGCTTTGGCGACGGGAGTTGCGCTTATCTGTGTGACATCGCGGTTGTTTTCTGTGTGCACTACTGTGTACATGGGGAACAGCTGCGATGCCAATCAAACGACAATACGACTGCATCAATCAGCTGCAGCCACGACCTTGGGATTTTAAAGAACCTTCATTACCATTTTTGGTACATATAGCTTTGAATTAATTAGGAGCATACATTTATGAAATTTATTAGGAACAAATATATTTATGAAATTTGTTAGGAGCAAATATACTTATGAAATTTATTAAGGGGTCTGGCCACCTTGGCTGCTTGGAAAATGGGCTTTTTTTCTAAATTCATAAACTCTGAAGTTTAAATGATTTTTATTTAATTTTTTTGACTCAATTTAGACTATACTTTAATGAATCTCTGATATTTTTTTTTATTCGAAAATATTAAAAAATGGCGGCGCTGTATATATTTCCCAGGAGGCCCTCCGCACGAGGGAGGGGAATGTGCCGTCATCGTTTTCTCTATTAATATGCATCAGAAAAGAAAAAAGAAAAAACGGGCTTGTTCGTAGGTAATGTAGCTAATAATAAAAGAAAATAAAGCACCGAGACGTCCGCGGTATTACATGCACATATAAGTATATGGGGTAAGTCCTTTTTAATTTTCCTAGTGTTTGTGATTCACATATTGCCGTGTTGATGTTGTGTTTTTTTTCAGTTTTTTTTTGCTTAACTTAGACGCGGAAATGTTAAACGGCTAAAGGCCAGTTATAGAATGAACCCGAGCGGGAAACCTTCGCCCCGAACCTCGATAAGGGGTCACGACGAGATATTCTTTTTTTTGGGATGTCGTGACTGAGGTAGGGTGGGTAGAACAGGGCGCTACTTACACCTAAGCACCCTGACAAATCGCGAAGTCGCGCAACTACACCGCTTCTTGGCCTTTCACGACCTATTGGGAAAATAGTCCCATTTTAAATACCCTGGAGTAAGCCGACACGAAATTTTTGTTGTCTAGGCCTAGGGCTTATGGTCTGAGGTAGAACAAGAACCACCCCATACTGCCGTAGCTAGTCCCGGCCGCCAGCAAGCGTGTCGCTTCCGTTCTACTTCAGCCACCAATTCAGACGTAGGAGGAATTGGCCCATTCAGTCCCGAACCTTTACCCATCCTTCAATTATTTTGACTTTTTCAAGTCAAAATAATTTTTTCAAGGCCTTAAACGCCACATTATTTAATTTTGTTTTTCAGTAATTTATTTTTTGCTTCTTTGTGAATATTATTCAGAGTATTTCTGAGTAGCTCTACGTAGTTTTGATTTGTAGGGTCCCGCTTATAAAATTTAGAGTTACTTAATATCTTAGGTTTAATGCCGAAAAGCATTTCATAGGGCGTAAATCCTATTGATTTATGAATTGTTTGATTATAACAGAACGAAGCTACTTTAAATTGGAGTTCCCAGTTTACTTGATTTGGAAATTCATTAAGAGTAAGTCTCAAATATTCAGATAATCGTGCATATGCTCGTTCCACTGCTCCGTTTGATTAAGGATGAGCTATAGACGTTGTTACGTGTTCGCTTCCCAATAGTGTCAATAATTTTTTCATAAGTGCTGAACAAAAGTTCGAACCGTTGTCCGTTAAAATGTGTTATGGTAATCCAAAAGGTAATATCCAACTTTCTACCAAAGCTGGAGAAACAGTCTGTGCCTCAAGGTTTGCTATTGGAATAAATTAGATGTATTTAGTTAAATCATCTTGGATTGTTAGAGCATAATGGTTATTAGATGTTTTAAATTTAAATGGTCCAACGCAATCCATAGAAATTGAAGATGTTATTATCTTCATGGGAGTTTTCCGATTACATCAAGAGTCACATTTTTTAATAAATTCAGCTATGTCCTTAGACATATTTTGCCAAGAACATGTTCTTTTAATGAACTCTTCTGTTGAGTTTATGTCTCGATGTTCATTAGTAGGACCACAATGTGCACCTTGAATAATTTCAATTTTCTTATCTAATGATAAGTCATTAGTTTCAGGTTGATCAACTTGATCAGTAATATTTTGTGTGGTTGGGATATGTATACTATTTTCGTCACTAGTGATGCTCACACCAATGTCAACTAAAATGTCTTCGATATCATCATCATATGTGATACATCCCTCTTGAGTAATTGGTCTGATATTTCGACTTAATTCATCCGCAATAACGTTTGTTTTACCTTTGACGTTAACAATTTTGTAGTTATATTCCTCAAGTTTTAATCGCCACCTGGTAAGACGTGAACCTGAATCTTTTATGCTAAAAAGCCATTTTAGTGGTCGATGATCCGTTTGAATAGTAAATTCTTGACCATATAAGTAATGTCGAAGTTTCTTAACAGACCAGACAATAGCTAAACATTCCTTCTCAATAGTTGAGTAATTTCTTTCAGCTTTGTTTAGAGATCTACTGAGAAATTGGATAGGAAGATTTATGTTGTCATACTGTTGGCTTAGAACTGCTCCAATACCCTTGTTGCTTGCGTCCGTTGAAAAGATAAACGTTTTTTTGAAATCAGGGTATTTCAAGATCGGATCAGAAGATAATTTTTCTTTTATATCCGCAAAAGCCTGTTTCTGTTCATTTTCCCAATTAAAAAGAGTATTTTTTTTAGTAGCATGTTAATTGGGCCGGTAATTAAACCATAATTTTTTATAAATCGTCTATAATAACCCGCAATTCCCAGAAAACTTTTTATTTCTTTAACATTTAAAGGTTCTTTTAAATTCCTTATAGCTTCTATTTTTTTGGATCAGTTTTTATACCATCCGGTGTGATAATGTGTCCTAAATAACAAACTTCCTTGCTGAGAAATGTACATTTTTCCAATTGTATTTTCAGATTATTTTGTCTGATTCGTTCCAGTCCATCCCTTAGTTTGACATTATAGTCTTCCAAATTGTGACCATATATAACAATGTCGTCTAAATAAATAAAACAAGATTTACCTTGTAATCCTTGAAGAACTTCGTTCATTGCTCTTTGAAAGCAAGCAGATGCATTTTTTAATCCAAATGGCATCTGATTGAATTCAAAGTGATCAAATCTTGTTGAAAATGCAGTTTTGCATTTATATTTTTTTTTGATTGGAATTTGATGAAACCCTGATGTAAGGTCCAAGGTAGTAAAATAAACAGAACGCTCCAGTTGATCCATAATTTCGCTTATATGTGGTAATGAAAAATTGTCTTGAACAGTTTGCTCATTTAGCTTCCTGTAATCAACAACAAGTCTCCATTTTTTGGAACCATCAGCACCATCTTTCTTTGGGACCACCCATATGGGAGAATTCCATGGTGATTTACTTGGCCTAATCGTTTCATTATCAAGAAGCTTAGTTATTTCATTATGAACGAATTCTTCGTGAATTTTAGGAAATCTGCATATTTTCTTGTATACAGGTTTGGCATTATCAATTGTATCAAAAGAATGTTCTACAGTTTTAATTGAATTTTTGGGATCAATTGTACCAAAAACTTCCTTGTATTCATTTAAAATTTCATAAAGTGATTCTTTTTCTTCTTAAATGTTTGGTATCTACTTCAATTTTATCTATTCCCTTTATAGATATGACATTCTCGCAGAATCTTTCACAACTAAGATTCTGTATCTTAATAGATTTAACTCTGTCAGTATCGTTAACCAGTGATACTAGGGCTCTTTTTGTTTCATTAAATACTGTTAAACAAGAGGGCAGTCTGATTCCGTTGAAGTTTTTTTCGTTAATCAAGACTTCATCCCCAACTTGTCCTTTCAGGGGAATATATCGAAAAACCTCTTATGATGGTTTTAAAGTTATATTATTAGATTTAAGACATACTTCAATAGTATTGCCTTTAAGTACGTGATTTTTATAATCAATTATTAATTCATTGTTTTTTAGAAAATCGTTTCCCAAAATAACAGGATAGTCCTGTAATAAGTGATATGAAACCACTTGAAGTTTAGTTGAAAAAATATTTTTCGAAATAACAATATCTAATATCTAATAAGACTAATCTCAGCACCAGTGTCGATGAGAGCTTTGATTGTCCTTCCATTTACTTTAACAAAAATATATGGGCTTTCGTCTATAATTGACTTTGAGTCCGTTTTTTTAGTGTACTATTACACAGAGCTGGAAAACTATCGATAGTTGATGCCATCGATAAAGTCCGATATTTTCGGCAAAACCATCGATTAAAAATCGATAGTTTCCGATAGTTTTGTTAAATGAGAGGAACGCCTTAAGCTAGGACTTTAAAATTTTGTATGCGTTGGTTTTCCTGTAGTTGCAGTTAAAGTCAAGAATATGAAAAAGTTCACATGAGTCCTTTGAGTCCTTCGAGTATCTCCCACACAATAATCCTATTAAAATGTACTCAGCTCACTCAAGTAATGGAACTCACTAAGGCCCGTTCCTACGATCGTCAGTTACGTTCCAACTGGAACTTTAACTGACAGATTTTCATACAAAACTTCCAGTTAAAGCTCCAGTTCGAATTTAACTCGTAAGAACGGGCCTTACTCAAGAAAACATTTAACTACAAACTTGAAATTTTGTGAAAAACAATTTTGAGGACAAATGAAATTTGAGCTCATGCATCGGCAAAAAACCTTTCCTGCTCCGGGTAGCTTCCTCAGCCTATTTCGGTGCATAATTTTGTAGCGCAATATCTTGTTTTCTGTTTATTTTTGGCCAAAAACTTCAAATCCGCTTGACGTCCGTTCATCCGTCTGTCTGTCCTTTAGCACGATAACTCAAGAACGTCTAGACTTAGGATCTTGAAATTTTGAATATGTGCGTTTGGTATAATTTGTAAGGCTAAGTTCATTAACAGGAAAAACGTCCTACTCCTTCGGGTAGCTGCCATACAAAATATCCTTAAAACATGTGTTCAATATTGGCTGATAACTTCAGAAGGGCTTAAACTGCAAGCTTAAAATTTTGTTTGTGATAATTTTCCAATAGTTGGAGCTATGTCTATGATTATGATGAAATCCTGTTAATCCTTCGTGTAGTTGATATACAAATATCCTGTCAAATTATCTTAATTTACGGAACTCTCTATATCTCAAGTAATCGTTTAGCTACGAATTCAGAATTTTGTACAAATTTTTAATTTTTTTAGCCAGCTAAATCCTTTTACTCCTACTGATATCTTCCATACAAACAATTCTTAAACCACGTGTTCAACAATATTTCCGATAATTTCAAGCCATTAATTTGACATTTCGTACACATTTATTTTTAAATTGCTCTAAGGAAAAGGATAAATATGTAAGAAATCAAGTGAGTCCTTCCTGCTCTTCCCATGGTAAAAACCTTTAAAAAGAAAAAAAAAATCTGCCAACAGTCTGGGCGCAACTTTATTATTTTTCCGGCAGAAGTTCAGAACGCGTTCAATTCGGGGATGCGGGGATGCGGGATGTTACTATGTGATTGAAAACCTAACAAAAAGTTCGGGAAGCGGTTAGAAAAGGGTGTAACATATGAATTAAATAATTGGGTCATATTCCGGGGTGCGGTCTAGAGGTTGAAAAAAACAAAACTTAAAAATAGGTGATTATTAAACAAGCCTGGGGTAGTGAAAAGATATTCGATATCTGATCAGACCTGAGAAACATGGTGGAATTCATGAAAAAGTATACAACCACTTTACACCTTCTTAGGGATAAAATTTCAAAAAAACTTGAAAACACACTCTAGGTATTCATATGAAGAATCCGTAGAATAAAAATGAATTCAATATTTCGAAAGACCTAGTAGATATGACGAAAATCGTGAAAATATATGCATTTTATATCAACTGATATTTTTTTTTGCCCCCCCCCCCTTCTGAACGCCAATGAATATTCGAATTTTTTTTTATCAGAATTACTTTTTTAGTTAATTTACATATACGTACCGAGCTTCAACTTCCTAGTATAAGCCGTTCTAAAGTTAGGCAAAACACCCCCCACCACCGTACCATACTACTCCTAAAAAAAAATTTATTTTTCCACCATGCCACTACTATAGCTCTATCTAAATACCAAGTTTCAGCTTCCTATCATTATAGATTCTTAAGATATAAGCATCGGAACTTTTTCTTTCTCACCCTTCCCCACCCTCACCCTCTACACCCACACCCCCAAACTTTTTGTCCCTACTAGGGTTCTATTAGGCCTACTTTTGGTAAAAATTTGAAGCATGCATCTTACACTGTTATTGAGATATGAAACGTGTTATTATTGAAAAATTCTTATCCCCTCCACTTACGTACTCCCCCGCCCCCTTCAAAGATTTTACTTTGAGCAATCTTTATTTATCAAGCTTTATATCCAAACCAAATTTTGTTTTTCTGGTGCCACTGGTTTGGGAGATATCGTAATGTTAAGTATTTCACCCCCCCACCCCCGTACGCCACTACCCCTACCCAAAAATTTTGTTTCAATCTACTCTCCTAGTATAACTACAGATACTTATTAAGTCTTAATTGATTGCTATTAACGGTTTAGGAGATATGAGTTTTAGAATGTGTAGATCTCCACTTTTTTGCGTTTCGGACGCATTTCTTTCCCCTCTACTCCCACACCCCTTCACCCATATCATAAATTTTTTTGCAAATGGGTCCACTATCAAAGCTTAATAGAAATTCCAAGTTTCAGTCTCCTAACATAAGCGGTTGCTCAGATCTAGAAACCAAAATTTTTCGTCTAAAACGCTTCCCCCACCTTCCCGCTCACACCCCTACCCCTGAAAATAATGTCAATTCAAGGGGTCTACCCAGTCTACTCCTAGAAAGAATTTAAATTTAATAGCTCCACTGGTTTGAGAGCTACGAGCCTTCAAAGGATTTTGGCGGTCGACGTACGGCGTACGGCGGACAGACGGAGTGAAAATTTTTATTGCTTTTTTTGTGTCTACTAGTCATGAAATGTACACAAAAAAATTTTGAGGGCAGCAAATTTTTTTTTTTTTTTAAATCAATAACAATACTGTAATATATATAATAAAGTAAAATCGGTTACTCACCCAGTTCAAGATATGAAATTAAACACTGACTGAGTTTCGAGTAGCAACCAAATGAGATAGCTGCGAGAACTCTAGCATACCATATCCAGCTGAAAACACCCGCTCGTTTCCTATCAGGGTGTAATAAAGAAGTATGATCGGTCCTCCAGGCTAGGGGGCTTAGCGATGTGTTAACTACTCATCCTCGGATATACAATCTAGTTTCGAAACCTCAGGAGGCCAAGGTTCGATTTGGACTGTAGCGCCATCGTAAGTAAGTAAATATTTGAGATGAGTAAAATGCCCGCAATTGTGGTAACAGTTTTTTTTTCAAATTAGTGGCTATGTTGCCATGTATCTCACCAATCAACAATAATTTCAGGCTGAAAATTTGTTAAGTGTATGCTCAAAAAGTGCATAGATATGTGAACAAAATTTCAAAATTTCACAGTTGTATCTAACAAAAAAAATACCAATAAAAGTTTAAAAAAATCTGCCAACAATCTGGGCATAACTTTATTATTTTTCCGGCAGAAGTTAGGAACGCGTTCAATTCTGAAATGCGGTGTAGGCTACTATGTGACTGAAAACCTATCAAAAAGAACAAGATCATGGAAGTGAAAATCTGATTGGATCTGAGAGATATGGAATAGTTTATGAAAAAGTACACAATCACTTTACACCCCCTTAGGGGTCAATTTTCAGAAAATCTTGAAAGCACTTTCTTGGTATTCATATGGAGAATACATAGAATAAAATTAAATTCATTATTTGGGACGAGGTAGTAGATATGTCGAAAATCGTGGTAAAATATGCATTCTATTTTCACAGATAATTTTTATGGCCCCTCTTCTGAACGCCAATAGATATTCGTTTTTTTTATTCAAAATTATTTTTTTAGTTGATTTAGATATACACACCGAGTTTCAACATTGTAGCTTAAGCCGTTCTATATATAGGAAAAACACCTCCCACTTGTACCACACTACCCTTAGGGGTCGAATTTCAAAAAACCTTGAAAACACTTTCTAGGTATCCATACGAAGAATCCGTAGAATAAAAATGAATTCAATATTTGGAAAGACCTAGTAGATATGACGAAAATCGTGAAAATTTATGCATTTTACATATATTATATTTACAAATATTTTTTGTTGCCCCCCCCCCCCTTCAGAACGCCAATGAATATTCAAATTTTTTTTTTATCAGAATTACTTTTCTAGTTGATTTACATATACACACCGAGTTTCAACATTGTAGCTTAAGCCGTTCCATATATAGGAAAAACACCCCCACTTGTACCAAACTACCCTTAGGGATCGAATTTCAAAAAATCTTGAAAATACATTCTAGGTATTCATACGCAGAATTCGTAGAATAAAAATGAATTCAATATTTGGAAAGACCTAGTAGATATGACGAAAATCGTGAAAATATATGCATTTTATACTAACCGATATTTTTTTTTGCCCCCCCTTCTGAACGCCAATGAATACTCAAATTTTTTTTTATCAGAACTACTTTTCTAGTTAATTTACATATACGTACCAAGTTTCAACTTAACAGCATAAGCTGTTCTAAAGTTAGGAAAAACACCCCCTACCCCCGTAGCATACTACCCCAAAAAAAAATTATATTTTTCCAACATTCCGCTACTATAGTTCTATCTAAATACCAAGTTTAAGGCTTATATCATTACAGGTTCTCAAGATATAAGCATCGGAACTTTTTCCTTTTCACCCTCCCCCACCTTCCCCCTCTACACCCTCAACCAAAAAACTTTTTTCCCTACTAGGCTTTAATTAGCGCTACTTCTGGTAAAAATTCTAAGCATCTATCTTAAACTGTTCTTGAGATATGAAATGTGTTTGATTTGAAAAATTCTCATCCCCTCCACTTCTATGCTCCACCTCCCAATTAAAAAATTTTACTTTGATCAATCTTTATTTGTCAACTTTTATACCCAAACCAAATTTTTATTTTTCTAGAGCAATTGGTTCATGAGATATCGTAATGTTAAGTTTTTCACCCCCCACCCCCATACACAACTTCCCCCACCCAAAATTTTTCTTCATTCTGTTCTCCTAGTATAACTACAAATATTTCTTAAGTTTGAATAGTGTACCATTAAGGGTTTAGGAGATATGGATTTTAGAATGTGTCTATCTCGCCTTTTTTGGGTTTCGGACGCATTACATTTCCCCCCACTCCCACACCCCTTGATCAATATTCACAATTTTTCGGCAAATGGGTCTACTATCAGAGCTCTATAGAAATTCCAAGTTTCAGCTTCCTAACATTAGGGGTTACTGAGATCTGGAAACCAAAATTTTCGGTCTAAAACACTTCCCCCTCCTTCCCCCTCACACCCCCATCCCTAAAAATTTGGTCACTTCAAGGCGCCTACCCCGTCTATTCGTTAAAAAAATTTCAATTCAATATCTCAAAGCGTTTGGCAGCTACGAGTCTCCAAACGATCTTGCGTACGGCGTACGGCGGACAGACGGACTGAAAATTTTTATTGCTTTTTTCGCGTCTACTAGTTATGAAACGTGAAAATAAAAATTTTGAGGGTAGCAAATTTTTTTTTTTAAAAAATCAATCACAATACTTAATTATTAAAATAATAAAGTAAAAATAGCCTTTACATGGGATTACTCCTTTAAAAATACTTTTCTTATTTTCGGATATTTGAATAACATTAATTTTACAAGCACCAGGATTCGCGCATATCTGATGGATCGCACGAATGTGTCTTCTCATCGAAGATTGCTGCATTGCTGCCTCTTACCGATTAATTTGATTAAATAAAAAAAAAATTTAAAAATAGACACATAAATACATTTCTATTTAGTTAATATATCCACTATTTCGATAAAACTAAGGAAAAAAACAAAACAAATGTAACATTAAAGAATAAAAATATAGAAATTAAAACTCTGCTGCTTTTACTTTGTTATTTTAATAATAAAGTATTTCTAGAAACTCTTGTATAAATTTTTCCTGTTCTGTCCTCGGATGTTTGATTTTGATATAATGCTGTTTGAAATAGATTCAATATCTGCTTCGTGACTAGAAAATTCTTGCAACATAGAACATAAACTTGCAACATTAACTGAATTTGTGTTCTAATTCTTCTAAGCTTAATTGATTCCTTAGCTTGTTTACCAAATTTATTTGGGAAAATATACGCTCTACGGTACTATTATTAGTAGGAATGCAATATTTCGTACACATATGTATGTATATAATAAATCTCATACATTTTTTCACTTCTGTCTACATTTAGAATGGAAGGATAAGAAATTTGACAGCTCGCGCAAGGACTTCAAAAGTCAAATCCTTAATTTCTCTATATAAATGGAAATGAAAAAAATGTGCGAGCAAATACGTTGCACTACTCGTTGAAATAAATTAATGTTTAAAGAACGTATACGTATACGTAGAATCACCATAAATATTTTACGTCTAGGTGTCTTCCAAACTATACGTATGGACATATACACCGACCGCGGACATCGTACCCTAGAATTCTACGGTATTTATCCGGTATTCTTTTTCGTATAGTATATTGAACTAAGTCTGCTGGGATTCGATGTACAAACCATTCAGAATAGATTTAAATTTGTATCAAGATAGGCCACAATTTGTCGAATTCAAGATAGCTCATAATTCGCCTACCATGAGTACCTACTTGCTTCTCACTTCCACTACAAACCACTTTTCAATCTTTCTCCTTCTCATGAAAAATTACGCCAATGTAGACGGATTTTATCGGACGGATTTTAACGCAACATCGGCAGTTCACTATCGAAAACTATCGACGATAGTGAAAAACTATCGACGATAGCAAAAAACCATCGATAGTGCCGATAGCGCTATCGATAGTTTTCCAGCTCTACTATTACACAGAACGTTTGTAACCTCGTTTGTGCTATAGGAATTTTCGTATTCCTCGCCAATCTTCTTCGGATATGAGTTCGAACGTGACTGTCAAAGCTTACGGACGTCTTTTGAAAAAGCTACAAAAATTAAAAGTGACTGCGTGCTTTTAAGAAATTTGATTGTGCACAAGTGGCCCCTCGGCTACAAGCCTTATCGAATACTTCTTAACTCTGAAAAGTGAACGAGGATGAAAGTCCTTTCATACATGCCAATCCCGGAGAGGATTCAGAAGTAAACCGGATCGTCAACCAGCAAAAATTTCCGCAACTTAAACATAACCTTACTTACCATACAACCATGGCGCAAAATGGCAGCGTGGGCTCCCTATTGTCTGTGGCAAAAAAAAGCGAAATTAACTCCATGTACGGGTACGTCGAGAGCGACGGCGAAGCCCCAATCTTCCACGAGGCCCCGAGCCCACATCACATACCGGACATAACTCAACCAGTCGCCATTCCACCAGACGCAGGGGAAATTCCTGCGGCAAACTGGGGCTCCATCGTTTCTAAACTAGCTGATCTAGAAAGGACTAACGCTGACCTCGTGGCCCGCTTGACTTCACTCGACGCGGCCCATTCTCAACTGCTACTTAAACACAACAATCTGCAATCGCAGAAACTCCAGACACATTCCAGCAACTCGTCGAAAAGGAAGAGAACCAAAGCGAACTTCGAAGCCGAACAGTCCAAAACGATGGAAAACTCAACGGATGTAGATCTTACTGATTCTGACTGTGATATGTTAGGAGGCACTCCCCAGGCAATTGGTCCGGCACGTGAGTCAAAATCTAATAACTTAAATAATTTTCCAGATAAGTCTTCTTTGACTACTAATGCCACAAATTTCTTGCTAAAAGACTACTATTGTTTGAACTTCAAATGCATTACATTGAATTTATACATTAAATTTGAAATTCAAACATACGCGCGTAAACGCTACTCACCACGGCGTGAACTTGACGCACAATTTCACGTGCCACTGTGGTCCAGTAGAGTTGGCGCCGGTTATCCGTCGAAAGGATAAACGGTGCATAAAGCTAACCGGCCCTATAAAAGGCCCGGTCGCCGTTGATTCGGCCTCTAGTCGATTTTTTCAATCACGAACCATTTGGAGAAGCGTTACGCTCGGCTGATTTCAGCATTTTTTAAAAAAAAGGTATAACCATTTCCATTGCGGAATTCCATTAGGGATTGTTGTTTTTGCTGTTGCAGCAGGAGACAATCTTTCATGGAAAATATGCATTGTATTAAATTATTTTGTACCAGCCAAGCTGGTTGAACGGTCTAGCATCCCGTAATTGACACTTCCAAAACAAAAGGAAAATAATTCTGCGAACCCCGGCGTGTCATCGAAGTACCTTTATTTCGGTGGCAATTATTTTTTTTTCTTCAACCATTTCTTTCGTCTTTTTTTTTTATTTAGCGTCACCACCACACATTCCATAATTTTACCTTCGCAACCTCGTTGCATCCACCCCATCCGCAATTCCTATATTGCACAATAAAGCACATTCGTGTTCATGGTCCGTCGAGCCGGATAGTTGACGAGACCGAACGTAGAATTGTCCAATTTTACGCTCATCTCTAGGGAAACCTACGAAAAATTCGAAAATTCCGCGATTTCGCGCAACATTCAGGTAGCATAATTATTGGTGACCCCGATGTGGTTCATTTTTCACATGCACCAAAACTGAAATTCTTCGTAATTTCACTAAGCCAAATGTTCCATACATTTGCACAAAGTAATTCCGTCGACATCTAGCGTACGGAATTTACATTCAAAGCTGAAAATCCGTTTTTTCACATCAAGTCGAATTTCCAGTAAATTCACAAATCAAGTCCGTCGACACATCACCGAACGGAACTTATCAAAAATTCAAAAACGAAATTCTCGGCATTTTGAATAACACAGTTCTGTTGGCATATCGCCATACAGAATTCACAAAGCACAAATCAGGTGCTTCACAAAAACTTGCAAAAATTTGTTCCGACGGCACAGCACCGTATGGAACTTGTAAACAAATCAGCTGAAATTCCCGTCGGCAAGTTATCGAACTCAATTTCGTCGACTCCTAGCCGTATGAAAGTAAGAAATTCAGCCCGACATTCCCGTGTTTTCGTAAGCTCAACTCCGTCGGCACATCGTCGTATGGATATCACAAAACACAAAAACAAGCCGAATTTCTCATAAATTCGCACAAGTAATTCTGTCGACATCTAGCGTACGGAAGTTACACACAAAAGCCGAATTTTCATAAATTCGCACAAGTAATTCCGTCGACATCTAGCGTACGGAAGTTACACACAAAAGCCGAATTTTCATAAATTCGCACAAGTAATTCCGTCGACATCTAGCGTACGGAAGTTACGCACAAAAGCCGAATTTTTTCATAAATTCGCACAAGTAATTCCGTCGACATCTAGCGTACGGAAGTTACACACAAAAGCCGAATTTCTCATAAATTCGCACAAGTAATTCCGTCGATATCTCTCGTACGGAATTTACACACAAAAAGCCGAAGTTTTTGTAAACTCGCAACATCAACTCCGTCGGAACACCACCGTACGGAATCCAGCCAAAATTCAAGCTCAAATCTACGTGATTTAGCTCATAGCAATTCCGTCGGAACACCGCCGCACGGAATTCACTAACAAACAACCCGAAATCTCCGTGATTTCGCGCAATTCAAGTCCCGTCGGCATCTCACTGTACGGAACTAACAACAAACCACACGCTAAAATCCCCGTGATTTCGCAAATTTAATTCCGTTCGGCACATCGCCGCACGGAAAGCACAAAACATAAAATTCAGCCGGAATCTCCGCGAATTTGTACACAGTAATTCCGTCGGTACATCGCTGTACGGAATTCACAACAAAACCAAAACTAATTCCGTCGGAATCTCACCGTACGGAACTAGCAATCAAACGCACATCGAAATTCCCGTGATTTCGTAATTTTAACTCCGTCGGCACATCACCGTACGGAAATCACAAACAAAAAAAACCAACCGAAATCTCCGCGAATTTGTGCACCGTAATTCCGTCGGTACATCACCGTACGGAATTCACAACAAAATCAAACCAATTCCGTCGGAATCCCACCGTACGGAACTCGCAAACCATCAATTCGAAATCTCCGTGATCTCGAAAAAATAGCTTCCGACGACACACCATCGCACGGAACACATAAGTCGCATCTGCGACAATTTCACGCAATTCCGCCGACAATTTATCGAGCGGAATCAAAAAAAACCAACCGAAATCTCCGCGATTTAAAACAAAAACATTTCCGTCAGCAATTCACCAGGAAATTGCACAAGACACACAACAAAACGAACGCACATTCGTATTCCACGAAACTACATCAATTCCGCGCAATTTCGTCACAATTTATTGCACGGAATTCACTAGCCACGGCCTGAAATTTCCGTGAGTTTGCGTAAACGTTCTCTAGCGGCACGCC
The DNA here is from genome assembly GCA_949128065.1 of Beris chalybata. Classification (NCBI taxonomy): domain Eukaryota; kingdom Metazoa; phylum Arthropoda; class Insecta; order Diptera; family Stratiomyidae; genus Beris; species Beris chalybata. Next base: position 100,245,396 of record OX421894.1, read on the forward strand.
ACCAGTTAAAACAACAAAACTTGCTCCCAACAAGCAATTTTGTCGACCTTCGAGCCGGTACGCAAAAAATTGTCGACAATCAAGCGGCAAAAATTTTTGAGTAAACAAGCAATCGAGGTATTTCGAACAACATCGCGCGTTGTCGGCCGATTCCTTGTAAACTCAAAACAAACCGGCCCACGTTCTCTCATAGAACCTCGCACATTTTCGATCGTTTGTCTGTGTTGCACGTGCATTGCACTATTCATAGGCCATGGAGCAAGCGATAGAGAAACAAACAGGTTTTTTTGCCCTCGTACGACAAGCGATCTCGAATTTTAAGAAGACTAGCGAAGTACGGAGAACCGTTGGCTACGCCAGCGGCCGACTCGAACACATCCACAAAATCTGGTCTCAGTGCGAAGACGCGCACGTGACAATCATAACAAGTCAGAGCGAGATCGCTGAGTCAGTCAAGACCCAATACCTTTCGACTTACGGCGAAATAGAAAAAGACGCTTTTGAGTATATCGGTGATCTGCACCAATTGATTAAAAAGCCCGAAGCAGAGCTTTCTAAGCAACGCGTTGAGTCGAGGCAAGAACCACAACCATCATTTAAACTTCCGAACATAAGCCTCCCAAAGTTCGATGGAAAGTTCAAAAATTGGCGGGTATTCAGAGATACCTTTAAGTCAATTATACATGACAACAATCAACTATCCAGAGTTCATAAACTGCATTATTTAAAGGGCAGTTTGATCGGGGACGCGTCGAAAATTCTGAATCAGTTCGAAAGCGTCGATTCAAACTACGACCCAGCATGGACTTTGCTCACTAAACGATTCGATAACAAAAGAATCACATGTAATGTACATCTGCAAGCGTTGTTCTCCACCCCCGAGATCCGCTCAGAATCAGAGCAGAGTTTCAAGGAAATGTTAGACACTACAAACGAGTGCGTGCATGAGCTACAGCAATTAGGTCTTGATACAAAAAATTGGGATCCCATTATTTTGTACTTGCTAACAGCTAAACTGCCTCCATTAACTCGAAGTCTTTGGGAGCAACAGGTATCAACAACAGAGTCGTTACCGACTTATAAAGAATTTGAAAAATTCATTGAATGTCGTCATAGAACGCTGGAAGTATTAGCTGCAGCCAAGACACAGTCACAGTCGGCCACACAAAGCAACAATAACCAGCGTAAAAGCTCAAGCAATTTTTCGAAGACATCCCAGCCATCTTGCTCTTATTGCAAAAAGGATCATCTCCTTTTCAAATGTCAAACGTTTCACAACCTCGACACATCTGCAAAATGGGACTTTGTTAAAACTCAACATTTGTGTTTCAATTGTTTGACAAAACACCCTTCGAACGAATGTAAGAGTAAGCGAACCTGTTTTACTTGTCATAAAAGACATCACACTACCTTACACGAGTCTGATAAATCCTCGTTACATTCAATTGCGACACCCACAAGTAGTGCACAACCTGAACCGTCATCAATTACTGAAGCATTATGCTCAAAATCTGCATCAACCAAAGAGTGTAAGCAAGCTCTATTAGCAACCGCCATCGTCACAATTAAAACACCAGAAGGAAATATCATGTCACTCCGAGCATTGATAGATTCTGGGTCAGAAAATTCGTTTATTTCTAGTGCTGCTTACCAACTTCTGCGAACGAAAGCACAACCCACATCCATATCCATTACTGGGTTGAACTCTACAAACGTTAGCACATCAACGCAAGAAATTGGTTTCAACATTATTCCGAAGATCGGAAACGGGAAAGAAATTCGAACTCAAGCATATGTGATCAAGAACATAACACAGATGCGTTCTTCAGTTAGCGTTCCCGCGAAGCAATGGCCTTACATAAGCGATATCATTCTTGCAGACCCAAAATTCATGGAACCCGGGTCAATTGACTTGCTACTCGGGGTCCAAACCTACGCGCAGATTTTGCGAGCGGGTCCTAGGTATGGACCAAGGGATCATCCGATAGCGCAAGAAACTTCACTGGGCTGGATTTTGTTTGGACAAATGCCGCAGCATCCTGCGACCAACCAACCAAAGTTCACGGGTTTCACAATAAACCACAAAACAGTGTTCACCGGGCTCGCTGTAAACTCACTCTTCAGCAAGCTTGAAGATACGGCAGCCATACAGGTACATTCTATCACGAATCAGGAAGAGAAAAGTCACTATCATCTGCGAGTTACACCAGACCGCAGTATAGAACGGCCACCGCCCGCTCCACACGATAACAAACGGCAATTGCCGCTCACGCCAGGCCGCTGTTTAGATGAACAAATAAACTCAACAAAAACACGACAATCACTACAACCGTCTTTCAACATCATCAATCGCAAACAGAGACCCACTTGTGGTCTAGTGACCAATAAAGGAGAAACCTTTGACGTCACCTACGACGAACTAAACACAGTCCCATGGAGTCGTATCAAATCGTTCAAACGACCGATTTACACGTTGTTTTTTAACGGCGGGGACAAGGTGCGTGTTCGCTTCGCAAAGGGGAAGACAACGTGGTTCGCGTTGAAACGCAAGCACCAACGTTAGATGCATCACATCGTGGATTTTATCCTATTTTATTTTTTATATATTCTATATTGATATTTGTATCATTTCCATTTTTTTTTATCATTTTCATTTTATTATCTTAATCTTTTTCATATTTTTTTTTCTTTCTTGTTTCATTGCATCTATCATGAATACACATACTATGCTGTAAACAAGTAATCGGTTTTTTTTATTCGGTTCATTTATTTGCTTTTTCTTTTTTTTCTCTTTTTTTTTTTTTGCGCCCGGGAGAATGTTTGAACTTCAAATGCATTACATTGAATTTATACATTAAATTTGAAATTCAAACATACGCGCGTAAACGCTACTCACCACGGCGTGAACTTGACGCACAATTTCACGTGCCACTGTGGTCCAGTAGAGTTGGCGCCGGTTATCCGTCGAAAGGATAAACGGTGCATAAAGCTAACCGGCCCTATAAAAGGCCCGGTCGCCGTTGATTCGGCCTCTAGTCGATTTTTTCAATCACGAACCATTTGGAGAAGCGTTACGCTCGGCTGATTTCAGCATTTTTTAAAAAAAAGGTATAACCATTTCCATTGCGGAATTCCATTAGGGATTGTTGTTTTTGCTGTTGCAGCAGGAGACAATCTTTCATGGAAAATACGCATTGTATTAAATTATTTTGTACCAGCCAAGCTGGTTGAACGGTCTAGCATCCCGTAATTGCAACTTCCAAAACAAAAGGAAAATAATTCTGCGAACCCCGGCGTGTCATCGAAGTACCTTTATTTCGGTGGCAATTATTTTTTTTTCTTCAACCATTTCTTTCGTCTGTTTTTTTTGATTTAGCGTCACCACCACACATTCCATAATTTTACCTTCGCAACCTCGTTGCATCCACCCCATCCGCAATTCCTATATTGCACAATAAAGCACATTCGTGTTCAACTATTGTCCCCGCAAATCTGTTCAGGAGGGCCATGCCCAGGCAAAAAAGACCCAGCTTAGTAAAACTGCTCTAGAAAAATCAATTCAGAGGGCATTGAATACCAACCAAGATTCTAGTGATGTAAATCTAGAAGTCAACTCTAACCAGGCGGCCAAAAATATTAACCAAAAGCAGGTCCCACTGGCGGGGTGCCAGATTGATCCGCCCCTTAAAGAAAAGTGGAGCCCCATCATTAGGCTATCAAATACTTCGGCCAAAAAAGTCATTGAGTTGATGGGAAAATGGCCATCAACTAGATTCCGAATTCTTTCAGCTATCCGGGGTAACATCTCGATTAAAGTCAACTCCCTGTCCACCCACACAGAAATTATGACTGCATTACAGTCACAGAGAGACTCAGGGATAGTAGGACACTCATACACGCCCTCCTCCCTTAGAAAACCATCGGTAGTCCTCAGGGGTGTAAGCGGGGAGTTTTCCCCTAGTGAGATCTCAGAATATTTGAAGACCCATCTCCCGACGCTGGGCGAATTCGCTGTTACTCAACTCACGACGCCATGGTCTAGGGCAAATGAACGCACACTTGACCTATTCAGAATAACCGTTTCTTCATCTGAAGACCTTAAGAGCCTGATCAAAGTAAGACAAATACTGCATCAAAAAACCACGTGGGAGCGTCCCAAACGCAATGATGTAACCCAGTGCTACAATTGCCAGAGGTATGGCCACGTGTCAGCTAACTGTGGCTACGACCCTCGTTGTGTAGCGTGCCTTGGAGACCATGCGTCTAGTGGTTGCCCTAGGAAAACCTCTGAGGACCGCGAAAACCTTCCTCCTCCCCAGTGTGTTTCTTGTGGCGCTACTGACCACCCAGCAAACTTCTTCAATTGCCCGACGAAGGTTAATTACCGCGAACGTGTCCTTGAGAATAAAAGAAGACAATTCAGACCTCAAACATTAGATCAGAATCTAATCCCAGGGGAAAGACCAAGAGCCAGCAAAACGGTGAAAGGAATGTCCTACGCTGATGCCGCAAGAAACCTTCCGAATGAACGGGCAACGCCGCAAGTAACCCCACCAGTTATGCCTTCTGAACTCAATTGGCTGGACCAACAAGCAGCTGAGTATCTGGGCTCACCGATACGGGAAATCTGTGACCGGATTAAAACCTTCAAACAGAAATTCCACCTAATAAAGGAGGGCGACAGGCCCCAAGCACTTATAACTTTCATATTCTCAACACTGCACAGAAACAACAATGGCTAGATTGAATTGTCTTAATCAAAACGTCAATTCAATAATTAATATTGATAAACAACTCTCCCTGGAAAGACAACTCCACCACCTTAAGGTGGATATCGCTTTCATCTCAGAGACTCGCCTCAATTCTTCCCATAAGAGAAGATTTGATAAATACAATATTTTCCGAAACGATGAAGGCAGAGGGACAGCCTTGATACTTAGATCAAATTTCAGAGCTGAGCAAATCAGCTTCTCAAACCCAACATGCTCTTGAACTTTAGCCTCAATGCTTTTTAACAAAAATGGAGTGACATTCCGTCTTCTTCTGGGGGCAATTTACTGCCCATCAGGCTCAGGCCACTCCATGACAAGTGCTCTAGAAGTAATATTTAGAATATCCCAATCCTATGACGCAATAATACTAGGCGGCGATTTCAACGCTAGGCACAGCTTCTGGGGAAACTCAACCCGAAATCTTAACGGCAGCTGTTTCCTCAATTGGTTCCTTTCGGATGCCTACACAGACTTGGATATAGTCAATGCTACCACTCCGACTTTCCCAAGAGGCGCATCCTTTCTAGACCTATTTCTTGTCTCTAAAAACCTAATAAACTGAAACCCTAGGTTAACTCACTGCTGTACGGTGGCGGGATTATCAGACCACTTTGGCCTTTTCATGTTCATTTCACCGCTAGACTTAATCCCTCTCCCTGCCTACCCTAGGAAGTTTCGTTCGTTCGCTGAAATTAACTGGGAAGACTTTTCGGACGCCCTTGAAGACTCTCTGATTGAATCTATTCCTGAAGACAGAAATTTGTCCGTTCAGGAAATCAATAATTTCATTACGGAAATTTCGGAAGCAATATTGGATTGCATCAACCGATTCGCCCCCGCCAGGCTAATTAAAACCTCTAAGGAAAGTTTCCTATCAAAGCTCACCATTGACTATATGAAAGCTAGGCAGCATCTCTTGCAAAAACTCAAACGTACTTTTAATGCTACCCTAAACAGAAATAACAGGCAGTATATTGAAATTAAAGCTAGAATCTCAAGGCTCACCAAAATCATTTCCGACAGAACCAGAATTGATCTCAATACCTCCCTCAGAACGAGACTGAAAGCCCTTAGACCTGGCCCAAGGGTTTATGCAGAAATAAACAGACTCTCAGGCAGAAAGGCATCCACCTTTAACATAGACTTTGACAGCTGCAAGTATGGCAGCCAAACTTTATCTTCTGCTTCAGACAAACTAGAATCCTGCTCCTCCTACTACTCCGGGCTGTTTAGAGAACGTTCCTCTGTAAACCCGGCTCTTCAACAAAAAGCAAAGGAAGCCAGAGCATCCTTCACGGATGGCCACAGGGGCTCTCTCTTGAGCATATTTTCTGCAACAAACCTGGCTAGAAACCCAGCTCAGTCAAATTTCCAAGAATTCTTCACCAACCCGGAGGAGGTTGAGGCAAACATGGCCATAATAAACGGCAAGACTTCGGCAGGTCTTGATGGCATCCCCAACAAGGTACTCAAAAAATGTCGAACCGTATTAGCCGAACCGTTAGCAATAATTTTCAACAACTGCATCAATTTGGGGTACTTTCCTGCAGATTGGAAGAGAGCGCTCCTCATCCCAATCCCTAAGGGAGCCAACCTCCAAATTGAAACTTTTAGGCCAATATCCCTTCTTCCAAATATAGGAAAAGTTTTTGAAAAAATTATCCTAACCAGATTTAAAACCTTTTCGGCTCCCCTGATCCCCGAAAATCAGTTCGGTTTCGAAAATCAAAAGTCCTCCGAACAAGTAATAATGATCCTGCACAAATTTATAAATGATAATCTCAGCGAAAGGAGATGCTCCTTAGCATGTGCGCTGGATTTGGAGAAAGCCTTCGATTCGGTGTGGGTAGATGGCCTTATCCTCAAGCTGATAGAAGCTAATTGCCCAACTCCATTGTGCAGAATCCTAGTAGACTTCCTCTCTAACAGAGTCTTTTTAATAAAAATTGCGGGCCAATCCTCAGATGAACTTCCTTCGCTATCTGGTGTCCCACAAGGCTCCATACTAGGGCCGGCCCTTTTCAACTTTTTCCTCTGGGACATCCCGATAAACCTCCCAGCCAACCAACCCACTCAGGGCCCGTTCGAAGACCAATTGGGTCTTATGTACGCCGACGATATTATCCTAGTGACAAGCGATGAACTCCCGTCTAGGGCCCAGACATCCATCCAAACATTAGTCAATTCCGTTGTCAACTTCTTAACAGACTGGGCACTCAAGGTCAACACGTCCAAGTCAGAGGTAATTTGCTTCAGAAACGCGAGTGGCAAAGGCCACCGTCAGGCGGTTCCGGAGAGCAGGCTGGTAAAAATCAACGTCTACGGGGCCACCCTGCCTTTAAAAGATAAGATTAAATATCTTGGTATCAATCTACACCATAGACTTAAATTTAACCCCCACGCCAGAACTGTCCTCAATAAAGCCAAGGCGGCCGCAGGAGCAGTCGGGAAATTACTCTCCTCTAAGGCAATCAGCATAAACTGTAAAACGTTAATGTACAAAACGCTGATAAGACCTATTATCACGTATTGTTTTCCAGCATGGATAAATATCTCACCAACGGTGGCCGAAGATATTAACATATTTGAAAGGAAAATTCTTAGAAAATGCCTCTCTAAATACAGAAGGCCAAACAAAAAACACTTTAGGAACGCTATACTCTACAGAGAGTCGGAGATTACACCAATCCTACACTATATGCTAATTAGTAGCAAAAAAAGAATTGCCCGTTGGATTGACCACCCCCAACTCATCGTTAGATCCCTGTTTCCCGAACCGCCTTGGCCATGGGACCAATATTATCTGGCTCCCTTGAAGACCCTGGAGAAATACATTCCCCCATCCAATACGGACGACTGGTCTCCCACCCCGGACTTCTACTCATCTTCATTATCCTCTGGATACAGAGGTTAACATTGAGAATATAGCAAATAAAACTAAATAATTATAGAATTCGTTAGTATTGTTGTTAGGGCATGGCCTTCCAAAATAGAAAACACTAAAATGGCAAGGTAACCAAAATCAAAGAAGGCTTTTCTCGAGACTTGAGAAACTTATTCCAAAAAAAAAAAAAAAACTGCTACAGCCCATAGGGCTTATAAATACATTGCGTAAAGTAAAATCTGTACGATACGAATGTCCACCTAGAGAGTGCCTCCTCTGATTGTCTGTAAATATAAAATATATTTATACGCATATGTACAAATGAAAAGAAAAACGTAAACAAATGATGTAAATTTAATCCACTCTATAGTGGCTATCTTAAAACATGAAAATTCCAAAAAATCCTGCAAAAGCAACTTCTGTAAATAATTATGTAAATATGGACGAATGTCAATAAATTAGGTTAAGAATCAATATGATAACCCTGTAAATAAAACCGCAACGCTGTAAATAATTATGTATGTAAAAATGTATCGATATTTCAATAACGGATCGATACTTCAATAAAATAGGTTAAGGAACAATATGATAACCCTGCAAAAATCATCGTCTCAGTAAATTCAATGTAAAGACGAATAGAAAATAGCAAAAAGAACTGAATTCATCGTAATAATAATAGTAATAACTTTAAGTTCTACTTGTGTAAAACAACTAGCGTATGTGGGCTAGGCCCTAATTTAGTTTAATTTAGTTTAAGTGAAAAAAACTATTCATAGCAGCTTGGACATTAGATCGCTGTCAAGCTTATTTTGTTTTCTTCATATCATCTGTCAAATTTCATGTCACCATTATAGTCTCAATAAAGTTTTCTGAATCTGAATCTGAATGAATCTTCTTCGGATATTTCTTCGTTTATTCGTTTTACGTTTCGTTTGAATTCCGTTTTGTCTGACAGTTTAGAGAAACATGTCCGGCTTTTTGACGTTTTCCACAGTCAGCCTTACAAGCTGCAGAAAAATGACCCGGTTTATCGCAATTATAACATTTCAAGGGTTTCGACTGGTCGGACCCCTTGTTTTTACCAAGATTAATATGTTGAAATTGTGATGGAAGAGAAGCTTTAGCAGAATATTGACGTTTTTCTTCTGCTTCTGCCTCTATTGCAGCTTCTTCTAGTGTTTTTACTTTTTAGGTAATAACATAACTTTGAATAACATAACTTTGAATGGAATGGAAGGTCTGAGGCCGTTAATATACCATGCTCGGCTCAAAACCTTGATAAGATTGAGTTCGCCCTTTCTCAAATCTTCTGAGACCTCACCCCGTCTACTTTCCACTATTCTTTGTATAATTTACTTAAAATTGTTAGTATACGTGTTGACACTTAACGAATTTTGTTTTACTGTTGGCAACTGAATGAATAACTGATCGATAGTGACTTTTTCCTTGTATAAATTTTCGATATGTGGTTTCAAATCCTCCCAACTTGCTATGTCTGGATTGGAATGTAAAATATCACGTGCATTGCCCGTAAGTGATATAAGTGCTTGTTATTTTTAAAAAGGCGTGTTTGATCTTCTGCGGAAGTTACCAAATCTAAAGCCAAATCACAACCTTCAATGAAGCGTTCAGCCTCTCTAGGATTTCCGTCAAATTTTTCGACGTATCGTAAAATATCTGACCATGAAGTCATTTCGATAGCAGATTCACTTGGATTACAAATAAGAGAATCGCTGTTGTCACAAAAATCACAATCCGAACCACTACTTTTAGTTTTATTTCCAATTTCAGATTCCTCAGTGGAATCCTCGTTAACTGTTTTCCTACTTAAACAAAAAGATATCGACGGTTCACTACTTTCAATCACTGAGCACGGAACAAAAGTTTCTTCGCCGTTGACTAATGTCTTGACTGAGAAATTCTTCAAAATTGGAACTATAAATTTTTTCACCGATTTTCACAACAACTAGTTCAGTCATTTGGCAGTAGAGTCACAATAACACTTGAAATCTTATGAAATATAAAATATGAATTCTTAAAGTACTTACAAACAATAATTAGCGTATAATATGGCTGTAGTCAATATCAGGATCCTCATTGTGTTGTCCAGGTATGTAGTTGCAGAGCAGGAATAACGTCGAAAAAGATGGATGTTAAACGAATCTCTTGTATTGATGATATTTCTCACTTTTAGCGTTGTCGTGGTTTTTACGAATGTGTTTCAGATGTTGTACGAATGCGTTGCTGTTGCCGTAGATTTCCACGAAGACGTTGCACGAATGCGTTATCGTTGTTTTCGCACGAATGCAGTTATGATGTTGCACGAATGCGTTACCTTGGTTTTGCACGAATGCGTTGCCGTGGTTTTGGTTCTTCTCGTTTTTCAGCACTGATGCGACGATGTCTGTGCACTGATTTCACTGTGGTTTGATAGATGTCCAAAAATAAGATAATGTATAAGGCGATGAATTTTCCGGATGCTAATTGATCCATTTGAGGATGACACATTTGAGTGTTTTTCAAAAAAGGATACGTTCCGCTGCCACCAATGTTATATGTGTAGATGTTACTACGCGTTTTAAAAAAAAAACAACTGTTTAAATTGTTAAGTTTATTATTAATTATTAAATTTGAAACAAAAACCTGCTACCGCTAAGCGAGCTAACTGAGAATGACCAAGAAGAAATCAAGAAGGTTTCTTTATATAGGAACCCCTTTTACATAAATCGGTAATTAATTCTTATCATTATAGTATCCTTAATCTAGAAATTCGAACAAACCGTACTTTAAAAAAATTATGTAAAATAACATCCCGAAAACTATAAAAACAAGCCGCAACAAAGTATCAAAAAGTCATAAGGATTTTGGTCTCAATATTCTTATAAGTAAAAAAAGGGTCTTCATAATTGTTAGATCATAAAAAGAAACCATTAAATCTGCCGAACTCTCTAACCGGCAAGCGTTCCTGTAGGAACGCATCACAAAAGTCAAATTTTCTTGCTGCCTACAAACATTTACCTACGAACCTGAATTAAAGTCATATGGTAGTATTGTAATGAGCACATTGTCAAAGTACGAACTCGATCTGATGTTTCGTTAGACATTTATGAGTAGGTTTGTGTTAGATTTCGTGGTAAGAGCACGCAAAATTTTTTTTTCCGGTACACAATTTTTTTACCGATTTTTTTTTTCCTCTTCGAAACCCCTTTCCGCCTAAGGGGCGAACGACGACGAGCCGGCTAACCCGTCGAGACGGGGTGGGCGCCACACGACTGCGATTTTCGTCGTCGCTCTCTCTCACCCGAATCAGCCGTGAATTTCGGATGGATGATGGATTCAAGTACACTTCTTTATTTTAATTCAACTTCGCGGGGACGGATTTCTTCGAACACGGCAGAATTCTGGAACGGAAGTACCTACACAGATTTCCACGACAATGAGAACAAGAATAATTTATTTTAAAGAGTATAAAATTCTTTAATTACGTATAGTCTGGAAAATGCCTAGTTGGATTCTGATTTCATAAAAAGTAAACTTATAACTAGGGTACCGCTGTTGAACTCGATGACCGCCGAATGAACCGCTGCTCCTCCTTCGTACATTAGCTTCTGCCGCTGTCCGTCGATAAAAATTCCACTTCGATTGACTTTAGCGTGCCGATTTGTGCGATGCAATCGCCGATGTCGTTTAGTTGAATCCGAATTTCTCGAAACGATTTCTTTTCTCCCTGAGACACTTGATATTCCGAATCTTCACAGAACCTATCTACCGATCGCCGTGTGGTTCGATTCGCTTATTTAACGCGCCGAATTGATGCGACACAAACACCGAGTCGAGATGATATCTCCGTGTTACTTTCAACGTTCACTCCACTTTACGAGTCCCTTGGTTTGGACGTTTTCGGACGAATTTAAGTAATTTAGTTCACCCCAACGTTCACTCCACTTTTCGAGTCACTTGATTAGTTCGTTTCCGGACGAATTTAAGTAATTTAGTTCACCCCGTTCAACTTCCCGAGTCAATTCCCGTCTTCTCCCTTTTCCACCGCACTTCTCAAAAAACCCGGAATCGTTAAAAAGTCCTTTTCACGATTTCTCCGCTTGCTATTCGAACCACCTCTCAACCTCGTTGTGCCACCGATCCCGCCTTCGCAACCGCCCCCTCGAAAAAGCGCCGATCCCCAGTATTTCGCCTATTCTAGAAGAAAACCCAACGGTTCCTCCGATCGGTTAGGTCCTCTCTCTGCCATCATGCACTAATTCAGCAGCAGGTTTTTGGTCCGGTAAATTTCCATCGAAACCAGAATCCGACGAGTTGTCGCTGAATTTTGTTCATGTTGTAATATAAGTCGGCATTGTTCCCGAACTGGAAATAATAACAGCCTTCATTTTTCTACCTGTATCACCGTTTCCTAATTCTAATTCGGCTATCCTATTTTCGAGATATTTTTGCAGTGTTTTTAAATCTTCGCATTGCTTATTAATACCATTGTTGTAATATTGAGTTGATCACATTCGATTAGTTTAATATTATTCAATAAAATGTATTCATCAAGTTTTTCCAATAGCTCTTCAATCACTGCCGGTTTTGAGGGATCTTCATCTTTTAATGAATTCAATTCTTTCTGCAATTCAACTTGAATTTTGATCAGTTCTTCATTCTTTTCTTGAATGTTTAAGAAGTTTAGTTGAAGGGTAGTTAGATTAATTTTCTGTTGTTGCTGTTCGTATTCTTCGACCTTTGCCTGAAACATTTCTTTATTTTCGTAGACTCGCTTAGGCTATTTCCCAAATTGAAACTCATCATCGAATCGTCTTCGTACTTTTCTTGAAACTGTGAACCGGGGACTGCTCGATTTAGCCCGGCATATACAGCATTCTTCAGTTGACCGATTAACACGTGGTTTGTGAACGAAAACATCTTGTTCTTTTAAATTTACAATAGCGTAATACCGCTAACGAATATTTGAGTCTCTTCACTTAATTTAAGATTTTATTAATGTCTTGTAACTAACAATTTTTCGGAATCATTATTTCGTATTTTGATGGGGATAAAAAAATAAATGTATTATGTCGTGTACTGCTACATATTACGCATCATGACTGCCGTTCATTACAGATATCGTTCCGATGACTTCGTTCAGATTCAGCTGTGATTGTTTTGTTCTTCATGCTCGCCTTAAAACTAAAATTAGCCTATCCTAATTCAATTTCCTAATTCATAATAAATTCAATTTCCTTACTTCTATTCTTTTTTTCCTAGTTCTGTGGCAGTTCTTCCGTTTCCATGTTATTTTTAAAGTTTGGATTACCGAATTCTTATTAGAAATCCTGTGCTATTTTAGGTTTCCGTGTTCGGGAGTGAAGGTGCACCAAGTCTCCCCGGGAAGGCTATTCATTTCCAAATTTTAACTTCCTTTTTCTTCACCTCTTACTCAGGTTCCGGTTAAGAGAGACATAAGTATCCGAATTCACTACCTAACTTTCTGTTTCCTATTTTCAGATGTAATATTTCCCCCCTTACCTCTAGAGGATTTCCCTGAAATGCTCTTTACCCGTTCCATTTTACGAATTCTGGATTTCCCTACACGTAGTGGGGTTTCAGATCTTTTACGTGCCAGGTTCCTGCGTCTTTGCCATCTCTACCCACCAAGTGATAGGTCCAAGATGACACTTTCTTTTGTATCGTAAACGGTCCCAAAAATTTAGGGGCTAGCTTAGCCGAAAAGTAGCGCGCCGCGTCGGATAGGGCAAAGTTCCTCCTCCATACGAGATCGTTTGGCAAGTACGAAACATCGCGTCTTCGCAAATTATAGTGCGTCTTGCTTTTTTCGGCCGCATCCCTCATCTTAATCCTAATTTCTTCTCGTAACGCCTCGAATGCTTTTGAACGTTCTCGAATCCTATCCAGACTAATCGGGTCCACTTCGGTGGGGCATTCGTTAGGTCCGTCGTTCCTCAAATTCATCTCTCTACCAAAATTAGCGAAATAAGGAGATACCCCCATTACTTCATGCGTGGCCGTTCGTAACGCACACCCTATTGCCGACAGATGAGTGTCCCATAATCTGTGGTTGTTGGAGGCATAGGCCCGTAGCATCGTCTTAATATTTTGGTTTGTTCTCTCTGCCGGGTTGGCTTGGGGGTGATAGAATGCAGTGAACTTAATTTTTGTCCCATAACCCTCGGTCATTTTACCGAAGTCTCGACTCTTGAACTGCACTCCATTATCACATACAACCCACCGAGGTACACCGAACAACAAAAAGACCTGTTCCTCTACGATCCTACTCACAGCCACAGCAGTCGCTGTCCTTAAAGGGAACACCAGAGGACATTTAGTGAAGTAATCCACCACCGTGAGAATATAGCAGTTTCCTTTCAGGGATCGAGGAAGGGGCCCGATCAGGTCGACACAGATCATCTCCCACGGTTTGGTTACTTCCGTTCTAGTCGTCATCAGCCCCGCTGCCGATCTTCTTTCGGGCTTGATTGCCTGACAAGTTTTGCAACTAGCCACGTAGCGCTGAATGTCGGCTCGCATCTTTGGCCAGTAATGCGTCCGTGCTACGCGCGTAAACGTCCGATAACCACCCGGGTGTCCAGCCGTTGGATGGTCATGACACTGACTAATTATGCCAGCACGCATTTCTTTTGGAGGCACAAGCTTCCAGACTTCCTCCTCTGATAACCCCGGGTGTGGTGCTACTACGTGCTTATATAATTGGTTTCCCTCAATTCGCCAAGACGAAAATTCGTCTGGATCATTTTCTACCCGTTCCAACATCTTGCGGTACCATTTATCCGAGATTCCTTCTCGTTCGGCTAATAAACACACTGGAACTGACTGAGATAGTGCGTCAGGAACCACATTTTCCTTCCCTTTGCGATGCACTATGTCAAAGTCGAACTGTTGCAACCTCACGGCCCACCGTGCCAATCTCCCACACGGATCCTTCAATTGGTTCAGCCACACCAGCGAGTAATGGTCCGTTACGACAACGAATTTGGTTCCCTCCACATAAGGTCTCAGTTTCTCAACTGCCCACACTACAGCCAGACATTCACGCTCTGTCGTAGAAAATTTCCGCTCTGCGGCGGTAAGCGATCTGCTCAAGTAGCAGATTACCTTTTCACCTCCTTCGTGTTTTTGAGTAAGGACAGCTCCTAGTCCATAACCTGACGCGTCGGTCTGTATACTGAACGGCAGGGTATAATCGGGACACGTCAGTATCGGTGCAGTTGAAAGCTTGACTTTAGCTGAGGCAAAGGCTTTGTCGCATTCCTCATCCCATACGAATTTCCGGTTCTTTTTTAGCAGCGTCGTGAGCGGTGCCATCAGAGTTGCGAAATCTGGTATAAATCGACGATACCATGACGCCATACCCAAAAATTGGCGGACTTCCTTCACGTTTGTTGGCTTCGGAATTTTTACCAGACATTCGACCTTCTCTGGGTCCACGTGTAATCCCTGTTCGTCCACCACGTAACCCAGATATCGCAATTCTGGTCTGCAGAATTGACATTTGTTCCGCGATACCCTTAAACCCGCAGCCCTAAGCCTTTGAAAAATCTCCTTCAACACCTCCAGGTGTTTTTCAAACGTCTGCGTCACTATTATGATGTCGTCCAAGTATACAAACACGTGCTGCTCTAGATCCCCACCCAGCACGCGATCAATAAGACGTTGCCACGTAGCCGGCGCATTATGCAGACCGAAAGGCATTCGCCGAAACTGGAACAGACCCCGACCCGGCACCGTAAAGGCGGTATACGGTCGAGATTCCTCCGCCACCGGAACCTGCCAATATGCCGACTTGATATCTAGTGAAGACAGAAATTTCGCGTCTCTCAATTTGTCCAGGGTAGCTGAAACATAAGGCAAGGGGTACGCATCACGCTCTGAAACTTGATTCAGCCTCCGGTAGTTCACACAAAACCGGAACGAACCGTCCTTCTTCTGGACCCGCAGAATCGGAGACGACCACGGACTACACGATGGTTCAACTACTCCCGCCTCGAGCATTTCGTCTAACTCCTTATCAATATCCTTTTGAACTGCGGGGGATACTGGATAGTATCTCTGTTTGATGGGATCGGACTTGGTTTTAATTATATGTTCCACCATATTGGTGCAACCAATTCCGTCACCCATTAAACTCAACTCCGCGTCAATTACTTCCATCAGACGCATACTCTCACTTCCCGTCAACTTCGATTTTGACTGTAGAAATTCCACAACCGCCACTTCCGGGTTTTCACGAAATTCCCAGCAACTTTCTCGCAGATCCGCTACAATGCCTGCTGCCGCCCAATAATCCGCACCCAGTATCAACCTGAGTGGAATTTCCGGCACAACCATAACTTCCATCCACTTCCTCTTCCCAACCAACTCGATCGGAACCCAAATGGTCCCCAACACCCCGCACTTCATACCATTCGCCGTGACCACTGATTGCGAACCTTGAGTTTGCACTGAAACTCCAATTCCCCGAAGGAGGTCCCAACCCATTCCCCCCAGAATCGTCCTTGAAGCACCCGAATCTAGTAACCCCAGCATCTCACAGTCAAACATTTTTACTTTCAGGTAGGGACGGGTATCTCCCTCTATTTTGGTAAAAATGTAGTCAACTTCCGGACTACACTGCTCCACTACCTGATTATCTTCTTCCTTACTGGCGGCTAACACATTCACTTCGCCCATTACGCCGCTCGCTAATGGGTTGAAGGGAAGTTTTCCGGCTGGATATTGTTAACATTCGCCGCACCGCTGCCGGTTGCCGCCTGTGATCTACTCCCCCCGCTCATGTCGGCCGTTTGATTACACTTAGGGCAGAATTTCCGTATTACCCCCGTTCTCCCGCACCCGTAGCAAGCTCGTGGCTTCTGGCATTCGCGGGAATTATGTCCCATCTCCCGACAATTCCAGCACACGATTGCACGATTCTCCTCCAACACCGCACAAGACCCTGGAGCCTCAACGTACGCCAGATCTGGTTCGAGCATGTTTCGCGACCGTCGAGATATAGGAGGGATATATGCTTCCACTGACACACGGGTCGCTTCCAATTCACGCCCAAGTCGTACTAAATCTGGTATCGATCTGACTTTCCGTAGGCCCAGATGCATTTGATAAAAGGGCGTGATATTTCGTCGCAAAAGTTTCAATTGCGCCGCTTCAGTCCACGGGGTTGTCAACCGGCGGAAAAGACCCTGCATAAGTGCCACATACAGTCCTATAGACTCATCTGTACCTTGAGTTCTTCGTCGGATCTCTTCCTCCAACCGCTCATCGTAGTCTGGAGGTAGAAACTCTTGCCTAAGCTCCACTACCAGTTCGTCCCATGTCTTAAGTGCAGGTCTCGCCGCCCGCAGCCATATTAAGGCTTTCCCGTCAAAGAGGTCCACGGCCGAACGAAAAAGTTGGGACTTCAACACCCCTCGAGCCTCGCGCAACTCCTCCACCCTTTCCAAAAAAGCGCTAATGGACTGGCTACCATCTCCCAGGAATTTGAGGTTCCATTTTGCCACCACAAGAGACGGCCTTGAACTTGAAATGCTCGTCGCCGTGGGAGTTGTGCGGTCTGCCAAATCGTCCTCATCACTTGTCTCATCCAGCGCCGCAGTCGCGGCATCTAACCTCTCGCTAAATGTAATCGCGGCTGGTGTTGCCGCGTGCGCTCGCATTATGTCTTTCCTAGAGGTACGCGCCAAGCCGGGATTTCTTCCGGTTGACTCGTGAATCGGGCCGGTTTCCTCGTCTGACACAGACTCATCTTCCTCAGCCGCCTTCGCCAACAGGTCGCTCATTAAGTCCACAAGCTTCCCTCTCAACCCCGTTACTTCAGTCTTTTCTTCCGCCGTTTCCGTCTGAACTCGACCTGATCGACGCACCCCCCAATCTAACTTGGACAAAATTTTGTGATACTCAGAGCATCGTTCGTTTCCCGAAAATTTTGACATCAACTTCTCGATCTCCGAAATTTTTGCCTTGAGGGCCTTAATGTCCTCCTCGACTTCGAAGGGATAATTCTCAATCACTAGACTATGGCGCGACCCTGCCTCCCGTTTCAAGGAGGTCCTCAGCTCCTTCCTCATTGTATCTACTGTCTCCGTCGGAAGGCCACGTATGGCCATTTCGTAAGCCAGCTCTTCCTGACTTAACCGATCTACGGCAAAAGGTAGGGGGATTCGACTAGTCATTTTGAAATAATCTTTACCCGTTTCTCGGTCAAGGGCAGAAATATTACGATCCTGGCCGATTCGCACTAATGATCACGACAAGGCTTAAAATTTCCCGCCCTAAACTAATCCGGAAGACGCTCTACCGAAATAAGAAGTGAAGAGCGATGACCCGCTTTCTTTCAAAACAAAATTCCCACGAATAAAATTATACACACCCTCCGAAGAAGACTCGCTTACCCAGAACACACACGCAATGCACTCTTTCCCCAAAATAGCAACAATAACTAAAAAAAAATCTGCCCCACTTTGGCGCCAAATTTTACCGATTTTTTTTTTCCTCTTCGAAACCCCTTTCCGCCTAAGGGGCGAACGACGACGAGCCGGCTAACCCGTCGAGACGGGGTGGGCGCCACACGACTGCGATTTTCGTCGTCGCTCTCTCTCACCCGAATCAGCCGTGAATTTCGGATGGATGATGGATTCAAGTACACTTCTTTATTTTAATTCAACTTCGCGGGGACGGATTTCTTCGAAC
Organism: Beris chalybata; assembly: GCA_949128065.1. Taxonomy (NCBI): domain Eukaryota; kingdom Metazoa; phylum Arthropoda; class Insecta; order Diptera; family Stratiomyidae; genus Beris; species Beris chalybata. The sequence continues at coordinate 100,263,771 of OX421894.1, forward strand.
ACGGCAGAATTCTGGAACGGAAGTACCTACACAGATTTCCACGACAATGAGAACAAGAATAATTTATTTTGAAGAGTATAAAATTCTTTAATTACGTATAGTCTGGAAAATGCCTAGTTGGATTCTGATTTCATAAAAAGTAAACTTATAACTAGGGTACCGCTGTTGAACTCGATGACCGCCGAATGAACCGCTGCTCCTCCTTCGTACATTAGCTTCTGCCGCTGTCCGTCGATAAAAATTCCACTTCGATTGACTTTAGCGTGCCGATTTGTGCGATGCAATCGCCGATGTCGTTTAGTTGAATCCGAATTTCTCGAAACGATTTCTTTTCTCCCTGAGACACTTGATATTCCGAATCTTCACAGAACCTATCTACCGATCGCCGTGTGGTTCGATTCGCTTATTTAACGCGCCGAATTGATGCGACACAAACACCGAGTCGAGATGATATCTCCGTGTTACTTTCAACGTTCACTCCACTTTACGAGTCCCTTGGTTTGGACGTTTTCGGACGAATTTAAGTAATTTAGTTCACCCCAACGTTCACTCCACTTTTCGAGTCACTTGATTAGTTCGTTTCCGGACGAATTTAAGTAATTTAGTTCACCCCGTTCAACTTCCCGAGTCAATTCCCGTCTTCTCCCTTTTCCACCGCACTTCTCAAAAAACCCGGAATCGTTAAAAAGTCCTTTTCACGATTTCTCCGCTTGCTATTCGAACCACCTCTCAACCTCGTTGTGCCACCGATCCCGCCTTCGCAACCGCCCCCTCGAAAAAGCGCCGATCCCCAGTATTTCGCCTATTCTAGAAGAAAACCCAACGGTTCCTCCGATCGGTTAGGTCCTCTCTCTGCCATCATGCACTAATTCAGCAGCAGGTTTTTGGTCCGGTAAATTTCCATCGAAACCAGAATCCGACGAGTTGTCGCTGAATTTTGTTCATGTTGTAATATAAGTCGGCATTGTTCCCGAACTGGAAATAATAACAGCCTTCATTTTTCTACCTGTATCACCGTTTCCTAATTCTAATTCGGCTATCCTATTTTCGAGATATTTTTGCAGTGTTTTTAAATCTTCGCATTGCTTATTAATACCATTGTTGTAATATTGAGTTGATCACATTCGATTAGTTTAATATTATTCAATAAAATGTATTCATCAAGTTTTTCCAATAGCTCTTCAATCACTGCCGGTTTTGAGGGATCTTCATCTTTTAATGAATTCAATTCTTTCTGCAATTCAACTTGAATTATGATCAGTTCTTCATTCTTTTCTTGAATGTTTAAGAAGTTTAGTTGAAGGGTAGTTAGATTAATTTTCTGTTGTTGCTGTTCGTATTCTTCGACCTTTGCCTGAAACATTTCTTTATTTTCGTAGACTCGCTTAGGCTATTTCCCAAATTGAAACTCATCATCGAATCGTCTTCGTACTTTTCTTGAAACTGTGAACCGGGGACTGCTCGATTTAGCCCGGCATATACAGCATTCTTCAGTTGACCGATTAACACGTGGTTTGTGAACGAAAACATCTTGTTCTTTTAAATTTACAATAGCGTAATACCGCTAACGAATATTTGAGTCTCTTCACTTAATTTAAGATTTTATTAATGTCTTGTAACTAACAATTTTTCGGAATCATTATTTCGTATTTTGATGGGGATAAAAAAATAAATGTATTATGTCGTGTACTGCTACATATTACGCATCATGACTGCCGTTCATTACAGATATCGTTCCGATGACTTCGTTCAGATTCAGCTGTGATTGTTTTGTTCTTCATGCTCGCCTTAAAACTAAAATTAGCCTATCCTAATTCAATTTCCTAATTCATAATAAATTCAATTTCCTTACTTCTATTCTTTTTTTCCTAGTTCTGTGGCAGTTCTTCCGTTTCCATGTTATTTTTAAAGTTTGGATTACCGAATTCTTATTAGAAATCCTGTGCTATTTTAGGTTTCCGTGTTCGGGAGTGAAGGTGCACCAAGTCTCCCCGGGAAGGCTATTCATTTCCAAATTTTAACTTCCTTTTTCTTCACCTCTTACTCAGGTTCCGGTTAAGAGAGACATAAGTATCCGAATTCACTACCTAACTTTCTGTTTCCTATTTTCAGATGTAATAATTTTTCAATTAAAAAAAAATACGATTATAGCAGTTTAAATTTTTTCAGCGTTATTTAAACATTTTTGAAGTAAAAAGTGTTATTATCTAGTGATTTGGTAGATTACAACGCAGTGTAGGTGAGTAATTGTGATGCGGTCTTACAGGAACGCTTGCCGTTTCACCTTATGCATAGAAATGAGTAATAGAAAGCAAAAGTCATTCAAATTGAGTGAATTAACCTCTTAAAATCGGTCGAAACTGATGACAGACTTTTTGTCGTATTTGAATCACTTGCAGGACATTCAATATACATTACCAATGACTCAAATCATCTTACCAAAACCATCAGTTTTTAGAAAGAATCAACGTGTCATTAACCAATATAAAGGAATACCAGAATACTCCCTGGAAGCCTGCCCCTATCAGGCATTGCTGGGTTTTTGATCCAGAGATCATTACACCTACGGAACCATCTCGTTATATAAAGAATATCTTGAAGCATGGTAAACTAAGAATTCACGCGAGTAATATTCAATCCAGCACTGAGCGTACTTATATCCTATTACTGAAATGATACATGTTCAGTCCTCATATGCAAAGGACTATACTCTCCACTGAGAGATAGTTAGTTCAAAATTTTGATAAAGACTGGAGAGATGTTAAAGCTTTATATTCAACATCCACCATAAGAACAGGGGCTGTCTATCTTTCACCTCTTCACCGGCGCCTTCCCTCTTCAATACTTTCAAAGTGATCACTTGTGGTGAATTGTTTTGCGGTCAAACACTCAGCCCGAAAACACTCCTCAAAAATTGGATCACAGATCCAAGGACGCTGGTTGTCATTTCGATTCCTATATAAGGACGGGAAATCGAAGTGGCGGCCAGTCGTTCTCCAACCGGCGGGCGCCCCGCAACACAAATTCAAAGTGATGATGCCGATAGTCGTCACTGCAGTAACACACACACAGCTGCGCTAAAACAGCGGTAGCAACCAGCCGTACACAGCGGTTGCACCTTCCGCTGCAGCTGGCACCATAGGGGCGAAAGACGTCAATCTTGGCACGAGCCAGCGATGGTGATGGCGCGGCTCGACGTAAGTCACAACGGCAACGCAAGCCGGCGCAGCCTAGGTGTCAAAAAGTTGAGCACAGTGTACTTCTATTGTGGTAGTCACAACGGAAGCAGCTTAACGCAGCCATCAAAAAAAGTTCGCCAACTCTTAATTTTTGCGTAGCCCTTAATTAACCTCAAAATTAATGAGTGATTTTGTTATGTTTAACACGTTGAATCTGTACTTTATGTGCCCTGGACTAAATTAAAAGTTGTTTCTAGTTAGTTCGCTGCTTCGTATACACGAATATGAACACTTGTGTGAGAATTTCAAATTAATTTAAAACTCAACCTGACGCAGAGAGTGAATAGTTATCTGACTTGATGATTTATAGGAGGCGTCAAGCTGCGCCGTGCTGCCGTATTCTACTTTGTATGTGACTCAAGCATTATGCCGTTGCCGCAAAGACGATGGCTGCGACTTCAGCCATCGCAGCAAAGACGTCGGCAGCGACATTACACAATTTTTCAACGACGCCGCGACCTCTACACCCCCAGACACGCAACGGCACTGAATACTGCCGTCGCGTCAGCGACCTTATTTATGTTGGACTCGCGGCATAGCCGGGAGAACTCCAACACATGAGGTCGTGACGCAAGTCCTTAACACACTCATTCACAAATAAATTACGTTACTACTTAAACAAACCAAACATCTTTTACTCAAAATCTTTAAACCATGGAGGATCTCATATATTCCTATTCGAAAAATAATTCATCATTTACAGGAAAATCCTGAGAAGTGGGACGACAATGAAGGAAAAACACAAATTGGGTAAGATTTACTAAATTGTTTTTTTTTTTTTGGCCGATTATAGTACTAGTTTCGACACCAGCCATGGGGTCATCTTCAGTACTCTTTGAAATCACTACATAGTTGGGTGAGGAATCTGTGCGTATGCATATAAAGAATGCATATGTGAAGACAAATTTATAAAAACTGACAGAGTTTATCAGGCTATTAACACACTAATTTTAAATTGAAAAGATAGAAAAATGGAAAATTTATGTCTACCACTTCAATCTAACTGATTTCTACTACTAAATGCCGAATACTCCATGCATTTGTAGCATTAAATTAACGCGAAAAAAATTAATTAAACAGACTTTTTGTCCTACATGAATCACATGCAGGACATCTACTAGTTCTTAGAATAATCTTTTTTCACTTTCATTCACCTTTTATGTATCTTTTTTTTTATAAGTCCTGTTATTCAGCATAAAATATCATGCTCATACCTTTTTGAATTTTTTACACTTAACCCGGCAAGCGTTTCTGTAGGAACGCATTCGTTTTTTCTACCTGGCGACTGACTGGGCAGGTATTTTTGTTTGAAAATTGAAAGATATGTTTTTTAGACTCAGATTTATGATTAAAAAAATTCCCAATGATAAATATTCGCCCGTTCAATTCCGCCGGTTAAAGGGTTAAGACAAGAATATTAAATGATAATGTTTTAGCCACGATAGCCGAAATTCAACGAAAGTATCGAATGATAGATTTAATTGCGTCTGCTACAGATAAGCATGCACCATACAAGTAAAGTTACCCATATATAACAGGCGTCAAGTGTGGCTATGTTTTGGGTCCATTTGTACAGTCGCAAAATTCTGAAGTGAAGCCAGGATCGTGTCCTGGGTGCCAAAGTTTGGGACCTTTCAATGTAAGCTAGATTTCTTCCAGTCAATTGTATTTTGTTTAGCGTACAAGTCACTTACAGATTAATATGGAGCCAACGATATATCGGAACTATCAAAAAGTCACGCCACAAGAGTAGCCGGGACGTACCCCAGCCGGTCGTATACCGCTCTGTAAAGATTGTGTCCTTCTGGCCGATCTCTGCGACATGTGCAAGCCGGGCGACGATGTCGAAGTTACCAGTATCTACACGAACAATTATGACGGCTCACTGAACACCGAACAAGGCTTCCCAGTTTTTGCCACCGTAATAATTGCAAATTACTTAATCGTAAAGGACAGCAAACAAGTGGTGCAGTCTTTGACAGACGAAGAGATCGCATTCAAAAACTAAGCAAAGATCCGCGAATATTCGTTCGGATCGTTTCGAGTATGGCGCCGTCAATTTATGGTCATGAATTTATTAAGCGAGCTGTAGCTCTGGCCCTGTTCGGCCAGGTCGTAGTTTTTGGCATTCCGAAGTAGTGGTCAATATTCTTGAACACATGTTTTGAGGACATTTTATATGGAAGGTACCAGAAGGAGTAAAATGATTTCGCTGATTAGTAAACTCGAACTTTGTATTCACTCAAAACTAATTTGTACAAAATTCTGAATTCATAGCTAAATAGGAATAGGATTTTTGTATGGCAGCCACTCGAAAGACTAATAGAATTTTCTTCATAATCATACTTTTAGCTCCAAATATTAGAAAATTAACACATATAAAATTTCCAAGCCGTAGCTTAAACCCTTATGAAGTTATCGGCCAATATTCTTGAACAGGGTAAAAATCCTGGGGAAAAACACAAGATTCGAGGCGATATAAGTTTATTGATTTGTGGTGATCCGGGAACAGCCAAGTCGCAATTTTTGAAACACACCGAAAAAATTGTGCCGCGTGCAGTTTCACTACGGGGCAAGGTGCCAGTGATGTTGATGTTGGTCTTATAGCCTATGTCCGGAGAAATTCACAAACTCGAGAGTGGACCTTGGAAGCGGGTGCTTTAGTACTTGCCGATCAGGGCGTTTGTTTGATGAGTTCGATAAGGTAATTTTATCCGTATGGATTTCCGCTTCCAATACTAACTTTATCTATTCCCGAACAGATGAATAATCAGGATCGAACGTCTATCCACGAAGCCATGGAGCAACAATCTATTTCAATCTCAAAAGCTGGTATTGTGACATCACATCACCGATAGGTGGACGTTACGATCCCAGTATGACTTTCTCGGAGAATGTGAATCTGTCCGAACCGATTTTATCGCGTTTCGATGTTCTTTGTGTCATTAAGGACGAATTTGATCCGATGTCAGATCAACTTTTGGCGAAATTCGTCACATATAAAACTTCATTCGTCGAGCGAAGGAGTTATTGAAGAATCGCAGCAACATGGCCCGATGGACATACCACAGGAACTGCTAAAGAAGTACTACTTTGCGATTTAGATTCGAAATGGAGCTGATCTTCGGAAATCACGAATCTTCGTTTCACCTGTTCCGTGCAATGAATGTGCGAAATTGATCATACAATCCGGAATATCGGAAGTGAGTAGTAAGGGGCCCACTTTCATATAAGATCTGCCTTGCGAGAGAGGGACACCCGCCCCCGCTTTTGCTGAAGCTATTAGTCCAAATCCGCACATTTTCGATCTATGTTTCTGCAAGGCTGGAGCTTTTGGTTGAAAAACGTAAGTTTTCGGTGTATTTTTCTGCAAACTATTTAGCTTTTCTGTTAAAAAGGGAGTTAGTAGATAGTGTTTGGTATAGTGTTGACGCATTCACACCTGTGGTTTGTTAGATTGGGGGGGTTTTGTGCAGCCGCACTCTTGTTAGAGGGGTTAGATGGTGGGGTCTAAAGTTAGTTGAAAGCTTTTCTATGGTCCGTGGGTGTGATATTTCGAGTAAGTATATTGTTAGCGGGGTTATATGATGGTGTCTAACGTTAGTTGAAAGCTTTTCTGTGGTCCGTGGGGGTTTTGTGCAGCCGCACTCTCTTTTCTGTGGTCCGTGGGTGTGATATTTCGAGTAAGTATATTGTTAGCGGGGTTATATGATGGTGTCTAACGTTAGTTGAAAGCTTTTCTGTGGTCCGTGGGGGTTTTGTGCAGCCGCACTCTCTTTTCTGTGGTCCGTGGGTGTGATATTTCGAGCAAGTATGTATATTGTTAGAGGGCTTAGATGGTGGGATCTAATGTTGTTTGAGAGTTTTCATGTAGATGCCGGGGTCTAATGTTAGTTGAAAGCTTTTCTGTGGGCAGTGGGTGTTGTAGTTGGCGTTTGTTTTGGAGTGGTTTCTCCTCAAGTGGCTATAGAGAAAGCTTTTCGTGTGAGGGGGCGGTGTCTTCTTCATATCTTCTGAGGTTGGATAGTTGGAGGCATGGTTCCGGTTGGTTGATAACATGATTTTTTGAGCCACGACTTCTAATGGATGGTTACATGACTTTTAACTTATAGAGTATAAGTCCGGCTACGACTATACAAACTGTAAGAACCGTTAATAGATCATAAATGCTAAATTTATATGTTGACGATGTTTGTTGGCTAATTGGCCTATCATAAGGACCGCAGACATCCTGCCCTCTAACATAAATACAATCTGGTGATAGCCTCAGGTGTTCACCGTCCACATCATCAGGTGTATTGATTGCGTTCATTTCTAGTGAACAGAAGTAACACCTGACGTTATCCTTTATATTAGTGTAGAAAAAACCGCTTCTTGAAAGTTTCTGAGCCTTTCGATCGTCAACAGTCGAGTTGTTGAACGTCTTCAAACGATCATATTCATACTTCAGAGCTAACATCCTCACTGACGCTTTCGCACTTTTACAAGACATCTTTTATATCAATCCAGGAGTTGTGTTGCGAAGAGAAACCAAGCCATTTTACATAAGCATGATTACCTCTCCTCTTTAGAACCTTTTCTACAAGATATACGTCAGGATGTTTGACGGGTATTAGCTCCAACTCATAGAATCCACCTTGTATTAAATTCCCCTGATAGTCTTGAAGTATGTAAGTTCGTGGTTCCGTCTTCTTAACACGCTCTATCTGGAATATTTCAGTCGACCAGTTGGGTGTATATCCTTTCTCAAACACGTGTTTGTACTTACTCACGCGTACATGATCGCCTTTCTTGAATTTCGGGCTCGACGTAACCTCAACCTTACGATAGACATCAGCGAGAATTTGAACCTCATTTGATGGCCCAACATCTATAGGTCGCATGTTTATGGTACGATGCTTTGTCCAATTGTACTTCTTTACTAATTTACTCACTAGAGTAATCCACTTGTAGTTACCATGCATACTAAACTCGCACCACATCATATTCTTTAATGTTCTGTTAAAACGCTCTACGATCGAGGCTTTGAGTGCACTAAAGGTGGAGTAATGGTTGATTTCAAATTTCTTCATCATATCACCAAATTTTTTATTGAAAAACTCTTTTCCGTCATCTGTCTGTAGGTTTTTAGGGTAACGTTGTTCGTCAAAAATTGACTCCATAGCCTTGCTGATTTCGGCAGCACTTTTATTTTTAACAGGTAGAGTCCAGGCGTATTTGGAAAATGTGTCTATGACCGTTAAAAGAAAGTGAAAACCCTTATTCTTAGACGAATATGAGCTCATATCCACTAAATCCGCCTGCCATAAATCGTCTATCCCCCGTATGGTAACACGACGTCGTCTAAAATTTCTACGAGCTGACCTATGTATCTCGTTAACAACCTGTCTTCTACTCATTTCACCATATGTATAAATACCATGCTTGTTTTGTGCATATTTTATATAGAATCCGATATAGAGAATGATGCAGTTTGAGCATCCGTTTACGATGATGGTTGCGGGACCCTCTGGAAGTGGTAAGACGACTTTTATTGAAAAGTTTTTGAAAACTACAACACTAATTAACGCCGATATAAAGAAGATTATCTGGTGAATTGCGGAGCAACGTGCAATACCATCACAAGTGCCATTTAAAAATATAGAATATTTAGATTCTATAATAATAATAATCAATGGCGCAACAGCCCAAATCGGGCCTAGGCCTTGAAGTAATGCTAGAGTTACTTCATTGCGAGACCAACGGAACACTAGGACGTGAAGTGGGTCAACTACACGCTCGTCCGTGATTATTACCCCGATTTTAACTCAGGTACTCATTTACAGCTGAGTGAACTGGTAGTCCGGCACCCAATCCCATTTTCGAAAATTACTTGTCGCCAAGCAGATTCGAACCTGGTACCAGGTGCACCGAAGGCAAGTGCTCTAGCCACTAAGCCACCCACACTACTACTATTTAGATTCTATACCTGAGGTATTTATAAACGAGACCAATGAGCCGACATTAATTGTGCTTGATGATATGATGCTAGATGCATTTTCAAAACAGATTTGTGAGCTTTTTACAAAAGGATCACATCATAGGAATTTTTCGGTAATACTTGTAACACAGAACGTCTTCCATCAAGGCAAGTTTTGTCGAGATATTTCACTAAATTGTAAATATATGGTGGTTTTTAAAAACCCCCGCGATAAAAGCCAGTTTCTACATTTAGCTAAACAGATTTACCCTGAAAATAGTGTAGAGCTAGTGAGAATATATAAAGATATTACTCAGGCTCCTCACGGCTATTTGTTAATAGATCTGACTCAGTCTATTAGCGATTTATTTAGATTCCGAACAGATATCTTTAATAAAAGGTTTGTGACGTGTTACTGCTCGGCGTCAGATTTAAACACTAAAAATGGTGTCACGAATGAAACGATTGAAGGACAATAAACATATGTTATATGTTCTTAAAAATGCTAGTCCGTGTTTAAGAAAAGCTATCATGAAAAAGGCAGATCCTGAAGTGGTTAAGACTATTTGTGAAATTGCATTGAATACCTTGAACGGAAACCATATGCCGTGTCGTAAAATATATAACAGTCTATGCAGGTATAAAAAGAGCATGAGAAGGTTAGTTGATGCAAGACGATCTGTCCCTAAGCAACGTAAAATCTTAGTGCAAGAAGGTGGATTTCTACCAATTCTGATCGGAAGTGTACTTTCAAGCATTATCGGTTCGCTAATTGAAAAATATGCATAGAAAGAGTGCTCTTAATAAAATGCATCTTCTTTCTCCAGAAGTGTATGAACAGTTAAAAGGTCAGATAGAAGATACAACCGGTCAGTCTGTATTTGATAAGACAATACGTGCCACTCTGGTTAATAAAAAGCTGTCTGACAGTGGTAAATGGTATAATTACAGGAATACGTTAATAAAGTTTTTTAATGCAAAGCGCAAAGGAAGACAGTCTGGTGTGAAAAAATCTCCTGGACTTACATCGGATGTAAAGTTAGATAAACAGAAAAGTTTGCGAGAGAATGCCACACAGACAAGATTTGCTTTCAAAGAGGAAATGTCAACTCAAACTAGTCCGATTAAGGATCCCAACCCTTTTCATAGTATGTATGAAGACGTCTTTGAAACAGCTAGTATGACTCCACCAAAGTACCACAGTTCTGGTGAAGAGGAGATAACACCTCCCAAGCGATCACTATCACCTCGGTTCAAAAGACGATTATCTGCAAGCGGTATAGCAAAAAGTTTAAAACCGGCTTCAAAGTTTCGTAAGACTACTCCCGAACTCAAGAGCGTGGACAAAGAATATAAAGTTATAACAGCTGATGACGGCATAACGCAGTATACTATACCGAGTGAAATGGAGATTGATGAAGCTGCCCGACTTATAGACGAACTGGAGCAGAAAGAAGGGACAGAAAAACCAGAACAGAGAATACCTGCCAAACAGCCTATATTAAAGCCTTCGCGACTAGGAAATGCTTCATTAAGTACAGACGAACAGTACCCTATAGCCGGGCGTTTAAGAAGAAGAACTGAACGGATCGGAAGTGCACCAGATATTTTCTGGGAAAGAATTTAAAAATGCCTGTAAGCATAAGAGAAAACGAATTTTACATATGCCTTCTAAGTAATAATTCTATGGGTATATACAATGAAAATACTATGGCGGCCTTCACAAATATACTGCCTAATTCTTGTAAGTTGGACGGTGAATGGACTGTCGGAATGACAGAGATTGCATTAGCAAATCGTAAATCGAGATCTGTTGAAAAGAGAGATGGAAAACGTGTCATAGATGATGTAAAAACGAAAGATACTACTAAAAAGTCGAAAAGAGCTGCTACAGATGCCTATTGGGCTGCTGATACCTTTGCAGATTTTAAAGAGGGTTTGTATGACAGCTTGGTAGGTGATATAACTATTGGAGATATCCCTGATACTAGCAAAGATGTGCGACATCCGAGACCAGAAGATTTCTCTTTGCACATTTATCAGGATAGTGAAGTTGCGGATATTGTAACTTTAGGAGCTTCCGAATAAAAGTCTATATATCATCTTTTCAATAGTATAATTGGACAGATTCCTAGAGAGAAGCGAAAATATAAAGCACTATTACGCATGATAGACTATTACATACCCCCAGTACTCAGTATAAGTGAAAAGCTCGGGGAAAGTGTCCCAAAGAAGCTTGACTCTTTAGATTTAGAGATAAAAGACTTGAAACTTAAAATAAAGATAAAGTATCCTCTACCAACGCCCATTAATGTTAATGATTTAATCGGGCTTTTTGTCGCGAATATACAGTATGATGACGAAACTATAGCTGTTGCGCCTCGGAGGAGAAAATCAGATCAAATTAGGAAAAAAATTCTTCAAACTCTAACTGACCTGGGGGGAAAGGCATCTACCTTTGAGATACCGCACAAGCGCACAATTACGGATAAAAGTATAATATTAAAAGTCCCCTATAAAAAACTATCCAGTGGTATCCTGTTAACGACAGGTGTGCCTATAGATTTGAAAAAGAAAGACTTATCAGGATTCATTACCGATATATTCTTTCAAACGCCTGTGAAGGAGCGTGATGCTAGTGTCCTTGCCGAGGAGGTGGGCAAGGCGTTTGAAAAAGTCTCAGTAGAAGAGGAGAAGGAGAAGGGCACATTAGACAGAATCGCCGTATTAGAAGATTCCATTATCGAGATAAAGAGCAGACTTCCCCGAGAACTAGCAACTGTAGCTGGAGTAGAATGCAAGGAAGTAGGGATAATCCACGTTAACACTGATATCATTCTTCCCCAAATAGTAGGAAACAAATTAGTGAGAAATCTGCGTATGATACCGTTGAAAGAATGTGATAATATCATCAGGTTTGAGCATGTAGAATACTACCCTCTGGAAAAGACCTACATTGAAAGTATCTCCATAAAGATAACCGATGATCAAGGTGAATTAATCGACTTCATCCCCGGCTATACCCCGACATATGTGATGCTTCACTTCAAAAGACAATAAAGTATAAATATTCAGACTTGAGTAGGTATCTCTATAGTACGTTGCCAAAACGAAATGAATTCATATTATACAAGCTATTACTTAAATCAGAGCGGTACTGGTTTGTCAGATATTGGGGATCTTTACAGATCACCACTTATATATCAACGTGGCAGAGGTATTGGTAGCTTCTTCACTGGGGCAAAAACTATAAAGGATCAAGCTGTAAAGACTGGAAAAGTAATATTGTCTGAGATGGGCAGCAGGCCTCTCAAAAATATTTTAAAAGAACACGGACAGGCTGCTACTCAGGAGCTGGTACAGAAAGGTGTAAAAAAACTCTTTGACACTATGTCTGGTGAGGGCCTGAAAAGACGTATGGCTATAAAAAGACCTAATCCGTTTACAGCTGTACAGTTAAAAACAACATCCAAGCGAGGAAAACGTGCCAAGCCAAAGAGAAAATCAGTTAAAAAAAGATCAATCTCGAGGAAAAATAAAAAGCCTAAGAATAAAAGAGGCAAGCGCGTGTTGGATATATTTGACAAGTAAGGAGGATGACTTCATACAGAGAGTGTATGAAATCTGAGTTAGATTTGTTTAAAGTACCACCGATACAGACCAATATTTTAAAGACAGTGGAAGTGGCATACAAGCCCATAGCATCTCTAGATAACTCTTCAGCTCTTGAGTTCGTTTCGTTAGGCCATGGGGACACGTACTGCGATTTATCCAGCATTTATCTTCGACTAAAAGTCCAGCTAGTTAAAGTAAAAGGTGGTCGAGAGGAACTTTACAACGGTAAGGAAAAAGTGAAGGTAAAGGATTCAAAGGGCGCTGAACATGAAGAATCAGCCGATCCAGTGGGCGTGGTTAACAATCTGATGCATTCCCTTTTCAGACAATGTACCATACAGCTAAACGGTAGGCCGATCGCACAAACTGACAATAATTACCATTATAGAGCTTACATCGAAAATCTATTGAATTATGGTAGAGATGCTTCGACAACCCATTTAGAATCTGTGGGATGGTATCTCGACCAAGATGGTATGGAGATGATAGAAGGAGAAGCCGAAACTGGTCATCCGAAGGAGTTTAATGAAGGATATCTCAAACGATCTGAATTGCTGTCGAAAAGTAGTATTGTGGAACTTATGGGAAAGGTTCATGGCGATATGCTTAATCAAGACAAGTTACTTATGAGCGGTGTAGATTTCAGACTGACCCTTTCATTGGAAAAACCCGAGTTTTACCTATACTCGAAAGATGATGCGGACTCACCACGAGTTAAAATTATCGAGGCCACAATGTATATGAATCATGTTACTGTTAACCCAAACATCTTGATTGCACATGAAACTATACTTCAACGCTCGAATGCAAAATATCCTTACAAGCGTGTGGAGTTGCAAAGTTATACTCTACCCGCCAACAGTTCAACATTATCTTTAGATAATGTGATAATAGGACAACTACCAAACCTGTTAATTTTTGGTATGGTGGACAACGATGCTTACAGCGGTAAACGAACGAAGAATCCATTCAACTTTAAACACAATAACATCACACAATTCAATTTGTACGTGAACGGGGTGCAAGTTCCAAACCAGGCCTTAGAGTTTGATTACTCTCACGAAAAACCTATTAGTACGCGTGGCTACCTTTCACTATTTAAGGGTACAGGTATCCATTACTTTGATAAAGGGAACCAAATTTCAAAGAAATTCTTCGATAATGGCTGCTTTTTAATAGCGTTTGACTTAACTGCAGACAATTCATACGGAACATCTTGTGGTACTTTGTTAAATCAGGGTACAGTGCGTATCGAAGGAAGGTTTAAAAAAGCACTGACAAAAAGCATAACCTGTGTAGTATACACCGAGTATGACGGAAGTCTTGAGATAGATAAACTTCGAGGTGTTCATACTGATTTTTAAAAAGTATAAATACAGATATTTAGCCTCGAGTTTTTCTTTTTATTCACGAACCTAATCAGAACAACAAAGATGGCATATTGCATTGTGAACGTTGAATATTTTAACGAAGGTAATCTAACCTTCTTTAAAAAGGTTTCATTTGCCGGTTTCTCACTACAAAATAAATTATTCTCTAAGGAAATTACATATAAATATCCCACATCATTCAACACCGGTATAGATCAACCCGGAGGATTTGGAAATCTGGAACTGAAACGCTTGGATGAGAATCTTATAATGACATTAGCGAAATTCGCAACAGTTTTTGTTTATAGCGCAACAACAAAAGAATTTTTAGAAAGTTACACCACAAGTCATACCAGGGTTATTGACGTCGACGGTTTCATGCCAAGAGAGCAGGTATGAACACGATTGAGCTTGCTAATGTGCTAAGAAAAAACACAACAACAAAGAGATTCTTCAGAGGTGTATTCCCGTGTGATCGCTTACCCCACAAAATCAAAAAACCTACATGCATTATTGCAAACACCGATCCATCAGATCGGAAAGGCACTCATTGGGTAGCCTTTTATTTCCCAAAGACAGGTCCTGCTGAATATTTTGACTCCTTTGGTAGATACCCTGAGAACAGGCATTTCGAAAGATTTTTGCGTACAAACTCCAAGGTTTTCATGAATAACAAAAAAAGACTACAGGGATTGCACTCTTAAGTGTGTGGTAATTACTGCTGTGTATACATCTATTACCGTTGTAAGCGCAAAAGCCTGAAAAGCATCTTGAAAAAATTTTCATCAAACGATTTTAGTCGTAATGACGATAAAGTGATGCAGCTATATAATTACTTATTCTCTTCCAACGCTGGACAAGGTGGTGGGGTTTTCACCAATCAATATTGCAAACCAGAATCTGAGAATATAAAAGCACCAACCTGAAAGAATAACACTACAGTTTTCATTTTAAGAGCCTCAAGCGAATATGCTATCACCAAGCGCAGAAGTCGAGTGCAATAAGTCTATCAGCAGGAAAAAGTCACACAATCCCGATGAGAGCGCTACTAGTAAATCCTGTAAACGAAAGAAGTCTTTGATCCATGGGGAAAACGCTCTACTAAGTTACACGTATTACCTGGATGATTCTCAAAATCGCAAGGTTGTACTCGGATTCGACCCATACTCATTTGATGTCAAAATAATATTCAGCTATCCCGGACGATTCCCCGTGTCAACAGGATACGACGGATGGATTTCATTATTCAATCACCTTACAGAGCTTAAGCATACAATTGAGGAATTCCCGGGTAATCAACTTGCATTAGAGAAGTCTTACAGAATACCTGTGGGTGAGGGGAGCATCAAGATCAAAGACCCCGAACTTTTCCGCTTATTTGGAATGATGGAGTTTCTCAACATCGTCATGTACCATAACAACAATGCTGCAGATAATGTGAGGGAATACTACAACTTATACGTTACCAGATGTCGGGAGAAGGATGTGTTCAGGTTATCTTCCAATGACTTTTTCATTCCAGTACGCAGTTCCTACATACACATAAATTACTCCAGACTTTTCTACGAATTTCCTATTTTCTGTAATACAAATATTGTCTTTAACTTAACGATTTTAAAATAAAGAAGGTAAAATAAAAGAAAATACTTGGTTTTTTATTCATTTTAAGAACGCCACCTTTTCGTCACCTTTCACGCAAATCTTTCAGTCTTGCCCAGGGATAAGAAGTGTAGCATAAGAGCCATGAAAGAAGTTGAAAAGTGAGTGCCACAAGATGCTTCAGGAAGTGTTAGTTATTGTTGCCGCATGCAAAACTGAATGTCAACAATTACCTCAGGCATGTTTACGGTACACTAAATAAAAGAAAGTACAGGAGTTTTACATTGATCATCTATATATTCACGAAACAAATTTTAAACCTAGATACATTCAATCACTTAATCTTATTTTCTTATAACCATAGGGTTGTGAGAAATTATCCTCTGTCAATACTCTCTTATCAAATGTAAATTGAAGATGTTTTTTCACTAATGAAGATATTACAGTACCTGGACGTTTACGAATAATTTTTTCCTTATTCTCTATGCAAACGCGGTCCTCATCACCACCAATCACTAGGGATCTCAGTCGTTCGAAGTTGACAGTCTTTGAACTCTCGAAATTAATGGTTATACCCTTACATTTAATGATGTGTTCAGTACCTTTAACAGTTTCAATTTTAAGACCATAGCTTTTCGGTCCTGTACTTACAAATTCAGAGATGAAAGCTCCAGGACCTGAAGACTCAATCTCACTTGTTAGATCTCCCAGAAAGTCCGATATAGGAAAAGAAAAAGAGGGTTTGATTTATCATCTACAAAAATCAAACTGTCAGTATCGCAGTATAGAATTCCATTTCCCACTTTCTCTAGCGCATGATAAAGTTTGATTCTTGCGTGTGGGAGCATGTTCAAATTTTCGGTGAGGTATCTCCATGTAAGCCAAAGCGTGTCGTCATTGATGGGGAGAGCAGTACAGATTTCAATACCGACTTGGTCAATAAAACTGCAGAATTCACTAAAATTGTTAAAGACTTTGGTGAAAGTTTTATCTTCCCTCTGTGCAAACTTACCCCATAAAGAGTTCAAACAGAATTTAGCAGTGTTGCGCCTACCAGGATTCTTCTGCATACGATCGCTGTCAAGATGTATATCTTCTCTCATCTGATATGCTTTTATAAAATTTGATCTATCTGCTTCAGACACATGTTCGGAACCCCAACCACTTGCCTCCTGCTTGATTTTCAGAAAGGTGTTCACATATTCTGTAAAAAGTCCACCACTTTTTAATACAGGGTCATAATGCGTGTAATTGTACTTCCAAACCTCATACACTTTTAAGATTTTATACCCTTTTTCCACAGCCAATGCGACCTCGGGTATAACCCATGTGCCAAAAATCTGTCTTTCATCTTCTGTATGGTTACACCGAGAAACTCTATTCCCCTCGGCACATTTACGACACAGCGCAAAATACAGTTTTAGATTGGTTTTAAAAGGTAAAACCGGTAAGTATAAATCAATTGGAGCTCGAACTGTGTATGTGATAAATCCATGCATTGAAAGTATTTCAGTTACTGGTGGAATATTAACCCCTCGAAAAATTTCCGGATGACCAGTAGGGTAAGGTGAATATTTATTTATGTAGGGATATAAGCTTGTAAAGTCTAAATAACGTATCATTTCATTATCGCTGACTAGGTGATGTAGTTTAAATACTTCTGTACGACCTCCAAAAATAGCATCACGTGGATTGAGTGGGGAGACAACATCTTTCATAATCGCATTCAGTTTTTTCTCATGGAGAGGGTTCTTCTTCAGGAATTGTTTGAACTCGCACTCCCATGTAAAGATGAGTTTGTAACCACACCTTTTAATCAGCTCAATCCGCCGTTCTGTACTCTCATAGCGCTGTTATAGGGTCTCCTCTATGGAGCCGAGCTTTAATGAAGTGCCCTCCACCATGAAACATTTCTTGCACCCATGGAAAAAACATCCAAAAAACTCATACACTGTATTCAATCTAGAGTTAAAACCGTCGACCATCAGACCACTTCGTTCTAACCTAACTTCACCGCTATTAAGTACCGAGGTAATTCCATCATTTATCTTTAAACTCTCGGAGGCGAGCCATTTACATGCAATCAAAGATTGATTTTGAGATCTAGAATAGCCGTTTTTAGGCATGACAGCTAAAACATCTTTTTTAAGGAAATTCTTACGAAAGACGAGCATGCAGGCTGAAGCGATGGTTAGACTTTCAGTTAAAGGGTTTACTTTAGTTATTTCAATGAATTCGACCATGAATCTTGTACAACCTGTACGAAGGATGTTAACATCACTCTTGCAGTAAAGCAACATTTCCTTTCTATTATCGAAAACTTTTTGCGATGCTTCATTATACCATTTTAAAAATGCCTCTCTTTCCGAGACCCTCATGGCGTTATAACCATACATTTCTAAAGGGGGGTATGATCCTACATAATTCAAGTTTTCAGTTGTGTTAAAATAATAAGGGTAATAACCCTTTTCATACTCCTTAATGTCGAAAACGCTTGGAAATTTAGCAAGCGGAAATGATAGGAAATTTAGAGAGTCGAGGAATACCACTTTTCCACAGCTTAACCTCATTATCTTATTTCCATTCATTATAGGATCTATTTTAAGCTTCATAGTTAACAGTTCGGAAATTATAAAGTGACCATCGTAGCCCTGTAAGTTATGAGCTATACAGTATACGTTAGTGATTTCCGGACGATTCAGTAGACAATAATCAAGAAACCTCTTAACCACATTCGCCCCATCGCCGTATTCAAACACATGCTCTCTAGTATCACAACTAGTATTTATATCTGTGTATATATAACATATTATAACATATTTTTTGTGCAACTATTAGGTTCACAATATGAAGAAATGAATTCGGGTTATTCTCATAAACAGTGTTTTGGGTACTCTCACAATCAAAAAATATAATAAGAAATCTGTTATTCGCCCTACCTGTGTATGGTTTGATATAACACCTATGTTCTTCACCAACAACCTTATAGCAAGCTGAACAAACCCTCTCATTACAGACATGTTCCCCCTCCGACCTCTTCACTAGATTGAGAAATTTCATGCAAAGTTTACAAATCCTGAAAGTTTCACACACGGTTTTTGCCTTGATTCTGTTAAGAAGGTGCTTCTGGTAGCAGGATTCACCTCTGAAAGAACGGTTACAAGATTTACACCTTATCATTGACGACACAAAATCGCATGGTGGATAGGAAATACAGTAGGTACACTTCACACTACATTTATGTACTTCTTTTGACATCACCCTATCACAGTAAGAACATGCAAATTTCTTGTTGAAAAAAGCAGTTAGTGATTTGATCACATAAAAGTGTTTTAGGGATTCGCTGTAATATAGATAAATTTTCCGCGCAGATATGTTTCTTAGAGACTGTTTGAAGAAAATGGTTTCTGAATCAGTGATGTCATGGAAAACTATAATCTGAAAATCTTTTAAAAAATTTTGAAATTTATGAAGGTCGGTTATAATACAACCCTCTGGACCCACTGTAACATTTGATTTCTTACACAACATCTTTGCTTTTTTCCCCAATGCTCTTAGGGTAGAGACACGTCTTGACGTGTTAAAATCATCTGCGCACATCTCTATACCATAACAGATACTTCGTGGGAAACAATTGACATCGTCATTTAATCCCACATCTACAACACTATATTTCCTGCTTAGAAAATCTTTTTCACCACTGCAAGCAGTGACCGTACGACCACCCCCAGACGGAAAATGAACAATGTTTGCATTGAACTGCATGACATCATCCGAGAGGAAAGCACTATTAGATTGGTTCACATTGGAAATCAATCCCATAATATACTCTCCGCTTAATTCATCAACTCGCCGTAAACTACACCATATTGGTTTTATGTGGGGTGAATTGGGTAGAGTAATTGTGAAGGTGATTTTACTACCTTCGCTAGAACTTCCAGCCACCTCTTTGATGATGTTATCAAATGTTTTTTCCAAACCCTTTAAAGGATCGTCATGCATGATATCAGAGTCTTGTAGTCGAAAGTTCATTTTAACGCCCTCCATATGGAATTTCTTGAAAAACACTGTGTTTTTAGAGAGTACCACATAACCCCGTTTTGAACCACCCCCCGCCTGAACAACGTTAGTATCCGCCTGATCGTGATGACCAGAACTTATTTCACACAGAGAACCGCCTTCATTCTCGCTATCTAAAAAATTAAGAACCATCTTCAACACATCATTCGAGAAGGGAATACTATAGGTTCTCGAAAAGCGAGCCAGTAATTTCTGGAGGAGATATTTCTCACCATCCGAAAGTCTAACACTTCTTAAGACTAGGCCCTTAACTATTATAGCTAAGCTACTTAAAAATAATTCTGATCCTAAAACCAGACTATACTCTAACTGTGCAATGACAGTTGGAAAATTCATTTTTTATTTTCCTTCTCCAAAACTTAAAATTTTTATTTTCCACTACCGTCCTATCTTCTATATTCTGGGGTCTGTAACCCAGACCAGCACGCGCTCACTGGTGGGATCCTTACCCGTCTCTTCTTTAGCTTTAACCGCTGGCGCTGACTGTATCAGTGTTAATAAGGTTGTGATGATGATGATGCACTGGCAGCTAAACCACCCCCACACTTATCCACAGTCTCACTACCATCCACACAGTGTACCACCTTACCGATTTTTCCGATAGGGATGGTCCTGAGCTGTGTACTCAACGCAGTAAACTCCCGTTTGGATTTTGAGTTGAAAATTGGAGTCTTATGGTTCCGACGCAATGTCGGTGATGCTGAGGATGACAATGAGGAGCTAGCGTCGGAATAATTTCGATGTACCACCGGAGATGTCGATGGGTATGATGACGGTTTAGAGTCGGGGATCAGTAAAACCTTGCTCTTCTGACACACCGTCTGATATGTCAACGGTGGCGGTGACGCTGACGGTGGCGGTGACGCTGGCGGTGGCGGTGGCTGTTGCGAATCCCGATATTGCACCGATGGTGTCGACAGTGACGATTTAGCTTCCTTGATGCTAGAGGATCCAATGGACGTGTGCTTCGTAGAATCTTCAGCGACGATAGAGCTCGCAAGATCTAATAGGTTCCTTACCTTGTGAAGCTGTTCTAGTCGGGACACAAGCTCGGCCTGTAAAATAATTATCAGTCTCAGAAAATAGATAATATGTTTTGTAAAAATGGGCACTTACTATTTAGAATTCCTGCAGTATAGTTTTTCCTCAAGTATGGAAACGAGTGTGAATATCACCAGAAACCCCAAGGTTATTTATATCAAAAACTTGGCAGAAACAATTGCGTGGTGACATGCATCTTGTGATAATTTATCACCACAAAAATTGAATGCAATGCAAAAAATTATCTGCTTATCTGCATTCCACTACAACGCTGTATTAAATACATATTAATTAAAAATGTGGAAATAATTAGTTGAGATCACAAGTGTATCTTGATGTGTGAAAATGTAATAAGTGAATCATATGATATTACGCATTCGGCTCTAGAAAATGCATTTTATGTAAATCATAATAGAATTTATTGGTCTGCATTGAAAAGATTACATAAATATGCATAGAAAAATCGCATGACTATCTTTGTTTTGCGAGTTAATCAACCTACCAACCTACAAGATTTTTCCATAGATGATATTACATTGATAGTAATAAAGACACCTGCAATTTTAACCCCCCCGAAGTGGTTCGACTAATTTCACAATCGAAAAAACACTATATAAAATCAGAACGGCCTGACTGAAAATCAATATCTTAGAGTTATCTAACGAAGCTGTATCAAGATGGTGAGTGTGAAGAGCGCGTAAGTTTTAAAATCATTGAATAATTATGGTTTCCTCTTTTCAGCAGTCAATTACCATGTTGAACGATATCGCCAAGGGTAACACCGACACCCTCATTACAACCGAAAATCTTACAATTGGCAAGGAGTACAGGATACGTGAATTCAAGCTGTTGAAGACAAAATACGGCATGAGACTTGTTGTGTATTTAGATGAAGGGTTCTTTTATTTCCTTCCTCAGCATTTTGCAACATCAATCAGGACTCAAAAACAGGTTTCCGAACTTAATCAAAATCCTAACAACTATTTCGTTTTCAACGGTAAAGATAAAAGCAGGGGGGGTTTCCTCATGATAAATTTTGTGGAGAAAAGTGAGTAATAAAATGGAGTTGTACATCGTCAACATATAAATTTAGCATTTATGATCTATTAACGGTTCTTACAGTTTGTATAGTCGTAGCCGGACTTTGCTTTCATATCTAAGATTTAAAATAAATCGTGTAGATTTGCATCAAAAATTTATTGCGTTTTACTTAACCAACCCAATCCCTCAATCTATAAGTTAAAAGTCATGTAACCATCCATTAGGAGCCGTGGCTCAAAAAATCATGTTATCAACCAACCGGAACCATGCCTCCAACTATCCAACCTCAGAAGATATGAAGAAGACACAGCCCCTCACACGAAAAGCTTTCAGCTAGCATAACTAGCCAACTAAAAACGCCCCCAATCCATCTCTATAGCCACTTGAGGAGAAACCACTCCAAAACAAACGCCAACTACAACACCCACTGCCCACAGAAAAGCTTTCAACTAACATTAGACCCCGGCATCTACATGAAAACTCTCAAACAACATTAGATCCCACCATCTAAGCCCTCTAACAATATACATACTTGCTCGAAATATCACACCCACGGACCACAGAAAAGAGAGTGCGGCTGCACAAAACCCCCAAGGACCACAGAAAAGCTTTCAACTAACGTTAGACACCATCATATAACCCCGCTAACAATATACTTACTCGAAATATCACACCCACGGACCATAGAAAAGAGAGTGCGGTTGCACAAAACCCCTACGGACCACAGAAAAGCTTTCAACTAACGCGGCATCTACATGAAAACTCTCAACCAGACCCCTCTAACAATATACTTGCTTGAAATATCACACCCACGGACCACAGAAAAGAGAGTGCGGTTGCACAAAACCCCCACGGACCACAGAAAAGCTTTCAACTAACGTTAGACACCATCATATAACCCCGCTAACAATATACTTACTCGAAATATCACACCCACGGACCATAGAAAAGCTTTCAACTAACTTTAGACCCCACCATCTAACCCCTCTAACAAGAGTGCGGCTGCACAAAACCCCCCCAATCAAACAAACCACAGGTGTGAATGCGTCAACACTATACCAAACACTATCTACTAACTCCCTTTTTAACAGAAAAGCTAAATAGTTTGCAGAAAAATACACCGAAAACTTACGTTTTTCAACCAAAAGCTCCAGCCTTGCAGAAACATAGATCGAAAATGTGCGGATTTGGACTAAAAGCTTCAGCAAAAGCGGGGGCGGGTGTCCCTCTCTCGCAAGGTAGATCTTATATGAAAGTGGGCCCCTTACTACTGAAGTGATTTATGCATCCGATAAGTATGCCACTGCAAATAATGCAGTGCTACCTAGTGACTATTCCATATGTGATAAACGATAAGTTCAGAGGATAAGGCTAATCATAATAAACATTTATTCCATGATTTTTCTTAGACGACTAAATCAATGGCCGCTATTCACAGTCGTCATAAAGTTGGCTTTGAGTTAAAGCTGACTTTAGTGTCGTATTATTAATATGACACTAAAGTCAGCTTTAACTTAAAGCCAACTTTATGACGACTGTGCATAGCGGCCAATGTCTTCTTTGTGAATATATTTTAGAAGTCTACTTGGTGGTGGTTTGGTCTGGCTTTCACAAGGCATAAGATTAGTACCAAACACAGGACACAGGACTATTCTACACGTTCCCTGAAAATTTTATCAAAATCGGTTCAGCGGCTTTGGAGTTCATAGGGAACATAGGCACATACATACATATGTGTGATGATCCACATCATCTGTTTTTTATATATATTAATCTATTTTGTTATCTACGAGACGATTAGGTCAACACTCATATGCGCTTTAAGATCGTGAAATGGTCTCGCTTATTCATGCCAAATTGTACTCACGATGCATACAATTTGAACGGAAGGGTAATTTTCTGGCGTTTACACTGCTCAACGGTTTCGAGGATAGGTACTGTGCAGTACACTGTATGCACACGAGTGGTCCGAATTATGAGCGTCGTACCGATAATTCGGACCGGCTAAAAGCACTGTCAGCAATGTGAGCACCGTGAGAATAATTCGGACAGCGGCCTTAGTCTCATTCACAACACGCCACGGATAATCGCACAAATTTCCTAACATCGCGGCTATTCGAAAAATAAAACATCACAAATCATCTGACGGAAAAAATTCACGCATTCAATAACTATGAGCTGCCTTCTTGTCCGGGAACAGTAGGTTGCGGCAAGTACAGCAGCTACGGCCTCTTCAGTCAAAGTTACATGGTTCTATTCTCGGTTAATTTCTGGGCGTAGACTACATGATCCCACAAAAAAATTGTGATAGCTTTCGAGTCAAAGACGCTGCACACTTTGCATACAACCGAATGCATTTTTTGATATGATTATTCGTTTTTCCACCTATTGTGAAATCTTTAGTTATTGAAAAATTAGTTATGATCGCAAATTATAACATTTTCAAGTATATCATGAAAAAAAATCTCCAGAAAGAAGAAAAAATCTGCCAACAATCTGGGCGTAACTTTATTATTTTTCCGGCAGAAGTAAGGAACGCGTTCAATTCTGAAATGCGGTGTAGGCTACTATGTGACTGAAAACCTATCAAAAAGAACAAGATCATGGAAGTGAAAATCTGATTGGATCTGAGAGATATGGAATAGTTTATGAAAAAGTACACAATCACTTTACACCCCCTTAGGGGTCAATTTTCAGAAAATCTTGAAAACACTGTCTTGGTATTCATATGGAGAATACATAGAATAAAATTAAATTCATTATTTGGGACGAGGTAGTAGATATGTCGAAAATCGTGGGAAAATATGCATTCAATTTTCACAGATAATTTGTTTTGCCCCCCTTCTGAACGCCAATAGATATTCGTTTTTTTTATTCAAAATTATTTTTTTAGTTGATTTAGATATACACACCGAGTTTCAACATTGTAGCTTAAGCCGTTCTATATATAAAAAAAACACCTACCACTTGTACCACACTACCCTTAGGGGTCGAATTTCAAAAAACCTTGAAAACACTTTCTAGGTATTCATACAAAGAATCCGTAGAATAAAAATGAATTCAATATTTGGAAAGACCTAGTAGATATGACGAAAATCGTGAAAATATATGAATTTTATATCTATTATATTTACAAATAATTTTTTTTGCCCCCCTTTCTAAACGCCAATGAATATTCAAATTTTTTTTTATCACAATTACTTTTCTAGTTGATTTACATATACACACCGAGTTTCAACTTTCTAGTATAAACCGTTTAATAGTTAGGAAAAACACCCCCTACCCCCATAGCATACTACCCCTAAAAAAAATTTAATTTTTCCAACATTCCGCTACTATAGCTCTATCTAAATACCAAGTTTAAGGCTTATATCATTACAGGTTCTCAAGATATAAGCATCGGAACTTTTTCCTTTTCACCCTCCCCCACCCTCCCCCTCTTCACCCACAACTTCAAAACCTTTTTCCCTACTAGGGTTTAATTAGCGCTACTTCTGGTAAAAATTCTAAGCATCTATCTTAAACTGTTCTTGAGATATGAAATGTATTTGATTTGAAAAATTCTCATCCCCTCCACTTCTATGCTCCACCTCCCACTTAAAAAATTTTACTTTGATCAATCTTTTTTTGTCAACCTTTACACCCAAACCAAATTTTATTTTTCTAGAGCAATTGGTTCATGAGATATCATAATCTTAAGTTTTTCACCCCCCCCCCCCCATACACAACTTCCCCCACCCAAAATTTTTCTTCATTCTGTTCTCCTAGTATACCTACAAATATGTTTTTAGTTTGAATGGTGTGCCATTAACGGTTTAGGAGATATGGATTTTAGAATGTGTCTATCTCACCTTTTTTGGGTTCTGGACGCATTACATTTCCCCCCACTCCCACACCCCTTGATCAATATTGACAATTTTTCTGCAAATGGGTCTACTATCAGAGCTCTATAGAAATTCCAAGTTTCAGCTTCCTAACATAAGAAGTTACTGAGATCTGGAAAGCAAAATTTTCGGTCTAAAACACTTCCCCCTCCTTCCCCCTCACACCCCCACCCCTAAAAATTTGGTCACTTCAAGGCGCCTACCCCGTCTATTCGTTAAAAAAATTTCAATTTAATATCTCAAAGCGTTTGGCAGCTACGAGCCTCCAAACGATCTTGCGTACGGCGGACGCCGTACGGCGGACAGACGGACTGAAAATTTTTATTGCTTTTTTCGCGTCTACTAGCTATGAAACGTGAAAATAAAAATTTTGAGGGTAGCAAATTTTTTTTTTTAAAAAATCAATCACAATACTTAATTATTAAAATAATAAAGTAAAATGAATCCGTCGTACGACTAAAAATATTCGTATCGACAGACGGCCTTATTTTAATATTATCAGTCAAAATCAAAATCCTTAAAAATTTTCTCTTATGGTATTCCTAAAAATGTTATAATTAAATGTTCTATGTTATGTTTATAAAATAAAAAGCAGTTTACGCAGTTTATTACAGATGTGATTTTATTTTAATTATTTACATATGTGATTTTATGATTGAAGTACGACCAAAAATATCGACAGACGGCCCTTTTTTAAATATTATGAATCAAAATCTTAGAAATTTTCTCTTATGGTATTCTTAAAAATGTTATAATTAATGATGATTATCACTTTCTAACATTAAAAGTACAATTACAAAATGAAAATAACCCACTACTATAATATGTACATATACATAAATGGCAATATATTGCAGATATTTGGTGCATAAATAAAATCTAACTTTTAAAAATACCGGAAAAGTAAAATTGTGCGCCAAAGCACAACTATGTAGTCAACTCACTAATAATAAAAAAAAAAATTGTAGTAAAATATTAGGAAGACGAAATACAACTTAAGCAGTTTCGTTTGTGCATGATACTCGATACAAAATTTAAATTTAGTACTAAACTATAGACTGCAGATTATTTTCAGGCCATCGGATCTTTTCGCATCAGTTCGTAATCAATCCCATAATATACTCTCCGCTTAATTCATCAACTCGCCGTAAACTACACCATATTGGTTTTATGTGGGGTGAATTGGGTAGAGTAATTGTGAAGGTGATTTTACTACCTTCGCTAGAACTTCCAGCCACCTCTTTGATGATGTTATCAAATGTTTTTTCCAAACCCTTTAAAGGATCGTCATGCATGATATCAGAGTCTTGTAGTCGAAAGTTCATTTTAACGCCCTCCATATGGAATTTCTTGAAAAACACCGTGTTTTTAGAGAGTACCACATAACCCCGTTTTGAACCACCCCCCGCCTGAACAACGTTAGTATCCGCCTGATCGTGATGACCAGAACTTATTTCACACAGAGAACCGCCTTCATTCTCGCTATCTAAAAAATTAAGAACCATCTTCAACACATCATTCGAGAAGGGAATACTATAGATTCTCGAAAAGCGAGCCAGTAATTTCTGGAGGAGATATTTCTCACCATCCGAAAGTCTAACACTTCTTAAGACTAGGCCCTTAACTATTATAGCTAAGCTACTTAAAAATAATTCTGATCCTAAAACCAGACTATACTCTAACTGTGCAATGACAGTTGGAAAATTCATTTTTTATTTTCCTTCTCCAAAACTTAAAATTTTTATTTTCCACTACCGTCCTATCTTCTATATTCTGGGGTCTGTAACCCAGACCAGCACGCGCTCACTGGTGGGATCCTTACCCGTCTCTTCTTTAGCTTTAACCGCTGGCGCTGACTGTATCAGTGTTAATAAGGTTGTGATGATGATGATGCACTGGCAGCTAAACCACCCCCACACTTATCCACAGTCTCACTACCATCCACACAGTGTACCACCTTACCGATTTTTCCGATAGGGATGGTCCTGAGCTGTGTACTCAACGCAGTAAACTCCCGTTTGGATTTTGAGTTGAAAATTGGAGTCTTATGGTTCCGACGCAATGTCGGTGATGCTGAGGATGACAATGAGGAGCTAGCGTCGGAATAATTTCGATGTACCACCGGAGATGTCGATGGGTATGATGACGGTTTAGAGTCGGGGATCAGTAAAACCTTGCTCTTCTGACACACCGTCTGATATGTCAACGGTGGCGGTGACGCTGACGGTGGCGGTGACGCTGGCGGTGGCGGTGGCTGTTGCGAATCCCGATATTGCACCGATGGTGTCGACAGTGACGATTTAGCTTCCTTGATGCTAGAGGATCCAATGGACGTGTGCTTCGTAGAATCTTCAGCGACGATAGAGCTCGCAAGATCTAATAGGTTCCTTACCTTGTGAAGCTGTTCTAGTCGGGACACAAGCTCGGCCTGTAAAATAATTATCAGTCTCAGAAAATAGATAATATGTTTTGTAAAAATGGGCACTTACTATTTAGAATTCCTGCAGTATAGTTTTTCCTCAAGTATGGAAACGAGTGTGAGTATCACCAGAAACCCCAAGGTTATTTATATCAAAAACTTGGCAGAAACAATTGCGTGGTGACATGCATCTTGTGATAATTTATCACCACAAAAATTGAATGCAATGCAAAAAATTATCTGCTTATCTGCATTCCACTACAACGCTGTATTAAATACATATTAATTAAAAATGTGGAAATAATTAGTTGAGATCACAAGTGTATCTCGATGTGTGAAAATGTAATAAGTGAATCATATGATATTACGCATTCGGCTCTAGAAAATGCATTTTATGTAAATCATAATAGAATTTATTGGTCTGCATTGAAAAGATTACATAAATATGCATAGAAAAATCGCATGACTATCTTTGTTTTGCGAGTTAATCAACCTACCAACCTACAAGATTTTTCCATAGATGATATTACATTGATAGTAATAAAGACACCTGCAATTTTAACCCCCCCGAAGTGGTTCGACTAATTTCACAATCGAAAAAACACTATATAAAATCAGAACGGCCTGACTGAAAATCAATATCTTAGAGTTATCTAACGAAGCTGTATCAAGATGGTGAGTGTGAAGAGCGCGTAAGTTTTAAAATCATTGAATAATTATGGTTTCCTCTTTTCAGCAGTCAATTACCATGTTGAACGATATCGCCAAGGGTAACACCGACACCCTCATTACAACCGAAAATCTTACAATTGGCAAGGAGTACAGGATACGTGAATTCAAGCTGTTGAAGACAAAATACGGCATGAGACTTGTTGTGTATTTAGATGAAGGGTTCTTTTATTTCCTTCCTCAGCATTTTGCAACATCAATCAGGACTCAAAAACAGGTTTCCGAACTTAATCAAAATCCTAACAACTATTTCGTTTTCAACGGTAAAGATAAAAGCAGGGGGGGTTTCCTCATGATAAATTTTGTGGAGAAAAGTGAGTAATAAAATGGAGTTGTACATCGTCAACATATAAATTTAGCATTTATGATCTATTAACGGTTCTTACAGTTTGTATAGTCGTAGCCGGACTTTGCTTTCATATCTAAGATTTAAAATAAATCGTGTAGATTTGCATCAAAAATTTATTGCGTTTTACTTAACCAACCCAATCCCTCAATCTATAAGTTAAAAGTCATGTAACCATCCATTAGGAGCCGTGGCTCAAAAAATCATGTTATCAACCAACCGGAACCATGCCTCCAACTATCCAACCTCAGAAGATATGAAGAAGACACAGCCCCTCACACGAAAAGCTTTCAGCTAGCATAACTAGCCAACTAAAAACGCCCCCAATCCATCTCTATAGCCACTTGAGGAGAAACCACTCCAAAACAAACGCCAACTACAACACCCACTGCCCACAGAAAAGCTTTCAACTAACATTAGACCCCGGCATCTACATGAAAACTCTCAAACAACATTAGATCCCACCATCTAAGCCCTCTAACAATATACATACTTGCTCGAAATATCACACCCACGGACCACAGAAAAGAGAGTGCGGCTGCACAAAACCCCCAAGGACCACAGAAAAGCTTTCAACTAACGTTAGACACCATCATATAACCCCGCTAACAATATACTTACTCGAAATATCACACCCACGGACCATAGAAAAGAGAGTGCGGTTGCACAAAACCCCTACGGACCACAGAAAAGCTTTCAACTAACGCGGCATCTACATGAAAACTCTCAACCAGACCCCTCTAACAATATACTTGCTTGAAATATCACACCCACGGACCACAGAAAAGAGAGTGCGGTTGCACAAAACCCCCACGGACCACAGAAAAGCTTTCAACTAACGTTAGACACCATCATATAACCCCGCTAACAATATACTTACTCGAAATATCACACCCACGGACCATAGAAAAGCTTTCAACTAACTTTAGACCCCACCATCTAACCCCTCTAACAAGAGTGCGGCTGCACAAAACCCCCCCAATCAAACAAACCACAGGTGTGAATGCGTCAACACTATACCAAACACTATCTACTAACTCCCTTTTTAACAGAAAAGCTAAATAGTTTGCAGAAAAATACACCGAAAACTTACGTTTTTCAACCAAAAGCTCCAGCCTTGCAGAAACATAGATCGAAAATGTGCGGATTTGGACTAAAAGCTTCAGCAAAAGCGGGGGCGGGTGTCCCTCTCTCGCAAGGTAGATCTTATATGAAAGTGGGCCCCTTACTACTGAAGTGATTTATGCATCCGATAAGTATGCCACTGCAAATAATGCAGTGCTACCTAGTGACTATTCCATATGTGATAAACGATAAGTTCAGAGGATAAGGCTAATCATAATAAACATTTATTCCATGATTTTTCTTAGACGACTAAATCAATGGCCGCTATTCACAGTCGTCATAAAGTTGGCTTTGAGTTAAAGCTGACTTTAGTGTCGTATTATTAATATGACACTAAAGTCAGCTTTAACTTAAAGCCAACTTTATGACGACTGTGCATAGCGGCCAATGTCTTCTTTGTGAATATATTTTAGAAGTCTACTTGGTGGTGGTTTGGTCTGGCTTTCACAAGGCATAAGATTAGTACCAAACACAGGACACAGGACTATTCTACACGTTCCCTGAAAATTTTATCAAAATCGGTTCAGCGGCTTTGGAGTTCATAGGGAACATAGGCACATACATACATATGTGTGATGATCCACATCATCTGTTTTTTATATATATTAATCTATTTTGTTATCTACGAGACGATTAGGTTAACACTCATATGCGCTTTAAGATCGTGAAATGGTCTCGCTTATTCATGCCAAATTGTACTCACGATGCATACAATTTGAACGGAAGGGTAATTTTCTGGCGTTTACACTGCTCAACGGTTTCGAGGATAGGTATTGTGCAGTACACTGTATGCACACGAGTGGTCCGAATTATGAGCGTCGTACCGATAATTCGGACCGGCTAAAAGCACTGTCAGCAATGTGAGCACCGTGAGAATAATTCGGACAGCGGCCTTAGTCTCATTCACAACACGCCACGGATAATCGCACAAATTTCCTAACATCGCGGCTATTCGACAAATAAAACATCACAAATCATCTGACGGAAAAAATTCACGCATTCAATAACTATGAGCTGCCTTCTTGTCCGGGAACAGTAGGTTGCGGCAAGTACAGCAGCTACGGCCTCTTCAGTCAAAGTTACATGGTTCTATTCTCGGTTAATTTCTGGGCGTAGACTACATGATCCCACAAAAAAATTGTGATAGCTTTCGAGTCAAAGACGCTGCACACTTTGCATACAACCGAATGCATTTTTTGATATGATTATTCGTTTTTCCACCTATTGTGAAATCTTTAGTTATTGAAAAATTAGTTATGATCGCAAATTATAACATTTTCAAGTATATCATGAAAAAAAATCTCCAGAAAGAAGAAAAAATCTGCCAACAATCTGGGCGTAACTTTATTATTTTTCCGGCAGAAGTAAGGAACGCGTTCAATTCTGAAATGCGGTGTAGGCTACTATGTGACTGAAAACCTATCAAAAAGAACAAGATCATGGAAGTGAAAATCTGATTGGATCTGAGAGATATGGAATAGTTTATGAAAAAGTACACAATCACTTTACACCCCCTTAGGGGTCAATTTTCAGAAAATCTTGAAAACACTGTCTTGGTATTCATATGGAGAATACATAGAATAAAATTAAATTCATTATTTGGGACGAGGTAGTAGATATGTCGAAAATCGTGGGAAAATATGCATTCAATTTTCACAGATAATTTGTTTTGCCCCCCTTCTGAACGCCAATAGATATTCGTTTTTTTTATTCAAAATTATTTTTTTAGTTGATTTAGATATACACACCGAGTTTCAACATTGTAGCTTAAGCCGTTCTATATATAAAAAAAACACCTACCACTTGTACCACACTACCCTTAGGGGTCGAATTTCATAAAACCTTGAAAACACTTTCTAGGTATTCATACAAAGAATCCGTAGAATAAAAATGAATTCAATATTTGGAAAGACCTAGTAGATATGACGAAAATCGTGAAAATATATGAATTTTATATCTATTATATTTACAAATAATTTTTTTTGCCCCCCTTTCTAAACGCCAATGAATATTCAAATTTTTTTTTATCACAATTACTTTTCTAGTTGATTTACATATACACACCGAGTTTCAACTTTCTAGTATAAACCGTTTAATAGTTAGGAAAAACACCCCCTACCCCCATAGCATACTACCCCTAAAAAAAATTTAATTTTTCCAACATTCCGCTACTATAGCTCTATCTAAATACCAAGTTTAAGGCTTATATCATTACAGGTTCTCAAGATATAAGCATCGGAACTTTTTCCTTTTCACCCTCCCCCACCCTCCCCCTCTTCACCCACAACTTCAAAACTTTTTTCCCTACTAGGGTTTAATTAGCGCTACTTCTGGTAAAAATTCTAAGCATCTATCTTAAACTGTTCTTGAGATATGAAATGTATTTGATTTGAAAAATTCTCATCCCCTCCACTTCTATGCTCCACCTCCCACTTAAAAAATTTTACTTTGATCAATCTTTTTTTGTCAACCTTTACACCCAAACCAAATTTTATTTTTCTAGAGCAATTGGTTCATGAGATATCGTAATCTTAAGTTTTTCACCCCCCACCCCCATACACAACTTCCCCCACCCAAAATTTTTCTTCATTCTGTTCTCCTAGTATACCTACAAATATGTTTTTAGTTTGAATGGTGTGCCATTAACGGTTTAGGAGATATGGATTTTAGAATGTGTCTATCTCACCTTTTTTGGGTTCTGGACGCATTACATTTCCCCCCACTCCCACACCCCTTGATCAATATTGACAATTTTTCTGCAAATGGGTCTACTATCAGAGCTCTATAGAAATTCCAAGTTTCAGCTTCCTAACATAAGAAGTTACTGAGATCTGGAAAGCAAAATTTTCGGTCTAAAACACTTCCCCCTCCTTCCCCCTCACACCCCCACCCCTAAAAATTTGGTCACTTCAAGGCGCCTACCCCGTCTATTCGTTAAAAAAATTTCAATTTAATATCTCAAAGCGTTTGGCAGCTACGAGCCTCCAAACGATCTTGCGTACGGCGGACGCCGTACGGCGTACGGCGTACGGCGGACAGACGGACTGAAAATTTTTATTGCTTTTTTCGCGTCTACTAGTTATGAAACGTGAAAATAAAAATTTTGAGGGTAGCAAATTTTTTTTTTTAAAAAATCAATCACAATACTTAATTATTAAAATAATAAAGTAAAATGAATCCGTCGTACGACTAAAAATATTCGTATCGACAGACGGCCTTATTTTAATATTATCAGTCAAAATCAAAATCCTTAAAAATTTTCTCTTATGGTATTCCTAAAAATGTTATAATTAAATGTTCTATGTTATGTTTATAAAATAAAAAGCAGTTTACGCAGTTTATTACAGATGTGATTTTATTTTAATTATTTACATATGTGATTTTATGATTGAAGTACGACCAAAAATATCGACAGACGGCCCTTTTTTAAATATTATGAATCAAAATCTTAGAAATTTTCTCTTATGGTATTCTTAAAAATGTTATAATTAATGATGATTATCACTTTCTAACATTAAAAGTACAATTACAAAATGAAAATAACCCACTACTATAATATGTACATATACATAAATGGCAATAATTTGCAGATATTTGGTGCATAAATAAAATCTAACTTTTAAAAATACCGGAAAAGTAAAATTGTGCGCCAAAGCATAACTATGTAGTCAACTCACTAATAATAAAAAAAAAAATTGTAGTAAAATATTAGGAAGACGAAATACAACTTAAGCAGTTTCGTTTGTGCATGATACTCGATACAAAATTTAAATTTAGTACTAAACTATAGACTGCAGATTATTTTCAGGCCATCGGATCTTTTCGCATCAGTTCGATATCGGATTCCATCATATCTCGAACAATTTCTTCGAAGGATATTTTCGGAACCCATTGCAATTCGGTTTTCGCCTTAGTTGCATCGCCTTGCAACAAATCAACTTCGGTTGGACGAAAATATTTCGTAATGACCTTAACGCAAACAATTTCTTCCGTACCGTTCATTTCGATACCGACTTCATTCACTCCTTCGCCGCGCCATTCAATAGTTCGACCAATAAACTTAAAAGCAGCCTCAACGAATTTCCGAACACTATGTCTTTTTATGTTACTAGTTTTTCATGGTCATGCTACCATTGAAGCTACTAAATGTTAAGAGTTTGTTGTTCTTTCCGGTGTCAGTAGAGTGAAGCTCCAGTACGAAATCCCTGACTGTTGATTAATCGTAGTACTTGACAAATTTGGAAAGAACTTTCACTGGAGAGGCCAGTTTATCATAAGATTTTTTGTTGGACTAGGTCCGAAGGAGTAGTAGCTTCAAGGAGTAGTAGCTTCAATGGTAGCATGACCATGAAAAACTAGTAACAAAAAGTATTGGTAAAAATAAGGTTTGCGTTGGACCCGCTGGGCCCCGGACTTTACAACAGATTTCCAAGTTTCATAGCCATATGGTTATCCAAGGTTACAACCATTTCATAGCCATATACGTCCCGCCTTTAGTATAAGGTAGATGTCAGGCAAGTTCCCGACTACATTCTTCGTGGAAATAAATTTGGATTACGATGTTGCTATATAGAATTTTCCTCAGCAGTTCCACCCGCTGTCAGGGTGTTTCGGAAGTTGGCTAGAATACACCCTCTGAAAAGTCTTCTGCATTCCGATGACGAAACAGCTAGTACAAGAACAGGCGAACTATTACATAAACAGGCGATTTTATTGAGGTTAAATCGCAATTTCTAGTACATAAACGACCGAATACGACACATCTGCCAAACCCAAGGTAGAGAGCTTAGTTTATCCAGGAACCTTAGTCTATGCTACTCTTTTGAAATTTCATTTGCTACTTTTTTCACGACTCCCGCGGCAAAACTGAGCACAATCGGATTGGAGTGTCAAAATAACTGTTCAATGAGAATATCTCTATACTCAAATGTTCAATGCGGATATCTCTATACTTTTTCAAAGTCCACTGTTTGAAATTATAACAAATATTTCATTCGTAAATTCAATGTTCTTTACATTTATTTTGATTGACACAATGTCCAATGGTTCAATAACATACAATACAAAATTCAACGAACGTTTTAATTCAACATACAAAGGACTACAAATGTTCAAGTTCGAATTAACAATTGAAAAAATTCCAATAAAAATGATTGCAGAAAGAACATGTTCAAATGAAAATCCGGTAAATTGATTATATAAAAATTCCAAGTGAAAATAATACAAAGTGAATTTGATTTAACAATACTACGATTGACTTTTAGTGTATTACATTTGATGGATTTCAACATTCTCCCCCCGCTGAGACGTCAGTGTCAATACGATGAATAAACTTAGTAAGAATGATGAGATAGAAATTTTCTTAAAGTTGGTGTGATTCAATGTCTTGAGACGGTAATAAGGCTATTTTGGTAATTGGTCTCTTAAATGTATTTCCTCTTGCTATTACTGACACGACTCTAATGAGTGCGTCTCTTCCTGGGTTGGGGTGGGATCTCGTTAATTCTAGCAAGTGGCCATTTGTACGGAGGAAGTCTCTCATCCTTGAGTAAACAAAGATCTCCTACCTTGGGTGACTTTTCTTGTTGAAGCCATTTGGGTCTTTGTTGTAGTCGTGCGAGGTATTCCTTCGTCCACTTGTTCCAAAATGTTTGAGCAACGTTGGGTAAGCTGCCATCGATCCAGTCGATTAATGTTGATTTCTAATAAATCTACTTCAGGTGGTGCCAATAACATATCTCCGATCAAGAAATGACCTGGAGTCAAACCGGTGTCGTCTGTTGGATCGTCAGTAAGTTGACATAATGGTCTGGAATTCAAGCAGGCTTCTATTTGGATAAGGGTAAGCTCTTCGTAAGTCAAAGCGGCGTTTCCCAAAATGCGTCGTAAATGCAGAATCGATTTTACTCCTGCCTCCCACAGTCCTCCAAAATGAGGAGCTGCCGGTGGATTAAAGTGCCATGTGATACCTTCGCTTGACAAGTTTTCAGCTACGATGATGTTTGCCTGTTGTATTTTTTGAATCTCACTGTTAGCTCCGATGAAATTTGTGCCGCAATCGCTATAGATGTGGCTGCATAAACCTCGTTTACCTGTAAAACGTCGAAAGGCTGCTAAGAAAGCTTGCGTCGTCAGATCGCTAACGACTTCAATATGTATCGCTTTAACGGTTAGGCAAATAAATACGGCAACATAACCTTTTCAACTTTTACTTCCTCTTCCATTTCGATTCTTCAAGTCAAATGGTCTGCAGTAATCAACGCCAACATGTGAAAACGGACGAGAAATTGTGACCCGGGATGTAGGTAGATTTCCCATCAATTGAGTGGAAGTCTTCGCTTTAGTTCGAAAGCAAGTTACACACTTATGCACGAAATTCTTTATGGTATTTCTTCCATCAATAAGTCAAAATTTTCTTCTCAAAAATGCTAACATTAACTGTGTTTGCCCGTGTAACGTAGCCTTATGTATTCGATGCAATAGCAATTCCGTGAATTGCCCACTTCTGGGTAAAATGATCGGATGAACTTCGTCGAATGACAAATTGGAGTTTGCGAGGCGTCCTCCAACACGTAAGATTCCATTTCCGCCTATAAATGGATTCAAATTCCCGATTTTACTAGTCTTGCTAAGTAAGCTTCCTTTTTTCAAATGTCGAAGATCTTGTTCAAATTCTTGGTTTTGGATGTATTTAAGCCAAAATTCAAAAGATTTCTTTAATTCGCTAGATGTCAAATGTCCTCTGTTATTTTCCAATTTTGATGAAAGCTTCCTAAACCGGTAGCAGTATTCCGTCACTCTGATCAATCGGGTCATTGACGAGCATCTGTTGATCAAATCATCATTTTCTATAGTATTGTTCAAGCATATCACTGCAGTCTTTCGTTTTTCGAGTTCGGTGCCTGGAATAACTTCAATTTGCGGCCAATGGTCTTCACCATGTTGCAACCATTCTGGACCATTCCACCATAAAATGCTATCTTGCAACTCTGAAGGTTCTATACCTCGAGACGCCAAGTCCGCTGGGTTTTGTTGAGAAGGCACGTGGCGCCATGGTATATTTCCCGTATTATCAAATATATCCGTCGTTCGATTGGCAACAAACGTAGTCCATCTGGTTGGATGACCACGTAACCAGGAAAGCACTATCTGCGAATCAGTCCACAGCCAACAATTGACAGCAGCTAATTTCAACGAATCCTTGACTCTTTTCATCGCTTTTGAAAGTAGCACAGCTCCACAAAGTTCTAATCGAGGAATCGTAACGGGACGTATAGAAGCGACTTTCGTCTTGGAAATTATAAGTTGCACTCACGTCTTATCTTTGCTGCGACTTACTGCATAGATTACAGCGGCATATGCTTCCATGGATGCGTCAGAAAATCCATGAAGTTCAAAGTTGTAAGAATCGTCGATCAATATCCATCTCGGAGTTTTAATTTTTTCAAGTTCCATTAATTTATTTCTAATTATATTCCAGCGATTGTGGATTTCAATTGGAAGCGGTTCATCCCATTTCAGTCCATTTCAGTTTGAAGTAGAATTTAAGCTATAATGATCGTCGGTGCCAACCATCCTAATGGATCATAAAGATGTGCGATGTCCGAAAGCAGCTGTTGTTTAGTGAAATGTGCGTTGTAAATGCGAAGTTTTACTCGATAAGTGATATGATCAGTCGCAGAATTCCAGATAATGCCTAAAGATTTGTAACCTTGATTGAGATCCATTTCCAACGGAGTTTTCATTTCGATATCAGCTTTAGATACACCTTCTAAAACTCTTGCATCATAAGCTATATATTTTCGCAGCTTAAATCCTCCGGATTCCAAAACATGAGAAATCGTTTTGCGATGCTTTATGGTCTTATTGAGATCAAGTCCCCCGGACAATAAGTCATCAACGTAGAATTCGTTCATGATGGAATCATATACATCTGGACAGTTATGTCCTTCGATTTCAGCCAAATGTTGCAAAGTCCTAATCTAAATATGGAGCCCACGTTGTTCCGAATGTGACCGTGTTCATACAATAATCCTGAATGTCTTCAGATGGATTGGATCTCCATACTATCCGTTGAAAATGAGAGTCGTTGGGGTGCATGTTGATCTGACGATACATTTTCTCTATATCAGCGACAAAGGCATATTTATGCAATCTCCATTTCAATACCACTGAAATCATGTCGTTTTGAATCGCGGGTCCTGTCATCAAAGTGTCATTTAGCGAAACTCCAGAGCTGCTCTTCCGTGATGCATCGAAGACTACTCGAAGCTTTGTACTAGTACTATCTTTCAAAACAGCATGATGTGGTAAATAATGCGCGGTACACACTGAGTTTCCATTTTCAACATTAATTTCGGTTTTGTTGGTGACCAAACTCATCTGACCCAAGTCGATATATGTATGCATTCTTGTATGCATTTTCTGTATTCATGTTCAAGTTCTCCATCCCGACAAAATCGATTTTCCATAGATATTAGACTTTTTACAGCTGTTGTGCGGGAGTGTCCAAGCGTATTCTTAGCATTATCATCCTTAAATGGTAACCTCACTATGAACCGTCCACTATTTTCTCTCGAAACATTCGCTTGAAAATGATTTTCGCATAATGGTTCTTCTTGGCTCAGTTTTAGAGAATCTTGCAGTTCCTCCAATTCCCAAAATTTCCGCAATCACTCACGTCTTGCTGGGTTTCTATTTCGACTTTGAAACTTTGGTAGTTGGATGTATTTCACTTCACCAGAGATGATCCAACCTAATTTCGTATTTTGTGCGATTGTTCCATTTGATAAATTTCGAATATTACCAAGGATCACGAGAGCATACACATCGGCACCTAGCAATAAATCGATGCGACCTGGTTTATCCAATTGAGGATCTGCTAATTCAATATTCTTCAATTTTTCCCATTGAAAGGATACAACTATCTGAGTTGGAATTAAATTCGTCACCTTGTCTAAAATTCAAGCTTGAAAATTGATTGCTTCATCATTACAAGCAGGTTGCAATAATCCTTTGGCGACGGTAGCGTTTGTTTCCCCAATTCCAATGATATTAGCACATACAGATTTCCTTTGTAGGCCTAATTGTTGCACTGCAGATTCCGTGATAAATGAAGCTTGTGAACCTTGGTCTAGCAAAGCTCGCAAGATGACTCGACCATTTGGTGATTCTACGGTTACCAATGCAGTTGCTAACAATACTTGTTTTTGCGTCGTTACAGTAAGAGAATTGATTTCGACAAATTCTGCTGTTGCGTGCGAAGTTGAAGCTTGAGGTGAGATAGTAACTTCCACTGCAGACAACGAGCTTCGTTCTTCCCTATGCAACAAAGTATGATGCGCCCGTTTGCACTTCGAACATCTAAATTTACTGGGGCAATTGGATGCAAGATGTCCTTTTCCCAGACAATTCAAACACAATCCGTTGCGCTTTACCATTTCAAATTTTTCTTGATGTTCCATAGCAATGAATTGGTCACAATTTCGCAAATAATGTGCCTTTATACATACTAAACACACTGATTGCGATTCGCTGTGATGGGAATGAATATTCGTTGTACTGGTATTACTAGCATTCTGTTGTGTAGTTGTCGATGGTTTTCCAAATCTCGGGAATTCTAGTCCAGCAGCTTCCAATGCTCTGAACCTATTTTGTTGAAAGAGTGTCAATTTTTCAAATGAAGCTAATTCCGAATCTATCGCTTGTTGTTGTTCCCATAATTGCCGAGTTTCTGAAGGTAAACGTCGTGCAGTCATAAAAACTACACATGTATTCCACAAATCTGGAAGTTTCATATTTTCTAAGGCTTGTACTGACTCCATTGTTTGATCCAATATGGTTTTTATTGACGAAGACGATTTGTTTGCGTTCACAATACCGAACAGCTTTTTGAACTGTGACGTTATAGCGCATTTTTGTTGTCGAACCTGTCGTTCAAAATCTTCCACGCAATCTTATAATTCGCGTCTGTGGTTGGAAATTGTTTGATAAGCCCTAATGCTTCACCCTCTAACTGCACTTCAAATAGTGAAGTTTCTCCACATCGGAAATTGATTTACGTTCATGCACTAAAGCGACGAACAAATCTCGGAACGACATCCACGCTTCATAATTTCCGGAAAATGTTGGTAATGAAATTCTAGGCAATTTTATGTCGCATTCTCCTGTTGCTACTTAAGAAACGTTTGCAACCGAACTTTCACTTGTCATTTGATTTTCTTGTATCGGTATCAGGTCATCGATTTCCGCTTGGAACACTAAAAGCGTTTCTTCAAAACTCCCAAACACGTCGCTCGCGAAATACGGCATTTCTAACTCCTTTTCGCTTCAACTGAGCGAATCAAGAATTTCTTTATGCGTTTCCGTGAAGGTTTCGTGCAAGGATGCAAGCCTTGCAAGGATTTTGTTGAGGTATGCGACCGTTTTACGCGATTTTGAATCTTTACGGAAGTTACTTTGAGCCCGCAACAACTGCTCTGTCGTCAATTTTTGTTGTATCACTAATTTTTCCATTTCAAAACGTACCTTTTCTTGAATATGATATCCGGCTCGACGGACCAAATGTTCAATGAGGATATCTCTATACT
The DNA here is from genome assembly GCA_949128065.1 of Beris chalybata. Classification (NCBI taxonomy): domain Eukaryota; kingdom Metazoa; phylum Arthropoda; class Insecta; order Diptera; family Stratiomyidae; genus Beris; species Beris chalybata. Next base: position 100,304,807 of record OX421894.1, read on the forward strand.
CAAATGTTCAATGCGGATATCTCTATACTTTTTCAAAGTCCACTGTTTGAAATTATAACAAATATTTCATTCGTAAATTCAATGTTCTTTACATTTATTTTGATTGACACAATGTCCAATGGTTCAATACCATACAATACAAAATTCAACGAACGTTTTAATTCAACATACAAAGGACTACAAATGTTCAAGTTCGAATTAACAATTGAAAAAATTCCAATAAAAATGATTGCAGAAAAAACATGTTCAAATGAAAATCCGGTAAATTGATTATATAAAAATTCCAAGTGAAAATAATACAAAGTGAATTTGATTTAACAATACTACGATTGACTTTTAGTGTATCACATTTGATGGATTTCAACAATAACGGAAAGGAAAAACAGTTCAAATGCATGAGGTTCTATGTAGGGTTCCTGAATACGCTGTTGTGTACAGTGATACCAGGAAAAAAATTATGATTCTGCTAAAATTATCAGACTTAGCAGAATGCTTTTCATCCAATTTCTGCTATAAATTCTGCTAACAATAATTTGCAAAAATTATTCTGCTAAGAATTCCGCTAACTATCATTTAGTAAAATTTGTGTACTAAGTAGGGAAAGGTGGGGCAAAGTGGGCCAGCAAGGTTAAGTGGGCCCCCTTAAAATTTCTAGTTTGCAATAGTGCAATCTCCTAGCTAAAAAAAATATTTGATAAAGCTTCAAGCATTGACCCCAAAGCACTATAAGAGAAACCCACTTTAATTACAGTTCCTCAAATTTTCTCATATTACGATTTTGGCACTATTGGATGTAAATATCAGTGCTTAACTGTTTGATTAAAAAAAACTTGTTAGCGACTGAGAATTGTTTGGAATAGTATCCTTGAGATCGGGGTACGGATTGTGAAACTTGCAAAGTAGGATTTGATGATTATTTAAAAAGTATATAAATTTTAGCAGATGCTTACTATTTAGTGTTCATTCGGGGTAAAGTGAGCCCCGGGCGAATTTTAATCCCATACCAAAATAATTTTATTTGATAATTAAAAAAAAAACAGTTTTAACATGGCTAGAACATACAACCAATGCAATTGCAACAACAATGGACTCAAGTTGAGATGAAAAATGCAATAGCTTCTGTTGCTGAAAAAAATTTATCTAAAGAAGGCCAGTAAATATTTTGGTATTCTCAAGGCTCAAAGCAGAGCTCGCTCTCAACACACTTAATTTCATTTCAATTTATTAAAATCATATTGTTTGTCTTAATTGATCCATTGCCATATTCTTTTGCTCCAGTTTTGGGTGAAATTATACTATACTCCTTCGAAGGGCAAAGTGGGCACTTTGAAGTATGTATAGAAAGAATTAGATAACTTCTACTGTCTTTCTACCTTGTCGTGGTAAGGGGGCTTCAGACACTTGTGTCGACCAAAGGAAAGACAAAACCATGATGAGTAAGCCTATGGAAATAGACTCTCCAAGTGGTAACCAGACCATGTCTGGGAATCCACCCGCTACGGCGGCCGGGGCTCGGAATTTGGAGGTCCCACCATCATGTATGACTGCAATGGGTGATCCAGGTTGTAGTGGGAGCACACTACTGGATCTCAGTAACTCCATGAAGGACTTGCTGCTTGCCGATGAGGATAGTACTGACTACACAAAAATGGTTAATCCACTACGGCCCATAGAGAATGAATGTACTGCATCCATTTCGGAGGTGGACATTTTGACTCCAAGGTCTGAGGAGGAAAGTACCCGAATTGGGTTTTCGGTTAATCTGAATCGGCCCATGATCGAGGAAAGTACCAGTGCCTCAGGCGTGGTTAATCCGAAATTGATAGTTGCGGAGAGTACCTGTGCTCGTGGCGTGGGAGATCCGACATCGCAGTGCTTCTGGCACTGTTAATCTGAAATCGTTGATTACGGAAATCACCGGTGCTTCTAGTGAGGTTAATCCGAAACCGGCAAGCTATTATCCTCTTGAGGATAAGTTGAGCAAAGGCCAGAAGAACAGAAGAAGGTGGGCTAGAGCCAAGGCAAGAGCTGGGGCTGTTACGACAGGTGTCGTAGCGGTCAGTGGTAATGTAGTGGAGAAGCCTGCCTGTGAAAACGTTATTAAGCGCAATCGATCTGTGGAGGAATCACCTGAAACAAATCTTGCGGTTAATAGCGAATTCCGGGCTTCTACTTCTGGCAGGACGAGGAAGATGAGGAGGACGGAAGCCATTAAAGCGGATGTCCCACCGTCTATTTCGGGAGCCGCTGCAGCTGGCAAACCGGACTGCTCCACCTTAGGAGAGACTGGTTCTGTACCGGCAGAGCGAATGCGCGGGGAGCTTAGTGTAGCTGACGTAGTTGACGCTGGACCCTCAGGCGCGAAGACTAATCTGAAAACTGCTCGCGCGGAGACTGCCATCTCAAAAAAGGACAAAACCTTCTCTGAGGTGGCGGCCTCCGCCTTGCTGGCGGTAATCGGCATTGGTCCCCAGGGCAAACAGCTGACGAAGAGTCACATTGCAGCTCTGGAGAACGGCCTATGGAAGCTCCTGGGTGAGGCAAAGGCCTCACCAAGATTCGAGGGTATGGATGTCTGTGACGGGCTTATGCAAGTTCGTTGTGGAGATTCATTGGCATTCGAGTGGCTGACGGATGCCGTTGGGAAGATTTCGGCGTGTCAATTTCGTGGTTGCGAAAGGGGGCACTTTTCAGAAACAGATTAGAGTAGCAGTCTCGACGGCACTGAGAGCTGTACTCTTGTACTGGGAATAGATAGCGGTAGTGTAGAGGTTCTGCGAACTAGATATGACATGCGTCCATATCTGTTCCTTGGGAGGATTAAATTTAATCTTCCCAAGTAGTAGTAGTATGTGGATGTAATGTGTGGGTTATTATCTTGAAAAGGCTAACTGCGGCATCATATTTACCCAGATCAACTTGCAACATGCTAAGGCTGTTGAGGCAGTTCACCTGTCAAGATGTCGTAGCGGTCAAAATGTCTAACGTATTGAAGGGTACAAGACAAGACATAATAGTAGTGTCGGCTTACCTTCCGTATGACTCGCTATTACCTCCTCCATCCAGGGAGCTGACCGGGCTCGTTAGATTCACGGACACCAACAACTTACAGCTTGTCATTGGATGTGATGCTAATGCTCAACACCCTGTTTGGGGCAGCAGCAAATGCAATCCTAGGGGTGAGCGGTTATTGGAGTTCATTATGTCGTCGTGCCTCGTAGTAAACAACAGAGACAATAAGCCAACGTTTGTTACAACCAGGCGGACGGAAGTGATAGACATGACGATGTCATCTTCTAGGATTGCAGAATCAATAACAAATTGGCGCGTCCTGGAAGAGGAAACTCTGTCGGATCATAGATACCAGGAATTCCGACTAGCGGCTGACAAACCTGTCATACCGGCTATACGGAATCCAAGAAATGCTGACTGGAATTTGTTTAGATCTCTCTTACAGGAGAGGTCTCAAATACCACGAAAAATGAGGACGCCAGATATGATTGAGGAAGTGACTTCTCGTCTAAGTCTAACCTTAGGTCAGTGTTTTGCGGAATCGTGTCCTGTCAGCAAGAGCCGATGTGGCACCACAGTTCCTTGATGGACTGCGGACCTGCAAAAGCTCAGGAAAAGCTCCAGAAGGTTTCTGCGATCACTACCGAACAGTGCAGAGGGAATACAAGAAGCTGGTTAAGCAATCTAAACTAGTCTCTTTTAGGAACTACTGTGAGAGCTTGGAAGGAACCTGGGAAACGGCTAGGCTGCACAAAGTCTTTCAGAAAGACAACACGGCTAGGCTTGATTCTCTGCTAAAACCTGATGGTACATATACCACTTTGAGAATGGAGTCACTAAGAACCCTCTTTGAGGCACATATTTCTGGAAATCAGGTGATCGAAAGCGATCAATGCTTGGTTAAGACACTCTGCCCGACTAGAGACAGAGTGCCCAGGCGTAGCTGGTATATGGCGTCTGCTGTTGTGACAGTTGAAACGGTGAAATTTGCTATTTCATCATTTGATAGCTACAAGTCACCAGGTGGTGTATATCCAATAATGCTAAAAGAGGGGGCAGTTGTTCTACTGCCTATCCTCAGAAAGATATTTTCTGCATGCTTCGCGCATGGATACGTCCCATCTTCTTGGCAACCGGTCAGAGTAGCGTTCATCTCGAAACCAGGGAGAGACGACTATACTTTTCCCAAAAGTTTCAGACCAATCAGCATAACATCGTTTGTTCTGAAAAGTTTGGAACGACTGGTAGAGAAACACATTCGGGAAGTGTCTCTCAGGGCGCATCCTCTTTGTTCGCAACAACATGCGTATCAGAGCGGAAAGTCTTGTGATTCAGCGCTCCATTCTCTGGTATCCAGAATAGACGAGGCGCTGGGCCGGAAAAAGTACGCGCTGGGCCTTTTTGTGGACATTGAGGGTGCTTTTGATAGTGCGCCCTTTAAATCACTGTGTGATGCTGCCAATAGACATGGGATGGACGGCACTTTAGTTAAGTGGATTCACTCCATGCTCACACAGAGAATGTTATTCGCGGAGACTGGGGATGGGCAGTATGCTACGACAGGGGTCAGTAAGGGCTGTGCTCATATTCTGTTGTGGAGTATGCTCATTGACTCACTGCTCCTCGAACTGCAGGATCTGAATATTCACGTACAAGCTTACGCTGACGACGTGGCTGCACTAGCTGTCGGGCTATCGCTTAGGGAGGTTTGCAGTAAAATGCAAAGAGTCCTGTTGGTTATCGATGGCTGGTGCGAACGACACGGACTTTCTGTTAGTTCTAGCAAAACCGCTCTAGTTTGGTTTACTAGGAAAAGAAAAACTGAAGGTTTAGTGTTACCAATGCTGAAGGGTGAAACCATTCAGCTCTCGGAGAATGTTAAATATCTTGGAGTAATCTTGGATAGCAAGCTTCTCTGGAGGGAACATGTAGATACAAAGGTGAACCGTGCGCTAGTAACTTTTTGGTAGTACCGGAGAGTTTTTGGATGAACATGGGGTCTTGAGCCTTCAATGGTATATTGGCTATATACAGCTATTATAAGACCCGTTGTTTGAACTTCAAATACGTTACATTGAAATTACACATTAAATTTGAAATTCAAACATACGCGCGTAAACGCTACTCACCACGGCGTGAACTTGATGCACAATTTCACGTGCCACTGTGGTCCAGTAGAGTTGGCGCCGGTTATCCGTCGAAAGGATAAACGGTGCATAAAGCTAACCGGCCCTATAAAAGGCCCGGCCGCCGTTGATTCGCTCTAGCCTTTAGTCGATTATTCAATCACTAAACAAATTTGGAGAAGCGTTCCGCTCGGCTGATTTCAGCATTTCAATTTTTAAAAGGTATAACCGTTTTCTATTGCGGAATCTCATTAGGGATTGTTGTTTTTGCTGTTGCAGCAGAAAACAATTTCTCATGGGAAATACGCATTGTATTTATTATTTTGTACCAGCCAAGCTGGTTGAACGGTCTGGCATCCCGTAATTGCCACTTTCAAAAAGAAAAATAGTTCTACGAACCCCGGCGTGTCATCGAAGTACTTTTATTTCGGTGGCAATTTTTTTTTTTTCTTCAACCATTTCTTCCTTCTGTTTTTTTTTGATTTAGCGTCACCACCACACATTTCATAATTCTTACCTTCGCAACCTCGTTGCATCCACCCCTTCCGCAATTCCTATATTGCACAAAAAAGGCACATTCGTGTGCATGGTTCGTCGAGCCGGATAGTTGACGAGACCGAAGGTAGAATTGTCCAATTTTACGCTCATCTCTAGGGAAACCTACGAAAAGTCCGAAAATTCCGCGATTTCGCGCAACATTCATGTAGCATAATTATTGGTGACCCAGATGTGGTTCATTTTTCACATGCACCAAAACTGAAATTCTTCGTAATTTCACATGAAGCGAAAATTTCCTATTTTTCGCACTAAGCCAAATGTTCCGTACATTTGCACAAAGTAATTCCGTCGACATCTAGCGTACGGAGTTTACATTCAAAGCTGAAAATCCGTTTTTTCACATCAAGTCGAATTTCCTGTAAATTCGCAAATCAAGTCCGTCGACACATCACCGAACGGAACTTATCAAAAATTCAAAAACGAAATTCTCGACATTTCGAATAACACAGTTCTGTTGGCATATCGCCGTACAGAATTCACAAAGCACAAATCAAGTGCTTCACAAAACTTGCAAAAATTTGTTCCGACGGCACAGCACCGTACGGAACTTGTAAAGAAATCAGCTGAAATTCCCGTCGGCAAGTTATCGAACTCAATTTCGTCGACACCTAGCCGTACGAAATTAAGAAATTCAGCCCGACATTCCCGTGTTTTCGTAAGTTCAACTCCGTCGGCACATCGTCGTACGGATATCACAAAACACAAAAACAAGCCGAATTTCTCATAAATTCGCACAAGTAATTCCGTCGACATCTAGCGTACGGAAGTTACACACAACAGCCGAATTTCTCATAAATTCGCACAAGTAATTCCGTCGACATCTACCGTACGGAATTTACATACAAAAGCCGAATTTTTCATAAATTCGCACAAGTAATTCCGTCGACATCTAGCGTACGGAAGTTACACACAAAAGCCGAATTTTTCATAAATTTGCGAAAGTAATTCCGTCGACATCTAGCGTACGGAAGTTACACACAAAAGCCGAATTTCTCATAAACTCGCACAAGTAGTTCCGTCGACATCTCTCGTACGAAATTTACACACAAAAGCCGAATTTCTCATAAATTCGCACAAGTAATTCCGTCGACATCTAGCGTACGGAAGTTACATACAAAAGCCGAATTTTTCATAAATTTGCGAAAGTAATTCCGTCGACATCTAGCGTACGGAAGTTACACACAAAAGCCGAATTTCTCATAAATTCGCACAAGTAATTCCGTCGACATCTAGCGTACGTAATTTACATACAAAAGCCGAATTTTTCATAAATTCGCACAAGTAATTCCGTCGACATCTAGCGTACGGAAGTTACACACAAAAGCCGAATTTTTCATAAATTTGCGAAAGTAATTCCGTCGACATCTAGCGTACGGAAGTTACACACAAAAGCCGAATTTCTCATAAATTCGCACAAGTAATTCCGTCGACATCTAGCGTACGGAATTCACAATCAAAAAGCCGAAGTTTTGGTAAACTCGCAACATCAACTCCATCGGCACACCACCGTACGGAATCCAGCCAAAATTCAAGCACAAATCTACGTGATTTAGCTCATGGTAATTCCGTCGGAACACCGCAGCACGGAATTCACTAACAAACAACCCGAAATCTCCGTGATTTCGCGCAATTCAAGTTCCGTCGGCATCTCACTGTACGGAACTAACCATTAAACCACACGCTGAAATCCCCGTGATTTCGCAAATTTAATGCCGTTCGGCACATCGCCGCACGGAAAGCACAAAACATAAAATTCAGCCGGAATCTCCGCGAATTTGTACACAGTAATTCCGTCGGTACATCGCCGTACGGAATTCACAACAAAACCAAACCAATTCCGTCGGAATCTCACCGTACGGAACTAGCAATCAAACGCACATCGAAATTCCCGTGATTTCGTAATTTTAACTCCGTCGGCACATCACCGTACGGAAATCACAAACTACAAAACTCAACCGAAATCTCCGTGATTTCACGCAAACCAATTCCGTCGGAATCCCACCGTACGGAACTCGCAAACATTCAATTCGAAATCTCCGTGATCTCGAAAAAATAGCTTCCGACGACACACCATCGCACGGAACACATAAGTCGCATCTGCGAAAATTTCACGCAATTCCGCCGACACTTTATCGAGCGGAATCAAAAAAACCAACCGAAATCTCCGCGATTTAAAACAAAACCATTTCTGTCAGCAATTCACCAGGAAATTGCACAAGACACACAACAAAACGAAAGCACATTCGTATTCCACGAAACTACAACAATTCCGCACAATTCCGTCACAATTTATTGCACGGAATTCACTAACCACGGCCTGAAATTTCCGTGATATCGCGTAAACGTTGTCTAGCAGCACGCCACCACTAGAACAACAAAACTTGCTTCCAACAAGCAATTTTGTCGACCTTCGAGTCGACACGAGAAAAAAAATTTGTCGACAATCAAAGCGGCAAAATTTTTAAGTAAAGAAGCATTCAAAGATCGAGGTATTTCGACCAACATCGCGCGTTGTCGGCCGATTCCTTGTAAACTCAAAACAAACCGGCCCACGTTCCCTCATAGAACCTCGCACATTTCCGATCGTTTGTCTGTGTTGCACGTGCATTGCACTATTCATAGGCCATGGAGCAAGCGATAGAGAAACAAACAGGTTTTTTTGCCCTCGTACGACAAGCGATCTCGAATTTCAAGAAGACTAGCGAAGTACGGAGAACCGTTGGCTACGCCAGCGGCCGACTCGAACACATCCACAAAATCTGGTCTCAGTGCGAAGACGCGCACGTGACAATAATAACAAGTCAGAGCGAGATCGCTGAGTCAGTTAAGACCCAATACCTTTCGGCCTACGGCGAAATAGAAAAAGACGCTTTTGAGTATATCGGTGATCTGCACCAACTGATTAAAAAGCCCGAAGCAGAGCTTCCTAAACAACACGTTGAGTCGAGGCAAGAACCACAACCATCATTTAAACTTCCGAACATAAGCCTCCCAAAGTTCGATGGAAAATTCAAAAATTGGCGGGTATTCAGAGATACCTTTAAGTCAATTATACATGACAACAATCATTTATCCAGAGTCCATAAACTGCATTATTTAAAAGGCAGTTTGGTTGGTGACGCGTCAAAAATTCTGAATCAGTTCGAAAGCGTAGACTCAAACTACGACCCAGCATGGACTTTGCTCACTAAACGATTCGATAACAAAAGAATCACATGCAATGTACATCTGCAAGCGTTGTTCTCCACCCCCGAGATTCGTTCAGAATCAGAGCAGAGTTTCAAAGAAATGTTAGATACCACAAACGAGTGCGTGCATGAGCTACAGCAATTAGGTCTTGATACAAAAAATTGGGATCCGATAATTTTGTACATGCTAACAGCTAAACTGCCTCCACTGACTCGGAGTCTTTGGGAGCAACAGGTATCAACCACAGAGTCGTTACCGACCTATAAAGAATTTGAAAAGTTCATTGAATGTCGCCATAGAACGCTGGAAGTATTAGCTGCAGCCAAGACACAGTCACAGTCGGCCACACAAAGCAGCCACAACCAGCGTAAAAGTTTAACCAATTTTGCAAAGACATCTCAGCCATCTTGCTCTTATTGCAAAAAGGATCATTTCCTTTTCAAATGTCAAACGTTTCACAACCTCGACACATCTGCAAAGTGGGACTTTGTTAAAACTCAACATTTGTGTTTTAATTGTTTGACAAAACACCCTTCGAACGAATGTAAGAGTAAGAGAAGCTGTTTTACTTGTCACAAAAGACATCATACTACCTTACACAAGTCTGATAAATCCTCGTTACATTCAATTACAACACCCACAAGTAGTCCACAACCTGAACCGTCATTAATTACTGAAGCATTATGCTCAAAATCTGCAACAACCAAAAAATTTAAGCAGGCTCTATTAGCAACCGCCATCGTCACAATTAAAACACCAGAAGGAAATATCATGTCACTCCGAGCATTGATAGATTCTGGTTCAGAAAATTCGTTTATTTCTAGTGCTGCTTACCAACTTTTGCGAACGAAAGCACAACCCACATCCATATCCATTACTGGGTTGAATTCTACTAACGTTAGCACATCAACGCAAGAAATTGGTTTCAACATTATTCCGAAGATCGGAAACGGGAAAGAAATTCGAACTCAAGCATATGTGATCAAGAACATAACACAGATGCGTTCTTCAGTTAGCGTTCCCGCGAAGCAATGGCCTTACATAAGCGATATCATTCTTGCGGATCCAAAATTCATGGAACCCGGGTCAATTGAATTGCTACTCGGGGTCCAAACCTACGCGCAGATTTTGCGATCGGGTCTTAGGTATGGACCAAAGGATCATCCGATAGCGCAAGAAACGTCGCTGGGCTGGATCTTATTTGGAAAAATGCCACAAAATGCAATAAACCACTAAACAAAATTCACCGGGCTCGCTGTAAACTCACTCTTCAGCAAGCTTGAAGATACGGCAGCCATACAGGTAGATTCTATCACGAATCAGGAAGAGAAAAATCACTATCATCTGCGAGTTACACCAGACCGCAGTATAAAACGGCCACCGCCCGCTCCACACGATAACAAACGGCAATTGCCACTCACGCCAGGCCGCTGTTTAGATGAACAAATACACTCAACAAAAACACGACAATCACTACAACCGTCTTTCAACATCATCAATCGCAAACAGAGACCCACTTGTGGTCTAGTAACCAATAAAGGAGAAACCTTTGACGTCACCTACGACGAACTAAACACGATCCCATGGAGTCAGTTCAGGTCTTTCAAACGACGGATATACACACTATTTTTTAACGGCGGGGATAAGGTGCGTGTCCGCTTTGCAAAGGGGAAGACAACGTGGTTCGCGTTGAAACGCAAGCAACAACATTAGCATTAACGCAAGCACCAACATTAGATGCATCACATCTTGAATTTTATTCTATTTTTTTTTTTTTTCATTCTATCTTGATATTTGTATTATTTCAATTTTTTTATCGTTTTCATTTTTATTATCTTAATTTTTTTTTTTTTCATTTTTTTTCTTTCTTGTTTCATTGCATCTATCATGAATTCGTGAATACACATACAATGCTATAAACAAGTAATCGTTTTTTTTCATTCGGTTCATTTATTTTCTTTTTATTTTTTCTCTTTTTTTGCGCCCGGGAGAATGTTTGAACTTCAAATACGTTACATTGAAATTACACATTAAATTTGAAATTCAAACATACGCGCGTAAACGCTACTCACCACGGCGTGAACTTGATGCACAATTTCACGTGCCACTGTGGTCCAGTAGAGTTGGCGCCGGTTATCCGTCGAAAGGATAAACGGTGCATAAAGCTAACCGGCCCTATAAAAGGCCCGGCCGCCGTTGATTCGCTCTAGCCTTTAGTCGATTATTCAATCACTAAACAAATTTGGAGAAGCGTTCCGCTCGGCTGATTTCAGCATTTCAATTTTTAAAAGGTATAACCGTTTTCTATTGCGGAATCTCATTAGGGATTGTTGTTTTTGCTGTTGCAGCAGAAAACAATTTCTCATGGGAAATACGCATTGTATTTATTATTTTGTACCAGCCAAGCTGGTTGAACGGTCTGGCATCCCGTAATTGCCACTTTCAAAAAGAAAAATAATTCTACGAACCCCGGCGTGTCATCGAAGTACTTTTATTTCGGTGGCAATTTTTTTTTTTTCTTCAACCATTTCTTCCTTCTGTTTTTTTTGATTTAGCGTCACCACCACACATTTCATAATTCTTACCTTCGCAACCTCGTTGCATCCACCCCTTCCGCAATTCCTATATTGCACAAAAAAGGCACATTCGTGTGCATGGTTCGTCGAGCCGGATAGTTGACGAGACCGAACGTAGAATTGTCCAATTTTACGCTCATCTCTAGGGAAACCTACGAAAAGTCCGAAAATTCCGCGATTTCGCGCAACATTCATGTAGCATAATTATTGGTGACCCCGATGTGGTTCATTTTTCACATGCACCAAAACTGAAATTCTTCGTAATTTCACATGAAGCGAAAATTTCCTATTTTTCGCACTAAGCCAAATGTTCCGTACATTTGCACAAAGTAATTCCGTCGACATCTAGCGTACGGAGTTTACATTCAAAGCTGAAAATCCGTTTTTTCACATCAAGTCGAATTTCCTGTAAATTCGCAAATCAAGTCCGTCGACACATCACCGAACGGAACTTATCAAAAATTCAAAAACGAAATTCTCGACATTTCGAATAACACAGTTCTGTTGGCATATCGCCGTACAGAATTCACAAAGCACAAATCAAGTGCTTCACAAAACTTGCAGAAATTTGTTCCGACGGCACATCACCGTACGGAACTTGTAAAGAAATCAGCTGAAATTCCCGTCGGCAAGTTATCGAACTCAATTTCGTCGACACCTAGCCGTACGAAATTAAGAAATTCAGCCCGACATTCCCGTGTTTTCGTAAGTTCAACTCCGTCGGCACATCGTCGTACGGATATCACAAAACACAAAAACAAGCCGAATTTCTCATAAATTCGCACAAGTAATTCCGTCGACATCTAGCGTACGGAAGTTACACACAACAGCCGAATTTCTCATAAATTCGCACAAGTAATTCCGTCGACATCTAGCGTACGTAATTTACATACAAAAGCCGAATTTTTCATAAATTCGCACAAGTAATTCCGTCGACATCTAGCGTACGGAAGTTACACACAAAAGCCGAATTTTTCATAAATTTGCGAAAGTAATTCCGTCGACATCTAGCGTACGGAAGTTACACACAAAAGCCGAATTTCTCATAAATTCGCACAAGTAATTCCGTCGACATCTAGCGTACGGAATTCACAATCAAAAAGCCGAAGTTTTGGTAAACTCGCAACATCAACTCCATCGGCACACCACCGTACGGAATCCAGCCAAAATTCAAGCACAAATCTACGTGATTTAGCTCATGGTAATTCCGTCGGAACACCGCAGCACGGAATTCACTAACAAACAACCCGAAATCTCCGTGATTTCGCGCAATTCAAGTTCCGTCGGCATCTCACTGTACGGAACTAACCATTAAACCACACGCTGAAATCCCCGTGATTTCGCAAATTTAATGCCGTTCGGCACATCGCCGCACGGAAAGCACAAAACATAAAATTCAGCCGGAATCTCCGCGAATTTGTACACAGTAATTCCGTCGGTACATCGCCGTACGGAATTCACAACAAAACCAAACCAATTCCGTCGGAATCTCACCGTACGGAACTAGCAATCAAACGCACATCGAAATTCCCGTGATTTCGTAATTTTAACTCCGTCGGCACATCACCGTACGGAAATCACAAACTACAAAACTCAACCGAAATCTCCGTGATTTCACGCAAACCAATTCCGTCGGAATCCCACCGTACGGAACTCGCAAACATTCAATTCGAAATCTCCGTGATCTCGAAAAAATAGCTTCCGACGACACACCATCGCACGGAACACATAAGTCGCATCTGCGAAAATTTCACGCAATTCCGCCGACACTTTATCGAGCGGAATCAAAAAAACCAACCGAAATCTCCGCGATTTAAAACAAAACCATTTCTGTCAGCAATTCACCAGGAAATTGCACAAGACACACAACAAAACGAAAGCACATTCGTATTCCACGAAACTACAACAATTCCGCACAATTCCGTCACAATTTATTGCACGGAATTCACTAACCACGGCCTGAAATTTCCGTGATACCGCGTAAACGTTGTCTAGCAGCACGCCACCACTAGAACAACAAAACTTGCTTCCAACAAGCAATTTTGTCGACCTTCGAGTCGACACGAGAAAAAAAATTTGTCGACAATCAAAGCGGCAAAATTTTTAAGTAAAGAAGCATTCAAAGATCGAGGTATTTCGACCAACATCGCGCGTTGTCGGCCGATTCCTTGTAAACTCAAAACAAACCGGCCCACGTTCCCTCATAGAACCTCGCACATTTCCGATCGTTTGTCTGTGTTGCACGTGCATTGCACTATTCATAGGCCATGGAGCAAGCGATAGAGAAACAAACAGGTTTTTTTGCCCTCGTACGACAAGCGATCTCGAATTTCAAGAAGACTAGCGAAGTACGGAGAACCGTTGGCTACGCCAGCGGCCGACTCGAACACATCCACAAAATCTGGTCTCAGTGCGAAGACGCGCACGTGACAATAATAACAAGTCAGAGCGAGATCGCTGAGTCAGTTAAGACCCAATACCTTTCGGCCTACGGCGAAATAGAAAAAGACGCTTTTGAGTATATCGGTGATCTGCACCAACTGATTAAAAAGCCCGAAGCAGAGCTTCCTAAACAACACGTTGAGTCGAGGCAAGAACCACAACCATCATTTAAACTTCCGAACATAAGCCTCCCAAAGTTCGATGGAAAATTCAAAAATTGGCGGGTATTCAGAGATACCTTTAAGTCAATTATACATGACAACAATCATTTATCCAGAGTCCATAAACTGCATTATTTAAAAGGCAGTTTGGTTGGTGACGCGTCAAAAATTCTGAATCAGTTCGAAAGCGTAGACTCAAACTACGACCCAGCATGGACTTTGCTCACTAAACGATTCGATAACAAAAGAATCACATGCAATGTACATCTGCAAGCGTTGTTCTCCACCCCCGAGATTCGTTCAGAATCAGAGCAGAGTTTCAAAGAAATGTTAGATACCACAAACGAGTGCGTGCATGAGCTACAGCAATTAGGTCTTGATACAAAAAATTGGGATCCGATAATTTTGTACATGCTAACAGCTAAACTGCCTCCACTGACTCGGAGTCTTTGGGAGCAACAGGTATCAACCACAGAGTCGTTACCGACCTATAAAGAATTTGAAAAGTTCATTGAATGTCGCCATAGAACGCTGGAAGTATTAGCTGCAGCCAAGACACAGTCACAGTCGGCCACACAAAGCAGCAACAACCAGCGTAAAAGTTTAACCAATTTTGCAAAGACATCTCAGCCATCTTGCTCTTATTGCAAAAAGGATCATTTCCTTTTCAAATGTCAAACGTTTCACAACCTCGACACATCTGCAAAGTGGGACTTTGTTAAAACTCAACATTTGTGTTTTAATTGTTTGACAAAACACCCTTCGAACGAATGTAAGAGTAAGAGAAGCTGTTTTACTTGTCACAAAAGACATCATACTACCTTACACAAGTCTGATAAATCCTCGTTACATTCAATTACAACACCCACAAGTAGTCCACAACCTGAACCGTCATTAATTACTGAAGCATTATGCTCAAAATCTGCAACAACCAAAGAATTTAAGCAGGCTCTATTAGCAACCGCCATCGTCACAATTAAAACACCAGAAGGAAATATCATGTCACTCCGAGCATTGATAGATTCTGGTTCAGAAAATTCGTTTATTTCTAGTGCTGCTTACCAACTTTTGCGAACGAAAGCACAACCCACATCCATATCCATTACTGGGTTGAATTCTACTAACGTTAGCACATCAACGCAAGAAATTGGTTTCAACATTATTCCGAAGATCGGAAACGGGAAAGAAATTCGAACTCAAGCATATGTGATCAAGAACATAACACAGATGCGTTCTTCAGTTAGCGTTCCCGCGAAGCAATGGCCTTACATAAGCGATATCATTCTTGCGGATCCAAAATTCATGGAACCCGGGTCAATTGAATTGCTACTCGGGGTCCAAACCTACGCGCAGATTTTGCGATCGGGTCTTAGGTATGGACCAAAGGATCATCCGATAGCGCAAGAAACGTCGCTGGGCTGGATCTTATTTGGAAAAATGCCACAAAATGCAATAAACCACTAAACAAAATTCACCGGGCTCGCTGTAAACTCACTCTTCAGCAAGCTTGAAGATACGGCAGCCATACAGGTAGATTCTATCACGAATCAGGAAGAGAAAAATCACTATCATCTGCGAGTTACACCAGACCGCAGTATAAAACGGCCACCGCCCGCTCCACACGATAACAAACGGCAATTGCCACTCACGCCAGGCCGCTGTTTAGATGAACAAATACACTCAACAAAAACACGACAATCACTACAACCGTCTTTCAACATCATCAATCGCAAACAGAGACCCACTTGTGGTCTAGTAACCAATAAAGGAGAAACCTTTGACGTCACCTACGACGAACTAAACACGATCCCATGGAGTCAGTTCAGGTCTTTCAAACGACGGATATACACACTATTTTTTAACGGCGGGGATAAGGTGCGTGTCCGCTTTGCAAAGGGGAAGACAACGTGGTTCGCGTTGAAACGCAAGCAACAACATTAGCATTAACGCAAGCACCAACATTAGATGCATCACATCTTGAATTTTATTCTATTTTTTTTTTTTCATTCTATCTTGATATTTGTATTATTTAAATTTTTTTATCGTTTTCATTTTTATTATCTTAATTTTTTTTTTTTTCATTTTTTTTCTTTCTTGTTTCATTGCATCTATCATGAATCCGTGAATACACATACAATGCTATAAACAAGTAATCGTTTTTTTTCATTCGGTTCATTTATTTTCTTTTTATTTTTTCTCTTTTTTTGCGCCCGGGAGAATGTTTGAACTTCAAATACGTTACATTGAAATTACACATTAAATTTGAAATTCAAACATACGCGCGTAAACGCTACTCACCACGGCGTGAACTTGATGCACAATTTCACGTGCCACTGTGGTCCAGTAGAGTTGGCGCCGGTTATCCGTCGAAAGGATAAACGGTGCATAAAGCTAACCGGCCCTATAAAAGGCCCGGCCGCCGTTGATTCGCTCTAGCCTTTAGTCGATTATTCAATCACTAAACAAATTTGGAGAAGCGTTCCGCTCGGCTGATTTCAGCATTTCAATTTTTAAAAGGTATAACCGTTTTCTATTGCGGAATCTCATTAGGGATTGTTGTTTTTGCTGTTGCAGCAGAAAACAATTTCTCATGGGAAATACGCATTGTATTTATTATTTTGTACCAGCCAAGCTGGTTGAACGGTCTGGCATCCCGTAATTGCCACTTTCAAAAAGAAAAATAATTCTACGAACCCCGGCGTGTCATCGAAGTACTTTTATTTCGGTGGCAATTTTTTTTTTTTCTTCAACCATTTCTTCCTTCTGTTTTTTTTGATTTAGCGTCACCACCACACATTTCATAATTCTTACCTTCGCAACCTCGTTGCATCCACCCCTTCCGCAATTCCTATATTGCACAAAAAAGGCACATTCGTGTGCATGGTTCGTCGAGCCGGATAGTTGACGAGACCGAACGTAGAATTGTCCAATTTTACGCTCATCTCTAGGGAAACCTACGAAAAGTCCGAAAATTCCGCGATTTCGCGCAACATTCATGTAGCATAATTATTGGTGACCCCGATGTGGTTCATTTTTCACATGCACCAAAACTGAAATTCTTCGTAATTTCACATGAAGCGAAAATTTCCTATTTTTCGCACTAAGCCAAATGTTCCGTACATTTGCACAAAGTAATTCCGTCGACATCTAGCGTACGGAGTTTACATTCAAAGCTGAAAATCCGTTTTTTCACATCAAGTCGAATTTCCTGTAAATTCGCAAATCAAGTCCGTCGACACATCACCGAACGGAACTTATCAAAAATTCAAAAACGAAATTCTCGACATTTCGAATAACACAGTTCTGTTGGCATATCGCCGTACAGAATTCACAAAGCACAAATCAAGTGCTTCACAAAACTTGCAGAAATTTGTTCCGACGGCACATCACCGTACGGAACTTGTAAAGAAATCAGCTGAAATTCCCGTCGGCAAGTTATCGAACTCAATTTCGTCGACACCTAGCCGTACGAAATTAAGAAATTCAGCCCGACATTCCCGTGTTTTCGTAAGTTCAACTCCGTCGGCACATCGTCGTACGGATATCACAAAACACAAAAACAAGCCGAATTTCTCATAAATTCGCACAAGTAATTCCGTCGACATCTAGCGTACGGAAGTTACACACAACAGCCGAATTTCTCATAAATTCGCACAAGTAATTCCGTCGACATCTAGCGTACGTAATTTACATACAAAAGCCGAATTTTTCATAAATTCGCACAAGTAATTCCGTCGACATCTAGCGTACGGAAGTTACACACAAAAGCCGAATTTTTCATAAATTTGCGAAAGTAATTCCGTCGACATCTAGCGTACGGAAGTTACACACAAAAGCCGAATTTCTCATAAATTCGCACAAGTAATTCCGTCGACATCTAGCGTACGGAATTCACAATCAAAAAGCCGAAGTTTTGGTAAACTCGCAACATCAACTCCATCGGCACACCACCGTACGGAATCCAGCCAAAATTCAAGCACAAATCTACGTGATTTAGCTCATGGTAATTCCGTCGGAACACCGCAGCACGGAATTCACTAACAAACAACCCGAAATCTCCGTGATTTCGCGCAATTCAAGTTCCGTCGGCATCTCACTGTACGGAACTAACCATTAAACCACACGCTGAAATCCCCGTGATTTCGCAAATTTAATGCCGTTCGGCACATCGCCGCACGGAAAGCACAAAACATAAAATTCAGCCGGAATCTCCGCGAATTTGTACACAGTAATTCCGTCGGTACATCGCCGTACGGAATTCACAACAAAACCAAACCAATTCCGTCGGAATCTCACCGTACGGAACTAGCAATCAAACGCACATCGAAATTCCCGTGATTTCGTAATTTTAACTCCGTCGGCACATCACCGTACGGAAATCACAAACTACAAAACTCAACCGAAATCTCCGTGATTTCACGCAAACCAATTCCGTCGGAATCCCACCGTACGGAACTCGCAAACATTCAATTCGAAATCTCCGTGATCTCGAAAAAATAGCTTCCGACGACACACCATCGCACGGAACACATAAGTCGCATCTGCGAAAATTTCACGCAATTCCGCCGACACTTTATCGAGCGGAATCAAAAAAACCAACCGAAATCTCCGCGATTTAAAACAAAACCATTTCTGTCAGCAATTCACCAGGAAATTGCACAAGACACACAACAAAACGAAAGCACATTCGTATTCCACGAAACTACAACAATTCCGCACAATTCCGTCACAATTTATTACACGGAATTCACTAACCACGGCCTGAAATTTCCGTGATATCGCGTAAACGTTGTCTAGCAGCACGCCACCACTAGAACAACAAAACTTGCTTCCAACAAGCAATTTTGTCGACCTTCGAGTCGACACGAGAAAAAAAATTTGTCGACAATCAAAGCGGCAAAATTTTTAAGTAAAGAAGCATTCAAAGATCGAGGTATTTCGACCAACATCGCGCGTTGTCGGCCGATTCCTTGTAAACTCAAAACAAACCGGCCCACGTTCCCTCATAGAACCTCGCACATTTCCGATCGTTTGTCTGTGTTGCACGTGCATTGCACTATTCATAGGCCATGGAGCAAGCGATAGAGAAACAAACAGGTTTTTTTGCCCTCGTACGACAAGCGATCTCGAATTTCAAGAAGACTAGCGAAGTACGGAGAACCGTTGGCTACGCCAGCGGCCGACTCGAACACATCCACAAAATCTGGTCTCAGTGCGAAGACGCGCACGTGACAATAATAACAAGTCAGAGCGAGATCGCTGAGTCAGTTAAGACCCAATACCTTTCGGCCTACGGCGAAATAGAAAAAGACGCTTTTGAGTATATCGGTGATCTGCACCAACTGATTAAAAAGCCCGAAGCAGAGCTTCCTAAACAACACGTTGAGTCGAGGCAAGAACCACAACCATCATTTAAACTTCCGAACATAAGCCTCCCAAAGTTCGATGGAAAATTCAAAATTGGCGGGTATTCAGAGATACCTTTAAGTCAATTATACATGACAACAATCATTTATCCAGAGTCCATAAACTGCATTATTTAAAAGGCAGTTTGGTTGGTGACGCGTCAAAAATTCTGAATCAGTTCGAAAGCGTAGACTCAAACTACGACCCAGCATGGACTTTGCTCACTAAACGATTCGATAACAAAAGAATCACATGCAATGTACATCTGCAAGCGTTGTTCTCCACCCCCGAGATTCGTTCAGAATCAGAGCAGAGTTTCAAAGAAATGTTAGATACCACAAACGAGTGCGTGCATGAGCTACAGCAATTAGGTCTTGATACAAAAAATTGGGATCCGATAATTTTGTACATGCTAACAGCTAAACTGCCTCCACTGACTCGGAGTCTTTGGGAGCAACAGGTATCAACCACAGAGTCGTTACCGACCTATAAAGAATTTGAAAAGTTCATTGAATGTCGCCATAGAACGCTGGAAGTATTAGCTGCAGCCAAGACACAGTCACAGTCGGCCACACAAAGCAGCAACAACCAGCGTAAAAGTTTAACCAATTTTGCAAAGACATCTCAGCCATCTTGCTCTTATTGCAAAAAGGATCATTTCCTTTTCAAATGTCAAACGTTTCACAACCTCGACACATCTGCAAAGTGGGACTTTGTTAAAACTCAACATTTGTGTTTTAATTGTTTGACAAAACACCCTTCGAACGAATGTAAGAGTAAGAGAAGCTGTTTTACTTGTCACAAAAGACATCATACTACCTTACACAAGTCTGATAAATCCTCGTTACATTCAATTACAACACCCACAAGTAGTCCACAACCTGAACCGTCATTAATTACTGAAGCATTATGCTCAAAATCTGCAACAACCAAAGAATTTAAGCAGGCTCTATTAGCAACCGCCATCGTCACAATTAAAACACCAGAAGGAAATATCATGTCACTCCGAGCATTGATAGATTCTGGTTCAGAAAATTCGTTTATTTCTAGTGCTGCTTACCAACTTTTGCGAACGAAAGCACAACCCACATCCATATCCATTACTGGGTTGAATTCTACTAACGTTAGCACATCAACGCAAGAAATTGGTTTCAACATTATTCCGAAGATCGGAAACGGGAAAGAAATTCGAACTCAAGCATATGTGATCAAGAACATAACACAGATGCGTTCTTCAGTTAGCGTTCCCGCGAAGCAATGGCCTTACATAAGCGATATCATTCTTGCGGATCCAAAATTCATGGAACCCGGGTCAATTGAATTGCTACTCGGGGTCCAAACCTACGCGCAGATTTTGCGATCGGGTCTTAGGTATGGACCAAAGGATCATCCGATAGCGCAAGAAACGTCGCTGGGCTGGATCTTATTTGGAAAAATGCCACAAAATGCAATAAACCACTAAACAAAATTCACCGGGCTCGCTGTAAACTCACTCTTCAGCAAGCTTGAAGATACGGCAGCCATACAGGTAGATTCTATCACGAATCAGGAAGAGAAAAATCACTATCATCTGCGAGTTACACCAGACCGCAGTATAAAACGGCCACCGCCCGCTCCACACGATAACAAACGGCAATTGCCACTCACGCCAGGCCGCTGTTTAGATGAACAAATACACTCAACAAAAACACGACAATCACTACAACCGTCTTTCAACATCATCAATCGCAAACAGAGACCCACTTGTGGTCTAGTAACCAATAAAGGAGAAACCTTTGACGTCACCTACGACGAACTAAACACGATCCCATGGAGTCAGTTCAGGTCTTTCAAACGACGGATATACACACTATTTTTTAACGGCGGGGATAAGGTGCGTGTCCGCTTTGCAAAGGGGAAGACAACGTGGTTCGCGTTGAAACGCAAGCAACAACATTAGCATTAACGCAAGCACCAACATTAGATGCATCACATCTTGAATTTTATTCTATTTTTTTTTTTTCATTCTATCTTGATATTTGTATTATTTCAATTTTTTTATCGTTTTCATTTTTATTATCTTAATTTTTTTTTTTTTCATTTTTTTTCTTTCTTGTTTCATTGCATCTATCATGAATCCGTGAATACACATACAATGCTATAAACAAGTAATCGTTTTTTTTCATTCGGTTCATTTATTTTATTTTTATTTTTTCTCTTTTTTTGCGCCCGGGAGAATGTTTGAACTTCAAATACGTTACATTGAAATTACACATTAAATTTGAAATTCAAACATACGCGCGTAAACGCTACTCACCACGGCGTGAACTTGATGCACAATTTCACGTGCCACTGTGGTCCAGTAGAGTTGGCGCCGGTTATCCGTCGAAAGGATAAACGGTGCATAAAGCTAACCGGCCCTATAAAAGGCCCGGCCGCCGTTGATTCGCTCTAGCCTTTAGTCGATTATTCAATCACTAAACAAATTTGGAGAAGCGTTCCGCTCGGCTGATTTCAGCATTTCAATTTTTAAAAGGTATAACCGTTTTCTATTGCGGAATCTCATTAGGGATTGTTGTTTTTGCTGTTGCAGCAGAAAACAATTTCTCATGGGAAATACGCATTGTATTTATTATTTTGTACCAGCCAAGCTGGTTGAACGGTCTGGCATCCCGTAATTGCCACTTTCAAAAAGAAAAATAATTCTACGAACCCCGGCGTGTCATCGAAGTACTTTTATTTCGGTGGCAATTTTTTTTTTTCTTCAACCATTTCTTCCTTCTGTTTTTTTTGATTTAGCGTCACCACCACACATTTCATAATTCTTACCTTCGCAACCTCGTTGCATCCACCCCTTCCGCAATTCCTATATTGCACAAAAAAGGCACATTCGTGTGCATGGTTCGTCGAGCCGGATAGTTGACGAGACCGAACGTAGAATTGTCCAATTTTACGCTCATCTCTAGGGAAACCTACGAAAAGTCCGAAAATTCCGCGATTTCGCGCAACATTCATGTAGCATAATTATTGGTGACCCCGATGTGGTTCATTTTTCACATGCACCAAAACTGAAATTCTTCGTAATTTCACATGAAGCGAAAATTTCCTATTTTTCGCACTAAGCCAAATGTTCCGTACATTTGCACAAAGTAATTCCGTCGACATCTAGCGTACGGAGTTTACATTCAAAGCTGAAAATCCGTTTTTTCACATCAAGTCGAATTTCCTGTAAATTCGCAAATCAAGTCCGTCGACACATCACCGAACGGAACTTATCAAAAATTCAAAAACGAAATTCTCGACATTTCGAATAACACAGTTCTGTTGGCATATCGCCGTACAGAATTCACAAAGCACAAATCAAGTGCTTCACAAAACTTGCAGAAATTTGTTCCGACGGCACATCACCGTACGGAACTTGTAAAGAAATCAGCTGAAATTCCCGTCGGCAAGTTATCGAACTCAATTTCGTCGACACCTAGCCGTACGAAATTAAGAAATTCAGCCCGACATTCCCGTGTTTTCGTAAGTTCAACTCCGTCGGCACATCGTCGTACGGATATCACAAAACACAAAAACAAGCCGAATTTCTCATAAATTCGCACAAGTAATTCCGTCGACATCTAGCGTACGGAAGTTACACACAACAGCCGAATTTCTCATAAATTCGCACAAGTAATTCCGTCGACATCTACCGTACGGAATTTACATACAAAAGCCGAATTTTTCATAAATTCGCACAAGTAATTCCGTCGACATCTAGCGTACGGAAGTTACACACAAAAGCCGAATTTTTCATAAATTTGCGAAAGTAATTCCGTCGACATCTAGCGTACGGAAGTTACACACAAAAGCCGAATTTCTCATAAACTCGCACAAGTAGTTCCGTCGACATCTCTCGTACGAAATTTACACACAAAAGCCGAATTTCTCATAAATTCGCACAAGTAATTCCGTCGACATCTAGCGTACGGAAGTTACATACAAAAGCCGAATTTTTCATAAATTTGCGAAAGTAATTCCGTCGACATCTAGCGTACGGAAGTTACACACAAAAGCCGAATTTCTCATAAATTCGCACAAGTAATTCCGTCGACATCTAGCGTACGTAATTTACATACAAAAGCCGAATTTTTCATAAATTCGCACAAGTAATTCCGTCGACATCTAGCGTACGGAAGTTACACACAAAAGCCGAATTTTTCATAAATTTGCGAAAGTAATTCCGTCGACATCTAGCGTACGGAAGTTACACACAAAAGCCGAATTTCTCATAAATTCGCACAAGTAATTCCGTCGACATCTAGCGTACGGAATTCACAATCAAAAAGCCGAAGTTTTGGTAAACTCGCAACATCAACTCCATCGGCACACCACCGTACGGAATCCAGCCAAAATTCAAGCACAAATCTACGTGATTTAGCTCATGGTAATTCCGTCGGAACACCGCAGCACGGAATTCACTAACAAACAACCCGAAATCTCCGTGATTTCGCGCAATTCAAGTTCCGTCGGCATCTCACTGTACGGAACTAACCATTAAACCACACGCTGAAATCCCCGTGATTTCGCAAATTTAATGCCGTTCGGCACATCGCCGCACGGAAAGCACAAAACATAAAATTCAGCCGGAATCTCCGCGAATTTGTACACAGTAATTCCGTCGGTACATCGCCGTACGGAATTCACAACAAAACCAAACCAATTCCGTCGGAATCTCACCGTACGGAACTAGCAATCAAACGCACATCGAAATTCCCGTGATTTCGTAATTTTAACTCCGTCGGCACATCACCGTACGGAAATCACAAACTACAAAACTCAACCGAAATCTCCGTGATTTCACGCAAACCAATTCCGTCGGAATCCCACCGTACGGAACTCGCAAACATTCAATTCGAAATCTCCGTGATCTCGAAAAAATAGCTTCCGACGACACACCATCGCACGGAACACATAAGTCGCATCTGCGAAAATTTCACGCAATTCCGCCGACACTTTATCGAGCGGAATCAAAAAAACCAACCGAAATCTCCGCGATTTAAAACAAAACCATTTCTGTCAGCAATTCACCAGGAAATTGCACAAGACACACAACAAAACGAAAGCACATTCGTATTCCACGAAACTACAACAATTCCGCACAATTCCGTCACAATTTATTGCACGGAATTCACTAACCACGGCCTGAAATTTCCGTGATATCGCGTAAACGTTGTCTAGCAGCACGCCACCACTAGAACAACAAAACTTGCTTCCAACAAGCAATTTTGTCGACCTTCGAGTCGACACGAGAAAAAAAATTTGTCGACAATCAAAGCGGCAAAATTTTTAAGTAAAGAAGCATTCAAAGATCGAGGTATTTCGACCAACATCGCGCGTTGTCGGCCGATTCCTTGTAAACTCAAAACAAACCGGCCCACGTTCCCTCATAGAACCTCGCACATTTCCGATCGTTTGTCTGTGTTGCACGTGCATTGCACTATTCATAGGCCATGGAGCAAGCGATAGAGAAACAAACAGGTTTTTTTGCCCTCGTACGACAAGCGATCTCGAATTTCAAGAAGACTAGCGAAGTACGGAGAACCGTTGGCTACGCCAGCGGCCGACTCGAACACATCCACAAAATCTGGTCTCAGTGCGAAGACGCGCACGTGACAATAATAACAAGTCAGAGCGAGATCGCTGAGTCAGTTAAGACCCAATACCTTTCGGCCTACGGCGAAATAGAAAAAGACGCTTTTGAGTATATCGGTGATCTGCACCAACTGATTAAAAAGCCCGAAGCAGAGCTTCCTAAACAACACGTTGAGTCGAGGCAAGAACCACAACCATCATTTAAACTTCCGAACATAAGCCTCCCAAAGTTCGATGGAAAATTCCAAAATTGGCGGGTATTCAGAGATACCTTTAAGTCAATTATACATGACAACAATCATTTATCCAGAGTCCATAAACTGCATTATTTAAAAGGCAGTTTGGTTGGTGACGCGTCAAAAATTCTGAATCAGTTCGAAAGCGTAGACTCAAACTACGTCCCACCATGGACTTTGCTCACTAAACGATTCGATAACAAAAGAATCACATGCAATGTACATCTGCAAGCGTTGTTCTCCACCCCCGAGATTCGTTCAGAATCAGAGCAGAGTTTCAAAGAAATGTTAGATACCACAAACGAGTGCGTGCATGAGCTACAGCAATTAGGTCTTGATACAAAAAATTGGGATCCGATAATTTTGTACATGCTAACAGCTAAACTGCCTCCACTGACTCGGAGTCTTTGGGAGCAACAGGTATCAACCACAGAGTCGTTACCGACCTATAAAGAATTTGAAAAGTTCATTGAATGTCGCCATAGAACGCTGGAAGTATTAGCTGCAGCCAAGACACAGTCACAGTCGGCCACACAAAGCAGCAACAACCAGCGTAAAAGTTTAACCAATTTTGCAAAGACATCTCAGCCATCTTGCTCTTATTGCAAAAAGGATCATTTCCTTTTCAAATGTCAAACGTTTCACAACCTCGACACATCTGCAAAGTGGGACTTTGTTAAAACTCAACATTTGTGTTTTAATTGTTTGACAAAACACCCTTCGAACGAATGTAAGAGTAAGAGAAGCTGTTTTACTTGTCACAAAAGACATCATACTACCTTACACAAGTCTGATAAATCCTCGTTACATTCAATTACAACACCCACAAGTAGTCCACAACCTGAACCGTCATTAATTACTGAAGCATTATGCTCAAAATCTGCAACAACCAAAAAATTTAAGCAGGCTCTATTAGCAACCGCCATCGTCACAATTAAAACACCAGAAGGAAATATCATGTCACTCCGAGCATTGATAGATTCTGGTTCAGAAAATTCGTTTATTTCTAGTGCTGCTTACCAACTTTTGCGAACGAAAGCACAACCCACATCCATATCCATTACTGGGTTGAATTCTACTAACGTTAGCACATCAACGCAAGAAATTGGTTTCAACATTATTCCGAAGATCGGAAACGGGAAAGAAATTCGAACTCAAGCATATGTGATCAAGAACATAACACAGATGCGTTCTTCAGTTAGCGTTCCCGCGAAGCAATGGCCTTACATAAGCGATATCATTCTTGCGGATCCAAAATTCATGGAACCCGGGTCAATTGAATTGCTACTCGGGGTCCAAACCTACGCGCAGATTTTGCGATCGGGTCTTAGGTATGGACCAAAGGATCATCCGATAGCGCAAGAAACGTCGCTGGGCTGGATCTTATTTGGAAAAATGCCACAAAATGCAATAAACCACTAAACAAAATTCACCGGGCTCGCTGTAAACTCACTCTTCAGCAAGCTTGAAGATACGGCAGCCATACAGGTAGATTCTATCACGAATCAGGAAGAGAAAAATCACTATCATCTGCGAGTTACACCAGACCGCAGTATAAAACGGCCACCGCCCGCTCCACACGATAACAAACGGCAATTGCCACTCACGCCAGGCCGCTGTTTAGATGAACAAATACACTCAACAAAAACACGACAATCACTACAACCGTCTTTCAACATCATCAATCGCAAACAGAGACCCACTTGTGGTCTAGTAACCAATAAAGGAGAAACCTTTGACGTCACCTACGACGAACTAAACACGATCCCATGGAGTCAGTTCAGGTCTTTCAAACGACGGATATACACACTATTTTTTAACGGCGGGGATAAGGTGCGTGTCCGCTTTGCAAAGGGGAAGACAACGTGGTTCGCGTTGAAACGCAAGCAACAACATTAGCATTAACGCAAGCACCAACATTAGATGCATCACATCTTGAATTTTATTCTATTTTTTTTTTTTTCATTCTATCTTGATATTTGTATTATTTCAATTTTTTTATCGTTTTCATTTTTATTATCTTAATTTTTTTTTTTTCATTTTTTTTCTTTCTTGTTTCATTGCATCTATCATGAATCCGTGAATACACATACAATGCTATAAACAAGTAATCGTTTTTTTTCATTCGGTTCATTTATTTTATTTTTATTTTTTCTCTTTTTTTGCGCCCGGGAGAATGTTTGAACTTCAAATACGTTACATTGAAATTACACATTAAATTTGAAATTCAAACATACGCGCGTAAACGCTACTCACCACGGCGTGAACTTGATGCACAATTTCACGTGCCACTGTGGTCCAGTAGAGTTGGCGCCGGTTATCCGTCGAAAGGATAAACGGTGCATAAAGCTAACCGGCCCTATAAAAGGCCCGGCCGCCGTTGATTCGCTCTAGCCTTTAGTCGATTATTCAATCACTAAACAAATTTGGAGAAGCGTTCCGCTCGGCTGATTTCAGCATTTCAATTTTTAAAAGGTATAACCGTTTTCTATTGCGGAATCTCATTAGGGATTGTTGTTTTTGCTGTTGCAGCAGAAAACAATTTCTCATGGGAAATACGCATTGTATTTATTATTTTGTACCAGCCAAGCTGGTTGAACGGTCTGGCATCCCGTAATTGCCACTTTCAAAAAGAAAAATAATTCTACGAACCCCGGCGTGTCATCGAAGTACTTTTATTTCGGTGGCAATTTTTTTTTTTTCTTCAACCATTTCTTCCTTCTGTTTTTTTTGATTTAGCGTCACCACCACACATTTCATAATTCTTACCTTCGCAACCTCGTTGCATCCACCCCTTCCGCAATTCCTATATTGCACAAAAAAGGCACATTCGTGTGCATGGTTCGTCGAGCCGGATAGTTGACGAGACCGAACGTAGAATTGTCCAATTTTACGCTCATCTCTAGGGAAACCTACGAAAAGTCCGAAAATTCCGCGATTTCGCGCAACATTCATGTAGCATAATTATTGGTGACCCCGATGTGGTTCATTTTTCACATGCACCAAAACTGAAATTCTTCGTAATTTCACATGAAGCGAAAATTTCCTATTTTTCGCACTAAGCCAAATGTTCCGTACATTTGCACAAAGTAATTCCGTCGACATCTAGCGTACGGAGTTTACATTCAAAGCTGAAAATCCGTTTTTTCACATCAAGTCGAATTTCCTGTAAATTCGCAAATCAAGTCCGTCGACACATCACCGAACGGAACTTATCAAAAATTCAAAAACGAAATTCTCGACATTTCGAATAACACAGTTCTGTTGGCATATCGCCGTACAGAATTCACAAAGCACAAATCAAGTGCTTCACAAAACTTGCAGAAATTTGTTCCGACGGCACATCACCGTACGGAACTTGTAAAGAAATCAGCTGAAATTCCCGTCGGCAAGTTATCGAACTCAATTTCGTCGACACCTAGCCGTACGAAATTAAGAAATTCAGCCCGACATTCCCGTGTTTTCGTAAGTTCAACTCCGTCGGCACATCGTCGTACGGATATCACAAAACACAAAAACAAGCCGAATTTCTCATAAATTCGCACAAGTAATTCCGTCGACATCTAGCGTACGGAAGTTACACACAAAAGCCGAATTTTTCATAAATTTGCGAAAGTAATTCCGTCGACATCTAGCGTACGGAAGTTACACACAAAAGCCGAATTTCTCATAAATTCGCACAAGTAATTCCGTCGACATCTAGCGTACGGAATTCACAATCAAAAAGCCGAAGTTTTGGTAAACTCGCAACATCAACTCCATCGGCACACCACCGTACGGAATCCAGCCAAAATTCAAGCACAAATCTACGTGATTTAGCTCATGGTAATTCCGTCGGAACACCGCAGCACGGAATTCACTAACAAACAACCCGAAATCTCCGTGATTTCGCGCAATTCAAGTTCCGTCGGCATCTCACTGTACGGAACTAACCATTAAACCACACGCTGAAATCCCCGTGATTTCGCAAATTTAATGCCGTTCGGCACATCGCCGCACGGAAAGCACAAAACATAAAATTCAGCCGGAATCTCCGCGAATTTGTACACAGTAATTCCGTCGGTACATCGCCGTACGGAATTCACAACAAAACCAAACCAATTCCGTCGGAATCTCACCGTACGGAACTAGCAATCAAACGCACATCGAAATTCCCGTGATTTCGTAATTTTAACTCCGTCGGCACATCACCGTACGGAAATCACAAACTACAAAACTCAACCGAAATCTCCGTGATTTCACGCAAACCAATTCCGTCGGAATCCCACCGTACGGAACTCGCAAACATTCAATTCGAAATCTCCGTGATCTCGAAAAAATAGCTTCCGACGACACACCATCGCACGGAACACATAAGTCGCATCTGCGAAAATTTCACGCAATTCCGCCGACACTTTATCGAGCGGAATCAAAAAAACCAACCGAAATCTCCGCGATTTAAAACAAAACCATTTCTGTCAGCAATTCACCAGGAAATTGCACAAGACACACAACAAAACGAAAGCACATTCGTATTCCACGAAACTACAACAATTCCGCACAATTCCGTCACAATTTATTGCACGGAATTCACTAACCACGGCCTGAAATTTCCGTGATACCGCGTAAACGTTGTCTAGCAGCACGCCACCACTAGAACAACAAAACTTGCTTCCAACAAGCAATTTTGTCGACCTTCGAGTCGACACGAGAAAAAAAATTTGTCGACAATCAAAGCGGCAAAATTTTTAAGTAAAGAAGCATTCAAAGATCGAGGTATTTCGACCAACATCGCGCGTTGTCGGCCGATTCCTTGTAAACTCAAAACAAACCGGCCCACGTTCCCTCATAGAACCTCGCACATTTCCGATCGTTTGTCTGTGTTGCACGTGCATTGCACTATTCATAGGCCATGGAGCAAGCGATAGAGAAACAAACAGGTTTGTTTGCCCTCGTACGACAAGCGATCTCGAATTTCAAGAAGACTAGCGAAGTACGGAGAACCGTTGGCTACGCCAGCGGCCGACTCGAACACATCCACAAAATCTGGTCTCAGTGCGAAGACGCGCACGTGACAATAATAACAAGTCAGAGCGAGATCGCTGAGTCAGTTAAGACCCAATACCTTTCGGCCTACGGCGAAATAGAAAAAGACGCTTTTGAGTATATCGGTGATCTGCACCAACTGATTAAAAAGCCCGAAGCAGAGCTTCCTAAACAACACGTTGAGTCGAGGCAAGAACCACAACCATCATTTAAACTTCCGAACATAAGCCTCCCAAAGTTCGATGGAAAATTCAAAAATTGGCGGGTATTCAGAGATACCTTTAAGTCAATTATACATGACAACAATCATTTATCCAGAGTCCATAAACTGCATTATTTAAAAGGCAGTTTGGTTGGTGACGCGTCAAAAATTCTGAATCAGTTCGAAAGCGTAGACTCAAACTACGTCCCACCATGGACTTTGCTCACTAAACGATTCGATAACAAAAGAATCACATGCAATGTACATCTGCAAGCGTTGTTCTCCACCCCCGAGATTCGTTCAGAATCAGAGCAGAGTTTCAAAGAAATGTTAGATACCACAAACGAGTGCGTGCATGAGCTACAGCAATTAGGTCTTGATACAAAAAATTGGGATCCGATAATTTTGTACATGCTAACAGCTAAACTGCCTCCACTGACTCGAAGTCTTTGGGAGCAACAGGTATCAACCACAGAGTCGTTACCGACCTATAAAGAATTTGAAAAGTTCATTGAATGTCGCCATAGAACGCTGGAAGTATTAGCTGCAGCCAAGACACAGTCACAGTCGGCCACACAAAGCAGCAACAACCAGCGGGAAAGTTCAACCAATTTTGCAAAGACATCTCAGCCATCTTGCTCTTATTGCAAAAAGGATCATTTCCTTTTCAAATGTCAAACGTTTCACAACCTCGACACATCTGCAAAGTGGGACTTTGTTAAAACTCAACATTTGTGTTTTAATTGTTTGACAAAACACCCTTCGAACGAATGTAAGAGTAAGAGAAGCTGTTTTACTTGTCACAAAAGACATCATACTACCTTACACAAGTCTGATAAATCCTCGTTACATTCAATTACAACACCCACAAGTAGTCCACAACCTGAACCGTCATTAATTACTGAAGCATTATGCTCAAAATCTGCAACAACCAAAGAATTTAAGCAGGCTCTATTAGCAACCGCCATCGTCACAATTAAAACACCAGAAGGAAATATCATGTCACTCCGAGCATTGATAGATTCTGGTTCAGAAAATTCGTTTATTTCTAGTGCTGCTTACCAACTTTTGCGAACGAAAGCACAACCCACATCCATATCCATTACTGGGTTGAATTCTACTAACGTTAGCACATCAACGCAAGAAATTGGTTTCAACATTATTCCGAAGATCGGAAACGGGAAAGAAATTCGAACTCAAGCATATGTGATCAAGAACATAACACAGATGCGTTCTTCAGTTAGCGTTCCCGCGAAGCAATGGCCTTACATAAGCGATATCATTCTTGCGGATCCAAAATTCATGGAACCCGGGTCAATTGAATTGCTACTCGGGGTCCAAACCTACGCGCAGATTTTGCGATCGGGTCTTAGGTATGGACCAAAGGATCATCCGATAGCGCAAGAAACGTCGCTGGGCTGGATCTTATTTGGAAAAATGCCACAAAATGCAATAAACCACTAAACAAAATTCACCGGGCTCGCTGTAAACTCACTCTTCAGCAAGCTTGAAGATACGGCAGCCATACAGGTAGATTCTATCACGAATCAGGAAGAGAAAAATCACTATCATCTGCGAGTTACACCAGACCGCAGTATAAAACGGCCACCGCCCGCTCCACACGATAACAAACGGCAATTGCCACTCACGCCAGGCCGCTGTTTAGATGAACAAATACACTCAACAAAAACACGACAATCACTACAACCGTCTTTCAACATCATCAATCGCAAACAGAGACCCACTTGTGGTCTAGTAACCAATAAAGGAGAAACCTTTGACGTCACCTACGACGAACTAAACACGATCCCATGGAGTCAGTTCAGGTCTTTCAAACGACGGATATACACACTATTTTTTAACGGCGGGGATAAGGTGCGTGTCCGCTTTGCAAAGGGGAAGACAACGTGGTTCGCGTTGAAACGCAAGCAACAACATTAGCATTAACGCAAGCACCAACATTAGATGCATCACATCTTGAATTTTATTCTATTTTTTTTTTTTCATTCTATCTTGATATTTGTATTATTTCAATTTTTTTATCGTTTTCATTTTTATTATCTTAATTTTTTTTTTTTTCATTTTTTTTCTTTCTTGTTTCATTGCATCTATCATGAATCCGTGAATACACATACAATGCTATAAACAAGTAATCGTTTTTTTTCATTCGGTTCATTTATTTTATTTTTATTTTTTCTCTTTTTTGCGCCCGGGAGAATGTTTGAACTTCAAATACGTTACATTGAAATTACACATTAAATTTGAAATTCAAACATACGCGCGTAAACGCTACTCACCACGGCGTGAACTTGATGCACAATTTCACGTGCCACTGTGGTCCAGTAGAGTTGGCGCCGGTTATCCGTCGAAAGGATAAACGGTGCATAAAGCTAACCGGCCCTATAAAAGGCCCGGCCGCCGTTGATTCGCTCTAGCCTTTAGTCGATTATTCAATCACTAAACAAATTTGGAGAAGCGTTCCGCTCGGCTGATTTCAGCATTTCAATTTTTAAAAGGTATAACCGTTTTCTATTGCGGAATCTCATTTGGGATTGTTGTTTTTGCTGTTGCAGCAGAAAACAATTTCTCATGGGAAATACGCATTGTATTTATTATTTTGTACCAGCCAAGCTGGTTGAACGGTCTGGCATCCCGTAATTGCCACTTTCAAAAAGAAAAATAATTCTACGAACCCCGGCGTGTCATCGAAGTACTTTTATTTCGGTGGCAATTTTTTTTTTTTCTTCAACCATTTCTTCCTTCTGTTTTTTTTGATTTAGCGTCACCACCACACATTTCATAATTCTTACCTTCGCAACCTCGTTGCATCCACCCCTTCCGCAATTCCTATATTGCACAAAAAAGGCACATTCGTGTGCATGGTTCGTCGAGCCGGATAGTTGACGAGACCGAACGTAGAATTGTCCAATTTTACGCTCATCTCTAGGGAAACCTACGAAAAGTCCGAAAATTCCGCGATTTCGCGCAACATTCATGTAGCATAATTATTGGTGACCCCGATGTGGTTCATTTTTCACATGCACCAAAACTGAAATTCTTCGTAATTTCACATGAAGCGAAAATTTCCTATTTTTCGCACTAAGCCAAATGTTCCGTACATTTGCACAAAGTAATTCCGTCGACATCTAGCGTACGGAGTTTACATTCAAAGCTGAAAATCCGTTTTTTCACATCAAGTCGAATTTCCTGTAAATTCGCAAATCAAGTCCGTCGACACATCACCGAACGGAACTTATCAAAAATTCAAAAACGAAATTCTCGACATTTCGAATAACACAGTTCTGTTGGCATATCGCCGTACAGAATTCACAAAGCACAAATCAAGTGCTTCACAAAACTTGCAGAAATTTGTTCCGACGGCACATCACCGTACGGAACTTGTAAAGAAATCAGCTGAAATTCCCGTCGGCAAGTTATCGAACTCAATTTCGTCGACACCTAGCCGTACGAAATTAAGAAATTCAGCCCGACATTCCCGTGTTTTCGTAAGTTCAACTCCGTCGGCACATCGTCGTACGGATATCACAAAACACAAAAACAAGCCGAATTTCTCATAAATTCGCACAAGTAATTCCGTCGACATCTAGCGTACGGAAGTTACACACAACAGCCGAATTTCTCATAAATTCGCACAAGTAATTCCGTCGACATCTACCGTACGGAATTTACATACAAAAGCCGAATTTTTCATAAATTCGCACAAGTAATTCCGTCGACATCTAGCGTACGGAAGTTACACACAAAAGCCGAATTTTTCATAAATTTGCGAAAGTAATTCCGTCGACATCTAGCGTACGGAAGTTACACACAAAAGCCGAATTTCTCATAAACTCGCACAAGTAGTTCCGTCGACATCTCTCGTACGAAATTTACACACAAAAGCCGAATTTCTCATAAATTCGCACAAGTAATTCCGTCGACATCTAGCGTACGGAAGTTACATACAAAAGCCGAATTTTTCATAAATTTGCGAAAGTAATTCCGTCGACATCTAGAGTACGGAAGTTACACACAAAAGCCGAATTTCTCATAAATTCGCACAAGTAATTCCGTCGACATCTAGCGTACGGAAGTTACACACCACCGTACGGAATCCAGCCAAAATTCAAGCACAAATCTACGTGATTTAGCTCATGGTAATTCCGTCGGAACACCGCAGCACGGAATTCACTAACAAACAACCCGAAATCTCCGTGATTTCGCGCAATTCAAGTTCCGTCGGCATCTCACTGTACGGAACTAACCATTAAACCACACGCTGAAATCCCCGTGATTTCGCAAATTTAATGCCGTTCGGCACATCGCCGCACGGAAAGCACAAAACATATAATTCAGCCGGAATCTCCGCGAATTTGTACACAGTAATTCCGTCGGTACATCGCCGTACGGAATTCACAACAAAACCAAACCAATTCCGTCGGAATCTCACCGTACGGAACTAGCAATCAAACGCACATCGAAATTCCCGTGATTTCGTAATTTTAACTCCGTCGGCACATCACCGTACGGAAATCACAAACTACAAAACTCAACCGAAATCTCCGTGATGTCACGCAAACCAATTCCGTCGGAATCCCACCGTACGGAACTCGCAAACATTCAATTCGAAATCTCCGTGATCTCGAAAAAATAGCTTCCGACGACACACCATCGCACGGAACACATAAGTCGCATCTGCGAAAATTTCACGCAATTCCGCCGACACTTTATCGAGCGGAATCAAAAAAACCAACCGAAATCTCCGCGATTTAAAACAAAACCATTTCCGTCAGCAATTCACCAGGAAATTGCACAAGACACACAACAAAACGAAAGCACATTCGTATTCCACGAAACTACAACAATTCCGCACAATTCCGTCACAATTTATTGCACGGAATTCACTAACCACGGCCTGAAATCTCCGTGATACCGCGTAAACGTTGTCTAGCAGCACGCCACCACTAGAACAACAAAACTTGCTTCCAACAAGCAATTTTGTCGACCTTCGAGTCGACACGAGAAAAAAAATTTGTCGACAATCAAAGCGGCAAAATTTTTAAGTAAAGAAGCATTCAAAGATCGAGGTATTTCGACCAACATCGCGCGTTGTCGGCCGATTCCTTGTAAACTCAAAACAAACCGGCCCACGTTCCCTCATAGAACCTCGCACATTTCCGATCGTTTGTCTGTGTTGCACGTGCATTGCACTATTCATAGGCCATGGAGCAAGCGATAGAGAAACAAACAGGTTTTTTTGCCCTCGTACGACAAGCGATCTCGAATTTCAAGAAGACTAGCGAAGTACGGAGAACCGTTGGCTACGCCAGCGGCCGACTCGAACACATCCACAAAATCTGGTCTCAGTGCGAAGACGCGCACGTGACAATAATAATAAGTCAGAGCGAGATCGCTGAGTCAGTTAAGACCCAATACCTTTCGGCCTACGGCGAAATAGAAAAAGACGCTTTTGAGTATATCGGTGATCTGCACCAACTGATTAAAAAGCCCGAAGCAGAGCTTCCTAAGCAACACGTTGAGTCGAGGCAAGAACCACAACCATCATTTAAACTTCCGAACATAAGCCTCCCAAAGTTCGATGGAAAATTCAAAAATTGGCGGGTATTCAGAGATACCTTTAAGTCAATTATACATGACAACAATCATTTATCCAGAGTCCATAAACTGCATTATTTAAAAGGCAGTTTGGTTGGTGACGCGTCAAAAATTCTGAATCAGTTCGAAAGCGTAGACTCAAACTACGACCCACCATGGACTTTGCTCACTAAACGATTCGATAACAAAAGAATCACATGCAATGTACATCTGCAAGCGTTGTTCTCCACCCCCGAGATTCGTTCAGAATCAGAGCAGAGTTTCAAAGAAATGTTAGATACCACAAACGAGTGCGTGCATGAGCTACAGCAATTAGGTCTTGATACAAAAAATTGGGATCCGATAATTTTGTACATGCTAACAGCTAAACTGCCTCCACTGACTCGAAGTCTTTGGGAGCAACAGGTATCAACCACAGAGTCGTTACCGACCTATAAAGAATTTGAAAAGTTCATTGAATGTCGCCATAGAACGCTGGAAGTATTAGCTGCAGCCAAGACACAGTCACAGTCGGCCACACAAAGCAGCAACAACCAGCGTAAAAGTTCAACCAATTTTGCAAAGACATCTCAGCCATCTTGCTCTTATTGCAAAAAGGATCATTTCCTTTTCAAATGTCAAACGTTTCACAACCTCGACACATCTGCAAAGTGGGACTTTGTTAAAACTCAACATTTGTGTTTTAATTGTTTGACAAAACACCCTTCGAACGAATGTAAGAGTAAGAGAAGCTGTTTTACTTGTCACAAAAGACATCATACTACCTTACACAAGTCTGATAAATCCTCGTTACATTCAATTACAACACCCACAAGTAGTCCACAACCTGAACCGTCATTAATTACTGAAGCATTATGCTCAAAATCTGCAACAACCAAAGAATTTAAGCAGGCTCTATTAGCAACCGCCATCGTCACAATTAAAACACCAGAAGGAAATATCATGTCACTCCGAGCATTGATAGATTCTGGTTCAGAAAATTCGTTTATTTCTAGTGCTGCTTACCAACTTTTGCGAACGAAAGCACAACCCACATCCATATCCATTACTGGGTTGAATTCTACTAACGTTAGCACATCAACGCAAGAAATTGGTTTCAACATTATTTCGAAGATCGGAAACGGGAAAGAAATTCGAACTCAAGCATATGTGATCAAGAACATAACACAGATGCGTTCTTCAGTTAGCGTTCCCGCGAAGCAATGGCCTTACATAAGCGATATCATTCTTGCGGATTCAAAATTCATGGAACCCGGGTCAATTGAATTGCTACTCGGGGTCCAAACCTACGCGCAGATTTTGCGATCGGGTCTTAGGTATGGACCAAAGGATCATCCGATAGCGCAAGAAACGTCGCTGGGCTGGATCTTATTTGGAAAAATGCCACAAAATGCAATAAACCACTAAACAAAATTCACCGGGCTCGCTGTAAACTCACTCTTCAGCAAGCTTGAAGATACGGCAGCCATACAGGTAGATTCTATCACGAATCAGGAAGAGAAAAATCACTATCATCTGCGAGTTACACCAAACCGCAGTATAAAACAGCCACCGCCCGCTCCACACGATAACAAACGGCAATTGCCACTCACGCCAGGCCGCTGTTTAGATGAACAAATACACTCAACAAAAACACGACAATCACTACAACCGTCTTTCAACATCATCAATCGCAAACAGAGACCCACTTGTGGTCTAGTGACCAATAAAGGAGAAACCTTTGACGTCACCTACGACGAACTAAACACGATCCCATGGAGTCAGTTCAGGTCTTTCAAACGACCGATATACACACTATTTTTTAACGGCGGGGATAAGGTGCGTGTCCGCTTTGCAAAGGGAAAGACAACGTGGTTCGCGTTGAAACGCAAGCAACAACATTAGCATTAACGCAAGCACCAACATTAGATGCATCACATCTTGAATTTTATTCAATTTTTTTTTTTTTTTCATTCTATCTTGATATTTGTATTATTTCCATTTTTTTATCGTTTTCATTTTTATTATCTTAATTTTTTTTTTTTCATTTTTTTTCTTTCTTGTTTCATTGCATCTATCACGAATTCGTGAATACACATACAATGCTATAAACAAGTAATCGTTTTTTTTCATTCGGTTCATTTATT
Organism: Beris chalybata; assembly: GCA_949128065.1. Taxonomy (NCBI): domain Eukaryota; kingdom Metazoa; phylum Arthropoda; class Insecta; order Diptera; family Stratiomyidae; genus Beris; species Beris chalybata. The sequence continues at coordinate 100,343,098 of OX421894.1, forward strand.
TTCTTTTTATTTTTTCTCTTTTTTTGCGCCCGGGAGAATGTTTGAACTTCAAATACGTTACATTGAAATTACACATTAAATTTGAAATTCAAACATACGCGCGTAAACGCTACTCACCACGGCGTGAACTTGATGCACAATTTCACGTGCCACTGTGGTCCAGTAGAGTTGGCGCCGGTTATCCGTCGAAAGGATAAACGGTGCATAAAGCTAACCGGCCCTATAAAAGGCCCGGCCGCCGTTGATTCGCTCTAGCCTCTAGTTGATTATTCAATCACTAAACAAATTTGGAGAAGCGTTCCGCTCGGCTGATTTCAGCATTTCAATTTTTAAAAGGTATAACCGTTTTCCATTGCGGAATCTCATTAGGGATTGTTGTTTTTGCTGTTGCAGCAGAAAACAATTTCTCATGGGAAATACGCATTGTATTTATTATTTTGTACCAGCCAAGCTGGTTGAACGGTCTGGCATCCCGTAATTGCCACTTTCAAAAAGAAAAATAATTCTACGAACCCCGGCGTGTCATCGAAGTACTTTTATTTCGGTGGCAATTATTTTTTTTTTTTCAACCATTTCTTCCTTCTGTTTTTTTTGATTTAGCGTCACCACCACACATTTCATAATTCTTACCTTCGCAACCTCGTTGCATCCACCCCTTCCGCAATTCCAATATTGCACAAAAAAAGCACATTCGTGTTCACCCATCCTAATCTATGCATCAGTGGTTTGGTGGACTAGGTCGGAATGTGCATACATCCGAGCTAGTCTCGCTAAACTACAGAGGACCGTCTGCATTGGTGTAACAGGTGCCCTGCGTACCACACCGGGTGTGGCACTTGATGCGCTGCTCAATTTGCCACCGCTTAATATTGCTGTTCAGGCAGAAGCCACAGACTGATAAGACTGGGCCTGTGGAGAAAAGGGCATTGCAATGGTCATGGAGAAATGGCCCGAAGGTTGTCTGAGAACTCCATCTTCGATATGCCTTCGGATGCTATGACTTCGATATGTATGCTCAAAAGGAGATATCAGGTTGAGATCCCGAGCAGGGAGGAGTGGGTAAACCAGTCCGCTCTGCCTAGCGGATTCACTGATATATTCTATACGGACGGCTCCATGACTGAGGAAGGGTCTGGAGCTCTAATGTACCTGCAGACTGAAGATCTCAGGTACTCTTTCGCCCTAGGAAAACATTCCTCAGTATTTCAGGCTAAGGTATATGCGATCCTTAAGGCAGTAGAATGGATTATAGAGAGAAAATGGAGAGGCAGGATGATTTGCATTTGCAGCGACAGTTAGGCCGCTCAGTAGTAAGGACCATGCTTACCTATCATTTTAGCATTACGCCAGTACAGAACAGCAATACTGTAGTGTGGTCAAAATAAATGGAAAAATTGTTGTTGTTCCACGGCAGTTTGGACCAGCTGGTATGGTCTTTTTAAAGTAGGTCAGTAATCTGTTTGTTTCTGATTGGTTCTTTCGGAATGGGGCTATTTGCTTGTTTTTTAGAGGGATGGGAGTGTAAGTGGGATAGCTATGGGTTGGGGTTAGTTGAAGTGAATATGCATCTCGCTTCAGAACGATCTGGTCATCATGGCGGATAGTTTGTTTTTCTTTGCGATGATTACATGTGCTTTGTACACTTGCTTTGGCGCGCTGTACCTCGGTCGTAACCATGTGATCATGTTTACAAGTGCTTCGAACTTGTTCTCTTTGCGATGATCTGATATGTTTCGTGGCGGGAAGACGATCGTTTGGGCATATGTGCTTGTACTTGCTTTGGCGGGAAGTTTGTTATTACCATGTGATCAAGTACTTTGAATGGAGCGGCCGCTTTTCTTTGCGATGATCTTCGTATTTGTTTTGGCGAGAAGTTTGTTATTGTGCACAATTGGGTCTATGTGCCTGCTTTGGCGGGAAGTATGTTATTACTATGAGATCAAATGTTTTGAACTTACGATGATCTCATATGCTTCGTACTTGTTCTTGTTGTAGTTAGCCGTTGATGGATATTTTCTGCACTATGACAAGAAAAAGTATGCTGTAAAAGAAAACCAGGAATATTTTAGCTCGATATGATTTCGTATATCGGATTATAATGATGTGTAGGCTTTAGGCAGGGATCTCGTGAATGTGTTTTATGATGATTCTTATATGGGTGAATTACCGTGGGAATATTAAAGACAAGTTCCCAGCTTGCTGTCGATCGTTCTGCTTTGTGATTATTATTGTGAATATGAGTAAGGTGTTGGGTGGTAATAATGCGAATGAAAGTACAAGTTTTCATTTTGTATATTTTATTCAAAGCGATATAGAACTTTAACAATGTGCACAATTTGGTCCAATTATTCTACAAGAGCTTAACATTATTATGGTCACTAAATTGATTATATCTCTTAAGTAAAATAGGTTTTAGTATTTCCTCCATTTGAAGACACCGACGTTGAAACCTTAATCGATCTAATGCGTTGATGTGCCAATTACCCTTTCTACTGGATCTATATGCATACCCCCAGACAGTCATGTATTTGATCGAAACATGATCTGAGAAGCGAACATGCTTATAATCTGCAGATGATATCGTAGATGTTGAGGAATTAATCACCAGAAAAAATATCAGAAATATCAGAATAACAAACTTCAGCACGGTAGATAATGATGGTAGGTAATATCTGTTTGATTTTCTAAGTGGCTTTTCATATGGCCCGCAAACGTCCCTGCCGCTGGCACACAGTATGGAGATAAACGTAAATGTTGGGCTTCCACATCAGATGGTGCAGACAATGCACTCATAGTCAGGGCACAGAAGAAGCACTTGACGAAATCCTTTAAGTTTGTGTAAAGGAATCCGCTTTTGACCAGCTTAAGAACCTTCCAGTCCTCCAGATCCAAATTTTTGAATGTCTTTAGACGGTCGTATTCGTGTCTTAAGTTCAACATATTGACTAAAATTCGAATGTTATAACACGTCTTTTATACTAATCCAGGAATTATGAGCTGATGGAAAACCGAGCCATTTCACATAAACCTGACTCCCCCTTCTTTTTAAAATCTTTTCCACAAGGTATACATCAGGTTGTTTTACCCTTATTAACTCTAGTTCGTAGAATCCTCCTTGTATTATGTTCCCCTGATAGTCTTCGAGCATGTAAGTACGTGGTTCTGTATTCTTTACTTCGTTTATCTGAAATATTTCGGTGGACCAGTTTGGGGTATATTCTTTCTCGAATACATGCTTGTACTTACTTATACGTACATGATCTCCTTTTCTGTATTTTGGAGGGGACGAGACCTTTATCTTACGGTAGATATCTCCAAGAATTTGAGTCTCATTCGATGGACCAACATCTATAGGGCGCATTTTTATGGTGCGATGCTTTGTCCTATTGTACTTGTTTATTAGCCCTTTTAGTAAACCGGTCCACTTATAGTTGCCGTTCATGCTAAACTCTTTCCACATCAGGTTTTTCAGAGTTCGATTGAATCGTTCTACAATTGAGACTTTTAATTGACTAAAGGTGGAGTAGTGATTGATTTCATGTTTTTTCATCAAATTGTGAAATGCCTTATTGAAAAACTCTTTTCCATCATCTGTTTGTAAATTTCTTGGGAAACGACGCTCATTAAAAATTGTCTGTATTACTTTGATAATCTCCCCTGCACTTTTATTTTTAAGTGGTAAGGCCCACGCATATTTGGAGAATGTATCTATTACTGTTAGAAGAAAATTAAAGCCCTTATTCTTAGCTGAATAAGAGCTCATATCCACTAAATCCGCCTGCCATAAGTCATCTATCCCACGAATAGTCACCGGGCGACGTCTAAAATTTCTACGAGCTGTCTTATGTAGCTCGTTAATAACCTGTCTTCTGCTCATTTCATCATGTGTATAAATAGAGGACTTGATTGCTCATGTTTTATATAGAATCCAGTATAGGAAATGATACGTTTTGATCATCCTTTTACCATGATGGTGGCGGGTCCGTCAGGAAGCGGTAAGACGACTTTTATCGAAACGTTACTGGAAAACACATCACTCATTAGCACTCCGATAAAAAAGGTTATGTGGTGTAATACCGAGCGAGGCGCCATTCCTTCACAATTATCATTTCAAAATATTGAGTATTTAGATTCTATACCGGAAGATTTTATAAACGAGACCAATGAGCCGACATTAATCGTACTAGATGATATGATGCTAAATGCATTTTCAAAGCAGGTTTGTGAACTCTTTACAAAAGGGTCGCACCATAGGAATTTTTCAGTAATACTTGTAACACAGAATGTCTTCCATCAGGGCAAGTTTTGTCGAGATATTTCACTTAACTGTAAATATATGGTCGTTTTCAAAAACCCCCGCGATAAAAGTCAGTTCCTTCATCTGGCCAGACAGATTTACCCTGAAAATAGTGCAAAACTAGTGAGAATATATAAAGAAATTACTCAGGCTCCACACGGGTATTTGCTAATTGATCTGACTCAGTCTACCAACGATTTATTTAGATTCAGAACGGATATCTTTAATAAAAGATTTGTAACGTGTTATTGTTCAGGGACTGATTTAAACAGTAAAAATGGTGTCGCGAATGAAACGCTTGAAGGTCAACAAACATATGCTATATGTTCTCAAAAATGCTAGTCCATGTTTAAGGAAGGCTATCATGAAAAAGGCAGATCCTGAAGTGATCAAGACTATTTGTGAAATTGCACTAAACACCTTGAAGGGGAATCATGTGCCATGTCGTAAAATATTTAACAGTCTATGCAAGTATAAAAAGACCATGCGAAGGTTAGTTGATGCTAGACGATCTGTACCCAGACAGCGTAAAATCTTAGTACAACAAGGAGGCTTTCTACCAATCCTGATAGGGAGTGTACTTTCAAGTGTTATTGGATCGTTGATTGAGAAATATGCATAGAAAGAGCGTTCTTAATAAGATGATTCTTCTTTCGCCAGAAGTGTATGAACAGTTAAGGGGACAGATAGAAGATGGAGTCGGCCTGTCCATCTTCGATAAGACTATACATGGCATATTGAGAAATTAAAAACTGTCTGACGAGGCTAAATGGTATAGTTATAGGAACACGCTGATAAAGTTTCTTAATGGAAAGCGTAAAGGAAGACAGATTCGCGAAGAAAAATCTCTCGCGTTTGCGCCAGAAGTAAAGTTAGGAAATCATAAAAATTTACGAGATAATGCGACACAGACAAGGTTTGCTTTCAAAGAGGAAATGTCAACACAAACTTCTCCGATTAAGAATCCCGATCCGTTTTACAGTATGGCTGAAGATATCTTTGAGGCTGGTGACATGACTTCACCAAAGTATAATAGCTCTAGTGCGGAAGAGATAACCCCGCCAAGGCGATCACTATCGCCTCGGTTCAAAAGACGATTATCTGTAAGCGGTATAGCTAAAAGTTTAAAACCGGCTTCAAAGTTTCGTAAGACTACTCCTGAAGTCAAGAGCGTGGATAAAGAGTATAGAGTTATAACAGCTGATGACGGTATAACGCAGTATACTATACCGAGTGAAATGGAGGTTGATGAAGCTGCACGACTTATAGACGAACTAGAACAGAGAGAAGGAGCAGAAAAGCCAGAGCAGAGAACGCCTGCCAAACAGCTTATATTAAGGCCTTCACGACTAGAAAATGCTTCATTAAGTACAGACGAACAGTACCCTATAGCTGGGCGTTTAAGAAGAAGAACTGAACGAATCGGAAGTGCACCAAATATTTTCTGGGAAAGACTTTAAAAATGCCTGTAAGCATAAGAGAAAACGAATTTTACATAGGCCTTCTAAGTAATAATTATATGGGCATATACAATGAAAATACTTTGTCGGCCTTCACAAATTTACTTCCTAATGCTTGTAAGCTGGACGGTGGATAGACTGTTGGAATTACAGAAATTGCATTAGCTAATCGTAAATCGAGAACTGCTGAGAAGAAAGATGGAAAACGCGTCATAGATGATGGAATAGCGAAAAGTACTATTAAAAAAGCGAAAAGAGCTGCTACAGATGCACTAAAGCTTAATGCTTTTGTAAAGGAAGTGCATGGTTTGCCTATTTATCTTAAATGGAGCTACCAACACTTATTAAATTTATGTTATAATAAATAAGATATGAACTTTTCTACTTTCTTATCTTCGTTTAAAGACGCAGTTGAACCCTATTGGGCTGCGGATACCTTTGCTGATTTTAAAGAGGTTTTGTACGGCAGCTTGGTAACTGATTCAACTATTCGAAGTATCCCTGATACTAGCAAAGATGAACGACCTTATAGAGCGGAAAATTTCTCTTTACACATTTATCAGGATAGTGAAGTTGCGGATATTGTTACTATAGGAGCTTTCGAATATAAGTCTATATATATTCTTTTCAATTATATAATTGGACAGATTCCTAGAGAAAAGCGCAATCATAAAGCCCTATTACACATGATAGACTATTACATACCTCCAGTGTACAGTATAAGTGAAAAGGCAGGGGAAAGTGTTCCGAAGAAGCTTGACTCTTTAGATTTAGAGATAAAAGAATTGAAACTTAAAATAAAGATAAAGTATCCGCTACCAACGCCCATTAACGTTAATGATTTAGTCGGACTTTTTGTCGCGAATATACAGTATGATGACGAAACTATAGCTGTTGCACCTCGGAGGAGAAAATCAGATCAAATTAGGAAAAAAATTCTTCAAACTCTAAATGATCTAGGGGAAGAGGCATCTTCCTTTGAGATACCACACAGGCGCATAATTACAGAAAAAAGTAAAATATTGAAAGTTCCCTATAAAAAACTACCCGATGGTACCCTGTTAACTAAAGATGTGCCTATAGATTTGAAAAAGAAAGACTTAGCGGGATTCATTATCGATATATTCTTTCAAACGCCTGTGAAGGAGCGTAATGCTAAACTCCTTAAAAAGGAGGTGGACAAGTCGTTTGAAAAAGCCTCAGTAGAAGAGGAGAAGAAGAAGGGTACTTTAGACAGAATCGCCGTATTAGAAGATTCCATTATCGAAATAAAGAGCAGATTTCCCCGAGAACTAGCAACTGTAGCTGGAGTAGAATGCAAGGATGTAGGAATAATACACGTTTACACTGATATTATTCGCCCCCAAATAGTAGGAAACAAATTAGTGAGAAATCTGCGTATGATTCCATTGAAAGAATGTGATAATATCTTCAGGTTTGAGCATGTAGAATACTACCCTCGGGAAAAGACCTACATTGAAAGTATCTCCATAAAGATAACCGATGATCAAGGTGAATTAATCGACTTCATCCCCGGCTATACCCCGACATATGTGATGCTTCACTTCAAAAGACAATAAAGTATAAATATTCAGACGCGCATAAGGGATCTTCATAACTAGTGCACATTCAAATCAGAATGAATTCATCTTATACAAGGTATTATTTAATTCAAAGCGGCGCTGGTTTGTCGGATATAGGTGATGTTTATCGATCTCCACTGATATTCTAGCGTGGAAGAGGTATCGGTAGCTTCTTCAGCGGATTACTACGTTATTTACGACCTTTAGTTTCCTCAGGTGTAAAAACTATAAAGGAGCAAGCTGTTAAGACTGGAAAAACAATATTATCAGAAGTGGGAAGTAAGCCTCTCAAGAACATTTTGAAAGAACAAGGACAAGCCGCTACTCAAGAACTGATGCAAAACGGTGTGAAAAAACTCTTTGACAGTATGAGTGGAGAGTTAATGAAAAGGCGTACGGCTATAAAAAGGGCTAATCCGTTTTCGATAGCACAATTAAATACAGCTCTTAAACGTAGAAAACCTACCAAGTCCAAGAGAAAATCAATTAAGAAAAGACCGGCAACCAGTAAAAATAAAAAAGTTAAAAATAGAAAACGTAAGCGCGTATTGGATATATTCGATAAATAAGGAGAATGACCTCGTACAGAAAATGTATGAAATCTGAATTAGATTTATTCAAGGCGCCACCGATACAAGCTAATATTTTAAAAACCGAAGAAGTTTCATACAAGCCAATAGCATCTCTTGATAACTCCTCAGTTCTGGAATTCGTCTCGCTAGGACATGGGGATACGTACCGTGATTTATCCAGTATCTACCTTCGCTTAAAAGTTCAGCTTATTAAGACAAAAGGCGGGAAAGAAGAATTGTACACTGGAAAAGAAAAAACAAAAGTTAAGGATTCAAAGGGTGCTGAGCATGAAGAGTCAAGTGACCCAATCGGTGTAGTTAACAACCTAATGCATTCGCTTTTTAGGCAATGCACAATACAATTAAATGGTAGACCTATTGCGCAAACTGACAACAATTACCATTACAGAGCATACATCGAGAACTTATTGAATTATGGTAGAGATGCATCAACAACACACTAAGAATCTGTAGGATGGTACCTCGATCAAGTTGGTATGGAAATGATTGAAGATGGAAGCAAAAGCGGTGCTCCTAGTGAATTTAATGAAGGATATCTCAAACGATCTGATTTGCTTTCGAAAAGTAATGCGGTGGAGCTTATGGGAAAGATTCACGGCGATTTACTCAATCAAGATAAGTTACTTTTGAATGGGGTGGATTTCAGACTTTCACTTTCTATGGAAAAACCCGAATTTTACCTCTACTCAGAAGATGACGGACACTCTCCGCAAATTAAAATTATTGATGCCACAATGTATATGAACCATGTAACTGTCAACCCCAATATTTTAATGGCACATGAAACTATTCTTCAACGCTCAAACGTGATATACCCGTATAAGCGCGTCGAGGTGAAGAGTTATACGCTACCAGCTAACAGTTCAACACTATCTTTAGATAATGTTATAATCGGACAGCTACCGAACTTGTTAATTTTCGGTATGATAGATAATGATGCCTACAGCGGTTAACAGACGAAGAACCCATTCAACTTTAAACACAATAATATCACACGATTCAATTTATCCGTCAATGGAGCCCAAGTTCCGAACCAGGCTTTAGAGTTTGATTATTCTCAGGAGAAACCTTTAAGTACACGAGGGTACCTCTCACTATTTAAGGGTACAGGTATTCATTATTTCGACAAAGGTAATCAAATCTCGAAGAAATTCTTCGATAACGGGTGCTTTCTAATGGCGTTCGATTTAACTGCAGACAATTCATACGGGTCATCTTGTAGCGGCTTATTAAATCAAGGAACAGTGAGGATCGAGGGAAGGTTTAAGAAAGCGTTGGAGAAAAGTGTAACTTGTATAGTTTATGCTGAGTATGACGGAAGTCTTGAAATAGACAAACTTCGCGGGATTCATACTGATTTTTGAAAAGTATAAATATAACCTCTTAATCTCGTGCTCTTCATTTTACTCGGCAGACGGAGGAGAATAACAGAGATGGCCTATTGTGTTGTAAATGTCGAATATTTTAATGAAGGTAATCTAACCACCTTTAAAAAGGTTTCGTTTGCCGGTTTCTCATCGCAAAATAAATTATTCTCGAAGGAAATAACGTATAAATATCCCACATCATCGGCTAGCACAGCAGATCAGACAGGTGTATCTGGAAATTTGGAACTTAAACGTCTGGATGAAAATCTCATTATGACATTAGCGAAATTTGCAACCGTTTTTGTCTATAGCGCAACAACAAAGGAATTCTTAGAAAGTTACGCCACCAGTCACACTAAGATCATTGACATTGAAGCTGTCGTATCCAAAGAGCAAGTATGAACACGATCGAACTTGTTAATGCCTTGAGGAAAAACGCAACCACAAGAAGACTATTCAAAGGTGTATTCCCCTGCGATCGTATACCTTATAAAATTAAAAAGCCAGCATGTGTTATTGCAAATACCGATCCCGCAGACAAAAAAGGTACTCATTGGGTAGCTTTTTATTTTCCGAGGACAGGTCCTGCTAAATTTTTTGACTCTTTCGGCAGATACCCCAACAATAAAAATTTTAAAAGGTTTCTGCATACCAACTCCAAGATTTTTATAAATAACAAAAAACGATTACAAAGTGTATACTCCTCGACTTGCGGAAATTACTGCTGTGTATACATATATTCGCGTTGCAGGGGAAAGGAGCTAAAGTTTTTCCTGAAGCAGTTTTCATCAAAAGATTTTACAGACAATGACATCAAGGTGGTTAACTTACACCATCATATATTTTCATCGGGTGCCAACCAGAATGGTGGGGTTTCTCGTAACCAGTATTGCAAATCGGAGACTGAGAGTATAAAAGCAACAGCTTAAGCCACTCGACTTTCAGTTTTTCAGACATTATGGATTCACCTATTACAAAAGTGGAGAATGACAAGAAGAGACGTATTGCTAACAAAAGAAAGAAGTTAGTCCCGGCGGATGAATCAGCTGTTAAGAAACCATGCAAGCAGAGAAGGTCCGAGGTTCCTGGTGAAGGTGCTCTACTGAACTACACCTATTATTTGGACGACTGTCAGAACCGAAAGGTTGTATTAGGATTTGACCCATTCACATTTGAGGCGAAAATAATCTTCAGCTACCCTGGACGCTTTCCTGTGTCAACGAATTACTCCGGATGGGCGGCACTGTACAATCATCTGATCATGCTGAAACATGAAAATAACGAAGCTACTCAAGCGGCGCTAAAAAAGGAATTCGTTATACCGGTCGAGAAAGGCAGTATCAGACTATCATCACAGAACCTTTTAAATTTTCTTTCTTCAATATCGTCATGTTTCACAACAACAACGCTGCTGAAAGTGTTGGGGATTATTTCAACCAATACGCAACTAAATGCAAGGAAAAAGATGTGTTACAATTATCAAGTGAAGACTTTTTTATACCATCACGCACTTCATATGTGCATATTAACTATTCTCGACTTTTTTACGAAATACCGTGGCTTTGTAGCGCAAGAATTATTTTTAATATAACGATTTGCTAATAAAAAATATTTTACTCAAGTATTTGTTTTCCTTTATAAATAAACTTTATTCATTAACATATATAAATACATGTTTACACAGTTTTGTACAGCACAGCGACTAGGCGACGTTTGACTGTGGCTTTTACAGAATACCTGGAAGTTTTGAAGATCAGCTAATTTAGGCATTTCAAGTTGTATTAATTCGGCTTCAGGTAAATATCTTCTGATGAAGTTCTCTTTCGCAAGTCCTTTTACATGTATACTGCAGTTGGTAAATTCATCCAGAATATCAGGTAGACTGCTGTAACTGGTATCGCCATCATGCCAATTCAAACCATTGATTTTTTCACGCTCGTACTTATGCTGACGATCAGCTTTTATGTTTAGCTCCTGATAGGGATAAGGAGGTAGCAACAAATAAAACGTTGGACATATTGACCCGAAAGGTAGTATAGCAATCTCCTTAGCAAAATACTGGCCATAATTTCCTGTAACGAACTGGACATCAATTATAACTTTACTTATGCTTTCGGTAGGGTGTAGTTTAATAATGTGAAAAACGATTTAGTTCTGCGTATTTATATATTTTCAAACATGTTTTAGTAAATACTTAAAGATTTTAAAGAAAGAAGCTTACATAGCTTTACTTAACAAGTAAATACCTAATAGGTTATCATCTAATAATCAATTCTAGGTTTTTTGTATCCATATGGAAATGAAAAATTTTCTTCCGCTATTACCCTTTTATCAAAAGTGGATTGTAGACGTTTCTTCTCAAGTGTTGAAATAACGGTACCTGGTCGTTTACGTTTAATTTTTCGTTCATTTGTTACATAGACGGAATCTCCCCCATCTTCATCTATCACTAAGGACTTCAGTCTATCGAAATTAACAGTTTTCGAGGTTTCAAAATTAAGAGTAATACCTTTACATTTAATTATGTGCTCAACGCCACTCTTAGTTTCCACTTTAAGGCCGTAGGTTTTCGGACCTGTACTTACAAATTCCGAAATAAATTCCTCAGGACCAAAACTTTCAATTTCATTCGTTAAATCCCCTAAAAAGTTAGATATTGGCAGTGAAATAGGATTATTTTTATTATCGATGAAAATCAAACTATCCGTGTCACAATAGAGAATTGCCTTTCCAACCTTTTGTAAAGCTGTGTAAAGTTTAATTCTGGCAAAGGCTGTTGTGTAGGCCGCGATAGGTATGTTAACATGCGGTAACAAATTGTCATCTCCCTCTAGATATTTCCATGTTACCCATATAGTATCATCATTGATGGGGTATAAGGAACAAATTTCTATGCCAGGGGACTGTATAAAGTCATAAAATTCCTTGGGATTGTCTATGATCTTGGTTTGAGTTCTATCCTCCCTTTGTGCAAATTCTCCCCAGAAGGAATTAAGACAAATTTTAGCGGTATTTCGTCTACCGGGATTCTTCTGGATCTGGGTTTTATCTAGAAGGATGTCTTCTCTCATCTTGAAACTCTTTAGGAAGGCATCTTTGTCCTCCTCGGTTATGTATTCACCCCCCCCCCCCCCCCCATCCACTGTAACGACTCATTTTCCAGGGTATACTCGTCGGAGCCAGGGTTCGTTACAAACATTTATTTTCTGTTAGACTTCACTTTATTTACTGTTTAATCATTTTAATTTCACTTAATTTAATGTTCACTAATTCCAAATTCATTTAATACATTCTTAACTTCGGTTTGGTTGTAGGTATTTCTCACTGCTTCGTAACGTTTGTCGTAACTCTGCTCGTTGTTCTGCTTATGAAACGGCTGCTTGTTGCCTCTCGTCTCTACCCGTCGTTCCTCGTCGTGCTGCTACTCGTTGCCTCTCGCCTCTGTCCGTTGTGCAGCTTACTCGTTGCCTCTCGCCTCTGTTCGTCGTGCAGCTACTCGTTGCTTCTCGCCTCTGCTCGTCGTGCTGCTACTCGTTGCCTCTCGCCTCTGCGCGTCGTACAGCTACTCGTTGTCTCGCGTCTGCTCGTCGTGCTGCTACTCGTTGCCTCTCGCGTCTGCTCGTCGTGCTACTGGTCGTTGCCTCTCGCGTCGCTTCTCTCTTATCGCTCTCCGTAGGCTTCGGCTCCGTGCATCTAATCACGTATAACTGTCTGGCCTCTCTAAACTCGGCGGACTTTCAAAGCCCTGACCCTCATCTCGATTGGCATGATCAGGGGTTGCCTATACCTAGCAGTCGCTCGTTTTCCTCGAAAATATGGTTCGGATGGACTTTCAAAGCCACAGCCGAAGAGCATACCTCGGTTCGATCGATTCCAACTCTCAGTGTTTGCTTTGGGGAATTTCAAATCCACCCTCAACTACTAGCTGCTAGTTGTCGACTGACTAACCTCTGGTATTTCGCTAGTGATTATATATCGGAGAGAACATCGGTTGTCCGCGAATTATATAATTGCGAAATTTCCGGTTCTTCGCTATGTTATTCTATGTATGTGTAATTCATGTTTATTCTTATGTTCTATGTATGTTGCTCCATTTGTAAGCCACTGGTGTGTGTGTTTTATGTAAAGAAAATTAAGTATTTCACCTCCGTGGCCTGGTCTTCTGTTTTAACAGTTCGGTGTGGTCGGAAATTTGGACGTTGGAATTTCCGTCCTTACACTTCCCTCCTACTTGGGAATGAAGCTTTGTTCTATTCTTTCGTGGCCTGGTATGCTTTTAGTTCGCTAACATGCGCGGTCCGCGTGCTAGCATCATCTTCCTTCTGGACCTGAATTATCACAGGCGAAATGTAATTCACCACCTTGTACGGTCCATCGAACTTCGGGGCCAGTTTCGCAGCAAAACCGTCGATAGCTTTGGAAAGATGGTGTTGTTTCACTAAAACCTGTTGGCCAATCGCAGGAGTCCACTGACGTCTTCTCAAGTTGTAGTGTCGTCCTTGGTCCTGAGCTGCTCGTTCTAGATTTCGGCGTACGATTTGGAACGCTTCCTGTAATCTCGTGGCCTTTTCGACGGGCGTTTGTGGAGGGTTACCGGATCCGAAGGTCTGCTCGTCGTACACGGTCCTGGGTAGGCGGAGTTCTCGGCCTTGCGTCAAGAATGCAGGGCTGTAACCGGTTGTCTCGGAAATGGTCGAGTTTATGGCCAGGGAGATTTCCGGCAGTAGGCTGTCCCAATCCCGTTGGTTGTTGTCCGATAATTGTGCGATCATTGTCTTGATTTGCTCGTTCGGTAGGATTCTCTTGGGGCGTATACGGTGCGGTAAATTGCTGCTTTATTCCTACTTCCAGCAGGAATTTCTGGAAAGCTTTGCTGGTGAATTGAGACCCGTTGTCGGTGACTAATATTTTTGGGATTCCAACTCTGGCCATGATTCGTTCTCGGAATGCTTTCCGTAATCCGTCGCTGGTTGCTTTGCGAAGTGGGATTAACTCGGTCCACTTGGAGAATTTGTCGAAGAACACTAACAGGGTAGTATTCCCATGCTTGGACCGCGGTAGCGGTCCCACGAAGTCGGCACATAGAATACTCTACGGTTCTTCTGCAATTTGAGAGACCATCTTCCCTGCTGATTTTTGTTGGTCTGGTTTGTACCTCTGGCACGACTCACATTGTCGAACGTACCTGCTAATTTCTCGGAACATCCCGGGCCAGTAGTATCGGTTGGCGATTCTTCCGATGGTCTTCCGGATGCCGAGGTGTCCTGCACTGGGTTCGTCATGATTCTCTTGAAGGACCCGTTTTCGGAGCGGTGTTGGAACGCAAAGTTTCCACGGTGCGCAATCTTCGTCATTAGATTGATGTGGGATGTGTCGGTATAGTAGGTGGTTCTCGAAGAAATAGTCTGGAAACTTTGCTGGGTTGTTCTTTATTTCGACCTTTCTTTTCTCTAGCCATTTACAGCCTGAGTCGCTGGTGTCTTCGGTGTTGGTCATGCATAGTGTTTCTGACGGTTGTCGGGACAGCGCATCGGCGACTACGTTTAGCTTGCCCCGTCTATACTGGACGTCGAACGTATACTGCTATAATTCGAGGGCCCATCTTGCGATTCGTCCTGACGGGCTGTCGATCGAATTCAACCATTTCAGTGCTAGATGATCCGTAATGACAGTAAAGTGGTAGCCTTCTAAGTAAGGTCTCATTTTGCGTATGCCCCAGATAATAGCCAGGCACTCCTTTTCCGTGGGGGAATAGTTCCGTTCTGCTTGGCTTAGATGCCTGCTTGCGTAGGCTATTACTTGCTCTGAGTTGTCTATTTCTTGTGTTAGCACGGCTCCTAACCCGTAGTCACTGGCATCCGTCTGGAGCGCGAACTTCTGGCTGAAGTCTGGGCACGTTAGCACTGGTGCCTCCGAGAGCTTCCTTTTTATGGTGTCGAATGCCGCCTGTTGTTCTTCTTGCCACCTCCAGTGCCTTCCCTTTTTCAAAAGTGTGGTTAGAGGGTGGACGACAGTCGCGAACTCCGGAACGAACCGTCGATACCAGGATGCGATTCCAAGGAACCGCCGTACTTCACGTATGTTTGTGGGTGGTTGTAGAGCGTCTATCGCGGCTACTTTGTCTGGGTCTGTGTGTATTCCTTTCTCGCTGATAACATGTCCTAGATATTTCGTTTCCTTCTTGAAAAATTGACACTTGTCTACGTTAAGTTTTAAGTTTGCTGCTCGCAGTCGGTGGAAAACTACGCCTAGGTTGCGCATGTGTTCCTCGAAGGTTGTACCGGTGACGATTATGTCGTCCAGATAGGCGAAGGCAAATGGTTCCATCTCATGTCCTATTACTTGGTCCAGGGCTCTTTGGAAGGTAGCTGGTGCTGAGTGAAGTCCGAACGGCATGACTCGCCATTGGAATAACCCACGTCCGGGTACGGTGAAGGCCGTATACTGCTTGCTTGACTCGTCCATGGGTATCTGCCAATACCCGTTCTTCAGGTCTAGACTGCTGATAAATTTAGCATTGCGTAGTCGGTCCAGGATGTATTGAATTCGTGGGATTGGATATGCGTCGGGTATTGATCTGGCATTGAGCTGACGGAAATCGAGACACAGCCTCCACTGTCATTCTTTTTCTTCACTAGAATCATCGAGGAACTGTATGGACTGTGTGATGGTTCTATGCATCCCTTCTTGAGCAGTTCATCTACCTCCGCGTTGATATTTGCTTGCGTTATGGGGTTGCTAGTGCCGTAGCGATGTTTGAATGGTCGATCATCCCGCATTATGATTTTGTGTTTCGTGATGTTCGAGACGCCGTGGGTTTCATCAAAAGCGCGTAGTTCTCTGTCCAGAAAATCGTTCATCTGCCCTAGCTGCTCGGTCATCGCGTCCTGTAGTACAGTGTACGTATTGATCTCCGCTGGTCGTGGGATGTCATCGTTATTCCGCAGGGTGGTTGTTTGTCCACCACAAGTGATCGACGCGCCGATGTTTTGGAGGAAATCCATTCCCAAGATTAAATCCTCGATGAGACCCGGGAGAATCAACAGAGGTAACCCGCACTGTTGGTTGCCCAGCCGGACTTGGGAGAAAAAAGCCTTGGCCACGTTTCGCTTCGTACCGTCCGCTATCTTGACTGTCACCTCTTGCTTGATAATACGTCCTACGTCGTGTAATTTTTTTGCCAGTGTCTCGCTAATGAAACTCCTAGTTGCCCCCGTATCAATTGTAGCTTGGATCGCACCTCCGCCGAGAGCAACGGTAGCGTAGAGGTGGCTATTTTCCTGATACAAGTGGTTTATTAAAGTGGAGGATCGTTTCCCGGGGGCACCGACACTCCTCGCGTTTGGCGGGCTCCGGGTTCGTTTCCCGATTGTCGTCTACAACAATCGATGGTTCTCGTGTTGCGGCGTCCACAATCCCAGCAGAAATACACCCTGGGGTTCTGGCAAGTTTGGGCCCTATGTCCGTCTTGACTGCAATTGCGACACGCTGTTCTCGTGTTGATCCGGGTCTCCATGGTCTGAGCGATTGCACAACGTCGTTCTTCTGGGGCGGAGCGATTAGGATTAGATCCTCCTTTGATGCTCTCGAAATCATCCGCTAGGGCGATTAGCTCGGGCAGTGTCGAAAAGTCTTTCCGTCGTATGTAGAGTTGATACTTCGCCTGGCAGTTTCGGAAGATTCTCTCGAGTTTTGTCTCTGCCGTGTAGTCCATCGGCCGCATAAGGTTCTGTAAACCGAGTACGTAGTCCTTGAAGGATTCTCCCGGTTGTTGTATTCGTTGCCGTATCTTGTCGTCTAGATCCTCCAAATGTCGGGCCGGAAGGAAAAATTTAAGAAAGTCGTCTCTGAATTCGTTCCAGTGCTGCCAGGCCTGATTGTTATTGCGATACCATGTTAAAGCTTTGGCGCGGAGTAACTCCGGCATCGTTCTGACCAACAATTTCCTATGGATCCCATATACGTCGGCAAGTTCCTCCACTCGTTCAATGAAATCAAGGGGGTCCTTCCCGCCTTCATATATGACGGACCACTTACGAATTTGGTCGGCCACGGCCGAAAAGGTGATCCCAACGTTTGATTCGTCGATGGGGTTATGCGGCGGGACCTCCGTGTTGGTTGCCTTTTTCTCGGTTTTCTCTGGTAGTTTTGGCGTGCCGATTTTGTCGAGCTGGGTCTCGAGTTCGATGAGTCTCTGCTCATGCTCACTGCCTCCTTCGTCCTTGATCCACGTGGCGAAGCGCTTCCGTAGTTCATCTACGGTTCCGGTACCGTCCAGTCCGAACTCCTCCATACACTTGACGAGCTCCTCTCTTCGTAGGCCGTAGATCCAATTTACTTTCACCATGTTGGCACTTTCACAAATGTCACCGCACTGCTGATTAATTCACTAGTCTTCGGTTTTATTCACTGCCTGTTTTCACTGTCGTTTATTGTTTTCAGGCACACCAATAGTTAATTCACTGTTTCTCGGTTGTGTTCACGGCCTGTTTACACTGTCGAACTTGTCTCGTACCAATTGTTAATTCACTGTTCTTCGGTTATGTTCACTGCCTGTTTTCACTGACACTCTTTATTTTGTGAAGTCCCTGCTCGGGCGCCATTGTATCGACTCATTTTCCAGGGTATACTCGTCGGAGCCAGGGTTCGTTACAAACATTTATTTTCTGTTAGACTTCACTTTATTTACTGTTTAATCATTTTAATTTCACTTAATTTAATGTTCACTAATTCCAAATTCATTTAATACATTCTTAACTTCGGTTTGGTTGTAGGTATTTCTCACTGCTTCGTAACGTTTGTCGTTCTTCGCCGTCGTCGTAACTCTGCTCGTTGTTCTGCTTATGAAACGGCTGCTTGTTGCCTCTCGTGTCGGCTCTCGTCTCTACCCATCGTTCCTCGTCGTGCTGCTACTCGTTGCCTCTCGCCTCTGTCCGTTGTGCAGCTTACTCGTTGCCTCTCGCCTCTGTTCGTCGTGCAGCTACTCGTTGCTTCTCGCCTCTGCTCGTCGTGCTGCTACTCGTTGCCTCTCGCCTCTGCGCGTCGTACAGCTACTCGTTGTCTCGCGTCTGCTCGTCGTGCTGCTACTCGTTGCCTCTCGCGTCTGCTCGTCGTGCTACTGGTCGTTGCCTCTCGCGTCGCTTCTCTCTTATCGCTCTCCGTAGGCTTCGGCTCCGTGCATCTAATCACGTATAACTGTCTGGCCTCTCTAAACTCGGCGGACTTTCAAAGCCCTGACCCTCATCTCGATTGGCATGATCAGGGGTTGCCTATACCTAGCAGTCGCTCGTTTTCCTCGAAAATATGGTTCGGATGGACTTTCAAAGCCACAGCCGAAGAGCATACCTCGGTTCGATCGATTCCAACTCTCAGTGTTTGCTTTGGGGAATTTCAAATCCACCCTCAACTACTAGCTGCTAGTTGTCGACTGACTGACCTCTGGTATTTCGCTAGTGGTTATATATCGGAGAGAACATCGGTTGTCCGCGAATTATATAATTGCGAAATTTCCGGTTCTTCGCTATATTATTCTATGTATGTGTAATTCATGTTTATTCTTATGTTCTATGTATGTTGCTCCATTTGTAAGCCACTGGTGTGTGTGTTTTATGTAAAGAAAATTAAGTATTTCACCTCCGTGGCCTGGTCTTCTGTTTTAACAGTTCGGTGTGGTCGAAAATTTGGACGTTGGAATTTCCGTCCTTACATCAAGAATGTGTTTACATATTCGGTGAATAGTCCACCCTTTTTGGTTCCCGGATCGTATTTGGTGTGATTATATTTCCAAACCTCGAAAACTTTTATTATCCTATACCCATTCTGCACTGCTAAAGCTACTTCAGGTATAACCCATGTACCAATAATCATTCTTTCATCCTCTGTATGAATACATGTGGAAACTCTATTCAACTCCGCACATTTACGACACAGTGTAAAGTACAACTTGGAATTATTTCTGAAAGGTAAAACAGGCGTGACTAAGCTAGTAGGCGCAACAATTGAGCAAGTGATAAAACCATGCATTGAAAGTATCTCTGGTAGAGAAGGTATATGCTCACTGCGAAAAATTTCAGGATGACCGATAGGGTATGGTGAATATTTGTTAATATACGGGTACAGACTAGTGAAGTCTAGATATCGTATAACTTCATTCTCACCGATTTTATGATGTAATTTAAACACTTCAGTACGTCCTCCATAGACGGCATCACGAGGGTCAAGTGGTGGTATAATATCTGAAACTTTTTCATCTAAATCCTTGCTTACATCGGGTTTGTTTTTCAAGAATTCTCTGAACTCACATTCCCACGAATATACCAGATTATAACCACTACGTCTAATAACCTCGATTCTTCTAATAGTACTTTCGTATCTATGTGATAAAGTTTCATGTGTTTTGTTAATGATTTGGTTTGAATCTTTTACTTTAAAGCAATCTCTACAGCCATGGTAAAAGCATCCGAAAAATTCATATACTGTATTTGTTTTGGAATTAAATCCATCTACTCTAAATGCGCTTTTTTCCAACTTCACCTCCCCTTTATTATTTGAAGAAACTATGTTTTCATTTATTTGGGAGCTTTGCCACATAAGCCACTTGCTGGCAATAAGTGACTGGTTTCGTCCTTTATAGTATCCATGTTTAGGCATTATGCCCAAAGTATTCTTCTGCAGAAAATTCCTTCGGAAAGCGAGCATACATGCTGATGCAATTGTTATAGATTCTACTAAAGGGTTAACTTTAGCTATATCGAGGAATTCCCGCATAAATTGTATGCACCCTAATCGTAATATATCCACATCATTTTTGCAATACTTAAGCATTTCGCTTTTATTATGAAAAACTCCAAAAGAGACTGAATTATACCACTTTAAAAACTCATCACGTTCTCTTATTTTCATAGTATTATATCCATACATATCTGGGGATGGATATTTTCCAACATAATTGATATTCTCTAGTGTGTTAAAGTAGTAAGGATAGAACCCTTTCGTATGATCTTTTATACCGAATACGGCTGGGAATTTGGAGAGCGGAAATGCTAGAAAATTTAGAGAGTCTATGAAAGTCACATGCTCGCATCTTAATTTCATTATTTTAGTCCCATTCATTATAGGTTCAAGCTTTAGTTTCCTCCATGCGGTGGAGCTTATGGGAAAGATTCACGGCGATTTACTCAATCAAGATAAGTTACTTTTGAATGGGGTGGATTTCAGACTTTCACTTTCTATGGAAAAACCCGAATTTTACCTCTACTCAGAAGATGACGGACACTCTCCGCAAATTAAAACTATTGATGCCACAATGTATATGAACCATGTAACTGTCAACCCCAATATTTTAATGGTACATGAAACTATTCTTCAACGCTCAAACGTGATATACCCGTATAAGCGCGTCGAGGTGAAGAGTTATACGCTACCAGCTAACAGTTCAACACTATCTTTAGATAATGTTATAATCGGACAGCTACCGAACTTGTTAATTTTCGGTATGATAGATAATGATGCCTACAGCGGTTAACAGACGAAGAACCCATTCAACTTTAAACACAATAATATCACACGATTCAATTTATCCGTCAATGGAGCCCAAGTTCCGAACCAGGCTTTAGAGTTTGATTATTCTCAGGAGAAACCTATAAGTACACGAGGGTACCTCTCGCTATTTAAGGGTACAGGTATTCATTATTTCGACAAAGGTAATCAAATCTCGAAGAAATTCTTCGATAACGGGTGCTTTCTAATGGCGTTCGATTTAACTGCAGACAATTCATACGGGTCATCTTGTAGCGGCTTATTAAATCAAGGAACAGTGAGGATCGAGGGAAGGTTTAAGAAAGCGTTGGAGAAAAGTGTAACTTTTATAGTTTATGCTGAGTATGACGGAAGTCTTGAAATAGACAAACTTCGCGGGATTCATACTGATTTTTGAAAAGTATAAATATAACCTCTTAATCTCGTGCTCTTCATTTTACTCGGCAGACGGAGGAGAATAACAGAGATGGCCTATTGTGTTGTAAATGTCGAATATTTTAATGAAGGTAATCTAACCTTTTTTAAAAAGGTTTCGTTTGCCGGTTTCTCATCGCAAAATAAATTATTCTCGAATGAAATAACGTATAAATATCCCACATCATCGGCTAGCACAGCAGATCAGACAGGTGTATCTGGAAATTTGGAACTTAAACGTCTGGATGAAAATCTTATTATGACATTAGCGAAATTTGCAACCGTTTTTGTCTATAGCGCAACAACAAAGGAATTCTTAGAAAGTTACGCCACCAGTCACACTAAGATCATTGACATTGAAGCTGTCGTATCCAAAGAGCAAGTATGAACACGATCGAACTTGTTAATGCCTTGAGGAAAAACGCAACCACAAGAAGACTATTCAAAGGTGTATTCCCCTGCGATCGTATACCTTATAAAATTAAAAAGCCAGCATGTGTTATTGCAAATACCGATCCCGCAGACAAAAAAGGTACTCATTGGGTAGCTTTTTATTTTCCGAGGACAGGTCCTGCTGAATTTTTTGACTCTTTCGGCAGATACCCCAACAATAAAAATTTTAAAAGGTTTCTGCATACCAACTCCAAGATTTTTATAAATAACAAAAAACGATTACAAAGTGTATACTCCTCGACTTGCGGAAATTACTGCTGTGTATACATATATTCGCGTTGCAGGGGAAAGGAGCTAAAGTTTTTCCTGAAGCAGTTTTCATCAAAAGATTTTACAGACAATGACATCAAGGTGGTTAACTTACACCATCATATATTTTCATCGGGTGCCAACCAGAATGGTGGGGTTTCTCGTAACCAGTATTGCAAATCGGAGACTGAGAGTATAAAAGCAACAGCTTAAGCCACTCGACTTTCAGTTTTTCAGACATTATGGATTCACCTATTACAAAAGTGGAGAATGACAAGAAGAGACGTATTGCTAACAAAAGAAAGAAGTTAGTCCCGGCGGATGAATCAGCTGTTAAGAAACCATGCAAGCAGAGAAGGTCCGAGGTTCCTGGTGAAGGTGCTCTACTGAACTACACCTATTATTTGGACGACTGTCAGAACCGAAAGGTTGTATTAGGATTTGACCCATTCACATTTGAGGCGAAAATAATCTTCAGCTACCCTGGACGCTTTCCTGTGTCAACGAATTACTCCGGATGGGCGGCACTGTACAATCATCTGATCATGCTGAAACATGAAAATAACGAAGCTACTCAAGCGGCGCTAAAAAAGGAATTCGTTATACCGGTCGAGAAAGGCAGTATCAGACTATCATCACAGAACCTTTTAAATTTGTTCGAAAAGATGGATTTCTTCAATATCGTCATGTTTCACAACAACAACGCTGCTGAAAGTGTTGGGGATTATTTCAACCAATACGCAACTAAATGCAAGGAAAAAGATGTGTTACAATTATCAAGTGAAGACTTTTTTATACCATCACGCACTTCATATGTGCATATTAACTATTCTCGACTTTTTTACGAAATACCGTGGCTTTGTAGCGCAAGAATTATTTTTAATATAACGATTTGCTAATAAAAAATATTTTACTCAAGTATTTGTTTTCCTTTATAAATAAACTTTATTCATTAACATATATAAATACATGTTTACACAGTTTTGTACAGCACAGCGACTAGGCGACGTTTGACTGTGGCTTTTACAGAATACCTGGAAGTTTTGAAGATCAGCTAATTTAGGCATTTCAAGTTGTATTAATTCGGCTTCAGGTAAATATCTTCTGATGAAGTTCTCTTTCGCAAGTCCTTTTACATGTATACTGCAGTTGGTAAATTCATCCAGAATATCAGGTAGACTGCTGTAACTGGTATCGCCATCATGCCAATTCAAACCATTGATTTTTTCACGCTCGTACTTATGCTGACGATCAGCTTTTATGTTTAGCTCCTGATAGGGATAAGGAGGTAGCAACAAATAAAACGTTGGACATATTGACCCGAAAGGTAGTATAGCAATCTCCTTAGCAAAATACTGGCCATAATTTCCTGTAACGAACTGGACATCAATTATAACTTTACTCATGCTTTCGGTAGGGTGTAGTTTAATAATGTGAAAAACGATTTAGTTCTGCGTATTTATATATTTTCAAACATGTTTTAGTAAATACTTAAAGATTTTAAAGAAAGAAGCTTACATAGCTTTACTTAACAAGTAAATACCTAATAGGTTATCATCTAATAATCAATTCTAGGTTTTTTGTATCCATATGGAAATGAAAAATTTTCTTCCGCTATTACCCTTTTATCAAAAGTGGATTGTAGACGTTTCTTCTCAAGTGTTGAAATAACGGTACCTGGTCGTTTACGTTTAATTTTTCGTTCATTTGTTACATAGACGGAATCTCCCCCATCTTCATCTATCACTAAGGACTTCAGTCTATCGAAATTAACAATTTTCGAGGTTTCAAAATTAAGAGTAATACCTTTACATTTAATTATGTGCTCAACGCCACTCTTAGTTTCCACTTTAAGGCCGTAGGTTTTCGGACCTGTACTTACAAATTCCGAAATAAATGCCTCAGGACCAAAACTTTCAATTTCATTCGTTAAATCCCCTAAAAAGTTAGATATTGGCAGTGAAATAGGATTATTTTTATTATCGATGAAAATCAAACTATCCGTGTCACAATAGAGAATTGCCTTTCCAACCTTTTGTAAAGCTGTGTAAAGTTTAATTCTGGCAAAGGCTGTTGTGTAGGCCGCGATAGGTATGTTAACATGCGGTAACAAATTGTCATCTCCCTCTAGATATTTCCATGTTACCCATATAGTATCATCATTGATGGGGTATAAGGAACAAATTTCTATGCCAGGGGACTGTATAAAGTCATAAAATTCCTTGGGATTGTCTATGATCTTGGTTTGAGTTCTATCCTCCCTTTGTGCAAATTTTCCCCAGAAGGAATTAAGACAAATTTTAGCGGTATTTCGTCTACCGGGATTCTTCTGGATCTGGGTTTTATCTAGAAGGATGTCTTCTCTCATCTTGAAACTCTTTAGGAAGGCATCTTTGTCCTCCTCGGTTATGTATTCACCCCCCCATCCACTAGCTTCCTGTTTGATTTTCAAGAATGTGTTTACATATTCGGTGAATAGTCCACCCTTTTTGGTTTCCGGATCGTATTTGGTGTGATTATATTTCCAAACCTCGAACACTTTTATTATCCTATACCCATTCTGCACTGCTAAAGCTACTTTAGGTATAACCCATGTACCAATAATCATTCTTTCATCCTCTGTATGAATACATGTGGAAACTCTATTCAACTCCGCACATTTACGACACAGTGTAAAATACAACTTGGAATTATTTCTGAAAGGTAAAACAGGCGTGACTAAGCTAGTAGGCGCAACAATTGAGCAAGTGATAAAACCATGCATTGAAAGTATCTCTGGTAGAGAAGGTATATGCTCACTGCGAAAAATTTCAGGATGACCGATAGGGTATGGTGAATATTTGTTAATATACGGGTACAGACTAGTGAAGTCTAGATATCGTATAACTTCATTCTCACCGATTTTATGATGTAATTTAAACACTTCAGTACGTCCTCCATAGACGGCATCACGAGGGTTAAGTGGTGGTATAATATCTGAAACTTTTTCATCTAAATCCTTGCTTACATCGGGTTTGTTTTTCAAGAATTCTCTGAACTCACATTCCCACGAATATACCAGATTATAACCACTACGTCTAATAACCTCGATTCTTCTAATAGTACTTTCGTATCTATGTGATAAAGTTTCATGTGTTTTGTTAATGATTTGGTTTGAATCTTTTACTTTAAAGCAATCTCTACAGCCATGGTAAAAGCATCCGAAAAATTCATATACTGTATTTGTTTTGGAACTAAATCCATCTACTCTAAATGCGCTTTTTTCCAACTTCACCTCCCCTTTATTATTTGAAGAAACTATGTTTTCATTTATTTGGGAGCTTTGCCACATAAGCCACTTGCTGGCAATAAGTGACTGGTTTCGTCCTTTATAGTATCCATGTTTAGGCATTATGCCCAAAGTATTCTTCTGCAGAAAATTCCTTCGGAAAGCGAGCATACATGCTGATGCAATTGTTATAGATTCTACTAAAGGGTTAACTTTAGCTATATCGAGGAATTCCCGCATAAATTGTATGCACCCTAATCGTAATATATCCACATCATTTTTGCAATACTTAAGCATTTCGCTTTTATTATGAAAAACTCCAATAGAGACTGAGTTATACCACTTTAAAAACTCATCACGTTCTCTTATTTTCATAGTATTATATCCATACATATCTGGGGATGGATATTTTCCAACATAATTGATATTCTCTAGTGTGTTAAAGTAGTAAGGATAGAACCCTTTCGTATGATCTTTTATACCGAATACGGCTGGGAATTTGGAGAGCGGAAATGCTAGAAAATTTAGAGAGTCTATGAAAGTCACATGCTCGCATCTTAATTTCATTATTTTAGTCCCATTCATTATAGGTTCAAGCTTTAGTTTCCTCGTGAATAATTCAGAAATTATAAACTTACCGTCGTATCCCTGAAAGTTATGTGCTATGCAGTATACGTTCGAAGTATAAGAACGAGCCTTTAAACAATAATCCACAAAACCTCCCACAACGCTCGTCATATTGTCACATTCAAAGACATACTCCCTTTCTCCACAGACATCACAATTATTTTTCATATCGGAATCCTTGTAACAGTTATTACACACCTGATGTGCAACAATTAAGTTGACAATATGTTTGTAAGATGTGCTATTCGCTAAAAGAGTGTTCTGGGTGCTCTCACAATCAAAGAATATTAATAAAAATTTCTTTTCAATGAAACACTTTTGCGGTTTGATGAAGCAAAGGTGATCCACTGGAACGATTTTCGAGCATATCTGACAGTGATATTCATCACATTTATGCGAATCTGATGATCTATTTGTGAAATTCAAAAATTTTGCACAGTATGTACATATCTTAAAAGTCTCACACATAGTCTTCTTACCAATTTTATTTGAAAAATGACTTGTAAAACAACTTTCCCCTCTAAATGAGCGGTTACATTTTTCACAGCTTACCATTTCCGTAACGAAATGACATGGCGGAGAAGAATTGCAATAGGTACCCTTCCTTTCACATTTATGAGATTTACTGTGATACACTTTATCACAAATTATTAAAAAAAACCTTTCAACGACTTAATCACGTAGAAATGTTTGAAATCCTTGGAGTAATAGAGGTATATTTTATTCGGCCAATCATTCCTGTTAGGTAATTTGAAAAGGATTGAATTAGAATCCTTCGTATCATCAAACACAATTATTTGATAATCATTTAATACTTTCTGAAACTTGTAAAGATCCGTTAATACACATCCGTCAGCATTAATAGTCACCCTTGAATTCTTACACATCCTTTTCACCATACGATCTAAAGACCGGATAGTTGAAGAATGATATCGCATACTAAAATTTTTCGAGGTCATCTCCATAGCATAACATATAGATCGTGGGAGACAGCTAGTATCACCATTTTTCCCGACGTCTATAACACTTCTTTTCCGTTGTAAGAAAACGCTTTCTTCGACACCTTGGATATTGAACCGCGCACCACCCGTTGGAAAATTCACAACCTCAGCATTTAGCTGCATGATTTCATCAGAGAGGAAAGCAGTGTTGGATTGATTCACATTCGAAATTAAACCAAGAATATAACGTCCATTTACGTCTTCAATAGATTTTAGACTGGACCAAATTGCTTTTATATGAGGTGAATTCGGTAGTGTAATGGTGAAGCTGATTTTATTCCTTTTCCCCGAATTCGACCCAGCTTCTTTGATCACATCATCAAAGATATTCTCTAAAATTAGTAGTGGATCTTCATCTACTGTATCTAGAGAATTTATCCTGAATGTAATTTTTTTACCTTCTACGTTAAATTTTTTGAAAAACCTCGCCTGTCTGGATAACACTTCGAACCTTCCACGTAACCCGCTTCCACTTTGAATCGACTCACCCTGTGTAAAAATATCATTACCGCCATGAACAAACTCATTGTTTACAAAAGTCTGTCGTAGCAGACTATTAGGTTGGGTTTTATCAGGCACTCTACGACTGTCAAGGACATCTTTATGTTTTTCTTCACTTAGAAAATCATCTCCATCACTGTAGATTAAAAATTTTAGAGCTTCTTTCATAACATCAGTTGAATTACACTGAATTGAAAGCTTTGCAAATTTTTCCAGAAGAAAGTTTTTCTCCTTACAAGAAAACTTAACTTTTTTTTCTTCCACTATTCTAACTAAATTACTTAAACTAGAAATAAACATCTTATAATCTAGACTTAACGCAGTTTCTAAATTTAAAATAATATTTTTCACGTCCATCTTTACAAAACTTTAGCAAATCTAATAAATTTAGCACTATTTTATCTCGAAAGATTCTTTTTTAAATTTTTCAGCATTTATTTTCCGCTTCAGCTCGATAGCATCTAATGTCCGCTTAAATTTTACAGCATCTATTTTCCGCTTCAGCTCGACAGCATCTAATTTCCGCTTCAGCTCGATGTTAGATGTGTTGAACCACGTCTCTCCAATCGGAAGAATTTTCACCTTTTTCCTTTTATTTGTTGTCCTCACAGAAAGTAGTGGCTGGCTCTTACTCCCGGTAGCAGTACTATCCTTTACACATTTCTCGGCTCTGCTACTGTTGTTGAGTGTACCTAGCACAGCACTGTGGTTTTTACTACCACGAACACTGCTTCCGCTCCTTTTAAATATGACCCTCGCTGGAAGTACTAGTTGACTGTTGCACCCGGTAACAGCACTATCCTTCGTATATAATTCAACTCTGCTACTATTGCTGGGAGTACCTAGCACAGCACTGTGGTTTTCACTACCACCAACGCTGCTTCCACTGCTGATCGCTTTTGGCACACCTTCTTTTGTCTCTCTGGCACCACTGCAATTTCTAAAGGCGTCAGGATTTAGCAGGTTATCCACGAGTTCAAGGAGTAACCCTGCTAGTTCAATTTTCTTTGTGAAGTTCATGCGAATTCTAAAAAAAGTGATTATTTATATTTGAAATTAAACATTTATTTCAACAAGTTATAAAGGGTTTTCCAATAAGGACTTGACAACTTTGAATTCAATTTGTGAACGCACCCTTTCACTAATCATCGAACTGTCACTGTCAATTTATTCAGTAAACTTAACATTTTTATCATGGTAAAGTACACGAAGGAACAATGTCTGCAAATTATATTATATTATTTTGAAAAAAAGTTGTCAAGTCCTTATTGGAAAACCCTGGGTTTTCCAATAGGGACTTGACAACTTTGAATTCAATTTCTGAACGCACCCTTTCACTAATCATCGAACTGTCACTGTCAATTTATTCAGTAAACTTAACATTTTTATCATGGTAAAGTACACGAAGGAACAACGTCTGCAAATTAAATTATATTATTTTGAAAAAAAGTTGTCAAGTCCTTATTGGAAAACCCTTTACTTACATCTTGGAACGTCCTCAATAGTTTGATCTCATCCAAATTTACAGTCACTCTTTTGTACTAGTTGAAATCGGTGTTCTTTTCCTTTTACATATCATATACACGTATTTCATACATCATAATTATGGCAATCAATATCGCTAATGAATTTATTTTAAATCTCAACGACGACTTATGTCTGCTTTAATATACATTGTAGCAAATATGTTGACAAGACAAATCTTATAATATCACTTGCAGGTCGTTAATCTATCATATTAATTACTCTCAATTGATCCAGACTTTGAAACATACAATGTAGTAAATAAAATTCTCTACATCTCAAAGAAGACTTGTACTTAACTTGTCCATGCATGATAGGAGATGACTATCATCGATGTGACTTATAATATTAATTCATCTTGATTAATCTAACACATATATGAATTACTTCTGCTGTGGCGAATTGCATCTTTTACATATCGCATTGCATTGTATAGAGGAAAATTTCTATAGAAAAAGAGCAAGAAACTTTGCTCTAGAGATTGTATATAAATCGGTCGAAGGCACGGATAGAATCATATCAATCTCAACTTTCACACCGTCGGGAAATCCTAAGCAATGGTAAGTCAGACTTTTGTTCAAATTATAATTATACTCTAGACAGTATTTCATCTAGAGTATCATACGGTTGGCTTGGAGCCGATCGTGACTGCGATATGTTTTTTAATTCCAATTTTAACTTTGAATCTTCCAACAGAATTCCAGCACTTTGAACGCGATTGCCCAGGGGAACACCGGAACCCTCACATCATGGGGTTCATTGATTGAAGGTGCGGAGTACAAAATCTCCACCTTCAAGCTAATGAAGACGAAATATGGAACCCGTTTGGCAGTCTTTCTTGAAGATGGAAAGTTTTGCTTCCTGCCACCGCGATTTACAGAAAAAATAAAAACGCAGCGTCATGTAGAGGACCTTAACCAGACCCCGAATCATTACCTCATATATGATGGTAAAGATGATTCCCGTGGGTGGGTTCATTAAACTAAGATTTTTCCAAAGAAATAACGACTCTCAGTAGAGCTTAATTTTTCAATAAAATATTTTTTAGTCTGAAAGAAATTGTTTTATTTCCAACCTCATTCACGACTTCCCAACATACTTCCCGCCAAAGCAGGCACATAGACCCAAACGACCATGGCAATGAAATCCATTCACTTCATTGATCACATGGTAATAACAAACTTCCCGCCAGAACAAGTGTCGTGGTACAACGAACAGTGTAGAATAATTGAACAAAATTGTGCACAATAACAAACTTCTCGCCAAAACAAATACGAAGATCATCGCAAAGAAAAGCGGCCGCTCCATTCAAAGTACTTGATCACATGGTAATAACAAACTTCCCGCCAAAGCAAGTACAAGCACATATGCCCAAACGATCGTCTTCCCGCCATGAAACATATCAGATCATCGCAAAGAGAACAAGTTCGAAGCACTTGTAAACATGATCACATGGTTACGACCGCGGTACAGCGCGCCAAAGCAAGTGTACAAAGCACATGTAATCATCGCAAAGAAAAACAAACTATCCGCCATGATGACCAGATCGTTCTGAAGCGAGATGCATATTCACTTCAACTAACCCCAACCCATAGCTATCCCACTTACACTCCCATCCCGGCTGTGGTAAACAAACTATCCGCCATGATGACCAGATCGTTCTGAAGCGAGATGCATATTCACTTCAACTAACCCCAACCCATAGCTATCCCACTTACACTCCCATCCCTCTAAAAAACAAGCAAATAGCCCCATTCCGAAAGAACCAATCAGAAACAAACAGATTACTGACCTACTTTAAAAAGACCATACCAGCTGGTCCAAACTGCCGTGGAACAACAACAATTTTTCCATTTATTTTGACCACACTACAGTATTGCTGTTCTGTACTGGCGTAATGCTAAAATGATAGGTAAGCATGGTCCTTACTACTCCGCTCTACAATCCTTAGATAACCCAATCGCCTTTTCGAAAATGGTACGTGAGTGAGAAAGGAATGTTGTAGTATGGTTGGTGTCCTCACAGGGCATAACTTGTGTGGCCTACACATGGTCAGATTGAGAATCATTGACGACCCCATGTGCACTGCTTATGACGAGAGCGACGACACCACGGAACATTTTCTTCTCGAGTGTCCAGCTTACTCTTTTGCATGAATGGATGTATACGGCGTCGATGTTATGAGGATGGAGGAACTCTGTTCTCGCTCGCTACCTGAGCTTTTGAAATTTGTGAGGAGGACGAAAAAGTTCGAGTAGAGACTGGGGATTCGAGTATAATGGGCCTGGTGGCCTAAATGCTCAAGACTTGCCTTTTAGTGTGTCTTTCCCACACCAAACAACAACAACAACAAGCCAACATTCTAAGCTATCAATTTTGCATGAAAAGGATTTTATAACTATTACCCATTTCACAGAATCTCGGTATAAACCTTTAAAAACAGTGAAATTTTTTTTACATAATAGCATTTTTTTCCTAATTTTTATTTATGAAAAGTTAAAATCTTTTTCGTTTTCGGAAAAGTTTCAAATTAATGTACTAAGTACATACTCGTATATACGAATGAAGAAGAAAAACTATTATTTCTTCTCTTTCATGGTTGTTTTTTGACGTCAGAGGAGTTTCTAGTGCGAAACTAAACAACAATAGATCGCTGTTCTAGCTATAGTCAATGTTGAGTCAATATCATCCGATGACGAAACACCGCCTTCAATTCTAGTCCAACACAGTGTAAAACTTGCTTCTTCAGTGAAGGATTTTCAACTCTCATGTCTTCATTGACAGTAGTCATGACAGCAATTGATCCCATTCGAACTTTCATGTTGCTGCTTCGAACCAAAAACTTCTCAAAAAATTCTTAATAAAAACAACGATTTTAGCAGAATCGGCAGAATGGGTTTCCTTTCAATTCTGCTAAAAGTTCTGCTAAGTTTTTGCCGAAAATTTCCTCTGCTAAAAAATAATTTTTCTCTGCTAAATTTAGCAGAATTTCTACTAAAATGGAAACACTGGTTGTGTATCTAGTGACCCTAGTTGCATGTAGCTAAACATAAGAAAAAAGAACGTTTTTAGCTAAAGTTTGGCTGTAGTTTGGCTGTACTAAAATATCGGTGTATAAGTGCATATCTGTGTAGCCGCCAGGAAATGAACTGAGGCAGTTGCAACAAATTCGAGGTATTTATACAAGTTCAGATGATAATTGTTAAATTAATTATGTTTTCACATTACAGATCTCAGTCAAAGGCAGTTGGGGAATTTTGGAGCAGTATTGTACAGCAGAAGAGCCCAAAGAAGAACAGTACATCGTCGTGGAGAAAGATAGACCAGTGACGGTGATAGGGATGAACCAGCCGACGAAACGCAATGCTATCAACGCTGTGGCGGCCCAGCAGCTTATGGACGCGTTTAAGGAGTTCGAAGAGGACGAGACGTCGAGCGTGGGAGTACTGTACGGAATGGGTGGCAACTTCAGGTCCGGCTATGATATCAACGATTTGAATCTGGAAAACGTTGAAGCTACTATGCTGATGAAAGGCGAAGGATGTGGTGAGTAACGGGAAGATTCGGAAGCAGGAGTTTCCGTAGCTATAAACAATGAAATTTAATCCAGGGCTCTACGCGAGTTCTACCAGTTACCAGTTTTTGTTGTTTGTGGCATAAACGGCTACTGCGTAGCAAACCGTTTGGAACATGCTCTAATTTGCGATCTTTAAGTAATGGAAGAAGGCGCAATTCTATGATTCTTTAGCCGACGTTTCGGCGTGTTGTTAATCGACGGCGGGACAGCTCGTCTGCCCGCCATGATTGGTCTATCAAGTGCCCTCGACTTAATACTGACCGGACGTCAGAAGCATTCAATTACGGCAATGCAAATCGTATTGTTGCAACGGGAACGGCTCTCGGTCAGTCCGTTCACCTGGCGCATAGTATTGCAAAATTCCCGCAAGGAGCACTCAATCACATTCGCAATTTGGTCTATTCGACGGCCTACGACTCGCTGAATTTCAATCAGAGCGTGCAAAACGAAATAATGTACACATCGAAGCAAATGATCGAAAAAATGAAGCAGGGCGTTAACTATTTCAGTCGGGTAAGTTTTGCGTTTGTGTGTGATCGAAATGATTTTAAAACGTTTGCACTGTTTCACAGGAATAGGTCGTGGCGGCAAGTTGAAAGGGATCCGCGAAAAGTCGATGGCCGCCCAAGAAATAGAAGAAGTTCGCTTCGAGAACGGACACATGGCTAAGATGGAAGCTGAGAAAGCGGAACGAGTAGAAAAAACAATCGAGGGAAGCGATCAGCCGGCAAAAGAGACCGATGAAGAATCGAAAGAAAGTACGAAACCATCGGCTCTGGACCGAACTGAATCGAAATTAAAGTAATAAGGCTACCGATTGCGCTCAGCTTGTTAGGAATACGAGCACAGTGTCAACTTTGCGCTTTCATTCAAAACTGCACCGAACACTTCGAACCGTTGATAAAGTACATAGATACTTAAAGCAAATTCCAACTAAGAAACGAGAAGGATAACAGTAGAACCAAGAGCATTGCATTGTAAAAACAAAACTTTCAGTAACATAACAAATTCAAGGACTAAAACAAAGAATTTCATTAAACTAGAATCACTTTTTTTGAAAATAAAATTTCCATTCACAAACATTTATTACATTTGTTTGATTTGTTTTTTTCTTCGTTCGTGCCAATACACTTTCAACTCGGCACTGCTTTCATCGACTTCATAAGCAGTTCGATGATGTTTCAACGAAAGGGACAATTTGATCGGGTACACCGTAGAAAGAATGGATGCCAAAAATACAGTGAAGGAGTTTTTCAAGACGTATCGCGAGTATGAGGACATCAAGGACACTTTGCGGATCGTTATAATTTTTTGCGTTTCTTCCACTGTTGAAGCAACGAGTTCGATTCCCCATTTCGGCTACGACTAGCAGTGGAGCACGGTATCGCCAGGACGGATGAATTGAATGTGACCGGACACTGCATTCTCACGCAGCATTGATGGCCATTCAAAACCAAGTCGACTGGCGTGCCCGGAACTGATCCGCCGGTCTGGGTAGTTTTCGTTTCCGTTGTAATGTTGTGCGCTTGAATTTCGACGTCTGGATTTCTAAAATTCAAAGTACTCGCAGCAGCTGCCACTTTCGATAGTCCGGCTTGATCGGGCCTAAAGAACAGCCGATTCATATTCGCCAGTTCGACCTTGTTGTAGTCGAACAGAATTAGCTTGACTACACCTGAAATCGGAAACAGTCCGGTTACTTATTTCCTTGCTCCTTGGATTTTCTTACCTTGTCAGCAACTGACTTCTCGCGGATCCGTTCGTAGTCCTTTACGATTCTCATTCGTTGCAAGGCCATCAAGCGACTGTACGGAGTACGAGTTACGTTGCGTTGTTATCATTTCACCCTGCAATAAACGAAATCAGTCTGGGACATATTAAACTCAGAAATTTACCACCTTGCCTGTTTTAGTTCTACACTTTGGTATCACATCGAATCGGTCCCAATCCTTTTCCGAAGGATAGTCCAGGTCGGCGCCGTAGTTCTTTCGACCGATCACTTTCACGTTTGATGACATTTTAGAAATGTCATAATTTTGACGGTAACCTTGAGATTAGTACTACTTTCGTATGAAAGTATGTGTGCGCGAGTTAAGGTTTTCTTTTGTAAATTTCGGTACATTATTAATTTCTTTTATGGAAATTTTCTATTTTATACCGAAAAGTAAATTATTGTGAATTGATATATGATAATAACCCAATAAAATCAAAAATAATATTTGATGAATGTTTTCACAGTACATTTTGAATTGAAAATACAAGGTTTTCCGGTAAATACTGTTAAATTTATTTTGGGTGGCGTTTCGGACTCGACTGAGTCCTTTATCAAACTGATCGACAATATCTCTACAACTGTTATTTATACAAATGAAAGTAGGTAAACAAGGGTTACAAAATTAACTAACAGAAGGGTCAATTAGGAAAACAGGTAAAAAAGGGGGTTACAAAATTAACTAATAAAAGGGTCAATTAGAAGACAAAAGGGGAAAATTACGTTAATAAGGGAGGTCATAAAAACATTAAACAGAGGCGGGGGTTTATAAGAAGGGAAATAGTTATGAAAGTTGAAATTAATTAATTAGTTTTTGGGATCGAAGATTTTTGGTGAACGTTGTTTTTTCCAAAACGTAGACAAGGTAGCCAAAGTGAAGAGAGGTTGTATCCAGCGTCTCAGTTAAAATTTTGTGGATGTTTGGTTATCTCAATTGCTTCTTTTACAATTCTTTGAAAATA
Source organism: Beris chalybata (assembly GCA_949128065.1). Classification (NCBI taxonomy): domain Eukaryota; kingdom Metazoa; phylum Arthropoda; class Insecta; order Diptera; family Stratiomyidae; genus Beris; species Beris chalybata. Next base: position 100,378,283 of record OX421894.1, read on the forward strand.
GTGTTTCGTCCTGGCCAATATTTTGACGTTGTTGAAATCGATTGAATGGTTTTCTACCGCTGCATGTTCCGCAATTGCTGATGAGTGGACCTGGTTTTTTTGTGTGCAGCGTTGATGTTTACGAATCCTTGTTCTGATGGTCCGTCCTGTTTCTCCGATGTAGACTTTGTTGCAAGACCCGCAGGGAACTTTGTAAATGCCCTCCATTTCCAGTGGGATTTTGTCCTTTTGGTTTCCTAAGAAGCCTCGAAGCGTGGTTGCCGTAGAGTAGGTCGTACGTATGTCGGCTTTCCTTATCTAATTCCTCTTTTCCATGCTGCCAGATAATGAAGGTGTCGTCAACATATCGAAGGTATAGTTTCGGTTTTAGTGATGCTGAGTTGAGAGCATTCTTTTCGAATTCTTCCATGAAAATTTCCGCAACTACTGGGGATAATGGAGAATCCATGGCGGCGCCTTCCGTCTGTTTGTAGAGTTTGCCTAATACTGAGAAATAAGTGTTGGTTAAGCAAAATTCGATTAAATCCACTCTGTTATCCGGTATGAGTTTTTTGATGAGATTCATAGTGTCCTTGATCGGAATATTGGTGAACAAGGATTCGACGTCCAAACTTACTAGTATGTCCTCCGGATTTATTTCGATGTTTCTTAATGTTTCAACTAGATGTGTAGAATTTTTCACGGTCCTGGGTGTGTTTCCGACGAAAGGGCGTACCTCAGCTGAGAGAGCTTTGGCCAAACCTTTTGTTTGGTCCTCTTGTACTTGATGTCGTTCCTTAATAGTTGCATACTCGCTTTCCTGAGTATGTTTAGACTGCCTTTGTTGTTCCAGATGTTGTTAGAACAAAGCCGTTGGGGATGGTGTTCTTATCACGGCACCTCTTTTCAAATGCAATCTGGTTAAGAATACATCTGGAACAACAAAGGCAGTCTAAACATACTCAGGAAAGCGAGTATGCAACTATTAAGGAACGACATCAAGTACGAGAGGACCAAACTAACGCATCTCAACAAGGAAGCCCTAGATCTCCAGCTACAACTAAGGCTCTACTCTATGCTAGAGTCACTGTATACTCACACACCCTTCTACTAGGAGTTCGGTCAATTGCTCAAAATTGGACTAGAAGACCACTACATAACCTGAAAAAAGGTCGTTTTAGCTGAGCCAAGCTTTTCAAGTTTGGCTGTACTAAATTTCGGTGTATAGGTGCAAACCTGAGTAGCCGCCAGCAGTATGACATATGGATGACATTTCGATTGATGAATGTCAAATGACTCAAATGGGGAAATAAACTGAGGCAGTTGCAACAAATTCGAGGTATTTATACAAGTTCAAGTGATAATTGTTAAATTAATTATGTTTTCACATTACAGATCTCAGTCAACGGCAGTAGGGGAATTTCGGAGCAGTATTATTCAGTTGATTTCGCCGGTAAGTCACCAAAATTAAATATAATACTCCCGCCCGATTTCGTGATTTCTTATTTCGCCGGTAAGTCGCTAAAACCTCGTCCGACGATTTAATTAAATTATTAGTTCAATCCCCATCAATCTTTAAATGGATTTAATCAATTCGACAAGCCCGAAGTCGAGTAAATTTCGGGTTTGAAGTCGATTCTACTTAGTAGTTCTCTAGATTTTGTTTTGGCTACCAGTCCTCCGGGTGTTAGCAGCCGTTTTGTTTGGACGGTCTATGAATTAAATATCCAATATACTCAAGGAATTCCTTCCGGAAGTGTCAGAATTATTCTGGTTTTTGTTCGCGTCGTATATTTATATTGTATATTTCAAAGTTGGTAGTGATATCTTTTTTAATTAAGCCAGTAAAAGTGGTCCGTTGCAAATTTTTACGCATTTCGAGGTGTTTTCTGAAGTACACTGTCCGGGTCTCAGCGTGTAGTAAAACTGTGAACCGGACAGTAGGCTCGGTTCACACTGCTCGGATTGCGCCGTACGGTTTCACGCCGTACGGTGGACTTCTGCACTTCTTTGCGCCACTAAAAAATGTCCACCGTACGGCGTGAAACCGTATGGCGCAAACCGTGCAGTGTGAAACTAGCCTAAGGTTTCTCGCCGTACGGCGCAAACCGTGCAGTGTGACCCTAAGCTGAAGGATATTATTGCATGGCCACGGCACGGTCGTCGTTTGGCTACCATGTAGCAGCCGTCCACGCCACGACGACCGGACGTGGAAAGGCGGTGAAAAATGCAGTGGCAGTGGGCGGTTGCTACATGGCGGACGGACGGCGACTGTGCCGTGGCTGTGCAATGTGAAAGAAGCTATTCTCTTTTTCTCACCACTAAAATAATTTCGCCGTACGGGTTCTCACAGTGAAAAACGTGCTATGTGAAATGAACCTTAGAAGCCTGTTCCTACGATCGTCAGTTTCGTTTTCCCTGAAACTTTAGCTGACATATTTTCATGCAAAACTTGCAGTTAAAGCTCTGGTTAAAATTTAACTGACGATCGTAGGAACAGGCCTTAAAGTAATATTGTATGGATCAAATTATCATGCACGCGTTGGTCGGCAGTTATACAGTTTCCCAGAATTCACATATTCCGAGCCAACGACTTACTTGTTGATAATTTTTTAGAATCAAATGTCGGTTTTTTGATTTTAAGACTTGAATTTAGATCGACTCTCGACCTTTTTTACACTTTACATTTAGCTCCATTTTTGATTATTTTTTTCTTTCGGGAATTAGTTAAATCAATTATTTTTTCTGAACGCACGAAATTTAGAAGGTGGTTGGGTGGAATTTGTAAGGCAAAGTTCGTTATCTTATAACTTTAGTTCAATCATGGCCTGTAGTGCAGTTGGATGTTCCAACTCCTCAGCCAAGGGAAATAAAATGTTTTTTCCCCAAAGATAAGGAAAGGAGAGAATTATGGGCGAAGGCAATTAATAGAGCGAATTGGACGACTACGGACAATTCAAGGCTTTGCATGGATCACTTTTCTCCAGATTGTTTCGAGATAAGTACATACAAAACTCAATTGCATCCGAATTCGATACCTTCCTTGTTTCTTGCAGAAAAATCAAAAACTATTCGGAAGCAACTGAATATCTTACGCTCTGTTGAAAGTTGAATTGATAGTAATGCCCACTCTTCCTATTTACAAATAAAGAACTTAGAAAATAGAGTCAAAGTCGAGGTAGAAAATAGGGAACAAACTGAACAGAAACTGTTTAATTTAAATTTGTTGTTTAGAACTAAAATGGAAGAAAGGGATAAAACAATCGAAGTTCTAAACAACAGACTTCTCACAATTGAGCTCGAATTAAGGAATTTAGAACTGAAATTAAAAAATCATGTTAAAATAGCGAATTAATTTAAAAGAAAAATCAGGGCCAGCAATTTAAGAGCTAAGCGAAGAAATGGAAACGACAACTTATTTCTAACCAATTTATTTGGCATGGATCAGTTGGATTTCCTCACAGGGTTGCGTACGGTAAATTGGAAACCCTCAATAATACGTAACGCTCTTAAGATAAAATTTGCATGTGGAAGTCGTGACTATAGGTTTTTGCGCAAACAAAAATATCCACAGGACTTTAGAAAGGATGAAAATTTTAAATTTGAGCCTGGAATCCTTGACGATGTCTTCAAATTTTTAGAACTCAGTGTCTGTTCTTTTGAGGATATTGAAAAAGATTGTGGTTTGTATGTAGATGAGATGAAAATCGAAAAAGGTGAAGATTATGATATTTCCTTAGACCGGTTTTTAGGAAACATAACAATACCAGTTTCATCATCTAACGCAGCAAATGCTTTTGTTGTTATGTTAGGGGGTATTAACAGTCGATGGAAGCAAGTTGTGGGATATCATTTCACTGGACTGGGGACAACCGGTACTCATATGTACGAAATGATTTCAGAAGTAATTTTTAAATCGGAAAAACTCGGTCTCAGAGTTCATTTCGTCACTTCAGATATGGGCCCCTTAAATGTTCAGATGTGGAACGCTTTTAGCTTGAAACATAAAAAGAATGATATAGATTGTAAGATTCCACATCCTATCGAAAGCTCTCGTAATTTATATTTTTTTGCAGATGTTCCTCATCTGTTGAAAAATATTACCCAAAGTCTGAACAACAACAAAATCATTGAAATCCCAGAATTCGTGCGAGCAAAATATAACTTACCGTCTGTTTATATTAAACATGACCATATTCAAAAGTTACTGGAGTACCAATCTAACTCCACGTTAAAATTTGCTCCACGTTTAGAGAAATACCATCTTACCCCAAATACATACCAAACAATGCGCGTTTCGACAGGTTTTACTTTAATACGTCCAGACGTAAGTGCAGGTCTTCAATTTCTTGCAAATGAAACGAATGATCCAAGTTTGTACACTACCGGTTGGTTTTTACAAACAGTGCATAAATGGTATTGTAAAATAACTTTGCGCAGATATTCCCTTGCAATTACAGTAAATAATCTGGATGAAGATGTTCAATTCTTTGAGGAGTTTTTGGTTATAATCAGAGTTATGACCATAAGCGATAAAGGCCTGTGGAAGCCGGTACAAACAGGTATTATATTGTCAAATCTATCTTGTATTGAATTAAGTTCACATTTTCTAAAAGATAGAAACTACGAATTTATTCTTACATCCAGATATTCTCAAGATTGTCTGGAAAATCTCTTTAGCATAAATAGGGATAAACAACCAAAGCCCTCAGCACTTATATTTAAGCAGAATCTGAGACTTATTACGATTTCCCAATATATGGAATATACATCGAATTCTTCATATGATGAAGACGATAGGGAACATCTTGAAGGTTTTCTTGCATACTTAAGTAATAAATCGAAAGACTGCAGTTTCGAAAACTTAATAAATGTCGAAGAAAACAACTTTTGCGATGACCTGGATTTAGATCGATTGAATTCAATCTTTTTGTCTAATTCTCAATTGAATATACTATACAATGTTGCAGGTTATATCCTTTCGCAAATAAGAAACTGGAATAAAGTTTGTTTTGATTGCTTGAGTGAACTTGAAGTTGCTGGATCTAGTCAATTGAATTAATTTTTTCTTTTATATATTTATAATTTCAGAATTCAATATTTTTTTGATGTTGGACTCATTTTACTGTATTATTTATAATACAGTATTGTTATTGATTTTACAAAAAAAAAAATTTGCTGCCCTCAAAATTTTTTTTTCCACGTTTCATGACTAGTAGACGCGAAAAAAGCAATAAAAATTTTCACTCCGTCTGTACGCCGTACCCCGTACGCCGTACGCCGTACGTCGACCGCCCCAAAATCTTTGAAGGCTCTTAGCTCTCAAACCAGTGGAACTATTAAAGTAAAATTTTTTCTAAGAATAGACTTGGTGGACCCCTTGAATTGACATTATTTTCAGGGGAGGAGGTGTAAGAGGGAAGGCGGGGTAAGCGTTTTAGACGAAAAATTTAGGTTTCTAGATTTCAGGAACCGCTTGTGATAGGAGGCTGAAACTTAGAATTTCTATAGAGCTTTGATAATGGACCCATTTGCGAAAAAAACAGATATGGGTGAAGGGGTGTGGGAGGGGAGGGAGAAATAATGCGTCCGAAACGCAAAAATGCCGAGATCTACACATTCTAAAATCCATATCTCCTAAACCATTAATAGCAAGCAATTAAAACTTAACAAATATCTGTAGTTATACTAGGAGAGTAGATTGAAACAAAATTTTTGGGTGGGGGTAGTGGCGTACGGGGGTGGAAGGTGAAAAACTTTAGAGTACGATATCTCACAAACCAATAGTACCAGAAAAACAAAATTCGGTTTGAGTATAAAGCTTGATAAATAAAGATTGCTCAAAGTAAAATATTTGAAGGGGGTGGAGGAGCACGGAAGTGGGAGGGATTAGAATTTTTCAAAAATAACACGATTCATATCTCAATAACAGTGTAAGATGGATGTTTAAAATTTTTACCAGAAGTAGGCCTAATAAAACCCTAGTAGGGAAAAAAAGTTTGGGGGTGTGGGTGCCGAGGGTGAGGGTGGGGAAGGGTGAGAAAGAAAAAGTTCCGATGCTTATATCTTAAGAATCTATGATGAAAGAAAGCTGAAACTTGGTATTTAGATAAAGCTATAGTAGTGGCATGGTGAAAAAATAAATTTTTTTTAGGGGTAGTATGGTACGGTGGTGGGGGGTGTTTTCCCTAACTTCAGAACGGCTTATGCCAGGAAGTTGAAACTCGGTACGTATATGTAAATTAACTAGAAAAGTAATTCTGATAAAAAAAACTTCAAATATTCATTGGCGTTCAGAAGGGGGGGCAAAAAAAAATATCGGTTAATATAAAATCCATATATTTTCACGATTTTCGTCATATCTACTAGGTCTTTCGAAATATTGAATTCATTTTTATTCTACGGATTCTTGATATGAATACCTAGAATGCGTTTTCAAAATTTTTTGAAATTCGACCCCTAAGAGGGTGTAAACTGGTTGTATACTTTTTCATGAATTCCACCATGTTTCTCAGGTCTGATCAGATATCGAATATCTTTTCACTTCCCCAGGTTTGTTAATTAATCACCTATTTTTAAGTTTTGTTTTTTTCAACCACTAGACCGCATCCCGGAATATGACCCAACTATTTAATTCATATGTTACACCCTTTTCTAACCGCTTCCCGAACTTTTTGTTAGGTTTTCAGTCACATAGTAACATACACCGCATACTTGAATTGAACCCGTTCTGAACTTCTGCCGGAAAAATAATACAGTTGCGCCCAGACTGTTGGCAGCTTTTTTCTTTACAACTATTTAATTTAATATATTGGTATATTTTTACGAGGATTATTGTTGAGAATATCAATTTAAATTAACGAATAGTTTGTTTTTTTAGTAATAGCCAATAAATGGCGTTGAATTAACTTTGTAAGGTTTTGCTATCTGTCACGCGCCTTATATATATTTTATATATATTTTTTTTTTTTAATGTAGAATATATCAAATTAATTTTCTTTTATCTTATACAATATTTAATTAAAGTAATTCAGCATACATAATGCATATGGTCCCTAGGAGAAACCTCTTTAAAAAAAAACGCGCTCTGTTATTTTACCCCTTGGGTGGTGAGGAAATAAATACCGTTTCCACAGCTTCAAAGATGGGGATTGTACACGAAGACATTAAATATAGTAGACGTGGAAACGCGGTGAAAACTGCAGTGGCAGCGGCCGGACGGCGACTGTACCGTGGCTACTCATGTGACCCGTTCTTATCTAGAAATAATAAAATTAATAAAATAAACCAAAAGAATTTAAAAATTGTTTTTTTAATTTCAGTCTACTCCGACAACATACTTTCAATTTGGACAAAAAATGCTACAGAACTTCTTCAATTTTGCATCAAGCTTTGCCGTAACTCAGTCTGAGATGGTACCGAATCTGGCTGAAACGTATGTTCCATTATCAAGATTAGAGAAGAATCCCAATTTTAGGAAATTGTAAATTCTTACCAGGATAACTCGATGTTTTGCACTCACATCATTAACGCAGTACAGAAAAATGTTGTTTTATGCGCTCTTTGTAAAAACATATACAAAGAAAACTTTTTAATAAGTTAATTTTTTCTTGTGTTTGTTTTTTATGAAAATGAATAAAGCTTATATTTAAATTTAAAACGACGGTTCTTCTTCTTGAAGTTACTTTATTTTTATAATATAATTCAACAAAATATAACAACAAATAAATCGATTAGTGTATTATATCCCAAGTAGTCGGACACTTCACCGAAGTTGAGCAGATACTTCAAAGTGTTTTGTACCAGCATTCCTGCAACGATTCCCATTGTTGTCGGCAAACTGGTGGCACACTGTTGTGTTTGAGGCCTTGGAAAAACTATTTTGACTTGAGAAAGTCAAAATAGTCGAAGGATGGGTAAAGGTTCGGGACAGAATGGGCCAATTCCTCCTACGTCTGAACTGGTGGCTGAAGTAGAACGGAAGCGACACGCTTGCTGGCGGCCGGGACTAGCTACGGCAGTGTGGGGTGGTTCTTGTCCTACATCAGACCATAAACCCTAGACCTAGACAACAAAAATTTCGTGTCGGCTTACTCCAGGGTATTTAAAATTGGAATATCTTCCCAATAGGTCGTGAAAGACCAAGGAGCGGTGGAGTTGCGCGACTTCGCGATTTGTCAGGGCACTCTGGTGTTATTAGCGCCCTGTTCTGCCCACCCTACCTCAGCCACGACTGTCCTTCAAACATTTTTCGTCGTGGCCCCTTATTGAGGTTCGGGGCAAAGGAGCTAAACGCTCGGGTTCATCTTCATAAATTGGCCCTTAACCTATCATCATCAAATCAAAGAGGAAAAAAAAACCGAACAACGAGAAAACATAATAAAACCTAAGTTCAAAAAAAAAATCATGCAAGAAAATCCAAAAAAAAAACATATTGTTAAGAGTTATTGTATATTTGTTTTAGTAATTTATTATTTAAAGGTTTATAATAACTTTTATAAAATTGATATTCATATAACTAAATATTTTTGATAAATTATTATTTATATAATTAAATGCTGATGATAAATTATTATTTATATAATTAAATATTGACGATAAATTATTATCTATATAATTAAATATTTTTGATAAATTATTATTTACATAATTAAATGCTGATGATAAATTATTATTTATATAATTAAATATTAATGATAAATTAATTGAAAGAACCTTTTGAATTGAAAATAATATTTCGACTGCAAATAAAAACAATTTATTTTTAAAGTCAATTTCCGATAACTAGATCGATACAAAAATTATTGATTTTTTAATAAATTCAAAGTTACGGCTTACAAGTGCCGAGACGTGCACTACAATATATAATAGAAACTCACCCCTTTGATTTTGGTTTTGACTTCTAGTTCACGTTCATTTTTCCTTCTTTTTTTTTATTGATATTGTTTTAATTATATTTTTTTATTTTTTTTTTAGGGGTACTTATTTTTAATTAATTACATTCCGTCCCGTCCTTGTCATGTCATGTCTTTTATTAATTTAATTTAATTCGTAATTGCTTTTTTTTATATTATTTAAGAATTTTAGTAAAAAAAAATGGTTTTAATTCTCAATTCATTTTGTTTTCTTATTAGTTTTCATAATTAACTTTATTTAATTCGTAATTTTTATTTAATTCGTAATTCTTTTTTTTTGATAACTTTTCGATTTCCAGGCGATTAAACGATTTCACGACAATGAGGCAGAACGAAGATCATCTTAAATGTTTCGCGAACAGTTGTTCATCGACGCGATTACCGCACTCAGCTCGGAAGCAACACTCTTAATTCTTAATTGCCTGACATTAATGCCCATCACATTTTGTGAAATAAGAAGACAGAATCTTTTCAGAAATAACATAATTACTGAATAAGTAATAGTGAATAAACATTAAAAGTTATTTGGAGTTGTTGAAATAAAATATGAATTTTAAACTGAACGTGATATTTTCAACATTTAATTGTACTTTGCTTTCTAACACACTATTTTTTTCCTCGTTTATTATTAATTTTTGTTTTCCTTTTCCGGACAAACTACTTATTTCGGGAATTATCACGAAAACTTTTCAATTTAGCAACCCAGTCACAGCACGCTTCCAACAACACGAGAAGTATTCACACCTTCAAGAATTACCGCTAGAACCTTATTAAGATGCGGTCCCCCGAATACTAATTGGCCTTGATAATTGGAGGCTCGGCATTCCGCGCTGATTCGTGAAGAATTATCCATTTTTGGTTAAAGTCCCCCGATATGTGCATAAGTTCAACAAGTTGTTACAACAAAGAAACCTCTCATTAAAAAAACAGCGCAGCCGATCGGTTTCCGAAAAATCTGGCGCGGTTAAGGAAACTTCCGAGTTAATCGGAAAACAGGTTTTATGAGTTTTTTTAAGCGCACCAATCACATGAGCAGCATTAACCAATATTATTTCCGATTAGCTTTATCGCCACACCCAAAATCATCGTTTTACAGTCCCGAGCGATATCACAACCGATAAAACACGCACGAAAGGTTTTAGAATGCAGAACCCGAACTCAGTTGACAGCCATCTTCCAATTACTTCCTCCTCGATCTTTTTCTGTCAACCTCGAACGACGCGCTTTTTCCCGCCAAAAATCCGAACCGCACCCACACCAACGAAAAACCATCTCTCCCGCGTGAAGTTGGTCGCAGTCGAGCTGCCACGATCACAATTCATTGCAGGGTTGAACTGCAATCGCAACAGCTCCACATAGACCTTTTAGCTTTTTACCAGCGGCGACACCACTCTGGGTCACGATTGTGCCACGAAGTTTCCGGAATTGTACATGACATTACCGCACAAAATTATTGTTAATATTTAGCTTTTCTCGAATACAACAATTGGAGTCGAGCGAGCACTCAAAAGTTCATTTACCACCAACTTCACTCTCAACTCAACGAAATTATGCCAATTTACCAATAAATCCCATCCCTGCACCCGAACGAAGTTCGACAATTTTAATGCCAACCCTGCTGTCAAAATTTGTGTGTTGTTTGCTCGACCCTGACTGAAACGTCAAGCGAAGGATTTTTGTTTATAAATAATTCCGATTACGTTTCACGTTGGAAGTGAACTTAAATGTGATTAACGTAAAGATTAAATCCTGCCGACAACACTAGCGTCAGACGTTTCGCTTTCCGTGACCCGTACGGTTCCAAATCAGGTGCTCTCTGACAATCTCACCGATCATCATTTAGCCGTGCACGGGATGAAACCATTCTTCGATCACCCAAACAACAACTCAAAATTGAAGTTTGTATCATTGGTAAGTGAGTCGAATTTTAGTCTTAAGATTCGCAACGACGACCCAACACCATTAGTCGGTCCGCCGCTGGTTTCCCAGCACCGAACAGACTAAAAAAAGGTCGTCGTGTTCTAGAGTCTCGTGCGCACGACTGAGTGCCGGGCAATAGTAGTTGTGACCCCTCGGATCACTGCCGCAGATCCTTGGAGTGGTAAGTTCCCAGACGTTTGCCGCCTAGATCCTCCAATTCATATAGTGAGTTTCCCAGCACACGACGAATCCTGCACTTGAGGAACTTCTTTGCGAGCTTGGCGTTATAGTTCTGCGCGGCTGTGGACAAGGAAAAATTTCTTCGGAATACTTCTTGACCTACACAAAATTGTGTTTTAGCAGCACGCAGATTATAACGCCTGCTACTGTCCTCATGTGCGACCCTTATTTTCGTCTGCGCCAGTTGCCTCACGATAGGAATTCCCTCGCGAGGTCGAAGCTGTACATTTGACTCTCCCAACGCTCGCAAATGCTTCAGCAGCTCGTAGTCCTTCCCGTGCAACATCATGTGATTCCCAAACAAAACCTGATAAGGAGAAAATCCAGTGGCTTGGTGGAGTGAGCTACGAAGAGCACATCCAATTTTGCTTAGACTCTCATCCCATCGTGTTTGGTCATCAGTGATGAATGCTCGAATTCCGGCCAGGATGGACTGATTGACACGCTCCGAAGCATTCGCTTGCGGTGAGTAGCTCGGAGTGTACAGGTGTTTAACTCCGTATTTGTTCAGCATGGTGTTAAACACATTCGACCTAAATTGAGAGCCGTTATCGGAGAGGATCGTCTCGGGTGTTCCAAACGTATGGAAAACCTGCCCCTCCAAAAAGTTGGTGATCTCTTCAGCAGTGATCCGCCCCAAAGGATGTAACAGGGGAAATTTAGTGAAATGATCCAAGACGATCAAGATTGTGATCTTACCCCGTTTGGTACGCGGATATGGTCCAAGTACGTCGATGTAAAGGTGTTGGAATGGCTGATCAGTCTGGAAAGGTTCTCCCATTGGCGCTCGTAGAGGTCTGTTCGGGGACTTTGTCTCTTTACAAGTATCGCACGCCAGAACGTAGGTGCGTACTTATGTAGCCATTCCGGGCCAGTACAAAAATCGCCTGACTCGCTCTAGCGTTTTGGCATAACCACCATGGACCGTGGTGTTTGCCTCGTGCGCCTGAGCGATCGCAGCTGACGTAAGACTCGATGGAATCCATAACTTCCAGGCCCTGTCTTCAGCAATCGGGTCACCATTGTGAGGCTCTGTGCGCTTATACACGAAACCATCCCTCACGCATACGTCAGGAAGCCGATCGGCGTTCGCATCGACAGTGGACACTAACTCTTTATATTCTTTGCCAGAGAATTCTGGAGAATCCATGTCCACCATGTCCGTATTTAATCCACCATGTCCGCATTAAATACGGACATCGGTGCGACGTCGATCAGCGCATTTAATCCCTCTTCGTATACACGAGAGAGAGCGTCGGGTACAACGTTCAGGCTCCCTCGTCGGTGTTCGATTTTGAAGTCGAACCCTTGGAGTTTTAAACTCCATCTTACCAACCGTCCTTGTAGGTCTTTCTGCGACATGAGCCATTTGAGACTTGCGTGATCCGTAATGATTTTGAACGCAGTCCCTTCTACATAGGCTCGAAATTTTTTCACGCTCAACACAGCTGCATAGCACTCGAGTTCGGTTACGCTGTAGTTGCGTCGAGCGGAAGTGAGCTTCTGTGACATATACGCCACTGGAGATTCCGATCCGTCGTCGTTTTCTTGGAAGAGAACGCTACCCACCCCTGATTTACTGGCGTCGCATTGAATTACGAAAGGCCTCTTAAAATCAGGATTGATTAATAAGGGGGATTTCGTCAACAAGTCTTTCACTAACAGGAAGGAAGTTTGTGCCTCTGTAGTCCAAGCAAACTGGTTGGACTTCTTTAGAGTGTCTGAAATTGGTGAAACAGTAGCAGCAAAGCTGGGAACGAATCGTTGATACCAGCCTGCCATACCAAGGAAGCGTCGTACTTGACGTGCGGACTTAGGCGAAGGGTAATCGACGATGGCTGAAACTTTGTTGGGATCAGTTTTCAAGCCTCCTTCTCCGACAATGTATCCGAGATATTTCACCTCTATCAGACAAAACTTACTCTTGTTGACGTTAATAGTCAAGCCAGCCTTTCGCAAACATTCTGCGACTTCAGCCAATAAAACCAGATGTGAATCGAAATCTTCAGAAATTAACAGCAGATCGTCCAAATATACGAATACCTGCTCCTTCAGCTCGGGTAGGATGACTTTGTCCATCAAACGACACAACCTTTGCGGCGCGTTGCATAACCCAAAAGGCATGCGAGTGTAGTGGTATAGAGGCCGGCCAGGAATGGTAAACGCAGTGTACTCCCTGGATTTGTTCTCGAGAGGAATCTGCCAAAAGGCGTCTTTGAGGTCCAGGCTAGTAATAAAATTGGCACGCGGCAAACGACTTAAGATACCATCAATGTGTGGTAATGGATATGCATCGTTCTTCGTCACACTATTGACTTTGCGCGAGTCCAAACATAGCCTGACCTTGCCTGGCTTCCTCACGAGAACCACAGGCGAGCTCCATGCACTCTGGCTGGTCTCTATAACGCCAAGTGCTCTCATGCGATCGATCTCGTCATGCAAGAGTTTTTGGATCGCAGGAGACACAGGATAATGTCGCTGTTTGATGGGACTTGCATCACCAACGTCTATACTGTGTTGTTCGACGTTGGTCACACCGAGTCCGTATACTTCGTATGATGGAAATTTGGACTTTACCATTTCCAACCTCTTTACATCTGTGGGCGTTAAATGGTGGGCATCCGGAGCTATCAGTTGCGATACAGTATCGGGAGTATCGACCGCGCTGATGATGCTGGGAGCTAGCTGGAAGGTTCGCCAGAAATCTACCCCTAGGTACAATTCCTGCGATAGGCTCGGCACGATGTATAGTGTGATTGGCTTGGTATTACCGCGAAATGTAATATCGGTATCTACCGTGCCCAATATCTTCTGTGCAGCACCATCAGCGGTCTTCACCTCTTGACAGACCGGTCGATACTTCACCTGTGCATCTTGGAGGCGTTGTAGGGAGTTTGCCCCCAGGCAACTGATGCTCGCACCACTATCGAGTAGTCCTTCAACGTCCACTCCGTACAGGGATACCACGGCGTACGGACGTATGTCCAACGGATTGGTAATAATGGTGGAAATTATCGCTTTCTTCTTGGCCCTCACCATCCTCCAGAATGTGCGCATGCGCAAGACTGATTTTTTTCGACTTGCTTCGTTTGCTAACTCAGATATTTCGTTCGCACGAGCGCTTGAAACAGTGTCAAAAATTCATTTTCGCGCCTCCGCATACTCCTTCAAACGCTGATGGTACGGTTTATGAGGATGGGGAGCACTTCGTCTTGAATCACTTCGTTCTGTTATTGTTACAGGCTGTAAACAATCCGGTACCTTATCCACGTCTGTTCCCTTCTGCAGAATCGTGGTAGGTTATCTTAAACTCGTTGAAAAAATAGGTGGGGGTGATTTTACTCTACTAGGGTCTACAAAATTGGGTGAAAATATTTGGGTAGGTAAGTTGAAATTTGGAGGGGACTCTAAAGGGGTATTAAAATGTGATAAAATTGTTTTATTTTGGGATAACTAAATCAAAAGGGGATTGGGAAAAGGTTCTCTCACTACACGGATCGTCTACTACGGTCGGGCCTGATGGTTGGATGTTATTGGGCGTTGTGGTCCCGATAACCCCTCGTCCCTTGTCCCGTTTTTTGACATGCAACGAGTGCATTTCGGCTTGAAGATATCGGCCTTCCCGCATCCGTAACAGAATATAGATCTTGGAATCACTTCGCAATCCCTGTAACCGTGTCCTTCTTTCCTACAATTCCAGCAGGTAAGAGGAGCTCAAATTGCGGCCAAATCTGTATGCACCTCGTCCTCCGCTTCAACAAGCAACGGCTGATCCAGCTCGTGGATTCGAGACTGCTGCCAGGTCGCTGAGCGGGTGGCTCTTCTCACCTCCTCGAATCGGGTCACTAAGAAACGAAGCTCGATCAGAGTTCTCGTTTCATGGAAACAGATTTGTTGTTGAGTATGACCCAGCAAATTTCCTCGAAGCAGGTCCACGAACTCTGGCTCCGGCATATGGGTGCGCAGCAGGGTACGCAAGACAGTCAGATCTTGCTCGAATGACAAGAAAGTTTCGTTTGGAGACTGACGCCTTGCAAGCATTTGCTTGCGCACCTCCCAATCTGAGCTGTGCTCTCCCCAAGCATGCAGAAATATCGCTTTCAGTGATTCCCAAGATGACTCATCATTGGACGGTCTCCACAGCCAATACTACTGGTTAGGCTTACCATCTAACAACAGATGGAAATTCTGGGCCAACAGGTCCATGCGACCGCCCAGATCTCCCCTAGCTAAAGCCTCGGCCCTGAAGACCAACTCTTCCGCTCGCAAAGAATGGCTATCTCCGCTAAACCGCAATCGCCAATGACGAATTGGGCTGCCATGATTACGTTGTCTATAATTTGGGCCGTTGCCATTGCGGTCGCCCATCTGAGCGGTCGCATGGACCTGTCGGCCCCGAACTTGCATGTGCCCGTCCAGTGCATCGCGACGGTTTGGTGGTGGTGGAAAATTATAATCAGTGCCCACATTAGGTCTTTGTGGTAATTGTTCACGTGGAACGGATTGATATAAAGGTGGTGGTGGAATACCTGTGTTGAGGTTGACCCTTGATGGTTGCTGTGCCAATTCCTCTCGCAACAACGATCTAATAAGGTATATCAAACGGTCCACTCCTGGCTCGCTTGCAAGCCCCATGGGCATTGCGTTCAAGTCTGTGGGCGTCTGCGTGTCGTGAATATCAGCCCACCTCACTCTACTATCTCCCAGCACATCCGAAGGCTTGGCGGTCAGTACCTGCGTACTTCGTTCTTGTACGACTGAACCATCTGGAGCGTAGAGAGCTCGTCCGCCCCCTGTCTCGAGAGTAAGATCCAAATTTAGCCTCGGAGGCGAAACTACTTCGTTTTGAGACTCCTGGCCCCTGAGTTGCGTCTGGCTTCTTGTCACCGCGCCGACTCGAGCGGACGCGCCCTCTACGCCATGCGTAGGCCAATAATCTTGAGAGCCCAGATGTCCACGGCAGTTGGGACAATTATGATTGTCCACGACCCACCTTTCCAGGCATCCTCTGTGAAATTGGTGGCCACATTTAGTCCGCACTTCATTTGCCGCGTCTATGCTCTCCCTACAGGTGGTGCAAATTCCATTTGCGCCCGTCGGCGAGTGCAACAAGGACATGATTTATGGTCGAGCGAGAAAGAGAAGATACCGTTAAAGTAATCAAGCGCTACGCAAGAAAGCGAATGAGCGATAACCTGAATGACTGCGTGCGAGTCACATATACACCCCCACAAGAACTCTATCCAATGATATGACTCACCAAGCTGACCATAGTTAAGATAAGCTTGACAATAAAGATAAGTCCCAGACATAATAATAATAACTATATTGGACCAGATAATATTTCATTAGCTGGACCCAAAATATGCATACCAATCATTTTAAGAATAATTGCAGACGCATCCGTCAGCAAAAGATAAGGAATGTAACGGCCACAAGAATTGTTAGTGGACCGAGCCTTCTTAATAAGTAAGATAGAAAGCTAAGATTAGTCTTAATTTGGAATTCATTCAGGAATCATCTAATAAATAAAAGTCTCCCAAAAATAAAACCAACTCTTTTATTTTTGGCAACGATAGATACCAAGTATCTAACTGGCGCAGTCGATCGTCTAAGGAGGGAGGAACCTTCTCAGATATAAACCAACGCACCGCGAATAAGTAAAGTGAAAAAAAAGTGATTTAATAAAATTAGGATCTATAGAAAGGATCCGAGCTGAATTTTCAAAGAATTCGCTCCCTGCCAAAAGTGAAAATTTTGAGCAGGATTAATAATAAATAAAAGTGAACTAATAAAATTAGGATCTATAAAAAGGATCCGAGCTGAATTTTCAAAGAATTCGCTCCCTGTCAAAAGTGAAAGTTTTGAGCAGGTATAATAATAAAGGCTTAATCAGTGCCACAAAACTGAAAACTTAATTTCGAGAGAGATACTCTAGTCTCCCTTAAAACAGTCCAAAAATAGAGGACCACATCGAAATTATAATAAAAACAAAACTGAAAACTTAATTTCGAGAGAGATACTCTAGTTTCCCTTAAAACAGTCCAAAAATAGAGGACCACATCGAAATTTTAGTAAGGCTAAGAATATAAAGTCTCCTGGTACTTCAACCAGAAAAGTGGAAAAAAAATATAAAAATAAAAGAATCCTAAGCGATCAAAGCTACTACGAAGATTCAAGGAAAATCTAAATTTTCAAGAACCATGGCACAAATTGCATTCACCTTCGAGGAATTAATCAAAGAGGCAAGACACCTATCAACATACAACGGAAACAATGAGGAAACAAACCTGCAAGGATGGCTAGTAGCAGCAACAAATATACTAAAATTTGCAGAAGTAGGACCACGAAAGGAACATATTTACTCCATAATCAAAGGGAAACTACAAGGGAAAGCAGCAGATGTCGCAATCAGATTTACAACGACAAATCTGGAGGAACTAAAAGCAGCCCTTAATCAAGCATTCGGTATAACGCAACCATACCATACTATTATAAACGAAATTCATAAAGTAAGTTTCAATAGAGATACAAAATTTGTTTATGATAAATTAAACTATTTATTGAATAAAATTAATACTAAATACGTACAAGATGTAAACCCAATACAAGTACCCGAGTTTTGCCCACTACGGAATGAGCAACTCGTACTTAATAGATTTAAGTCATGTATTCCCGAATATAAGACATTTCTTATAGAAGCGAGAGGATGTACCACTCTTCTGGGTGCATACAATACCTTACAATCATGTGAACAAAACCAAAAACAGTATTATACTCAAAATAGAGAGAACAATAAAAATTCAAACGATAAGAATATAAATAATTATTACAATCCAAAAAACTTTGCACCAAGGCAAAACTACAATCCAAATAACTTTGCACCAAGGCAAAACTATAACAATTCAAATAACTTCGCACCAAGGCAAAACTATAACAATCCAAATAACTTCGCACCAAGGCAACACTATAATTACAATCCAAATAATAATTATAATCCAAATAATTCTTTACAAAGACAAAATAATTACAACCCAACAAGGCAAAATAATTTTAACCAAAATACAAATCAGTACAGACAAAACAAAAACCCATTTTCAAACCAAATTAGTCGAAATAATGTTGAACCAATGGACATAGATCAAACTGTAAATTTTCGGGAACAAGCCTCGAAACCCGCCCTCTTCCAATAACATATTTAGAAATAGATCAGGTAAAGTTACCTATATTAATTGACACAGGGTCATCGATATCAGCCATAGACTATAATTACTTCCCAAATCATCAACAAATAAAATTAGACACACCAATTAAAATAAAAGGTGTAGGAGGTCATAATATGATAAAAACCAAAATAAAAACCAAAATGCCTAAAGAATTCAAAATGCCAGAAAACTATGAGATTTTGTGGAACACTATGGATTTCACAAATAATACATTTAAAGGAGTAATTGGACAAAACTTATTAATCCCATTTAACGCGCAAATAAATGTAGGCGCAGGTCACTTCGAAATCGGTAAAGAGAAAATTCAATTCATCTACGCCGCACCACCAGAAATAGGATTTCAAGAAATAGAACCAACAGAATCATTTGACAAGCTATACAAAGATCTGAACCATGAGGAAAAGGAAGCATTAGCAAACATTCTAAAAAATTATAAGGATATATTTTACGAAGAAGGAATCAGTCTTTCATGCACCACGCAAACAGTACACAGTATTGTTACAAAAAGCAACAAACCAATCTATGCAAAAATGTACAGATTTCCACAGTGTCATGAAGAAGAAGTAGAAACCCAAATAGAGGATCTACTGACGCAAGGAATTATTAAAAAATCTAGTTCCCCGTACAATTCTCCAGTATGGATCGTGCCGAAGAAATCGGATAATTCAGGAAAAACTAAGTGGAGAATGGTAATAGACTACAGATCCCTAAATGAAGATACGATTGAAGATAAGTTCCCCATACCTAATATCGACGCATTATTCGATAAATTAGGAAAATCACAATACTTTACTACTCTGGACCTAGCAAAAGGGTTCCACCAAATAACTGTTGATAAGGCAGATCAGCACAAAACAGCATTTAGCACGAAACAAGGACATTATGAGTTTATTCGTATGCCCTTCGGACTTAAAAATGCACCAGCAACATTTCAAAGAATGATGAACGAAGTACTCTCAGAGTATATAAATCGGATATGTGTTGTCTACCTTGACGACATATTGATCTTCGCGACCTCAATTCAAGAAATGGAAACTAATATTAAACTTATATTTAATACTCTAAGGAAACACAACCTAAAAATACAAACCGACAAATGTAAATTTTTCTCAAAATCCACAGAATATTTAGGTCACACTTTAACGACCGAGGGTATCAAACCCAACTCAAATAAAATAACGGCAATGCAGAACATAAAAATTCCCAGTACCACTAAACAAATAAAATCATTCATAGGAATGACTGGCTATTATAGGAAATTCATCCAGAACTACGCACACATAGCAAGCCCCCTAACTAACGCTTTAAAGAAGGATAAAAAAATTGATATAAACGATCCTAAATATGTAACAGCGTTTGAAAAACTAAAAAAACTAATAACAAATTACCCGACCTTGCGATACCCAGATTTCAAAAAATCATTTTTATTAACAACTGACGCGAGCAATCAGGCAATTGGAGCGGTTCTTTCCCAAGAAGGTCACCCAATATCATTCGCAAGCAGAACATTAAACGAACACGAAAAAAATTACGCAACAATTGAAAAGGAACTATTGGCAATAGTTTGGGCAGTAACATATTTTAGACCTTACCTTTACGGTATAAAATTTAAAATTCGCACAGATCATAGACCATTAATTTGGCTCCATAATTTCAAAAAAGCGAACTCAATGATACAAAGATGGAAAATTAAATTAAATGAATATAATTACGAAATAGAATATGTACAAGGAAAAGATAACTTGATAGCGGATTTTCTAAGTAGAATCAAAAATGGAGAAATTTGTACCAATGACATAACAGATAAAAGAATAAAAGAAGAAACTACAAACATGATGGAAATAGATGATAACTACGATATAGCAGAAAAAACAATGAAAGAAGAAATAACGAATACAATGGAAATAGACGATAATATGAGTGTAGATGCTACTATACATTCCGGGGTAGAAGATTTACACGACCACATACCGATCAAGGATATCATAGTAAATATTTACAATACTCAAATTATCATAGTAGAAAAAAAGAATAAAGAAATAGGAATAATAAATGGAAAAAGGAAAATATATATAGATAAAGAAGATATAAATAAGAAACTAATTAAAGACATACTGAGACGATATATGAAAAATAAAAGAACCATAGGAATACACACGAAATTAAATGACCACGAGTACAATAAGGTACAACAGGATGTCATAGAACTATATAAAAATAGTAAAGATTTAAAATTTATAAGATGCTCAAAAGAAGCAAAAGATATTAAAACTGAAGAAGAATGCATAACATTAATAGAGAAGATACACAAAGAAACTAATCACAGAGGAATATGGGAAAATTACGCTGAATTAAAAGATATATATTATTATAAAAAGATGACGAACCTAATAAATAAATACATTAATAATTGCGACATATGTAACATCGCAAAATACGATAGACAACCCTTAAAAATTAAATTCATGAAAAGCGAAACACCTAAAGATATTAACGAAGTAATACATATCGATGTATTTACAATTCAACAGAAATACTTTTTTACCACAATCGACAAATTCTCTAAACACCTTTATATAAAACCAATCATGGATAAGAACTCCATAACATTTATACAAACAATACGAGAAAGAAACGCCAATATGGGAAAATCAAAGAAAATAATAGCGGACAACGAATTCGATATGTTGAACATCAAAGATTTTTGTAGAACAGAAGGAATAGAGCTACATCTTTGCACTTCAAACTCGCATACAGGAAATTCTGATATGAGCAGATGCCACAGCACATTACTGGAACATTTTAGAATACTATCTCTAACATCAGAAGAAAAGGACACAGAATCACTAATATTTTTAGCAACAGAAAAATACAATTCAACAATCCACTCAACTACACAAACTAGACTATTAGAGATTCAGTCTGGAAAAATCCCAAAAAACGAAGTATACAACAAACTAGAAGAGAAAAAAGGTAAATGGTTGAACTACCATAACAGGAAAAGAGAAGAAATCCCAAATATTAATGAAGACGAATATTTGCAGAACTACAAAGCAAAAAGGCATAAGACCGAACCAAGATTCAAGAAAATACAATTATACACAAATGAAAACAAATACGTTACGAAGAAAAATCATAAATATCATAAAATAAGCGCGGATCATCTTAGAAGACCCAAAAGATTTACACCTATAAAACCTACGAGATCAATACCAATAGAAGAGCCAATAACGAAGAAAGAAACGAAAAACAGATTACAATTAACCGAATCAGATCTAAGAACTTTAGACCCAAAGACATGGCTAAACGATAAAGTAATAGATAAATACCTACAACTAATTCAAGAAAATATAGATGGAATACATTGTTTTAGCGTTTACTTTATACAAACACTAAAACAGAGAGGATACGAAGGTATAAAAAATTGGACAAAGAAATGTAATATTTTCGAAAAAGACAAAATATTTTTCCCAATTAACGAAAATGGAAATCACTGGACGTTAATATATTATGATGTAAATGCAAAGACATTACATTACATCAACCCCATGAACGAGAAAAACTACATAGATACGGAACTAATAAAAAGTTATCTTGAAACAGAACACAAGTACCAATTGAAAACGGAATTAAAACTAAAACCTACCAAATATATAGAAGAAAACCCAAAACAAAACAATTCATACGACTGTGGAGTATTCACATGTATTACAGCAAAATTACTAGCTCTAAACCAAAAATTAGATCCAACCCATTATACAAATGCTAGACAGACAGTACTTAATGAGATATCTACAGACTATATTAAAACGACATAGACAAACTGACATAGACTTAACGAGTGAAACATTTTTTTTTTCACAGACAAGGACGAGAACGGCTAAACTGACAACACTAATATTTCTAATAATATTAAACATACAACTGACAAATTCAATAATGACAATAGAAAACATTAATAACCAAGCAGGTTACGCAGAAATTCAAACCACATCAGTACAGCTAGTAAGAACTAGACAAAAGATTTTACATATAATAGATATCAAAATACTACGAGAAGTAATAGAATCGTTAGAGGAAAATTTTAAGATAATACAAAATAAAGACAATGAAATATCCATAAAAACAGAATTAAATATAACTAAACATAAGATGAATACATTAATACCACATAGGCATAGGAGATCATTATTTCCAGTATTAGGAATAGGATTTAACTGGTTATTTGGAACCATGGACGAAATTGATAAAGCAGAAATCCAAGAATTTATAAGAGTTTCAAATATAAACCAACATAATGTTATAAACAATTTAAACAAACAAGTAACAATCAATGATAGTTTCAACAAAACCCTATATCTATTAAAAGAAGAGATTCAGGAAAACAGAGGCAAAATAAAAGATTTATTACAATATTCAGCAACACAGTTGAAGTATTTGAGAAACGAAATTATTTATATTAAGTTAATGATTCAATTAAAATCAATAGAAAACCACTTGGAACTAATTCAAAACAGCATATCAGTAGCAAGAAATGGAATAACTTTAGCAAGTATTTTAAGTAATGAAGAAATCGACATGTATAACATAGATCTCGGAAAACTAAAAAACATAAAGATATCTATCGGAAGAAACGATAATGAACAAATAATACTAGCTATAAGCATACCAATCATGGTAGACCAATGTAAAACATCAATAATTGTACCCTTACCTAATAAGGACCACATAGAATTAAACACAGATCAATTTAAAATATGTAAATTAGAAAATAAGACATATGTAATCACATCGGAAACAGATGTAAACCAATTAAAAACATTTAAAATTTGTGAAGAAAAATGCGATGGAAGATTTAATAATCAAACCACAATCAAAGAAATCGAAAATGGTTTAGTACTAATAACTAATGCACGAAAACTACCAATTTCATCTAATTGTAACAACAGGGAAACTTACCTTGATGGGCATAATATAATAAATTTTAATAATTGCACAATTAAAGTAAACTCAGTAGAATTCACGAATAAATTTGAAACATTTACAGAAAAATTTTCAATCCATTTGGACAAGGAAATAAAATATAATAAAAACATTACATTTCATGACATCATAATGGAACATAGAGACAATATTGAAAAAATTCAAGAAATACATGCAAAAAAAATATTTCACATAACAGCTGGCATATCGAGTTCAATTTTAATTATTGCAATAACTGTTATTGTAATAATAATACTCATTATAATAAAGAAAAGAAAAAATATAAAAATAAATATTGAAAATGTAAAGATCGAGGACGACCTTAAACTTAAGGAGGGAGGAGTCACATATACACCCCCACAAGAACTCTATCCAATGATATGACTCACCAAGCTGACCATAGTTAAGATAAGCTTGACAATAAAGATAAGTCCCAGACATAATAATAATAACTATATTGGACCAGATAATATTTCATTAGCTGGACCCAAAATATGCATACCAATCATTTTAAGAATAATTGCAGACGCATCCGTCAGCAAAAGATAAGGAATGTAACGGCCACAAGAATTGTTAGTGGACCGAGCCTTCTTAATAAGTAAGATAGAAAGCTAAGATTAGTCTTAATTTGGAATTCATTCAGGAATCATCTAATAAATAAAAGTCTCCCAAAAATAAAACCAACTCTTTTATTTTTGGCAACGATAGATACCAAGTATCTAACTTGCGTGCAGTAAGAAGGAGCGAATAAAGAACGACTGATTGCTGAGCGATGGAAAAAATAAATTGAATAGCTGAATGCAGTATAAGAATAGAAAATTAAATGAATGTTTGTACGAATGCCTATTTGATTGTGTGATTGTTACCAAATTGCTGAATAGATGGCTATTGTACGAATTCTGAGATGATCGACAGTATAAATGAATAACTTTGATCGCAAAATTAAATGATCAAGTGACGAATAATTGCGCAAATGTGAATGCACCAATGTATGATAAAATTGCAGCGTGTAAATTCGAACGAATGTATGATTGGTCGTATATACAAAAAAAAAGAATGAGTGATTTTATGGTGTAACCTGAGTTCAAACAATTGACTGCTGATACGAATGAACAAGTGTTTGTAACGTGTGATTGTTGACCATTGAGTGTAAATGCATAAATATAAATGGAATTAGAATTAAAAAAATGAATGCTTGTACGAATGATTTATGAGTGAACTATGATGTAAAATGAAAACCGTAAGAGTGAACTAATACTCGAATGTACGATAGAAAGAATTTTTTGAGTGTATGAATCTTGACTGGAGAAAAAAAAATCTGCCAACAGTCTGGGCGCAACTGTATTATTTTTCCGGCAGAAGTTTAGAACGCGTTCAATTCGGGGATGCGGTGTATGTTACTATGTGACTGAAAACCTAACAAAAAGTTCGGGAAGCTTTTAGAAAAGAGTGTAACATATGAATTAAATAATTGGGTCATATTCCCGGATGCGGTCTAGAGGTTGAAAAAAACAAAACTTAAAAATAGGTGATTATTAAACAAACCTGGGGAAGTGAAAAGATTTTCGATATCTGATCAGACCTTAGAAACATGGTGGAATTCATGAAAAAGTATACAACCAGTTTACACCCTCTAAGGGGTCGAATTTCAAAAAATCTTGAAAACAAGTTCTTGGTATTCACATGAAGAATCCGTAGAATAAAAATGAATTCAATATTTCAAAAAAACTAGTAGATATGACGAAAATCGTGAAAATATATGCATTTTATATTAACTGATATTTTTTTTTGCCCCCCTTCTGAACGCCAATGAATATTTGAATTTTTTCTTATCAGAACTACTCTTCTAGTTAATTTACATATACCTACCGAGTTTCAACTTCCTAGCATAAGTCGTTCTGAAGTTAGGGAAAGCACCCCCCACCACCGTACCATACTACCCCTAAAAAAAAAAATTATTTTTCCACCATGCCACTACTATAGCTTTATCTAAATACCAAGTTTCAGCTTTCTATCATTATAGATTCTTAAGATGTAAGCTTTGGAACTTTTTCTTTCTCAACCATCCCCACCCTCACCCTCTACACCCACACCCCCAACCTTTTTTTTCCCTACTTTGGTTTTATTAGGCCTACTTCTGGTAAAAATTTGAAACATCCATCTTACACTGTTATTGAGATATGAATCGTGTTATTTTTGAAAAATTCTAGTCCCTCCCACTTCCGTGCTCCTCCACCCCCTTCAAAGATTTTACTTTGAGCAATCTTTATTTATTAATCTTTATAATAAAACCGAATTTTGTTGTTCTGGTCCAATTAGTTTGTGAGATATCATAATCTAAAGATTTTCGCCCCCCACCCCCGTACGCTATTACCCCTACCCAAAAATTTTGTTTCAATCTACTCTCCTAGTATAACTACAGATATTTGTTAAGTTTTAATTGATTGCCATTAAGGGCTTAGGAGATATAGATTTTAGAATGTGTCGATCTCGGCATTTTTGCGTTTCGGACGCATTATTTCCCCCTCCACTCCCACACCCCTTCACCCATATCTGTTTTTTTTTTGCAAATGGGTCCATTATTAAAGCTCTATAGAAATTCTAAGTTTCAGCCTCCTAACACAAGCGGTTCCTGAGATCTAGAAACCAAAATTTTTCGTCTAAAACGCTTACCCCGCCTTCCCCCCTACACCTCCTTCCCTGAAAATAATGTCAATTCAAGGGGTCCACCAAGTCTATTCTTAAAAAATTTTTTAATTTAATAGGTCCACTGGTTTGAGAACTACGAGCCTTCAAAGGATTTTGCTTGGGGCGTGGGGCGGTCGACGTACGGCGTACGGCGTACAGACGGAGTGAAAATTTTTATTGCTTTTTTCGCATCTACTAGTCATGAAACGTGGAAAAAAAAATGTTGTGGGTAGCAAATTTTTTTTTTTTTAAATCGATAACAATACTGTATTATAAATAATACAGTAAAATCATATGCGTGATTATTACCGAATCTATGTCTGAGTAACGGTATGTACGAAAACGATAGACTGAATAAACAATTGTGTTTTGAATTGTCGCATGAACGTTGAAACGACGGTATGACTGTATATCTGAGTAGATGATTGTATGGATATAATTGATTGTGCGAATGTACGAACCAGTGTATGTTGGATTTCAAAAAAAACCGAGAACAAAATATATTGAACGACTGATTTTACGTGTGAAAAAAAAATTAAATTCACCCAATTGACTGTTGATACGAATATACGAGTGATTGAAAAAAAAAATTATTGTTGAATGATGAAATGAATATTCAATGTGTAATGACGTGAATACTCGAATGTATGGACGAATGAATCTTAGATTGAATGAACAACTTTATTGTGTGAATGTAACCAACGAATCAAAAAAATGAAAGATATGTATATATTTGTTAAGAGTTTGTTGTTCTTTCCAGTGTCAGTGGAGTGAAGCTCCAATACGAAATCCCCGACTGTTGATTGACCGTAGTACTTGACGAATTTTTTGGAAAGAACTTTCACTGGAGAGGCCAGTTTATCATAAGATTTTGTGTTGGACTAGGTCCGAAGGAGCTGTTTCGTCATCGGAATGCAGAAGACTCTTCAGAGGGTGTATTCTAGCCAACTTCCGAAACACCCTGACAGCTGGTGGAATTGCTGAGGCAAATTCTATATAGCCACATCGTAATCCAAGTTCATTTCCACGAATAATGTAATCGGGAACTCGCCGGACATCTACCTTATACTAAAGGCGGGACGTATATGGCTATGAAATGGTTGTAACCTTGGATAACCATATGGCTATGAATCTTGAAAATCTGTTGTTAAGTCCGGGGCCCAGTGGGTCCAACGCAAAACTTATTTTTACCAATACTTTTATGTTACTAGTTTTTCATGGTCATGCTACCATTGAAGCTATTAAATGTTAAGAGTTTGTTGTTCTTTCCAGTGTCAGTGGAGTGAAGCTCCAATACGAAATCCCCGACTGTTGATTGACCGTAGTACTTGACGAATTTTTTGGAAAGAACTTTCACTGGAGAGGCCAGTTTATCATAAGATTTTGTGTTGGACTAGGTCCGAAGGAGCTGTTTCGTCATCGGAATGCAGAAGACTCTTCAGAGGGTGTATTCTAGCCAACTTCCGAAACACCCTGACAGCTGGTGGAATTGCTGAGGCAAATTCTATATAGCCACATCGTAATCCAAGTTCATTTCCACGAATAATGTAATCGGGAACTCGCCGGACATCTACCTTATACTAAAGGCGGGACGTATATGGCTATGAAATGGTTGTAACCTTGGATAACCATATGGCTATGAATCTTGAAAATCTGTTGTTAAGTCCGGGGCCCAGTGGGTCCAACGCAAAACTTATTTTTACCAATACTTTTATGTTACTAGTTTTTCATGGTCATGCTACCATTGAAGCTATTAAATGTTAAGGGGCAAAGGGGCAAAGGAGCTAAACGCTCGGGTTCATCTTCATAAATTGGCCCTTAGCCTATCATCATCAAATCAAAGAGGAAAAAAAAACCGAACAACGAGAAAACATAATAAAACCTAAATTCAAAAAAAAATCATGCAAGAAAATCCAAAAAAAAAACATATATAATAGAAACTCACCCCTTTGATTTTGGTTTTGACTTCTAGTTCACGTTCATTTTTCCTTTTTTTTTTTTTTTTTTTTTGTTTTTTTTTTATTGTAATTGTTTTAATTATATTTTTTTATTTCTTTTGAGGGGTACTTATTTTTAATTAATTACATTCCGTCCCGTCCTTGTCATGTCATGTCTTTTATTAATTTAATTTAATTCGTAATTGCTTTTTTTTTATATTATTTAAGAATTTTAGTAAAAAAAAATGGTTTTAATTCTCCATTCATTTTGTTTTCTTATTAGTTTTCATAATTAACTTTATTTAATTCGTAATTTTTATTTAATTCGTAATTCTTTTTTTCTCTTGACAACTTTTCGATTTCCAAGCGATTAAGCGATTTCACGACAATGAGGCAGAACGAAGATCATCTTAAATGTTTCGCGAACAGTTGTTCATCGGTCCGATGATTACTGCACTCAGCTCGGAAGCAACACTCTTAATTCTTAATTGCCCGATATTAATGCCCATCACATTTTGTGAAATAAGAAGACAGAATCTTTTCAGAAATAACATAATTACTGAATAAGTAATAGTGAATAAACATTAAAAGTTATTTGGAGTTGTTGAAATAAAATATGAATTTTAAACTGAACGTGATATTTTCAACATTTAATTGTACTTTGCTTTCTAACACTCTATTTTTTTCCTCGTTTATTATTAATTTTTGTTTCCCTTTTCTATTACATTAAAAATTTTCACTTTAAAATTCATTTAGGTTTGCTTTCTAACACACTATTTTTTTCCTCGTTTATTATTAGTTTTTGTTTTCCTTTTCCGGACAAACTACTTATTTCGGGAATTATCACGAAAACTTTTCAATTTAGCAACCCAGTCACAGCACGCTTCCAACAACACGAGAAGTATTCACACCTTCAAGAATTACCGCTAGAACCTTATTAAGATGCGGTCCCCCGAATACTAATTGGCCTTGATAATTGGAGGCTCGGCATTCCGCGCTGATTCGTGAAGAATTATCCATTTTTGGTTAAAGTCCCCCGATATGTGCATAAGTTCAACAAGTTGTTACAACAAAGAAACCTCTCATTAAAAAAACAGCGCAGCCGATCGGTTTCCGAAAAATCTGGCGCGGTTAAGGAAACTTCCGAGTTAATGGGAAAACAGGTTTTATGAGTTTTTTTAAGCGCACCAATCACATGAGCAGCATTAACCAATATTATTTCCGATTAGCTTTATCGCCACACCCAAAATCATCGTTTTACAGTCCCGAGCGATATCACAACCGATAAAACACGCACGAAAGGTTTTAGAATGCAGAACCCGAACTCAGTTGACAGCCATCTTCCAATTACTTCCTCCTCGATCTTTTTCTGTCAACCTCGAACGACGCGCTTTTTCCCGCCAAAAATCCGAACCGCACCCACACCAACGAAAAACCATCTCTCCCGCGTGAAGTTGGTCGCAGTCGAGCTGCCACGATCACAATTCATTGCAGGGTTGAACTGCAATCGCAACAGCTCCACATAGACCTTTTAGCTTTTTACCAGCGGCGACACCACTCTGGGTCACGATTGTGCCACGAAGTTTCCGGAATTGTACATGACATTACCGCACAAAATTATTGTTAATATTTAGCTTTTCTCGAATACAACAATTGGAGTCGAGCGAGCACTCAAAAGTTCATTTACCACCAACTTCACTCTCAACTCAACGAAATTATGCCAATTGTTACCGTTGGTTTGTTAGGTAAGTCTGGTAACACTAAATTACAAAGGATTTATGCATGACTGGCAGCACTTTTAAATTATTGACAGCAGATTGAACTCATGTCCGTTTCAACTTCAGATTAGTTTTATCTGTGAGTGGAAGCGGACCTGTTTAAGGAGGTGAGTGGTCGCTGTGTTTTGTTGGTCGAGTGTTTGCCTATTGTGTTTGTCACAAGAGGAGGTGTTGTGTTTGTCACGGCACGAGTGTAGTTTAGGCGCGTTTGTCGCGACAAGTTCAAGTGAGTGTGTGCGTCACGAGTTTGTCTCGTGTCGCCCCCGATCGGGTTAATTTGGATCGTGTTGGTCCTGATCGGGTGTATGTGTGTGTGTGTGTGTGGTAACCGCTCCTGAGTCTGTGACTCACCATTTGTTTATTTTACAGACGCTGACAAGTGAACCGAGGGAAAAGGGACGGAAACTGACGGGACCGTAGTAATTTGGCAGTTAAATGGTGTTTTAGTTTGTGTAGCCATTTTGTAAGCCGTTTAATAAAGAGTTTGAATTTTAAAATAAAAAATACAGTTAATATCTCAGAAGTGGGATTAGGATCAGGATCAGGATTAGGATCAGGATCAGGATCGTGACGTGAAATTAAAGTGAAGTGAATAAACTATATAGACATAAAAATAATAAAATAACAATGGCGTCTTGGACGGAAGAAGACTCCCCGCTACCGAAGCGCAGTCGTATGAGGCAGTTAAGTGAAAGCCGTGAGGTTGCGGAGCAGCGAAATTTGGGTGAAGTTTTGGGAAATTTCATGCGGAACGTGAGTTCAAATAGTGCTAGTCGTGCCGAAATTGTAGGTAGTAAAGCGATACCGCTATTTTGTCCGGACGATGATGTTCAGGATATGGCTCGTTGGATAACGAAAATCGAAGAATTGCGTCAAATACATGGGTGGAATGATGTGACTACGTCTTACTATGCAACAAGCAGGTTAAGCGGGTATGCAAGCACGTGGTATTCAAGTTTGCCTAGCATAAACTATACTTGGGAGGAGTGGAAAGAAAAGCTTCTACGCGCATTTCCGAGCCAATGCGACTTTGCGAAACAGCTTGATGCAATGACTGTTCGGACCTGGAACAGAGGTGAACCAATAATTAAATATTATTACGAGAAATTAGCTCTGCTCAATAGCTGCGAGATTTTTGGTCGAAAATCTGTCTCATGTTTAATTGCTGGCATCCGAAACCCAAACATACAGGCAGCAGCTAGGGTTGGAAATTACGAATATCCGGAAGATCTGTTGAAGTACCTGAAAACGGTACAGGAGGGAGTGTTGGAGAAAACAGCATTTAATAAATCGGATCACTACAAAAATAAAATGCAATACACCGAGCGTCATCGAGAGAAGAAGACGGAACATCTACCTGCAGTTCGTCAGTATGCGGTACCGGGCTCAAGTGATCGA
The DNA here is from genome assembly GCA_949128065.1 of Beris chalybata. Taxonomy (NCBI): domain Eukaryota; kingdom Metazoa; phylum Arthropoda; class Insecta; order Diptera; family Stratiomyidae; genus Beris; species Beris chalybata. The sequence continues at coordinate 100,409,347 of OX421894.1, forward strand.
CGTAAATGTTATGGATGTGGTAGTAAGACACATTTAATGTCGGAATGTCCGAATAAACCACCCTACTGTGAGAAGTGTAAACGGCGCCATCGAGGCAGTTGCAGTTCAACATCGCGCAGCAATGCAGAAGTATTGACGTCAACAACTACAACGAAAGGTGAGAAATACTTTCAGGATATTTTTGGAATGAATCAAGTGGTAGGGGCGTATATAGATTTGGGTGCGAATTGCAATACAATTACGCAGGATGTAGTAAAATCACTCGGGTTAGATATTGAAAATGAAATAACTGATATAAGTGGCTTCGGAGGAGGTAAGGTCAAGTCGCTTGGCGTAGTGAAAAATGTAAAAGTGTGTGTGGATCAAGCAGAAGTGTTTACTGATTTTCTTGTCGTACCGAATGATGTACAGAAAATCCCAATAATTATCGGACAAGCTGTAACTGAGCAAGAAAATGTATATGTCTATAAAGATCACAACTGTATATGAATTTTCATTTCCTCCTAATAAAGTTTGTCTCTGGGCAGGAAAAGCAGTTGTGATACCACCAAAACATTCAGCAAACATCGAATGTATAGCTGATCAAATTGGCGACGTGTTAGTCAATTCGAGTGTTAGGATGAAGGATCATAATGAACATTTTTTACCCCGTTGTATAACGAGAATTAATGAACGTAAAGAGTGCATTGTCCAAATAATAAACATGATATAAAGTTGCTAGATATAAAGTTGCTAGATATAAAGTTTAAAGTCGTGACTGACTGTAGTGCTGTCAAAGCAGCAGCAAATAAAAAGGATAATGTACCAAGAATAGCAAGATGGTGGCTACTTTTACAAGAACTTACGTTTGAAGTGGAGCACAGGTCAGGTGATCGCATGCAGCATGTGGATGCTTTAAGCAGAAATCCTGTAAGTAATGTGGCTGTGGATTTGGACGACGAATTTGCAATACTACGGATTGAAGACAGAGATTGGGTATTGGCCGGTCAACTCAGTGACGCGAAGATAAAATTGATCCATGAAATTCTTGAACGAAGACCAGAAACCGACTACGAGCGTACAATTCACATTAGTTATACGTTGGAAAATGGACGTGTTTATAAATTCAACGGCGCTGAAAAACAGTGGGTAATTCCTAGGTCCATGCGGAGCCAAGTTGTAAGGGCAGCTCATGATGACTTCGGACATTTTTCAGTAGATAAAACTTTGGATAAAATACGGGAATCCTATTGGTTTCCACAAATGCGACGTTATGTGACGAGATATATTAAAAGTTGTATACCATGTCTTTATCATAAAAAACCGAAAGGGAAGCCACAGGGGTTTCTTAATCCAATTGCTAAGGATAGTACACCATTCCATACTATCCACATAGATCATCTGGGACCATTCGTTCGAAGTACGCGCGGTAATCAATATATTATTGTTGCAGTGGAAAGCTTCACAAAATATACGATAATGCGTGCTGTTAAAACCACGAAAACTCTGCCAGTATTAAATTTTTTGGATACAGTTTTGGGTACATTTGGTACACCGAATCGAATAATAACCGATAAGGGTAGTTGTTATACTTCAAAAGCCTTTGAGAAGTATTGTGATGGGAAAGGAATTCAACATATACAAACTGCTGTTTCAACACCAAAAGCAAACGGTCAAGTGGAAAGGTTTACCTCGACTGTTCTCAATTCCTTAGCAACAACTGCCCAAACCGAAGAGCATTGGGATAAAGACTTAAATCAAGTTCAGTTCGCTATGAATAATAGTCTCCATAGTGTGACTAAAACCACTCCTAGTCAGTTACTGTTTGGATATAGGCCAAGAGCACCGTCAGATGCTATATTGTCAAATGCAGTACAGGAACAAAGACCGACAACGGAAAATTTATCAGAACTTCGGGAAGCAGTTGCCAGAAAAATAAAAACAGATCAGGTGAAACAGAAGAAAGGATTTGATAAGCGACGGCGATCTGCTCATCAGTATGAAGAAGGTGATTTGGTGTTAGTTGAAAAAGCAGCCTACGGAGACGGGAAAAGTAAAAAACTACTGCCAAAGTATAAAGGCCCTTTCGTGGTTAAGAGTAAGTTGCGTAACGATCGCTATGTCGTCACGGAATTGCCTGTGGATCTAGTCGGAGCAAGAGAGCGGCCTACGAAAATGTAGAATCTGTTGAACATATGAAGATTTGGAACTCCCGGGATGAATCTCCATCGGAAGAGGATGAACAAAAAGATAGAGAGTACGAAACCGAGGACGGTTGCTAGGTCAGGTTAGCCGAGCTGTTACCGTTGGTTTGTTAGGTAAGTCTGGTAACACTAAATTACAAAGGATTTATGCATGACTGGCAGCACTTTTAAATTATTGACAGCAGATTGAACTCATGTCCGTTTCAACTTCAGATTAGTTTTATCTGTGAGTGGAAGCGGACCTGTTTAAGGAGGTGAGTGGTCGCTGTGTTTTGTTGGTCGAGTGTTTGCCTATTGTGTTTGTCACAAGAGGAGGTGTTGTGTTTGTCACGGCACGAGTGTAGTTTAGGCGCGTTTGTCGCGACAAGTTCAAGTGAGTGTGTGCGTCACGAGTTTGTCTCGTGTCGCCCCCGATCGGGTTAATTTGGATCGTGTTGGTCCTGATCGGGTGTATGTGTGTGTGTGTGTGTGGTAACCGCTCCTGAGTCTGTGACTCACCATTTGTTTATTTTACAGACGCTGACAAGTGAACCGAGGGAAAAGGGACGGAAACTGACGGGACCGTAGTAATTTGGCAGTTAAATGGTGTTTTAGTTTGTGTAGCCATTTTGTAAGCCGTTTAATAAAGAGTTTGAATTTTAAAATAAAAAATACAGTTAATACAATTTACCAATAAATCCCATCCCTGCACCCGAACGAAGTTCGACAATTTTAATGCCAACCCTGCTGTCAAAATTTGTGTGTTGTTTGCTCGACCCTGACTGAAACGTCAAGCGAAGGATTTTTGTTTATAAATAATTCCGATTACGTTTCACGTTGGAAGTGAACTTAAATGTGATTAACGTAAAGATTAAATCCTGCCGACAATACTAGCGTCAGACGTTTCGCTTTCCGTGACCCGTACGGTTCCAAATCAGGTGCTCTCCGACAATCTCACCGATCATCATTTAGCCGTGCACGGGATGAAACCATTCTTCGATCACCCAAACAACAACTCAAAATTGGAGTTTGTATCATTGGTAAGTGAGTCGAATTTTAGTCTTAAGATTCGCAACGACGACGCAACACCATTAGTCGGTTCGCCGCTGGTTTCCCAGCGCCGAACAGACTAAAAAAAGGTCGTCGTGTTCTAGAGTCTCGTGCGCACGACTGAGTGCCGGGCAATAGTAGTTGTGACCCCTCGGATCACTGCCGCAGATCCTTGGAGTGGTAAGTTCCCAGACGTTTGCCGCCTAGATCCTCCAATACATATCGTGAGTTTCCCAGCACACGACGAATCCTGCACTTGGGTTCTTTGCCAGCTTGGCGTTATAAATCTGCGCGGCTGTGGACAAGGAAAAATTTTTTCGGAATACTTCTTGACCTACACAAAATTGTGTTTTAGCAGCACGCAGATTATAACGCCTGCTACTGTCCTCATGTGCGATTGCTGATATAGCATCCGTCGAGTGAAGTCGTAGTGTAGATTAGCTCCCGGTTTTTCGGCGATTAGAAGCGTTTAAAAGTCTTAAAAAATTCTGAAAGTGTAATCGTTGTGTGCGCCCCAGTGTGCCCGACGTGTGGATGATTTTGAATTTTTTGTGCGATTAAAACTCACGAAGTTATAGTGATCTGAGTGTTTTCAGTGTATTTGTTGTTGCTTTTTCAACAAGTGATTAAATTACTTGCATTAGAATTGCTTGAGAAGTGCATTGTAGTGTATAGTGCTACGTACCTTGCGGTACCTGGTACTGTAGGGTATAGTGAGTTTATTAGAAGAGGCTAGTGCGTTTATAGTCTGATTATTTGCAGAGGCTGTCTTTCGAGTGGTGGACCTCTGAGGGGGGAAATTTTTGAGGGGGGAAATTTTTGAGAGGGAAAAAAAAAAAAAAAAAAAAAAAAAATTTTTTTCTTTTGCTTTTCCCTTTTATAAGTGCTGTGAACTTTTGCTGGTGAGTACGATTTTTTTTTTTTTTTTTTTTTTTTTCAAATTCTTCCTTTGATATGAGTAAGGTCCAAAAGGCCAAGAAAACAAAGCGGAAAGAGATAGTTGATGACATTGACAGTAGTTCCAATGAGGGCTACCTCAATCCGAACCGGAAAATAGCAAGTCGTTCGCCGAGCCCTGGACGTAGATTGTCTAACGCGTCGGATATGCATACTGACCAGGAGGTTGCATCGATACAAATCGATTCAGATATGGAGTCGGTATCTAGTGTACATAAGCTACCGCCACCGATGAATGATCTTGTTGTGAGGATACCCCGCTTGAAGGAGCCTAGGATGCAGGTAGCCTTCCGCAAAATGTCGGAGCTTGCATCGCAGCTTGCGACACTTATCATCGATGAAGGTGGATCACCTGATTTTGTCCGCGTGGCGCTAACCCAGATGAAAGCGTACGAGGAGGTGATTGCGGGTGAAATCGCTGAAGTGGAGCGTCTGAATGGACAGCTAAAACAGGCGAATCTGGAAATAGCCTATCTTAGGGCCAAGGCGGATATGAATGCCAAGCGGCAAACCCGGGGTTCCCCATCTGTCGTTGCACCTGCTCGCCCTTCATCGTACGCGTCGACTGCTCGGGCCGGTGCTGTTGCTTCATCTGCTTCTACTGTTTCCCCTGCCGCTGTACCACGGAGAGCTAGAGCGAAGCCGGCAGAAACGTGGTCGGTGGTCGTAAAAAGTAAAAACTCCGACACCTCGCAGCAAGTAATAGCGCAACAGATTAGGAAAGAAATCGCCCCTTCCCTTGGGGTATGGGTCCACTCGGTGACCGACCTCAAGCGTGGTCGTTTCGCAATACGCTTCCCTTCCGAGGCAGAGAGACTTAAAGTCTCTAAGTCCGAGAAGTTTGACCAGTGTGGTCTCGATGTTTCGGTGCCCAGCAAACTAGGACCTAAAATTATGGCCCTGAACGTAGATTGCTTCATGTCTAATGAACTAGTTTTGGCAGAAGTATTTAAAAACAATTTGAAGGAAAGCTTTACTGAAGATCAGTTCAAAGCTGGTTTCAAAATTGTCCGCCGTCCCATCATTGAGGGGCCTGATGCGGTTTCGAATGTTGTTTTTGAAGGCACCGAGGAAATCATCGGTCATATTCTGGCAGCTGACCGTATTTATATCGGCTATTCGGGGTACAGAGTTAGGCCCCATGATGACGTTTTTTCTTGTTTCAGGTGCCTCGGTTTTGACCACGGCATCAACGAATGTAAGGCTACCGAAGACGTGTGTGCTAGGTGCTCCTCCACTGGACATAGGGCCGCTGGATGCACTAGGCCACCGCACTGCCGTAACTGTGAATTTCGTGGGCAACCGGCTAACCATCGTATGATGACGCCTGTGTGTCCAGTATATGCTGCAAGGTTGTTGAGAAGTAAGTCAAACCACTAATATGGCTGTACAACTCATACAGCTCAACTGTCAAAGAGCGGAAGGAGTTATGCATGATCTTGGTGCATGGATGAGTGAATGTGACGTCATATTTGCCTTGCTGCAGGAACCCTGGACCGTCCATGGGCGGGTCAGGGGCCTGCCATCAAATATGCGTATATTTTCTTCGGCGGGAGGAAAATCCGCCATTGTTGTGAATGACGTAAATGTGGAATGTATGCAGGTTGAGCACTTGACGAGTGAGTATGGTGTGTGTGTTTGGGTAAAAGGTGCCTTCTGAGAGATGTGTCTTGTGAGCGTTTACTGCGTGTTTGGTGACGACCTCTTGCCCTATTTAACGTACTTAGATGGTGTTCTGTTACAAGCAAGCAGTCTCCCCATTATTCTTTGTATGGATGCTAATGCCACATCGCCGATGTGGTTCAGCAAGTCCCCTCGTCGTCGTTATAGTAGCCGAAGTCGGCGTCATGGCATTGTCTTGAGTGAATGGTTACTTAGTAACAGTATGCATGTCCTGAATGAACCGAGTGAATGGTATACCTTTGATGGACCAAGAGGCGTTAGTGATATTGATGTCACATGTGTGAATGAGGCAGCAATGGTATACGGGTATGAATGGAAGGTGAAGAATGGTTGGGGACTGAGTGACCACAACCCCATCGAGATCAAGTTGGTCTACGGTGAGGCTGCGGAAGCGAATGTGGAGCCTGCTAACAGAGCATGGCGAACGAAAGGGTGTGACTGGACGGTATATGGAGAGCGAATTTTGGAGGCCACAGCTGAGCAGTCACTCACTGCCTTCGAGCAAATGAGTGTGGACGACCAAATCCAGGCCCTCCAGAGCATAACTGAGAGAGTGAATGATGGGATGTTTACTAGGACTTACAGTGTGAATCCTACAGGGGTTAGATGGTGGTCTGCAGCTCTCGGTAGGAAAAGGAGAGATGTCAGGCGCCTCCGCAAGAAGTTCCAGCGTGCTAGATTAAGTGGGAGTGAGAATGTTGCCCAATTTAGGCTCGCCTTTATGCGAGGTATGCATGAGTATCGCGACTTACTTGCGAGCTCAAGACTGGATGAATGGAGAAATTTTGTTGGGGAAAATGCCGATGATCCGTGGGGTACGGCATACAGGGTTTGCAGGGGTAGAGGCGAAAGGTATGCCATATCCGCACTAAGTGTTGGTGGCAGTCCGCTGCTAACATGGGCCGAATCTGTAGAGGCATTGCTGAATGCTTTCTTTCCTGAGGCTAGGTCTCGGCCGGATCCAGATCTTGACGGCGGGGCAGCGCCCGTAGAAATACCGGCGCTGGGACGCTGGGAGATTGATGTGGCAATGGCTGGGATCAGATCAGGGAAAGCACCTGGATGGGATGGAATGACTGGAGAGATGTTGAAAAGCATCTGGACGGCCATTCCTGACTTCCTTTGGTGTATGCTCAAGCGTTGCTTTGAGGAGCGGGTTTTCCCGGCTCCCTTGAAGATAGCGCGCGTTGTGGTGCTTCTTAAGTCACCGGATAGGATCAGAAGTGATCCTGGGTCTTACAGGGGTATCTCGGTTCTCCCGGCTATGGGGAAGGTCCTGGAAAGGATTCTGGTCCGTAGACTGGAGGACGTGATTGCCGATACGTGGTCTGACAGACAGTATGGTTTCCGCCCCGGTAGGTCTACTGAGGATGCATGGATGTATGTTAAGAATTGTGTGAATGACAGTAGGGCCAAATACGTTCTTGGAATCTTCGTTGATTTCAAGGGCGCATTCGACTACCTGGATTGGGAAGCGGTGAAAGAGAAGTTGCGGGAGAGCGGTTGCCGGGAGGCTGACATTTGGTCAGACTACTTCTCAGGCAGACGTGCTTTCGTCAATGGAGTGCGTGATTGTGTGTGGATGACTGTAACAAGGGGATGCTCACAAGGATCAGTTGCAGGCCCATTTATTTGGAACCTGATGATGAACGAGCTTCTTGTGAACTTATCGGATGAATGTAGAGTGTGTGCATTCGCCGATGACCTTCTTATCCTCATTGAGGAGGAAAGTCGTCTGCTCCTTGAGCGTCGAGGTGCTGCCATTATGGAAATAGTTCATAGGTGGGGGGTTAAAGTGGGCGTTGATGTTTCGATGGACAAGACGGTGACAATGCTGCTTAAGGGCAGACTGTCGCCAAATCGACATCCATCAGTTGTGTATAATGGCAGGTCTCTCCGATACGTGACTCAGGTCAAGTACTTAGGGATCAGATTGGGCGAAAGGCTGAATTTTTATCTGCACCTATCTGAGCTAAGAGATCGGATGCTCACACTAGTATGCTCAATAAGACGAATATTGAGGTGTGAATGGGGACTTGGCCGTAAGGCGGTCAGGACCATTTATGGCGGTCTGTTTGTAGCTTGCGCTGCATATGGATCGTCAGTGTTTGCTGAGTGTATGTTGACTGAACGCGGGAAGCAAATGATGAATGCATGTCAGCGAGTGGTAATGTATGCATGTGTGCCTGTATGTCGTACAGTTTCGACTGATGCCATGCAGGTAGTTATGGGTGTTGTACCTTTAGATTTGGAGGTGCTCCGTAGGAGTTTATCCTTCAGAATCCGAAGGGCCGTACCATTGCTGCAGAGTGACTGGGTATCGAATGCTGAGGTGGATGGAAGGAGTCGTCGGTTATGCGGCGAACTCCTTGATAAGCGTATGATGGCTAGGTGGCAAACTAGATGGGATGAAAGTGACAAAGGCAGAGTGACTTACGAGTATATCAAGGATGTATGTTTTGCCAGAGGAGCCCTTGGCTTAGATTTCGGCCTAAGTTTGGGTTATCTCATCACGGGACATGGGAGTATGAATGCGTATCTGTATGGATTGAATCATTCAATCACTGTGGGATGCATGTTATGTGGGGCAGCGCTTGAAGATTGGAAACATGTGTTGTTTGAATGTGTGATATACTCTGACTGGCGAGATTTGAATGCGATGGGTATAAGACTAGTGAATGGTACGTATGATGTGAGTAAATGTGTAACATCGAAGGAAACGTTTGAAAGGATGAATGAATTTGCCCGTATTGCCTTCCAAACTAGGAAGGAATACCTGAGTGTTTGAGATATGAGTTGTGCAGTCATGTTATACGCAGGGAGGTGGTACTTGATACCAACACTGAGTTAAAGGCGATAATGCCGAGTCCAGTGTAGCCTTTGGGGAGTGCCTACCCCACGTACCCGATGAGGAGGGTCACCAGTCCCGAGTTGCAAGTAACTCAAACATATGGTAGTAGTGTTATTAAGCTACGAATCCTGACCGGAGGTTCTATTTCTGGTACCACGGGAGTCGGGGAGGCCCATGGAAGGTTACTTCCACCCCCGACACTGGAGAGGCCCCTAGGGGAGCAACGTGGTGGCTGTGGTTATGCCCAAGCGGGCAGAGTTTCCTTGTGGAGCTCGACGTGGAGTTGCGTATCAACCGGGTGCCGGGACCCATAGAACGGCAGAGATTTAGATAGGTCTCGCATCCACCAGTATGAATAAAGGAGCTTGCACTCCGATATAAACTGGTACCACCATTATTGGAGGGGCTCCGATTGTGGTCCCAAAATCAATCCGTGTCCGAAGAGGACCGTGGAATTAAGCCTTTACGACAGGTGTTCACGTAAAACCAACGACAATATTGTCCTCATGTGCGACCCTTATTTTCGTCTGCGCCAGTTGCCTCACGATAGGAATTCCCTCGCGAGGTCGAAGCTGTACATTTGACTCTCCCAACGCTCGCAAATGCTTCAGCAGCTCGTAGTCCTTCCCGTGCAACATCATGTGATTCCCAAACAAAACCTGATAAGGAAAAAATCCAGTGGCTTGGTGGAGTGAGCTACGAAGAGCACATCCAATTTTGCTTAGACTCTCATCCCATCGTGTTTGGTCATCAGTGATGAATGCTCGAATTCCGGCCAAGATGGACTGATTGACACGCTCCGAAGCATTCGCTTGCGGTGAGTAGCTCGGGGTGTACAGGTGTTTAACTCCGTATTTGTTCAGCATGGTGTTAAGCACATTCGACCTAAATTGAGAGCCGTTATCGGAGAGGATCGTCTCGGGTGTTCCAAACGTATGGAAAACCTGCCCCTCCAAAAAGTTGGTGATCTCTTCAGCAGTGATCCGCCCCAAAGGATGTAACAGGGGAAATTTAGTGAAATGATCCAAGACGATCAAGATTGCGATCTTACCCCGTTTGGTACGCGGATATGGTCCAAGTACGTCGATGTAAAGGTGTTGGAATGGCTGATCAGTCTGGAAAGGTTCTCCCATTGGCGCTCGTAGAGGTCTGTTCGGGGACTTTGTCTCTTTACAAGTGTCGCACGCCAGAACGTAGGTGCGTACTTGTGTAGCCATTCCGGGCCAGTACAAAAATCGCCTGATTCGCTCTGGCGTTTTGGCATAACCACCATGGACCGTGGTGTCTGCCTCGTGCGCCTGAGCAATCGCAGCTGACGTAAGACTCGATGGAATCCATACTTTTAAGGCCCTGTCTTCAGCAATCGGGTCACCATTGTGAGGCTCTGTGCGCTTTTACACGAAACCATCCCTCACGCATACGTCAGGAAGCCGATCGGCGTTCGCATCGACAGTGGACACTAATTCTTTATATTCTTTGCCAGAGAATTCTGGAGAATCCATGTCCACCATCGGTGCCACGTCGATCAGCGCATTTAATCCCTCTTCGTATACACGAGAGAGAGCGTCGGGTACAACGTTCAGGCTCCCTCGTTGGTGTTCGATTGTGAAGTCGTAACCTTGGAGTTTTAAACTCCATCTTACCAACCGTCCTTGTAGGTCTTTCTGCGACATGAGCCATTTGAGACTTGCGTGATCCGTAATGATTTTGAACGCAGGCTCGAAGTTTTTTCACGCTCAACACAGCTGCATAACACTCGAGTTCGGTTACGCTGTAGTTGCGTTGAGCGGAAGTGAGCTTCTGTGACATATACGCCACCGGAGATTCCGATCCGTTGTCGTTTTCTTGGAAGAGAACGCTACCCACCCCTGATTTACTGTCGTCGCATTGAATTACGAAAGGCCTCTTAAAATCAGGATTGATTAATAAGGAGGCTTTCGTCAACAAGTCTTTCACTAACAGGAAGGAAGTTTGTGCCTCTGTAGTCCAAGCAAACTGGTTGGACTTCTTAAGAGTGTCTGAAATTGGTGAAACAGTAGCAGCAAAGCTGGGAACGAATCGTCGATACCAGCCTGCCATACCAAGGAAGCGTCGTACTTGACGTGCGGACTTAGGCGAAGGGTAATCGACGATGGCTGAAACTTTGTTGGGATCAGTTTTCAAGCCTCCTTCTCCGACAATGTATCCGAGATATTTCACCTCTCTCAGACAAAACTTACTCTTGTTGACGTTAATAGTCAAGCCAGCCTTTCGCAAACATTCTGCGACTTCAGCCAATAAAACCAGATGTGAATCGAAATCTTCAGAAATTAACAGCAGATCGTCCAAATATACGAATACCTGCTCCTTCAGCTCGGGTAGGATGACTTTGTTCATCAAACGACACATCCTTTGCGGCACGTTGCATAACCCAAAAGGCATGCGAGTGTAGTGGTAAAGAGGCCGGCCAGGAATGGTAAACGCAGTGTACTCCCTGGATTTGTTCTCGAGAGGAATCTGCCAAAAGGCGTCTTTGAGGTCCAGGCTAGTAATAAAATTGGCACGCGGCAAACGACTTAAGATACCATCAATGTGTGGTAATGGATATGCATCGTTCTTCGTCACACTATTGACTTTGCGCGAGTCCAAACATAGCCTGACCTTGCCTGGCTTCCTCACGAGAACCACAGGCGAGCTCCATGCACTCTGGCTGGTCTCTATAACGCCAAGTGCTCTCATGCGATCGATCTCGTCATACAAGAGTTTTTGGATCGCAGGAGACACAGGATAATGTCGCTGTTTGATGGGACTTGCATCACCAACGTCTATACTGTGTTGTTCGACGTTGGTCACACCGAGTCCGTATACTTCGTATGATGGAAATTTGGACTTTACCATTTCCAACCTCTTTACATCTGTGGGCGTTAAATGGTGGGCATCCGGAGCTATCAGTTGCGATACAGTATCGGGAGTATCGACCGCGCTGATGATGCTGGGAGCTAGCTGGAAGGTTCGCCAGAAAACTACCCCTAGATACAATTCCTGCGATAGGCTCGGCACAATGTAGAGTGTAATTGGCTTGGTATTACCGCGAAATGTAATATCGGTATCTACCGTGCCCAATATCCTCTGTGCAGCACCATCAGCGGTCTTCACCTCTTGACAGACCGGTCGATACTTCACCTGTGCATCTTGGAGGCGCTGTAGGAAGTTTGCCCCTAGGCAACTGATGCTTGCCCCACTATCGAGTAGTCCTTCAACGTCCACTCCGTACAGGGATACCACGGCGTACGGACGTATGTCCAACGGATTGGTAATAATGGTGGAAATTATCGCTTTCTTCTTGGCCCTCACCATCCTCCAGAATGTGCGCATGCGCAAGACTGATTTTTTTCGACTTGCTTCGTTTGCTAACTCGGATATTTCGTTCGCACGATCGCTTGAAACAGTGTCAAAAATTCGTCTTCGCGACTCCGCATACTCCTTCAAACGCTGATGGTACGGTTTATGAGGATGGGGAGCACTTCGTCTTAAATCACTTCGTTCTGTTATTGTTACAGGCTGTAAACAATCCGGTACCTTATCCACGTCTGTTCCCTTCTGCAGAATCGTGGTAGGTTGTCTTAAACTCGTTGAAAAAATAGGTGGGGGTGATTTTACTCTACTAGGGTCTACAAAATTGGGTGAAAATATTTGGGTAGGTAAGTTGAAATTTGGAGGGGACTCTAAAGTGGTATTAAAATGTGATAAAATTGTTTTATTTGGGATAACTAAATCAAAAGGGGATTGGGAAAAGGTTCTCTCACTACACGGATCGTCTACTACGGTCGGGCCTGATGGTTGGATGTTATTGGGCGTTGTGGTCCCGATAACCCCTCGTCCCTCGTCCCGTTTTTTGACATGCAACGAGTGCATTTCGGCTTGATGATATCGGCCTTCCCGCACCCGTAACAGAATATAGATCTTGGAATCACTTCGCAATCCCTGTAACCGTGTCCTTCTTTCCTACAATTCCAGCAGGTAAGAGGAGCTCAAATTGCGGCCAAATCTGTATGCACCTCGTCCTCCGCTTCAACAACCAACGGCTGATTCAGCTCGTGGATTCGAGACTGCTGCCAGGTCGCTGAGCGGGTGGCTCTTCTCACCTCCTCGAATCGGGTCACTAAGAAACGAAGCTCGGCCAGGGTTCTCGTTTCATGGAAACAGATTTGTTGTTGAGTATGACCCAGCAAATTTCCTCGAAGCAGGTCCACGAACTCTGGCTCTGGTACGCAAGACAGTCAGATCTTGCTCGAATGACAAGAAAGTTTCGTTTGGAGACTGACGCCTTGCAAGCATTTGCTTGCGCACCTCCCAATCTGAGCTGTGCTCTCCCCAAGCATGCAGAAATATCGCTTTCAGTGATTCCCAAGATGACTCATCATTGGACGGTCTCCACAGCCAATACTACTGGTTAGGCTTACCATCTAACAACAGATGGAAATTCTGGGCCAACAGGTCCATGCGACCGCCCAGATCTCCCCTAGCTAAAGCCTCGGCCCTGAAGACCAACTCTTCCGCTCGCAAAGAATGGCTATCTCCGCTAAACCGCAATCGCCAATGACGAATTGGGCTGCCATGATTACGTTGTCTATAATTTGGGCCGTTGCCATTGCGGTCGCCCATCTGAGCGGTCGCATGGACCTGTCGGCCCCGAACTTGCATGTGCCCGTCCAGTGCATCGCGACGGTTTGGTGGTGGTGGAAAATTATAATCAGTGCCCACATTAGGTCTTTGTGGTAATTGTTCACGTGGAACGGATTGATATAAAGGTGGTGGTGGAATACCTGTGTTGAGGTTGACCCTTGATGGTTGCTGTGCCAATTCCTCTCGCAACAACGATCTAATAAGGTATATCAAACGGTCCACTCCTGGCTCGCTTGCAAGCCCCATGGGCATTGCGTTCAAGTCTGTGGGCGTCTGCGTGTCGTGAATATCAGCCCACCTCACTCTACTATCTCCCAGCACATCCGAAGGCTTGGCGGTCAGTACCTGCGTACTTCGTTCTTGTACGACTGAACCATCTGGAGCGTAGAGAGCTCGTCCGCCCCCTGTCTCGAGAGTAAGATCCAAATTTAGCCTCGGAGGCGAAACTACTTCGTTTTGAGACTCCTGGCCCCTGAGTTGCGTCTGGCTTCTTGTCACCGCGCCGACTCGAGCGGACGCGCCCTCTACGCCCTGCGTAGGCCAATAATCTTGAGAGCCCAGATGTCCACGGCAGTTGGGACAATTATGATTGTCCACGATCCACCTTTCCAGGCATCCTCTGTGAAATTGGTGGCCACATTTAGTCCGCACTTCATTTGCCGCGTCTATGCTCTCCCTACAGGTGGTGCAAATTCCATTTGCGCCAATTTTGTGTTTCGTATCGAGCGATTGTAAAAAAAACAAAATTCATTTATTTAATTGTGAGTTTTAATGAAAGTAAATCTTTATTTAATTAATATTATTCGTTGTAAGTTCGTAAACATTCTATTTGACAATTTATGCTTAGCTTAGTACTGGTGACGGCTAATCGAACATAATGCCTGTTTAGATGATATCTTAATAATGACTGCCACTTGAGTATCAAGTGCTGTTATTTATACTACTCTTTTATCCGAATGACCGAACGCTGTGGTTAAGGGTCAATGTGATAAGGTTTGTTTCTTTTATCAGAATGACCGAACGCTGTGGTTAAGGGTCAATGTGATAAGGTTTGCTTAACTTTATGAATTCATGGGAATCAAAGTGATTAAATGTTCTTTGTTCTCATGACTTAGTTCTATATTTGTCTTATTTGGTAATGTACTTGGATCGTATGACTGAATTAGCGAATATGTTATCTGTATTAGTGTTAGTGTGTGAGTTATTATGTAGAGGCTTGGGCTGATACATAACACCTCCCTTCTTAGAAAAAGAACTGTCCTCAGTTCGGACGTTACTAATTTTAATTTTAGTCTGACGATTTTTCGCTTTAAAATACAGGATTACAATGATTATTATAATTATTATTATTACTATTGAAGTAATACCTATTCCTGTATGCAAATGTTTAGTGAATTGAATTTCTTTTAATTCTTTAATGTTTTTAATTTGTAATTCTTGTAATTCGTCTATTGTTTTAATTAATTTAATTCTTGGAATGATTATTGGTACTGAATATTGTCCAACATATAATTTCTTTGTATTCTCAAATTCTACGTTATTTATTTTTATTATGCAATTTTCAAATTTAATCAAATAATTTCCTTTTATTTTCCATTTTCTTTCATCACAAGTACTTTTGATTTTAACATCTAATTGATTTATTAATACCATTCCTGGTATGATTTCTTTAACACTTGGTATTGTTTTCATTGCTTTACATGTTTCATTAATATCTATACAGTTTGATCTCAATATCAAATCTTCTACATATTTCTCATTTCGTATTTCATATACTGTATTATCGATTTTTATTATATTTTGATTTGTTGCTATTAATTGGTATCCTTTAGTGTTTCCTAATGGATATGTTCTATAAACTGTGTAATTTTTTTGTTTTAATGGTATTTTGAATGCAAATATTAAGTTTTTATTATTTGATAACAAGTATGATTCAATTAATTCCATTGATTGAATGTTGATATTATTTTCTTTTATTTCTTTATATGATAACATATTTCTACTCATTAAATTGTATTTTGATGCTAAAATATTATCTTGAATTTTTTCTACATGATCCTTTAATAATTGAATATTTAAGTTTATTTTCAAATATGTTATATCTTCTCCTAATACTTTATTTTCTTTGTTTAGTTCTTTTACTTGTTTTATAATATGATTTATTTTATCTTGAAATCCCATATTTAATTCAATTTGTTTATTCATATTAAAAATTACTTTGTTAGTACCTGTTCGTAACTCTTCTAATTTATCATTTATTAATTCCCTATCTGAGTCTGCCATTATTCCAAATATTGTATTATAAATCTCTCCCACTGGATTTAATAATCCTCTTTTCTTTCTAATATTTTCACTAATTTGTAATGTTTTTATTTGAGCTTTTAATTCAAAAATTTCATGGTTCAATCATGTTTTCTGATCCTTTGTTATTTCTTCTTTTTCTATTAATCTTTCGAATTCTTTTATTACTGCCATTATTTGGTCTATATCTACTTGATGTAATATTATTTTAAATTTGTCTGCTAACTTGATTTCTTTGATCGGTATTTCTATATAACCTCCTTCATTATTTATTGGTTCCACTGTCAGTGTTGCTCCTATTATCGTTACTGTTAACATCATCATTAGTGTTATCGTTGTGTTGTCCATTGCCTGTAATTTTTATTGTCTTTTTACTACGTTTTATTAATTCTTTTGAGTGTTTATTTGGGTCGTATTTAATTTTCTTAAATCTTGTTTCTAATTTATATCTCCATGCTTTCTTGTTTCTGTAATATACTTCGTCCCTTTTTTCGTCAATGTCTATTCTTTGTTTATTTAATTTTTCCATTGTCTGTTCTTTCTTTATTTTTAACTTTTCATATATCTTTTTGTTGTCCGTTTTCCCTTGTTCTATTTCAAAAGGTATTTCTTCTGTTGTTGAGTGTCTAATTCTATTATAAACTCCACATGATTCTGTTATTAATTCTGTTAATGATAACTTTTTAGTTAGTCTTAATATTCTTAACTTTTCTAATAATGTACTGTGTAACCTTTCTATATCTGAATTACCTCTATGCGTATTAGGTTTTGTTAAATGTATCTCGATATTCTCTTCTTTAAAGTATTCTTTCAATATTATCATATCAAACTCTTGGTCCATAATTAATTTCTTTGGTTTTCCTACTAAAGAAAAAATTTGTCTGAAACTTTTCCTAATGTCTATCGCATTACTTGATTCTAACATTGCTATTGTTGCAAATTTTGAGAATTTATCTATCATCGTTAGTACTTTCGTTGTTTTATTTATAAAAAATATGTCTGCATGACATAACTCTCTGATATTTTCTGGTGTTTCTGTAATTCTTAATTTTTCTTTCGTCGGTTTCCTATCAATTTTACTCTCATTGCATATTTCACATAAATTTATATACCTGTGTATAAAATTTTTTAATCTTGGATAGTAATATTCTTTCTTTATAACCATATAATTCTCTAAGATCCCTGAATGTTGTGATTTTTCATTATGTTGTTCTTTTATAATATTTTCTAACTCTGTTTCATTCTTTGGTTCCTTCAATAGTTGACTTACCATATACGTTGGAATTTGTCTTAAATCGAATAACTCTATATATAATTCTTGAAATTTCACATATTCCCTGTTACTTATTTCTGAATATATTCCCGTTGTTTTGCTACTCATAAACTTTTTTAACCTCAACTTTAAATCTTCATTATTAAATTCATTTGGTTTTATCCATAATCTTCTATTTAAATTTGTCTTAACTTCCTCTCTTTCTGATAATATGATTTGTTGTTTGTATTTGTTAATACATTCATCTTTTAATGGTATCAGATGTGAACTATCTTCTTCTGCTGTGTGTCTAGTTGATACTAAATCCTCACTTTCTGCTAGGTTACATTCTTCTTCATTAATCATTCTGCTCAAATAATCTGCTGGTATGTTTGTTGTTCCTTTTATGTATTTAACATTAATTTTATATTCTCCTAAACTTAAAATCCATCTCTGTATTCGTTGATTAATATCTCTCCCTTTATACTTCTTATATAACCACTCTATTGGTCTGTGATCTGTATATAAATTAAATTCTCTCCCATACACATACGGTCTAAAATATTTTACTGCGTATACTATCGCCAATAACTCCTTTTCTGTCGTACTGTATTTTCTCTCATGTTCATTTAATGTTCTTGAAATATAAGCTACCGGATGTTGGTTTTGCGATAAGACTGCCCCTAACGCATAATCACTTGCATCTGTAGTTATATTAAATTGTTCATTAAAATCTGGATGTTTTAAAACTGGTTCTGTTACTAGAATTTCTTTTAATTTATTAAATGCTTCGTTATATTTCTCGTCTTTTAGATCTATCTTAGTTTCTTTCTTTAAATATCTCGTCATTGGATATGCTATCTTACTATAATCTTTTATAAATTTTCTATAATATCCTGTCATCCCTATAAATGATTTAATTTCTTTCTTACTCTGCGGTATTTTTGCTTTTGATATCTTTTCTATTTTTTCTTTGTTTGGTAATATTCCCTCTGGTGTAATTACATGACCTAAAAATGCTGTCTCTTTCTTTAGGAATTCGCACTTGTCTAACTGTAGTTTTAATTTATGTTTTTGTAATATTCTTAAAATTGTTCTGATGTTTAATAAGTGTTCCTCTAATGAACTTCCGAATATGAGTATATCATCCATATATACTACACATATTTTATTTATTACATTTGCTAAAATATCATTCATGATTCTCTGAAATGTTGAAGGTGCGTTTTTCAGTCCGAAGGGCATTCTGATATATTCATAATGTCCTTGATTCGTACTAAAAGCCGTTTTCTCTATATCCCTTTTACTCATTTTAACTTGGTGAAACCCTTTAGCTAAGTCTAAAGTGGTAAAATACACTGATCGTCCTAACTTCTCTAATATTGTCTCTATATTAGGTATTGGATATTTGAAATCTATTGTCACTGAATTTAACTTTCTATAATCTATTACCATTCTATACTTGGTTTTATTACTTCCATCTAGCTTTTTGTTCACTATTATCACCGGTGCGTTGTATGGTGATTTACTAGCTCTGATTATACCATCTGCTAATAATTGATTAATCTGTTTTTTGATTTCTTCCTCATGTATTTGAGGGTTTCTATACATTCTACTGTAAACTGGTTCTTCAGTTGTTGTCTTTATTTCATGTTCCATATCTAATTCTGCTTGGAGTTTATCTCCTTCTTTATAAAATGAATCTCTAAATTCCTTCATCATAATTCTTAATTTTCTGTTCTCTTCATCATTCAAATGATCTGTTCTAATTATCGGGTCTGTTGGTTCTAATGCATGAACTTCATCATACCTAATTTCTAACGTATTTATTTCATTATCATCTTCATATCCCATAAACTTGATGCGTTTATTATTTATTATAATCTCTTTATTATTGAAATCTATATATGCTCCTAGTGTATCTAAGATATCCGTTCCTATAATAGCACTCTGTAAGCGATTTCCAAAATCTACAATTTTCCACATAATATTCTTTTCGATCCCAAATTCTATTGGTGATGCTGTTTCTACCTCATATTTTATTAAACTAAAACCCGTCATGGTTTTTATTTCTGTTTCTGCTTTTCTCCATTTTAATGTTTTTACTATTTCCTTACTAATCAGTGTTATAGTTGACCCCGTATCTACTAAAGCCTTAACTTTCGTTCCCCAAATTGTCACTTCTATAATTGGTAATCTGAATTTTGCTAAATTTGATTTATTCTCGAGGCTCTTACTCGAAAATTTACATTATTATTTTCTGGTTGCACTATCTGTCCTCTATTCACGATATTATCCACTTCCATTGGTTGTATTCTATTCTGATTATTATTTAATCTATAATTGTTTGAATTATTTTGTCTAAATGGATTCTGTCTAAAATTGTTAGTATTCCTGAGATTGTTACTGGAATTTCTATAATTGTTTTGAACTTGATTTTTATTAACTTGATTGTAGTTATTGTTATTCATATGATTGTATTTAGGTTTATTATTGATATTTTGCCTAACATTTACATTGTTATTTGAAGTTTTTCTAGCATTATCTTTTAAGTAACCATTTCTACCTGAACTTGCAATATTCTGCATTGCTAATCTTAAAATTGAGAAATTCTTTATTTCTATCCATAAGGATGTATTGTCATCGACTTTACTTTTAAATACGTCTAACATTAATTTCTCGTTGTCTTCTCTACTTCGTCCTGTTGCATCTGTTTCCCCCAGATCCACTTTTGCATTTAATTTATTTAGGATGTTCTGTAGTTGTTCGTACACTTCCTGGATGTTATATCCCTTAACTCCATAAGCGTCATAAACTAACTTGTCGTAATTTGCTATTACTCCAAAATTCTGTTTTAATACTTCTTTTATGGCTTCCCATGTCGGAATTGTTGTGAATTTTAACATAACATTTAACGCTGATCCCTTAAATTTAGTAAGCAATATTGTGCTTATTATAACCAATTGATTCGGTGTTCCTAACGCTAAAGTACTCTCTACCGAAGAACAAAATGATGCTAGGCTGTAGTCATCGTCTCCAGAGAATACGGGAACTGCCTTAAATAACGTCAATAGTACTGATGTCGTCACTCTCTCTTCTGGTTGATGAGCCATTATTGAATATAAGATATTTACCAATCGAAAAATAGTTGAATTGTGTTGAGTTGATATTCGTTCGCCTCCAATTCTTGAAGTAAGTGTTGTAGTTGCTGATTAATAGCCTGTCCTTCACCTTCACTATTTTGTATTAGATTGTTTCCACGTTTTTCGCTTATTTGTAGCGTAACTGATTTTTAGTTAAATGGATCACGATTTATATTAATATGATTTTAAAACTTTCACGATTCGATCACTTTCGGATTGCTACAATATTATACTTTTGCAATCCTACCGACTGCGCCAATTTTGTGTTTCGTATCGAGCGATTGTAAAAAAAACAAAATTCATTTATTTAATTGTGAGTTTTAATGAAAGTATATCTTTATTTAATTAATATTATTCGTTGTAAGTTCGTAAACATTCTATTTGACAATTTATGCTTAGCTTAGTACTGGTGACGGCTAATCGAACATAATGCCTGTTTAGATGATATCTTAATAATGACTGCCACTTGAGTATCAAGTGCTGTTATTTATACTACTCTTTTATCCGAATGACCGAACGCTGTGGTTAAGGGTCAATGTGATAAGGTTTGTCTCTTTTATCAGAATGACCGAACGCTGTGGTTAAGGGTCAATGTGATAAGGTTTGCTTAACTTTATGAATTCATGGGAATCAAAGTGATTAAATGTTCTTTGTTCTCATGACTTAGTTCTATATTTGTCTTATTTGGTAATGTACTTGGATCGTATGACTGAATTAGCGAATATGTTATCTGTATTAGTGTTAGTGTGTGAGTTATTATGTAGAGGCTTGGGCTGATACATAACACGCCCGTCGGCGAGTGCAACAAGGACATGATTTATGGACGAGTGAGAAAGAGAAGATACCGTTAAAGTAATCAAGCGCTACGCAAGAAAGCGAATGAGCGATAACCTGAATGACTGCGTGCGTGCAGTAAGAAGGAGCGAATAAAGAACGACTGATTGCTGAGCGATGGAAAAAATAAATTGAATAGCTGAATGCAGTATAAGAATAGAAAATTAAATGAATGTTTGTACGAATGCCTATTTGATTGTGTGATTGTTACCAAATTGCTGAATAGATGGCTATTGTACGAATTCTGAGATGATCGACAGTATAAATGAATAACTTTGATCGCAAAATTAAATGATCAAGTGACGAATAATTGCGCAAATGTGAATGCACCAATGTATGATAAAATTGCAGCGTGTAAATTCGAACGAATGTATGATTGGTCGTATATACAAAAAAAAGAATGAGTGATTTTATGGTGTAACCTGAGTTCAAACAATTGACTGCTGATACGAATGAACAAGTGTTTGCAACGAGTGATTGTTGACCATTGAGTGTAAATGTATAAATATAAATGGAATTAGAATTAAAAAAATGAATGCTTGTACGAATGATTTATGAGTGAACTATGATGTAAAATGAAAACCGTAAGAGTGAACTAATACTCGAATGTACGATAAAAAGAATTTTTTGAGTGTATGAATCTTGACTGGAGAAAAAAAATCGAATGCGTGATTATTATCGAATCTATGTCTGAGTAACGGTATGTACGAAAACGATAGACTGAATAAACAATTGTGTTTTAAATTGTCGCATGGACGTTGAAACGACGGTATGACTGTATATCTGAGTAGATGATTGTATGGATATAATTGATTGTGCGAATGTACGAACCAGTGTATGTTGGATTTCAAAAAAAACCGAGAACAAAATATATTGAACGACTGATTTTACGTGTGAAAAAAAAAATTAAATTCACCCAATTGACTGTTGATACGAATATACGAGTGATTGCAAAAAAAAATGATTGTTGAATGATGAAATGAATATTCAATGTGTAATGACGTGAATACTCGAATGTATGGACGAATGAATCTTAGATTGAATGAACAACTTTATTGTGTGAATGTCACCAACGAATCAAAAAAATGAAAGATATGTATATATATGTTTAACTTCGAAAAAAATGAACCCTCACGTTGTCGCAACCTTTCCCCTCCCCTCATATGCAGATCAAATCGCGAAGCCGATCTTGATCTTCCTCGCTCCATTGGGAAAATCCGGAACGCGATAAAACTGCAAAAGAAAAAAAAAATGGGAAAATTTACCAACAAACGAAATCAAAATAAAACCGGCAAAAAAAAATCTAAGTTAAAAATTTGGTCCGAAGAATTATCAAAAAAAAATTTAAGGCCAACAAAAAAAAATTTACGTTATATCAAAAAAAAATTATGCTACGTTAAAAGGTACTCTAAAAGGAAGGATAAGGATATAAGGTACTTTACCGAAATTTCAGCGATAGTTCCTATCACCAAACTCACCAATATCCCACAAGTATTGCTCCCAACTGTCTGACGACACGCCCGCCAAGACAGGGCATGCCCAGCTCTCAGTTGGGTACTTGCAAGCCAGAAGTGGAATGATTCAAGTACCAAAGCTGACCAACTCACATCACATCAGTCTCATATGCAGACAATGCTTCCCTTTCTTATGGAACCGAATTGGCGCCTAAAGGTTGCCAAAACGGTTCGTCGATAGGAAAGCTCCACATTGACTCCACATAAGTCCGCTGCGATGTTTTGCTGAGGAATAGATCAGAAAAAGCTTGTACACTTGGTCTGTTGCCGTTCAGGCGAAAATACTGTCGCAGAACGACGAAATTTTAGACCTTTTGCCCATCAACTTTTGCACGGAATTTTTCCGAACTCGCGCGTGTTGATAGGCTACGCTTTGTGCACGTAGCGTAGCTGAGGCTAGCCCCACGTTGAGCGCCATTTGCTGTGTTTGAGGCCTTGGAAAAACTATTTTGACTTGAGAAAGTCAAAATAGTCGAAGGATGGGTAAAGGTTCGGGACAGAATGGGCCAATTCCTTATACGTCTGAACTGGTGGCTGAAGTAGAACGGAAGCGACACGCTTGCTGGCGGCCGGGACTAGCTACGGCAGTGTGGGGTGGTTCATGTCCTCAGACCATAAACCCTAGACCTAGACAACAAAAATTTCGTGTCAGCTTACTCCAGGGTATTTAAAATTGGAATATCTTCCCAATAGGTCGTGAAACACCAAGAAGCGGTGGAGTTGCGCGACTTCGCGATTTGTCAGGGCGCTCTGGTGTTATTAGCGCCCTGTTCTGCCCACCCTACCTCAGCCACGACTGCCCTTCAAACATTTTTCGTCGTGGCCCCTCGGGTTCATCTTCATAAATTGGCCTTTAGCCTATCATCATCAAATCAAGGAGGAAAAAAAAACCGAACAACGAGAAAACATAATAAAGCCTAAATTCAAAAAAAATCATGCAAGAAAATCCAAAAAAAAAACATATATAATAGAAACTCACCCCTTTGATTTTGGTTTTGACTTCTAGTTCACGTTCATTTTTTTTTTTTTTTTATTGTTATTGTTTTAATTAATTTTTTTATTTTTTTTAAGGGGTATTTATTTTTAATTAATTACATTCCGTCCCGTCCCGTCCTTGTCATGTCATGTCTTTTATTAATTTAATTTAATTCGTAATTGCTTTTTTTTATATTATTTAAGAATTTTAGTAAAAAAAAAATGGTTTTAATTCTCAATTCATTTTGTTTTCTTATTAGTTTTCATAATAAACTTTATTTAATTCGTAATTTTTATTTAATTCGTAATTCTTTTTTTTTTTGACAACTTTTCGATTTCCAGGCGATTAAACGATTTCACGACAGTGAGGCAGAACGAAGATCATCTTAAATGTTTTGCGAACAGTTGTTCATCGACGCGATTACCGCACTCAGCTCGGAAGCAACACTCTTAATTCTTAATTGCCCGACATTAATGCCCATCACATTTTGTGAAATAAGAAGACAGAATCTTTTCAGAAATAACATAATTACTGAATAGGTAATAGTGAATAAGCATTAAAGTTATTTGGAGTTGTTGAAATAAAATATGAATTTTAAACTGAACGTGATATTTTCAACATTTAATTGTACTTTGCTTTCTAACACTCTATTTTTTTCCTCGTTTATTATTAATTTTTGTTTCCCTTTTCTATTACATTAAAAATTTTCACTTTAAAATTCATTTAGGTTTGCTTTCTAACACACTATTTTTTTCCTCGTTTATTATTAGTTTTTGTTTTCCTTTTCCGGACAAACTACTTATTTCGGGAATTATCACGAAAACTTTTCAATTTAGCAACCCAGTCACAGCACGCTTCCAACAACACGAGAAGTATTCACACCTTCAAGAATTACCGCTAGAACCTTATTAAGATGCGGTCCCCCGAATACTAATTGGCCTTGATAATTGGAGGCTCGGCATTCCGCGCTGATTCGTGAAGAATTATCCATTTTTGGTTAAAGTCCCCCGATATGTGCATAAGTTCAACAAGTTGTTACAACAAAGAAACCTCTCATTAAAAAAACAGCGCAGCCGATCGGTTTCCGAAAAATCTGGCGCGGTTAAGGAAACTTCCGAGTTAATCGGAAAACAGGTTTTATGAGATTTTTTAAGCGCACCAATCACATGAGCAGCATTAACCAATATTATTTCCGATTAGCTTTATCGTCACACCCAAAATCATCGTTTTACAGTCCCGAGCGATATCACAACCGATAAAACACGCACGAAAGGTTTTAGAATGCAGAACCCGAACTCAGTATCTTCCATTTACTTCCTCCTCGTTCTTTTTCTGTCAACCTCGAACGACGCGCTTTTTCACGCCAAAAATCCGAACCGCACCCACACCAACGAAAAACCTTCTCTCCCGCGTGAAGTTGGTCGCAGTCGAGCTGCCACGATCACAATTCATTGCAGGGTTGAACTGCAATCGCAACAGCTCCACATAGACCTTTTAGCTTTTTACCAGCGGCGACACCACTCTGGGTCACGATTGTACCACGAAATTTCCGGAATTGTACATGACATTACCGCACAAAATTATTGTTAATATTTAGCTTTTCTCGAATACAACAATTGGAGTCGAGCGAGCACTAAAAAGTTCATTTACCACCAACTTCACTCTCAACTCAACGAAATTATGCCAATTTACCAATAAATCCCATCCCTGCACCCGAACGAAGTTCGACAATTTTAATGCCACTGCCCTGCTGTCAAAATTTGGGTGTTGTTTGCTCGAACCCTGACTGAAACGTCAAGCGAAGGATTTTTGTTTATAAATAATTCCGATTACGTTTCACGTTGGAAGTGAACTTAAATGTGATTAACGTAAAGATTAAATCCTGCCGACAATACTAGCGTCAGACGTTTCGCTTTCCGTGACCCGTACGGTTCCAAATCAGGTGCTCTCCGACAATCTCACCGATCATCATTTAGCCGTGCACGGGATGAAACCATTCTTCGATCACCCAAACAACAACTCAAAATTGGAGTTTGTATCATTGGTAAGTGAGTCGAATTTTAGTCTTAAGATTCGCAACGACGACCCAACACCATTAGTCGGTTCGCCGCTGGTTTCCCAGCGCCGAACAGACTAAAAAAAGGTCGACGTGTTCTAGAGTCTCGTGCGCACGACTGAGTGCCGGGCAATAGTAGTTGTGACCCCTCGGATCACTGCCGCAGATCCTTGGAGTGGTAAGTTCCCAGACGTTTGCCGCCTAGATCCTCCAATTCATATCGAGAGTTTCCCAGCACACGACGAATCCTGCACTTGAGGAACTTCTTTGCCAGCTTGGCGTTATAGTTCTGCGCGACTGTGGACAAGGAAAAATTTCTTCGGAATACTTCTTGACCTACACAAAATTGTGTTTTAGCAGCACGCAGATTATAACGCCTGCTACTGTCCTCATGTGCGACCCTTATTTTCGTCTGCACCAGTTGCCTCACGATAGGAATTCCCTCGCGAGGTCGAAGCTGTACATTTGACTCTCCCAACGCTCGCAAATGCTTCAGCAGCTCGTAGTCCTTCCCGTGCAACATCATGTGATTCCCAAACAAAACCTGATAAGGAGAAAATCCAGTGGCTTGGTGGAGTGAGCTACGAAGAGCACATCCAATTTTGCTTAGACTCTCATCCCATCGTGTTTGGTCATCAGTGATGAATGCTCGAATTCCGGCCAGGATGGACTGATTGACACGCTCCGAAGCATTCGCTTGCGGTGAGTAGCTCGGGGTGTACAGGTGTTTAACTCCGTATTTGTTCAGCATGGTGTTAAACACATTTGACCTAAATTGAGAGCCGTTATCGGAGAGGATCGTCTCGGGTGTTCCAAACATATGGAAAACCTGCCCCTCCAAAAAGTTGGTGATCTCTTCAGCAGTGATCCGCCCCAAAGGATGTAACAGGGGAAATTTAGTGAAATGATCCAAGACGATCAAGATTGTGATCTTACCCCGTTTGGTACGCGGATATGGTCCAAGTACGTCGATGTAAAGGTGTTGGAATGGCTGATCAGTCTGGAAAGGTTCTCCCATTGGCGCTCGTAGAGGTCTGTTCGGGGACTTTGTCTCTTTACAAGTATCGCACGCCATAACGTAGGTGCGTACTTATGTAGCCATTCCGGGCCAGTACAAAAATCGCCTGACTCGCTCTAGCGTTTTGGCATAACCACCATGGACCGTGGTGTCTGCCTCGTGCGCCTGAGCAATCGCAGCTGACGTAAGACTCGATGGAATCCATACTTTTAAGGCCCTGTCTTCAGCAATCGGGTCACCATTGTGAGGCTCTGTGCGCTTTTACACGAAACCATACCTCACGCATACGTCAGGAAGCCGATCGGCGTTCGCATCGACAGTGGACACTAATTCTTTATATTCTTTGCCAGAGAATTCTGGAGAATCCATGTCCACCATCGGTGCCACGTCGATCAGCGCATTTAATCCCTCTTCGTATACACGAGAGAGAGCGTCGGGTACAACGTTCAGGCTCCCTCGTCGGTGTTCGATTGTGAAGTCGTAACCTTGGAGTTTTAAACTCCATCTTGCCAGCCGTCCTTGTAGGTCTTTCTGCGACATGAGCCATTTGAGACTTGCGTGATCCGTAATGATTTTGAACGCAGTCCCTTCTACATAGGCTCGAAATTTTTTCACGCTCAACACAGCTGCATAACACTCGAGTTCGGTTACGCTGCAGATGCGTTGAACGGAAGTGAGCTTCTGTGACATATACGCCACCGGAGATTCCGATCCGTTGTCGTTTTCTTGGAAGAGAACGCTACCCACCCCTGATTTACTGGCGTCGCATTGAATTACGAAAGGCCTCGTAAAATCAGGATTGATTAATAAGGGGGATTTCGTCAACAAGTCTTTCACTAACAGGAAGGAAGTTTGTGCCTCTGTAGTCCAAGCAAACTGGTTGGACTTCTTAAGAGTGTCTGAAATTGGTGAAACAGTAGCAGCAAAGCTGGGAACGAATCGTCGATACCAGCCTGCCATACCAAGGAAGCGTCGTACTTGACGTGCGGACTTAGGCGAAGGGTAATCGACGATGGCTGAAACTTTGTTGGGATCAGTTTTCAAGCCTCCTTCTCCGACAATGTATCCGAGATATTTCACCTCTCTCAGACAAAACTTACTCTTGTTGACGTTAATAGTCAATCCAGCCTTTCGCAAACATTCTGCGACTTCAGCCAATAAAACCAGATGTGAATCAAAATCTTCAGAAATTAACAGCAGATCGTCCAAATATACGAATACCTGCTCCTTCAGCTCGGGTAGGATGACTTTGTCCATCAAACGACACATCCTTTGCGGCGCGTTGCATAACCCAAAAGGCATGCGAGTGTAGTGGAAAAGAGGCCGGCCAGGAATGGTAAACGCAGTGTACTCCCTGGATTTGTTCTCGAGAGGAATCTGCCAAAAGGCGTCTTTGATGTCCAGGCTAGTAATAAAATTGGCACGCGGCAAACGACTTAAGATACCATCAATGTGTGGTAATGGATATGCATCGTTCTTCGTCACACTATTGACTTTGCGCGAGTCCAAACATAGCCTGACCTTGCCTGGCTTCCTCACGAGAACCACAGGCGAGCTCCATGCACTCTGACTGGTCTCTATAACGCCAAGTGCTCTCATGCGATCGATCTCGTCATACAAGAGTGTTTGGATCGCAGGAGACACAGGATAATGTCGCTGTTTGATGGGACTTGCATCACCAACGTCTATACTGTGTTGTTCGACGTTGGTCACACCGAGTCCGTATACTTCGTATGATGGAAATTTGGACTTTACCATTTCCAACCTCTTTACATCTGTGGGCGTTAAATGGTGGGCATCCGGAGCTATCAGTTGCGATACAGTATCGGGAGTATCGACCGCGCTGATGATGCTGGGAGCTAGCTGGAAGGTTCGCCAGAAATCTACCCCTAGGTACAATTCCTGCGATAGGCTCGGCACAATGTAGAGTGTAATTGGCTTGGTATTACCGCGAAATGTAATATCGGTATCTACCGTGCCCAATATCTTCTGTGCAGCACCATCAGCGGTCTTCACCTCTTGACAGACCGGTCGATACTTCACCTGTGCATCTTGGAGGCGTTGTAGGGAGTTTGCCCCCAGGCAACTGATGCTCGCACCACTATCGAGTAGTCCTTCAACGTCCACTCCGTACAGGGATACCACGGCGTACGGACGTATGTCCAACGGATTGGTAATAATGGTGGAAATTATCGCTTTCTTCTTGGCCCTCACCATCCTCCAGAATGTGCGCATGCGCAAGACTGATTTTTTTCGACTTGCTTCGTTTGCTAACTCGGATATTTCGTTCGCACGAGCGCTTGAAACAGTGTCAAAAATTCGTCTTCGCGACTCCGCATACTCCTTCAAACGCTGATGGTACGGTTTATGAGGATGGGGAGCACTTCGTCTTGAATCACTTCGTTCTGTTATTGTTACAGGCTGTAAACAATCCGGTACCTTATCCACGTCTGTTCCTTTCTGCAGAATCGTGGTAGGTTATCTTAAACTCGTTGAAAAAATAGGTGGGGGTGATTTTACTCTACTAGGGTCTACAAAATTGGGTGAAAATATTTGGGTAGGTAAGTTGAAATTTGGAGGGGACTCTAAAGGGGTATTAAAATGTGATAAAATTGTTTTATTTGGGATAACTAAATCAAAAGTGGATTGGGAAAAGGTTCTCTCACTACACGGATCGTTTACTACGGTCGGGCCTGATGGTTGGATGTTATTGGGCGTTGTGGTCCCGATAACCCCTCGTCCCTCGTCCCGTTTTTTGACATGCAACGAGTGCATTTCGGCTTGATGATATCGGCCTTCCCGCACCCGTAACAGAATATAGATCTTGGAATCACTTCGCAATCCCTGTAACCGTGTCCTTCTTTCCTACAATTCCAGCAGGTAAGAGGAGCTCAAATTGCGGCCAAATCTGTATGCACCTTGTCCTCCGCTTCAACAACCAACGGCTGATCCAGCTCGTGGATTCGAGACTGCTGCCAGGTCGCTGAGCGGGTGGCTCTTCTCACCTCCTCGAATCGGGTCACTAAGAAACGAAGCTCGGCCAGGGTTCTCGTTTCATGGAAACAGATTTGTTGTTGAGTATGACCCAGCAAATTTCCTCGAAGCAGGTCCACGAACTCTGGCTCCGGCATATGGGTGCGCAGCAGGGTACGCAAGACAGTCAGATCTTGCTCGAATGACAAGAAAGTTTCGTTTGGAGACTGACGCCTCGCAAGCATTTGCTTGCGCACCTCCCAATCTTAGCTGTGCCCCAAGCTTGCAGAAATATCGCTTTCAGTGATTCCCAAGATGACTCGTCATTGGACCGTCTCCACAGCCAATACCACTGGTTAGGCTTACCATCTAACAACAGATGGAAATTCTGGGCCAACAGGTCCATGCGACCGCCCAGATCTCCCCTAGCTAAAGCCTCGGCCCTGAAGACCAACTCTTCCGCTCGCAAAGAATGGCTATCTCCGCTAAACCGCAATCGCCAATGACGAATTGGGCTGCCATGATTACGTTGTCTATAATTTGGGCCGTTGCCATTGCGGTCGCCCATCTGAGCGGTCGCATGGACCTGTCGGCCCCGAACTTGCATGTGCCCGTCCAGTGCATCGCGACGGTTTGGTGGTGGTGGAAAATTATATGCCCACATTAGGTCGTGGTGGTAATTGTTCACGTGGAACGGATTGATATAAAGGTGGTGGTGGAATACCTGTGTTGAGGTTGACCCTTGATGGTTGCTGTGCCAATTCCTCTCGCAACAACGATCTAATAAGGTATATCAAACGGTCCACTCCCGGCTCGCTTGCAAGCCCCATGGGCATTGCGTTCAAGTCTGTGGGCGTCTGCGTGTCGTGAATATCAGCCCACCTCACTCTACTATCTCCCAGCACATCCGAAGGCTTGGCGGTCAGTACCTGCGTACTTCGTTCTTGTACGACTGAACCATCTGGAGCGTAGAGAGCTCGTCCGCCCCCTGTCTCGAGAGTAAGATCCAAATTTAACCTCGGAGGCGAAACTACTTCGTTTTGAGACTCCTGGCCCCTGAGTTGCGTCTGGCTTCTTGTCACCGCGCCGACTCGAGCGGACGCGCCCTATACGCCCTGCGTAGGCCAATAATCTTGAGAGCCCAGATGTCCACGGCAGTTGGGACAATTATGATTGTCCACGATCCACCTTTCCAGGCATACTCTGTGAAATTGGTGGCCACATTTAGTCCGCACTTCATTTGCCGCGTCTATGCTCTCCCTACAGGTGGTGCAAATTCTATTTGCGCCCGTCGGCGAGTGCAACAAGGACATGATTTATGGTCGAGCGAGAAAGAGAAGATACCGTTAAAGTAATCAAGCGCTACGCAAGAAAGCGAATGAGCGATAACCTGAATGACTGCGTGCGTGCAGTAAGAAGGAGCGAATAAAGAACGACTGATTGCTGAGCGATGGAAAAAATAAATTGAATAGCTGAATGCAGTATAAGAATAGAAAATTAAATGAATGTTTGTACGAATGCCTATTTGATTGTGTGATTGTTACCAAATTGCTGAATAGATGGCTATTGTACGAATTCTGAGATGATCGACAGTATAAATGAATAACTTTGATCGCAAAATTAAATGATCAAGTGACGAATAATTGCGCAAATGTGAATGCACCAATGTATGATAAAATTGCAGCGTGTAAATTCGAACGAATGTATGATTGGTCGTATATACAAAAAAAAAGAATGAGTGATTTTATGGTGTAACCTGAGTTCAAACAATTGACTGCTGATACGAATGAACAAGTGTTTGCAACGAGTGATTGTTGACCATTGAGTGTAAATGTATAAATATAAATGGAATTAGAATTAAAAAAATGAATGCTTGTACGAATGATTTATGAGTGAACTATGATGTAAAATGAAAACCGTAAGAGTGAACTAATACTCGAATGTACGATAAAAAGAATTTTTTTAATGTATGAATCTTGACTGGAGAAAAAAAATCGAATGCGTCATTATTATCGAATCTATGTCTGAGTAACGGTATGTACGAAAACGATAGACTGAATAAACAATCGTGTTTTGAATTGTCGCATGAACGTTGAAACGACGGTATGACTATATATCTGAGTAGATGATTGTATGGATATAATTGATTGTGCGAATGTACGAACCAGTGTATGTTGGATTTCAAAAAAAACCGAGAACAAAATATATTGAACGACTGATTTTACGTGTGAAAAAAAAATTAAATTCACCCAATTGACTGTTGATACGAATATACGAGTGATTGCAAAAAAAAGTGATTGTTGAATGATGAAATGAATATTCAATGTGTAATGACGTGAATGTATGGACGAATGAATCTTAGATTGAGTGAACAACTTTATTGTGTGAATGTCACCAACGAATCAAAAAAATGAAAGATATGTATATATTTGTATAACTTCGAAAAAAATGAACCCTCACGTTGTCGCAACCTTTCCCCTCCCCTCATATGCAGATCAAATCGCGAAGCCGATCTTGATCTTCCTCGCTCCATTGGGAAAATCCGGAACGCGATAAAACTGCAAAAGAAAAAAAAAATGGGAAAATTTACCAACAAACGAAATCAAAATAAAACCAGCAAAAAAAAATCTAAGTTAAAAATTTGGTCCGAAAACTTATCAAAAAAAAATTTAAGTACAACAAAAAAAAATCTACGTTATTTCAACAAAAAAATTATGCTACGTTAAAAGGTACTCTTAAAGGAAGGATAAGGATATAAGGTACTTTACCGAAATTTCAGCGATAGTTCCTATCACCAAACTCACCAATATCCCACTAGTATTGCTCCCAACTGTCTGACGACACGCCCGCCAAGACAGGGCATGCCCAGCTCTCAGTTGGGTACTTGCAAGCCAGAAGTGGAATGATTCAAGTACCAAAGCTGACCAACTCACATCACATCAGTCTCATATGCAGACAATGCTTCCCTTTCTTATGGAACCGAATTGGCGCCTAAAGGTTGCCAAAACGGTTCGTCGATAGGAAAGCTCCACATTGACTCCACATAAGTCCGCTGCGATGTTTTGCTGAGGAATAGATCAGAAAAAGCTTGTACACTTGGTCTGTTGCCGTTCAGGCGAAAATACTGTCGCAGAACGACGAAATTTTAGACCTTTTGCCCATCAACTTTTGCACGGAATTTTTCCGAACTCGCGCGTGTTGATAGGCTACGCTTTGTGCACGTAGCGTAGCTGAGGCTAGCCCCACGTTGAGCGCCATTTGCTGTGTTTGAGGCCTTGGAAAAACTATTTTGACTTGAGAAAGTCAAAATAGTCGAAGGATGGGTAAAGGTTCGGGACAGAATGGGCCAATTCCTTATACGTCTGAACTGGTGGCTGAAGTAGAACGGAAGCGACACGCTTGCTGGCGGCCGGGACTAGCTACGGCAGTGTGGGGTGGTTCATGTCCTACCTCAGACCATAAACCCTAGACCTAGACAACAAAAATTTCGTGTCGGCTTACTCCAGGGTATTTAAAATTGGAATATCTTCCCAATAGGTCGTGAAAGACCAAGGAGCGGTGGAGTTGCGCGACTTCGCGATTTGTCAGGGCACTCTGGTGTTATTAGCGCCCTGTTCTGCCCACCCTACCTCAGCCACGACTGCCCTTCAAACATTTTTCGTCGTGGCCCCTTATTGAGGTTCGGGGCAAAGGAGCTAAACGCTCGGGTTCATCTTCATAAATTGGCCCTTAGCCTATCATCATCAAATCAAAGAGGAAAAAAAAACCGAACAACGAGAAAACATAATAAAACCTTAATTCAAAAAAAAATCATGCATGAAAATCCAAAAAAAAACATATATAATAGAAACTCACCACTTTGATTTTGGTTTTGACTTCTAGTTCACGTTCATTTTTCCTTTTTTTTTTATTGTTATTGTTTTAATTATATTTTTTTATTTTTTTAAGGGGTATTTATTTTTAATTAATTACATTCCGTCCCGTCCTTGTCATGTCATGTCTTTTATTAATTTAATTTAATTCGTAATTGCTTTTTTTATATTATTTAAGAATTTTAGTAAAAAAAAAAATGGTTTTAATTGTCAATTCATTTTGTTTTCTTATTAGTTTCCATAATTAACTTTATTTAATTCGTAATTTTTATTTAATTCATAATTCTTTTTTCTTTGACAACTTTTCGATTTCCAGGCGATTAAACGATTTCACGACAGTGAGGCAGAACGAAGATCATCTTAAATGTTTCGCGAACAGCTGTTCATCGACGCGATTACCGCACTCAGCTCGGAAGCAACACTCTTAATTCTTAATTGCCCGATATTAATGCCCATCACATTTTGTGAAATAAGAAGACAGAATCTTTTCAGAAATAACATAATTACTGAATAAGTAATAGTGAATAAGCATTAAAAGTTATTTGGAGTTGTTGAAATAAAATATGAATTTTAAACTGAACGTGATATTTTCAACATTTAATTGTACTTTGCTTTCTAACACTCTATTTTTTTCCTCGTTTATTATTAATTTTTGTTTCCCTTTTCTATTCCATTAAAAAATTTTACTTTAAAATTCATTTAGGTTTGCTTTCTAACACACTATTTTTTTCCTCGTTTATTATTAATTTTTGTTTTCCTTTTCCGGAAAAACTACTTATTTCGGGAATTATCACGAAAACTTTTCAATTTAGCAACCCAGTCACAGCACGCTTCCAACAACACGAGAAATATTCACACCTTCAAGAATTACCGCTAGAACCTTATTAAGATGCGGTCCCCCGAATACTAATTGGCCTTGATAATTGGAGGCTCGGCATTCCGCGCTGATTCGTGAAGAATTATCCATTTTTGGTTAAAGTCCCCCGATATGTGCATAAGTTCAACAAGTTGTTACAACAAAGAAACCTCTCATTAAAAAAACAGCGCAGCCGATCGGTTTCCGAAAAATCTGGCGCGGTTAAGGAAACTTCCGAGTTAATCGGAAAACAGGTTTTATGAGTTTTTTTAAGCGCACCAATCACATGAGCAGCATTAACCAATATTATTTCCGATTAGCTTTATCGCCACACCCAAAATCATCGTTTTACAGTCCCGAGCGATATCACAACCGATAAAACACGCACGAAAGGTTTTAGAATGCAGAACCCGAACTCAGTATCTTCCAATTACTTCCTCCTCGATCTTTTTCTGTCAACCTCGAACGACGCGCTTTTTCCCGCCAAAAATCCGAACCGCACCCACACCAACGAAAAACCATCTCTCCCGCGTGAAGTTGGTCGCAGTCGAGCTGCCACGATCACAATTCATTGCAGGGTTGAACTGCAATCGCAACAGCTCCACATAGACCTTTTAGCTTTTTACCAGCGGCGACACCACTCTGGGTCACGATTGTACCACGAAATTTCCGGAATTGTACACTCCCTTTAAATTCAACGTAATTATGCCAATTTACCAATAAATCCCATCCCTGCACCCGAACGAAGTTCGACAATTTTAATGCCAACCCTGCTGTCAAAATTTGTGTGTTGTTTGCTCGAACCCTGACTGAAACGTCAAGCGAAGAATTTTTGTTTATAAATAATTCCGATTACGTTTCACGTTGGAAGTGAACTTAAATGTGATTAACGTAAAGATTAAATCCTGCCGACAATACTAGCGTCAGACGTTTCGCTTTCCGTGACCCGTACGGTTCTAAATCAGGTGCTCTCCGACAATCTCACCGATCATCATTTAGCCGTGCACGGGATGAAACCATTCTTCGATCACCCAAACAACAACTCAAAATTGGAGTTTGTATCATTGGTAAGTGAGTCGAATTTTAGTCTTAAGATTCGCAACGACGACCCGACAACACACTCATTAACGCTTTAGCATTTTCTCATCGAATTTTTCGGCTACGACTAGCAGTGGAGCACGGTATCGTCAGGACGGATACTGTATTCACGCAGCATTGATGGCCATTCAAAACCAAGTCGACTGGCGTGCCCGGAACTGATCCGCCGGTCTGGATAGTTTCCGTTTTCGTTGTACCGTTGCAGTTGTGCGTTTGAATTTCGACGTCTGGATTTCTAAAATTCAAAGTCCTCGCAGCAGCTGCCACTTTTGATAGTCCGGCTTGATCGGACCTATGGAACTGCTGATTCATATTCGCCAGTTCGACTTTGTTGCAGTCGAACAGAATTAGCTTGAAGACACCGAACATGAAATCGAAAACAGCTCGGCTACTTCTTTGCTTGCTACCAATGGATTCTCTCACTTTGTCAGCATATCGGCTGTTACGCTTCCGACTCCGCCACTCCCACGACAGCAACTGACTTCTCGCGGTAAAGAGCAGCCGATTCATATTCGCCAGTTCGACCTTGTTGTAGTCGAACAGAATTAGCTTGCCGACACCGCACTTGAAATCGGAAACAGCCCGGTTACTTATTTCCTTGCTCCTTGGATTTTCTTACCTTGTCAGCAACTGACTTCTCGCGGACCCGTTCGTAGTTCTTTACGATTCCCATTCGTTGCAAGGCCATCAAGTGACTGTACGGAGTACAAGTAACGTTGCGTTGTCATCATTTCACCCTGCAAAAAACGAAATCAGTCTGGGACAAATTAAACTCTTAAATTTACCACCTTGCCTGTTTTATTTCCACACTTCAGTATCACATCGAATCGGTCCCAATACTTTTCCGAAGGATACTCCAGGTCGGCGCCGTAGTTCTTTCGACCGATCACTTTCACGTTTGATGACATTTTAGAAATGTCATAAATTTGACGGTAACCTTGAGATTAGTATTACTTTCTTATGAAAGTATGTGTGCGCGAATTAAGGTTTTCTTTTGTAAATTTCGGTACATTATCAATTTCTTTTATGGAAATTTTCTATTTTATACCGAAAAGTAAATTATTTTGAATTGATATATGATAATCCCCCAATAAAATCAAAAAAATGTATATGGACTGGTTTTCGACCTGAGCATGCATCGGCCAAACCTTATGATCGCAACTGATCGGATCAAAATGTCAAATATGACATTATCATAATCTAAAACGCGTTGTATTACGTTCGATGAGAGTTAAAAATAATTCACTGATTTTTGCTTTCATATCAATTTTGCTCTGATTATACACACTTATAGAACTGCGACTTAATCCTGTCATTGTTTTCATGTAGAGTTTACTTGCGGCTCACAGCGTTGCATTGCATCTTGTTGCGACATTTGGCCATTTCAAAAAATTGTGTCATTGCTGTGACGTCAAATGTTGCTTTGAAAAGTTAGTGCAAGAAAGTGTAAAAAGTGCAGGCAAGGGGAACAGGCCTAATTTTGAGTTGAGGATTGTAATAGACATACTACAATTGTAGTATGGTGGCAGCTCTATTGAAAAGTAATCAGAACTTTTAAATGTCAAAGTCATATGTTGGAATTAGTGCTAAGTAATTTTGATTTCGAATTGTATATTTTAAAATAAAAGTCTTTCATAAATTCATCAAACTCAAATCTTTCGCATAAATTATTTGTAACTTAATTGTAAGTTTACTAAATTTGGTAAGTAGTTTAATAAAAGTAGAAGTTTGACTAGATAAAAATGAATAGGAAAATTTTTCTCACCGGGCTCAAGCGGAAAAGAAATGTAAGACACTTTTCATATATTTTATTTACTTTCGAAATGAAACTTTGGTGTGTTTTAGGATGTGGACAATACATTTTTTTGACATTTGGGACGTAAAACAATGAAATCAAACGATTTAAAATGTTTGATTTCATCCATCCAGTACAATTCGAGCCGCCATGTTTGGCTGACGCGCGCTACGCTCCAACTACCTTTCGCGCAGCTCTGCTGGGCAGGGCTGCCAGGTCAGGCTGTTTATCGCCAATTGGGCTACACAGATCTTGTTGTCGCTACAAAAAAATCAAGGTTTTGATTTATCTAACTTGGGCTATTTTTTATTTGAATCGGCGAATTTTGGGCTATCTTGAATTCGGCAAATTTTGGGCTGTCTTGTATTTTATATTGCGAATTATAGATGAATGGATGCGTGAACAGCCAAAATTGTCGGATTTGGGACGATACCAATCCACACGTGATAAACCAGCAGCAAAAACGTACCAGGAAAGTCACTGTTTGGTGCGGATTTTGGTGTGGTGAAATCATCGGTCCGAGCTTCTTCCATAACGAAACTGGCATTGCCATGACCGTCAAATAAATAATCGATGATAAGCAACTTCTCGTGTCCTAAACTGGATAATACATCTAGATACCGACGATATGCGGTTCCAACAGGACGGCGCTACATGCCTCACAGCGCATGTCACAATAGACATTATGCACGAATGATTTCGGGGTTTCATTAATCCCATAAAATATGTGGCGCTACATCTCAATTGATTTTAAATGTTTTTCGGGATTGTGTGGTAACGAATAACTTTACCAATGATAATTAATGATAAGGTGATGAATACATTAACAGGGTGAATTTAATTGTGGCCATGGTCGATTTTATGAAATCCATCGACATTTATTCTAAGCTCGCAGGGAAAAATTAAAAGGGGGCGAAATGCATTTATGGGCGAATTTAAAATTGCATCGATTTTTATTCTCGGCCCACAGGGAAACCATGGCAGACCTGTGGTGATGCCTCGACAGAGAGCGTAGTATCTGTCTAATATAAATGAGAGTGGACGTGGTTGGGAATAGAGTCACTGTATAAGAACTAACCCAAACATCCACTGTCTTGAGTACGGACAATGACCGCTTTTGGTACCTTTTTAGTACTCTTGAACCCTGCGAACTCCAAAGTTCGCAGGTTTCTTAAATGGCATAGTTTTAGTGTGTATACGTGTAGCAGATGGATTTTGATTAACGTTTCACGGAATCGAGATACATATGTCTCATGAAATGTCAACTAAATACAGCGTTTATCCACTTTAGTGGAGATAAAAATGAAAAATCGGACAACTGCAAAAAAATTTCAAATGTACTGGTTTCAAATGAAACACACATTGTCCGTACTCAAGATAATGGATGTTTGTGTTAGTTCTTATACAGTGACTCTAGTTGGGAAGACCTACTCCAAGAGCAAACATAGGATAGACCTAAAGAAAGCCTCGTTCCACTACATGAAGTCAGTCAGCGCGAGCCACGGTTCACTCATTCGCTAAAAATGTAAGCGGATCTTACTCACGGACAAACGCCGTTTGGGCGTCCTTATTGAAACACCCTGTTTTTATTCTGTTTTATACCATAATTTTATCAATGTTCATGATAGATGTTTTTTATTTTATTTAAAATTGGCGATTTTGGGCTACTCGGCGTTTGAGAATTGGCTACTCCCTCTCTTGAAAACCTGGCAACCCTGCTGCTGGGCTCAGGGATTAAAACTCCCTTTTCGCGTTGATGTCTGGCTGGCGTGCGCTACGCTCCAACTACGTTTCGTGCAGCCCTGCGGGGCTGAAGGGATTTAAACTCCTTTTTCCAGTTCATGTGTGACGAGAAACGTCAAACTTAACCATCATGGCGGTTCGAATAAAATGTACTGGTTGAGCAAAACTAGATATTTGAAATAGTTTTTTTTTGTAGCTTTAGGTTGAAAATGCCAAATATTTATTTTGACCACAAACGGAAACATCAAAGTTTAGTTTATGAAGTGTTTAAAAAATAAAAAAAATGTTTTCACCCTTTTTCCGCTGGTGCCCGGTGAGAAAAATTTACCGGGGGTTCTATTAGAGAACATACATTTTGTAATGCAAATCAAAACGGTTTGATTTTAATTACAGCGTAATTATATATTAAGTATCGCACATAAGGAAAGGGGTACAAAAGAGTAGAATCAGTTCAAATTAAGAAATTCTATTCAACTAATGTAAAAATTTTCGCTCGAAAAATTTATAAATACATTCATATCATAACCATGGAGCTACAAGCCACCAGTTCTATATCGTCGTTATATAAAATTGTTGTTGTTTAGCGTGTTTCAAGAGCGGGATATAACATAAATTTGAGTGAGGAAAAACGTGTAAGTGGATTAGATAATGTCTGCTTTCAACTCAATCGCTGCTTGTTATCTCTAGTGAAGGGTTTTCCAATAAGGACTTGACAACTTTGAATTCAATTTGTGAACGCACCCTTTCACTAATCATCGAACTGTCACTGTCAATTTATTCAGTAAACTTAACATTTTTATAATGGTAAAGTACACGAAGGAACAACGTTTGCAAATTAAATTATATTATTTAGAAAAAAAGTTGTCAAGTCCTTATTGGAAAACCCTTTACTAGAGATAACAAGCAGCGATTGAGTTGAAAGCAGACATTATCTAATCCACTTACACGTTTTTCCTCACTCAAATTTATGTTATATCCCGCTCTTGAAACACGCTAAACAACAACAATTTTATATAACGACGATATAGAACTGGTGGCTTGTAGCTCCATGGTTATGATATGAATGTATTTATAAATTTTTCGAGCGAAAATTTTTACATTAGTTGAATAGAATTTCTTAATTTGAACTGATTCTACTCTTTTGTACCCCTTTCCTTATGTGCGATATTTAATATATAATTACGCTGTAATTAAAATCAAACCGTTTTGATTTGCATTACAAAATGTATGTTCTCTAATAGAACCCCCGGTAAATTTTTCTCACCGGGCACCAGCGGAAAAAGGGTGAAAACATTTTTTTATTTTTTAAACACTTCATAAACTAAACTTTGATGTTTCCCCTGGGTTTTCCAATAGGGACTTGACAACTTTGAATTCAATTTGTAAACGCACCCTTTCACTAATCATCGAACTGTCACTGTCAATTTATTCAGTAAACTTAACATTTTTATCATGGTAAAGTACACGAAGGAACAACGTCTGCAAATTAAATTATATTATTTTGAAAAAAAGTTGTCAAGTCCTTATTGGAAAACCCTGGGTTTTCCAATAGGGACTTGACAACTTTGAATTCAATTTGTGAACGCACCCTTTCACTAATCATCGAACTGTCACTGTCAATTTATTCAGTAAACTTAACATTTCTATCATGGTAAAGTACACGAAGGAACAACGTCTGCAAATTAAATTATATTATTTTGAAAAAAAAGTTGTCAAGTCCTTATTGGAAAACCCTTTATATACATCTCTATGCCATAGAGTAACAAAATTTGTGGTTTTTTGATTAAAAATATATAAACGAAAATTATACATCCCTATTTTTCACAGACTCCTATTGGTTTTAAGAATTATGGTTTTTCATAGTACATTGATAAAGGCCACAGTCGAGTTTAAAAAATTACTTAAATAAAAAAAACCACAAAACTTTTTTTTTTAATTTTCTTTCACTTGAATAATTCCTGAAAATTTTTTCTAAGAAATCTGCGCATCACCTTACAATACTTAAAATACGGATATGCGTATCTAAATGTAACTACCAAACTCCAATTTTCTGGCGAAACCTGTTGCCTTTAAAAACAGTGAACGTGATGTGAACCGTCGAGCAAAATTTTAATTTTTATATAATTACAGTCATTGTTATTATTTATATCCTTACAATGAAAAGAACACACTCTCTCGAAGCATCCATACCCTGGATGACTCACACTAAAACCATAGCTTTACACTATTTCAATCTTAAGCGTTCACTACTAGACAGACTGAAATTACATTTTAAAAAAAAAATCACTTTCGTTTTTAAATTTACATGCTTAAGGCATAACATGCTTAACATGTTTAAAAATATGCATACCAACTTTCAGGATAATTTACTGGTATTTGTTAAAAGTGTAATGAAACAATGGCTTCAATAGATTTTCTGAAAGTTGCTTTGTGTTGTATAAAACATCGTTACAATGTCACAACAATATATTTTTTAAAAATCGACTTTTTTCACTTTCAAAATCAACGGCTCATATATATCCGATCTTTGAAATTAAGTACGCCTTTCGCAAAGCACAAGTAATCATGGCGGATGTTTGACACTAAGGGTACCGAAGTCGAATTTGGATAGTTTTTCACGTTTTCTGAATGAAACACTTATTGCATTTGCCAGGATTAGAGTCACTGTATAAGAACTAACACAAACATCCACTATCTTGAGTACGGACAATAACCGCTTTTGGTACCTTTTTAGTACTCTTGAACCCTGCGAACTCCAAAGTCTCTTAAATGGCATAGTTTTAGTGTGTATATGTGTAGCAGATGGATTTTGATTAACGTTTCACGGAATCGAGATACATATGTCTCATGAAATGTCAACTAAATACAGCGTTTATCCACTTTAGTGGAGATAAAAATGAAAAATCGGACAACTGCAAAAAAATTTCAAATGTACTGGTTTCAAATGAAACACACATTGTCCGTACTCAAGATAATGGATGTTTGTGTTAGTTCTTATACAGTGACTCTAGCCAGGATTACTGTACCTTGTTATTTAACACTTACCGGAAAAAAAGAAACTCCCGCAGATTTCTGTTTTTCTTGGCCTTTTAGGCCGCACATAATGCACTTCATTTTCATTGTTTTTGTCCGTATTTCAGAAAAACGCCAACGGAAACTTGCTGTTTTTCTAAAATATATTAACTTTTTCATTCACTTTTTAACAAATTATTTCGCGCGACCCGTATTTTCTTTTCTTCGGCGATCATCGGAAATAATGATCTTTGACACGGAGGGGAATAAATACCGAAAAATGTCAATGTGTGCGCGTTTTTTCGGTAGTTGCAACGGCAAAGCGGGAGCTAGGAAGTCAGGGGAAACCGGTTAGACCAGTTAGACGGGTTCTGCTCTCTCGATAAATTCGGTTTCTTCTGTGTGGAATACGTGTGAATTTACTTCGTCAATTTTATGTGTACGTATACGGTATTGCACCCGCCTGCAGCAACTCCTTACAAATACATGAATCAAAGAAAACTGCCCAGCAAACAAAAAGTATCGTAATTAATTCATAAAAAACATAATTTACGAGCCTTTCACTCGTTTTTGAATTAAAAACGACTCATTGGGCATACCAAAATGGCCATCCGAGAAGGGTAATTTTTCACGACTCATTAATGAATTAGAAAAAATATGCTTTAGCGGGTACAAATACATACACACTATATACTCGTTAAAAATGATTCTCTTATGAAAAGAAGACTGAGAGTCTCGATGAAGAGACGACTGAGAGTCTCTGTGCGAACTACAAGGTTGGAAACTAGAACAGAAAAAGACAAAAAAAAAATAGATTCAAGGGAATTTTGGTTAGGATAAATAAATTATTTTTTTGATAATTACCAGAGATATGAACTTTCAAAGATCATTCTTACACCACTTTTGCGAAAACTTTACCATACTAGGTATAACTTACAAAAAAGAAAAGAAATAGAGACAAAATATTGAAATATGTTTGACTGACGACTGAGAGTCTCGATGCGAACACTGCAAGGGTGGAAACTAGAACAGAAAAAATGAGAAAAAAATTAAATTCAAGGGATTTTTGGTGTTAACGATACCGTACATTCCGCACACGTGCGCGCTCATCGCTGTATGCTGATCGTTCGACAATCATTTTTACGGGCAGCTCATGTCCTACATATGCGATATAACTACGCGAAACGATCGTTTTTAGTAAACGCTCGTGAAATTGTTTGCTGGGTCGATTGCGACAGTTAGCGAAAAAAATAGTAAAAGTTCTGCGCATTACGACATCAAGAACGTTCAGTTTCATTGCACGTTAGCAATGCCCTCTGGATAATAGCCGCGCAACTGATATTTCGTCGTGCGAAAATGCCTCGATTTTGCCTCGATGAGTGACGATTTTCTATGTGGACCGATCAAAGGCCGCTAGCTTTTTTAGCAAAAAACGATAAAGAGTAACAAAAATAAAGGAAATAAAACGTTTTAATTTACAGAAACGTTAAATACGTATTTATTAGAATTAAGTGACAGTTTTCCTCTTCGAACGCTCTTAGTGACGCTACAAAAAGGTGCGTGTGTCGCAATCTATTACTTTATTATTTTAATAATAAAGTATTGTTATCGATTTTTAAAAAAAAAAATTTGCTACCCTGAAATGTTTTTTTTACACGTTTTATTACTAATAAGCACCAAAAATTTCAGTCCGTCTGTGCGCCGTACGCCGTACGCA
The DNA here is from genome assembly GCA_949128065.1 of Beris chalybata. Lineage (NCBI taxonomy): Eukaryota > Metazoa > Arthropoda > Insecta > Diptera > Stratiomyidae > Beris > Beris chalybata. The sequence goes on from OX421894.1 coordinate 100,452,875, forward strand.
AACTCGTATAAGGAATTATAGTTCCCAAACCCTATGAGCTATTAAATTGTTTGTTTGAAAAACTTTAGATTATGATGTCTCACAAACTAATTGCACCAGAAAAACAAAATTTGGTTTGAGTATAAAGCTTAATAAAAAAAGATTGCCCAAAGTAACATTTTTGAAGGGGGTAGGGGAGCATAGAAGTGGATGGGATAAGAATTTTTCAAAAATAACACGTGTCATATCTCAACAACAGTGTAAGATAGATGCTTCAAATTTTTACCAGTATTAGGCCTAATAGAACCCTAGTAGGGAAAAAAAATTTGGAGTTGGGGTGTAGAGGGTGAGGGTGGGAAAGGGTGAGAAGGAAAATGTTCCGATGTTTATATCTTAAGAACCTATAATGATAGAAAGCTGAAACTTGGTATTTAGATAGAGCTTTAGTAGCGGCATGGTGGAAAAATAAAACATTTTTTGGGGGTAGTAAGGTCGGGGGGTGGGGGGTGTTTTTCCTAACTTTATAACGGCTTATGCTAGAAAGTTGAAACTTGGTACGTATGTATATGTAAATGAACTATAAAAGTAATTATGATAAAAAAAAAATTTGAATATTCATTGCCGTTTGGAAGAGGGGGAGGGGGGCAAAAAAAATTTTCAGTTCAAATAAAATACATATACTTTCACGATTTTCGTCATATATACTAGATCTTTCCAAATATTGAATTAATTTTCATTCTACGGATTCTTCATATGAACACCTAGAAAGTGTTTTCAAGATTTTTTGAAATTCGACCCCTAAGGGGGTGTAAAGTTGTTGCATACTTCTTCATAAATTCCACCATATCTCTCAGGTCTGTAGTCCAGTAATCAGAGACAAAATTTCAGTAAATAACGGAAAAAAATAAAAGTCGAAATGTTTTGACGTAGTTAGGTTCCAATGATGGAGTAGAATAGGAAATCACAGTTTTACACCAAAATTTGATATGGCGTGTGCCCGAAATGCCCCAAACAATCAACTCGACGATCTGACCTAGTCAGATGAAATGTACACCGAAGAAAACGAGGGGCATTTGTGCACGTATTTACGCTACATATTTGTGTGCTTACCGTGCTCCCGCTCGTGATCCGTTCATCGTACGAAAAACTTGTGTATGCAAAACTTGTAGGAAATTCAGTCCTCTACAACTTTGCCATGTAAATATGCTACCTATTTTTAATAAAAATGGTCCAAAAGTTTAAAAAACTGGGACAATTTTCTAATTTTTTGCACTTTACGCTTAATAACGCAATAAATAATGATTTTACAAAAAAGTTGTTTAGCTAACAAAGATAGGGAATTCAATTCTCTATAAACTTGGTTCCCACCATTTTTAGCGAGAAATGGAAAATACGGCTATAAATCGACAAAACAGAAAACTCAAAATTTCGGGCACACGCCATATCAAATTTTGGTGTAAAACTGTGATTCCCTATTCTACTCCATCATTGGAACCCAACTAAGTCAAACCATTTCGACTTTTATTTTTTTCTTTAAGAATTCCTAGATTTACTGGACTACTGATTAGATATCGAATATCTTTTCACTTCGACGGGCTTGTTTAATAATCACCTATTTTTAAGTTTTTTTTTATTTTCAACCTCTAGACCGCATCCCGGAATATGATCCAATTATATAATTCATATGTTACACTCTATTCTAACTGCTTTCCGAACTTTTTCTTAGGTTTTCAGTCACATAATAACATACACCGCCTCCCCGAATTAATCACTGAACCAAAAGAAATTTAATTTCGTGTTATTGAGTCATATTGTCAAGAATTGCCCAAAAATTACGAGATTTGTGGCTTTTGCCGATTCTTTTGAAAAATTTTGTAGGTACATGAAGAATTAGTTAAAAAAAAGAAAATTTAAATTCAATTATTTGTTTCTACCTCACTTTTTTTGTAAGTTATAATATGTTAAAGATTTCGTAAAAATAGTGTCTGAGTACTCTTTGAATATTCATATCTCTTGTAATTTTATCCTAGAATAATAAAATAGTCAGAAATTTTTTTTTAATATTGATCAATTTGAACTTTAAATTGACCAGTAAGGTTCGATATTATCTACAAGTAGTTATTAGTAGTAGTAGTAGTAGATATTATATACTACAATAAAGGAAAGAGAAATTTGTAAGTAATGGAGCTCTCTTTCGAGCTCTAATGAAGCGATTCTCGAGATATCAAACTCGGAACCCTACATATTTTTCCCGTATAAATTCTATCTATCTATCGGATCCATTGTTTTTTCACACACTCTTCACCAATATCGAAAACTTTTTGCCAACTATTCAATTTTATTATTATATTGTATTAAATTCAAGTTTCAGCTTTCTAGTATAAACGATTGAGAATATCTAAAATCTCCGCTTACAATTGGCCACAGTCACTTAAAGAAAATTCACCTTGAACACGAATGTGCTTTATTTGCAATATAGGAATTGCGGATGGGGTGGATGCAACGAGGTTGCGAAGGTAAGAATTATGGAATGTGTGGTGGTGACGCTAAATCAAAAAAACAGAAGAAAGAAATGGTTGAAGAAAAAAAAATAATTGCCACCGAAATAAAAGTACTTCGATGACACGCCGGGGTTCGCAGAATTATTTTTCTTTTTGAAAGTGGCAATTACGGGATGCCAGACCGTTCAACCAGCTTGGCTGGTACAAAATAATAAATACAATGCGTATTTCCCATGAGAAATTGTTTTCTGCTGCAACAGCAAAAACAACAATCCCTAATGAGATTCCGCAATGGACAACGGTTATACCTTTTAAAAATTGAAATGCTGAAATCAGCCGAGCGGAACGCTTCTCCAAATTTGCTTAGTGATTGAATAATCGACTAGAGACCGAATCAACGGCGGCCGGGCCTTTTATAGGGCCGGTTAGCTTTATGCACCGTTTATCCTTTCGACGGATAACCGGCGCCAACTCTACTGGACCACAGTGGCACGTGAAATTGTGCGTCAAGTTCACGCCGTGGTGAGTAGCGTTTACGCGCGTATGTTTGAATTTCAAATTTAATGTGTAAATTCAATGTAACGTATTTGAAGTTCAAACATTCTCCCGGGCGCAAAAAAAAAAAAAAAAAAGAAAAAAAAGAAAAAGAAAATAAATGAACCGAATGAAAAAAAAACGATTACTTGTTTATAGCATGGTATGTGTATTCATGATAGATGCAATGAAACAAGAAAGAAAAAAAAAAGAAAAAAAATTAAGATAATAAAAATGAAAATGATAAAAAAAAAATGGAAATGATACAAATATCAAGATAGAATAAAAAAAAAAAATAAAATAGAATAAAATCCACGATGTGATGCATCTAATGTTGGTGCTTGCGTTTCAACGCGAACCACGTTGTCTTCCCCTTTGCAAAGCGAACACGCACCTTGTCCCCGCCGTTAAAAAACAACGTGTAAATCGGTCGTTTGAACGATTTGATACGACTCCATGGGACTGTTTCCAGTTCGTCGTAGGTGACGTTAAAGATTTCTCCTTTGTAAGTCACTAGACTGTACGTGGGTCCCTTCCCTCGATTGCTTATATCGTACGGCCGTGGTCTTATGTGGGTTTTTGGCATGGGTGGCGGTTGCTGAGTGCTGTCAGCTGAAGACCGCGCTGGTAGTTCCAGGGTTTTGCCTGGCGTTACTGGCAGTGGTACGGGTGTGGTAACCACTGGAGTGGACGACCGTTCCGTGCTGGATGAATCGGCGACGGCGAAGGTTGTCGGGGGTACGCTTGGAGGCGGGGATGGTTCTTCTAACAATTCTTCCTCCGTGTATTGTGGCCAGTTGTTCCACATTTCGAGTTCGTCGTCGCAAGCTATGTCCAGAAAATCGAAGTCCATCTAGACGGAAGTAAAATATTAATTTAATCAATGGGAAGTAGACACACCTTGGAGATGGGTCTCTGAATGGTCTTGAATTGTGTATCTAGCGTCACCACCCTAACTAGTCCATCATTTCCCGGGTGGACATCTTTGATCTTCCCCAGATGCCATTTTGAAGGTGGGACGTTGTCTTCTCGCACCAAAACGATGTCATTTGGTTTGAGGTTGTTTTTACATAGTCGCCACTTTTGTCTTTGTTGAAGTTGTTGCAAATACTCTCGGGACCACTTAGTCCAAAAAATTTGTACTAACTTTTGGCAGTATTTCCAACGTTTGAGGGTGTGATCGTTGGTCATTTCTAAGGAAGGTTTAGGAGGCAATATGATAGAGGAACCTATAAGAAAATGACCTGGAGTCAAAACTTCGATGTTGTCTGAATCGGAACTAATTGAGCAGAGGGGTCGAGAATTTAAGCAAGCTTCGATTTGTATTAGAACCGTGGTTAGTTCCTCAAAGGTCAGCGTTGCGTTTCCGATAATGCGTTTGAGATGATGTTTCACTGACTTAACACCAGATTCCCAGAGGCCGCCGAAGTGCGGAGCGGCAGGAGGGTTGAAATGCCATTTTACTCCATTGTTGACGGTTTTGTCAATGGCTTGAAGAGAACCTTCCTTGATGGCTCTCTTTAAATTTTCCTTCATTATTCGGTCGGCACCGACGAAGTTTGTCCCACAGTCGGAATATATGTCTGTGCAGAGACCTCGCCTTCCCACGAACCGTCGGAAACCTGCAAGAAAGGCTTCCGATGACAGGTCAGACACTGCTTCGATATGTATTGCCTTGGTCGCGAAGCAAATGAACAGACAGAAGTACCCCTTGGTACTCCGTGACTTTCTTAGGTTAGACTCCTTAACCTCGAATAGTCCCGCAAAATCTACACCACAATGTTGGAATGGCCGTGACATCTGCACACGAGGAGAGGGTAGATCCCCCATTTGTTGCTCGCTTGGTCTTGCTCGGAAACGATAGCAAGTGGTGCATTTTGAAATGATGTGCTGGACAACGTGCCGAATGTGGATGATCCAGTACTCAGCTCGAATCGTGCCGATGACCAAGTTATGGCCTCCGTGAAGTGTTCGTATATGACAATCGCGTATGATTAGATGAGAAAAATGATGATTCTTTGGTAGAATCATGGGGTGACGGTTGTCGAAGGGTAGAGATGAATGTTTCAGTCTCCCTCCCACTCGAAGGATTCCTTCGGCATCCACGAACGGATTCAAGCTGTTGAGGTGATTACCGGGTGGTAATTGTTGTTTGCTTTTTAACAAGGTTATTTCCTTGGCGTAGTTTTCCGCCTGAACGAATTTTACTAGTGCTCGTTTAGCTGTGGTGTATTCGTTTACTTGTAAACTCCCTGTTGTTCTTTGATTTTTGTCATGCTTCTGACAGTTGCGATAAAACCTGATGCAATACGCTGTTACCCTTATTAGGGTGGTTAATGAGGAGAATTTTTCTAATAGTGAGAACTCGCTTATATCTGGATGTTTAGCGAGTAGTGCTATGGGTGATTTAGCTTCTAACATGGTTGTTGGAACGTCTAGTATTTGTTGCTCTGATGGCCAATCCATCTGTTGTTTCACTAGCCATGCAGGTCCGTTCCACCACAATGCGTGGTGTCTGAGCTCGCTGGGCTTCATTCCTCGAGAGGCGACGTCGGCGGGATTATCCTTGGAGGATACGTGCCTCCATTGATTGTTATTTGCGTTATCTTGTATCGTCACCACTCTGTTTGCCACAAAGGTTGTCCATTTAGTCGGATGACCTTGTATCCAGGCGAGTGTTATTTTGGAATCAGTCCAAGAGAAGCTTTGAACTTCTTTCATGTCAAGGTCTTCCCTTGTGTTCCTCATCAGTTTTGACAACAATTCGGCTGCGCATAACTCGAGGCGCGGTAAGGTAATGAGTTTGAGTGGTGTCACCTTTGTTTTGGAGGCGACCAGACTGATGTGCACTTTATCATTTGAGTCAATAACTCGCAGATAAAGAACTGCTGCGTATGCTCGAATTGAGGCATCGCAAAAACCGTGGAGTTCAACGGTTTTGTTGTCTTTGATATTTGTATGCATCCATCGTGGTATCTGAATTTTTCCTAAATGGTGGAAGTCGCTCTTGTAATCCAGCCATTCACGGTTTAATTCTGGTGGCACCGGACCATCCCAGGTGCAACCTGATACCCATAGTTTTTGCATTAAAATGTTCGCAATGATGATTGACGGAGAAACCCACCCAAGAGGATCAAATAGCTTAGAAATTTCGGATAGGATAACTCTTTTCGATGATTGTTTTTCTTCATGTCCTATTGATTGATTGGTGGATAGTGTGAAATGGTCTCTTTCTGGATTCCAGATGATTCCTAGTGCCTTCACACAGTCCTTTTCGCCGAACTTTATTGGAGACTGGAGTTCGCGATCTTCAACAGGAACTTGATTTAGAAGGGACGGGTCATTACTTGACCACTTCCGTAAGTGAAAACCTCCACCGATTAGTAATTTACTTATTTCGGCTTGCAGGTTCCGTGCGCTGTCGATGTCATGACTTCCTGTCAGCAGGTCGTCGACATAAAAATCTTCTTGAGCTACATTTGAGCCCAACGGGTATTTGGATGCATCGTCAGTGGCTAATTGTTGCAGAGTCTTAATTGCCAAGTACGGAGCTGACGTTAACCCAAATGTTACCGTAGTGATGCAGAATTCTTTGATTGGGTCAGTTTGATGTTCCCGCCAAAGTATTCTTTGGTACTGTTGACTTCCTGAGTCCACCTTTATCATACGATACATCTTTTCGATGTCGGCGGAAAGCGCATATCGATGCATTCTCCACTTCATTATGGTTGCAAAAAGCTTCTTTTGCAAGGTGGGACCAGTCAACATTTGTTCATTTAATGATTTCCCGTTTGATGTTTTCGCGGACGCGTCGAAAACTACTCTTAGTTTAGTGGTCGTGCTGTCTTTAAGAACCGCGTGATGTGGCAGATAATAGTACTGCTTATCGCGTTCATTCGTGGTATGACCTACATGAATGGGTACCATATGTTTTAGCTTTATATATTCTTTGATGCAGCTGGAGTACAACTCTTTCAAAACTGGATTTTTCTCGAGTTGTCGTTCGGTACTTTGAAATCGTTTCATAGCAATGTGCTTCGATTCTCCCAAGACTGGAGCGCTTGGTTTGAACGGAATGGACACCTTATATGTCCCGTCTGGAAGTCGCTCATGTGTGGACGAGTAGAGCCCTTCGCACAGCCGTTCATCAGCGGTGAACTGCCTTTTTGGTTGCAACTCCTCGATCTCCCAGAATTTTTTCAGTTGTTCATTCAGAAGCGTGTTTGAAGTTGTGGTTATTGTGAAACCCGTGAACTTTGGTTGTTTGGTCGCAGGATGCTGCGGCATTTGTCCAAACAAAATCCAGCCCAGTGAAGTTTCTTGCGCTATCGGATGATCCCTTGGTCCATACCTAGGACCCGCTCGCAAAATCTGCGCGTAGGTTTGGACCCCGAGTAGCAAGTCAATTGACCCGGGTTCCATGAATTTTGGGTCCGCAAGAATGATATCGCTTATGTAAGGCCATTGCTTCGCGGGAAAGCTAACTGAAGAACGCATCTGTGTTATGTTCTTGATCACATATGCTTGAGTTCGAATTTCTTTCCCGTTTCCGATTTTCGGAATAATGTTGAAACTAATTTCTTGCGTTGATGTGCTAACGTTTGTAGAGTTCAACCCAGTAATGGATATGGATGTGGGCTGTGCTTTCGTTCGCAGAAGTTGGTAAGCAGCACTAGAAATAAACGAATTTTCTGACCCAGAATCTATCAATGCTCGGAGTGACATGATATTTCCTTCTGGTGTTTTAATTGTGACGATGGCGGTTGCTAATAGATCTTGCTTACACTCTTTGGTTGTTGCAGATTTTGAGCATAATGCTTCAGTAATTGATGACGGTTCAGGTTGTGCACTACTTGTGGGTGTCGCAATTGAATGTAACGAGGATTTATCAGACTTGTGTAAGGTAGTGTGATGTCTTTTATGACAAGTAAAACAGGTTCTCTTACTCTTACATTCGTTCGAAGGGTGTTTTGTCAAACAATTGAAACACAAATGTTGAGTTTTAACAAAGTCCCACTTTGCAGATGTGTCGAGGTTGTGAAACGTTTGACATTTAAAAAGGAAATGATCCTTTTTGCAATAAGAGCAAGATGGCTGGGATGTCTTCGCAAAATTGCTTGAACTTTTACGCTGGTTATTGTTGCTTTGTGTGGCCGACTGTGACTGTGTCTTGGCTGCAGCTAATACTTCCAGCGTTCTATGGTGACACTCAATGAATTTTTCAAATTCTTTATAAGTCGGTAACGACTCTGTTGTTGATACCTGTTGTTCCCAAAGACTTCGAGTTAATGGAGGCAGTTTAGCTGTTAGCAAGTACAAAATAATCGGATCCCAATTTTTTGTATCAAGACCTAATTGCTGTAGCTCATGCACGCACTCGTTTGTAGTGTCTAACATTTCTTTGAAACTCTGCTCTGATTCTGAGCGAATCTCGGGGGTGGAGAACAACGCTTGCAGATGTACATTACATGTGATTCTTTTGTTATCGAATCGTTTAGTGAGCAAAGTCCATGCTGGGTCGTAGTTTGAATCGACGCTTTCGAACTGATTCAGAATTTTTGACGCGTCCCCGATCAAACTGCCTTTTAAATAATGCAGTTTATGGACTCTGGATAGATGATTGTTGTCATGTATAATTGACTTAAAGGTATCTCTGAATACCCGCCAATTTTTGAATTTTCCATCGAACTTTGGGAGGCTTATATTCGGAAGTTTAAATGATGGTTGTGATTCTTGCCTCGACTCAACGTGTTGCTTAGAAAGCTCTGCTTCGGGCTTTTTAATCAGTTGGTGCAGATCACCGATATACTCAAAAGCGTCTTTTTCTATTTCGCCGTAAGTCGAAAGGTATTGGGTCTTAACTGACTCAGCGATCTCGCTCTGACTTGTTATTATTGTCACGTGCGCGTCTTCGCACTGAGACCAGGTTTTGTGGATGTGTTCGAGTCGGCCGCTGGCGTAACCAACGGTTCTCCGTACTTCGCTAGTCTTCTTGAAATTCGAGATCGCTTGTCGTACGAGGGCAAAAAAACCTGTTTGTTTCTCTATCGCTTGCTCCATGGCCTGTGAATAGTGCAATGCACGTGCAACACAGACAAACGATCGGAAATGTGCGAGGTTCTATGAGAGAACGTGGGCCGGTTTGTTTTGAGTTTACAAGGAATCGGCCGACAACGCGCGATGTTGGTCGAAATACCTCGATTGCTTGTTTACTTAAAAATTTTTGCCGCTTGATTGTCGACAATTTTTTTTTGCGTGCCGGCTCGAAGGTCGACAAAATTGCTTGATGGGAGCAAGTTTTGTTGTTCTACTGGTGGCGTGCCGCTAGACAACGTTTACGCAAAATCACGGAAATTTCAGGCCGTGGCTAGTGAATTCCGTGCGATAAATTGTGACGGAATTGTGTGGAGTTGTTGTTGTTTCGTGGAATACGAATGTGCTTTCGTTTTGTTGTGTGTCTTGTGCAATTTCCTGGTGAATTGCTGACAGAATGATTTGTTTGAAATCGCGGAGATTTCGGTTAGTTTTTTTTTTTTGAGTTCCGCTCGATAAATTGTCGGCGGAATTATGTGAAATTGTCGCAGATGCGACTTACGTGTTCCGTGCGATGGTGTGTCGTCGGAAGCTGTTCGTGAAATCACGGAAATTTGATTTCACCTTTGTCCGTAAATTCCGTACGGTGGTATACCGACGGAACCTGAATTTACGAAATCACAGAGATTTCGATTTGGTGATTTTTCGTGGTTGTGGATTCCGTACGGTGGGACTACGATGGAATTGCTTTGCGTGAAATCAATGAGATTCCGGTTGCGTTTTGTAGTTTGTGATTTCCGTACGGTGATGTGCCGACGGAGTTAGAATTACGAAATCACGGGAATTTCGATGTGCGTTTGATTGCTAGTTCCGTACGGTGAGATTCCGACGGAATTGGTTTGGTTTTGTTGTGAATTCCGTACGGCGATGTACCGACGGAATTACTGTGTACAAATTCGCGGAGATTCCGGCTGAATTTTATGTTTTGTGCTTTCCGTGCGGCGATGTGCCGAACGGAATTAAATTTGCGAAATCACGGGGATTTCAGCGTTTGGTTTAATGGTTAGTTCCGTACAGTGAGATGCCGACGGAACTTGAATTGCGCGAAATCACGGAGATTTCGGGTTGTTTGTTAGTGAATTCCGTGCTGCGGTGTTCCGACGGAATTACCATGAGCTAAATCACGTAGATTTGTGCTTGAATTTTGGCTGGATTCCGTACGGTGGTGTGCCGACGGAGTTGATGTTGCGAGTTTACCAAAACTTCGGCTTTTTGATTGTGAATTCCGTGCGCTAGATGTCGACGGAATTACTTGTGCGAATTTATGAGAAATTCGGCTTTTGTGTGTAAATTCCGTACGAGAGATGTCGACGGAATTACTTGTGCGAATTTATGAGAAATTCGGCTGTTGTGTGTAACTTCCGTACGCTAGATGTCGACGGAATTACTTGTGCGAATTTATGAAAAATTCGGCTTTTGTGTGTAACTTCCGTACGCTAGATGTCGACGGAATTACTTGTGCGAATTTATGAGAAATTCGGCTGTTGTGTGTAACTTTCGTACGCTAGATGTCGACGGAATTACTTGTGCGAATTTATGAGAAATTCGGCTTGTTTTTGTGTTTTGTGATATCCATACGACGATGTGCCGACGGTGTTGAACTTACGAAAACACGGGAGTGTCGGGCTGAATTTCTTACTTTCGTACGGCTAGGAGTCGACGAAATTGAGTTCGATAACTTGCCGACGGGAATTTCAGCTGATTTCTTTACAAGTTCCATACGGTGCTGTGCCGTCGGAACAAATTTTTGCAAGTTTTTGTGAAGCACTTGATTTGTGCTTTGTGAATTCTGTACGGCGATATGCCAACAGAACTGTGTTATTCAAAATGCCGAGAATTTGGTTTTTGAATTTTTGATAAGTTCCGTTCGGTGATGTGTCGACGGACTTGATTTGCGAATTTACAGAAAATTCGATTTGATGTGAAAAAACGGATTTTCAGCTTTGAATGTAAATTCCGTACGCTAGATGTCGACGGAATTACTTTGTGCAAATGTACGGAACATTTGGCTTAGTGCGAAAATAGGAAATTTTCGCTTCATGTGAAATTACGAAGAATTTCAGTTTTGGTGCATGTGAAAAATTAACCACATCGGGGTGACCAATAATTATGCTACCTGAATGTTGCGCGAAATCGCGGAATTTTCGGATTTTTCGTAGGTTTCCCTAGAGATGAGCGTAAAATTGGACAATTCTACCTTCGGTCTCGTCAACTATCCGGCTCGACGGACCATGAACACGAATGTGCTTTATTTGCAATATAGGAATTGCGGATGGGGTGGATGCAACGAGGTTGCGAAGGTAAGAATTATGGAATGTGTGGTGGTGACGCTAAATCAAAAAAACAGAAGAAAGAAATGGTTGAAGAAAAAAAATAATTGCCACCGAAATAAAAGTACTTCGATGACACGCCGGGGTTCGCAGAATTATTTTTCTTTTTGAAAGTGGCAATTACGGGATGCCAGACCGTTCAACCAGCTTGGCTGGTACAAAATAATAAATACAATGCGTATTTCCCATGAGAAATTGTTTTCTGCTGCAACAGCAAAAACAACAATCCCTAATGAGATTCCGCAATGGACAACGGTTATACCTTTTAAAAATTAAAATGCTGAAATCAGCCGAGCGGAACGCTTCTCCAAATTTGCTTAGTGATTGAATAATCGACTAGAGACCGAATCAACGGCGGCCGGGCCTTTTATAGGGTCGGTTAGCTTTATGCACCGTTTATCCTTTCGACGGATAACCGGCGCCAACTCTACTGGACCACAGTGGCACGTGAAATTGTGCGTCAAGTTCACGCCGTGGTGAGTAGCGTTTACGCGCGTATGTTTGAATTTCAAATTTAATGTGTAAATTCAATGTAACGTATTTGAAGTTCAAACACACCTGGTTTACACACTGAAAAAATTTCAGCTTACAAGGAATACAAAACGATTCCACAACCAGTTTTCGAACTGAGTGTGACTTAAGGAGGATCATCTGAGTAGAAATCAGAAAAAATAGGTGAATTTTAGAAATTATTATCTCAAAAGCTATGAAACCTATCCAAAAATAATGTGTGCAATTTTCGAAGAAATCGGTTCAGCCGTTTTCCGAAGATTTTGCGAACGGTCTTTGAAAAGTATGTTTCGAGATAATCGCGTTTGAATGACGAAGAGTTCACGAAGGGCCCCTCCCGGTTAATTGCCCATAGCTTCCACAATTATTAAAACTTTAACATGAAATTTACAGACAACATTCCTAAGACTATAAACTTTGAGATGAAAAAAAAAAAATTCTACTCGGATAATCCCCCTCAAAGTAGGGAGATGGTCTAGCACCCATGCTTTTCAACTTGGCACTAGAGAATGTCATCCGAAAAACCCTGGTCGACACTAATGGGACACTACTATTCAAGTCCACCCAATAGCTAGAACACCTCCTGTGCAACTGCCCAGCTCTCGCTAGAAGACGGCTGAAAGCTCTGGGTGCTTCGACCTTCGCAAACCTTAAAGAAGTCTCTTTTAACAGCATGTAGAGTCTAATAAACTTTGCTATGGTTACAGAGACCTTTGGTTTTAGCGCCATACATAACTGCAGGGATTCAGGGCGTGGAGGAGGTACAGCAATTTATATAAGGGACGGTGTGAAATTCAGCACAATTCTCGTTGACAAGGCCTATAATACTACTATAATTGAGATAGAGACTAACAATGTTCTCTCCAAAATTGCAACATTCTATAAATCTCCTGGTGAACCAGACGGCATCTTTATTGAACACTTGGACTCAATTTACGCAAAATATAATAGACTTTTATTAATAGCTGACACAAATATTGATATACTGCAAGACAGCCTGACGACGCAAAACTACTGTGAAATGCTTATGACAAATAATGTTGAAATTCTGAATAAAAATATTCCAACAAGATGCTCATCTCACTCTGCAACTCTTATAGACCATGTTTGTACCAACAACTATCCACTTAAAAAATCGACCCATATGAATTTGAATGACTGGCCTGACCTGGATCATAAGGTGATTACCTTAACAATTAGTAGCGCACTAGTTAAAAAGACAAAAATGGTCAAAACCTCGGTCCAAATTATGAATAATGACAACTTCATAAAGGCAACGGAGCAAAATATTCGAAGCATAACTGAAAACTCAATTGAGGCAATAATAACAGCAATAAATTCTGCCAAAAACATTTCGACAAGAACAAAAACTAGACGAACAAGAAACAATACTTGGATCACAAATGTTATTCTGAACCAAATAACTAAAAAAAAGAAGTTATACAAAAAAATTATAAAAGACCCACATAATGCGAACTTAAAATATGAATATAAACAAATTAAGAATATGACGACAACAATGATAAGATTAGCTAAGGAAAAATACTACAACCACCGATTTGCAACTTCTGAAGGGAACCAACGAAAATTTTGGAATATTATTAAGGATTCTTTGGGGGGAAATGAATCGAAGCATTCAAACGGAATACATGTGCTGGATACAGATACTGGGCCAATTACTGATCATGCCTTAATCGCAAACACACTGAACGAACATTTTACAACTATTGGGACAATTTTGGCCGATGACTTAAAAAACAATGCCAAGTCGCATAACTTCTGTAGGCAAACATGTCCGGTGGTGACAGAGTCGTTATTCCTATTCCCGACTAATAAAACGGAAATTGAATCAATTATTTCGGATTTGAAAAACAATATAGCTCCAGGTATTGATGGAATAACGACGAATGACTTAAAAATCATTAAAACAATTATATCGGGACCTCTTTCTGATGCAATAAATGTTCACCTGACTGACGGCTCATTTCCACACTGTTTAAAGACTTCTCTAATCAAGCCAATTTTAAAATCGGGCTCAAACAGGGATCCCAATAACTACCGACCAATTGCACTAGTTAGCTCTATTAGTAAGATTTTCGAAAAAGTTATGAACAATCGAATTTTAAATTTCTTGGATAAATACTGTGAATTTGATAAACAGCAATATGGTTTCCAAGAACAGAGCAATACTACTGCAGCATTGGTCGATGCCATGCAATTCGTTAATGAAGGCCTTGATAAAGGATTTTATGTCGCATCGATCTTCATAGACTTAAAAAAAGCATTTGACACGGTAGATCATTCAATATTGCTACAAGGACTAGAGGAGATTGGTATTCGAGGGAAGTGTAATGAGGTCATTCGGGATTATCTTCTAGGACGGCAATATATAACAAAAAACTTAGACGAACGTAGTGAATCGAAAACAGTCAACATAGGGATTCCGCAAGGCTCAATTCTTGGCCCTACGTTGTACCTGCTATACATACACAACCTGCAGTGCATTGGACTTAAGGCAAAATATATCATTTACGCAGATGACACTCTTCTCTTATATAAAGGAAAAGACCGGGAACAACTGGAGTCAGCAATTAACTTGGACCTCGTACTCTTCAAAGACTGGCTTTTAGGCAATATGCTCACTCTGAACATACCAAAAACAACGTATATGTTATTCAAACAAACAAACAAGGCAGACATTAACATGCAGATATACATAGACGGAATACCGGTTGCCAGAGCCATTCAAACAAAATATCTGGGTCTAACTATTGATGAAAAACTAACTTGGACACCACATGTCACCAATATACGGAATAAAATTGCGCCGATCATAGGAGTCTTACGACGAAGTAATTTTCTACAGACACATATTAAGGACACTATATACAATTCTTTTATTCTCCCAATTATAACTTATGGACTTTTAATTTGGAGCCAAACGACTGAGTATAACATTGACAAAATCTCGAGAATAATGAATAAGAGTATCAAGGCAGTTTACAACCTACCACATTTGACACCTTCCCCGGAACTCTATTTAACTTATGGAAAACAAAATATTGGACAACTTATAAGACTGGAGCGAATAAAAATTATATATAAAATCAAACACCACCTTACAAAATCTTCAGTCACTCTTATACACAACAACGACATTCATCGCTTTAACACACGGAATGCTTCGGCCATACGACAAAAACATCTACCAAGGACTGATCGTCTAAGAAATGATCCGATCTATGAATCAATAATTGAATTTAACTCACTAGCAACCGAAATTCGACACGCAAAAAATATAATGGAACTAAAAAAATTAGTGAAGAAATTTATCCAACAAGACGAGACATAAGTGGATGCTCTTAACTTCTAATAATCTGGTAGAGAATTGCAGCGGACTCAGTTCGACACGCAGCATAGCTGTGTGAACTTGAACGAGCTCCTTAAATTCTTTCCCAAATTCAACAGCAACTACTACAACTACAGATGCATGGACATCCATCAGCTCTGGCGCCTCGGATATGATATAATTAAGGATTGTCAATCTATCTCTCCGGTTTTTAAGATTATAGTCTTATTTTTAATCTACTTTTTTTTTTTTTTTTTTGAATTACATTCTTATTCTACTTTTACTCTTCTTTTTTAAATTATACTCTTCTATTTAATTTTTTTTTTTTTTTTTTAATTATATTCTTCTATTTAATTTTTTTTTTACTATTCTCTTTCCTTTCTTTTTAATATTGCTTTAAGCTATAATTTCTTATTTTTCTATTATGTTTTTTCTATATATATGTTATTATTATTATTATTTTTTTTTTCTTTTCTTTTTTTTAAATTACTTTGAATTACGTTTTACTTAATTTCCTATTTTTGTTTCCCTTATACCAGCTGTTAGCTGTCTGGGAGCAAGCTTGTAACTATTTATGAATTTTTATGAATTTAATAAATTATTATTAAATTATTATTAAAAAAAAAAAAAAAAAATTGAAACTTGAAAATATATCACATAAATTACGCATTAAATTAAACGAGGAACTCTCAACACAGATCGAAACGCAAGCGCACCTACCATAAGTACATTGGGTCTCCTATTTTTTATGTGGTATCACTATGGACCCTCGTGGGTCTATGTGAGGCCTTTGGCCGCCACTGAAGCCTAAACCTAAACCTAACCATCCAAAAGCATAGGCTAACGATATATGTATGTAAACATCCTCGCTGAGGAGGTATTTGTCAATCTTGACTCTGCCATATACCAATTTTGGAGTATAATTTGGAGAGTATAGATAATTCCATATATCTTGAGACTAATCTAGAAAAAAATGGCTACGAAACGGTCAAAATCAATCGACGATGATTCATCGATAGCAAATAAAACGTATTATACTCGGTTGAGGAAGATAGCAAAGCTATCTTAAAACTTAGCTACTGGAGGACGAGGTCTTTAAATCGAGACGGTTTGAGGTGAAAAATTTAGGAGACCAGGATTTAGGATCTCAAGGGGATCGGGGTCGAACAAATTTAATATTATTGTTAAGAACTACACTAACTTTAATTAAGAATCACAGATTTTCTTATTTTTTTTTACCACGATCCCCTATTTGAGATTGAGATATTCAAGGGAAAGACAAAGTCGTTATCCTTAAAAATTCTTTAATACCCAAAACCCAGCACCCCCCCCCCCCCCCCAAATGATTAGCTCACCTAGTGAGTTATATTTTTTTTATTAATCATCAGCACGAAAAAACTAGAATGTAGTAGCGTAGAGCGAATGTTTGTGAAGCCATTTTAATACTGCTTGATTATTGTCCCTCCCCGTTCCTACGCCAGTGATAATAATAATATATCAGCAATTCTTTTAAAAAAAACTTACCAATGCATTATTTCGTTCTAATGACATAGAGTTTCTTTCTTCGATTCTTCTATTCCTGTTTCTATGTAAATCAATGGTGCAGCAGCCCAAATCGGTCTTAGGCCTTGAAGTAATACTAGAGTTACTTCATTACGAGACCAACGAAACACTAGGAGGTGAAGTGGTCAACCACACGCTCTTCCGTGATTATTACCCCGATTTTTAAACTCAGGTACTCATTTACAGCTGAGTGGTAGCTGGGTTCCGTTCCGGTAGTCTGGTACCCAATCCCATTCTCGAAAATTACTTTTCGCCAAACAAATTCGAACCTGGTACCTGGTTCACCGAAGGCAAGTGCTCTAGCCATTAAGGGACATCACCACTGTAACAGCCTAAGAAAAGGCTCTTTTTCGATAATTTTTTTTTAATGGAAGGAAAGGAAATGGACTAATTATATTTTGGGAAGTTAATAACCATATATTTAAGTATACAATAAAAAAAAATCTTCCAACAGTCTAGGCGCAACTTTATTATTTTTCCGGCAGAAGTTCAGAACGCGTTCAATCCGGGGATGCGGCGCAGGCTACTATGTGACTGAAAACCTAAAAAAAAGTTCGGGAAGCGGTTAAAATAGGGTGTAACATATGAATTATAGAATTGGGTCTTATTCCGGGATGCGGTCTAGATATTGAAAAAGAAAAAAACTTAAAATTAAATGATTACTAAACAAGCCTGTGGAAGTGGAAGGATATTCGATTTCTGATCAGACCTGAGAGATATGGTGGAATTCATGAAAAAGTATACAACCACTTCACACCCTCTTAGGGGTCGAATTTCAAAAAATCTTGAAAACACATTCTAGGTATTCATATGAAGAATCCATAAACAAAAATAATTGGTGATTGTTAAACAAGCCCGTGGATGTGATATCTGATCAGACCTGAGAGATATTCCGGAATTCATAAGAAAGTATACAACCACTTAACACCCCCTTAGGGGTCGAACTTCACAAAATCTTGAAAACACATTCTAGGTATTCATATGAAAAAACCATAAACAAAAATAATTGGTGATTGTTTAACAAGCCCGTGGATGTGATATCTGATCAGACCTGAGAGATATTCCGGAATTCATAAAAAAGTATACAACCACTTAACACCCCCTTAGGGTTCGAATTTCAAAAAATCTTGAAAACTCATTCTAGGTATTCATATGAAGAATCCGTAAAATAAAAATGAATTCAATATTTGGAAAGACCTAGTAGATATGACGAAAATCGTGAAAATATAGGCATTTTATTTTCACATACCATTTTTTTAACCCTCCATTCCGAACGCCAATGGATATTTGCATTTTTTTTTATCGGAGTTACTTTTCTAGTCGATTAACATATACGTACCGAGTTTCAACTTTCTAGCATAAGCCGTTCTAAAGCTAGGAAAAACACCTCCCACCCCCGTACCATACTACTCCTTAAAAAAAAATATTTTTTCACCATGCCAATACCATAGCTCTACCTAAATATCAAGTTTCAGCTTTCTATTATTATAGGTTCTTAAGATATAAGCATCGGAACTTTTTCTTTCTCACCCTTCCCCACCCGCACCCTCCACACCCACATCCACAAACTTTTCTTCCTTTACTAGGGTTCTATTACGCCCACTTCTGGTAAAAATTTAAAGCATCTACCTTACACCCTTCTTGAGATATGAAACGTGATATTTTTGAAAAATTCTTATCCCCTCCACTTCCGTGCTCCCCCGCCCCTTTCAAATATTTTACTTTGAGCAATCTTTATTTATCAAGCTTTATACTCAAACCGAATTTTATTTTTCTGGTGCCATTAGTTTGTGAGATATCGTAACCTAAAGTTTTACGACCCCCCCCCCCCCCCTCCACCCCTGTACGCCACTACCCCCACCCAAAAATGTTATTTCAATCTACTCTCCTAGTATAACTACAGATATTTGTTAAGTTTTAATTGCTTGCCATTAACGGTTTAGGAGATATGGATTTTAGAATGTGTCGATCTCGGCATCTTAGCGTTTCGGACGCATTTGTCCCCCTCCACTCCCACACCCCTTCACCCATATCAGTAATTTTTTTGCAAATGGGTCCACTATCAAAGCTCTATAGAAATTCCAAGTTTCAGCCTCCTAACATAAGCGGTTGCTGAGATCTAGAAACTAAAATTTTTCGTCTAAAACGCTTCTTCCACCTTGTCCCTCACACCCCCTCCTCTGAAAATAATGTCAATTCAAGGGGTCCACCCAGTTTATTCATAGAAAATTTTTTTAATTTAATAGCTCCACTGGTTTGAGAGCTACGAGTTTTTAAAGGATTTTGAGTGGGGCGGTTGACGTACGGCGTACGGCGGACAGACGGAGTGAACATTTTTATTGCTTTTTTCGTGTCTACTAGTCATGAAACGTGGAAAAAAAATTTTGTGGGTAGCAAATTTTTTTTTTTTTTAAATCGATAACAATGCTGTATTATTAATAATAAAGTAAAATGATTGAAAAATTTTACAAAAGGGCGAAACTACAGCCATTCTCCCGAGGCACGTTAAATTTTAGGGGCTTTGCGGCACGCAGTTTTACCTACGTAAATTTGACCCTAGCACAAAGAAAAAAAACCCACCGAATCTTCATAAGTATAGTTACAGAAACACGTACGGAAATTTTGAAATATTGAGTTTTGAGTGATTGGCGAGTATTTCAATAATTTTATTCAATTTTCGACCAAAAACAGGACAGTTATTTGCTAATAACTATTTTAATGTATCGGAAATCCCGTACGTGTTTCTTTTCGGAATATTATTTTGATGATATGGTAAAAGATTGTGTTTGAATTAAAAGAATGAAAATTGTTCGAGTTATGCTGCGTGCCGATTTCGAATCGCGTTTCGAGAAAAACGCGTTCAAAGTTTTTTTGTTCATGTCTGTAACAGAACAAATAAATAATTCGACTTTTAAAATTTTTCACCATTAATCTGCAACTCCAGGATCATGAAGCTGTCCTTCTTATTTGGAATATTCCTGTTCAATCTTTTTCCTCGACGATTTAATGGTGGAGCGCGCCTATTTTGCTGCATTTGTCAAGGCGCTCTCAGCGTGCTGGATTCGCTCAACATCAGATTCAACACACAAATTGTAGCATTAGACGGCAATATCCACATCCAGAACCTTCGTAATGTATTCGTAGTATGTTAGTCAGTGCATCATTAAAAAATCTGCCAATAGCCTGGACGCAACTTTATTATTTTTCCGGCAGAAGTTCGCAACGCGTTCAATTCTAAGAAGCGGTGTAGGTTACTATGTGACTGAAAACTAACAAAAAGTTCGGAAGCGGTTAGAGTAGGGCGTAATATATGAATACCATGATAGGGTCATACTGAGGAATGCGGTCTAAGGGTTGAAAACGGAACAAACTTAAAAAAAGGTGATTATTAAACCAGTCCGTGGAAGTGAAATGATATTCGTTATCTGATCAGACCTGAGAGATATGGAAGAATTTATGAAAAAGTATACAATCACTTAACACTTAGGGGTCAATTTTCAAAAAATCTTAAAAACACTTTCTAGGTATTCATATGAAGAATCCGTCGAACAATAGTGAATTCGATATTTTGGAAGACCTAGTAGATGTGACGAAAATCGTGAAAATATATGTATTCTATTTTGGCTGAAAAATTTATTTGCCCCCACTTCCGAACGCCAATGGATATTCAAATTTTTTTTAATCCAAAATACTTTTCTAGTTGATTTACATATACACACCGAGTTTCAACTTTCTAGCATAAGCCATTCCATAGTTAGGAAAAACACCCTCCACCCTCGTACCATACTACCCCTATAAAAACTTATATTTTTCCAACATGCCACTACTATTGCTCTATCTAAATACCAAATTCCAGCTTTTTATCATTATAGGTTCGTAAGATATAAACATCGGAACCTTTTCCTTTTCACCCTCCCCCACCATCACCCACTACACCCACATCCCTGAAATTTTTTTTCTGCGAGGGTTTTATTGGGTCTACGTCTGGTAAAAAATTTGAGCATCTATCTTATACTGTTCTTGAGATATGAAACGTGATTTTTTGAAAATTTCTTGTCCCCACCACTTCCATGTTCCACCACCCCCTAAAAAAATTTTACTAACAGCCATCTTTATTTGTCGACCCTTCTACTCAAACCGAATTTCATTTTTCTAGAGCAATTGGTTCGTGAGATATCGTAATCTAAAGTTTTTCACCCCCCACCCCCGTACGCCACTACCCCCACTAAAAATTTTCTTTTCAGTCCTTTCTTCAAGTATAGGTACAGATATTTGTTAAGTTTGAATTCCGTGCCATCAACGGCTTAGGATATATGGATTTTAGTATGTGTCGATCTCGGCATTTGTGACGAATTATTTCCCCCCCCCACTCCCACACCCCTTCACCCATATCACCATTTTTTTTTTGCAAATGGGTTTACTATCGAAGTTCTATAGAAATTCCAAGTTTCAGCCTCCTAGCGTAAGCGGTTGCTGAGATCTAGAAACCAAATTTTTTCGTCTAAAACCCTCCCCACTCCTCCCCCTCATACCCACACCCCTCTAAATCCTTTTTTCGAAAAAATGTAATTTCGCAATTGTGCTGATTTGTGCTCAATTTGAGCCGTTTGTGCTCAATTTGAGCCTTATATGCTAGTAAAAAGAAATTATTTTACTTCAGTCGATATATGGTTCATTGGAGTACTCTGGCATTTTTAAATTATTTTTTAAATTCCACTGATACCTTCGTCTTTTGGAAACGTAAGTGAAATTGATAAAAATATGAAGGTAGTTTTGTTTTTATAGCTTTGGATTTTTTAAGGTACCCCATTAAAAGAGACAAAGTACCGCACCCTGTATTACCTACCACATCTAGCATCAATTATGTTTAAACTCACTTACACTTCATTGATTTCTTCCATACTTCAAATAATAATAAATGGACATAAAAATACTTCAGTACTACCGACAATTTAAACAGGTTTTTAAACGTGGTCCACTTTATGACACTGATTTTTTAAACATTTAATGTATGTATTTTTACTATTACTGTCAAAATGTTAATCGTAACTTATACATATGTTTGCAGCTTTTGTAGGGTTTGATAAAAAAACAAAATTAAAATGACATTTTTATAATGGGGTTCTCTGAGAAAAACTACATTGAGCATTGAATTTTTTTTGCATTGACGAAGCAAAAATCTTTGCTTTCAAGTAAATATCTCAAGATTAGGTGCAGTTACAATTTAGACTGTTACATCATATGAAAGGTAATTCGATTGCATAAAAAACGAGCTATAACGCTTTGCCTTATAATGATCCGTTTTCAAGATAAAACGTTTTAAGTGAATGATGGTACTGGTCAAAAAAACTTTTCTTAACCACCCCGTATTTCCACTAATATTGAAAATTGTCCTAGGGACAATTTTTTTCTTTATGTATAGGTATCAAAAATAACTACTTACAAGGAGTGCCAAACACCCTGTATACTTTAACTATACTTTTCATTGGTCAAGTTTGCAGCTTTGCAGCTACGGTTGTTGCTGTTTCTGTTCTGCGAAACCAATCGAGTTGCGCGGTTCCCTGGTTTACATGTACACACTATGATACGTATGACATATTTCAGTTATTTAGTTTATCTTAGCTTTACCACTGGAAAGCCGGGTCGAGAGAGTTAACATAATTTTTTGAATAATTATTGACTAAAGTATAATTATTTACATTCATGGTACAGTACGGCACAATTTCAGTACAATTCAGTTAAATTTTTTTTCCAAAATGGCAGGGCTAACTTAACATAATTTTGGGTACATCATCATAATTCTCGACTAAATTAAAATAATTTATTTTTACAGCACAATACGACACGATCCGAGCACAATTCCTGAATTATATTTTTTGAAAAAGGTGGGGTTAAGTATTTTGCTCATAATTAATTATCAATGAAAATGAAATAATTTCTTTTTGTGGGCGCAAATTGAGCACAAATCATCACAAAATTACATTTTTTCGAAAAAAGCAGGGCTTACTTCACACTATTTTTAGTATTTTGCTCATAATTAATAATCAATGAAAGTCAAATAATTTCTTTTTACGAGCACAAACGGCATAAATTGAGCACAATTGCGAAATTACATTTTTCCGAAAAAGCAGGGCTAACTTGATTGACATTAGTTTTTTTCAATTTGATCTGATCCAGTTGAAAAAAACGCACCTATTGAATTGCTTGGGACATCTTATAGCTTCTACTGTCTTTGTTTATAGTCACTGAATACGAAAAATGTACAATTGGCCGCGAATGTCTGGCACTAAGTCAAAATCGTAAGTTATATTAAATCGTCTATCGTTCTTTAAATTAAGAAAGCAGCACACCAGGGGTGGAAACCCGCGCACGGTGTGTTGCACTGAATGCAGTATGTGCAAAAAAATACTTTAGAATCGCTTGGATTTCTCAATATTTGCGCTCACAACACTGACGTTTAAATGCCGAATCTAAAATACATAATGGTTAAATGGTTCAATATTCCGATTTCAATTCTATTTAGTTTCTTTTTCTTTAATTCTTTCTGATCTTCTTAGTTCTTGATTTTGGCAAAAATTTTCATTTACATTTTCTTATAACTATTCCTTTTAACTCTACTTAAGACTATTTACTGTTATCTTTTATTACATTATTGTCACAATTTTTTGGATTAATATCCCCAGTATAGAATTTATCCGTATTGTCAATTTTACGCAACTGATTTTCATGTACATATTTTGTATTATTTCATTTACTTCGATTAGATAGACATGTCGAAGGACTTACAATCTTTTTTACTAAAGCTGGGAACAATTTTACAAAACTTGACAGATGATTCGTACATAGCTCTTTCCTCCTCTTTAAATTTAAACATGTCCTTACTAATACTAGTTGTTGCAGAGCTATCCAATTCGCCCCGGTTCGCTATTGTAGCGAAGGAAAGACTTTTTCTTAGCTTGGTCTTTCACGACTTTAATAACCTAAATTTACAAAATTAAGTACAATTTTATAATTACAATAATTGAATTTAACTTACTTTAGTATCTTCTGGCGAATTGCAAAGCAAAGGTTTGAAAAGATATTTATAATTGATATTCTTAACTTTAATAAATTATCCACTCACCGTGGTGCACGCGGTCGTGGTTGTTCCGGAAAGAACTCTCGTAGCGGTTGTGTCGCACGGCATTCTTCTTTTCGTGCAGTTTGCCGGGTTGAGTTCAGTGTTGCCAATACTCCTCCCCGGTACGTTGATCTCCTGCATCGGCTTACCAGCTTCGGTGGCAGCATGGACGTCGAGTACTGCGAGTTTTACTGCTGGTCGTACATAGATTCCTGATGATGTTTGTACGACGGCTTGTCGAATGTTTCCGTCCCTACCTGCGTGGGTTGCGATTACTTTTCCTTTCGGCCAGCAATTCCTGGGATGGTTTTCGTCTATAATGATCACGATGTCTCCCGTTTCTATGGGCTTAACCGATTGAAACCACTTAGTACGTCGTGTAAGCGTTGGTAAATATTCTCGGGTCCACTGTTTCCAGAATAGGTTGGCAAATAACTGGGCATTCATCCAGTCTTTCTTCAGTACCAGTGCGTCTCCGGAAAATTCTCCCGTGGGCTTCACACCGTTAGATGATCCGATTAAGAAGTGATTCGGCGTGAGCGTCTCCTCGCCTTCGTCATCAACTTGGACGTAGGTTAATGGGCGCGAGTTTATGGTAATTTCGACTTCGAGCAGCATGCTTTGCAGGACCTCTTCCGAGGGATTTTTCGTCATTGTAATGTGGGATAGCGTGTTCTGAAACGACCGAACAAGTCGCTCCCAGCTTCCTCCCATGTGTGGAGAGGCAGGTGGGATAAAGTTCCACTTGGTAATTGAGTTGGTAAATTTTTCAGCAAGTTCGTTCCGGTCCACTCGTTCCCAGGCTTCACGAAGTTTACGATCCGCGCCATGTAAATTGGTACCGTTATCGGAGAATATTTCGATAGGAGTTCTGCGCCGGGCCATGAATCTCTGGATGCTTAGTATACATGAGTCTGTGGATAAGTAAGACGTCACCTCTATGTGGACAGCTCTTACCGCGAGGCACGTAAAGAGGACCCCCCATCTTTTCTCTGATCTCCTTCCTAGCGTGACCTTCATAGGTCCGAAATAGTCTATGCCGACGTAGGAGAACGGACGAGTGTACGACGCCAACCTACATGGTGGTTTCGGTTCTGCCGAACGATTTTTTCAAACTTGGCATCTATTTCTTTCGGATTTTACTGCGATTCTCAATCGTGTATTGTTGTTTCAGCTCGTTAAGAACCGTGTCGAAGTTGTGGTGATGATATTTACGATGGTACCAATTTATGAAAAGGTTCGTGATAGGGTGGTCTCCCGGAAGTAGAACAGGTCTCTTTGTATTGTCTTCTACACCGATAACCATATCGATACGTTCACGCGCACGCAGAACTCGATTCGAGTCGAGATATGGTGTATACAGGTGTTTAACTCCGTAAGTAGGTATAGCAGCACTTGGGCCAGACAGTTTTGCCTTAAGTGCTGCCAGGGTCAATGACCGAAAAGGGGCGGGGCCAATGACCTTGGGCGGGGGGCTAATGACCTTGGGGCGGGGACTAATGTCCTTGTAGCTAATGCCCTCTGGCGGGGGCTAGTGAACCTGGGTGGAGGCTAATGACCTTATACAGTAGGCCAAGCTCGCAGCATGTAGTGTAGGTAGTTGACAATAGGCAAAGGGGCGGGTTTAACAACCTAGCAGCTGGCCAAGGTCACAGAGCTTAGTATACATAGGTAGATTGCTTTATACAGTAGGCTTTATGTAGCAGGTAGATGGCCATACGCAGAAGGACAGGGCATAAGGCATGGTTAATGCCCTTACGCACTAGAGCAAACAAGGAACTTTGAGTCTGGAACTGTATTTAGTTTACACTAAATGGGCGGGGCCGTGATGAGGTCAGTGAGACCGAGTACTCTAGTTAGCATGGAGTATACGTTTGTATCTATGTAAAAGGCAGAATAGACAGATGTTTACATCCAAGAAGAATGAAGAGCATGTACGGCTTCTTGATACAATTATAGTGAAGCGTTTTCTTTTTATGCAGCCTTTTGATCTTGCGAGATGATGAAGGTTGTTTATTATTTATTTTGTACGAGCTGAATTTATATTATGACGATTATGCACTTGTACGTGCATTTTTCCTGGGCCGATCTGGTTTTGCGTAATTTTTTGCTAGCAAGACGGGCATTTGGTCAAGTTCGAGGCGGTACAGAGAGATATTATCAGTTTTGCTTCGATTTTTGCGTGTTTATTTTTTCTGCATCATTAAGATTGGCATTGGGTCAAGTTCGAGGTGATACAAGCGTATATCTGAGCGGGTTATTAGCAATTTTGCTTATGCTTTAATTTTCGTGCGATTATTATTTTTGTTTTGATTGAGTTGATTCATCTTTTTGTCCAATAATACTGCGTAATATTGCGAAATTGCGTCTGAAAACTGCAAAAGGTATTCAATGATTTTTGTGACTCATGCATCAATTTTCGCGTGCTTTATTATTTTTGTATGAGATGATGCAACAGTTTAGATGATATTATTGCGAAATTGTGGCTGAAAACTTCAAAAGTATTGAATGAAACAGTTTGTTTTTTACATTTTTCGGATTGATGCGTCAATTTTTACGTGTTAATTAGTTTTTGATGACAACGGGTAGCGAAATTGTGACTGAAAATTTCAAAGGTAGTAAACTAAACAGGTTTTTACTATAAAAAGAATTGAATGAAAAAGGGTTTTCGCATTTTTTTGTGACTCATGCATCAATTTTTGCGTGTTTTATTATTTTTGTATGAGATGATGCAACAGTTTAGATGATATTATTGCAAAATTGTGGCTGAAAACTTCAAAAGTATTGAATGAAACAGTTTGTTTTTTACATTTTTCGGATTGATGCGAAATTTCAATTTCAATTTTTACGTGTTTATTAGTTTTTGATGACAACGATGCCGAAATTGTGACTGAAAATTTCAAAGGTAGTAAACGAAACAGGTTTTTACTATAAAAAGAATTGAATGAAAAAGGTTTTTCGCATTTTTTTGTGACTCATGCATCAATTTTTGCGTGTTTTATTATTTTTGTATGAGATAATGCAACAGTATAGATGATATTATTGCGAAATTGTGGCTGAAAACTGCAAAAGTATTGAATGAAACAGTTTGTTTTTACATTTTTCGGATTGATGCGTCAATTTTTACGTGTTTATTAGTTTTTGATGACAACGATAGCGAAATTGTGACTGAAAATTTCAAAGGTAGTAAACGAAACAGGTTTTTACTATAAAAAGAATTGAATGAAAAAGGTTTTTCGAATTTTTTTGTGACTCATGCATCAATTTTTGCGTGTTTTATTATTTTTGTATGAGATGATGCAACAGTTTAGATGATATTATTGCGAAATTGTGGCTGAAAACTTCAAAAGTATTGAATGAAACAGTTTGTTTTTTACATTTTTCGGATTGATGCGTCAATTTTTACGTGTTAATTAGTTTTTGATGACAACGGGTAGCGAAATTGTGACTGAAAATTTCAAAGGTAGTAAACTAAACAGGTTTTTACTATAAAAAGAATTGAATGAAAAAGGGTTTTCGCATTTTTTTGTGACTCATGCATCAATTTTTGCGTGTTTTATTATTTTTGTATGAGATGATGCAACAGTTTAGATGATATTATTGCAAAATTGTGGCTGAAAACTTCAAAAGTATTGAATGAAACAGTTTGTTTTTTACATTTTTCGGATTGATGCGAAATTTCAATTTCAATTTTTACGTGTTTATTAGTTTTTGATGACAACGATGCCGAAATTGTGACTGAAAATTTCAAAGGTAGTAAACGAAACAGGTTTTTACTATAAAAAGAATTGAATGAAAAAGGTTTTTCGCATTTTTTTGTGACTCATGCATCAATTTTTGCGTGTTTTATTATTTTTGTATGAGATAATGCAACAGTATAGATGATATTATTGCGAAATTGTGGCTGAAAACTGCAAAAGTATTGAATGAAACAGTTTGTTTTTACATTTTTCGGATTGATGCGTCAATTTTTACGTGTTTATTAGTTTTTGATGACAACGATAGCGAAATTGTGACTGAAAATTTCAAAGGTAGTAAACTAAACAGGTTTTTACTATAAAAAGAATTGAATGAAAAAGGTTTTTCGCATTTTTTTGTGACTCATGCGTCAATTTTCGCTCGGTTTATTGTTTTTAAGGTAGACGATGTAACAGTTTAGTTGATATTATTGCAAAATTGTTCAATTCAAAAATTCAAAAAGTATTGAATGAAGCAGGTTTTACGTTTTTAGCAATCGGAAATAACTACCGATACAGTTTGAACAACTATTTTTAGATTATGTAATGAGTTACTGTAGGTTTTTACACGCATTTTTCGTTTTATGTGACAACTTTTGAGTATTTATTAGTTTTGATGGTGATGATGCACCACCCTAGCCAATATTATTGTGTAATAATGCCTGAAAACTTCAAAAGTAGTAAATGAAATAGAATTTTTTTCGCATTTTTACGGCTCATGCGTCAATTTTCGCGCGTTTTATTATTTTGTACGAGACGATGCAACACTTTAGTCAATATTATTGTGAAATAATGCCTGAAAACTTCAAAAGTAGTAAATGAAATAGGATTTTTTCTCATTTTTCTGTTAATGCGTAAATTTTTGCGTGTTTTATTATTTTTGTAGGAGGCGATGCAGCACTTTGGCTATAACAGACAGTGTAAACGGCAATTTTTAGATTACGTAATGAGTTGCAGTAACTTTTACGCGTATTTTTTCCGATTGATGCGTCAATTTTTTACGTGTTTATTAGTTTTGATGACAACGATACACCACTTTAGTCAATATTATTGCGAAATAACGTCTAAAAACTTCAAAGGTATTGGAATGAAACAGGTTTTTACGTTTTTAGTAGCCAAAAATAACTACCCAGACAGTTTTATGCATTTTTACATGCATTTTTCGGTTCTTGCGTCAATTTTTGTGTATTTATTATTTTTTGATTAAGGTGACGCATGTTTTTAGTCAATATTACTCCTAATATTACGAAATTGTGCCTGAAAACTTCAAAAATTATTGAATGAAACAGGTTTTTCCGTTTTTAGCAGCCAAAAAGAACTATCACAAACAGTTTAAACAATTATTTTTAGATTATGTAATGAGTTGCAGTAACTGTTACGCGTATTTTTCCAGTTCACGTGACACCTTTTGTGTATTTATTATTTTTTGATTAAGGTGACGCATCTTTTTAGTCAATATTACTGTTTTATATTATGAAATTGTAGCTGAAAACTTCAAAAAGTATTGAACGAAACGATATTTTTGCCTGAAAACTTCAAAAGTATTGAATGAAACATGTTTTTATTTTTTTCAAAATACGTCTATTTATACATGTCGGTAGAATACAAGTTGTTTTAATATAATGCAATGCTTTGATATAATACAAAACTTATTTATAAATTTACAATATTTGTTTAACCTAAGAACCTTATTGTATTCATTATTATCTTATAAATTAAATACTTTACATGTTAGACCTTATACACCTAGAAATCGTTTACAGTTATCACGATTTTTCGAATATCTTTTTGAAATGTCTAAAAATCTAGCAAAAAATTAAATTAATACCAATTCAGAGGTCATAAAGTTTAAACGAAGGTAATATAAAAAGTGTAATAAAAACAAATTACTGGTACTAAGGCTTATTTAGAATTACATATTAGCTCTATTAAAGCATCTTTCTCTTATAGCCGTAAGGAACAGAGCTGTTATCTTCTAGAAATCGTCGCTTTTCGGATAAGGACCTGTACTTCTTTATTTCTGATTTGGTTATAACCGAATGGTCCCCTGTACGTCGAAAGTTTTGCGGGGACAGTGAAATATATTGGTTTTCCTCTGGATACAAAACCATGTTCTTTATTGAATCAAAATTTACCAGTTTTGAGGCCTCGTAGTTTAAGCAAATGCTCTTAACCTTGCAAACTATCTTTCCAGCATTTTCTCTCGTGCTAAAAAGTTTATATGCATAGTTCTTTGGTCCACCGCTCACAAACTCGGTTATATAGCTCCCGACACCATAAGGCTCTAATTCATCTGTCATATCTCCTATAAACTTTCCAGTTGGCGGCTCGTATTCTCCCTCTCTAGCTATGTAAACTACGGAATCAGTATCATAGTATAAAACGCGTTCTCCTAGTCGATCTAAATAATGGTACAGTTTCAAGCGGGCTTGTGTCGTTGTGTAGGCTGCTATACATACGTTAACCGTAGGTAAACACTCGGCCACTTCTTCCTTATATTCCCAGTTCACAACTAAGGTTTCTTCGTTAACGGGCAGCAAGTGGCAAACCTCGATAGAGGGGTTGGTAAGCAATTCATATAACTTTGAGGGCTGATTTATTATGCTTGTTTTTGGCAGGTTTTCCCTCTGTTCAAATTTTCCCCAGAACGAGTTTAATATCAATTTAGCTAGAGATCTTAAACCAGGGTTGCCTACAATTTCATCGAACTCTAGTTTGATGTTCTCGATACACAGAAAATACTTTTCTTTTGCCTCTTGAGATGAACATATACTCGGCCAGCCTGAAGCCTGCTGTTTCATCTTAATAAACTTGTTCATCATATCTGTGAACAATCCATCAGTAGCTGCTAATTTATCGTACTGCCTCACATCATAGCTCCATATCTCATATATTTCAAGCAACTTATAACCCTTTTCTATAGCTTTCATCACCTCATCTATCACCCAAGTCCCTATCAATGCTCTTTCCTCATTAGAGTGGGGACAAAGCTCATCTTGGTTTTTATTTTCACTACAATTTCGGCAAAGTGAAAACATCAGTTTGCTATTCTGTTTAAGAGGCAGCACGGGGTGTAGTAATTCTTCTGGTGCCAGTATTTTGCACTTAATTATCCCCTCTATATTCTTTAAATCAACTTTGGAGCAGTTATCATCTCCAACATATAGAGTTGGGTGCCCAATAGGGAATTTACCATTTTTGCATACCCATGGGTAGAGGGAACACACGTCTAGATATTTAATTTTTTCACCGGGTTTACACTTATAGTAACTATAGGTATTCCCAGTTCGTCCACCATAAAAGGCATCTCTCGGTTTTAGGGGTGAGCTATTCAACAGCGGATTATAG
Source organism: Beris chalybata (assembly GCA_949128065.1). Lineage (NCBI taxonomy): Eukaryota > Metazoa > Arthropoda > Insecta > Diptera > Stratiomyidae > Beris > Beris chalybata. The sequence goes on from OX421894.1 coordinate 100,483,939, forward strand.
GTTAAATAATTCATCATCTTTTTATCGATACTAAGTCGTTTATCGAAGTCGCAGGCCCACATTTCAACTGCTTCATATCCAAGAGCACGTAAACGATCAGTTTTTGAAGCAGTTCTTTCATATCGATGATTTAGCGTATCAGTTGGATCATCGTGTAGGGGCTCGTCACGATTATGCCTTAGGCAGGAGACGTGGCCTTGATAATACCAACCGTGAAATTCGAATATTTGCCGTGTTTCGGAGCAGTACCCATCCACTTTAACACCATTTACAATAGCTTCACGACCATTTGCTGCATGCTGGATATTAATTTTACGCTGATCCGCTTCCCATAATAACCACTGTATGGCCTCCTTCGACTGATTATCAGCATAGCGGTACCCATTTTTAGGGATTATACCGATTGTGTTGAGTTTCAGAAAATTACGTCGGAAAACAAGGTTACATGCGGAGGCTATAGTTGTAGCTTCTACAAACGGATCAACCCTGCACTCAGCTATCATTAAACTACGGAATTTCAGGCACGCTTCAGTCAGAATCTGTACGTCACTTTTGCAATATTCCTCCAAGTCTTGTTGCATATTGAATTCTTTAGTCTTGCGCTGTTCGTACCATTTCAGGAAGGTGTTACGATTTTCTGTTTTCATCGTGTTCGGGCTATAATATTTAGCTAGCGGCAAAGGTCCAGCATACCCTTCATTTTGTATTGAATTAAATAGATGCGGAAAATAGCCCTTTTTAAAACTCGACGGTAAGCTGAAGGCCTTCGGTAACTGTGATAGAGCCATGGGGAAATAATTTAGAGAATCAAGAAATTTAAGGTTACCTAGTCGCATCAATATAATTTTCGTTCCTCTCATTATTAATTCCGGTTTTATGTCTGATAAAAAACGCGATTGAGAAGGAACTGATGATCGAACGCTTGTCCGTTATGGGCAATTACAATAACTTCCCTGAATATCTTTCTTTGATTCAGTAAATACTCCAAAAAAATTTCTACTGGCTTCACTTTTAGCACATGTTCTCTTAAACCACATTTTTGGCACATTTCTAGTTTCTTGTCAATGCACTGTACACATCTTTGTTGGAACACACATAAATTAGGTTCGTGTAATTTTATGTCGCCAATCGAGATCTGGTCTTCTATTGTTTTTTCGCCCCCAATTTTTTCCTGACGTGTTTCGAGATCATAAAAAACATAAAGAAAATTTTTGCTCATCGGTTTGCGGTTATCGGGCTGAATAAAACAGGCATGCCCCTGAGGCACGTTGATTTTACAAACTTTGCAAAAAATTTCCCCACATATATGTGTTTTACGTATGTTAAAAGTTTTGAGACACTCAAGGCACCTTTTCACTTGCTCACAGACACTACCCCTATCTAATGATCCAACAGCTTGGTGCTTTTCATAGCACTCTGGTCCTCTAAACTCACGGTTACAATCTTTGCAAAATTTGTTTTTAATATTACTTGAACATACCGGTGACTGTTGACAGCAGGGGCATGTTTTTTCACAACGATGGCTGTTTTTGTGATCATAAGGCTGATTACAAAGGCTACAAAAATAATTGCAACAAAAGGCCGCTGTAATTGAGACTATTACATTAAAATACCCCTTATGGTGTACAAGATTCAGCCGCTTATTAGCCGTAGGACCCTCAAAAATCACAGTACGGCCTTTACTCGCGTATTGGTAGACCACAATTTGATACGATTCCTTAAGAACCTCCTGAAGTATTCTTAGCTCAGGAATACCAGCGCCTTCACTCGGTATGCTAACAGCCGACTTTTCCAACAACTCCATGGCAAGATGAGTCTGAACATTTCCTACATTCTTTCTAATTTTGTTGTAATTAGAGTCTTTTCCAACTGCGGCAATTGCAACAACTAGGGCTCGTAGTAGACATAGATTATCTTTGTTGTTTATGACGATAATACCCCTTCTAGCTGCACACTCCTCGTCAAAAGAACTGTATTTTCTTGTACGGCCAGTACCGGTCGGCAGCCGTACTGATGTTACTCCCAGGCAGAATGTATCCGTACTTAGTCCTGATGAATTGCTTTGGAAAATCTTTGATAGTAGCCCCCAAATATCATCCATTTTGATAGAATCAGCATCTCTAAAATTCATCCATGCAGGACCTCGCTCCATGAAGTCGACGCCGCAAAAGGTAATTCCGACCTGATCTGTTGGTTGAAGGTCCTGAACGGCGTACTCAACAATATCCTGTATGGCCTTCTTAATCCAGCTAGTAGGCTCCTCGTTATCTGGCACGACCTGAATTTTAAACTCTAATTTCCGCCCACGTACATTAAACCGTTTGACCGGCGTAGTACAGTCTCTAATAATTAAAAAACGCGACATTTTCGAAGTTATGAAAAAGAACGTCTGGCCTCAAGCGCTGCTCAATAAGATATGACTAAGTGACGTTTGCTAGCCCTATATATAGACTACACGACTGTTTCTTCTGTTCCCTGATATTTTTAGATAAGCTATCAAGTTATTCTCTAAGCATATGATCCTGTGTAATTTACCGTAACTCCAAGAATCCTTGTATTCCTCAGATGTTTTGCTGTTTTGATGTTTTGCTTACACTGGTAGTCTGCTTGTATACGCTTAATAAACTCTGCTGAATTTCCGGTATTTCACTAAAAATCTAAAAATAAAAAGTTAATTAGTATTTCATAAAATAAAAAAGAAAATAGGCTTACCCTCTATAAAAGCACCTTATTGTTTTCCCTCTAGTTACATATATTGGCTATCGATCGTTATCACTGTAATCTAAAAAAATTTCTTTATTAGAAGGCTGAATATCAAAAAGGAAATAGTCTTACCTCGTGAAGCTGGGTTTGTCCAGTACGGATAGAATCCCGTGTGTTTATACTCTACAACATCTTCAGATGTCACTTTTATACAATTTCACAATACCCCCTCCAAACAATCTACAACGACGACTGCATAGCCAACCATAACATCTATCACATTAATTACAGAAAATACTGCACTATTCTACAAGTCTGTATGAGTCTTTACATACCTCTGATGCACACTAGCCACTATGCGTATGCAGAAAATACATATGATAATCTACAATTATTTGTCGTGCTGGCTCGATAAAAACCGTAAATTTTTTATAATTGTATCAAGTCTTAGTAGACACTATAGCTATGGTTACTGTTAGATGTGAACATCCTCGTCTGTAGCCTTTTGCGTTTACGAGCCAGGTTCAGGGTCATACTGTGCCAGGACCCCTTTTATATGAAGTGTTTAAAGCAAGTTCACAGCTTGTTTGTTGTCCGTTGTTTTGCTTTGTGATTATTGTTGTTATTATGGGTAAGGTGTAAGTACTTGGATGTACCATGATAAATATAGCAGGTGCAATGATCTGCTTCAGGAATATACGAGAAAAATTGATGGCAATCTGCTTCGACGATGATAATTCGAATCTTAATAGGTACAACAATGTAGACACCATTATCACAATTCCGGTGTTCTATAAATAATATGGTAGATGCATTAATTTCTTGCAAGAAAATATGAATTGCTTCGACGAAGATAATTCGAATCTTAATAGGTGCAACAGTGTAGATACCATTATCATGGTAGTTGGCAATATATAATTAATTTGATAGGAGTAATAATTTCTTGCAAGAAGAAATGAATTGATTCTGTGAAAAATAATTCGATTCTTAATATGTGCAACATTGTAGAATGGTATTCCTGCATACTATAATTAATTAATTTGGTAGCGGTAGCGAACTGCTTAAAGAATATACGATATACTCTTATCATGGTGCTTGCTATTCTATAATTAATTTAGTTAACAAAATAAATTAGTACAGGAATATACATGTGAAATGACCTTGACAGGATATTTCGAGTGTTTATACTGCGACATTGTAGAATAGTAATTGTCTACCCATAGCTAATCTGACAAATGCAATTATCTGATGTAGTAATATAGCATGCAGTAACCCTGAGATTTTGATATAAAAGTTTTGCTTCAGCATACTAGGGAGTATTATTCCCCAGCCCTTTAAACCGAATAAACATGGGTAAGTTAAAATACTTTTTATTTTTAAAAACTATATTTTTAATTTTTACCATTATAGAGAATAGAAAAAGAAAGACTTCTGAGGGTACTCTACAGATACCCATGGAGGGATTCCTGAAGACCCTTCGAGCTGCATATAGACGGAAATACATAGGACGTTCGGTGGGCACGCAGACAGAGGAAGAAGAAATAACATCGAAGGACCCCGAGACGAGCCCTCAAACTGCTGAGGAGAACTCATCGGAGGAAGACGAGCGCTGGAGACGATGGGGAGGTACGGCGAAGAGAGCCAGACTGCCCCAATGTGCAGTGCACCCCCAGCATGTAGAGATAATAATTATCGACTAATTTTAATTTTAAATATTTTTTGCACATTTTCAAAAAAGTTATAGTCGTAAATAGGCTTATTATTAGTATTGTCGCTTTGTAGGAAATCGCTGTAGGAGATATGAAAATATAAGAACCGGAGTTCGATTCTAAAAGATAAATTTCCTTTTTTGTTTATTAAATTTTTAATAAAAATAAGTGTTGTTGAAGATTTCTTTTAAAATGTTGCCTCTCTCCATTAAAGGACATCCTCTACCACTTTGCTATATAAACGCCTCTTTCAATGCCTTTTATGGGTAAAATTTTTGCTGTGTCAAACAACCCTTCCTGGAATATTTTCGCAGGCTTTGCTGGATGTTCACTCACTGCTGCAGCATCCCTGTAGCAATCATTGATAACCAGGAATTAATGCTTGGTTTCATCGGTGTAACACTGACCCAATTAAATAATTTAAGTGACTTTCGCTTCAGTAAAGAACATGGTTTTGTTTCCAGATGAAAACCAATATAATTTACGGCCCACGTAAAGCTTTCGACGTACAGAGGACCATTCGGTTATAACCAAAGCAGAAATAAAGAAGTACAGGCCCTTATCCGAAAAGCGACGATTCCTAGAAGATAACAGCTCTGTTCCTTACGAATACAAGAGGCAGAAGTTTTTATAGAATTAACATTGTAAATTTCTAAAAAGTAAGATTTAGTACCACTAATTATTTTTTATTACACTTTTTCATATTGCCTTCATTCAAACTTTATAACAGCTGAATTGATATTGATTTAATTTTTTGCGCAATTTGTAGACACTTTAAAAAGCTATACGAAAAATCTGTAGTAAAATCGTGATAACTGTAAACGATTTCTATATGTATAAGGGCTAACATGTTAAGTATTTAATTTATAAGATTATAACGAATATAATAAGGTTCTTAGACTAAACAAATATTGTAAATTTATAAATAAGTTTTGTATTATATCATAGCATTGTATTATATTAAAGCAGCTTGTATTGTACCAACATGTATAAATAGACGTATTTTGAAAAACCAAAAAAAACCTGTTTCATTCAATACTTTTGAAGTTTTCAGGCAAAAATATCGTTTCGTTCAATACTTTTTGAAGTTTTCATAATATAAGGCAGTAATATTGACTAAAAAGATGCGTCACCTTAATCAAAAAATAATAAATACACAAAAGGTGTCACGTGAACTGGAAAAATACGCGTAACAGCTACTGCAACTCATTACATAATCTAAAAATAATTGTTTAAACTGTCTGTGATAGTTCTTTTTTGGCTGCTAAAAACGGAAAAGCCTGTTTCATTCAATAATTTTTGAAGTTTTCAGCTACAATTTCACAATAATATTGGCTAAAAAATGCTCCATCTCTATCAAAAACTAATAAATACTCAAAAGTTGTCACATAAACCGAAAAATGCGTGTAAAAACCTACAGCAACTCATTACATAATCTAAAAATACTTGTTTAAACTGTCTCGGTAGTTTTTTCCGATTGCTAAAAACGTAAAGCCTACTTCATTCAATACTTTTTGAATTTTTGAATTGAACAATTTTGCAATAATATCAACTAAACTGTTACATCGTCTACCTTAAAAGCAATACACTGAGCGAAAATTGACGCATGAGTCACAAAAAAATGCGAACAACCTTTTTCATTCAATTCTTTTTATAGTAAAAACCTGTTTAGTTTACTACCTTTGAAATTTTCAGTCACAATTTCGCTATCGTTGTCATCAAAAACTAATAAACACGTAAAAATTGACGCATCAATCCGAAAAATGTAAAAACCAACTGTTTCATTCAATACTTTTGCAGTTTTCAGCCACAATTTCGCAATAATATCATCTAAACTGTTGCATCATCTCATACAAAAATAATAAAACACGCAAAAATTGATGCATGAGTCACAAAAAAATGCGAAAAACCTTTTTCATTCAATTCTTTTTATAGTATAAACCTGTTTCGTTTACTACCTTTGAAATTTTCAGTCACAATTTCGGCATCGTTGTCATCAAAAACTAATAAACACGTAAAAATTGACGCATCAATCCGAAAAATGTAAAAAACAAACTGTTTCATTCAATACTTTTGAAGTTTTCAGCCACAATTTCGCAATAATATCATCTAAACTGTTGCATCATCTCATACAAAAATAATAAAACACGCAAAAATTGATGCATGAGTCACAAAAAAATTCGAAAAACCTTTTTCATTCGATTCTTTTTATAGTAAAAACCTGTTTCGTTTACTACCTTTGAAATTTTCAGTCACAATTTCGCTACCCGTTGTCATCAAAAACTAATAAACACGTAAAAATTGACGCATCAATCCGAAAAATGTAAAAACAAACTGTTTCATTCAATACTTTTGAAGTTTTCAGCCACAATTTCGCAATAATATCATCTAAACTGTTGCATCATCTCATACAAAAATAATAAAGCACGCGAAAATTGATGCATGAGTCACAAAAATCATTGAATACCTTTTGTAGTTTTCAGACGCAATTTCGCAATATTACGCAGTATTATTGGACAAAAAGATGAATCAACTCAATCAAAACAAAAATAATAATCGCACGAAAATTAAAGCATAAGCAAAATTGCTAATAACCCGCTCAGATATACGCTTGTATCACCTCGAACTTGACCCAATGCCAATCTTAATGATGCAGAAAAAATAAACACGCAAAAATCGAAGCAAAACTGATAATATCTCTCTGTACCGCCTCGAACTTGACCAAATGCCCGTCTTGCTAGCAAAAAATTACGCAAAACCAGATCGGCCCAGGAAAAATGCACGTTCAAGTGCATAATCGTCATAATATAAATTCAGCTCGTACAAAATAAATAATAAACAACCTTCATCATCTCGCAAGATCAAAAGGCTGCATAAAAAGAAAACGCTTCACTATAATTGTATCAAGAAGCCGTACATGCTCTTCATTCTTCTTGGATGTAAACATCTGTCTATTCTGCCTTTTACATAGATACAAACGTATACTCCATGCTAACTAGAGTACTCGGTCTCACTGACCTCATCACGGCCCCGCCCATTTAGTGTAAACTAAATACAGTTCCAGACTCAAAGTTCCTTGTTTGCTCTAGTGCGTAAGAGCATTAACCATGCCTTATGCCCTGTCCTTTTGCGTATGGCCATCTACCTGCTACATAAAGCCTACTGTATAAAGCAATCTACCTATGTATACTAAGCTCTGTGACCTTGGCCAGCTGCTAGGTTGTTAAACCCGCCCCTTTGCCTATTGTCAACTACCTACACTACTGGCTGTGAACTTGACCTACTGTATAAGGTCATTAGCTGCCCGCCCAAGGTCATTGGCCTCCCGCCCAAGGTCATTAGCCCCCCGCCCAAGGTCATTGGCCCCGCCCCTTTTCGGTCATTGACCCTGGCAGCACTTGAGTCAAAACTGTCTGGCCCAACTGCTGCTATACCTACTTCCGTATTTGTTCAGCATGGTGTTAAACACGTTCGACCTAAATTGAGAGCCGTTATCGGAGGGGATCATCTCAGGTGTTCCAAACGTAAGGAAGACCTGCCCCTCCAAAAAGTTGGTGATCTCTTCAGTAGTGATCCGCCCCAAAGGATGTAAAAGTGGGAACTTGGTGAAGTGATCCAAGACGATAAGAATAGCGATTTTACCCCGTTTGGTACGCGGGTATGGTCCAAGTACGTCGATATAAAGATGTTGGAATGGCTGATCAGTCTGGAACGGTTCTCCCATAGGCGCTCGTAGAGGTCTGTTCGGGGACTTTGTTTCTTTACAAGTGTCGCACGCCAGAACGTAGGTGCGTACTTGTGTAGCCATTCCAGGCCAGTACAAAAATCGCCTGACTCGCTCTAGCGTTTTGGCATAACCACCATGGACCGTGGTGTCTGCCTCGTGCGCCTGAGCGATCGCAGCTGACGTAAGACTCGATGAAATCCATAGCTTCCAGGCCCTGTCTTCAGCAATCGGGTCACTGTTGTGAGGCTCTGTGCGTTTGTACACGAAACCATCCCTCACGCATACGTCAGGAAGCCGATCGGCGTTCGCATCGACAGTGGACACTAACTCTTTATATTCGTTGTTAGAGAATTCTGGAGAGTCCATGTCCACCATCGGTGCCACGTCGATCATCGCATTTGATCCCTCTTCGTATACACGAGAGAGAGCGTCGGGTATAACGTTCAGGCTCCCTCGTCGGTGCTCGATTGTAAAGTCGTAACCCTGAAGTTTCAAACTCCATCTTGCCAACCGTCCTTGTAGGTCTTTCTGCGACATGAGCCATTTGTGACTTGCGTGATCCGTAATGACTTTGAACGCAGTCCCTTCTACATAGGCTCGAAATTTTTTCACGCTCAACACAGCTGAATAACACTCGAATTCGGTTACGCTGTAGTTGCGTTGAGCGGAAGTGAGGTTCTGTGACATATACGCCACCGGAGATTCCGATCCGTCGTCGTTTTCTTGGAAAAGAACGCTACCCACACCTGACTTACTGGCATCGCATTGAATTACGAAATTCCTCTTAAAATCGGGATTGATTAATAACTGGGCTTTCGTCAACAAGTCTTACACTAACAGGAAGGAAGTTTGTGCCTCTGTAGTCCAAGCAAACTGGTTGGACTTCTTTTGAGTGTCTGAAATTGGTGAAACAGTAGCAGCAAAGTTGGGAACGATTGGTCGATACCAGCCTGCCATGCCAAGGAAGCGTCGAACTTGACGTGCGGACTTAGGCGAAGGGTAATCGACGATGGCTGAAACTTTGTTGGGATCAGTCTTCAAGCCTCCTTCTCCAACGATGTATCCGAGATATTTCACCTCTCTCAGACAAAACTTGCTCTTGTTGACGTTAATTGTTAGGCCAGCCTTTCGCAAACAATCTGCGACTTCAGCCAATAATATCAAATGTGAATCGAAATCTTCCGAAATCAACAGCAGATCGTCCAAATATACGTACTCCTGCTCTTTCAGCTCGGGTAGGATGACTTTGTCCATCAAACGATACATCCTTTGCGGCGCGTTGCATAACCCAAAAGGCATGCGAGTGTAGTGGTATAGAGGCCGGCCAGGAATAGTAAACGGAGTGTACTCCCAGGATTTGTTCTCGAGAGGAATCTGCCAAAAGGCGTCTTTGAGGTCCAGGCTAGTAATAAAATTGGCACGCGGCAAACGACTTAAGATACCATCAATGTGTGGTAATGGATATGCGTCCTTCTTCGTCACACTATTGACTTTGCGCGAGTCCAAACACAACCTGACCTTGCCTGGCTTCCTCACGAGAACCACAGGCCAGCTCCATGGACTCTGGCTGGTCTCTATAACGCCAAGTGCTCTCATGCGATCGATCTCGTCATACAAGAGTTTTTGGATCGCAGGAGACACAGGATAATGTCGCTGCTTGATGGGACTTGCATCACTAACGTCTATACTGTGTTGTTCGACGTTGGTCACACCGAGTCCGTATACTTCGTATGATGGAAATTTGGACTTTACCATTTCCAACCTCTTTACATCTGTGGGCGTTAAATGGTGGGCATCCGGAGCTATCAGTTGCGATGCAGTATCGGGAGTATCGAACGCGCTGATGACGCTAGGACCTAGCTGAAAGGTTCGCCTGAAATCTACCCCCAGGTACAATTTCTGCGATAAGCTCGGCACTATGTATAGCGTGATAGGCTTGGTAACACCGCGAAAAGTAATATCGGTGATTACTGTGCCCAATACCTTTTTTGTGGCACCATCAGCGGTCTTCACCTCTTGACAGACCGGTCGATAACTCACCTGTGCAACATGGAGACGTTGTAGAGCGTTTGCCCCCAGGCAACTGATGCTCGCCCCACTATCTAGGAGTCCTTCAACGTCCACTCCGTACAAGGATACCACGGCGTACGGACGTATGTCCAACGGATTGGTAATAATGGTGGAAATAATCGCTTTCTTCTTGACCCTCACCATCCTCCATGCGCAAGGCTGATTTTTTCCGACTTGTTTCGCTTGCTAACTCGGATAATTCGTTCGCACGAGCGCTTGAAACAGTGTCAAAAATTCGCCTTCGCGCCTCCGCATACTCCTTCAACCTTTGATGATATGGTTTATGAGGATGGGGAGCACTTCGTCTTGAACCACTTGGTTCCGTTACTACGACAGGCTGTAAACGATCCGGTACCTTATCCACGTCTGTTCTCTTCAGCAGAATTGTGGTAGGTGGTATTAATTGTTTTGAAATATTTGGTGGGGATGATTTTACTCTACTAGGGTGTACTAAATTGGGTGAAAATGTTTGGGTAGGTATTTTGAAATTGGGAGAGGACTCTACAGGGGTATTCAAAAGTGGTAAAATGTTTTTATTCGGGATATCTAAGTGAAATGGGGATTGGGAAAAGGTTCTCTCTCTACTCGAATCGTTTACTGCGGTCGGGCTTAATAATTTGACGTTAACGGGCGATGCGGTCCCGCTAACCTCTCGTCCCTCGACCCGTTTTTTTTCATGCATCGAGTGCATTTTATTATTTTATATTTAATTACATCAGCCTTCCCGCACCCGTAGCAAAAGATCGTTCTTGGTGTTACCTCGCAATCCCTATAACCATGCCTCTCGAATGTTCTCTTTTAAGTTTGTACCAGTCATTCGGAAGAATACCTACAATTGCAAAAACTCCTTCATAATGTACATCCAGCTTAGACTTTCGTATTTGGCTATTTTTGTATTTTATACGACTTTGGTTCCGATTTTCAACCGCGTTAACTTTGCTTTATTCCTGTCAAATTTGCTCTTCTGAAGTTTGCTGCTTGCAAGAATTCGTTCGTTTGCCAAATTACGAATGTGATATAAGTCTTCATACACCGGTTCGATATTTAAATCTGCTAAAAGTGCTCCAAGTTGTGGTATCCTTCCATCTATTCCTGTTAATATTTTTAAAGGCGACAAACTCGTGGTTTTGTTTTGTGTGGTATTTAAGGCTAGTTGAATTTTACTTAAATAAGTGGTCCATTCAAGATGTTTATCGATGTTAGTTCTTAACAGATTTGCTACTACATCGACATACTTTTCTGCTTGTCCATTTGCCCTACTTGTTCCTGGTGCTATGATGTGGTGATCTATTCCGTGAGTTACTCATAAATTTTTAAACGCGTTTCCAGTAAAGTTTGCCCCTTGATCACTAACGATTCTCGTTGGGGCCCCAAAAAGTGTTATAAAGTCCGTTAAGCACTAATTGTTTCTAAATGGTTTTCAGTGGTTTCAAAATACAAAATTTTGTGAACGCGTCTATTATTACTAGGACGTACTTGCGTTCTGTACTTTCTTTTCTGGCAAATGGTCCCATACAGTCTACGTGTATTGTATGAAAGGGTATTGGTTTTTTTGCGATAGGGTGTAATTCACTTTGTTTTTTGCCAGAAGGTCTTTTAGCTACTAGGCAAATTATGCAGTGTTCAACAAATTTTTTTTTAATACGTGACTTTGAGGGCATCCAAAAATGTTCTCTTAATTTTTCCAGCGATTTTTCCCAACCTACATGGCAGTGCTCTTCGTGAACACGTTTCATCAGTGATAGGCGACACGGCTAGGGAATAAACAGTTTTAGTTTGCCTTGTACATTCTTGAATAGTAATCCGTTTTTGTAAACATAATCGTGTTGTTTATTGTTACCCACTTCGGCATCCTGATGAATACATTTAATAATGTCAATAGTTTCTAGGTCACGCTGTTGTTCTATTTTAAGCCAATTATCTGTAAGACATGTAACGCGATAAATATTTTCATGAGGATTTCTACTGAAGTAGTCTACATGTTGCACAAATTTTCCTTTTCGATATTCAATATCGAAATCAAAATCCTGAAGGTACATCCGCCATCTCGCTACTCGTGGCAATAAGTCTCTCTTTTGTTTAGTTGATTTTAGCGCGTTGCAATCAGTAATTATTTTGAACTGGATTCCTAGCAGATACGTTCGGAAATGTTTTACTGCATTTACTACTGCTAGTGTCTCTAACTCGTAACTGTGGTAATTTTTCTCCTCTGGTCGTGTAGCTTTACTATAGTATGCGACTACTTTTGCACCACTGTCGTGGTTTTGAAACAGAATTGCTCCGTATCCTATTGAACTAGCATCGGTATGTAGTTCGGTTTGAAGATTGGGTTGAAAAATTGATAACAATGGTCTACTTGTTAGTAGTTTGATAATATATTATCGTGCATTTTCGCATTCCGCACTCGAATTCCATTGTACTTCGTTTTTGGTAAGTTTTGCAATACAGGCCGTTTTCGCAGCAAATTGTGGAATGAATTTCCTGAAATAATTTGACAACGGACTTGTTTGATAGAAGTTGGTGCTGATGATTTCACTAGAGCATCAATTTTGGTGGTCCCTGGTTTTATTCCTTCAGTCGATATCTCGCGTCCTAAATATTCTATCTTTTTTTGCAAGAAACGACACTTATCTATTGATAGAGAAACCTGGTGTTGTTAGAGACTTCAAAACCGTATCCAATCTTTGGAGCCCTTCCTCTATACTCGAAGATGGAATTAAAACATCGTCTAAATAAACTAATGCAATATTATCTTTGAGCGACCCCTGTGCTTTATTTATGGCTTGTTGAAAAATTGCTGGTGCGTTAGCTAATCCAAATGGCATTTTAAGAAACTCGAAATGTCCATCTGTAGTTATAAATGCTGTTTTTTCCATAGAATTTTCACTAACAGGCATTTGATAGAATCAAGAAGTCATATCAAGGGAAGTAAAGTATCGTTTGTTGGCCAGTCTGTCTAACTGATCATCAATTCTTGGAAGAGGAAATCGATCTTTAATAGTTATTCGGTTAAGGGCTCGATAATCAACACAAAGCCGATGTTGTCCATTTTTTTTGTGTACCAAAATCATAGGACTCGCAAAAGGTGTGTTGTGTTTGAGGCCTTGGAAGGACTATTTTGACTTGAAAAAGTGAAGGTTAAGTAAAATAACAATATCCAGCAGCGAGAACGATCTCTCACCCAGTCAACCGAAGACCACAAAGCTATCGAGACGTCGAATACTTCCCAGTCCAGTAACATTCAAGTGCGCGTGTAAGTTTTCGTCTATATTTTTTTTTGCAATTACCGGATCCCGCAGGATTTACTGGAGAATAAAGACCACCTCAGCCCCAGCGAAGAAAATAAGGGAAAAGGTTAGTGGATGAAATACCGCCGTAGTTTCTTTCAGTCTCGTGGCCATAGGCTATCACAGATAACTGATCACGCTTCCCGTAACTGGATTTGCACACCGGCGCTCACGAAGCGGCCGCGTGTCGGCTTATTTTAACTTTCCTCGTATGGCTCAATAAGTTTAAAATTGGTCGAGTGGTTGTCACCTTTTTAAATTCGAGGTTCGGTCTAAATGAATAGAACGTGGAATTGGTCACAGTTCGTATAAAGCCAACTAAAATTTTGCTTTGCCCGAGTCGATCGTTACGTGTTAGGATAGGCAAACTCCCAAGTAAACGGTCTTGTTTTCGAGTGATGGGCCGTAACAATACTTAGTGCGAGTGACGTGCGCGCCCAGGTACTTTATCCCCACGGAGAGTATAGATCAAAAGTCCATAATTCCGAGAAAACTTGTCAATCCGAATACGAATAAAACCAGGTCCAACGTGTAAAACATCAAATCAAGCGCGAAGGAACAAAAGGGGAATGGAGACTCAAACTCATCAGCTCCGCAATCGAGTTTAAGTTTAGGAATCATCGACAAGTGCAGCGAGTGATCCGTCCGTCATGCTAAACAATATAAAATCCGCGGGTGTGTTGTATCGAGTAAAAACAGGGAAATGAGTCGTACATCGCTGACCAAGTCCACCCCGCTCCCTTGGAGCGTGTGTGACCGCAACTGGTACGATGGTAGCGGCCGATCGCCGAAACTTTGGCTGACATTTCCATGGAGGTGTCAATAAGTGCATATCGATCGCGAAAGGCAATAAATATACCCTAATAAATCTTGTTCGTGTCACGATTACACGGAGAATTACCATGCCTCCGTCACCTGTGGTCAGAATTTGCCGTCCAACAAATACCGCCGTCGTTTCGGTAGTAATTCGTCCTCGGACATTCGTAACATCGCGGACGCAAACGAATCCGTGCCGTCAGCAGCTCTACCATTTGTTTGTTACAGCACGCTTAGATCGCTCCCCATTTTGAAGGCATATTTTCACGTTCAGCCCCTTACAAATAGGAGTACACCAGCTTAAATCCAGGGCATTTGATTTAAGAGCGCCTCGTCCGCAAGAGGAACTTGGGTCGTAAGGTCAGTGCAAAATAATCCGGATATTAACGTACGTTGCCAAAAGAAAAGTCGCACCGGCACTGTCGTCATCCGGAAATTCGTCGTTGTGTGCTAGGTTCGGAACTTGTACTCCTTCGTTCGGAAGCGCTCAATGTTGTTGAATTTAAGTCGTCGACCTGGCTGTTGCCGTTGAAAATAGAAACGTAAACTTTCGGAAACCTATCCGAGGAGTTTCACAGTAGTGTCAGCAGGTATAAATCAGTAAATTTGCGATCGGGTTTTCGCATCTACGACGTGGTTACTGATGAACACCTAGCAATCGTGAGAGTTAGTCAGCTGCTCCACTACCTTCCTACCTATTCGCCACCCTATCAACACCCAGCGGTGGGGCTGACAGATGAGCGTCTTAGATGTTGCAGCCCTCCAGTCATTTCTGGACTAGAAGTTGTTCTTCTTTAACGAGCTAATTACTGGCCTGACGTGTGATATGGATCTTAGACCCTATAAACGGGTGTAATAGGTAAAGCAATGATTTCCAATTTTGTTTCAATTTTAGTTTTCAATGGGTGCTCTCAAAATAGAGTGGTGTGGATAGAAACTGTCAATGTATTCAAAAGCAACTTAACAACCCCTCTCAATGATGTCTCGTATAGTGGCACCCCTCTTCGGACCAGAGAACCACATCATGCCATCGTCAACAGCATTTGCAGTGCAATCTTTACCACTGGCATCAGTCTTCTGTACGCCGTCAAGCAACCTTTCGCCGCTTCTTCAATGAATCACGTCGCGAATGGGAAAAATTGTAACACCGTCGGCCTTACATCAACGCATCGTCAGTTGATCTGTACTCAACATCAACATCTATCACATAAAAAGCCGCAACTATATCCGCAGCAACGACAACTTCACACACCACGGCCTCACCAGCAACAACATCAACCACCACATTATAACCACTGACTACCCCTATATTAGTGTTGCCGTCACCAGCGGTTTTAACAGCATCAAGGAACAATTAGGACAACATAGTATCACGTTTCAATCAATCCTCCATCAACGACCCATCAAATATAAGTTATAATTATGTTTAGTAACCAAGTTATTATGACTACTGTTAAACAATCATACCAATGTCATTTACAATCATTATAATGTTAAAAAAAAAGAACCATGTCAGTTTTTTTTTTTCTTTATAGTAAGAGTAGTTGTCTGTCTTCTGGCATAAGGCACTGGTGCGTTCGGGTAACGCACTCCCAATTGCGTTGGGTCAGTTTAGTTACATTTTCTTCCTATCATGCGGTCCTCTCAGGCATAAATGTATTTCGTAAGCGTAGATAAGATCCCTTGATCCCATGTGACAGACGTCTTGATGTGGTTAAGCGACAAGACGACGAAAGCCGCAGCAAGTTAACCATACAAGGATACAGTCAAAGACCAACCGGCGATATTGTTAAGCGAGTGGCTGAACTATTTTTAACAGCTTCAGCTCGAAATAAAAACAAACGACTCATAATATACTAAACGAAAGGATTATTAGTTAGGAAGACGAAGCCGATCCAGTATTAAAAGAGCTGGCCCTCAAGTATGAGAAGCGTCCGATTCATTGTGGTACTGGTGGAGTTAGGGGTTTTACATAATTAATCCGTGATATAGATGTATGCATCGCGGCCAATTGCGATTCGCTGTGTTTTTTTTTATAATGCCGTATTTCAGTGATGGGTAGTGGGAAGTAGGGAAGTTATTAGTAAGTCGGAAATTGCCTTTGGACACTAGGGCCTTCATCCTCGAAGCAATGAGGACCAGCACCCTTATAAGTAATACGTTGTGGTTTTGCCTTAGTTCGGGTGCAATTTACGAAAGAAAATACATTTATGGACAATATGCACCCCGGCTATGTATCTGTGCAGTGCCTTGAATATTCAAGTGTCTTAAATAGTCCAATAACATAATATTTTCTATGGGATTAGTTGGGGTTTGGTGCACTTAAGATATAAGCATCTTGGCGAAAAATCAGAAACTACCCTAATCATCAAAAGGGTAGCTTAAATCAAACATTGGATCTTAGTGACACAAGCGAGAAAAAAATACCAATCAAAAGTTTTGAGATCGAACAAATATTTATGTTTTTGGTTCTGACCCAGAAGTCGTGAATTCGAAACGCACTCAAATCACAACCCAATGTCACAGATCATAGGAACAGTCAAATTCAGAGCATGTTTTCGTTCTACCCAGGTCCACAAAAATCGAATTCTGATCGGAATATCCTGAGTGTCTTCCAAATCGAAGCCAACTATCGTTGAAGTACTGCCACAACAGCACTTTAGTAGTCGGAATGTAGACACGACTGGGCCACAAGGTACCCGTTCTTGGACGGATTATTCCTTTTTTGTTGTTGTTTTCTTGCAAAACTAATAACTACACAGGCTGGTTACCATGTTTGATCGTCCGTCAGATGATCTCATCCCGATGTTCCTTCCCTTAACACCTAGCTTCCTTCACCTTTTTTTCCGCACCCTTCGTGCATCTGGCCCTTCTACCTAGCCTCCTTTTCCAGCCCGCCGACCGTAAGAATGGGACTCCTCAAACCCATTTGTCGGCCCACAACGAGCATAATCAATCGGTCCACGGATAGAAACGACAAACCCACCCCGTCCGACGAGCTAGCACGTGCTCTTATGCTAGATGCTCCGTCGTTTCATTGGCCATCCGTGGGACTAATGTGTCCAATGACACATAGTCAACGCAAAAAATATAGAAAGTTATCCTTCATTTGGGTGAAGAAATGACGATTTCTCCCGATAGATGGAGGATGACTTTCTGTCCGCAAGGCTTACGTTCAAAATTTCGGCAATGACGATTGCCAACTGAACGTTCTGCGGACCAAATCGTTACAGGTTACTTCAAAAAGACTTAAAAAAAAACTCAGACTTAATTACTAATTACAACTAAACTTATATATTAAAAAAGCGCCGACTGACACGGAATTGAGTATTGTGTTCCACTTTGGAAAATCCGGATGTAGGTCTTGGCCTCGGCCACACATTGCATATCGAGGCATGAAATTCCAAACAATCGTATTTTGTTTAAAACTTCGACCTCGACCAAGCAATATGAACCGGTGCTTAAGTCCAAATCCTCAAGCCAGCAATATTTCTTATAATGTACTTAATACTATCGGCATTCCCAGTAGGTCAGTAAACAAACCGAGCTATTTACGTTCGAATATTAGTGCTTTATAAAATTACAAAACTGACCTACCGGCCATAAAGATGTGAGAGAAAACCCAAGCATCCGGATTAGATAACGGAATAGGGATGCTGGGCATGTGCTAGGCTCAACATCCCTCCCCATCCTATGAGCTTGGATTTCCTCTCCCATGCCCGCCGGGTCTTAGATACTAGTTACTATTTGCTATTATATTAATTTAGTTCCTATAGTGAAATGAATATACATATACATTATCTTGTCTTATTTTTTCTTGATTTTTTCGGCACAATTGGGGGATGCACACAAAACCCTTCACTATGAGGAACCGGGACCACCCGCCCATTGGGAGTTTTTGTCGATATGTTGGGTGTACTTATACACAGGCTGATGTTATGTCATTGATGGTGCGTATGCAGTGCGAATGATTAGCGTAGTTTGGTTATTGGATCCCGGGTTTGACTAACTTCGGGTCGTTGTAGCTGGTTGTTTTATCTAACGCGTACTGGTCGTGTCGAAAGGTGGACTTCGATGCAGGGCGATGTTAAAATTGGTGCCGTCTCTTTTTGATCGTCTACCAAGTGACGAAGTAACTAACGGTCTATTTTTAGAGCTCTAGCTTTATAGAATGAGATCGGTATGTTTCCTGTGTTATTCAAACATTGTACGAACTAGAGTTGAATATTCGAAGTCATTAGATCACCGAAAATTTGTGCAATGCGTTCTAGAAGTCGACGTTGAATTATGAACTATTGCAAATGTCGTAGTTGGCTTTTGAGAATGCTGTATGTACTGTCGTTTCGGAAGTTGGTTAACTTGTAGTACCTGCGTGATCTTCAGCAACGAGAAGATATTCCGTGGATCTGAGACAACGATTCCTTTGTAAGCACTACACAATTTCGTCGGGTGTTTCTTCGGGACTAATGATATGTTCAGCTTGCGCACCCTATGATTGTTGGCCATTTTGATCGAAACTGAAGTTGTTTTGCCTGTAATCTGAATATACTGGTCTAGTAAGTTGCGAATTAGACGACCGGTGTTTGCTTGACTGTTCAGTTGTATTCGAATAAAACATATGTACATGTATCGTCGTTGTATCGTTGTAGAACACTTCCTTCTATCTTTGCGCTGAAAGTTCTCTGTACGGCGTATAACGAAAACTCGGGACGTCTCTCCCTCCCTCCGTTAAATATTTTTCTCGATCTCAAAAAAGTAATTCGCATTGATCATTTAGGTGTGGTTAATAGCATAGCATACACACATGTCCCGTTAATAACATAATCCATACGAATGCCATATGAAGTATTTTTTTTTTAAAAACTTGACTACGTACAAATCATTTAATGTTTAGGTATTGTACATTATTTCAAAAATATTCTACTACACATAATTTTTTTTAAAAATCTCTGACTTTCTTATTTTTTTTTTCATCTTTTTATCTGCATAAGTTGTTAACAACCGTTTTTATATCTTGTCCTTTACATCTATTTATCTATATACATTCTTTTCTAATATCCTATTTTTTCGGAATTCTTATTTTTCGTTATGTGAATGTTTTTTGAACAAAAATTTTCAATTTGAACTTTTTTTTTTATCAAAAATTTAGTCTTTTTTTTTTCGTAATGATTTCTTTAAGTATTTTTATTATTTAGTCAACAGAATTTAATTAGTATTCAGTTTTTTTTTATGTGTGTGAGTACTGATATGATGTGATATGAGTGGTTTTCTTATGTAACATCTTGTGTAAAAATAAAAAAAAAAAAATAAAAATTTGTAAATGTTAGCTCGGAAATAGCTATAACCAGTTTTAAGCTTTATCTACCAGTTCTTTGAGATCGTGGTGATAGTTGCTGGCTTAGTTGGCTTTTCCATCGGCACCTGCTCTCCTGGGCGCTGCCAAGAGTGGAGAATTCCAAGGTGGCATACCTTTTTGTAATATACCTTCCGACTGAGTATTGGTATGTTTGTTTTTTCCGGCTTTATGCTCTAGGCACTGTTTGGGACTTATGTTGCCCGCCGAGGTATTAGTTTTTTTGTGATTGCGGAAGATTGGAACAAGATTAGCATATGGTGGATAATCGTCAGCAGTGTAGTTTAAAGTGGGTATCCTTAATTTATGTGATTTTACTTTTGCGAAAGTGTGTCCCATGTTAATAATCCAACTTTTTTCCTGCGATTTCTCTAATAAATCTCTCTTTGAGACATGTACGCGTGGCTGCGTAAATTTCTGTGTACGAGCCCGAATGCACAAGACTCTGCCTTGGTTGTTCAATTGCGCCAATGTCTTTAGCGGAAATTTTTCTGCTACTTCGTGTCCATCGTTGAGGAGTGTTAAAGTCGTGGTAGTTGTATCTATTACCGATCGGTTTCCTAAAATATCCCGACCTAAAATTCCGTCTGCAGGAATTTCATTTAGATCATCTACCAAGTGCCACTTTGCCCTAAAACCTAGTTTAGGGTGCAGTTCTATTAGAACGGAACCTAAAGTCCTACTAAAGCCACCAAACACTCCACCCAACTGTCTTCTCTCACGCTGATCCATGCTTCGAAGGTTCTTCATCGCCGATTGTCGTGAATGGCTTGTATCGGCCCCTGTGTCTACTTGCACTGTAATCTTGCCAGATTTTGCTAGAGAACAGGGGAACTCGATGAAAACATCGTCGTTGATGTCCTTCGTTAACGTGTGTGGGGTGGATTTTTTGGTGCAATCCACGCCTCTTCGTTTACCGGACGCGTTTTTTAAATTCCTGCGCACAGGACAAACTCTTGTTTTCACCTTACATCCGAGTAAATTCGGTCGAATAAATAAGTAGGTGAGTTGCAAGAAGTGTAGGAAGCGGGTACCCAGACTTGAGTTTGTGCTATTCTGGGGATTTATTTGCTCCTTTTTGCTAACGCTTTTTGATTTGCGGGTCCTACGCTTAGTGTTTTTCTTCTTAAATGAATTAATTGTATTTATTAATACTTACATATTTACTATTTTTATTGGTGTCGTTACTAATGTCTTGGGGATTTGAGGTATGGCCAGAGGCGGCTGGTCTATAGGTTCACTCGTGCAGTGAACACCCTAAACGTTAATGTTCTAAACTGAGCTTAAAAAACAAAAAGTTAATGCAAAAGTATTCATTTAAGACACCATTCACCAACAAAAATCCATCACCCGATATTCGACATGACGCCTTTCAGACGATCGAATGCGCGGATATCTTTGGTGGCGGTGCGATTCAGATATCGCACACGAAAATTCTATCAAATCTCTTACAAAATTGAATTTCAGTCCTACGCGTGAAATTAGAATTTCCTAGGCACTTTGTATAGAACGTCGGTGCAGTGCACCGATGAACACGACGAATGAACGGGAGAGAGAGAGCTTTGGAGATTGCTTTTGTATTCTATTTTTTTTCTTGCTTGATTGAATATTTGGCGATTTGACCCTTTATTTGATTTCGATGTCTTCTCTGAGTAAAATTCATGCCGTTGTAGTTTGTCACGATTAGTGATCCCACCCGACGAGAAAAAAGAGTAGCAGAATCAATCAAAAATAGTAGTAGATTTAAGAAACAAGGGAGTAGGCATATACATATGAACGAAAATACGGTTTTTTACAATTTTACACTTTAGTTCAAATTGTTAGGCAAATAATGCAAGCAGAAAAATGACCTGTCTGCTACCGCCTGTGTGAAGAATTAGAATTAATGAATATGTTTTGTACCAAAATTTCAAACGGCAAAAAAAGGAGTATATTTTGCTTACTCCGGAGTAGATGATTTAAAGCACAGAAAAGGAGTAGATCTACACCAATCGGAGTAGGATGGGATCACTTCACGATTTAAATACAATTTGTATATATTTCGTAATTAATCTTGTTTTTGTACGATTTGAGATAACTTTGCAGTGTGGATTAGTGGCGAATAATTTTTTGTCGCTATTCGTGTACGAATTGTGTTTAGTTATTAATGTGAATAATATAGTTTTATCAACTCTTACTTCGATTTTTTGCCCGTTAATTTGTGTGTGTGTATTGCAAAACTTTCAAAAGGCTAAGTATTCGTAGAAGTGTTAAAATGGAAGCGTTTTTTATGGAATATATCAAAAATCACAACAAGAATTTTTTAGATAGTTTGTACAAAAAAAATTATACACCCACCACTAAATTTTTTTTTTTCATTTTCTGAGTGAACACCCACTTCTAAGTTGTACGAGCCGCCACTGGGTATGGCTCCTATTTATTAGTGCGCAGCGTTTATTGTTGAGCTGGCTCTCTAAACGTTTACGATGTTTTTCTAAAAAACGTCGCTTATTGAAACAAGTATCCTCAATATGTCCTAACCTGGCACACCATTCACATTTTAGTTTAATTATGTGACTTTGCCTGGCAGTACGGAACGTTTGTAATTTTGAACGATTTTTAGTTTTCTGCTAACCTTTGTAGTGCATTCCGTAGTATCTAAACTATGCCCTCTATACAAATTCAGTATGCAGTTTCTTCCAATGGCGGTGATTGTAGGTGTTCGGCGTTCGCATATGAATTGAGAGTGCTGCTCTAATGTCGTAAACCTCTTACAGGACTGGAACATCTCATGAGTAAGTATGGCGTATTCATTTGTTTCGGTATTAGCGGCTATGAAGTCCTCTTCTAGCTCGTAGAACTGGTATGTAGAGCTGCCTATGTTTGCGGGAACTGTATATATTTTGGAGACCGTAAATGGCGTCTTTTCTGGTTGTGGTAGATCAATCCTCAGTAGCAATTTAGAACCTTCTACGACGGACTGTACTGTCATGGTTTGAATTAGAGTTTGGAAGGTGAATATGGCTGGATTCAGGTCATTGTGGTCCATTACTGTAGATATGATATGCACCAGCTCTTCCGAATGTAATACTGCTGGGTGTAGTTTTCCCATGTTGGACATTGAAATAACTTCTAGGGCGTCTAGTGCGTTTACTATACGGTTAGTTTTCATTTCGGCAAGAATCATAAATTCCGTTAGATCGGTTCTACGTTGTTCAATAATTATTTTGTCTGCATCTCCATACAATATGGGAGCCATGGCTGAATATAACTCCAATATTTTTGAAGTGAAAACTTCTTTAGGCGCGTTGAGCGGACACCGACACCGATGAAACGAAAAAGCGTCAGGAAACAGTGAAGGGATTGTAAGATGGAAAATGTAAAATGTAAAATGGAAAATGGAAAATGGAAAATGGAAAATGGAAAATGGAAAATGGAAAATGGAAAATGGGAAATTGAAAATTGAAAATTGAAAATTGAAAATTGAAAATGGAAAATGGAAAATGGAAAATGGAAAATGGAATATGGAATATGGAATATGGAATATGGAAAATGGAAAATGGAAAATGGAAAATGGAAAA